>OV815321.1:5015000-10015000 GCA_929108375.1 Gymnoscelis rufifasciata | reverse complement strand
TTTTCAAACAGCTTTATATATTCTTTAACGCATAGAACTTATTTCAAAATTAATTAAAAATTAAATATAATTAAGAAATGAATATATTGAAATTATACCAAACGACTTTAGGTTTCAAAAATGTTTAAAAGTGGATATTTGAGATTACTGATTTCTTTTTTAACTATGCAGTTAGTTATTATTGCCTAGTATTTATATTAATGCTTTATTTTATTATAGACTAACATAATGATTTTATAGCAAAAAATAAGAAGTCTTATCCACACTAACCCCCGGCGAATAATTAAAACGAATGCGTATCGGGTGCATAATTTCTTTTCGCGTAACTTTTAATTTGTCTGAGTGTTTTGCATAAATTCCTTGTTTCTTAAAGAAAATGATCAAATTCCCAATTAGTAGGGACCATTTATCACCCAGGAAGAAAATTTAGGTTGCTTTTTAGGAAAAAGGAGATTTAAAGAAATAATTAATTGTAGCATAACCGGATGCAAAAAGAGGTTATCGCGTATTATTTCCTTCAAAGATACTTCATAGTTACGTACCTAAGTCATATCATAATTCATAAATAATATGGAGATCTTTAAACTTAAACCTAACCAAGCTATTTTTTAAACTTTTCAAGATGGCGTAGATAAGAAAATCGCGAATTCACCATTTAATAAATGCTACCTACCAAATATTCCAATTTTAAACCAGCTCCATCAATAAAATTCAAAGCACCGCACATAATAAACACAGACACTATCCATCTAACCTCCATCCCGCTCGCTCCTGTCCGATTACACGCCTGAAGGATTCCGTCTCGCTCGCTCTCGTGGACACGTGACCTGCGTACTAGTTTCAGGGTTTATGGCTATTTCCCGTGAAAAATTACCTGAACTTATAGTGTTGCCAAATGAGTTTTCTTAGGTTTCCCCGCTCTACTAGAGATACTACTAGATAGAGGCACTATACGTCCCAAGACTATAAATCTATAGGTACATTATCTCTTCCTTTTTAGCTAATTATTATGTTACAGAGAATTATTACTTTGTAGGTACATTATTTCGATTGGTTTCATCAAAATAGGGGTGTCTCTTTGTCACCATGTAAATCTTATCGATTACAAGGCGAAGCAATGCACTAATTACTACCAAAGTTTAAACTAAAATAGTCTTCTTTTTTTAAATATTCTAGTATATAAGGTTGCTTTCATAGCATCGTGTCACATAGTTTTGGGCGTCTGTACGTTTTCTAGAGTGCCTCGCTTTAAGAAGGTGCCAAATTATTTTGGGGCTTGAACTAGAACTGTGTTTATTTGTTGCTTCAAAATAATATAATTTTATATGGAGCTTAATACAGCAATTTTGATTAATTAATTTTTGGTAAAGTTTAACTTCTGCTTTGATTATATATATTATATTTATTTATTTAATTTGCTTACACATACAGCATTATGTCTTATTACTAGTTTAAGACTACACGTACATACCCCGTTGGGGCACTGCAAAAGAGTTTGAGTCTATTAAAGTTATGTCAATTAATAATTATCAATTAAAATTAATTCATAGGTCATGTCGAACTTAAGTCTCTACTTTTCGCTTTACTTATCAACTCCAGTGCACATACACTCTAACATTACAGTATTGTTATAATAGCAAAACATTCCTTGATAACATTCATCCAGTAAAATTAATATCTACCATTTTCTTAACCGTATGCAAATACGAATTGATTAAACACATAACAATAAAACGCAACATCGAATATGGAATCGATTTTGCGATGTATCGATTATTGTTCCGTACTAGGCATCCCTAATTACTAGTATTGTGTTCGAGATTTATCTATGGGTAGATTTTGCTTATCGTCAATTTGCTGGAATGGATTAGCATAATGATGATAGGTAGCTAACCTTCATAATGTTATTGGAGTTGCATGACTATAGGAAAGTTATTTCCTGACAATGAATTAATTGAAGACATTTATTAATTACTTGTGAAGCCGTGTTGGCTCAGTGGGAGCACACTCGAATTTAATTCTGAAGGTCGTTGGTACAAACCCCGCAACGCACTTCAGGTTATTTTTTTTAAGCGTATGTGCGGTTTAAAACACGTGCTTTAAAGCGCAGTTGTTGGGTGCGGGTTGGTGATTGACACATGTCCTTCAAACTCTTCAAAGTTCTCAGAACATGCCGGTTTCCTCACGACTGCCTCAGTGGCGCGGTGGGCGAGAGTCCGCTTGTGGCGCAAGAGGTAGCGGGTTCGATTCCCGCCGAGGGGTCAAGTATTTGTAGGTTCTGCAAGCACTTTCTCCTTGTCTGGGTGTTTAATATGTATAATAAAAAATATCTATACACGTATGTATATTATATTAAGTATATCAGATGTCTAGTACACGTAACACAAGCTAAGAGCTTACCACGGGGCTAGATGTTGTTGTGTGGATTGTCAGGGAAATATTTTTATATTCACGATGTGTGGCTTCACCGTTAAAGCATGTGTAATTTTTTTTAACAATTAATCCAGTGTTGCCTGGCGGTGTTACAGGAAGGAGAGAGTAGGTCCATGGAGGGAACTAATTTGGGACGGCTTAGTTCAGGTGTTCACTTTTGTGCGGTGTCTTCTTAAGCTTTTGGACACCACTTGGCCTTTGTTTTAAAATATTTTGTATTTTTATGTTACAATTTTTCATGTTTAAAGTATGAAACCTTTAAACAATCAATGAAGTGGCAGTAAAGTATCATATTAATATTATTAAACAATTTTGAAGAAAACATCTACATGTATATGTATAACTTATTTTGGAGTCCATATTTCAGCGGAGTTGCACCGTGATCGGTGATCGTGTCGTAGAAAACTCAAATCTTTACATGAATGATAAATATTCCAATTTACAATAATATATGTGATCTTCTCTGAATCACCGTGCTAATTATTTTTTTATCATCCTCAATCTTATCATTCCATAGACAATAGTTTTTTTGTAGCCCAATTCCTATTATAAATCGAATCGAACATACGATTTAAAATTACACGTTTGCGCGCGTAATTGTGATTGGAAGGTTCTTTTTCTTTTTAATATTTAGTCGTGAGAACAGAGGAGGGAAAAATTACCATTTTTAGAGACGGGATTATCGGATTTTGACGTTATTTTTAGCTCGATTGGAATCGATTCGGGAGCGATCTCGGATGCAGATTGGTTTCGGAAACATGCTTTGGGCGGTGTCAAATTCAGAGCTTTGTGGATTTTGTTTAAAATATTTTTATATTTAGTTTTAGTTTGGGCACAGGTTTAGGTAGCATTCAATATTTTCAATCATAATCTAATCTTAAGAATAGAAATGTTAGATAACATATCTAACATTTTTAACACAATAACTTTATTAATTATATGCCTAGGTAATTATCTAAAAACTAAACTATTATGAAATTTAAAATACCATTCGGTATAATATAATTATTCAAAACTCACCGACTATTCACAGATGCTGCATTTCCAACTCCATCTACAGACGGTTTCCTGCAACAAAATAATGCATTTTATTTATAAAACATGAATATTGTCTTGCTGTAGTAGTACTTGATAGTAATAATGACTAAATGTCAATTCTACCAACGACAAAAAAAATTAAAATAAGTTATATAATTATTGTTCTACAACTTCGATCTGCCGTCTTATAGTTTATTGATTTGTTAACTTTATTCTGGCTTTATGACGGCTTAACTTTTGTAGAGCAATAAAAGACTAAAAAAAAACATTAATTTCATAAAGTCTTGATTATGAATTGAGCAAGCATGGTTTCCCCATAACAAGCTAAACTCTTATACTCTTGTGCTGAAGCCGTCAAAATGAAACCAATGATATTTCGTACATATTATACTTACAAGCTCCATAGAGGGTCAGAGAGACCCTGGGTGGACGGGGCCCCAAATGCCCCCAGGTAAGGATGGTAGCTGACCATAGGCATCGCGTACATATTGCACTGTTTTATTTATTTAATATTATAGATGATCTTGAACATCGACTTTAACGCAATTTTATGATATTTTTAAGTCATAATTTTTCTTGTACATAATACAAATACCTATTTAAGATTTCAACCCATAAAAATGTGATTAGAATGGCGCAAAACGCAATCAGGAATGGCAACGGTTATACCATGCACCAACTTAAAAAAATGCGATCGAGTGGGAGATTTGAGTTCTAAAATTGTACCAACTAGAAAAAATCGCGATAGAACCTTCAATTTCTGAAATATACTATCTGGAAACCTTCTAGCGACTTGGGAAGTTCGGTCGACCGGCAGTTCAATAGAAACGTAGAAACTCATTTTTGTCAACAATCACACGGACAAAGCTAACCAGACAAAAAGCACATTCCACATTAAATATACCGCACCGTTACTAAATACGAGCTAGTTGAGAGAAGCCGACGACTCGAGTCACGGTAACTCGAGTTGTGCCGAGTCGAATCAAACAATGGTTCCACTTAGCGGCCAACAGATGTCGTTAGCGCCTGCTGCGCGCGCGCTGAGTTCGGGATTGGATGATTTTGTGAGTTTTTTGGGTGCGGAAGCGAAGTAAAAATTTAAATAGATGAGCTATTGCAATACTTTATTGTAAATAAGCTATCTTGGGGACAAAGGTGAGAATAGCGTCAATCAGCCCCTATGTATACCTAACAATATTATGCAAAGATTGAAGGAAAAATTATCTACGTTGTATTTACTTAAATTTTATCTTAACTCAAGATCTTTTCAGTTATTTTATTGTATAAAATATATTCTGAAAAACATTTCAAGTAAAAAAGAATGCCGGTGTAAATTAATAATCAATCTTTTTTAGGTATAATTATAATTACCCAATAGAAATTATTTAGGCAAAAAAACCAACGATTAAATCAGAGATCGAGAAAAAAATATCATTATCTAATTTTGAAAAGTGTAAACTTTTTAAAAAAACTATTGATTGACAGAATTAGATTGATGAGAGTTAAGAAACCTACCTTAAATTTCACACATACAAAATTTCCCCTGCATAACAAAACCTCAAAATCATCCAATCACGATCTCATTTCAACTAATCACAAACACCGACGTATTCCGGTAATCGTAACGATTAACATCGATTCGTAACGATTACCATTGGTTCGATTCGATTGTTTCCGATCGGTCGGCGAGTTGAAACGTCACCCGCTGAGCTATTTGTCAAGCTTCTGTTTTTGTAGCGTCATTTGAATATAGAATAAGGTGGTGCTTGATTGTGTTACCACAGATAAGGTTACATACGTGAGAAAGTCCTGTATGCATTAATTAAACCTCTAACAATAAAAATATTTTATTTAAAAAAGTATTATTTTACCAACACATTTAAACTACGTTTAGAACAACTATTAAATTTGAAAAACTTAATTTACTTTTTAATTTAGTTACCAGTACGGAGTTAGAAAAACTATGTATTTTTTAAATTTTAGGTATGTTTTTAAATGAAAAATGATATCTAGCGCAGAAGATAAGTCTTATACCTAACTATAAAGTAACTTTACGTAAATAAACAAAGTAATTGCAAATTAGATCCAAATTAAAACACCAAACACGTTTTACAATCTCAGACGCATTAAATACAATGTCATGTCTCCATTAATCAAAAACCGGCGAATATCTGAACAAAAACACACGAGAACTCCCACATCGTTTCGAATTCCTCGAAAACTTCGGATAAATTTCGAAAAACGAGAAATACCTAATCGAATAAGGACACGGCAATCGATGAGAACAAACAAACAGTCGTTCACTCATCACTTTACATTTTTAATAAGATTAAATTGCACACAATTGGTCTTAAACATGTGAAAAAGGCAACTGCATAATTTTAAATGGGTAAACTAATTAAGATTGTAACTAAGTTTAGGGACAGCACTTTTTACACCTGTGCAATCTTTCAAATAAACGTATATTTATATTATGTCACTATATTAGAGTTAAACATTATTATAAAAACAAAAAAAAATCATTAAATTTTTACCAAACAAAAATCACTTGTCTTATCTATGCTTCTAAATCTAAGTCAAATTATTTTATTTAACTTATTGCGAAAACTTTACAAAAATCGAAAACAATAACGCGCGAAACTCGACAAAGTTCAGAATTCGAAAATGGAACGCATAGGGCTGAGCCTGCGTCCGCCGCGACGCGCTATTTGATAGTGATGTCAAACGCACCCCGGAAAATTCACAAGATCTTTTCCCCTTGCATTTGCACAACACACGCACGGTACATTATACGTACGCAGGGTTCGTGTGTGGGTGTTATGAAATAGGAGAGCGATAGGGACGTAATGATTCATTAATTGGATTTAAGTTGCGGCAGAATGTGTGGAACGGCTTTGGCTTTTGAACTTGAGAACGAAACTTCCAGAAGTTTACAACTGGTTTCTATGTAGTTTGTGTTATTCTATTTCTTACCTCTTATTAAAAATATACAAACACAAAAAAGGATTAGAAAAGAAACATAATTAGATATTATTATAATTTAGAAAAAGCTTATTATGGACATTGAGTGGTAAAAACAAAATTGACAATTATATAGGTAAGTTTAAGTACCGACTTATTTCTTTCTCAGTCAGAAAAAATACAACTATAATATTTCACATTGTCTTTTGAACATTTAGAAAAACTTTTAGCATAAATTTAAACTTTTTTTTTTTTTTTGATATTCATTGATCATAACATAACTAACCTGTTATTTGAACACAACAGAGGTGTCCAACTTTTTCCGCCACGTTCAAATCATAACTTCACGTAAATGCGACGGAAAAATCTCAACCATTACGTAACAAACCTGAGAGACCAAAAGGGTACAATAACAAAAGCAATAATTTCCAGTTACAATCGAAGGAATTCCCGTCACAGACAGCGAATATTTTGCCAATATGTGGCGTAATATGACACAACACTGGCAACATTGGGTGAATAATAAATAATAATGGTCGGGGACACGCGCCGTGCCGCTCAATTATTTATACGCAAATTATTGTAAGTAACTTGTGGCAAGTTCTAATTTTTGGAAGTTTTTTCCAAGTTTTCCTACATAAATCACTTGCAAGTTTGCTGCAAGAAAACTCTTATAGGGTTAAGCTCGCCTTTGCACCATTGTAACAAAACCTTCATGATATCTATTTTGTGTACAATAAAGAATTTATACACACTATGTTACCCCATTTTATTCTGGATTATGTAGATAAATACTACATTAAAAATACAATTCCAAAAATGAAGTTATTTATTTTAAAGGAGATCTAAAGCCAAAACAATTATTATTTATTCAATATTGTTTTTTTTATTTCCATATCTTAGTAGTGCCTAAGTAAAGCAGGTTTATCTATTAATTGAAAATAATAATTTAACATTTCTTATGCTGTTTTTGTATATTTTATAAATAGTTAGAATCAATTTTATTATGAATTAGCATAAAACAAATCTTAGAAAATTATAATTTGGTATCTTTGTAGCAACTTGTACAACCTTATCTGTTGAATATTGGTACAATCATATACACAAGGTCATTAGATAAATATACTTACTTGTTTCTAAACGGTTGTAAAAGTAACTAGAATATATCTATTTTTTTATTAAAGGTTTTTATTGTTAAAGTTATATTATTCAAACTCTAGTTTAGCGTTTAAGGGTTTCTTTGTGAGTGAATACACCAAAACTTTTAACCCGATCTTTCATGATACGACCGAAATTGACAGCAAAATACCACGAGAATTAACTTTTTTTAAAATGCCTTATTGTGTTTTTTACTTTTGTTCATTTGTATTTGACAAGAAGTTTCAGAATTATACATTTATATTAAATACATATTTAAATCTTCGCTTAATTCTTCTTTTATGAACTTTTTGGCAGCGAGTGTCCCAGCGCCCTACTAATCACCTGCACCAACAAGTATGCAAATATGTCGAATGCTATTATAATTTTTTGCTGTTCCATTATCTGAACAAATATCTCCGTCCCGCAGGCTCGATCTATATCTATAACTCGATGAATTCAAAAAGTAACGTATTGGAAAATAATGAGCATGATTTTGGAAGAACATTTTATGTAGAACGAAACTGCAACAAAAGATTAGAGATTCCTGTTTCAAAAATTGTGTTGTTAGTAAAAAAAAAATAGGGAATTAGCGTCCTTATTAAATATAAAATATAGATATAAATATTTCCTGACAATCCACACAACAACATCTAGCCCCGTAGTAAGCTCTTAGCTTGTGTTACGGGTACTAGACATCTGATATACTTAATATAATATACATATGTACATAGATATTTTTTATTATACATATTAAACACCCAGACCAAGGAGAAAGTGCTTGCAGAACATACAAACACTTGACCCCTCGGCGGGAATCGAACCCGCTACCTCTTGCGCCACAAGCGGACTCTCGCCCACCGCGCCACTGAGGCAGTCAAAGTCAGTATTGTCCACCTGTTTTTTCTTTTTTTTTTATTACTAGTTCTAAAATGGACTGTGGTTCGGAAAGCGAAACGCAAGACGTCTACCAACTTGGCTCACCATAAATATAAAAAAAGCTACTAAATAAAATATTCAAAATTGTGAGAGAGTTATAAATAATTCTGTCATAAATGCTGCATATACCAGTTTAGATGTTTTAAACTTATAATGTCTCTCTACTGCGTAGCAGCTTGACAAACTGTATAGAAACACCTATCAACTTAAACATCGTAGGTATAAAAACTGTTTACGTTTTGAATACTTTTCAAGTATTCATTTCATATTTGGTTCTTCTTTTTAAATATTATTTCAACACTTTAATTTCAATTAATTTTGTAAATAAAAGAAAAGAAGCAGGAATAACACAACATACAACAGACAGAAAATGACCCGCGCCATTCAAATCAAGAAGGTTGACATCAAACAAGAAAATGACTTTTTTTTGACAACGCCAGCGGTTGTAAACCTACCAATTCCATTGTTTACTTTCGAACCCACATTCGTCACCCCCGAACAATAAACTGAGGTAAAAAAATAAAACAAAGTAGGGTCGAGTGTCACAGAATCATCACGGTGTACTTGTACTTAGTGCAATGTAAGGTGCGAGGGGAACAACCTTTGGCTTTGTAGAACGACATTGCGAAAGAAATTATGCAGTTTGTTGACGTGAAAATGTTACGTTGAATCGTTTAAGCAATGCCGTATAATTACTGATTTGCGTTTACATAGAATGGGAACTTTAATAAAGTTAAGTGAAAATTTGATTATTTTTACACATTAGTATTACAACAATGCAATTAGAAACATAACAAGATAACAATACAGCAAAATGGTCAATACAAAAACAACAGTCTAAGAAATACTTTGGATAAATAAAAACTTTGGACTACAATTTCTGGTTTCGGGTCTGGGTGTTTTCTGTGTATTATACGAGTATGTATAAATTATTTCAGAGAATAGTTGGATATGAAGAGCGAAAGCGATCTTTTTATGATCAATGTTATAAAAATAAAAATCCACATTCAATTAATAAAAGTAAGAAATAGTTAACATATTTTATTATGTTTAGCTTTCAAGTAAAAGATAACAAACAGTTCTAGCAATACATTTCTGCAAAATTAAGTTTATCGCCGTTCTTATTATGATTCGCTTTTTACTTTTTTATATTTGTTTCACTAGTATAAGTCCTTCTCAATCATAATTAAACGTAGTACTCGTGTGTGTTACTGCTCAATAAAATGTCAAGTATTTATTTAAAACACAAATAAAACGGTAGAAAACACCGCAATGCATTGCAGGTGTCCTATTAAAATCGCTGGCTCAGTTGGTGCTCTCTGCCCGGCTCATTCTTCCCGTAAATCCTCATTAGCCGCCCCGACTTTATGGCCTTCCCATGGCGATAGTAAAGCGGTAAGGTTGCGCACCCCTGACTTCTGTTTGAATGTAGAATGCGGAAGAACGGAAATGAATGATGAATGATTTGAGTGGTTTATGGGTGATCCGTTTTTTATGTGAGTGAAGTTTATACTCGTTGTCTTTAGATTGTTGGGCGATGATTACAATAAAAATCTCATAAAGTGCTTCCACCAAGCATTACAGTAGCAAAATAATGTTTGTTTATTTTATTATTCCGAACATTTTTCTTCATAAACGGTCTTTTTTAGATTAAAGTTGGACCCATTTTCATTTTGTTAGATACTAGTGAGTAGTGAATTTATTCTGAAAACCTTATAAATATTATTATGACTTAAAACGGGTTAACATAATAATATACCATGATTTGACGATTTTTGAGTTTTCCGATATTTTGACGCTGTTGCAAGTGCCATGATCACATTAAGTTAAAAATCATGATAAATTAGAAACTTCAAATAACTAACTAAATAACGTATTTGACATCATATTTCTATCTTTTTCATAGTAGGTACAGTAAACAGCAAAAGAAACTGATTAAATTCCCAAAATAATATATATACAATATAATTTATTGTATAACTGGTATATTATTAATTGATTAATTTAATTTAAATAATTTTATGATTAGATGTCTTTTTTATGTAACAAATGAAATTGCATGATCAATGGGTAATTTACATTGATACTAATTTCTTTATTTAAGATCTTTTACTTTACTATATATAATAATAAAGTAATCAGTAGTCAGTCAGTAATTTTTACTTCATTTAAAGTAAAAAAATACTGACTATTGAGTAAAAGAACAAATAACGTCTCCTAATTAAATGATCATATTTATTTCGATCCTCGCTGTTATCATGATTATTTATTTTTGACATATTCAAACTTCATTTGGAACGGACCCTGTGGTATAACTTGTTAGATCTAGCACTTGACGCCAGAAGATGTTCATCATCATCGCCCTATTAACGTTCCCACTGCTGGGGCACTAGGACTTCTCTTGGCGAGAGAGATTAGGCCTTAACTCACCACGCTGGCCAAGTGCAAGTAAAGCTCTCAGAACATGCCGGTTTCCTCACGATGTTTGACTTCACCGTTAAAGCACGTGTTTAAAGCGCACATACATTTTCAAGAAGAAAAATCCAGATGTGCGGCTAGGATTGAACGACCTTCGGAATAAAAGTCGAGTGTGCTCACACTTAGCCAACACGGCTTTAGAAGGTTATGTAACGTTAATATTTATCGCTTACTTTTGCTGTTGACTGTACAACCTTACCTTAAAATGTAGCTTGCGTTTAAGTACTTGACGCAAATAAACCCATAATTGTAATCCCGGCGGTTAACCTGCACCGCAATTTTATAAGCAGCTGAAAAGATTTACACGCATTAAACGGGTTAAATGTAAGGAAGTTGAAGGGTTAAGTTTGGTGCTCATAAAATGTTGTACAAAGGGATACCGCCACAGAAATACCGGTTATTGCAACATACCGTAATAAAGGATATTTTTAAACTTGAAACGGGTAGTATAACATGATTTGTCGGTTTTTGAGTTTTCCTAAAAAATGGCGTTTGCTATTATATAGCGAGATAGCTCTTTCCTCAACAAACCATTGCTTACTTTACTTGAATTTCGTGAAATAAGCCCTTAGTGTGTGACCGCGTCATCTATCAACTTCCTTACATTTAACCAGTTTAAACCGTGTAAATCTTTTCAACTGCTTATTAACTTAAAATTAATAAAACTAAATTTTTAAAACATAATTTTGCAAGGAAATGACATTGTCTTGATCGTTCGCTTTAATGTTATATACTGAGTTGAGAAGCAACATAGCTTTATCAGTTTTAACAATTTTGGAGTTTTTATTTAAAGGTACCCTATTACAAGTTGTATATTTACAAAAAATTGCTTGTCAAATGGGTAACATACCATGATTTGAAGGTTTTGAGTTTCCCGATATTTCGACGCTGTTGCAAGCGCCATGATCACGGAAATAACTTTCAAAATCCAAACCAAACTCAAAAACCGTCAAATTATGGTATGTTTCCAGTTTAAAGTCACAATATTGTTAAAAACCATGATACTTTAAAAAGTTAAAATGATGATGTTTGCGAACGATGAGTCAAGACATCGTAAATGCAAAACTTAAATAAGAAGTAACAAGTTAATCCTCCGAGCTCACGTTAAAAACTTAACCCGAAGTTAACTGGAAGTTTAGTTAACCGTAATGTTGTTGAGCCCGTTAATTGCGGGCGTAATGTCTTTATGAGTTTAGCGGGTTTATTGCAGTCGGTGTCTTTGAAGTTTTAAACATTGCGGAATTAAAATGAATAGGTACACTGAAAATCATCAAAGTCAAAAGTCAAAGTCAAAACGTTTATTTCCTTAGAAGCCTATGCTTACATGGACAGGTCAACTTAAATCTAATTTAAATAAAAACTAAGAATAATCAAGGAAATAACAAAGTCTTGACAGTTCGCTTCAATTTTTTACACTGAGTTGAGAAGCGAATAGAACAACTCAGCTTCCATCTCTTATGTTGTTATTATAACAATATTGGTGTACAACATGGTTACTTATACATTTAACATTTACAAACAAATGCTAGTCAAACATGCACATAACAGAAAAAAAAACTAAATTTAGCTATTTTGTCCATCCTAGTGGAACCGAGCTACATCTGACCAAGCATTATCGTCTTTGATATAGTCCTCTGTAGAATAATAGGCTTTTTTCAAAAGACATTTTTTAATTAAAAACTTAAACTTTCGAATGGGTAGGTCAGTTATAAACTGCGGAAGTTTATTATAAAAACGGACACAATTGCCCATAAAAGATTTCCCCACCTTACGTAATCTAAATGTAGGGATATGTAGTTTATTCTTATTTCTAGTATTAACATTATGGAAATCACTCTTTTTAAGAAAATCTTGCTTATTTTTGTGTGTGTACAGCAAATTCTCATAAATATATTGTGAAGCAACAGTCATAATATTTATTTCCTTAAATTTATCTCGTAAGGAGTCGCGTGGTTTCATTTTATAGATTGAACGCACCGCTCTTTTCTGAAGAACAAAGATAGTTTGGATATCAGCTGCCGTTCCCCATAGCAAGATACCGTATGACATGACACTATGGAAGTAACTAAAATAAACAAGTCTCGCGGTGGCCTCATCAGTAATATGCCGCATAGTCCGAACTGCATAAGCTGCTGAACTAAGTCGACTCGCAAGAGCATTAATTTGAGGTTTCCATTGAAGTTTTGAATCAATATGTAGCCCTAGAAACACTGTTGAGTCAACAAGATCAAGCTTTTCATTATCTAATATTATTTTTATAGGACGTTCTCTGACAGTTGGTAATTTAAAATTAATACATTTAGTTTTTTTCGCGTTTAGTAGCAGATTATTAACAGTAAACCAATTCAGTACGCGAGACAAAGAATTATTTACGTCGTCATAGTTATCTTTATTTCTATCTACCTTAAAAATTAGAGAGGTGTCATCCGCAAATAAAACTATGTCACAAAGGTCCTTGGCATAAAAAGGAAGATCATTTACATATACTAAAAATAAGAACGGTCCTAGAATCGATCCTTGCGGCACGCCTAATTCTATTTTTGAGCCCGTGGATCTTTCAGTTCCAACTTGTACTATTTGAATTCTATTTGTCAGATATGACTGGAGAAGGTCTAATGCTTTACTGCAAATACCGTAATGTTTTAATTTATTTAATAACGTAACGTGACTTACACAGTCAAAAGCCTTGGAGAGATCACAAAATACACCGATAGCGTTTTGTGATTTATCCCAGGCCCCTAAGACGTGTTTTAGTAGTAATGCACCTGCATCATTAGTGGATCTACCTTTGGTGAAGCCAAACTGGTTATTATGTAATAATTTGTTAAAATTAAAATGTTCAGTAAGTTGATTTAAGATAATTTTTTCAAATATTTTACTCATGACAGGAAGCACTGATATAGGCCTATAATTGGCAGGGTCATTATGACTGCCAGATTTAAAAAGAGGGACAAGCTTACCATGTTTCATGAGATCAGGAAATAAACCCACCTCAATACACTTATTGAAAATATGAGCTAGATAAGGTGCAATTTCGTTAATGATGTTACCCAGCATTTTTGTTGATATGTTCCAAAGGTCCTCAGTATTTTTTATGTTAAGGGACTTGTATGTTTTTACAATATCGTCAGTGTCAACGTAACTGAAATCGAAACCATCTACACATTTATCAACAGATGATTCTAATAAATCTACAGCCTTTTCGGCGGAGGAGTTTAATGAATGGGTTACAGTTTTAGAAATGTTACAAAAAAACTTATCGAAGGCATTCGCTACCTCTTTATTTTTAGTTAGAACGGTGTCATTGATTTTTAATATAATATCTTTTTTTTGTGGCTTTGACCTTCCAGTCTCATTATTTATAATATTCCAGGTAGCTTTAGGTTTATTAGTAGAACACGTTATTTTGTTTCTAAGAAAGAGAGATTTAGCGGTATTGCATACTTGTTTAAACAGCTTCGAATATGTATTTACGTAGGAAAGAAAAGAATCGTTATGTAACATCGATCCCCTGTCAGAATAGAGTTCGTATAGTTTATTCCTGCTTTTAAAAATGCCTGGCGTAGCCCAGTCAGTGAAACTAACTTTTTCTCTAACCTTACAAAATTTAATCTTAAATATTTCATCGTGTGCCCTTGCAATTATTTCGGAAAGCGAAGTAAATAGATCATTAGGGTCATCAATATAAGGTAATGAGACAAGATTATATGCTATTTTACTTTGGAAAATAGAGATGCGCTCCTTTGTTATAGCCTGTAACTAAATTCCACTAACTTATTTATAGAATTGGTATAGGGGAACTTAACACTTTGTCCATAATGATCTGAATTCAAATGTTGTATTACTGATTTACTAATTGGAGATTTATTACTGAAAATATTATCTATACAAGTGGCGGTAGTAGAAGTTACTCTAGTTGGTTCATTAAAAATGTTATGCATACTAAAACATTTGAATAAGTTAAGTAGTCTATCAGCTAGAGGATTTTGTAAGATATCTATATTGAAATCACCACAGACAATCAGATACTTGTTGCAGGTAAACATTTTAAGAAGTACTTCTTCCATAGTAGATTCAAAAATTTCCTGGTTTACACTCGGAGGACGATAAACGCATAAGATTAAATGCCGCTCCAGTTCCACACAAGACAGTTCAATATTTCTCTCAATACTTAACCTAACTATGTCTTTACGCTCTTTATATTTAAGATTGTTTTTGACAAATATTAATGATCCACCGCGGATGGCGGTGCTCCTTTTATAACAACTAGCACAACAATAATTACCATAAAAAGGTAGCAGCTGATTATTTAGAATCCAGTGTTCTGTTATGCACATAATGTCAACTTTAAAAAAATTTAAAAATAATTCTAATTCTAAAACTTTGCTGGATAAGCCTTGTATGTTTTGATGTACTATATGTAATTCTAATTGCTTTTCCATTGTCGAAGAAGTCAGTTTACTAACATCACATAAGTATGTTGGCTTTTAAAATAGTTTTCAAATAGAGGCTTCACGAAATAAAAAAAAATGTTTACCAAATTTTATATGCGTCTGAGAATCGGCTACTATCAATTTTTCATTTTGCAAAACAACGTTTGCTGGGGTCACCTAGTTTTATATAATTTAGGGAAGCAAAAGTGACGAATCTATTAATTTCATCGTAATTTTAAATTACTCGTAAAAAATATCACAAAGTCAAAAATATAATTCAAGAGCACCCAATCATCATCATCCGTTTTTGAAGAAGTTCATCGAATGTGTCTCTAAAGTGCATACAATGCGTAGATTTGAATTGCTAAGCGTCGCAAGCGCATGTCACAGCTCTGATGTCAAGATGGATGTGGTGTCAGTCTGAGAAAGACTAGATCAATTTTAAGAACATCTATTTTGATTCTATATTTTCGATGCCAAATAATGTATAACTTTCTGGGAAGTGTAATAACTAATGAAGTAAGAGCGGTTTCAATTTTAGAGTTTCGTGTCGTACGGATGCGGTGCCAAAAAACCGATTAAGCTGATGGGCTTGTTTTGAATTATTGATATTATTTGCTTAATCACACTTTATTTAACGAGTAACGAAACGTCATAACGTAACAAACACTAGTCGTGTCTTGCTCCGTCGAATCTGATTTTTTCGCCTAAAAGTCTATAGGGAAATCTCTTTGACAGATAATTAATGCTTAAGATGAGTTCATTAGATGCAAGGCTGATTTCCAGGCGTGGCTAGTATAAGTTTTCAAAATGGGCTTTACTGACGTAAACTGCGCCGCTATTACGAATATCTCAGTTGCCATTTCGCTTCTATTTCCTCAAGAAGGAATGATTTAATTTTCGAAAGTGTAGTGGCGAGTATTGGTCAACATAAACCCCATCTTTGTGTTCCCTTATCTTGTTTGAGGGAGGCCTTAAAACTGGACCTATGACCGAAACTAGAGCCGATTTAAAAGGAGTATTTTCCCATCGGAAACATAACAAAAGCTGAGTCAGTTATGTACTGTATCCGTGGGCCATCGACCGGGTTTTCCACGCTCACTTAGTCACAAAGGACTTCTTAACACATGTAAATCACCTGTACCTACCTACTTGAATATCTAAAGTATAATTATCTGTCACTGTTGAAAAAATGCTGGGATCTTATTACTTAGTTGGTCTTTGATATATTTCACTTTCAAAGTTATCGTAAGACACTATTCATTGTAAAAAAGCGGTATTTAGTCACGTAGTGAACTAGAGTTGATAAAGTTTCGACGTTTTGGACTTCGGAAGTCAAGAGAAGTCCTACATTGGGAGGAGTGAGCGTCGGTCATATTTTTATAATTCATATATTATTTATCTTACGGTTGTATTTTTTGGAAGTAGTCTGCAGCCAGCAGCCACCTTTGACACTGCATTGACCAACGATAAGACAGAGAGATGTTTTTCTCAATATTGAGAGCGTGGGGCCAACTTTATGGACGGGTGTTATTCAAAAAATGTGATTGACGGTGGCTACAAACCGCATCTAACCAGAATAACTGAATATAATAACAAAGACGTAGCCTTTTGTCAACCAGTGGACAGCTCATTTATGAAATTACAATACGTAAACTTTTTAGTTACAAAATACACATATAGAAAGATGTAAAAAGGGCGGCCTTATCGCTTAAGAGCGATTTCTTCCATAATAGTGTTGATGTCAACCCCTTTTAGGAATATCCGAATTCGTAATTAAAGCACGTTTCCGGCGTAGCTGCGCAGGCGCAATTAGCGTCTTATAAAAAGACATCAACGCGCATGCCGTCTAAAATACTGTTTGACAAAAAAAAAACGGTATTATTTCATAATTTTTGGCCATTATTTGAGTCATAGTAACTTGAAGCCTGTATGACAATTCTATATCCGAGTGCCTCAGTGGCGCAGTGGGCAAAGATCCTAGCGTTCTTGAGGGTAGCAGGCTCGAGCGAAACAGATTTTGTTAAACTTTGGTAATGAAGACCACTGATCCTTCTATCTTAACGGTTGATAAGATGGTTGGACATCAACTAAACAATTTCGAATCGATTTTCCAATCCTCTGATACATGAAAAAATATATACATATTATGTAGGTACATATGTCGTCTACTGGGTTGATGAACGATGGTATTGGCATCGGATGACAAATAAAATACTTACCGATTCCCAAAAACAAAAAAAGTTAAACTTCAAACGGGTAACATGCTATGATTTTACGGGTTTTGAGTTAATGATGTGATCATGGCGCTTGCAACAGCGTTAAAATATCTGAAAATTCAAAAAACCGTCATATCATGGTATGTAACCCGTTTCAAGTTTTAATATAGTTAAAAAACATCATTTAAATAGAAAAATAAAAGTAAATTTATTAATTATTTCGTTACCCGACAAAAATATACGAGATCAAACTCGGTCAGCCTTATTAGTCGTTAAATGTCGCGGTCAGCAGTAATGGCCGACATCGTTGTTGGCTGAGCAACAATGGACGGAATTTGCATCGAGCACAGAAGATTGACTGCAGGTGGATAGGGTTCGTTTGAAGGGATAACGTTGGGGATTTGTATGGAGGGGCTACAACTGTATTTCTAAGGCAGTCGGTGTATATGTTTTAAAAAAAAAGTACGTCATGGTAAAATAAGTATGTAATAACAAAAACAAATCCAAGCGTTTGCTGAAAAAATATTTGAAATAAGACGCTGTCGTTAGCAAAAGTTTTCTTGTTTCAGTTTTCATATCACCGTTTTAACGGTAAAATATAGTTTTTATTCTTTTAAAAGTATACATACATTTTTTCAAGAATAAAAATCCAGAGGTGTTCTGAACGGTTTGACCTACCTTCGGAATGAAAGTCAAGTGTGCTCCCACATAACCAACACGGCTTTTTTTTAAAGAAAAGCTAGTATTGTTATAAAACCCGTATACCATAAAACAAATAGATATAACAAAACCATATTAAAAGTCACAAAGCCACCTCTGTGTTATATTAATTGTCAGTTATTTTGGTTAGACGCGGTGTATAACTACCGTCAAAGTCAAAACATAATTTGTTAAGAAGCACACATGACATACATGGACAGGTCAACTTAAAATAAAACTAAATTGTTTAAACAATTCGCATCTTGACAGTTCGCTTCAATGTTTTGTAGTGTCGTCAATCAGAAGTTTTGACTGTAAAACCTGTCCATACACATACTGAATACAGCACCGTACCAGTAATGCCGGACTAGGTATACATCTGGCAATAATGATCCCACAGCGTCGTTACGGACAATGGAGAATATTTGCATAGGGTTCAGCCTCAAGATTGACTGGGGTAACGTACAGGTGGGGGGTATAGAGATGTTACAACTTGTTTTGTTACTCACTGTCGACTTTAGTTTTGTACAGCTCGTAAAAGTCAGCTTGCGGCGGAAGA
The DNA here is from genome assembly GCA_929108375.1 of Gymnoscelis rufifasciata. Classification (NCBI taxonomy): domain Eukaryota; kingdom Metazoa; phylum Arthropoda; class Insecta; order Lepidoptera; family Geometridae; genus Gymnoscelis; species Gymnoscelis rufifasciata. Next base: position 9,996,104 of record OV815321.1, on the reverse strand, counting down.
GGTTTTAAATGAAAAAAACATTTTTCAGTATGCAATATCTGAAGGTATATAAAGAATATCAAACCCTTTTATGATATTCTTTTGAAAAAAATCTTAACTTATGAGAAATCACAGTAATCCAAAAAAAGATAAAAATTATGATTTTTTTTGAATTTTTTATTCCCTTGACATGCTTTTTTGGAATAAACTTTTAGGTTCAAATAGCTAAAAAGTAGATGAGCCACTGAAATGGTAATGTTTAGCCCATGGAGCATTAAACAAATAACAATTAAAGTTAAAAAAAAAATATTTCCGTACAATCCACACAACAACATCTAGCCCTAAGCTTGTGTTAGGGGTGCTAGACACCTGATATACTTAATATAATAGACATACATAATATTTTTATACATTTTAAACACCCAGACCAAGGAGAAAGTGCTTGCAGAACATAAAAACACTTTAACCATCGGCAGGAATTGAACCCGCTACCTCTAGCGCCGCAAGCGCTGGACCCTCGCCCACTTCTCCACTGACAGAAAACAAAGAGGTGCCTAACAGTTTTTAAATAAATAAAGACCATAAATAGGCAAGACTAAGCCGCTTCTAACTGCAAATCAAGATGTCCGCCAGAAGTTGACATCGGAAATGATGGTATTATAAATTTGACACACCCAAACACAACCTGTCACACCTACAACAGCTCTTACCGATAACGTCATGCGCGTGCGCCCATACATTTAAATAGTTGGGTTTGTTAAAATATCGGATAGACAATGTCGAGACGGACAGACATTTGCTTACTCTATTATTTTAACTTGCAGCCTAATTTATAGATGCGGACAAACGTTATTGAGTTTAATTTTGCATTTTGTTATAAATTGTTTGTACTTCGACCGGTCCGTAGGAAGTCCACTGCAGGACATTGGCCTGCTTCAATCACAATGAGCAAGTCATAATTGGGCGTTTGTAAATTATTGCCAAGATTAACATTTACGTGCACTGGTCTGTAAGTCTAAAAAAAGGGTGCTTGCCCATCTTTTAGTTAAATTCCCTTAACCGTGTTATACGGCGCTCACAAGATGGCCACAATCTCACCCGATGCAAAGTGACGATGTGGTCTAAGATGAGGCATGAAGAGTAGAAGGTAGATGGCTTCTCCGGACCACATTACGAAACACGAAAAAATCACTTCACGCACTGGCCCAGCCCGGAGGGTGGTGACAAGCCGCGGCCGTTCTTTTTCGGAGCAATCGGCAGCGTAAATTAATTCGAGAGTGTTTTAAATTTATAACACTAATTGTACTTATGTTTTAACGTGTACTTACCTGTTGCGGTTTCGGAAATTAGACGAGAGGTATAAGACAGACAAACAAATACGCACATAAGTGCAGGCATCACAATCTTCACTCCTACATACCTATTTAATGTACTATGTGTTCGATTTTTTGTTTTGTTTTTCATGTAATGTTCGTTTAAAGTTCTCTTTTCACAAATTTTGTTATTGTTTTTTTAAGTATGTTATTAAACGTTAATTGCCTGTGTTTGTTAATTGTCTGTACTTATGTGTGTCCAAAATAAATGCTGGTATTATTGTTAAATAATCTAAAATATAAATAAATAATAAAATAAATAGTTTTTATTCTCTATATTTTTATACAAATTCGCACTATCTTATAAAAATGGTATCAAACAGTCGGTAAGTCTTTTTGTCAGAATTAATATTTCCGGACAATCCACACAACAACATCTAGCCCCGTGGTAAGCTTGTGTTACGGGTACTAGACATCTTATATACTATAGCGGACATACATGTATTGATATTTCGTATTATATATACTAGAGGCCCGCCTAGGCTTCGCACGGGTTTTTAATTTTTTTTTCCCGGCAATTATTTGATTCTTTCTCGCTGCTTAAAATAGCTAAAAATCATGCTTAAACTCCAAAGAACATTAAAAAAAAAGAAGATAAAAAAAGATAAGGCAGCCAAGGAGATAGTGCTTGCAGAACATACAAACACTTGACCCCTTGTTGGCGGGAATTGAACCCGCTACCACTAGCGCCGCCCACCGCGCCACTGAGGCAGTGAATACAAGCTATTTAATTGTTTTCCAAATAGATCAGGTGTGAAGCCACCTGACCTTAAAACCCAATAAATTATCGATAAACTGTCGATACGAACAATAAAACATTCATTTTTACATAAACTACCTTGTATACGCAAAAACAAATATTATTGTGTAGTGCAACACGCTTCTCTGTTCAAATTGTGAATCTGTTTTACTCGCGAACAATGTTCGTAACCAAAGCCAAAGTCGAAAACACTTATTACCGCAGGGTATGTTTAGAAATGTCAAAAAACACTTGACTCCTCGGCGGGAATGTGTGCAAAGGGATTTGATAATATTTCACATATTTAATAGCCCTTTCCAAACAACGCGAAACAAAGCAATACATTTTCAAGTAAAAAGTCCAGCGTTACAGACGCCCCCGCGTCGCAGTCGTTTCCCTCGTTTCAGACGCGTTTGTTTGACTGAAGTCTAAACGTTGAATAAGGTCAATTAACAAATCGTGCAAGCAAAATTGCATTAAACACAATGCAAACAAAATTGCATTAATCGAAAATCGTAAAGATCGAGAATCAATAGAAATCTAAATCTTAACCCAATTAATGTTATTAAACCGTAGAATTGGTGAGGATGTTTGTAAATATGTAACCCTATTTCATATATATATTTCATCAGTTTCTTTTGCTGTTGACTACGCAATTTAGTACAAACCGCAGTAAACAGAGAAGTCCCTGTGTCCCAGCATTGGGAACGTTTAATAGGCTGTTGATGATGATGATGTCTTTTATATTAAGTATATCAGGTGTCTGATGTTGTTGTGTGCATTGTCCAAATATTTTTATTTATTATTTAAATAAATACGTGTACAATTTTTGTTAATAATCAAATTAACTACTTATTATACTTTTCTATCGTCTTCCCTTTTTAATAAAATACCTAGATGTTGTACCTACTCTTAAACATTAAACTAAGTTACTTTTGTCTACAGAAAAGTTGGCAGCACTGCCCCGAACCGGCTTCAACAATGAAAGAAAATTGTCACTAAAGCGAATACGGATAATTACCGGATAGCATGCTTTAAGCGCACCGATACTTACATTCCAACAAAATCGCCCTTACAGCCATACAAATAAAGCCCTTATAAAACTGTATTAAAACCTACATACAGAGAGCTATAAAAATGTATTTGCTATAATGACTCATGATGTCTGAAGAATAAGGTTGATAAATATGTGGTGGTCTATTATTAAAAAAATTGCTTAGGTACAGTCAACAGCAAAAGTGTGTGATCAAAATTAAGGTTTCATAATATCATGTAGCGTCCAGATGTCACAAGTTATACCAAAGTATCAGTTCAAAATTAAGCTTAAATAAGTCAAAAGCAATCATACTTAATCACAATAACACCGAGTTTCGAAATAAATGAAATCAATTACTTATTAAATGTCACGTTATTTGTCCCTTCTAATAAACTATAAATAGTCAGTAACTTTTAACAAAATTTATTGCATAAATTATTTTGGGACCCTATTTCATATATATATTTAATCAGTTTCTTTTGCTGCTAACTGTACCTATTCGGATCGTATAGATTGGTTTCTTGGTAAATAATTCTTATAAATAAGTCTTGGACATATTATGGCCAAAGAAATTGTCGTCTAAAATTGCCTGGCTCGCAGGCAATTTTAGACGACAATTTCTTTTCAGCATATACGGTACCGATAAAAATAAATAGCTCTATGCTTTAGGTTTATACAAAGAGCCTCAAAAATGTGAATATGAAGATGATTTCACATGCATGCCATGGGTCAGGGAGGCATATTTTATTTATTTTATTTTATTCGTAAAACCAAACAGTTATAATTACTTATCTAAATACACATTATTAATAGCTACTATTCATTTATATGTTTTCGCATATCGATAAAACATTTTTCATTTTCATTTTTCATTGATCCTAAATAACACACGAAAACTAATAATACATTTACATGTTCGAAACAAAAAAATATTCACGCCAAGGCGTTACTTTGTTTTTTATGGACTTTTCCGCGGAAACAGATAGCCTCCTAAATAATTAGAAACTCAAATCGGACGAGTAGTTACTGAGATTAGCGCATTCAAAAAGCAAACAAACTCTTCAGCAAATATAAGTAAATATTTGAATAAAAAGTAGCAAACATATCTGAAGTGGTTTTTTTTAAGACGACAATTGAAATAAGTACAAAAGGTACTAGTTTTTCTGCGGTAGAACAAAAATTAACCAGATTAGTAAAAAAGTTAGCTAATGGATTTAAAATTTTAACTGATTCGGTCAGAAGGCTGCAAGCCTAAAGTGGGACTGGTGGACACAAGGTGTCGCATGTCTAACGACAAATGGGCAAAGAGTTGCCCCACAGATAACACGATCTCGTGGAAGGCCCAGGATTAGATGGCGGGACGAGCTGGACTCTCACGTGACCGCATGACCCGATACCGCGATGAACCGCGAAGAGTGGAAGAAGGGAAGGGAGGCTTTGCCCTGCATTGAGACAGTAGAGGGTAAATAATAATAATAAGTGGATTAGTTATTTTATGGAAGAAAGATCTTTGTTTGTTCACAACCTCACCTGGATGGTAAGTGTCGCTGTGAACGAGGATGGATCACAAAGTTCTATTCACTCTTGACTCTTGAAAACTTTATACTAGCTGACTCCAGCAAACGTTGCTTTTCAAAATGAAAAATAGCTGTTGGCCGATTCTCAGACCTACTCAATATGCTCACAACATTTCATGAGAATCGGTCAAGCCGTTTCGGAGGAGTACGGGACCGAACACGAGTGACACGAGGATTTTATATAAAAGATTTTAAATATTCGAATGACCAAAACATTTATGGAAACTCTCAACATACCCGAATTTTATTAAACCGTCCGTACATTACAGCGATTATCGTAATTTTATGCAATTAACTTTCTTCAGCACTTGCAAAACAGACATAAGACAATACGTATTGGTTGTAGACCATTGTTGCATTCTTGTGTTTGGCGGCCAGCATTCTTGTTCTGATACAGGGCCGTACGTTAGTCATAGTTTTTGCGCGAATGCACAACCCGCGAACCAGCTTTGATTTTTGTCAGTAGTGATGGGATGTTTAGTCTTGAACGAGACTAAAAACATTTTTTTATTTAATAAAAAGGATTTAATAAAACAAATTAAAGGACCTTTCAGTTTTATTTATCTATGAATAAAAGTTACATATTTCTATGTATACGGGGATAGGTAAAAAAGGCGTGTTGGCTGAGTGGGATCACTCGACTTTCATTCCAAAGAACGTGGGTTCAAAACCCCGCCGCGCACCTCTGTATTTTTTTCTTGAAAAATATATAAGCGCTTTAAACAAGTGCTTTAACGGTGAAGGCAAAACATGGTGAGGAAACTGGCATGTTTTGAGAACTTTGAAAAGTTTGAAGGACATGTGACATTCACAACCCACACTTGGCCATCGTGGTGAATTAGGCCCTAATCTCTCTCGTCAAGGGAGAAGACCCTGTGTCCAAGCAGTGGGAATGTTTAAAAGGGCGATAATGAGGATAGGTTGTTTAGATTAGTTAGGAATTCGTCTTGTTACAGCAAGACTGTATTTATCCCCTCCCTAGTTCATTGTCGCTGCATTGATCAAGCTGCATTTCTTCTGGACATCATCAGATATCCCCTCACCAAACAGTCGTAAACAATAACATACTTCAGATAGGATAAAATATAGATGATATTTTGAGATATTAAATACTTTTAAATAAAATTCTAATGAAACTGAGAATGAAGAATTAATATTCGAAGCTTCGAAGAAGAGTTCGAGCAATTATTTAACGAATTTTATTATAAATCAACTCGCTTTTCATAAAAGAGTGTTGTCCGGGTTCTTTAGTAAAATTGCAATAAGCCCTTTTTCAAGAAATGGGATAATATATACAACAGTAAAATATTTTTTTAATCGGAAGTGATTTTATAGTCTATGTAATGCATACAGAGTACTAAATGTTTAATTTTTAACCGATTTTCAACGAAAAAAAAGGTTCTTAATTCGTCGCGTATTTTTTTAAATATTGATATTGAATTATTATTCAAATACTAACCAGGGATTAATACAACTAATGTATTTTTTGTAATTTTAATTTTATGTTTGATACTAATAAGTTTTTATTTGAGTGGCTTCAGGTATTTTAGCGTTTACAATTTGTTACAAATTTTGGGGGGTCAGCCCCCCATTTAACTTTACAATTTAATTTGTTGTATTTTGTAATTGTTTTAAATTTATCAAATGTATAATGACAAGGACCTTGTATAATGTATAATATTTCCAGCAATAAATTATTATGAATATATTATGAACAGCCAAGGGTTTGAAAACTAGACTTTCCGAGTCATTTATGTTCCGTAACTTTCTTATGATTAAATCTATAGATACTCTCTAAAAAATATATGACAGTCTTAACGCTATAATTTTTATCAAAAAATGGATATTACTAAAATAAAACAAAAGTACATTTCATAGGCAATACAGAAATAGATGAGATCAGCAATCATAGTTATGTTTTTTTTTGTTGGTTTTGTTGGTGGCCATCCCAATGTTCACCAACGAAGTAGATGATAATAGTTGAAGTTCTCGATGGATAGGAAATCTATAATATAGACGTCTGTAGACGTCATAAAATAAAATAAATAAAATAAGTAAGAAGGTATTCAAAATAAGAAATTTACAAAAGGCTCTTTCGTCCTGTAAATTAATAAAAATAAAGAAAGCTCTTTCAAAAATAAATTTCATGAATAAATAAATTCTAAAACCAATACACTAAATTACTACCTTTACGGAATGTGTGAAAGAGACAGATAGCTTATGACAGAGAGGGAGACAAACATACTTATTATTATCGGCACTAAATTGGCAGTCTCGAGAAGAAATCAACATCTGTTGGACTTGCGAAATTATTTTATGATGTGATGTTTTATAAGCATCATTACGTGGTACATTGTAATAAGTAGGTAAGAATATGATAGGTACTGAAAATGAATACAAATATAATTTTATAAATTATCTCATTTTAATTATCCTTGGGAACTAACCATTTTATGTTATCTTGTCACAGCTCAACTACGATATGTAAATAAAACATAAATTAATATAATTAATTTTACAATTATAAAGTTTTTTATATGGACGCTATGGGCTTTTTACATACAGATGAAAAGGCCGTTGGGGCCAAAAAGTTATCTAAAGAAGCCGTAGATCGGCAAGGGAGTATCAAATGTCGGCAAAATGGACAGAGGACTTCGTAGTACAACGCTTTCAACATAAAGTACTTTACAGTACTTTAAGGAAGGCCTAAGTGCTACTCCTACTCTAGACTAAATAGCTGAAATGATGACAAAGAGTTTGGGACATAAACTAGAATAGAATTGACTTCGTATTTATAAAGACTACTAGACAAATATATTTATACCAAAGAAATAATATAAATAGTAAAAACATTTTGTGTTAATTTAATTTTTTATCGATATGTTTGTGTCTAGTATCAGTGCATTTCGTTTTATCAATTGTAAAATGATCACATTGTATCTTTAGAATTTATTATACAAACACCAGCCCTAGGCATAAATCAAACCCACCACCTTAGGCAATGTATTTATTGAACATCAAACATACAATTCATGTCTTCAATTAGTCGCATTTCCATTTAAAAATACACAAAAAACGCGACATGTTTTGCATACGTCGGAATCAATTTGCATACTCTGCCATAAATGTAAACGCATTTAATAAAAACGCGTCAATAATGTTCCATAAAAGACGAATAGCATCACCTGTATCAGAATACCGTAAATCAAAATGGCGAATGCTCTATCCCTGTCACACATATAATCAAGCGTATGCGCGATACAGCCGTCTCTTTCTTTTGATTGCTGGTGGCTTTTGATTACTGACATAATGCGTTTTGATTTACGCTATACGTTCGTTTTAAATGAAAAATGTAAAACAAACTTCATAAATATTATTAATAGTTTGCATAATGTTTGTATGACTTTTATACGACTACTGTTTAAATATAGCTTTTATAACGTGCCATTTATTGCCAGTTCAAATTAACCCAAGCGCTCGCAGGGTTAATGATTATGAATTATTAAGTAAGTCGTTAATTTGAATAAGCGGTTAATTCTAAAAATACAGGCATGTCCTATGTGCTTATTTTCAAGATGATATTATGAAATTATCATGGTATTTAACAATATAATTACTCAAAACGTTTAAGCATGACAACAATTCAGTTATTTCCGTGATCATGGCGCTTGCAACAGCGTCGAAATATCGGAAAACTCAAAAAAAAACAGGATCATGGTAGCTACAAGTTGTATAAAATACCTTATTGTATAATTTGGTTGACCCGACTAAAAAAAAGATGGAATTTAAATTTTATAAAAGAAATTCTACTATATTCATGTCCCATCTTAGACCACATCGTCACTTTACATCAGGTGAGATTGTGGTCAATGAAGACTTATCGATCATAAAAAAAAATACGTGTTTCAAAATTGGTAAATAAAGCGGATTGGTGAGAATAACAACTAAGTAATTTACAATATTTTCGTCTATTTTGTATTTTTATACATTTTTTTATTTTTGTGCTTTTTGCTTAATTTATGCATAGGAATTTAGTTATTTTCAGACATGTCTTAAATCGTCAAATACAGACTTATAATAACATCTTATCAGGCTGTATAGTATCCATAATGCCAACGAGGCTCCTTAAATACTATTAAAATGGCAGTAACTTTATTTAACCGTGGTAAAATTACCCACCATTCCACAAATAACTTTAATCTCATAAAATGCTAATAATCTCCATTAAAATTATCGATAACATACCAACGTAGGTATAGTAAAAATAAATTAAATGGTATGAAAATAAACATATTTCTTTTTATTTAACACGTTAGATACTAGTCGTTAAATATTATGAGGGGTCATTAAAATCAAATGCATTAAATTAAATTAAAACAAATCTTATTAATAAATCTGGCAAGCACGAGTTATGCGTAATCCGAGCATTTATACTTAAAGTCCGTTGACGTTTAATAAAATTTAACTTGTTGATGATAATGATTTAGCTTAGAAAATGACAATTGAAGTTTTTACTCAGAACCAATGCACCTGTCAACTAACGCCAACATTATCTGACCCGTATCAGTGCAACAATTACAGTTAATCCAAGACCACTTTACACTGGTCCTTTACAGCAATATTTAATTCATTGATTAATATCGAAACGAAATCGATTAAAATGCTTAATGTAAAACAGCAGACATTGTGAAATTAATTACAAAATTATGTATCAATCATGATTAATGTCAACCTGATGAATGGAAAACATACAATTATTAATAATTATATGGCACATAATATTGCCAGCTAAAGCCAACTATTTTTGTACATTTTCCTTTTAAATACAATTATTGTTCAATAGTTTTTTTCTTTTAAAAGGAAAATGTACAAAAATAGTTGGCCTTAGCTGCCTATATTACGTGCCATGTCTGCCAATATGGTGTAGTCTATTCTAAATAAGTGTCAAAATAAAAAAATAAGCAGTTTGCTGGTGATATAATTTTAATAAGTCAGATTTTTGGCTTACTTCAGAAGTCCCCTGCGAGCATCCCCTGCGAAGGGGATAGTTGGAAATTTTTCCAAAAATCCCCTTTAAGCGGCGGCAGGGTATTTCCGGAAAAACAATCCAAGTATCCCTTGATTATTTTAATTAACAAACAAAATATTAATCCTATATTAAAAAAAATCTTTCATTAAAACAGGAAGTAAAAACACTTTATAATGTTTATAATCTTTTTAAAAAAATAAATACATATACACTCGAGAGCAATGAATCCGGGTCACTCAAAGAATCCAAAAAATCTCGGAAAGTAAGAATGCTAGGTTAATGCAATAAATTGTATTTAATAGACAATTTAATACTCCTTAAATGAAAGGATTAAAACTTCTTAGTTATTGTAAAGTTAAATCATAAAAAAATCAAATTTGAAAAGGGAACACCGTCGAAGATGGAACTACGAAATTTCAGGATTTGTTTTTGCTTTTGTTTGTAATCTGTCATTTATGTTGGTACATAAACCAGGTTGATAGTGCTCAATATTCATTATTCAAGCTGAAATCATGTCGCTTACACTTGAAGAATGCACCAGAATACTTACATTGGTGGAAACCGGCCGGAGTCAGCGCGATACAGCCAGGACTGTCGGTGTGTCGCTGTCAACAGTACAAAGAGTTCTCCGACGTTACGAAGAAACTGGTTCTAACCTACGCAGACCAGGAACGGGCAGAACTAGGTGTACCACAGCACGAGAAGACCGATAATTGGTGAACACCATGCTTCGAAATCGCTTTCTCACAGGAACTGAACTCACAAATCAGTGGCGACGCCTCGGAGGAAGTAACCCAAGTGCATCGACAGTAAGACGTCGGCTTGCTGAATCTAACTTAAAACCCCTTAGACCTGCAAACGGCCCTAAACTGGAGCGTGGACATCGTATTTCAAGACTAAGATATGCCCAGAACCACGTAAATTGGAGTATTGAAGATTGGTCGAAAGTTATGTTCTCCGACGAATCAAAATTTATGCTCTACAAGCACGATGGAAGACACAGAGTGTATAGTAGACCAGGGGAAAGATTCAAGCAAGCATGCATCGAAGAAAAAGTAGCCTACGGTGGTGGGTCTGTACTTGTGTGGGCCGGAATTTCCTCTGAAAGTCGCACAGAGCTGGTGATCATAGAAAACGGCTCTTTAACTAGCGTAAGATATGTGGAAGAAATCCTCAACGAACACGTTGGTCCATTTATGGTCAATTTGGGTGAGGATGCTATATTTATGCATGACAATGCCCGACCTCATACAGATAGGATTGTGAATGACTACCTTCAAGAGATGAACATTACATGTATAGAGTGGCCAGCGCGCAGCCCGGATATCAACCCGATCGAGCATGCTTGGGACGAGCTAGGGAGATGCGTAAAACAACGAAACCCTCCCCCAACACGCTTCCTGAGCTCAAAATTGCTCTCACAGAGGAATGGGAGAATATTCCCCAAAATCGTATAAGGAACTTGGTGTACAGCATGCCAAACCGCGTAAGCGCAGTAATGGAAGCACGAGGAGGTAATACGAAGTATTGAAATTCAAGAAAATCGTCATAAAGTTCAAAAATTTCATGTTTCCTATTTTTGTTTTAGGGAGAGATCAGCAGTTTTTTTTCTTTATGTAATTTTATGTAAATAAAATGTATGGTGACTCATATATTTTTAACATTTCATTTAAGGAGTATTAAATTGTCTATTAAATACAATTTATTGCATTAACGCAGCATTCTTACTTTTCGAGATTTTTTGGATTCTTTGAGTGACCCGGATTCATTGCTCTCGAGTGTATTTTCAATTTCAAGTTTTACATAGGTACGTTGATGGACTAAAACTTACGCGAATTTTATGGTAAACCACTTTAAGTCACTTTACTCCCAAAGTAAAATTTCTTCTTATCATGGCATGTCCAAATCATTTATATTATAGATTGGCAATTAAGGTTTTAAAATCTTAAATCCCTGGAGTCACTAGTTACAGTTAAATTTCAGAATCTTCTATACTTACCTAATTAACAAAAAAAATATATATAATGTTAAATACTTACCAACTGTTCCTTTTATTAAGATAGTTTATTTCAGTAAATATGGTATAGGATAGATACATAAGTTAAGTTGAAGTGTTAATGCTCCAGAGGGGCTCATAGAATAGAATAGAATAGAATAGAATAATTTATTTGCCAAAAAACATGTGTATACAGGATATTGTTTGTTTTTAATACAGTTTCAACATGTTTCACCAGTTGGTGTGCAAAGTTTCAATTACATAAAAACAGTCAGAATTATAATTAAAAATATAACATTAGACTACACACTTACATTTAATTATTAAAAATTAAGTATTGGAATTAAAAATTAAATAAGAAATTAAAAATTACATTAAATTAGATTACATGAAATACATTAAACAAAGAAATTCAAATATTGGCAATATTATCATTTAGATAATCGTCTATCTTATAATAACAATTATTAGTCAACAAAATTTTAAGTTTGCTCTTAAAGTTATTAACATTTAGGTCTCGATAGCTTTTAGGTAATTTATTATAAAGTTTACTAAAGTTTTTAACTCATGTCAGGGAATCTATTATGTTAACACATTTATTGTAACCACATGAAGCAATAAATAAATGAGTGAGTCTCTTTCTGATTTGCTTGGGTAAATCAATAATATCTCATCTCAGATAGGTAAAAAAATATTTTTTTTTATTTTTTAATATCCAGTGCCTATACTTCATTTGAATTTATTTGACAGGACTTACACTTACGCTACGTTTACCGTTTAAAATCCTTAGAACCGTGTAACAGCGAAATAGTAGATAGCAGGTTAAAAGAAAAAAATGAGCCCCGTACGGTAAAAACTAATACGCTTGATCAATTACATAATTATTTGAAGGAAGTCCAATGATCTTTAGTAAAAAGGCAAAACCTGTCGCAACACTGTTAGATACCAATCCTCAAGGGCTTATTTATAAACACAGCAAAGCCGAGGGCTAAAGTGTAGACGACAAAAATGTATTTATTTAAAATAAACCTTTCGAACCAGTGCTTTATCTTTTTTTAACCGTTGTCAAAAAAGGAGGAGTTTTCTCAATTCGACCGTATATATATTTTTTTTAATGAAAAAACTCAAGACTTAACGCTTTAGTGCGTTTTGTTTTGTACAATAGTACTCTTATTTCGTACAAAATAATAAATCAACTTTGGAACTTAAATAAAAAAAATACTGACCCCGCGGAACGTTGCTTAACTTTATAAAATTACATCTATTGTAGTAACAAACATCCTAGAGACAGACGAAATCTAAACAATACGTAATACGGGTATGTTACCCTCAAATTGGAGTAAACATATATAATAAAAAGCAATACTGCTTCAAAGACGTATTGTCTTCTAACCTTCTAACATTATATATATTTTTTTGCAAGATAAGCCATCATTTGACCACAATCTCACCTGATGTAAAGTGACGATGTGGTCTAAGATGGGGCATGAAGACCTAGAAGGTCAGACTGATGACTGAAGATGGCTTCTCCGGGACACATTACGAAACACGAAAAAATCGTTTCACGCCCAGCCCGGAGGGTGGTGTCAAGCCACGGCCGAAGCTTACCACCAGAGACTGTTCTTATCACCACCCGGAGGTCACGTGTAAGGATTCAGAGGGCTAACACTTACGGACGTGAACAGACAAAATCACCAAAAACATTTATAAATAAACCCGACATTGTAATGAAAAAATAATTCATCTTGATTTATAGCTTACTCAGGGCTCGCAAATTGCGCACCGTTTGGACCGTTTAACTTAAGTACCGCCTGCGTACGCGCATAAAAAAACATGAATCAAAATCGCAGTTTCGGTTCGATTTTCGCTGATCATTTTAATAAGTGCAGGGTTACTTTGCTGGAGGTAATTTTGAACTTGATAAGTTATGTGCAAGTAAAACAAAAAAAAATCAAAACAAATGATATTTATCTTAGAGGTATATATTTTAAGTAGCCGAAAACGTCCAAAAATAGAATGAAAGTGTGACTTGATTTATTGATTGATAGATTCATAAAGATATTGTCCTACAACAACATCTAGCCCGTGATAAGCTCAAAGCTTGTGCTACGGGTACTAGACATCTGATTATACTTAATATAATAGACATACATACATTCTAACTATGCCCATGCGTAATATTGAAATTTCTACCTTCGATCGATTCAGTTATTTAGGCAAATAACGTGTGCTTCACTTTATAAAGGATTTCTGCTACACCTTGTATGAGGTGATATTCAATTACTATTTTTACATAATTCATTTGTATACATGGTGTTTATGACTAGTTAGTAAACTAGTCAGCACAGTTTAAAAAACAAAACTTTGCCAAATGCCCACACACCACAATCTTAAAAAAAAACTTTAATGCAATTTAATTAAGTATACTAATTTTTCTACCACATCCCCACATTATAATATTATAGACGAGGTATTGGTAACGGTTTTTTGATTATACAAAATACCTGCTATCATGACAGTACTGTGCCATTATGGCTGACATTTTTAGCTGTCAGAATGGCAGGTGCCAAGGAATAGACAAGAGGCGCAAGCGATGTGAAAATTCGCAAGCTCAGTTGATAATGTATTTCCGCGCTGCTACTTTTTAAATCCATTTCATGGTATAAAATTACAGTTATTTTGCCCATTGTACCTACTTCTCTCTTCTTAATTGTATTTTACCTACTAGCTGACCCGGCAATTGTTTGTTTTGCCATGCGTATCGCAATGAGACTGCTACTGTCAGTTGCCACGAATACCAAAACAAAATATAAATAAACAAAACTTGTGAATGCTAGAGTTTTCCCGGCTCAACTACATTCATCATAATTCAACTAATTCTCCCACATCCTTAACTAATGTTAAGGATGTGGTATAATGGTGTGGTAACCCACACCATTATACATTTTATACCAAAACCTTCCTCTTGAATTACTGTTACTGTTTTCTGTCTTTTGCTGAATAATTGCATTAATATCAGTTTTGTAGCTTTTTAGTATATCCCAAACATCATCCCGAATGTCTATGTCATATACAACAGACGCGGTGGGGGACTTTAAAAAGCTTATGTGGCAAATTAATGGAACCTCTAATTTGTTAAGTTAAAAGTAAACCGCTGTCTCACATGAAGTTCTAAAAAATATATAAATACCCAAGGCCTTCGTCTACTACTGTGTGTATAATAAATGTTACCTGATTTTTAATCAATTCTGTACCTCAATAAATTTATTTTAAAAAATTACAAATTTTTTGTATAATTTTAACTTAAAACTTAGCAATTAAGTGACGTACTCATTTGAGGTCACGTGACATAACTGCGGTGTCTTCGCCGTTGATTAAATACTGATAAGTAACCTTTTAATTTGCCACTTGTCTACACTCAGTGCCCTGTAGGTAAAATGCTCCAAGCGTCAGTCTAGTGCACTAGGCTTTATTGGAATAAACGTCCCATTATCGTATGATAATTTATAAAACAATAATTATTACGTGCCGTCACATTAGTAAGACCCTTTAGCTTGTTCGAGACTCGACGGTAATGGAAGATTTACAAGCATCCTGTATTTAAGTATTTATTATGAAAGACATGTTGGATATATTTTTTTAATTAATTAAATTAATGTTTGTGTGAGTTTATGTTTTGTGTTAATGATTGATCATTTCAAACGTAGGACGTCCACTGCTGGACATAGGCACTGATACTCTTCTGCTCCAAATTCCCAACCACTCCACACAATTCTATGGTGACTCTTTCTCTGTGAGGGCAGCTTGTCTATGGAACGCTCTTCCTGTATCCATTAGAAAAGCAAAATCCTTAAACATCTTTAAAGGCATGGTTCATCAACACTATCTACTCATGTAGTGTATAATAAATTTATAATATTATACTTATGTATTTTCTCCTGTTTTTTCTTATATAATGTATGTATTTTATTTTTATTTCTTTTTCATATTATTTATGTATATGCTATGATTATAGTGCACCGTCTTTCGTGTTCCTAACAGATCCTATCCATCCAAAGGTTGCCTGGAAAAGATCGCTTTAAGCGATAAGGCCGCCGATTGTACAACAAATGTGGCTATTGACTGTTATTTTTAAGTTAGTCTGTAAGAATTGGTGTGCAATAAAGATATTATCTATCTATCTATCTATAGGCCTCCCTCAAAGATCACCAGTAATTTGGGCTGCCAGCGACCCGCATCCACCGCGAGCTCGCAGCCTTCACCAGATCGTCCGTCCATCTAGTTGGTGGACGTCCTACGCTGCGCTTGCCGATCCGTGGTCTCCATTCTAAAACTTTTCGGACCCAACAACCATCTGTTCTGCGTGCTATATGGCCTGCCCGCTGCCACTTCAAAAGTCGTTAATTGCCTATAATTTTGAAAGTGGAAATAAATACTACTTATTCTACATAATGTAAAATACTGTATCACGGCCAGCTGTTTGTATATAAACCGTAGTTACAAACGAGACATAAAACAATTAAACAACAATCAAAGCTGGGTCAGTCTGACTGACCGCCGGCCGGTCGGTAATTAGGGGTTAACCCTTGTGGCCGTTTTAACTTTCAAGGGTTAAAACTTGATTTGAAATGTATTGAATACGGAATATTGTTTACGGAATTTTGTTTTTTACAACAAAACGTTGTTTTGCAAAAAGAAAAATAAATGTTGGCTGATTCTCAGACAATATACTATCAAAATTTCATGAGAATCGGTCAAACCGTTTCGGAGGAGTATGAGAACGAACATTGTGACACGAGAATTTTATATGTAAGAAGATGGTGCATAATTATATCTACACGTTTTAACGGTCGGGGGTTAATAACACAGTAAGCAGTAACATGACAATACATCGAAGTACAAAGGGCGGCCTTGTCGCTGTGAGCGATCTCATCCAGGCAACCTTTAGATGGACAGGAAAGAAATAGAACGACGTAGGCTGCGTCGTGACGTAAAGATATTAAACAAGGTGGATAATTTATATATATATTTTTTTTATGCTCGATAAGTCTTTATTTGATCACAATCTCACCTGATGTAAAGTGACTATGTGGTCTAAGATGGGACATGAAGGCTTCTCCGGACCACATTACGAAACACGAAAAAATCGATCGATCGATTAATTTCCCTGTATTGTTTCTAAAACTTATCTATATAAATAAAAATTAATTGTGGTTCATTAGTCTAATTAAAACTCGAGAACGGCTGAACGGATTTATCTTATCATAGTCTTGAAATGTTCGTGGAGGTCTAGGGAAGGTTTAAAAGGCGAGAAAAAATCGAATAATTGCAGGGAAAAAAATTGAATAAAACCCGTGCGAAGCCGGGGCGGGCCACTAGTTAGGCAATAATAATTTATAGCTATTTTACTAGATTTTTTTTTATTTTGGTAACATTAACAATTATTAAATTATATGAGAAATTGACAGGAGTGGGAAACATTTTGGTGTTGTATTTTTTTTCGGTCGACTTTGTGATAAGTCGTTGTTAATTTAAAAACTGTTTATCAGAATGACTTAATCAACTACCAAAAATTTCCAAAACTCAAACCGGAAGCGATATACAACAATATTTGCCGTAATTTTAGTAAAATATGCAAAGTGAAGGCCCAACAGCCAACACAAACAGACTGACCACTATAATATTATAATCTTTGGCGGTCGCCACAATCTAAATATTGGCTCTTATAATCCTTGAGCAACTAATCCTGGTTTAAAATCGTTTGCCTTATTTTGTTTACGAAATGACTTGGCTTAACTTTGGTATATTTTGACACATTCGAAAATATCTATGATATAGGTGTGGTTATTGTAACTTTTCATCATCATCATTTGATTGCCTCAGTGGCGCGGTGGGCGAAGGAACGCTTTCGAGGTAGCGGGTTCGATTCCCGCCAAGTGTTAGGATGTACTGCAATTACATTTTCTTGGTCTGGGCATTCGATAACTTTTCGGCACCAACGACCATCTGGAGGACCATTTTGGAGGTTTTGTCTGTTTACCTCCGTAAGTGGTAACCCTCTGAATCCTCACACGTGACCTCCGGGTGGTGCTAAGAACAGTCTCTGGCGGTAGGCTTCGGCCGCGGTTTGCCACCACCCTCCGGGCTGGGCCAGTGCGTGTTTCGTAATGTGGCCCGGAGAAGCCATCTACCATCTAGGTCTTCATGCTCCATCTTAGACCACATCGTCACTTAACATTAGGTCAGATTGTGGACAAATGAAAGCTCACTTAACTTAAAAAAAACTGTTCTACGTGCTACGTGGCCTGTCCACTGCCACTTTTAAGGAGCTAATGGATAGATAGAGAGATAGAGCTAGTAGATTTTATAGATAGATAGTAGATTTTCGGATGTGTCATAATAGTAGTGTATACATCTTCTGTTGCCTTCAAAATTTGGATCTTGATCAAAAACTTCGCACGACTTTTAAATTCACCTTGAATTGCTTATACATTACCTATGAATAATGTTATTTAAACTAATAACTAACCTGTCAGACCAGCAAAGCGCTTCATCTCGATATCTGAAAGGAAGAAAATATTTAAGTAGGTTAATTAGTAGTATTAATTAAACACCAATGTGTTTTTTTATGACTAGAACATTCAGTACATAAGTAATTTATTATTGTACTAGCGGTCCGGCCCTGCTTCGCACCTAGTTGACCGTATTGTGAATCTAAACCATTCTCAAACCACTTAAACACACACAAAAAAAATCATCAAAATCGGTCCAGTCGTTTAGGAGTCCAATGACTAACCACACGTTCAGAAGATTTATTATATAAAGATGGTACATGATAAGTTTAAATATTAGGTAACATTATTATACTGCTTATTATCAAAGCCTTCCAACCTTCACGCGTTTGCAAATTACTTAAATAATAAGTATACCTTTATTTATAAGCTAAAGACTACAATAAAATGCTATAAATAGTTTTTATAAAAGTTTAGCTGACCTCTTCCGGTTTTGCATGAATAGAATAACCTTCTCCTTGAAACATCTAACTCTACCTATGTATTACTGAAAACCGCATAAAGATCCCTTCAGTAGTTTTTGAGTTAGGAACGAACTTAGGGACAGACGCGGCGAGGGACTTTATACTTATCTAAAGACTATGGATAAGCGTTCGAACAAACAGTCGAATTTAATCTATACTAATATATAAAGCTGAAGAGTTTGTTTGTTTTCTTGTTTGTTTGTTTGTTTGAACGCGCTAATCTCCGAAACTACTGGTTCGAATTGAATAATTCTTTTTGTGTTGGATAGTCCAGTTATCGAGGAAGGCTATAGGTTATATAACATCACGCTATGACCAATAGGAGCAAAGATATAGTGGTAAATGTGTAAAAAACGGGAGAAATTGTTTATCATTGAAGCCTTCCGTTGCGTGCGCCGTGAAAACGGTTCAAGATACACAAAAAATATGTATTAAAGAATAATAGCTCTTTTAATGATCTAAAAAACAGTCCGCGATAGTATATGTCTATCTTTTAAGATTAACTCACAAAAACCGTTTTTATGGTACCTAATTTGGTCGAAATAATTTGTTTAAGTTGTATCAACATAATAATATTAATCTTTATTCAAATAAATATGTTGTTGGTTAAGAGTACTTCATCCATTATAACGCGGGTAGCACCGCAGGACACAGCTAGTACATAATATAGCTTCTGTATATGTAACGCCTGCGCTAAAACGCCTTTTGAATATGGAACTTGCTTCGACAATGCACCCTGCCTTCTAGCACCTTGTAAACACAAATAAATCCCCCAAAAACGAATCGAGAACTGACATCATCAACTGTCACCCTAAAAATTGATAGCGTGATTACCATAACGAGAAAGCGCGCAAAACGTTATAAAATGCAAAATGGCGCGCGGATGTTGACAATTGCACATCGCAGTTTCCTAAAACGTTTTCGATTACGTTTTATGGCGCGCAAACACGTGCTAAGAACACCTTCGAAGTTCGAATGCTCGAGATTCGAAAGAGTTTTTGAATGTTCGAAATTCAATTTGCTGGCGTAATTCATGCAGCGATTTGTGACGATTGAATATTACTTGACAGAACTTTTTGGCTGGAACAAAAATACCGAAAAGTCTGGTTGACTTGTTGAGGGCATCACGGTAGATGAAGGCCACTACCCTACCAACCGAAATAAAGGCGAATTCTTAAGGCCTATTTCTTTCTGTGGACTTTCTGGAGCTGATATAATGACTATGATGTTTTGAAAAACCATTGTCCTACGTGATAATATTGACATCAACTCATCCTCTATCTAAATCTTATCTAAAATATAAATATCCAGCTTTCATATTTCATTTGTTCTATTAAATTTATCCAAATAAATAATCTACTCCCGTTCTAAACAAAAGAATAAAAACCTAATGGTATTTCTTTTTCATCTCAAAAACGTTGTTATTCACGACGAGTGCCATATAACCATAACACGTTGAGTACAATCGGAGACTACATTAAATTTGCTTTTAACTTACGGAGCAGATATTTATTTATAAAGCAAAAAGTAGGTTGAAACTCAAATAATATACGATTTTTCTAATACTACTCCAAGGATTTCTCATCAAATATTTCCTTAACACAATACGTGATGTTCTTTATGAAAAGATGAAGCGTTCAAAATATGTAATAAGACGAGAAAAAAGAAGAAAAAATTGGCAAAGATCGCTCGTCTATTCTGCCGACATATTGTTCGACATATTTCATTTGAATTTACGACTTTGAGGTGTTTTATTAAAATTCCGCTTTGGGATGTACGGAGGGTTAGCTATTGTCGATAAAGAGTCGTACGGATTTAGCTAAAGCTGGGTTTATTTATTAATAAACCTTGATCATTGCTAAAAACTGCATAAAAATGTTTTTTTTTAATCCAACAGACCGCGGATCCTGTTTCATTGACATGTAAGTACTTAAGATTTTTTTTATTTAAAAAAAAACAATGAAATAGCCTTGTCGCTGAGTTACCATTTAAGTAATGTAAACTTTAGTACATATTTATAAACATTTGTGAATCATGACAGCAGATAAAAAAGAGCTTCTTTTAAATTTGCAAACAAAATACTGCTGGTAAAGTTTAGTATTTGGGTCTTAATCATTACATTACTATATTCTGTTATATAATGTCATGGCAGTTGACCGACATTACTCTAAAATAAGCAACACCTGACCTGACGTAACCTGAGTAAAAACATTGCGCCGATCATTTTTAGTAGTCTAAAAATGATAATACAATGATCAAATTACAATGAAAATGGGTAACTTAACGAAGCGGCCTAAGCACTCTTCAGATTTTATAAAAAAACATTTATTTAAAAAAAAATCATCGGTTTAAATTATTTATGTTGACAATCTTCTTTATTTTTTAAACCCTTTAGGCAGTCAAGTACAACTATTTCTGAACTAAAACCCGCGTTCTATAGAACCTATGTATCAACATTCGAAAAGATTCAGTGACATACTCATAAATGTATTCTCAAAACACGCCACATTCGCGTAACTGTCTTGGCGCCATGTGCGTCCAATGGCCCGAGTTTGATACGTGCGGCGTGAAGGGTTAACTGACATTAACCCTGTTACTGTAACTAAGTCAGTATTGCGTTTTAGATGACTAAGCGAAACTATAAATTTGGCTGTCGGGGTACAAAAGGTATAATTTGGTTAAAACTTTCAAGATCGAAGGCCCATTTCGGCGGAACGAAGGACCAGCGCTTCCGATTTCCTCTCAACAACTACTGGACCGATACTATCACATTTAAATGGTGAATTGAATTTCTGGTATTATCAATTAATACGATCACGTACCAAATTTAAAATGCAGCAATACACTAACAATGCCCTACTTTTGCATTATACCTAATCATCATCATCATAAGCACCCCTATTTACGTTCCCACTGCTGGGACACGGGGACTTATCTCTTGAAGAGAGAGATTAGGCCTTAATTCACGCTGGCCAATTACCATTATGGCTATAATGATAATATTACCAAGTAAGTTCTTCATGAATAATCCAGGCTAATAGATGCAACTAAATTCAAACATATTCCAACTAAATAACATCCTAAGTTAAACTTTACAAACGTGCATAGCAATAACTCGTACACGTGACCGAGTAATTAGAGAAATAGCTATTGGAAAGCCATAGATAACAGACTGAAGCATAGACAATGTAGAGTCGGGTATAGACTATAGAGGTAGATGCTTTGTCTCGATTCCTTTCTTTGTGTGGAGAAATGGCAAATATTTAGACCGTTTGTCACATAATTATTCAAGGAAACGTTGCTTTAGTGGTTTTCTGGTACATTGGCAATGTACGGAGATAATACTAGCTTGTCCCAATGGATGTAGTAAGCTTATTTTACTTGACTCATATTTGGGCATAAAGTAATACCCACAAATTTGCAAATTATGGATTCAGTTGAATTTTTTCAACAATATTGAGTTCTTGAAAGCGTTATTGATGTGTGAATTCTTGTAATCCCGAAAACTATGTAAATAAGTACCAATTAATATCACATAGGTACATAAGCAAATTAAAATTGATCAATTTCCAAAGGTACCTGAAAAAAAAGCAATGAAGCGCAAAATCGGATTTTGGATTATATTCTAAAGCAGAACTGCAGCGTTCCTTTCCACGCAGATTCAAGCACTCCGGCAAATTAGGCGATAACACCGCATTTGTATGCGAGACGCGCTGACTTCCGATATTAGGAACGAAAGGGCGCGGCGCGCCGCCCGCAGCTTTTTAAATTTGGAACTTTCGGAAGTAGAATTTGTCCCATTTTTTTTTTGATAAGAAATATGCTCTTGGTTTAGTTCAAAATATGAGGCGTTTATTTAATTTCAAAAATAGAACAACTTTTTTAGGGCTTCCTATAGACTTATAGTGAATCGCAATGCATCTTGACAAATGAAGTAGGTCACTTTGCTCTCAAATTCAAAAGTAAGTCAAATTTAGGGTGATTTTAAATATAGGTAGATAAGTACTTCCACCTTTTTGTAAAACGTCTGCAAATTAACAAAAAAAAAATTCTTGGTTATAAAAGTTGGTTATTAATCCAATATGAAAATAACATTGTTATTATGATCTCTTAACTATTACTAAAGAAAACTTTAAACACAGAATACGTTTTTTCTATTAATACGTTTTTGACAGTTACATTAAAATAACACATTAATGCAGTTCCTTATAGGTAGCTAGTTGTTTTAATAACAAAGAACTTTATCTCAGCCCATAGACAAAGCAAAGAGCATAGACCATAGAGCTTAGTTAAATAAAACCTGAATATTCATACGCCACCAACAATAGGTGTCAAATAACGTTTAGTATTTATCTTATCTTATCCCCGCTAATTGGCTTTTCTTGTATTTGTAATATATACAGTAACGAGAGGTAATTAGTGTTGGGTTTTGTTGATAGATGGCGTTGTTTACAATTCGCATAGAGAAAATATAAATAGTACCTAAGCATATAATAATTAATGACTACGTAAGTTAATTGTACCTAACTAATTTAATAATAAGGAATATGTGCAATATGCAATTTTTTAATATTTTAAACGTTTCTGTTATTTGTAACAGTACTTAAAATATATATAACACATTCAAAATATAAACCGTGAATCTAAGAAAAATTACCTATTTTTAAATATTTCCTACACTATCCTGTTTGGGCGACTTCAACGCGCCCATTCAGGATAGTCAAGATAATAGGTAGGCACCTATCTAGGTACCTACCTATTTTCTTGAAATTGTAAATACTTACCTATACATGTTTGGAAGTAACTACGGCGAAGGAATATCTAAATAACCTAAGCTTAAGTAAACGCATATTTTAAGTTTTGTTTTCACGAGAGTAAAGTCATGGCCAAAAGTTACTTAGATAATATTTAGAACATCTAGCGCTGTGGCTTAGTGCATTAATGGGCAAAAAAATAAAAAAAAACCCACTCCTATACAAGTATAACTCCTGCTGTTTTTCCTCAGTTGAAAATAAGTCGTCATTGTAAACATCTATGTTTACAATGACGACTTATTTTCAACTGAGGAAAAACAGCAGGAGTTTCGCAATTCGACGCGTAGGTTAGGTATATATTTTTAAATGTAACATGTTAAAACCACCGTTTTTGTCGGAGTCTAAAAAATGTTAGAACCAGTTCCATCATATCATTTTTGTCAGTTCAGTTCAGTTCTTGTAATTGGACTTTGCGCTTGAAGCGACAATTTGCCAGTGTCGAGTTATATAAAATTATAAAGTGAAAAAGATGTTACTCAGTTAAAGGCCATTTTGCGTCCCCATCATTTTTGACATTTTTTCGTATCACATAGTCAAAATTATTTTCAACTGTCATAATCATTACAGTCAGCCAAATCCTCTAATCATTTCATCATTTACGGATAAAAATATTTCATCACCATCATACCAGCTGTCAAATATTTAAATATTTCCAATTTATAAAATCGGCGATACATACATTTACTACAGAACCGTGCGAACGAATATTAAAATAACTATAATTTCTATAACTATAGTTACTCACACAATCACCCGATAGTTACAAGTGTAAAGGTTATGCGCGCGCATTACGATTTACGGATTATATCGAATGTGATTTTACACCGACAACGCGTTAAATTATTATCGGTTGGAGTTGTGAGGATAAGACATGTAAATAAGAATTCTAGGTATTTTTTATTAAGTTGTGTTTGTTTTAATATTCTCCTCTTGTTCAGGAAATTAAAAGATTGTTGAATGAAGAAAAATAACAATCAAATGATGAATCATATTAAGGTCTAAATCTGTTTTGGTCCTTTAAGCTTATACGTGCTACTTCTCCCAATGTTAGCTATTTCTGATATACGATACCGTTATTTAAGTTTTATGCAGAAAAATATTAGGATTAATCGTAACATAAAATTTAAAAGTCGTTTAACTTAAAAAGTTAGATTTATTACTTATTCAAAATTGTTGATACCGCTATTTAAGTTTGTTTTATTTAATACATTACATACGACATACAATATAGACCGTACCCTTTAAAAATTAAATACTTTTTATTGTTTAAAAAATACATGTAAATGTTACACGCTCCTCACTAAAAGAGTTAAAAAACGTTTACATTCACACGTCATTTAAGTGAGAATTGATGGTTTTGGGCACCGGCAAATAATTTTGTCCGTGTGAACTAACTTTGTAACTTAACAGGATATTATAGATACAAACTCGTCCTTATCTTCTGAGGCCGCCTGCCTCGCAGGAGTGGCATTGATTCCCGACACAGTCTGGGACTTTGTATTATGTACAATATCTAGTTGTGTGATCATTTTATAGAACATAGGTCTAATGTTAAAATAGGAATAATGTTTTTATCTGTCACCATAACTCATAGAACACGGTTCGTGCTTAAGTGATTCTTTATGTATATTTAAAAACTTTTTTGCCACATTAAAATACAATATAGTTGTGATAATACAATTTACATTATTAAATTCAGATAAAAATTGATTATTTATTACATACAAGTACCTTATATTAGCTACCTACATATTTAAAAAATGACCCTGGTTATGTATCTACTCAGCTAAAGTTACTGATAATTTTTTTATTAAATAAAAGAAATTAATTATAATAAATTGATGATAAATTGATAATGGATGAAGGCATATCCACTATAACATTTCCACCAAGCTGCTTATCCCCTACATTTATTGTTTTTTCAATCGTAATAAGCAGGCGTCATTGATAGAAGTTATTGATCTGTTGCTGTGCCGATAATGTACCGGTATGAACACATGTGCTTTACAGTCGATGTGAGAACGAAACGTGTTGTTTTAAAAAATAAAAATATTTTTTTTTAAATTATATAACACATACGGTGAAAATGAAAATACGATACGGATCTCTTGCTGACACGTTAAATAAAATAAATCGACACATCATCATAATTTCAGCCGTAGGACGTAAACTGCTGGAAATAACCCTCCCTCAAAGTTTTCCAGCAACTTCGAGCCGCCTGGCACCCACCAGGTTCACTTCACCAGGTCATACGTATATCTAGTGTGTGGACGCCCTACGCTGCTCTTTCGGATCCGTGGTCTTCATTCCAGAACGCTATGGCCCCAACGACTATCTGTTCTGCGTGCTATATGGCTTTCTCACTTTCAAAGAGCTAAACCGTTTGTTGTGTTCAAAACAATGTGAATAATTACGGAAATTAAATGACTGTGTCAATAATATACCTCCATTACGTAAATAAATAAACAATACCTAAACAATAAAGTCGAACAAATTCCTGAAAAAATTGCATTATAATATTTGTTTACTTTGAAATCCTTTGAAACTTTCACACTGTCACTCTTGATTTTGTATGAAACTCACGCGTTTGCCGTAAACGCTCTTAATACTCATTATACATAAATTTACTTTAATAAATAACGTATTTACCTACTGTCTATACATAGAGAACACCATACTGAGCCCCTAGTGAATCGAAACCCTACACTAGGCATCTTTCGTTTTCATATGTAAATCCAGTTATAATAATATTTACTCATTTATTCGTAAGAGTTTGTATAATTGCCAGGTCTTAAAGCAAATTAGTATAATAAGCCTACAAAATTCTACTATAAATAGGTGTACAAACATGCAATTCAACATTTTAATTTTATGAATTTAAATAAAATAAATAATTAACAAACAACAACGAATTCAAATTATTTAAAATATGTATTTTTAGTATAATATGTATGGTATGTGTAGTGTCAAAGTCAAAGTCAAAACGTTTATTTCCTTAGAAGCCTATGCTTACATGGACAGGTCAACTTAAATCTAATTTAAATAAAAACTAAGAATAATCAAGGAAATAACATAGTCTTGACATAACATAGTCTTGTTGACATAGTGTATTATAGTAGGTATAACTTACTATGTAAAATTATTTCGTATAGCCATTATGCCTTTCTAAGTTGCGCGTTAACTGTGAATATTCTGATCTAGTTGGAAACTTATTTACTTATCCAAGTTTCCCGCGAAACTTCACCAATATAAATATGGCGGCCGTGTAAATACAAACTCGGAATTCGCGGCGCGTCTCGCGTTCCCGCCACGTGCGCTATTGCATAAAATTACTATAAAGCACGCCATATTGTCCCCGTATGGGAACACCTTGTTAAATTAATAAAACAATGTGTTTTAGTGCAATTATGGGGACGGAAGGGACATTGAGTGAGATTAGTGACGCTTTATTCAAGCTAAGCCTGTAATGGGACAAAATTATTTTAGTCTGATTGAGACATAAAATATCTAAATTTCGTATAATAGATTTGGTTTGTTTTGGAACAAAATGTTGTGTAAATTCACATACCTAATATCGGTTCGCTTATCATCATCATTAATTCTACTTTAGGTCTTCAGCTGCTGTACATAATAATAGGTAGGTAGACATACTATATTCTTAATTTATTTTTATCATTTGCCAATACTTGTCACTTGGTCTGGGTGTTTAATATGTATAATAAAAATATCCATATTATGTCTGCCTATTATATGAAGTATATCAGATATCTAGTACCCGTAGCCACAAGCTTAGAGCTTACCTTACCACAGGGGTAGATGTTGTTGTGTGAATTGTCTGGAAATATTTTTTTATTTATTTATTTGTCACGCGTGGCAGGCGGGTTGGTAAGCGCAGTGAGAGCAGTTTGCTGTTACGGTCCGAAAAGCTGCTGTCTAACTACATAATTGTATACAAATATAACTAACTCCCCACAAAAATTTATTACCAATACCTCATCATAACAATCCGTATAGGAAAGTGTTTGTTGGTCTCTGTTTGTTTGTCCGTCTTTCACGGCCAAACCGCTCAACCGATTTTCCTAAAGATAAAAGATCCTAGTATTAGTTTTATAAACGAAGCAAAATAAGCGAAGCATTCACCTACCCGCACTTGGCCAGCGCGGCAGCTACGTTTTTTTTTTTTTTTTTTTTATTATTGATAAGCCTTCGTTTGACCACAAGACTGGATCTAAGTGGAAGGAGGGCACAATCTCACCTGATGCAAAGTGACGATGTGGTCTAAGATGGAGCATGAATGCCTAGAAGATAGCGTGGTGAATTAAGGCCTAATCTCTCTCGCCAAGTGAGAAAAGCAAAGCAAAGTTCTAAACAGTACAAATGTATGTATGTATTTATATATGATTTGTACCGTTGTTCAAGAATAACCAATGACTCCGTCGTGACCGCTCGTACTATTGAAAATACGTGTTGTTATTAAAATAATTCGATAGTGTTGGTTTCAGATGGATTATCGGCTATAATACTATCTGTTTGGCTCGTAGAATTGAGTGCCTGTTTGTAGAATTGAATGTGAGACGCCATTTTTAACCGACTTAAAATGAAACAACGATGTTTTGAATTCGACGCTTATGTTCTTTTTGAGCATTTTTTAGTTATAAAATGAAGAAGATTCTCAATCGGCGCGTATTTTTAATATTCTAGTTTTTGTTATAGTTTTTTTGTTCAGTATTCGATTTGCGCATATTTTTAGGAATATTTATTTTAACTGACTACATAAAAAGGAGGAGGTTTTGAATTTGACGTAAGATATATTGAATAATTTAATCGAAAATGTTCGTAACTGGTTGTGCCCACGGGAGGAGATGGGGGCAACATTCCTAGGCTTAAGATAAACTCAATAACTTCGCTTTTACTAATTCGTATGTTTTGTGTTAAGATATACTTGTATTAACAGAGGAAACTGAATTCTTCCTATGAGGAAACTGAACAATTACTAGTTGATATTAAATGACTAATAGCTCTAACCCCAATAGCATTCTTAATTTTTCAATTTAAAAGTTCGTTGTCTGTTGCCCAGACTCTTAAGAGAATGGTGCCTCGGGCATCGTTACATACATTCTCACACAAAAAACACACACACTCACACTCATACACACCCTCACACACACACACACACACAAACACATACACACACATTCTCACGCAAGCCAGCTAAAAGTAAATAATAGGAATAATTTATTTTTATTTTATATAACATTAACTAATTACATAATTTTCTTTTTAAAAACTGTAACTTGTAACTTAATCTTTTATAAGTTAGTCTAAATTTGTTTTTGTAAAATCAGGATAATTTGTCCAGGAGTCGGGCGTTGACACTACCACACAGTTGTAAAGCTTCGGTAGTGTCATCGTATCTTACTATTTATGTGCATAGTTAATATTTGACCTGAATAAATGTTTTTTTTTTTAATTTTTTTTTTAACAACTGTAAGTGTTGGCTGAATTTTCCAAACATAATTACAATTATTATTATAGAAAACAAAATTTGTTGAAAAATATATCTTTTAGGCGGCAAACCCAGTAGAACAAATTTTATTAATTGTTAATCGACAAAATCTTAGCAATATAACTTTTGAAACTATCATGGTTATTCATATTATTTAGATTTATAACGGGATATTTACCATGATTGATTGAAAAACAATCAATCATGGTAAATATCCCGTTAAAAATCTAAATAATATCTTAGCAATAATTAACAATTATTATTTTTAATTTTAACATCAAGCTTGGCATATCAGTAACGAAATCACCTAGGTATTTTTTATTTCATACACAATGAATAAATAAATAAATATAAAAGTAGCCATAGAGCATAAACCCATAATCCATAGATTATGGATCAACACAAGGCCCATAAGGTGCTTACACACGAGGTATTTTTAGCGGAGGCCATAACGCGCGCCATAGCTATAAAATAATATTCCTTAATACATTATAATAGTGGATCCTGGTAATGCTCGTAAGTATTGGAATTACAGGGCGGTGTTTCGGTTGGGGTGCGGTGCGGCTGATAGCGATGTTCCAAATGTGCAAACAGTGAGCGTGATTCTATTATAATTTCTTAGGTGCACTTTCTTGGCCAAAATTTCCGCTTACACCTTTTTAGCTTTTAATATTTCCTATTTATTTTTATTAATATTTACAATCATAACGCGTTCTTTCAAAAAGCGCTGTATTTTAATAATCGGAAGTGTAATATTATCCCGACTGAAAAGACAAAGTATACAAGGACTTGTGGATAGACACAGAAAAGAAACCAAGAGACAATTCAATGGAAAATTCTCTTGATATATGACATGAATTCAGAAACTCAGACAGAAAATTGGACTAATTGTTAAATATTACAGATTGCCAAACTGCAGAATAGAAAAAAAAACTATGAAACCTTCCAAAAATCATTAGGGAGTTTGAGACTACTCTCGCCAATATTAAAATAATAAAAACAGAGCCTGAACTTGTAAAACATAATTTCTCATCCAAAACAGCGTCAATCAAAACTGCTGTGAAAAATGTATTGTAATAATTTAATTAATTTTGTAACTAAGCAAAATACGGTACGGAGTCCCTTGTCTGTAGTATTGTTATGATTTAAATAGAATAAAAAAATTTAAAAGTCTATATTTTAGGTGAATTTCTAAGAGTGAACGTCTTACATTAATATCCTGAAATAGTGATGATAATGATAATAGCTTAAGTCACGTCGGTCGTCACGCATATTAAAACTCACAAACGCAGAGTTTCGCAAACCGCTAAGCTTAAGCACCCGCTACATCAAGCACCGCATCCACACAACGGGTCCTATCCCATCGTTTGATTGGCTGCGGGTGGCGAAATTGTACCATGATGGTGATTCCACATCTTGATGACAGATTACGTTTTTAAATTGCGAATTTGTCGGCCAGCATCGAACGGAAGAAATTCGAATTTCAATTTTGTCTAAGTAGTTTCATTTTCAATATCGTCTAGCGCGGGAAAATTGTCTGTGAACTACGTTTGGTTTTAGAAAGAATGTTCCAGGTAGTTATTTTCAATTTCAAATAAGATTTGGACCTGTATATTATTAGATCTGACTTTTCTTTTTTACTGAAATTTAATTAATTATTTGTTTGAGTTTAGAATGTTATTGATTAGATGAAGAATAAATAAATACGGTAGGTATATACGGTATAAGAAATTATAACGGGCCGAACAAAAAGTTCAAAACCTTGTTAATTACATAATTTGTAACTCAGTTAAATTTTGAATATACTTTAATGATTTCTGTGTTAATGAACGTAATGTGGTACGGAGAAGCCATCTACCTTCTAGGTCTTCATGCCCCATCTTAGACCACATTGTCACTTAACATCAGGTGAGATTGTCGTCAAATGAAGGCATAACTATAGCATAAAAAAAACTTTGCGTCGATATTTTTTTTTGCTAAAATTGATGACTTGGTTCCTAATTAATAACAAATCTACGTGTGTCTTATATTATCAGACCTTCCTATACTGCACAAAACTTATGTAACACCCTGTATAACTTTTTAACTACCATGATATGATATTACAGTATAGCCATGTTAAATCAGTTAAATCATTTATTTATATCAATTCAAGCACATGCCGTATAGTTTTAATTTTATATATAAAATTGCCATGTCACAATATTAGTAACCGTACTCCTCCGAAACGGCTTAACCGATTATTATGAAATTTTATATGCATGTTCAGTAGGTCCGAGAATCGGCTACTATTTATCTTTCATTTTGCAAAACAACGTTTGCTGGGGTCTCAGCTAGAATTTCATATAATAGCGTAGATACTGATAATGAGTCTCTCATTTAGATTATAGAAACATTGTACCCATATTTTTGATTTTTCTTGCAAACGAAAAATCAAGACGCTACTACAGTGTATTGAATTTATTTATTTATTTAAGTAAGTAAACTAACACGATTAAACAACCAATAACATTAATTACACATAATTATCATAGAATAATACACATACTTAATTTAAAAAAAATAAGTTACAAATTATTAAATAAAATCAAATAGAAGTACGTATATATTATTATTAAAAAGATTTAGTACATTTGATACATTAATTAGAATTTAAATAATAAATTAATATTATCATGAATGGATACAAACTAAAATAACAAAATTAAGCAGACATCCTTCCATTCATTCATCACTCTCGCGAAACTTCAGGCATACCTACCAACATTATGGCTGGTTTCCACAGTGCTAGCGTACGAGTCAGCCTTCCGAGTAGCTGCACCGCTGTAACTCGCACTGTTATGCTCTTCCATTCATCTGCGAAGATATCGCAGTCTGGGTTCTGGTCGAGCAGTCTGTAAACTCATTTCGATCCTTACTAAGCTGAATCCGCGGTGAGTTTAAAGTTTTGTATTCTGTAAAACTCGATAGCGCCTGTAGCGCCTCAGTGACGAGCGTTCGAAGTGAGCTCAGTCACTTGAGTCATTTCGAGTTCGGATTCGATTTTTTACAGAATGCGTCTGGTCGAGCAGTCTGTTAAGCCCGGCGAGAGTCTTCTTCTTCTTCTTTAGGTGCCACTTCATTACTAAAAAAAATATTGTAATTTTTGGAAAATAAACTTTATTTATTACTGAAGGTTGGCAGTCAGCTCCTTAAATTTGTCTTTGTTCATGGCGATCCTGAACAGCTGTTCCACGGTTTTAATGCCAGTCCAATGTCGAATGTTCCGAAGCCATGACATTTTACGTCCACCAACTCTGCGCTTTCCGGTAATTCTCCCCATCATCACAGTTTGTAATAGATGGTACCGTGGGTTACGAAGTATGTGACCAAGATATGCGACTTTTCTTATTTTAATGGTCCGAACTATTTCCACTTTCTTGCCTATAGATGTTTCTTATTATTTTATGATGAATTTGTATTGGAATTATATTGGATTTTAATAGAACATTGTTTTAGTTGACAATGCCACTACTCGGCAGCTCTATTATTATGTTACATCTCAAATTGAACATCTTGTCTGCGTCTTTTGCTGTATTTTCTGTGTGTGTTTATAATAATAATAAGAACTTTTTAACGAAATCAAGTGTACAATGTTGCCTATGATGAATAAAGTACTATGAAACCATACGCTTAAGCACCTCAACGTTGGTAATGTGGTCCATCCAGCTTATTCGTAGCATTGTCCGATAGCACCACATCTCGAATGCTTCCAATTTCTTTGGGAGGAACTTCTTCTTCTTTCAACGTCCACGATTCACACCCATACTCCCCGGCGAGAGTGCGAGGCAGCGGAGAGTTTGCACGAGTTTTGCGTGACGTAACGCTTCCGAGCGATTTGTTCTAAATGTACATATACTTACGTCACAAGCACTCCGGAACATTGATGATCTATATCTTGGCACTTTCTTATTAAATTGATAAACCGAAAAATAGGTGTCCTGTATTTTTGAACGGGCTAACAGACGGACTAAACAGAATAGCTATTTTTTTAACCCCCGACCAAAAAGGGGTGTTATAAGTTTGACGAGTCTGTCTGTCTGTCTGGGACATCATAGCTCCCGAACGGATGGAGCGATTTCAATTTAGTTTTTTTTTGTATGAAAGGTGATTCTGGCACGAGTGTTATTAGATATGTCTCATGAAAATCTGCAAATATACTCGAGTGGGGTATCAAATGAAAGCGCATCGCGTGCACATTACAAAATATTATGGTGTTTTACTTTTAAGGAAATTAAAGCTTTAGAATCGGGGGTTTTTCTTAAATTTTAAACTTAGATTTTTTATGTAGTTATTATGGATATTAGAAAAATATTCACACGGTAACATCTAATTCCAAACTGTTACGACACTTATATATACCTAGATCACTGAATAGTAAATTACTACATAACCTACAGTTATACTTTTTATATAATAAGCAGCTGGCCCGTTTCGGCTTACAAATACCACTCTACCTATTATTGCAGATAACCCCATAAAGATATTTTCAGTAGTTTTTGAGTTGATCCCGAAATTAAAGACAAAGAGACCGACACACGCGGCAGATATTTGTACAAATAACATAAGTACAAAAATAATTAAATTTTAAAATGGCAATACCAAAGCCCTATCGCATTCTTTGATATCTCGAAATATCAGTCTTATCAATGTGTTTAATTAGGACAATCTTAACTTTATGCGTCCAGATTGCTATGGTAATTAGACTTCGCGCGCCGCGTAAGTGGTTTCCTTCCCGTGTTCTAGATTAGATTATGGATTCTTAATTTAAATTAAGGTTTTTTTTTCGAAAGTTCACGCTGATTTATGTGATTTGAGATTTAATTAGCTTCTATCCTTTTATTTATATTTTAGGTATGAATATTTATTTCTTAAAAGCAACCTGCGTTCTTCTATTTATCACTTTAAAACGGCTGATCCCGTAAAGAAACCTCGAGTCTTTTTAATGCTGAGAAATAAGGCGATAAGGCTTATATTGAGTACCTATAATGAAGCACCATGTTTCGGATCCATGGGCCGACCAACACTGGCAACTACACGAGTGTTTTGCCAGTGTTGGTCGAAGACTTTCGTCTTCAGACACAGGTTTTGAATGAAAATACATTGCTAGTGTTACGAACGCTGCTGTAGGATTCGGCCAGTGACATTACAATACAATACTCTTTATTGAACACAACATTACAATAAAACACAAAAAAGACAAAAATTTACCTACAACAATTGAGAATCAATGTCATCACATTGTAAGTCTTCTGTACCTATGTATCGGTTGCCAGTAAAAAAACAAATCATTTATCCCATAACAAAAGCCGTTTTATTGTCGTTTTCCTAAACTATGTGAAAAGTGCCTACATAGATAATTAGGTATAAAACACAGCTAAATATGGTAACCACAATAACAATTTGTTAAGCGACTTAAAATATTAAACGTCACAACGGTTAACATTAAAACTAAGTAAGATATCACAAAAACAGTGCTAGTGAAACAAAACGAGTGTTGTTTATTCACTCGCTTGACATTCGCTGCGTGAAACCGAACGTAACGTATCTCTCTCGTTTGCCGCGCAGGGCCATGTCATAAAGTTCGTTTGAATTATGGAACGTTTTGAGAAAAGTTTTAATCATTTGAATTGTTGTATTCCATTTTGTATTTTAAGGTCTAAAATTATAATTTTTGTAGGCTCCTGTTATTATTAGAAGCTTTTATTTAACCTGTCCTGTCCCGATAATTGTTTGTTAACATGTCCGCGAATTTAAAATTTGCTGATAAACACAATTAAATAATTATGATAATTCTGAGCAGATCTGATGAAGATTTAGGAATTCCGTTATAATAGGACATTAGGTACCCCATCGAGTTTGGGCGCATATGATACGTCTGATGATAACTTTTCTGTAAGAAGTTGCTTTTTCAAAAGTAGGTATTTATTTTATTTAAATATTTAGATTTTTTAAATTTAAACTTTTTATATTGTCTAAACATTTATAAGCCCTGTTAATTTATTTCATGTGTCAATGCGAAAACAGAAATATTTCAAATTTTAATGAAGTGGTCGGAAAATGTTCTCAATACCAACCAAAAAAAAAATGCAAATGTAAAATTATCATTGTCCACAACATTCAATCAAATCAATTTTATCTCTCAGACTCTTTTATGAATTAATAATTATGTTTAGTTTACAAATAGTTTAGTTATTGAGTTTAACCCTCCAAATAACTCCAAAGAGAACAGGTTAAGTAAAATAACTTCATATCCATTGCGCAGCCCTGCTAAAGAAATTTGACACATTTGACAGATAACCTTATAATCGAAATAGACATTGAATTAATTATTTCTGTGCAATTTACGGCAATATCTCGATTACGATGTTTTGAGATATAAAATTTTGTGATATTCAGAATTGTTCGCCACTTTAATAGTGGACTTCTTCACATTGATATAAGGTAAGTTTTTGATTGTTTTTAAAACGATGATTTTATTATCAATGTTTTTAAAGGAGCTAAAAGAATGATAGCCGCGATTAATCAGAGTGAGTGTAATTTTGAGTAATTTTGAATAATTTGTGAATGGCCGGGCGTCGGGGCAGAAAACGATGTTTATTTGTTTTTTTAATGGAGTAACCTGTTTTATTCTTATGGCTTGATTATAAGTAGGTTTGTATAAACAGTTATTTAGCAGACATTTTGAGAAGGTTACAAAAAAAGATAGTTATTAGAATAACTTTATAGAAGACCCACTTCTTGGTTTCTCTGTTATTTAGGTTCTAACTTATAGACAAAAGATAATTAATTAAATAAATAATGTTGGACAATCCACACAACAGTGGAAGCTCATAGCTTGTGTTACGGGCGCTAGACATCTGATATAATTAATAATAATAGACATACTTACATAGATATTTTTACTAAGCATTTTAAATACCCAGACCAATGAGAAAGTGTAGAACATACAACTACTTAACCCCTCGGCGGGAATCGAACCCGCTACTCCAGCGCCGCAAGCGGACCACCGGCACCGCGCCACTGGGGCAGTCCATAATTATAATTCAAGAATGACAAAATCTGACCACGCGGCCAGACCTGCAAATTAGTATTACCGTGTCATTGGCTAATTAATTAATTGAGTATTCACAAAAGGCTGTTTATATCAATAAATTATTTAAAAAAAACAATTAATACTAGGTACATGAACTTAATATCATAACTGTCAAACTAGTGACCTTATTTTCTGCTATTTATACCTAAGTATTTGTTCCAAATAAATAATCCTATACTCTTTCTCATATCATTAGCCCCACCACGAGTTGCCACTTACGACTGTTGGAGATAACAACATGTTGTACCTAATCCCATACATTTGACAGATAAAAACAAAATTTTAGTTGTGAAAAATCTGTCAAATGCGTGGGATTACAGCACGTTGATAAGACGGCCATTTTGTTCTGTCAGTCGCATAGAACATAGACATAGTGCGTCATAAGTCCCTGCACCCCCCACTGTTCACCGATTTGTTAAACTATACCCTCCCGTTGTCACTACACGAAAGCAATTTATCTCATAAAACAATTATTTATTCAATAAAACGGATAGGCGATAATAATGTGTGACTTTTGTCGCATGTCATTGAAATGTACATGGGTTTTTTTAAATAATATCTATTAATATCAATGTCGGATGTTACAAGAAATTATGAATATACTACAGGTACATTGAAGGTAAACCGATTAATATCTATTATAAACACACATTTTTGACCAGTTTATTCAATAAAGGTGCTATCAATTCATTGCACTGTAACAGGGCTAAAATATATCACTTCTTCTTGAATTCTCCAAATTATATCAAATCATACCTTATAATTATGAGTCCTTTATGATAAGAGTAATTCCATAGAATAAGAGTTTGCTGAAATACTCTTTTTAATGATTTAAAATGATCAACATTAAATAACTTTAGATCGAAATGTCCGATAGTTAGGTAAGGGCTTTTGCCCAGCAGTGGGACGCAAACGGCTAATGCACAATAACAATATGTACAGTAAGTATTCACATAGTACCTACTCGCGGTTTTGTTAACAGCCAAGATAAAATATTTAAATAATTTAAAACTTTTCCTAAAATTATCATAGTTTTTAACAATATTATGACTCAAAACGGGTAACTTACAATGAGTTGTTTCCGTGATCATGTCGCTTGCAACAGCGTCGAAATATCGTTTTTTTTTTGTTGTCGATGAGCCTTTTTTTTCACTACAATATCACTTGATGTAAAGTGACGATGTGGTCCAAGATGGAGCATGAAGACCTAGAAGGTAGATGGTTTCTCCGGGCCACAATACGAAACACGAAAAAATCGTTTCACGCACTTGCCCAGCCCGGAGGGTGGTGACAAGCCGCGGCCAGAGACTTTTCTTAGCACCACCCGGAGGTCACGTGTAAGGATTCAGAGGGTTAACACTTACGGACGTGAACAGACAAAACCTCCTAAATACTCAAAAACCGTCAAATCATTGTATGTTACCCGTCTTTAGCCATAATAATATAACATCCTATACTATCTCTAATCTATAATCTTTGGGATGACTTTTTTTAAATTTACCACACTATGTTTTTATTTGTTTTGTTTTTCCATTTATTACTAGTGGCCCGCCTCGGCTTCGCACGGGTTTTTATTCAATTTATTTCCCGGCAATTATTCGATTTTTTCTCGCCTTTTAAACCTTCCCTAGACCTCCACGAACATTTCAAGACTAAGAAAGATAAGATAAATCCGTTGAGCCGTTCTCGAGTTTTAATCAGACTATAGAACAACAATTCATTTTTATTTATATGGATGGATGACCTAACTTGACTGCTAGCTCTTCGAAGGTTCCAACGGAAGCCCAGCGCAGGCTTCACAGCCCGCATTATACTGAGTTGGTACCTTTTTGGAACTAGATACATTAAAATATTCTATAATAGCATAGAGCATTAATAATTTATTGACAGGCTTTTTCTCTGCATGTATTTTATTTATATTTATTTAATTCTGAATAAGTTATTTTGCATTGTATTGTTGAATATTTTTTTCCGCTGTGTCTGTATAATATTATAGCTTGTCTCTTTTAAACATAGTGTACAAATCAGAATCCTGTTGTCTTTAAAGCAAGTTTTCAACCTGGTCTTTTATCTTATAATCTTAAGAAATCAACAAAGTGCAGAAAAGCTTTCTTCTATTGAGACGAATCTTTAATCTTATTGTAGATCAGGAATAATGTAACGTTTAGTCGCGAAATAATTACCAAGGGCTAATAAAGTCGGAGGCAGCCTTTAATTCTTACACTCCATTTGACGTGCAGTCCACGCCTTAACAAGGAAACTATGGAGCAGACAGAGCGAAAACTTATGACGAAAAGATGCAATTTTAAGATATACCAAAGTTTTTCTTAATGAAAAAAAAAAACATGAACAATTCGCGGCCAATTTAGCATCTTTTGATTTTATTTGGAAGTCGTTAGATGACTGAGCGGCTTTGCCTGCGTAATAAAAGATTCCGGTAAGCTTTTCTGCTTTACTGAGACTACAGCTATGTCCAAATTTTACCCAAATCTGGCATTGCTTGCAATCAATGAAATATATAAAATGTGGCCAATGATATTATATGGTATGGTGTTATCGTAATATGTAAGCTATTTCCAAAATCCATTCAATAGTTTAACAACAAACTCACTTACGTACATCCTCGCAAACTTTCGCGTATATAATAATAGTAGTAGGATATGTATTTAAATAACTGGTATTTAAATGCAAACCGTAAAACACAAACAACAACAACAAATTGCAGAACACTCGTCTTTCATACCGAAAGTCGTTGGGTCAAAGACGGCCGAGAACCTGTGGTTTTCTTCTTAAAAAAAATATAGCTGCTTTAAACACTTGGCCAGCGCGGCTCATTAAGGCAAAATCTCTCTCGTCCAGAGAGAAGCTCCTGTGTCCCAGCAGTGGGAACGTATAAGGTGTATGCTTATTTATTTATTTATTTAATTATTAGTACAGATAATACTTTTAATCCATTCATAAGTATTTGAATGCGCCCAATGCGACTCTACATAACTCGTAGTCTACATTTTTCCCCGCTGCCCTTTCATTTGTTCAATTGCCTGCATCCCTTTTGGCACATTTCTTTTATTCGCTTTTTTCTCCCCTAACGCACAGTGTGTATGGATGCAGTAGGCACAGTACCCTACAGAAATACAGGCACAGTTACATTATGTAATCTGCTCCCGAGAAGCCATCTACCTTCCAGGTCTTCATGCTCCATCTTAGTCCACATCGTCACTTTACATCAATCAGGTGTGACTGTTATCAACTAGGCAGCATAAAAAAAATCTTGTAATGTTACTAGTTACGGGCTTTTAAAATGCTTTTGGTAAGCAATTCAGTAAGAAAACCTGTTACTCGCTCTAAAACTACGCCCCCTATTTTATTCGTATATATTTTTTATTCCAATGTTATTTAAAGTTCAAGGAAAAGGCTTTTTATTATATAAGTACTGTTTTTACTGCAGTATCTACATACTGTAGTCACAGAAAGGCGGGATGCCGGCGACTTAAGGCGTGAAGTAATTATGAGTTGATAATTTATATTAAAACAAGGTATGCAAATACGCTACTTCTGCAATTAGCAGTTTTTATTTAAGTAAATTTTCTTAGAACAAATTAAATTTTAACAAAGTTTTGAAGTTAAGTCGCTTTTTCTTTCTTTTTGCATATCCTATAAACTACTCAATTGATTTAATGCAGTTTTTAGCAACAGATATAACATTCTAGAAAAAGGATTTTGTTTATATTTTGCACCCGTGCAAATTTGTCTTTTAGGGTACCAAAAATATATATATATATATATTATTTGTACCCAACTTCTTCGTCTGCCACCAGGCTGTATCTCAAGGATCGTAATAGATAGAGAGTTAAAATTTTGAGGGATGATATATCTCTTGCCGGTTTAACAAAAAATACTAAAAACACACACACACTTAATATGGCTAACCGCTCTTTAGCACTTTTTTTACTTATGTTTGTTATATAAACTGTGCACGAACCCTAGGTGTAGTAAGGGTCTGAGTATAAATTGTGTTAGTCTGTAGGTCAGTTTTTAGGAAGGCCCATCACAAGCCAGGATGGTTGCTGATTCGATTCCAGCCAAGCTTTATCAGGATAGTGACTATATTTTGTGTTCTAGGGGACTAGCCCTACACGTCACGGTGTTGGTTTATGACAGCCACATTTAGTACAAATCGCACGAAAGCATTACGGCACGCGGAACTTCAAATGCACTGTTTTTCACACAATTAGTTCAATTTTGCGGTTACCTCCTCAGTACTGTTGACATTGCGGTCTCTCCTTCCCTACTTGTGATTATTTCCTAGTACTAAAAGGGGGTAATTACTGGGTATAGCTTTCGTTGGCATCTTGTTTGAGATGATAGAGAAGTTTGCATATTTTTTTTATTTTTAAATCTTCTAGGAGCACACACACGAAACAACACCTAGCAGTGTAAAACACTGTGCTGCGAAAACGTAAATGTAATAATCCACATCTGCATGACTTATTGAACATTACTGTGAGGCACTTCTTAATTATTATTAAATTTTCCGATCAACAAAATTAAAAAAATAGCCCAGGAATAAGTTTTCACAGCACTTTAAACACTCTTGGAGATCTGGACATCTGGGGAAGATAAATAGCCCGTTTACGGGATACTTTACTTATTCTACTAACAACCGCGGGGAAATATCAAATTCACGCTATACCGAAATCCAGTATTATAAATATAAATCTTAAGACTTGTTTCTAGAACGTGTCTATCTTCGCGATGGCCTCTTCCAGCTCCAAACGAACATGTGACGCCATTGCCCCTTCGATGCGCAGACGCAATACAATAGAGATATAACTCGCTGATCGATCTCGACTGCCCGATTCTGGACGCGTCGATAAATCTCACTCGAAGTGATACGTCGGTAGTTATTTTTAACTTATATGAGGCGGTTTAGTTGGATTTCATTATGGTTAATAGAAGCTGCGGCGGCGATTGTCTGTCACTTGTTATAAACTTACTTATAGGATATATCACTTACCTACTATCGCCTAGAGGAATCATTAATGAACTCGATGTCAAACAATATAACTTATGAAACTATCATTATCAATACCATTTGGATTTATAACGGGATATCTATCATGATTGATTGTCTTTCGAATTTCCCGATATTTCGGCACAGTCACATGCGCCATGATCGCGGTTGAACTGAAGCTGCAGCGATTCGGGTAAGCGTTTTATTGGCAGACAAAGATGATGTTAATAATTGGTGATCTCATTGTAATTGAACTTATATAAGTTTTTATGACAAATACAGCTTTTTTAAACATAAACCTTTTTATCATAATGTAGATAATTGATCCTTGCCCTGTATACTCTTATTTAGAAACCCCCTACCGAACAAGAGGGGTGTTATAAGTTTGAAGTGTCTGTCTGTCTGTATGTGGCATCATAGCTCCC
This sequence comes from Gymnoscelis rufifasciata, assembly GCA_929108375.1. NCBI lineage: Eukaryota > Metazoa > Arthropoda > Insecta > Lepidoptera > Geometridae > Gymnoscelis > Gymnoscelis rufifasciata. The sequence goes on along the minus strand of OV815321.1, from coordinate 9,954,445 downwards.
AAATGGATGAAGCGATTTCAAACGGGGCTCTGCTAGTATTACATATATTTCAAACTAAAAATCGGTTGTTTTTTGTTAAAAATCGACTTATAAGTATGTTTTTTACATGTGACTTACGCGCTAGTGATCTTAGACATGTTTGATGAAAATCAGTTGAGCCGTTTAAATGTTGTGGTGAAGAATAACGTAATATGTGCAAATTATTGGGGTATCAAAATGAAAGCGCCTCACGTGCACATTACAAAATTTTTACATTTATGGTTTTGGAAACGGGTGTTATTTTCTTTTTTATTTAGATTATTATTGAATCGCTATCACCCCCGAAAATGCATTTGGTATGCATAATACATTTCCGATCTCTGTCATACCATTTGACGATTAATAATCGTTCCTAAATGTCTCTGAAATGATCATCATCATCATGATATCCATGGTCCGTGCATCTAGTTGGTGGACATTCTACTTGCCAACCCTGATGGTGTCCATTCGAGAACTCTTCGGCCCCAACGACATCTGTTCTACAAGCAATATGGCCATCACACAGCCACTGAAATGATGATGATGACAATTCTAAGCAATTTTTTTTGTCTATACTATAATATTATATATATAATATATAATATTATAAAGAGGAAAGGTTTGATTTTTTGTTTGTTTGTTTGTTTGTTTGTTTGTTTGTTTGTCTCGAATAGGCTCTGAAACTACTGCACCGATTTAAAAAATTCTTTCACCATTCGAAAGCTACACTATCCCTGAGTGACATAGGCTATATTTAGTTTTAAAAAATAATATGATTCCTTACCAAACTCCGATAATGTAACCCATGGTGAAAAAAAAGAACACAAAATCTTTCTTTAATCGCGAATGCTGCGAAAACTATTGAATATATAACAAAGTGATGTATTACAACTTTGTAGATCTTATCATTATCTACAAAAAACGTCATTACATCATATCTCTAACTATTATAGTTTTGTGACAATAAGCGATTTTTATGAAAAAAAAACCTAAAATCTTTCTTTAATCGCGAATGCTGCGAAAACTATTGAATATATAACAAAATGATGTATTACAACTTTGTAGAACTTATCATTATCTACAAAATACGTGGTTACATCATATCTCTAACTATTATAGTTTTGTGACAATAACTGATTTTTATGAAAAAATAAACCTAAAATCTTTCTTTAATCGCGAATGCTGCGAAAACTATTGAATATATAACAAAGTGATGTATTACAACTATGTAGAACTTATCATTATCTACAAAAAACGTAGTTACATCATATCTCTAACTATTATAGTTTTGTGACAATAACCGATTTTTATTAAAAAAAAACCTAAAATCTTTCTTTAATCGCGAATGCTGCTAAAACTATTGAATATATAACAAAGTGATGTATTATAACTTTGTATAACTTATCATTATCTACAAAAAACGTGGTTACATCATATCTCTAACTATTATAGTTTTGTGACAAAAAGCGATTTTTTATATTAAAAAATTAAAATACTGTTTTAAAAGGCTCTTTATTTGTATCTTGGTATTAATCCTTAACAAAATAAATTATTTATTATGTAAGATTGCTTTAAAACCTTTATATAACTTTTTGAATTATTAGATTCTGACATTCCATTCAAAAGATATCACGAGTTAATTTTTTTTTAAATAACTGCTAACTATGCGTTGTGGAGTGGCAGGCGTCACTCGGGCACGGAGGTACGGGAGGGGGAGTTAAGATCACGAAATAATCTGCCGCGCGGGGACGGTACCCTACAGAATGGTCGTGTGCGGAAATAAAAAAAATTGTCGCTTGATAATATATTTTGTCGCTTAGTTAGTAGTTACTAATTCGTTAATAGGTAACTAATCCCATTCAAAAAGTTATTTTCAAAACTAAACCCTAGCATATAGCATAGATATTGTACATTTTATTTATTAATTAACTACATATCAGCGGTTGCAGGTTCAATTGGGTTAACCACCAAATCACGTAAAATAAGTTGAGTATACAGTTTTTTTAGTATTTTCTGCTCTTTCGAATAGCATAATAATAGAATTCTAGCTTTAAAAAAATACAGTTACGCTACACATTTTAACTGTAAATTTTGCAGACTTCCGTCGAAATTATGTTATAACTGAGTAGGTATGTGATCCATTTACATAAGTCGAATTGTTGTATTCCTATGACCGAAGAAGGTTAAGTTGGTGTATGTATCTTGGCAAACCAGCATTGCTCTTACACTAATTCTTGGCTTGAACGAAAAATTATGGGTAGTTCTGGGAGAGTACATTCTTTTGTTATGCTAATTTTAGGGTTTATATCTGTTGGCGTACACTGCTTTAAGGATAGTCAGAGCAAAAAGTGAAATGAATTTAATTTTGGAGTTCTTAATACAAAATAATAGTAGATTATTTTTTAAGTAAATTTGAAAAACACAATTATTGTATGTGATTATTTATATGGTTATCAAAAATCATGAAATTAAAATTAAATCATGAACTTCCAAAAAGTGTTTATTACACAATTTAATCAACATTTAAAACATTATACAAATCAAATAAACTATAATATTTCTTTTACACTTCTAAAATTACCACATCTCAAGTTTGTACTCTCGGCACACCTAAACTTTGTTTCTTATTGTGTATGGGGCCGTTGTCTTACTCTGAAATGTAGGCAATGTCGCTACAAAATTAAAGCCAGTTTCTTTTAAGGGTATAATTTTATCCAGAAATATCGTTGGGATCGGTGTCCTTTCGGTAGTCAACCTGTTTTTACAGATTTCGAATGTTTTGAATATCTAATGGTGACCCGAACGTAACAAAGACATTTGTTTTGATCGTGTTGTGGTGTATTCAATTACCGGTTAATCCATTTTTTTATTATGTAATTTGTTTTACTTGACTAAGTTGCTGACTAGAAACACAGTAATAGGTAATTGCAAGTAACAATCCAAAATGTTATTGTTATTATTTGAGTTGGCCTAAGCAATTGTTCTAATAATTTTACGTTGACCATTTTTTACCTATTTAAGGATCCCTTTTCAAGGTCAGCTTACGTACTTACTATTATGACTGTGACAAATGGTTTATGTGAAAAAAAATAATAAAGTAACCACATAAATTTATAATCATCATTGTGCAAAAATGTATGGGAGATGCCCAACTCTATCGAAATGAATTCATCAAATATTAAGTTTAACCAAACACTTTCATTTCATTTTCATTAAATTTTCATTTCATTTCTGTATTTCATAGTACTAAGCAGAACAATTTTCGATACAAATTTAAACCTTATGGAAGCAGTGTACCGCCACTGGATGAATGTATAAGATTTAAAATTAATATGTAAATTAGGCAAGTGTACAAAAACGGGACGACTCAAAATTATAACCACACATACACCAATATAAAACCATCAATTTGACCCGAACCAAGTTTATGTTTGTTGTCGGTTACACCAAATTGAAGATTGCAATCAATAGTATGTTTTCTCTTACCTTAATCTTCTTATAAATAATAAATCTAAATTTAAATTTAAGAAAAACCCCCGATTCGAATCCTTCAATTTCCTTAAAACTAAAACACCATAATAATGTGTAATGTGCACGCAAAAAAATTCATTCACCATTCGAAAGCTACACTATCCCTGAGTGACATAGGCTATATTTAGTTTTAAAAAAAAAATGAATCCTTATCAAACCTCAAATAATGTAACCCAAGGTGAAAAAAAAACCTAAAAACTTTCTTTAATCGCGAATGCTGCGAAAACTATTGAATATATAACAAAGTGATGTATTACAATTTTGTAGAACTTATCATTATCTACAAAAAACATAGTAACATCATATCTCTAACTTAATAGTTAGAGATATGATGTAGTTTTGTGAAAATAAGCGTTTTTTTTATATTAAAAGAAATAATTAAAATACCACTACTTGAAAAGGCTCTATATTTGTACCTCGGTATTAATCCTTAACAATACCTTATTATAAAATTTTCATGTCACAATGTTAGTTACCGTACTCCTCCGAAACGGCTTTACCGATTTTTGCCAAATTTTATATGCGTATTCAGTAGGTTTAAGAATCGGCTACTATCTATTTTTCATTTTGCAAAACAACGTTTGCTGGGGTCAGCTAGTCTTTAACTAAAGATGCAGATTTTTAATAGCTTAATTATAGAGATAGAGCCCTATCTCTATAATTAATCAAACATAATAATAATAAATATCTAAAGGATGTAAAATAGTCCCTTATAGGAAAATAATGGTATTTACTAAGAGTCTAAATCGTACCCGATATTTATTTATGGTATAAAATAAAATGTCCCCACATTCTCAAGTAATTGCTCCATAGAAATTAATTTCACCAATCCAGTCTGTGTGCGGTGTAGCTCGGGTGTAATAACTGGTTTAGTTTATTGTATGTACATATTTTGATTTACCTATGATAATTAAATATACAACAAAAGGTATATACTGAAATTTGTTAACCTAACAAGTGTAGTTTATCACTTATTAAAAATGATTTAGATTTAATAATACAATATTGGCTGAGTAGACCCTTAGCTAATAGAAGTGAGACAACAAGCCTACGCAAAAAAAACAAAATATTAAAAAAAAAAACAATGTATTTACTTCGAAAATAAAAACATTGCTTAGAAGTAAGCTTATGCGCTCGGTCTCGGGTAATAAAATCTGATTTATTTTTTCTGTTTTCTTAGACTCTATTGTCTCACTCTCTTTATAAAGAGCGATATTGCCTCATGCCATGAATAAAATAAATCTTACTTCATCTATAAGGTTCGGTGGACGGCGCGCTGAGGTGCCCAAATAAAAGGTGTTAGCTCTTCCAAATCTCGATTTATTCTGTCTAGTAGGTACACGTAACTAATGATATAAGCATAATATCTATCTAAGTTAAGATACATCGTATAGGTGTAGAAGCGTAAATCACACGTCTTACTACGTAACTTCCACAAAGAAAGTTACTATTTAAATTGCAATATTTTAAGTGTTACAGCTAAAATGGTATTCAGCTGTGGTGTACGTCTTGTCTGGCAATGGATTGCCAGTGAATCGTGGAGCGATTCAGATGTAGGGATAAAGTTTCGCTTCACTTTGCAATAAGAAATGAAACATTCAATTAATATTTGCTATAAATAGTTGAAAAGGTAGTTGATAAAATAATGATAATATGTAGATTGATTGATAACTTATACATAGCTCTCAGCTTGTATGTTGTCTTGAAACTCCTGGATACTTGGACAGTCAGTGAGGCTGATTTTCGGCGCGTTGTAAAATGTTTTGAAAAACTTATGAAGGTAGGTACAATTTAGTATCATAGATTAAGATTAATTTAGTTGAGTTGCATACATATTGCGCTTGCCTTGAGAAAGCACTAGAACAATTTTAAGCCATTTTAGTGTATTTTCTTGGCCATTTTAGTGGGCCTAATAAACAAATAAAAAATTATGACTGAAGTGATAACAAATAGTACTTACCATAAATCCGACACAATTTATTTTGGAATAATTAAGATTGGCATAAAATCAAAGGTAGGCAACGTTACCTTACAGTGAGTTCACCAGAAACCAATAAACTAGATCGCTTCAGGAAGGCCCAATCAACTTCACTTAGTCGACAGATCTCTTTTTACCATAAATAAAGACGTGCACTCGACTAATTGTGACGTGGTTTACGAGCGAGGAGGCAGAAGGAGCGATTGGTGTTTTTGTTCACCGATTTATGATTCTTCGTGGCTTTTGTAGGCCTTTTAAGGTTGATACTGGGAAGTACGTTATTTTAGATAGGGTATTTAAACTGTAGTGTAATCTATCTAACGTTTCAACGTTATTTTGTCTATATTTGTCTATATGAAGAGTCCTTCAAAGCTAGATGAAACCAGTTTTTGATCACCCATTCGACTGGTACATCAAATAATTTAGATTATCTCGATATCATTTTTAAAATTATATTTATTGAAATAAGTCAATCAGAGAAACAAACCTGCCTTCAAATAAATAAATGTATATTTGTCTATATGAAGAGTCCTTCAAAGCTAGATGAAACCAGTTTTTGATCACCCATTCGACTGGTACATCAAATAATTTAGATTATCTCGATATCATTTTTAAAATTATATTTATTGAAATAAGTCAATCAGAGAAACAAACCTGCCTTCAAATAAATAAATGTATCATTTCTCTATGTCCTCGTTTTTCAGTCGGTCAAATAATCAAAGTCACTGTTCCGATACCGAGAAATCGATACAAAATCGATATACGAATGGAATCGAATCACTGTCATTCGTGTGTCCGGTCGCTAATGTCGTTTCGCACTATAATCTACCGCGAGAGGTCTAAAATTAAAAAAATTACAATCCAATATGGCTGACAACCTTATCATTTGTGACTGTTGCGTATCATTTCGAGTGATCCTAATTATACGGTCGATAGTTTCCGATTCTTTCATTCCTTTTGGGATATTTATTTCATTGAGAAATCTATTATGTAGATGGAGGATGTTAGTGTAGAGAACTAAGTTAGTATTGTTTTATTTGAGTAAATAGTGATTGAAATAACTTCGTCTCAATCATTAACCTATTGAAACACACATAATAAAAATATATTTTTACCATACGTGAAAAAAAAAGACACTTTCGTGAAAAATAATTGCCGAGGTTGATTTAGCTAAACTGTATAAGAGTGTAACTGTATGACCACTCTAACATATAACTAAACTTATTTTTTTATACTATTTAGATTAAGAAAAAATTTATAACGGATATATATATATATAGATTTATAACGGGATATTTACCATGATTGATTCTCTCTTTCTTCTTTCAGAGTCTTTCGAGTACAGAAATATCTGGAAACTCGAAAGACAATCAATCAATCTAAATAACCCGTTATAAATCTTAATAGTTTTTAGTAATTGGTAACCATGATAGTTTCAAAAGGAAATTTTGATTTTTACATAATTATTAATTTAGGTTACTTATTGCATAGCAGGTTATTGTGTTCAATAAATCCTTAGGTACTCTAATAAAGAGGAGCGTTACGTGTTCTAAAAAAATTAAAGGTACAGACGTGAGGATTATGTTGTAATATTATGCAAAAAAAAAAGTAAAATTAATTTATTTTAAATTTGTTGATTTTTGTTGATTTTCACTTAACCGAAGAGCTTGCTTTACCTAATCCTGTTCTTATATTATGATGAGAGACTCAAGCTTTCGCAATTTGTCAATGTATGAAGCATTTTTTTTTATTCAATTTCATTGTGTTTTTGAACCAATTCCCTCGTAATACTAAATGTAAAGGTGGAACCAGTGGACGCCGTGGAAAAACAATGTGGTTTTGCATTGCGAGGTAAAATAGGTTAACAATAAGCACACCTGTTCACATAAATGTTCTTGTCATTTGGCGACATATTTATAAACATCATACTTATGTGATTAAGTGATTATTGAGAAATAAATACATTCAAATCGTAAACCCATAGAATTTAATTTAAATAATGACTTTAGAACAAAGACATTTAACTTTAGAAGGAAAAATTAATATTTTGCATTTTCTAAAATGAGGATAAGAACTTTAAAATGCACGTCTGTAAGTGAGGTTTTGATGGATAACATAATATTATTTTTAATCTAACAAGTTTAAATTTTGTTTGCAAATAAAAACGTTTGAAATTCCAGTGAACTTACTTGATCTTAAGTACCTACCTAAGTTTAAATATAATGTTGTGGATTAATCATAAAATAAACTTAAAATATGACAGTGAAGTCTAATATAATTTTTAAAAGTTAAAATACATCTACCGCGGGCTCCGGTGCTAATATGTAGCCCCCCATTTCTTCCGTAAGTAGGTAAGGATGGGCAACATCCAGTAGTATGTTTTTTTTCTATATTCACTAATTTTGTATGTCATTGTCTAATAAATGTTAAAGTGTTTTATCGTTTTAAATGTATTTCGTCGTTTCATGTTGGTTTTGGGCTTGTTTGGCCTCGTCATAATCTCGTTTGTCTTTGAAGGCGCTTGCACTCGCTATTTTAAAAAAATACTCAGACTGAAGCTGCTACAAGGGTATTTTTTTTAATCTAAAGTAGGCCTTGTAAATAACAAAACTGCAAAAAATAAAAAAAATAATTTGGCGCTTGGACTCGTTGTGCAAAACTGCATCCAATTGGCCTTCAGGGGGCAATTTGCGTGCTTATGATTTTAAATATTTATTTATGATTAATGAATTATGATACAAGATAGATAAAAGAATTGCAACGGGATGGAAAAAGTATTGGGCATTAAAGGAAATAATGAAAAGTAAGGAACTGGGGATGAGGATCAAGAAGAAGACGTTCAATACCTGTGTCCTACCCTGCATAACCTATGGCTGCGAAACCTGGGCTTTGACTAAACACCACAGAGACAAACTAGAAAGATGTCAAAGAAGCATGGAAAGAAGCATGCTAGGTCTGAAATTATCAGACAAAGTTAGAAGTGCAGACATCAGGTACAAAACGAAACTAACAAACATACTAACACGCATTGATCAACTCAAATGGCGATGGACCGGACACATGATCCGCTGCAAAAAGGATAAATGGAGCAAATTGGTGACAGTTTGGCACCCGATGGATGGCACTAGGACACGAGGTCGTAAAGCAATAAGAAGGGAGGATGAATTGAAAAGGACCGTAGGACCCTTGTGGATAAGAATAGCCGCAGACCGAAATCAGTGGAAACAGTTGGAGGAGGCCTTTGCCGTAAGGCACACCGAAATTAGAGACATACTGTAATAGAGATTTTTTTTACTAATAATATTATTTAACTTGTTTCTAGAAAAATATGTTACAAATACATATACATAATGTGCAAACCAGTAACCTGTAAAAATATTTCGGAAATAAAAGGCTTTATTATTATTATTATAATTATGATATCGTAAGAAAATATAGCTAAAGTGTGATGGATGACATGTGTAAGAAAGGAGTGAGTGTTGAGATGACGAGTGCCAGAGGAAAATGGAAGGAAAAAACATGTTGTGCCGACCCCACGTGATGTGGGATAAGGGCAAGAGAATGATGATCATTTTATAGCTAAAGACAGAAGGGAAATAAATGGAAACAAGGTTTGATTTTAAGGGAGAGGTGATCGGTACCTTCTGCAGATAAAATGCTCGATCGCAAAAAATAAAATAAAAATCCAAGGTTCCCTGTAAACATTGCAGTCCATATAACAATGTTTTTACACATGACCTGTTCGCAGCCACCTAAATTACCATTATTTTGTCTTAAAAACGCAGATAGCATCAAAAGCGCTTATTATCAGCTAAATAGATACAAGGTGCGCTATGGCATTACGCGCACACGCAAAAACCCGACGGGATCCAGTCCTAATAACCAGCCATATCTGATGGGTTCTTTACTTCGGTGTAGGGATGGTATGAAGATATCGATTTTTGAATCGAGTTTATCAATATCTCATTGAATAAGAAATCGGTTCACCGAAAACTGTATATGTGTGGATTTTTATATAATTGGGTTATTACATTTTCTTGGATTTTTATTATATTTTGTAATTTGTGTATCAAATGTTTCTGTGTACTTAATACAACAAATTAACATTAACGATCAGTTACCAAATGTAGTCAAAAAGCGAAAAACAATACATAAGTTTAAAAATAGCTTAATAATAAGATTTTATCTTATAAAACGTAAAATCTTAGATCAAGCAAGGAAATACCTTACTAGCTGTTCTAAAGTCAAGGTTTAAATTTTTTTTTTTGCTGAGTTGGGCTTGGGGTTGAGGTGAATTGGAGTTGGGTTAGGTGATGCTGTGTGAATTGTCTAAAAAATTTTGTTATAATATATTAAATACTAGTGGCCCGTCCCGGCTTCGCACGGGATTTTATTCAATTTTTTTTCCGTTAATTATTCGATTTTCTCTCGCCTTTTAAACCTTCGCTAGACCTCCACGAACATTTCAAGACTATGATAAGATAAATCCGTTCAGCCGTTCTCGAGATTAATCAGACTAACGAACAACAATTCATTTTTATTTATATAGATATAAGGAATAGTCACTCTATTTTTATGCCTTTTATCTACCAAACTCATCACATCATTATAATGTTTAAGTCATTTAAAATATATTTCATGATACCCGAAATCTAAAAATAAAGTCGGATGGATAGAGTTCAATCCATCCGACTTTATTTTGAATGGTATTAAGTATTTAAATTTGCAATAGCAAAAGGCAACCTACCAACAAATCGATCAAAACATCAACATTTGTCACAAAAATTGATTCACTTGCCATCCTTACTCCGCAACACTCACAAAGAAAAATCGACCTTACTGCTGTGGCTTATGCCTATGCCGATTGGATGGTGTCAGAACTGTTAATTAGGGTTTAATTAGCGTGTAGACGATGAGATGGCCAATCAGTGAGGAGATGAGAGGTAGGTGTTTTATTGTACTTGATTATTTCAGACCAGTTTTAACTTTACATTTTTGGTTACGTCTATCTGTCCATCAAAGGTGAATCAATCTATCTTCTATACCTTGCAAATTAATTTAAATACCCCTGCCGCGTCTGTTTTTCCTTATGTTCGCTGTAAACTCAAAGTTTCCTGGAAGAGATCGCTATCAGCGATAAGACCCCATTAATTCATAAATAAACAAAAAAAAGATTATCATATTATTATGAAAAATTGCCAATAGTATAAAGTTGTCAAATTTGTCTAATTCTGCAGTTTGGTGGCAAGCTTTAATAGTGAAGTGACTTCGTTCGATTAATACAGTTGTTTGTCAAGTTTAAATTCATTTGGTTTTTTTTCCAACTGACTTCCTGTAGGCAAATGTCTCTCATACTGCCTCCAATGTTTCAGACGAGTACGACATTGTAAAATTAATAGTAAATTATAAATGGTTTTGAGGAAACTCATTCGTTTTATCTAATTAATCGGATAGGATGGCAAAGAAATTATCAATACTAATGAGACGAAGAAAATGTATTATTATTGCTGATTAAGTTAACTTTTCGAGCAGACGACGAAGTTTGACTTCATACAATCAACAAAAAACATTTTCTATTTATTAGTATGTTTGCATACTATATTTAATTTATTTATTTTACACATCTATTTTACTTAAACCTCTTTTAAGTTCTCAAACCTTGTTACTGTATAATGTATATTAAGTTGTTCAATAAATGTTTTTTGTATTTATTAGTTTGAACAAAAGAAAAAACTTTAGCCCTTAGTGCTATTATTATAGTAAATTAAGTGTAACTATTAAATTCATTTAATATAATAGCTTTAAATTTTTTTTTATTAATTTGCGCGCATGAAGAGGCATGAGTGAAACTAATGCGTGTTTCAAAATATGTTGATGCGTGTGAAACTAAAGGTCTCTATGAAGTTTAAGTTCTAGTTATTTTTATATATATACTAGCGCGGGCCGCTAGTATATATATAAAAATTCCCCCCAGCGTCGCACGGGTATAAAGTTTTCCCGAAAATTATTCGAATTTTTCTCGCTGTAAAAAACATCCTATCTCTCAAGTTGGATCGAACTGCACATGGTGTGCGAATTTGATTTTAATCGGTTAAGTAGTTTAGGAGTCCATTGAGGACAAACATTGTGACACGAGAGTTATATATATTAAGATTAGTAAGTAAATCAAAATAATATTTTATAAATTCTGATTTATTAATAATACCTAACCAAACCTAAAAATTGGATATGCATTATTTAAAAATAAAAATGTTTGTTGCCAAGACGATGGTATAACTGAAGTCACAGCAAGTAGGTAAAATAAATAAATATTTCCAGACAGTAATACTAAGTAAATAGAGTAGGTATTCCAGTGTTTTTCTTCCACTGATAAACGGTATTCACTCACGTTTTTCACCATAGAAAAATAGTGTAACTGACACTAACTTAAAAATTTAATAGCTAAATCTAAAGCATAACTATTTAACAAAGGATTTCAAAAGTTAGAAGAGAATATATTAAAAGTAATATTTTAAATGTGGCTTGCTTCCTGTATCCATAGACATAATGTATTATAAAAAATAAAAAATATGTAGATATGTATGTCTATTATATTAAGTTTATCAGTTGTACCCATAACACAAGCTTAGAGCTTAACACGGGGCTAGATGTTGTGTGGATTGTCCGGAAATATTTATTTATAAAATTTAATTCATAATACTGCATGTCCGAAATGGACAAAACTGTTAAACCTATAATACATTTAAGATCAACACAATATATGGAACACAATTTCACAGAAACATATATATATTACATACTAGCTGAACCCAGCAAACGTTGTTTAGCAAAATGAAAAATAGATGCTGGCCGATTCTCAGACCTACTCAATATGCTCACAAAATTTCATGAGAATCGGTCAAGCCGTTTCGGAGGAGTATGGCAACGAAAACTGTGACACGAAAATTTTATATATTAGATTCTTAAAACACTTACCGGTAGTACGGGAAAGGTTGAGGCACATGCAGGTCCATCGGCATGCTCGCATGCGCATGCGAGTACTCATGCTGCATCATGCCGTGCATGCCGTGCACCATGGCGGCCCACGGAGACGCCGAGAAACCGCCCGGGTGCTCCATATTACAGCGATCGAAACACAGAGAAAATGTTTACACACTCCATTACAAACACTGTTTTAGATGAATGTCATGTTATTCCATTTTTGAAACACGATGTTCAAATAAGTCTTGTTATGCCATTTTAGAACACTGTTTCAGATAAATGTCATGTTATTCCGTATTTAAATATGATGTGATTTTATACGTTTTGTTATGCTATTTTTCGAAAACTGTTTTAGATAAAGTCGAGTTATTCCATTTTTAAACACGGCTTTCTTTTTTCCTTTATGAATACTATTCCATTTTTGAAACACTGGGTTATTTGTTCGTTTTAGAGAATGTTATTCCATTTTTGAGACACTGGATTATTAAACTGAAGTCATGTATTAATTTTTGAACATTGGGTTCTTTATTCCATTTTTAAGCATTGGTTTGATTCGATGTTTCATATACAGAGGAATCAATCCATCCAAAGTTCGGGGTCATAATTTAATTTGTACTTAAAAAAAAGTTTTCATATTAATTCATATTATGATTTTAAAATACTTTTTTTCGTAAAATAAAAGATTTATACGATTTACATGTACCTATCTCTATAAATAAAAATGAATTGTTGTTCGTTAGTCTGATTAAAACTCGAGAACGGCTGAACGGATTTATCTTATCATAGTCTTTAAATGTTCGTGGAGGTCTAGGGAAGGTTTAAAAGGCGAAAAAAAATCGAATAATTGCCGGGAAAAAAAATTGAATAAAAAACCGAAGCCGGGGCGGGCCACTAGTTACACATATAAGACGATAGTTGTATACTTTTGGGATTTCAATTCACGGATAGAAAATAAACTTAAGTTATTTTGAAAAAGGAATGTTTACAATAACATTGTATTTTATAGGACATATTTTTTACCTATCTTGCATTTTTCTTTCTTACCTTTATTAAGAGTTATGTTTATAAGTTTCTGATATGGTTTAACTCTGAGTTTTTTTTTCTAATTGCAACATCCTTAGTCTAGACTCCCCACGTCTTAAATGGCTAATTATCGTAAATGCTCGTAATGGTTTTTCAACTATCAAGCGCCAAATTAAAATATTGATATTGTTTTCCGTGGCTTCATGTTATCTCATCATCAGCCTATGCTAGTCCACTGCTGGACATAGGCCTCCCATAATGAGCACTGTAGCGCCTGTCCTCGGCTTGACGCATCCATCTAATTAATCATAAACCAATATCAAATATATATTTGAATTTATATTTTCGTTAAATTATATTTTTACCGAATAAGCAATAAAATTTAAGTTAGTCAATTTATTTAAGCTTTCAAAGCTAAAACTAAATAAATAACCAACTAATATAATGAAATATGTTCTATTAATTATAAGAAAATATATACCTATATATCTATGTCAAATATCATAGACAAATATGTAGTAGGCAGAAATCATAGACAATTAGACACGTAAATTCAATTAATAAGTCTATGATAAATATTGCCGTAACGGGCGATTCGGGCTAGCGCTGTTTGTTTGTAGTTGGCAATCAATGATTTTATTGAATTTAAGAACCAGGGCTTCGGCAATAGCCGGTTTGTTGTCATGGGTAAGGTACCAATAATATACCTAAGAACCACTGAAAAATATCTAGGTACCTACATACAATACAATACAATACACTTTATTGAACACCAATTTACAACACACTATTTTGAAAATATGCATACTATTTTGAATGTATTTTTGAAAAAATAAGGCTGGTCAAGGCTAGTGGTGGTATATGAATTATATTCTTTATTTTAATTATGCAGTTTCATGGGGAAGAAAAATTGAGACAAGAATTCGAAATATCGAACAAATGAAGCCTCTTTTCCTACAATGTAGAGTTACAACGTGCAGAGTTACAACTTTACATTAAAAACTACATATTTCCCTGGTAATATATTTTCAATTCGTTGTGTTTCTGTTTTATGTCACAAGTTGAAGTGGACTGGGTATGGGTATTATACATATATTCAGAATAAAAAGTGCCTTAGAAGAAGTTATAAATCTTATCGAAGAATTATCTGGATTTCAAATTATTAAGTTAGGAAACCGACTTGTGTAAATTCAATTCTCTGTTTACGTTTTAAGGGAGATTGTCTTGTCAAATTAGTCAAAAAGACTCTCTTGCGTTATTTTCATAAATTTAACTTTGTCAGGCGATAACAGAGGAATAAAATTCGAATCGAAAATTAAGGCTTAAATTAGCTGATAAGGAAATATACTAATCATATCGAAGAATTATTACTATTTAAAAGGTAAGTTTGCGTATCGATTTTCATAAAGCAAGTTCTAATTAGGTAATATTTGTACTATTTACCGAGATATTGGCCGAAAAAGCTGTTTTTTGTTTCTAGGTTTTTTGACTTGATAGTGTCGAGATCTCATAGATTTGATTTCTCTTTATAATTTTCGACTCTTTTTATTATAATAAACTTAATATCTTACGTTATAAAACAACTTTGTTCATAAAGAATAGGTATTATTTAAGTTGAAATAAATATCAAAACCATTTAAGTAATTTCAACCAACAAAAGCCAAACTTATTGGGAAAACAGGACAAAAACAAACGCTAAAGCAAGAAAGGTATCCATTTAAGTTTCACTTAATTGCCATACCAACTCTATGTACTTTAAGAATGCTAGCCAAACATTTAATACAGCAATCGTTAATAACTTACTGGGAAATATTAAGAGGCCTAACTTTAACCACTTAAAAAATTCCGATATCTGACACTGCGCATACAAAGGTCCGAGTTTACCAAGAGTACCTTAGGGTTACTTAGTTAGTTTACTTGTTTTCTGTCAAATCGGCACCTATTAGTAAAGTTATTATTTACTTAAACATAAAGTATTTATTGCGCTAATGTTGTTTTAACCTCATGGGATGACAGGTTTTTGGTTTGCTTTGAAATAACATGTGTATGATGCGCAAGAGTACCATGTCGGTTTAAAACAATGATGCTTTATGGATTTGTTATTTGTTCGGTATAAATTGTGAAATTTTTTGTTTAAGTTTGACACGTTTTGGTGTTAAATGATTTTGTTTTTAGTTTTTATGACTTGTTTTACTTTTGTAAAGTTTTAAATATTTTAAGATTTTAACAATACGATGATACAAAATTTGCCGAGATAGTGCCGATTGTAGCACCAAAACCGTCAATCATTTGTCATGTTACTAGATTTCAATCTTAATTTCGTTTTGATAATTAATTAAATACAGTTATTAAAAAATTAAACGAAATCCCTTTCATTATTTAAAAACATAACATTATGCAATAGATCTCTATTTATAACATAAAAATCGCGATAAATCAATAAATAATCACTTCGCTTTCCAAAAGCAACCACCAACCAAAAATAGAAAATCAACCGTTCCAAACTCAAAACTCCAAATCCCAAATCACGCACTTCACTGAACTTCAGTTTCACGAAAAAAAAACTCCCGCCCGCGAAATGTCACTGTCAATATGACGTTCCGTTTAACCCAACACGTGTGGCGGGGCGGTCGGTCCAGCGGTCATTGAGACTGTGTGAGCGGCGTACGAGCGAGGGGTCGGCGCCGCGTTACGTCATGAGGACCTGTTTCACTGGAAGCTGGGAAGGCTTTGGGGGTGGATGGAAGAGTTCTATTGGGGCCAGATGACAAAACAAAATCGTGAAACACATTCTAATTTTTAGCTTCGATTTATTGGGGGTCATCGTCAGTTATTTACACTAATATTACTTGCCTTAACACTTTCTTTATTTATTTTGTCACTTTCAAAATTATCGTGAGTTTAATTTTTTATTTTAAAACGGGATTTAATATACTTAGCCGGCGTAGTAAATACCTAACCAGAATGACGTCCTATAGTTACTTACTTGCCATTAAACGAGAATTCTAATTGCTTTTTCAAGTAGGTACTATAATTTGCTCGTATATTTAAGAAATCAGTTATTTTTTTTATAGAAAAATAATTAACTTTAAGTCCTTTAAGCCGAGTTTTGTTTGTACCTTACAAAATTATTTATGATCTCAACTAAAAAAAAAATTTTTTATATAAAGTGTCATAGACGACATTATTCTATTTCTGTAAAAACCTTTTCAGCAAACACCAATAGGACCTCGTATTCCTAACAATAAGTATTATTTAATACCAGTTGCCTATAAAAAACATCAGTGAACCTCCGAAACGTCAATACCGTACTGCGTACGCCGGGACGTGTAATTTGGTTTAGCTTACGTGACGTACTGTCACGTCACGTAGTGGGGGATAATTACGGCATCTTGCGAATTTGTAGGTCGCGCGACGCAATGGATGAATAGTTTGGGGTGTTGAGGGGTTAAAAAAGTAGGCTAAGTTTAAAATTATACATAAATAAATATTATAACATAAATAGTTAATTTAAGTAAATTCAGCTATATATTTTGCTGGAAGCTGTAATTTTCTTGTTGTAATTTAAAGCTAATTCGGCATTTTTTTTTTATTTACTAGTAGTGCCCCTCGGTTTTACCCGTGTTATAATTAATTTTCCCGAGGTCCGCGCTATATATAATCTGTGTACCAAATTTCATTGAAATCATAAATTAAATCAGAAGAGCATTTCTTATATTAATAAGAATATGGTACTCATACGAACGCAAGCTTTGCTCATCTTACACCTCCTTTATTAGATCAGCTCTGTGTTATCAAAATTGTTTTTTTTTCTTTGCTAAATTACATCTAAATCGGACACCGAGTAGTGTGACGAATTCTTAAAGCCATATTCCTAAGAAAGTGCACAAATTAGTCACGGTAATGTAGATTTCTAATTGAATTCCCAGAAAGTATACAAAAATGTAGAACAATTTAACTAAGCTCGTTAACAGAAAAAATAAACCAAAAGTTTAACATCAAATTCTCACGGCCAAATTGCAATATGTCTGACCTCTGACAGATAACTGTCAACGATATTGTCAAGTGTCAACGTCAGAACGCATAACCAGCGTAAGTTGGACTGTTGATGTTGTCGTGTTTGGGAGCAAGCTGTGGGTAGTAGGAGATCTCGTTTGGTTGGTTGTAGGGTAATTGTAGGTAATTCTGGTATGACTAATTCGTAACGGGGCTTAGAAATGATGTGAGGTCTTATTTTAAGTTTTGTTGCACTAGTTTTGTATATACAAAATTTTATATTAACGGGAGGTTTCTTTACCCAGTAGTGAAAACAGACAGCAGCGTTTTGGATATCACCAAAGTGCGTAGAGTATAGTAGTATAGTGCGCTCTCCAACCCGCATGCCCAGCGTGGCGAGTGTCTGTAAACCCTCTCAATATGATTAGTGTCACATTGGTCGTGTTTTTTTTTACATATTGTGTTATTTTTCATATTTTTTTCCATTTCCCAAATTCCATAACAAATAAAGAATCTTCCTGACCATGCATAAAACTATGCACTTAGCAAAAAACTCAAGCTAGCAGTAGGGTTAAACAAACCAGTATAACTAGACTCGCAACTGTGAGATCTGTCCCTGCTTTGAGAGCTCAAGAAATTCTGGATACTTAACCGTAATGGCCAGGCTTACTTGAACCATGGGACGAGGCGTTTTACTCTAAAGGTGCTAGTCAGCTAAAGCGGAGCGCACGCGAAGTACACTATGGCGGTTCAGTGTGAGATTACTTACATAACGTGTTTAAAATTTCATATTGCTATCCGAAACCAAAACGTTAAAAGCTTATCGACTCTAGTCTTCGACGTGAGTAGAGACTTGTATAAAATGGCTTACCTAGTATGGTATTTATTGTTATAATAAGGTGAAAATAAATAAATCTGAGTCTGTATTTTAAATTGAATATTGTATGAATGATCCATGTTTTTTTTTATTGAATGCCTTTGCTTCATTGTTTTATTCAATAAATTTTATACATTTTTAGCAATTGCGTTTTTTAATAAAAAAAACAATAATTCCGATAAGTAAAACCGCGATGCGGTGTTTTTGTTTTTCCTTTAATTTTTAAACAAAAATACTTAACAATATCTAGTGTGGGGATAATTTCCATCGGGACATATCGAGAACCAGCAGCTAACCAAATACACAGTTTTTTTTTTATGGAAAGACATCAACACGCAACCATTCAGTTTTTTAAGTTGACCTGTCCATGTAGGTATATATGCCATGTGTTTCTACGGAACGTTTTGGCTTGGACATTTAATATTTTATATAAATTGGCTCAAAAGTCCGCTGCGCTTTAGTAGACATGATACTTTACCCAGAGATCAGGTTAAACTTGGTGTTTTAGTATAATGGCTATCTTAAAAGCTGTAAGACTGATTTAGTGCCATAAGAAGTGGAAAATGTCCCCTTTAGCAATATTGCATGCAAATATGATGAAAGGATGATTTACTGGCTTTTTTTATGTTCAGGGTTAAGAGGGACTATTGGGGAATGACCAAAAACCATAGACAAAGAATTTGCCAAAGACTTATCAAACAATTTAAGATATAGTAAAAAAAAAATTTGTGAAACATGCCGTAGAGATCTTTAGTGAAAAAAAATGCTTTCTTACATTGTAAAAATTAAGTCACCTCTGTTGTCTGTTTGCTTAAATCATTTAAAGTACCTACTCAACGTATTTCATTACAGTTTACACTATAAAAGATGGTTCAAGAGCAAGAATTGTTAACAAATTTTATTTGAGCGGATTTCCCTAGTTAAAATGTAAATACCTAAATGAAACATAATCATCCTTAATTCTCAGCCAAGTAAAAATTACCGCCAAAAATAATGAAACAACACAGCAAAAGCCGCGAAAACAAAATCTAATTTCAAAACAATCTCCATTCTAATTACTTCAAAACATTCCATTCCAACATTCGTATTCAAATAACCTCTCACTATTCATAAGTGTGACAGAAACAGCAATAATTCCTCGCGTCTAAAATGGCGGGCTCTCATTGGTTGGGATAGAATGGGCGTTTTGCATCGGCGAGTAGGCGTGGTAGTAACTTAGAATAAATATGGACAGATACGTTATAATATTGTAGGTAGGATTTAATATAAGTGTCTTGGTTTAGTGGAACCGACTTGGAAGATATCGTAGCGGGTTCAAGTCCGCTCTTCTCTTGATTTAATCGAACCATCTGTGCATTACGTAACGTAACTTCTCTATATTTCCCTCTTAATTGTCTATGAACCGTGAATCGTGTTCTAAACATCATAAAATATTCGAATTCTTTTTTCAAAAAAGTTAACCTTCGTTTACATTGACGTTCTTATAAGGGCACAATGAAGAGATAAAAGGACGTAGTGATAGTATTATCTTTGATAGAAAGTAGCTATTCTTACGTCATCTTCAAATTTCGCAATTCCATTTTGCGCACTTTTTTATAAATATGTGACACCTGCCTAAAGCACTTTATTAATTAATACCTCTGTGACCGTTCACTTCTTCTTGCTCCATGTGACATGTATTTATTGTTTGTTTTTAAATCGAGTTCTCACAACATGTCGTCTAATCGGTAATAGGAATAAAAAGTTTGTATGATATATGTAGAATTTGTAGACACTAGATGAACGCAAGAACTATTAATGAGACAACATCAAAGTCTATAAATTAGTAGATCTAGAGCTATATCAGTATACCAAAACTTGAAATGACTTCCGAAGACCAAAACAACACGAAAACAGTCCTGTCCTTGACTGGCCTTCAGAGACTACAAACCTACCCTTATTCCGTTGAGCTAAGGGCTGGAATCGTCCAGCAAATAATTACGTATTCGACGCATGGACGCCAATCGATTGTACAAGGGATCCGACGTTCCGAGGTTCCTCGGGGAACTGTAAATACACGAAAATTAGGAGAAAATGTGTCATCTTGCTAATTTTTTAGATAAGAAGTTTAATTAGAATGCCGCAATGGAGCAGTGGCTGAAGGTCCGAGACACAACGAATAGCGGGTTCGACTTCGGCTGAGTGAAAAGTAATTCTAACTTCTGTCGTCCTTTTTCAATGGCGTTACTTTGTAAATACAAGAACATAAATCCGTATTGTGTTAAGTACAAATATACCTAATAAAATGTTATTATCCGAATTATAAGTAAAATACAGATTTTATTTAAAAAAATCTAATAAAAAAGCTACAAAAAAACAAGAAACACACATTTAGCCATTCAACTTATAACACCGATTTTTGTATTAAACGGTAAAATGAATACCCATGAAGATAGAACTCTACATGAACCTTATCTAGAAAAACATTAACTATTTTTATTTATTTAACCTTTTTAACCTTACCAAAATTAATGTTTACTTAAAGAACGAATAGCACTGAAAACTTAGTGCCTAGTGACTTAAGTATTTTTTAATTTAATGCTTTCCTTAATACTTAAATCATAATATCCATGTTATTATTAACAAGTCATCTTATAAGGATTAACTTCATATCACATTTTTATGTTTTTATTACATACAACGAACAATTTGGAAGCCCCAAATTACCCAAAAAGTATAGCACATATCACGCGATTATCCAATTATCTTGAGGTGAACAAGCCCTTACTTTGTTGTAAGGAGTTTTAATAACTTCAGAGACTACAGACGACATCCATAGACAATTGTAGAGTGAGTACGGTAGAGTAATATCTCGTTGGTCACGTTTTGTTGTATTGATCGTGTCGCTCTCTCTACTTACCTACATCTTTATTACTTTCTAAGATATATAATACCGAAGACCCAAATACATATATATGTAGGTAGTTTTTTTTTTTTTTTTTTTTTACCTTTCGCCTGTCCTGTATGTCTGTAATCATTAAATAAATAAATATTTGCGTACAATCCACACAACAACATCTAGCCCCGTGATAAGCTCTTAATTAGCCCCCTCATGAACACAGAGCCTGGGCGTATAGCAACACAGGTTAAGTAAAGTTTCAAAATAGTTTTTTAAACTATTGTGGTTATAAACACAGCTTAACCGTGATCATGGCGCATGTAGCTGTGCCGAAATATCGGGAATCTCAAAATACAATCAATCTTGGTAAATATGTCGTTGTAAATGTAATAAGAGTGCCTAGTTCTGAGTAAAGCACTACATTTGGAAGTTGACGCGTAGTCTATTAAAAGCGAAATTATTGACATTTCGTTTTGCGGTGATGTAGAGTTGAGCAGCCTAAAACTGTCAAACACAGCGCTCTGTTTGATGGAATAGGCCCTCTAATCTACATAGTTGAAATTTTTGACGTTTCTAAGATTTCTGAAATCAAAGTACGGAAATATATTATTTTGTGTCTTGTATCTTGAGTGGCGAAGCTCAAATGTGCATTTCCACATGTATACTAATATAATAAATGTGAAATTAACTTTTCTCTGTCTGACTTACTGTTTAAATTAAATTTAGTTCACATAATCTCTAGAGCATGAGAAAAGGCATTGAAAACTTTTTAACGCGGGAAAATCTGTTATAACCCCTGACCTAGTTTAAATTTTTGACATTTCTAAGATTTATAAAATACGGAAATAAGCACACACTCACTACTTCTTTAGTACTTTTCTCCTTGGTCTGGGTGTTTAATATGTATAATAAAAATATCTATATATGTATGTATATTATATTAAGTACATATATCAGATATCGAAGTTGTTGACGCATACGTATACCTAGGACAAACAGTCCAATTAGGTAGGTCCAATTTCGAGAAAGAGGTCAGTCGCCGAATCCAACTCGGATGGGCAGCGTTCGGAAAACTAAGATACGTCTTTTCATCGAATATACCGCAGTGCCTCAAGACGAAAGTCTTCAATCAATGTGTGTTGCCAGTGATGACATACGGATCCGAAACGTGGTGCTTCACTATTGGTCTCATAAACAGGCTCAGAGTCGCTCAAAGAGCTATGGAGAGGGCTATGCTCGGGGTTTCTCTACGGGATCGAATCAGAAATGAGGAGATTCGTAGAAGAACGCGGGTCACCGACATAGCCAAACGGATTAGTTCTTTGAAGTGGCAGTGGGCAGGCCATATAGCACGAAGAACAGATGGTCGTTGGGGCCGAAAGGTTCTCGAATGGAGACCACGGATCGGCAAGCGCAGCGTAGGACGTCCACCAACTAGATGGACGGACGATCTGGTGAAGGCTGCTGGCTCACGGTGGATGCAGGCCGCTGCCAGCCGAAACCACTGGAGATCTTTGAGGGAGGCCTATGTCCAGCAGTGGACGTCTTATGGCTGAGATGATGATCAGATATCTAGTGCCCGTAACACAAGCTTAGAGCTTACCACGAAGCTAGATGTTGTTGTGTAGATTGTCCGGAAATATATATATATATATATATTAATTAATTATATATAATATATATATATTTTAAATTTAAAAAAAACACAGTAGATTGTTTATTACAAATTTAAATCCATTTCTAAGGCCTATATTGGGTCTTACTTGGACCAACAAGGTGATATACAAATTCAGGTGTATTCTCCGACAGATTAAATCTCTAGGATTAAATCTTGTAATTAAACGTTTCTTAACTTATTTTAAATAAATGAATTTGTGTCTTACATCTTGAGTGGCAAATCTGAAATGCGCTGAAATGAAATATAATAAATGCGAAATAAAAAAACTGTCTATCTGTTTCTCTTTCACGCAAAAACTACTAAACTAATTGAAATTAAATTTAGTACACATTTTCTCTAGAGTCTGAGAAAATTTATTATAGGGGTAACACCTCGGGGCAATACTACTAGGAAATAAATACTATCAGAAAGTACAAATGCTAGTATATTTGCAGATTTTCTGTTTTCCTTCCCCACTCTCACCCCCATAACTTTTAAACGGCTCAACCGATTTTCATAAA
Source organism: Gymnoscelis rufifasciata (assembly GCA_929108375.1). Lineage (NCBI taxonomy): Eukaryota > Metazoa > Arthropoda > Insecta > Lepidoptera > Geometridae > Gymnoscelis > Gymnoscelis rufifasciata. The sequence goes on along the minus strand of OV815321.1, from coordinate 9,930,985 downwards.
ACATGTCTAAAAACATCCGGGCCAAACTAACCTTTCATACAAAAAAACTAAATTGAAATTGCTCCATCCGTTCGGGAGCTATGATGAAACAGACAGACACACAGACAGACACGTAAAACTTATAACACCCCTCTTTTTTGGTACAAATGCAAATTTTGCATGGGGGTTTAGAACATGGCGGAAAGTTCCCCTAAACAAGGTTATTCTCAACTGTGTAGTGTAGATAAGATACCTAAGATCAGCAGGGACCAATATCTGGAGAACACCTTCCGAAAAATCGCCATAACGGACTAGACTCCATATAAGATCAGAAGGCTGTTGGTGGAAGTCGCACGATCGATAACGAGACGTGACCGGGTTCTCAACGGGATAGGCGCATAGTTTGCTCCGAACATTTCCCCCAACAATAAGTATATAAATTAGAACCTTAGTCAGACAACAGCTGTTTCTGAAGTTATATTTACATTACAATAATAGTTTGTTACGCCTTGAAGATGCGTTTTATTGATTTTACCGCGATTTTTTTCTTGTTTCCCTCGGAAAAGACAGTCTTAGCTTATAGGTCTGCCAGTGAGAGTACTCAGCAATTTCCGTGATTTACGGATTTACTCGCGGAGTTTCGATTCTTTTCTTTTGTTTGAAAGATAAAATTTACGGGAATAATCAATACAATATATTTTTTTCATAAAATATCAATGACAAAAATGATCAAAAGTACCAAAATTTGGAGATGCCGGGGATCGAACCCGGGGCCTTTCACATGCAAAGCGAACGCTCTACCACTGAGCTACATCCCCTGTTGTAGAGTGGTCTAAAATTATACAATATTTTTTAACAACATTAGTTACAGCTTAGTTATTACTTAGAAAAGAAAGATAAGAGTTTTTCTAGCAATTAACGTTTGGAGAATAAACATTTAAAAGAAAATAATTAAAAATATTTTTTTTTGTTTCCGTAATGACAATCTCATTATTATGTTATGTCATCAACATGGCTTTCTTATCATTATCACTGACAAAGATACGACTAGGTAACCTTAAGCCTCGATTTCACCATTAGCTATAAACGCGATAAGATCACGCTTAACTTGTTTTACCGCCTAACTGGGTTCAAATTGACATAAAATTGTCATTTTTCTATGGTTGATCTTGGTTCTATGGAGTTCGAGTTGTAGCATAAAATGGTGAAATTGGGCTAAATATGTTAATTTCAATTATTCTAGATTACGTATGTCTATTCTCTTATCATCTATACTAATATTATAAAGCTGAAGAGTTTGTTTGTTTGTTTGAACGCGCTAATCTCCGAAACTACTGGTTCGAATTGAATAATTCTTTTTGTGTTGGATAGTCCAGTTATCGAGGAAGGCTATAGGTTATATAACATCACGCTACGACCAATAGGAGCAAAGATATAGTGGTAAATGTGTAAAAAACGGGAGAAATTGTTCATCTTTGAAGCCTTCCGTTGCGTGCGCCGTGAAAACGGTTCAAGATACACAAAAAATATGTATTAAAGAATAATAGCTCTTTTAATGATCTAAAAAACAGTCCGCGATAGTATTTGTCTATCTTTTAAGATTAACTCACAAAAACCGTTTTTATGGTACCTAATTTGGTCGAAATAATTTGTTTAAGTTGTATCAACATAATAATATTAATCTTTATTCAAATAAATATGTTGTTGGTTAAGAGTACTTCATCCATTATAACGCGGGTTAGCACCAAAAGCACCGCAGGGCACAGCTAGTAGAAAATATGCTGATTATTATGGAGCATATTTGAAATAGAAACAAAACATATATAAAAGCTAAAGTTAACCTATTTTTGAAATTTCATTGAAATTTATACAGCTGTTTTTTTTTAATGGTGGACAATACACGCAATTTGTTAACAATAAAGCACCTTTTCATTCTACATGAAGTCCTAGTAAGAAATATGTAGGTACAGTAAGCGTCGCTAACTGATAGTGAAGACGAGAGATTGGAAAAAATTACGTCATTACTCGCAATAATATGGACATGTGAAGTCATGTCCATTTAATCAAATAATTAATACTTAAATTAATTTGTTACAAGACTTTTAATTAGATTCCTAAAAGTTTGTCACGGTATAAATTTATTAAAGAAAATAATCAGTTTTATTTGTATTTTTTTTGCAGCGCATACTTAAATAGGTTTTTATGAATAATTATTATTCCCGTATAATTCAGCGTTAATTTTCTGTTCATTTGTGTCAAGAACGGCTTGAATATTGACGAAACTTTAAAAAATATAAGCTTTTTAAAATAAATAATAAATAACTTTTTGATATATTTGGAATTTTGTCCATAATCTTACGAGCAATTATCACCAACCCGCACTTGGCCAGCGTGGTGAATTAAGGCCTAATATCTCTCGCATATAGAAAAGTCCCTGTGTCCCAGCAGTGGGAACGTTAATAGGGTAATGATGATGATGATTACGAGCAATATCCCAAATTATCCCGATCTTTGGTGATAACAAATCTATTGCAAACCAACAATGCGAGCGGGGTACCAGTTCTCGGCGCTGACTGTACATATTAATGGAGCGTGTATGATTTGATCAAGCAAATCAAATTGGTTTTTGCGCCTTGCACACCATAATAAATAAATAACAACGGAAGGTAATTTTATTTACTTTTTTTTAAGGGTGCATAAAGGTGCAACTGAACCTATTACTAAGGCTTCGTCGTCTGACTGTCATCTCAACAACCGTAATAGATAGAGAGCTGACATTTTGAGGTAATATGTATAATGTTAAGCAACCTTCCATGTAGGTATGTATTATGTATCTATGTAGTGTATCAGTCACCTAAAACTCATAGTACAAGCTCTGCTTAGTTTGGGGTTAGGTGATGCTGTGTGATTAGTCCGGAGATATTATTTATTTATATTTTATTTACCTTGAGCGCGGTCAGTACTGGGATGGGTTATCGCATTGATTTTTTCGCATAGTCGACATCAGAGAATGAATTAAATCCGTTACGTATGAGATGGACTCTTACACAGAGGGTATGGTGTAATTTAGCTAATTAAATAAGTGACAAACAAAAATAAAAATAAAAGACTAAATCAACCATTCAACGAAGTACTTGGGGGTTTTTCAGATTTATATGTTTAATTTAGATTTACGTTTGTTGCCTAGGAACCACATTAACTGTAAATTATATTTATTTTTGTTTTTAGTAATTTTTCCGCTTTTCAAAAAAGGGGGGCAGTATACACGGTGTTAAAATAGGCGTCGACGGAGTAAAATAATATATATAAATAATAATATATAACCCACTGGTTCTTGGTAAAAAGCAAAATCTAGAGTCTATGATGACAATCGATCCGATCCTGGACTATTAAGGCCCCTTTCAAAAAATGGAATATTAATGAATCCTCATACTTTTATGACATTTAAAGAATTTTCCACATGCACTATCAAAATTCCACCATGCAGATAAATCTACGCGCGGCGTAAAATCAAAATTCAAAATAAAAAGGTCTCGCCGCTAGCCGGACCAACGGACGGACGCAAGAAATCATTATTGCGACGGAATCCATACAAATAATTGGCCCGTAAACATGTCATGGCGGCGTCTCTGCCATGTATATTACTGCAGGGCTGTCACGGCGATATGATGAGCTGCCATGATGGAGTCTATACTCATACTAGCTGACCCCAGCATACGTTGTTTTGCAAAATGTAAAATAAAGAGAAGCCGATTCTCAGACCTACAGAATACGCATATAAAATTTGGTAAAAATCGGTAAAGACGTTTCGGAGGAGTACGGTAACTAACATTGTGACATGGAAATTTGATATAAGTATTAGATTATATAGCTGAAGAGTTTGTTTGTTTGTACGCCCTAATCTCAGGAAGTACTGGATCGATTTGAAAAAATATTTCAGTTTTATATAGCCCATTTATTGAGGTTATAGGCCATATATTATTACGCTAATAATAATAATAGTAGCGCAGCGCCAATGAAAAATGTTTCAAAATCGTGTTGTTTTTTTTTACTTCGCATAGCTTCTGATGAATGCGCCGCTGCGAAAACGGTTTAATTCTCGCAAAAAATATGTATAACAGAATTGTTCCCCTAAATAGATGTAAAAAAGTCCGCGACAGCAAATATCTATCTTTTACGTTTTGCACACGATAATCTTTTTTAAGGTTACAAAACTTGCGAAAGTGTTTTTTTAAACATGATATACATACATGATAATAGTATTTAATTTAAAATATTATTGTCCTTTACATCATTTGAATTCAATGAATATCTTTGGAGATATCACAGTTTTAAAATAATTTCGCAGCAAAATTTGATCAATGTATAGCGCGCGCACCCGCGATGTCAAGGCGCGGGCAGGGGGCACGTCGGTAGGCGGCCGGTGGTCACAGTTACCATACCACGCGGCTCAGACGCTTGATCGCCCTATCAATATTTTTTAGTAAAAAATATATTCGTAATTATATTTTATTTGAATATCTTAATATATATAAATCTCGTGTCACAATGTTTGTCCTCAATGGACTCCTAAACCACTTAACCGATTATAACAAAATTCGCACACCATGTGCAGTTCGATCCAACTTGAGAGATAGGATGGTTTTTACGGCGACAAAAATTCGAATACTTTCCGGGAAAATGTAATACCCGTGCGACGCCGGGGCGGGCCGCTTGTATATTATAAGTCGCCGCGTCTGTCTGTCCCTATGTTCGCGATTATTTCAAAATCCACTAAACTTTTCGTATTGTAGTTTCAGGAACTACGAGTAGTAGAGTAATTCAAGAGAAAAGTTTTTATCTATAAATTATTAGGGATGTGTGAGAATTAGTTGAATTATGATGATAGCTGAACGAGTCGAGATAAAATCAAGCATTTACTGAAAAAGTATTGTATGTTTATTAGTATTCATGGCAACTGACAGAACTCGTTTCGTGTATGGCAAAACAACGATTGGCGGGTCAGCTAGTACAATACACACGGTGTAACACGGTCCACGGATCAACGAAAACTGGTAGTTATTTTTTAGTTTTCTAAATATTTAGCTTTGTAAGCTTTTTTTGTATCATTCATTGACTTGGTTCACAATAACTGATATTTTAACAAAAAAAGTTTCACGCACTGGCCCTGCCCGGAGGGTGGTGACAAGCCGCGGCCGAAGCCTACCACCAGAGACTGTTCTTAGCACCACCCGGATGTCACATGTAAGGATTCAGATCGTTACCACTTACGGAAGTGAACAGACAAAACCTAAAAATCATTCTACCTACAAAACCTAAATATATATTTCATAACTAGCGTAACAACTCTCTTGTAAACGGATTCCGTCAATGTCGTATTGATAGTTACGGGCCGGGGATTTTTTATAGAAAACGCTTAATCATAACTTTGTTATTATATCATAACTAGTATGGCAACCCTGTTGCCCGCGGATTCCGACAATTTCGTATCGATAGTTGCGGGAGGGGGATTTTTTTAAAAACGCATATTCATATCTATGTTATTATATCATAACTAGCGTGGCAACCCTGTTGCCCGCGGATTCCGTCAATGTCGTATCGATAGTTGCGGGCGGGGGATTTTTTCGCCGCGCGCCGGGAGATGGCGTTGCCCGCTCGCTCGGCGTAATGGCCCAACATTGATAACTCATACGCAGATCACTCAAACATACCTACCGAGAAAACTAAATATTTAAAGTCGGTCTAAGTTAAACCCCAAATTTGGCTGGATTTGACCTTATGTTAAATTTATTATTCTATATAAAGGTTACTGGCCGACAGATTTTAATTAAACCTATCTTTTATAACTTTTCTCTCGTTTAGAACTCTACGGATCTTAAATTTTTTTAGGATAAATACATTTTTCAATGGAAAATAATAATGGGTTGATGGATGCATTCAATAAATTGAAACAGTGGGTACTACTCATTTGACAAGACCTAACTCTGGTCACAGCCCTTCAGTTTTAATTGGCGATCAATAAAACCTATCTGATGGGCCGGCCACACTGTATTGTAATTAGCACATTAATTACGTTATTTATAATTATCTTCGGTAATTATTTGTAATTATGTCTACCGTGGCGCCCTCTGACGGAATGCCCGGTGACTATCGGTTGTCTCGTCTTTTTGTCTAAGTTTTGTCCTGTCGATCGGCAAAAAGAGTAATTGTAGAATAATAGATATAATTTTAATATACTTATTGAGTTATTGGTTTAATTTGTCATAAAAACAGGAAGTTTTAATATATATATTTTTAATATTAAGTAATCCTACCAGAAAAAAACTTATTGCTAAAATCTTCGAAATAACTGAAAAGCTGAAAATAAAAAACAGTTTAGTAGTAAAACAAGTATATCCAAGTTCCTACCTAATTTTATAGCGAGAAAATTCATACTACACGGTCAACGCAACGCATAATGTCGTTAAAAGCTAGGAAAGAAGGTTTTTTTTGAGTGGATTTCATAAAATATGCATCATTAATATAATATTATGTTACACATTGTAATACACTAGTAATTAAATAAAATTAATGAGTGTAATTTCTCAGCATGCCATTTCATGTTAACGACTTCTAAACATTAATAATTACTATTTTTGCATTCAACAAACTAAGCTACAACATGTTTTTAATAATTTAGCAATAGAAGAAAACTAAACCGTTTACAATGCATCACGAAATTATACAAATTGCTATATTGACGGACATGCCGAGTCAATTTGTCAGTCCCTTTATGGGCATCACCTGACATGACACTTTGACATTATGTTTTAATTTTTATATCGTAAGCTATCCGACAATTTATGGCACCGCTTCAAATGTTTTCATCCGCTATATTTACATCAAAATGTAATTTTTGACACCTGTCATTTTATACAACTACAAAACATGTGTATCAGTCATGTGCACGGTCACAGGATCTACTAAAACAATTTCCTTTATTGTAAATTGCAGTAAATAGATACTTATAGTTTTTCTATAAATATTCTTTTGTTCCTTGTTAATGTCAACAAACGATCATCAGATCATCACACTTGAATAAACATGACGTAGTATAGGTTCTATTTCAACGATAATATAAAACCATTTGATATTGGCATTATTTCACATTTCGAATTTGAAAAAAAAACATTCCCATCGCCCAAGGTTCAAATACATTGGGTGCCGATTCTGGCCACTTCTTGCCATATCTGAATAATGCATCGCTCCTAAACACCGAATTCCAGGTCGCACCTACACCATAACGCCATCGGCATCCCCGATATCCAACTCCACCGACATAATTTTTCATTGTTCCTCTTTTTGCTAGCAACACCGATTATCGAATATCGACTCGCCGGCTATCCCAATGATCCAGAATCGATTCTGTATCGATCGAGGAATGGAACAGCACAATGTCATACAAGTAATTGTATATAATTGGTATTTCTTAAGAACAATGACACGAAATTACTGTTTGAAATAATTGCATTATACTTTTTGCCTGCGATCTTCGCTTTGACAATCGCCGTACTTAGTCGTTTTGTTTCGATCAAAATCGAATTGTTTGAATCGCGAAATGTATCGTTATTTTTCTGTAAATGTCAGATGGTGGAAAGCAACCGTTTTTTTGGAATTTGAAGGTTTGTTTGGATGTTAAAGAAATCCTAATGAAGCATTCTGGATGTTCATCAATTTATGATCTTTATGTATCTTTCGGTACCTAGTTTTTGTTGCTACCTACCTCCATAATACTCAATACTTTTGGTAAATAAATACTAATGAATTAGCTTTTGTACACGCATTGCCTTATCGCAACAAAGTCTATGAACTATGTTCAATATAATAATATTTTTATCTCTAGATATGTATGCATAATTTTTTTTAACCTGAGAGTATTTTCCTAACAATACTTGCTGTCGCTTTTTTAATTATCATAATTTCATCGTTTTTCTTTGTACTCGTAGACAAACCATTTATGAATATTTTTTCGAACAAGAATAACACCATTGCACCCAATCACAATATTTCGAATTTCTTAATCTCCTTTATTTTTAGACCGTGTGAAAACCCGGTGTTATCATAAAAAAAAGTCATGTTATCCCACATCTAGCGTCTCTTGATCCAGATCCGACATCGATAAAATGAAATCGCAAGTCAATAAGCCTCTTTTTACTTTGAAACGTTGAAGTTGGGCATTCGGCTTTTTGCGCCCACTGTTTATGTCAACCCCCCACTCTCAGGGGTTTTTCCTTTTTATTTAAAGCTTTAATGAATAAGAATATTGCTTGAAAAACTTCAGGATTGATTTAAAGGTCTTATCTGTAGATTGAGAGGATAAAATACGGGTGATTTAAGGGGAGTTCTGGTGGAAAGAAAGGTTTGGACGCGTGAGTTTCTTGTTAGAGGATTTTAGTGTTTTTGGAATGTTTTATAGGGTGCTTATTGGGCTTGTGAAGTTTAAATCAGTTATAATAAGTATTCATTTGGCTTTTAATATTAAAAAAAAAAAAAAAAAAAAAAATCATTTATTCAGGTCCAATATACACAGAGAACTTAACTAATACGATACGATGACACTACCGAAGCTTTACAACTGTGTGGTAGTGTCAACGCCCGACTCCTGGACAAATTATCCTGATTTTATTAGAACTAAAAAATAAATTTTGACTTGACTTATAATTAGGTTACAATAATAAAAAATACATAAATGAAAACAAGGTAAATAGCTAAAATTACATGACTAAAACAATATATGTAAAATAAATATTCATATTATTATTTATTTATGTTTTATTAACTGGCATGCGTGATTATGTGTGTGTATGTATGTGGTGTGAGTATGAGTGTGTAAGAGTATGTGTGTGTGTGTGTGTGTGGTGTGAGTATGCGTGTGTATTAGGGTGTGTGTGTGACGAGGCCCGAGGCACCATTCTCGTAAGAGTATGGGCAACAGGCGATATTGTTTTAAATCAAGAGTTACGTATGCAATAACTAGGGTTAGAGCTATTATTTGATATTAAAGTCATTTAATATCAACTAGTAGTTGTTCAGTTTCCTCATAGGAAAGGGACAGAAGCCAGGAAAAACATTTTATTTTACATTTGTACAGTACTAGTGGATAGATGGTAAGTATTTTGTTTGTTCTGTTATATAGTGATGGGCTTATGAAATAATATTGCCGACCTGCTGCTTCTACTCGCGCTGGACTCCGTTTACAGACAATATCACAGCGTCGTTTAGAGTTTTGTTGTGATGGGTCATATTGAAGCTCTAAGTGCTTGCGTAGTAGAGTAGCCTGGATGAACAGTTGCCGAACAGTAAGTACTTGACTTAGTGAATAGAGTTGATCTGTGGGAAATCTTCTAGGCTTAGAGAACATAACTTTTAGAATTGCTCTTTGAGCACGCTCTACACGCAGCATAGACGTTTTAGTTGATCCACCCCATGCAGTGATACAGTAAGACAGGACTGACTGAACTAAAGCAAAGTATACAGTTTTCAGACATTTTTCATCAGCCACACCCCTTAATCTTTTAAAAACGAATATAAGTTTTCGTAATCTAATGACAGTGGAACTAGTATGTTGTTTCCATGATAAAAAACTGTCTAAGTGAACCCCGAGATATTTAATAGAAGGTGTGTGAGCAAGAGACTGACATTTACAAGTGCGGGGGTCACAACAGCCGTGTGCAAGTATAGAAAGAGAAGATGGTTGGGTTCTAATCGAAGGGGAAAAGGTTACAAATTTAGTCTTATTTATATTCAAAGTCAGGGAATTCATAGAGAGCCAACCGAGAACTGTTTTTAGGGCTGCCTCGGCAGACCGTGTTGTTTCCTCCCTGTCTTTCCCACTTACAATGAGAGCTGTGTCATCTGCATAAGTGAAGATTGAGCAGTCGGGGAGAGAAAGGTTGCAAAGTCCGTTTATGTATAAGAGGAAGAGAGTTGGTCCCAGTACGCTTCCTTGAGGAACCCCAAACGTTACAATCTCCTCAGCACTGACGATGCCATCAACCGTGACCACCTGCCTTCGGCCAGAGAGGTAGCTTCTAAACAGATGATTGACACTGCCCCGAATTCCCGACTGTTCAAGTTTACCTAAAAGAATTGGAATTGAGACAGTGTCAAATGCCTTAGCGAGATCTAAAAATATACCAACAGTTTTTTTATTCAAGGCAAAATTCTTAGCAACGGCTGATGTGAGTCCTATTACAGCATCTTCTGTAGACTTACCGCGTCTAAAACCAAATTGGTTACTGGATAAAATTTCGCTCCTATCCAGGTAATCAATGAGTCTAATATTAATATTTTTTTCAAATATTTTGGATAAAACAGTTAGCACAGAGATAGGTCTATAATTACTAATGTCCTTTTTGTCCCCAGACTTATGGATAGGGTGTACTATGGCCTTTTTGAACACATCTGGAAAGATACCAACTTCAAAACAGAGGTTGAAGATGTAAGTTAAAGCTGGGATCAGCACATGTCTAGCGCCTTTGACAACAGAAGTAGGGATTCCGTCATATACGAGAGCACAGTTATCTCTGAGGTTAAGGATCACTAGTTCCAACTCATTGCAATCTGTAGGAAGGAGGCTCATTGAATTAATAGGAGGCGGTTGAGGATACAGGTCTGATGCTGATGTTAATGAAGAAATAGTGGTTGGATCTCTATTGGAAATATTTGAGGCTAATGATTCACCTACTTTAGCAAAGAACGTATTAGCTATATTTACTGAGAATTCTGGGGAATCAGATAATTTAAGCAGGTCTTGTGAAGTGGGCTGTTTATTATCCAGATGAGCTATTTGTTTTACAATCTTCCAGGTAGCCTTTGGATTGTTTTTTGCCTTCTGAAACATATCAGATTCGTATTTTCGCTTGACTTTCTTCAAAAGATTATTACAGAAGGTACGATAGCGAATAAAAGTTAGTCTCAATATATCGTTGTTTATGTCTTTTTTATGTTTTCTTAGAAGTTTGTCTTTGAAACGAATACACTTCAGAAGGCCGGGAGTCATCCAGGGCTTAATGATTTTGTTTTTGTTTTTTATTGGTCTCATAATGGAATGCGTATTAATTATTGACATTAAAGTATTTATTAGGCTATAAGCCGCAGTATTGGGGTCAGTGGAAGAGAAGACAGAAGAAAAATTATGTGTACAATAAAGAATATTTACCTTCTAATTCTAATTCTTTGTAGGGGGGACTAAGGACTGCACTGACGTCTCGCTTTGGAGTGTATTGTGCATTACCCCCATGCCTAGCTAGGCCCTAACCATCCTAACTCCTTGATGTACCGGAGTAGGACTTTCGGAGATTTACAGAGTCGTGTCAGCATATCCGATGGTGAGGATGGGGCCTCCGCGTCCATTAGACGCCTCGACCCCGTCCTAATTCTTGCCTCCTACTAATATTTACCTTATCTTAATATCCTGTCATCTTGCAGCAGATACTTAATGCTCTCTGAAGGCATCTCCTCTTGACTCTATCCTGTGTAGTGTCTTCGAGTTAATTCCAGTCCAGGCCAGTAGATGCCTGGAAAATAGAGGTCGATTATAATGAACTTCAAAGCCATCTGTGATTTGTGTAACCAATATTCGAACACCCTAATAGGATATCTTTTTGAGTGAAGATGTTTAACGTTACAATTAAATACTTTTAACTGCTTATCGCTTGTAATTGATTTTTAAGTCGTGCCTATTAACTCAATAAATAAATTTAAAAAAATTGCCAAATTTTTAAAACTTGTACGAATATCATGATATTCTTTAAAACACACCATTGATATAATCAAATCGACATTTTATGTTATCTTATATATAAAATTCTCGTGTCACAGTTTTCGTTGCCATACTCCTCCGAAACGGCTTGAAATTTTGTGAGCATATTGAGTAGGTCTGAGAATCGGCCTACATCTATTTTTCATTTTGCAAAACAACGTTTGCTGGGGTCAGCTAGTTGTCCATAAAATAATAACTAAGATGTTGATGATGCAATCCTACTAATATTATAAAGTTTGTGAGTATGTTAGTTTGTAAGTGTGTGTGTGTTTGTTTCTCTTTCACTCAAAAACTACTAAATGGATCTAATCAAACTTCACAATAACATATTATTTGAGAATACACACAGGTTACTTTTTACCGCGGTAAAAAACCACACTTGACTGCCTCAGTGGTGGGTGGGCACTTGCGGTGCAAGAGGTAGCGGGTTCGATTCCCACCGATGGGCAAGTGTTTTTATGTTCAACAATCACTTTCACCTTAGTCTGTGTGTTTCATATGTATAATAAAAATTATCTCTATTGTATGTCTATTATATTAAGTTTATCAGATATCTAGTACCCGTAACACAAGTTTAGAGCTTACCACGGGGCTAGATGTTGTTGTGTGGATTGTTAGGAAATATTTTTATATGGCGGGTAAATCAATTATTCCCAGCAAAGCCCAATTTAATGAAATTTTCCACGGACATCATTGTTTTCTCTCCAGAATAATAGGTCTTATTTTCGAATACTCTATCACATTGCATGCATTGCAGCAATTTCTGTTCATTACCATTTAGAACCTATCAGAATTCAACAATAATCTAATAACAACATGCTAACATAATAATTCGTCCTAACAGCAATTGAAACATCAACCACTGTTTAATAATACAAGCATTACGCTTGTAGAAACCGCACATTAATGTTGTCAGTGTTCTAGATTATTCTTTACAATTTATTGAAGACACGTTCGCGGCGGAAAGTGCCTATATGACTTAAACCAAAGCAAACTTTTCTTTTATGGTGCTGCCATAAAGGATTAACCTGAACAAATGCTTAGACAATACGCAAAAAAACTAGACTATGAATCTTGTTATGTTGGAAAATATCGTATTTTATTTTTGCAATGTATTTCAGATTACACCTCAAAAATAATAAATAAGAATTTAAGCAACAATTTTACTTCTATCTTAAAATCTTCTATAGATTAAAAAGGGTTTTAAAATAGGAAGGTCGTAGGTAATTTGAATATATTTATATTCGTTAGAATTATATATAATTTATATCTTCTTTTATTTTGGACGAAATTAAAGTAAATTCGATATCATAAAACGGGCAATACTAATTTAATCGAATACTATTTTTTTTTCATTTTTATTACAGTCTTAAGTGTAATGAAATGGATTTAGGTGTCAGTTTGAACAATAGGCCTCAAATAATATGAAATAGAAAATGGAGGTTTTGTCTGTTCACGTCCGTAAGCGATAATCCTCTGAATCCTTACACGTGACCTCCGGGTGGTGCTAAGAATAGTCTCTGGTGAGAGGCTTCGGCCGCGGCTTGTCACCACCCTCCGGGCTGGGCCAGTGCGTGAAGCGATTTTTTTCGTGTTTCGTAATGTGGCCCGGAGAAGCCATCTACCTTCTAGGTCTTCATGCTCCATCTTAGACCACATCCATATCGTCGTAGTCAAATGAAGCATAAAAAAAAGCATTTTGCTCTAGCAGTGTCGGAGAATGTATGCTACAAAAATTGTCATATGTTATAAAGTGTCATATTAAAATTGTCATAATTTTAACAAGTAACAAATTTAAAAGTTCCTAGCTCATGCAAGTTGATTTCTATACTTGTATTTAAAAGCCATAAACCCAAACTGAAACCATACAAAACTAGGGTACAGGTACAATATCCCAGATAACTCCACGGAACAAAACAACCTCAAGGAATGAATGACGTCTCATTATTTCCATCCCTAACGAGTAGGTATTATAAGCAAAACGCGTTTTTATATCGAATTCGGACCACTGATTATAAAATAGTAAGAAATGCATAAGATGTAGTTCAAAATTGTAGAAGCCTTGTGACAGGTTCTTTGTTATGAAATAACTTACGTACTTGGTAACTAGCCTTTTATCTAATTGATTTAGGTAGGTACCAAAAATTATATGTATCCACCGTAAGTAGAAGTATGTTAAAATTACTTGCCAAAATAACACCAATGCAAGAATCATACAAATGTTCATAAATCCTTAATTAATAAAGAAAATGGGAACTTTTTTTTAAGATTTTAAGATGATTTGTGTTTTTCAAGTTAACTTTAATAATAAGTCGGTTTTTAATATTAAAATAACTAATAAAAATGTATTAAACATTATAAAATAAAAGAACGAACCAACAGATTTTAAACTGATAGTAAGTACGCGGCTATTAAACCTTGTTTAAAGTTATACAAATAGATTTTATACAAAAAATATCTTACATAATATAAATGAAAGTGACAAACACGATAGACCTCTGGATTCATCGCATACATTGTCTCAGTATGGACAAAATAAGTGAGTCGAGAATCGGAACTACACGTAAGAAGCAGTTTTTCCACTCGACTAAAGCTTTTGATCCTTTTCTTCAAACAAAACTGGACTTTAATATCACTAACTTAAATATATTAATCAGTTAAATTGATCTGACAATCGTGACGGTGAAAATAGTATTGGAAATTGGTTTGTAAGTTTAGAAAATATAAGGTTCAGTTTGGTTTGAAAGGGAGATACAAAGAGACTAAAAAGTTGTGATGATGGAAGTAAGCAGAAACTTATTAAGCCGCTGACTAAGATGCCAATTGCCGATGGTTTTATTGTGTTTGTTTGTATTTATAGGTATCGATGAAGAAACTTTGATTTGAAAGATTCTCGGCAGTACTGGGACCGAAGGTTTCGGATATTTAAACAGGTGTTTTTAGCAGGAAATATCTTTGTTTTCGATTGCGATTTTGGTTTGATTCGCTACTTTTGAATCATTGTGTTGCAAGCAAAAAGTATAACCGCAGTTAGGATAGAAATTATTTAATGGTTTTGGTGATTTCTTTCTTATTTAACTCTTCTATAAACATACACAAACATTTTTAAAAATTCTATATACGTTTCAGTTACACAGAAAATGCAAAATCTTGAATACTGTGGAATTTTAAAAAGAAATAAAATATGTAGGTATAGAGGTATACTATTTAAGGACTACGAGTTTAATAAAAAACTGCAAAATTAAACACTTAATTCTAAATCAGTATGTTTAATGTACGGTCTCAGTGGTGTGACTGCCTCAGTGGCGCGGTGAGCCAAGGCTTGCGGCACAAGAAGTAGTGGGTTTAATTCCCGCCGAGGGGTCAAAGTGTTTGTATGTTCTGCAAGCACCATCTCCTTGGTCTGGGTGTTTACTATGTATAATAAAAAAAATATATATATGTCCATTTTATTAAGTATATCAGATGTTTAGTTCCCGTCACAAGCTTATAGAGCTTAACACGGGGCTAGATGCTGTTAGGTGGATTGTCCGGAAAATATTTGATATTAACTTTCATTTCGCAAATAAATTCACATAGACCAATATATCATTCTATAGGTATAATTACTTCAAGAACATTTTATTTCCTGATTCTTCGAAGCCAAACCATGTGTGACTCTATCTAACGCCTTGCAGAGTTCCAATAAAGTCCCCAATAAAGTTATTTATCATAGCGGGATTAGAGCGTGATTTACGATGCCGAATGGAATGGCATAAGTCGGCGCGCCATTGCCCTCTAAGGTAGCCATTACTGCGGGCTAGCGGAAACGCGGATTTATGAGAAGTATATGAACATTAAAGCGTTTTAGTATTAGATAGATAGATAATTCTTTATAAAAATACCAATGAACATAAATGTAAATTATTATTTGTAAGGTAACTTTTAAACCTAGCATGCGTTATGGTAGTAGTAGTCTTATTCTTGTAAAACAAATCCTTCTGTTTAATAATAATGCCAGTGCCAAATATGGACTGCTTATATAAAAAAAATCCGGTCGAGCCATTTGATATTACTTATAATTAATTTTTACTTTCCATTTAAGTACGACTCTTGTTCGAGGCATATTTTTAATTATAATAATAGTATTGTTGTGTTAATATCAGTTAAAATCTAAGTAGAATTTCATGAAAGTTACAAAACATAAAAAAAAAAACAATTACAACGGTTTTGCTCCAGAATGTAATTGATTTTCAGTTTTATGATAAAGATCAACATAATACCTGACAGATATAATTTTGTATTTCTTTCCAAGCTTAATTAACCTCCTTAAAACAACTCTTGGCACACTTCATTAACAAAACATTAAATTCGTGTTATTGCAATTAATAAGCGTTGGTATCTAAAGCAGATCGGCCCGCTAATTTCATGGCCACACCCCGATATCCACATGTCACCGACTCTCAATCTTAACTCGCTTACGTCCAGCGTCTTTTAATAATAACCCCAAAAAACTGGACACTGTCCCTTGCAGAAAACAATTTGTATTATTTTTTGTTTCTGTTTTATGATTAATTGAATGGTTCTGAAAACAATAAGACTGCCACTGATAAAAAAATACTCTGATAATTTTCTAATGTGTGGTAGGTACTACTTTAGACCTTACTTACGATCAGTTCTAAGTTTGTATTCATATTTAGAACCAGCTGTGCCCGCGATTTTTTTCGCGGGAAATGTCTTTGGTGCAAGTTTTTTTTGTAATTTTATAATTTCCTACACGCCTCCTCCGCGTCGCTGCTTACTTAGCTATTCATAACTTGCAATCATCATCATTACCCTATTAACGTTCCCACTGCTGGGACACAGGGACTTCTCTCTTGGCGAGAGAGATTAGGCCTTAATTCACCACGCTGGCCAAATGCGGGTTGGTGAACTTGCAATGTAATTTGAAAATTACTTGTGGACCGGTAAAATTAGGATTTGACGGCGCGGCGGCGGCGGCGCGGTGGCGGTGTCATGTGCAGTAGTGCTTATTTTACAGTAAATAAACAGAATTATAAAAACTTGACTCCCCTATATTACCCGTTAAGAGTAGAATTTAATTAATAACATTAAGTAGTTCGTTGGTAGAGTTTGCACTCTCCAATGGCTTCTGCAGTGCGCGCGAGGATGTTGATTTGTTCGTGGTATCAGAAAATTTATTCAATAGTGCTGTATCTCAGTACTTAGAATTCATGTTAATAAATTGTAATAATTAGGTCATATTTTATTTTTTTTGTAACAAGATGATTTATTTATCTTTGTTTTTAGGTATTAATGTTTGAAATATTTGTTCTATAATTTAATTTTTGATTTTACGTAACTTGTGTATGTTCTATTGTAATTAATTAATTTACTTGTTATTTTCCATTGTCGCATTCGTGTCAAACTGTAATGGCAACTTAAATCAATAAATAAAAAATAAATAATAGCGCGACAGACAATCACAAGTAGGTAAGTACGTAACTTTGGCATCTATATTTTAAAGTAAGGATTCGAAAAAAAAACATTATTTTCATCAGTGCTCCGCGTAAAACATTAAAAGCCTTTTAAAAAGGTTGTTTTCAGTAGCCCTTACGGCACCTAATCGTGAAATTACCGTCCGCATTGGTATGCGGGTTGCGACACCAGGTGGGGTGTTTTTTATTATCGCCACCCTGGATAGTTCGAGAAGTTATATTGAAGGAGTTTTTACTATGAAGTACTCACGCCAGAGTGTTCGATGAGTGAAAACTCTTTAGATGTGATTGGGAATGAATTTGTAAGTAAAAATAATAACAATACAATAATTATTGAAACAAAAAAAATTACAACAGAACAATGCTAAGGAACTAAAATACATTCACCAATCTGCATCAGTTGAATGTTAGCTAGTGGTTCATAATTTTATATTTTAGAAGAAAGTCTTCGCGTAGCAGTCAACATACCATGACCATAATAATACTTTTCTATTACCTAAAAAGATACTTATTATCTTAATACACATAATTAATATAACGTTATGGCGTTAGTATGGAGTAGCCAGTTATACAGATCTATTCCATCTAGCGATACGTGTTGGTATTATTTAATATTGACTTGTTGACTAAAATCTCCTGTTCGCAAATCCTGTTCGCTAGCAAGTCGAATTTCGTTGAATGACATGACGCTTCTATTACGTAGTAATTTATTATTCTATGGTTATGGTAAATAAATAAATTGAAATCAATTATGTAATAATTATGTAAATACGTACAGTAAATTTTATATTTTTTTTCACGGTTAAAAAATCGCTATGAACATAAAATAGCTACAAAATTAGTTAACAACATTAAACAAATCTCATAAACAAAACAGATTCAAAACATCATTATAACGCTCCGTACACGTTACCGTACGTATAACGACGTAGATATAACGTGGAAGTTCCATCATCCGGAAAGTTTTTCATTACTAATCACCCCCCGCCTTTATGCCGGTCACGTAGACTGTACGTGAGAGAGGTATTACAGTAGAGATGGGCTTTTAGCGTACGGATCGTACGGAAGAATGGAATGTTTCACGTGTGAAAGCCCCTATAACTAAAATATATAAATGTTGTTGTAGGTACAAGCCGGACAGAAAATCTAGTAATCCTTAGACAGTATAAAACGAAGTCTGTTTCGCTGTCATTAATTTCTCATTTATTCGTTGTTTCATGTGAAACTTTCTCAATGGATTTTTTTACGGTTTTAAGCGATAGATAAAGTGATTCAAGAGTCAGATTTGTATAGTATACATTTAAATCGTGCAAAACCGCAGTGAGTCGCTAGATTAGTCATAAGCTTTTAGCAATACATTATTTAAATAAATTATCTAAAAAACTACTCGTTATTTAATAATTAAGAACAGAGTTTTTATATGAGTCACACGAAAGTACAATCTTTGTATGGGTCGTAATGGTTGGTGTAAAGAGATGCTGTGTGAATAGTCCAGCTATATTTATTTATAATGTTATTGTATGATTATTATAAGATGCGACTAAGTACGGATACGGAAAAAACATCCCTAGCACAATGTAAATTTTGTGGATATATTTATATCGCAGGCTGTATCTTATACGGAAATAATTTTTAGGAACGGTGATCTGGAAAAACATTGTAAGAGTTTCTGCTTTTCGTACACTTTTATAAAGATAATAATAGCTCTGTTTAAAGGGCTGTATGTTACTCTAAAGAGCATCTTTTTGAAGAACATGTAGCCCTAGCACGAGTTGCCCCTTCCAACTGTTGGAGATAACAACATAACAACATGTAATGTCGAGAAATGTTGTCGAGTTCCAAAGTCGACGGTGTTATAAATATCAAAAGCGTTTACGAGATATATTAGCTAGTGATATTTTTTTCATATTTTCGATATACATATATTTCGAATTCGTTATTTTATCATGGTTCTTAGAATGGTTCTAGATTGGCCTTTGTCGGATACAACACGGACGATATACAAAAAAAAAATTTAATTATCGGACACTTAATATAAATTTTTATTTAACTCGTTTATTGAATACGATTATGATTTATAAGGGATGTTTATTGGCAGCAGTGAACAACCTAAGACTTATATTGTATGATGATGATGATGATGAAAGAAGCCACTGAACACAGCGTCAGTAAATCTGAGTCAGGACCATATTTTTAACCTCATATTAATATAAACATTAATTATAACTAGTGTACGTTATTCCTAGATAATTAAAAACTTAAGTTTCTTAATTATTATTATTATTATTTTTATGCTCGATAAGCCTTCATTTGACCACAATCTCACCTGATGTAAAGTGACGATGTGGTCTAAGATGGGACATGAAGACCTAGAAGGTTTTTTCACTGATGCAATTATTAAAATAATAAAAATATAGTTTAAGCATACAATGGTCATTTAACCATCAAAATTAGTCACAAAGTTTTGTGTTTTTATTTAAAAAGTTACAATTTAATTAAATCCGAAAATATAGAGAAGCCACATGTTTTTGTTTTTTAAATTATGATTGTAGAAATCTTAGCATTGCACACACTCATTAAAATCAACGTACCTTTTAAAGTAACTACAACATACTTCCTACCCACATTTCTGCTAGCTGTCTTCATCATTATGCAACGCATATTAAAACCCATTAAATTAATTTGTCGAAAACATTATTTAATCTCATTGGAATCCAATACATCAGAATAAAGATCATTTCAGTATGCCAATGACTTCAAAAACTAAAGTAAAAGCGTACTAAATCATGTCTACGTCCGGGGCTTGAATCTACCCCTCTTTCTCTGTGGGGTCGCGGCATTCCATCGAACCCATAAAAATATCTTAGCGTACTCTTAACCCTATTAAGGGTAGATATTATATTGGACTGTAATTTACATTCATAAAAAAAAATATCAACTTTAGCCGATGAAGTCCTTTGAAAATCTGATTAATAAAAAGTATAAATTAAGATTCTCAGAGACATTTAAGAGAGAGAATAGAATAGAAGGTTTCAAAACTATGGCAAACACGTCTGTAATTTTGAAATAAATTTGGTATGTACGAGATAGACCTATACAACACCTACGGTTCCGTCTACTCTTTACACACATTTTTACAATTAAAAAAAACGCATAAATAGGAAATTGTTTTTTTTTTAAGGCAAAAGGTGCAGTTGGATATGTAAAAAAATGTTTGCGCCCAAGGGAGGAGATGGAGGCAACATTCGTATATCGTATGCTGTACTCAATAATATATTCAATTTTTTCAAAATAAAAGTCAGTTGTTTTTTTTTTAATCTACTGGTTATATCCAATTCTAAGATAAGAAAATAAACATACCTTGTACGTGGCAGCCAACTTATCTATTGTGGAGACACAGCCTGATACAATTTTTAACAGTCTTATAAGTAGTTCTTTTAGTAAATTTTTAATACCAAAGAGGTCTAAACAAATTTTATTTGGCGCTAGCAAACTGGCAACCTACAAAAATCTGGATATTATCATTATTATGCATGTCATGTTTTTTTCTGGCAATCAGCGCAGAGACCCATTTTCATAATATGTCATGTTAAAATTGTTTTTAAAGGATTTTCTAAATTAAGCTTATGGTTATCAAAGAGGTTTATATAATCACGTTTTCACCTGGCTTGCATGCTGGCGCCTAGAAGAATCAAGATATTAAAGCCTGGAACAAGCCTTAGAGTACTTCGTATTGATCGAGTGCAGGGTGTTCCCGGCACGTACGCGCGTGACCGGCATCCAGAGTGGAACTGCCTCCTGGAGTCTGCTTGATAGGACATGGAAATATTTCTGGTAAACAGTGGATTTCAACTGTAGAGGCTCATTAAACAATAGGCATGATGACTTCATTAAAAATAGCTATTCTGTTTAGGCCATTATGTTAGCACGACCAAAAATTTTAGACACCTATTTTTCGCTAGATCACTTTAATAAGAAAGTGCCAAGATATGAGAATCGTAGTTCAGGCCAGTGACGAATACGTCATTACGTCACGCACTACTTCATTGCACTGTATCGTCTCGATTTTTGTTGTCCAGAAGGTTTTTAAAATACTTGTAAATTTTCTATGTACTCTAAATAGTGGTATTTTAATCATCTCCGTCCCCTATTATCATAATGTCCTTAAAACCTTACTGTCTCTGTTTTGCGTGAAAGAAATGGCTCTTTAGTAGACCGGGCCCGCTTAAAACCGACCTCGCGGGGCCTATTGACATTATGTAAGTTTTGAATCGGCCAACTGGCCCCGATTTTTGAATTTGTTTTTAGAATAGACAATGAGTACAGAGTGACTTTGTCTTTTGTTTTTGTCTGAACAATACGTTGGCCTATAATAAAATTGACTAATGTAGAGTCACTTCCAGAGACAATATTATAATTTTATAACCAATCCAAAGAGGTTATAAACACAATTTTTACCTCGCTTGCATACTGGCAGCCTACAAAAGTCAAGCTATAAGCCTGAGTACTTCGTATTGATCAAGTGCGGGGTGTTCCCGGCACGTACGCGCGTGACCGGCATCCTGAGAGGAACTGCCTTCTGGAGACTGCTTGATGGGAGATGGAAATACAAATGATAAACAGTGGTTTTCAAATATAGAAATAAGCAGACACGTCGTTATGAGTACCTCCTCCTTCTCTTTTGTCGGTTGAAACCTATTACTAGACTGGACTCTCACTAATTGAGATTTATATTAGTATAATACAGACACAACTACAAAATAATGACAACTACATAACTATGTATATCTATTATATTAAGTAGGTATATCATATTTCTAATACCCGAAACACAAGCGTGAAAACTAGATTTTGCTATAATATTTATTAAAATAATTATTGTTTTTAAAATTATTTTAAAAACAATATTCAATTTCAAATTTATTTTACTGCAGAGAAGTTACTCTCTTATCGCATATAATACCTTCAGTTCACGCATTTAAACATTTAATTAAAACATTTGTTACGGTTTTACTCAAACAATGTTTTGTTATAGAAGTTATATCAGCAGGGGATGTAGCTCAGTGGTAGAGCGTTCGCTTTGCATGTGAAAGGCCCCGGGTTCGATCCCCGGCATCTCCAACTTTTGGCACATTTTGACTGGTATAACATTTTAGAATAAAATTGAACTGTATTCCTTGGTCATTTTAAATAAAGAACAACGTAGTCCGTAAAAAAAGTTAAAGGTAGGTACGAAAATTTGATTAAATATCTGTTACTAATTTAAATAACAAAACCCGCGATAATATCTATGGTTAGATGTGGTTAGGTCATCGATAAATAGAATAAACAGGTTTTTTTTTCTTAATCGGAAATTTTATTTAGCGGGAATAAATTTTTAAGAAAATTAGTGAATTTATTACAATGTTCTTGCGAAAGTTTATGGATGATATTATAGATGTTGAAAACTTCTTTCATTGTAAAAACTGGCAATCTTGATTTTTTTTTTATTTAGTCTGCGTCCCGTAATATCGTGAAGATTAAACAAACTATTTGAGCACTTGAACAAATATACTTATTACATAAATACCTACCATATTCAATGTCAAGTGACAGATTACGTCTCTTATTAAGTTCAGCAATAGCTATGACTTAAAATATAAAAAATGTCTATTGTAGTGCCTATCTTAGCTTAGATCTATGTGGATGTCTAAATTCGTAAATAAATTAACAGTAAGGTACCTATTTCCACTAAAATAATATAGGAAACAGTAGCTAGAAACAAGTAACAACGAATAAAAATATAATGCAGTGTTATCGCTGATATCACAAACGGTAAAAAGGTATCTATTGTAAAAAGGTACCTTTACAAAAAACTGAAATTTGTTTAATTATTCCCTTCATAACCATAAAAAGGACAATTAAAAACTTTTTAATTACTTACCTAAACTAAAAATCTCCAATCAAAATGCATTGATAGATCGTAAAGTCGCAAGATTGGGAATGTGGCAGTAAAACCACGAAACAAATGAAATGTGCTGGTGAAAGTGCAAAGTAAGTGTAGAGACGAAACCTAAGGAATTAGCAATAAAAACTTTTTTACAATCGACTCGACATACCGTTAGGGGATAGTAAATATACGTAGAGATGGGTCGTGGTCAAACTGGGTATCGATAAATAATATCGTAGGTAGATTAGTTTTTACACAAGAAATTTTTTATTTACTTACATTAGGATATTTTGATGTCTCTGCTCTAGTACTTAATATATCAGCTGCAGACGTCGCCGGGCTTGTAATTTTTTTTTTCTCATTGTCATACAAACATAAATTGGTATATTATGATGGCATTTAGGAAAATACTAGTATTAGGTACTAGTGTTATTATTATTTAGGTACTGCTGTTATAATTTTTCTATTATTTATTAAAGCTTTTAAAATAATTTAAATCGTCTTTCATTGTAAGAACTTTATGTCTACCTTTTAGGTCTTCATATCCCATCTTAGACCACATTTTCACTATACGTCAGGTGAGATTGTGGTCAAATAAAGGCTTATCGAGCATAAAAAATAAAAAATAAAACTGCAAAAAGAAACAACAATGCCACAAAGAAAGATAGGCAAATATTTATAGATAGTATAAATAAAAGATTGTAGGTAGTATTTTAATCATAATCATAATCATTTATTGCATGAAATATGGTACATATAAGATATTACATTTCAATTCGTTTCACATATTTCGCCAAAAAACATTGGCATGCAAAAATTTTGTACATTAAAATTTAATAAGTCTAGATTACATTAAATGTCAATTACAGCTACTCAATCATGGTTCATTCCATCAAAATTATAAATGTCAATTAATATACATAGTCAAGATTTAAATTCTAAATAGTCTTTGACACTGTAGAAAGCATTATCTATTAACCATAACTTTAACTTTTTCACAAATAAATTATATGGTAAATCTTTTATTTTGTTTGGTAGTTTATTATAAATAATGCCGCACATAGCGTGACAATTTTTTTTATATGAAATTAATTTGCAATATATTTAAGAATAATGTCTACTAAAAACATAGGTACTCTACAGAAAAATATGACTAATCAATTTACTTACCTACCATTAACAATTTAAAAATTTATCGATAAAATGGTGTAGCACAATCCAGCCCTATTCCCGCCATAATTCTTGGGCTTGGTCTCTCCTCATTTGCATTTCTTTATTGGATCGCGGGAAATTGAGAAAAATTCGCGAGCTTTTAATTTCTTACGCTTGTTTATTTTCTCTTGATGGACAGAGCGCCTTATTTACATGTTTTAATTGTTCATTAAATTAACAAATATAGTGATTAGATAGAACCCAGCAATATAATTTATTTTTAGATTATAGGTACCATTCACAACAATCTATTTCTCGCTGAATGTGTCTGTGACATAAATATTTGTAGTGTTCCTTAAAATCTCCTAGGCATAATTTAGTGTTAAATTTATTACTAAAACATTAATAAAAATAACCTTTTTAGCGGAAATCAATCTGTCAAAATAATCTCGACTACATGAGAATACAGTTAAAAAACAATACAACACTAGCCAAGTTAAACTACTCAGTTCCCGACAAAAATTCCAAAAACATCCCGTTACCTCACCAAAGTACCTATATTTCAATCAGCTCACATTACAAATCGAGAAATATTGTCGAATGGCCACAAAAAGCCAGCAATCGCGATATTAGTCGATAGATCAGCTGAGGCCGCTATACATTTCTATAATGGCCCCATGCCTCGCACTAACGCTGAATGTTTCATGCCCTGAACCGATTCGAGCAAACAAATCGAGCTAGATTCAAAACAAACACACTCCTGCTGCGAATTCTGTGAGCGAAGTTACTTACAATAAAATTCTAGTATTAGCTTTCATTTATCTTTAAAATAATAACTATGGCCTACCAATGCAGCGAGCATGACTTCGAAACTACAAAATTAGAGAATAATTAAAAATATAAACAACGATGACGTTCACAAATTTTTAAATAAAGAATTCGATTGTAATATTCAAAATAGAATAGAACGTAAAACAAATGATTATTTGAAATTTTGCACAACGCAATTATTTTTCGTTCTACTTTGTTATAGATATATAGATATCGTAATTCGCATTCAACCACTTATCTTAAATTTTTATATCCTTTAGAAAATATTTATGGGGCAATACGTGACCGTACCACGACGATAAAAGGAAAACTCGCACATTTTTCAAACGGGGGATATTTATGGGCCCACAATTGAATTTCACACTTGATTTGAGCGGCTCGAAAATCCCGGTTTTCGAATTCGGAACGCATATGTCAAATACTGGCGGGAAACAGGACACAGGGCGTAATGCTGCCATCTTAGGAGAATCGAAGGGTTGCCATACGTCAAGGAATAGTAATTTATGAACGCCATACACAAATTGCATTGGAATTGATATATTGGTATGTTTTATATGTAAATGTGGTCCTAAGACGAATGGTTGGCCCAGAAACGGATGCCTATCGTATGATTTATAGCTGCAATATGCGTCATAGCAGTTAGGAATAGGGGGGTTTAATATTAATTACGACTCATAGTTCAGCCGGTAGGTACCTACTTAGCCCAGATAACTTACAATAAGATAGACTCTTTATTGAAAGCTTAAAACTCAGCCGGAGTCTACCTTATGGTCCATGCCTGGTGATCCACTCGTATTCAATAGATCCAAGATTTATATAATAACAGTATAGAAATAAAAATATTTTGTACCTATCTTGTATCAAATAAATATTGCAATTTTCTTTCTGCAATCTGCTGCTAGTTTTAAAAAGAAATGTCTTGTTTGAATGCATATCAAAATTAAATAAAGTATTGGTATTTAAGATAATAGTTATTATATTTTATTGGTTTTTATTCTGCTAAGGGCCCTTAAACAAAACATTCTGAATAGTCACTCATGGTATTAAATATTCGTTCTTAGTTTTATGATATCTATCTTTGACTGCCTCAGTGGCGAAAGAGGAAGGGGTTTGATTCCTGCCGAGGGCAAGTGTTTGTATTTTATAGAAGCACTTATTCCTTGGTCTAGGTCTTAATATGTATAATTAAAAAGATCTATATAATATGTAAGTCTTTTATATGAATTATATCAGAAGTATAATACCGTAACACAAGCTTAGAGCTTACCACGGGGCGAGAGGTTGTTGTGTGGATTATTCGGAAATATTATAATTAGGTATTTATTTTTCTTGCCCCTTCACTAGTAAAGCCATTATTAGTGTGCCAAAAATTAGCTGTGAAAAGTAGGTATGAAATAATTAAATATATTCAAATGGGGATACGCCAATGGACCACCTTTGAGTCTCAGTGCGGAAAAACAGGGCCCCCTAACTAACTAACTACTAACTATGGGGATACGCCATTCAAAAATACAAAGTTTTTTTCACAGTAACACCGATTTTGATAATACTTTGCCTGCTAATGAAGCATATACCTAATTACGATGTAAAACGGCATTATGGCTACTTATTATGTATTCTGTGATTATGGTTAAATCATACCTTAGAACTATTACAGCGCTACAGACAGACACATAGTGGTCAAAGTAAATACACCCTTTTTTACGTCGGGTTAAAAAAACGTAAGAAAATAATCTTTCATTTTATTTAGAAGGGCTTTAGATCTCATATTTATCCAATATTTATCCTACTTCGTGTCAGTTTCGTAACACAATCTCATGTTTGAAATCTACCTACGTTTTTTTACGGATAATTATTACGGAAGTAAATGTAGCTAAACATTAAAATATTAATAATCAAACAAAATATCACAAGATTAATTAAATCATTCTCCAAAATAGATGAATCGTCGCTGGAATATGTCACGTGAAGCCGGTCGGTCCATGACGCACCGCACAGTGTGTTATTGAACTCGGGGTGACCAGCTGTAATGTACCAAATCTAATAGTAGAATTAGTCACATGCAATCGTCAATAATGTTTAAAGTATTCATACTCGAAGTAGGAAATGGTTGTGCTATATTTGAAATTAATAACAACATATAAATTTAAAAATATATACTTACCTATCGTCTTATTCGAGCTTTTGATTTGTGTCCATACCAAGGTTGCCTGGAAGAGATCGCTATCAGCAATAAGGCCGCCCATTGATTCACAATTTCTGTGTTATTATTTTGTGTTCAATAAAGAGTATTGTATTATTTTAGTAGTATAGTATTTCCTACCTACGAGAAATGTTTTTTAAAACGCTATGTTTGAACAATTTAGAGCCTAGTAGGTATAGTAAAATAAAATACTAAAAGTAAATAACTTTATTTTCTTTTAAGTATTTAATTTTTTTAATTTATTCAGCCTTAACAGTCGACAACTTCTATATTATCTATTGTGACAGCGTCTCTACGTAGAAAATTTCTAACGTAAATAATTTCGCCGTAGAACATAATTTTACGACTACACCGTAGAGTGTCTACTGTCTACGCAAATAACTACGACGTAGAGTATGAGGTACTTTACTGACTACGCCGTAGCGTAGTGTCTACGCGATTGACTACGCCCCGAAGACGTAGAGCATTTACGTCACTGACTAAGACGTAGAGTGTCTACGCCAATACGAGTGTCTCGTTTCGTAATGAGGTCCGGAGAAGCCTACCTCCTAGAAATTCATGCTCATCTTAGATCACATCGTCACTTTACATCAGGTGAGATTGTAATCAAATGAAGGCTTATCTAGCATAAAAAAAGAGAATGTATAGTTCACTTACAACGCCGAAATAAAAATCTTGAAACTATTCCTAGCTATTCTTATTATAATATATTTAACCTAATCGGAATATTAAAAGCATTTTTTTTATTTTTACGAATATTTTTATATATGGGATTTTATTTTCTATTCTGATAATAAGGTAATGACTGACGCGATTTACGAATTAAGTAGTAGAAAATATAAGTATCAGCTGGCAACACTCTCGTAACCTTGTTTGGTAACGCAGGCGCGGTGATAACTCAGTAAACAGCTGATTTACTGCGACTAACATAACCGAATCAAACTAAGCAAAACTCATTCGTTAATATGGATTTCCAAGACAAAGTGGTGATAATAACCGGCGCCAGTTCCGGTATAGGTGCTGCCACTGCGATACATCTTGCGAAACTCTCCGCAAAACTGGTATTAGTGGCGAGAAACGAGAAAAATCTACAGAGAATGGCGTTGTACTGTGGAAAATTATCAAATGGGGTTCAGAATCTACCTATAGCCGCCGACGTGACATCCGATGAAGATATCCACAGAATTATCGATGAAACAATAGTTTATTTTGGAAGACTAGACGTTCTAATCAACAACGCAGGCTGTATCGCAATGGGCGGGATTAAAAACTCAACTATGGAATCTTACGATAAAGTCATGTCAACAAATATACGTTCCGTGTACCAACTGACAATGCTGTGCGTTCCGCACTTGATCGAAACAAAAGGTTGTATTGTAAACACGTCGTGCATCGCTAGCACTAAACCCAGTACGAGATGTGTATCTTACAACATGTCAAAAGCGGCGTTGAATCAGTTCACGAAATGCGTTGCGCTGGAACTGGCAACAGATGGAGTTAGAGTCAACTCCGTGAATCCTGGTTTTGTCAAAACGAATTTGCACAAAGATATTGGTTTGACGGATGACCAGTTGGACCATTTCGCTGCTAATGTGAAGACGATATCTCCGTTGAAGACTGCTGTAGGTGCTGACGATGTAGCAACGTTGATCGCTTTTCTGGCGAGTAGTCAAGCGAAGGTGATAACGGGATCGAATTATGTTGTAGATAGTGGAAGTTCTTTACCTTAGATCTTGTAGAAATAATTATGTTTAATTATTATTATTATTTTCAGCCCATGTCGCCCCCTGCTGGGCAAAGGCCTCCCTATTCCCCTTCCACACATCGCGTTGTTGAGCTGTTGCACACCAATGTTGCATGTTTAATTAGTTTTAATAATAATATATATTGAACGTTATTTACAAGTAAAATCGTGAATATATCACAGCCTTTTATTTATGCTTTGTATGTTTCTGTACATAATTGATTCAATCCAAATTTGTTCCGCTTAAGAACACTAGGGGCCCAAGTTTTTGCAAAACCAATGCCAGAATGCCACATAAAATATAATGGCTTTAACTATAAAGCGATATACACGAATACAAACAAGCTTGCAGTTGTACGGCATTATAAACATAAGTTTTTTATAAAAACCGCTCGAGAAACTAGATTTAGTGCTTTTGAGCTAGTTGTAATTATGTAATTATCATACTACTCGAGTGATAATCGCCCGCGGGTGTACTCAGAACGTTACCTTAGATAAAGTCATTTTAAGGTAAATGTTGAAGAAACGTTTAGGTATCGGAAACGTTTTATTAGATACATTGGGTACCTACTAAAATTTGACCAGTTAATCTGATTCTTAATGAGATACCTACTATAATGTAATCTGATCTTGATATTTATCAGTTTATCAACAGATATATGAGTTAAGATCGCTGTCTTGTACTAGGTACTTAAAATCATAAAAAATAAAATCATAAAATCATTTACCTACATACTTACTCACCTACCTTAACTCAATGAAGTGAGAATAGTGTGTTGTTATGAAAGAAATGCTTCGAGGCGATGAGAAACGAGGGTGGATTCTCATCTGGCCTTTGTTTTTCTATTCAAATCTAAAATAACCATATTAATAACAATCTTTACTTTTTACCTATTAATTACCATGAAGGCTACCATAGGCTTAAAACGGATTGACCGAGTCCCCAGTACAATAATACGCTCGTTAACTGGTATTGCAGATGTTGGGTACAAGTCAGCCCACTTAAAATGGGACTGGGCTGGTCATCTCAGTCGTATGGGATCAGAAAAATGGGCAAAAATTTGTACACCTTGGCAGCCAGATGGTACTCGACGTAGAGGTCGCCCAAGAAAACGATGGCGAGATGATCTAGATGCGTACGACCGTGAATGGTGGAATACCGCACAGGACCGAGACACTTGGAAGGATAGGGGGGAGGCCTTGCAGTGGGACGTAACAGGCTAATATAAAAAAAAAAAAAAAAAAAAAAAAAAAAAATACCATGAACTCAACCGTTAATGTGTCCAAATCGATCAATTTTATAATATACTTTGTTCTTCAATAATAACTGTGATGATGTTTTAACTCTAAAAACTGTGATTTTAATCTAATCTTTAGGTATCATACTTATATTTTGATAATATCGAAACATTTCTCCAGAGTAGCCCAGTGCGACCCCTAGCAGCGATTGTAAATTACGGTTGTAAATTAAAACAAACGCACAAAAACACATAGTGCTGTTTACGGCAATATCTACATTAAGGATCGTGTTTTTATTTTAAATGCAATATTCATTTAAACTGGTGCGGAAATATTTCGCGTCTTTGTACCTACGTACCTATAGCACAACAACGTATCCATACGGTTATTTAGACACACTCTTTGGTAGGTACGGCATTTGTACTAATTAGTTCCTAAATAGATTTATAAAGAAAAAAATCTGTCTTTTTGAGTTTAGTTTACGAGATGAGTATTGGAGGTTTTGTCTGTTCACGTCCGTAAGTGGTAACCCTCTGAATCCTTACAAGTGACCTCCGGGTGGTGCTAAGAACAGTCTCTGGTGGGAGGCTTCGGCCGCGGCTTGTCACCACCCTCCGGGCTGGGCCAGTGCGTGAAGCGATTTTTTCGTGTTTCGTAATGTGGTCCGGAGAAGCCATCTTCTAGGTCTTCATGCTCCATCTTAGGCCACATCGTCAATTTACATCAGGTGAGATTGTGGTCAAATGAAGGCTTATCAATAATAAAAAAAAAAAAAAAAAAAGTAATGCCCATTTTCACCAATGGTTCCTAAAATGTTTGTCTTTGCCAAGACGGGATGTAGAACAAAAGACAGATTAAATGTCTTAAGATAAGAAATTCTAATTCGACCTTCCTTAGGTTTTAGACGCGCCTTGTGCCATCCGACTCTTAACACAAAAAAATATATACCTACCTATATACAAATATCACCTACTTCTGTAACGTGTGAACTGTGTGAGGGTCGTCAAAATGCGAGTCTACGGGTTAAGTAGAAACTATTGAGGAAACTTTCGTGTGTTGTTGTGGAGTGATCGGGTTTAGCTTCTCAATATTTGTGATAAGGGCTCATTCTCAAGGTAGGTACAAACTGTACAAAGAAAAAAAAAGGCACGCGACTAGCTCTAGTTCTTTACACAATAAACATTTCTGATAGCCTTACAAGATGGAACCGTTCGCGTCACGTTTAACATATTCCAGATCACCCCTACTCGTCTTATAGGCATACTAATGAATACATAAAAAAAGGGAATTCTGTTTATTCCGTCTGTTAACCTGTCCAAAATTAAACACAAAGCGTTATGCTACGCGAAACTTCAATGCACTGTATCATCTTGATTTTTCGTTAGCAACAATAAATAAAAAATAAGTGTTAATTTTTAAATAATTTAAATGTGGACTTATTATTTTAGTCAAGCTATTTTAAAAGCTATTAAAGTAACCTACATATACTCTGCGGCAGGGTATACAGAAGACCGAGAAATATAATTTGCCCCTCTGTTTAGCATTTGTGGACTACGTACTTTGATTTGGTCGAAACAAGGGCAGTGTTTGATTAAACGGTGTTTCTTTTTATACACACACTCACACTATCATGGCGCATCGCTCCGAAGTGAGTCTTGGCCTCCAACACAATTTGAACGCCAACGATTCCTCTCTTTCGCCGCCTCTCTCCAGTCTAAAACTTGAAGTGACAGAAGTACTATAACCTCATCATTCAAACTGTACAATAAACTTCCTGCTGAGTTTTTCAATAATGAAATTTTTTCTACAAAAATCCATATAAACTAAGGATACACATACATATGCATAAATATTGGTGAAGAATAAATCTTAAGGATTAATTCGAAGCACAACACACATTTATAGGACTAATAAAACAATTTTACTTACATTTTTAAAAGTAGAACAGTAACTGTGCACTTCACGAATGACACACAATTTGGTAGTTTTCGTTTTTTTTAACTAATTTAGCGATGCGATAGTAGAAACTAATTGATTATTTTTTATTACGTAAAATTTATTATACTTATAGTTTTCTTGAGAAGTTAGTTGGCAACTTCAAACAATCTTACCCAATAGATCTGTGTACACAGTCGTGTAAGTGAGTCTAACCACAGATTATATAATAATAATATAACCGTGGTCTACCGTCTAAAAAAAAGTCCCGGTCGCGTAACTGTTTATGTAGTTGGGTCTATGCACACTGGTTGAATGATGACATATTACCTATTTATTGGACCCTTCACAGTTACAAATACAATATTAGAACTCTTACCCGGCAATTTCAAGCAAGTAACGGAATTGGGTATCTACATACATCACGTAAGCTATTTCACATTGAATATAACTCACCCATACTAATAATATACTACATAAGGTACCTACTTGATTTTGAATGTACCTATGACTAGATTTTCTAACACAGGTGTACCTACATCTGCGCTATCATCTAGATATTTTCGACACACAGTCGGTAAAGGTTATTTACACTTACTCGAACGTGAGCATCGAATAAAATAAATAAAAACCTATTGAATTAGGTACCGACTACATTCAGTACCTACCTACATAAACCCGTTCAGAAAAATCTCAATAATGTCACCGCATGAAAAAACCCCACTCATCTGTAAAACTAAGGTCCTTTAATTTATGGAATAACTGATGGTGCGAAAGCCGAAGAAGCTTATCTTTATTGTTTTACGCCTCGCGGTAACGCTAATTTTCTGGCAAGGAGAGCAAAACATGACATAATAATTTCCTGCAGAATTAAACCATGGAAAACAAGAAATAGGTAGGTACCTACAAACATTCTTGAAGAACCGAAACGTGGGGTTGGAAGACAGCGATTAATGTTTATGGCGTTAGAGAATAGGCATGATAACTAAATAAAAAAATAGGTAGGAGGTAGGTACAAATCAATCAATTTAAAAAGAAAGTGCCAAGATATAGAACAAAAAAGTTTCCTAAACTACATTTATGCATTGCATAGTCTTGATTTTTTGTATTAATTTTTTTCCAAGTTCATGAAAACAGAAAAAGTTGGGTAGTTTTTCTTTTTATTTTTATGCATCTCATCTACCCTATTTATTGCAAAATCTACCAAAAAGCGAAAGCTATTACATATATAATATACATAATAATAAACATTTATTCATTGTTCCATGTGGTTACATATTGGTACGGTAGATACATAGTAGTGAGATCCCTTCAAGTATAACAAAAGCTATAGTAATAGTAACTTATAAATCTAACTTCTGAAAAAGAATTGCGGTTTTTATAATAGGAGCGTTAAGTTTTTATTATAAACCTTTAGTATAGATGTGTAATAACTAAAACAATGTTCATTTTAGGATACCTACATAAAACGCAGAACTAACTGTTTAAAGATTGTGTACCTACCTAGGTATTTCGTTTTTCTTTTGAAGTAGTTTTGGTCGTCATATAACGACTCTGGCGCAATTTGTAATCGACTATTGTCGAAAATAGCCGACGCGACGGTGGCGGTCAAAAGGCACATGCTGTGGCGAGACCTTTTGGCATAACACATTCAATCATTTATGTTTAGATAGTATTTAGTATTCTAATTAAAAATATTTTATTCTATTATAATTTACTGGTTATGTGTGTGTTGTGTCAATAAATGTTTTCTCTCTCTCTCTGCCATTCAATAACTTTGATATGAATTTGAATTACAGATGCTAGAATGTAGGCACTTGTGGCTATAGAATTTCCAGCAGATTTAGATAAAGAATCAAACTACCAACACAAAAACTTCCTAAGTGATAGAGCAACTCAGCCGCCATTGAAATATTATTTTGTATTGAGTAAAAATATGTATCTCTCACCCTGTGTCCCAGCAGTGGGAACGTTAATAGGGTGATGTTGAAAAATATGTATTATTAGGTACTTAAAACACTTTGCGAAGTATTTTTCTGAAAGTGACCTTCATTCAAGTATTATTTATTTATCGTTTTAACCTTCAACGCATATTATTGTTCAAAACGTTGGTCATAGAGAAACTGAAAATTACCCGTTACAATCTCTTGTTATCTCTAAGACTGGGTTAGTAGACAGCACAGTAATTTCGAGACACCTAAGCACGGGGATGTAGCTCAGTGGTAGAGCGTTCGCTTTGCATGTGAAAGGCCCCGGGTTCGATCCCCGGCATCTCCAGCTTTTTGGACCAATTTTTATTTATCAATAATAAATATTGGTAATATTTATTTATATAATATAATTTTTATTTATCAATAATAAATATTGGTAGACAATTAACGCAACAACATCTAGATGTTCATCATCAACATCTACATTATCTATATAAATAAAAATGAATTGTTGTTCGTTAGTCTGATTAAAACTCGAGAACGGCTGGGACGATTGAGCTGATTTTGGTTTTAAAATGTTTGTCGTAGTCCAGGGTAGGTCTAAATGGTGAGCAAATAAGGAAAAATTGCCGGGAACTTTTTTTACCCGTGCGACGCCGGGGCGGGCCGCTAGTATATAATATTTTAATAAACGCGGGAAATATAAATACAAAAATACGTGTGAACCGTTTATTCCGTTACACTTAAAATAATTTACAATTTTTATTCAATCGTCATGTAGATTCCAGATAGTTAAATAACTTGACCAAAAGGACATCAATAATCAGCACACTTCAGATAAACGCTACAGAAGATTAAGAACTATTTACAATGAGATTTAATTCATGAACACGACTCGAGTGTCCTCTGTTTTAATCTAGGGCTCAAGCTGTAGTCTGAGATTGACTCAGACATCTACTAAAGTCGAATCGCCTGGCCCGACACTAGCAACACTAGATAATACAATGAACACATGGCAATTTCAAAATTACCTTCACTTTACCTATAGATCTAGATCTAGAAGAACTAGTGAGCTATGAGGCGTAGAATGACCAATTTATCAATAAAATTTGTTTGCAAACATTTTTTTTCGTATACTAAAATTTAATCCAGAAAATGTATTTACTGAATAAAAATGGTCATTCTAGGACTCGTATGATTTAAAAAACATTTTAATTACATATTACTTTTTAAACGATCAACATTATCTACTTGTCTGAAGAAACGAGATGTATTTGTATAGATTGTTGAATTGTCTATTGCTTGTAGAGAATGAATGAAAATTAGAGGAAGAATAAAAGGTTTTTAACATTATTTCTAGATATTTCACGTTTATTACTAGCAGCAGTATATGAAGTAATAATGAGTTAAGTATTTTACAATCTCAAATGAGTCTTTACTGACTTTCTAGATAAAATACAAAACTCATTACGAATGTTATTTACCTGCTGATTCATAATCGAATTTAATTCGATTATTACCAACACGGATTTTCTCGAATTGTGTGAGTTTTTGTATACTTATATAGGAGAAACAAATCTGCTTATTGAAATAAAAAATATACATTACTAAAACTTAGTCAGTTGAATACTGACTCTCAATTTCGTAAATAAATATTATTTTCTCTCAGCACAAGAGAAATTTAAATTTCAATGTTGAATAATATTTGTAAGCGTTAAGCTTGTGAAATAACAAAAAAAATACAATTTATAAATAGTAAGGCAATACTAACACTCGGTCACCCTACAATATTCAAGATACCGAGTAAAATTGGTAAATACAGTAAAAATTATATAATTACAACGAGACAAGAATAAAAGTAGAGAGATCAAAAAGTACATAAAAGTGTTTTTCTATTTTAATATAATATTCATCTAGTACGGTTACTATTGTAATATTTAAATATTTGATCAGAAACTCATAGCTTATTTCATTACTGTATTATGTTTCTACAAAAATAGGCTCAATCGTACGTCGAAATAACTATTAATGGGGCACTAAGTCCCGTATTAATAAACCATACTCAACTCTAAGTTCGATTTTGAGTAACTTTTGCTCCATCGTTGACCTCGTTTCTGCCTTCTTGCTAGACTGTAGTCAAAAGTAAGCCCCTAAGATAATAAAAAAAAACTGCCAACGCCAAACACGCACTCAAGAACGAACTTAGGGTTAAGTTTGGTTCACCTATACGGGTCTCAGTCTGTCAGTTGAGACAACACCATAACCTCTTTTTATTTATGTAGCACAGAATTAAGTGTTGTAGTTTATCTGACAGACTAAATGCCTGTCAATACAATGAGTATTAAAATAACATAAGAAATGCTTAGAAAATTATTATAAGTACAATAGAGATTCCTGAAAAACATTTACAGATGCTGCACTGCACACATCTAATCACATTATTTTATTTTGCTGTATACGATTTTATAACGAAATAAATACCAAAATTGTTTACTTAGTAATTATATTTAGTCATACTTATAATTTTTAACAAAATTTGTAAATTAGGTTGACACGTAGATTGTAAATAATTTTAACATTTTGAATTTGCAATTTTTTTTATCCAAACATCAGGAATGTTATACATTATTGAGCCGATAATACTACATCGATTGCATATTATGATCTTATAATAGCCTCCATTTGAAGTAGATCGTATAGTGTCACATATTTTAGGAAAATGCTTCTAAATTAAGTATTCATTTGATACACATTTAGTTTAGACACAGTATCTTAAGGAATAAGCTCTTCACTGCACGAATTTACGGTCCATATTAAACTGTCACAAGTTTATTTAGACATACACTGTCCGTATCCGCATCTCGAGCCAAGCCGGGTGAAATGCAAATTTCTACTTGGCATTTACTATCTATAAAATCACAAAATAATAATATTATATCAGTTACCTGTTTCCATTTAATTTAAATAACATTTCGAATAGATAAAATAAAGGAAAAAGCTTATTATAAAATGATTCTATATAAATAGAGTTTTCAAAACATAATACATAATAAAATATAACTGAATTTAGATACTTAACTGTAAATTTTTCAACAAAAATCTTGCAATATTTTATTTGATAACATTCTATTTATTAAATAATTAAAACGACGTTAATTTATATAATACCTTCTTTTGTTTTTAATAAATGATTATGATTAATAATGGTCTATTTATCAGTTCTTGTAAACTAGCTTTATAGCATATCAGAGAATTGAAATAACATAATTCATGCACAGAACTATTTGTAACAGTTGTGATTATTTCACACTACGGTGAAGCTTCAGTACCGAGACACAATCCGCCCAATGCGAAATATTATATCATAATTATGATATTCGTTTAGAGAACATGCTGGAATTGTGTTAGAACTAAAGCAACACTAATGTGTAAATCACCCTTACGCAAAATAAAATAACTGAGTAATTGCTTATAACATTTTAAATAGTTAACCAATATTCCCGGTTGCTCTAAAGTGGACTGAATTTACTCGCGGTGGTGCGGTACGCGGACCAGCGTGTAGCGTGAGGTGTATAATGTCAAATAAAATGAATTCGCGTAACCATAGATACAATAACAATGTTTCCAACGTTACAGGGGTTTACGGAGGTTTCTGAACGAAATTGAATAATATTGTCAATAACAACTACTTCTGAGGAGGACACTCGACAGTAGCGCTCTGAAATGACCCCCATTATAACACCTGTATTGTGACTATAGTTACACAAGTTTATTACACTGACATTAAAGACCTCACGCTACACCAGCGCCGCTGTCGTCATCATTTTATTCTCTTATTGCAGGATGCGTCATACCCACAAGAATATAGATAGTAATTTCTCCTGGATGATTTATTTACACTTTAGATAGTAATTCCCGATCCATTTGCATTCCACCAGGTCCAGTTTACCGCTGGTCCGTCAGTCACCGACAGAGGGCGCCGCAGACGCAGCGGCGACCCTGCTAGGCCTTGCCCTCGGCCTCGGGGGCCAGCGAGTGCGCCGACAGCGGCGCGGACAGCGGCGGCGACGGGGCGTCGATGTCATTCTGCAAGCACCGCCGCACTGAGCGCCAAGGCTTGCCGCCAGCACCGAGAGAAGGCACCGTTACTCACAGCTGTGCCGGCATGTTTTCACTGTCTATGATGTGTGCTTTTTTTCTATGATTTACTCTATGGATCTGTCTATGTTGGATGATTGTGTACTACTCTATGGTCACTTTGGCCTATTCTTGCTACTGATATTTATTCTACTCTATGGTCTCTTTGGCCTATTATTGCTATGGATAGTGAGATTTGTTCTATTCTTTGGTTTAGGTGACGGGTGTTATTCTTGCTATGGATAATGAGATATATTCTGCTTTTTGGTTAAGGTGATGCGGTCGATTCTTGCTATGGAGAGATTTGTACTACTCATTGCTTTATGGGACCTACTGTCGTTTTGGTGGGATTTGAACTATTTATTTTATATGACGAGACCTACTCTAAATTGATAATGTCACCTAGGCTTTGATTAAGGTGGCCACACCAACAGTTTATAATGATAATTATGGACTAATGAGTTGTCTACTCTATAAGATTAAGTTATTTTATTATATTCTAAAAACTATTGTGACAACATATCCCATTTTATTATTATAAAAATAAAACATGACTTATCTTTTTTGGGTCCCTAAAATAAATAATACACAAATCTCTATTTAAGCTATTATCACAGTAATTTGGATGTGTTTTTGTATTTTAATGAAAACATTTTTAAGACAGTGAAAACATGGGTAAGGCTTTGCTATGCTTAAAATATGAGCTGTTGTATGGTATCAAGAAAATACTTTAAAATCAAACTAGTATATTTCCAAAAACAGTACAAGAGGAACATACAATTATTTTATATCTAGATTAATTGGCAAAAGCGATGAAAACTATGATGATCGTTATTAATGAATACCCCAGCTATTAGAAAAATATTAATTTCTATCGAAAAATCAAATAACTACGTTTATAAGTGCAATGCTAAATGATAGAATGAATTGAACGTATTTTTTTTGTCTACTCCGTATTGTATTATAGTGAGACTACAAGTAATTACCCCTTTTGAAGATGATCTTCTTCAACTGCAATTTACATCTTACAAAGCTAACATAATAAGGTTGGATAAGTGGAAGTGGTTTATTTCTCGTAATCTACTCTAAGCTCAGACTAAAATTACATTACTATTATAATTAAAATGAAACGATTCTATAACCGCTTACGTCTAAGCTTGAAAGCAATAAAGTTATATAAAGCGGTTCCAACATTTTAGCAAACGCCGCCATTATGGGAAAAAAAACATAAAATTGTTATATTTTAAACTGGATTATCTCAGAAACCGTGAGACTTAGAAATTTGATTATGTCACACTTTTTGCTTGTAAGAATTTACTCTGTCTATTGACAACAACAAAGTATTTTTTTTTAATTGTTAGTTTCTGATTTTAATTACTTTATTGGTTTACCCAATTTTCGCAGAGACCATATCAGTTACAGATTTGGTTCAATTTTCGATCATAGCTGGCCGCAGAATCACGATTTTTTATTTTTGGCAAAATGGCGCACTAGCAGGTACCATATAAATGGCGGAACCCTTTTGGAAATAATATTTTTGCTCGCGGTATATTATCACGACCCTGATATAAATAATTCAATAGTAAAGTATCCAAGTAAAGTAAGTATATGATATACATATATGAAATCAACCAAAGTTCCATCACCACTTATGTTAAGTAAGATCAGATGATTCCGCTAATATGATTTTTTATATACTGTAAAAAAATGAAGCTAAAATTCTAAGTAGTATCTATGACGATTTGCCGAATAAGTTGAATGTGTTAAGACAAATATTCCAGAGATCAAACTACCCCACAGCTATAAAAGTAATGTATTTTACGCATACTTCTACCTAGATAACTGACTGCCTCAGTGGCGCGGTGGGCGAGAGTCCGCTTGCGGCGCAAGAGGTAGCGGGTTCGATTCCCGCCGAGGGGTCAAGTGTTTGTATGTTCTGCAAGCACTTTCTCCTTGGTCTGGGTGTTTCATATGTATAATAAAAAATATCTATGTATGTATGTATATTATATTAAGTATATCAGATGTCTAGTACCCGTAACACAAGCTAAGAGCTTACCACGGGGCTAGATGTTGTTGTGTGGATTGTCCGGAAATATTTATTTATTTTATTTTATTTATTCTACCTAGATAACGCAAATGCATGTACTTTGCCTGTCCGAACCCCGAGCAAGCGTCGAGGTCGGCCGCTAACTTCAGACCACCGCGTTCTTTGTTGCAGTCGTAGGGCCACAAAAACGATTAATTAATACTCACATTACATTGCCGCGTTTGCATTGGACATCAACTGACTATAAGTGTTGGGAGACGATAAATATCGGAACAAGCGATACTGTCGCGTATCCTTTCGACTTCAAACAGGCAAAAGTCGGCACGCTTGGTTTCAATACGAATCGTGATATGTACTTGCGTTATCTAGATATATGTCTGTAGTATTTGACTATATTTTTACTTCTTTATTAACAGCCATAGGTTTACTACCTTGCACAGCACAGTGAATAAGGGTGCCTTTAGTTGGACATGTACATGGTGGCAAGCGAATCTGAAGCTTATAGATTAACAGAAAAAGATAAAAATAGCAAGAACTGTAATGAGATTATTAAACATTTTAGTTCTGGTTAGTCTC
This sequence comes from Gymnoscelis rufifasciata, assembly GCA_929108375.1. Lineage (NCBI taxonomy): Eukaryota > Metazoa > Arthropoda > Insecta > Lepidoptera > Geometridae > Gymnoscelis > Gymnoscelis rufifasciata. The sequence goes on along the minus strand of OV815321.1, from coordinate 9,889,999 downwards.
TGATGACAAGCCAAGCAGTTCTTACGCTAATTGTTAGTATAAAAAATTAAAACTATAGCAAAAGCTTTAAAATTTGTATTATTATGTGTATGATGTCATGCAAAGTTATGTATGAAATAGTAAATAAATATAACACATAAATATATAGACTAGAACCAAAACTTACATATTAATCCTAAGCTATATTGATAAAAAAATGTACAGGGAGTTTACTATACTAGATATTCCTATAACATCCTAATTTAATGGCAGTAACTTTCTACAACAATTATGTAAATACATAAATTAGCTATTAAATACACATAAATACAAAATACCTGTTTAGAACCTTGTACGAACCACCTATGTATTAAAATTTAAATACTTATTAGTAACACTAGCTCCAATACAGACAATAGCAATACACATATATTTAAAAACGCTATAATTAATAACCGCTATGTTTTTTAATTCTTTAAACAATTTAAAGAAGGGTTGTTTATAAAAATCTATGGATTTCTCTCATGCTTCGTCTGACAGTCTAATTTTATAAAATTCTATATAATCTTAGCACGGACACCTTCCTAGCAACGTATTTACACGGAAAACAAGACAATACGACATATATTAACAATTCTTCTCAGTTTAATTAGACTAGCGCTAATACTTGCACAATTATCCTCTAGCTTCAACTGATCAACATAACATAGCTATGGAATTAAGATTCAGACACAAAACCGACAGAAATCTATCTGTCTCTGTTCCTCTTGTTCAAATGTCACATGTGAATATTGAAACGCTACTAAAACTCAGCGGTCTGTTAGAGATATATCTCAATTATTAATAAGCGGTATATTATAACGGTAATGTTCAGAAAACGTATTTTTCTTTACAGCTATAACAATAATAAAAAATATGGCTCCCATATACAAAACGTTAAACTGAAGGGTAGATTTGCTCTCTATTTATTAAGGCTCTTGTACTAAAATAACTAATATAACCTGTTTTTATAACTACTGTTCATAACTATATCACAGAGAATCACAGCTTTCCTTTTTAACATGTTTCGTATTCGCATTTACAAGATCCAGAAAGATCTCCCATTTAGTCCGAGTCTGAAGCAAAAACCATAACTATATCTATCGCTCTATGGTCTATGGCATCGTCACAACGTGTCTATATCCGTAGCTGTCTATGGTTCCTGGTTCGATTCCTCACTACTGACTTACTGTGGGAGGCGGTCTTACAACCCAAATACGCACGTCTCAGCGCTCTAGTAACTTTGCCCTATGGATCAATTGTAGATTTTAATATGGGGTTGATTTTCGTGAAACAGATTGTGAACGCTTAAAATACCATTGGTTATAAAATGTATGAAAATTTCTGTAGGTATACATATAGAATACAGGATTTTTTTAGTGTTGCTAAATAGAGATAGAAGTATAGATTAACAAAAGTCGAAGAATCTTTAAAAATAAATCATGGTCATTAAATAAATAAAAACCTTTATTTCACCTACATATTAATTTGTGCATACTAATGAGCCTCCCTGACAGTTACTAGCGATTAAAAAGTTTAAAATATAGATTAGCATTTAAAGGTTGTGTTCGAACCTTCACTCAATTTATTTAGTTCCTAATTTTATCTTCACAATCTGTTTCCAAATACAGTCATAAGTGCATGCTTGTGTTAAAATAGATGAATACCTAGATAAATGTATAGAAATATGTAGTTCTGCGGCTGAAATAATGAACTGATTAAGTAAAAATAAACCTCAAGGGTTTTTTGGCAAACTTTACATGTAAATGATCATCCAAAAGTAGATTAAAAAGGAAGTATGTATTATTATCATGTCTTTGTCACAATGGAGAGTGGAGATCATTAAATGAGAACTTGAAGATATTATTAAAAGTTGAAATATCTAAGAACCATGCAGGAAAAACGGAAAAAGCTCTCACCACACTAATTCCCGTTCGATCCTGAAATTCACAATATTCTTACATTCTATCCTATTTTTCCTCTCAATAAATCCTCCCATATTTTTATATTTCCTATTTTACATTATATAGTCGATACTTAAATACTACATGGCAGTGTTTGTTATAAAATATATATAAAATTATAGTATATAAATAAGAATAAATGTATATAGTACAATAATTTGCATAAATACATATAATGATGCATTTGCAACCTTTACTTGAATGTACCTCACTCTATCGGTTATATTTGTTGCATTTACAAAACTGAAAATAATCGCTTATTCGAATACACGTTATTCGTAAAATAATAGTTTTTTTTACCTTATAGATTATTTAAAGCCTGTTTACATACGCGTTTGACTGTTGATCTAACCGTGTAACTTTTGAGGCACATATTGTAGTTTTCGAAAACAGTTTATATATTCAAGTAAAGGTTGCATAATATGTTTCACGCAGCACATGTCATGAGGGCATTCACTCCACGCATTTTTTAACTCGACACACAAAATTGTACGGGTTTTTAATAATTTCACTGTCACAAACTAAATGCTTTATTTAAAAAAAATATCTTCTCTGGAGGTTCTCAACAAACGAGGTTTCAAAATGTCACTAAATACGAGAACATTAAAATAAAGTCGCCTTTGATAATTCATTCTGACTAACACGGTTCGTTTTCAAGAACCTATGTTATATTTTTGTATCCAATACGATATAATAATATGTTATGCTAGCGTCATTACAGAAGCTAGATTTTCATAGCCTTCTGACAGCAAGCTAGCCATCTTGATGATTATATACAAGTCGCTATTTTATCCCTGTGCAAATTCGGGAATGGGAACCTTGGTTGAAGCGCGAATGGCTTTAGTATAGGACTGGACCATGCTCGCATTGTGTATGGAAGTTATTTAACAGATCAATACTCTATAAGAAAAGGGGGGAAAAGAAAAAGACGAGGAGAACAATCACAACCGAAGAGAACAAAAACCCTACGTTTGAATATGTATCTGTAATTGTGAACCTACTCCGACGATAAAGTATCTTCTTTTAATTACATTTTTTGATCTAAATTGAGAACCTCCACAGTAGATAATTCTCTTTATCTGGAGAAATGTCTCAAATAAGTGAATGTCGTGTGAGTGACCATCACCACCTAAGCAGTGCGAGTATGAGAGCGAGTGTCGCGACGATCGCGTGATAGATCGCGCGGGGGGCGGGGGGCGGAGGGGAGGCATACGTCGCCGCGGAGACAGTTACCTTTAGCGGCACGGGCGGCACCTCCAGGTGGTAGCCGATGTCGCATAGGTTGCGCAGGTGCTGTATGCCTGGAATGTTACGGTGAAATTTTAGAATAGAATAGGATCCATTCTAAAAATCAATAATTTCATCAACATCATGATCATTTCAGCCATTAGACGCCCACAGCTGGATAAGCCTCCTTCAAAGGAGACCAATTATTACGATCGGTCGCTACTTAACACACACAATATTGAAGACAGTGTAATTCAGAAGTGCGTGGCGGTGTTTGAGCCCACGACATTCGGAATGAAAGTCGAGTGTCCTCCCACTTACCCAACACGGATTTTAGTTCTCCAAAAATGGGATACCAATAGGATAAGTTGTACACCAATATTGTTCTAATAACAACATAAGAGATGGAGATGGAAGCTTATTTAAATTAGATTTGAGTTGACTTGTCCATGTAAGCATAGGCTTCTTAGGAAATAAACGTTTTGACTTTGACTTATATTATGCACATAAGAATAGCAAAGCAAAATCTATATCAGGTACCAGGACAGCAGAAACGATGAAGAGGTACGTAATTTATCGCTCTATACTATACTCAGGTGCTGGAGGCCAACAACCAATTGTTTTTATTAAGGAGGATTTTTTTTTATGCTGGATAGGCCTTCATTTGACCACAATCTCAGCTGATGTAAAGTGACGATGTGGTCTAAGATGGAGCATGAAGGCCTAGAAGATGGCTTCTCCGGACCACATTACGAAACACGAAAAAATCGCTTCACGCACTGGCCCAGCGCGGAGGGTGGTGACAAGCCGCAGCCGAAGCCTACCACCAGAGACTGTCCTAAGCACCACCCGGAGGTCACGTGTAAGGATTCAGGATAGTTACCAGCGTCCCGGTTGCGGTCGTGGCGCGTCTCCCAGGCGTCGAACAGTCGGTTGTAGTAGCGCGGGCCGGCCAGGTAGGGCAGGTACTTGTGCGTGGCGGGCGACGGGAACACGCGCTCCATGGCGCCGGCCTGCGTCAGCTCGTCCTCCGCCTGCAGCAGGTGCCGCACGTCGTCCGGGGTCAGCGTCGAGAGGATGTCGCGGAGGTACTGGGTTAACAAACAACTTCATTCACCTCTGTGGCTTGGTGGGCGAACAAACAACTTCATTGACCTCAGTGGCACGGTGGGCGAAAGTCCGCCTGACTACATTGAACTCTGTGGCTCGGTGGGCGAACGTCCGCCTGAGGCGCAGGAGGCAACCTCCTGCGCCTCAGGGGTTCGATTTTCGCCGGGGGACCAGATTTTGTACGATCTACAATTTCTGGTTCGGGTCTGGGTGTTTTCTATGTATCATATTATGTACATACAAAAAAATAACTGTGTATTTACAAAATATATATATATTTCTATGTAGTAAGTAGCACGCCCCGGCTTCGCACGGGTAATATTTTTTTTCATAAATATAAAAAGTATTTTATTTTACTTCTAATACCTTCAAGAGTATTATGTGCAAAGTTTCATGATGATCGGTTAAGTAGTTTTTGCGTGAAAGCATAAAAAACAAACTTACATTCGCATTTATAATATTAGTATGATATGATATCAGTCACCTAAGACCCATTGTACAAGCTCTGCTTAGTTTGGGGTTAGGTGATGCTGTGTGAGTAGTCAGGATATATTTATTTATTTATATTATTTAATTATTAAGTCCCACAGCCATGCCATATGAAAGGGACCTTCAAAATTGAATGCCACACCGCTCTATGACGAGAACTAAGAGCCTGTGCATGCTGACTTGTTGAGCCGTCGGCGCATATTACTGAAAGAATGCGCTAATTTTCTTATATTATGCATTTATATTATACAACCTATCATGATAAGGTTCAATTATATGGATAAAGAGCAGCATACATCCTCACAAACTTTCGCTTTTATAATATTAATAGATTTATTTTGTAAACTTAATAGTTTGCGGCTCTACCAAAGTGGTAAAATTTGGCTGTTACTTATAAAATAAGAGTATGATATAACTTTAAAACAATATATATCATTATTATATTAGAAAATACAAAATTTTACTGGACGAAGCCTTCATTTTGATTATAAAAACAATTGAAACTTCATACTATGTTTTTGTTTTCAAATGGCTTGTCTGAATCGAGAATCAAACCTGCCAAATTGGTTATGCACAATACACTCCAAAACGAAACGTCTTTGCAGTTCTTAGTGTCCCTAACTAAGAATAAATATTAAAACAGTAAAACTTGGTAGAAGCTACTGTTTTATGGGAGATGGTGGCCGCTTCCCACTTTAATAAATGTAAATAGCACAATAACTTTCCTACAGATAAAAACTGATATCTATAACTGATATATGATAATATGTCTCTGTAACTTACCATATCTCTGTCTTCCATGTTCGTGTATATTATGTGTTTGTCCCTTTCTTCTTTTGATAGGTATACTGTGTACAATCTGCTATCGTACGGTAATCCAGCCTGCAAAAATATTTTATGTATATTATTTCATATCAATATATTTTTACATAATAAACGTGTTGTCATCCATTCTTTTCTATATCGACAGTTACCATCAGCGGAGATGGTGGAGCAGCATAGGTCTATTTATTAGAAAAAGATATGCATTTTCTGCTTTGCATACTAGTTTTTCAAATATTTTTGTTATTTACTTAGACAAACGTATTGTTATTGGTGATCAGTCCAATGACTAGGCTGTCTAGGCCGTCTGCCCATCCAAAAATAGCCTAGGGGTACCTTTTTTTCGTTTTACCATTATCTTAAAAAAGTGCCCTAGTGAAAGTGAAAGATATAGAGTATGAAAGTTCCGGAGATTGTGACTTGTAAATTTAGTACACATAACACGAAAGCGTTACGTCACGGGGAACTTTAATGCACTGTATCTTCTTGATTATTCGTTTGCAAGAAGAATAATTAAAACTTATTTTTAATAATCTAAATAATGGACTTATTTTTCTCGTCATATACCCGATTATTTCACTGTGACTTACATAATTATGTCTTCGTTCACTACTATTTATTAAGAACTCATGTCACCCGCTCGGCAGTATTAACTATCTTTTAAAGAATATAAATATGACTGGTTATTCAATTTACTTACCAATTTATGTGGTTTATCCTTGGACAACATTTCCAGGTTCGTCTTGACAGGTACTTGGAACTGCGCGATGTTGAGCACTGTGGATACTAGCGGGCCTTTCACGTGTTTGTCTAACGGCGACGCGCTGTGCAGGCTTGGGGATATGTTCACCTGATAATAAAGGAGTCTAGTGAAGGACTTTGGTCATTATTTTAATTTAATGATAGTTTCAGAGATTGAGTATCGATTTAGAGAACTTTCGGGGGTATACATATTACATATATTATAAACTACTACTATTTATTTAGTTATTATATAAGGGCGGGTACTGACAGCGTCCGTTAGTGAATTAATCGGTAGCATTAGGGATAAGGGTGGCGTTGAGGTCGGAACACACCCTCGATCAGAAATCTACACAAACACTAGTGGACCCCTGCAAACTTTGTTTTACAGAATGAAAAATAGATAGTAGCCGATTCTCAGACCTACTGAATACGCATATAAAGTTTGGTAAAAATCGGTAAAGCCGTTTCGGAGGAGTACGGTAACTAACATAGTGACATGGAAATTTTATATATTGAGAATGTGAGAATGTTTGTACCTTTGTAGGGTATAATCTTGCTTGGCTAGTCTGCCACCTTTGTGGTATAAAAAAAATTACAAAATAATAATAATCACTGGATCTACTGAACCAATTTGAATGAAACACAGATTCTCTAAAGCCTAAGAAGTGATATAGGCTACTTGTTACCGCGGCAAATATGTGATACCGAGGGAAAATACATTAAACGCGCGTAAGACCGCGGGGTCCTGCTATTCAAATGAAATCATTCCTATGCCTGAGGACCTCACTGTACAATGGCACCCATCGGTGAGCAAAAAACGGTGGCCCTGATTAAAGCAGATAATGATACACATCCGTAACCTTCGCGCACAGGATTCGAACCTGCATCTCCAGGATTGCGCCCTGACGTGATAGACCAATTACACCAACTGCATTTTTCTGCAAAAAAATAGTTTAACCTGCAAAGTGAGGTTGATCATTTATTAAAAACATTAAAAATTAGATGATGATACCTCCAACAGCCAAGGCTTGAGGTCCTCGTCCAGCAAGACGTCGATCCCGAAGAGCTCGTAGCAGTTGTACCGGGAGGTGATGTTGGCCTTGGTCAGCGAGCTGATGCTGGCCTCGCCCGCGATCAGCGTCTTTATCACCAGCTCCTTGATGGACTCCCACAGGAGGCTGGTGTCCACCATTTTCTCAGTCTTCAGGTAGCTGAATAGGGTTTGTAATGTCCTGGAAGAAGAGATGAGGAATTTCGTGTTTTTATCTTCACGTAGGATAAAATAAAACTGCTTCCGAAGACTGTTCTCTTAAATGTGCTAAACTACATTCGATTTTCATGGAGTTTCAGCAATAAAAAAGAGAATCAAAGAGAAAAGTTAATGTGTAATCATTTTATACATAAAACCGGTAGCGTCATTAAGTATATTTTATAAAGTACCCATATCAGATGTATAGTACACGTAAAAACTCTACTATCATCGCTAGATGTTATTGTGTGGATCAGTATATTTATTAATTATTTTATTAAAGGAAATTGTTTTAATATACTTGCATTAAACATCATGTTGGCGTTAAGATTGGTTAAAATATTGTCTATTAACAAGGCTGACAGATTGCACGTTCCTAACGGAACACTTTGAATAGAAAAACTCGGAACAAGTGTAGCACCTTACGAAAATGAAAATGGTTCTATAAGATTGTGATGACAATAGTATTTAATTTACCATTTATGTCCTTCACAGGAAGCGAAGTCCTCGTTGGGCGTGTAGTTCTTAGACAGCCGGTTGATGGAGTAGTTAGTGAGGTGCATATACCGGTCGTTCAGCGAACCCAAATCGTCGTTGTACTTTACTGAAACAAAAATAAACTGCTTAGTGAATTTGGAAACTAAAGATAACGTACACAGAAATGGGTACAATGTAAGGGGTTTCCGTTTATGATTATTTTGCCTGCCTACAGGGTGTCTACGAGAACAAGTCTAAAAACATTTTTATTATAAAATTCTTGTATTTGTCATGCACATGAAATATACTTGCAAAATTTCGGCTTAATCTGAACTCGGGAAGTGTCAAATTTAACTTACAAGATTTGATTGCCACAGACAAACATCGGGTCAGGTGAAACTAAAGAAAATCTTATAAAAAACAGAATTATTATTCTATTTTACTCTATGAATCGATAAATAATATCAAGCAACATCACTATTTTAGTTTGCCCTCAAAATTAGGAATAGATATCAGGGTATACTCGTGACGAAGGGGTTGTCAAGCGCAGTAATGGGTGTTTTGCTCCAAGAACACGCTGCACCTAGTGAATATCCCATGACTGGGTCTTACGGCGCCCACAGGAGATGATAGAGGCAAAATTCTCGTGTACGCACGACAATTAATACAACGTGATCAAAATGCTTGTGTTCGTTTTTACCTACCAATCCCTCGACGAAGCCATATCTCTCCGTATATTAATGCTAATGGTATTCTTAATATGTCTTCTCGCCGAAAGCTCCATCTAGCCACTTTACTCTTTGGAATAATTAAAAATCGCCAACCGGACTACTTGTTCGAGAAACTTCAATTTTCCAACCGACATGTTCGAATTGCCATTCGTCTGCTGTATCCTAAACATAGAACGGCAGCATTTCGTGGCAGCTTTCGCTATGCTGCCACGAAGTGCTGGAATAATCTGCCCCCTCCGGTAAAAACTTGTAAAAATGTCTGTTCTTTTAAGAAAAATCTAAAAAAATATCTATTAGAGTCACAAATAGATCTCACCAATATGCAACATTTCCGTTCTATAATCTAACTTAATTTTATTTCTAACCAATGTACTTTGCTGTACCGTGTCCGTGTTATAGTATTTGCAATTTTTGTAAATAATTATATTACTTATAAAATATAATTATATTTATACTAATGATTAATACTTTTATGCTTCTCATTTATTATATATTTTTTTATCTTAATATCTTTGATATTGAACACTATGCTATGTTTCTGTTATGTTTTAAGTAATTTGTAAGTAGTATTTAAGTTTTTTGTAAATAGAGTGCACTCACGCTCTGCACCAATCGGTTACCACGGAAGACCAGCGTTACAGCAGATTAGTCTGCTGTAGCATAATGCTGAGTGGAAGCCCTTTTTGTTACAATCTATGTACTAAACAATTTATGTGTAATATGTTGTATATTTGTAACAAAATAAACATTTTATGATTATGATTATGATTATGATTATGACAATTACATCTTCATCCCACTATAAGTTGTAACAAACTAACCTGATGCGAATCTCGCGAGGCCGTCCTTGTAGAGATAGACACGGAGAGGGTGAACAGAGGTGACTAGCACGTACAAGCGCATGTCGAACTTGTTGCCGTTGATGAGGTACGGCTTGGACACGTAGCGTTGGACCACGACGGCGCGTTTCTTGGGGATCTGTGTCCAGCGGGAGACCACTTTGATGCCTGTGCCTCTGGCTGATGCGGGCTGGAAGGGATATACGATGAGTAATCTTTACTGAGTGTTCTGGAGTGGAGACCGCGACTCGGCAAACGTGGTGTAGGACGCCCTCCGGCCAGGTGGGATGACGACCTGCGAAAGACTGCAGGCAGATGCTGGATGCGTCAAGCCGAGGACAGGGCGCTATGGCGCTCATTAGGGGAGGCCTATGTCCAGCAGTGGACTAAAATAGGCTGATGATGATGATGAATCTTTACTAATATTATAAAGCCGATGAATTTGTTTGGTTGAACGCGCTTATCTCAATAACTACACTACAAATCCGATTTCTAAAATTATTTCAGTGTTGGATAGCGAATTTATCTAGGAAAAGAAGCCTATACCCTTCTTTTTACCGCGGAAATATCCGTAAAACACGGGCCGTGGCGCTAAAAGCTAGAGATTAATAAATTAAATCATTCTCACAAATGAGACAGCCCATTTTAACACCGTATGTTATATGCTAATATGTGTCTCTTATAATTTAAACTGTATGCATACATATAAATAACTAGGGGTCAATTTTGAATATAAATAAATTAATAAAATAAATCTAGACGATTTATTTCTTGCTTGCTAATGTATGACAATAACGCCAGTTACTTTTCTCATAAATTTATATCAGACCTAAGAAAACCATAGGTACTTCAAAATAAAAAAATACTTTATAACACATTTAACTAAATCTGCCGACTGTTTCTGTAAAAGAACCTCCTTTTTACCCGACTGCGCGACGCAAAGGAGTGGTAAGCTTAGGTACATCAAGCTAGTGCTAGTGGTGGTTCACAAAAATATAACTAATTATACCGTAGCTTGTTCCCGCATGCAATGCATTTCCCAACATTAGAGATGTTGAAGACCTTGTTTTTTGTTTTTCAGTTATATTGTGACTTTACAGCCGGGTTTTTTTTTATTATTAAAATAAATATGATTGTCATCGGTCGAAATCATGGATTAAGGATTACGACAGGCCCTTTTCGAATTTAAATGAATCAAAAAAATATGCAATCATCTTTAGCCGATCTCGAGGAAGCATCCATTTATTTCCAAACAAAATATTCACTCAAACTCACTGGTTTAATAATCCACCTCTCATTATTGGCCGCGTGTTTCTGCCAATCGTGTTTCAGCAGCTTCATGTCATGCGGCAGTACGTATGTCTTCGGCATGATCCCGAACTCGTCCTCGCCGTACTTCGAGCACAGCTTCTGCAGGTTTCTCCACAGCCTGTCTTTGCGACCGATTTGGAATGTCCCGGGGAAATGGTTCATCTTCTGCCCGTCCTTGATAGCTCTGAACATTAGGGACTTCATGTGTTTGCCCCATATGCCTATCCATTCGACGGTTTCTGTAAAGATGCAATTTCTTGTAAGTTTTTTATTAAGAGTTCGTTTCATAAAGCAATTATGATAATATTTGTAATAGTATTTAAGATTTGTGTTCTGATTAATTATGTTTAATATTTGTGTTGTTATGCTTTGAGTTATCGTTCTCTGTATATATTCTTTAAATAGACGGTAGGAAAATCTAAATTCCAATTCCAATACCTTAATTTCCTTATTTTGTATTTTATTTTGAATACCAAATAAGGACATTAAGATTTGTAAAACTAAACAATGGAAATAAATGATTTTGTAACTTGCATATTAAAAGTAAAACTCAAACAAAAATAAATTATAAATAAAATAAAGTCACAGAAAGTTTAACCATCAAGGAGGTGCAGTTTGTACTGCTCCGGTACCAATAGGATACAGATTTCTAGTATGTTACTAAGATTTCGTTGTTGTGTATTGTATTGTATGAGTCACAGTCAGTTTATCCACCTGGCAATATAGCGCAGTTGTAAGTTCTAAACTCTTACAGAACTATTTTATTTATTTAATTATTAAAAAGTTTCCTTTAACACATTATTATAATAAAACATTCTGAAAACGCTTAGGGGTTTGAAAGATCTAATTTCTAGATATCTGTTGTACCAAAGAAAGCTCAACTCAACTCAGTATAAAAGCTTAGACAAGCTTAGACCAAAATCATGGTATGTGTGTGACATAACCATGATTTTCCGTTACGCCATAAGTTAAACCACACCATTGGTAGACATTTATTGACCACAACGTCAAGTTTTGGTCAATATGCCTACTAAGTCGTAAATGGAAGGATTAAGGATTTTTGACAACTTAAGCTTTAAGTGATTTTCTGAATAAATATTATTATTATTAATGCTACCAGTTTAGTTATTATTATTGGCGATGCAAAGTTTCTAACTAGCGCCTCTAGTGTCAAAATTGTGAAGCTGTCTAAGAACGACACTTTGACAGTTTTCGTTACAATTAACGTCAGGGAAAAACATTAATAATATATATATATATATTTTTTATGCTAGATTAGCCTTCATTTGACCACAATCTCACCTGATGTAAAGTGACGATGTGGTCTCAGATGGGACATGAAGACCTAGAAGGTATAATACAAATCAGATAAAACTTCAACAAATAAACAAAGTGTCGTTCTTAGACAGTTTCTAAATTTCGCCGCTAGAGGCGTGCGGATAATCTTTGCATCGCCAATAGTCCATTTGGCATTTATCAAATTTTGTGTAGATTATTATTATTGTTATTATTTAGCTCGACGCCCACCTAACATCATGGCCTGAAGTAGCAAGAAATAGAGGCGAATGGAAAGAGAAAAGGGAGGCCTTTGCCCTGCAGTGGAACAGAATGGCTAATAAATAAATAAATAAATAATAATTATTATTGTCAATTTTGTTTATTACTTACCTTCCTGCGGACACTCGGCGGTGTCACACTCGCTCTTGACGAGTCGGAAGCCGGAGTTGGTCAAGGTCTTCTGCACGACGATGGGCGTGATGGTGGTGAGCTTCCACTTGAGGTGCTTCTGGATGGGAGCCGGCACCTGCAGGGGCGCGGGCTCGTCGTGCGACACGAACTTCAGGTAGGGCGGCACGCGCGGGAACAGGGACGGCCGTAGGCAGCTGCTCACCGCATCTGGTATGCTGAGTGGGGAATCTGGGAATTAACATTATTTATTTATTAATTGGAAAACCAAAAATTTACAAATACAAAATCTATATAAATAAAAATGAACTGTTGTTCGTTAGTCAGATTAAAACTCGAGAACGGATGGGCTGATTGAGCTGATTTTGATTTTAAAATGTTTGTCGTAGTCCAGAGTAGGTCTAAACGGTGAGCAAATAAGGAAAAATTGCCGGGAACTTTTTTTACCCGTACGACGCCGGGGTGGGCCGCTAGTAACAAATAAAAATAACACTTGAAAGCTTAATCAAGGTTTTCACGTATATAAAACATAATACTGTGAACAAAAACAAACAAAAGCGCATCAAAGTAACAACACACTTAGATATACAACTAACATTATCTAATAAGAAAAACTGACGGAAAATCAACAGAAAAACTCTCTGCTCATTATTTATTGATTTAGGTAATTTTCTCTACTCTGACATGGAAATATTATGTTGTATCAAAAAAAGCTTTTTGTTATTGTGATTATCATTCTTTAGTGTGTTTTTATCAATGTTTTTAAATTTATAGATTTGACAAGGTCCCTGATAAGCCGCTGATGAGAATTCACATGTACGAAATCTAACTAAACCAAGTGTACTCTTAGTTCCTAAGGTGGATGAATAAATGAATTACTGAACAAATTAGTTTCAATTAAAAAAAACTAAAGTCAAAATTTATTACAGTTTTATAAAACAAGCTTAAAATAAGTACTTCTTAATAATAATTATCTAGGTGAGTGGTTGCATACTTCTTATTAACGAATTTCTACATCCATAGTTGTAATGTGCGGCAAATTTTCAAAGTGCCAAGTTAACTAAATATATAATCTTTAGTCAACATAACGAAACTTATTTATAACTTACAAATAAGTGTAGAGAGTGCATAATATTTACTAGTAGATTTTTATCCCTTTAAATACTGTTTAATACAAAGACCTACATAAATTATATAAAATGTGTATTTATTAACCTTTGCGCGTGGGCAGAGGCTGAAACGGATGCGTAGTATGTAAAGCAGTTAGAAAATCCTTCGTCAAGAATTCTTTATTCAGATGAAGTTTCTCTGAAAAAGTTTGAGTATCTTAGTAAGCTTTCTACCGTACGAGTTACCTGACAAACAAACATTCTAAGGGCCTGTTTCACCATCTCCGAGTACAATTAGACAATGGTTAAAATATAAAGATATTTCGCTCAGTGACATGTGATTTTTGACATTCTTGACATAACTAACGACTGACACGTCATATAAACACAACTAACTACTGCTATTGCTTAGTCTACTCGGATTGGAATTTATTTTTAAAGTGTAAAATGATGCATTTGGTGCGGTCACCTATCTAAGTACTGACCTCGCGCAACGTCGTTTAACTTTATGAAAATTACGTTTGTTGTATGGAGGCCTCCTTATATATTTATTTATTGTATTTTTAGTGTAAGAGAAATCATCATCCTTCAACATTTCCACTCTCTATCTATCACGGTTCTTGACGGCCTGGTGACAGACAGGCAGACAACGCAGTCTTAGTGATAGGCTCCCGTTTATTTATTTATTTATTTGCTCACATGTACATTTATGCAGATATAGGTCAATTGTTACATCTTAAGTCGATATGTACATGCACCCCGGAGGGGCACTGCAAATTGGGTTTGCGTCAAATTACATTATAAAGAAAAACAATTTTATACAATATTCTTATGTCATTCAAACTAATCATCAATGTTAATATAAAAAAAAACAATTATTAATTAAAATTAAATGATAAATATAAATAACAATATATAATAAACCGATAGTCAGTTGTGAACATCCTTCTACCTACCTACCTACTTAAGTATATATAAAGTTTTATATTAGTACATATTTATGATTGTCTGTAAGGTATGGGTTTATATGGACCTGAGATGTCTGAAATAAAAGATTTATTATTATTATGTCAATTTATCACTAAGGAATTCGTCAACGGAATAATAACATTTATTTATGAATATTTTTTTCAAATTATTTTTGAACGTCAAATCTTTCTCTTCATTTTTAATTTTAATTGGTATTTTATTGAATATTTTTGATAGCCTATGGTTCGGACTCTTACTCCCTAATTTAATTTTTGTCGATGCAGGTATAATTTTGTTTTAATTTCGCAGGCTATAATTTTCATTTAGGTCTAAGTTTGTTTTAAAGTATAAGTTTTGATATTTCCTAACAAATAGCGCGGCTTGATAAATATAGAGGGAAGGAAGTGTGAGTAAATTATGTTTTATTGTGTGGTTTGCAACTGTTACGCGGTTTTATGTTCAGTAAAATTCGAATACATTTCTTTTGCAGGATAAATATTTGTTGGAAGTCTGTACTATCGCCCCACAGAATAATGGAGTAATTAAACCATCCGTAGGCATAGGCATAATACTATAGGTAGTATTTGTTTTCAATATACCCAGAGCGTACACAAATTGAGACAGTTTACTTTTAAGTTTATGGATATGCGACTTCCAATTAATTCAAATTTGTGTCCAGTGTTATGCTATCTAGTGAAGGCTAAAATCAGTTAACTCGTCACATATTCAGTTTTTCTTTAATGGGGATCAGATCAAGCGCGGCCCTTTGATAGGTTCTAAATTGAACCATTTTAGTTTTAGTAATGTTTATTTCTAAATTATTATTGTGGAGCCATGTAAGACAGTCATTAAATACCGAACTAATATTTTCTATGTCAATAGGGTTTTTGCTTTCGAACAGTATTGATACGTCATAGCGAACAAGGTACATTTTTCAGTAATACATTTAGGAAGGTCATTTATATATATATTAAAAAAAGTATGCACCCAACGACGCTTCCTTGAGGAATTGAATTATTTATAATTTTTATGTCAGAAGAAATATTAGTTATATGATTATTTATGTCAAAATTACTTAATTCTACAAACTGTTCTCTATTGTTTAGGTATGTCCGGAACCAATCATGCGCCCTGCCTCTAATACCACAATGATATAATTTTTGTAATAGTATTTTGTGGTTGACATTGTCATATGCCTTCGACATGTCATTAAATATACCTATAGCGCACTTTTTATTATTTAACATATGATAAATATCCTGTACATAATTATATACTGCTAAAGTCGTGGATCGATTTTTGCGAAAGCCATATTGGCAGTTATCTAGGATTTGGTATTTTTCGAGAAAGTGGCAAATTCGATTGACCATAGCCTTTTCAAAAATTTTTGAAAAACTTGGTAGCAAGGCTATTGGTCGGTAGCTTGTAGGATTTTGCGGTTTGCCGCCTTTTTTTAATATAGGCTTAATCTTTGCAAGTTTTAACATACGTGGGAAAACTCCCTGGTCAAAAGATTGATTTATTAGACACATTTTTTTATCAGAGTTGGTGGAATCTCGTCCGCACCGTAACTATTTTTATTGCCTAAACTTTAAATCAGGGGTCGGCAAGTAGTTTTAGGTAGGGTCCGGATATTGCTCGAAAATTTTTAATAGGTCCAGAAAAAAAAACAACTGATAATAATTAAGTACAGCTTTTTATTTCCTAAAATTAGTGAGAAAAATTGCAACGGCGGTCTTGAGCCAGGTTTTTATAGTTTGGTTCTCGTGAAGAACAGCTAATTCGAAGAGTGTCTTTTATTCTGGAACGATATTTGTATTTCAAAAAATTCATTTAAAAAAGATGTTTCGCATTATGTATGTCGAGCCAAACATAGTGGCCAAATTGATAGCAAGTTTTTTGCAATTTTCATATTTTTCTGGGACATGTTTAACCCAAAATTCTTCAGTTGACACCTTTTTATATATTTGCAAAGACACATCTTCTTGCAGATCGATTATTTCCATTTGAAGTGATGGCTCGACGGCGCGGCGGCGCGATGTTTTTGATCGATGTCGATGTTGTAAAACAGATTAATTGGATTAGGTAGGTACTAAGTTAGATTGGTTCAAAAATACTACGTATTTATACCTACATTACAATATTTGGCGGTCCAAGGTTCAACCTTTCGCGGTCCGCAAACGGACCGCGGTCCGCCTGTTGCTGACCGTTGCTTTAAATTATGTTCATAACTTCCCGTGGATCGACAGGTTTAAGGTAGATCGAATTAGTGGTGGTCGATCGCACGGGGCGAGTGCACGGCTGCGCTCGCGCCTGCCCGCTATGCAATACAGGGCTTTTAGTGCCTACGGACGCAAAGAAATCATTGAAATGTTTGGCTACTAGTTTTGGGGAACTACAGTTTAATATTTATGTTTATCGAAATGTTTTGATGTGTGTGTGACCGGTTTCGTGCGTTTGTTATAGAATTTATTGTATACCACATGGTTTTAGTTTAATTGGTTGATTTTTTCATGTTTTTAATATAATTAAGTTTTTTTGACATCTTAATGAGTTTCTTAAGGATTTTTTCGTAACTTTTAAAGTGGCTTTTCAAGATAGTGCTATGTGTTTGTGACATGATTATCTTAAGCATTCTTTTGTGTTAACAAGAAACATTCAAGCCCTTCGAAAGGTATGCTATTTTTCTATTGGTTTTTAGTTTTATTTGTTTTACAGGGAAATGCTGGTTTAAATAGGTTTGTTTTTTGAAATAAGATATTTTATAATTTTCATCCAAGTTGTCGTGCATGAAAAGATTATCCCAGTCAATATTTTTAAGGTTATTTTTAAATGAATTAATACTTTTTTTGTCAAAAACTCTTTTCTGTACGATAGTGGTTTTGTCGATGTTATCATTGTGTTTTATTGAGTTTTGCGTTTGTAAATAGGTTAGTCCGCAGTGGTCCGAGATCCCGTGGTTTTCGACTGAAACCGTGTCATTTATTTTATTCGAGAATAATTGGTCAATGCAAGTGGATGTTGTCAGAGTAATGTGGGTCGGTGAAATTACGATTTGATGAAATCTATTTTCAAGCATTGTATTTTCCAGTATCTGCTGATTTTTACTTTTGGCGAACCAGTCAATATTGAAGTCCCCAGTTTAACCCTTTGGGTACGGAACTCTAAAAAAATATGTGTTACCTTTAGAGGGGGCCTTCTTACTGAGGACAGCACTGCCGTTGACCCTCGGATTGCTGTTAGGGACCTTCGGAGCTGGTGGTTCCTCTTTCTTCTCCTGGGAAAGCGCTTCTGCTACAGGAATTATGAGGTCCATCTCCATCTGCCAGGGGTCGGGCGACGGTGATCTGCTGTGGGCACTGGAAGAGGAAGGAGACATTATAAGCGACTTATGGTATGAAATGTCTTGACAATGTTATTTCTTTGATCATTTTTAATTTAAATTAACTTTAAGTTGACCTGTCTATGTATGGCCTGTGCTTCTAAGGATTTTTTTTATTATTATTGATAGGCCTTTATTTGACCACAATCTCACCTGATGTAAAGTGACGATGTGGTCTAAGATGGAGCATGAAGGCCTAGAAGATGGCTTCTCCGGACCACATTACGAAACACGAAATAATCGCTTCACGCACTGGCCCTGCCCGGAGGGTGGTGACAAGCCGCGGCCGAAGCCTACCTTCAGAGACTGTTCTTAGCACCACCCGGAGGTCACATGTAAGGATTCAGAGGGTTACCACTTACGGACGTGAACAGACAAAACCTCCAAAATTTGACTTTGAATTTGGAAATTTGACTTTGACTTTGCCCTTAATTCCTTTCGAGCTTTCGGAACATGTTACAACGATAAGCTTTGAGTGATTTCCCGTCAAATTGGGGACAGAACAATTAATTTACGAAAATTTGCATAGGATTGAAACAGGACCGTTACAAATTAATTAACGCCCGACGCAAAGGGGTGTTATAAGTTTGTCTGTCTGTGTGTGGCATCGTAATTCCCGAACGTGTGAAACGATTGATTTAGTTTGTTCAAAAAGTTATTTAATAGAGCGTCTTATTTGTTTTATTAAAATCAGTTTAATATTACTTTTTACTTTTCAGGGAACTACGTTTTAGATTAATAATTTAGATTAATTTCAATTTAAAATTGTATTTTCTGATGTTAACAGCGTTAAAGTTGGCAACATGTACTTAATAATAAATATCATATTAAGTATAGTTTATTAGCAAGAATTTAGCAATTAGTTATGTGTACGTTAACTAATTGTATTTTTTTTATAAAAACAAAACAACACAAAATTTTACAATTTATTAGTATGTATATTGTATATTTGTTTCTTCAATCAATTCATATTAATCAAAATACGTCCTTACATCATATCTCTAACTATTATAGTTTGGTGACAATAAGCGATTTTTTATATTAAAAAATTAAAATACCACTGTTTGAAAAGGCTCTTTATTTGTATCTTGGTATTAATCCTTAACAAAATAAATATTTTTTTATGTAAGATTGCTTTAAAACCTTTATATAACTTTTTGAATTATTAGATTCTGACATTCCATTCAAAAGATATCACGAGTTAATTTTTTTTAAAATAACTGCTCGGCGGCTAACTATGCGTTGTGGAGTGGCGTCACTCGGGCACGGATGTACGGGAGGGGGGTTAAGATCACGAAATAATCTGCCGTGCGGGGTCGGCTCCCTACTGAATGGTCGTGTGCGGAAATAAAAAAAAGTGTGTGTGTGTCAGCTACGACGCACGATTGGAGTTTACTCCTTACGAACTATAATTATGATATATATCGAATAGAAAAAAAGGGTAAATGAACGCATCTGCTTAAATGATAAGAGAAACAAACATATATCTGTAATTATTCGGATTATTTATATTACTTCAATAAAGCGTATTACATAAAGTGTGTTACAAAATAATATAAATAAAATACAGCAATACCTCTTTGCGCGCTACTTCGTAGTCTCAACTACGAAGTATCGCGCAAAGAGGAAACCCCGAGAATGAGATACGCTGTGTAATGTATTCCATCTCATTCTTTTACACGTTCAATCCTACAGATATATATGTTTGTCTCTTTCTACGTAACGCCTCAACTTTCGTGTTACACTTTTTGATTTGACTCCTCATAAAATTTCCGTACCGGGCCTTATAACTCAAATCGTTTCTTAAGGAGTAAACTCCAAAAATTATCGCTTGATAATATTTTGTCGCTTAGTTAGTAGTTAATAATTCGTTAACAGGTAACTAATCCCATTCAAAAAGTTATTTCCAGAACTAAACCCTAGCATATAGCATAGATATTGTACATTATCGTCGGTTGCAGGTTCAATTGGGTTAACCACCAAAACACGTAAAATAAGTTGAGTATACAGTTTTTTTTAGTTTTTTTCTGCTCTTTCGAATAGAATAATAATGGAATTCTAGCTTTAAAAAAATACAGTTACGCTTTAACTGTGAATTTGCAGACTTCCGTCGAAATTATGTTGTAACTGAGTTGGTATGTGATCCATTTACGTAAGTCGAATTGTTGTATTCCTATGACCAAAGAAGGTTAAGTTGGTGTATGTATCTTGGCAAACCAGCATTGCTCTTACACTAATTCTTAGCTTGAACGAAAAATTATAACCACACATACACCAATATAAAACCAACTTTCTTCAAAAAACTAACGTTACACCAATTGACCCGAACCAAGTTTATGTTTGTTGTCGGTTACACCAATTTGAGCATTGCAATCAATAGTATGTTTTCTCTTACCTTAATCTTTTTAAAAATTATAAATCTAAATTTTTTAAATATAAGAAAAAACCCCGATTAGAATCCTTCAATTTCCTTAAAGGTAAAACACCATAATAATGTGTAATGTGCACGCAATGCGCTTTCATTTGATACCCCACTCGAGATTATTGCAGATTTTCGGTTTTCCTTCCCCACTCTAACCCCCACAATTTTTAAACGGCACAACCGATTTTCATGAAACATGTCTAAGAGAACTCGCGCCAGACTCACCTTTTAAACAAAAAAAAACTAAGTTGAAATCGCTTCATCCGTTCGGGAGCTATGATGTCCCAGACAGATAGACACGTCAAACATATGACACCCCTCTTTTTTTGTCGGGGGTTAAAAATGAATCGCAAAATGTGTTGTTAAGCGCATAACTCAACAACGCCTATACCAATTTAGCTAATTTATTTTTTTAAATGTTTGTTGGAGTTTAAGGATGGTTTTTACGGAGAAAAATTCTAATAAATTTGAAACAATTTTGAATAATTACCCGTGCAAAGCCGGGGCGTGCCGCTAGTTATATGTATATATAATTCTTCTGTGAGTGTGTATGTCACTGAACTCCTCCTAAATGGCAGGATAGATTTTGATGAAATTTGTTGTGTGTTTAAGTGGGTTTCGAGAATGGTTTAGATTCACAATACGGTCAACTAGATATTGTTTTTTGAGACGTGGGACAGGACAAAGTCTGTCGGGTCGACTAGTAAAATTATAAAGTAAAAAATATGTTATTCAGTTGAACGCCATTTTTTCTTCAATCTTATTCGTCGAAGTTTACATTATAGACGTTGTTATTGAGTGTTTGTCAATGTCGTGTCAATCAATAACAGCATTAACATATTCAATCAGACTGTCTGACCGTGAAATAACACGGTGAATATGATTTCAATTCCATGCCAATATATTAGGTCCTTACATATGAAATTGGCGTTTTGTATGGGAGGAACAAAAAGTCGAATATTTTTTAATATAATATATTTAATTAATCAAAGTATGAACCATTATTTTCTATGCACTTTTGCCATCTTATAGGTAGTTCATTGATCCCTTTACTAAAAAAACCAGTCGGACGGGAATCAATAAAATCTTTGAAGGCGATTTGGACTGCCCCATCGGAGTTGAATTTTTTCCCTTGCAAGAAGTTATCCAAATTTCGAAAAAAATGGTAATCTGTTGGAGCAAGGTCCGGGGAGTACGGAGGATGTCTTAGACTTTCCAATTGAAGCTCTTCTAATTTAGTAGCCGTCTGTTGCGCAGTGTGTGGTCTAGCGTTGTCGTGAAGCAGCAGTGGCGTGGAGCGATTGACCAGCCTAGGTTGTTTAGCCGCTAGCTTTTCCATCATGGTTTGCAATTGCTGACAATAGACATCAGCCGTAATAGTCTGGCCAGATTTGAGAAAACTGTAATGAACAATACCGGCACTAGTCCACCAAACGCTTACAAGTAACTTTTTTGGGGTTAATTTTCGCTTGGGGCAGGATTTGGCTGGCTGGCCAGGATCCAACCATTGCACTGAGCGCTTCCGATTATCGTAAAGAACCCATTTTTCATCACAGGTAATGATTCGGTTTAAAATACCTTCATTATTGTGCCGGTTTAGTAATGTAACGCAGCAGTCGACGCGCGTTTGCCGGTTTGCTTCAGTCAATTCGTGAGGTACCCACCTTTCAAGCTTTTTAATCTTCCCAATTTGCTTCAAGTGAATTAAAACAGTTTTATCACTAACACCGCAGCCTGCAGCTAACTCGGACGTGGTTTGCGATGGATCCGCTTCCACAATAGCCTTCAACTCTTCATTATCAACTTGAGTCTCAGGCCGTCCACGGGGCTTGTTCTGCAAGTCGAAATTTCCAGAACGAAAACGTTGGAACCAAAAACGAACTGTGTTTTCTTTTGCAACACGACCGCCATACACATCATTCACCCTTCGAGTTGTTTCCGCAGCACTAGTGCCACGGCGGAACTCGTACTCGTAAATAATGCGATATTTTAAGTTTTCCATTTTGTAAAATGAGTGACGCAAACAGAAAAAAACAGAAGAAAAAAAACAAATGAATGACGATCATCGAAGCACAAATACATGAGTCTATAGCTGTACAAATTTGAATTTGGAATTCCTTACCAAAGAGGAGAAATTTGTGATTAAAGTGGCCAGTACGAAAAACGCCAATTTCATATGTAAGGACCTAATACTTATCTTTTGTACACTGAAATGTCGTTTACCAAAACTATCTCTAGCTGTAATGATTTTTACGATAAAGTTACGTTCAAGGTTACGGATGCGTCTTAAATCTTTTTCGGCATACAATTTCAAAATTATCTAGACTTTTATGCCTTTCTTGTCCCAGATATCGCTGGAAGGACATGGTGGAGGCCGACCTGCGAGGGCGCGGGGTTGAGAACTGGTCAGAGCTAGCGCAGGCTAGAGACCGGTGTAAGCCTCTCGTTTCGGAGGCCTTCTTTGGATCGCTAAGCCACAATAGTTAGTTAGTTAGCTTTGTTGTGCAGCTAAATGGAGTGCTATAATCTCAGGAGTCACCGGACAGATGTCAAAATTATTATTTTTGTGCGAAGAGACTTTTTGACGAGTTTGAGTTTAATTATCCGATCCGATATCGATGTCGGACGCCGATAGCCGATTTGATTTTATAAGCCCTTAATAAGGTATGGTTTAGATTTATGCTTCTAACTGTCCAGTGTTCACCCGCATGTTTGTGAGGATGTAATATAAGTGTGTTTGTTGCTCTTTCACACAAAAAGTTGATGAAACTTCACAATAAAATAGCTTACATATCAGAATAACACACGGGCTACATTTGACCGCTGTAAAATACCACATTTCGCGGGAAAATCAATGATTGCCAGCAAAGCTCGGCTTGGTTCAATATTTTCAGTATAGTATGTAGTAGTACATTAATGGACAACAGCGGCTTTTGTCCATTACTATAAAGATACGCGGGAAATTTTATACTACGCGGGGCTAGTGTTCAATGTGTAAGTGATACTCACTCTTCTCCTTCCTCATGCACGTCGCAGTCCAGTTTACTCGTAGACTTCATCTTGCCGGCGTTGACTTTGGCTTTGGCTGCGACTTTCGGCTTCTTCTTGGCGGGTTTGACGGCGCGTTTCGGCGCGACGGCGGTGACGGAGCTGACGGGGAGCGCCGGGCTCACGGCCGGGCATGTGGGGGTGGGGGTGTCTTGGCGGGACTGTGGACAACGTGAGGTTAAATAAAATATCATGATTTTCTACTGTAATAAGGCACAAACGGGTAACACGGAGTGGTATTCAAAGACTCGACGAGCACATTTTAAAATAATAATGTTTTTTAACTTTTAATGGAAGTAAGGCTTTGAAGTTTTTTTTTTTAATATTTTAAATTTAGTTTGTTCTTGGTTTGGTTGAACGCGTTAATCTTATGGATGAATGGACCTTAAGCTGATAAGCATATTTTTTCGGGTGTTAGCGTCATGTAAACACTTATCCTATAATATTTAACGACAAATATTATTATTTTTATATTCTTGTTAAGACTCACTTCTTTCTAACATCATCATTCTTCCATTATTTTTGTCGTACTTCCATTTTGTGATATTTATCAGTGATAGATAATTTACGTCTATCTATATTTATAAAAATGAATTGCTGGTCGTTAGTCTCACTAAAACTCGAGAACGGCTGAACGGATTTATCTTATCTTAGTCTTAAATGCGAATAGAACTAGAACTAATATTCTAAATTTGTGTAGAATAAATTAAGACGATGTAATATAGCTTACTAGTGAAATGCAGGGATTATTATTAGTTTCAACCTATAAGTGGGGTTTATCAATTTAAAAAAAATAACCTGAAATACTATTTTACGTAATAGCAGGACTATCGATATCAACTTAAAGTCTCATAACCTTCCTCATCGAATTACTGAGTCAAGTTCCCTATTCCCATTATGACAGCATCGGTAGACATCGGCATGCGACAAGTGAGGGAACACATTCTCCGAGCCCAAAATAAACGGTACATGAATCAGAACGCGTTTTTAAATATAGGTCAAACACTAAGTGGACTCATTACGCGCTAGCGGGGACATAAATATTTTTTTTTTATGATTTTGAGATAAAATTGCATTAAAGTTGCAAATTGCAACGTTAACAGCTTATTATAACGATTGACGTAAGTTGTGCAGATTTGGTATGGACAGACACTATTATTAAAATTTAACGGAAATTGTATGTATTAAAATAATAATATAGTAAACACACACACTGTCACACAATTAACACACATAATATGCATACACTGTAGAGTAAATATTTAATACTTAGATTAAAAGGTTTACGTAATAAACATTTAAATCTATATTATTCTACTGTTAATCAAGTAGAATCAGTAATTATTTTTGTTTTCTATTGTGCTCTCTTACATATATTATTATTTTGAAGTTTTTAAATTGTTTACATACGACGCAGTCTATTCTGGAGGTGGGCTCTGGCAAAACACAGTTTTCAACTTTTGCACTGTTATAAATTTACCTGTTCTTGTCAAAATACATAAGTATTTATTTTTTATTATTATTATTATAATGGTGATTGCATCTCCTCAACTAGGCTTACACTGAAGAAAAAACTTTTTTATGTACATCTATAGCGTATTATCTATTTAAAACTTTTAATCAGTCATCTGATAAAATATGCAAACACCACACATTGTAAAAAAAATCGTGAACTCTTCATAACAACTAAAACATTAGCTACACTCACTCGCAGACCACGTGCTGAAAAATGTAAATTAAAACACCTTGACGAAATTGGTGCGTCAGAGAACCGAAATATCTAAGGAAAATTTATATTAATACAGTTGAAGTCAGTAATGGAATATCACGTGTTTTGTCTTCTAATATACGATTCTTCTTTCTACTTTGATGATAATTAAAAAAACCGTAATGCGAAACCAGAAATTGATAATGATACATGCTGAAAATCAACTCCTTGGGATCCTAATAAACTGAATATGACGGATTTATACAAGCCAGAGTGTTCATAATAAAAGTAATGTAAATTATAGTATTTATTCATAGATCATAATTATCTTATACATACTATAATTTACATTACATTTATTGGGCTGGCCTGGACACCATTAAAGTACACACATTTTATTTTTTATTTTGTACACTTTATACTATAAAAGTCAGATCGGTCTTGTGATAAACATGGAATACTTACGTAGCTATGTTACGATACTACATAAGCCACGTATTATCCCGAAAAGTGAAGAAAGTAAAAGTTGCATTATATCGCAGGCCAATTATCGAGCGAACAAGCTGTAAGCGGTCCATTCTTGCGCTATCCCGGTCAGTTGCCGCTCAACAATTCAAGCATATACAGGGTGGAACAAAAGTTTAGTAGGAGAAAGTCTGAAAATATAATCTGAGAATATATCAAACCCTTAAATAATATTATTACAGGATATGAATAAAACTCATTTTATTAATTTTAGATATCATATATTGCGTAGTAAAAGTTAGTGCTTATGACCTATCTTAATCAAAATAGTGTTCTTTTTGTTTTTCAAACATATTTGGATTGAAAGCAAAGTACAAAATTTTTAAATGTGGGAATGCATTTTTTTTTATGCAAAGAACAATATATTTATTGAATTAAACTAAATTAAATAAAATAAAATATTCATATGTCTTAAATTTTCAAACCTTCCCACACCGATAGAAACTTTTGATACTCTCTGTAGAGGTATGTATAGGCCTTTGTATCTATAACAGATTATTTAAGTAGCATCGAGAACGCACGCGGTCTTGGCTGTAAAGACCGATGAGAAAAGGGATCGCTTTTTTTTTAATGCTGGATAAGCCTTCACTTGACCACAATCTCACCTGATGTAAAGTGACGATGTGGTCTAAGATGGGACATGAAGACCTAGAAGGTAGATAGATGGCTTCTCCGGGCCACATTACGAAACACGAAAAATCGCTTCACGCACTGGCCACTCTCGACTAGTGAATGACCGATGCGAGAAAGGATCGCTCAATGTAAAGACCGATGCGAGAAAAGATCGCTCGGCCACACACTCGGCAAGTGAATGTTCCGTCATGTGGGCGAGGGTTGGAAGCCTGTTCGTGACAAGGACAACTATACAGCAATTGTATTTGTGCACCTGTACAAAACCGTGACATCCCTCAGTTTAAAATTAGTCTGCGGCGATTCTTGCGCCTTGAATGTAGCAAATCAAATAACAGCGGAACTATGCCAAGGCCATGGGTCGGGTCAGTTTCTTAATAAGTCGGTGTCAGGTCAATGGGGCATGAATTTGGCAGAATAGGTACTCTACTTAGCTGTATGGTGCTTAAGTGCAGAAGCCTTAATAATGAGTTCAAAGGTTTTTGTGAAGCTTCAAAATGTTTATGTAGTATATGGTTTATCGCGAAGTGCGAAACATCATCATCACTACAGCCGTGGGTTTATTTTTTAGACCACAGAGGTCTACGTCTACAGGTGGATATAGACCTCATTGATTCTTATCATATTAAGGAGGGTTTGCAAGTACTAGTCACACTGCTGTCCGCATCTGTTATGTAAATTTCGAGTTTTGCATTTTAATATTCCAAAATCCATTCTGAGTTAAAGAAATAAATTCCAAATATCCGAGATTAACCTAAGTACTATGCTAATACTATTTTATTACACGAATCCAAATGATCCATTCAGATTTTCATAGTCTAGTAGGCAAACATATACCAATCTAAATAAATAGATAATATTTATTCGCAATACGCAGCAAAATTGACAAACATATCGTAAAAGACTAATAGATTGGATAACTTTAATGTCAGATAATTACTAACGTTACAAAGGTTTTTCGATTAGTTAGTTAACAAACTAGTTTGTAACTGGGGAAACAATATACCGATATTAATATATCGCTGCTAAAAACATTATACACATACTATCAAGATATTAGCGTATTAGCAGTGACCGGTGTTACTCGCGTCATAATGGATTTTCCCGAGGAATTGCATAGTTTGCCGCGGTAAAAAGGCCATCATATGTATTTTCTCAGGCTTCAGAACGTTTGTACCATATTTCATTTTAATCGTTTCAATATATCCAGAGAATGCTCCCTAAAATGTCACAAACTGTACCTCTTTATAATATTATTACCTACTAGTTAAGACCACTAAGGGAAGAAACAATAGATCACTTTAAACACAGAAAAAACTTTCTCTCAGAAATTTTATTTATTTTGTATGTCTTCTATTGTTCTCAGTTTGCGTCTATTATTAGGATATAAATTGTGTGTTTTTCATGAATTAAACTACATTAAATTTTGGGAATTATTATTGCTTATCTTGTGGTTGTCTTGGTGCAAGTGAATAAATAGATTTGATAGGAAAATATGTATTGTATTTAGGATTTATAAATCTAAATTTTAAATTTAAGAAAACCCCCGATTCCAATGCCTTAATTTCCTTAAATGTAAAACAACTTAATATTATGTAATGTGGACGCGATGCACTTTAATTTGATACCCCACACTAGTATATTTGCAGATTTTCGGTTTTCCTTCCCCACTCTCACCCCCATAACTTTAAAACGGCACAACCGATTTTCATGAAACATGTCTAAGAACACTCGCGCCAGACTCCCTTTCATACAAAAAAAAACTAAATTGAAATCGCTACATCCGTTACATACGTCCATTACATACAGACAGACAGACACGTCAAACTTATAACACCCCTCTTTTTTGGTCGGGGGTTAAAAATACGTTAACGATCCTAATACAACTTGGTTCGATTATTTATCTTTGTCTGTCTCCGCTCCATCATCACATCATTCGAGTGTCAAGATCCTGCATTTTGGCATTGCATCGTGGATTGACAGGCGTTTATTTGACTACAACTCTTTCGCAACGCTATAATATAACATTATTTTATTACAAGTATAAAACTCGCGACATAATATTCGCACACATGGCATCCGTGTACATGATTCCTTTTTGGATTTGGAATAAATCCTTATTCAATTTCTTAGCATTCATACTTCAAAATGCGACGTCTATAGTTTTTATTGCACGGTGTAATACGGCCTATTATTATTAGCAATATGGCGATTTATTAGGAAAAACAACATACCTGATTTTAAATGACGATGTAGACAATAAAATCCAACACTACCATTATTTTAAACACAGTAGTCATAAACGTTTCAGTATAACGATAAACTTTGAAAGTAATTTTCACCGAAACATTTATATCATACAATTTTTATTATACAATTTTAATTATTGATCATTAAAAACACTGTTATTAAGTGGATCGTCGCAACGGGAAGATCGCACGCGCAGGCCTGATAGCTCGATTTTGCTGTATTGACATTTTCAATCGGATCTATGGAACTATGCCAAAACCTGTGCAACGATACGACAATCGAATAAGTGGTTGGAAAGTTTTATATGTATCCTCGACGTTTAAAAAACATGTTTAGAACAACATCTTATGCGAACTTTTCATCGAGAATCGCTAGAATTGAATAAATAAATATCTTCTTAATATATGCAGATGTAACTTATGTCTATTTGATGCTTAAACTCGCTCTAATGGCGGAATCGATTTCGACAAAACTTGGAAGAGAGACAGCAAGACTATCACGAAAAAGACTACATTTCCGCGAGCAAATGTATTATATATTTCGGTTTATATAGGATCCATCTTCTAGGCCTTCATGCTCCATCTTAGACCACATCGTCACTTTACATCAGGTGAGATTGTGGTCAAATGAATGCTTATCAAAAATAAAAAAAACAAGGATACAATAATAAAAAAAAAACAATAAGCATTAAACATATTCTATTGATTTTCCGTTACAGACAGATCTTTCTACTTAATTTAATGTTTAGCCTTACCCGTAACGTTTTTACTTTACTCATAAATTCAATATATTATATTTGTTTTTTATATTTGTTCTCAAAGCAAACAATAAATAAAACTAAATGGCTGAGACATCAAGGTTACGTTATTGAAAATGCTAGCATATTTAAAACAATCACATCGAGATTCAACACGATGTAACCAGCAATAACAGAATCCACCGCTGCCACTACATTTAATAAATCTGCATTGACAGTAGGTACATACATCTGGAATGTTCTAGATTATTGGGGTTCCGTAGTCGAAAAATAAACTCTTATCGCTTCCTTGTGTTCATTTATTTAGTCTGTGGTTATGAGAAAAGCCTATCCTACTAATAATATAAACGCTGTATTTTGTGAAGTTGTGGGTAAGAGTGTTTGGTCTTGCACGTAAAAACTACTAAAGGGATTTTGATGAAACTTCACATGATTACATATCAGAATAAAAAACAGGATCTTACCGCGGTAAAATGCCACATTTTGTAACGCCAAAGGATTAACGTTACTTCTGTATACCTACGGTTTTATTACTACGGGGTTAGTAGTAATAACATTGTGACTTTACCTATAGTTAAAACATACGGAAAAGGTACTAAAAAAATTTAGACCGTCCCAGACAGTGTAGCTACATGATTAACATACAACTCATTGAATAAAGATTTTTTTAAAGAAAACAATAATTATATAAATTTTGCAACTATCATGGTTATCAACAGTTTTTAGATTTATACCTTGATTTACTTGTTTCCCGAAATTTCGGCTTTTCGGCACAGTGTCGGGAAACTCATCAACCAGTATATTATAGCAAATATCTCGTTATATGTCTAAAACAATAAGGTTAAGCCACTTTTTTACTTTCAAAGTAATGGACGCAGAACGGCAATAAATTTGGCCTAAGTTCCCCGCGGCTCTACACACACTTAGCCGCTCCCTTAAATAATAATAATAATTTATTTATTTCATATACATATATACACAAAGACATGGTAACATTATATAAATGGCATAATAGGTAAATTAAGAACAACATTACTTTGCCTTGTTAAGACATGTGAACATCGTTATAATTTTCTGATTGTCATTATAATCATAATTTAAATTTTTTATGAGAAATTCACCAATTATTGCAAAACAATTAAGTAAGCGGCTAAGTGTGTGTCGGCAACGATAATGATCAATGGAATGTCAATCGGAAATATCTAATGATAAGCAACTACAATTAAAAAAGTATGTGAATGAAATATTGTCGATTAACACGCACAAGACATTATAATCTATTAAAGATTTTAGAGTTTACAATTTTCCTTTGGTAATAATCTAAGCGAATAACTTACGTAAACAAAACACAAAGAAATACAACTCGTAAATATAAATAACTAGCTGCCCGCGCGCGGCTCTGTCCGCGTAATAGTATTTATTTTGGGATAAACAAAAAAGCCTACGTTCTTTACTCGGAAAATAATAGATATTTTCCATCCATGTCAAATTTTACACAAATCGGGATTTGCTCGCAATAATTGTATACACCCGCGAAAATATGTATATTACGTTAAAAAGTCGCCTTTGTGATATTCTGATATGTATTGTGTATTGTGAAGTTTCGGTAGTATTTGCGTAAAAGAGCAACAAACACACTCGCTTACATAGATCCTCACAAACTTTCGAGTTTATAATATTAGTAGGAATACTAAATGAATTTAAAATTTAAATAAACCCCCGATTCCAGAACCTAAGTAACCTTAGAAGTAAAAAGTCGTACTATTTTGTAATGTGCACGTGTTGCGCTTTCATTTGAGACCCCACTCGAATATAATTGCAGATTTTTTCGACAAACATGTCTAAGAAAACTCGCTTTTCATACAAAAATAGCTAAATTAAAATCGCTTCATCCGTTTGGGAGCTATGATGTCCCAGACAGCAGACAGACAGACACGTCAACTTATAACACCCCTCTTTTTTGTCGGGGGTTAAAAACAGTCTGTGGGCAATTTTTACACATGCAGCAATTTTTATTAACACTCACCGATTTACTAAACTTCCTAATAATCTTCTTCAAAAGTTGCATCTTAAACTATGAACACGTCAAAAATACACTTAACCAATCACTATCCA
The DNA here is from genome assembly GCA_929108375.1 of Gymnoscelis rufifasciata. Lineage (NCBI taxonomy): Eukaryota > Metazoa > Arthropoda > Insecta > Lepidoptera > Geometridae > Gymnoscelis > Gymnoscelis rufifasciata. The sequence continues at coordinate 9,858,417 of OV815321.1, read as the reverse complement.
ACTTAAACGCCAAACTTATAATCGCATACTAGAAATAAAAAGCGTAATAGCTAATCAATCTAGATAACGATTTTAATCACAAAATGACTAAACGCAAACACGTGGTGACATCTCGGATGGCACTTTTCAGATCTATCAGATATAAAGTAAGTACAATTCTTCAACACCAGCGAAGATCGCGACGAATTTTAAGATCGAACAGTGTAAAAACTTCCGCAGTTTTCTGAATTATGTAAATACGACTGAAGCAGTGGCCGTGAAAGCGGATTCTGCGCCGAAATGAGATGAGCACGTGCTGTTTCTATGTGGGCAAGAGAGGGAGGAATGCCCGATAGGTTTACGGGCAGCCGTGCTGACAGATAGCGACCATGTGGGCAGTGGCTTTGACGTCTACCGATAATATGATAAATTACAAATTAAATTTATGCTGCACTAGCTGTTTTGTCCACGTAGTTATAGATTTTCCCGTTGTAAAATGTATCTTTTAAATACTCATGGTACCAAATATGAATAGTTCCGCACACACTTCTAAATACTGGATGTCTGCAAAATCAATAAAAGAAACATTTGTGGTAAAAAAAAACCCAAATAAAGAAATTTTAGCACGGTAAAAAGTACAATACAATAGTCTCTATTGAACACAACTCAATAAAACACAAAAAAAAAGATAAAAATGTACAAAAATTGTGAATCAACAATGGGCGGCCTTATCGCTGATAAAAACTATAAAGAAAGTAGCCTGTGTTATTCTGATATGTCATGTAAGCTTTATTATTGTGAAGTTTCATCAAAATCCCTTCAGTTGTTTTTGTGTAAAAGGGCATCAAACACACATCCTCACAAACCTTCGCGTTTATAATATTAGGAGGGAGTATAAAAATAATACATAGAACATATAGCGGAAAGATACCTAAGTTTAGACAATCAGTCCAATCTATACTAATTTTATAAAGGTGAAGAGTGTAATTGTTTTTTTGTTTGTTTGCTTGAACGCGCTTACTTAAAAAACTACTGGCCCGATTCCAAAAATATTTTACAGTGGTAATTAGCGAGGAAGGCTATAGGCTACTTTTGACCGCGGGTAAATACATACAACACCGTGGCGTAAAACGCGATATAAAAATGTGTGTGATACAAAAATATATCGCTATTCGACCTACTTTGCTACTGCCTAGATATCGAATATCTATGCTAATAAAGATAAAATTGATAAATCCAAATGTCTCCAACTTTTTACCAAGGAAAATGCGAGTCAAGTATTATAGATAAGAATTAGGACTTGAAGTAGAGTTGCTAGAAATAAATCACAACACGGCAAGGTTAACACTTGTGTATAGACTATTTTCGAATTCAGCCTAGCCATTTACATAAGTATAATATTATACCTACATATAATATTAATATATATATATATATAATAATAATATTGCCGGACAATCTGAACAACGACATCTAGCCCCGTGGTAAGCTCGAAGCTTGTGTTACGGGTTCCAGACATCTGATTTACTTAATAAAATTGATATACATACATAGATATTTTTTATTATACATATTAAACACTCAGACCAAGGGTAAAGTGCTTACAGAACATACAAAACTTAACCCCTCGGCAGGAATCGAACCCGCTACCTGCGCCGCAAGCGGACTTTCGCCCTCCGCGCCACTGAGTCAGACATAAACTTTGTCAGCTTCTATTATAGATCATGCATAATTCAGCTCCTGAATCATTGCAGATAAAACCGTATCGCATTGCGCTATTCCGTAGTACGAAATAGATTTACAGTTTTGCAAGTTTGTAATCTATTTCTGGATAGTTTTAGTTCCTTATGGAATTATTTCCGTTCCGTTTTAATCACGCGATGTTGTCGTTAAAACTGCAATTACTCGAACTTTGGAGCTATTTTAACTTTTACGAATGATAATTTGGAAAGAAATTTCATTTCGGATTACTAAGCTTATTACGATATAAATTCTTTGAGAGTTTAATGGCTAAAGAAGGTTGTTTTCTTTTGTTCATGTTAAAATTAACATTAATTAGTTTACTGATAGGATTTTCAGACAGTTTTAAAGGACTGAAAACCCGATTCGATTAAATTTATTGACATAATTAACAGACGAGCCTAATTTGCTTTAGTATTAAGAAAAATCCATACTTATATTATAAATGTTTCCCATTGTATGTGTTCGTGTGTATCTGTTCGTTTGTCCGTCTTTCACAGCAAAACGGCTGAAATAAGGTGGTTTACTGATCTTGTTGTCCATAGTAAATCTTTTCGATCACGATTACAGAATAGGAATACCTGAGTGCACTTGTTAATCAGTAATCAAATAATCAAAAAGCGCGATTACTGATTTGACCTTTGAACGAGAAAACGTTTGTAATTAGTAATTACGAAAAGCGGGCTTTCCGACTTTGCGGCTGGCCAGCGTGGTAAATTAAGGTCTAATCACTCCTCAAGAGAGAAGTCCCCGTGTCCCAGCAGTGGGAACGTAAATAGCGGTGTTTATGAAATTGATTTTTATTTAAATTAGCTTTAAGTTGTCCTGTCCATGTATGCCATGTGAATAAACAATAAACGTTTTGACTTTGACTTTGATGAACCTCTTGCGGTGCGAGAGGAGGCGGGAAAGATTCGGGCTGTGACAAAGTACTATTATTTAATAGTACTATGTCACAGCTACTTACTTTGTACTATGTCACAGCTACTTACTATGTACTATGTCACAGCTACTTACTATAGTACTATGTCACAGCAACTTACTATGTACTATGTCACAGCTACTTACTATGTACTATGTCACAGCTACTTACTTTGTACTATGTCACAGCAACTTACTATGTACTATGTCACAGCTACTTACTATGTACTATGTCACAGCAACTTACTATGTACTATGTCACAGCTACTTACTATAGTACTATGACACAGGGACAAGTACTTGTCCCTTGGTCTGGATGTTTTCAATGAGTTAGCATTATAAATAAATAAATAATATTTCTGGACAAACCACACAACAACATCTAGCCCCGCGGTAAGCTATAACGGGTAGTAAACATCTGATATACTTAATAAATAAACATACATACTTAGATATTTTTACTATACATATTTAACACGCAAAAGGAGCAAGTGCTTGCAGAACATACAATCACTTGACCCCTCGGCGGGAATCGAACCCGCTATCTATTGCGTCGCAAGCGGACCTGCGCCCGCCACTAAGGCAGTCTATTTCAATCTATGCTTATTTATATACACACTTAAGTAATTATATACACACTAAACTAAACATATCCATTCGACCTGCATGCTTATGGAAACATTTACTTATTATTAGTATTAACATGGGTAAATACTAATTCCTGATTCTTAAAGAAACATAGTTAGGGCGGCGATAAAAACCATCGCCCTAACTATGTTTCTTTAAGAATCAGGAATTAGTATTTACCCATGTAAATGTTTCCATAAGCACGCAGGTCGAATGGATATGTTTAGTTGACACAGTCATAGTTAAGGTGACATTAAGTAGGCCATCACGTAGAATAGATGACTTTTAGGGAAGAAAAGATCTCGAATGAAGACAACGTATTTACCAGCTCTTGAGTCGATGCGAGCTAACTAAACTAACGGAAACTTCTATAAATCTTTTACAATTCCAGTCTCAACTCAAATATCTTCGAGAAAGTATTTATCCCGTCCTTAAATGACGTCACGAGTACGTATCTCTGACGCATGAATGATACGTAAGCCGGGTCCGCACTCAGGCATTATCTACGCGCAATATTCATTCTATTTTCCACCCTATTGTTAAACGACCTGTTTTATAGTTGACCTATAAAGGTAAAATGACATAACCCTTAAATACACGTATCGTGTTTTATATTTGTCAAAACATAATATTTATGTTGTTTTTTCCTTATTAGCTGCAATGTAGTTATCATACCCCCGTTTCATAAATTTAGACTTTTTATGTAAACAAACACTGAAATAAAGGGTCTCGAATAGTAGGTTTGGAAACACTCCTAGGCGAGATGTAAGTGCAGATCTCAGTTCCTCTACTTAGAATTAGAATTACATAGTAGGTTTGCCAATTTATCCAATTAATGTAGTTAAAAACTTGTTTTCTTATCGATACAAATAATTTGGATCATAATAAAGTATTTGTGCAATTATCAACGCAAAAAAATAAGTTATTACATATGCAAAAATGTTTTTGTAATTGGTAGAAAAACAATTGGATACAATAACACTGTCGAAATGAGCAGAAGTTCGAAACTTTTCGTTAAAAAATATAAAATATTTTCAAACAATGATAAGTTCCTATAGTATGGAAAATATGGAACAAGAACGATATTTATCCAGAATTTGATATTTAGATTTTGTCCAGAAAATACAAGTTTTATTATATTTAACACTTGTTCTATACAGTTCCGAAATGTGGTGCTTTGTTTGTCAAGTTTTAGTTCTGTTTGTTTATTATCGATTTTAATTTTTTTAATTCTAATAACAAGTCACTAGCCGCCCACAGCTTAACTATATAACCGGTATATAATTTAGCTTCATTATATTAATAAGGCTACTATCGTTAAATATGATTATTTCTAAAATATCTTGTTTTGTAACTAGCTCAGCTAAAAACCGAAATTTTAATTTAAACCATACTTCCATAATCCCAAATTGAATTTGATTGATTGAGAATTTATTTCAGCTCATCATCAACATTGTCCATGGTCACCAGACATACAATGGGAATTGGACAAAGTTGGCCCAACATGTATTTTTCATCCATTTGCTATAATCATGCTATGTGATCTATGTATGTTAAAATGTGTAAACACTCACGATATTATCCTCCGAAGCTTCACCATTAACAGTATTGATAGCGGTGGTCCTCAAGACATGGAGAGTATCTTCAGTGATCATAACGTCCTTGCCAGAGTTCCGTGGCTTGTACTCTCTCGGAGGCGGACTCCGACAGCGGTTGGGGAGACTAGCTATAGCCGTGCCATATGAATATCCCGTCCCAGAGTTGTCTTTGGCTCGTTTTGTATTGGATATGTACATGAGGCGGCTGAAACAATTGAAATTTATGTTTGAAAAGTACCACAAAATATTTTTTTTTAAGTTAACAATATTACTATTTTTAAATATCTTTTTGCATTTGTAGCAATAGTGCAAAATTACATTAATAGTTGGTACCTATTATGCAGGAAACAGTTTTTTTATTAAATCATAAAATTAGTAAAAACCAAATGATAACTTCATTTGATTTTATATCTATGAGTGATCTATTAAGTTCATAAATTAACTTTTAACTGATACAATAACAGAAATTGTCTTAAAAGAAATTTTTATTGAATAATTACATGACATACCCCACACAGAAACAATTACCATTTTAATCACTTAACAACAATGTTTCACATCACTTTACACAAGGATTTAATTTTAATTTTAACAGAAAATGTTAACCTATTTTCACTTCAGTCAATTTTGAAACACAACCAACCAGATTAAACAATCTTACACAATTAATCTGGGTTTGATAAGATAGCCTTTAACAAAACATGTGAATAACCTCTTAGCATGTGATGATATTAACCTACAAACCAAACAAATAGTAAACAATAAAGCTATTTTTGTAGCAAAAAATTGGCAATGTTTTGTTAAATAGAAGTGTTGCCAACTAAACTAATGGTTGATTTTACAGTCACAAAATTTAGTATAGTAAAATATGCACAGTATTTAGAAATTATTTCTATTGTGCTATTCAACAACTTCAAACTAAAAGAGAGAAATTAAATTTTAAATTGAAATTAAATGTGGTGTTTCTTTCATTATAATTCTTACTTACAAACTTTATGTACTATAATAATTATTTATTTATTTGTGTATGTATTGCAGATTACATAAGAAATTATTTAAATATAATAAAATTACCTGTCATATATTGGAGATCCCATATGGTAGTTAGTATAATAGTTATCCGACTCGCTAGCAGCTCTTTGTCTACGCCTTCCTTCCAAAACATCTTTAGGATCCTGATACGCTTTACTTTTAGGTTTCTTTAGTATACCTGGAGGCTGTGACCTCGGCCGTGCGGGTGCAGGCTGATTGGATTGATTAAGTATAGATTTCAAGGGTTGTTTCGCAGTAACCTCCATCATGTGGTGATCAACTTTCTCAAGTAGTTCTTCTACTTTAGGCAGTCTGCTTTCTTCTACTTTTGTATTGGATAATGTTGTAACTAGAAGAGGTCGGGTTGGACTGTGTCTAATCAATTTTGATCTACCTGACCTGAAATAATTATCAATGAGAATATTCATAGCAAACTAAATAACTACAGGTCTTTCCATTTGAAACAACTGCATTTTCAGTTTCAGAGTTTAGAAAGAAAAATTTGTTTTCATTCTATTTCATTACAAAAACACTGTGTTTTAGTATAACAATCAAGAAGGACTAAAATCAAAAGTCTATTGCTTTTGATTGATATGAGAATTAGAACATTCTAAACAGTAGAATGTGCATTGGGATGAAAGAAGGGAAGACCTACAAGGTTCACCAAGACTGCTATAGTATGGTACATACTGAATTTTATTGTGAGACATGAGGAAGTCACCGTTCTCCGCGGGCAGTTTGCACTCGTGCCGGTAGCGGCAGGGGCTGCCCGCCGAGTGGTGGCTCGTGAAGTGGCTCTTGACGGCCTGAGACCGAGTCGCGCGCGCCTCGGCTGCGCGCACCTCCTTGTTGCCGTGGGCCGAGCGCAGCTCCCTCGCATCCTCGTACGGCGACCGGTCCAGCCCCTCGCTGCGGCACCGCCTTCGCACCACCCGCGCCGGGCCCGCTGACCACTCTAACACAGACCCCAGAGAGTTGTACTCCTCGAGACCAGCACCGTAACTTGCACTCCCGAACGCACGCCTATCCATATCAAAACCTAAACGCGACGCATTGTCGAAAGTTAATGATACAGAATTATACACATTAATAATTGCACACCACTCTATAAAGTTATATTTATTGCACTGTTAATTTTATTTATCTCCTGAAATGAAGGAATAACGGCGGTGAGCGCGATGTACGACAGGTGACATGACAGAGACAGACCTCTCTTCGCCACTGCCGTCAGCCCACAAAACAAAACTTTGTTAGCACAGGGAGGCTCCCGCCAAAACTATGTTGAAAGAAAATAACCGTTTGCAAGATCGAGGTCTATTGATTTTTGATTAAGATTTATGAATGACGCATATACCTATTCTGTGTGTAATGTAAACTATCTATTCCAAAAGCGTTTGCGTTTGGTGTGATCAAGCATGATTGGATAGTAACATTACACTACGTTTGTTGATTACATGTTGTATTTATAATTCCTATCATAAAAAACGCTTGTTAATGCTACTTTAATAATCTACTTAACTATGTATATTTGTTGAATAAATATTGTTAGAATGATCGGTTCCGCATAGATTTTTTTTATTGTAAACAAAAATATGGATCGTAAACAACACAGGAAGAAAGATAGTTTGAAATTTGTGACGTCACTCGACAGTGGACAATGAATGAAATACCTATAATCTACCAATAGAAACTAAGCTCTAATTTCATTCAATGTAAGCTCAGAATAAACCAATCAGAAAACATTTCCTATTCTGCATTCGCGAAAATATTTTTTTTTGTACAATATCTTATTTATTTTACAATGTATGCCTAGCTTTTCTCTTAAAGAAATATTAATTTATGTACATTTCATTACCGTCTATTTTACAAAAAATAATCTGAAAAACAATCATATCATTTCGACGGATCAACGAAAGCTTGGAGCTAGGTGACCTCGATATCTATAGATTTAACCCCCATGTATGTTCCTGGATTTTTTTTAGTTTTGGAACAGTATTATTATTTAAACCAACACCTCGTTTTGAATTATTGACCAAATAATAAACCCAATTATGTCATTTTCTTGAAACATAAATAGTTATATTATGTTTTAACATTAGTTTTATTTTCATTGTTGGTGGATATTTACTGTATACTTTATGTGCCTCAGAACAAGGAACTTTTTTCTCTTGTATGTGCTCTAAAGCTGTAGCAAACCCAGTGTTGCCAGTCGTTCTTGTAAGAAATTACCTGAAATATACAAAAATGTAACCTTTTTGTATAAAAAGTAACCATTCATATTTTTTTACGGGAAAGGTATTAAAAGTTGTTATAATAGAATATTAGTTGTATTGGCTTACAGAAACATCGATGAGTATTTGAGCACTTGCCCGCAATTCTTGATCTATACATACTAAATATGATTTTCAATTTCTTTATTATTTGTTATAATTCCAAAATTTATATTTTATATAATGGTGGTGATCCCGAAAAATGAAATTTATAAGTACATACTCTGTACAATTTAAGATTTCTATTGAATCTCCTGAGTCTAGTGACCTTTAACTGAGTATTACCTGTAGGTCTGACTGCACCATAGATATGCATATTAAGTAGGTAGGTACAATAACGGGTTGTAGTACAAAGTTATTATTTTAATTATGTACAACAATTGTGATTATGAGACTAAAATAATAATATGATGGCTGAAGAGTACATGAGCGAAGACAGCACATCAGCCGTCCCATTGATTTAATTCGTTCATTTGGACGTATTTGATTTTGATAAAAATGTGTAGTAGGACTTGTTAGATTTTGAATCAAATTAGACTTTCTGAAGCTAATTTTCATACTGAAATCGTGGACCATATAAGGCAATGGATAACATCGCGAAGTAGATACATTTCTAAACTTTAATTTGGTGTAAAAATGACAATTTTGACCGGAAGTGGACATATTGGTGTAAGTGTGAAAGAGTACAATGTGTTGTTCCTTATGTACTTGCAGGGAACTTCCCTCAGATGTTGTTCCAATAGAGACACAAAATACATAGACGGCTATGATTTTTCTTAGAGGTCTGTGGTTTTAGTTCTACTACTAACGAGGTATAGCAACATGAAACATTCTAAAACGAGCGTTCCGTTTCACGTTGCTTTTATGTAAGAAATAAAAACTTTATTCTACATATTCCGAAAAATCACCTAAAAGTAACCTTTTCAATAGTGTAACCTAAAAGTAACCAAAGCAGTTCAAAAATCACCTAGAAGGTTACAAAAGTAACCTTCTGGCAACACTGAGCAAACCGCAAGTATTCGGTACGTACGAGTTACGAGTACTCCTTCCAGTTCCAGTACCGAGTAACGAATCGTTAATCACGTAATACATTTCGTTACTCGCATTTTTCGTATTATGGGTAACAACACTGTTTCAGTATAAGCAACTTAGTTTTTATTCTTAATAAAGACTAAATTTAGCATAATCTAAAAATAATCTGGTAGAAAATACGGTATTATAAAAAAACACATTTCGCAGTTCAATCTGTATGGCGAGCGCACTACTGCATTTTATGGTTCCGCGACTGATTAATAACATGCCCTCTGAATTTTGGAAAAATTATCACGACTAAATATTAATTATAAATTAAAATAATTCTTCATAAGTCTAAAATCATAGGAAAAAATTAATAACACATACGTGATTTGACTATTCAGGTAACAATAAATAAATAATGATATATTTATGTTTAGTTTAGATAGCTATCAAAAGTTTATAAATGTTCTAATTTTAAAATAATCTAGGCATGTGTAACTAAATAGGTTAGTGAGAACTTGCGTCTCAGTTTTTATAATAGCAATAGTTTAAACCTTAGTGGGTTTTTGTTGCTTTTTTTTAATTTTTTTTTGTCGTAATAGATAAATAAATAAAAAAAAACAATGGAAAGGTAGATGTTTCACAAATTACGAAAGATGCGACACGACAACAACATACAGTATCTGTAGGTGTACGCTAATACGATTTAATTCGTTTCTCGATTATGATGAGGCATCGATAGTAACGAGTACTAAATGAAACAGTATCGACATACGGGTACGCTCTTTATCGTTACTTTAAACCTTTCTGCGCTAGTGGCGTGTTGTGGCGCCATCTACGCTGATTTTTAACCAACGACCAAAGAAGAGGGGTGTTATAAGTTTGACGTGTCTGTCTGTTACATTACATCATAGCTCCCGAACGGATGGAGCGATTTCAATTTAGTTAATTTTTTTATGAAAGGTGAGTTTGGCCTGGGTTTGTTCTCAGACATGTTTCATGAAAAAGTTATGGGGTGAGAGTGGGGAAGGAAACAGAAAACAGATAATCTGCATAAATATACTAAGTAATATGGGGTATCGAATGAAAGCGCATCGCGTCCACATCTACACTAATATTATAAAGCTGAAGAATTTGTTTGTTTGTTTGAACGCGCTAATCTCAGAAACTACTGGTTCGAATTGAATAATTATTTTTGTGTTGGATAGTCGAGTTATCGAGGAAGGATATAGGCTATATAACGTCACGCTACGACCAATAGGAGCAAAGATATAGTGGTAAATGTGTAAAAAACGGGAGAAATTGTCCATCTTTGAAGCCTTCCGTTGCGTGCGCCGTGAAAACGGTTCAAGATACACAAAAAATATGTATTAAAGAATAATAGCTCTTTTAATGATCTAAAAAACAGTCTGCGATAGTATATGTCTATCTTTTAAGATTAACTCACAAAAACCGTTTTTATGGTACCTAATTTGGTCGAAATAATTTGTTTTAAGTTGTATCAACATAATAATAATTAATCTTTATTCAAATAAATATGTTGTTGGTAAAGAGTACTTCATCCATTATAACATTTATAACGCGGGTAGCACCGCAGGGCACAGCTAGTTACATAATATATGTTGTTTTACATTTAAGGAAATTAAGACATTGGAATCGGGTTTTTTTCTTAAATTTTAAATTTAGATTTACATTTTGGAGGTTTTGTCTGTTCACGTCCGTAAGTGGTAACCCTCTGAATCCTTACACGTGACCTCCGGGTGGTGCTAAGAACAGTATCTGGTGGTAGGCTTCGGCCGCGGCTTGTCACCACCCTCCGGGCTGGGCCAGTGCGTGAAGCGATTTTATCGTGTTTCGTAATGTGGTCCGGAGAAGCCATCTTCTAGGCCTTCATGCTCCATCTTAGACCACATCGTCACTTTGCATCAGGTGAGATTGTGGTCAAATGAAGGCTTATCAATAATAAAAAAAAAAAAAAAATTTTTTGTGCAATTGGTGTTTTGCTCAAAACCTAGGTACTTTTCAAAGTGGGTTTTGAAAATTATCAATAATTGTAGGGAATTTTACTGTCGTAAAAAGCCGTGTTGGCTGAGTGGGAGCACACTTGACTTACATTCCGAAGGTCGTGGGTTCAAACCCTCGCCGCGTATCACTGGATTTTTCTTCCTGAAAAATGTATGTATATGTATGTACGTTTTAAACACGTGTTTTTACGGTGAACATCAAACATCGTGACGAACTCGGCATGTTCTGAGAAATTTTCAAAAGTTTGAAGAACATGTGAAATTGAATTTGTATTCTTGAAAATATTGCATTCAATATTAATTTACTTACTTTTTATACTTCTATAGTCTTTTTTTTAAACACACATACAAATGCTGCGCGTCAGCGCTTCTTACACTGTCACGCTTGCTTTTGTATTAGGTAAAAAAATCTTTATCTATATAAATAAAAATGAATTGTTGTTCGTTAGTCTGATTAAAACTCGAGAACGGCTGAACGGATTTATCTTATCTTAATCTTGAAATGTTCGTGGAGGTCTAGGGAAGGTTTAAAAGGCGAGAAAAAAACGAATAATTGCCGGGGAAAACAAATTGAATAAAAACCGTGCGAAGCCGGGGCGGTCCGCTAGTTTGACATAAAATGAGGTAAAGTAACAATACTAAGTAGTTCAAAACTGAATAGCTAAAAGCTTGTAATATTGTATCCACTCCACTCCATGAGCCCGCAGATTCAAGCAAGTCCTCTGTCCATCTAGTCTCTAGAAGTTTGCGGCCGCAACGATCAGCATCCTACTATACTAATTCGTTTAGCTAAATCGGTGAAACAACAACGTATCTGTAAGTACTAGTAATATTATAAAGCTGGTGAGTTTTTTGTTTGAACGCTAATCACAGAAAATACTGGTTTAATTTAATAAAATCTTCAGACATATTTTACCGCGTTAAAATACTCTGTCCCCGTGGAATATCCATAATACACGGGCAACGCCGCGCCGTGACGTGAAAAGCTTGTACTCGATTTATTTATGACGACAATACTTGGTCCTTTCAACATCTTAATATATATAAATCTCGTGTCACAAGGTTTGTCCTCAATGGACTCCTAAACCACTTAACCGATTATAATAAAATTCGCACACCATGTGCAGTTGGATCCAACTTGAGAGATAGGATGGTTTTTACGGCGAGAAAAATTCAAATAATTTCCGAAAATTATATACCGTATAATTATATACCCGTGCGACGCCGGGGCGGGCCGCAAGTAAATAATAAATCTCAATTTTAAATTTAAGAAGAACCCCCGATTCCAATGCCATAATTTACTTAAAAGTAAAACAACATAGTATTTAGTAATGTGCACGCGATGCGCTTTCATTTGATACCCCACTCGAGTATATTTGCAGATTTTCAGTGTTCATTCCCCACTCTCAACCCCATAACTTTTAAACGGCTCAACTGATTTTCATGAAACATCTAAGTCTAAGAACACCCGCGCCAAACTCACCTTTCATACAAAAAAACTAAATTGAAATCGCTCCATCCGTTCGGGAGCTACGATGTAACAGACAGACAGACACGTCAAACTTATAACACCCCTTTTTTTTGGTCGGGGGTTAAATACGACGACCTCTGTGGCTCGGTGGGCGAAGGCCCGCTTGAGAAGCAAGAGGTTCTCAAGGGTTCGATTCCCGCCGGGGGACCAGATTTGTACTATCTACAATTTCTGGTATCAGTTACCTAACACCCATAGTACAAGCTCTGCTTAGTTTGAGGTTAGTTGATTCTGTATGATTATTTATTTTTTTATGCTGCCTTTATTTGACCACAATCTCACCTGATGTAAAGTAACGATGTGGTCCCATAGGGGCATGAAGACCTAGAAGATGGCTAATCTGGGCCGCATGTTTCAGAAAATAGAGTAAATAAAAAACATTATTATAGAATCAGTGTTCTTTATACACAGCATTATCCTACACTTAAAACAACATCCAACGCGCTGATATACTTAAAATATAATACGAATCTGACTCTCACTAACCTATAGATAATCTGTTCCAATAAAAAAATCTATTTAAGAATAGGAAACCAAATGCGATGTAAAATAGCCTCTACGCAATACAAGAAGTTATATTATATCGCATTGACACCGTTATATAACCAATAATTCATATTCCTCAATATATAAAATGTTTACTACTTACAAAGAAACTTCCTCTTGTACTATAAAAAAATTGGAATTTCGCTTAATTGTCTATATTAAGTTACATTTAATTTATTACAAGAATGTAATAGATCCCTATTCATTGATTTCGCATAAATATATGCCGATAATTCCCAACAAATACTTTGAATTACATAAAAAATAATTTGTAGACATTTGAGAAAGTGTATTATTTGAATGTCAAAGTGCCATGCAATCACAGTTACCAAGGACTGGCAGGAAAAAATCAAATATCATTCGAAGAAATCGTTAACTTAATTGTGATGTCCATGTCACGCTTATTTACAAATAACTAGCTTAAAACTAAGAAAACCCCCAGAATCATTGATGAAATTTATTGCAATATAAAATAAAGCCTTTCAGATAAAAACAACTCTTAAGTTCACGTTACATTATCTGTACATAAAACAGTCCCGCGCAGACTTAACTGCAACAATAGAAAGTATCTAATAAATCTATGTAATAATATAATTATTGAGTGCGCTGCTCTGACACATATACAAAGTAGAAAAAATATACATTGTAACAGGGTTTCTATATCATAAAACGTATATTTTGACCATGAAACAGCCTGCTCATTGTTTGTGACGAAATGAAACTGTTTAGGCAAATTTAAGCGTTTTGTGAATAACAGAAGCCCATAGTTTCTGCGTTTACGTTTGAGTCCTTGTGTGCTAGTGTCTGCGGCAGCTGCAACACACAGTACACTTAGCTAGCTCACAGGCTGACCAGGGAACCAATCTGAAATTAAAATACACCTTATAATAAATATATTTAGGAATTTTTTAGTAACTGTTCATAAGGTATGCTAATTACTATTGTGTTACTGTGGAAACTTCATTGGTTTATGTTTAGTCTAAGTTAATTATTTTTAAGTATTGTGTACTGTTTGTTTCCCACATAAAACAACACAATAAATTTTATTAATGTAATGTTTGCGTGTAACATTTCTTATCTATATAAATACTATTAGACCCCAGCAAACAAATTGTTTTGCAAATGAAATATAGATAGTTACCGCTTCTCAGAACTACTGAATATGCATATAAAATTTGGTAAAATCGGTAAAGCTGTTACGGAGGTACGGTAACTAACATTGTGACATGTAAATTTTTTTTTGATTATAAAGCTGCAGAATTTGTTTCAACGCGCCAATCTCAGGAAATACTGGTCCGATTTGAATAATTATGTTACTGTTAGATAGCCTATTTATCGAGGAAGGCTATAGGCAACATTTCCGCGGGAATATCCATAAACGCAGGCAACGGCATGGCGTGAAAAACTTATGTTAAATACAAAAAATAGTGAGTGTTAACATTTTCATCTACATTTATTATTTGCACCACTAAGGATTGTACCATGTTGCCTGCATATTATGTGATTCCTTTCCATTACAACCTTGGTCTTCTCAACGAAAGCGTAAGGTTAAGCCCATACATTTAATCTCAGACAGTATTCTCACTTGTGAGATTGTGGGCAAATCTAGGTTTATCCATAAATAATCTAAATTTTAATAATAAAATTTTAATAAAACCTCTGATTCAAAACCTTTGTTTACTTAAAAGTAAAAATCATAAATTATTTTGTCATGTGCACGTGATGCGCTTTAATTTTATTTATGTTCTATAGTTGTTTTATAATAAAGTACGCCTTTAAAATTCGTTTTCCTTTTGTAAATTTGTATACTGTATAACTAAATTATGTTTGTCATCTGTTGCGTACCAAAAACGGAAACTTTTCATTGGCCTTATGTGTTTCAATTCATGTTGAAGACATGTTCTTTTCATATTTATCTGTTAATATTGTTTGCTTAGCTGTAAGTTTTCTTAAAATTGTTAAAATAAAATACCCCGAGTATATTTGCTGATAGTCGGAGAAGTCAAACTCATAACACCCCTGTTTTTAGTCGGGGGTTAAAAACAGTTAAAATGATATTGACCTTAGCTGGTAAGCAGTGCGATGTTGATCTCCTTGACCATCTTGACGCGGTGCAGCATCTTGGCGAGCGCGACGCGGCTCAGCGGCTGCGTGGAGTACCACACGGGCGAGTCCGGCACGCACGACCGCTCCGGCTGCAGGTAGAACACGTCGTTCCGGGTTCGCACCGATTCAGGGCTAAACGGGGTGAAAATACTTATGATTAGTCCTACTTAATAATTATAATAATAAGCTACCTACTGAATATGCTTATAAAATTACATAAAAATCGGTCAAGCCTCGGTCAAGTTTCGGAGAAGTATGGTAACTAATACTGTGACAGGAGAATTTTATATATTAGATCTATCCATAGTCCATTTCTGGGCTTGAGCCTTCCATATCGATCTTAACATCATAATGAAACGATGCCATACTCGCCGCGCATAAGGGGTGCCGGCGCTTAAACCGGCCGTTATTCCAATTAATTGATTTAAATAGTAAATTACTAAAAGCACCATATTAATATAATTATTATGAGTATATTAGATGGGCGACGAATCTTGGAACACCGCGATAGTTTAGTTTCAGTTACTCACCATTTTGAAATATAAAATTCGTATAATTTGACTGGACATCGAAGTGGGTTTTCTTCGTTCTCTTGTTGCTCATATACTTTCTTTTTTCTTGAGTTTGCTTCTGCAATGGACAAATTATTACAGTTAATTCTTCATTCTCATAATAGGCAAGATGACTGCATAAAAAAGAAGTATAATGTTTAGTCCATCTGTTTTCCTGTCCAAAAATACAGGACACCTATTTTTTCCTTATCAATTCAATAAGAAAATGCAAAGATATGATGCATAAAAGTTTCGGAGCTTCAGACTGCGAACTTTAGTACAAATTGCACGAAACGTCCATGCACTGTAACGTCTTGATTTTTCGTTTGTAATATAAAAAGGATGGGTAATATTTTTTTTAAATAATCCAATTAACTGTTTTTATTTTTTTTAAGTCATCTATCTTATTGCAGGCATATAACAGTTACTGCTGGACATAAGCCTTCTTTATAAGGTTTCAGAGTTATAACCATGAAGAAGCGGCCAAGTCGTCCATCCACCCATTTGGTAGAAATTCTACGCTGAGCTTGCAGATTTACGGTCTTAATTCGAGAACTTTTTTGGTTAACCGTTTCGTATCACTCATTGATGTATTTGTAGACATACAAAAATGAGCTAGAGTTTCGAATCGCTTCTTTGCTCTAGTGTAAAAAAAGCGAAGCGACCAGATACTATAAATTTATTTCCTATTTATCTTTAAGCACCTATGATTATTTTTTCGTTTTATATTTTAGACGTGTCTAAGTTTTGTTAAACCAAACAATGGAAATAAATGATTGTGTATCTTGTTGTGTCCTTTTAAAGGTGATGAAACTTACCCAACGCTGATTGTGGGGGATAGAACCTTAATAATACATTTCTAGAGCCAGGGATCTTGGCCTGCCCCGGCTGGTTTGGGTTTCGTTTCCAATGCTTCATTATATGTGAGAATGATAGCTGCATATGCTCCTCTACAGTCTGAAACAAAATTGACTTTACTTTATATTTTCTCCGGCGAGATTTAGGATTTCGTGAGTTAAGCGAGATCTAGTTAAAATGAGCGATTTAAATAATTCACTTTGGCGATGGTGATACCAGTAGAGCCATTTCTCGAAACAAACAAAATATTTACTTTCGAACGCTCGACACTCTGTTCGGCGTTATAACTGCAAATGAGCATTTACCCGTAACATTCAGTTGTACCTCACTTTCACTCTGCGTTGAAATATCAGGCCAAAGTACTCAACGCTCGCTCAAAGGATAACTGTTACAACCTAGTTGGTTTGTATAATAGCCTTGATGACTTCATATCAATCACTAGACTAACATAATTAAAGACGCGTTGGAGTTACGTCACGCGAAAACCAGCGTTGCTTCGATCCCTCTCTCGGGGAGCGGAGTGGCATTAAGCTGAGACTGCTCCTTTTTTGGTATGTGGCAGCACAGCCAGGCAGCTAATTTTCTGTTTGTGGTTTTTTATGTTTTTTTTTCTTGTGTCTGTTTGTTTGCTGTCTACTGTGCTGTTATTTGTTTGTACCAAAATAAATGTATTTCATTTCATTTCAATGCACTGTATCATCTTGAATTGTCATTCGCAAGAATTGCCAGCCGTGTTGGCTAAGTGGGAGGACACTCGACTTTCATTCCGAAGGTCGTGGGTTCAAACCCCGCCACGCACCTCTGGATTTTTCTTCTTGATAAATTTATGTGCGCTTTAAACACGTGCTTTAACGGTGAAGGCAAACATCGTGAGGAAACCGGCATGTTCTGAGAACTTTAAAAGAGTTTGAAGGACATGTGACATTCATTAACCCGCACTGGGCCAGCGTGGTGAATTAAGGCCTAATCTCTCTCGTCAAGAGAGAAGTCCCTGTGTCCCAGTAGTGGGAACGTTAATAGGGTGATGATGAAGAATTCATGAAAATTATGGGAACAATGTTTTAAATCTAAATGGCTGAGTAATTATTATTTTTTAGTCATCTACCCTATTAGGTTGTAATAAATGGTCGAAAGGTTATTTGTTCTTTTACAAGTAATAGCGTGTCATCACCACTTCAATCTTATGATCCATATTACAGGTACAAGGTGTTTCCGTTATGGTATATACTGCGGAAAGGGAGTGAATGGCGACAAATGGGCTTTTAATTCGAAAAGTTGTAGAACAAGATATGTTCGCCCGGTGCGTGCCCTTCACCCCCTTTCCGCAGTATAAACCATAAAGGAATAAATCTAAATTTAAAATTTAAGAAAAACCCCCGATTCCTATGCCTTAATTTCCTTAAACGTAAAACAACATAATATTTTGTAATGTGGACGCGATGCGATTTTATTTGATACCCCACAGTAGTATATTTGCAGATTTTCGGTTTTCCTTACCCACTCTCACCCCCATAACTTTTAAAAGGCACAACCGATTTTCATGAAACATGTCTAAGGACACTTGCGCCAGACTCACCTTTCATACAAAAAAAACTAAATTGAAATCGCTCCATCCGTTCGGGAGCTATGGTGCCACAGACAGACAGACAGACACGTCAAACTTATAACACCTCTCTTTTTTGGTCGGGGGTTAAAAAACCTTATACAAAAAGTTATACTCACAACTAAATTAAAATGCTTAGTATTAAAGAACATTAGTGTAGATAGTAAAACGTGAGGCGAATGCGCGCCCAGCTGTTTACTCTCCCAAAGGTGTTCCTCCTCAACCCTCGTAACTATGTACTCTGCAACAAAACACGCAAAATGTATTGACATGATTTTAATAAATAAATAAATAAATCATTTATTTTAGGCATCTAAGGCCCATATAAACATATTCCTTATAGACTAACATACATCTTAATATATTATAAATCTCGTGTCACAATGTTTATCCTCAATGGACTCCTAAACCACTTAACCGATTACAATAAAATTCGCACAACATGTGCAGTTCGATTCAACTTGAGAGAAAGGATGGTTTTTACGGCGAGAAAAATTCGAATAATTTCCGGGAAAATTTTACCCGTGCGACGCCGGGGCGGGCCGCTAGTAAATAATAAATAAATCATTTATTTCAGGCATCTAAGGCCCATATAAACATATACCTTATAGACTAACATACATAAAAAATATAAATCTTATAAACTATTTTATCTATTAACTATTTACGTCTGTCACCAGGCACCAGGTATCTCAAAAACCATGATACACTATCTATCATGGTTTTTCACGTTTTAGTTGAAATTTGGAGGGATGATGTATCTCTTTTGCCGTTATAACAACTAATACTAAAAACACATTATAAATAAATACATAAGGGGGCTTCTATACAAACGTGTTTTTGATCAAGTAAAGCGACGTTGTGCAAGTATTTTTTTTTTAATGCTGGATAAGCCTTTTTTTGACTACAATCTCAACTTATGTAAAGTGACGATGTGGTCTAAGATGGGGCATGAAGACCTAGAAGGTAGATGGCTTCTCCGGACCACATTACGAAACACGAAAAAATCGCTTCACGCACTGGCCCAGCCCGGAGGGTGGTGACAAGCCGCGGCCGAAGCCTACCACCAGAGACTGTTCCTAGCACCACCCGGAGGTCACGTGGTACTTGGATGGGTGACCGGTCTAACTGCATCTTTTTCACTTGTTTATAATTGTGATATATCATACAAAAACTTATTACTTATCATACTAATATTATAAATGCGAATGTAAGTTTGTTTGTTACGCTTTCACGCAAAAACTACTTAACCGATCATCATGAAACTTTGCACATATACTCTTGAAGGTATTAGAAGTAGCATAGGATACTTTTTATCGCGGGAAAATCTATTTAAACGCGGGTAACACCGCAGGTCTCAGCTAGTTTTTTATAATTGTAAAATGAGTTTAAACTCTACATGGAGGTAGACCGAGTAGTATGAGTCCAGTTCATACATACTAAATTTATTTCAATCCACTGATGGCACCACAGATGAAAAATAACCCGTTCTTATTAATTAATCCCCACTCCACACATGTCCAAGATAATCATTTTAATTACATAATGCAGGTTTGTTTAGAACAAAACCATAATTTAACCTTAAACACAATAACGGTATTAATAAACTTACGTGAATCGTTATATAAAACAGAAAATTTCCTGGCGACTTCGTCCAAACAGTCTGTAAACTTTTCATAATATGGATCCGTAAAGATGTTGTCTATCCTACCATTCTCAAAGAGATATTGCTGTATACCTGCAAAAGAATAAATAACTTTATAAAAGGGTTCAATCATTTTGTATGGAGCCTGGCAAAACTACTAGTCCGCCATTTTGAAAAAAAAATGTGATTCGGCTGCCAGTGATGAAACTCATGTCAACCGACAGAGTAAATGATTACTCTGTCGGATTACAGATTACAGACAAAAAGTGTTCTATGATCAAGTCTCCTAACTGATACAGTTTCTGAGATATTAGGGTCAGAAAAATGAAAAATAAAGTAAAGTAGAACATAGCTCAGGGGACAGATATTTTCTATAGTTTTTAGACCCAAATATCTCAGAAACCGTATCACTTAGGAGATTTGATCATAGAACACTTTTTGTTTGTAATCATTTACTCTGTCGACTGACATGGTACTAAGATAAGAATATGGAATCGGAGGTATTTTAAATTTAGATTATGTATAACTGAATGTCCGAGAATCGTATACGACAGATTGTGTAAACTTACCTAGAACCAAATAATATATCGTGTCCGGCGCGTATTCACTCCCGTTAGGTTTCCGCACCTCCTTAACGAAGAGACATAGCGAATAGTTGAGTTCATCTGCGGTCAGCTGAAGTATTTCCGACTTGAACGGTTTCCGTCGTATCGAACTCTTCTCTATTTCTGCGTTCTTTGTCATCACCCATTGCTTCCATGCATTAACGCCGAATGTGTACTGGAAATAATATTATCATAAGAATAACACTTTTTTTATATTTAACATTATTATGAATCACAAATATAACTCGCCATCCAAGCATGGCGAGTATTGGTATAGCTGCTAATTGTGTTGAGAGAGACCCAGTCCTAGAATATCAGAATGCACTGGTCCGATTTGAATCATTCTTAGACTGCTAGATAGCCTATTTATTGAGGAAGGCTATAGGCTACGTTTTACCGCGGGAAAAATCATAGAACACGGTCAAAGCCGTGGCGTGAAAAGCTAGCCACAAATAAGCCTCACTATATAGTCACGCTCACTGCTGATCACCACCGTTGCTTTGAGAGCATGGTGAAGTCTAACCTTGAGACACATATTAGCGTCAGGTTTCTCCGCGGGCTCCCTCGGCGGCTCGGGCTGCGGCGGCGGCGGGTCGGCCCGGCGCCGCTTGGAGCGCGAGCTGGCGCGCGTCGCGACGGGCTGCGGCGGCGCGGCTCGCTTGCGGGGCGCCGCGGCCGACGACGCGCGCAGGGCCGCGACCGCCCGCTGTTGTTCCAACATCATCATGTGATGGTGCTGCATGCCTTCGCCTTCTAGACCTGGGAGAACAGGATAGTACAACTTTAAAAAATATGTACCAATTGTTTTTCTTTTTTCTTGCTAACATCATCATGACGATACAGTGCACTGAAGCTGACGTAATCAAGCAAAATGTACTAAATGTTTACGTCAGAAGCCCTCACTCCGGATGTTTAATGTCTTGGCACTTTCGTTAAATTGATAGAGCAAAAATTGTTGGTCAGTATTTTTGAACGGGCTAAGAGACGGACTAAACAGAACACCTATTTTTTTATGTATCATGCCTATCAATGTCTTTTAACATAATATCTGAAGGATTAGACAGGTACATGTACAAATAATACATGAAATTCCTTTAAAATTTATTCATTTTGATAAAACTTCAAGCTAATAATGTCCCAACGCTATTTTGATTTCTAATGTCTCTTGATATGTCAACTCGGTCGACTTGCGCACACTAGCGAGCGCAAACTTACTTCGACCTAGTAGTTTGTAAGAAAAAAGTTAAAGATAAGACGTCTATTTGGCTCTGTAGTTGAAGACTATAATCTCGGTCTGAGTGTTTGATATGTATAAAAAGTATATGTATGTATATCCATGCATGTGTATTATATTAAGTATATCAGATGCTAGGCTACCAGTTACTGACGCTTAGACCTTACCATGGGGCTAGTTGTTGCTGTGTGGATTGTCCGGAAGTATTTATTTATTTAACTTACCGGGCATGCCAAAATAATACATTTTGATAAAATAAAACTTCATTGGTGACCAACAAAATAATTATGTCCCATGACTATTTTTGATTTCCGTTTGGATATATTTAAACCTCGACCAAAAAAGAGGGGTGTTATAAGTTTGACGTGTCTGTCTGTCTGTCTAGTCTGTGGCACCATAGCTCCCGAACGGATGGAGCCATTTCAATTTAGTTTTTTTTGTATGAAAGGTGAGTCTGGCGCGAGTGTTCTTAGACATGTTTCATGACAATCGGTTGTGTTGTTTAAAAGTTATGGAGGTGAGAGTGGGTAAGGAAAACCGAAAATCTGCAAATATACTAGTGTGGGGTATCAAATGAAATCGCATCGCGTCCACATTACAATATATTATGTTGTTTTACGTTTAAGGAAATTATGGCATTGGAATCGGGGTATTTTCATAAATTTTAAATTTAGATTTATTATTTATTTAACCTACCAGGCATGCCTGGATGTGAGCTGGGTGTGATGGTGTTAGCTGTCATGGCTGACTCCAGGTCCACCGGCTGGTCCTCGTACTCGGTGGCCATCTTCAGCGCCATCTGAAGCATGTCTTCGCCGAACGCGTTGTTGCCGTCGATGCCAGCCACCGGACTGAAGCCTTCTTCCGCTAAACAAAACAATATGTTTTAATATTGAAGACCAAATCTTTTTTAACCCCCGACAGAAAGAGGGGTGTTATAAGTTTGAAGTGTCTGTCGGACGCCTCATAGCTCCCGAACGGATGAACCGATTTCATATAGGTTTCTGCCTGAATGGTGAGTTTCGCGCGAATGTCTTAGACATGTTTGATGAAAATCGAATGACCCGTTTAAAAGTTTTTATTTATTGTTATGAGGGTAAACGTGGGGAAGGATAACCGAAAATCTACAAATATACTCGTGTGGGATTTTTTCAAATGAAAACGCATCATATGCATAACTAAATTTCTGAACCGGAGGTTTTTTAAAGAGCATCGAACATCGTTGGCATACCTACTGGACCGCCATTGTTTTAAAAATGTAATTCGGCGGCCAGTGATAAAACTCATGTGAATCGACAGAGTAAATGATTACAAACAAAAATGTTCTATGATCAAATCTCCTAAGTGATACGGTTTCTGAGATATTTGGGTCTAAAAACTATAGAAAATATCTGTCCCCTGAGCTATGTTCAACTTTACTTTATATTTCTTTTTTCTGACCCTAATATCTCAGAAGCCGTATCACTGAGTAGACTTGATCAAAGAACACTTTTTGTCTGTAATCATTTACTCTGTCGGTTTACATGAGTTTCATCACTGGCCACCGAATCACGTATTTTTCAAATTGGCAGACTAGTAGGTATGCCAGGCTCCATACAAAAATGTTCGAACCCTTTTCAAATTTTATTTAGATTCATCAGCAAACTTTTGCGTTAATAATATTAGTAGGATATAATTATTAGTAGGGTATATTCTCACCATTATCATCTTCAGTATCCGAGTCGCTCTGGTCCTTCTTCTTATCCCCAGCCACCATCTCAGCCATCATAAGCAGTTCCGCTTCGAACGGATCCGTCGGCATCTTATCATGGATCTTATTGATCTCCTTCATGATGCCTTTCGCGGAATTTCTCGTCGTAGGTATAAACACCGGAGTGGGCACGGGGAGGGGTATAGGAATGGGCACGGGGAAGGGTAGAGACCACATGGCACAAGGTACGGGGACGTATATGGGCACCGGAACAGGGATGAGAACTCTTCGTTCTAAGCTAGGGTCGGTTTGGCATTCCTTCGTGCAAGGATGTGGTCGACAGGACACGCCTTTCGAGACCATCATAGGTTTTGACATGGTTCCTTTGTTGGCGACTTCGTGTGGGGGGAGAGTTTTGACGATTACGTGGTTGTAGATTTTGGGGGGCGGTGGTGGAGGGGGTGTCGGGGCTTTAGGGGGTGGGGAGGGGGATTTGGGGGCGGCGGGGGGCTCGGGCTCGGGAGGGGGGACCGGTTGTTGGTTCTTTTGTTGGTGCTGGTTGTGGAGGAGACGTTTCGACTTGCCGCGCGTTGTGGTCGGCATTAGGGGGGGCGGCGCGGCAAGGGAGTGTATGTTTGAGATGACTGGCATGGTGGATGTTAGTCCGGCTGACCTTTGCGTGGCTTGCTTTGTTGTAGCTGTAAAAATAATTTTGGTAATCAACAGAGACAAAGGTATCAATGGCGAGTTACATGGTTATTATGTTTGAAAATTACATTGTTAATATTTTTGCTACTAAAAAACAACTGTTATTGTATAATGCCGAAAAATCTAAAAATTGGTTATCTGAATAAAACGCATAATTAAAACACTTGTCAATAGTATCGTATAAAGACACATCTTTATATATATAAATCTTCTGTATGTGTGTTTGTCATTGAAATCCTCTTAAACGGCTGGTCCGTTTAATTAAATTTTTTGTGTGTGTTTAAGTGGGTTCGAGAATGGTTTAGATTCACAATACGGTCAAATAGGTGCGAAGCGGGGGCGGACCGCTAGTTAATTATATATTTACCATTATTTTTAGCAGTAGCAGCACTGTACGTCCGCCTCGGAAGCCCCGTCGGCACCGCCTTCTGCTGATCAAGCGCCTCGCCCGGCATTAGAGGCGGGTGTTTTGAATATTGACCCTGAAACAATAAATATTTAATTTCTCTTCTAAATTTACTTCTTGGTCGGACAGTAACAAAGTGCTGAGGACTTTTGACCCAGTAAGGTCTTCATTACTTCATTACTTTCATTACAATACATTACTATCGTCAATGTAACAGAGAAACATCTATTGCTGGACAGTAGTCTCCATCACAGATTATCGATATCTAGCACTTGCCATGAACTCTATTCAGAAACTTTTCGGCTCTTCAGTAAGAGTAGATGTGGAGGAAGATGGAACACATAGATTCACTCTTGTCTTGAAGACACTCTGGTTGTAGTTATTAGACAATTTACCTGGAACGCCATAACGCACTGGTAAGTGCAGAAATTCCGAACAGTCGCATCAGACATAGTGAGATGATACTGCGCTAGTGATGTCCTCTTACACATGTCGCATTTCGTTCTGAAAATAAGTTACACATTTAAAGGCATAATAAGGCTAAGCTGCATTGAAAAAACTATATAAGTTATAGATGCACCTCTTTTGTTACTAAATACACTCGTAAATAGCGGATAAAACACACAGCATCACCTAACCCCAAACTAAGCAGAGCTTGTACTATGGGTGAATGATAGAGATAGATGGTGAGATACTACATGGATACATTTTTTTTTTGTAAATAGACACCGACCACAGAGGTCGTCAAATATAAAATTAAGAAATC
Source organism: Gymnoscelis rufifasciata (assembly GCA_929108375.1). NCBI lineage: Eukaryota > Metazoa > Arthropoda > Insecta > Lepidoptera > Geometridae > Gymnoscelis > Gymnoscelis rufifasciata. Next base: position 9,832,960 of record OV815321.1, on the reverse strand, counting down.
AAGAAAACCACCTCAATATTTATATTTTTCATATCGCTTTTGAAAAATAAAATAGCTTACTTAGACATATTCAACTTACTTCCTCGAAGATACAGCATTAACAGACACTTGATAGAGATTCAAACAGTTCAGCGAGCACATCATAACCACTTGACCATTAACTTGTACCCTCCTTATCATATCGAAGTTGTATTTCTTAACTTTACACCAGTTGCAGGGTACTATATGCCGGGTATTGCTTATGTATACATTCATACAGGATTTAGAGCAGAAACAGTTTGGGCTCGCATCGTCGTAGATTGTAAAGCTTTTAGACTGTTTACGTTCGAAGTATTTCTTGCACCATTTACATTGATCTGTGGGGAAAAAATGGTGATCAATGTGGTGTTCAAGTTTTGCGTAAGTAATATTCTAAATAACGTCTTCCATTATACGCATGGACATGGTCAGCACATCCATGCGTGTAATAGAATTTTAATTTTAAGTTGACCTGTCCATGTAGGCTATGTGCTTCTAAGGAAATAAACGTTTTGACTTTGACTTTAGAAGACGTGGGTACGAGTACCGCATCTCGCTAGTAAGCTACGTTACTTCGTCATAATTTTTTCTACACTTTAGAATATCAGTTTCAACCTATAAGAGGGGTTAATCACTTTGTCAAAACATAATATGTTAGTAAGTAAGAAATATTCAGGCCGTTAAGTTTTTCGTGACGTACGAAAACCATTACGATGTTTTCCCATTTATTATCTCTTAGATATAAGCACGATTTCTAAAACCATGATACTGATTGCATTTATAAATACCATACATGGTACTTGAGACAATTAACTTTCATGAGAATTTGAACTGTAATATTTATGTAAATATTAAGCCATAAAAATATTTTCAAATATTTTTATTTTATGCTGGATAAGCCTTCATTTGACCACAATCTCACCTGAAGTAAAGTGACGATGTGGTCTAAGATGGGACATGAAGACCTAGAAGATGGCTTCTCCGGGCCACATTACGAAACACGAAAAAAACGCTTCACGCACTGGCTCAGCCCGGAGGAAAAATACTTTTATGATATCTGTACACAATGAGGCCTAGGCCTAGGTAGAGGAGAATAAAGATCATTCATAAACATAACATACCTGGGAAAATATTATTGACGAATTTGAAAGCAGCAAAACAGGGATCAGAGCACAACCTTTGCGATATCGTCTCCGTAACTTCCATCTCTATAGTCGTCGCCTTCTCCAGCGAGCACACCGCGCACTTCGCCCAAATCGGCTGAGGCGTGGGACTTTTACTCATCTGATCAAACTTCTCCATACAAGACTGCGCGCAGAAGTCCTTAAACTGCCCCTTATCCCCAACAGGGGCTAAAAAACCTTGCGCGCCCGCTGATATATCCCTTTGACAATAACAACATATTTTCAACCCTTTCTTGAACTCCTCTAAACAACTAGAATTGCAGAACTGTCGGATATCGTACCCGAAACGCACACAATACTTCCCTAAGCTCGTGTGCTGGACTAGGTTCTTGCAGTTTGCGCATCGGGAACCGATTTTATTCTGGAACCTTCCTAGACATATCTCGTCGCAGAAGTCCATGGTTTCCCATGTGAGGACTTTCTCGTCTATTGTAAGTAAAAGTGAGCATTGACTACATCTTCTATGGAACGATCTTTCTCGTTCGTCTCTGGCTGCCTGGACCATGGCTGGAGTTTTAGCCTGGATTTTATAGCCCTCGTCTAAATATTTGTCGGTAGCGTTACTGATAACTTTTAGTTTTAGCATTGGGGTCTTTGGCGGTGGCGGCGCAGTGGTTTTCCTTACTCTAAGCTTCTTGATGAAGTACCGTCCACTCTCTCTTCCGTTCAGGATTTTTATACAAGGCTGTTCGCACAAGAAATGAAGCTCTCCATACCTAACTAATGAAAATTCGCACTGTTTTACTTTCTCACATATTAAGCACTGGGCTTCTTTAGGTTTGATTTGGTCTATAGTCACTCGGATGCGTTTGAATGCGTATTTGTCCTTCTCATCCGCCATCATGCCTTCAAGACAGGTGAGGGAACAATAGTAAGTATCTTCGCCATCAAAGTTGTAGTAAAAATAGCAAGTTTTTTTTTCTTCACACTCAGAACACAGTAGTATTTTAGGGGATATTTCTTCGATGAGGTACTTTTTGCGGGTGACAGTGTATTTTCCTGGGTATTCTGCTTGGTACGCCTTGATGCAGGGTTCATTGCATACGTATAATGTTTCTCCGTTGTTTGTGAATCGGAAGGAACAGGGTTGCTCAATCTCGCACTGGACACAAGGTCCATCTACTGGGCAGATCTCCTGGATAACACTAGGTACTGAGTTTTCGTCAATTTCGACTGGTTCTTCGTGGTCGTTCTCGCTTTCACCTGTGAATGAAGATTTATAAGGCAGTCGTCTCAGAAAGATCAGAGATTGAGGATAATTTATCTTTCAACCTATTGGCGATTCAAAGATTATCCGCACGCCTCTAGCGGCGAAATTTAGAAACTGTCTAAGAACGACACTTTGTTTATTTGTTGAAGTTAGATCTGATTTGTATTTTTATAACTAGCGGCCCGCCTCGGCGTCGCACGGGTAAAAAAAGTTCTCGGCAATTTTTCCTTATTTGCTCACCGTTTAGACCTACCCTGGACTACGACAAACATTTTAAAACCAAAATCAGCTCAATCGGCCCAGCCGTTCTCGAGTTTTAATCAGACTAACGAACAACAATTCATTTTTATTTATATAGATTTATGTTATTCCTTGACGTTAATTGTAACGAAAATTGACAAAGTGTCGTTCTTAGACGACTTCACAATTGTGGCACTAAAGGCGCTAATTAGAATCTTTGCATCGCCAATTATAATTAAGATGTTTCTTACCACCAGCACCATTTTCTTGAGATGTGCCGTCGACCGCCGTGGATGTGTCACAGTGAGAGAGATCGTTTGATTCGTCTCTGCTTACATCCACATCCATTGCTTCATTTTCCTGCTTGGGGATGGTTGTTGATGCTGCTGAAATTACAATTAATTGTTTACAGATATATGTATATGCAACTAGACTAACAAATAATGATTGTAAAGTTTCAAAGTTTCTAATCGCTTCTTTGCTCTAGTGTAAAAAAAGCGAAGCGACCAGATACCATAAATTTATTTCCTACTTATCTTTAAGCAACTATGATTATATTTTATTGTTTTTTTGTAATTTATTTTGAGTTGTCTAAGTTTTGTAAAACCAAACAATGGAAATAAATGATTTTGTATCTTGTATCTTGAACTAATTCTCTAGTCAAAGCCATATATTTATATCTTAACTAGCTGTGCCCTGCGGTGCTACCCGCGTTATAATGGATGAAGTACTCTTAACCAACAACATATTTATTTGAATAAAAATTAATATTATTATGTTGATACAACTTTAACAAATTATTTCGACCAAATTAGGTACCATAAGAACGGTTTTTGTGAGTTAATCTTAAAAGATAGACATATACTATCGCGGACTGTTTTTTAGATCATTAAAAGAGCTATTATTCTTTAATACATATTTTTTGTGTATCTTGAACCGTTTTCACGGCGCACGCAACGGAAGGCTTCAAAGATGAACAATTTCTCTCGTTTTTTACACATTTACCACTATATCTTTGCTCCTATTGGTCGTAGCGTGATGTTATATAGCCTATAGCCTTCCTCGATAACTCGACTATCCAACACAAAAAGAATTATTCAATTCGAACCAGTAGTTTCTGAGATTAGCGCGTTCAAACAAACAAACAAACAAACAAACAAACAAACAAACTCTTCAGCTTTATAATATTAGTATAGATACTCAGTGTCACTTACACACCTTGACAAGCGAGTTAACGTTATTAAAGATAAATAAATATTTCCCGACAATCCACACAACATAGCCCCGTAGTAAGCTCTAAGCTTGTGTGACAGGTACTAGACATCTGATATACTTAAAATAGACATACAAATATGTTTTTTTTTTATTACACATACTAAACACCCAGATCAACTAGATAAGTGTTTGCAGAACCTACAAACACTTGACCACTCGGCGGGAATCGAACCCGCTATCTCTTTCGCCACAAGCGGACCTTCGCCCACTGCGCTACTGAGGCAGACAAATACAATTGGATATCAATAAAAGCAATTTATAGCGCGATCGTACGCCAAGAATTTGTGCTTTTCGAGCATAGGCATTGTACAATAAATAGTCAATCAGTCTTGCACAGATAAAATCAGTAGTTAGTATTTATTACCTTGAAATAAGTCTACAGAAATACTAATCCGAGTTTCTGAAAAACTAGTATATGATCCTATAGCAAAAATCATACATATGATTTGTAAATCTTAAGTTTTAGAAAAAGTTACCAGATTGGTGCAGAGTCCAACTTCTAGAACATGATTATTTTACCTTCTGCCTGCTTCCGTTTCTCCGCCAGCACCTTGGCAGCTTCCGCCTTATCAGCCTCGGAGATCTCTCGCTCCGTGTCCGGCAGGAGACAAACCTCTTCATCAGCACCAGGCTCGTCCAGGTTTTCCGTGGCGCTTGTTTCTTCGGCAGGGGTGTCGGGTTCTGTGAAAAATGATATCTTCATTGATCAATGAATGGAAACCGCGTTATGGTAAGCCAATAAATGTTTTTTTATGTGATAAATTTTTCAAGCATCAATTTTAAAGACGAATGCCCCTCCTAACCTTTCAGAAGTCGATTAAAATTTAAAATCGAATCTTATCTAAGTCGGGTAAAAGCCACCAGAACTAATAATATTTATGTTAGCATTTAAGGTTATTTCTCTGTGAACCTCTCATTCTAAGTAACTACAATTTTGAAAGTATTTTTTCTTATAGTCTAGTCTAGTCTCAAAAATAGTTATAAATTGATTTTAGCATAAGTACCGGTCACTTTATATTTTATATCCCAAAAACAATGACCTTAGTGTAAACAGAAATTTAATTTTAATTTTTGTTGAAAAAAGTTAAATATCTCCCAAAACTTTCAAAAATCGTAGAACATATTATAAGAGGTTGAAATCGGCGCACAAGCACCCCCTCACGCTTTTCATTTTGTACTACTTGCAATGAATCACCCTGTATATATTAGATATTAGAAACACCAGGGGGTGTTTATCGCAGGTTTTGCATTGTTGATGTTCTGCTGATGAAAGTGGCGCATTAGACCTGCTAGTCTGTGAAAGAATTCAAGGAAGCTTTAAGAGTTCTGTGCCCAAAGGGTAAGTGGGGACCCTATTACTGAGACTGTCGTATGTCAGTCTGTCGTCAGGCTGTATGTCAAGAAGCTATCATGGTTGACGATAGAGAGTTGATGTACTTCTATTGCCGCATAAGCATCAAATAAAAAATCTGCCGAATCCTACCACCAGAGACTGTTCTTAGCACCACCCCGAGGTCACGTGTAAGGATTCAGAGGGTTACCACTTACGGACGTGAACAGACAAAACCTCTAAACACAAAACACATTATAAATCAATATCTAACGGGCTCTCATACAACAAACTATTTTTATAAGGTTTATCGATGCAACGCGAGTCTATAACTTTAATGGGTGACCACTCAGACATCAACTTTTTCCAATAAAAAAAATATATATATTGCAAAAAGCTAGGTAGTAGTAACTAGGCTAGGTGTAGTATGAGTTTATCTCATACTTATTATATTTATTGTCTTACCCGCGTCATCATGGTCATGCGCCGTATCATTATCATGATCATCATCATCCAAGTTGTCCATTGCTGTTGATGTTTCTGTTGTTTTTGTGGTTGGGGCTGGTGTGTCGCTGTTGTCCTTCAGTAATGCGTCAAATGGGTCTAATGCCTGTGGAAATTTTCATAGATGAAATGTCAGTTTTGTAAAATGACATTTACATGCAGTGTTTGTGGAAGGTTACAGTTAATGCCTCCTTTGGGAGATGGGCGAAGGTCTGCTTGCGACGCAAGAGGTAGCGGGTTTAATTCCTGCCGAGGGGTTAAGTTGTTATATGTTCTGCAAGCTCTTTCTCGTTGGTCTGGGTGTTTAATATGTATAATAATAATAATATCTATATGTGTAATGTATGTCTATTATTTTGAGATTATGAAATGTCTAGTACCCGTAACACTAGCTTAAAGGTTACCACGGAGCTAGATGTTGTTGTGTGGATTGTCCGGATATTTTTATTTATATACTGTATTTTCTTTTTTGAGATATGGAACACCATATGCTCAACAGAGCATGTTTTATGCATTTTTACACAGTAATAAGTAGTATAGCCTGACTCAATAATAGGGTTATTAACACTAAAAGTAATTTGGATTACAAGTTTCCATGATTAGCATGTTCAACAAAACACTCTTTAGCTTTTTAATTTGATCATTATTCTAAGCAGTCTGCCACAAATCTGTTATAGGTAAAATGCATTTTAAAATACTCTTGTACAGTTACCATGCTTACAATAGTAAATTTGGTAGTGTTGCAAGCATTTTCTGCATGGATGACTCTTGCAATAAACTTAATTCAAAGTACATTGGTCATTTTCATAGTGTACAACGCAATAATAGTAAAAATATAGTATGATTATTAAAAATACCTGTGATTGATCTTCTTGTGATTCGTCCAAAGAGACATTTGGTGCTGATTCAAAATTGGGCTGGCTGATATCATCATCTTTATCCATTTCTGTTTGTGCCTTTTCACTTTCTTGTGTATCTTGACTTGATGATTCTGGACTATTCTGATCAATTGATTCTGGTTTTAATTTATCTATACTAGGATCTTGGTTTTCTTCACCTAAAAAGGAATTTTAAGTCACTAAGTAAATAAATTTCTTTCTGTTTTATTTTATTTAGGAATGGCTGGTTGTTTTAAGCAGTTATCTGCAGTTCAGTGGAAGATTATTTACGGTGCTGATCAGTTTTATATTTGGTTACTAATCCTATGCATATATGCATATTATTAAATTAAACCTTCATTAGCAAATAACTGCATGTGTATTACCATTTGAATGCAATTCTAGCAACTGTACCTAATTTAGGAATTCAAAATGTGAGACATAATGTGGGTTAATTTACTACTCTAGGACAATATTTCAAATTGAATGGTATTGTATTTATTTATTCACCGTAGGTACACACTGGTAAACTTAAATTAGTAATATTAAACACATAGTACCTAAAGGAACAAGATCTTATCTCACAGCTTAGGTTTATGATAAATTCATTAGTTATGGTAAGCAAAGGCACTTTTATTTATGTACTGCGTATATACATCTTCCATTCACATTCACCGACTTATACCATCATAGGATAGAATTTGTATAGAGGAGTACACTTACTATTTTTATCTGTTTGACTATCAACATCCATTGTACTATCATTTTTATCACCATTAGCACTATCTTCTGCACTTTCCACGTGATTTTGCAGTTCACTCGGCTTGGTATCACTTTCTACGGCCGTTTCAGTTTCAGTTTCGCCCTCGTCAGGCCTAGGGCTCTCGGCCGAGGAACCATCTTTTTCGTCCATTTTCCCAATTGGAAACCCCCCGTCAAATTATTCTATGCAGCTCATCTGAAATATCACAATTTTCATGAGAATGTATTGTTGCTATAGCGGTATACCCGGCAATCGTTTTTAGGTTAGATTACTGCAGATTAGAGTTATCCGGTGTTTTTATTGACTGACAGGTTTAAATATATATCTCAGAACATCCTTGTCAGGGTTTCTAATGCAAACATCTACGTTATTACCGGTAAGGGGAACTGATAAACTGATACCAATTTTATTGCCCGTGACGCCAAAGAAAATGCAAGCAAGCCACACATCCCGCGCTAAATTAAATTTTGTTTTTTTACGTATTGATAAGAGATTTGGATCTCAAAAGGCATTTTCTAGAGGGTAACGGAGCTATGTGCTGCAGCATTAGCCTAAATTGCCTTCAAAAATATTGTTTTCTTCAAATATTCTTGTTTGATGGTTTCTTTGTAGGCTGTACGTAATTAACGACTTAGAAAAATATTAATTATTGCATCACAAATTGTTTTGACAACATACTTAACAATTCTGCAATAACTGTAATAGGATGGAAAGTAAATACAACTCTATTGTACGAATTAATTCCACAAACAAGTTACGAATCACTAGAAGCACAACAAACGACCACCATTTTGGAATCAACTTCGCCAAATTGGTGCTTTTACGAAAATTGAAAAAAAAATATTTAAAATAATTTGAGTAACTATTAAATAATTTTTTAAAACATAATTATTTTACCCAAACTTTAAACATGTTACACATAAAAATAATTTGAAAATTTGTTCATATAGTTCTACAAATAACAGGAACTACCAACAAAATTTGTGTTAATATGTTGGCTAACACTACGGTACCATCATGATTTCAAACACTTATTTGTGCTCTGTGGAGACGCTTGGCTACATTTGTTTTGCAGGTACTGACAACATTTCTTATTTCTGCCAGTGTCAAACTAGTTATAGTTCTCGCATGCAACAATCTACAACTAATGAAATCATTTGCCCAATAAAAACAGAGTAAATAAATATTATTCTAGGGTATTGGTCAGACTGACTGAGGTTTATGGGTAAAGTTCAGTTAGAGAACTAATATTTTTCATATTTTGATTTTGACAACTAAACATGGCGGGGGTTTGTTTTTAAAATTCACATTCTGGAAAATAATGGCTATTTTCAATACCATGGCTGCGCGCTTGACAGTAAAGAATGAAATAATCTCATTCGCCATTTTGTGAATGGAAATCCCTAGGCTTTTAATGAGTTAGGTGAACACTATTGTCAGTAGTAAAGTAAGTTTTGATAGTTCTTCGTTTGTAAACAAATGTAAAAATTCTATTTCCTTTCCTCTCTGTCCATTAATTTCCTGTATTCACAGAACTCCTATACATAATATTTTCCTAACCTTACATAATTGTTTTCTGGAAAAGCATTTGAACTTGTTTAGAGAACTTTCTGCTTTAACTTTTTTCTATCTAAGATTTTCTTTACAGAATCCTTTAAAATGTCTGAAAACTTAGCGGGTAGGGCGCCGCTTAACCCAAAGGAAGTGGCAAAATCCCTGTATCTTCAGCAAATAGAGCATGCTACAGATATGAGAGGGTTTTTGGCTGAAATGGAAAGGCTTATGAAATCTTCAAGTGACAGTGAAGATGATTCTGGCTCCGAAGATGGGTCTCCAAAAACCCAAAAGTTGAAAGGGGATCGGTTGGTAAATGGAGTGATGACAACAAGAGAAGGTATGTTCTTGTTATTTAATCAAAGTACTTTTCGAAATTTGAGGTTTGTTGTTGTTTGGCTTATGTGACTTTAAACACAAAAGTTGTACACAAGATTAAGTTTATTGGTCTAAAAAAGTACATTCATAGTTTCTGTAGTCCTTGATCTCTCCTTGACCTCCTGCCATTGATACAAAACAAAGTTAGAAATTTAGTAAGTTCCCAACGATTATTTTACACATGCAAGATCCAATTGTTGCTTTGAGTTAAACATTGGTCTAATAAGTTGTATGGATTTGTGCTATCTATGTTATATCATTGAAGGAAAGAAAATATTCACTAGACTATTAAATTATGGTGTTTGATAGATGACATTGAATACAATTTATAGTCTACAAACCCAAGTCCGTCAGTGAGTCTATAAAAAAAGAGCTTGTTATCAAGTCTAAGTTCAGATTGATGTAATATTACAATAGTAACAGGAAGTTAATGTTGACAGAAAAGTATCCTACTGCAACAAGGCAAAGCATTGGACCTTGATAAGTTATTTAAAACATTTTTTTAGATTGGTGTCAAGCTGGTTATTTATAATGTACTCGCTTTTATGGACGGATTTTTCCACCCTTAAAAAGTAGCCCATAGCCTTCCTTAATAAATGGGCCATCTTACCCTGAAATTTTTCAATTCAGACAAGTAATAATAAATATTGACTAAACTAACAAACTCTTCCTCTTTATTACATTAGTATAGATTCTCCAAAAAATACCATTAACATATTATTTCCAGAACGGCAAAAAGACCGCGCCCGTGCTTTCAACTTCACGAATATCGGCAAAGAACGTGAATGGTTACGAGATGCACTTCTCAACTCCTCCGAGTCCTCCGAGGATGAGTCCACGCCGGAGGGGAAGGAGCGCCGCATCAGAGCCATACTGAAGGAGCGGAGGACGGAGCTCAAATACGTCAAGCGGTTTCAAGGGAAGAAGATGGTAAACTTAATATTGACTTTGCAACTATTATTATTTCTCTTGTGTTTTGGTTGTTTAAACCAAACCTATTTGTTGTTTTGCTTTGTTTTGTTGTGTTTGGGTTTGGAGCCTGGTATAAAAAACAAGAATTTTAAAGTTAACTAGCTTTACACTCCACATCTTTAGAAACTAAAAGATTTTTTTTAATCGGATTGGTAGTTCCTGGGACCAGCGCGTTAAAAAAAATACAAACAATCAAACAGAGGGAGCGCATTCAAGTGTTACGTAACGTTATTTTTGAAGATTTTTGACCCCCCCTCCTCCCCTTGTAACGCACCGTAACGTTTTTCTGTACTCCTCCCACTATCTAAACGGTTACGTAACGTTCATGTAACCATTTTTACCCTAAAGTCGCAAAAAAGTATGTTACAGATTTTATCCTTGGTATAGTTTTCGGTAATAATACTGCCTCAGTGGCGCGGTGGGCGGAGGTCTTCTTGCGGTGCAAGAGGTAGCGGGTTCGATTCCCGCCGAGGGGTCAAGTGTTTGTATGTTCTGCAAGCATTTTCTCCTTGGTCTGGGTGTTTAGTATGTATAATAAAAAATATCTATCTATGTATGTCTATTATATTAAGTATATCAAATGTCTAGTACCCGTAACACAAGCTTATAGCTTACCACGGGGCTAGATGTTGTTGTGTGGATTGTTCGGCAATATTTATATTTATATTTTATATTTATAATACTAAATAAACAAGAGATTTTTAATCCGCAACACCTGCGTATTTTGTTTATTCTTTTATAATTTTTTGCCTACACACAACAAATCAAAATGACGACCAGACTAATACAATCAAGGGATTCCCCATAAAACGTAAATGAAAAGAGTTGCCAATTTTGGAGTTTTAATTCCCTAATTTTTTATTAAAAAAAAAAACAATGTTACGTAACGTTTAGTAAGAATGACCCCCTCCGCCCCTGTAACGCATCGTAACGTTTCATGAGACATCTACCCCCAAATTGCATTACGTATTACTTAAACGCTCCCAAAATCTTCAGATTTTTAATATAAGTATAGATTCTGGTAATCATTTAACGCTTCGTTCTTTAAAATATACTAAAATTACATTTTCGTATCAGTCAATAATTATTTAAGAGACTCACACTTTTCATTTTGGAATCGGTTATTTTGATGATTATTATATCCGACGCTTCTATGCGGGTTAAGAGGAATCAAAAAACTTGATCTATCATTTGCGTGAGGAAAACCCATTTTAATTACAATAAATAATAGGTACAGTTTACCATAATAATCAAGTACTTTTTAGTAGTTTTAGGCATTTTAAAGCCCAAGATGCGTATATTGTTGTATTGTGTTTTATTTCCCTGTGTGTACAATAAAGTGTTTTTATATTTGTATTTGTAATAATTCCTTCTGAACTTTGAAAATGTAAAATAACCTGCAATGTCTAATTTTTACATTAGTAGGTGTACAAAAATTCAGCCCAGTAGGAATTTTTCCACAGATGAAACCTTAATTTACTGGACTATAAGAAATGTTGAGAATTAAAACTACAAAAAAAAACAGAATATCTGGGGGCACGGCAGTGCCCCCACCAAGTCGAGCAAAAATACGGCACGGCCGTACCATCCTTTTCTCGAAGCAATTCAGGCCATTTTGGACCCCCTGTAACTTCGTTGTGGATAAAACTAGAAGACTGAAATTTTCAGTAACCATGCAGGATTGTAAAGACACGGTATATTTCAAATTTCATTCAATTTGAACCAGTATTTTAAGAATTTTTATGTATATCTATCATCCTTTAAATAGAATGTGTTTTTCTATGTTGTGATAGAGCACCTTGTAAGCAAATCTAAATAAATATATATTTTTTCAGAAACCCAACTACATGTACTACAGCGCTGGTCTGCTATCCACCGTCGACCGCTACGTCCATCCTGAGCGGTCGGTGAGACCACCACCATCTACCAGAGGCCGTAGAGGCCGGCCCCCCTCAGAAAGGGGGGCGAAGGCGGACAGAGGGGCGCGGGGGGAGAGGAAGTCGAGGGGCCCGTATAAACCGAGGAGGGGACGGATTAAGGACGGACCCAGTACTAGTGTTGATACGGTAAGGCTCTAAGATCGGTTTCACATAGCCTGATTGGATGTGTTGGATATTGTGATAATACTCAACGCTCGTTTCTTGTCTGTCAATCGCCGATGTACGACAGAGAGCGTAAGTAAATAGAGTGAGAGTAAATACATACATATGACATGATACATATGATAGTTGATTTAAGATAATTATGATATATAGAAAACACAAATAAAACAACCCAGACCCGAAACCAAAAGTATGGATCGCACAAAATCGAACCCGCAACCTCTTGTGCCGTAAGCGGACACACCGAGCAAGTGAGTCGTCAAAAAAAATAATTGAGTCGTCTACGTCTTTTATTAGCCTAGAATTATTCTACTATTAACGTATATAAATGTAATATTCAGCAATAGATTACAAGGGAGAGGTTTCTATGTATAATTTGCTCCTATGCGAGGTCGGAACAGGTCGCTAATTTCGTGATTTTACTGTGATTCAGTTTGATTTGATGCTTAATTGATTATTATATTCTATGATTTTCCATTGTCTAATGGCTTATGGATGCTTTGTCCACAGACTATACAAGATGGAATGTTAGACTGGGAAGAACAACTGCGCACCATAAAGATGGAAGATGACGACGGCTTTATGTTCAACGCAATGCCGCCTGACAGACCAGAAAAGGTTCCAGGTGTTAGGTGAGAAACACATAGGATTTAGTTAATATTATTATTTTTTTTGAATGAGAATGTGTTCCTTTAGGTTGACCTAGTATCAGTTTATTGTAGTCAGTTCAGTTCAGTTTCTTGTATTTGGACTTTGCGCTTGAAGCGACAATTTGCCAGTGTCGAGTTAAAGAAAATTATAAAGTAAAAAAGATGTTATTCTGTTGAACGCCATTTTGCGTCTCTACTGTAGTCAACCGACATAAACTCTGTTCAAATGTTGTCAAGTATGAAAAGAATACGAAATCACAAATAAATTTGAATAATCTTAGTTTTTAGGTGGACAGGTAGTAAAACTAGGGAAACTATGATTTTCAGTTTTGCTAGAAAAACTTATGACAAATCTCGTTTCTAATGACGAACTATAAAAAATAATAAAATAAAATAAATATTTCCGGACTACGCACACGGCATCACCTAACCCCAAACTAAGCAGAGCTTGTACTATGGGTGTAAGGTGACTGATATAATACATAGATACATTTTTTTTTGTAAATGCATACAAATGATACATAGAAAACACCCAGACCCGAAACCATAAATTGCAGATCGTACAAAATCTGGTCCCCCGGTGGGAATCGAACCCGCAACCTGCGCCTCAGGCGGAAGTATTTGAAAGTCTATATTATATTATAATATATTCTTATAAATTCAAAACACATTTATTAATTATTAAAGTTACAAAAGGCAACATAACTATCTAAACTGATTTACGAATACTAAAAACGTCCGACACGACCAAAAGCTACGCTCCGAATGCCCCGAGCTCAGGGCTGCGCCGCTATATAAGTGGTCTGACTCGTTCCTGGCCTGTTTGTAGGTTATGATTTGTAACACGGCCTTTCCTGTGATTGTGCGTTGTCCTCGACCACACCCTCTCTTCCTCTAGAAGCTTCACCCTCGTCAGCATCGTCATCTTCTAAAACAGAAACATCTTTGAAACGTATGTCACTGGGACTACACAACAGACCGAAGCTATATTTGTGAAATGTTTGTAAGTTGAGATCCATGGGCAAAAGCTAAAAGTTCGCGAAAGCAAGCGTGCACTTAAGTTCAACTTTCGCAAACTACTGTTTGCAATATCAAAAAAATTCCAAAGATTGGAAATTTGAGTAGGTAAATAACTTCAGTTGTTGACAAAAAGAACCAAAAATCTTAGTGATGTGTAAATGTGCTAAGACTGCCTGATTCCAAGCATTCATAGCTCATTCATAAAGTTTTGAAGGTGTTTAAGCCTTCGTGACATAACCCTAATTGGCCAATCATGTCTGAAACCAGAATCACTCACAAAAGTGACACAGCATGGGCCGTTCACAGAGGTGACATGGAATATGTTTGATGTTCACTTCTTTCGAGAGGAAATCCAACAACATCCATTCACAAAAGTGACATAGAGTACGTTTGATGTTTTTACCATCCAACGATGTCTATTCACAAAGGTGACATAGCTTTTAGGCCATTCACAAAAGTGACATAGTAATTGCGTCGTCCATAATTGACAATGCAACATACCATTCACAAAGGTGACATAGAGTACGTTTGATGTTTTTACTCATCCAACGATGTCTATTCACAAAGGTGACATAGCTTGTAGGCCATTCACAAAAGTGACATAGTAATTGCCGCGTTCAAAATGGACGCTGCAACATACCACTCACAAAGGTGACATAGAGTACGTTTGATGTTTTTACTCATCCAACGATGTCTATTCACAAAGGTGACATAGCTTCTAGGCCATTCACAAAACACTTACGAACCATTTTCAAAGAAAGATTTGAAAGTGTCAGTCTTCCATTTACCACGCGTCTATACCATGTGTTCACCAGCGGCTTCAGTCTGTTTGCCATAAGAATCTGCTAACAACTCAAGTTGATATCGATTATGCTTTTCGACGTGGTCGGCAGTGCAACATCCCGTGACTTGCATGGTCGCTTGTCACCACTCGTGAATAGTGGTACAGACGCTGGCGATCGCTCTTCGAACATAGGAGAGCTAACCGCGTCTTCGGTGGACTCCACAGAATCAGAGGCTGCATCTAAGCATAAGAATATTAGACCCGCATGTATGTAACATACACACAAGCCGTTTTAGCACACACAGTAATGCAAATAACTCAAGTAAAGTCATAATATCGACCACATTATGTAAATAACATAGGGCCCATAGCTGGACACACAATGAGGCTTAAATAAGCAGTAACAAAAGTGTCGCTCAACGCAAAGCCATGGATAACCAAAAGGCTACGTGATGCAAGTAGTTATCCAGATAACCCTGGTCAAGATAAGCGTGACCAAGATTTTCAACACAAACATGGAATAGCCAGAGGCTCGACTTCCCTTAGCCTTGATCAAGTGAAAACCAAAGAGTCAATTTCATAGGCTCGAGGTGGATACCGACCTTTATCTACATAAGTATCCTGTTAAAACTGACCTTGAGCTATGTCAGGTATGTACCGTCTAAAGCAACAAGCTAACCCCATAAACTGGCTCGTTCGCGAGCTCCGTTAGAAACAACCTGTGCTCCAACCACAACGTGACTCGGCTGTACCTGACTCTGACTTTTATTGCGTCACTCATGTCTTTGTTTTGCATAACATTGTCCTACGGTATGGCCAGCTTTTTACTAAACAAACAACTTAGATTGTTTTTATTTGAGGGAGAAACTAATTTCGAATTATCTCGCACATTACCTATTTTCTGCTTTTTACAGTTTATCTGCTTATGGCCCGCGAGACCACAGGAAAAACATTTACCATTTGCCTCAAACTTACGCTTTCTTTCAACAATCGAGTATAACTAATGCTTGTTTTGAAAATTTAAAGAACCGTGAGGTACAGCGGTACTGGGCTTTACATAAATAGAAAAGAACTGAACTAAGTCGCCGAGAAAAAGTATTGCGTTTGTGGCTGACGCTCGGATGTATGGATCAGTAATACCCCGTATAACAATAGCAGAGCAGATAAGCTCTTCACTAAGTCCCTTTACTATGAGCAGGCAAAGCAACGAACGACGCGTATAGTCGGCGTATGTTACATAATTATCCGTTTTTACTCGTTACGACGTAATGACAAAATATTAGCTACGTCTGGGGTTTTTGAACATAAGGTCTTGAACTCCCGTTTAAAATTTGACCATGAGAGGTCACTAGTGATAGTGTCCTCACTTATCCAAAAAAAACTTGGGTCAAAACAGGAGATATAAAAGTTTTGGTTCGGCCTTACCGTAGCATTGATGGATAGGAGCGCATTTACAATGCGATCCGTTACTGTTTGTTGTGAACTATGGAAACCTTCAGCCGGTAGTGGTGAGGGTGCTAACATAGCACCAGCCTGCGACTTAGGCTGCGATGGCGCCGGTGACGAAGGCGCCAACAATGGCGAAGGCATCAAAGTTACGGATGACGCCAAAGGCGCGGATGGCGCCAGATGCATTGGCGGCACGGATGCTGTGGGCGGCGCCCACAGCGCAGCGCTGTGCCAACAGCGCACCGAAGGGGAATGCCTCACGTCGCACGGAGACCTCGAACACCCTGACGCCAGGCACTGACGACGAAGTCAGGCGCCTCTCGGTGCGATGCGTCGGTGAAGGCGTTCGCCTATTACGGCGCGGCGAGCGCCTCTCAGCGCGCGATGAGCGCCTCTCACAGCGCGACGAGCGCCTCTCAGAGCGCGACGAGCGCCTCTCAGAGCGCGACGAGCGCCTCCCAGAGCGCGACGAGCGCCTCTCAAAGCGCGGGGAGCGCCTCTCAGAGCGCGATGCGCGCCTCGAATCTGTTCGGCCACGTGGCCGTGCAGACAAGCGGTCTCGGGATGCCCACGAGGATCGGCGGCGGCCGGTAAATGCAACAAACAAAAGATTTGGCCACATTAAGCGAAAGGCAAACGGGTAGGCGAAGCGTGGCATTCGGCTTCAGATCGTGACGGTGTTTCTATAACTTTCAATGGCTTCTAATCCCGAAAGAATGCGATCTAAACTATTTTCCGCGAGCTAGTTTACGGTCAGGTGATCTATCACGTGACCTACGTGGACTGCCGTCCGGCGAACGGATAGAACTACGATGCCTATCTTTTCGAGTTCGACTGCGTTCATTATCCGACAAAATTACATTTCTGCGGATATTCGAATCGCTAAGACGTTCATGCAACCGTTTATTACGGGACCTAGTCCTAGTAAGCCGAGATCGTGATCAGCGAGAATAGTCTCGAGTCTTCGATCGAGCGGCTCGCCCTGACATCGTAATTAAATCAGTACTTACCGAAAACACAAAGAACACAAACACTTTACTACTTACAAAATTATTTTGAATCAAACCTTATTTGACGCACCAAAAATTACAGGATTTTTAGACAAAGCAGTTGTGGTAACATGGTTAGTATCCCACTTCTGATCTTATAAATTCAAAACACATTTATTAATTATTAAAGTTACAAAAGGCAACATAACTATCTAAACTGATTTACGAATACTAAAAACGTCCGACACGACCAAAAGCTACGCTCCGAATGCCCCGAGCTCAGGGCTGCGCCGCTATATAAGTGGTCTGACTCGTTCCTGGCCTGTTTGTAGGTTATGATTTGTAACAATATTATATATTATCTGTGAAAAAAATGAACCAAATTAAAGACTAACGAATTAAAAAAACCTGAAAGACTCGGTACGATATCTTCCAGATTAGCGCATTCAGTCAAACAATCAAACACGCGCCTCAGCATTATACTATTATAAGGATGGATAAGATGCATCTCCCATAGAGTCCCTTATAATTAGTGTGCATGTGAAAACAGCTATGTCCATGTCAAGCTGGACTCAATTCGGGCTTTACTTGTATATTTATTTTTCCCGCGAAAAGTGGTATTTTACCGCAATAAAAAGTAGTCTATATTATAATCTGATATGTAAGCTATATTATTCAGTCTATTTAATCCATTGAGTAGTCTTAGAAAGAGCAACAAACACACTTCAATCCTTACAAACTTTCACGTTTATAATAGTAGGATGAAAAATATCTACGTATGTAAGTCTATTATAGTAAGTGTATCAGATGATGTTAGATGCTTTTGGGTAGATCCCGATTATATTATATATTTTTTTGGATTTTTAAGAATTCTTTGACCGACGAAACTGTCTCCACAGAGGACGCAAGAAACTCTCCGAGAAGAACACCCCCGAAGCCCTAACCGCGATGCGGCGCCGCCACTGGCAACTGGTCGTCAAGAAGGACCTCGGCAAAGTGCAACGCGCGCGCGCCAACACGCACAAAGAGGCGATACTGCAGAGCAAGCGGCTGGCGACCGCCTGCGCGAAGCACTGGAGGAACGTCGCGAGTCAGGTAACTTACTGACACTGTATGTCAAATATTAGGTCCTTACATATGAAATTGGCGTTTTTCGTACTGGCCACTTTAATCACAAATTTCTCCTCTTTGGTAAGGAATTCCAAATTCAAATTTGTACAGCTATAGACTCATGTATTTGTGCTTCGATGATCGTCATTCATTTGTTTTTTTTCTTCTGTTTTTTTCTGTTTGCGTCACTCATTTTACAAAATGGAAAACTTAAAATATCGCATTATTTACGAGTACGAGTTCCGCCGTGGCACTAGTGCTGCGGAAACAACTCGAAGGGTGAATGATGTGTATGGCGGTCGTGTTGCAAAAGAAAACACAGTTCGTTTTTGGTTCCAACGTTTTCGTTCTGGAAATTTCGACTTGCAGAACAAGCCCCGTGGACGGCCTGAGACTCAAGTTGATAATGAAGAGTTGAAGGCTATTGTGGAAGCGGATCCATCGCAAACCACGTCCGAGTTAGCTGCAGGCTGCGGTGTTAGTGATAAAACTGTTTTAATTCACTTGAAGCAAATTGGGAAGATTAAAAAGCTTGAAAGGTGGGTACCTCACGAATTGACTGAAGCAAACCGGCAAACGCGCGTCGACTGCTGCGTTACATTACTAAACCGGCACAATAATGAAGGTATTTTAAACCGAATCATTACCTGTGATGAAAAATGGGTTCTTTACGATAATCGGAAGCGCTCAGCGCAATGGTTGGATCCTGGCCAGCCAGCCAAATCCTGCCCCAAGCGAAAATTAACCCCAAAAAAGTTACTTGTAAGCGTTTGGTGGACTAGTGCCGGTATTGTTCATTACAGTTTTCTCAAATCTGGCCAGACTATTACGGCTGATGTCTATTGTCAGCAATTGCAAACCATGATGGAAAAGCTAGCGGCTAAACAACCTAGGCTGGTCAATCGCTCCACGCCACTGCTGCTTCACGACAACGCTAGACCACACACTGCGCAACAGACGGCTACTAAATTAGAAGAGCTTCAATTGGAAAGTCTAAGACATCCTCCGTACTCCCCGGACCTTGCTCCAACAGATTACCATTTTTTTCGAAATTTGGATAACTTCTTGCAAGGGAAAAAATTCAACTCCGATGGGGCAGTCCAAATCGCCTTCAAAGATTTTATTGATTCCCGTCCGACTGGTTTTTTTAGTAAAGGGATCAATGAACTACCTATAAGATGGCAAAAGTGCATAGAAAATAATGGTTCATACTTTGATTAATTAAATATATTATATTAAAAAATATTCGACTTTTTGTTCCTCCCATACAAAACGCCAATTTCATATGTAAGGACCTAATACATATAATGAAAATAAATTTATTAAAAATAAATGTAAATAAATATTTCCGGACAATCCACACAACAACATCTAGCCCCGTGGTAAGCTCTAAGCTTGTGTTACGGGTACTAGACATCTGATATACTTAATATAATATACATACATACATAGATATTTTTTATTATACATATTAAACAAGGAGAAAGTGCTTGCAAAACATACAAACACTTGACCCCTCGGCGGGAATCGAACCCGCTACCTCTTGCGCCGCAAGCGGACTCTCGCCCACCGCGCCACTGAGGCAGTCATTTGAGACTCAATGCATATAAAAAGAAGTATATTAATTAGTAAAGTCACATAAGGTCTAAAATTAAACACACACACACAAACCCACACACACACACCCACACACATATTTACATTCATATTTTTATTATTCCAAACATCTTTATTTCATTTATGTAGTCCAGTTTGTTTCCTTATGAATATTAATAGTCTAAAAAAAATAATTATCATAGCACAATGATGCTTTATATTATATTGTATACATAGAATATAAGAAAGAATACATAGAAGTAATACATAATACTGAATTTTGTGTAACTTAAACTTGTGAACCGGAGGAAGGGATAGATATGCCATAATACAGGATTTTCCTAGTTTGGGTATCTATACTTTCTGTTATGTAAATGTCATTACCATGTCTCATCTGTAAATTACTATGCACTTGTAACATTTTTGTGTGAAATAAACATTTATTAAAATAAAAAATCAAATCAAATCAAAAAGTCTATTTGTATCTAAATCATTTATACATTATACATATTTAATAAATCAAACAACAAAAATTAACATTATTATTAAATATTTTTTTAATTAAATCAATAAATTTATGGTAACCTGTTTCTCGGAACCCGAGAAAACTCCGTCAAGCCTGTCAAAAACCCCGAGAAACCTGTTTTGTCTGAATTTATGTAAAATTAAAAGTACAATGTCGCTCTGGGGATAGTTCGTTCGGATGTCAATGCCAACCCATGTATAAGGCCTGGGGTGATAAGATTCTTCGACAAGAAACTGTTGTTAGCACCTTATTGAAGTTCACGTGTTTGTTTATTTACAGTCACAAAAGAACATGAAGGAGACTGTATGGAGATGCAAACGACTCAGTCGAGAAATGCAAACTTACTGGAAGAGATACGATCGCGCAGAGAAGGACGCTCGTAGGAGAATGGAGAAGGAGGCAGAAGAACAAAGAAAGGTATTCTCCTCTCTCTCTAGCACTTAGTTTACTCATTGGTTAACAGAGTTTAGATGAGTACCTATAAAGTAACATATTCAATTTTAAATAATAATAAACTTGGCGTTAAAGCCAAGATAGCTCTACGTTTTTGTGAAACAAGCTTTGTGGTTTGTCCCACTAAATGCACTATGTATTTTAAGACCCGTCATTACTAATCGGTTACATTATATACTATTAATAGCGGCCCGCCCCGGCGTCGCACGGGTATAACATTTTCCCGGAAATTATTCGAATTTTTCTCGCCGTAAAAACCATCCTGTCTCTCAAGTTGGATCGAACTGCACATGGTGTGCGAATTTTATTATAATCGGTTAAGTGGTTTAGGAGTCCATTGAGTACAAACATTGTGACACGAGATTTATATATATTAAGATTAGCTGTACACGCCACGGCATTGCATTTATTTTTAATTTTCCACTGGTAAAATGTAGCCTATATATAGCCCTTCGTAATTCCTAGCCAATTTTTCAAATCGGACAAGTCATTCCTATGATAAGCGCATTCAAATAAACAAACAAACTCTTCAGCTTTATAATATTAGTATACATAATACAATCTGTATAGGTAAATATACATTCTATAAAAAAAAAAATTGCCGAACAATCCACACAACAACATCTAGCCCCGTGGTAAGCTATAAGCTTGTGTTACGGGTACTAGACATCTGATATACTTAATATAATAGACATACATAGATAGATATTTTTATTATACATACTAAACACCCAGACCAAGGAGAAAATGCCTGCAGAATATACAAACACTTGACCCCTCGGCGGGAATCGAACCCGCTACCTCTTGCTCCGCAAGCGGACCTCCGCCCACCGCGCCACTGAGGCAGTCAGAAAAATATTCAAATCATAAATGAATCAGAATATAGTACATAACATTTTTTTTAAATAACAGAGCATAATGTCCGAAACACCGACCTGCGCGCCAAGACACAGATCGCAGACGTAGCTCAAAAAGCCGCCAAGTTGAAGTGGCACTGGGCTGGTCACGTCTGCCGTATGCCAGAAGAGCTGTGGGCAAGGATAGCCACCGAGTGGCACCCAGACCTAGCGAGTAGACGACGCGGCAGATCTCGGCGACGATGGCGGGACGAGTGTGACAGTTTTCTGCATGACTGGCGAGAAGTGGCCGAAGATCGGGAGTTGTGGGAAAAATGGGGGGAGGCCTTTGCCCAGCAGTGGGACACAGGGGGCATATAATAATAATAACAGAGCATAATGTTGAAAATATTCCTCAGATGGACGTAGAACTAATGGAGGCGAAGCGGCAGCGTCGCAAACTCAACTTCCTCATCACCCAAACGGAGTTGTACGCGCACTTCATGCAACGCAAGACCCACGGCGAGGGCGACAGCGGAACTGAGCAGATACTGCGCCAGCTGGACGAGGACTTGGACCCGCGGCTGGCTTCCATCGACATGTATGATAGGTGAGTGTGAACTGTGATACACTTCATGCAACGCAAGACCCACGGCGAGGGCGACAGCGGAACTGAGCAGATACTGCGCCAGCTGGACGAGGACTTGGACCCGCGGCTGGCTTCCATCGACATGTATGATAGGTGAGTGTGTACTGTGATACATTTCATGCAACGCAAGACCCACGGCGAGGGCGACAGCGGAACTGAGCAGATACTGCGCCAGCTGGACGAGAACTTGGACCCGCGGCTGGCTTCCATCGACATGTATGATAGGTGAGTGTGTACTGTGATACATTTGATTAGTGCTCGATAGACCCATACTACATCTAGAGTTCTATGTACAGTTTATCGACATGTATGATAGGTGAGTGTGTACTGTGATACATTTGATTAGTGCTCGATAGACCCATACTACACCTAGAGTTCTATGTACAGTTTATCGACATGTATGATAGGTGAGTGTGTACTGTGATACATTTGATTAGTGCTCGATAGACCCATACTACACCTAGAGTTCTATGTACAGTTTATCGACACGTATGATAGGTGAGTGTGTACTGTGATACATTTGATTAGTGCTAGATAGACACTATACTACACCTAGAGTTCTATGTACAGTTTATCGACATGTATGATAGGTGAGTGTGTGATGTGATGCATTTGATTAGTGCTAGATAGACCCATACTACACCTAGAGTTCTATGTACAGTTTATCGACATGTATGATAGGTGAGTGTGTGATGTGATGCATTTGATTAGTGCTCGATAGACCCATACTACACCTAGAGTTCTATGTACAGTTTATCGACATGTATGATAGGTGAGTGTGTACTGTGATACATTTGATTAGTGCTCGATAGACCCATACTACACCTAGAGTTCTATGTACAGTTTATCGACATGTATGATAGGTGAGTGTGTACTGTGATACATTTGATTAGTGCTCGATAGACCCATACTACACCTAGAGTTCTATGTACAGTTTATCGACATGTTTGATAGGTGAGTGTGTACTGTGATACATTTGATTAGTGCTCGATAGACCCAAACTACACCTAGAGTTCTATGTACAGTTTATCGACATGTATGATAGGTGAGTGTGTACTGTGATACATTTGATTAGTGCTCGAACGACCCATACTACACCTAGAGTTCTATGTACAGTTTATCGACATGTATGATAGGTGAGTGTGTACTGTGATACATTTGATTAGTGCTCGATAGACCCATACTACACCTAGAGTTCTATGTACAGTTTATCGACATGTATGATAGGTGAGTGTGTACTGTGATACATTTGATTAGCGCTAGATAGACCCAAACTACACCTAGAGTTCTATGTACAGTTCATCGACATGTATGATAGGTGAGTGTGTGATGTGATGCATTTGATTAGTGCTAGATAGACCCATACTACACCTGGAGTTCTATGTACAGTTTATACATATATCGCAATAAAAAAACACAAATATGAGTAAAATTTATTTATATTAAAAATGCATAAAGATGCAGTCAGTCTCGGAAGTAAAATAGCCACATATTCGAAAAACATAGATTTTTACAGATGTATCTAGCACATATTCTCCGTCATTGAACATATTTTACTCATAATATACATGGTGGAAAAATCTAATGCCACATGGATGGCAACTACCTTAAATATTGTAAATAGCACATTTTGTGTAAGGGAGACTTTCCTTTGTTTTTAAAAACAATAAATACTACATTTAAGGATTTATGAAAAATCGCTTGCCTTAGTCGGGACTCGAACCGGTCAAATGTGACAAAAAATAATGTGCTGTATTTTATGATGCAGATTGAAAGAGTTACTGATAAGGTTCATTTTTCTCTAAAAATAATAATTTTTCTTTAAATAACAAACACAATCAGAATAACGGAAAGCCATGAAAATTGTAAACGAAAAATTAAAACACAAAATAAAACAATATTCATTTAATAACCTTACTAAAACCTTGCTAACTAAAGTAGTTGTTCATAATGAGCCCATATCGGCGTCTGCATAAATTTAATCTTTTGAGGAATTGACTTTTACACACAGAGACGCGCGCGGCGGGACAACCCAGAAATACAGAAATACAGTAAATAAGTCGAAAGTCCTATTACTTATATTTTCCAGATAGTTTCACAACACCAAAAACCAATTTCCAAGTAAATACCGATTAAAATGATGTTTGTATTGTTACAGCGAGTCGATGAAAGCGCAAGCGTCCAGGAACGCCCGGGAAGCGTTCCGAGCGGAGCGTGCGCGCACGCAGCTCTTCGACTCCCTAGCCGGCGTGGGAGATGTGGAGGTGAGATTGTATGTCAATTGACAGAAAGCATATTTAAAATAAATAAAAATGAATTGTTGTTCGTTAGTCTGATTAAAACTCGAGAACGGCTGAACGAATTTATCTTATCATAGTCTTGAAATGTTCGTGGAGGTCAAGGGAAGGTTTAAAAGGCGAGAAAAAATCTAATAATTGCCGTAGAAAAAAAATTGTTTAAGAACTCGTGCGAAGCCGGGGCGGGCCACTAGTTTAAAATAAATTATTTCAGTAATAAAAATTCACTGAAAGGCATACTACATAAAAAAGGTATTCTGTTTAGTTCGTCGGTTACCAAAAATACAGGACACCTAATTTTCGCTTTATTAAAACACGCAATACCGTCACATTGTAATAAAAAAAATCTGGACAACAACATATAGCCCCGTTGTAAGCTCTAAGCTTGTGTTACGGGTACTAGACATCTGATATACTTAATATAGTGGACAAACGTATAATATAATGGACAGATGTTTAGATGCTTTTTATTTTACATATTAATACCCAGAGCAAGACAAAAGTGCTTGCAGAATATACAAACACTAGACCCCTCGTTGGGAATCGCCACCGGCGCCATTGAGGCAGTCAAAAAATTGTTTTACGATGAACTTAAATAAAGTTACGAACGAAAATCTAGATAATCTCTGACTAAAAAATATATTTTATTCTAATAGTATATTGTGTTGACCTTAGGTTTATGTATGTATGCTAGTCTGTAACGTATATCACAGTCTTTTAATTTTTTTTTTTTTTTTTTTTTTATTTAAAGAGCTTTGTCATAGTCTTTTAATTTGATTTCATAAATGTTATTGTAAATTAATGTAAATATAATAATTATGTATTGTTAAATTAATTTAACACGAGACTGCAGATAATACTGTAGACTGTGCATGAGTGTGAATAAACTTTTATTGTGAAAAGCAAGAAATAAAATGCTTTTTTATATTATATTTTATTTATTAATTATTATTAGGTGGAAGGTGAAGTGGAGATAGAAGAAGAGGTGCCCGAGGAGCCTCACTCCGGCGAATGCGAGCAGCCCTCGATCTTCAAGGGCACGCTCAAGGGGTACCAGCTGAAAGGCATGAACTGGCTCGCCAACTTGTACGACCAGGTTAGTCCTACTAACACTAATAAACGCGAAAGTTTGTGAGGATGAAAGTGTTAATACTATGGTTATTGGAATAACCTTAAAGTTGGCGCACTTCTTTGTTTCTATGTGTTAGGTATACCTACTCTATTATTTGGGTGCTTACTAGACTTGTGCTTACTAGACTTGTGCTGTTAGACTTAGTTATAAGGTATGAAGTAATTTATTTGCAGCTAAACACAAATTAAATTAACATAAAAGTATACAACTCATAATAAGTAAGACATGATTAAACAAAAATTTGTCATGACTGACTGCAAAATGGACCTTACTTAGGAGCATACAAAGACAAGATCATCATCACCATCATCACCCTATTAACGTTCCCACTGCTGGGACACAGGGACTTCTCTCTTGGAGGGAAAGATTAGGCCTTAATTCACCACGCTGGCCAAGTGCGGGTTGGTGAATGACACACGTCATTCAAACTCTTACGTTCTCAGAACATGCCGGTTTCCTCACGAAGTTTGCCTTCACCGTTAAAGCACGTGTTTAAAGCGCGCATACATTTCTCAAGAAGAAGAATCAAGAGGTGCGTGGCTAGGCACAGACAAGATAAAATGTAATAAATATTAGGTCCTTACATATGAAATTGGCGTTTTTCGTACTGGCCACTTTAATCACAAATTTCTCCTCTTTGGTAAGGAATTCCAAATTCAAATTTGTACAGCTATAGACTCATGTATTTGTGCTTCGATGATCGTCATTCATTTGTTTTTTTTCTTCTGTTTTTTTCTGTTTGCGTCACTCATTTTACAAAATGGAAAACTTAAAATATCGCATTATTTACGAGTACGAGTTCCGCCGTGGCACTAGTGCTGCGGAAACAACTCGAAGGGTGAATGATGTGTATGGCGGTCGTGTTGCAAAAGAAAACACAGTTCGTTTTTGGTTCCAACGTTTTCGTTCTGGAAATTTCGACTTGCAGAACAAGCCCCGTGGACGGCCTGAGACTCAAGTTGATAATGAAGAGTTGAAGGCTATTGTGGAAGCGGATCCATCGCAAACCACGTCCGAGTTAGCTGCAGGCTGCGGTGTTAGTGATAAAACTGTTTTAATTCACTTGAAGCAAATTGGGAAGATTAAAAAGCTTGAAAGGTGGGTACCTCACGAATTGACTGAAGCAAACCGGCAAACGCGCGTCGACTGCTGCGTTACATTACTAAACCGGCACAATAATGAAGGTATTTTAAACCGAATCATTACCTGTGATGAAAAATGGGTTCTTTACGATAATCGGAAGCGCTCAGCGCAATGGTTGGATCCTGGCCAGCCAGCCAAATCCTGCCCCAAGCGAAAATTAACCCCAAAAAAGTTACTTGTAAGCGTTTGGTGGACTAGTGCCGGTATTGTTCATTACAGTTTTCTCAAATCTGGCCAGACTATTACGGCTGATGTCTATTGTCAGCAATTGCAAAACATGATGGAAAAGCTAGCGGCTAAACAACCTAGGCTGGTCAATCGCTCCACGCCACTGCTGCTTCACGACAACGCTAGACCACACACTGCGCAACAGACGGCTACTAAATTAGAAGAGCTTCAATTGGAAAGTCTAAGACATCCTCCGTACTCCCCGGACCTTGCTCCAACAGATTACCATTTTTTTCGAAATTTGGATAACTTCTTGCAAGGGAAAAAATTCAACTCCGATGGGGCAGTCCAAATCGCCTTCAAAGATTTTATTGATTCCCGTCCGACTGGTTTTTTTAGTAAAGGGATCAATGAACTACCTATAAGATGGCAAAAGTGCATAGAAAATAATGGTTCATACTTTGATTAATTAAATATATTATATTAAAAAATATTCGACTTTTTGTTCCTCCCATACAAAACGCCAATTTCATATGTAAGGACCTAATATTTCCGGACAATCTACACAACATCTAGCCCCGTTGTAAGCTCTAAGTTGTCTGTTACGGTTGCTAGAAATCTGATATCCTACTAATATTATAAACGTGAAAGCTGGTGAGAATGTAAGTGTGTGCGTTTGTTGTCCTTTCACGCAATAACTACAGTATGGATTTTGATGAAACTTTATAATAATATAGCTAACATATCAGAATAATACATAGGCTATACCTTTTTTTTCAAACGCTCTATTAACCTCCTATAAGTCTTATATAAAAAGTGAAACATTTTTATAAATACAGGTTATTACCTGTATTCAATTCTTCAATTGGTTTTGAACGCTAGTAAAATTTAACTTATTTTAGGGGTATATTTAAGACGTATTGATTTTACAGTTATACTACTTATTTTCTCACAGGGCATAAGCGGAATCCTAGCAGACGAGATGGGTCTAGGCAAGACGGTCCAATGCATAGCGTTCCTGTGCCACGTGGCGGAGCGCCTCGGCGTGTGGGGCCCGTTCCTGGTGGTGTCCCCCGCCTCCACTTTGCACAATTGGCAACAGGAGGTGGAAAGATTCGCACCGCACTTTAAAGTGGTCAGTATCTTTAGTTTATATCTATGTTGTTCCTTCAAGAACCTTCACTATAGGTCGTTATCCGCGCTCGCGTTGGTCTTTCACTACTCTGTGCACAATTAACGTTTCGGAGTAGAACGCTGAGAAAGCGATAAGAATGCACTCTTAAGTGAGCATATTCTTTGTTCCCACGTACCTAAGATATGTTTCTCCTGACAGCTAGTATTTAATTACTAGCTTTTTTATGTTAGATCAGCCTTCATTTGACCTCAAACCCACCGGATGTTGAGTGACGATGTGGTCTAAGATGGAGCAAGAAGACCTAGAAGGTAGATGGCTTCTCCGGGCCACATTACGAAACACGAAAAAATCGTTTCACGCACTGGCCCAGCCCGGAGGGTGGTGACAAGCCGCGGCCGAAGCCTACACGTCACGTGTGAAGGTGGATTCAGAGGAACACTTATGGACGTGAACAGACAAAACCTCCAAATTTGGATATCAGAGGATTCGACATTATGTTAATGACTATTATTTTTATTCGTCACGTAAATGTTTATTTGCAGGCATATTTGCTACATAACTTTCTTATAACTCGAGCATAGGCGATGTTGCAATATTTTTCCTCGAAGAAAATAAAATATATAAATTTTCTTAGGTACCTTACTGGGGCAGTCCTTCAGAACGTAAGATCCTCCGACAGTTCTGGGAGCGTCGCGACCTACACACGCAACAGGCAGCGTTCCACGTCTGCATCACTTCGTATCAGATCATCGTGTCTGATCTTAAGGTAAACCATTCGTCGAGTTATTGGTATATTGGTATTTTATTCGTCGTAGGTAACATACTAAATACAAATACAAATTAATTAGGTGAAAGTGTTTGTATGTTCTGCAAGCACGATCTCCTTGGTCTGGGTGTCTAATATGTATAATAAAAATATCTATATATATATGACTGTTATATTAAGTATATCAGATATCTAGTACCAGTAACACAAGCTTAGAGCTTACCACGCTAGATGTTGTTGCGTGAATTGTCTGGAAATATTTATTTATTTATTTAATTTATTTAGTTCAGTTCTTATGATTGGCATCGCGCTTGCCATATGCTACGACTTGCCAGTGTCATTCAGTTACTTGAAAGATTAGTAAGCTATACAAAAAAATTGATCGGTATCAAGAATGCAGAAACATAAAGTTGACCAACCAGATTAAGCGAGAAATAAAAAAATCGAACATAACATACTATAATTACCACTCTGCAAGTCACAGACAAGACGTTATAGTTTGGTAAATATAGCCTGATGCGCGCGACATTGACGTTGACATACACGTAGTAATCACGAGCATGAAGTTCCATATTTTTATTCCGTCATTATGTATGCAAGACAATATCATACTTTATTGGTTGGTTGGTTTACCAAGAGTAGGGGTATTAGTGTGTCATCTATACCACATATTATAAGAATCGATTATGAAAATGCGATTATCGATGCAATGTGATTTTGTTTTGAAGTTGTAGTTTATATTCAAATTTAAATTCTTTATTGCAACCATATTGTATACATAATAATAATTAATTCTATTTGATTTTATTTTGTAACTTGTTACCTACTTATTTTTGTGTATCATTATATTGTTATTTTGTGTACTAATGTAATTGGTTTCGTAATCGTGTTAGTATACTTAAATAAATAAATAAATAAATACATTGTTGACAATTTGTGTGATTAAGATCGTACAAAATCTGGTCGGGACCAGATCTACATTTTCTGGTTTCGGGTCCGGGTGTTATCTATGTATCAAATTGATGTATTTAAAAAATCTACTAGCTGACCCCAGCGACCGTTGTTTTGCAAAATGAAAAATAGATGTTGGCCGATTCTTAAACCTACTCGATATGCCCACAAAATTTAATGATAATCGTTCAAGCCGTTTCGGAGGAGTACGGGAACGAACATTGTGACTCGAGAATTTTATATATAAGATCTAGTATATCAGTCACCTAACACACCCATAGTACAAGCTCTACTTAGTTTGGGGTTAGGTGATGCTGTGTGAGTAGTCCGGAAGTATTTATTATTTATATACACTTATTCTTCCACAGTACCTGAACAGAGTGTCATGGCAGTACGTAATTCTGGACGAGGCTCAGGCTATAAAGAGCTCTAACAGCATGCGATGGAAACAGCTATTAGGATTCAGTTGTAGAAACAGACTTCTATTGTCCGGTAAGTCAAGAATAGAATTGAATAGAAAATTTATCACACACACTAATAAAAATTAATAATAAATCTTAATTTAAAATTTAAGAAAAACCCCCGATTCCAATGCTTTAATTTCCTAATAAGTGAAACACCATAATATTTAGTAGTTAGGGCACGCGATGCTCTTTCATTTGATACCCCACTCGAGTATATTTGCAGATTTTCGGTTTTCCTTCCCCACTCTCACCCCCATAACTTTTGAAGGGCTCAACCGATTTTCTTGAAACATGTCTAAGAACACACGGGCCAAACTCACCTTTAATACAAAAAAACATTAATTCAAATCGATCCATCCGATCGGGAGCTATGATGACACAGACAGACAGACAGACACGTCAAACTTATAACACCCCTCTTTTTTGGTCGGGGGTTAAAAATTAATTAATTGTAAGGTAACCTTTACACCTAGCATGCGTATTGGGCGGTTTTATTTCTTCTAGACAGCCTTTTGAATGGAAAGAATATATAAGTCATCAAGGTTGTTTATTTATCGTTAGCAAAGATAATCTTACTTAAAGTAAGATGAAGTCGCTGATACTGGTTAAACTAAAGATCATTGTGAGACTTATGTACTTAGATTACTTAAACTTACGAATAATTTTAACACAAACTTACTCACCTACAGGTGAGATTGAGAAACAAAATTAAATCCCATTAATAAAACTAATTTGCATTGCATATTTTATCAGAAATATAGTGGGTGATTCATTTTTAGATAATTTTAACTACCTAAACGCTCATATAATTTAACGTACATTTGAAAGATTTTTTTATTGGAAGAAATTGCTTTAAGCATTAATACCGCCCATTACACATGATAGGTTTAATTTTACTATTAATATATTTTTATTTTTTGGTGTGTGTAATAAAGAATAAGATAAGATAATTAAGATAAATATTCTTTATTGCACACATAATTAAAAACACAAAACTAAAAATAAGCACTTAAGACTATGCGACAAATGGCGGTCTTATCGCTAAAGAGCGATCTCTACCAGACAACCTGGAATGGATAGGATTATTGGGAAAAAGAAGGGGACCTGTGTGCTAGATACGAAAGTATTATAAGGAGTATTATAATAACAAGGAGAGGAACAAGTGGCGAGCTACAGTCCGAATGAAGATCGTGCCACAAGTAGGGTGTCACGACCTTCAGTAATGAGGAAATCGACGCTCGGAGGAGGAGGATAATAACAATACGTTTACCAAAATTAAAGAATTTTCCATCTATCTATCTGACAGGCACTCCGATACAGAACAGCATGGCGGAGCTGTGGGCGCTGCTTCACTTCATAATGCCGACGCTGTTCGACTCGCACGAGGAGTTCAACGAGTGGTTCTCCAAGGACATCGAGAGCCACGCCGAGAACAAGACTATGATGGACGAGAGTGAGTATTTTTGTTATGCTAGGTTAGCCTTCATTTGCCCACAATATCACCTGATGTAGAGTGGCGATTTGGTCTAAGATGGGGCATAGGACCTCTTGCCCCATCTTAGACCTTCTCCGGACCACATTACGAAACACGAAAAAATAGTTCCACGCACTGGCCCAGCGCGGAGGGTGGTGACACTCATATTCATAAAAACTGTTATTTTTTGGCTAATACAACTGAATTGGTTTAACACACAATAATTTATGCCTTATATTGCGACTATTAGAGATACAAACAAGGGTGAAAAGTTTGTATTATCTGTTATTAAACAGATTTAGCACTAATTAGGTTGTTGGATAACGTTTTTTAGATAACGGATAAACTTAATTAGATATTGACCTACGTCGATATAAAGAGTGAAATATTTTTATGAATTCGGGGGTGTATACAGGGAATAAGAAAGGTTGGTCTGTCAGTATGGGAAGGTCTGACAATACGGCATACGATCCGAAGTTCAGCTTGTAAAAGAAAAGTAGTCGGGCGCAAAATTCTGCCGATGGGCTAAGGTTTGACTCTTGATCAGAAAATGTACATTGCCCTGTGTCATGTTTATTTTCTATGCAGCTTGATATAAATCTTATATTAGGCTGCGTAGAAGATAGCTCTCTAGCCTCTGTGGCTTGGTGGGCGAAAGTCCGCCTGAGGCGCGGGAGGTTGCGGGTTCGATTCCCGCCGCGGGGCCAGATTTAGTAAGATCTACAAATTCACAAAAAAAAGTTATGTAGTATATCAGTCACCAAACACCCATAGTACGAGCTCTGCTTAGTTTGGGGTTAGGTGATGCTGTGTGATTAGTCCGGAAATATTGATTTATGTACTAGCGGCTCACCCTGGCTTCGCACGGGTAATTATTCAAAATAAATTTCCCGGTAATTATTCGAATTTTTCTTGCCGTAAAAACCATCCTTGAAATCCAACGAACATTGAAAAAAATTGCTTAAATTGGCCCAGGCGTTGTTGAGTTATGCGCTTAGCAACACATTGTGCGATGAATTTTATATGTAAGATTATTATTTACGAATTATCATTTCTGGCGAGAAGTGTCCGGAGATCGGGAGTTGTGGAAAAAATGGGAGGCGGCCTTTGCCCAGCAGTGGGACACAGGGGGCTTATAATAATAATAATAATATCATTTCTAATGGTATTTTTCTTTCTAGAACATCTATCGCGCCTGCACATGATCCTAAAGCCGTTTATGTTGCGTCGCGTCAAAAAAGACGTCGAGAATGAGCTCTCAGATAAGATTGAGATTATGGTCCACTGTCCGTTGACTATCAGACAAAAACTGCTGTACATTGGTGAGTACTTTCTGTTCCTAGCTCCCATACTAGCTTTTCACAACACGGCGTTGCCTATGTTTTTTTGGACTTTCTCACGAGAACAACGTATTTTCTCGAGGTAAAAATTTTCCTATAACCTTCCGCAATAAAACGGCTATCTAACAGTGAAAATTTTTTTGAAGCGGACCATTACTTTTTCATATTAGCGCGTTTAAACAAACAAACACATCAGCTTTATTATATTATAGTAAAGCTGGGGTACGAAATGTATTTATATACCATTGTCTTCCTGGTGTCATCTTAACTCTCACTTTTTTCTCGCAATCCCATACAATGTCATACAAGGTACAATTAATATTCATGAGTTTTCAGAAGTTTAGTTATTTAAATCAAGTAGGTTTGTTACTCGTTGGAAAGTAATTGGTATCTTAATAGTGTTTCTCCAAGAAAATATAGTGTTGTGCAAGCTACTATTAGGTAAAATAGCGCAGCTTTGAGTAAACTTTGGGCAAAATAGACTCATTAGAGTATAGCTTGAATTGTTGAATAATTGTGTAGCTTTGTGTGTTACATTTATACTTTTATTCGCCAATTTGTAAGCTATTTTATAATGTATTTCAGCATTGAAGAAGAAAATCAAAATCGAAGATTTACTGAACGTGTCGATCGGATCGGAAACTGGGCACAACGTCGACAAGAACTTCACGTCGAATCTCATGAATTTGGTTATGCAGTTCCGAAAGGTATTTTTTTTTAAAATGAAAAACGTATTTTTTATTCTTCTGGAAATCTATTTGGGCGAGTTAAGACCAGCAGTTATCTCCTTAAACTGAGACGATAAAAATGATGACTGCAACAAATCTTGCACGATCAAAAAAGTCATAATTATTTAGCTATTTAGTCTCTATTGTGCCCTCTATCTCCCACTAAGTTTACACTATTGTCATAATTTTATACGACTATGTATAAGCAAAGGCAGAATTTGGCTTCTGCTAGTTAAGATAATATTCTAAGGTGCTAACAAACCGACCCAAGTTAAACCATTGCAAAATTTGACAGATCTGAGAGTTTAGATAGATCTGATCGCATTTATAGCCACTGGGGAAGTCGGGGCTTATTCGGTTACCTCTGATAGATATTTAGTTTTTTCGGTTGAAAGCGTCTACCGGCAATCCGAACTTTTATTTAGTAAAACAATCATCATCATCACCCTATTAACGTTCCCACTGCTGGGACACAGGGACTTCTCTTGGCGATAGAGATTAGGCCTTAATTCACCACGCTGGTCAAGCTGGTTGGTGAATGTCATATTTCCTTCAAACTCTTTAAAGTTCCCAGAACATGCCCGTTTCCTCACGATGTTTGCCTTCACCATTAAAGCACGTGTTTTTCGTGAAAAATCCTGAAGCGTTGCGGGGCTTGAACCCACGACCTTCGGAATGAAAGTCGAATGTGCTCCCACTTAGCCAACGAAAACAATCATATAACCGTAACATTTTCAGGTCTGCAACCACCCCGAACTATTCGAGCGTCGCGACGTCCGATCCCCCTTCTCTTGGCATGTCGACGACTACCACATGCCGAAGCTAATAGCAGAGGACTGCATTCTCCTCCGGAGTATACCGTCCCAGAGACACCTGTTGTACAACAGACTGTCTGTTCTGACGCCTCGTTACGTCCACGAGAATGAGAGTGGATGCTTCGCGTTCACGAGATTCATGGATCTGTCGCCGATGGAGTTGTATAGGGTTATGCTGTGTGGATGGCTCTATGCGTAAGTAAACCACGCTTATAATTATATTTAAGCTAGGTAATACAGGCTGCTAGGTAGGCATGAGATTGTCAAAAGTAACTACATACTAGATTAGTCGGGCTTTAGCTGAAGAAGTTGTATAAACATATTCTACATGGATAGTTTACTTTGGCCTTCCATATTGTTGGTAATCATATTGATTTTAAAAATAAAAATGCCAAGCAACAACAAACGCCGGTAAGCTTTAAGCTTGTGTTACGGGTACTAGACATCTGATATACTTAGTACAATATACATACATGCTCAGATGTATTTGCTTATTGGAACGAAGTTCCTTATCGCGCGTTGTGAAAGGGGGCTAGACGGAAAAAAATCATACAAAAGTTGTCACGACACTTTGCTATAGTAAGCTATTGTAAGCTGTGCGGCGTCGCATGTTTCTCTGTCTGTCTCTCTCTCTCTCTTATAGAAAGCAAGCCAGATATTTTCATTTCTATTTCGCATTGAACAGTGTGGTGTCGCGACGATTATTTTTGTAGAGTGTATACAGGTTTTTTGTGAATAATAAATAATCAAAAATAATAATAATAATTAATCCTGACAGTGTTTCTTCGTTCGTTCGTTGTGAACTTCGTTCCATCCGGGTGTCCCTTGACACCTCTTAAGTTTTTTATAAATATTAAACACCCAGATCAAGGAGAAAGTGCTTGCAAAACATACAAACGCTTGATCCCGTAAGTTTGCATTTGTCACTTCCTTAGGCGGTCCAAAGTAAACCGGTCTAAAGTAAACAGTAAACCGGTCATCGCAGACCGCGACGCACGCGCCTATGCAGTTAACACATGATCCTCCCGCGGGTGTAAATACGCGTAATGACTCGAATAACCCTAAAACAACGGGTAATTCACGATGTTCTGAGTGTTGACTAGTCTTCAATGAGATGGTGACTTTTATTAACCCCCGACCAAAAAAGAGGGGTGTTATAAGTTTGACGTGTCTGTCTGTCTGTCTGTGGCATCATAGCTCCCGATCGGATGGATCGATTTCAATTTTAATTGGGGTATCAAATGAAAGAGCATCGCTTGCCCTAACTACTAAATATTATGGTGCTTTACTTATAAGGAAATTAAGGCATTGAACACGGGGGTTTTTCTTAAATTTTAAATTTAGATTTATCAGTAATAAGGTTGACACAATATCGGGGCCGATAATTATCCAGATATATTATAATACGGTGCGTAATATTTATTGTTTACGGAAGAGGCGGATGTCAATATCGCTTCTTGAAATGATTCTCCTGTAAGATTGGAAGTAAAATATTAGCTGCCTATTTCACCATACCAAAACCTTACAGAATCCATCACATCGAGGACTGCCTACAAAAGTACGACCGTCTCCGACATAGACAGCTCTGGTGGTTCTCGGACAAGGACGCGGATACGTCAGCGGCCTACGAGAGAGCGAGACAGCGGGATATGTTGCTCATCTGTCCCGACGGTGATACGTTGAGACAGAGGAAGGAAGATGGACTCATGTGGAGAGATTTGCTGTTCACTGATGGATTGTGGATTATTGGTGAGTGAGTGAGGTCTCAGTGTGGTGAAACTTGACTGAGCGGATAGCTCGAAGACCCTACTCGGTGGCTCTCGTTCTGTGTCTGATATGTGGTTTCAAATGCCGTCCTACGAAGCGCGCTGTTGCATAAAACATTGAAGCAGTACGCCCTAGCGGAACGCCATTGCATCGAAAACCGATCAAAGGACGACCTTGCGAATAACGTGGTCGTGAAATACTTTTAAACCCCCAACCAAAAAAGAGGGGTGTTATAAGTTTGACGTGTCTGTCTTTCTGTCTGTGTGTCTGTCTGCCGTCTGTCTGGGACATCATAGCTCCCGAACGGATGGAGCGATTTTAATTTAGTATGAAAGGTAAGACTGGCACGAGTGTTCTTAGACATGTTTCATGAAAATCGGTTGTGCCGTTTAAAAGTTATGGGGGTTAGAGTGGGGAAGGAAAACCGAAAATCTGCAAATATACTCGAGAGGGGTATCAAATGAAAGCGCATCGCGTGCACATTACAAAATATAGTGTTTTACTATTAAGAAAATTAAGGGTAAAATAAAATGCCTACTTTTCCCTCCCCAACCAAGTGGTAAAAAGATCCTTTCTTCCCTACCAGTAGGGATAGATCTTTTCATAACGGACATAACAATGACTATGTGTCGTTATGTCAGAACATGACGGTATTGGCGACGAGTCCAGACCAAGGAAAAGTGATCGCAGAACATACAAACACTTGCGAAAAAGGCGACTGCCTCTTTCACTAAGTTTCTCTTTTACTTTTGTTTCTTTCCTTTTCTTTTTTCTTTGACTAAAAAGAACGTGAGTAAAAGCCATTTTAAATTGTATTTAACTGATATCGTTTGTTTCAGGCGGTCCATTCTACACGTTCGCGGATCACACACTGCATTACATGGCGGAAACGGTGGAACATCGCGTTTTGCGGGCGAAGGACTTGAAATTAAAGGGAGAGGTGAGATAGCAAACATATATAAATACTAGCGGCCCGCCCCGGCGTCGCACGGGTAAGTATAAAATT
Organism: Gymnoscelis rufifasciata; assembly: GCA_929108375.1. Lineage (NCBI taxonomy): Eukaryota > Metazoa > Arthropoda > Insecta > Lepidoptera > Geometridae > Gymnoscelis > Gymnoscelis rufifasciata. The sequence continues at coordinate 9,795,304 of OV815321.1, read as the reverse complement.
TTCCCGGAAATTATTCGAATTTTTCTCGCCGTAAAAACCATCCTATCTCTCAAGTTGGATCGAACTGCACATGGTGTACGAATTTTATTATAATCGGTTATGTGGTTTAGGAGTCCATTGAGGACAAACATTGTGACACGAGATTTATATATATTAAGATTAATTTATTATCACATAAAACAAGTCGCGTAACAACAATAAGCTGACACGCGTGTTTGCTTTTTGAATTTGACAATAAACAAACATATACCAGTTTAAAATTCTCAGTCCGCTTGGTGGATTGTTGTTTATTAATTTGTTGTTTCTTTTGTTGATGTGCCTGTGTAAAATGGACAAGTTATTCATCCAACCATCAAAAGGGTGTGATTTGGCTGTTGTACATAAAGGCATGTTGTTTAGGTACCTGCCTAATCACATGTAAAATAGCATTATAATCTATAATATAAAAATGAATCGCAAAATGTGTTGGTAAGCGCATAACTCAACAACGCCTGGACCAATTTGGCCAAATCTTTTTTTAAAATGTTCGTTGAAGTTCAAGGATGGTTTTTACGGCGAGAAAAATTAGAATTATTGCTGGAAAAATCCTAAAAATAGCCCTTTTCTTTTTCCCATACAAATGATTTGTAACTAAAACGTAGTCAATTTGAGCTTTATTGCTATGGTATAAAGTTCATATTAAATTACAAGCACTCACTGTTGTCTAAGCAATGTAGGTGTGTTCCTAACGTAAAATTTTCATGTCACAATGTTAGTTACCGTACTCCTCCGAAACTGCTTTACCGATTTATACCAAATTTTATATGCGTATACAGTAGGTCTGGAGAATCAGCTACTATCAATTTTTCATTTTGCAAAACAACGTTTGCTGGGGTCAGCTAGTATGAATATATTTAAGGTGCTTCCGCCTGATTTGTTATTTACGATCGATGCCCACCCCATAAGGCCATTTGTTGATTCACTGTTGTTTTGTTTTGTAAGTGTTCAAATTGTATTTTGGATTATCCTTTTATTATTTATTTATTTATTTATTTATTTATTTCCAAAACTTACAACTATTTTTACAGGCTTTACCTAATGCAATAGTGTGCTTATCTAATTATTTCTATTATAGCATAACGTATACATTGTTATCCTAGTAAATTCGTTCAGGGTACAATAAAATAGATCAAGTTCTCGGGATATGATGTTAATAGTGCGAAGTGCGCGCGTCAAAGGTGCTTCCCGTATGAGGTTGGTTCTTGCCTTCGGAATTAAAAGTAACGAGGGTTTCCGCCTTTTCCCGTTTTTGTTAACAGTTGATGGATTCTGAACAAGCCAGCACGTCTTTCGAAGAAGCTCCTGCATCAGGGGACCTCATTGAAGACTTCCCACATGTGGAGAGAGAACCAGTTCTTTACCCTCTGATGCCGACGCCGCTACCGCAATGGCTGATTGCTACACAACCCAAGGTAGGTTTGCGAGTGGAACACGCGCCCCGCTTAAAATAGTCGGTCAAAACGCGAAAACCCGCGTCTGATTGAGCTGAGTGTCTGTAATTGGTTATAAAATTCGGCCTTCCATCCTCAGGCCAAGACCAACACGCGCGCTCCGTTCGCAGTGTCCCGCTCGTTCGCGTACCACGTGACCCGACACTACCACTGCGAGAGCGCCGACGGCAGCCGCACACTGGCCCGGCTCGCGGCCTGCGCCCGGCCCGCGACCGGCTGGGCCCACATACAGGTGCCAGGTCAGTGTACCACGTGACCCGACACTACCACTGCGAGAGCGCCGACGGCAGCCGCACGCTGGCCCGGCTCGCGGCCTGCGCCCGGCCCGCGACCGGCTGGGCCCACATACAGGTGCCAGGTCAGTGTACCACGTGACCCGACACTACCACTGCGAGAGCGCCGACGGCAGCCGCACGCTGGCCCGGCTCGCGGCCTGCGCCCGGCCCGCGACCGGCTGGGCCCACATACAGGTGCCAGGTCAGTGTACCACGTGACCCGACACTACCACTGCGAGAGCGCCGACGGCAGCCGCACGCTGGCCCGGCTCGCGGCCTGCGCCCGGCCCGCGACCGGCTGGGCCCACATACAGGTGCCAGGTCAGTGTACCACGTGACCCGACACTACCACTGCGAGAGCGCCGACGGCGGCCGCACGCTGGCCCGGCTCGCGGCCTGCGCCCGGCCCGCGACCGGCTGGGCCCACATACAGGTGCCAGGTCAGTGTACCACGTGACCCGACACTACCACTGCGAGAGCGCCGACGGCGGCCGCACGCTGGCCCGGCTCGCGGCCTGCGCCCGGCCCGCGACCGGCTGGGCCCACATACAGGTGCCAGGTCAGTGTACCACGTGACCCGACACTACCACTGTGAGAGCGCCGACGAGGTTGGATGAAGAATATACTCGTATCTTCAACACGCATGAAACGCTTCTCGAATTATTTTACTATGGGCTTTTTCTGGGCAAACTCGTTCTATCATTGACCTTAACTCTGCCTACCTACTGGATAGACTATAGTAAAAAAAACGACGAGTCACCAGCGCCGTGGATGCCGTCGAAAAACCGGCCAAGGGATACTCACCAGAAGGTACAGTAGCGTCTTTTTGGGAGATAGCATCAAACTGCGGAAAGATGACTGTTCCAATTGTAATTTTGGCTAACAACATGAATCTTCCGTAGGTGTGTATTGTATTGTGCATTTCAGTGGTCACAGTCAGTCACAGAGTCACAGTGCAATGCGCTAGTCTACTACGATTTTACTGTTTCAGTTTCAGCAGTCAAGAGTTGCTACTACATTAATAAACATTTATTATTATACTGTCATCATCATTCTCTTGTCCTTATCCCACATTACGTGGGGTCGGCACAACATGTTTTTTCCTTCCATTTTCCTCTGTCACTCGTCATCTCAACACTCGCTCCTTTCTTACACATGTCATCCTTCACACAGTCCATCCATCTTTTCTTTGGCCTACCTCTTCCTCTTTGGCCTAAACATTTATTATACTGTCAACAGATAAAAACCAGCTAGTGAGCGACGCGGGAAAACTGACTGTACTAGACTCGCTACTGAAGAGACTAAAGGAACGCGGCCACCGAGTGCTCATCTACAGTCAGATGACCAAGATGATCGACCTTTTAGAGGTAAGAGAAGGGATAGGGGTAGTCCGTAAATGTTGTCAACTGCCAAAACTGGTTGCAACAAGTTTTTTTTTTGTATTATGTATTGTTGTAGTGCATTCATATTAGCAATTATTTATTTTAAACTAGAAGTGACTCTCGGTGTTACTTTCGTATATGAATTTTCTCTCGGAATGACATTTTCTGCTACAAAAAGTAGCCCTGTCCTTTTTCGGGCTCCATAGTATATGTGTACCAAACTTAATTTAAATGGGTTCTGTAGTTTATGCGTAAAAGTGGATCAGACAGACAGAGTTACTTTCGCATTCGTGCTTTCTCTTTTATAAAGTAAAAGTACAAAATTATTTGACTTAAAATGAGGTACAATACCAAACCAAGGTCCCATAGTTACTGTAAAATATAAAATTAAATATCCAATATACTTAAACCCTAAAATGTAAAAACAAATCCGACTCTTTGCAACACAATTAATCCTAGTTTGAAAATAATATAATACTTATCATTATAATTATCTAGTTGATTTACTATCCAGGCTTTTATTTTAACAGGACTGTCAAATAATATGCCACAGGAAATACTTATTTTTTGCCTTGATTTAGCGGTTCAGCTTTCATGAGCTTGTTCATAAATACTGTAAATACAAATTAAACAAAAATGAAGACAACAATTAAAATAAAAGGGGGTGTGACGAGCATTTGCTAAGATTTGTAAAACCAAACAATAGAAATAAATGATTGTATCTTGTATCTAACTACTTGGAAACAGGGACTTCTCCCTTAACGAGAGAGATTTTGTCTTAATTCACTACGCTGGCGAACGAGTTATACGAGTTTAAAGCCACGACCTTGGTGACTAAAGATAATCATATTAACATTAATGTTTCTGTTAACAGGAATACATGTGGCATCGCAAGCACAAATATATGCGGTTGGATGGCTCCAGTAAGATCTCGGCGCGACGTGATATGGTTGCTGATTTCCAGGTGAGCTTCTTGTCAGATAATTTATTTACGAGAGTAATAATAATAATAATAAATCATTTATTTCAGGCATCTAAGGCCCATATAAACATATACCTTATAGACTAACATACATAAAAAATATAAATCTTATAAACTAAAGTGTCAGCATCGTGGATCATCTGTTACGGCGGTGTCGCCTTGCAGTGTAGGCGACCGATGAACCGTCGAAACTAGATCCCCTGCGGCCAAAACAGCTCATTCAGAAACGTCGACAGATGTTTAGTTGGAACCCAACGATGTTTGGTTGTTAATGAAGGCCAACGTATACTTGCCCACCCTATATGATGTTTAGAGAAGTCCGTTGTAGAAAGAAAACCAATTTTAAAAATAAATCATTTATGCCAGGCATCTCTGGCCCATATAAACATATACCTTACAGACCACAAATATAAATCTTATATACTAAAATATCAGTAGCATGGAAGTATCTGTCACGGCGGTGATTTTATTTGATCCATCCGAAAAGTTCTCGTATGAAACACGGGCAGTGTCCCAAATAGGCTTCCAACTCAGAATTGTTATTTTGTTTTGTTAACATTCGAATTGATGCTTTGTTTTATATTTCGTTCCTTCGGTTTACTAAATTTTTCTTTCATTGTTATTTTTCTATTATCCATGTTATGTCTTTAATTATAAGTTCACTAGCAGCGCCCCACGGTATTACCCGGATAATGCATTTTACCGCAACAATGACATTCTATTCCTAGCTATAGTTATAAACTATCACCATTCAATTTTAGGGAAATCGGTTCAACAGTTTCGCCAAACAACCAGACACATACACTTTCCAATTTATAATATAAGCATAGATTATGTGCTGACTTTATAGAATGTGATATTTTCAGGCTAGGACCGATATCTTTGTGTTTCTTCTGTCGACGCGAGCCGGTGGACTGGGGATCAACTTGACTGCCGCGGATACGGTGAGTTAACAATCTTCACTAATGTTTAATAGTGGAAACATTTGTTTATATAATTTTATTATTATTAAAAATACTTTATTGCACAAGGAAAAAAAAGAATAAAATTTGTAATCTTTTTTCTCTCCATCCACGGTTGTCTTTAATTTAATTTTAAATTGTTTTTAGCAATAAGACCGCCCATTACGCATTCTAGGTTTAGTTTTAATTTCATATTGTATTGCTCATCTGGTGTGTAATAAAGTATATTCTATTCTATTCTAAGAATTGTACAAAAGGTGGAAAAAAAAGAATTGTACAGTAGGTGGAAAATGGATACAGGATTACCCTAGTTCAGGCTCATGTATTCCATACCTATTTTGAACATTTTTATACCTATAGTTATAAGTGAATTTTGTTAATATTTGAATAAAATTTATTATTAATGCCTTGGCTCCTTGGCATTACCCAAGGCATTTTCTACCTAATTACCTCAAACAGGTAACACTAATAACAAGCTATCTTACTGCCTTGATAAATATCAATGTTCGTTTAACGTAATTAACTTAATAAGGTTGAGGCTTTTAGCTTTAAAAATGACGACTTCCATACAATATTCCTTTCTTTAATTAGTGTTAGGCTATTGTTGTCATCTAGTGTTGGTGTGTTGTGTTTTTATATGTATAATGGGTTTGTGGAGCATAACCATCCTATCTCTCAAGTTGGATCGAACTGCACATGGTGTGAGAATTTTATTATAATCGGTTAAGTGGTTTAGGAGTCCATTGAGGACAAACATTGTGACACGAGATTTATATATATTAAGATGAAATATCGGCAGCAACACGCGGCATTCGATTTTCATGTTGTATCTTGTAAAGTAAGGATAATAATGTGAATATGTATTGCAGGTGATATTTTACGACTCGGACTGGAACCCCACTGTGGACCAGCAAGCAATGGACCGCGCGCACAGACTGGGCCAGACCAAGCAGGTGACGGTGTACCGGCTTATCTGCCAAGGGACCATCGAGGAGCGCATCATGGAGCGCGCCAGGGAGAAGAGCGAGGTATCTGTCTATACAGGGTTGCCCACAAATTGTGGATAATCTAGCGGGGGAGGGGTCGTGCAACATGGCGGATAGCGCTTGTGACATGTCATGTTAAATATATATTTTTAAAATTGAATTATAAAATTTGTAATGCATTTTTATTGTATAATTTAAAAAGGGAAAGTTTGGGAGATTTTATGTGACCCTGTAAGGAGTAATCTTTGAATCTACTGAACCGATAGTAACCGATGATACTCAGATTCTCTAAAGCTTGAGAATTGGCATGGGCACATTACTTTAACCGCGGGTAAATGTGTGCTACCGTGGGAAATTCGATTTCGCGTTTAATGAACTCCGCTGGGTACTGCTAGTACTGAATAAATACTGACGTTTCTCATTAACTTTTCGCGGAATCTGCCATAAACATCTCTGAATAAATATTTTCTATTCTATTCTATTTTTTATTCTAAACATTATTTTTTATTTTTCCTTTCATGGGGTAAATATGTATATTTCAGATACAACGAATGGTGATCAGTGGCGGCAACTTCAAAATAGATTCGCTGAAGCCTAAGGAGGTGGTCTCTCTACTCCTGGATGATGAGGAAATAGAGCTCAAATGTAAGAAAACAAATATAATATAGAAACATACAGGGTTACAGCTAAAACCGTGCTGGATCCGTTAAGGGCGCAGAGTACTCATCTTTTATGACTTATTTCACTATGAAACACTCTACACTAAACTTAACCCTTTTCGAGATATTTGAATTTGAAAATATAAATGATTATTAAGGCTATTAAATTTATTTTTGTTTGTTTTGTGTATATTATTCGGAATGTTGCTCAGTTCTCTTAAGTTTTTACAATAACATAAGCCTATTTATAGGTCTTAACGAATAAAATACAATTTATAGCTACAGAGTAAATCATATTCGTTTTGAAATAGAATATATCGATAATATTAAAATGATTATTTCGACAGATCGCCAGAAATCTGAAGAAAAGAAGCGGGAAGAAAGAGAACGCAAGCGGAAGATTGGTTTGCCCACACAGGTGAGTAGATTTTATATATATTAGAACATTACTTTGGCTAATACTTTAGAACATATACCTACTAGGCTTTGTGGCGATGCGTAGTTATAAGTTAGTGTGATTTGTTTTATATGTGATTTTTTCCTTATTATATTAACGCTTAGGTACCTTTTTTTTTTATTTTATTATCGATAAGCCTTCATTTGACCACAATCTCACCTGATGTAAAGTGACGATGTGGTCTAAGATGGGGCATGAAGACCTAGAAGGTGGCTTCTCCGGACCACATTACGAAACACGAAAAAATCGCTTCACGCACTGGCCCAGCCCGGAGGGTGGTGACAAGCCGCGGCCGAAGCCTCCCACCAGAGACTGTTCTTAGCACCACCCGGAGGTCACGTGTAAGGATTCAAAGGGTTACCACTTACGGACGTGAACAGACAAAACCTACGTTTCAGACAGTGTTTTTTTACCTTATATTTGATTATTTTGTAATCTATAATATTAACGGAAACTGAACGGCAGGTCTATTACGTAAAACTTTGCAGTAGCGACAGCAACAGCAAAGCGACTGCGACCGCTACGAGATTGGTTGCAAATTGTTTCTAGCCTGTTGCTGTCGCTACTGCAAAGTTATACGTAATAGACCTACGCGGGTAGCCTCGGCTTGTACACGGGTATATATTATAATAAACAATATGTATATTACATTAAGTATATCAGATGTCATGTACCCGTAACCCAAGCTTAGAGGTTTTCCGGAAATACTTATTTTATTTATATGTATACGACATTACCTTATCATCATCGTCCTGACCTTATCCCACATCACGTGGGGTCGGCACAACATGTTTTCTCCTTCCATTTCCCTCTATCACCCGTCATCTCAACACTCACCTCTTTCTTACACATATCGTAATGTGGCCCGGAGAAGCCTTCTAGGTCTTCATGTCCCATCTTAGACCTCATCGTCACTTTACATCAGGTGAGATTGTGGTCAAATGAAAGCTTATCGATCATAAAAAAAAAAAAAAAAAAAAAAAAACATCTTTCACACAGTTCATCCATCTTTTCTTCATCTTTTTTTACGACATTATAGTATAGTATATATTTACAGCAACCGCCAGCGGTCTCGACGCCGGAATCGAAGCGGTCGCGCGACTCCGCCTCGGAGCCGGCCAGTCCCCTGCGCATCGATGACGATGACGAGAACATCGTCGTGGACTCGCCGGCGGCCGCCACATGTATGTACCTAAGGCCCAAGCCATTGCAGTGATTGCATTTGTATTAAGGCTTCCTCTGACAGAATGAATTTAAAAATAGTTTTACCTAAAAAGTGGTTATCACGTAGTATAAAATCTAAATTTAAAATTTAAGAAAAATCCCCGATTCCAATGTCTTCATTTCCTTTAATGTAAAACAACATAATATTATGTAATGTGGACGCGATGCGCTTTCATTTGATACACTAGTATATAGACTGCCTCAGTGGCGCGGTGGGCGAGAGTCCGCTTGTGGCGCAAGAGGTAGCGGGTTCGATTCCCGCCGAGGGGTCAAGTGTTTGTATGTTCTGCAAGCACTTTCTCCTTGGTCTGGGTGTTTAATATGTATAATAAAAAATATCTATGTACGTATGTATATTATATTAAGTATATCAGATGTCTAGTACCCGTAACACAAGCTATGAGCTTACCACGGGGCTAGATGTTGTTGGGTGGATTGTCAGGAAATATTTATATTTATTTAATATATATTTATATTTATATTTGCAGATTTTCTGTTTTCCTTCCCCACTCTCACCCCCATATCTTTTAAATGGTTCAACCGATTTTCATGAAACATTTCTAAGAACACCCGGGCCAAACTCACCTTTCATACAAAAAAACTAAATTGAAATCGCTTCATCCGTTCGGGAGCTATGATTTAACAGACATACAGACAGACACACAGACAGACAGACACGTCAAACTTATAAAACCCCTCTTTTTTGGTCGGGGGTTAAAAAATCATTAAGATTGAATTTATATTCATGATTTTAAGATCGCATTTACATTGAGAATATTTGTTTCTACTACTTATTTATTTTGATTATCTACACGTAATGTTTTCGTAAATTGTTATAGTATATTTATAGTTGATTGTAACGTTTTTAAGGTTAGCCTTCTTTAGATTCTAGATAGATACATAGAGAATGCTTTGGCATTAAGCCCACCTTCTGTACATTGTTTTGTTGACAATAAAGAAACACGCCGTCCGGAGTGAATGGGCAAAAATGCGTCAATTCATCGTAGCATTCAACGAACGCTGGAAGTCATACAGCCAAGAAGAAGAAGCAATTATATTTTTTGTTTGTAAACATAAAAATAAATATTACTGTATTTTTGGCGAAATACAAACGGTTGTTGCTGCCATTAAACAAAACATTATACGCGCCGCACCTCCTACTTTTTTCGAAAGTCGGTTGAAAATATAAATCTTATCGTAAATAAATGACATCTAACATCTAAATGATATGATGTCAATGTGTTTTAATTATGTTTTTTTTGTATGTAAGATGACTTTTGCTTGAGTGTTCTTAGACATGTTTTATGAAAATCGTTTACAATGGGGGTGAAAGTGGGCAAGGAGAATTGAATATCTGCAAAATAGTGTAGGTACTACACTACGAGCGGTTTTTGAAGTGAAACTTCTTTAGAATCGTTGTGATTTCAGACCGGATGCAACGGAAATACGCCAGGTAAGCCAATCTTAAACGCTAACAAGGTTAAGCAACTTTCCGGAACGCTAGTACTTGGATGGGTGACCGCCCGAACAAAATCTTTTTGCACAGTATTTTTTTTTATTCATCTCATTCTTTTGTCGATTTACTGAAGTTTCACTTCTACCGTGTGTGAATCGCACACACACCTTTTTTTTTTTATTTTGATGTACTCCGTTCGCAGCGGCGTTCTCCCCGAGCGTGCAGAGCAACGCGTGGGGCGTGAAGCGCGGCGCGCGCGGCGCCCGGCGCGGCCGCCCGCGCGGCGCGCGCCACGCGCTCGTGCGCCGCGCCGAGCCCGCGCCCGCCGCGCCCGACCCCGCCCACACAGGTATTATAATGCAGAAATGAACAACATGGTAAAGATGGATCGACTGTGTGTAAGAAAGACGTGAGTGTTGAGATGACAGGTGATAGAGGGAAATATGGAGGTTTTGTCTGTTCACGTCCGTAAGTGGTAACCTTCTGAATCCTTACACGTGACCTCCGGGTGGTGCTAAGTACAGTCTCTGGTGGTAGGCTTCGGCCGCGGCTTGTCACCACCCTCCGGGCTGGGCCAGTGCGTGAAGCGATTTTTTCGTGTTTCGTAATGTGGCCCGGAGAAGCCATCTACCTTCTAGGTCTTCATGTCCCATCTTAGACCACATCGTCACTTTAGATCAGGTGAGATTGTAGTCAAATGAAGAATCCAAGAATAAAAAAAAATGGAAGCAGAAAACATGTTGTGCCGACCGACCCCACGTGATCCCACATCATAAGGTCAGGAAGATGATGAACAACATGGTGTAGCTCTTAAACTACTTACGAAAGTTTCTTTTTTTAAATAAGATGCCTATTTCCGAAAAAAAGTTTTCGTGTTTCGTTATGTGGCCCGGAGAAGTCATCTACATTTTAGGTCTTCATCACCATCTTAGACCACTTTACATCAGGTCATTGTGGTCAAAAGAAAGCGCCGAGCCCGCGCCCGACCCGCCCGCACAGTTACCACCCTCTGAGCGAGACAGACATGCATTTTGTTGGAATAACGAACTACATGAAGAAGCTCTCATACTACCTACTAGCTGACCCCAACAAACGTTGTTTTGCAAAATTAAAAATGCAGTAGCCGATTCTCAGACCTGCCCAATATGCTCACAATATTTCTAGAATTGAGACCACGCAGCGTTAGGACGAACACTAGGCGGTAAGACGACCTGGTGCAGGTTTCGGGCGCACGGTGGATGCGGACCGCTGCCAGCCGAAATTACTTTAGATCTTTGATTGAGGCTTATGTCCAGCAGTGGACGTCCTACGGCTGAAATGATGAATAGATAAGCATCAGCATATAGGGTGCATATACTGATGCTTATCTATTCACGTTGCCACTTCTGGGACACGCGGACTTCGCAATCTTTGACGAGAGAATGTCACGTGCTCTTCGAACTCTACAAGGTTCTTGGAGCATGCCGGTTTCAACGCGATGTTTGCCGTCACCGTTAATTAATAAAAATATATTAATTAAGTGAAACGAGTAGAGGGAAACGGAATCGAAATACGTATTGTGCCGACCTCACACAATGTCACAAGGGCAGGAATAAAATAATTCTATCTGTTTGCAAATGGCTTCTAGACTTATAACTTCCATTCCAGGTACTCTCCTAGAGAGCGAGCCGACAGAGGCTGCCGTAGGCGCGAGCGGGGGGACAGGCACGGAGGTACTGCGCGGGCGCCGGGGTCGCGGCAGACCCCGCAGCGCCGCCCCCCGCGCGCCGTCCTCGCGCCGCCCCCGCCGGCCCAAGGACCCCCTGCTGGTGCCGCTAGCGCCGCCGCCCGAGTAGACCCCACCGACCATCTTGTCACATGCGGCATAACTTCAGAATGGCCGTCGCCTCGTGTTATCAGCTACGGCAGGAACGGGAGGCGCAGTGCAATACCGCCCAGGGAGATAGATAGAAAAATAACTCTTGAATGTACACCACAAATATAATATAAACAGGAAACAGTAACAAGACCATACATCGGACTGCAAAGGTGGCCTTATCGCTGTGAGCGATCTCTTACAGGCAACCTTTGGATGGACAGAAAAGAAATAGACATAGGCAGTGGCGTAAAGAAGATATAACAAGGAAGGGAGTCGATCCCACTTCGATCTAGTATGTTAGTGTTCTGTCATGCGTCACAGGTTAAATATAAATATATAAATAATTCAATACAGTGTATAAAGGTTGTCTCGCCTAGAGACCCCATGTGGGTTCAGCATCGCCGCCAGAGTAGACCTCACTGCCGACGAGTGTCATAGTAAATTCCGTCACGGGTCATGACGCAACCTCTTGCGCCTCAGGCGGTGGTCGTCTATATTTATTTACACTGAATATTATATTTGTGAGACCGCTTGTCATAAAAGTATTCTCGTCAATTTGTTTCCTGTGGCTACCGAGACGCGTTCACTCATACAAATTCGTTCATTCATTCAAATTCGTTCATTCATTCAAATTCTTTCATTCATTCATTCAATACAAACTGCGAACAGCTTTACGTGCCATTCAATAATGTGGATTTAAGATGTACATAATTATTGATATTGTAAAATTTTGTGTTGTATATTTTAATGTGAAGATTGTATAGTAGAAAATTGTTTTGATCACTTTTAGTTAAATACTATGAGAGGTATTTTTGTTTATTTATGGAAGTAATTTAATCATACAGGATGGGAAACATCGTTGAGCTCTGGAGGAAAACTACTTAAAAGCTTTAGCGAGCTCATTTCACTGAAAGGAAACTTTATAGGTATTCCATTATTAATATTAAAAAAACATTAAAGGATACATAATTTTCCTTTTAAATAAAAAAATACCCTTACATGTACTTGTAAATTAAATTTTCACAAATAACACTTATATGTATCTCTCATAAAATATTCTAACTAGACGGAGACTCTTAATAAATTTAATCATCTTTTGTGATAAAACTTTAGTAGATGGTGTTTGTCTATCCTACCGATTTTTATAAAGCTTTATTGATTGGATTTGGACGGAAGCACCAAGGTGAAATAAAAATGTTTATATAACTAAAGTACTGTTTCCTGTCAGTTAAATGTGCTAGGTTTTTGATTTAAGTTTTATCCCTCCACGGACCATCGTTTTTATTTACTATTCAAAATACATTTAAGTATGTAAAATTTATTCTGGTGGTATACAAACAAATTGGGCCATATCAAACACTGTTTTCTGTAATGCAACTGAATAATATATACGCAGGTCTTAAACCAAGCAGTTTCAGGATGACCCAAATTGTTAGTACGAGTATATATTTGACCATAGGTATAAGAAGAAAATTATAATTTGTAATTAGTTCCTGTTAAAGACTATTTGTTTTAAGTAGGTGAAATAAATGGAAACACTTTATCATAATAACACAAATTTTATTTGTACATCCTTTAAATAAAAAATAGTAATTTTCATCTTTATATTGTAACTAAGGGAGGCTCCTTAAAGAAAGAATTTAAGTCACGCCTTCTAGTTTTCATACATAAATCCTCCACAAGGTTCATCATCATCACCCTATTAACGTTCCCACTGCTGGGACACGGGGACTTCTCTCTTGGCGAGAGAGATTATGCCTTAATTCACCACGCTGGCCAAGTGCGGGTTGGTGAATGTCACATGTCCTTCAAACTCTTTAAAGTTCTCAGAACATGCCGGTTTCCTCACGATGTTTGCCTTTACCGTTAAAGCACGTGTTTTAAGCGCACATAAATTTCTCAAGAAGAAAAATCCAGAGGTGCGTGGCGGGGTTTGAACCCACGACCTTCGGAATGAAAGTCAAGTGTCCTCCCACTAAGCCAACACGGCTTTTTACAACCACAAGGTTCGTTAGTGCAATTTTCGCATGATACCTATTTAGGTACTTATTTTTAGGGCAGCATAGAATTGCCTTTTCCTTTTATTGAAATGAATGCTTATTTATTTATTTAGGATTACCAACAAAGGAAACACATCTCTTACCATTAATGAATTACAGCAATAGTATTGTTATTGGACAAGTGCACCCTCAATTATAGGTAATCACAGCACAGTATGTAAAAGGTAATGTTGCTCTAAGTATGTGAATTTGTCGGCGTCTCTCCAGAGTTACAAGTATCGGCACCAGTAGATCTGTTTAACTAGTCTTCGCAGCCGCCTTGCTCCTTTACATACCATTCAAGATACAAGATACAAAATCATTTTTTTCCATTGTTTGGTTTTTCATATCTTAGAACATTTGAAACCTCGTTAGAGTCAAGCGATAAAGTCCCTGTTACCGGGATGGTCAAGTTAAAGCATAAATACCTATTAGTCTTTGGAACAAAGAAATTGCACATGTGGCTCTATTTTGAAGAGCAGGCAGTATGAAAAATAAAATAAAGATATAACTATTTTGTATTAACGATAAATAATTTGCAAAGACAATTATTTTTACAACCAACATGGCCAAAAAGAATAAATGACATGGTGGCAATTTAAATATTCATTAACGATTGTCTTTCTATCAATGAATAGTTACTCATTATGTACCTGTATAATACTCAGATGCAACACGGCACGGAATAAGATACAGAACAAAACGCGTAAACGTAAACATTTTTATTAAAATGATTTCACGAGGCATGTTGGTCTAAGTAGCATTTCAGCATGAGGGTTTGACTGCTTCAGTGGTGCGGTGGGCCGAGGCCCGCTTGCGGTGCAAGAGGTAGCGGGTTCGATTCCCGCCGAGGGGTCAAGTGTTTTTATGTTCTGCAAACATTTTCTCCTTGGTTTGGGTGTTTAATATGTATAATAATAAAAACTCAATCTATGTATGTCTATTATATTAGGTATGTCAGATGTCTAGTACCCGTAACACAAGCTTATAGCTTACCACGGGGCTAGATGTTGTTGTGTGGATTGTCCGGCAATATTTATTTATGTATTTTAAATATTATTTTTCCACCCTCGTCCAAGCCAGCGGCCCCTCCACGCGAAGATGCTGAATTTCAAAGTCTTGTTAGTCAATCTCCAGCTGAACACAACTACAATGTCCTGGTAGATTGTTGCGGAATAATACATGTCCAATTAAGAAAAACTAGCATTAGTAACGACATAGAAAGCCTAAGTAATTCCTAGTGAATAGCTATACAAATTATTCCATAGACATTCGTAGGTAGGTATAGGACAATAAAGCAAAACTCAGAAAAACGTTAAATTTTACGTAATTACTGAAAGTGCGCCATTTTGGTACGTAACCCATGTGAGGACACCAAGCGTGATGCGAGCTCTGCTAAAACCAACGATAAACGAACTCTTCAAGCATTATAATCTAGGTATATATATAAAAATAAATTGCTGTTCGTTAGTTTCACTAAAACTCGAGAACGGCTGAACGGATTTATCTTATACTTCTATGTATTCAATGTCTTGAAATGTTCGTGGAGGTCTCGGGAAGGTTTAAAAGGCGAGAAAAATTCGAATAGTTGGCGGGAAAAAAATTGAATAAAAACCCGTGCGAAGCCGGGGGCGGCCCGCTAGTAATAGTATAGTAATATAATAGTAATATTTGTGTGCGCCATTTTGGTATTAAAATCCACGTTATGACGCCCAAAGAGACGACGCCAAATATAAATCTCTACGTGTAATGATGGCTAGAGCCACTGCTGTCATACACAGTGTTATGCAAAGCTTGTTAGTTATTCCTCCACCATTCCGTTTTAAATAAAAAAATATTTCCGGACAATCCACCCAACAACGTCTAGCACCGTGGTAAGTTCAAAAACTTGTGTAACGTATATGTAGTTGATTAGTATAGGTACCATAATAAATTCTGTATGATGCTCATGGTATTTTTAACCCCCGACCAAAAAAGAGGGGTGTTATAAGTTTGACGTGTCTGTCTTTCTGTCTGTTCCATCATAGCTCCCGAACGGATGGAGCGATTTCAATTTAGTTTTTTTTTGTATGAAAGGTGAGTTTGGCCCGGGTGTTCTTAGACATGTTTCATGAAAATCGGTTGAGCCGTTTAAAAGTTATAGGGGTGAGAGTGGGGAAGGAAAACAGAAAACCTGCAAATATACTAGTGTGGGGTATCAAATGAAAGCGCATCGCGTCCACATTACATAATATTATGTTGCTTTACATTAAAGGAAATGAAGGCATTAGAATCGGGGGTTTTTCTTAAATTTTAAATTTAGATCTATTCATAATCTTTTCCGTCACATTAGCATTGTTTTGTGTCTCCTCCCTGTAGGTTGTTAATTAAGGACACAATTCCGATAAGACTTTGATAAACTAAAACGTTATTCCAAAACTGTTATTACTGCTGATGGCGGATTTACAAATTCGCCGATAACAGGCTATTAAATTTTTGTCGGCCCTACTGATTTCTTAAATTAATTAATACATCTATACTAATATTATAAAGCTGAAGAGTTTGTTTGTTTGTTTGTTTGAACGCGCTAATCGCCGAAACTACTGAATAACTGAAAACTACCGAAATGAGTTCGAATTGAATAATTCTTTTTGTGTTGGATAGTCCAGTTATCGAGGAAGGCTATAGGCTATATAACATCACGATACGACCAATAGGAGCAAAGATATAGTGGTAAATGTGTAAAAAACGGGAGATTTTATTTCATCTTTGAAGCCTTCCGTTGCGTACGCCGTGAAAACGGTTCAAGATACAGAAAAAATATGTATTAAAGAATAATAGCTCTTTTAATGATCTAAAAAATAGTCCGCGATAGTACATCTTTTAAGATTAACTCACAAAAACCGTTTTTATGGTACCTAATTTGGTCGAAATAATTTGTTTAAGTTGTATCAACATAATAATATTAATCTTTATTCAATTAAATATGTTGTTGGTTAAGAGTACTTCATCCATTATAACGCGGGTAGCACCGCAGGGCACAGCTAGTATATTATAAAGAGGTAAACTCAGTGAGTTTGTGAGAATGTTTGTGACGTTGTAATCCTGGACCTACTGAACCGATTCAAATGATATTTGATACATAATCTATGTCTAAAGCTAGAAAAGTAATATAGGCTTTTCCTGCAGGAAATATGTATACCTCGGGAAAAAGCCATACGCAGGTAACACCGCGGGGGTACACTACAAT
Organism: Gymnoscelis rufifasciata; assembly: GCA_929108375.1. Taxonomy (NCBI): domain Eukaryota; kingdom Metazoa; phylum Arthropoda; class Insecta; order Lepidoptera; family Geometridae; genus Gymnoscelis; species Gymnoscelis rufifasciata. The sequence continues at coordinate 9,778,305 of OV815321.1, read as the reverse complement.
ACACTGACAAATTTGTAAGATTTAGTAAATTTTTTTACCCATCTATTTCTGATATTGTGCTTAGCTTTTCGTTCCGAGTAAAAATACACATATCTACCTAAATAAAAAAATATGTTTTTTTTTAAGTGCAGAAAGATTAATTGAGAGTGTTCAGTTCACCAATCCCAGTACTGGCATCGTGCAAAATCACATTTGTTGTATAGGACCTCCCTTTAATATAGCGCGCGCTCTCTTGCACAATTGTATCAAAGTGAAAATGACGGGACTACTAGCGTGGGAGATTCGTTATCCTTTTTGATCCTTCGTACAAGTACCTAAAGGTAAATAATATAAGTGTTTTTATTTGTAAAGTTTACGTCTGATTTATTGAAACAACATGTATTTATATTTATTTCTAAAAAGCATATTAGTTAGTTTTATCAAATTAAACTAATGATGTCGTAATTAATGTAATTATGTGGGTTACATCAGATAAATACGTTTTTAGTATTGGCCCGGTGTTTGGATCGATAGTGCATATGCGACACTAAATGTGTGAATATAACACACTAAGCAACTACGAGTGAATCGAATACTACGAATAGTTGGATATACGAAATATATCTTGCGGAAATCTCCGACAGTAGGACTCTCTACGTGAATGTAGAAGACGACATTAATGGTTTGAATTATAAAATGAATTTAATATTTCTAGAATATTATATATCGTTGGTTCCAGCAGTGATCGCGCTCACGATTGGCCTCCTCACATGGATATGCGTACCAATATGGCGCACCTTAAGAAATTACGTAAAATTGAAAGTTATTCTCAGTATTGCGTTACTAGCTGGTACCAACGTGGCCGCAGATTTAGCTTTCGACAGTTTGCATTATGTGCCATATTACATTGAGTTACCAGTGCATTATTTCCAATATGTGTTTGTTCATTGGATATGTGTGATGTCTATAACTATCTACATGGATATTGTGGTTGTGTTCAATTGGAGGATGACGAACAAGGCGTTGAAGTTCAGCATCATCGCGTGGACTGTACCGCTGCTATTGACGATTGTTGAAGCAATTTATATAACTATTGACGGGCCTTATACAACGAACTTAGATTTGTATATGCATACGCGGTTTTTTCTGTATCTGACATTGTCATTGTTCAGTTCTGTGATGTATGTGAGAGTACTATACAGTCTGTACTCAATGAGGAAGAGCTCATCTGTCAAAGGACAATTATTTAAGAAAATCTTAATGGCCAGCTTAACATTTATTCTTTGTGGCTCACCCATGTTGATTGTAACTGTAGCAGTTGTAACGGAATGTATTCTAAAACGATTAAATGGCTTAAATTTTATTTTATATTCTATAATGCCTGCTCTTCAAAATGTAGCGATATGTGCAATTTTCCTGATTCAAAAGACTAACCGAGAGTTGTGGTGGAAATATATTTCAAGTCTGTGGAGTACCCGACGTCCATCCCGGTTCAACAGCTTGAATCGTAATGTGGACCTTTCCTTACAACAGTGTAACGAGGTCACGAGAGTTTCCATCTAAGGGAATCTAACTAGGGTCTATTTTAGTAACTAGTTGACTAGATACACAATTTATAAGCTTCTCTCGGTTCCAATAATAACGGGTCAATCAAAAAAACCAGAACTGTAAAAGTTAGATTAATGATATAAAAAAAAAAACTTTCGAGTTTTTCATTTTATTTATTTTTATTTATTTATATTATTTACAGCATACATAACGTTACAGAAATTTTCATCCAAGATGTTATATATGGCACAGGCAACTAATAATAAATACATTAAACTACTTAACACTGAACTTATTCAGTGTTAAATAAATTTCAGTGTTGAAAGTTGAAACTTAAAAAACATCTCCATAGGGAACAGACTGAAAGAGAGAGAAAGATGACATAATTTAAAAAAAAAATTGAACCAAAAACAAAAACAAGTGTGTGTGTGTGTCAGCTACGACGCACGATTGGAGTTTACTACTTACGAACGATATTATGATATATGTACATCGAATAGAAAAAAAGGGTACATGAACGCATCTGCTAAAATGATAAGAGAAACAAACATATATCTGTTATTATTCGGATTGTTTATATTACTTCAATAAAGCGTATTACATAAAGTATGTTACAAAATAATAATAATTGTGTTCAATTTATACAAATCCAATTTTAGGATGATTGATTTCTTTCACTTTGAATTATAATATCATTCGTAAATACTGCAAAGAACAAATTAATTAGGTGTCGAAACTATAGCTTCTTTTTAATATTTTGATTAATAAATAACAGAAGGTACTTATTATATGTTCCAACGAAACGCGTTGAGAGGACCATAAATTCGTCAATTGTTTTAATTCCCTGCACAAAAACGTAAAAGCTATCTTTGTAAGACGATATCCAAGTGAAAAAGAAACGTCCGGCCAAAATTTTTTTGTAAATATTGATGATTTTACTGAATAACTTTGCACTCTCACCTCTACTCACAGAAATTCTAAGTGAATGCTAGACGAATACTTTTTCGAACGCATATTCGAATGTCAAAAATGGTAACTCGCATTCCAGAGACACAACAAACAACCAATCAAAATGCGTTAAAGTTCTTATTTCGAACGAGACGTGTCGACGGTATTCCATCTCATTCTTTTACACGTTGAATCCTACAGATATATATGTTTGTCTCTTTCTACGTAACGCCTCAACTTTTGTTAACACTTGATTTTACTCCCCAACGAAATTTCCGTACCGGGCCTTATAACTCAAATCGTTTCTTAAGGAGTAAACTCCAAAAAATAAAAAAAACTGAGACATAAAAACACAATGTAAGTACTTAGTACTTTAACCAAAATTAAAATTTTAGACAGAGGTAATAACATCAAGTAAACAAAACATAAAATACAACATTATTGTAACCAAAATATTAGAATTATTTTGTATACATTATTATAACTAAAATATTAGAATTATTTTGTAACACATTTGCTTTCGCAATAACATAGAAGAGCGCATTCAATCACCTTCCACCCATCTACAAACAGATCAACCTGAGGATGCTTTTTGAGAAGATTGTTGAGGTTTCTTTGTGTGCTAACAACAGGTGATTGTTGACGGTAAACCGTTCTTGGAGGTGTAGGGGCGAACGGAAACGTGTGCGATTCTCGGGCACACTGAGCTGACTGGCATCACTGAGAACTAACGGACAATCTATTGTGTTCCTCAATAACATATTATTTAAACTGGTTGGTTGTAAAGAAGGTTGGTTGAGGAATTGGAAGGTATGCCTCTGCACCGGCTCCTATATTTGGTGTACCTACAGCATGCCTAATCGCCTGGAAACTGTCAGAACAGCTCGTGGAGGCAATAAAAAGTTCTAAATTAAGAAAATTATGAAAATCTGAAATTCTTGCTAGATGTTGCTGTGTGAATTGTCTGGTAATATTTATTTATTTATCTTAATAATTAATTTCTCAGTTGAACAGTTTTCGTTTCATTAGGAAACCATACGTCGGGAGATATTCAGGTTTATGGTACTGACCCGTTACTTTTGGATCCGAGTGTAGTTTGAATGTATATTAAATAAATAACAGTAAGTTACCAACAAAATGTGTATTAATAACAATATGTTATCTTTCAATTAATTAACTAGAGTATTAAACTGGAACTTATTACAAATTAAAATTTTCATCTACATTATCATGATTGTGTACAAAATGTAATTAATTAAGTACCTAGTTAGGTTATTTCATTTGAAATGTATAAAATGTAATGTCATCCAAATAGGAGTTCCTAGTCTAAAAACCAGCGTTGCTTCGATTAACTAGTGTATTAAAGTGGAATTAATTACAAATTAAAATGTTCATGTACATTATCATGAGTGTGTACAAATATAATTAATATTATGTTGTTAGGTTATTTTATATGAAATTTATAAAATGACATTAGTCATTAAAATAGGAGCAGTCTAAAAACCAGCGTTGCTTCGATGTAACCGAAACGGAGTGACATAAAGCCAACAATGCGTCTTTTTGGTATGTATAATAATATGTATAGGGATAATAAAGGGAACGTGCACAACGACGGTGCTGCTAACTGGTGTCATCAATTTGAACGTTTTACTTGTTTTGCCCTATCAGTCAAAGGAACGCCCATTGACGGTGCTGCCAACTAGTGCCATTAACTTGAATGTTTTACATTAACGACCTAACATTTGACATGCTGACTGCCGCGTTAGTGCTGCCACCTATAGTTTCTGCACGTTCCCTATATGGCCTTTCAGCTGTGGACCATTGTTTGTGTTACTGTTGTCTGTTATTTCGTGTATCTGTTTCTACTCGTATAATTCAGTAATTTTAGGCATTTAGAGGTAATACCCAATCTGCGGAATAATTCCTTATGAGCTGAATTTTTGTATACACCTTTTTGAACGTTGTGTTGAATTTGTAAAAAAAACGATATTGATATCAAGTCGGCCTAAAACGTTATAAAAACTATATGGTGTCATGATGAAAAGTGTTTTTGAATATCTCGCGATCTGTCGCTCGTAGGTCATAGAGAGCTTTTTAAGAGATGTTTCTCGTGACATTATTATTGCAATTAAGTAAGTAGTGGTATACCACACACCAAAGCCATAAAAAAGTAGGAGAAGGGAGTAGTATAACTTTTTTAATCGGCACGATATTAATGTCGATTTTTCACATCTTCACTAGAACGCCGTGATATACATAGGCGTAAACATAAATTCAGCCCAGTAGGAATATTTCTGCAGATGAAACATATAATTACTATCCTTTCAGCTGTTTTGATGTATCAAATAAATGTATAATATATGCATTCTTTTTTGTTTAGAATTTAGTCATAAACTTGTCCTTAGGCTTAGTCTGTCATACACAGTGTAAAGAAAAGCTTGTAAGTTTTTCCTCCATCATTCCGTTTTAAATAATTAAAATATTTCCGGACAATCCACCCAACAACGTCTAGCACCGTGGTAAGTTCAAAAACTTGTGTTACGTATATGTAGTTGATTAGTATAGGTATCATTATAAATTCTGTATGATGCTTACTGTATTTTTCATGATCTTTTCCGTCACATTAGCATTGTTTTTGGCATTTATCCTGTAGGTTGTTAATTAAGGACACAATTCCGATAAGACTTTGATAAACTAAAACGTTATTCCAAAACTGTTATTACTGCTGATGGCGGATTTACAAATTCGCCGCTAATAGGCTATTAAATTGTTGTCGGCCCTACTGATTTCTTAAATTAATACATATATTATAAAGGGGTAAACTCAATGAGGTTGTGAGAATGTTGTGACGTTGTAGGGGTAATCCCTGGATCTACTGAACCGATTCAAATGATATTTCAAATGATATGACAAGCATTTTTTTATTGTAAATGTTAAACTTATTATAGTTACCTATAAATAAGAACTCCAAAATTGTAATAACTACAAAATTGTAATAACTGATAAAGCTGTGTTGTTCTATTCGCTTCTCAACTCAGTATAAAACATTGAAGCGAACTGTCAAGACAATGTTATTTCCTTGATATTTTTTGTTAAGGAATTTAGTTTTATTAATTTTAAGTTGACCTGTCCATGTAGGCTATGTGCTTCTAAGGAAATAAACGTTTTAACTTTGGCTTTGACTTTATTTGGTAGGTACATAGATTTTCTAAAGTAATATAGGCTTTTCCTGCAGGAAATATGTATTATACCTCGGGAAAAATCCATTAAACGCAGGTAACACCGCGGGGCACTGCTAGTAAAATATACACTGACAAATTTGTAAGTTATAGTTAATTTTTTTGCCTATCTATTTCTGATATTGTGATTCGCTTTTATTTTAGATACCTACATTCCATATTTCATTGAAGATTTGTTTGCATTTTGCGAAAACCGTCAAATCATGGTATGTTACCCGTTTTAAATCATAATGAGGCAAACACTGTTATATGGCGGGAAGTATGGTTTGGTTTCAAAATGAAGCCAGAATAATATAAACATATACCTTACAGACAATCATAAATACTAATATAAAACTCATATATACATATTTATATATATAAGTATATATACTTAAGTAGGTAGGTAGGTTAGGTAGGTAGTAGGATGTTCACAACTGACTATCGGTTTATTATATACTGTTATTTATATTTATCATTTAATTTTAATTAATAATATTTTTTTTTATATTGACATTGATGATTAGTTTGAATGACATAAGAATATTGTATAAAATTGTATTTCTTTTTGATGTAATTTGACACAAACCCAATTTGCAGTGCCCCTCCGGGGTGCATGTACATATCGACTTAAGATGTAAGAATTGACCTATATCTGTATAAATGTACATGTGAGCAAATAATAAATAAATAAATAAATAAAACCCAACAACTGCAATTCGTGTAATCACCTATGCTAATTTTTAAATATTTTTTAAAAGTATGACATGAACTCAAACACTACACTACACTTAGGATTCCGTGTAAAATTCACTTAAATAAAAAAAAACAAAAAATATGTTTATTTTAAGTGTAGACAGATTCATTAACACGTTAAGTGCGAAGCGAGGCCTAAATCACCCCTGATGCAACTTCCCTGTGGTGCGGCAAGCAAAAAAGTGAATTTCTCTGTCGTGCGAATGGCATAGCTTGGTTTGGTCAAGTGTAGGAAAGAGATAAATAGGACAGTTTCTTTTCTACTTCTGGTTGCCTTTTTTTTCTATTCTGTAAACCGCATTAAGATTTTCATATACAAATAGAAAGATAAACCTTGTGCATAAACCGTAATCCATTATATTCCAATAATAAGTCTGTAATAGGTGCCTCTTAATGGTATAGAATGGAACGCTTCGTGCGCGAGTCCGACTCGCACTTGGCCGGTTTTTTTTTCTTTATGGCGCCTTCAAGCAAAATTTAGATTATTTAAAAAAAAATGTATCCTTTGATAGCTTTGTGTTGTTTTGCCAGGTTTTGCCCTTAAAACGATCTAATGAGATATAATTGATCAAAATCGGTCAAGTCGTTGCGTAGTTAAGACAGTTTTGTGTTGTTTTGCCAGGTTTTGCCCTTAAAACGATCTAATGAGATATAATTGATCAAAATCGGTCAAGTCGTTGCGTAGTTAAGACAGTTTTGTGTTGTTTTGCCAGGTTTTGCCCTTAAAACGATCTAATGAGATATAATTGATCAAAATCGGTCAAGTCGTTGCGTAGTTAAGACAGTTTAAAAACGTCGATATTATTTTTCCCATCACTAATGGCAGCGAAAATTTGCCCTATTTCAGTGCGTTACGAGGTGTATAAGATCCCATATTTTGTTTTGCTAATAATTCCTAAACTAGCCATCAGATCCCGGGGCGACGGTGGATTAGGGTTCATCAATTCACTGTCTATATCAATAAGGACCAAAATTATAATTTATCTTTGATTTAGCGCCAGAAAATGGATTTTAGTCTGTAAAAGAGGTGGGGTCTAATAGACCGCGTGTCGCCCTAACGTCTGGTCACGGTACAGGCCGATTATACCTCGTGCCGCAGGAACGGAAAGTATGCAAAAATTGGTGCCGCAGCTAACGTGTTAAGAGTGTTCAGTTCACCAATCCCAGTACTGGCATCGTGCAAAATCACGTTTGTTGTATAGGAGCACCCTATAAGTTACCTAATTAATTAAGAATTCGTTATCCTCATTGATCCTTAGTACAAGTATAGGTAAATAATATAAGTGTTTTTGTAAATTTTACATCTGATTTATTGAAACAACATGTACCTATTTATATTTATTTCTAAAAAGCATATTAGTTAGTTTTATCAAATTAAACTAATGGTGTCGTAATTAATGTATAATGTGGGTTACCTACATCAGATAAATACGTTTTTAGTATTGGCCCGGTGTTTGGATCGATAGTGCATAATGCAACACTAAATGTGTGAATATAACACACTAAGCAACTATGAGTGAATCAAATACTACGGATAGTTGGATATACGAAATATATCTTGCGGAAATCTCTGAAAATGAGACTCTCTACCTGAATGTACCTCTAGAAGACGACATTAATGGTTTGAATTATATAATGTATTTAATATTTCTAGTGTATTATATATCGTTGGTTCCAGCAGTGATCGCGCTCACGCTTGGCCTCCTCACATGGATTTGCGTACCAATATGGCGCACCTTCAGAAATTATGTAAAATTGAAAGTTATTCTCAGTTTTGCGTTATTAGCTGGTACCTACGTTTCCGCAGATGTAGCTTTCGACAGTTTGAATGATGTGCCATATTACATTTTGTTATCAGTGCATTATTTCCAATATGTGTTTGTTCATTGGATATGTGTGATGTCTATAAATATCTACATGGATATTGTGGTTGTGTTTAATTGGAGGATGACGAATAAGGCGTTGAAGTTCAGCATCATCGCGTGGACTGTACCGCTGCTATTGACGATTGTTGAAGCAATTTATATAACTATTTACGGGCCTTATGCAACGAACTCCTTAGATTTGTATATGTATACGCGTTTTGTTCTTTATCTGACATTGTTATTGTTCAGTTCCGTGATGTATGTGAGAGTACTATACAGTCTGTACTCAATGAGTAAGAGCTAATCTGTAAAAGGACAATTGTTCAAGAAAATCTTAATGGCCAGCTTGACATTTATTCTTTGTGGCTCACCCATGTTGATTGTTACTGTAGCAGCTGTAACGGAATATATTCTTAATCGATTCAGTGATCTAAAAGGCTTAAATTTTATATTATATTCTATAATGCCTGCTCTTCAAAATTTAGCGGTATGTGCAATTTTCCTGATTCAAAAGACTAACCGAGAGTTGTGGTGGAAATATATTTCAAGTCTGTGGAGTACCCGACGTCCATCCCGGTTCAACAGCTTGAACCGTAATGTGGACCTTTCCTTACAACATTGTAACGAGGTCACGAGAGTTTCCATCTAATGGATCTTACTAGGGTCTAATTTAGTAACTAGTTTACTAGATACACAATTTATAAGCTTCACTCGGTTCCAATAATAACGGGTCAATCAAAAAAACCAGAACTGTAAAAGTTAGATTAATGATATAAAAAAAAAAAAAACTTTTGAGTTTTTCATTTTATTTATTTTTATTTATTTATATTATTTACAGCATACATAACGTTACAGAAATTTTCATCCAAGATGTTATATATGGCACAGGCAACTAATAATAAATACATTAAACTACTTAACACTGAACTTATTCAGTGTTAAATAAATTTCAGTGTTGAAAGTTGAAACTTAAAAAACATCTCCATAGGGAACAGACTGAAAGAGAGAGAAAGATGACATAATTTAAAAAAAAAATTGAACCAAAAACAAAAACAAGTGTGTGTGTGTGTCAGCTACGACGCACGATTGGAGTTTACTACTTACGAACGATATTATGATATATGTACATCGAATAGAAAAAAAGGGTACATGAACGCATCTGCTAAAATGATAAGAGAAACAAACATATATCTGTTATTATTCGGATTGTTTATATTACTTCAATAAAGCGTATTACATAAAGTATGTTACAAAATAATAATAATTGTGTTCAATTTATACAAATCCAATTTTAGGATGATTGATTTCTTTCACTTTGAATTATAATATCATTCGTAAATACTGCAAAGAACAAATTAATTAGGTGTCGAAACTATAGCTTCTTTTTAATATTTGATTAATAAATAACAGAAGGTACTTATTATATGTTCCAACGAAACGCGTTGAGAGGACAAATCGTCAATTGTTTTAATTCCCTGCACAAAAACGTAAAAGCTATCTTTGTAAGACGATATCCAAGTGAAAAAGAAACGTCCGGCCAAATTTTTTTTGTAAATATTGATGATTTTACTGAATAACTTTGCACTCTCACCTCTACTCACAGAAATTCTAAGTGAATGCTAATGCTAGACGAATACTTTTTCGAACGCGTATTCGAATGTCAAAAATGGTAACTCGCATTCCAGAGACACAACAAACAACCAATCAAAATGCGTTAAAGTTCTTATTTCGAACGAGACGTGTCGACGGTATTCCATCTCATTCTTTTACACGTTGAATCCTACAGATATATATGTTTGTCTCTTTCTACGTAACGCCTCAACTTTTGTTAACACTTGATTTTACTCCCCAACGAAATTTCCGTACCGGGCCTTATAACTCAAATCGTTTCTTAAGGAGTAAACTCCAAAAAATAAAAAAAACTGAGACATAAAAACACAATGTAAGTACTTAGTACTTTAACTAAAATTAAAATTTTAGACAGAGGTAATAACATCAAGTAAACAAAACATAAAATACAACATTATTGTAACCAAAATATTAGAATTATTTTGTATACATTATTATAACTAAAATATTAGAATTATTTTGTAACACATTTGCTTTCTCAATAACATAGAAGAGCGCATTCAATCACCTTCCACCCATCTACAAACAGATCAACCTGAGGATGCTTTTTGAGAAGATTGTTGAGGTTTCTTTGTGTGCTAACAACAGGTGATTGTGTTGACGGTAAACCGTTCTTGGAGGTGTAGGGGCGAACGGAAACGTGTGCGATTCTCGGGCACACTGAGCTGACTGGCATCGCTGAGAACTAACGGACAATCTATTGTGTTCCTCAATAACATATTATTTAAACTGGTTGGTTGTAAAGAAGGTTGGTTGAGGAATTGGAAGGTATGCCTCTGCACCGGCTCCTATATTTGGTGTACCTACAGCATGCCTAATCGCCTGGAAACTGTCAGAACAGCTCGTGGAGGCAATAAAAAGTTCTAAATTAAGAAAATTATGAAAATCTGAAATTCTTGCTAGATGTTGCTGTGTGAATTCTCTGGTAATATTTATTTATTTATCTTAATAATTAATTTCTTAGTTGAACAGTTTTCGTTTCATTAGGAAACCATACGTCGGGAGATATTCAGGTTTATGTTACTGACCCGTTACTTTTGGATCCGAGTGTAGTTTGAATGTATATTAAATAAATAACAGTAAGTTACCAACAAAATGTGTAGGTATTTATAACAATATGTTATCTTTCAATTAATTAACTAGAGTATTAAACTGGAACTTATTACAACTTAAAATTTTCATCTACATTATCATGATTGTGTACAAATGTAATTAATTAAGTACCTACCTAGTTAGGTTATTTCATATGAAATGTATAAAATGTAATGTCATCCAAATAGGAGTAGTCTAAAAACCAGCGTTGCTTCGAGTAACTAGTGTATTAAAGTGGAATTAATAACAAATTAAAATGTTCATGTACATTATCATGAGTGTGTACTAATGTAATTAATATTATGTTGTTAGGTTATTTTATATGTAATTTATAAAATGACATTAGTCATTCAAATAGGAGCAGTCTAAAAACCAGCGTTGCTTCGATGTAACCGGAACGGAGTGACATAAAGCCAACAATGCGTCTTTTTGGTATGTATAATATATGTATAGGGATAATAAAGGGAACGTGCACAACGACGGTGCTGCTAACTGGTGTCATCAATTTGAACGTTTTACTTGTTTTGCCCTATCAGTCAAAGGAACGCCCATTGACGGTGCTGCCAACTAGTGCCATTAACTTGAATGTTTTACATTAACGACCTAACATTTGACATGCTGACTGTCGCGTTAGTGCTGCCACCTATAGTTTCTGCACGTTCCCTATATGGCCTTTCAGCTGTGGACCATTGTTTGTGTTACTGTTGTCTGTTATTTCGTGTATCTGTTTCTACTCGTATAATTCAGTAATTTTAGGCATTTAGAGGTAATACTCAATCTGCGGAATAATTCCTACTGAGCTGAATTTTTGTATACACCTTTTTGAACGTTGTGTTGAATTTGTAAAAAAAACGATATTGATATCAAGTCGGCTTAAAACGTTATAAAAACTATATGGTGTCATGATAAAAAGTGTTTTTGAATATCTCGCGATCTGTCGCTCGTAGGTCATAGAGAGCTTTTTAAGAGATGTTTCTCGTGACATTATTATTGCACTTAAGTAAGTAGTTGTATCATCATCATCTCAGCTTTTTGACGTCCACTGCTGGACATAAGCCTCCCTCAAAGACGACCAATCATTCCGATCGGTCGCCACTTGCATCCACCGTGAGCCAGCAAGTTTGACTAAGTCATCCGTCCATCTTGTTGGTGGTCGTCCGACGCTGCGCTTACCAATCCGCGGCCTCCATTCGAGAATCTTTCGGCCCCAACGGCCATCTGTTCTTCGTGCTATGTGGCCTGCCCACTGCCACTTCAAAGAGCTAATCCGTTTGGCTATGTCGGTGACCCGCGTTCTTCTACGTATCTCCTCATTTCTGATTCGATCCCGTAGAGAAACCCCGAGCATAGCCCTTTCCATAGCTCTTTGAGCGACTCTGAGCCTATTCATAAGGCCAATAGTGAAGGACCACGTTTCGGATCCGTAAGTCATCACTGGCAACACACACTTATTGAAGACTTTTGTCTTGAGGCACTGCGGTATTTTTGACGAAAAGACGTGTCTTAGTTTTCCGAACGCTGCCCATCCGAGCTGGATTCGGCGAGTGACCTCTTTCTCGAAGTTGGACCTACCTAATTGGACTGTCTGTCCTAGGTACACATACGCGTCAACAACTTCGAGAACCGAATTCTCAACCAAAACGGGGGCGGGCACAACATGGACATTTGACATGACCTTCGTCTTGTCCATGTTCATCCTAAGGCCCACCCGTTGGGAGACTCGATTGAGGCCTTCGAGCATAGTGCTGATTTCTTCCATCGTCTTCGCCATGACCACGATATCATCAGCGAATCGAAGGTGAGTGATGTACTCGCCGTTGATGTTGATGCCTAGTCCTTTCCATTCAAGGAGTTTGAAAGCGTCCTCTAAAGTGGCTGTAAACAGTTTCGGAGATATCACATCTCCCTGCCTAACTCCTCTTTTCAACGGGATCGCTTTCGAACTCTGTTCTTGTACTCGGACTGACATGGTGGCGTTTTTATACAAGCACTTCAACACTTCGATATATCGATAGTCAATACGACATCGCTGGAGAGACTCAAGCACCGCCCATGTTTCCACCGAATCGAAGGCTTTCTCGTAGTCCACAAACGCTAAACAGAGCGGCAAGTTATACTCTTCGGTCTTCTGTATAACCTGCCGCAGCGTATGTATGTGGTCTACGGTACTAAAGCCTTTTCGAAACCCGGCTTGTTCGGAAGGCTGGAATTCATCAAACCTGCGTTCGAGACGATTGGCGATGATTCTGGAAAACAGCTTATAAACATGGCTCAAAAGCGAAATGGGCCTGTAGTTCTTTAATAAGGTGTTGTCACCTTTCTTAAAGAACAACACCACTTCGCTTTTGTTCCATGCTTCAGGCGTGGTACCCCCGAGCAAGGCGGAATTGAAGAGCTTCTGAAGGACTTTAAGTGCCGGTGATCCACCCGCTTTCAGAAGCTCCGATGTGATTCCATCCTCGCCTAGCGCCTTGTTGTTTTTGAGCTGCTTTAGGGCCATTCTAATCTCGTACAGGCTGATGTCCGGGATATCTTCGGTAAAGTGTCGGGTCAGCTTGGCTCTTGGGTCGTTTGCCGAGCTAGTAACAGGCTTCGTGACCGAATCGTAGAGCTGTCCGTAGAACTTTTCGACTTCCCTTAACACTTCTGCTTTCGTCGACGCTACACTGCCATCATCCCTTTTCAGCTTTGTCATCTGGCTTTGCCCAATAGACATATCTCTTGCAAACACTTTGGAGCCCTGGTTTCGCTCTATCGTATCTTTAATACGAGCAGTATTAAAGTTACGTATATCGTGTCGCAAGGATATTTGAATTTGTCTATTAAGCTGCCTATGGGACTTAGCATCATCGGGAGACTGCAGTCTCAGCGAGCGTCGTTTAGCCATGAGGTTAAGGGTGTCTTCAGAGAGTCTCTGAGTTCTACCGGTACGGCGGGTCTTAAAGAACTGAGACCCGACCGTATGGACAGTTTCTACGAACCTGTTATTTAACTCGTCCACTGAAGCGTCATCATCTAGACACTCAAAACGGTTGGAGAGCTCGAGTTGAAAGCTCTCGGGGTTTTCGATCTGGGCGCGAGTAGGTCGGAGCGTGGACTTCATCAATCGGGACCGTTCAAGTTTAACGTCCATATTCAATGTGCCTCTTACTATAAGGTGATCACTTCCGGTTTTCACCCTGTGAATCACAGAGACATCATTGAATATCCGTTTCTTGTCGGCCATGATGAAGTCAATCTCATTTCTCGTGAAACCGTCGGGACTCATCCAGGTCCACTTCCTGTGAGGCGGCTTCTGGAAGAAAGAGTTCATCATAAAGAGTCCTTCTTTCTCCAGGAATTCGGCCAGCCTCTGTCCCCTACGGTTCCGTTGCCCATATCCAAAGTTCCCCACTCTCAACTCATCATCGCTTCTCTTGCCTAGTTTCGCATTGAAGTCTCCCATGACAACATTAAAGTGAGTTTTATGAGTATGTATGGCCCTACTAATGTCCTCATACATACACTCAACTTCTTCATCTGGGTGTGTTGAGGTCGGCGCATATACCTGAACGACCTTCAGCGAATACCTTTTAGATATTCTGAGTGTTAGGTATGCAACCCTGCTCGACACACTGTCGATGGTAATGATATTGTTCACGAGAGACTTGTGGACGAGAAATCCGACACCACCTTGGGACTGTTGGTCGCCCTCCCGGTAGAAGAGCAGGTTACCAGATTTCAGGGTTATCGTGTCCTGGCCCTCTCTTCGGACTTCAGATAAACCCAGAATATCCCACCGCAACCCGCTCAATTCTTCTTCCAGCTCCAAAATCTTTTCGTCTGTCCGCAGAGTGCGGATATTGTGCGTTGCCAGGGCCAGTTGTTTTCGTGAGGGCAATCTACCGGTGTCTTTTGTACGTGCGTTGGTCGTTTGACAGTTAAAGACCCTCGCCCGGAGATTATCGCCCCTGACCCTGGGGGATATTAGCCTACTGTCATCAGCCTCACCCCCAGTGTCGCCGGGCACTTGGGGACAGATTGTCGGTGTGCAGTTCATTATATTTGAGGGGTTTTGGACCAATACACCGCCGCGCTGGTCCAGTGCGTGTTGGCGGGAAAACATGCCAGAGCCTTGTTTGTATTTCAGCAGGGAGCACCACGTGCAGGTAAGGATGGCTTGGGTCCCGAAGATGTTGATGGGACCCCATACTCCCCTACTAGTAGTTGTATACCACACACCAAAGCCATAAAAAAAAGTAGGAGAAGGGAGTAGTATAACTATTTAATCGGCACGATATTAATGTCGATTTTTTACATCTTCATTAGAACGCCGTGATATACTTAGGCGTAAACATAAATTCAGCCCAGTAAGAATATTTCTGCAGATGAAACATAAAATTACTATCCTCTCAGCTGTTTTGATGTATCAAATAAATGTATATGCATTCTTTTTTGTTTAGAATTTAGTCATAAACTTGTCCTTAGGCTTAGTCTGTCATACACAGTGTTAAGAAAAGCTTGTAAGTTTTCCTCCATCATTCCGTTTTAAATAAATAAAATATTTCCGGACAATCCACCCAACAACGTCTAGCACCGTGGTAAGTTCAAAAACTTGTGTTACATATATGTAGTTGATTAGTATAGGTATCATTATAAATTCTGTATGATGCTTACTGTATTTTTTCATGATCTTTTCCGTCACATTAGCATTGTTTTTGGCATTTATCCTGTAGGTTGTTAATTAAGGACACAATTCCGATAAGACTTTGATAAACTAAAACGTTATTCCAAAACTGTTATTACTGCTGATGGCGGATTTACAAATTCGCCGCTAATAGGCTATTAAATTGTTATCGGCCCTACTGATTTCTTAAATTAATACATAGGTATATTATAAAGGGGTAAACTCAGTGAGGTTGTGAGAATGTTGTGACGTTGTAGGGGTAATCTCTGGATCTACTGAACCGATTCAAATGATATTTCAAATGATATGACAGGCATTTTTTTATTGTAAATGTTAAACATAAAATAGTTACCTATAAATAAGAACTCCAAAATTGTAATAACTACAAAATTGTAATAACTGATAAAGCTGTGTTGTTCTATTCGCTTCTCAACTCAGTATAAAACATTGAAGCGAACTGTCAAGACAATGTTATTTCCTTGATATTTTTTGTTAAAGCAATTTAGTTTTATTAATTTTAAGTTGACCTGTCCATGTAGGCTATGTGCTTCTAAGGAAATAAACGTTTTGACTTTGACTTTGACTTTATTTGGTAGGTACATAGATTTTCTAAAGTAATATAGGCTTTTCCTGCAGGAAATATGTATAGGTACCTCGGGAAAAATCCATTTTTCCAAATCCTTTTGGAGGTTTTGTCTGTTCACGTCCGTAAGTGGTAACCCTCTGAATCCTTACACGTGACCTCCGGGTGGTGCTAAGAACAGTCTCTGGTGGTAGGCTTCGGCCGCGGCTTGTCACCACCCTCCGGGCTGAGCCAGTGCGTGAAGCGATTTTTTCGTGTTTCGTAATGTGGCCCGGAGAAGCCACCTTCTAGGTCTTCATGTCCCATCTTAGACCACATCGTCACTTTACATCAGGTGAGATTGTGGTCAAATGAAGGCTTATCGATCATAAAAAAAAAAAAAAAAAAAAAAAAAAAAAATTAAACGCAGGTAACACCGCGGGGCACTGCTAGTAAAATATACACTGACAAATTTGTAAGTTATAGTTAATTTTTTTACCTATCTATTTCTAATATTGTGATTCGCTTTTATTTTAGATACCTTCTTTTCATATTTCATTGCAATGCAATGATGTGTGGAAATAATAAATGGTACTTACGTATTCGGGTAAAAAACACCCAGTAAAAAGAGGCAAACACTGTTATATGGGGGGAAGTATGGTTTGGTTTCAAAATGAAGCCAGAATAATAAATAAAACCCAACAACTGTAATTCGTGTTATCACCTAAGCTGATTTATAAATATTTTTTAAAAGTATGACATGAACTCAAACTACACTTAGAGTTCCGTGTAAATATACACTTAAATAAAAAAACAACAAAAAATATGTTTTTTTGAAGTGCAGAAAGGTTCAATGTGTGTGTGAACAGGTTCAAGCTCCTGGGGCACAGCGACAGGACGGCGCGGGGGCTAAAAAAGGTACTATTCCATTCTATTTTCAGAGATTGCCCCTGCAGTGCAGTCCCTGTAAGAACGTAGTTCCTGATACAGTGACCAGTACTAAGTTTTTTCGTTCCATCCGCTAAACAAAGTATTAATATTTTGCATCAAAATATAGCTGGTGCAAAGTCGGAAGAGTTAACCATTGCCTTAATTAATTTATTTGAACAAAAAAATATTGACATACACATAATTTGTTTGACCGAAACTTTTATTAAAAAAAATACAGAAAATCTACTTAAAATTTCTGGATACAAAGTAGCTTCTGCATATTGTAGAAACTCGAAAAGGGGTGGGTCATGTATTCTGATAAGGAATGATATGGATTATATAGCGTTACATAATTTTTCTGACTTAGTTTGTAATTTCAATTTTGAATGTTCAGCCATCGAACTAACGTTACATAAACTCATAATTGTTTGCATATACAGAATACCCAACAATAACCCATCTATATTCCTAGAGAAGCTGCAGCAATTGCTTTATAGACTCACGAGAAAGAAGAAGAAGTTAGTTTTATGTGGAGATTGGAACTTAGACACCCTAAAAAATAATAAAGACAGTTCCGAATTGCTTGCACTTTTAAAGAATTTCAACATGTATTTACATATTACGACACCGACCAGAAAACAATCGTGCTTAGACTTAATAGTCAGCAATATTAAAAACGCACACGGGGAAGTACATCATATGGGCCTCTCTGATCATGAGACAGGCCAAACCCTTACAATTCCATCTGTAAAAAAAAGTCAAACTTGGTATGAGTACAAAAGAGATTTTACACAAGAAAACATGGATAAATTTATCCATTGTATTCATCATCATTCATCATTTCAGCCGTAGGACGTCCACTGCTGGACATAGGCCTCCCTCAATGACTTCCAGTGACTTCGTTCGGTAGCAGCTTGCAACCACCGCGAGCCTGCTACCTTTACCAGATCGTCCGTCCATCTAGTTGGTGGACGTCCTACTCTACGTTTGCCGATCCGTGGTCTCCACTCGAGAACTTTCCGGCCCCAACGGCCATCTGTTCTGCGTGCCACATGGCCTGCCCATTGCCACTTTAGCGAGCTAATTCGCTTGGCTATGTCGGTGACCCGCGTTCTTCTACGTATCTCCTCATTCCTGATTCGATCACGTAGAGAAACCCCGAGCATAGCCCTTTCCATAGCTCGCTGTGCAACTCTGAGCCTGTTCATGAGGCCTATGGTGAAGCACCACGTTTCGGAGCCATATGTCATCACTGGCAACACACACATTCCATCCATTGTATCGCCTCTATAAAATTTTCTGATGTGTATGAAGTTAACCAGTTAGATAAATGTTACGAAAACTTTCACAATACATTTTTATTATTTTTCAAACTGTGCTTTCCTATTAGGAAAATTAAAATGAATACAAAAAAACCTAACAATCCCTGGTTAACTCGAGGTATAAAATAATCTAGTGTGCGTAAAAGATATATGTACTTAAAATCAATTCACAATAAAGAAAATGGTCCGGCTAAATCTTCATATAAAAAATATAGCATCTTACTCAAAAAATGTATCAATAGGTCACATAGAATTCAATGTAGAAAAATCATAGATAACAGTAAAAATAAAAGTAGGTCTATTTGGCAGATTATAAATAATAATGTTGGCAATACAATAGTAAGTAATGAAATCAATAATATCATAAATGAGAACTATACCTATGATAAATCGCAAGACATTTGTAATATATTTAATGACTATTATATAAATTTGACAAATAAAAATAACTTTAAATACAATCATGACATCATTACCGAATATATTAATGCAAATAATGACACATCCATCTTCCTCAGACCAACAGATAGTAATGAAGTTAAAAGAGTGATTAAAAGCCTAAACAATAGCAATGCTGTTGGGATAGATGAGATAACGACCAAAGTAATAAAAAATACTGCATTATACATATGCCACCCTCTAAGTCATATTATTAATATTTCCCTAGAAGAAGGCAGATTCCCAAGCTTACTAAAGATATCAATAGTAAAACCTATATATAAGAAAGGAGATAAGACTAATGTATCTAATTATAGACCTGTAACATTGATTCCAGTTTTTTCAAAAATATTTGAAAAAATAATGCTACAGCTATTGTATGATTTTTCTACAAAACACGATCTACTGAGACTTGAGCAATTTGGTTTTAGGAAGAATAGTTCCACCACATTAGCTACCTTCAATCTTATCAAACATGTAACGGAATCTATAGACAAAAATATACCTGTCGTAGGGCTTTTCTTAGACATGAGCAAAGCATTTGATTTTGTTGACCATAAATTGCTACTTATGAAACTTGAAAAGTTTGGTATAAGGGGAAGGGCAAACAGCGGATAAAAACTTAACTAGAGGAAAGGCAGCAATGTGTTGAGATCTCCAAAATACAATCAGGGAGTAAAGTAATCTCTAGATCTAAGTTTAAAATGAATAATTTCGGTGTACTTGAGGTACACACACGAGTGTTTTAGGTCCATTCTTATTTTTACTCTACATAAATGACCTACCTAACGTAACTAGACATCAAACTATCCTGTTCGCAGACGACACCACCTTATTAATTAATGGTAAAGATATATTGACATTTGAATCTGACATAAATGATGCTCTACAAGATGTAATTAAATGGCTTGGACATAATAATTTACATATTAATTTAAATAAAACGAACATTATCCAATTTAGAAATTATAGACGACAAAAAGTAGAGCTAGAAATAAAGTACAATAACATTGTGATTAACCAAGTAGATTCAGCAAAATTTCTTGGAATTATTATAGACGAACATTGTGATTGGAAGAAACATGTGTCCCAAGTATGTGACAAATTAGACCGGTTTGTGTATGCAATAAATCGACTAAGATTAACTGTATCAAGGGAAGCAGCTATTTCGGCTTATCACGGCTACGTTTCAAGTGTCTTATCATATGGTTTACTGCTGTAGGGCAATTGCGTTGAAGTCGAGAAAGCTTTTAAAACCCAAAAAAAAATGTATAAGGGCTATATATGGTGCATGGGTAATGGATAGCTGTAAACCTTTATTCCAGGAACTTAAGATCTTACCATTGCCTTGCATGTACATTCGAGAGCTATGTATGTTTGTCAAGCGCTATTTTACTAAATATTATAGAAACTATTATGATGTACTGCCAAATAAGTTTTGTAAGAGATATCCAAATAAAATATATAAACTTAAACTTGACATATATAAAAGAAATGCGTATGTCAATTCAATACGTATTTATAACAAGTTACCTGATTCACTTAAAGATCTACCATTATTATTTTTTAAGAAAAGATTGACCAACTGGCTTCTAAGTAAATGCTTTTATGACGTTAAAGAATTCATGAACTCAGATTATAATGATCTTTAATTGTTTTGGACATCTACATTATTCTGAATTAATTCTAATTTTAATTGTAAAATAATTTTGACATTTTCTTTGACATAATTTTAATAATGTTTATAGGATTGACATTAAAAATAATTGACTAATACGTGTTTGACATTTAAGGATTAATATTTTGGTGTTTTTTTTTTCTTATATTGTGTGTTGAATATAATAATCTAATAATGAAATAGTTAATTAATAATTTTTTTTGTGTTTTCCAATATTCATACGCCGAAAAGGCAGATTTCAGTGTAACTAAAATATTTTATTAAGAACTTTGTACAAACCTGAATTTCTATGAATAAATGATTATGATTATGATTATGATTATGTTCTGTTCACCAATCCCTCTACTGGCATCGTGCAAAATCACGTTTGTTGTATAGGAGCAACCTATAAGTTACCTAATTAAGAATTCGTTATCCTTTTTTGATCCTTAGTACAAGTAACTAAAGGTAAATAATAATATACTAAGTTTTTTTTTATTTTTTTTATGGAAGACTAGTAGTGCCCCGCGGTGTTACCCGCGTTTAAATGTATTGTCCTGCAGAATTACATATTTTCCCGGGATAAAAAGTATCCTATGTTACTTCTTATACCTCCAAGAATATGTGTACAAAGTTTCATGATGATCGGTTGAGTAGTTTTCGCGTGAAAGCGTCACAAACAAACTAACATTCACATTTATAATAGTATAGGATTCATCTTAAGTTTATATTATTACTTGCTTTAACCGCGTAATAAGGGATTTTGTCGCGGTAAAAAGCAGCTTTGTAATTTACTGGGAAAGCAGCTATGTTCGTGCCAAATTTAATCTAAATCGGGCTTAATTGATTTTCCCGCGAAAACTGATATTTTACCGCGGTAAAAAGTAGCCTATATGTTATTCTGATGTATAAAGCTATATTGTGGTAAAGTTTCATTCAAATCCATTCAGTAGTTTTTACGTGAAAGAGTAACAAACATCCATACATCCATACTTACAAACTTTCGCCTTTATAATAGTAGTAGGATAGAGCTATGTTTGTCTACAATCTCACCTGATGGAAAGCGTCGATGTGGACTAAGATGGAACACATAGATCTAGAAGGTACCTATTCACTCTTGTCTTGAAGACACTCAGGTTGTAGTAATTAGGAAATACAGCAGCAGGGAGCGAATTCCAGATCTTTGCCGTGCGAATTATAAAGGTGGATGAGGATCGCTTAGTACGAGTGGAGGGAATATCCACTAAATAAGGATGGTAATTCGCCGTGCGTCTGCTTGTCCTGGAGTGGAAGGGAGATGGTGGAATCAGGTCATGAAGTTCCTGTGAACATTCTCCGAAATGTAACCTATAAAAGATTGAGAGACAGGAAACCTTGCGACGGTGCTCGAGACTTTGGATTTTAGTCTGAGCAAGGTACTGTTCATCAATTAGTCTGAGAGCTCTTCGTTCGATTGAGTCTAAGTGTTTTTATTTGTAAAGTTTACGTCTGATTTATTGAAACAACATGTATTTATATTTATTTCTAAAAAGCATATTACATAGTTAGTTTTATCAAATTAAACTAATGATGTCGTAATTAATGTAATTATGTGGGTTACATCAGATAAATACGTTTTTAGTATTGGCCCGGTGTTTGGATCGATAGTGCATATGCAACACTAAATGTGTGAATATAACACACTAAGCAACTATGAGTGAATCAAATACTACGGATAGTTGGATATACGAAATATATCTTGCGGAAATCTCTGAAAATGAGACTCTCTACCTGAATGTACCTCTAGAAGACGACAATAATGGTTTGAATTATATAATGTATTTAATGTTTCTAGTGTATTATATATCGTTGGTTCCAGCAGTGATCGCGCTCACGCTTGGCCTCCTCACATGGATTTGCGTACCAATATGGCGCACCTTCAGAAATTATGTAAAATTGAAAGTTATTCTCAGTTTTGCGTTATTAGCTGGTACCTACGTGGCCGCAGATGTAGCTTTCGACAGTTTGAATGATGTGCCATATTACATTTTGTTATCAGTTCATTATTTCCAATATGTGTTTGTTCATTGGATATGTGTGATGTCTATAACTATCTACATGGATATTGTGGTTGTGTTTAATTGGAGGATGACGAATAAGGCGTTGAAGTTCAGCATCATCGCGTGGACTGTACCGCTGCTATTGACGATTGTTGAAGCAATTTATACAACTATTTACGGGCCTTATGCAACGAACTCCTTAGATTTGTATATGTATACGCGTTTTGTTCTTTATCTGACATTGTTATTGTTCAGTTCCGTGATGTATGTGAGAGTACTATACAGTCTGTACTCAATGAGTAAGAGCTCATCTGTAAAAGGACAATTGTTTAAGAAAATCTTAATGGCCAGCTTGACATTTATTCTTTGTGGCTCACCCATGTTGATTGTTACTGTAGCAGCTGTAACGGAATATATTCTTAATCGATTCAGTGATCTAAAAGGCTTAAATTTTATTTTATATTCTATAATGCCTGCTCTTCAAAATTTAGCGATATGTGCAATTTTCCTGATTCAAAAGACTAACCGAGAGTTGTGGTGGAAATATATTTCAAGTCTGTGGAGTACCCGACGTCCATCCCGGTTCAACAGCTTGAATCGTAATGTGGACCTTTCCTTACAACATTGTAACGAGGTCACGAGAGTTTCCATCTAAGGGAATCTAAATAGGGTCTATTTTAGTAACTAGTTTACTAGATACACAATTTATAAGCTACACTCGGTTCCAATAATAACGGGTCGATCAAAAAAACCAGAACTGTAAAAGTTAGATCAATGATATAAAAAAACCAATACAAAAACTTTTGCATAACATATTATTTAAACTGTTTATAAAGAAAGTTGGTTGAGGAATGGGAAGGTATGCCTCTGCACCGGCTCCTATATTTGGTGTACAGTGTACCTACAGCACGCCTAATCGCCTGGAAGCAGTCAGAAGAGCTTGTGGAGGCAATACTAATTACTAAAATGAAGAAAGTTATGAAAATCAGCAAAAACACAATCTTATAATAATATTTAATTTTCAGAAAAAGTTGTCAGGTAATTTTGAGATTGTACACATAAGTTTTATTTCTACTTTTTATCTTAATAATTAAATTCTCAATTGAACAGTTTTCGTTTCATTAGGATAGCATACGACGGGAGATATTCAGGTTTATGTTACTGACCCGTTGTTTTTGGAACCGAGTGGAGTTTGCATGTATATTAAATACCTACTTAATTAACAGTAAGTTACCAACAAAATGTGTATTAATAACAATATGTTTTCTTTTAATAAATTAACTAGAGTATTAAACTGGAACTTATTACAAATTAAATTTTTCATCTACATAATATGATATTATCATGATAGTGTACAAATGTAATTAATATTAAGTAGTTAGGTAATTTAATATTGAATTTATAAAATGTAATGTCATCCAAATAGGATCAGTCAAAAACCAGCATTGCTTCGATTAACTAGTGTATTAAAGTGGAATTAATTACAAATTAAAATGTTCATCTACATTATCATGAGTGTGTACAAATATAATTGATATTATGTTGTTAGGTTATTTTATATGAAATTTATAAAATGACATTAGTCATTCAAATAGGAGCAGTCTAAAAACCAGCGTTGCTTCGATGTAACCGGAACGGAGTGACATAAAGCCGACAATGCATCTTTTTGGTATGTATAATATAATGTATAGGGATAATAAAGGGAACGTGCACAACGACGGTGCTGCTAACTGGTGCCATCAATTTGAACGTTTTACTTGTTTTGCCCTATCAGTCAAAGGAACGCCCATTGACGGTGCTGCCAACTAGTGCCATTAACTTGAATGTTTTACATTAACGACCTAACATTTGACATGCTGACTGTCGCATTAGTGCTGCCACCTATAGTTTCTGCACGTTCCCTATATGGCCTTTCAGCTGTGGACCATTGTTTGTGTTACTGTTGTCTGTTATTTCGTGTATCTGTTTCTACTCGTATAATTCAGTAATTTTAGGCATTTAGAGGTAATACCCAATCTGCGGAATAATTCCTTCGGAGCTGAATTTTTGTATAGGTACACCTTTTTGAACGTTGTGTTGAATTTGTAAAAAAAACGATATTGATATCAAGTCGGCTTAAAACGTTATAAAACTATATGGTGTCATGATGAAAAGTGTTTTTGAATATCTGGCGATCTGTCGCTCGTAGGTCATAGAGAGCTTTTTAAGAGATGTTTCTCGTGACATTATTATTGCACTTAAGTAAGTAGTTGTATACCACACACCAAAGCCATAAAAAAAGTGGGAGAAGGGAGTAGCATAACTTTTTTAATCGGCACGAAATTAATGTCGATTTTTCACATCTTCATTAGAACGCCGTGATATACTTAGGCGTAACCATAAATTCAGCCCAGTAGGAATATTTCTGCCGATGAAACATAAAATTACTATCCTCTCAGCTGTTTTGATGTATCAAATAAATGTATATGCATTCTTTTTTGTTTCGTATTTAGTCATAAACTTGTCCATAGGCTTAGTCTTTTTCTAGAGAATACGTGTGCGAGAGCTCAGAAAGGGAATAGTTATTTTAACTAAACGAAGTGGATAAATATTCCGAAGAGCGGTGGTACCCAAAGAGTGATGTTCACTGCATCAATGCCAAAACAAAAACCAATGAACAATGCCATTGCAAAAAAAATCTATATCTATATATGAGTATTTTATGTCTTATTCTGTACAGGACCCGGTCATTTGGTGGGACATGGGGGAGGCCTTTGCCCTGCAGTGGGACACTATAGGCTAAAAATGTCTTTAGAGTCAGGTGGGCCAGTGACCACGGAAATCCCATTGCGTGTCTACGCGTCTGTGTGTGTGTGTATCGGTGTCTGTAAGGTTTAAATTAAAGTATCGTTACCTGAAGGTATCTAATTTTAAATCTATATATAAATAAAAATGAATTGTTGTTCGTTAGTCTGATTAAAACTCGAGAACGGCTGGGCCGATTGAGCTGATTTTGGTTTTAAAATGTTTGTCGTAGTCCAGGGTAAGCAAATAAGGAAAAATTGCCGGGAACTTTTTTTACCCGTGCGACGCCGGGGCGGGTTCGCTAGTTATAAATAAATACCTAAATAAGAATGAAATGCGTCTCGTTTTTGTTTCGAAGTTTCGCTATATTTTTTATAAACTTACTACCTGACCCCAGCAAACGTTGTTTTTCAAAATGAAAAATAGGTAGGTGCCGATTCTCAAACCTACTAAATACGCATAAAAATTTCATAATACCTAATCGGTTAAGTCGTTTCGGAGGACTAACATTGTGACATGGACATTTTTTATACCTATTAGATTTTTGTGGCTTAGTGTGACTTATTATTTTAGGAATGTGTCAAAGACATATATTCCTTTAAGTAATGTTCCTACAGAAGATACATTACTAATAATGCAATCATATTAATAAGATAAAATATATTATCTAATTGAAATAGTTTGAATAACAAAAGTGTAATTTATGCGTGTAATTTTTCTTTAAATAAGTATGTCTTAATCTAAATGAGGGATAAACCTAATTTATTTTCGGTATCTACCCTATTAGAATGAATTTACTGAATGATCATTCAATTTTAAATTTTCCAAATTCAAGTTCAGCAGCCTTGTATCAAATATTTTGATAAAAATTGATTATTAATTTTAAATGAGGTGAGCAAATTTTACTACCATTTTCTAAAAGTATCGGATAAAAAGCATTGATTCCAAAAGAAGTTGGTCTCATATCAAAAGTATTGATAGGTACTTTTTACTTTTTTTACAGAGAAACAACATTAAATACACAAAAAATACCTGAAATCGGAAATGACACATTACACTTAAAAATACCCAACATGCTTCGATATCCTGAACTTTGGATCAGTAGAAGATTCTAATATCTGAGAGGAATATAGATTGAGAGAGCTTTAATTTAAAATTCTGTACTCATAGTTCTTAAATGATGAAATACAAAATACAAAAATATTTATTTATCAAGAAACACATTACAATAGCACTTAGCAGCGGTCCCCGCACGAGGCAAGCCTGTATTGCGGGAGACCTGTTACAAATTGGAATTAACCGGGTATAGAAAAAGTGCATGTAAAACAAAGGACTGACAAAATAGGAGAAATTATAATAATATAACCTAAGATTACATTCAACAACATCAATACATACTTAATTTATTGGAGTTTCCTCTTTAGGAAACGATTTGAGTTATAAGGCCCGGTACGGAAATTTTATGAGGAGTAAAATCAAGTGTAACACGAAAAGTTGAGGCGTTACGTTGAAAGAGACAAACATATATATCTTTATGATTGAACGCGTAAAAGAATGAGATGGAATACATTACACAGCGTATCTCATTCTCAGGGTCTCCTCTTTGCGCGATACTTCGTAGTCTCACTGTATTTTAGTAATATTATTTTGTAACATACTTTATGTAATACGCTTTATTGAAGTCATATAAATAATCCGAATAATTACAGATATATGTTTGTTTCTCTTATCATTTTAGCAGATGGGTCTATACTAATATATAAAGCTGAAGAGTTTGTTTGTTTGTTTGTTTTTTTGTTTGTTTGTTTGAACGCGCTAATCTCCGAAACTACTGGTTCGAATTGAATAATTCTTTTTGTGTTGGATAGTCCAGTTATCGAGGAAGGCTATAGGCTTTATAACATCACGCTGTGACCAATAGGAGCAAAGATATAGTGGTTAATGTGTAAAAAACGGGAGAAATTGTTTATCTTTGAAGCCTTCCGTTGCGTGCGCCGTGAAAACGGTTCAAGATACACAAAAACCGTTTTTATGGTACCTAATTTGATCGAAATAATTTGTTTAAGTTGTATCAACATAATAATATTAATCTTTATTCAAATAAATATGTTGTTGGTTAAGAGTACTTCATCCATTATAACGCGGGTAGCACCGCAGGACACAGCTAGTATATCATAATTATCGTTCGTAAGGAGTAAACTCCAATCGTGCGTCGTAGCTGACACACACACACTTTTTTATTTTTATATAGGAGAAACACTCAATAAAGGAAAGGGAAGGGAATTAATTAGGATATAAATAGAATTAGGTATCAACCATTTTTTTACCAGGAAAAATAAACTGTCGTATATTATACGTAAAAATAGAATGTCAGGATGTTGTAACTGGGAAACACTTTATATATACTTTTAATTACTCTCCAACATTATGCCAAGCAAAATAGAAATCAGCTAGATTGCACAGACAACCAGACTTCAATTTTTAGTTATGCGTTGCGCCCAAAGGACCTATTTATAGTAACTAGCATATTAGATTACTTACTTACAAAGGCATTATTCCAAACACTGGAAAAAGAGTTGCCAATGAGTTGAGCTGAATAAAACATTCATATAATTTTTAAACAACTGCATAGCAATATATCATTTTTGAAATGAAAACATACGAGACCTATTGGCCGATTTTTACTATGATGGCTTTAACATAAAAATAGAATCATCGAAATCGGTTTTAAGCTGAACCTCTTTTTTTTTGGTTGAAAACTATCACACCTTAAGAAATTAAGCTTAAATCGACAATATCCCCATTAATATATTTAGGAGAATTCTCCCTTGTATGGTTTTTTTCTTAGCAGTTTGGAACGTATGGGGACAAAACTTAGGGGTGGCTAAATCGTTGCAAAGCGTCGAATGAAGGATGAGTTTACAAGCTTGAGGACTTGTCAGTCGGAATTAGGATGTAGGTACCTTTTTTACCCTACGAAGGTGATTCTCAAAGTTTTCTATACAAGAATTCATTGCATCTTATTCTTATGTGTAGTCGTAAGTATATTTTATAGTTGGTGGTCCTATTAAATAAATAAATAATAAATAAATATTTTTGTTGGATGAATAAATGGATCTGTAAATAACCATTTAAACAAGAGATGTCCAATTTTGGCTTATCTCATAAATATCCATATTTTGTGATCTTTATGGTGGAGGGTTCTACATTCTACACTAGGAACATAAATCCATTATAAAAGTTTAATACTAATCCTAAAAAGTCAAAACAGCCATTGCTTTAGCTTTAAATAATTGAATTTAAATCATTTAGAAAAAAACCTGTGAAAGTATTACATAATTGACATACGAGTATTCTTTGGATTTTAATTAGATAGATAGATAGATAAAGTGTTTATTTGTACTCCAATCACACACATACAATAATCGGGCAAAAACAAAAAAGGATACAATATTAACTTAAAATTAGTTAAAAGTTAACATGATTATAGCATGTGTGCGTTGCAGTAAAACAAAAAGGCCACAGTTATTTATTAACACAAGTTATTAATTAAACCTGTCTGATTTCTTTAAAAAAAAAAAGAAACGCCGTAGACCGTAAGCAAGTCAGTTTAAGCATAGACTAATTAGTAACTATGGTTTAAGTAACATAATAGTAAGCAATAGTACCTTTAATAAAGTTTGAGCACCGACATCTCCGATTTCATATCACTTGCGCGAAACGAAAGATGTGAGTATCCGTTATTTTTTAAGTTGCACAAAAACCGTTACCTAAAAAACCGTATCATGTAACCCACGTGTCGTTACCAAAATAACGCGGGAAACGTGTATTTCATTACGTGACGATTTTGTTATGACTAAAATTATTTATGTTTTTTCGTAAGGGAGGAAGGACATTTTTAGATCGTGTAAAAGATATGATGCTGAGATGTTATCTATCCTTTAGTATATAATTAGATATCTACCGATCATGGGTGATTTATATGTAGTTGAACGTATTTATTTACGTAGGTATGTATGTTATTACTTAGGAAGGATTATTTAGTACTCATTTTTATGTTTTTGAGTTTGGTGTTTGTTTAGTAAATAAATGTAAGATTTTTTTGTGTAGACAAATGTAAGGATTTGATTATACATACCTATATAGATATTATCATAAATCAGAAATTAACTTTATTTATTGAATGATCGCTAGGATTTTAAGGAATACAATGTCGTGTTAATATCGATCTATCGTTTTATTTATGTAATATAACTAAAACAACATTTGTAAATATCGTACGTCGAGACAAGATTAATTTCCTCATAATGTAGGTACGGCTTCACCAATCTTAGTTCGTCTGGTCGCTGCGTCCAATTGACACAATAACCTTTTTATCCTACGAAGACAATTGGGAAAAAAACCTTATTTTTGTATTTAATTTAAATTGTGAAAGATAATTTATACAAACCTAACGAAGCAGTTAACGCTATATTAAATTAAAAAAAAGTGTGTGTGTGTCAGCTACGACGCACGATTGGAGTTTACTCCTATTGATTTTACTAATATCAGAGTGCTGAACTAAAAATGGCAAGTAAATTTAACCGAATGAACTTGCGCACGTTACGCACACGCAGTGTGCTTATAGCTTTTGACCGATACATCATAAATATTGATTATATTTATAACCGACCATACTCGTAAAATAACGATATTATGCTTAATATGCTCTATGTGTACCTATATATTAGGTCCTTACATATGAAATTGGCGTTTTGTATGGGAGGAACAAAAAGTCGAATATTTTTTAATATAATATATTTAATTAATCAAAGTATGAACCATTATTTTCTATGCACTTTTGCCATCTTATAGGTAGTTCATTGATCCCTTTACTAAAAAAACCAGTCGGACGGGAATCAATAAAATCTTTGAAGGCGATTTGGACTGCCCCATCGGAGTTGAATTTTTTCCCTTGCAAGAAGTTATCCAAATTTCGAAAAAAATGGTAATCTGTTGGAGCAAGGTCCGGGGAGTACGGAGGATGTCTTAGACTTTCCAATTGAAGCTCTTCTAATTTAGTAGCCGTCTGTTGCGCAGTGTGTGGTCTAGCGTTGTCGTGAAGCAGCAGTGGCGTGGAGCGATTGACCAGCCTAGGTTGTTTAGCCGCTAGCTTTTCCATCATGGTTTGCAATTGCTGACAATAGACATCAGCCGTAATAGTCTGGCCAGATTTGAGAAAACTGTAATGAACAATACCGGCACTAGTCCACCAAACGCTTACAAGTAACTTTTTTGGGGTTAATTTTCGCTTGGGGCAGGATTTGGCTGGCTGGCCAGGATCCAACCATTGCGCTGAGCGCTTCCGATTATCGTAAAGAACCCATTTTTCATCACAGGTAATGATTCGGTTTAAAATACCTTCATTATTGTGCCGGTTTAGTAATGTAACGCAGCAGTCGACGCGCGTTTGCCGGTTTGCTTCAGTCAATTCGTGAGGTACCCACCTTTCAAGCTTTTTAATCTTCCCAATTTGCTTCAAGTGAATTAAAACAGTTTTATCACTAACACCGCAGCCTGCAGCTAACTCGGACGTGGTTTGCGATGGATCCGCTTCCACAATAGCCTTCAACTCTTCATTATCAACTTGAGTCTCAGGCCGTCCACGGGGCTTGTTCTGCAAGTCGAAATTTCCAGAACGAAAACGTTGGAACCAAAAACGAACTGTGTTTTCTTTTGCAACACGACCGCCATACACATCATTCACCCTTCGAGTTGTTTCCGCAGCACTAGTGCCACGGCGGAACTCGTACTCGTAAATAATGCGATATTTTAAGTTTTCCATTTTGTAAAATGAGTGACGCAAACAGAAAAAAACAGAAGAAAAAAAACAAATGAATGACGATCATCGAAGCACAAATACATGAGTCTATAGCTGTACAAATTTGAATTTGGAATTCCTTACCAAAGAGGAGAAATTTGTGATTAAAGTGGCCAGTACGAAAAACGCCAATTTCATATGTAAGGACCTAATATATAAATGTAATGGCTATGGAATATTTTTGCATTTCACTTCAGAAATAAAACAGTAAATGAAACTTAATAAAAAGAAACTTAATTAACTTAATATAAATAATTATATTAAGTTAATTATTTCTTAACTTAATAGAAAGTTTCTTTTTATTTGTCATAAGCAGGCAAAAGTCACAAAACCATAAAGCCAAGTGATATTATATTGCATACAGCCTCGTGATCTGTTTTCAAAAAGTGAAAGAACCTTCTTTATTTTTAAATATCGTAAGAACAGCATACAACCTTTTTAGTTTTAAATGCCGTCATGGAACCTTTTTACAAGCAATACTTTTTCGAACGCGTATTCGAATGTCAAAAATGGTAACTCGCTTTCCAGAGACACAACAAACAACCAATCAAAATGCGTTAAAGTTCTTATTTCGAACGAGACGTTTCGACGGTATTCCATCTCATTCTTTTACACGTTGAATCCTACAGATATATTTGTTTGTCTATTTCTACGTAACGCCTCAACTTTTGTTAACACTTGATTTTACTCCCCATATAATTTCCGTACCGGGCCTTATAACTCAAATCGTTTCTTTAGGAGTAAACTCCAAAAAGCGTTACATAGTTATTTAGTCATAATACGGTTTCGTTGTTTTCAACTAAGAAAACAAATTTGAATACTGAATACAGTGTCAACAAAGTTTTCAGACGTCGCGTCGCGTGCCTGCGCTAATATGACAGGAACGAATTGGATTTCGAATGTGTAGTTTGACTGCGAAATGCAGTGAACTTTAAAATTGGTTTTTGTAGGTTGGTACAATTTTGTCCTCTTTGAACAACGTAGCTATTCAAATCGAAAATAAGTACAAATAAACGTTCCATTAAATCTACCTACCTATTGTTATATAACACTTAGAATTTACAGCCATAGAGGAGAGCGTTGAGATGGCAACGCAGTTTTTGCTGTCTCTCCGTCCATTGTATTGTAACACAAGTGGAACATGTTATTAGTTTTAAAAATAATTTACTTTACTGTACAAGATAAAATGGTTACCTACCTAATGAGATGGTGCTAGACGAGACACACACACAGATCGACGGTCTGCGGAGATTTAAAATCAAAAATCAAATCAAACCAAAAGTTTATATGTATCTAAAACTATAGACTATTATACATGTTGAATAGGTAAATGGAAAAATAATAACCTAATAAATATGAAATATATAATGATTTAGATACAAAAGGGTCCCAGCTCAGCTTTTACAGGTAAGATTCAGTACCTAGGTAAGATTCCCTTTTTCCCATTTTTACCCTTTGGATTAGTACGAAACTCGAAAATAGTGTACCCTACACATTTGCCCGTGACGCTTGCATAGCAAAGATAGCCGATGCATTTTTAATTGATCCATTAGCTTGCCCTTTTGTTCCTCTATTTATACTAACTTCCAACCAATCCACTCTATTTTGTGCGACTCTAAAAGTTTATGCGACTTTTCTACAGTCGCTGACAGTTCAATTATCAAGCCATTTTGCTTGCAAAGCAATCTATTATTAGATTTTGCCCGGACTCAATAGAATAAAAGGGAAGGTTTTACCCACATCATCATCATTATAACAGCTTTGAAATTAAATTTGTTCTTGGACGTCCGACACTGCATTTACCATCAGCAGCCTATATTGAAAACTTGTCACCACCCTTCGGGCTGGCTATAATACCTTCTAGATCTTTATCCACCATCTTAGACCACATCGTCACTTTACATCAGGTGAGATCGTGGTCAAACAAAGGCTTAGTTTATTATATCAACTAGAGTTAAGTCTTAGCTTTAGTGCCTTTGCACATGATACACGGCGCGGTTTGCTGTGAAATACATAACGGCGCGGGACTGCGTTTTGCTAATGTGCTTTCTAACCTCCGACGCAAAACGACTGATTGCTATAAGTTTGACGTGTCTGTCTGTCTATCACTGTGTATATCGGTCTGTGGCATCTTCAAATGTTATTACTTATTTAACCCACTATATTAAGGAAAAAGTAGGTTGTTTTTTTCTATGTTTCTCAACTCAGAACTTTGAGTTCCGTCAACGGATTTCTATAATAATTTTTATAAATGGAATCTGTTACATGCTTGCTTCCAGTTTTATAGTTGGTCCCATGTACATTTTATATTGATTGGTAAAGTCGTTTTCGAGTTATTAAAAATGTTTCAGAAAAAAGTAGCTGTGACATACGGGCAGATAAACGACATGAAGAATCCATATGGGTTCCGTTTTTTTGCGAATAAAGGTTCTCAATTCGCCGCGTAGATATTTTTTTTTGTTACCTCGAAACTCTTTTCTCTCCGTGAACAGATTTGCATAATTTTGTTTTAAAATAAAAGTTGTTGCTAATTGGTCCTATTAAAATGTCCAGAATCGGTCTAAAGTTAGATTCAATAGTTACATTTATAAACTGTAAATTGGTTATTTTCTTTGGTAAAATCTTTTTTATCCTTATTCTTAATAAATTGAAGCCATTTCAGTTTCAGCCGCAGGTGCACTGCTGGACAGAGGTTGGAAGGTGCCTGCATCCACTCTGACCCAGCAGTTCCAGCGCTGCCTGCCAATTAGCAAACCGATTAGATTACGTAAGTTCTTCTAATTACTGTTGTACGTGAATTCATATCGCCATCTCTGTAACATAACTGTTGTAACGTCAGTATAGCAACGCATTTATTTCTTTATTTGCTAGTTTAGTAACACATTTCACAAAAGTTCTTTATAACTGAACTCTCCGCAACACTTGCGCTAAGATTTAGCAATCTTACAGTAAGAGTGTGAGATTTATGTGCGCATGGTATCTGCGCATATCGTACAATTTTGCGCTTTGAAATAACAAAATACAAATACATACTTTTGAAAACACTTGTTTTAAGAACTAGCGGCCAGCCAGGGAATACTTTCCTATTTATTTTATTTGAAAAATAATGATAGTAAACGAACTTATAAATAAATAAATAAATATAACTTTTGAAACTATCATGGTTATTCATATTATTTAGATTTATAAGTTCAACCGTGATCATGGCGCATGTAACTGTGCCGAAATATCGGGAAACTCGAAAGACAATCAATCATGGTAAATATCCCGTTATAAATCTAAATAATATAAATAAATAAATAATAATAAATACTCGAAAGCTACGGATCAATAAGCGGTTTTTAGCATAACCATTTCGGTAGAGTGATTGTTAAGTAGTAGGAGTTATTTTACTTTTATTTGTGAGTTAAGTTTTTTCATCTTTGTTTGTTATAGTTGGACTATCTCTTTGTAATCTGTTGTCAGTTTTTGTGTAGCCAAATAAATATTTTCTATTCTATCAGTGCAGTGGGAACGGATCAGAAAGTAAAAACAATATTAAATTAAATGAACGTTGTTAGCAATGCATAGCTTTAACGAAAAGTTCATGTAGATACGCTTAGTCCAGAACCAATCGTGGCCCAGATTCCCTGTAGCCCTATTCAAAATAGATTAGTAAAACCGGCTGCCAAACCTAGTTTGCATACCAAACGCCCCATTAATAGTTTCCACCCTAGCAAAAAGCCATCATTAGAGGGCGATCACAAAAACTGAGGTCACATGGGCTATTTATCTTCACTACACTTTCGCACCCCATTGCATGCGCAAACGCATACCGCGCGCTTGTCGGAAATGTCTGTCGTTATGTCATTTGGAAGAAAAAACAACCATGACGTAGAACAATAAATTACTTTCGACCCTGCGTATGTTAGATTCGAGACAGCATTGTTGAAGATTTTTGTTTCCTTAAAGGTCCCTACAACGATTTTTATGGTACCTAGGCTACTTGATAATGAATGCTAAAATAAAAAGTTGAACACTTACTTGTAGTAGTAGAATTCTACTTGTGTAGTAGAATAAGTTTCATTCAGTTCAGCGAAATCAAGGCTTTTTTCAAAATGGCGGACTAGTATATGCTAGGATATGCCAGGCTCCGTACAAAAATGTCGAAACCCTTTTAGCTCAGGGATTTGCAAAGATTCATTTTTACAAGCTTTTATGCCTGTGCCGTCGCCCGGCTAACGCCCTGTCTTACCCTTACGCTATCACCGATAAGGCCGCCCATTGTACTTGAAATTTATTTTGTAAGTATATTTTTTTCTTCTATGTTGAGTACAATATACAAAACATAGAAAAAAAAATACAAGTGACAGGACAGGTTCACTTTGACAGTTTCCTATAATTCTTGTTGACCAGGACTGATATGCTGAAGCTCAGGTTATGCTCTTAAATATTAAATTAAAAATTTTAAATAAATTAAATAAATTATTAAATAATTAAAAAAATAAAGCTGTGTTGTACTATTCGCCTTTCAACTCAGTATAAAAAATTAAGCGAACTGTCAAGACAATGTAATAATTTGTTTAAAAAACTTAGTTTTAATAATTTAAGGGTTGACCTGTCCATGTATGCCTTTTGCTCCTAAGGAAATAAACGTTTTGACTTTGACTTTAGTGTTAATTGATTGATTTATTGGTACGGAACCCAAAAAATACACATCAAATTCAGAACCTGTTATTTTTGCAATTATTTTTAAGGACAATAAGGTTAACAGACGATGATGAAATATCTTGACGATGGCTATGTAGATTTTGGTAATTAAATTACTGCATTTAATTAACGAAATTATGATATGCATATTGTACCTATATTAACAAATGACTTAAGCATATACCCAACAAATTATCTTGTCAAGGATCACGACAAATAAGTTTGACCGTGACCTAAGACAAGTTTGGTGAACATTGCGACATGCTAGCTAAGCTGCGGTTACGCCATTATTTAAATGGATATTTATGCAAATAATCTGAAAAAGCAAATTAAAAGTAATTATCCACTTATGATATTTAAATATTAAATGTAAAACCAACGCAATAAATAATTCAGTTTAGACTAAGTAAACAGAGTAAGTGAGCGAAACGTGAGTTTGTTTTTGTATTTTATAGTGTCAAGTAGATAATACTTCTAGTTCTTATTTCACCATTTGATGTTACAAATCGAGTTTTATTAAACCAAGTTCAACCATTAAATGGTGATGCTGTGTGATTAGTCCGAAAATATTTATTTATTATTATTGCTAGTAGTACAAAAAACAAGTTACACAAAAATATGGATAAAATTATGGGATCCATTTATGTGAAATTAGGAAATATAGTTACATAATTTTATAATTTATTGCAATAATAAAAAAAACCTTAATTTTACACATAACAAACCCATAGATAAATAGTACTATTTACGTCTACTCATTCTCAAAGAACTCATCAGTGAGAGGCACGTGCGATATCTGGTCGTAGGTGTAGGTGTCGAAGAACCGCTGTGTGACATTCATGGCGTAGTCGATCGCATAGTCGATAATAGGACCCCCGAACTCGCCTGCGAACGTCTGCGCGTCGGAGTTCAGGACGTTCAGCACCTGTGCACCTGGAATACAACATTTCATAACTAACAAAAAACGGTATTTCCGGAAAATCCACACATCTAGCCCCGTGGTAAGCTCTAAGCTTGTGTTACGGGTACTAGATATCTGATATACTTAATATAATAGATTTATGTATGTTTTATTATACATACTAGCGGCCCGCCCCGGCGTCGCACGGGTATAAAATTTTCCCGGAAATTATTCGAATTTTTCTCGCCGTAAAAACAATACTATCTCTCAAGTTGGATCGAACTGCACATGATGTGCGAATTTTATTATTATTTAGGAGTCCATTGAGGACAAACATTGTGACACGAGATTTATATATATTAAGATTAAACACCCAAACCAAGGAGAAATTGCTTGCAGTACAATACAAACACTTGAGCCCTCGACGGGAATCGAACCCGTCATCACTTTAACCACAAGCTAAAATCCGTGTTGGCTAAGTGGAAACACACTCAACTTTCATTTCGAAGGGCAAACAACGAACTTCAAAATGCAAGTCCAGTTCAAAACCTTCTGGATAAACACGC
The DNA here is from genome assembly GCA_929108375.1 of Gymnoscelis rufifasciata. Classification (NCBI taxonomy): domain Eukaryota; kingdom Metazoa; phylum Arthropoda; class Insecta; order Lepidoptera; family Geometridae; genus Gymnoscelis; species Gymnoscelis rufifasciata. Next base: position 9,740,856 of record OV815321.1, on the reverse strand, counting down.
GGTTTGATGGTGAACATCGTGAGGACACCGACATGGTCTAAAAACTTTGAAGAGTTTGAAGGACCTGTGACATTCATCAACCCGCACTTGGTCAGCATGGTGAGTAAAAGCTAAATATTTCGTGCAATCCCCAGAAGAACAATCATCATCATCATCATCATCCTGACCTTGTCCCACACTATGTTTGGAGGTTTTTCTGTTCACGTCCGTAAGTGGTAACCCTCTGAATCCTTACACGTGACCTCCGGGTGGCGCTAAGAACAGTCTCTGGTGGTAGGCTTCGGCCGCGGCTTGTCACCACCCTCCGGACTGGGCCAGTGCGTGAAGTGATTTTTTCGTGTTTCTTAATGTGGCCCGGAGAAGCCATCTACCTTCTAGGCCTTCATGCCCCATCTTAGTCCACATCGTCACTTTACATCGGGTGAGATTGAGGTCAAATGTAGGCTTACCTAACAAAAAAAAACTCTATCACCCGTCATCTTAACACTCACTCCTTTCTTACACATATCTTCTTTCAGATAGTCCATCCATCTTTTATTTGGCCTCCCTCATCCCCCGAAGAACAATAATAGGGCAATAGTAAAAGTTATGGGGGTGAGAGTGGGGCAGGAAAACCGAAAATCTGCAAATATACTCGAGTGGGGTATCAAATGAAAGAGCATCACGTGAACATTACTAAATATTATGGTGTTTTACTTCTAAGGAAAATAAAACATTGAAATCGGGGGATTTTCTAAAATTTTAAATTTAGATTTATACTTATTGAATCGTTATTATCTCAGAAACGGTGGCTCGTAAGAAAAAAAGTATGTATACATTTTTTATAGATCATTTTATGATCTATAATTTTGTCTCAGGTACTTTTATGATAAAACTTACCGTTTTGCTGAAAATCGCGATAAACTCATTATTGTAACCTTTGACCTTGAATAAAAAAAATTCCTTAGATGGGAAAGATGGGGAACTTCTAGACATTGTTTATAATTATGTTTTAAACAATTTCACTGAAATTCAGCTTGTTGGGACTTTATGTAACTTCGAATGTCTAAATTGACCGGACTATAGATTGAAAAATTAAAAATTTGTTGAATAGAAGCTTCTACGGATCAGTACGATGACCGGTCGTATGACCAACTAGATAGAGTATTTGGTCAAGACTGCTGGTATATGGAACTATCGTCCATATACCAGCAGCAACAACTACGAACAAGGTCGCTAACGCCTATGTGTTTATCCAGTAAGCGTTGAACGCGGATAAACTCGAGGGCTACTTCATACTATTCGATCTACAAATAAACTGTAGCTTTTTTTATCCATAACAAAAAAAAAACAAATGTTTACAATAAAAGCTATACATATTTAAAATTTACTATTCCGTGAAGACTTTCATATAGGTGTATGGTGGCTGGTTCTCATTTTGATGCTGTGAAAGTTAAGTTGTAGAATTTTTAACAAAACACAAGTTCGCTTCAAAATTATAATAAACAAAATTGACCTTGAATGAGCTTAGAGTTACACATAACAACTCCTCGTTCGTTTAGCAACACAGTCTCACTAGACACTAAGTTTTAATAATAAATAAACAATTAAACCATTTATATTATTTGAATCTTAACTTTTACTGCTGATGCTTAAAAACTGTTAAATTTCTTATGCTGGTAGGTATTGCATAAAAAATTTAACAGTTTTTAAGGCCCTGATATTAATAAGAACTAAATACGTATATATTTTTCATAAACGAAACGTTCTATAATTTTTTTAGATTTTCACATGCTCACGATCGAGATCCCGTTACAGGTAGCCTTATCATGAGTTGCCATTTTATTGTAATCCCATACACTTGACCGAATTTTCTCAACAAAATGTTTCTCTGTCAAGTGTATGGAAGTCTATCATGTTGTAAATTTACAGCAGATAATATGGCAACATGGTAAGGATACATTACGAAAGAGCTTCGTGCTTCTGACTGTAGTTTTATTTCGTTTTCGTATCGGAAACTCGATGCGACACCTACAAATATTCATTCTAACTAAGTGAATTTTACATTTCAAAACTAATGGTCATAGAGTTATACCTACAAATGAAATATCTATAATATAACTAGCTGACCCCAGCAAACGTTGTTTTGCAAAAAGAAAAATAGATGTTGGCCGATTCTCAGACCTACTGAATATGCTCACAAACTTTCATCAGAATCGGTCAAGCCGTTTCGGAGGAGTATGGCAACTGTGACACGAGAATTTTATATATTAGAAAATGAATCGCCAAAACGTGTTGGTAAGCGCATAACTCAACAACATCATCACCCTATTAACGTTCCCACTGCTGGGACACAGGGACTTCTCTCTTGACGAGAGAGATTAGGCCTTAATACACCACGCTGGCCAAGTGCGGGTTGGTGAATGTCACATGTCCTTCAAACTCTTTTAAAGTTCTCAGAACATGCCGGTTTCCTCACGATGTTTGCCTTCACCGTTAAAGCACGTGTTTTAAAGCGCACATAAATTTCTCAAGAAGAAAAATCCAGAGGTGCGTGGCGGGGTTTGAACCCACGACCTTCGGAATGAAAGTCGAGTGTCCTCCCACTTAGCCAACACGGCAACTCAACAACGCCTGCACAAAAATACTCCACCTGATAATAATAGAGGTAGGTAATTGTATCAAAACAAAATTGGATATTGATATTATAGCGTCATCATGATAGCTGTAGGACGTCCACTGCTGAACATACTCCTCTATCTATAAAATTTAGAGCCCAAGTTAATTACCACTTGTACTTACTGATTCCAGGGTTCCCTCGGATGAGATTGGTGAGGTTCAGCTTTAGCTTGGTTCCGTAGTCCGCCTTGTACTTGTAGGAGTTGATCTTGTAGTGGCCCTCGCCTGCTGCGTTCCGGATCACCCTTTCAACTACTTCCAGTCGGATGTGCTGGTTCCCTGTAGAATTTATTATGATCTTAACATTCCTATCAAAGAAATTTAGCTGGAAAGCTTAGTTGAGATGGCACAACTTATCACATGGAGAAAGGGCCTATTTCAGTGCAGTAGAGAAGAAGAGACCAAAAGGTCAAGTAGATACTAGTAAAAACAAATAAGGCATAGCACGGGCAATGTTGTCAAGGGAGAAATACTGTCACATCTGAATTCACTAGCCTCTACTAAGGGACTATCGCCGCGAGCGATGGAATCGACGATGACTTTTTTTTTCTAATTGTCTTTTAATGCTGTTGGCCGCAGATCGGCATGACAGCGTTACCGGACTGTGGCAGAGGCAGAAGGCATTTTCGTGTCATGTATTTTTATACATTATCTTAACATTTGTGTATCCCCACGACGATGATATTCAATCACGCGGCCAGCGACAAGTGATTGAATGCGGGCGAATATTCATTATATGGTGGTGGGCTCGTCTTGAGCCCGTCGCGGAGCGTGGCGAGCAGCGAGCACGCGAGTGTCAGACACGCGGCGATTACGTTACGGTGCCTTAGGATACGCAGAATACTCGCTCGTTCGCGGAGATTACCCGACGAGCAAAGGGTGGACTCTTCGCAATTCCCTCACGGACCCCAAGCGTTGAAGTTGGATGCTCTTCATTGGTCGTGTACTCACATATCTTGACCTTGGCATCGCCTACTGTGTCTAGGTTGAAGAGCAGCAGCCTCCCCACCACGCTGTACACTCCTCGGATGGTGAAGTTGCAGTGCATGTCGAAGATGAAGGTACGGATGTCTCGCCGGGATCTACAATTGAAGAATAATATTGTATCTCGCTGAGGGGTCAAGTGTTTTTATGTTCTGCAAGCACTTTCTCCTAGGTCTGGTTGTTTAATATGTATGTCTATTTAATAAGTATATCAGATGTCTAGTACCCGAATCGCTTAAGCTTAGAGCTTACCACGGGGCTAAATGTTGTGTGGATTGTCAAGCGATATTTATTAAATAATATTTTGTTTATTGCCAGTAACAGTAAATTGTTTGGTGAGAATAAGTTTTGCCCGGGGCAAACTAAAGCAAAAAGCTTTCTTCGATGAATTGGCTATTTAACATTTTTTTCGCAATCGAAACCGCATTATTAACTTAAAAAATTGTTATGTGTAAAGTTGACAACTTTACACATAACATTTTTTTATATAATAAAGTAAGCTTCTAGCGAATTTAGAAATCTTATGGATGCTTAGTAGTAACAAAAAGTAAATTGCTTTGTAATATTTTTCTGCTTCCGTAAATCTGTTGGCATCATATAGGCAACATTTATCTTCTATACATTTAAACAATGACCTAAACGACATCATTACAATAATTACGTAGGTACCTACATTATTGTAAAGCAAGTTTCATTACCGACAACAAAAATAACTAAGGTCCAAAAACAAGGGAAGGTTGTACATGCAATTTAAAATCTTGTACGAAGGTTACAATAATCATTACTTTAAAGAATACAACTTTTGGCTTCACTCATGCATAAAATGGTTTTTATTTTACTTTTAACTAAATCTCATTTAAAATAAGGTTTCAGCGTGTCTATAAAAGCAAAAAAAGGTTAAAAAGGGTTTTGGTTTTATAAGCCACAACAAATATGCAGCCAATCGAAAAGTTCATGATTCATAGAAAAAAGAATTATGCAGAATTATGTTTATGCTTGGGACCCATTAAGGTAGGTTAAATTTTCTAACAGGCACACAGTTGGGTTAGCGTTTCAAAAAGTCAGTTTTTTCCGGATACTCCAAACATTTGCATTAGCCTCGTGGTAATCTCTATGCTTGTTTACGGGTACTAGACATCTGATATACTCAATATAAGGACATATAGATATTTTTGTTTTGAGACAGCAAGCTTCTTAAATGGCTTCTAATCAGGACTTACGAGACTTTATTGGGTACACAGGAGCTAAGCCCCGTCAGCTTGGCATTATGGAAGGTCAACTTCAGGTTCCCTGGCAGCACGATGCTGACGTTCTTGTCCAGGATTAGTGGGTCCAGTGCGGGGATGCCAGCTTCAGGGATGCCCTTGACGATGCCGGGGATGGCGTCCAGGGTCGCCTTCGTGAAGCACTCGTCACTCAGCTCGGCGCAGGGGTGGATGTAGTCCGCTGAAAGTTAACAATAGTCTATGTATCAAACTTACAGTGAAACTGTAATACAGTCCAGAAATTCTTCTCTGTAACTCTACAATAGACCAAAGCGACGATGGAGAGATGAACTTGACGCCCACCTCAAGGGATGGATTAATTTAACATCAGATAGGGAAGTCTGGAAAGAAGGTAGAGAGGCCTTTGCCCTGCAGTGGGACACAACAGCCTAGAAAAAAAAACTCTGAAATCCAAGAAATTTCTTTATTGATGAATATATATTGGATTCATATATACCAAGGGTTTCGTGTAATTCAATAGCTTGTGTAAAATAAGTTATTGTCATATGTACCAAGAGTTTCGGTCACCAATCTAAGTTATGACCACGCGAAGTGTTGCTCAACCTCAATTAAGAATTCTCTTTCCAGAGAAAATGTGTGCGGAATTTGTACAAAATTTTTGGTTCCATAAACTATTTAAAATGGATTTCTTGAAAGTTAACCCTGAAACTATAAACTATCAACCTCAATTATTAGTATTCGTTTTTAATGCGGAAATAAAAACATTCACCATCATCATCGGCATTAAATAAAATAACGAATAAATAAGATATTCATATCAACTACTTACATCCAATGACTGTGATACCTAGAGACAGAGAGTACCTATATAACCACTACGTTTCCTATGGTTGCAGATAGACAGACATACAAGCGGACAGGCACACGAACAGCCGAGACAAAATAATAAGGAAATGCAATGGAAAACAAAGGAGTTTTGAAATATTGTAGGTTGATAATGTTTTCCTGATTTGAAATGGTATAGGTTTTGCCCGCGACTTTTTGTTATAACCGTATAATATAGAAGTCTCTGAATTCAACGTATTTTTTATCTGTTTCTTTAGAACATTTGCTTCTTGAACGGATCTTGAAGATTGTTCTTTTATTTTTAAGATTCTTATTTTATGTTAGTACAATATACAGGTACATTAGTAAAGCAGTTCTCGAGTTATGCTCGTAAATTCGTATTCATATAAAATACTAATAACACTTACAGCCTTTTTGGTTGATTATTTTTTGATACATTTTTTTTGTTTTCTGTGGGTAATATATGAAAGCGCATCACGAAACAGCAAGTTTCATTGAAATCTGTTTAAAAGTTTTGAGGAGTGAATGTTTACAAATATGCCAGAGTGACACATTGATAGTTTTTACCTGATGCTGCGTCCTTAATTTTTATTTGAATCTTGTTGATGTCAATATTTATTATGTACGAGTATGTTCACAAATTAATATGATTGGTGGATAAATAACATTTCCAGTATATAGTGTATTTATGGTAGGGCATTGTGTGTTTAAGAATGTAAATAATTATGAAAAGTGACCAACCATTGCTTAGTTACTCGGATTTTGTGAAAAAGACCTTAGAATAAAAAAAAACTTAGTATGATCTATGTAAGTGAAAATTTGTAACTTATATACTCTTTGGGTAAAACTTACGCAATGGAATCAACTGCAGGGTTCCATAGACACAAAAGCACATCACTACTAAGAAACATAACTGAGTCTCCATTTTCACTTTTTCTATCACTTAGTTAAACAGTGCCTTTAAATTTGCTATTTCGTGCTCAATATTTATTATTATACTTAAACTTGAAAAATATTCTAAGTGACAAGGTAATTTTACTATAAAAATAATTCAGAATTAACCCTATCTAAGTGTTAGCACAACACTAGCCCTGTATTTTGCAATCAATTAATCCACAGATAAACAAATAACATGAATCCTATATAGACTATATTACACATTCTCTTTCGAAAATAAAAAAAGTTCACCGAATAGTTTGAATCAAATTAAGAAAAAAGTTCACAGAATAGTTTGAATCTGGAATGAAATCTATGAATGCAATAGTGTTTGGTAAGTTTTAGCGGCGTGTACACTTGTCGAAGTCTTTCGTTGGTATGTTGCAAGTGTGTCAGCGGCTAGAGGTTTAGCAATACCTGCGGTAAGGGAACCGACTTTAGGATCGAGTCGAGACTTCAAGGACTTAAGCCGAGGTCTCGCTAGGCGAAGTCAGCGGCCGTTGTCGCGGGTGGTTGACCACTGCTTAAATTATGCTATTTAGGCTTAAATTAGGGGTAATTTATATTAGAAACCTTGTTTTATTTCAAGTGGTTATTATAATTCATATTTTGTAATAGAATTCTGTTGTAGTATTTGTACCTATTCATTTACGGCAGGAAATCGCATGTTTTATTTCGGCAACGAAACCAGTGAATAGCTGATATTTAATGATGATCTCTAATATTGAATTTAATGTTTAAAACACACTTTTAATTCATCTTCAGTGTCAACAGATCACTTTCTTATTTATATATTAGGTATCTCATCATCTCAGCCGTAAGACGTCCACTGCTGGACATAGGCCTCCCTCAAAGATCTCCAGTGGTTTCGGCTGGCAGCGGCCTGCATCCACCGTGAGCCAGCAGCCTTCACCAGATCGTCCGTCCATCTAGTTGGTGGACGTCCTACGCTGCGCTTGCCGATCCGTGGTCTCCATTCGAGAACCTTTCGGCCCGAACGACCATCTGTTCTTCGTGCTATATGGCCTGCCCACTGCCACTTCAAAGAACTAATCCGTTTGGCTATGTCGGTGACCCGCGTTCTTCTACGAATCTCCTCATTTCTGATTCGATCCCGTAGAGAAACCCCGAGCATAGCCCTCTCCATAGCTCTTTGAGCGACTCTGAGCCTGTTTATGAGACCAATAGTGAAGCACCACGTTTCGGATCCGTATGTCATCACTGGCAACACGCATTGATTAGGTATCAATTCTTCATATATCTACAAAAATGTAGCGGCATTAACTCTCTGGGGTATGATGGGGCGATGGCCCAGGGCGCCAAATTTGGGGGGGGCGATTGGTGGAAGTGGGATACTACCCCCACCAAACTGGGACGCGTGGTGGATGGTGGGGATAGCTATGCGTTCGAAGTTCGAAGGTCGCCGATTTGTGTACTTGGTCCTTGGTCTTTCATCTCGAGAGTAAAAAAAATAAAGCTCGATATTGATTTCTTTAATACCAGTGGGCGCCAAAATACTCATGCCCAGGGCACTGCATGTAGGACATTGTACGAATAATATTATATTGTTTAATCAAACACTATCGTTACGAGTAAGATACTATGATGATTTATTGGCAAAATTTTGACAAATCACGTCGAAATGACTACTGAAGCGTGGTTTGAAACCTGCCCTTAAATATTAGTAAACATGACTTGTGCTCACTAATCATCCAAGCTGTTTTCATGTTATTTATGGGTAGGCATATAATCCATAACTTAAAACAAAATTATATCCTAAAAACTAAAATGTTACATTTGCGTGAATTTTCTAGTTTTACCTTGTTTTTATGTACAATAATGTATACCTACTTATATAATTATAATTAGCACAGTCTCGGTACCGGTGGCGTTAGAATGTTGCCCCCCATTTGCTTCCAAGGGCGCTGCAGGCCGCCGATTTCTGGTATTACCATAGACTAATGAACCTCTAGGTATTACCTATTGGACTCAACGAGTTAGGCTTTATCTTAATAATGATGTCATGTACAGCATGATAACCAGTAGAATGTACAAATTTTTTTAAAATGGAAAAGTCACAGTCTTTTATTTCTTTAGAATCACAATGAAACTACGTTTCTTAATAAAATTTATCAATCAAATAATATTGTATTGACAGTTCGTCGTTCGTTCTTTATTTTTTTTATACTGAGTTGAGAAGCGATTAGAACAACACAAAAATTTGAATTTTGTTGACCACAGTCACAATCTTTTATTTAAAAATAAATACATATATTCATTCTATTTTAATTTTGAATGTTTGTGTGTTAATGATCCCCGATGTCCATCTATAACTCTAACAATTTAAATGGTTTGCAATTTCAGTTACCATGACCCGCCTTCATTTCCACAGCTTAATTCAGATAATTGCGTGAGAATATCCTTTTATAAAGCTTTTTCTGATAATGTCATCAATGGTGGTCATTGAGCGCAAATGGCCCACGGTCCAACTTATTTAACGGTCGCCGAACACAAATACTGCACGAAACGCACTTTTTATTAGGTTTTACATTATCAAACAGCTCTACGATAAGAATATTTGTTGTCTATTTAGTACCTAACCTACCTTTAGTATTTTTTCACAAATGTATATTATTTCGCTCCTCGGGCGGTCTTCGGCTTGGCGCTTTTAGAGGAATACTTCGCTTTCTTACACCATCTTTCACACTATTTGGTTGTTTCATACCGCGAGCTGTCTATACTATGGTATGAATCGCCCAAGGGATTTTTTAGAATGGGGCGTTTCGAATAGGCTGGTGAGACACTTAACGGCCCGATCCAACCTTCCTACGAGCAGAACAGAATTGCAACTGGAACGAAAATGCAATGCAAACGAAGGTTTTAAGACAGAAATGAGAAAAAATGAGAAAATGACGCGATAAGCATTCCTCTTAGTACTACAGGATCATTTTGTGGAGGATTATGGAATTGGCATTCAAATATAGTCCATATTTGAATGCCAATTCCATATTTGAATTCAAATATAGTCCATATTTGAATGCCAATTCCATAATTGGAATTATTCAATACTGCCTCTTTAAATGATGTTTCATTTAGTACCGGAAAGTATAGAGTCAGCATTATTCAGTAGCACGTATGAAGGCTCACACTGGATGAATGAACTGTATTTGTGTGCGATCGACCACAGTGCGGCTCATTGTGTATTGTTGTCATTCAGAGCTCGTTCAATCAGGCAAATCAATTTGCATGTACTTTATAGTGAATGGCTTAATCTGTTGGTTCAGTAGGTATTGTATCAAATCGGTATTGATGTCTTATAAAACGGTTTTCGAAAAAGTAGGTTCTCAATGCCATGCGTGTTTTGATACCACAGAAACCTTGTCACATTTTCACCATAAATTAACGAAAATTAATTATAAGCTTATTAGCTATTATTTTATTGGCTATTGTAAGTTAATCACATTTAATTACCTATAAGACAGTCTTTCCAGAAGTTTTATATCTATTAAAATTTTAAATGTTGCAAGAAGTATAAACCTCTAGACGTTAGTGGTTCGTTTTTTTTTAAACAGATTACCCATTCATAGACAACTGTAATTAGATACTTTTTTTTTGATAAAACAGAATCGTGTTAGTCAAATCAAACTATTATAGAACATTCTTTTCCAATTTTCTTTGAATGAAAACACACGAGAAAGTCTGTCATAATAACTAACAAAAAGGCAACAGTATGCTGACCTTCGCGTAATTGAGTTATTCAAACATCAAACAGACGGACTGACGTGACATAGTTAGCCCATGGGAACGAGTGGACGTCTGTCTAATATGAATACTGATTGTCTGTCATTGATATCGTAATAATTAGGCTTTAGAAAGAAGTTTGTTTTTTTTTCTAGTAGGTATGTTAAGGGTGACATGTTCACAAAATCCTGTATAAATAATTGACGTAAAAAAAAAAGTTTGAGTTAGACGCAAAATGGCGTTCAAATGAGTAACATCTTTTTCACTTTATAAATTGTATTTAACGCGACACTGGCAAATTGTCGCTTCAAGCGCAGAGTCGAATTTTATTACAAGAATTTGAACTGACTGAAGTTTGAGTTATTCATTTATTTAAAAATTACATATCCTTTTGACGGCTTTGAGCCGTTTGCCGGCTAACTATAACAGTAAGGTTAAGTTTTATGTAACTCATTTTCGTTCTTAGCAAGTTCGCTTACCGTTGGTATCAATGAAATATTATGTAATACAATCTACGGACCGATACTTTTCAATGCAGTAGCGTGGTGGACGAAGGTCAGCTTGCAGGGCAAAAGGTAGCAAGTTCGATTCCCGCCAAGGCATCTTATAAACCTGTTCATGTTTTGCAAATTTATAAATACTTGTGATTCGTTATTGTTTTAAAATTCTGGCTATTTTGACCGAATTTAAAACATATGAGGTAAAATCAGCGTGGAATTTTATGTTTGATACCTTCTTAGAACATTTTTCTCCATGAACCAATTTTGATAAATATTTTTTAAGTTTCAGTTATTTTAGGTTCAAATAATACTTTACATAAGTAATATTAGCTGAGTGGCCAAAACCAACATCAAATTATTATACAATATCTTGCAACATTAACAATAAATAAATAAAAAAAACAAAAAAGTTTGAAGATATAATCAAACGTTTCGAAAAGTCTCGAAATCAGAATTTCTAAACAAATCGTCAAGATATAGAATCTACACTCGCTTATTACGTAAGGCATGCGCAAGCGATGCAACCGCGAAGGACACCAGTTACAGTAACTCGGAGCACATGTCGCCACTATCACATCCAAGCTTCTTCTTCTTCTTCAGGGTCCACGGCTATTCTGCCGTCAAAAGCCTTTCGGCCCCAACGACCATCTGTTCTTCGTGCTATGTGGCCTGCCCACTGCCACTTCAAAGAACTAATCCGTTTGGCTACCAGCTTATTAATCGGCGTTATTTTTATAAAAATAACGCCTTCATAAACTTGGATAGCAATGTTTTATACTAGCATTGTCGTTTGCTATATTAAGCAAAAATCATGTCATAGAATATAAAACTAAATACTAATAAAAAAAATAAATGAATATTTCAAGTTATATTCAAAGTTCGACCTTATGAGATCTCTAGGATGTGCTGTGAAAATTTATTTTTTCACGTTTTACCATGAGATAATATTTGAACCTGCCTATATTTATACTTATAGGTGATGGTTGGTACACCTCAGTTATATGGTGTTGGCTGTTATATAACCTTCTGCCAAGATGGGGTGTTGGCTCATGGTTCATTGCTGTCAAGAATTAGTAACAAGCACATATTCTGTGGTGATATATTTTGGTGAGTCAGATTATTACTTATTCCCTACTTTATTAGGGAGTGAGACTGTATTTTTGTGCTTGTTTTACCATAACTTTTGATAGTAATGTACCTATTAAACTCTTCACCCAAGCCTGGCATATAGAAACATTTTGCCATAGGACCTCTATATTAAAAATAAAATAGTTTCATTCGTATTAGTTTTCACATAGCGTATCTACGTAAAAAATAAGGTTTTCACCTTTCGTCGAGTTGACCAAACCCACACAATAGAAATAATGTATTTATCTGTGGCCTCTAAGATCACTTTGACTTGTGTCTGAAAAGTTCTAGCAAATAAAAAAAAAAAAAACCGTGTTGGCGCCAAGAGGCGCGGCCGGCGCGGAACTATTTAAACTTGGAACAACAGACTATTAAAGCATTGCCATAGACAGCTATTTCAGGAGAGAGTGGCATCTTATTCTATTTTCGAATTTTCGAACACAACAGTATAGCTCTTTGATAGAAAGTTGTCCGTGAAAATTGTAGCAATGTTTTTAGAATGTTCTAGAGATCCCTTTTGTTCTATATTTTGAAACTTGGACGAACTTGCTCAGCAAAATGTACAAAATATATATTTTAAATTATAATATAATGTAACAACTAGCGGGCCTGTTCCGGCTTTTCACGGATGTAAGAACCTTCCAGATCGTGTATTACTCTATCTTTTGCTGAAAACCGGATATAATCTGAATTCTTAGTTTATCACGAACATTAAGACAGACAGAGCTACATCCGCAGCTGGGGGTTAAAATGTATGTAAAATATTAAAAGAAATATATAAATAAAAATTTAAAAAAAAATATATTTTGTTTCTTGAACGCTACTCAACACTAGATGGCGGTACAAGTACCTATTTGAGCTTTAATAAATTCATTAAATTGTTCTTACAATGTTGCGTGGTTTGAAATGCTCAAGAATTCTGATCCATTTCACAAACACTCGGTACTCCATAAATTTGGATCATCTGTAAGCTCTTTGATATCATTGCTTAGTACGTAAAATTGAATAGCGAGGCATTTATCGTCTGTTTAAATTATTATTATTTGTCTCTGAATCTATACGGCGCAAGGTAACTCACATTTTAGCTATAATTCAGACGATATAAAGTAGGTACTTCTACACTATGTACCACAGTTTTGAATGATCTAAGTGTTTGGCTTAAGTTTTGGATGTATCTATATGTAGGTAGATACTTATTCAAAGTATGTTATATAGCGTATCAACCATCTAACATCCGTAGTGGAAATATTGTATTAAGTTTGAAATTCGAGTATTTATTTATTATCAATTATTTAACACACAGGCACAAACTTTTTTGACTAGATAACTCTTCTAAACGCTGTTTTGTAGAGGCCTAATCTAACGTAATACGGCAGATTCTTAATTCAAATTTTAACGTGACGTAAGTGACCATACTTTTGGCACTACAAATTTCGCATTACCACCACCTAAATCATCTGAGGAGGTCGTGTTATCAAACTTATTTGGTACATCACGTGCTGTGTAGTATTATTTATCTGTGGAGAGGTGAGTGCTGCCCCCTGCTGGGCGTGGGAAAGCCCCACGTGAGACCACCGCGGTCCGAGCTAGCTTGCTAATCGAGGTGCTCCCGATTTCGGATCTAGTTTTTTTGTTGGTGTTTTGATTCTGGTCTAGAATATGACTATAATATTGTAGAAGTTAAGTTTTATAGAGCATGGCCCCGTACTTTTTATATTACTTAATTTTTTTTTAATTCGGAAATAATGTATTTTTTGTTTGTTTCTTATATCTCATATTTAGTGGTATTTTTTTATGTTATTGCATTAAATTCAACAACATCACACAGTTTTTTTTTCAGGAATTCACTCAGTCAAAAATATGCTGATCTTACGGAAATTTTAATGAAATTCAAAAAGTTAAGTTTTAAATTAAAATAGTAGCCCAACTATAGAACCTAACTGCTTATACGAGTTGTAGGTAGTAGCCTATCTATATAATAATCTTATAACTAAAGCCCGGACGACTTTGCTCAGAGTGGTGGCTAGGTGAAAGAAGTCAAATCTGTTCTGGGAACACTAACATGCTAACCCAACTCGTTCAAAAGAAACTAGCCATAGAGCAGTTTTTTTTTCAGCACTTTACCCTTCATCCAGAACTGTTTACGGATAATCGGGACACGAACGGTCAAGGTTGCGCGGTCATCGCCCCGCGAATTCAATATGGCTGACAGCGTGTTTTTGTCACGCGAATTTCGAACATGTGCGGAGCTTTTGTTTTTGAAATATAGCCGATATTTTTAATTAGAGAATCGCTTACATGTCGGGACATGCTCGCTTTTTGTGGGAATATCAATATGTATGAATGGGAATGTGCCCTGAATTATTGCTGGAAGTCGATTGTTTCTGGTTTTGTTGACGTTTTATCGATTTTGAATCGATGTTAGGTTTCAGTGAATGAATCGATTTGGGTTTTTTGTTTATTTTGATTGGCTAAGACGTTTATGAGATACCTAAGTGTGCCAGTTTTTTCAAATAAGTAGAAAGCTTTGCTACTTGTACGATGATTTTGAAAGCTACAGCGTTATTGATTCAGCTTTAGACTGTCTTAGTTGCAGTTGTCAGAGATAACATTAACTTATAATTAAAATGTCGTCTTGAGATCGCTTCAGTTGTAACTTGTAACATAAGTGTAAGACGATAGAGAAGAAATTACAAAAAGTTCAAAAAGAAGATAAGAACATCTCCACCAAGCTTTACGTGCTTCATTTGCTAAGACAATGATCGATCTGTTTACCGTTTTAGCAATTAAAAATGGCCAACAAATCCATGCCCGATGTGCGACAAAATATTTCATTCGACAAATTTATGGTGCTAACAATTAAAAGCGCCATCTGCTGCATAAATCTCCCAAATTTATTATTGGATAAAAATAAAAACGATTTATTATCGGATAAAAATAAAACAATTTATTATTCGTATAAAATGACAATAGGGCATTGTGGAGTTGTGCAAATGTTAAGACGCGGGTTTCGGTAGTTTGTCACGTTCTTAGGGTGATTCGTAAATTAACAGATTGTACATACAAAGGAGGGATTTGATTGTGGGTATAAATTGTGCTTAGTCATTATGGAGTTTACATTTATCAAACGTAGTAAGTATGGTAATGTCCCAATACGATTTTAATACGACTTATGAGATAAAATTGTTAGCATTTCCATTTTATTAAGCACGAAATTTGACTTTCTTAGAAACACATAATTTCGAAATGATCGAGGAGGACAATAATACCTGCATTTTCGCTGAAATAAGTTTACCTAGTTGATAATTAAGTATAGCGATGAAATTCTATAAGCCAATAGTGGATATTCTACAGCATAAGAGAGAGATTGATTTTAAAGACTTATTGCATTATTGTTTTTATTGATTTAAGTAGTTTTCCCTTCTCTGACATGGAAATATTATGTTGTATCAAATCAATCCTTTTATTACTTGTATATTTTTTTATGTTAATATATCAATCAATGTTTTAAAATTTATAGATTTGACAAGGCACCTGATAAGCCGCAGATGAGAATTCACATGTAGGTACGACCTCTAACGAAACCAAGTGTACAATTAGTTCTTAAGGTGAATGAATAAATGAATTCAGTAAATTAGAGTAAATTATGAATTTATTGTCATCGGTTCTTCGCTTAGTTCTATAGACATAAATAATAAATCTGTGGTTAATGCGGTAAAAAAGTAAATAAGTACTTAATAAAATAAATTACCTACTTACACTCATTTTTATGGCTATATATAATTGAGCCTATTAATTTATTCCTTATTTTGCGACTATTGTAGGGATAAGCAAGGGTGTGAAGCTTATTTTGAACTGTTATTATCCAGATAAACACAGATTTAGACTACTAACTACTATAAGTCTGATATAAAATGTGAAATATTTTTATGATTAGGTATGGTTAATGTTTTTATATAACTACACATTTTGCTAAAGCTTTCTTATCAGCGCGTTTTTTTATCCTCCGAACTATTGTCACACAGTTCGGATATTGTATAACAATATAAAAATAAATAATCAATCAACTGTTTTGAATTATATGTTTTATTCGAAATTTCCTTATTTGACACATAATTTAAATTTGATAAGAATCGATGTAGCTCTCTCAGTCGGTCTTACGACTGATCCATTCGTAAATAAATACTGTATTTATAAATATTTCCGGACAATCCACACAACAACATCTAGCCCAGTGGTAAGCTCTAAGCTTGAGTTACGGGTACTAGACATAATGTCGTCAATAAACAAGGTTGAATTGCATAGAATTACAATTCCATCCATAATCTCCAAATTATCAATTCAAATATCAAATAACAATAATCTGCTGTACAGGAATAATCACAGCTGTCAAATTCCCGCTAAAATGACGTCTAAATCCGTAGCTGTCAATAGTTGCGCATACGCCGTCATTTCGACGTTAATCCGGACATTATGGAGGACATCACGTAGGTACTTCACGCCCTTGACATTATTGGATATTAGATTTATTGTTCAGAATGTAAATTTTACTGGTATTTTCGCTTCTACCCGACTGCAGAAATAAATAAATATCTCCGGACTAATCAGTAATCACTAATCACACAGCATCACCTAGCCCCAAACTAAAGACCTTGTATTTTGAAACTACATCTTTAATAATTGTCTTGCAACAAAACAACGATCCGCTTGATGATTTGTTACAACTTTTTTACAAATCAACAAGCGTATAGGTGTAACATTTGGTAGCACATTTCGTCGTAACAATGTTTACTCACACAGAGCATTACCGATAGTGTTTAACCCTTTGAATCCTTACACGTGACCTCCGGGTGGTGCTAAGAACAGTCTCTGGTGGTAGGCTTCGGCCGCGACTTGTCACCACCCTCCGGGCTGGGCCAGTGCGTAAAACGATTTTTTCGTGTTTCGTAATGTGGTCCGGAGAAGCCAGGTCTTCATGCCCCATCTTAGACCACATCGTCACTTTACATCAGGTGAGTTGTGGTCAAATGCAGTCAATCTAGCATAACAATATAAAATATAAAAAAAATACCCAGAAATTCCTCAAAGAAATAACTTATCTAGCGTATCACTTTAAAGATCAAAGGCCAGAAGCTATGCCACCCTGTTTATTTGTACATTAAAGGGTAGAATGATGATGGGACTGATTCAGAAGGTCCAGGCGTGACTCAGCAGCTATCTCACCGAAGCCTTGAATAATGTAAAACGATTCGACCCTATAAACGATTTTGTGAAATAAATCCTGCGACGCACAGTCAGAACTTAGGATTGGCATTTTAACACAGTACCTACTAGTTGTCACAATCAGCGGCGAAGCTACCGGCCGGCGGGCTAGGTGGGGCAACATCACTCCCCAGTGATGTTGCTCCAAAAATCCTAACAGAAATCCTCTAATAGATAGTTCTATTAGAGGATTTCTGTTAGGATTTTCGTTAGTACGAATATTTCAACCAACATCGGAATTTAAATAAAAGAATTTGCAAGTTGTAATGACAATAATAATATACATATATAGGTATTTTACTGTTTTTTAAACAGGAATGTGAAACATTGACTTTAATTTCAAATTCACACTTTCGACATTAGAAAAAACATTGCACCATTACGCGAGAATATTAGAGCGAAACCCATGTGGGATATAAAATTGGATGGAGATACGCTCGTCCCGGTAAAACGTTTTAGAGGACCCGGTTTTGTTTGCCGCAGGGTCATCATCATCACCCTATTAACGTTCCCACTGCTGGGACACAGGGACTTCTCTCTTGGCGAGAGAGATTTCCTTGGTCATAGTAGTGTCTAAATTGATATAAGACACAAAAGATCCATTAAACACTATATTTTTTCCACAAAATGTAACACACCTACGATTGTATAAATATAATACAATTCGTTTTTTCATTTCTGATTTTTAACTAGTCAACAAAGTGGCTTTCAGGCTATTATGTTGGGTTTTATTTGCTCGGTGGGACTTAAAACTACCACCTTCGGGATGAAAGTCGAGTTAATAACTTAGCCAATACGGCTTTTCATTCTGTAGGTACTTACCTACTTTAGCATCTTCCAGTAGGTTGAAAATGTAATTACACAAAGACCATTCCTTTTAACGCGTAGTGCAGTGGAATCCCGATAGATAGCATCAAAAGACGGTCCGGAGTCCGGACACGAGCTGGGTTCTGTCCCTCGAACCTAAACCTAACCAACGCTATAGGCTAATAAGACCCATTTTATATCGACTCCATTATTCAAAAATAAAACGGTCAACATGTACTTAGTAAAGAATAGTTTGTTTGCTAGAACCACGGGTCCGATTTGAATAATTATTTCACTGTTAGAAATTATTATGCCTATTTATCGAGGAGGGTTTTTACCGCGAGAAAATAAGTCGTTCTTGTGGGAAAATCCATAAAAGACTGGTAGCGCCGTGGCGTCAAAAGCTAGTCCCTATTATAATAGTATTATAGTAAATAACATACAGTTTCAAATGCAACGAAAGATCTAAAAATAGCGATTTATAAGAATCCAAATAAATAAATCGTCCGTTCCATATTTAAAAAACCTTTCAGTCATAATTATTTCATTTCAAAAATAGAACACTGAAAATGTGCGACCAAAAAAAAGGAAGATTAGAGATGCTACCCGATTATTTGTTTTTGAGTGTGAATAATCGAGTTTTTCGACAGTTCGCGGTTGTTTTTAAGTAAAACTAATGTTTTGGCATTACCTCTGAGTAATTTCACTGCGCAGCTGCGGCACGTGACAAGCTTGTGTACAAACATACGTTTTTAATGCAGTTTTAAGTAGAACAAATTGGTAGGAATGTGGGGCTTCCGAAATATTTGTAATGTTATTTTTGATACGAAATTGCGCGTAGAGTTGCTTTTATTAACTTATTATTATTTTTGACTGCTTCAGTGGCGCGGTGGGCGAGGGTCCGCTTGCGGCGCAAGAGGTAGCGGGTTCGATTCCCGCCGAGGGTGAAAGTGTTTGTATGTTCTGCAAGCACGATCTCCTTGGTCTGGGTGTTTAATATGTATAATAAAAAATATCTATATATGTATGACTATTATATTAAGTATATCAGATATCTAGTACCCGTAACACAAGCTTAGAGTTTATCACGGGGCTAGATGTTGTTGTGTGAAATGTCTGGAAATATTTATTTATATTTATTTTATTTATTAACCCCCGACCAAAAAGGTTATAAGTTTCACGTGTCTGTCTGTCTGTCTGGGACATCATAGATCCGGAACGGATGGAGCGATTTCAATTGTTGTTGTATAAAAGGTTTAGCGCGAGTGTTCTATTACGCGCCAACGCATAAAAATATATGATATATAATTTATTTATTGGTACTTATGTATATTTATTATGTCCCCTAACTTTTGAGAGTCGTTATTTGACTAACGTACCTATAGAAGTTATGGCAGACATTCAAAATTCAAAACGCCTAGTGGATGCAAAAGTTTTATATCATATCTGATATCAGGTACGTGGGTTTTGATTGTTTTCGCCAGCCTTACTTAGTTTCAATACCAGCTACATAACTCTAAAGCCTTCCCTTGATTTTTGTCCAAATCCTGTCGAATAAGTTCCCGCAGCAGTCGGCTCCTTACACGCCTATTGCCACCCCAACATGTTCCATGAAAATCTTAATTAAATTTTAATTTTAATTTATTAAAATAGGTATTTATCCATACTAATACGATAAATTCGAAAGTAACTCTGATTGTCTGTTCCTCTTTCAAGCAAAAACTACAAAACCGATTTGAATAAAATTTGGTACACAGATTATCTAAAGCCTGACATACCTATGGCACTTTTTACCTTGGAAATATATTATTACGCGGGAAAATCCATTATATCCATACCACCGCGGGGCACTTCTAGTAATATATAACTTGGCTATTACTACTTTTTTCGACTTAGGTGGCGATTCATTTTTTTTCTTCCGAAGATGAAGCGACACCCTTTCAAATTGGTAGGAGTCGAACCATTTGACTTTCCACTATCAAGTTGTCAAAACAAACGATATCTAATATGCCTTTGTTTTCGACAGCCAGTGTAAAACGGAACGCTAAAACCGTTCCATTTCACAAAGACCAAGAGCAATTTATGACAGTCACCAATTACCACATTTATTACTGCCAAGTAGCCTTACCATGAGTTGCCATTTTGTCTGCTGTGAATTTACAACATGTTGTAATGCCATTCGTTTGACAGATAAAGATAAAATTTTAGTCGTGCAAAATCTGCCAAATTCATAGGATTACAACATGTTGTCGTCTCCAACAGTGACAACTCGTGATAGGGCTACGTATTGCCGTAGATTTACTGTCACGCTGTCATGACAGTAATTAGGTGGTTATGTGACATGTCTGGTTTCCCTTTACGGTTTGTTTATGGTAACCACATTTGCACTAGAAACCTCTTTTGGTAATTTTGATGGGTAATTTTGGTGAAAGTTTTGTTGAGCGTTAGTATAATTTATGGTTCGGTTTGTTTTAGATGAGTAGGTAAAAAAACACAAATCTTAATTTCAGAACTTAATTTACATTTGATTTTAAAGTGTTCCCTTTTAACACGTTGACTGTGCCGTCTATTTAAGTTAAGAAAATACCTGTGTTAGGAAACCTCGCTCTTCCAAGTTTATAACAATTTAGTAGATTAAGTTTTATGCATTACACTACTTTAACTTTAGTGTATGAAATTGGAAGAAAAATTATAAAAGGTCAGTACACACAAATTGTACTTTAGTGTTACAATTATCATTTCAATATGTTTATATATATATCTTCGTATATATAAAATTTCCATGTCACAATGTTAGTAACCGTACTCCTCCTAAACGGCTTAACCGATTATCATGAAATTTTATATGCATATTCAGAATCTATATCTATATTTCATTTTGCAAAACAACGTCAGCTAGTAAAAATATATATAAGCTGTTTAAGCCTTCATTTGACCACAATCTCACCTGATGTAAAGTGACGATGTGTTCTAAGATGGGACATGAAGACCTAGAAGGTAGGTATATGTGTAGAATCGACACAGACAACCAGACATGCATGTAGCACTCTATGTTTGTAGTATTATAAATACTAGGGAATATAATACAAATATTAGTTTTATCAACTGTTAATTGATAAACTTGTAATAATTACACAGATACAAAGACAAGTAACAAAAAACAGATCTCTTGAAATCAATGTCATCTAGCCATTAGGCCACCAAAAAAACTTCCAGGATGACTAACAAAAGTCTAGTCAGATACAATACCTACCTAATTACGATCTAGACATCTGATTTTAGTACCTATCATAACTTACCCACGATTTTTTGTACCAAATCCGTTTACAGTTCCTAATGAAGTGCTGACATGCTACATGTGTTATACCCTTGACGAATGCCACAACTAATTATCGAAATCTCACCATAACCGGAACTCTTCAATTCTACCATTATTTTTGAGAGATATCTGCAAAGTTGAACTTTATTTCACTGGTGGTAACACTTACCGGGATTTCGAACGAGGTTTTATGTTGGTGGTATCATAGAGGATGCTTTCCGTATGGATTGTTACATTGTCTTAATTAGGTTAGAATTCTATAAATAAAATTTCCGGTTTGTGACTTCATTTGGATAAATTTATGTATCTGTTTTGTCTATAATATGGACATTTCTAATCTTTTCTTAATTATTTAACTTGTAGTTAAAATACTGGACGCATTTTAATTAGGTCTATTTTTGTTGGGGTAAAAAATATAAACTGTAGAAATTGCGTAGCAGCTTAATTATATCACATCATTAAATAATTCTTAGATCACCTAGCTACTGAAACTAAATTGGTAGGTATGCACCTAGTAAAAAATGTGAACCTGTCAAAAAGCATTCCTTTTTGGCATTTTGCTTCAAAGCTTACGTAATTAATTACTTATCAAAAAGACCAACCACTTCCGATTTCGGAGTTTTGATTCCGATCATCAACATAAATCGAGATCAAAAGTTCCGAATTCGGCACCTCAAAGCTTCGCTATCCCTTGACACTTTATTAGGCATTGTTTACAATAATTGTCAGGAAAAACTATTTAATATCAATAATCGGCCGCACGCACTCACGACGTAAAGGCACGAGCACACTGTCGTGTGTCGTGTGTCGCGTGCCTTATTGTCGTGACGTGATAGCTTGGTCTATATGTATCCGGACCTATTTAACACTAAGACCAAAGATAAAGACACACACGCTTACAGAACATACGAACACTTGACACCTCGGCGGGAAAACCTGGGTGTGTTAGGGTTATAGGGTGTCTAGGTATAGCTCTTCAAAAATGATATTGACACAAAAAATATTTTCTAAACTGTTTGCGAGAGAGACTCTTCCAAAGTTGTAGAATTTACCCCCTCCTTCTGACTTCTAAAATAAGAGAAAATTGCTTTGAAAGAGATCTAGTAACTCGTTTTTATAATACGTCCTGAACCTCAATTTACATTTTTACTTATAAGTTAGGCTACCTTAAGTGAGGTCAGTAGGTACTTGGATGGGTGACCGCTCTGCTGGCAAGACGCAAAGAACCAATAAACAGGAGTCGTTTCATTATTACATAAAACAGTTATCAATTTATTTAAGTACAATTTCTAAGAGCTAGGAATGCTCCACTAAACAGTATTAAAACAATAACATCAGCAGTAATTTTATAAATTTTAGAGATTTTACTACAATCGCTGCTAAAAAGTGAGTTGAAGATGTGTATATAAGTGTGGATGCGCAAAGACATTTCAATATACAGTTTTATCATCCCCATGAGTATACATAGATTTTTTTTCATTTATCCGGTCAATCCAAACAACAACATCTAGCCCCGTGGTAAGCTCTTAGCTTGTGTTACGGGTACTAGACATCTGATATACTTAATATAATATACATACATTGAAATATACGTTTTATAATACTTATGAAACACCCAGACCAAAGAGAAAGAGCGGGAATCGAACCCGCTACCTCTTGCGACGCCAGCGGACCGTCGCTCCCCGCGCCACTGAGGCAGTCAAAATATTAAGTGACTGTAATTTTATTTATTTTATGTTAAGAGCCCGAGAGAGACTGAAAACGCATGCATATAGTCCTCCCACCTGTTTAACTATCAATATGCAAATTAATGTATTTAATTTAAATAAAATAGCTTTCGGCGTGTCAAAAGGTTAAGGCTGTGAGCTTTTATGTTTGTAATTACTTTCGGTGATGTAATTTAAACAAAAATAAATATATATTTAAATAACTCCGTTATAAATACGGTACAATACAAGAATATTTTACTTATCTAAATGATAATACATCCATTAACAACATCATTAGAAGTGTACAAATTAAAATAAAAAGTGTTTTTTGTTCCGTCATACTTTTATAACATGTTATGTGGCAAATGGCAAAATTCTTCTATCTATCTATCAATACTTATTAATTGATAGATAGATAGATGAAGCGTTTATTTGTAACTCCAATCACACACATACATAATCGAGCAAAATAAAATGATACATTATTAACTTATTTGATCACTCAACGTAATTTTTTTAACACGTAAGTACGTAGCCCTCCTTACCAAAAGAGTAAGGAAAAATTTAAATTAATAAAATATAATAGCCTTTTTTCAGATCTTTATCTAGAGTTAAACATTTTCATTAAACCTTAACTAAGTAAACTTAAATTTAAATAAAATTAAT
This sequence comes from Gymnoscelis rufifasciata, assembly GCA_929108375.1. Lineage (NCBI taxonomy): Eukaryota > Metazoa > Arthropoda > Insecta > Lepidoptera > Geometridae > Gymnoscelis > Gymnoscelis rufifasciata. The sequence goes on along the minus strand of OV815321.1, from coordinate 9,717,074 downwards.
TTTCTCTGGTATTTTATTTTCACAAATTCTTTGAAGATCTGTTTGCCAGTCGGCAAAGGGCCTTTAACCTTTCCATTCCTGTCGACTGTCGTACATGTGGCATGAAACAGAGTGGCTCAGCACTCTGTTTCATGCCACTTCAGCTGCTTGTCTTAAATTGTCCTCCCATCTTTGAACAATCACTCTTGCTACTTCTTTGGTCTATTGTTTTAGGTCCAATTGCTCTATGGATTACTTGTATAAACAATCATGCTTCTTTGTAATCTGGTAGATTTAGGTTCAACACTGCGATGCATTGTTTAATTTCTATAAATGATGCAAAATCCATTTTGCAAGGAAAAATACAATATAGTTAATTATGTAGACTCCGACTAAAAACAAGTGGAAACAATAATCATAAACTATAGGAATTATAATAAATTAGGAGCTTGGTCGGAGCAAACCGGAAGCCAGCTCGCTAGATGCACTAAGGCTAACTTCCATAAGTATTAAATTTAGTGGTCTCGTGAGTTAAATACATTATTTAACCTTAGTACTAGTTAGTAAGTAGTTCAGTTAGTGTTGGGATTACGTTTTACAGAAATGATAATTGATAAGTTAGCTAATAAAAATAAAAAGTATAAAACTGTATGGGTTTATAATTAAATAAACATCATGCAAGCACTTTCTCCTTGGTCGGGGTGTTTAATATGTATAATAAAAATATCTATATTTATATATGTATGTTTATTTAATTAATTCAGATGTCTAGTACCCGTAACACAAGCTTAGAGCTTACACGAGGCTAATTGTTGATGTGTGGATTGTCAGGCAATATTTATCTATACTAATATTATAAAGCTGAAGAGTTTGTTTGTTTGATTGTTTGTTTGTTTGTTTGTTTGAACGCGCTAATCTCCGAAACTACTGGTTCGAATTGAATAATTCTTTTTGTGTTGGATAGTCCAGTTATCGAGGAAGGCTATAGGCTATATAACATTACGCTACGACCAATAGGAGCAAAGATATAGTGGTAAATGTGTAAAAAACGGGAGAAATTGTTCATCTTTGAAGCCTTCCGTTGCGTGCGCCGTGAAAACGGTTCAAGATACACAAAAAATATGTATTAAAGAATAATAGCTCTTTTAATGATCTAAAAAACAGTCCGCGATAGTATATGTCTATCTTTTAAGATTAACTCACAAAAACCGTTTTTATGGTACCTAATTTGGTCGAAATAATTTGTTTAAGTTGTATCAACATAATAATATTAATCTTTATTCAAATAAATATGTTGTTGGTTAAGAGTAGGTACTTCATCCATTAAAACGCGGGTAGCACCGCAGGGCACAGCTAGTTATTTATATATTACAACTTTTTGCTGTACTTCTTTATTATGGGACGTTTCGTATTTTTAAACTTTGTCATGTTAAATTTTTGTGTTAGCTAATAAGAGATTATGTCTGTAGTAAATTTTAAATTAAAAAAAAACTTTCCTTAGCAACTCTCTGCTTATTTCATATTCTTGTAGTCATAAAACGTATCACGTAATTGAAACTGCACCAGAGATTTGAACCAACGGATCTTCGTTAAATTGACTTTGTACTAATTGTATTGACGTGACATATCGTAATACGTCGTTTAATTACTACTACTCCTTCTATTCTGCACGATGCGTCTTATTCTACACGTATTACTACTTAATACTACTAAACTTTATACGTTTCAATTTGTGTTAAATTTATCTATTTGAAAAAACATGCTGTTGATTTTGATGATAATTTTGGTGTATTTGGGTTAATCAGAAACCTTGTTGTCAAACATGTGACATTAACCTTTAGGATTAATGAGATTCAGAGTAAGGGATTTTTAATGTAGCACTAATGTGTCACCTACAACTATGGCACTAGCTAATCTAACACGCTTTCAATGGTCATTTCTATTCATAGCTGTTTTATCGATATCGATGATTATTTTATAGATATCTTACAACACTAGTGGCGTTAGGGTCGGGCACAACGGAGCGTAATGTTACGTATTTGTCCGTAATTTCAAAGTGATAATAGTAGAAATAAGGTAGAATTATATTTAAATTCAACCATGAGTACATTTGCCCAAAAACATTTAGGTAACAAATAATAAAATAATAATTTGCCACTACTTGCTTTCTACAATAATTATTTTACGGAGATACGCCGTAATTTCAATCGAATTGAATGACGTACAATAGTTCGTTATGTATAAAACACATAACGCCAAAAAAATCTGTGCAAACGTTGCTTTAAGACACTAAAAGACAAGAAAAGCTTTCATTATTAACGCAGTCTAACTATTATATTACGCTACATACAGTATGACAAAGTAAAACAAGAAAAACAAATTTTTAAAGTAAAACCACCTGTAGGTATCTACTTTATAATCAAGTTGAACATGTGAGATCTTTATCGAGTGTGTTAGTACCGTAATGCTCTCGTGTGTTTTGGTACTTACTTAGGTTAATTGCTTCGTCTGGGAAAGAGTCACATGACACTAAAATTTTAATATATATATGTATGTGGTGTGCGTGTTTTACAATTAAATTAATTTAGGAATTTACTGGAATCAAAAATCTAAAACTTATCTCCAAAAGCTTTAACTAATATTTTAGTATTAAACCAGTGTTGTGTTCTTGTTTGGAAAATCCTATAATTCATGTATTGGTGTTTTTTGACAACACGTCAATACAAATAATTGAAAAACCGTTAGTTCGTAAGGCGCGTCAATATGTAATAGATGAGTCAATAATAATAATTAGTCCGTATTTAAAAAATTTAACAAATATTTTGTCCTTTTTTTCTTGCAAATGAAAAATCAAGACGATACACAGAGCATTGAAGTTTCGGATTACGTAATGCTTTTGTAATAATAATAATCATTTATTGCATGAAATATGGTACAGATAAGATATTACATTTCAATTCGTTTCACATACTTCGCCAAAACATTGGCATGCTAAAATTTTGTACTTACATTAAAATATAATAAAATTAGATTAAATTAAATGTCATTTACATTTAAATTAAAAACAAACTTTACTAAATGTATACGTCACATGCTGAATGATATCACTGTGGAATGATAATTTGATGCTCTAGATCTATCTAGATCTTGGCACTTTCTAATTAAATTGATCAAGTTATAATAATTGTCCAGTAGGTCGTTTTGGACGGACTAAACAGAATAACTATTTTTTATGTAGATTTTTTTTCATGGCGATTTTTTTAACTAACATGAGCCACTTGAATTTATATGACAATTAATTTTAACGCCTTATAATAAGTGCCGGACCGCTCTCTGACTGACAGACCGCTTAGTTTTCACTTTGCAAATGGTTTTAAAATGAAATTATCATTATACTCATATAGCGGAAGACTCCACGATTGCCCACTAAAAGGTCTATTGAGACGTCATGTCATGACAACCGCAAGAAAAAAACAATTGACTTACACAAAAGTGGCAATACTGGCCAAACAATTGGTCAAATGGCCAAGGTGTTACGTGAATTGCGTGGAGCAATATGGTGTTGCCAGAAAAAAAATATTATGTTGCACATTTATTTTATACAGTTGTAAATGCAGCTTGAGTGGGTCAGGAAATGTCTGGTTGATTGATAGGTTTAAAAGTAATATATTAATCTTGGAAATTGAGATATTATTATCTGAATCTAAGTTTTGTAAAACCAAACTATGGAAATAAATGATTTTGTATCTTGTATCTTGAAAATAATGGTATCCCACTGGTTTCCTATTTATTTTTATATAATTGGAAATAAAACATATTGCTTTAGACAAAATAAATCATTGGTTTTTAACAAATTAAAACTTGAACAGAACATTACAATTATATAATTATCCTTAACAATGATAAGATTTCGGAATACATACTCAAAAACCGTCAAATGGTATATTGCCCATATTAACTACCCGTTTCAAGTTATATTAAAAAAAAACATATGTTGGTTAAATTATAATATTATCCATTCTACCCATGGGCAACCGATAAATCGTACAAAACAACCTTTTCCGTACGCACATGTCACCATAGACAAGGTAACAATCAGCACGCATTCGAAGGCTCTATTATCGTCTACCGGAAGTGACGACATGTGCTACAAGATGTCGGTAAAGGGTTGATGTTGCGTCCGTTGTCCAATTTGTAGAAAAAACACGAGTGTTGCATCCTCGATTTATTGCAGAGATGTATTCAGGATTACGAGACAATCACATACATCCCTATTTTTCACATAAAACATGTCTTATCATCCATTTTTTAATTATCTTTTTATTAGAGCTTTACATTCACATATAAACACTATTTTTATGTGTTTTGCGTGTGTATATATGTGTTTCATAAAAATATATATCATACGGTATCAGCATAATTTATTTTAATCATATTTTTAGATAACAGCTTAAAGTTCAAAGATGGTTAATTCACATGGTTGTAAGAATAAGAGATATCCGTGAATAAGCTCTTGACAGCTATTTTATTTTTTTTACATTATTTAGTATACCACATATCTTGTTACCATAACACAAGTTTAGCGCTTACCTCGTGGCTAGATTTTGCTGTGTGAAATAAATAAATAAAATAAATAAGTTGCGACTGTACCTTAACAGCTAAAGTAAATGATCAAAATCAACTTTTAACAATTTACAATAGTCTGTAACTTAAGACTTAATTTCCTGTATTTATTATTTTGGGACCCTATTTACTGTTAAAAGTACCACATAATTAGAGTACAAAGGAAAACTCTCGAAAACTGGGCCACTCGCGAGTTTATTTTATTAGAAGCTTTCCAGATTTGGCTGATTTTCACAAAAAAAAACATGTTCAAAGTAGATAAATACGTTGTATAGGCACCTACTGTCTTTCTAGTGGTTATTAAATCCATAGGGAAATAAATCTAAGTACCTCCCTGCAATAGTTAGCACCGCGTGCGTGGAAGACACGCGTTACTGTGTCACGTGTCACGTGCGCACGCGCGGTGCGCGCCCGATGCGAGCACGAGCCGAGTGCACCTTGTTTACGCACGTTTATATATTACTAGTCGATGTGGATTGACTCGATTTTTGAATAGACTTTGTAATCCTCGATGTGTTGTGTGTTTTTGGCTTTAAGCTGCGGCCAAAGCGACTGCGAAGCAAGAGCTTTTGTATTGTGGCGGACGCTTCCCATATAATTTTACAATGGCTCTTAGTACATCTACGCAACCTCAAAGCGGTTTTCAGGCGATAAGTCCCGCGTTGCAGACGCTTCCGTGCTGACGCGTAGGTTTGAAAATGCCTTAGAACTTCGAGATAAGGAAGGTGGGGTTTATGGACATAATAATATAATATAATAACTCCTAACTTATTTGTAAAAAGTTGTTTTTGTGTTTTAACAACTTCGAGAAGAGACATGTATTGGGTAAGAAGAGGAAAGTTTTTAGTATATCTATTTATCTTTTAATGCCGGCCCCAAGACTGAATGAATAAACTAATGAAGTGAAACATAGGCATAGTATAATGTTTACGTTCCCACTGCTGGGACACAGGGACTTCTCTATTGACGAGAGCGATTAGGCCCTAATTCACCACGCTAGCCAAGTGCAGGTTGGTGAATGTCATGTCCGAACTCTTACATGTTCAGGAAGTGAAGAAAGTTGAATATTATAAGTATCTAAACATTCTTATTTCTTATCCAACTCATAAAACATTTTTTTGCAAAAATGTCGAGAGACCATAGTTAAAATTTTGGTAAGTAGTGTTTATCTTTTTTTTGCAGAGAGAACTTGCACCCTAGAATAATAATGTCCATGATCAACTACTTAGGTACTCCCAACTGTAGGCATGCAGCATTTTGCTGCTTGTAGATAAAGTGTGAAGAGTTAACAAATAATCGCATTACAAGATTAGTAAAGATTCTTAAACTTATTTGACAGTATCTCCATGTCCAGCCCTCCAAAAATAAATTGTGAATGTTGTAATCAAGCTAAGGGCGGGCCAGACTTGACGATGATATTTATCGATGGAACAGATAAGCAATGACAAAAAACAAGATTTAGATCATTTTGGACATGGGTGTGTTATGCAAAACTGAGCCAGTATAAATATAAATATTTCTGGACAATCCACACATGAACAAGCCTGTGGTAAGCGCTGAGCTTGTGTTAAATTATTATAAAGATTTTTTTTCCTGAAATAAGTAACACGCCATAACGATTGATCAAATCTAGGTTAAAACTAAAATATTTCGAAAGTCATAAAGCCCACAATTAAATAAATAGTTACGATCATCATCTAACCCCAAACTAAACAGAGCTTGTACTATGGGTGTTAAATAAATGTTATAGATTTTTTTATTACGTACATAATGTATGAATAGAAAACACCCAGACCCAAAACCAGCATTCAAAGTATATTGCCCGTTTCAAATCTTAAAATGTATCATTAGTTATAATAATAGTTATGAATATTAACAAAATAACTAGGACTATATTAGTGAAATTTAACTAGTCTTGTACTCTCTCTGTCTTAAAAATCTCATCTATCCTGAATAAGTTAGTCAGTTCTGCATAACGATATCCAAAAATCCCCTAAAGGGGTTAATTCAGTGCTCACCACCCTTAAAAATAACGACAATCTGTCAAAAACCGTTGGTCAGTATTCTTTTGTTTGGCATTAAGTTTCAGATGGGGTGACAGAATAGGGGTGAATTAGTATGCATAACTGTTCTTTAACAATAACATAATTTTGAAAGAAATATTTCTTTGGAATTTGGGTTTCGTGTTTTTATTTTATAAATATTTTAAGCAAAATTTTTATGTTCAAATAATTCTAAGTAAATTCATTTTAAATTTACTTAACAAATAATCTACATAACACAATAATCGTCACATGGAATCCGGAATTTTAATGCATCTTTGCAATTTTTTCAAAAAATAATAGAATAAAAAATAAATGTGATGGATGGGCTAATTAGACAGAATAAAAACCTATTTTTTTAAGATTCATCACGCTTAATGTAGTTAGGGTAGAAAGGCTTCGTTTTACGACCGACTATCGCCTGACAGAATAGATGACACATTGTCAACGACAAGTCTGTGTTGAGACTAAAATGTTTTGACAAGAAACAGACTTGAGTCACGGACTCCATCTATTAAAAGAAGAAGAAGAAGAAACAGACTTGACTTCAAAGAGCGCAAACCTACATACCTACTTCATGCGAAATGAAGTTAAAGGGACTCCCCACAGTTTGAATAGTCGGCACTCTTACTACATAAAGTACCCTATATACCATGGCATAAAACTCCCTCGTCCATGACAAAAACCATTCATTCCATAGCTCTAAATCCACAAAACGGTTTCTCGTAAAATTCTACTTATTATCTTTACAACCCCACGATCTTAAGTGCGTTCTTATTGAACAATGCACGCGATGCAATTCACTATATTTTTTAAACCTGTATCTTCGTAATTTATCATGATAGTAAATTAATAGTTAGCATAAGCGCCCTTTTTTAGGTACCGCTGGGCCACAGGGACTTCTCTCTTGACGAGAGAGATTAGGCCGTATTTCACTACGCTGGTCAAGTGTGGGTTGGTGAATTTCACGCCTTCGAACTCTATAAAGTTGTCAGAACATGCCGGATTTCTCACAATGTTTGCTTGCACCATTAAAGCAAGTGTTTAAAGCGCACATATTTCTTTTTCAATAACAAAAGTCTTGAGTAATGGTTTATAATTAATTTACTTTGTTATTTTATGTTATAAATCTCAAAATTTATAACAAAAACGAAAACGAAATAAACTTTGTGGCGATATTTCAGAGCATACCGCATAACAGTATATATCGCAGTCACGATACACTACAACATTTTTTTTTAATTTTCTTTATGTTAGACATTTTTTTTAAATCTCTTACTCTATTAAAGTTATTCAAAATGACTAGGTATAAGTTTAACACGATTAGGTAGTATTATAGGTTTTTTATGAATTATTAGTTACACCTACAAAATTAATAAAGGTTACGAACTAAAAAGTGTAATTATTAAAAGTTAAATTATATGATAGGATAGGATTATGAATATTCATTAACGATGTATAGAAACGCGGTGGAAATGGATATTAAAATAACTAATTGTGTTCATAATATTATTTTTTTTTTTTTTTTTTTTTTTTTTTTTTTTTTTTATATTAGCCTACGTTGTCCCACTGCTGGGCAAAGGCCTCCCCCAACTCCCTCCAACAATCCCTGTCCAGAGCTGTTTGCCACCAGCTTTCCGAAAAGTCTTGAAGGTCGTCTCGCCAACGTTTTCGGGGCCGACCTCGCTTGCGACTTCCTTCCGGGTTCCAAGCAGTTGCAGATTATGATATGATAATTGCAATATGATTTTATGAATATTTTTTTGTTATTGGTTTGAAATAAATGATTTTGAATGTAAGATGTTTTAAGGCCTGAGTTAAGATTACTGAACATCAGTCCCCGGTGGCTCCGTGGACGCAGTTCTGAGGTGCAGCGGATTCGATTCGAGCCTAGGTACTAAATTTAATACCTTTTACGTTTGAGTGATCTCTAATAAATTATTTTTAGATATCTATCGAAAAATATCTAATCCGTCTTAAGTTTAGGAATTGCTTAGCTTGAGGTTAGCGAACGCTTTATGAATTGATCACAAGTGGTTTTACATTTCAACAATATAGTAAGAAAAATGTATTTTCTTATTTTGTCCAACTAATATGTATAATAAAAAATATCTATATGTGTAAGACTATTATATTAAGTATATCAGATATCTAGTACCCGTAACACAAGCTTAGAGCTTACCACGGGGCTAGATGTTGTTGTGTGCATTGTCTGGAAATATTTATTTATTTAACTCATCAGTTAAATTTTACCCAAATTTATATGACTACCTATTGTTATATGTAATAAACTATTTCAGGTTGGCAAAGCAAATTTATTAGATCTCAACTCGACTTAAGAAGGTTAAACAATTTTTTTTTTATAAAAATATATAATTACATACTTATAGATGTTTTGTGTGCTCTCATTATAATTGAGGTCTAAGTTAATCCGTGGCCTTCCTACGACCGGCCGATAAGAATGCATCAAATTAACATCATATCCCGACAACTTGATCTACTTTATTGTACCCAGAACGAATTTTTTTTTTTTTTTTTTTTTTTTTTTTTTTTTTTTTTTTGCGATGGAAAAATGCATTACGCATTCTATCGACGAGGAGAGCCGATAGTTATGTTGGACTCCCACTGATATACTAACAGTGAGCTAGCAATAAGTGGCGTACCAACTAAAAAACCATCGTTGACCCGCTTTTCACCTTAGAGCTAGAGCATCGTCAAACCAATCGTCACCAGACGATTCGCTCAACGACGCACCAGCGCTTGACGGAGTTGCGGGTTGCGACCCAGAACGAATTTACTAGGATAACCTTGTTAAAATTATGCTATAATAGAAATAAATAGATAAATTTAGATAAGCAAACTTCTGTATTACTAAGCCAGTAAAAATACGCGGCGCCTTATTGTGTTTCTGCCTAATTGGGATTATTCTCTCAAAGCTTGCCGCAAGCAAAGTTGCTGTAATTATAAGATTGCGCGTTTCATACGGTGAGCTTTAGTCCCGCTACTCACATCTAGGTGGCGCTAGCTGTCAACGAAATACCCGACCAAGCCGCTTGAATGAATGAGTTACTACAACATTATTATATTTTAATGTCATTTTTAATTACAGCTTCACATAACAGTACCATGCATTATTTGTAAAATGCTCTTTCAACCCAAATTGCTCTGTTTTCTTACTCACAAAGTACGAGCAATTATAAACTCTAAACATATGTTGTAAAGGCAAAATTCGTGTGCACTTCTTAATAATTGTGAGAGCAGTTATTATATGGCGGTAATTTTTGTGATTAGACGGTTTAAGTGCTTTGTGAAATGCTAAAATGAGACATTTAGTTTTAATTATCTCAAGAATAATACAAAATAGACAAAATTAAGTGGGTAGTTAGGTATAATTACTGTAGAAATTTACTGTGTCTTATGTGAAAGTGTACTAAACCAAATAAAAAGTTACAGACTTCAAAGGATAGTTTTAAAATATTTTTGATGTTGTCACCAACTGTACCTACTTTCAATCGTATTAGTATCTGGGACGAACGGGGGACAAATAAGGATTTCTTAATGATTTGGGCCGAAAATCTGGGACGTATACGTCATAATAATAAATTATTGAACGATACTACGGGCAGGCCATGTCTCCCGTAGAACAGATGGTCGTTGGGCCCGAAAAGTTTTCTGATTAACGCGGATCGGCAAACGCAGCATAGGACGTCCACCAACTGATGATGACGAGATGGTCGGACGTGCAGGCCGCCTCTACCCGGAATAACTGGAAGCATTTTTGGCATATGTCCAGCAGTGGACGTATACGTATACCTACATCGTACCTACATCGTTGATATGATAGTGGAATTTGACAGGCCGATTCTTATTCTGCATTTTTCGGATGTAAAACGTAAATTGCTTGTTAACTTCAATTAGTTTAACTTATGATAGCATGACTGGATTATTTAAGTAAAGTTGGCAGGGCCACAGGCACTTAGAAAATATCAGCTGAAATATTAGGGCCTAAAAGATTAGAAATGGTAGCCGCGGATTGGGAAGCAAAATGAATAATCGATTTAAAAATACCAAACTGAGTGTACTTATCTGTAGCAAAACATAACATATTATCAAGTCTAACAAAAACATTGGTTATTTATGCAGATATGTAACAAAATTCTTTATTTATCAACACAAACACCATCGTAAAACTTTTTTTTTGTATATGCTGTCATTTAGATTATTAAAAAAAGTTTTACACCAATTTTTTTCTTGTAAAAAAAAACCAAGACGATATAATTATAAAATAAATATTGCATTGAAGTTTCGTAAGTCGTAAGACTTTTGCGCGTACTAAATCTATACGTCAAAAGCCGCGCTAACAGACGCACTTAACAGAAAACCTATTTTTTATGTACTTATTTTGCCTATTCTGTCTCGATACCGCACTATTTTACGAACAGGTGAAATAGCCTGTGTCAATATCACATGTCAACACAGACAGACAAAATGAATCTTTCTCTACCTGATAACAATCATAACGCCGTTATCACTGATACTCGTAATTAAACAGTGGCGCAGGCGCCGGAAGTGATAACAACCGGATGCGCAGGCCACGCCCCCTTAAGGCAAGGACTTAATTCCTTGAAATATATTAATTTCTTTATTACCTGAGCCGGTTAGTCATGGGACATGTTTAACGAACAGCAATGAAAGAAATAATTTAAAATTGTATCCAATTGTAGACGTATAAGAACGAAGTATACTTAATTTAGTATAATGATTGTACTATAGACAAAACATACTTTAAACCAATAAATTCGATAAGTATGCACTCATACACCGAGGGTTCCGTGTGATTTAATAAACACTACACTCTTTCTTCATACGAAATAAACATAAAATGATTTAAAAGAAAGCGTCATCCAAGTACTGACCGCGCGCAGGGTGATATATTTATAAAATCACGTTTTTTTATGGGGGCCCCTTTAAATAATTATTTATTATGTGTTGTGAGTATTTGTTACTATTTGTTATAGCAGCAACAGAAATACTTCTATCAAAAATTCAGGTCTCTATCTATCAAAGTCTTTGAGCTGGTGACTGAGGGACAGACAGACAGACGACGAAATCTTAGTAATAGGGCCCCGTTTTACACGTTGTGTATCATTAAAAACAACCGACTACAAATACTTTTGAAGAAGTCAGTTTTTAATACATTTAATTAACAGCTAGTTCAAATATGCATTAAATTTTAGAACCTTCATGATAATTATATTTTTTGTTAAACATCAACATGATTTGTTACCTGGGAGTACCCGTACAATGAAGCCTATTCTATTATATTGTATAGATAGCCTAGTACTTTTTAATTACTCTACTGATATTAATGTGATTTAAAGCAATAGATAGAGTGAATAATGAGGAATTACTTAAATTATATTCTTCCTTGCAAAAGTATAGAGGTAGAAGAAGTTAAAGGTGGCATTATGATTGCAATGTTTCTGGGTCAGAAAATGGGACAATAATGCCATATATAAACTTTTTGTAAACACATTTTAGTAATTAAATGGACCCTATAAATATGTTATATTAATTAAAAGTCCCAATCAGCAAGGTTATTACAACAGTTACAACTTTTGTTGTAGTAATGTCCAATTTATAAGTACTTATTGTAACCAATTAAACTTTATTAATGTTTTCTTCTCGTTAAGTACCTCCATTGATTATTTACTAGCTTTTAACTCTTTCACGTATTGAGAATAAAAAAAAGTATATTTTTCTGATGTGTAAAATACCATGACATGCTCCGAATATCAAATTAATTGACCTAATGTGTCAATTTCAGTTCGTTAGAGTGTTGGAGTAACCCATTATATTGGTTGGAGTATGACAAATGGGATGTCATTTGACATTTATATCATACAAACATTCATGATTAGAATATAAGTAAAAAGTAGGTATATGTAGATTTGTAAAGGGTGTTCATCATCTTCCTTCCTTTATCTCACAGAACGTGGGGTCGGCACAACATTTATTTTGCTTCCATTTCCCTCTTTCACCCGTCATCTCAGCTCTCACCTATTCTTACACATGTCATTATTTACACAATCCATCCATCTTTTCTTCGGCCTACCTCTTGCCACATATCCACTGGCGTATTTAACGTTCTTATCTTTATTCATAAATACTATATAGATTTGTAGAAGGTATGTTTCTTTATATTTAACTAAGGCTTGGCAGAAGACGCCGGCCGGCATGATGAGTTTCTAAGATTTGTAAAAACAAACAATGGACCACAATCTCACCTCATGTAAAGTGACGATGTGGTCTAGGATGGGGCATGTAGACCTAAAAGGTAGATGGCTTCTCCGGACCACATTACAAAACTCGTAAAAATCGTTTTCACGCACTGGCCCAGCCCGGAGGGTGGTGACAAGCCGCGGCCGAACCTACCACCAGGAAATGTTAGCACCACCTGGAGGTCACGTGTAAGGATTCAGATGGTTAACACTTACGGACGTGAACAGACATAACCTCCAAAAATGTTCCAAGAATGATCTTGTATCTTGATGGTAAATTTGGGGACTGTCGAGATTTTAGTGTTTAAAACAAAAAGGTTATATAAACGTTAGCTGCTCCTTAAGAATCTTCAAGTTTCTTAAGGAGGGTAGCGGTTTTTAATTCCTCAAATTGCTTTCGATTATGATCAGGTGGGGTCATTTTATGTTGTTTAATGAAAGAGTATCAGATTATCTACGTTTAGTACGTTTTCTACGTAAGTCATGCAACATAGCCTAATTAAAATGTTCAAGTTATACTTTAAGGCGTCTATCGCTATGTAAAGCTCTAAGTAGCTAAACCTTACTTAAAAAGCATGACCGCCTCAGAAACGGTCAGATTCAGAAGGCAGTACGCCTAGAATCGGCGCTTATCGTCAGGAAGTTCCACTCTCTGCAGCCCTAGTCACCGGTCGCTTGAGCCTAGCTCGCGGCCGGTGATTCTCCATTTTGATATAATTTAAACAGTAGTTAGTTTTATAAGTGTGTGTTGCCAGACTTACGGATCCGAAACGTGGTGCTTCACTATTGGCCTTATGAATAGGCTCAGAATCGCTCAAAGAGCTGATGAGATGATGAAGTAGTTTTATATTTATGATTTTTTAAATTGATATTATTGTAAAAAATATATATTTTTGAAGTGTTTTAAATTAAAAAAAGAGATGAATAATTACAAAACCAAAAATGAATTCGGCTTGACGAAAATTACGCCGACATCAATTTTTATATAGTAAATGTAAACTGGTTAATCTGTTTACATTCCAATTCTTGGAATTTTACCATCTTTTCTTAGATTATTTGGAATATTTACCACAACACGAGTATGCATGTCCCATAGCTCCCATGTTTACCCTCTTATCTGTTATCGGCATATCAGTCTGCTAAATTTTATCAAACATGTCCGGTGCAAGTGACCTGAGCGAACTATTTAATTTGAGGCGATTAATTTGAAGCCTACACACCCGTCATTTCTCACTCGAACACTCGAAGGGATATTAAGTAGACCCATCATCATAAGGATATAACAGAGGATTATTCGGCACACAAACAAATCAAAGTTCGCTGTTCGGGTTGAAATGTCGCTGAGTGAGTACTTTTTGTAGGTTCTCTTAGCAGATCTATAAAACTAAAATAAAACTATCTACTAAATGTGAGGCAATCAGATGTATACCAACCGTAATACAAGCTCAGAGCTTATCACAGACCTATTTGCTGTGTGGAAACCTCTCCGGATATATTTACTTGTTTATTTTATTTGCATGGAAAACACCCAGACCAGACTATATAAGTATGAAATATGTCAAACTCCTCATACAAGCGGATCTTGAGGCACTGAGGCAGACGATAGGTGTTTAAGAACTATTTGGCCCCTAGTGGTGCTACACCACAGCCTCGAACCTGTGAATAAATAAAGAAATAAGATTTTTGAAGATGACTCGTCTATTACTAGTTCGTATTTAAGCCTAATTGTCATAGTTAAAACAGATGTTGCTAATATTAAAATTACTCAACTGATTCTAATACACATTTCAGCAGTACTTCCAGAGACGGCTTAGCACAGCCTGACAGGACTAAATCTATTCTGTAACCAAAGGCATAAATTATAAAAAATACGTTTGCTGTATAGAGCCTCTTTTTATAGTCATCATCATCACCCTATTAACGTTCCCACTGCTGGGACACAGGGACTTCTCTCTTGACGAGAGAGATTAGGCCTTAATTCACCACGCTGGCCAAGTGCGGGTTGGTGAATGTCACATGTCCTTCATACTCTTTTAAAGTTCTCAGAACATGTGGGTTCAAACCTCGCCTCGCGCCCCCGCCACCTCTGGATTTTTCTTCTTGAGAAATTTATATGCTCTGTAAACACGTGCTTTAACGGTGAAGGCAAACATCGTGAGGAAACCGGCATGTTCTTTTTATAATATAATGATTTATAATTGTTGTTATAGCGGCAACAGAAATACATCAACACGCAAATTTACGACTTTCTATCTATCATAGTTCTAAAGATACAGCCTAGGGACAGACAGACGACTACGTGATAGGGTCCCCTTTTTACTAAGACTTCGCAGTTTTTTTATTGCAAAAAGAGCGTAAACTGTACACGGAACCCGGTAAAGTATGAGTCCATCTCAAGCTAATCAAACATTTTTCTACTTTTTTCTTTGATTATGTAAAGCTAGCGTGCAAAGTCGGGACGAATCTCTAGTAATTAATGTGAATAGTCGGTTCGGTTGATACTAAAAGCCGTCAGCGCATCGAACAATGGAGAATTGAGTCGTCTCTGTGTTTGGGCAGCTGTAGCGGTGTATGTTTGCGGTGTAACTTTTATAAAACAACCTTAGTGATGTTGTTTAAGTTGGATTCAGTTTTAAGCCGGTGCCACAAACTACAGAACGCAAAAAGAAACAAGAGAAGTGTATTGGGTTCCCACCCAATGGGGGGAGCCAGAATTCCCAATCAAGTTTAAATTGCCAGGGACAAAAAGATACAGTAATTGAAGTACTAAATGTGTCATAGTTTTTCTTGTCACAGACTGATTATGGAGTTTGTTTACTGCGCGGTGAACTTTGTGTATTTTTATGTTGTACATAGTGGATAAATAATTTTGGTTTCGTATCCTATAGCCGACTGTAATTTTACTTTCCACCAGTAAGTGACACTAAGCTTCTGTAATTCATTTTTCCATATTTCTGCTAGTAATCGGCTCAGAAAATTATATTTACAATAATGTATTATATTCCATTGATACATTCAATGTAATTTGGTATGAGAAACACAATTTGCGAAAATGCTTTATAAATATATGTATTTTATGAAGTTACGGCGTTGCCCGTTTTATGGATTTTACCGCGGTAACAAGGTATTTCCCGCGATAAATGTTTTGTTTTTTTAAATTGAATTAGTAGCTCCAGAGATTAGCGCATTCATACAAATGAACAAATACTACTTAAACTTTTTCTGAAAAGGCCGGCTACGGCTAAAATTCCGGAAATAAAATTACATCACTATTCATATTTGGTTTGGATTCATAGCGGTATTGTGTTAAATCAACACTAGTTTAATATAGAGCTCACATTAATTGTGTTTGTTCTGTTGGTGAATAACTATGATTTAGGTTCATGCATTTTTAGAAATAGGATAAAACCCATTTAAAAACCACATTGTTCAATTTTTTTTTATGTTGTTTGTTAGTGTTTGTTATTGTATTTTTAAATTGACCTGTCCATAACCTATGCTTCTAAGGAAATAAACGTTTTGACTTTGAATTATTCACAGATGCGAAGTAAACTAACAATCTTCAAGCATTATAGTATTCCGATAAGAGTAATAATTTAGCTATAACTTTAATGTTCTCTGTTTAATGGTGAATATTTAGTATCACCAGCATTTACATGATATTTTACATATTAATAACTGTTTGTCTTTAATTTTTATTCAATTAATATTATGTATTCCTTGTAACTATCGCTAAACACGACACTAAACTATCAACCACTAAACACGATCAATTGTCCTCGCAATATTATATTGTAATATGGTTTATAGATAATTATAGTGAAGGTAAAATTGTAGGTTTTAAATAATTACAATTTAGGCCACTTGCTCAGCGTAAAGCGCGTTTATCATGTGCGTTGAGATGTGTGAAGACGGCGTGGGGTTGTGCCGTGTCGATGAAGTTTTGTCGATGTTTGAAGGACATTTTATATCTTAGTTGTGGTGGATAAGTACATCTATTTAAATATTCTATTTTAAAATGAACTTACAGTTAAATGACTTAGAGTAGTAAACAAGATTTTTAAGATGGATGCATAGATGCATAATATTTACTAGGACTGACTGATTCTATTAAGTTTTCATAAAAAAAATCACAGATACATTTTACACTTTGTATATGTCTAAAAAGGAACGTAGAGATTTAAAGTAATAAATAATCATTATGGAGACGACAATATTGAAATATTTTCCTTCGAATTATGAAATATGTCTTATTCAATTCAATTCAATTCAATTTATTTATTTCAGATAAAAATCCAAACAACACATACAATTCAAAAATCAATAAAGAAATAAAATGTCAACAATAATTAACTTAAAACATTATTTATCTATTACTAAATTAGTTTATTGAAAGATATTAATAGCTCGGAATCATTAATATTATAAAATTACAATTATTACTATTGAAATTAAAATTAAAATGTCATTATTAGTCTTAAACTTAAAACATAGAAAAAATAATAATAAAATATGTATATAAATTGGGATTAGAAAATAAAATAAATAATTTATCAATTTATCAATTACTTTAATGAGATAAACCTACCTTATAGCAATAATGTAAGTTTAGTGTCATACACAATACGTAATACTAATAAAAACTACGTAGACTAATAAAAAAAGCGCAATCAGAAAAATGCATTTAGCGGTCTCCCTTCCAAGTACTGGCCGCGAAACATTGCATAACTTTAAAAAAATCACGTTAGTCCCATGGGAGCCCCATTTAATATTTATTATATGTTCTAGTACTTGTTGTTATAGCGGCAACAGAATGATATTGTCTCTCAAAATTTTAACTGGTGACAGATGCACATACAGAAAACGAAGTTTTAGTAATAGTGTCCCCTTTTGCCCTTTTGGGAACGGAACACTAAAACTTTTTTTTATCAATACATATAATTATTCTAGTTATTCATCTAATTACTTTCCATTAATTGGTATACCTTTATAAAATAAAAGGTTCTTAGAAATCTATGTAATACTTACCTTTATCAGTCATTTATCGCCCATCGTACAATCCTCCAAACTAAGCAGAAATTTGTTGTAATATACAGACGTGAGACTGATCTAGAAAATAATAATAACATTTTAGTAGATCGATAGACACCCGTATGCTAAACATCGATACTAACTCATCGACAGCAGCACAGCACTAGCCTGCATCTGTGTCAGATGTTCGGCAGGTGGCGCGCGCAGGTGGACTCCTTACTAGGCGTACAGCATTCCCGCCAAAATCACTCGGCAGGCTTCTAGAAGTTTCTTTCAGAACAGCACAGACAAGAACGTGGAACTGTGATTTGAAAGTGACAGGTTCGCGCCATTCGCGCGTTATCAGCTGATTTTGCCAATGTTCTACAGTGAACGGCCTCTGACTGATAGTTCCATTAAGAAGAAGAATACTTAGTTGTTTATTCTATTTTCAAATCTTTCAGGCTGGTCGTGTACTTTGTGAAGCATAGAAAGTGGGCGGGCAAGAGGTTTGAAGGACATTCGAAGTCTACTTACTTTTACTTTTTTACTAATATTGTAGAGGTAGTTATAATAACCTCTAAACTAAGGAAATACTCGCCGATTAAAAACAAAAATACTTAAACGTGCGTTTTCTTTTACTTAGGTAAAAAGTCTTAAATATGTTTTTTTTTGTGATAAAAATTCATGAACGCGCCGGTAGATGGCAGCACGAGTCACTTAGTAGAGTATGAAATAAATAAACTCAAGATATTTATTTTCTTACAAATTCAGACCATTTTCATGGATAAGTCCGCACACTTTCAACTAATATAAAATATTATGATTAAAAAAGCTTGAAATTATACAATTTATGTTAAAATGGAAGAAAACAGAAAGTCAAACAAAACACAAATCCAAAAAGCAAAACAAACATAATAAACAAAGGTGACAAAAAAGAGTCAACTCAGCACGTTGCTAAATAGATACATATGGCTACCTGTATATGATAGTAGCGCTGTACTGTGTTGACCCTTGCAGTGACCGAGTGCTTACACACGACAAACATAAGTGCAAACTACAAGCTTATATTATTATGACTATCATACATTACATTAAAAAAAATGTCTATGTTATTAAAAAAAACATATAAAAGCAATTGAACTAATAAACCAACCGTGGAAAAACATTGTCTTGACTGCTCTCTTAACTTTTTAAATAAAGACAGCTTCATCTTCATAATTTTAGGAGCATCATCATTTCAGCTATTAGAAGCTTACTGCTGGATATAGGCCTTCCCCAAAGACGACCAACTGCATCGCCAGCAACTTAGACCAAGTCATCCGTCCATCTTGTTGGTATGTCTGTGAACTTGGTAACTGACCTGGTCCTTTTGTTGGTAACTGTAAGGTTGTCTGGAAGAGATTGCTTTAAGCAATAAGGCCGCCCATTGCGCATTTTGTATTTAGCTTTTAGTCCATTTTTGTTTTCTTTTATCTTGGTGTGTAATAAAGAGTTATTATTATTATTATTATGTCCGATGCGGCGCTCGCCGATCCGCGGCCTCTTTCAAAACTTTTCAGCCCCAACAACGGCCATCTATTCTACGTTCTATGTGGCCTGTCCACTGCCACTTCAAAGAACTAATCCGTTTGGAATTTTAGGATAAACAATCTATAATCGACGACCACTGTGGCTCGGTGGGCGAGCGTCCGCCTGAGGTTGCGGGTTCGATTCCCGCCGGGGGACCAGATTTTGTACGCTCTACAATCTCTGGTTTCGGGTCTGGGTGTTTTCTATGTATCATATGTATTTATCTATATTTTTTTGACTGCCTCAGTACCGCGGTGGGTGATGGTCCGCTAGCAGTGCAAGGGTGATAGAGCCCTTGGTGTTTAACATATATAGTAAATAATATCTTTAAATGTATATATATTATACTAGCGGTCCGCCCCCGCTTCGCACCTATTTGATCGTATTGTGAATTCAACCATTCTCGAACCCACTTAAACACACACAAAAAATTTCATCAAAATCGGTTTAGCCGTGTGGGAGGAGTTCAATGACTGGCACACGTACAGAAGATTTATACATATAAAGATTATGTTTATCAGATGTCTTGTACCCGTAGGACAAGCTTAGAGATTATCACGGGGCTAGATGTTGAGGTGTGGATTGTACGGCAATATTAATTATTTATTTATTTGAGAACCTTTTGGGTCCAATATGGCTATCTTTTCAGTCTGGTTGACCGTAAAGACCACGTTAAAGCATCAAGTTTATATATAATCAAAATAAAAGTAGACTAATCTTGCCTTAAAGAAGTGAATGGCAGACTATATCGGGAGGCAGATGCTTAACTTTTAAAGTTTTCGTCATACCTTAATGGGACTTACCGACATTAATTAATGCTTAATAAAACAGTGCATTTGTACCTAGCTCCAGATAATGAAGTACCTACTAATTTTAATAACTATCAACCTATTAACGTTCCCACTGCTGGGTCACAGGGACTTCTCTCTTGGCGAGAGACATCATGTCTTAATTCACCACGCTGGCCAAGTGCGGGTTGGTGAATGTCACATGTCCTTCAAACTCTTTAAAGTTCTCAGATCAAGCCGGTTTCCTCACAATGTTTGCCTTCACCGTTAAAGCATGTTTTAAAGCGCACATACATTTTTCAAGTAGAAAAATCCAGAAGTGCGTGACGGGGTTGGAACCCACGACCTTCGGAATGAAAGTCGAGTATGCCCCCACTTAGCCAACACGGCTTTTATACCGGCAATTAAT
The DNA here is from genome assembly GCA_929108375.1 of Gymnoscelis rufifasciata. Lineage (NCBI taxonomy): Eukaryota > Metazoa > Arthropoda > Insecta > Lepidoptera > Geometridae > Gymnoscelis > Gymnoscelis rufifasciata. The sequence continues at coordinate 9,696,370 of OV815321.1, read as the reverse complement.
ACCTACATAAAATTAAATGTGACGTCTGTTTACTTCTTAATTGTACAAATGAATGTTAGATATCTCGTGTAAAAAGGAAAGTTAAAATTAATAGACACCTGTTATATTAAAGTTATTAACCGATATAGTTGAATTAGTAAAAATGACTTAAACTGTTAAAGCTAATTTAACGCTGTCTACAATTAACAAATGGTTTTTTATTTATAACATCCTATTGCATAAAAATACGTATAAAATGTATGTTTACAATATCTTCTGATAATTAAGACACGCCGCGACATCTAGCCAAGTCGTAAACTTTGTGTTAAACTAAAGATTTTAATATAAATACTTACGTATATATTATAATGTAATACTTTAGTTTTTATATATATATATATAAATTAAATAAATATACGTAAATAGAAAAACTCCCCAGACTGATCAGAGGACACCAAAACATTAAAAAAAAAAGATAAAATCTGTTCCACAAATTTGCTTAGGTACAGTATGCTTCACTCACTGGTGACACATTTTGCATGCAAACCACTAATGCACGGGGGATAAAAAAAATACAGTGAATACAAATAAAATTACTTGCTCCTATATTCAATTTATATTCTAATTCATACCTACCTACACGTAAAAAAAATTAAGTTGTTTCAAGTAGCCCAGCCGACGAAGCAAGAAACTTTCAAAGTTCGAATGTGTTTGCTTCCTATCGATATAATTAGGGATGGGATAAGATGCCCAAACCATAATTACGATACTTTTTCTTTTTAATCTCTTATCCGGGGGCCGAGACAGCCACGATGTTTATTAATTCTAAATTAGTTTTTGTAGTTTTATCGTATTTAACTTTGACATTATAAAATGTAGTGTAGATATGGCGGCAAAATATATAATAGTTTATGGGTATAAAAGTTATTTGTTGTGTTTTCTGCATGTTTTATAATTATTTGCATAGATAATCTTTTTTGCAAGTAATAGGCAATCAATTAATTTAGTTATAAAATTTTTGTTTGCTACTTCATTTTGACATTGACTGATTGACATTATAATGACTGAGTTGTTTATCACTATGGATTATGGCTTTGATATCGAGTATGGTCTACTATGATATTAATTTTCTTGAATAGACACTAAGCTAAGCTCTGTATTAATAATCATCTGACGGTCAAAAGTAACTGCAACGCCTCATTTTCATTACCATTTATACCACCATACCATTCTTAGGAAACATAATTTGAACGGCCCGTACACAAAACTATCCGTTGTTTTAATGATTCCGGGCTAACTGATTATTGAACCTACGTCATGCTATCACCTTGAACCGCTGCGCCCGCGCATCAATTGTAACAATGATACAGTTTTCTGTAACAGTACATTACCTTGTTTCTTTTTTCGTGCAAATGTCAGTAAATACTTCTCGATTCCAAGATATTGACTGGATGGATTTGCACCGGATATAAATAAACCACCATTTTAATAATTTTATACAGATATAGAGTATAAGATATAAGTTATTCTTCCATTTTTCAATTTGAAGATTCTCAGACCTTATTTTTTACATTCGATAGCGAGTTAAACGTTATTAGAGGATTGAAAAATCTACCTTTATTCATAAAACTCATTGATAATTGCTTGCCAATAAAAAAAATTCGACGTAATAAACGCAACCTATGTTTTGATATAAACTGTTATACTTCTTTTATCGTTTCTCGTTTATGGAAGTATTTCAACCGCTAATTAAAATTTTAAAATAAATATCATCATACCTATCCTTTTCTACGCTATAGATAAACAAAACAAAAATAAATCTTATATATAAAATTCTCGTGTCTCAATGTTCGTTCCCGTACTCCTCCGACCCGGCTTGACCGATTCTCATGAAATTTTGTGAGCACATTGAGTAGGTCTGAGAATCGGCCAACATTTATCTTTTATTTTGCAAAACACCTTTTGCTGGGGTCAGCTAATAAATAGTATAAAAAAAATTATATACATGTTTTGCATGTTAAAATGATGTTAAACATTTAACGGAATTAATTTAAAACACATCGATATCGATAAAACTGTGAAATTGTTACTTTCATGTGTAAATTCGAGGCAAATACTAAAGATCGTTTCACAAACTCAAGTCGGAATGCTCGCTGCAACTGCCAGCAATAAAATTGCGTTTCTTAAACATTTAACCAAAATTTTTTACAGAGCGAATTTGTATAAAATACTTACAATTTAAATTGGAATCGTCATTCTGGTTATTTCAATACAGCATTTTTATATGTTTATATATTTTTATCATTTAGATACAGTTATTGACTTAAGGTATTGTGATTATTACTTCATAACAAGTAAAATTGTGCAATATAATATTATTGTTGCGCATTCTGTCAAAAACTTTAATAGAGTTTTTAAATAAACTATCGAATTGATAGGTATCTCAACAACACCACAAGGGAAAACACCCCAAGTATTCGATATTTGAATGTCTCCAAAACCAAAGCGCGGCAACTTAACAAGGCGTGGGAAAAAGGCCTCCTGTTCGAACCTCTTTTTTCAAATCCTCATTGTAGATTACACCTGCTGTCCGTTCGCAGCTTTCGTTAAAAAAATCAGAGCTCTCTCAACCTATACCTCGAATATTCTTTATGGCTATTTATTTTTAAAGTAGTCGTGAGATACTCGGTATACTACGATTATTAAGTGGTAGAATCACGATGGAGCTCGTCTTTTTTCATTCGGTGCATCACGAACGATGAAGGGTTATTGATCATTATAGACATCATAACGCTGACCAGTTTTTTTCTCGACAAAGAACTCTCAGCGATTACTCCTCAAATTAAATTGGTCGGGTAATTTAGAGTAGATGACTCTACGAAAAACAATGTTTGAAAAAAGGAACCTACCGCGTACGTATTGACCGTGTAATTTATGTAAAAAAGCTCGGAAATTAAGCTTTCAATTCAGTCTGGCTGTCAAATTGACCTTAACACTGTCACGTAGCGAAATACAATCGTTGCGGAGTAAAAAACAGTATAAACCAGATATTTTTCTTGTCGACGCTTTTGAAAAGCTTAGGATTTGTGTTATGTCTTTTTATTTTGTGCGTGTTATGCCACCGTGGTTGTGGTAGGGAAGAATAATCTCTAGTACTTCCTTTGTGTTTTATTTTTAATTGGAACGATTTTTTGAATATTTAATTTTAGAAAGACGTTGATGCATCAATCTTAGTAGCATCATTCTGGTATGATAGGATCGGATTTTGATTGAATAAGACATTGTTAAACATATAAGGGTTTTTATAAAAGTTTATTTTATCAACAGATAGGTTACTTTTCTATTCTTAAGGGATTGAAGACATATCTATGCTATTTACATAAGGTCCCTGATATGATAACACTTTACATAAACCTGACTTAAAATCCCTTAATAACGATAAAAAATGGGGTTTCCTAAAATTCTTCAGAATGACAAAGCAATAAGGTCTAGGAAGTGTAGAATCATGAGAATTTTTGTTGTTTTTTACGTATTCTAAAAATATATGTATTTAGATTTTCTATATAAAAATATTCAACCGTTCAATTCATGAAAATAACGATTATTGTTATACAAACACGTACATACAGTGGACCTTAAAGCCTTCTTTTTCAAACAGTCAAAAATAGTTTCGTTTTACCCTATTCTAACAATTAACTAACTAAATTATTGCAGCATCTTATCAGAGCGATCTACCAAACCGTAGAATTAAAACCCCTGTCCTTGACACTAGAAATTAAAACGCACCCGTCTCCTCAACTGCATTTAAATTGACATTATCGTACCGATAAGAATTAGGTGTCGAATATTTACGACAACTCGGCCCTTATACGGTACAAGCGCGTACACCGGCCACCATTACTGACGATCACATTCCATTTTCAAAATTGGAATTTAATGTAAACGACCGGGCGTCTATAGTCGATATCGATACTTGTGTGTGTTTGTCGCATCACTATTATGATCTCGTAATGTCACAACACTGGTTTTTTTTTGTTGGTTACTTCGTACTGTCTTAGAATTTATTTGAAAATCTAATTAAACATATCGTTTGTAGGAAATAGTTTACTAACGATATCCGTTATAAGATTGTTTAAAAAATATCTTAAACTCTAGGTAATCCTAAAATAAGTACTTATATTGTTCTGTTTGATGCAAAAGCTCTAGGATGGCAATCTTGGATAGTGTTAGCTGCTCAGAGCGAGTAAAAATTCGTAAAGTGTTGACTGCCTCAGTGGCGTGTTGGGCGAAGATCCGATTACGGCGCGGGAGGTACAGGGTTCGATTCCCGCCGAGGAACAAGTGTGTATGTTCTGCAAGCACTTTCTTCCTGGTCTGGGTAGTTAATATGTATAATAAGAAATATCGATGTATATATGTTTATTATTATAATTAATAAGTATATCATATATTTAGTTATTTTACTACGCATTTGGTAGATTGTATTTCACAAGATGACATATGTTTCATAATTCGCTTTTCACGCAACGGCGTTGCTCGCGTATTTTCCTGCGGTAAAAAATAGCCTAATATTATATTTTATTTGTCTCGATAAATGGGATATAGAACGCAGAAATATTGTTTTTATCGGACTAGTACTTTGTGAGATTATTGCGTTCAAGAAAACAATTTCAACAAATACAAACTCTTCAGCTGTATAACAATAGAAAGTAAAGATATATTTTGAAAACTATACATATAAGTAGAAGTATTTATAATATATCAAAATGAATGTTAACTTAATAGTTTATGCTCGTCTGAGTGGCAAACAAACACGTCCAACAGTCTTAATAAAGTAAGTTATTTACTTATTAACTTTCCTATTTTGTTTTAGCTTCAGACTTAACACTATTATTGAGCTTTAAAAGCTGCTCATATATTTTTATTGCCTTTAAATGCTATTAAAACCCACAATGTAAATAAAACATTAACACATCAAATACTAATGGCCGGTTAAATATAAACAGTATGTATCGTTTTGGTAAGAACCAGTTAATATTGCAATTGCAATGACAGTGACATATTTTATTATTAAAAGAAAACGAGGCGTATTACGAACACTTACGGTCCGTATATAGAAACCAGGTACAAGTCTCATCTCAGGCATGTCATTCACTAATTAAAACTTCAAATCAACAAAAACTCAAAGCTGGAGGAAGTCGCGAATCCGAATCCAACCTGCAAGCGTTCCATCCGGTAACATGCAGGCGTTTCCGTATCCGCAGGATGTATGATTCGGCGGGGTTTGCGCATTGTGCCACTTCCTGTTTAGCTTGGTGCATTCTGACCTTGAGCAAAGATAAAAAATAATTCCTTGAGGCTGTAGATTGACATAAATTTGACATTGACAGTGTGATTCGACTTACTGGATCTTATCTGCCAGTCACAGGTACAGGAAGATGTTAGCAGGTGATAGAATGGTTTTGTTCTCACGGTAAGATGCGGCACATTGTACTTGTTGCAAATCGTCATTCCACCTGGTCCGACGATATATGGACGTATCGGCTTGTACTTATTAATAAGTTTTTCCTTGGGAAATATAATGTAACTGTCGTGATGATATCTGCCGGAAGCTGAGTTGGCTAAGTGGGAGGACACTCGACTTTCATTCCAAAGGTCGTGGTTCAAACCCCGCCACGCATCTCTGGATTTTTCTTCTTGAGACATTTATGTGCGCTTTAAACACGTGAATTAACGGTGAAGGCAAACATCGTGAGGAAGCCGGCATGTTCTGAGAACTTTAATGAGTTTAAAGGACATGTAACATTCACCAACCCGCAGTCTGATTTCAGAATGTTTTACTTTTATTGTGTGAACTTTGTAATAAAATAAATAAATGTAGTATTTCAATATTATGACTTAAAATGGGTAACAAACCATGATAGACGGTTTTTGAGTTTTCCGATATTACAATTCAAAAATTCTGTTGTTTCCTTGATCATGGCGTTTGCAATAGCAGCGTCGAAATATCGGAAAACTCAAAAACCGTCAAATCATGGTATGTAACCCGTTTTAAGTCATAATATTGTTAAAAACCATGATAATTTAAAAACTTTATAGTATTTCAGTCCCCTAACACCCATTAATCAAAAATTTTTATGTACATACTTGTTTATTTATGAGTACCGTAAACTATTAGTTAGAGGTAGGTATGACTGGCAAAGTCTATGCATTTCATTTTCACATTAATATAAACTGTCAATTTCAGGTACAAGGTTTTCTCTTCACTTATTTAATAAGCTTAACTTAATATTGGTGAACAATACGGGACAATACATAAGTTTATTAAGCTTGGTAACGGGTGCTAGATATCTGATTATACCTACAGGGTGGATTTTAAGAAAGGACCGCAAGGGCAAATTCATTAACGGGAGTAATAAGGTCGCGTTCTTAGGAGAGAGTTCTTAGATACTAGCCAGGATCGGAGGAAAGGAGAATATAAATATTATATTTTCCTATCCTCCGATCCTATTTCATGGAAGGAGCAAAAGATTCTAAGGGGCCATCAAAGCCCTTATGGTCTCATCTTAAAAATCCATCCTGTATACAATATACAAACTAAATTGAAATGTGTTCATCCAACTATTTAGATTGGATTAGATTAGATAACACTTTATTGCACACCACACAAAGTACACAAAAAATAAACATAGACATTAGTTAACATTAGTATATCAGCGATCTATCTTCATTACCTCTCTCTATTAAGTCTCTTTCATAAGTAAGTATTGTATTGTTGTACAGGTAGGTATTACTATATGTATAATGTATAATATATATATGTCATATAGTTATAAATAATAAAAAAATAAAAATAAAAATAGTTTATTTGCATGTACAAAAACATTGTTAGGTACTAAAAACTAACTAAAACTAACACTTATTCTAATTTTTTAGTATATGTTTCCTTCCTATAACACCACTGTCTTTTTTGTTAATCTTGATCCTGTCCATACAAAGTTTGCCTGGAACTATTTAGAACAGAATATTAATAAACGGGTACTAAGGAACTCGTAGATTTATTATCAAATATGTGAAGCGAATCATTTAAATATTTAAAAATGAGCTTATTACTATTAGTATCTCATTATTTTGTTTAAATAAAAAATAATTATCTATTAAAACTCTACAGGTAACGGGGTATTACCCTTGTTTTTAGATTAAAAAAAAAATGCCTGTTTAAATAAACAGCTAATTTATTAAAACTTCATTCATTTGCTCTTTTAAACTGTGTTTAAAGGTAAGCGCAATAATCGCTAAGATATATAATCATTTAAATACACAATTAAATTATTTGGATACTTTACGCAAAATAATTTAAACCAGTACTTGTAGTACTAGATTTCCGTATGTGTTTTAGCTATCTTAAGAATCTTAGAGGCCGCTCCTATCTCGACTCAGCAATTTGATCTCAGAGCAAAGATTGTAAGCCGTACAAGAAAACAGAAGGTGCAGGCAGATGCCAAATACCGACACAAAGCACTTGTAGAACCAAGCACCATGTGCAGAGAATTAAACCATTTTTTCAACCATATTTGCATCTAAGTGACACATGTCGTCTCAAGGCCCAAAAAATCGGGGATTTACTGAAAAAAATCCGTACAAAAAAGGATTTTCTACAAAAAAATATCTACAAAAAGAATACGACAGATGTACCAAAAAGCACGTGCCATCTGCCAAAATCTTCTAAGGAGCCAACAAAGAAATAGATTTAGAAAAAACGCTCTAAGAAGCCGAAGTGCGATCGATCAACGCGTGCGCAGGCAGCTGGCGTGCGCTGATTGGTCGATGGAGGTTGAATTTGGAACTTCCGGACAATAGCTTGATAAGGAATATGACTTACGGTTTTACTGGTTACATTGATTTTCTATAGAATAGATACCTTGTGAAGGGAGCGTCTGTTATAATAGGTATATATTTAAAACGATTATGCGAGTCGTTGTCGTGTTTGCTATGTGGAGCACACTCGACTCTCATTCCGGAGGTCGTGGGTTCACCTCCGGATTAATATTTTTCATGTGCGCTTTAAACACGTACTTAAACGGTGAAGGCAAAAATCGCTAAGAAGGACATTGCGAAAGCCTAATCTCTCTAATCAAGAGAGGAATCCCTGTATCCCAGCCGTGGGAACTTTAATAGGGGTTAAAAACTAAATAGTTCATGTTATACGCATTGATGACGGGTAGAATATCTACAAACGGTAAAATGTCCATTCCTCTCTTTCCTTCTTTGAGGGACATGAGAAAAACAAAATGAGTCAGCCCGCCCTGCGGGCGAAGGTTACGGATACAAATACAAAAAAAAAATACAAATACAAAAATATTTAAGGTTACGGATGCGTCTTAATCTTTTCCTTCTGCAATAATATGCTATTAAATTAGATAAAACCTTTTTTTTTATGATCGTTAAGTCTTCATTTGACCACAATCTCACCTGATGTAAAGTGACGACCTGTAATGAAAGAGCTCCATGTATTCGAAATTCGGAATAAATATAGGTATTTGCATCTATAACAGATGATTTAAGTAGCATGGCGGACTTGCGTTCGTGGCTGAAAGACCGATGCGAGAAAGGATCTCTCAGCCACACACTCGACAAGTGAATGTTCCCTCAGGTGGGCGAAAGTTGATAGTTATCCTGCATAAATTAAAAAATAATAAGTCATGACTAATACCATTTCACTTAGTAAAAAAAACAAGTGCAATAACAACAAATTTCTAATGATAATGGTATAAGAAAGTGATTCCGTTGTTTCCGTTAGTGGTTTCCAACTTTCAATCGTCGATCATCGTTAGACGATCATAATATCGATTCAATCGTTAATTATCGATTTATCGTGTGAAAAACAATTCATTAATCGATTTAGTTTGAATGTAATTCTATTGCAGAGGTAATGGTTTTATTAATTGTTATAAGAACAATAGAATTTATTTATGATTTAAGTGTTTCAGTAGTAGTTATTTGATAGACTACAGCATAAAATGTTTAATGACAAAAATACGTACAAATTAATTTATCTTTTACATATTTAACTATAGTTATGTGGTTATATACAAGTCAATCAAGATTCGGTTCTACAGAACCTATTTGTCCGAAGCAGATTTACATTTTGTTTTTTGTTGTTATTTACAAATAACAACAAAAAACAAAATGTATTTGTTGTATATTTTAATATCAAATACAAATAAAATCAATCAATAATCAACGTTATTTATTTCCAGAGTTTAATTTAGAAATCTTAGATTATTTTATTTTGGAGCTTTTGTCAGTTCACGTCCGTAAGTTGTAACCTTCTGAATCCTTACACGTGACCTCCGGGTGGTGCTAAGAACAGTCTCTGGTGGCTTCGGCCGCGGCTTGTCACCACCCTCCGGGCTGGGCCAGTGCGTGAAGCCTAAGATGGCTATCCAGCCCGGAGGGTGACCACATCGTCAGTTAACATCAGGTGAGATTGTGGTAAAATGAAGGCTTATCCATAAACAAAAAAAGTGAATATATCAATCAATCTCTTCGAACTTTTTATTATACATTTAGGGGTTGAAAATCTCAATCTGATTAAAAACCATATAATCGAAGTTTCCACAACGAAACATCTATTAAGAGTAGATCAATTTCTGAATATTAAAAGTTCTCACAAAAAAAAAAAACAAAGTTCTTTTCCCATAGAACCTTAGTACCTGGTAGAACTCAGCAGCTGTCTATGGTATGATGTTATCTCTTTCTCCCACACATCTAATGTATACTTCCGTCTCTTTCTAGATAAGATGAATCTTAAGATGCAGAAAAAATGTGAATGTGAAGCCTTTGGAAGGTTTCGTACAAAAGTAAGTACTTTTGAAGTTTGAACATTAAAGGTTTTTTGGGAAAAAATAGAGATTAAAGAACAGATGGCTTTTTTAATCATGTAGGCTGTATTTTGAAGTCACGTATAAATTGACGTATTTAACGTAAACTATTCTCAGGCTTTTCAAGAAAGTATTATATGGGATATACCCTACTTATAGGAATGTTTACGAGAATTTTTATATATAAACACATTCTATTTGTTAATTATATTTCTATTTATCTGACGAAGAAGACATAGAATGCATAATTACTTTATACATTTTTGTGTGGTATTTTTTCTTAGCTAGTATTTAGTATAGGTAATAATTATTTTTAATAATGGTAATAACAGGGCTGGCATAACCAGGAAACGGCTCAAAGCCCGAAAATTTGTGAAATAAAAAAAATGAAATAGGTAAGAATTTGTTTAGAAAAGTTCAACAGCATTATAAAATACTGCCAAAATATAATAACAGCACCTTAATAAACAATAGTAAGGTTTTTGCAATATTTTTTTTATACAAATTAGTAACGAGCTGGATAATCTCATTGGCAATCCAATAAATTCTTATTACCACAAATTAAAACACCTTGTTGGATCAATTTAATAACCACAATTAAGATTAATCAATTAACGTAATCACCCACATCTCCTTAACGGAAGATGGCGTGACAGTCGCCACTTTTTTACGGCGATTTTGAAAACGTTATATTTTTAACTACAGCCCGCTTAATCGGCACGCGACTGATTAGGGTTCCGTAGAACAAAAATGCTTAAAAAACATATAACTATCTATAATAATAAATAAATATTAAATATTTCCGTACTAAATCACACAGCATCATCTACCCCAAACTAAGCAGAGCTTGTGCTATGAGTACTACTATGGAGCTTGTATTTTTTTTTGTACATACATACTTATGATACATAGAAAACGCCCAGACCCGAAACCAGAAATTGTAGATAGTACAAAATCTGGTCCCCCGGCGGGAATCGAACCCGCAAGCTCTTGCTCCTCAGGCGGACATTCGCCCACCGAGCCACAGAGGTCGTCCAATCTATCTGCACACATAGTATAAATAATATTACTATTTCGGGGGATTTAATATTAAGGGAATTTAATCACAGTCCCCAGACGCGTCAGTTTATGTTAAAGAAACTACTCAACGGATCTATATTGGCGATGCAAAGATTATCCGCACGCCTCTAGCGGCGAAATTTAGAAATTGTCTAAAAACGACACTTTGTGTGTTTTTATCTGATTTGTACTTATTATTTATGTATTTCCCTGACGTTAATTGTAACGAAAACTGTTAAAGTGTCGTTCTTAGACAGCTTCACAATTTTGACACTAGAGGCGCTAGTAATCTTTGTATCGCCAATACAGATCAAAACTATGTGGTTTACAGCAGCAAGTATAGACATTCAAGAGGAAGATTTATGTATCCATACCGGAACGGGCCAGCTTGTCCATACTTATTACTAATTAATAACATTATAAACAGGTAAATTTTGTGAGATTGTGAGAATGCTTGTGACGTTGTAGGGGAAGGTAAACTCTGGATCTAATGAACCGATGTGGCTTTTTACAAATATGAGATACAGCGGGCAATAATACTCAGAGGTACATTCGCATGAAAACAAGTCTTTGAAGTTATTATCTTTTTAAAGAACCCAACTAAAATTATAAAACTCGCACCAAATGAATGTTTCTTAACCGATTCGCTTTGCATTTCGTATGAATTTAACGATAATAGTTTGGTACATGTAACGTTATCTGGGTCGTGATTACAAATACCTTAAGTGTAAAAATAAACTAAACCAAAATTGATTAATTTGGAACTATGATGGTGTGTGAAGGTAGGCCTCTCACACCGAAATAATGGGCTTATGTCCAGTGGACAGTCTTACATCTGAAATGAAGAGTTTAAGATGATGATGATGTAAGTTGCTACTAGAAATTAAAGCTTTTTGTATTTTAATCTCTCTTTTCTTTTCTGTACCTACACTCTTCTTCCTAACCTACTCATATTTTGCATCACGTTACAGTATATAGGTTTGATAACTAAAAAAATTCTTATAGGGTAAAGCACGTCTTTGTACATAACCATTTCATTATTACCTTCATATTTTTAAATAATTTATGAATTTCATGGATTTATAATTAGCCGAGAAACGGCTCAAAGCCATTTGTAATAACTGAAAACCATTAAATGAAGCTTATGCCCAACAATGGACGTTCTAAGTCCGTTTAAAAATACTTTTGAGTCCAGTTTCAGTTTCAGTTTCTTGTAAATTGGACTCTGCGCTTGAAGCGACAATTTGCCAGTGTCGAGTTAAATAAAATTATAAAGTGAAAAGATGTTACTTCAGTTCAACGCCATTTTGCGTCTCTCGTCTCCAATTCAAAAAATCCTTTTGAGTCCAAGTAGGAAGCAAGGACCATTGCGTTTTGACATAACGTCGTTTTATGTCACTGTCATCAACTGTCAATATTAATATTTCTATTCAAGCCAGATCTATTCAACATTTCTAGAAAAGTTGAATGATTATTATACTAAATTATAGTTTGCGGATTGCATAATGACACAATATTACATTTGGAGGTTGTTTGCATGATACGTAATGTCGCTTCGAGGTAAGTAAAGTATTTGTGTAATCAAGGTTAGGCAAATGTCATTAATTCACTACCACGCAAAATAAAATTAAAAAAAAGTTTTCATAGGGATAATATTTGGCCCTAACGAGTGTTTGCATTTAAAACTTTATCTAATCTCATCCTTGTACAGAATTAAACGAAAGGTAATTACGTTATTTTACTTAGATATTACTATATCTATCCTAAAAAAAATATATTTTTCTGTCACCGAGGTTAGTTTAATGAAACATGTTGCTGTTTTCCATGTAGTACAATATCCAGCAACAATTATTTATTTAATGGCACTTCCGTCGGCCATCATTTCCTCGCATCTTTTCTAAGGTTTAAATGTGCCAAAGCAATGGCCAAAAACTCCAATCGCCAAAAGATTTTTGCAATTGAATTTTTTCAAGAACACTTTTTGCTATACCCAGGCAAGCCTTAAGCACGTGGGCCTTCCTTTCCCACGCTTTTGCGCAAATCAAGAAAAGGTTTTTTTTACAAAATTGCAAATACCCAAACACGTGTGGAATGAAAGCCTTAAGATCAGCTGATTGTGTAAAAACGCAAGAGAAAATCGACCTTGATTTCTTAAGAATAGCATCAGTTTTTCCTTATTGTTGCCTATCAGCTGATCCGCAAAGGTATGGTCATAGGAAATTGTGCCAATACTTTAATAATACAAGACTCAAAATATAATGTCAAAAATTGCATACATGAAACTGATTTCTTCACTGGTATCTCCCAAGATTTATTTGTTGAATTTGATATAAAAAGTTGCATAAATAGATGAGTTCTAAAGTTTCATAAAGGTATGCACGTGACACGTGTTCACAGAATAGGATCGATTTAATATGGAGTATTCAAAACTTTTGACGTTTAATTCTGTATACATCTATTGAGAAGATTTCATAGAGATTCGTTGTGCGGAGGAATTAGAAAGTCTGGGAACAAAAAGCTTCTGATTTTTGCATCTTGACAGGATGATGTTTATGATCTCAAATAACATTTTTAATAAACGCAGATTGGCAATAGAATAACAATCCATTTAACGGATTTAATCCCCACATAAAAAAAAAAAATCTGAGGTAAATGTGTCAATGTGTGTCAGAAGTTCATAACACATTAACTTTAAGTCGCCTCAAAAAAACGTATATTTTTTTTTTTATTTTGCTGCCTAATTTATTTCATATAATGCAATTTAAACTAATAAATTAGTCCACTTGTCTTACATCTCAACATCTACAAACAGCAATACGAATCCTAAAACAGCCCAGGTGCTACCAAACGAGTAACCAAATAAGTATTTCACAAACACAATCTCTTCGCGAACGATCGCCAAACAATGGGACAAAGCAAGGACGATTTTAGTTCACTCTATTAAAACGCCATTAATCTTGGGCCAACTTATCACTAACCAAAACCAACCTCAATTTGAACTTTAAGTCTACAAACATAAAGTTCAAAATAATACATGATGTTGCAGAAAACGAATTAGTTCATATACCGTTGCATTACGGTATACTTTTCTGGGGAGATTTTTGTTGGATGTTAGGTTATGTTGGTGAATGGATGTCGTATTGCAATGCATCCAATACCTTCCGTTTTGGATGGATTTGCGTATAACGGGACGATTTACATGACAATGTGTAAGTGGATAGGTTATGGTTCACCCTTTGGAACACAATGTCTTTGGATGCCCCGTTATAAAAATAATAAGGATTAAAACGATGCTATTCAATGATTTATGTATGTATCCTGAATCATTTATACATGAATAGCATTATTTAGTTTACGGATAGAAGATGTTATATAGCTCATTTAATAATAATCTTATAGAAAAAAAATGTGGTAAATACCAATTTTGGAAATTGATAATAGAAAATATCGAAAATACTTGTCTTGTGAAAGAACCTAAGCCCGCTCAATTTGTGTGACGTTATTGTAACAAAATTTTATTTGTACCTATAGTAGCAATAACATTAAAACATGATCAGTATTATAGGTTTTTTTTATTCTATTGGAATGTATGCATTAAATAAACATCTCATCATGATCATTAGATTTACTGCCTCTAACAATTCTTCATTTCACAATTCTTGTCACGGACATACAATTTATCTATCTATTACAATACATATAAGGATAAATACCATATTTCCTTCAACTAAACATCTCGGATTACATGCGTATGACATCACTGATTTAAATCATGTAGAATGAGGTAAAGCGCCACGGAGAACCATTTACGGCGCTCTAATCATGAGAAAATGCAGTCTAAGTAATAATTCTTAGTATAGAGGGATTTTTATAGGCAATTTATATTATTTATGATTCTATTTGCAATTTATCCGTCTTATCATTGTTTAGATAAAGTTTGAATTAAACTGCAAGTTACGGAGTTATTTATACAGTTATTAGTTAGCTTTGTGTTTTATTTTAATTAAATGATAACTTGCAGTGCCGCGTGGTATTACCTGAGTTGATTGGATGCTCGCGCGGAATTTGACTAATTATTAGGTTTTTTGATCATTCGCAACGATAAGACGGGCCTCACCGGACGCTTATTTTTGATTACGAAGTAATTAGATTTAGACCGGCAAGGGTTAGAATGGCAGTTGGACAGTCGTACTTTATTTATTTATGCAACATTAATTTGTTTAAATTATGGTTTTTAAAACTGTATTTACTATAGACGAGTTATTCATTATATAGACATTTAAGTACATATTTTGAGTTATTAGACCTATAGGCAGGCCACCTGCTCGATGGTACCAGTTAGTGCGGTAGATACTTTTCCTCAAAACGAAATCGATCAAGTATGTGTAAGTATTGGACGATGTTTTTGAATAAGATAAGTCTCATGAAGAACATGTAAATACAGCTAGGAATACATAGATGTCGTTAAGATCGAAATCAGTCAGGCACACACAAACCGCTTGATGTTGATGATGATATTGAAATATTTACGCATGTCAAATTACTAAGATTTACAAGATAAATATTGACCCTGTCATCTTTTGAACAGATCTTTAAGAATTGGATAGTCTCCATAATAAGGATCTCATAAAATAAATTGATTTTTCTCCATCAATCTGATCGACCACAATACCTTTAAAGCCAAGTTCTCAGCTACAACAATTGATTGTTGACCGAACTTATCGATTTCATGATCTTATGGACCATTGTGAGAAGGATGGGGCGAAAAAATATTGTCTATGGATTGCGTAACGGTAATGCTTTGTGCTTTGTTGAATGGCATAAAGGAATATTCAGGATCATTATCTATGCGTATGTATTTTCTTATAATTACATTTTTTTGCTGAGTAAATTTGGAATATATAAGAAATATAAGGGCTAGGCATCAAAATAAACGGCGAATACATTACTTGGTTTAGATTTTTTTGTAATTTTTCCATAGTAATCTATTTGAAAGTTTAGGTATGTTATCCGAAATACTATAATAGTATCCTAAATATTTCTAGGTTACAAAAATATTACCATTGCAGAGGTTAAAGAGTAAATAAATTGACAGGAATTTAAAACGTGTACCCCTTTGAATTTACTCATCTAACTTCAAACGTTCGAGAATGTTACATCTGCTTCCACATGCTATTGCAAAATCCAAACGCATTATACGTGACTGAACAAAAAACCTACAAGAAATGTGTGCCAAATCAAGGAAACCACAAGACGGCTGCGCTTCCAAAACATTAGCGTTCTATTTAAAAATCAAAAAAAGAAATGCACCAGATGCAAAGCAGGTACCAGCCAGCATCATGTTGCAAATTATATAACCCACCAAAATCTAAAAGTCTTCCCACACCGTGACGAGCTTACAAAACCCCGACTTTTGAATTCCGAAAGGTAGTCAAACACAGCTTGCTCGACAGCTGGTAAGTTACGGAAGGTAGAAAAAGTAGCGCGTGCTAAGAAAAAATATGCGGGCACAAGTTGAAAGCTATTCTGCCGGGCTTAGAAAAAAAAAGAAAAAATATCTATGGTGCATGTGATTTCCGCGAATAGTGTGAAATGTATTTTTAGATTAGCGTTGGCGAGACGACAGATGTTTTGAATCTTAATGCTTGAAGCATATTAAGTATAAGATAATTTTCAAACAATGTACCTTAATGTTTTTAAGTAGTAGAGTGTAATTATATCAATGTCTTTTAAATTGCGATAACAATGCGCTTAAAATATTTCTATGGTATATGAAGTTAGATTTTTTTCCAGAATTTTATTTTCATCGATTTATTCATGTATTTGCCAGAAACACTAACATCTTTTAATAAGGTAATAAAACGTATTACATAACAGAAAAAAAAGAAGAAAGCTTATTGAGCCAAAACTAAAAATGTTTATAACAAAAGCTAATATAATAAATTATCTATGCTGAAAAAAATATTTTAAAATCGAATTTTCTATCGAAAATATTTAAATAACTATGCTCTACGCAGATATGCTTAAATTACCTTTTTGTCAAAACAAAGTGATTTATATATTTATAAATAAATAAATAAAATATAAATAAATAAATAAAATTACATAAATTTTTTAAATATATTTCTGTACCCAATAAAATAATAAAGTTTTCTTGTTTACAAAAAAACCTCCGAAACAGAGAGGATAAAGAAGAGGTCTGTTATGTAACATTATCGCCCCCAATTATTTAATTTTTCAAAAACACCACTATCCGGAAGCGATACGAAGACACGTGGATACTTGATAGACCACACACATTGAACCGTGTTTAACTGAGAAAATTATTAGAGTTCCGTAATATGTTTTAATTATAATTTTTTTTTTTGTTTTGTAACATTATGAACATTACTATGATCTATTCTTAGCCCTACCACGAGTTGCCACTTACGATTCTTGGCGATTACAACATCTTGAAATCATACGACAAATTTTTTACAACAAAAATTTTTAAATTGGCAAAAATAGCAACGCGTGGTAGAGCCTATCAGATAAAAGAAATATAGTAAAATACTAATACGTTATTCTAATTGAAATTAGTCGAAATATCGTGAAAACTCAATATATCTTTCAGAATTGTTGGTAAATGAATGCACCTATTAATTATAATTGGACAAATCAAATATTATTCTAAGGATACAGTCAGGGCTTAAAAAAATACTTGATATTTTTTTTTACATTTTGGAAGCTTTGAAATATTTTTACATTGTGATGCTGTGTGAGTAGTCCGGAAATATTTATTTATTTATTTATTATTGAAAAATACAGAATAAAAGTGTACTTGATGCACAAAGGTGAATAAACTCAGGTGAATTATGTACATGTATGTATAACGCCCCGATTTTTATAATAATATTCTATAAGTAGGTATTTTAAATGGAATTAATAAAAAACTCATAGATGCGTCCCCCTCATAGATATCTAGTGGGCGTATATTCGACTGTGGGCGTCCTACACTATATGGAGAGCTGATAAAGAATTAATATACATTATCAATGTATACTTATATCACAATAAGACCAATAAGACCGCACATTACGCATTCTAGGTTGAGTTTTAATTTCTCATTGTATATTCTATTCTATTATATAAATGTTGGCCTGTAAAGGGGACGGATGATAGAAGAATACATGCGACAGAAATGCGAATGTTGAGATGGATGTGCAGTGACATGGAAGGATAAAATAAGAAATGAGTATATAAGAGGAACTTTGAAAGTAGCACCAGTGACAGAGAAGTTGAGAGGAAATCGGTTGGCATGGTATGGACATATTATGAGAAGGCATGAATGTCATTTGACGAAAAAAGTGTTAGATATGTGTGTCGATGGATATGTGGGAAGAGGTAGGCCAAAGAAAAGATGGATGGACTGTGTGAAGGATGACATGTGTGTAAGAAAGGAGTGAGTGTTGAGATGACGCGTGACAGAGGAAAATGGAAGGATAAAACATGTTGTGCCGATCCCACATAATGTGCATAAGGGCAAGAAAATTATGACTTTATATTCTATTATATTCTATTCTATTCTATATAATCCTACTGAACCCTCGTCACCAAGCTTGTTTACCCCAACTTACCCTATAGTAATTTATTTGGTAAACAAAGGGTGAGTTGGGTAATACGGGCGCGATGTCTGAATCTGATAGCACAAGTGATTGCATCCTGATGTGCGCGGGCGCAAGCTGAGTAGCCTAATTATGCACAGACACCCTATGTCCTTTTCCGTACTCTCAACTAAGAATTAACTAACGTAAAGAGGTAACACGCTTATTTTCGTATGTATATATAATTATATTCATCATATCAGCTGTAAGAGGTCCGCATTGGCGCTCTTTGAGGAATAACTTTGGCGCTCTTCAGCTTGGAGCGCCTCGGCTTGGTGCTCTTAGTGGAATGTCCCAAATATTTATATTTATTTATTTAAAATTCCATCGAAGTCGAGCCCGCGACCGTATCACTTTGTAACTGATTAATTAACCAAGAATCCTGTACGTTTTGTTTTAATTGAGTTGCGCGGGCGCAGGTCCGTTATGCACCTAACAGGTGCGCGTGGTCGAGATATTTTGGTCTCGCAAAAAACATGGAGTTATTCTAGATGATTTATTAATGGAGCCTAGAATGTTACCTCCTTACTTCAAAAATATTAAACACGTCTTAGACACGCGTTCAACAGTAGTTTATCAGAGCGTTGTCTAGCGTTTAGCGTGTCTAAGTCGTGTTTATGTTTTTTTTTGTGGGAAGTCCGTTATAGGCTGTAGGCATTTAAGGACTAACACAAAAAAATTACGTATCTATGTATGACTAGGATTTATTTATCCCTGTCAATCACATAAATAAATGTATGAATGTAATATATAATTAACTTTATCATAAAATTATAAACGCAACGCCAAGTTTGTATCATACAAAATGCATAGAACAAGATTTTTTTCTGATTGATGTAAATATAAATTTCAATTCTATTTTATGGTATGTACTTTTTACCGCGGGAAAATCCAAACAAAGATGAAAAAGCTGCAAACTATTTTTTTCCTTTAAACGTTTTATAACATTTCTTGAAGTTTCATTATTACAAATCTCATTATGTTGGTATTTCTATAATAGTGTTATTTCATCACCACAAACAATATATTCTCGGAATTATTTATCTGCCTTATATGTGCAGACAGCATGCCAAACTTCCTGATTCTGTTACAATAACAAATCTGATGTTGGTCTAGAATGTTTGCATAAAGCGTAACACGGTTTTAACCAGCAACATTTAACTATGAAACAAATATTTTACTGACTAGTAGTGCCCCGCGCTATAATGGATTTTCATTTTACCGGGTCCTGTCTCAGGTTCCAGAGAATCTGTGTGCCAAATTTCGTTTAAATCACTTAAACGAAATTTGGCACACACAAGTTTTAAAATAAATAAATACATATTCCCGGACAATCCACACAACATTTAGCACCGTGGTTTTTACCTTTAGAGCTTAAAGATTGGGTTACGGGTACTAGACATCTGATATACTTAATATAAAAGGCATGCATGCATGTATAGATATTTTTATCATACATATTAAACTGCCAGACCAAGGAGAAAGTGATTGCAGAACGTATGTACAAACACTTGACTATGGATATGTTATAAGAATTTATTATATTTTTCGAATTATCCGAATACGAGAACACGACCAAGCAATTTTGTTATGCTTTGGCTACAATAAGAAAATTAAAAACTTAAATCAACAACTTCTAGTATGTAAAATATAAATAATTAAATACTGACGCTTATTAAACTGAAGCTTATTAAATTTTATTCAGTTGGGATGCTTGCAAAACAACAGTTTTCATATAAAAACGAATCGAAATTCAGGTTCCACGGATTTCTGAGATAGAGATTATTGTTTTGAGTATTAACATAAAAAAAATGGTTGAAGACAATATTATGTTATTAGGCCTTTTATGTATTTATATTGGATTATTGTAAAATTTTTCCTAAAATAGAGTAGCTACATTAAAATATATATATATTAAAGTACAAGTATTACATATTATTGTGTAACAAAATCACTTCACTTAACTTACTTTCTATCCGTCTTAAAGGTTTCTAGTAAAAATATTGATTTTTAAATTCTCATAGAAAATTGCTAATTGTAAGATTGTTATTCTAAGGAACGGGTAGGAGCCACGGTAGCTTCCTTCATTAATTTTCGGCATCTGTAAGTCTTGCATCTGTCTGACATTGTAAACGGGGCAGTAGATCAACTCTGTGAATTGGTAAACTCTAGTTTAAGTTTTCTTTCAACTCGATTATTTTTGTGAATTGCAAGCTCCTGCGTAGAAATGCTTCCTCACGGTAGTATTGTAATGTAATGCTCAAAATCGAATCTGTAATGTTACATTACACGCGAATGCTCGCTTTGAGGAGCAACTTAAGAGATCTATCAGGCAGAAACCCGTCAGACGAACAAGCGTTACGCGGTCAGAACATTTGCCTTTGTATTTGTGTTGTTCGGAACAAGGAACGCTTGACTATTCTCTGCTATACATCCCCTTGTATGATTTACATCAAAACTATGTGTTATATTGCGATATCATTCACAGCAATGCAGCACATGGGTTAAAGTGTTGATGGAGGTGAAGAGTGTTTATCTAACACTTTACATAATTTGATATCTAATTTCCCGCTTTTCCAACGGATATGTTCAATGATTAGGCGAAATTGTAGGTAGTTAAAGGTAATGAACGATAGTTTAAATAAGGAATTTAAAGGAATGTTAATTTGCAATCCAACAAATATAATTTAAAAGTGTGTACGCGGAATCATATATTATTTTGATTGAGAGATATTGGCTTTTAAAAGTTTAATGATGCTTAAATTCAGTTATGAAAGCCATTATTTTTATTAGTACGATATAAACCATATTTTTTTTAATCTTTCTCATTCCTTCGTTGTTACAAAATTCACTAAACTTCATGTGAAGAAGAAGATATGCTACTACAACAATTGTACTATGTCCCGTGACCAACAAAAAATATCCTTTTTTGGAGAAAAAACTCAATCCTTTTGCAGCCCCTTCAACCCCTTCTAGACATTTTAAGCCAGTGATGCATGACAGCTACTAAAACGAAACTTCTTGGTGCGAATGATTGATTTGTTTATTTTTAAAAGGGTTGCTTTGCTAGTATTAATTCAAATGAGTAATCCAGTTAGTTGTCATTGTGCTTTGTCGTGTCTAAAACGGTCACAACGGCAGTTAGGTAATCCTTATTGAATATCTGGAATTTGTTTACTGTGCCGAAATTATTTTTGCAGTTGGCTTTTAAATGAAAAATCTTTTATAATCTTGGATTGTAACATTTTAAAAGTAGAAAGAAAAATAATGAAAGAAATCATTTATTTGCTGCTAAACACAAATTAAATTAACATAAAAATTATAAAAAAGTACTAATAGATAAAAAAATCCTAACAAGAGATTAGATTAATAAGCAAAGAAATTGTTTTATTTCATATATAATGTTTACTTATTTATATTTTCTTCACGAGATTAAAAAATTAAATGAACAATATATCGCTATAATCGATATAAAAATCAGACAAGTATGAAAAATAAATACGAATTCTAATTAAATCTATTCTCATTTGTTAAAAAAATATTTGGATGTTTGCCATAGGTATAAAAACTTTGATGCTCTAAAATATAAACATGAATGAGTATCAATTATCTTGTAAAAGAGTTATTAAGAATCCGTTTTATTTATTGAATGAAAGTTATTTCTAACTAAATCGTAAATTACTCAGCATTTTTAAATAAATATCCCGAGAATCGCTCATTACTCATAGCGGAGTATTAGAAATCTGTTGATCACGAGGAAAATATTGTATAGTAAATACGGAAATACCGACGTAAAAATAAATTTAGATCTTACGAACTTCCGGTAAAAAGAATGTACATAGTATTGCCAACAATTTAAAATTCTTGAGTCTCTAGTCTCTTCTCTACATTGTAGTATAGATTAGTTTACTTTTTGCAATATACATTGTAAAATATATTTCTTAAGACCAATTAATTCTCTTATCGCCTTTATTGCATTTCAAGAAATAACATTGATTAAAACCAAACCCACAGCTTATTTATGTTATCATTCGTTTCTAAAACCTAAAATTAAATGCCGAAAACATCTTATCTCTTTAATGTTTTAAGGCACCTGCTTTTTGCATTAGGTTTTTGTATGCAAGGTGTTTCTTTTTTGACATTAGATACTGACATAATCTGCGTTTCGGAGCTAAAACCAGCAGGTGAAATAAAAAAGTAAATTGATTCCAAATTCAAATTTTAAAGCGTGTTCCGATTCGAAACATCTTGGTAACGTCTTGTAAAGAGGTTGGCAGCTTTTAAAGAGGTTTTATTTGGTATGTTATGTTATGTTGTTCTGTAAAGTTTTAAGTTGGTAATAAAAAATTTAAGATAAATGTCGCATAATAGGTACGCAGTGCAGTTGTTTGGCCATAAGATGTTTCCGTAACGAAAACGTGGTATTATTTTTGTTCTGATTACGGTAATGTAAACAATTATTTGCTTATTGATATGATGAAACAATTCTTCCATTCCTTTCCGTAATTTGATTTATTTATAAATAATATACTTTAAAAGTAATTCGTAATTTTTTTCAGTAGCTCAGTACTAATTATGTTAGTTAAGTAAGTTCAAGTTTTAATGGTATATTTACATAATTTTTAAATTTATAAGTACAATACGCTTTTTACATACCTTAGAGACCTAATAAGTAGCTACGCTTAATTTGTTACATAAATAAACTATGTGCGTCGTCTCACTAACCAGGGTTATAAAATATTAGTGTAAAATTTGAAGCACAAGTAACAAAATTGCATGGTAATTGGCATCCGTCATTACTAGGAAGTCCCGTATTGCGCTGTGTACTTGTTTGAGCGGCCGGCAGGTGACGCGCGCCGCAGCTGCCGGCCAAGGTTACTGCGTCCACGCCGTAGGGATGTGCTGGTTCAGCTCACTAGATGGATACAAAGTGAGAGAGAGGGAGAGAAAACATTTATTGACACAACATACACACATAACTAGGAAAAATACAATAAAATAAAATTCTAAATAAACATAAATTATTGAATGTGTTGTGCCAAAAGGTCTCGCCTCAACATATGCGAATCTACCTTTAGATAGAATTGCACTGGTTTTCAGACTAGACCTTAAGTGGTAATTCACAATTGGCTTAGACTTTAAGCTTTGACTGTTTATACCCATATGTTTTCTGTAATTTTAGTCATATTACGTTTTCTAAGTTATTTTAATTTCCGCTATACTACATATTGTAAGTGTAAGCAAAACATATACATACATAAAATACAGGCACTGATTTTAGCATAAGTTGGTTTTGTATTAAAAAAAATAGTCTTAAGGATTTCTTTAAGACTTTTATATTGAAAACTATGGGAATTTGACATGTTATTTTATAGTCTACAATTTAAAATTTTTGTCTACGTACTCGTATACAAAATTTTTAAATTGTAGATAAAAATATACATGAAATTTTTTTTATTATTTTTTAAGATGAAATAAAATAAATTCTTAATCAGTCTTTATTATAATAAGTACTGAACCTTTTGAATGTTATGAAACGTTTGTGTTAGACCTTCATATTCTCTCATTATAAAATGTATAAAATAAATTGTGGGTAGTTTGATTATAATAATACCACATATGTTTACAATTAGTAAAATGTCATATTTTTCTCTTTTACCTATAGAAACACTCTTCTCGCCACTCCATGTCTAGCTGAACTAAATATTACTTCTCACATGAGATATTAAACAAAATTTAATATTATATTCAATAGCTAATAAAATATAATCATATATCACTTAAAAGTTAACGCATATAAGTGTCTAAAAAACAGATACCAAAGTTATTTATTACTTGAAAATGGCGATTACTTATCCTATTTTAAACGAATCAACTATTTTTATCTGTTTCAAGTACGTGAAAAATATTACTATAGTTAGATATTCAAAAACCAAAATTATTATTTAAAACAAATTTATGAAAACCACCATCAAAAATTACATTTATATGCTAAACAGTCGAATATTAATAATAATCTTATTTGTCTTAACCGCAACGTATTTTTTATTACTGGCGGCGACATCATGGACTTTATTATTTATCGTTTGATATTCCTTATAACAGATTGCTTAACATAAAACATATTATTAACCACTTAGGAAGAACAACAAAAATAATTTAATCGAAGCTGAAAACAAAAGCTCGCACATACCCACACCGGCATTCCAAAGCCATAAACGAGTCGATCTATTTATAACCGTGTCCCATCACTAGTGCAGTGACCACGTGGCGCGCACGCGCGTGGATGCGTCCCAACCACATGGGACCCTAGGACGCTAATAAGTTAATTCGGTATGGTGGCAAGCTTTATCCTGAAACTCTCAGACGGATTTTGCGAATTTGATAGGTTCATTCCGCATGTCAGTAAAGTCTGTTCAGTCGTTTGAGCGTTCTGTTCACATATCGACGGTGCAGTGATAATTCCCGATAAGTGTGCAAAATTAGCTTACGTTTACTGTAAATATCACTAGAAAGAGTAAAAAATTCAGATACTTTAAGGCCATTAAACGTATTTAGGATTTATTTGCATTTATCGTGTGAAATAGTTTTAGTACGTATATTTTTTAATTTATTGTTGTTTGTAAACAAATAGGTTTCATATATTTTTAAACTATGTGATTCGTAATTTCATCAAAAAGGTTCTACTATTAATAATTCACATTCACATGCACTTTTCTTCGAATTTCCAATATTTCCTACAGCATGTTCATCGAATGATGCAGTACCAATACCTTAACACGGAAGTACATTTCAAATTTTAGAATATCGTTTCCCAAAAAGGTTCTAGTAGACAGCACGCGAAGTACTTACCTAATAACCAAACTTCTTATGCGCTTTAATTCGAATTTCAAATTTTAGAAAATCTTTTCCCAAAAAGGTTCTAGTAGACAGCACGCGAAGTACCTAACCAAACTTCTTATGCGCTTTAATTCGAATTTGTCGAAACTGCTCCATTTTCCATTGTTATGCAGTTGGTACGTCGGTCGGTACCTTGGTACCTGATTACGTCTAAGACGTTCCCATAAAGCACGTCGTTAGCGCGCCCACCTGCCAGAACGTGTAGGAAGTCGGCGCTTACTGCTCTCTCAACTGGAGCGAGCGTTCACATCGTCTCATCTGATGTCTGCGTACCTTAAGAAAATCTATTCCGATTTTTTAACACCAGATTAAAATTAGAACAGCAATAAAGGTTGGATCATCATCATCATAGTACTGTTGGGACACATTGATTTCTCTCTTGACGAGAGATGTAAGACCTTAATTCACCACGCTTGCCAAGTGCGGGTTGGTGAATGTCACATAACTCTTCAAAATTCTCAGATTATGCCAGTTTCCTCACGATATTTGCCTTTACTGATAGAACCGTTTAAAACTCACATAGATTTTTTAAGTCGTATAAATCCAGAGGTAAGACGAAGGGTAATATGGCGAAATTAAAATGTCGCCATTCTACAAAAAATTGTATCTCAAACATTATAGTGAGACGTCAGATCTTCAATCTGTCGTCTTAAAGTATCACCGACACGGTTTCACAAAAGTATACAAGTTATACTTGTAAATCTTCCTCTTGGATTATTCTGTTGCTGAAAACTGGATTAATACTTTGTACAGTTTAAGAGATATAAGCAAACAGACTGCAGCGGTGCTTTTTATATTAAAAAGTTATGACAAAAAACACTTTGCAATTTTACAATCTCTACTAAAGATCACAATAAAATCAGATACTATTATATTGCACCAATCAACATCACATTATATTAACTTATCAAAAAACGGACAGACAAACCTATAATAGATGTTAATAAACAATATAGTGAAGATGTAAAAGCTATACAGGGTGCCATAAACATGCTGTAGTTTTAATCCGCCTATCGATAGGGCGCATTGTAAATGGATCAGTAAATTAATAGTGGGTATTATCGAAAACAAAACGGCTAGATATTAAAAAAACACCTATTAACACCTGTTATTTTACAACTCACATAATAAGTATAAGCACTCCTATTTACATTCCCTCTGCTGGGACACAGGGAATTCTCTTTTGACGAGAGACTGTGAGGTTTGGTGAATGTCACATGTCAAACTCTTCAATAGGAGGAGAACACTTACTACGAGACCTGTTTATTTGTTTGCTAGCTGGCCCGTTCTAGATTTTACCAGATGCTGTATTTCTGGATTTCCTTTCCTTTAAATCACTCTACCTATTACAGAAAACCACATAAAGATCCGTTCAATAGTTTTTGAGATTATCCGAA
Organism: Gymnoscelis rufifasciata; assembly: GCA_929108375.1. Lineage (NCBI taxonomy): Eukaryota > Metazoa > Arthropoda > Insecta > Lepidoptera > Geometridae > Gymnoscelis > Gymnoscelis rufifasciata. Next base: position 9,669,508 of record OV815321.1, on the reverse strand, counting down.
ACTAGAAAACAGGCAGAAGGACTTTTATTTATAATATGTCTAGATTATTTTGTCTTAGTGTCATGAGGTAATTATAACATGAGCTAGTATTTCTTGCAATTAGAATACTATATGAAAAATGGGTACAAAAAAATATACAGGACGCACAATAAATGAATTCGAAAAATAATGATTTCTAAACAATCCTCACAGCAACATCTAGCCCTCTGGTAAACTCGTACCTTATGGTGCGGTTCAAGACATCTGATGTAATTGATATAATAGACATATATATAGTTTTTTTTTGTTTAGACGTCATCACATCGTTCCTTTCTCTTCAGAGATACATAAATAGATGTTGGAACATACAAAAATAGTTTTTTTTCACAAGTCACTAAAGTTAAAATGACGATAGATTAATTTAATCATAAAACACTTTTGAGCACAACTGTTTTTGATCGCTAAATTAAGCAGCCGTAGCTGTAGCCGCTAAGAACAAATAAAAAGATGGAGCCGAGATACTGTCACAGACAACGTTTGTACGTAAACACCTTTATTTTGAACAAAAGCACTGTTATGACGGGCAGCTGGCAGATAAGATTAACGAGAGCGTACAGGGTGTTACTAAAGTGTATTATTAGGTTATAAAGTTAATAATATTTAGTTTACTATAAATAAATGGGGTCATGGTGAATTTATTTTATTTATTTCTTTATCTACGATACCTAGTGTTTATCTTTCTAACTAAATATAAAATTAAAATTGATTTAAGTAGTGTTTCATAATTAATTGTCATTTTATGCTGTTTTATTATCTTTTAATGTCGCTTTCAGCGATAAGCCAGCCCATTGTACTTGTTCTTTTTCTTTTCTATTATGTTGTGTACAATAATGTGTTAATTGATTGATTGATTGATATAGTCTAAAATTGTCGTAAACAAAAAGAATAGCATGGTACAAGAATAAACAGTGACAGTCATAGATAACTTTGAAGACTCTCATACATTAACCACATAATATCCAAGGTTCATCCGACAATTAGGCCATGTTCTTAACAATATTTTATAAGAAAAGTTTCTATTGTTGTTGCATTATCTGCTTAGTTTGGGGTTAGGTGATGCTGTGTGAGTAGTCCGTAAATATTTATTTATTTATCTTTGAATGTAAACGATCATTGTGGATTATTCTGTCACCAACCGCTGAAGAATAAAGAACTATAAATAACTCTAACTCGAGACGATCATTTACAACAACTCTAACAGAGTCAACTAAAAAGCTTCACTAAGCATTTCATATAGAAGATAATTTAAATCTATTTCTTTTTATATTTTTGTTATAATTGGAACAAATTTATAAATTCTCTAAGAACTTCTATTATATATTATACGCTTATAAAATACGCTGTTTTAACACCAACAATATCCATATATTTTTAAATGGGTCTTGTCCATAGTCTATATTTTACATAATTGGAAAAGTTAGTTTAGTTATTTTAATATAGTAGGTAGTTATATCTCTTTATAGAGCACAATTAATACAACGGTATACCAGCATCCTGTATATCCAAGATGGCTGATCAACAGATAAAAGAGTCGTGATCCGCGAATTCAACAACGCGTCAAAATTTCGACACGCCGCGTATTACAGAGAGCAATGTGAGAAACTGTGATAATATCTCTAAATACTGCACAAACTAAATAGTCAACTATTTTAACAACCCGTTCTTTACGTTTACGCACAGTTTACGTGAGTAAAACCCGTTTTCAAAATAGTGTAACCCGTTCTCGCGAAGTGTAACCCGTTCTTTGTTTGTCAATGAGCATTTTTCCTAAGCCCGTTATTAGTACCAATTGCTTATTGAGTAAAGGTCTCTTCCATAGTCTGCCAAACTTTCGGTCCCTCGCGAGTTTCACGCGATTGGCATGATGACTACGAAAATAGGTATTCAGTTTAGTCCGTCAACTAGAACAACGATCAACGAATGCAGCTTTGTCTTATGGTTCTGGTCATTTTTAACCCCTTATTTTTGAGGGAAATAATGATGATGACTCAAATTAATAATCTAATTTTGTACGCTGCAGACGTTATTAAAATGAAGGTTGTAGCGGCTGTAGTTATTTATTATTAAGACCCGGCCGAGTTCGAATACTGTATAGATTATTACCGTGATCAAGGAGTAATATTAGAATTAGAATAAGAAGGAATAATATTACGTCACGCCCTTGCCCGAGCGCTGGCGATGCGCAAATGACTGAAATTTCAACAAAGACTGAAGCACTGGACAAACATATTACGGGGAAATGTTTATTAGCAGTGAGCATTACGCCAAGAAAAGCGTCGAGCATTCGCAAGAATTTTACTACTAGAATAACTTATGGAAATACTAATATGTGTAATAGGCTTGTTTTGATGGTATTGGATACCATCATAATAACCATAAATCTAAATTTAAAATTTAAGAAAAACCCCCGATTCCCATGCCTTAATTTCCTTAAACGTAAAACAACATAATATTTTGTAATGTAGACGCGATGCGATTTCATTTGATACCCCACACTAGTATATTTGCAGATTTTCGGTTTTCCTTACCCACTCTCACCCCCATAACTTTTAAACGGCACAACCGATTTTCATGAAACATGTCTAAGAACACTCGCGCCAGACTCACCTTTCATACAAAAAAAACTAAATTGAAATCGCTCCATCCGTTCGGGAGCTATGGTGACACAGACAGACAGACAGACACACAGACAGACAGACAGACAGACAGACAGACAGACAGACACGTCAAACTTATAACACCCCTCTTTTTTGGTCGGGGGTTAATAAGCCCAATATCCATCACATGATAGAAAATTATAAACCGCGTATCAAAAGGATCGAAACATTCTTAACCATCAAACTGTCCTAGGTAATACGTCTTATTAGCGGTAAATCACTAGAAATAAACGGTACATTAGCTCTCACCCGCCATCGAATAAAACAAAATTTAAATAAACGTCATGTAACTATGAATGACATCCTTCACATGATTTGAAATAGGAACGTAAATCAGTTGCGCAAGTTCAGCAGAAGGTGGCGTCACTAATACGTCATAATTGGCTGCCATGTTGGAATGTTGTTTTGAAAACAGAAGACAATAAGATTTTCAGGATGTACTCAAATTGTGGTAGTAAATAAAGTGGATATGGCATGATAAACATTGCATGACATTGCGTTTAATCCGAGCGAAGAGTATCTTTATGTATATAATTCTTCTGTGAGTGTGTATGTCACTGAACTTCTCTCAAACGACTGGACCGATTTTGATGAAATTTTTTGTGTGTGTTCAAGGGGATCTGGTAATGGTTTAGATTCACAATACGGTCAACTGGATATTGTTTTTTGAGACGTGGGACAGGACAACGTCTGTCGGGTCGACTAGTCTAATATATAAAATTTCCATGTCAGAATGTTGGTTACCGTACTACGCCGAAACGGCTTTCGTTGACACAAACATTTTAAAATAAGAATTGCGTAAAGCAAATCCGCTATACTACAGTTATAATGGATTTGCTCTTCATAGTGGTTGTGAACAATTTAGTAAAAGTTAAATTAAAAATATTAACATTTTAAGAAAGAAAACGTAACGTAAAGTAGGTAGGGTAGGGAAGTAGATATTAATTTTAATGTGTAATTTAACTGATAGATAAATTAATTACTGATAAATTGTTTATACTCAGTCAACTTAACAAAAAAACCGTTATAAAGAAGAAGAAAATATGTATATCTATAAATAAATAAATATTTCCAAACAATCCACACAACATCATCTAGCCCCATCGTAAGCTCTTAGCTTGTGTTACGACATACATTTAAAGATATTTTTATTCTACACTAGCGGCCCGCCCCGGCGTCGCACGGGTAAAAAAAGTTCCCGGCAATTTTTCAATATTTGCTCACCGTTTAGACCTACCCTGGACTACGACAAACATTTTAAAACCAAAATCAGCTCAATCGTCCCAGCCGATCTCGAGTTTTAATCAGACTAACGAACAACAATTCATTTTTATTTATATAGAATATCAAACACCCGGACCAAGGAAAAAGTGCTTGCAAAATATTCAAACACTTGACTCCCGACGGGAATCGCACCCGCTACCTCCTGCACCGCAAGCGGACCAACGCCCACCGCGCCACTGAGCCAGTAATATGATTTTAGCTTTAATAACTAATCACGTAAGCAAAAAATCCTGACCTATACAGATTTTTTAAATAACATAATAAATAAAATACTTTACAAATAAACGTAAAATTTTTAATTAATATCAAGCAACGCATAAGTCACTATTTAATTATATGTTTTCAATAATTATGAAGTCTTTATGATCTAACCCAAATATGTGAATCATTGCATTTAACGATTGTCCGTGAGTTTGCTTTTTGTAGAATACCTATTTAAGATCATAAGATGTGTAGTTTTTATAGAAGTTTATTTAGTTCTTAACTCCATACCTATAGACACCCTATAAGTAGGGTAAAACCGAAACATATGCCCAACTATATAAAAAAAAATTATTACGAATTTTTTTATGAACAGGTATTTGGGGTCTTTAAATCTTTTGTAAGAGAACCAATTTTATTTTAATTGTTAGTACTATTATGTAGGAAGATTGGTTTTTAAAATAAAAATTGGTCCATACACCAAAGTTGAGTTTTACAAAGCAATTTCAATTATACTTATACAGAACTAGCGGGCCGCCCCCGTTTCGCACCTCGTTGACCGTAATCTAAACCATTCTCAAACTCACATAAACACAAAAAAAATCATCAAAATCGGTCCGTTAAGGGAGAGTTCAATGACTAACACGCGTACAGAAGATTTATATACATAAAGATAGGGATTAAAGGTTATTTCATGAACCCCTCGTAGAAACTTAAACAAAATTTTGTTAGTAATTAGCTTGATTAATAATACAGATTTTAAACAGTTTGAGGATATTCTGTGTTTTTTTTATAATGTGATCTTAAGTGTGTAAGGCAGTTTTAACAAAATTCTGAATAATTACAATTTTAAAAGTTTTGTTTCTAATGGTAGGTACTTTTATGAAAGCCCAAAGTTATATATCGATTTTAGTGTTTGTACCGGTCACTATTCCGCTATTTTTGTGCCAAAAATCACGACTCTAGTATGATAAAATATCTCTTTTTATCCGGTTTAAGGAACCAAGTCGACGACACAAAAAAAAAACTAAAAAAGTTTTTTTTCCAAAGTTGGATGTACACACCACCACCCTATTAACGTTCCCACTGCTGGGAAACAGGGACTTCTCTCTTGACGAGAGAGATTAGGCCTTAATTCCCCACGCTGGCCAAGTGCGGGTTGGTGAATGTCACTTGTCCTTGAAACTCTCTTAAAGTTCTCAGAACATTCCGGTTTCCTCACGATGTTAAAGCACGTGTTTAAAAGTGCACATAAATTTCTCAAGAAGAAAAATCCAGAGGTGCGTGGCGGGGTTTGAACCCACGACCTTCGGAATGAAAGTCGAGTGTCCTCCCACTTAGCTAACATGAATTTTTTTTTTCCAAATTTTTCCAAAAAATATATAAAATCGGGGAACATCAATAACATACCCCATGTTCGACTAATAATCGATAGGTATTTAGATATCATAGCATTCGGTGATCCGACGACCGTGCTACACCTAGATACTAGTTTTTCATAACACTAGCCAAATCGGAGATGTGTAATTTTTTTTCTAGCCATTGTTGTCCCACTGCTGGGCAAAGGCATCCCCCCTCCCTCCAACAGTCCCTGTCCAGGGCTGTTAGCCACCAACATTCCCAAAAGCCCTAAAGGTCATCTCGCTAAACTTGATAAAAAAAAAACTTGTTCTTAAAAAAAGAACTAATATTATATTATGGTTATTAAAACGACAAACACACAAATCTATCATTATTATATTTATAAAGCACTTACAAAAACGTAACATTGAAAAGGATGGAATTACCTGCAGGTTTAATATAAATAAGTTATTGTTTTTATAACATCTGTCAATGCAGCATATAATTAGGCTGGAAGTCACTGATGCTGAGGTCGGGCCGTTCTTAGATCTTATCTGAATTTATGTTGTTTTGATTGCAAATTGAATGAAGTTGTTTTATGCTGAAAATTACGTTTTTTTAAGATACGTACCTACGAATAAAAATATGTTTCATGTTTCTACTTGATTATAGGGTTCTTTGAAGATTGCATTGTGTTATGGTTTGGAGTTTTATTTAAGCTATAATGGATGTAGTGCTGTGCATTACCAGTTAATTATTTTAAATTTAAATTTAAAATGTGTATGAAATTATAACAAAGTTCAAATATAATTATATTATTGTATCATTGAATGATTAGTTTGTATGAATAATGTCTTTCAATTAAATGCGTTTCAATCGGTTAGATTATTTAATAAATAAACTTTTTTAGTAAAACTAGTAGTTTAATAAAGGTAAAATTATTAGTTTGTCCTGTGTTACCTGGAATTGATGTCTATTAGCATATTTAACATTCTAAATCTATTTAACTAAAAATTACATAACCTATAAAATACCCTCTTTTTATAGGTTTGATAAGATTTTACCAAATTCGTAATCATACAAACTGACAAGGCATTGTCAACTGACATACAAGTATTTCTTTTTCTCTTTGACTCGATTCTGGTAAACATCCGTCAATTATATTGTCAAACCTGGACAAACCGGTCAACCCCCTATTGTTTTATATCACTTTTTATAACCACCTGATTATAATAGGTGTAAGTGCCTTAAGTTTATTTTCTTCAATAAAGTAATCATGTTGATATAATCAAAAAAAATAATTGAAAAAACCTCCAAAGTGTTTTGAACTATTTTTTTATGTTATCTCTTCAAAGCCAAAAAAATCCGTGTTTCACTCGACTTTAATTCCAAAGGTTGTGGGTTCAAACCCCGCCGGACACCTTTGGATTTTTCTTCTTGAAGATCCAGCGTGGTGAAATTATAACAAATAATTTAGGGCCTAATCTCTCTCGCCAAGACAGAAATCTCTGTATCCCAGCAGTGGTAACCTAAATATTGGTGCTAATGTACCTTATGTATAGATTTTAGTCTGAACTGTCCCACTGCAGGGCCAAAGCCTAACTCCAGATATAGCCATAATAAAACAGTACCTACTGAGTCAGGTTCGAGACATCGTCTGAACATAATTATTACACCTTAATGTGCGATTATGAAAATTAAATAAACTTATAAAATATATTGCAGGGGTCACACAACAACATCATAAAGTGATGATGATGCCCTCCGTGTCGTATCCGACAAAGGCGAACCTGGACTGTTCATATTTTCTATTGTTTTCTATTGTGTACCCGAATGTGGCTGGCGAGGCCAAAATTTAGTTTTAAAAACTTTGTTGCAGGGCGCATAGTGCAGTTGGCCACTGCTATCATAGGTGTAATTGTAGGAAGGCTTCAGACAGGTCTTTTTATGAAAGCGTTTTCCGTCAAGGTCTTCTAAACGACGCTCTTCAAAGTTCAATACGGCCTTATATCATGAAGCAGGTAGGGTAGGGAAGTAGATATTAATTTTTATTTGTTATTTAACTGATAGATAAATTACTTACTGATAAATTTTATATCTTAGTCAACTTAACAAAAAAAACCGTTTTTATGAAGAATAAAATATGTATATCGATATAAATAAATATTTCACAAACAATCCACACAACAACATCCCCGTGGTAAGCTCTAAGCTTGTGTTACGGTTACTAGACATCTGTTATACTTAATATAATAGAAAAACTTACGTTGATAGATTTTTTTTTATTATACATACCTATAAAACACCCAGACCAAGTAGAAAGTGCTTGCAGAACATAAAAACACCCCTCGGCGGGAATCGAACCCGTTACCTCATGCGCCGCAAGCGGACCATCACCCACCGCGCCGCAAAGGCTGTCAAAAATTATGTCATTATCAAAGCTTGTCGAGACGATGACGTTGTATCGTTAATAAGGGAAATTATATTCCCTATCATTATAATTTATATTTAAACAACTAACCAACTGTTAAGGCTTTGTTCTAGGAGGCAATGATAACGACTGGATAACCTACATTATCACTTAAATTTATGTGAAGTCTTCAAATTGCCATTTAATGTAATTGTAAACCCATGTCTTGATAATTGCCGAATTATCATAATCGGTACCAACGAGCGTACATTTAGCGAAAATATGGAGGATATAAGCCAACCGTAAAGTACTCGGGTACTCGTTTTAAAAACAGGAATATCTTTTTAGCTTCAGATAAAATTAAATCATTAATATAAGAATGGGCAGCCTATATAGCACGCAGAACAAATGGTCGATGGGGCCGAAGAGTAGAGTGGAGACCACGGAACGAAGCGCAGCGTAGGACGTCCACCAACTAGATGGACGGACGATCTCGTAAAGGCTGCGGGCTCACGTTGGATGCAGGCCGATGCCATCCGAAAACTGCCAAACTGAAATCAAAATTACATAAACTGTCTATTTCCATGGTTGATATTCGTTCAATAAAATCGATTTGTAGCATAAAATGGTGAAATTGGAGCTAACTTATCTTTATTTCAAAACTCGTTTACAAATAATGTTTAACTTTAATAACTAAAATAATAAGAACTTTTGATCTGATAACTTATACCTGTAGTAAAATTTTCATAAAAATCAACCCAATTACAAAATAATATTTATTATTCATTGATATAAACAAATTCATAGCCAACTTCATAATCTTCTAACAAGAGAACTAAATTCCACAGAAAACTGCTTCCATGCATCTAGAGCTATCAATTACTAAAATAATCACCAATCCGTTTATTTATCTATGCAATAAAAATTTATTTGCAGAATAAAAATCCAGTATTGTTGAAGCAACTCTCAGCTAATTCGAACCACAATCGTTTTTACCAATAAAATAAAATGCTAAGAACAAATAAACCAATAAAAATGATCGAGTGTACATCGATAAGGAAAGCATAACGAATAGTAATGCTATGAAAGTTTCGAAATGGCTGCACTAAGGGGAATAGACAAACAATAATAATCTATGGTATTGTATTATCTATGGTATAGTTAGAATCTGTGGTCATTTAACTTGACCTAACATTAAATCTATGGTATAGTTATCTGTGGTCATATAATTTGACGTACAAAATGTATTTTTGAAGATACTTCTACTAAGAAGATGTTATCATGAAGTTGTAATAGTTTTAATAGTTGGTATTGAAATATTGATTGTAGGTATAATAAATCATGAGTTTAATTTTATTTCCCAACAATATTTTAATACATAATGATTATTTTATATGCTCTTTATTGAATAAAAGAAGTCAACGATGTCAACCGACTTTAATAAGCGTGGAAGTTCTTAAATAAACACTTAGACATATAACTTTACTTATTGTGTGAGTGATGATTTTTTAATGCAATAAGTTGTTACTAATTAAAGTTTTAATTTTAATTTTGCTATGAGTTTTTGGTGTAACGTAAATGTAACTGCTACTGTCCGTTGCCTCAACTACAAATTCGTTAAACTTCCTAAATATAGCTTGATTTTTTCCGACTCCTTCAACAGTTATCACCATAATTCTCACACATTCTTAACAAATTATATATCAACACCTTTCTCTTGACTTACTCTACTTATTGCTGGAAACTGCATGAAAATCCATTTTGTAGTTTTTGACGAGATGTATTAGGCATTCATCCACCACGGTGGCCTAGTGTGTGTTGTAGAATGTCACATGTCCTTCAAAGTTCTCAGAGCATATAAATATAAATCCTATTTATTACACTTAAAACCTTTTTAGAGTCACGGAGTCAAGGCGTTATGGCAAAAACTTTTCGGTAACTTAACGAGTACAAACTTCAAGTTATTCTGAATATTATAGACTTTTCAGATACCCATCATTACCTAAGCCCTCGATTAAATCCTCAGTACGACCACTTAGGTAGTTAATATGATTCGAACCGAACTCTAGGAGCGTTGAACTTTGGCGCGGTTCAAAGTTGTGCTTCTGATCTGCGGCGGTCCTGGCATTTTTCAGCAATGAAAGAATATAGGGGATAAGACTTTTTAATATTATCATGGACGAATAATTATTTTATTTAGGACCTGATTCACCATCTCCGAGTATAGTAACAATGGTCAAAATATAGAGCTATTTCGCTCAGTAGATAATGAAAGGTCTTAGTATAATTCAATCATGGTAAATAAATAGTCATTGATCATTAAGTCTCCAACTTGTTTAATGCCCTTCATCATTATCGTAACATCATAAATAAACCTCCCTCATAGCTACATTAAGTAAGTAATAATAACTTTGAATTTTACAATTATTTACAAATTATAATATCAGAGATGTTATTGCTTCGCCTATTATTAAAAGCCGTGTTGGCTAAGTGACGCCACGACCAATCGAGTGTGCCCCACACTCGATTTTCTTAACGAAGGTCGTGGGTTCAGCCCCTGTCAAGCACCTCTGGATGTTCCTTCTGTAGTTTCAAATCATGTGATCGCAATTTTTTTGACTATTATTATAAGGCCGCTATGCTATTTTGCACTCTATTGGTTATTATGACCGATAAAAATAGGTTATAAATTGGGTTATCTACAGGTAAAGAATACCAGTTGCATAACATACTATAAACTTTTAATTACTTACCTACATGTTTTCCTTGAACATCCGTTATACAAACATAAAGCGTTGGATTTTATTTCTATCAATTATAAAGGTAATTTACTTGTCATGAAATGCCACAAATACATTTAGATATTGCCCTTTAATTACTAAACTAACTAATAAAATAAACTTTATTTAGTATTTTTTAATAAGACTAGGTAATAATTAAAGGGGATGACAAACCATTTAGCCAGATAACAATGAAGTTAATTAAGATTAAACTGTGAAGGTTTAGTTATCATTTTAACCGCAGTACTAGTTTCAAAAATGTATTTATAAAAAAATTACATACACTATTCAAGAAGTAAAAAGTCTATAATCAAGAAGTTGTTCGCACAAAAGTTTCATAAGCATCCTATATTTAGGTTCCCACACAGGGACTCTCTTGACGACAGAGAGTACGGTCTTATTCCTTAGGTCTTAGGCCTTAATACCACGAAGGCCAAGTGCAGGTTGAAATGTTTCTCAATATGCCGATTTCGTTCGGTGTAAGTTCGTTCAACGTTTTAACTCGTGTTAAATCGCACATCTATCTTTCAAAAAAAAATACAGAAGAGTGACTAGCCTAATATTTAAAATCGCATACTTATTATGCGTGAATGAAGAGACCATTTAAATAATGTTGAGGTAGAGTATGGCTGAATTTTTCCAAAATCAATAGAATCAGACATTAGATGTCTTGTCTATGTATTGCTAGTAGTATCATCCACTCGCCATATTATTTTGTCAATTTTATACAGTATTAATTTTAACAGTATTTACAAATGTTACGGGCAATGAGTTTTTTCTTGTGGGTCATTTTTTTTTCTAATGTAACCCTTGTCGTTCGCGTCGATATTTTGGAAATATGACAAAAATATTTTACTATTATAAAACCTTTAATATAACTTACATATTATATGATCTGTATTATAATAATAACTATGTAAAAGATTTTTATATTATTTTATTCCTATCTATGTATTATAATACTACACTGTGAATTTGGAGCAAACAAACATTTCCCGGTTTTAAAAAGTAGTATCCGGTAAAAATTTAAGCTTTTCTTAAAAATAGATGCAGTGATTGAAGAAATCGATATTGTTTCGCTATAATGTTGAGGATAAGGATTAAGACATAGACATATTGCAAAAAATAAATAGGTTGTGTTTGTGTTTTTAATATTAGGTCCTTACATATGAAATTGGCGTTTTGTATGGGAGGAACAAAAAGTCGAATATTTTTTAATATAATATATTTAATTAATCAAAGTATGAACCATTATTTTCTATGCACTTTTGCCATTTTATAGGTAGTTCATTGATCCCTTTACTAAAAAAACCAGTCGGACGGGAATCAATAAAATCTTTGAAGGCGATTTGGACTGCCCCATCGGAGTTGAATTTTTTCCCTTGCAAGAAGTTATCCAAATTTCGAAAAAAATGGTAATCTGTTGGAGCAAGGTCCGGGGAGTACGGAGGATGTCTTAGACTTTCCAATTGAAGCTCTTCTAATTTAGTAGCCGTCTGTTGCGCAGTGTGTGGTCTAGCGTTGTCGTGAAGCAGCAGTGGCGTGGAGCGATTGACCAGCCTAGGTTGTTTAGCCGCTAGCTTTTCCATCATGGTTTGCAATTGCTGACAATAGACATCAGCCGTAATAGTCTGGCCAGATTTGAGAAAACTGTAATGAACAATACCGGCACTAGTCCACCAAACGCTTACAAGTAACTTTTTTGGGGTTAATTTTCGCTTGGGGCAGGATTTGGCTGGCTGGCCAGGATCCAACCATTGCGCTGAGCGCTTCCGATTATCGTAAAGAACCCATTTTTCATCACAGGTAATGATTCGGTTTAAAATACCTTCATTATTGTGCCGGTTTAGTAATGTAACGCAGCAGTCGACGCGCGTTTGCCGGTTTGCTTCAGTCAATTCGTGAGGTACCCACCTTTCAAGCTTTTTAATCTTCCCAATTTGCTTCAAGTGAATTAAAACAGTTTTATCACTAACACCGCAGCCTGCAGCTAACTCGGACGTGGTTTGCGATGGATCCGCTTCCACAATAGCCTTCAACTCTTCATTATCAACTTGAATCTCAGGCCGTCCACGGGGCTTGTTCTGCAAGTCGAAATTTCCAGAACGAAAACGTTGGAAACAAACCAAAAACGAACTGTGTTTTCTTTTGCAACACGACCGCCATACACATCATTCACCCTTCGAGTTGTTTCCGCAGCACTAGTGCCACGGCGGAACTCGTACTCGTAAATAATGCGATATTTTAAGTTTTCCATTTTGTAAAATGAGTGACGCAAACAGAAAAAAACAGAAGAAAAAAAACAAATGAATGACGATCATCGAAGCACAAATACATGAGTCTATAGCTGTACAAATTTGAATTTGGAATTCCTTACCAAAGAGGAGAAATTTGTGATTAAAGTGGCCAGTACGAAAAACGCCAATTTCATATGTAAGGACCTAATATAAGGCATGTCTAGGTAATGCTAGTGGTATCATCTCGCCGCTGGCTCGGTCGCCGTCATAAATCTCGTTCTACTTCTGTTGTTGGCCTCACGATCTCCAGTTTTGTGTATGACGCAATGCCAACTTTAACTATTTGTAATTGTGTCTTAAAGTATCTGTCTTAGCACGGGTTTTAGTCATGAGATTAATTGTAAAAGAAGTGAATGAGTGTGTGAGTGTTGAGACGTTTAAGATAATGTTGGTGTGGACAGTTGGACGTGTTAAGAAAATATGTACCTGATTGTAATTGCCCATCAAGCTTTCCAAAGAAAGGAAGCTACAAACAAAGATATATTACTTTTGTTTTTAATTTGTCAGGAAATAGAAATCACTGAGTATGTAAAACACGTTGCCGAAATTACGTTACCAAAATTCCGCGGCGGATTTTACGTTCGGATGTACTCGGATACAACACATCACTAATGAGAAAATTGCCGAAATGCGGAGCCGAAATTCAGTTGTGGAAATTTGTTTGTTTCTTAAGTACTCGATACGATCGAGCCAAAGCTCGAGATACTCAAGAAACAAAGTTTACATAACGCTACAACAAATTGTAGCGTTATGTCTCAGCCAATAGGCATGTTGACTACATAATTAATAAGTATTCTGTTTAGTCCGTCTAATAGCCCGTCCTAAAACAGAACACCTATTTTTCGCTGTAGGTATCCATTTTATATGAAAGTGCCAAGATTATGAGCATTCAAATTCCGAATAAGGGGCTAAAATGACGTAAAAATGTAGAACAAATAGCTCGATAGCGTTACGTCACACGAAATTTTAGGGCACTGTATCTTCTTGATTTTTAGTTTTGCAATAAAAAAGAAAACTATGGTGTACTCAAATAATTTAAATGATGGATTATTATATTTTAGTCTTATACCCTATTGAACTATTCAAATAGCTTTACAGCTCTAAAGCTGTCGAGCTATTTGAATATGTATAATATCTAATAGGTACTCTTTAAAGTAAGAACTTTTTGAGACAGAATAAGAAAAATATCTAACATACAAGGCCTTTTAATATATTTTTTCATTCATTGATGAGACATTATCGAAGAGCAGACTATCAGAAATATACCTCTACCTTTTTAGTGAGTACGTACCATACAAAAACTGTAAAATTCTCCCTCTATTCAAAAAAGAGGTCGTATAAATTGATATCCTCCTATATGTTGTCTAAAGAAGGCTATTTACGACTTTTTTTATCTGCGATAGATCTTTGTTTGTCCACAATCTCACCTGATGCTAAGTGTTGATGTGGATGTGGATGGATCACATAGATCTAGAAGGTACCTATTCATTCTTGACTTCGAGACACTTAGGTTGTAGGTATTAAAACATGAATGAAGAACATAACATTGAATGGCGTAGCGGTCATAATAATTACCCATACAGACATAAAACTCATAATTACCGAGAAAAACAGCACAGAACTATTTACAAAATAAAGAGAACGTTACATATTTATAATAAACCTACAAATGAATAAAATCGTGAGAAACCATTCGCAATAATAAAAATGTCACTGCAAATCCGTTAAGAATGTGCAACACTAGAACATAAATCAAAGAACTTTACTCTTTATGTGACTGATATAAAGTTTATATTGGTATGATTGAAAAGTGTAATAGTGATGTATTGATTTAATATGGTTTATTATCGATAAGACACGCGCTAATTTCGATGTCGATTGCCGAGATTCCAATGGGTTGAAATTATTTACTTGTCTTTTAATGAATAATTCACATAAAGCCCATGGAGGTAAGTTATTTATGGAGAATATGATGTCTGTGTTTCTGTCCGATTTTGCGCTCGTTTAAGTAATGTTTTGCGGGGAGATAGTATTTTCCCCTCTGATATTATGTCCCTTTTTTGTGACCTCAACCTAACTCAATAACAAATTTAATCAGATTATTGTAAGAAACGTGAACTGGTAAGATATATAGACACAGAAAGAAAAACGTGAGAAAAAACGAACTATTTTAGAGGGAAAATCAATAGGTACTTTTTTTATTGATACAAAGAAATATAACATATTATGGGGATTGCTTTCTGAAGTTGCTGTAATCGGCCACATAGATTAGAACTGTTAGTCTGCGCCAAAACACAACCGACGGGGATAGTCAATCCAAAAACGCAGCAATAGGTAGTTACTCACCTATAAGCTTGTCAAAAAAATTGTTGACCGTCGAGCCTAAATTACTTCTACACTTACCTTTGATTGGCATATGCTCAGAAGTGTACGTTGATCGCTGAAATGATGATGATTAAACATTGAACCTTCCCTGAACTGAATTACAAAATGAACACCTTTCGTCAATTAGTTTAAAAGTAGATTAACTCATCATCAGTCAACGCCATTACTGCCAACCTGAACACTTCATTTGCGAAAAGAAATTGTTCTTTAATGCGTTTATTGCCAGGTATAAAAATGAAATCAAAGACAATTTGTGGTTCTACATCTTAATGCTACATTTTTTATTTTATTTTATGGGACAACGACATTTGATTTTGTTATGGTTCCGTACTTTTTATTTATTTAAGTTTAGAAGTTTATTTAGAAACATGAACAGGTAGGCTTAGCCCGGGGATTCTAGTCTATGTAAATTAAAAATTATACTTAGTCAAGTATCATATTTTTTAAGATACAGGTTTAGAATTCAGTAATTAGTCAATCAAAATTTTATTTTCAAATTAAAATGTATACTTATTTTAAGTATTGTTTCAATATGTCAGCCTAAAAAAGCTTTTTATTGTAGATGAGAGTGAAAATAGTGAAATACTGTAACAATTTTTTCAAACATTGGTTTTATTTTTATTTAAAAATTAAAATTTAATGGACTAAATTACTCTAAGTCAAATAGTTATTCGTTCATAAATTAAATTATCAGAAATCTCAATAACTATAATAAAAAATTTAGAGCCAAGTCAGGCGCGCTGTAAAAAACTTATTTTACCGAATTTCGCAATAGACTCGTTCACTTTTTCACACAAAAGTGTCATGACATTATGATTTATTATCAACTGTCCTTGGATACCACAAATTGGTCAATTTCAGAGCTAAATTGGTCAGAAACAGGCAAACCGTGTAATTTTAAATAGTTTTTACGAAATTTTAGGCTACTTTAACCTTATAACAATTCTTATTGTCATTACTTTACGTCAAAGCTGTTTATTTATAGATCTTGACCCTTCTTGATAGCGACTTCCCTTAATTTATTATAAAGAAGGTCAGATATGTAGATTTATATAAACATTAATGTTGAATGTTACTAATATCGTTGTTTTTAAATAACACTAATGTTTTAAAGGTGAAGGCTTTAAAGGCTTAATTAATTACTGTAATTTTTACGAGTAATTAACAAAATTACTTTATGTTTGATATTCTACCTTAAAAACTTCAGGCGCGTTCAATAGTTTCATTACTTGTTGTATAAAAATGTAAACATTTTTATAAAACTTTATTACTGCAATAAAAATATGTTTCATGAGAGATGTGTATTCTAAATGTCTGTCAGTATCAAATTGGCTAGTTGACTAACCCACCCCTTCCCTTAAGTAAACTAAGCAAATGTTAGTTATGCCGAGAGCTATTTTTAACCCCCGACCAAAAAAGAGGGGTGTTATACGTTCGACGTGTCTGTCTGTCTCTCTGTGTGTCTGTCTGTCTGTCTGGGTCATCATAGCTCCCGAACGGATGGAGCGATTTCAATTTAGTTTTTTTTGTATGAAAGGTGAGTTGGGCCCGGGTATTCTTAGACATATTTAATGAAAATCGGTTGAGCCGTTTAAAAGTTATGGGGGTGAGAGTGGGGATGGAAAATCGAAAATCTGCAAATATACTCGAGTGGGGTATCAAATGAAAGCACATCGCGTGCACATTACTAAATATTATGGTATTTTAGTTTTAAGGAAATTAAGGCATTGGAATCGGGGGTTTTAAATATAGATTTTTGTCACATATGTATGACTGAGTGAAATAATCATTGTCAAATTTTAATTTTAATTGGTCAAACAACCTCTTTTTTTAATAATGTCATGAGAAAAGTTCAATTCAATTCTATTTATTATAATTGGACTCTGGCGCTTGAAGCGCAACGACAGTTTGCCAGTGTCAAGATCAATAAAATTATAAGTGTTAACCCTCTGATTCCTTACACATGACCTCTGGGTGGTGCTAAGTACAGTCTCTGGTGGTGGTGAAACGATTTTTTCGTGCTTTGTTATGTGGTCCGGTGAAGCCGGAACCTACCTTCTAGCTCTTTATGCCCTACCTTAGACCACATCGTCACTTTACATCAGGTAAGATTTGGTCAAATGAAGGCTTATCAAGCATAAAAAATATTATATTAAATGAAAAAGATGTCACTCAGTTTTACGGAACAACGTCCTGGGGAAAGTTCAGAATATGTCAAAAGTCAATAAAAAGATGATCCTAGTTATGCAGCACAAAAATAACAGCAGTTTAAAAAAATAATTATAAATTATACCTCCAGGCAAAACGGCAAAACTATTGAATCTAAACTGAAGTCGTCAAAAATCTTACCTAAAAAATGCTTAAAAACATTAATGAACACTTCAGGGCAGATGCAATATGATTAATAGCTAAACTTTTTAATGGATTTCCGAAAAATATATCCGATTTTTACTAAAAAATCAAAGCATGTGGCTCTCTGGCGTGCCATGTCACCGTTGATTATGATTTAACAAACTTGATACTTGAAATTAATATATTTATATCTACATATTAAATCATTATGTTAAACAGATTAGATCAATTTTTTTTTGATTAAAAGAAATAACAAGACTAAAATCACAATAGTTCAGTAAACACAACTTACCAACATGACTAGTGAGACTAGTGGAACAGACCTGCAAGGTTAAATACTAATAATATTAAATACAATTGGGTACAACTTTCCCAGGCTTTCTTAACTTTAGGTGTATATTATTTTCATACTTGCATTCTAATTACAACCCTACTTGAAAGGGCCGTAAATTTAAATTTTAATAAATAAAATGAAAAATGCTATTGAGGAAAAGCTATTCAATTATAGCAAATTGCTTCTAGTAACGAACAATGTCTCCTATAATATAAATCTGATCTGAACGCGTTCTCTAATAGACCGACTCCAAGAGTGAGGGAATTGCTACAAGCCTGCCCTTCCCTCGTCAGGAAATCTCCACGAACAAGCGAGAATTCTGCCAATGCAGCGTATCTTCGCGTGTGCGTAATGACGATTCGCCCACATTAAACCACTCGTAGAAGCAATCTACCTTCTAGGTCTTCATGCCCCATCTTAGACCACATCGTCACTTTACATCAAGTGAGATTGTGGTCGAATAATGACTTATCTAGCAATAAAAAGAAAAAAAAACTTTTCACTTGACACTATATCATCGCCGTCGGAGACACACAAAATCTATAAAAATACGTGGCACGACCATGACGGCGATTCCCTCAGATGCCACATAGTCTTAAGTGCATATGTATTGTTTTGTGTTTTAATTATGTGTGCAATAAAGAATATTTATCTTTTTATCGTATTCGTCGCTCGTGGAGACGCTCCCTAATACTGTTATGTATCAGAGGTTGTCAATATCACAAAGAAAAACAATTACCGCAATGCTTCCTTGTCTGAAATTGTCTAAAAAAAGCATTTAAAATTAATACTAAATTGTTGGTTACAACTCATGGTGTCCAGAGTAACAGCTTATTGTTCATTACTTACAGTAAACCATGTGATTTATTTAACAACTTTTGGAATAAAGATTTCCTATAAATCTTTTTACGCACATATTTATATGATCTGGGTTGTGTATCTTTTCTTAATCTATAGGTTCAAAGATTTACCTTCAAAGAAAGAAAACCCTTCAAATAAACACAGCTTCTTAATAGGGGGGTTTTTCACCCGAGCTGAGCTATGTGACGTTGCTATGAATACGTTTGAAGATCAGCAACCATATTAAATATCTATTTTCACTAATTATGACTATTTTTGCGCGTCTTATCTAGTTATTGCTTATCTCTTTTAGGCACTGGCGCAAGAATACGTGCGAGACCTCAATTATAAGATTAACAAATCGAGTTAGTTACAAACCTATTTCTAGGTCATAAAGTATGTATAAATATATATTATATATTTATACATAGTTCTATGATACTAATCCCTTCATATAAGATGGGATATTTTATAAATCATAAAAAGTGTCAAATTAAAAAGTATCAAAACTCCGTCATCCACATACATCTCATAAAAAGTATTCGAATTCCATATGTTCATTTTTTAACGCCACAGGCTCTCTTTTGACATTTCTAAAAATAAATCTTCACATTGCTAATTGCAAAAAATGGAATTTGACCCAGAGCCCGCATACTCGCTTACGCATCTGGTCTGATGTTGGACTTACGAAGATAGTAATAAAACCCCTATATTTATAAATGAAAATAATCTAAATTTAAGACATTTATTTCCATAGAATCATATTGGTCTAAGATATTATGTCTATTATATAATGAAACATATTTTAAAACAAATTAAGTGTCATTAGAAATTATATAAAAAATTCAAATATTGTATTATGACCGAGTTTTTTGCAGGCAACCCTATATCGACATGTTCACATTCACATTGATATAACTTTTTTTCTGTTATCCAATCAGTGAAGCATAGATATTCCTGAAATTATGACTGAAAACCGAGCAGTTTGTCCAGGCAACACATTCTACACTTTTGATGTAGTATTTTTTTTATCAGTTTGATATTGCAACATTGAATTAATATTATTTTATATAAAATATAATTTTTCAATGATTTTTAACACATCCATTTTCTTATGTCTTATAAAATAAATTTCAAAAGTATAGTCTCATAGGGTTATCCGTATAATATCATATCGGTGATACATACATTATCATCACTTGACTTGGGATCACTTGACTTCGTCAAATTAATTTTTCATTTTAAAAATTGTTTTAAAATACATTTAAGGTTAAGTCAATTTTAATTTAACAATACGCTAAAATTTCTGAACGCTTATGTTAACACAAGATCGTAAGAGTGAAACTATGTTAGGAGCAACAAAGATTATTTCTGCTTTGTAATAAATTATCTAATGGGTTCTCAATAGGCTAAAATAAAACCTTTTTGGAAGTCGACTAAACTTCCCAAAAAAGAGGAAGTTCTCAATAATGCTTTTTTATTTTAAATTTGTTCAATAAGAATTTATTTTATCTCTGAATATTTATCTACCTCTTTCTCGAGGGTTCAAAATACTTAATTCATTAATTCCCAAATCAATTTAAATGGATTATCAACCCCCTAAGGGATGAATGGTTCTCAACTTTTCTTGTATGAAACGTTACAAACACATTAGGTAAAACCTATTCTTGTTGATATTAAGTTTTTAATTCAAGAATTAATATCCCCCTTAAGTAACCACGTGCCGATGCATTCAAAACTCAGGTGCAAGTAATTTTACTATCAATACTAAAACTCAAAAAAACACATAAAGGGGCAGGAAATAAACTTTCAATCTAAAACCAGACCAATCGTTCTAGACACCTTAATATATCATATCGCTTGTAGATTTAATCTGAAGTTATATAAGCAAAGGTCAGGATGTAATGGTTTTTGTATGGGAGAAATAGAAAAGAGTTCCGATATATCCTTTTGATGAGAAAGTATTATTTTTGTGCGTAAGCGCAACACGTGCGAGCTTATTATTTGGTTTTTATTTCTGTGATTTAAAAGTTAAAGTGGATAAGACTTTTTTTATATGGATTCTGAAATTATTCCAAAGGTGATTTAAATTAAGAAAGAATTACAAAATATTTCTTCATATATTTCGAAGATTATACTATTTTTTTGCCAAAAAGCGAGTTTGAAAACCGTGTATATACCCAATTTGCTTTGGATATATTAATTTTGTGGAATAAAGCTGGGTCCAATGGAACCATCGTTCGTTTAGAGATAGAAAAATTTACTAAATAATTGTAGAATAAAAATAAAAGTTGATTTTATTTAAGAAAACTAATTTTTATCCTCGTAGTTCTACATAATTCTTTAGTAGATTTTTAACAGATTACTTAGGCTATTTTATTTTAACAAAACAACTCGGGAACATAATCGGTGTTTGGAATATCCACATAATATTATAGATACCAACCTAATGAAATCCAACACCTACTTGCCGGCACGCCTGCACTTCCTCCCACAGACTATAGCGCTAGAACCACCGACAAAAACATTCGAATATGGAACATCCTTGACAGCTGCATTGGCACGTGTTGATAAGGAAGACTTTTGATAACAGAAAGAGGGTCTGGAGTGTTCTTTGAAATAGAACGGTGGCAATATTAAATAACGAAGTTTTTTTGAATAATAGAATTTCTGATAAAGGTAACTCTTTTCTACCATAGAATAAAGTACAAGAAAGAAGCGAGTCTCAAGATGGCGACTGATAGATGTAAATGGACTTAATAAGACTAAGTGGATGATGTATAATTATACATATTATCTCGAATAATTTATTTCTAGAGTGAAAGTGTTATATTCTCAAGCATATTAATTTGTATCGCATTTTATTTTATATTATAATATTTCTGTCCGCGGTCTATGAATTATGTGTACACCACGTTCACTATATGAGGCCTAGTTCGGTATATTTCTGACAGTAGGTACCTACACAAGAAACTTATATTTCATTACTTATTTTAATTTCTGTTTACTGTTTTTGCTTTGGCACCATTATTTTCAGATTGGATTAAGATGCTAAAATGTAACTTACAAAATGTTATAATAATTTAGATACCTACCATTTCATCCAATTACACTTGAAAGACTAATTACAGAGAAAGGATTTTAAAAGTAATTTCTCATCTAAAGAAAATCACGAAATTGCTCAGATAATCTCCATACAAAAATAACGAGCGATTATTCATGGCAATTTCACTTTCTAACCCATTCAAACTCATACAAACACTTTCTTAACATTAAAATTTATTTTATTTGACTTGTTCATTTGCATACGTTACACTAAATAAATATTGAAATAAATAAATGTTTATAAACACGGTTGCCATAACAGATAAATAAAGAATTTTTAATGCTGGCAATATTTGTTTATAGTTTAGTATTATTAGTTTAAATTATTTAGATGGTAAATGAAAATTTATTTTATTCGGATATAATATTGATATATATATTTTGTAGCCGGTATTTAACCGTATATAAAATTTTATATTTAAATATGTTAATAATAATTAAATACCTACTGAACAGTTTATTAGGTAGATCTAGCCGCGATAATAGATACCTCTATAGCTATAAGGTAAGAAATGCTAGTTAAAGGTAACATATAATCGAAAATCTTAGGCCTAACGAATAACAAAAAATCTCCAATTACCAATTCATATAATTATGATCAATTTAGTAACAAAACTTCATCGATTATGATTCATCATTTTTCGTTCAGGATCGTTTATATCGTGAAACGAATTGTCATGTTCTAAAATTGGCGTTACGTTTGTAAGGATAAAAAATATTAACCCTTCACGTGACATCAGCGTCTGCGAAGCGCGAACCCATAATTAGTTTTAGCCATATGCAGAACTGAAAAAAGTGTTTTTTTTTAACATTATCGAGAAAAAGTTTGCCTTCGAAAATAGAATGAAGGATTCAACTTTTATACATGGTGTGAGATTGAACGTAAACTTACTTAATTTATATTTATGAGTTAAAGTTATTTGGATAAATATTAAAATAATCTGGTTTTCAATATTAATATCAAAATTGAAAATACATTAATTATAAGTTCTTACTTCATACTTTATTTTATAAGAATGTTAGAAACAGTAGAATATTCATAACTTAATAAATATTTCCGGGCAATCCACACAAAAATATCTAGCCCCATGGTAAGTTCTTAGCATGTGATACGGGTATACATCTGATTTAGATATTATTTTAACTATTTCTGTATTTATATGTACACACTATTAAAAACGTTTTATAAAAGTTTATTAATGTTGAACCAAGTTATATAACATGTTTAAGTATCACATATCACGTATCTACACTGCATAACATTTAATTGTATGTTTTTCTATCATTATTTATTTGCAAATAAAATGTTGTTCCGTTTAAAAAAATCCTATAAAATAAAGCTGGTATTTCCAACACCCTGTATTGAATAAAACAGATAATAAGGGCTTGATTTTCGAAGGGTTACAAAAAGTATGTTACTCGGCCAGGTGTTGGCAGCGTCTTACCGGATATCTGTGATGCATGTGTCTTCAACCCTGCTCCACTTGGCGGAAACAGGCAACCCCGTAATATTAAAAAACAACCCTTTATGTAATTATTTTTATCATCGTGGTAAGTATTTCGGATTTGGATAAAAGGGAAGTTGAAAGTAAAAATAAATAGCTGCTAGGGTTTCTGTCTGTTTTTATAATGATTACCCACTTTCACTTTAGGTAGGTTTTTATTTATATACCTATAGGGGTTTTTTCAAAAAAAATTAATACGCTTTTGAATATTAGCAATTAATATCCATCACTAAACTCTGTTAGGCATAGCATTTTTGAATGCTTTAATAGCATAAAAAATATTTAATAAAAAACCATAAAAAATCAGTAATTCATATATTGTAGCTTAAAGATAAATGTAATTAGGTATAGGCTAGTTTTAGGTTTAGCATTAGATATTAGGTACCTATTTATAGTAAATAAACCACCGTCCATAACATTTGTTATTTTTTCTCTCCATCCAAGGTTGTCTGGAAGAAATTGCTTAAAGAAGAAATAAATGTGTCTAATTCTTATTCTTAAAGCAATAAGACCGCCCATTACGCATTCTAGATTTAGTTTTTTTCTTATTGTATTGTTCCTTTGCTTGGTGTGTAATAAAGTATTTTCTATCTATCTGTCTATCTAAGATCTAGACAATACTTTAGTATTAATTGAACTTTTTGTGTTATTTGACATAAATGAGAAATACAATTTTTGTTTTCAACTATTTACACTCTGTTGAGAACGACATAAACTGTATGTCTGGTTTTACGGAGACATGCTCGATATTATTGAATGATTGTTTTTTATTCATTTATATTGAAACATTTATCCCATCAAAAACAATACTTGTCAAAAATTCTTTAATGTTTTATATAAATATATTGAGACTTGACCATCGCCTGAAAACACGTGTAAATTCAATTATTTAGTGCGATGGCCAAGTCTCAATATATTTATATAAAACATTAAAGAATTTTAATATTGATATGCGTCACTATAAGATGCCGTTAATTATTACGTAGCAACTTAATGCTTTGAGTACGGAGATTCCAGACACAATTGATTTTCAATTGTTATGGACCACGTTCGTGGTCTTAGAGACTGGACGTAATAAGACAGAAAGTCGCTTAAGTAGAGACTGAATAAATTGGTATTATAACCAACTTGGTATTACATGGATCTCACAACTTTTTACCGCAGAACAAATGAGTTGCGCGACTTGTTTTTTTTGACAAGTATTGTTTTTGATGGGATCTCATTTCTTTTTGTATTTTGTAGACAGTTCTACTTTTTTTCCTTTTCGGTACCTTCTACTTATTGTATATATGTCCATATAATTTTCTTTTTGCCGGTCCAGGTTGGATTTATTTATATTTCGCATTGTTATTACTTTAGTACATATTTCGTATATACGTGGCGTTGCGACAGCGCCCTCTATACCGGTATTTTCTAGATTTTTTAGTTTTTCCTTGATTCATACACCAAACACTACTTATATTCCAAATTTGAAGCTTCTAGGTCTGCTAGAAGTGCCTTAGAATTTTGATGATCGGTGAGTCAGTCAGTCAGTCAGTCAGTCAGTGAGTGACAAAATTAAGAAATTTGACCCGTGATAATTCTTAAAATACTGGTTCAAATTGAATGAAATTTGAAATATACCGTGTCTTTACAATGCCTGCATGGTTACTGAACTTCTATTTCAGTCTTCTAGTTTTATCCACAACGAAGTTACAGGGGGTCGAAAATGGCCTGAATTGCTTCGAGAAAAGGATGCTAAGGCCGTAACTCATAGATATTGAGCAAAACAAAATAATAACCTAAAATATCATTACTATCGCACTGACAGACGCACAAGTTCATGGTTCATCCCGCGTTAATCTGCGTTTAACTGTACTCCTATTGCACACGAGTCCACAGATTATACAATAAATGTAACCACAGATTATACAATAATGTTAAATGTACCGGTGCAACCATCAACTATTTTACATAATCTGTGCCCCATACATCGAACCATGAAAGCTTTGTCCATTTCTAGACTTCATTTTCTCTAACACTTTGGGTGGTTTTCATTATTCCCTACGTATGACAATTACGAATTAATCAAAATACACTTTGTAAAGAAACATAGTCTTGTATGTAAATAAAGACAGTTTTGTTTGACATTTACAGCATAATGTGTGCCTCAAACATTGAACCGCACATGAAAGCTTTGTTCATTTCTATACTTTATTTTCAACTATTTGGGTGGTTTGATAATTGTCATTTTGACATTTTGATTTTACATTTACAGTTCATCACTTTTGAGGAGCTTCTAGATCGATTCTCAATTGTGGAAAGAAGATTTTAATGGAGATAATGCTTACTTCAAACAACTTTGAATAGATTTGAAAGATGATCTTATTAATAATCATTTGAGCATGATTTGTTAAAAAGTTGGGATCTACAATTATTGTACAATAATGTCAAAATTAATTAATTCATCATCTTGACAAAGAAAATTGCATAACGGGTGGTTATGTCTAATCGGATTTCAGAATCTTAAAGTAAGTAATACATGTTAGTATTCCTTACTTATCAATTTATGGTATAGTAGACGTTATTTATAGCAACAGATTATATATCAATAAAAAAATCCTGTCTTGGTCCTTCGACTACCACTGATGAAATTCTGATTTTAACCTAAGATTTAACCTTATTTATGAACAACAATTCTTAAACTGTGTCTTTTTATAAATCTGCACTTGATAACTCAAGAAACCATAGAGTCAATAGTAAAGGAACAGGTGGAATGCATGCTGACTCATAGAATCAGAGATTCATTTTTGAAAAAGTAATATATTGTCTGTGGTTAATTTGACATAGACAGATGCTGTCCCGCTAATGGAAGGCTGGAGAAAGTGTTTTGCACTCTGACCTGAGGAATGTACGGTCAGCCATATAAGGATCTGTTTACACGTAAAAGTACCTATTAATTGAATTTATAAAATACTAGCGGCCCGCCCCGGCTTCTTCGGGAAATTTATCTCGCCGTAAAAACCATCCTGTGACTTCTAGTAAAATTAAAAAAAAATATACCATAATGGTTCAGTCTTGTTGACTTATGCGCTTATCAACACATTTTGCTATTCATTTTTATTGTATAGACTTAAAATCGCTTAAAAAGGATAAATAATTTAAAGTAAGTAGGTACCTATAAAACCTGTAGAATGTAGTTTTGTATGATTTGTGTATGCTACATTGAATATTCCTACAAATAAAACTAAACTGATAGCTAGCATAACAAAACAGTCATAAATAAATAAAATGTTTCGCAAATAGACGACATTTGCTTTTTTGACTAAACTTATTGCTATTGAATTTATTTGTATTTATCTTATAAGTAGACTTGGCCCATTATTACTTAATCTCCCCACGCAAGTTCAATGCGAATAAAACACAAAAATCTTCCCAATTTTATTGTCAAGCAATGACGTTTTCTCTTTGACTGTACTTACCATGTCTGCAATTGTAAAGATGATACAGGCTTTTAACAGGTTAAATGGTTGTCTACGTTCATTTTATTTGATTATTTGCCTTGTGATACGATAATGCAATTTTATAAGCCACCACTGACATTTGATTAAATAAATATTGCTAAAACAACTACACAGCAACAGCTAAAGGCTCATGGTAATCACTATGTTTTGAAAAAATGATATTGATGATGTCTAGTACCCGACTAGACATCAGATTATTATTATTCCTAAATATTTCGTACACTAAATATTACGTCATATATTGTACGGATAACGAATATATCATTTGGATCTAAGTGAAATATGGGATTTGTAGCCTACCAGTGCTTTCCCGCGCGGGGTTGTATGAATTATACTTATCGAAGGAATTATCGTATTTTTCCGTGCTTAAATAACATATTAACCTACCTTTTCAATAACTATTGCTGAAAACCGCTTTAAAGTTTGAGTTATTTTCATTGTTATCAATTTATGGGTGAAATTTGAAGAAAAACAACATATTTCAGATCTACCAAACATCGCGGAGTAAATACAAATTGGATTAAAAAACACGAATCAAAAATAAAGGGAAGCACCATTTGGCGAAAATCTTCGCAACTTCCGGGCACATTGGGCACTTCCGGTCGGCTGGCCCTCTTAAATCAATTCAACAGGTGGAATTAAGGTGCACAACAATGGGTTTTGTTGTTTATGGATCCAGAATACCGTATGGGGTGATATTATAACAAGTATTTATTAGAAGCCAAGCATCGCTCGAAATAAATGGAAGTTTATGAGGCTTATGTTCACCAGTTGACTTCTTACAGCTGATATGATGCTACTGTAACAGTTGTAAATTGGTTACTCAAGTTACAAAGAACATAACGCGGAAATCAATCCCTTTTATACCCAGAATCGTTCAAAAATATGTTCTAGTGGGCGCTTGGGTGCTGTAGAACCCGACCAGGAAAAGATGAGCAGGACAACTATACTACGCTTGTTAATCCGCCTGCCAAACGTGGCTATAAATGTTAGTTGTCAGTTATGATTTATCCAACCCAAATGGATAGAAATCTATTAGGAAAACATGTGGACGTCGTATTTCTAATTTGATAAATGATGAGGAGTCCTAAACAGTTCTTCTTACATGCAATTGATGATGGTCTGGTCTCTTTCTTCTTCTATGCCAAATCTGTTAAGTTACTGTAGTTACTTAATTTAAAAAACGTGTGCGTCTCGGGACGCTATGAAAGTGATAACTTGCCGGGATATCATAATGCAACATCTTCTTGTTACTGTATTACTTAATATGACTGCCTCAGTGGCGCGGTGGGCGAGGGTTCGTTTGCGGCGCAAGAGGTAGCGGGTTCGATTCCCGCCGAGGGTCAAGTGTTTGTATGTTCTGCAAGCACTATCTCCTTGGTCTGGGTATTTAATATGTATAATAAAAAATATCTATGTATGTCTGTCTATTATATTAAGTATATCAGATGTCTAGTACCCGTAACACAAGCTAAGAGCTTACCACGGGGCTAGATGTTGTTGTGTGGATTGTCCGGAAATATTTATTTATTTATTTTATTTATTTATTTTATTAGCAAATTACCAAGTTCAAATGTCTCTTAATAAGGCTCACATAAAAACGCGCAAGCTCTAGATCGCGTCGACAAAAACGCAAGAGTGTACTTAGTATAAGTAGGTAATGCACTTGATGTACCGGGACGCCGTTACAAATCTCTTTACTGTCCCATATAAAGGTAAAATAATATATTGTTAAAACATTGTAATCAGACAAAAGACTTGTTATAAACCATAAACAGCATTTGGTTCTCAATCTAGCGAATGGCTTCCGGAGGGCGGGTTTAAATCTCGCTAACAGGTGGTTAGGGGAGTAGGGCGCTTAACTGATTGTTTATGCAAACATTATCTTGCGATTATTTTACAAGGGGTAGCATGCACATTTAAGGTAATTTTTGACTGTGTGTTGCAAAACTTGTGTTGAGTTTATTTGGTAGGGTTTTTAGGTATAACAGAAGAGAGAGTTGAGTTTATTTGGTAGGTTTTTTAGCTTTAATTCTGGTTTATTAAACCAGAATGTTATTGTTGTGTTTTAGTTTGTATGAAATTAATGGTATCATCATTCATTTTTAAGTAATGTATAAGCAATGCTATAGGTTTATTTATTTAGGTTATTTTATTCATTTAATATTAAATACATTTTAGACTTTTTTTAATTTCTGTAGTTGAACAAGAACTTTATCAGAGATAAACCCGTTTTTTTTTTGCCGCAGTTCATGACTCGGACACATTGAAGTTATAATATTTCAGAAGAAAAAGAAACAAATCTACATTTATTGCGCCCGTAGCAGTTAAGAAATTAAACAGATCTAATTCTTGTTACCATAACCTCTTAAACCTTGATAAATTAGATTAAGTCTACCCTACTAGTTATATTTATCTTAAACATTAGATAAGTAGAAATAATCTGAAACAGCTGAACATATTTAGCTTAAAATAAACAGTTCACCCTTTCTACCCTTTTAAACGTAAATCATAACTTAAAAGGGGTGTGATAAGACCGTTGATTTGTGTTGTGGAACAAATTGGAAGAAAATAATAGTTAAGTTATCTTAATGAGAGCATTATTTTATTTTGGAAATAATACATATAAAAGACTGTAGCCGCTTACACCACAAATATTTTTTTTTATTTTCAGTCACCCAGACCAAGAAGAAAGTGCTTAGGATCCTGTCAAGGGAAGGTTCCCTTGAAAATGTGTTGCAGAGATCTTCTTGGACACACCCACAACACGAAATACTGCGCTTCAGCTAATATTATAACTAAAGGAACGTAATAACGTTAACTTATATTTTAGGTTTGCTTCAGTTAAAACAGGTCCAATACTTCCTGAAATTCATGTATGATGCAAAGAAACACTTCAGTCATAGCCATACAATCTTATCGTAGTTAAAGCTTATTTGGAAAAGTAGAAGGCTAATGGTAGATAAAGATAGTGGTACTAACTGTCTGGGAAGCTGTGGAACGGAAATAGGAAATAATCATAGACATTACGTTATCTTATTTATAATGTGTCTATATCTGTGCTATGGCTAAGGTATGCTAGAAAAATCTAAGATCGAAGAGTCATTCACCCCGCTATCTGACAGCGATCTATCAAAGATACGTTAAGCCAACACGGTATCTGTTTGTTCTCATCGCTCCCACGGGAGACAGGATGCAGAGAAATGGGATAAACAGGAATTTGCCGTTGAGAAAAAAGGAAGCAAATGTGAGGACATTTGGTACAGATTTCCGGGGTTAAGCAGGTACTCTATGAATCTACAGTAGTGCATGGAAATGTATAAAGTTCGTAGGATATCAAACTTTATACATTTCCATGCACGTAGGATATCAAAAACCTTTGAGGTTTAGCCAATTCAAAATATTCTAATGGTGAGGCTACATCAGCAGGCGAAGATTCGCGCGTTGCATTGGCGCGAAAAATCGTGTGAAAGCTATCTACAATAGCGGGCAATGATTCGTCCCATTGCGCGCTATAGGATTTTAAAGTGATGAAGGCTTCACACCCACGCTAGCCTTCGTCTTCGCCCGAATACTTCGCGTTGCTACGATGGACTCGGTCACACACATTCTGTTGTATATTCGCCGTAGGCCGCTTATGTCTCTAAAACTCTATTAAATTATTTTCACTAGATGCGAAGTAAGTAATCATTGAAGACTGCTTAGGAAAACCTTTATCAGAATATGTCGTTTTTATATATGTTAAGTAAGTTTTAATTTACCTGCTTTCATGATATTTTTTTCTTATGTTAACCGTTCTGGCACAAAAACGGATACTTAAATTCCCATGAACGAATCTAAGACCATCTTTCATTGCATTTTCGGACCGAAGACCATATGATAGTCAGTTGTTTGGCAGGTGGCACGCAATCTGTGCGAGGGACAGAGATAGATGCATTAGAATGAGATAGTCGCCTCTTTCCGTTTCCGCTTTTCGGAACATCTGTACCTTGACAGATTTGTAAAGACGATGTTACTTTGTAATAAAATAAATAAATGTGAGAAATTAGCCCAGAACCAAATAAGGTTGTGTGAGTAAGAATGAGCCACCAACAGTAGGTGAAATCAGATAGCGGATGAAGAGAATAAGTATGTATGTCTACTATATTAAGTATATAAGATGCCTAGTACCCGTAACACAAGCTTAGAGCTTACCACGGGTCTGTTGTTGTGTGGATTGTCCAGATATATTTAATATCTGACCAAACCCAAATGTGTTCCATTATTATAACCGCAATTGTGAATCACAGTACCAAATTAAGTTTCTAACCAACTCTTCAAATATATTATATTATAATACTTGTTAAACACTTAAGACAGATACCTATCTACAATATAAAAATGTCCATTCACCGAAACTAGACAACAACGCTCTATCAATTAAAATCCAGAAAATTATGTTTTCTACCTAATTACTTCCATTTTAAATACACAAGCTCTGCCAATATAAAACATACCGTAAAATCACAAAAAAAGTATGCACTTGCCTGTTAAAAGCCACGCTCAGATAAAAGATAACTTAGCTATAAAATCGGATTTTCGCATCGTAAAACCTAATATTTCCGTTCTTATATTCCATAAATTATTGTTTGTTTATGTTTATAACTAGCAGTGCCCCGCGGTGTTACCCGTTTTTAATTGGATTTTCCCGCGAAATAATAGGTTACTCCGCGGTAATAACTCGCCTAAGCCCTTTTTCATGTTTTTTTAGATCCATAGAGATTACCCACTATAACCTCACAGACAATCTTTAAATATATCAGTCACCCATCCAAGGTACTGGCCTCGCTTTACGTCGCTTGACTTTGAGAAAATCTCGTTTATCGTATGGAAGACCCTTATATAATGTATATAAATAAAATAAATATTTCCGGACTACTCACATAGCATCACCTAACCCCAAACTAAGCAGAGCTTGTACGTATGCTATGCTATGCTATGATTATGGGCTATGGGTGTTAGGTGACTGATATACTACATAGATACAATTTTTTTTGTAAATACATACATTATGATACATAGAAAACACCCAGACCCAAAACCAGAAATTGTAGATCGTACAAAATCTGGTCCCCCGGCTATGTATATATGTTGCTATAGTGGCAAGAGAAATACGTACCTCAAAATTTCAACTCTATATATATAAGTCTTAAATACAGCCTGGTTACAGACGGACAGACAGATGACGAAGTAATAGGTTCCCGTTTTACACTTTATGTACGAAACCCTAAAAAGTGCCAATTTAAGAGACTCCTCCTTTTTGAAAGTCGGTTGAACTTTTCAACATTTTCGTATTAGGATAAACTCCAGACCTCATGTTTAGAGCTTACCTTGGGACTGAATATTTAGAATATTTAACGAAATTTTACAGTTTATCATTTAGACATGACATTTATATATGACATAAATAATAATAATTTAAAACGCTAGTTTAAAACAATTTTTGCGGTATCATTCCAATGCATAAAATATCCGTCAAAGGAGTAACAAATACATGTACTTAA
The DNA here is from genome assembly GCA_929108375.1 of Gymnoscelis rufifasciata. Lineage (NCBI taxonomy): Eukaryota > Metazoa > Arthropoda > Insecta > Lepidoptera > Geometridae > Gymnoscelis > Gymnoscelis rufifasciata. Next base: position 9,636,932 of record OV815321.1, on the reverse strand, counting down.
GTACTACATGTATTTGTTACTCCTTTGACAACAAACAAACGGTAACATATATTAAGTATTACTTGACTATCCACACAAAAACGATAACTCCTCTAGTAGGTCCTTCCAGAATATAACCCCTATAGTTTATATCGGGAGCTTAAGGTTTATGTTTCGACTCCATACATCTGTAGTTAATACAATATTTAGTACATACTGACGAAGATGTTTTTATATCGCATAAAAGTTTTCCAGGTATTTCTGTATAAAGAAGGCTTTCTTCTTATGGAACATACAAGACTTAGGGGATAGGAGTGATAATCAATTTTGAAATGTCTCATTAATATAGTTGTTGTTCTACACATTTATTTCATAAATAAAAGTAATAATGTATGTAATGTAGCTGTCATCTTGTTAAGTCATCAATTTGTTCAAAACATTCAAAATTGTACATGATGGCTTAGCAGATATTTTTGTTTGATAACACTCATCTTTTTTCTTATTGTCATCATACCTATATTAATTTATTTTTCTAGCGAGAGTCAAAGCTTTCGTGTTAATTCTAGAATTGATTACCTTGTATTTTATCCAGACACAGAAAAAACACATAAAATCCCCAACATACTCCATGGTTTAGATTTCACTATGATAATTCAAAGTATAATCAAAAAATGATGTACCAATTTGTTATCATGTAGATAAAAACATTGTCTATTTTAATTTCAGTGTAAGCTCAGAGGTAAGTACAAGTCTATAAATAGCCAGGAGATGCATGGTGCGTGTTTTACATAAATCATATGGTTACCTTTACAATAAGAGCTACTTACGTTCTTGGGGGGTTATTCTGTGCACCTAGGCAAGTATGCGACATTTGAAATGTGATTTGATCTTCATAAATTATTATAATTGATTAGAAAATGAAACAAGCATATTTTTAACAAACATCAACCGCTTTCAAGTTTTATAAAATTATTTTTTTATGAATATATTTTAAACAAAAACCTACTCAAAAGATTTCGTAAATATTTAAAAGGGTTTTGATACAAAAAAGTATTTGTCTTTGTGGACTAATAAATAGTCTTTCTCTCTATTTCGTTATTTTTTTCCAAAATTTTCAATTTAATCGAGAATTAAATTTTAATATACTCTAAAACTAAACATTAAACTTTAATTCAGATTCTCCTCCTTAAAATTGTAGATTAAAAAGCTTAGGGCCTACATCACAATCTCCGAATAAATGTCAAAAAATGCCGCTCAGTTAAATGTCACTTGCCTTTATATCCCTATATTTTAAACATTGTATATAAATTATTTTATTGTATACCAAGTGTACTTCAAGACTGTGAAACAAGCCCTAAATCAAATATATTTAACCAAAATAAATAAGTAACATCAACGAAATGACTCAGAGATGATATCTAACGAATCGTAATGTAATCGACATCACCCGATGACGCGTGAAAATGATTTCATTTGAATGAAGCTGATTGTAGCTCAATGGAAATGATTGATGGACGCTTTGTTGGCACGAAGTCATTCGTTAAATTAAAGCTTTGGGTTAAACACATACTAAAACTTAATTATAATCATCTGTAGTTGACTGCCTTCGCGGCGTTGGCTTTGTACGAAAGGTTCGCTTACGGCGTAAGAGAAATGATATTTAATATCGCATAGCAAAGAATAAAAAACTTGGATGTTCTTAGGATTAATCGATTTATATATTTTTATTATAGTTTTTATTACACTTTATTAATTTTATATAGACTCACAAAAATATCGAAGAGACATCGAGAATACACCCCGATCACGATTTATTTTTAAGTAACCCTTTATAAGAGAATTGGTTCATTAAGAACGGGTTTTTATATGTTTCTATTTTAATTTAGAGCAGCATCTGTCGGCTGCACATTGTTAGAAGCGTAGGTTTCAGGAAGTTAAAAAATCGAGTGTCATGGCCGCACTTCCGTCTATTTTTTATATCGAAAAGAACGGCGTGTTTAATACTGTCTTATTTCTGGTTAGAAACTCAAAGTCAAGTAAAGATTAATAAAAAAAATCAAAATTTAAGAATGCATTTGTCTCACTGTTGCCTGTTGAATTTAAAATATAGTTATTTTAAGAAATTTTAGTTTGTTCTAACCCCTATACTCAGGGTAGGTTCGGGGTAAATAAACCAAACCATAATTTATAAAGTAATAGTTAATTCAGATTATAAGTTACATAAATTATAAATACGAAGAATTTACTTAATTTACATATTCATAAGAATTTAAGTCAAATTTGTTCAGTCACTTGAGTAACAACCCAAAACTTCCAGAAAAACTGTATTGATTGATTATTTTTTATGTATTTTTATTGAACTTTTTTCTTAGTAGATTATCACTTAATGTTGAAATTCAGGCACTTGTCACAGTCGTTTTTATATCTACACTAGCGGCCCGCCCCGGCGTCGCACAAGTATAAAATTTTCCCGGAAATTATTCGAATTTTTCTCGCCGTAAAAACCATCCTATCTCTCAAGTTGGATCGAACTGCACATGGTGCGCGAATTTTATTTTAATTGGTTAAGTGGTTTAGGAGTCCATTGAGGACAAACATTGTGACACGAGATTTATATATATAAGATTTGCCATGATTCTATATAGAGAGCTACTTCTTGAACCAAAAAAACTGCGAGCCGAAGGTCCCAGAAACCCGACACCATCAGAAATGACGCGGCTAATCGTTTCCCACCCTGCGCACACGCAGGTATCGCCAATTGTACAAATATGGAGTGGGATGTGGGATGTGAGATCCTGTGTTTAGGATGTGTTCATTGATATACATTGCTTGGTTTCAAAATAATACAAAATTCATGTTTAAATAACAAATTATTCACATTTAATAAATCATAATGTTATTATTAACTAGCTTTTTACGCCCGTGTCTTATGGATTTTTAAGCGGGTAAAATTAATTTTCTCTCGGTAAAATTGATTATATTTATAAGCTCTAACCTCGATTTAAAAGCTATATGAGTGTGAAATTATTTTTGAAGTCTGAGGTCATAAATTCATGATCAATATTATTTTGTGAAATAAACTGTCTATAATTTGAAGGACATTTTTGAAGGTCATGGTTTGAAAAGTATGTTTTGTTCAACTCATGTTTTTGTTAGGAAAACGTTATACATAACTTACTTAAGATACATTCTGATATACAGCGTATAGTATAATAAATAAAAATAAAATAAAAAAGCCCTTTAGTTCTTGCTTACATAGTTAACAAAGTTTACAAGTTTTCAATTCACTGTGAATTTTTCTATATTTTAATTAAATTTATTTTTAAATTATAAAGTTAGCACTTACAATTTATATAGCATCTAGATTTAAATAAATGTGATTAATTTTTTTTAACTGTCTGTTTTATTTAACAGATTTAACTTCAGTATTTTAATGGAAGAGAAATCAACTTTGACGGGTTCGATTCCCGCCGAGGGGTCAGTGTTAGTGTGTTTGCAGACACTTTTACCTTGTTCTGGGTGATTAATATGTACCTAATATGAAAAAAGGATTTTTTTTGTGGGTTCGAGAATGGGCGGACCGCTAGTTTAACTGTAAAATCCTTCTTAAAATAGATATTATTACAGATAACAAATACCAGAGAAACAACACTTTACACTTTTTGCCATAAAGTAACGTAAAATAATAAAATACTATCCTAGTTGTTTTATAATAAAAAACAACTGTCATGGAACAAATACTTTCAAAAAATAATAATAAAATAGATTAACGTAAAACCAGCAATGAACAACCAATACATTATCATCCAAATCGCGATTTCGTTACATTTTCATTGTGAGCACAAGTGGGCAGCAAACAGGTCGAATTACAAGTGATGCCTCTGTCCGTATCCGGTATATCGGAGATGGAAGAAATCCGGATACGCAATGAGAACTGGGAAGCAGATGTTCTAACTTCCGATCTTCAGTTCCGAAATCCCTATCCCATGGTCTAAGAAGTGAGGGTGGGTTTTTGTAACATGTGAATATCATACCGGTGATTTTTACATGCAATATGACGTAACAAACATTAAATATTATACAACAATTTTTTTTCTGAATAAAATTTTAAAACAGTTTAACCTGCAAAGTGAGGTTTATTTATCACTTATTAAGATTTTAAGAGCAATTTAAAAAAGCCGTGTTGGCTAAGTGGGAGGACACTCGACTTTCATTCCGAAGGTCTTGGGTTCAAACCCCGCCACGCACCTCTGGATTTTTCTTGAGAAATTTATGTGCGCTTTAAACACGTGCTTTAACGTTCTGAGAACTTCAAAAAAGAGTTTGAAGGACATGTGACATTCTCCAGCCCGCACTTGGCCAGCGTGGTGAATTAAGGCCTAATCTCTCTCGTCAAGAGTGAAGTCCCTGTGTCCCAGCAGTGGGAACGTAAATAGGTTAGTAACGGGTGATGATGATGAATAAGCAAGAGCGCCATCGTTTCCATTGAATCTGAGTTGCAATTTCAGCTATGGAAGTAGAAGATTTATTATACAACAAGATTATTATAGATGACTTGGTCAAAGTTGATGCCTCACGGTGGATGCAAGTAGCGACCGATCGGAATAATTGGTCGTCTTTGAAGGATCTTTGAGGACTTATGTCCAGCTGTGGGCGTCTAATAGCTGAAATGATTATGATAAGATACCTATACTTGGTCATAACTTGCTTGAGATTTCATCTAAAAGGTGGCTAGCCTTTCTAGGTCTGCTATCCGTTCGGAGTTCCCCGAATGTGTCGTAGTTTGAAAAACCCCCGACGTTTTTCGACCCGACGTCGCCCATCAAGGGTTTCTGAAATGTGTCCAGGAAATACAATTTTATGATCGTTATGCGCATTTTTATGTATTTATCTCTTCAATATTTATCTACTTAAACAACCATTTTTAAAACTGATGACAACCTTTCGTTTAGAAACGAAAAATTGTCATCAGTTTTCCGATAAATAAATAACTTTAGATTATTAAATAAAAAAGTATTAGGTATAGCAAACGCTCCGTTTTCAGACATAACCTATAAACCTAAGTACCCACCTGCCAAAGTAATACTCAAAATTTCACGTACTCAAAACCAGTAGCCATTACAATAACTCCTTCCGTCATGAATTAAACTCCGTGTATTATTAACGGTAAATTAAATTCCCATACACAGAAGGTTAACAGCCTTATAATTAGTTGCAATTAGATGATGCTCCTAAATGTAACAAGAGCTCGTATTTCGTCTGTTTGTTCATAGCGTTTACTCACATTGATTATGATTGTGTACTTACAAAGAGGTGTGGACAGACAAGACTATCTTTTTTGTTAATATGAAAATAGGTTATTTTTTGGTGCTTTCTTGTAATGGTGAATCAGCAATAAATCAACGGGCGATGATTCGTATCGGATTCGTTGGCGGGCTAAAATCATCGTGAACTGGTAATACGCGATGTTATGATGTCTTCTTCTTCTTTTATTTGATGGCGTCCGTGACTGGCTATATGGCCGTCAACAGCGTTATTGTCTTCATTATCGGACAATGGTTTATGTCTTTTTTATTTTGAGTTGTCAAGATTCTGTAGTGACGTAATAGTAGCACGGCCATGCCAAACATCGTCTTCGTCCGAATACTTCGTGTTGCAAGAATATACCCGGCTACATCGCGACGACACGAATATTCGCCGTAGTTCGCTAATGTAACCGCACCATTACAAAAAATAATATGATTGAAAGTGACTAGAATCCAAGATGTTATTATGATTTTGTTAAAAATTCTTACACTTTTAATTAAAACTACGAAACGGATAAAATTTTATATAGTTTATAAAGTGAGGTCAGAGTTCGGGTATTTGGCCAATAATTAAAATGCTTTAGAAACTGTTATCGATAAAATAAAGCATATACTATATGACGATATATTAATATACTCGTAGTTATTATATGGTTATCATTATCTTTACGACAAAGACAGGAAATGTCATTCATGATTATAGGACAAAATATATATTTATCTAAATTACAATACCTATCAAATTCTTCCAGCGTGATTTTTAGTATTGGTAGGTATAAATCGAATATAAAATTATATATTTTTATTTCATAGTTTATTAATACACAAAATATTCAGAAAATTCACTAGAAGGGGCAGCATCTAATTGAACCACAAGAATGGTGCAAAATATTGGCAACCCCTGCCAACAATAGGTACCAATACATTTTCGCGGGCTACTTTAAAAGTAACCTATGAATAAATCCAGGTTCTAAACTACATACCGACGTTTGAGCGTGAAAAAGTGACAAACATACAAACTTTCGTAATTAGGTATTCGCATAATATTAGTAGTACATCTTTGAGTCATTTTATGATAGGTTTACGTTCAGCAATGCGCGTCTTACTAGCGTTCCTGCATACGATGCCGCCACCGCGCCCCCGACACTTAACGTAACTTGTAATGTTCTTCGTAGCTATGCATAAATAAATAAATAAATACATTCCGACTAATCACACAGCATCACCTGACTCCAAGCTAAACAGATCTTGTACTTGGGTGTTAGGTGACTGATATACTACATAGATATTTTTTTTATACATACATACTTATGATACATAGAAAACACCCAGACCCGAAACCAGAAATTGTAGATCGTACAAAATCTTGTCCACCGGCGGGAAATGAACTCACAACCTTTATAACAAACAGCCGTAAAGTGGACCGATAAAATTAGGCTTTGACAGCGCGGTGGCGGCGCGGCGGCGGCATCGTGTGCAGGAGCGCTTAAACAGATTTATATTCTAAGACTATTGTTTATAGGTACTTGTAAAGTCAAAGTCAAATTCCAAACCATCAGTAGCAAGATCAAGCCTCGATACAAACGCATTAACAATTTATGTTACGACTATAGCGTGAGCCCTCAAAGACTATCGTATCGCAACAGCGAATAAATAAGATTAAACCATGTCCAAATCCCATCTAAAACGGTTCAGCCGTCCACTTATCCACGACACGAGCTAATTTGAATCAATTATGGGAGTCAAAGTTCATTTCTTACAAATATTTGGAACTCGATACAGATGAATATATTCTTAACTAGAATTATTTAATGTTATATGTCTTAGGTTTACCGCTACGGTGACCGAATGTATTTATCAATATGTATTTATAGTGGGCAAGTGTGAGTCAAAATCTTTGAACGATGTTCCATGCAATTAAATAAAATACTCCAATGAACCTATGACAACGAATCTTTCGACTAAGGAAATAAAATAAATTACAAAAATTATGAACTCCACACAAAATCTTGAACGATTTTTACTTCGAAAACATTACAATACAATACAAATATTCTATAAATGTTTGCCTATTATATTAAGTATATCAGATGTCTATTACCCGCAACACAAACTTTAGAGCTTACCGCGGTGCTAGATGTTGTTGTGTGGATTGTCCGGAAATGTATATTTATTTATTAATAATTTCAAATTAATCTGCAAAATATACTGTAAAAGAAAAATATGTTTAGCTTACGACCTATCATAACAAGACAAGAAGCTTCCGAGACTCCAAGTCGCCATAACGGAACCCAAAAACATAACCATGAGATGTTATAAAATAATTTACTTAGAATATCAATGCTGCTAGAAATATGGCAAGTTTATGCTAAGTTGTATAATCTTTGAACTTACATTCCTAACTTACGCGGAAGTGCAGTAATCGTGTTAAGTTTCTGTGGATTAGGTGTTTTTATTTGACTTTTTGGATTAATTTGATTGGTTTTCTGTTCATTATGTGTTTGAGGATGCAAATTGGTAGATTTATAAGTGTGCTTTGATAAGAATAAGACACATTTATTTCGGAGCACAGTAAATATAAAATAATATATAATCAATTATAAGATATACACTTAACAAAAAAATACCTACAATATAAAAAACACAGACAACTAAGTTAAATAGAATTAAAAAAATCTACCTATGAAGTTGGTTGATAAGACGGTTGTACCTAGTATTTTAATATAAGGTTGCAAGCGAAAACAAAGAACTCCGTGGAGATGTAAAAAGTAGGATTTTTAATTTCTAGAGATTTAAATATACCATTTTGAAAACTCAAGAATTTTATCACTCGCGTCAAGATTAATCCAATCGTTTCAATCATTAAGCTATTACAAACCGAGGTACATAAGTAATTTACTTAAGTTGTCTTGTAACATACAGGTTAAACACACAAGTAGAATTTTATAAAAAAACAACCGACTTTCGGTTTGGAATATAAGAAATAGAATTAAAGTAGCCTATGTCCTAATCCATGTGAGATTCACCCGCACTTGACCAGCGTTGTGAATGCCTATCTCTCTCGTCATGTGAGAAATCCTTGTATCCCAGCAGTGGAAACATAAATAGGTATATAATGTCCTAATCCAGCATAACTCGTACCCCCGTAAAACATATTCAACAAAGTCGGTTAATAAACCTCTATCTGTCATTTTGATGATGAAGATGAGCTTATGCCGAGAAATAAACTTTAAATACAAAAGTTATAATATTATAAAAGCTCATCTCAGTTTAGAATAAGTTTACATAATCCATCAATGAATCATTTAATTACAATTTTGCAATATTTGTTATCAAACACGCGTTCGTCTAGAATTTTTCACAAAGCGCTTTTCTGGCATTTACCATTTATAAATGTATAATTACGTAATGGTAAATCAATGGAACATGTATCAGTGTAAATATAAGCAATAGCAGCATTGCATAAAACGCCGCGAGCTGTGGAGTAGTTAAACAGATGATTGATAACGCGGTAGGGTAGAGACGATAACGATATATTTGTACGGACATGCCTAAAACGTGTTTGGGCCATTTGTGCTAGGGAACTAACTCTAGGTTTTGAGCCATTTGTCTTACAAACTTTAAGTCATTGAGCCTTTTGAGGCATGGAATAATAATATTTAAAAATAAAATATGTAGGTACTTATTTAAGGCGAATCAGACTCGAGTTTCAACGTAGCATTGCGACAATTATTTTTTATTATCAAGGTTTTTACTGTAGAAAATATTTCACAGTTCTTCGGAATTAATAAGTTAAAAAAATTATCTTCATTGGATAAAGAATAATTGTGGTCCCAATGGTGCTCTTTGGTGGAACACACTCAAATTAATAAATAAATAAAATAAATATTTCCGGACTACTCACACAGCATCACCTAACCCCAAACTAAGCAGAGCTTGTACTATGGGTGTTAGGTGACTGATATACTACATAGATACATTTTTTTTTTTTATAAATACATACATATATGATACATAGAAAACAAACGAAAGTTAGTGTGTTTTTCAAAATTTTAATTAATTTTTTTTTTATTATTGTTTAATCTTTCTGTAAGTAAATATGCAATTGTTCATCATCTATTTCAAAAAGATCTATTATGTCTGATATTTCATCGAATCGATCCAAATAAATCACGAACCCACGACGAATTTCCTGCAAATCCGTTGTTTTTCACAATTCCAAGAAACGATTTCATTGAATCAGACTGAATATTCACTAATTAAATATTAAAGTCGTATCCATAGTGTCTAACCTCAGCTTACCTAGCAGGTACAAGTATTGCTCGTCCAATTATCATATCCACTTTCTCTAGGCGGTAACCGATGTTGTGATCATCAATGTCCTCAACAACTAGCCGTTGGTCATTTGTCACACCAGCGTCACACCACTAGTCATTTGTAACACCAGGAAGGGAATTCTCGCGCCTATGACATTATAACGAATTCGATAGAAAAACTACAGTCGGTAGATTTTTTTAGGTTTTCTTGCCCCCCAAATTACAATTGTTGAACAATCACAGACCAAATTATTTATCTACTGCTTTTAGATACATATATTTCGAAATCGTTATAATAATAAATAGTCGGTAGTTATTTTCGGTTTTCTTACGAAAAGTTTCAATCATAAGCAAGAAAATTGCCATTTGAAGGCAATTCTTGGAACAATCTTATAATACTTACACATAAAGTTAGTTAATATTGATAAGAAACGTAATAAATCTATCAACTTTAGTACATTATAACGAAAACGAGATTTTTCTCAAAGCAAAGATAAATTACATATATAACTTTTTAGATTATCATGGTTTTTAACAATATTATGACTTAAAACAACAACGAGTAACAAATCATGGTATGTTACACGTTTTAAGTCATAATTACATATATGTATGTGATGTGATTGTTAAACAATTGGCATTTCTCGTGTTAATTATTAAAACAATTATTAGGCACCCCAAAAAAAATCTACCAATTTTAGGTTATATATCGAATTCGTTATGATATTATAGGCGCGAGAATCGCTCCCCAGTGTCACATCACTAGTCATTTGTCACAGGTCCGATTGCATTTGAATTTGAAGACATATGAGTGTGATTTAAAACACTTATAGTTGAATTGTTGTCATTGTTGAATGTATTACATCTGAGTGAATGTCAAAGTAGACAAAGAATAGAGTAGTCTGAATGAAATGTTTATTGTTGGACAGACAGTTACCACAGACATAGATTAGTTTAATACTGGTTTAAGAATGCCAGTATAGTAATTGATTAAGTTTCTTTGTTTGTTTAAAGGGGGTATTCTTAGCCCAACTCCTTGCTCCCGGCTATTTTAAAGTTATATATCTTATTAGTATAAGTTAGTAAGGAATATCTAAAAATGCCCTTGAAAGGTATTTCATATGAATATATTGTATTTCACAGCCCAGGAGGTAGAGTCCTAAATACTGCGTTAATTATGTAATACCTTCTTTGGTTTTAATGAATGATTGATTGAACTGGTCTTATTTGTTAAATTATTGCAGTGTAAGATTCATAATTTAATGAGGTAGACTATTTACTCTAGGAAAAACTTATTCCCGTGCGAAAATTGTGTATTGATAATGCAATATCTTTCAGACAACCTTGAAAAAAAAACAGTTGTAGGCCGGAATTCATAGTGGCACGTAATCATTGATTACTTTCCACTCAAAATTACATCTGTAATTGCCTAAAGAAAGAAAGAATAATATTTATTTGTGTACAAAAATACAACAGAATACAGAATACAGATCATTTATTTGCACACATGGGTTACATACAGGGTCTTGTTTAACAATATAATAAGCACCATACATGTATTGCCTTAGTCTAGGGCATGCAAATTACATAAATGCAAGGTTTTACTGAATTAAAAAAACATCTATATTATATATCTATTAAATAAATCTTTCAGAGAACATTATTAAATTAAACTTAGATTATTACACAAATGAGTATACTATAGTCAATTAAAATAAGTATGTATTTATTAAAATAAGTTATAGCATAATTGAATTTTATGTGGTGGAGGCTGCAGGCTTACGGTGGATGCAGGCCGCTGCCAGCCGAAATAACTGGAGAACTTTGAGGGAGGCCTATGTCCAGCAGTGGACGTCTTACGGGTGAGATGATGATGATGATGATAATTGAAAGTAAGCAATGATTATGTCCCATTATGAATTTCGGCCATACTGTTGTAGAAGCCAATGCATATTTACGCGAGAATTGTACAATTTATAAATAATATACCTTCTTTTAACGAAGGATGGACACCATTAATTCAATAACAAAGATGGTTTATTACACTGATGATAGGTTTTACATGAAATACCACTCTGATGAAACTGCCAATTAAAATTAAAAATAAATAAAATGCGCGAAAAGATGTATTGCACCGTTGTATAATTCACGTGAGAATTCGTCTATTAATTCATGGAAGGAGGTCAATCGGGCATTACTTTTAAGCTGTCAATGTCATCATTTTTGCTACAAACCATAGAGCATTATTTTGTGCTTTATTTTTTCGTGTTTATTTTTTTAGCAATGGCTATGATCTGCTGTTAGTTATTTATCTATATCAATTTAACAAAAAAAACACATTACTGGCAGAATCAATCAGAAAGTGAACAATCAATTTTAACATCCTGTTTACCAACCATACATTTTTTTTTCGAATCATTGAAAACATATTATACAAATTGTACCCTTTTTAATGAAAGAATATACATCATTTAGAAAAAAAATATTTTACTAGAGTCCCTGAAACTTTAAGGAATTTTAAAGAGCTGCTCTCTCATTAAAGCAGAATATTTATGAATTGGAGATTTTTATAAGTTTCCATTATCCAGTTGTCATTTTGTCAGGGAACATTTCTCATAAGTAAGGAAATCACCGAAGCTCATATCATAGAGCTTCACAAACACATAAAGAGTTTTAATGATATATATATAATAAAAATTGGCACTTTACCGGATGCCAGTATCTCGGTTAATGTAATATCATCCTACAACGTCTATAAGAGATTAAATTAATACCGAGATTTGTCGGATGTATTTGTAAATCAAAAAAATTAAGTGTCTGTTAGTCTGCATGATCATTTATGGCCTAGAAAGACCTGTTTTTAAGATTCAACGACTAGACTAGATCTTTAATTTAACGCTATATGTAATTATGGACATGCAAAAACACAGGTAATGCCGTATTAATTTAAGGTAGTATTAGTATATAACTGAATTGGCTATTTACACATTAAGCTTATATGCTTAAAAAGTTTTTATTGTACTGTTATACCAAAAAAAAACACTTTATAGTGCACCAAACGAAACAATGGTTACAAAAATAACATATGAGGAATAAGTACAAAGGGCGGCCTTATCTCTTAAGAGCGATCTCTTCCAGGCAGGTTGTTGGTAAAGAGATTCAGCAGTAATGAAGACTTATGAACAACGTTACGTTAACTTAAGTTTTTTGTTAATCGTTCTATTAACCTCCTCTATGTCAGATATAAACAGAGAAATATTTTTTTTTAATTATTGTAGATATTTCAAGTGCTTAACACTATTTACTAAGGTGTAATTATATTCCAATACGCCAACTTAAATCCTGACAACAGGAATGCATCACAGTACATACATTATGTATATAAAAAACTTAAAATAATTAAGATACGGCTAGACATTACCACAAGCCATAAAGCTACCGGTGCAAATAAAATAAAAGTCATATTTATATGCTTGTACAAAAAATTTACTGCCTAACTGTACTAACGTTGTATGAAATCTGCTAAGGAGTATATTAAATATTACTTTAAGTTAGACTACCTACTTTTTAATTAACAAAACGGGATTTTTTTAAGATTAGCCGGTTTACTTAACTTCATAATACGAGTATCAACAGAGCGCACAAGACTGAGTGGAAGTAATCTAACTTTGATTTATGAATTTTAATGTTTTTGCGAATTTCCAGTTTTGATGGATTTTTGGAGGTTTCTTCTGTTTACGTCCGTAATTGTCCCTCTGAATCCTTACACGTGACCTCCGGGTGGTGCTAAGAACAGTCAATGGTGGTAGGCTTCGGGCGCGGCTTGTCACAACCCTCCGGGCTGGGCCTGTGAGTGAAACGATTTTTTCGTGTTTCGTAATGTGGTCCGCAGAAGCCATCTAGGTCTTCATGCCCCATCTTATACCACATCGTCACTTTGCATCAGGTTAGATTGTGGTCAAAAAAGGCTTATCAAGCTTAAAAAATTAATTGTCAAATTTAACGCGCTGCAATATAGGAAAAGATGTTTGGAGTAGGTATAGCAAAACAGTTTGTTTATGAAACTAATTTCACCCCCATTGAGCATGGTAAAAATTCAGTTCGTACTTTTTTTTCATTGCAGTTACTACCTAAAAAGTATTATATGAATGTTGGTAATCATTTTACATTTCGTTTTATTTAATTTCATAATACTCTCCATTTTAAATTACAAAGATCAAAATAAATTTATAATAATTTACGACTAGGGTCGTCGATGTATTGAGATGAGATTTTTTTTTTCTATGTATGGCAAAAATCATTTGCGTTACCATCCTTGTCATTTGTTTTCCGAAAATAAATTTTATAAACTATGAATGATTTCTTTTACCTAACCTTAAGTGTATGCTTAGCCATCTGTGAACAATGGAGTGTTGCCAGCGAAATTTGAATATTTCACGCGTTTGGCCGGCCATGCGTGGTTATGGCAGGAAGTGGAATCCTTTATTTAAATGAATACCCTCATTTCAAGGTGCAGTCGGTCAAGGTGAATAACTTTGAGGATTTATGGGAATGGAAGTTTTTTAAGACATGGTTGTAAGACCGTAAGTAAACCTCTATTTTTTACCGCGACAGTCTTAGCCATTTTAACATATTTTTTTACGTGCATGTATTTTAACAGGTATGCTGTTAAAAATAGGTATGAAAGTAATAAGGACCTAGGTTAAAATTATAAGCATAAAATATTTTAAGAACCTTCATGGCTCCACTTGTTTACAAAAACCAAATGTGAAATTCTGGAAATTATAACCCCCACGTATCCCACATAACTAGAGCTTTTCCCGCGTAAAATCGGTCATCTTACTTTATCGACCATCAAGCTAAGCCAAAATTTATCAAAATTAGATCATCGGTAAGATAAAATAGATATCTATTTATATATACCTCGCTTCTGTTAATTGAAACCTAAGTCATCATACTTAGGCAGCATACACATTTGTTCAACTCCTTTAAAAATATGTTTTCCTTATCAATATGTTAATTAAACCTTCATAAATAATTCAAACGTCTAAATTATTATAACGGAATTATTAAACTCCCGTCAAACTCTACGCCACCTGCCGTCAAATATAAGAATACGCGTAATTAGAAAACTTATTCAACCATTCTACTTTCAAACCATAAATTATCTTTTGTTTCTAATTCTGAAATTGGAACGGCATTTGTTTTATTGGCTACTTGTCTCTGGTAATGTGTTTTTTTGTTTTTAATTGGGTAATTTGGTATCGAACTTCCAATTTAACGTCATAATTTTCTTGTAGTACATATAAGTTCGTTTTTAAGTTAGTTTTTTTGTACGTTGGAAACATTTTAGTCATAACGAGAACATACATTTTGAAACCTTTTACGTAAATTATGAGCATTTTTATAGAATGGCTGTAATTTGTATTAAATTAATTTTATATACCTACCTACAACAGATGCTTAAATATCTTGATGATTAGGAACAATATTTGGTGTGAATTACCTGTTGTCAGAAAATGTGTTTGCCCGTCGATTATGACGCGCTTGCGCCGTGACTTAGGGTTGCCACTGCCCTTACTTTACTCTCCCAAAATCAGGCAAATTTCAACCTTAAAACCCAAGTCCATAAGATTAAATTACCCCGCAAATTACACACTATTTTTTTTCTTTTATTTCTACCCTATATTGTAATTCTACGATTTTAAATTCTAATGGTTTTAAAATAAGGTTGGTTTATATTTCGGTTCTGCTTGAAGAGGCAAGTCTTAAGGGGCTATTCTGACCGCATGCGATATTGTATCGGGTTTATAGCAAGGGGTTATTAAGGAAGTCACAAGTCGTTGGTTTCGAGACGTTATTTTATGATATCTGTTGCAACGGATATGATTATAATGACAATGGATGAGGGTTAAATCTTTTTTTTGGACGACGAAGGACGTGGTCTACAATTATTCAAGTTGACCTTATTTTTTTAGAGAGGCCTATGTCCAGCCCTGGACATCACATGGCCGAAATGAAAGCTAACCATCATGTATGGTTAGCTTCATGAGTTCTGAAAAACCATATGTCAGAATAATATGTTTCTGTTTAATACTGTAATATAAGAAAATAGTGTACTTTTCCAATTAAAGTAAAAGATTAGTTTTTTTGCAAAAATAGAACTAACGTTGATAACCTCTTAAAATAAAACAGAAGATAATTGTTTAATTTTTGTCAAAAATGAACGTGAGCTCTGCGGTATATGCCATTTACAAAATAAGAAACCGTACCGATATTAAAACAGCTCGATTAGTGCACTACAGTTATTTTCACTCCCTTATGTCGTATGGGCTACTTTTGTGGGGCAATTCCGCAGACTCAAACAAAATATTTTTATTAATAAAGAGGGCAGTCAGAGCAATATACAAACTCGGACGAAGAGATAGTCTCAGATCATTATTTAAGGACATTAATATAATAACAATGCCATCACTTTATATATATTTAAATATTATGCATTCAAGAAAAAATCTTGTTCAGTACACTAAGCACTCAGACTGCCACAAATACGAAACCAGGAATAAGTACTAAGACAAGTTAGGTACTTCAACCAATTACTCGAATATCGAAAGTTAGCAAATCGTTTGCGGTTAACTGTGTTAAGTTTTATAATACCTTACCATTAAATATAACTAACTCTTCTTAAGGAAAAAAAAAATTGAAGCTTTAAAAAAAAGCCTATTATTCTATTAAGGACCTCCTCTCAGATGCAAATGCTTGGCCAAATGTTACAAAGGTGTAACATATATTGTAATTTATAATAAGAATAATAAGATAGTTATTATTATTTTGTATTAATTGATTTATATCTATGATTTAATGTATTTAATGACTATTCTAAGTGCACCATTTTGTTTGGCTCTGGAATAAATGTTTTTTTTAATTTGAATTTGAATAGTTACTGTTAATCGTTTTGTTAATCTCACTTAGAATGTGTTCTACATAGGTATTAGAATTATGTACAGTTAGTTAAGCAAATTTCGTGAAGGTTGGCGTCAAGCGGTCACCGGCTTTCAGAAGATGTCTGACAGATAGTCACGGCTCAGTCGTGACTGCATTGTGCAACCAAATTGGATTAGAACACATGGATTTTGCGCTGTTTTGACTGACTTGGCATAGCGAGAGATAAGTATACCTCTAAATTAGATTTATTTTCTACTGACTGACTGAAAATCAAGAGAAAGGTGATTTCATAGACATTTGAGAGAGGCTTGATTAAAAATTTCCGAAAAACATTTTAATTGATACCTTTTTACATTATAAATGCCACATTCATATTTCGGTATGAAAACAATGCTTATAGTAAGTATAAAAAATTTAACAATGCATTTCAAATTGCCAAAAGTGCGTGTAAAACGGTTCCCTACAAAATTATGCGCGTGTGACGTCACTTGTCGGTTACGTCGTTACGTCACAGGCCTACAAACGCCAACGCCATTTTGACAAATATGCGTTTTGAGTCAAGGGATCAAAGACTTAATACTGACAATTATAATAATACTAGCTGACCCCTGCAAACGTTGTTTTGCAAAATGAAAAATAGATGTTGGCCGATTCTCAGACCTACTCAATATGCTCACAAAATTTCATCATAATCGGTCAAGCCGTTTCGGAGGAGTATGGCAACGAAAACTGTGACACGATAATTTTATATATAAGATCTTATAAAAATCGACAAAAATTTCAAATACTGTGTTAGCTAAATCGGTTCAAAAAATATTAACTATAAATCTTGTTTAATTATTTTCATATTTTATTGATAGTCAACTACCCTTTTACAGGATACGTCTTATTCTTTTTCAAGGTAAACAGTTCAAACTAAGTGAAGCTTATAATAAAAATAGGCATGATTACTATATTAATAAATTGGTATTCTGTTTAATCCGTCTATTTGTCTGTCCAAAATTTCTGGGGTCACGTATTTCGCTTTCACTTCTTTATAACTTTATAAAGAAAGTGATATGACTAAGATATAGAGCGCCAAAATTCCATGCGACGCATACATTCAATAAAAATTGCACGAAATCGTTACATCACGAGAAACTTCAATGCATTGTTTCATCATAATTTTATCAATCTAAATAACGGAATAATTATTATTTTTGAAATTCATAAATTATAATTTTTTTAATTTATTTTCCTATACAATTCTATGAAAATTTGAATGAAAAAATATATACATATACCATAATGATACAATTATATATCTGTATATACCATAATGATACAATAATTGTGCTCAATTATCACCGTTAGTCGCACTAGGCACAATGATACAAAATGATTTATTTCCATTATTTGGTCTACAAATCTTAGAAACTTCAAAAGTAAAATTCAAGAAATATAAACAACATATTGAACATAGGTAATTAGAGTACTGACTCCTAAATCCCCCTGATCCTAAAATTTGTCACTATTGTCATTGATATTTAACTGGTACATGATTTATTGTTTAATTTAATTTAAATAATTATGATTTGATGATTTTTTATATGTAACAAATGAAGTTGCATGCTCAATGGGTAATTTACATTGATACTATTAATTAAGATCTTTTATGTGAATGCAATAAATGACTACTTTACTATAGTATGACAAGTTAATCAGTTTGGCTACTGTGGACACTTATTAATTATAAATCTAAATTTAAAATTAATAAAAAACCCCCGATTCCAATCCCTTAATTTCCTAAAACGTAAAACAACATAATATTATGTAATGTGGACGCGATGCGATTTCATTTGATACCCCACACTAGTATATTTGCAGATTTTCGGTTTTCCTTACCCACTCTCACCCCCATAACTTTTAAACGGCACAAGCGATTTTCATAAAACATGTCTAAGAACACTCGCGCCAGACTCACCTTTCATACAAAAAAACAGACAGACAGACAGACAGACAGACACGTCAAACTTATAACACCCCTCTTTTTTGGTCGGGGGTTAAAAATATGTACTGCTTCAGTCAAAACACCCAGGATGATGTATAATGTGGGTAGTGGGTAGCTATCCGGGTTATCGGGCCGGGATCGCTAATCGCCACTAACGAACCTCAATACGCTTTATTTGTATGAATATTCATATTAATGTTCACAGCTGATAAGTGATTATTAGCTGGTCCACTCTCACTTAATGCAAAACCTTGAATTATAACGGTCTTCTAACACTGATACTTATCTCGGAGTTGGAAACAAGCTAAGCTTTAGGCTAGAAACCGTATTTAATGCATTAAGCTTAATTATACGTGATGCATGTGATACGGTTTCTGGATATTTGGCATAGTAATATTGTTTCTAAATACTTATACTTTAATTTATAATTCGGTATATAGTTATAGATGTTAACAGAAAAATCCATAATCCATAATGTTTTACTTGATTTGTTGACGGTCTCGTAAATCGAATATTTTTGAATATAAATAAATATTATTTTCCTCACAATCGACACATGCTACGGCCAGGTGTGGTAAGCTCTAAGCTTGTGTTACGAGTACAAGACATCTGATATACTTAATATTAAAGACATGCATAAATCGATATTTTTATTATAATAAATCTAAATTTAAAATTTAAGAAAAACCCCCGAATCCAATCCCTTAATTTCCTAAAACGTAAAACAACATAATATTATGTAATGTGGACGCGATGCGATTTCATTTGATACCCCACACTAGTATATTTGCAGATTTTCGGTTTTCCTTACCCACTCTCACCCCCATAACTTTTAAACGGCACAACCGATTTTCATAAAACATGTCTAAGAACACTCGCGCCAGACTCACCTTTCATACAAAAAAAACTAAATTGAAATCGCTCCATCCGTTCGGGAGATATGGTGACACAGACAGACAGACAGACACACAGACAGACAGACACGTCAAACTTATAACACCCCTCTTTTTTGGTCGGGGGTTAATTATTAAACAGGAGCTAGGAGATAAGTGCTTGCAAAACATACAAACATTGGATCCCGCGAGAATCGAACCCTACCTCTTATGGACCTTCCCCTACCGCGCCACTGAGGTAATCTACAGGTATATTCTGCTGTATATGTGTATATGTAAGAGAATGTTGTCGGTAAGAAGGCAAATAAATCAACCTACTAAAGGTTATAACTTAGTTTTATTTAAAAATAGTAGACCTTATTTTGTAACACCAACGTCGATCATGTCAGTGATAATTTATGTTGTTGCTTTGTAACAGTTATGATTAAAATACGAAATGAACCAGCCAAGTCCATTCCGACTGCGTTTAAGCTCATTAAATCATAAATACGTTGTCTGATAGAATAACTCCAGAACTTTGTATAATGTTAATAGGTCAGTTGTTGTTTAATTGCCCACTCGTGGGATAGTGGGACGATAATATCTTAATCATATTATATTTTCAGAAGCCAGACTTTTTAATTTAGGTTTTATGGTTTAACGATTTCTTTCCGTCGGTTTTTGTTCACATTTCATGCATTAAATTGGTGCAATTATACTTTTTACATTTTATTTTTAAGACAATCAATCCTTTCATTTATTTAAGACCTGACCCGGCTTAGCACGGGTATTTTTTTTAAATCCTGGCTATTTATCTCGTTGTAAAGCCATCTTTGGACTTTTAGGAACATTTAAAAAATGAATTGTGGTTTCGGCAGAATTTCAGCGTTCACTGATAACACCAAAGAACATAGAGCTGAGCTGTTGCCCTTTTACTGCTGTATCACACACGTACCTGCTCACTCTGTGTTTTAATAAAATATATGTTTGTAATTTCAAAAATAATAAATTTGTGTGTGTGCTGTGGTAAATAAAATTATGTCTATGTCTACATATGCCTATGAATTGGCCAAATTAGTCCAGGTGTTGATACAGTACTAAATAGCTAGTTTTAAGTAGTTTATTTCTATACTACTACTTTAAATTAATAAAACTAAACATTTTTAAAATGTCATGGAAATAATTATCTTGACAGTTCGCTTTAATTTTTTACTGAATTGAGAAGCGACCAGATCAACACAGCTGTATCAGTTGTTACAATTTTGTAGTTATTACAATTTCGGTGTTCATCAATACATTTAATTAATTTAATATTTACTAAAAAGACACATATCAGAGATATTACTTGGCAAACCCCTCAATAAGTTATCTTGGCGTACATTTAATGTATAAATAATTACTATAACATAACTTTATCTATACTCCACGTTCCGCAACCCGAAGTTATGTGCCTCGCAATAACTCGAACAGGTCGGCAAAGATCATCCACTGCTCTTAAGACAACCCACAAATTAACATCTTTCGATTAATGCTATCTTTTACTTAACTTGAGTATCCTTTGCTTAAATCGTAATGAAATTAAATTTATACTTACAAACATAAGCAAAAATCCTACTTTGCTAGATAATGGAGTTGGGCCGGTTAGGGCCTTATTGGGTGGAGGAAATGTCTTCTAAAGAAAGAAAAAAAGACATTTCCTCCACCCAAAATTAGTAATATTTTCAATTTCAATTTATTTATTTACCATAACGTTATATTACATAACAGGCAAGTCAAACATACAACATAAATACATTTATACTTACATTAGTTATACATACTTTCTTATATTTAAAAACAATGATTGGCTAAGAATTTGAAAACTAATAGTAATTGATACTCATTTATTGATAACAAATGTATTTATATAAATATATGAAGCCAAATAAATCAATAAAAATGGTGGGCAACTATATAGTTATATTACCAATGTCAAATTTCAAAACGATAATTTAATTAAAATATCAAATTGCATAAACTGAGTCAATTATAACCACGGATAAATAATTACCTAGCTACCTTAGGTTATTTTTTAAGTGCCTTTAAAGATTTTCATGAGTGTTGCGAAAAACTCTATTAAGTTCACCCTCAAATAAAGTTTTAAGCACGTGCCAATTCACTTTATCTCGCGAAAATCAGCAGTTTTCAAGAGAAAGTGTAAAACGAAACACGTGCTAAATCACTTTAGAACTATTAGCAACTGAGTAGATACGTGATTTTGTGGCGATAGGGGAGAGCATTTTGTGCACTTTACTTTGCGTGCTAGACTTTAAGGGTGTTTTTTTTTGGTATCTGTACATTTAGATTCAGTGGATGAATATCAAATGATCAGCATTCATTTTACATACAAAGATAATGTGGCAAATAATGAGATATTCGTTTATTTTGACAAATGGAATGGTGTCATTATTTCAATAAAACCCACATACGTTTATTTATTTAACTTTTGTAACTATCATAGTTATAAACACTATTTAGATTTTATGGGCATATGAGTAATAAAGTAGTTCTAGAAATAATTCATCGGTTTTTATATTTGGATCGAGAAAAAATGCTGTATTATTAATTACAATTTATGTTATATGGATTATCTAAATTTTATAACTCTTATAGGTATTATTACAAATAGGTATTATACAGTAAACGTTTATTAACGGCAATTTCTCATTTCTAGGACTCACATCATTGATAGCCCCATATAGTCATTGTCTACAGTTAATCTCGGGATCCCGGGATATTTTATTCCCGGAATGGTATTGGTATTAGAAAGTGGTAACAAAAAGATCGGAAAATATATCAAAATCAACTTTTTATTTCATGGCATAGAATCGAATGCGATTAAAAAATATGTTTGTTTCTTTTTAATATTTTTGTGAGGTCGTGTAACATTTTTCTTAAATTTGTGAATTCTATTCGGAATACCTTTGAAAAATACATACCTACGTATTAGTCTCCTGTTTTCTTATAACCATAACATTATTTTAGCCCTTCTCAAAAATCCACATTGGGGTCCTTATAAAATATTTTTTTTCATGTTTTATTGAAGGTATCCTTCTCCGCGCGTCGATTTCCTCATTACTGAGGGTCGTGATTATATTTGTGGCATGATCTTCTTTCGGACCGTAGCTCGCCACTTATTCCTCTCCTTGGCTGAGTGAAGGGCATTATGTAGATTGGTGGCCAAGGTTGCTCGGACCTGGTCCGTCCACCTAACGGGGCTACGCCCTCTTGGTCGTTTGCCGTCAACCTCCCCAGTAACCATAAGTTGTTCGAGGTTGTGCCCTTCTTTCCTGGCGATGACAGAAGAACTCAAGTACTCTTCGCAGGCAAACAGAAGAGAGACGGGTCTTAATATTGAATTCATGCAGGGTGGACGCATTTGTGCGGAAGGCCATAAGACGGTTTAAGTACATACATCATCATCATCACCCTATTAATGTTCCCACTGCTGGGACACAGGGACTTCTCTCTTGACGAGAGAGATTAGGCCTTTATTCACCACGCTGGCCAAATGTTTGGTGAATGTCACATGTCCTTCACACTCTTTTAAAGTTCTCAGAACATGCCGGTTTCCTCACGATGTTTGCCTTCACCGTTAAATCACGTGTTTAAAAACGCACATAAATTTCTCAAGAAGAAAAGCCAGAGGTGCGAGGCGGGGTTTGAACCCACGACCTTCGGAATGAAAGTAGAGTCCACCCACTTAGCCAACACGGCTTTTTAACAAGGGTTGATAAATCAGCGCAACGCAACTGTTTT
The DNA here is from genome assembly GCA_929108375.1 of Gymnoscelis rufifasciata. Taxonomy (NCBI): domain Eukaryota; kingdom Metazoa; phylum Arthropoda; class Insecta; order Lepidoptera; family Geometridae; genus Gymnoscelis; species Gymnoscelis rufifasciata. The sequence goes on along the minus strand of OV815321.1, from coordinate 9,613,726 downwards.
CTGCAAACCCTACTGTACTCTAATTAACACCTGGATAAAGATCTGAACAGCACTTTTCCGAGTGCACTTCCCCGCTCTCCCCTTTCATGAAAGCCGTAGGGGAGATTGGGCAAGTTGGTGAAATATTTCCGATGATTTCCGCAGATAGAGGAAGTAGGGATGAGTACACTTTGCGCCCTTTAGTGAATTTTAGATAAAGTGGTGATAGGATGGAGCATTTCCTTGAGTATGTATATACGTAACTAGCTTTACACGCCCGGCTTTGCCCGTATTTTATAGATGTTACCGCGGGATCGTCGCAATTTTCCCCGGTAAAAAGTAGCCTATAGCCTTCCCCGATAAATAGGTTATCTAACAGTGAAATAATTATTCAAACCGGACCAGTACTTTCTGAGATTAGCGCGTTAAAGCAAACACACTATAGCTTTATAATATTATTACATACGTAGGTACACAGGCTCTGAAAGTTATTCTGTTACCTAAATAAGCGTAACAGTTATAACGTTCACTTAGTTTTCGCGGTTTTCACCATTTTCTCCAATATCTCTGGAACTACTAGTCCGATAAAAAAATAACTTTTTTGAGGACGGCTTCAGGCTATGTTATGAAAAATCCCTAAAACAGGTTTACATGGTTTTTTTCGGTGACATGTTTAATCTGCAACCAAAAGATTTTTTTTAATCGCATAATAGGAAAATAAAAACTGCGACCAATCTGAGAGTGATAAATCTACGCCCGCGCATAGAAATCGTGGCGGGGTGGGGTCCTTACGCTAATTTTAAAATTGAATATCTGGACAACTAATGGACGTTTCGAACAAAAATTTTTATAGGTATTTTCTATTTTTCGCGGAGTATAAGGACAGAAATCATTTTTTTAAATTCAACATTTCAAATTAAATTTAAAAGTAGTGAACATAGCTCATTGATTCGGATGACTAGATTTGTACATTTAGTCTGTAACAAATCGTCGTACCCAATTGTTAGAACAAATAAATGTTCATGTGTATTTCCACCATTAAGTAGATAGGTATAAAGTGACTGTGAGCACTATTGCACACTTTAGTGGATTAGACATCGTTAGGTAGCCCCTTTCTGTTAAGGGCTGAAGGGTGCTTAGCGCAAGCTTAGCACGTGGCTGGGTTAATTATGTGGAAGATGCTTTGTAAGGGAGGGAGCAATTTAACATTGTTTGTATGAGTAAGTTTTGCAACGTATCAATGTACGGCAGTGCCGTGAATAGCTAGTACATTGATACATCGTGTTTTATGGCATTTCACTCGAGAACAACGCATTTCTTGATATATAAAGTAATGTTTAAACTTCCTCAATAATTAGGATATCTAACAATGAAAGAATTTTTCAAAACGGACGAGTAGTTCCTAAGATTAGCGTTCAAACAAACAAGCAGACAAACTCTTCAAGTTTATAATAAAAAATAAATATAAATATTTCCAGGCAATTCATACAACAACATCTAGCCCCGTGGTAAGCTATTATAAAGTCAAAGTCAAAACGTTTATTTCCTTAGAAGCCTATGCTTACATGGACAGGTCAACTTAAATCTAATTTAAATAAAAACTAAGAATAATCAAGAAATAACATAGTCTTGACAGTTCGCTTCAATTTTTTACACTGAGTTGAGAAGCGAATAGAACAACTCAGCTTCCATCTCTTATGTTGTTATTAGAACAATATTGGTGTACAACATGGTTATCACTTGTAAGGTACTAGACATCTGATATACTTATAATAAAAGACATTGTTTTTATTTTACACATTAAACACTCAGACCAAGGATGAAATGCTTGCAGAACATACAAACATTTGACCCCTCGGCGGGAATCGAACCACTGGCGCCGCAAACGGACCGTCGGCGTCGCCCACCAAGCCACTGAGGCAATGATAATAATTTTATAGATATCTTCTTCTTATTTATTGTCTTAGAAGACTATATTGTACTATAGTCTTCTATGACAATAAATATATATACAACGTTGAGGTTTTAAACGCATCACAGAGGATTTATATTCAGTTTATAGTCAGTAAATAATTAGCTACTTTTTACTGTACATCATCTAACCCTGAGTATTAGTTATTTACGCCGACAGCCCGGCGGTTGTATGGTCTGCAAGCACTTATCCCAAGGTGTTTTCCATGTATCATTAAGAACTAAAAATTTATAATGTGAGTTGTAGACGAAATTAAAAAGGATAATATATGTATACATAGGCGTAATATATGTATATACTTGCAATTCCAATACATTATTATGTAAGATATCTAGTATTTGTTAAATTTGCCATCCACGGCTCTAAAAATATGTGTAAATTATTCAGCAATGGTTATTATGTTATCTATACTAATATTATAAAGCTAATGAGTTTTATTACTGAACTGACAGAATTTAGGAATCCTAATAGGACCAGCAGTTTCTGTCCTCCTAATCCTAATTTAGGATATATGCTATTTCACTGCGGGAAAATACGTAAATCCTTTTTGTTTTGTTAGATATGCCTTAATTTGACCACAATCTTCGGGAAAACCCATGATATAATAACAAATCATTAAATTAATTAAATCCTATCGTCTCTAGCTCTACTGACTACTCGACGTATGACCTCACAAACACATCTTGATTTAATTACGTAAGACTGCGCGTGAACGATACCACTGCATGTACCTATTCGCAAGCGCAAGGTTGCCGCTTGCCGCTAATGACTGCAGGCACAAGGTAAATCACGTCCCATCACTAGTTAGAGTAGAGTTGCGAATATGTCGATACTTTTCATATAACTATATTTATAAATTGTAGTACTCGGTATTTGTATTTTTTTTTAAAGTGGTTGTTTAACGTAAACATATTATTAGACAACATGCTACTCATGAGTTATAGGAGCGCAAAGTTTTGATCAGTATTACTTATTGATGTTTTGACATCCAAATACGATAAAACGGTAAAAAATAAAATAAAAAATGAAATGTATTTATTTCAAGCAAACTACTCATAAATGAAAAATAAAACGTTAAGAACTAAAAGACGTTTCTGGGAAGGTGGCGTTCACAACAATGCCTGGTGTAAGGGCATTCCATCCTTCGAGCTATCACAATAAAAACATGATTTTCCCTACCTACGATTGATTACCTATTCTATTTTTTTCTATCTGACCTATCATATGTGTACGTTGTCAACCCACTCTTTTTTACACGTCTCTTGTATGTCGAGGTCCGCTGTAAGAAAACTCTTTTAGGGTTAAGCTCACTTTTTGTACATTTTGGCTTAGTTATAAACTTTTTATGTGTATTTTTGTGTGTGCAATATTTATGATTTTGTATGTACCAGTTTAGTTTTAGATTCCAAGTCTGCGTGATGGGAATAAAATATTATATTACATAACTAGTGGGCCCCGGACTCACACGGGTGCAATTCATACATACACCTTTCTCTCGAATCACTCTGTTATATTGAAATAGAAAAAGGTTTATATACGTCAAAAAATACAAATATAATACAGAGCACCCATAATATTAATTTAAGTTAGAATGGAAATACATGTGTAACAAATCCGGGCGTAAATTGGTTGCCACTCAGCATGTGCCGTAGGCGCTAAGGAAGCAGGCTACAGCTCTGGTTTTCAGTGGTAGAAACCCAAATAAAATATTCTCTGTGGTTTTTAAAAAATATTTAAAATAGGTATCACTTTATTTTTTTTTTGTATCGTCCATCTATAACCCATAGTACAGATAACAGCAAAAGCGATAATAAAAACGTTTCAAAGCATCATTCTGAAGATGTGTGACGTGCCAGATGTAACAAATTATACCAAAGTGTCAATTTTATTTGAAGTTTTGATTGGTCAAAAGAAAATGACCATAATAACACCGAGGAACGAAATAAATATAATCACTCACTTATAACACGTTGTTTGTTCCATAATTACTAACAAATTATTATTAATTCTTTTGACATAATTTTCTGTTTATATTTTTTGGGACCCCATTTCATCAGTTTATATTGCTTTTCACTATACAAGCTTAGTTAAGATCTAGATAGATAGTTAGAAAACACTTTATTGTATACCACATAAATAAAAATAAACTTAACTTAACCTTAATTAAATGATAAACAGGGTGCAAGGGGCGGCCTTATCGCTATGAGCTATGATCTAAGATGACGCTACATTAGTACTTAAAACGATTAAAGAATTGAATTGATCATTTTCGAGTTTTTCGATTATTCGACGCTGTTGCAAGCACCATGATCATCATCTGCAGTACTAATATTGTTAAAATATTATCTCGATATCGATATGATAAATTTATCGATACTTAGCCGAATCTAGCTCGCGAAAAAGATCTCACGGTACTACAGTGATGCTATTATGACTCAGTGAGGCGAGATTATAGAATATAAAGAATTTAATTTTTGCTTTTATATTCATTACATTTAATTATATCATTTTATGTTTTTATTCCGGTCCTTATAACAGTAGCAGAGTTTTTCAATGAGAATGAAAGAAAGATTATCTCTTCAGATCTCTTAATCGGCTTAAAGATTTAAGATAAGTTTAATTTAGGTTTTTTTTTGTCTTAATTACTGATAATTACATCCTGGGTGAACTGAACTGACACCTGTATGTGAGCTAGGTAGGTGTTTATAATAATAAATAATTTATTTCCGACATTCAGGCCCATACAAACTTATACCTTACAGACATTAGCATTCATACAAATATAAATCTTACATACTAAAATATCATCGTGTCAGTATCATGGAATCATCTGTCACGGCGGTTTACGTTTTAAGGGTTATCTCGTGTTTTGACAATAATATCCATGAACTTTTATTATCTTTTACACTTTTCCCTTGCAGGGGATTTCTATTATAACATTTTTTGTTCACTTTTCACGGTACAGTATTTTTTGCGTGAAAGATGAAGGACAGGCAGAGTTACTTTCGCATTTATAATATTAGAGTGAATTTCTAGGTAGCTTAGTAATTAGACATTAAAGTATAGAGATAGATAAGGAGGGTTTTGGAGGTTTTGTCTGTTCACGTCCGTAAGTGTTAACCCTCTGAATCCTTACACGTGACCTCCGGGTGGTGCTAAGAACAGTCTCTGGTGGTAGGCTTCGGCCGCGGCTTGTCACCACCCTCCGCGCTGGGCCAGTGCGTGAAGCGATTATTTCGTGTTTCGTAATGTAGCCCGGAGAAGCCATCTACCTTCTAGGTCTTCATGCTCCATCTTAGACCACATCGTCACTTAACATCAGGTGAGATTGTTGTCAAATGAAGGCTTATCAAGCATAAAAAAAAAAAAATAACGTATAACCTTAACTTCTCACAGTAACTTTAACGAGCTAATCCGTTCTATATACATATATCTTCATCTCACATCACTCACTTGATTCGCATAGTTCCATGTTTGCTCAAGGAAACCCTTCGCCTAGGCCTCTCTATCGTCAATAACGTCTACAACGTTTCAGACCCAAAAGCCATCTTTTCTATGTGTAAAATGGCCTTCTGCTGCCATTATTTAAAGTGACACATAGCAGGTACCTAATGCAAAGGCAATATATCGACCACAGACATACGTATACCTAGATAACGCAAATGCATGTACAGAGTTCATCGCTAACTGGTAACCCCTTCTGCATACAAACTACCATTGCAAGGGTGTTACCAGTAAGCGACGCAGCTTCGCGTGTCCGAACCCCGACCAAGCGTCTAGGTTGGTCGCCGCTGACTTTGACCGTTATTGCAGCCAGACGCTCGCAATTTTATTAATAATATTCATATTACGTTGCTGCGTTTGCTTTGATAACAAGCGATACTGTCGCGCTTCATAGTACTTCATAGTACAGGCAGAATCAGCGCGCTTGGTTTCAATACAAATCGTGATACTCGCGTTATCTAGGTAGGTGTATGTCTGTGACATCGACCCTTACCTACTCATAAGGTCTATGGTGAAGTACTTTTTGGATCCGAAAGATATATTAATTCTTTAAGGCACTCATTAATAGTGTTATAATTGTAACTTGAGCCCGAAGAGAGAAAATAGGAAATTAATGCTAATGCAAAGAAAGCCGCAGCGCGAAAACTAGTTGCGAAATAAAAACCAATTGTTATGCATAAAACAGTTTCATAACAATTTACGAAGGAGAAAACAAATAAACAATAGAAACGGAACTCGATAAACAAGACAACGAAATGACGTCTCTGAGAATGCTTGTTTACAGGCGAACAAATAACAAACATTTGATTGACATTACCTTGGCTATAATAAAATTCCTATCTATGATGTAATAATTTGACAAACGAATGCAATTCGTCGATCGTTATTTTGCTTTTTATTTTAAATTACTTTAGAGACTTAACCTGGAAGACTAGTAGTAGTAATAGAGGTGATCAAATGACTCCCGTAAAATGTCATTTTTCAGTTTTAAAAAGGGAAGCTTAGAACATTGAAATGGTATTGAATTTATCAGCTAGAAATTACAATAAACATTTCAAATAAAAGTTCTTACAATATTCACAGAAGAGATATTGTTCCTATCATTTTCAGTTTCCTATTTTTATTGATATATGATTTTTTTTTTTTTGCTTTTTGTATATTATTTTTGACGTGTCTAAGTTTTGTAAAACCAAACAATGGAAATAAATGATTTTGTATCTTGTATTTCATCCGTAACTTTCACATTATCAATGTCTCAGTTAAATATTATGTCAAAATATGTTTCAGTTATACCTACTTTGTTGCCCAAATCATAGGCAGATTTACATACAACCTATTTTCACACGGTACTGACCAAAACAAGTCATCAAAGTGAGCTATAAGCTAGATGTAGCTATTAAAGACTCGACTTTCAAACTACAAAGTTATTAAAAACATTGTCAAACAACTTACTAACAAGAAAATGACCACTTAGCATAAACGGTTCTGTCTCCAAAGACATATTTCGGAAAATACGTTCCTATCACAGAATGCAACACACGACAATAAAAGAAAATTGCGTCCTATTGCATTGTTTTAACTGCCACTAAATAACTCGAACTAGGCAAACGTGGTACTCGAACGGTAGTGCGGGAATCGTCTCTTTCAGTTCTATGTGTTTATTACTATGTTAGAAAAGGATGGGTGTTAGTCAAGAAGTGTTTTTCAAGTATGTTCGAAGCAATTGGCGATTTCCTCTATTAAGTAAGCATGCAAGATTTTAGATAAAGCTGTTTGTACAAAACATTTTGACGGTGTAGATGTAGATTACAGAATAGTTGAGTTTTTATAGACCCATTGATAAGTAGGCTTACTTTCTAGTGTGGTAGAGACCTAAATTGCTTAAGTTCTAAGGGATAGTAAAAATGTGTAGTAAAAATGTTGAGTTTCGTGTAATAAAGGGGTTTACTTTGTAAGGTTTCTGTGTATTTGTTTAATTAACGCATCATTGTTGCTGTCTGAAAGTGCGTTATAATAGATATTCTGGCACTCTGTTAGACTGGGCCCGCTAAAATCGTCCCCGCGGGGCCGGTTGACTTAACTCAAATAATTTATCACTTTTGTGTCGACTGGGCCCATAACTTATTTGAACAAAAATCGATGATCTAATTATAATCCGATGACAGATTGATTAAAATGTACTCAAATTAAACACCATGATTTTCTTGCGGAACGATTTCTTGTTTTATTATACAAGGCTTTGGCCGAGTGAATTTATGAGTCGTTGATCATAAATATCATGTGAATGCTTTTTTGGGGATGAAAGCTTTTGTTCCTTCCCCATACTCCCAACTACATACACATAATGTGCATATATGTAAAATTACTTTTCACGCTACGTCGTAAAACTTCAGTGCACTGTATCGTCTTGATTTCTAGTTTGTAAGAATGAAAAAATAATAATTATTTAATTCTTTTTAATAATCTAAATAACAATAAAACAGTTTGATTTATTAATCTAAATGAAAGAGTAATTTTTTTTAGTTATCTATTTGGACGTAGCCCTTTGAAGATATTTTCAAATAACCACTTGTCAGTTTGAAGAATGATGTTGTTTTGAATATTTTTATCAATATGGTGGATGTTCCATGTTGCCAGGACATTTCTGTGTCTCAAAAACATCGAATCAATTCCGTTAAGTAATTTTTAATTACTTTTTTTTTAATTTCATCAGTCAATCATTTTTTTATCTATCATTGGCACGCGCCGGTAATCGTTGGTTCATTATCAACCCTTCCTAAAGGGTTGGTTTGTTCTTTGAAGGCAGATGCATGATTTTTGGTCAAGCATCGCTTTAATTCCGTATTGTGATCGTAATTGCTTCGCTTTTGTATCGCAACAGCTGGTTAACGATTAATTGCCATTAAAAAGGAAAGGTGATTTTTTTTTCTGTAATATTCTTAACGAAATTCAGGACTGATCAGTTCATTAATTGTTGTTCTAAGGCCGTTAAATTAAAAAATGAAAGTAGGTTTCTTCATCATTATTTTAAACATAGTTAAAAAAATACTAGTTTCTCTAATTTTTAACTTATATTAAGAATAATTTTAAATTATTATATGTGTATCATAATTATTTTAAACATAAATAACCTCCCTTAAAAATATAGCTGGACAACTATCTTACTTTAATATAGCTATTTGAGAAGTTTCGTATTATTATGGTTAAATGTAAAAATCTCGCAGAAAAACGAATTGACTCTCAAGAATTTTCAAGAAAAAACCCAAGTTAGTATATAAGGCTGTAGTTTATTAACTTAAATAGCTGCTAATTATGCAGTAAATACTTAATTGATTAGTGTCAGATATGCGGTCCAGTATGTACGACAAGTCATGTACTTTAACGTACCTTTTACATAAGGTAAATCAATTTTATAAGTATGAAATGTACTCATACTACAAATAGCTTCCATGTAAAGTTTATACACTGTTATTTTTGCATTAAAAAAACAAAAAAAAACAACTAAACGTTAGTTTTTAAGTGCAGAGAAATGCAGTCAGCGCTGTCACTCATCCAAGTACAGGCCTCGCGCCTTTGATTTAAAAAAAACATCAATCCATTTATCAGATTATTTGCATAAAATTTTAAGTCTATTTTATACCTACTTTAAATCTACTTTTAATATGTTAACTTCATCTGACTTAGCCTGATGATCCCTATTTCCTGTATTTCATGAAAATAAATTTCTTGAGTTTAATTTTTTATATTAAAACTTGTATGCCTTGTCGTGGCAACTTGGTTCTGTTCAAAAAAGAGTATAATAATCATATTAGGCTTCATGCTCCATCATAGACAAAAGACAACATTTTTTTTAATACAATTCGCATCGTGGGCATGCATAAGTCATACAATCATACATAAGACCTAGAGATTCAGCCTAAAATAGCCATCAGATGAGATTACGTTTTGTTTTTCACTCACAAAACTTGTTATTGGCCTCTTCAAGAACTGTAAACGGGTACATTTAGGCCTTCATGCTCCAACATATACCCGTTTTTACATCAGAAGAGATTGTGGTTAGTTTTTAATTAAAACTTGTGATTTTACACATCGTACCGTTTCGGAATGCGTTTGCAACCTCGTTGCAACAGCAGATAGTTATTCGAGGACGAGTGGTTACTTGTTAATGAGCTAATAAATAATTAAGAACTTTGCGCCGCAGCTTTTGGTTTTTAGATTTATTTATAAATACACTTCTCACAAAAACAACAATTTCCAAATACTCTTGGCGATAAAATTTGATTCAATAAATATATGATGATATTTCATGCATATTATTTTCTAACTACACGAATAATTTTATTTTTCTTAATACATATCTCTGTTAAGTGGGAATTTTAATAAACAGCAAATGTTCAAATTCAATGTTCTAAGTTTTCAGTAAACTGCGTCAAATTTAACTGTTTTAAATACCTCATTCATGCAAATGCCCATCGAAATAAGCACAGCCTTACTTCGTCTGAAAAACAAGACCCTGTTTTCATTATTCCATTGTTAAATGAAATTATTTCCCTAAGACAGCAAGTACCTACCATTTACTTAATTAACATTGCAAGGCATTCAAAAGGTAAAAGGTATTTAGGAAGTCCATGAATAAAGTCACACGCTTTCAAAATTTGCGTCATTTTGAAAACTGTTTTTTAAACATTGAGCGCTTGCGAAACAACCCATTCTAAAAGAGCTTTTGGGCGATTCATACCGTGGTGTGAACAGCTCGTGGTATGAAACGACTTAGGTTAGGTCTATTTGAGTGTGTTAGTGTGAAGTTGAAAAGGATTGCTAAAATGAGACTAATTCTGAATCTTATCGAAAAGAAAAATATATATTGCAATAGAATACTCAATACTTAATTGTACACCAATACAAAACAATAGTTACACAAAACACATATAAGAGACAAGTACAATGGGCGTCCTCATCTCTGAAGAGCGATCTCTTTCAGATGACCTTTGGATGAAAATATATATCTCTCTCTCTCTCAACCGTGGAATGTCCACTTCTCGTTTTAAGCCTTTCTTATAGACCTAGCATCATAATGTTGCATTGTATGGCAACGCCTGGCAGGTGGGCTGCTGAGAATGTTGCACCACATCTCATCAAGTAAGGGCTGCAGGCTCTGGCTAAGGGATCCTCAGAAAAAAAATAGCCTTAAAGGCTTATTGGAACACATCAAATACGAAGTTACATATAATATATAATAACAGACATTCCTGAAAGATTCTAGACCCGCAATCCGGAACATTTATAAGTACTAGACCATTGTACTCAATGCGGAAGGAGGTACAATAAGAAACGTGTCAAATTGGTGGAAAATTGCACTAGTGCCGCCACCTGACTTGCATTACTGCTCACTCGAGGATGGATGGAATCCGCGAGGGTGTTGCGGAACCTCGCTGGGGGAGTGGTGCCGCTCTTGACTTATTTTTATAGTACGAGTATACTAGCTTTGAAAGGCGGCTTCTATTAAATAAAAAAGGAGCATAAACATTTGCTATTCTGTGTTTTCTGGACTTTACTTAAAGATAGTTTACTTAAATACTAAGATTTGTCAAATTAAACTATGAAATAAATTATCTTGCACAGTCGTTTATCGTAAATTCGGGAATAGTGCTTTTATATAATATGTTATTTTTAGTATTTCTTATTATTTATTTATTCATCATCATTTTATCACCCATAGGACGTCCACTGCAAGACTAGGTACATTGTTAATGACTAATTTATTTCGATCGGAAGTCACTTGAAACCACCGAGAATCAGACAACGTATTTTAACATTATTGAAACGACGACATTCATTTGATGATCTCACGTAATGTATAGTGACAATGGCCTATGAAGCACGAAACACTATTCTAGATCACGTTACGAAACAAATTTGGAAACTACCATACTGTTTTTAGTACATACTGAAGGGTTTAAGGGTAGTGAGGATGGTTATGTTAGGATCCCTTTCACAATGTTACAACTTTACGTTTCTATTTATTTTTCGAGATTTTTAACGAATATTTTGATGTGAACCTGACGATAAATTCATTAATTTATGCTGCATTTATCATCATTTACAAAGAATAGTAGGGTGGCACTAGCCCACCGTTATCGGTCGCTTAAAGGTAACCGGCCATTAGAGCCTACCGAAGTGTATAGGTACGCTATTTGTGAAATAGACCATTTAATGTCATCAGTTGAACTCTAGTTCAAACAAACAAATGAACACAAGCTTAAATATCTTCGGATCTAATCTTTAATAGCTAAATTTTAAGATATTATAAATTGTAAAGGTGTATACTATAATCTGCACTCAAGCCTTCAGGTAAAATCATAATAATTTTTGAGCTTCGTTAGTTGAGAATAAAACCCACAACGCCAAAAGCAGTAACGCCGATCATATTGAACTGTTTTAAAAAAAGTTTAATTTCAATATTTATCCCCAATTAAACCCTTCCATACACTTTCACCCTCACACATGTGCTAAGGGCGCACGCGCACGTGTCCCTTCCTGCCCCAGTTTCCGATTGTACCTACTTCCGTCATGTTATAATCAATTATAGCTGCATGTTATAAAATTAAGGAACCCTCTCCCTGTCTGTTTAGACTATGATTTTTGTGTGTTGAGTAAAAATATATAAATAAATATTTCCGGACAATCCACACAACAATATCTAGCCCCGTGGTAAGCTTGTGCTAAGCTTGTGTTACGGGTCCTAGACATCTGATATACTTAATATAAAATACATAAATATATAGGTATTTTTTTTATTATTTATTATTATAAACCCAGACCAAGGAGAATGTACATAAATGTTTTACCACTTGTATTATAAACGTGATAATTTTTTGTGTGTTTTATCCCTTTCAGATTCATTGAAAGATTTGATTGTAACGAATTATATAATAAATAAATAGATTAACAAAACTTGTAAACAATTAACAAAGCCCACTTTTTATCTCTAAGATCTTTACAAAACAACGCAATGTCTACTCAACCTAAATTTATTAAAATATCCTAACATATATTATTTTGTCTGTTACTGTTCTGATAGAGTGATCTAAGAAGAAAGTTTTGTAGCGTGTCCACCAGCTATTTCGATAAGTGATGACCGCCTCTTATCTAAATAACTGGAAATTTATGAAGGAGGCCTATGTCCAACCGTAAATCCTTCAGCTTTAATAGACTTTATGTAGTTTCATTATAGATGTCTTAATAACTACAGGAATTCAATAAAGTCCGGAGTAGTTTAAAATAGAACTATGTCGCGGACATAGTCGCCCTCCTCCTTTGGTTTCGTAGCAAATTATGCTCCTATGAAACGGTCAACCGCCGTAACAGATGATCCGCGATGCTGACACCTTAGTTTATAAGATTTATATTTTTATGTATGTTAGTCTATAAGGTATATGTTTATATGGGCCTTAGATGCCTGAAATAAATGATTATTATTATTAAGTGCGATACAAAATAAAACAAAACTAAATTGATTAACGTCTTACAGCTGATTATGATGATAATAAATTGCACAATGCCACTACTGATACTATTTTTCCAAGATTCGTTTAAGAAAGTAGTTTATTGTTAGTACTTGTGGCTCGGTGGGCGAACGTCCGCCTAAGGCGACGGAGGTTGCGGGTTCGATTCCCGCCGGTGGACCAGATTTTGTACTACTGTCTGGGTGTTTTCTATGTATCTATGTATACATAGGTCTGGGTGTTTTCTATGTATCTAGGTATACATAGAAAACACCCAGACAATCTGGTCCCCCGGCGGGAATCGAACCCGCAACAACCGGCGCCTTAGGCGGACGTTAGCCCACCGAGCCACAGAGGTCATCGAAAAAAAAAGATGTATCTATGTAGTATATCAGTCTCCTAACACCCATAGTACAAGCTCTGCTTAGTTTGGGGTTAGGTGATGCTGTGTGAGTAGAGTAGTCCGGTAATATTCATTATATTTATTATTTATTTATTTGAGGATTCAAAAGAAGAAAGGTCTCTTGTATCCTTATGTGCCGCAAACATGCGCGCGCGCAGCACGCCCCTCTCGCGATGTGTAACGGACGTCGCGGTCCGCTTGCCGCGCTTTCGTAAAGATCCTCGGCTAGCTGATAGCATTGTGTGCCTGATAATTAAATGTACCTCATGCTGTGACAGAAAAACTAAACAGAAAAATAACTCGGAGTTAAATAAATGGCTGGTGAAATTGATGACCCCCAAAAAATGTGGAAAACCTAACAGCGTTAAACGCATTTCCGTGTGACTTCAAAAATAAAGACACAATTTTGTGTCAAAATCGGTCATTTTAATTAAAATGTTTGATTAACAAGCAATTCGCCTGAAATTCAACATAAATGGACAGTATCATCTTGGACATCTCCAAATACTGGGAAAAATGGTAACCCTTAAATTCGAAGCTAAATCGACAAGACTTGGTAAAAAACAATAGGTAGAAAATAATATTTGTCCAAAAAATATTTTGACATAAACACGACAAAAACTTCCTTCACTACCAGAGATAAATAATTTCGTTCTTTACGCAACAACAATTTTATTCCTAGAATTCATAAATAAAAAACAAAGTCCTGCAACAACCATAGAGTATTCTTCCATAGGTCAAACTATACTCCACGGTAGAGTCATATATCGAAGTACAAGCGGAACGGCCGACCACATAGCTTAGATTTCACCAGCCTATCCTGGCCTTTGATTATCCTAGGACTCGTGGATATTGTCTCCAGGATAATAGCTCAGGGTTTTTTGGGCAAGCACGTGGCAAAGGAAATCTTTTGTGAGGATGATTTGGATGTCTTTGGTTACATATTGTCTTTGATTTATTAAAAAATGTTTGCGTTGATGCGTGGCAATGCGTGTATACTGTTTGGGGTCAGTGGTGTGGTTATGGTAAAGTTCCATGTTTGAATTGAAAAGAGCATCGAACATCGTAGGCATACCTACTCTACCGCCATTTTGAAAAAAAAGTGATTCAGAGGTGAGGAGAGGGTGAAATGAGGGTCAGAAAAAAGAAAAATAAAGTAAAGTAGAACATAGCTCAGGGCACACATTTTTCTATAGTATTTAGACCCAAATATCTCAGAAACCGTATCATTTAGGAGATTTGATTATAGAACACTTTTTGTTTGTAATCATTTACTCTGTCGGTGGACATGAGTTTCATCACTGGCCGCCGAATCACGTTTTTTTTCAAAATGGCGGACTAGTAAGTATGCCAGGCTCCATACAAAAATTTTCGAACCCTTTTAATCAATCATTATTATTGTATTTTTATAGAAAATCATATTAAAATCAAAATAGTTCTATTTATCTGCAAAACACCATGCGTATTACAAATTATGCTGTCAAAATTAGCGGCTTATGTTTTCGGTCAAACAAAAGCGTAGGTATTTATTACATAAAAATACAACATCTTCTAATATAATCTATGGCGAAATTTAAGTAGTCAGAATCAACCAAAGTAAATCGTAACGCTAACGAAAAATTTGTTACTGTTTTTGTAAAATGTTGCCTGGCCGTGTTGTGTTGTGGCCAATGGTCTTAAAAAACAACACTTTACTCTCAGAACTGATAAAAGTAATATTATTTCGTCAATGAAAATTAGAATCTGTTAAGGCTGGATGAAAATTGCTCTAGATCTAGTGGAGGGAATTAGGGGAGGCTTTTTCTCAGCTACAATTAAGAAAGCAACCTCGGTAATTTGATTTCTTTTTAAACACGGCTTTGAGAAGCAAAAATTGTGACTCATCAGATCTCTTTCCGACTATAGCATTATATTCTGAATACTGCATATAAATGCAAAATCCTTACATAACAAGAACTAACAAAAAGCTCTAACACACGAGTACGTGCACGCGTCGCCAACACCGTGACGCGTTCCGGCGCCCGCGCAGCCCCCTGCAACTGTCGCCGCGCGCCGCGTGGGCAAGCGCCTACGGTAATACTAATAATACCACCCTTATTGTTAGACCATGGGGTCAGCAGACGCATTCTGTAAAAAATCGAATCCGAACTCGAAATCACTCAAGTGACCGAGCTCACTTCGAACGCTCGTCACTGAGGCGCTACAGACGCTATCGAGTTTTACAGAATACAAAACTTTAAACTCACCGCGGATTCAGCTTAGTAAGGATCGAAATGAGTTTACAGAATGCGTCTACAGTTCACGAAATGGCTGCAGACACCATGATGAGGGTTTCAAATCGTGTGCTTAATGCGCACGAGCCGCTGTGGTCAGAAGGGTTTCTAACATTAGGAATTAATGCGACAAACGCTTTGCCAAACTTTTGGAATTTCCATGTAATGTATGCATTGATCACCAACCCGTATTTGAACAGCGTTGTGAATTAAGGCCTAATCTCTCTCGTCAAGAGAGAAGTCCCTGTGTTCTAGCATTGGGAACATTAATAGGGTGTTGATGAATGCATTGATTAAAATGTATATGTTTATTAATAAAAGTCGAGTCGGCTCATATAGATGATGTTGGCTGATTCTCAGACCTACTCAATATGCTCACAAAATTTCATGAGAATCGGTCAAGCCGTTTCGGAGGAGTACGCGAACGACAACTGTGACACGAGAATTTTATATATAATTATATATGCGTTATTGAGTTATAACGATATATCTAAGCACAAGTACCAACAAAGCTCTGTACAATTAAAGACAGTTACACATACGCCGCACACGACGCTGCGCGAGCGTGACGCGTTCCGGCGCGCGCGCAAGTCCCCTGCACCGCCCTGCTCGGGTCAGGTGCAAGGTGGCATGATCTAGAACCGTACAATATAGTTATCATCATCATTTTGCATTTTGCCGTGTTGGCTAAGTAGGGGTACTTTCATTTCGAAGGTCGTAGGTTCAACCGACGCGCACCTTTCGATTTGTTTTCTTGAATGTGCGCTTTAATCGTCATCGTGAGGAAACTGACAAAAGATAAATCCCTGTGTCCCAGCAGTGGGAACGTAAATAGGGGTGCATAACATCATTTCCGCTAGACTTGTTCTTCACACTTTACACTTGCATGCACAGACATGATCACACACCTATACAATTATTTTTTAATTAATAATAATAATCAAGTTTGTGTACATTTAACAAAACGAATGAAAACAAACTGTGTTCTCAAAACTAAGATTTTTTAATTTCATGCGATAATTCATTATTGATCAAACACTTACGTTATAATTTATTTTATCTATATACCTAAATGGAGAAGCATATTTAGTTAAGTATCTACATTACTACATAAATAGTCTGTGCCAAATAGATATACATAAATACAGTCGAATACTGTGCAGATAAGTTAGATTTCCTGTGTCCCAGCAGTGGGAACGTAAATAGGTGTACTTGTGTGTGTATGTGGCAGTTAGATTACCTACTATTTCGAAATAAATCTCGCACTTACAAAATTCCAAAACTTTTTCATGTCGGTACAACAATTCCAGTACAAAGCTGATTTAGGTTCAATTCATTAACTCCTGAGCAGCCCACCTCACACTACAGGTTTTCATAATTACCTCAAATATTAAGCTGTCTCGGATATTCACTAATCAAGAGATAGGCGGGGCCACGTCTTCATTCCTTCCCTTCCTTCTGATGAAGATATCAGCCTGAAATGAGCTTTTTTTAGCGAAATGTGACGCAATTTGTTTTGTTTTGGAGCGCTGGGTGGTCAGGTAATTATGGAGAGGAATTGCAATGTGTCACTTTAAAATGTGAGTTTAAAGTTAATAAGTCCAAACACAACTCAGAAAAATCAAATCAAAATAAAAAACAGTTTATTTGGACCATTAACAGTAAGTTTCACAATTAGATTTTAACGATGGCGTCTGCGAAAGTTTGCAAAAACTGTGTTGCACAGCCACCGCCCTACTCCAAAATAGACAGTCCAACTCGTATATACTCAGCAGATCAGTTTGTTATCCTATTAATATTAAAAAAGCGTACGTTTATGAGAATTTAAGTGACTTTGTTGCCCTTTCTCGCAAAAACTTCCGAAGGGATTTGCATGAAATTTCACAATAATATATCTTATTCACCAAAATAACGCGGAAAAAGGAATGAATGCAAGTAAAGCCCGATTAGGGTCAGATTTGGCACAAACAAAGCATATCATAATGATAAATAAAATAAATAAATAAATATTTCCGGACTACTCACACAGCATCACCTAACCCCAAACTAAGCAGAGCTTGTACTATGGGTGTTAGGTGACTGATATACTACATAGATACATTTTTTTTTGTAAATACATACATATGATACATAGAAAACACCCAGACCCGAAACCAGAAATTGTAGATCGTACAAAATCTGGTCCCCCGGCGGGAATCGAACCCGCAACCTCCTGCGCCTCAGGCGGACCTTCGCCCACCGAGCCACAGAGGTCGTATGATTAACATAGTATTCTCAGTAAATGACAACAGCTCGTTTTTACCGAGGAAAAATCTATTAATAAGCGGAGTAAACAGTTGATACAAAGAAAAAAATTAAAAAATGTTTTACTACAGCAACTTAATAATAAGGTTCACAATTCAGTTTTATTGAGTCTCCTTTTAAGTAAATATTAATAATGAGTTATCTGTTATTTAAAAAAATTATCTAACGTCATGTTATGCCGTTGCATAAATACATAAAAGCGGTATACTGAGATAATTATATTATGAAGGAAACATATAGACATGCCGTAATTAGGTGTTAACTGATAAATAATGCTTAAGTCATATTCAAGGTTAGATAACACAGTTTCCCATTGGAAAACAATGGGAATATGAAACAAAGCTATTTTCCGACGATGCAATCTTATCTGTAAATCATCTTAAGCATGTGCAATTATGAAATTTATATCCACAGATTAAGACCAGATTTCGTCATCAATTAACACCACGGTTATTAAACGTTTGTAGTTATACGATATTATGGCTATCCTAAGGAAATATTAATTAATGTTAATATTTTCAGGCTCCGGATTCTAAGTGTACCTATAGCCTGGTAAGCTGTGGAGATATTTATATATATTTTTTTTATTGTTAGATAAGCCTAGTAACGATGGTTTCAACGAAGTTTTTTTTTTGCCAATATTCCGGTGCGAAGCCGGTGCCGCTAGTACTTAATAATAATATATAAGGGGGCTCCCATTAAACAAACGTAATTTTTATGGGGTTAAGTGACGTTGCGCGAGGCCTGTACTTGGATGGGTGACCGCTCAGGCTGCTTCTTTATGCAGTTATTTTTTTTTATTATAATAAAATGTCTATAAAACTATTTATTTCTATTAAACTAAGTATAATAGATGTCGGGGCTAGATGTTGTTGATATGTAGATTGTCCAGAAATATTTATTTATTTATTCTGTTCTAAAATAATACTTTATCGTCATGCTATTGACATGTGCACGCAAAACGTCAGAACAATGAAACCGGCAAGTCTCACATATTTCTTGCAAGTGATTTTCAGACAAACATCGGAAAATCTGCCGGTGAAATGATGATGAAACATATTAAACATCGTAAAAAGACAAGCTAGTAAATTAACGTGACTTCCAATTTCGTAAATCTTTTTTTTAAATTAATTTTTATGGTTTATATTATATAAAACCCAGGTCTGTTTATCCATCTAACAATAATTGTCGTATAAATTACCGTATTAGACTCAAGGCGCAAGGTTTAATCTAGGCTAAGTCTATACAATAATAGGACTTAAGCTGTGAAAAGTTTATTGTGTTAAACATGCGCTTCTCAAACATTCATAAAATTAGGATTCCTTAATACACAGAACTAAATAAATCTTTTACACAATATTGATTATTTGCTTTAGTATACCAAAATCTTATAATTGGTAACATACCATGATTTGTCGATTTTCGATATATTGTATTTTTTAGCTCTATTTTGTCAATGTCGAATGACTTGATAGTCATTCTTATATGATTACTAGCGGCTTGCCCCGGAGTCGCACGGGTATAAAATTTTCGCGGAAATTATTCGAATTTTTCTCGCCGTAAAAACCATCCTATCTCTCAAGTTGGATCGAACTGCACATGGTGTGCGAATTTTATTATAATCGGTTAAGTGGTTTAGGAGTCCATTGAGGACAAACATTGTGACACGAGATTTATATATATTAAGATAAGTAAGCAACATTTATATAATAGTTGATGTCTCATTTAATAGCATCTTCGTAATTTTTGACAAGGGTTTTCCTCAAAAAATAACGAAATGTGACTATACGTGGGTCCAAAACGGGTTGGTCGATTAATTAATAGTTGTTGTTGTTAATAATTATGCCCCAGTAATTACAAAAATGCAAAAACATCCAAAAATGAAATTTGGCGCTTGGACTAACTATGCATAACTGTATCCAATTGTTGAATCATAATAATGTATTCATTGTTTTATGTGATCACATTTTTATTCCGTACAAATAAGTTCTGTGTTACGCGGTTCAAATTTACACTATTTAGATTTTAACGTGATAAAGAATGATTTATGGATTGTTCAGATTTTGGTACGTTAAAATCGAAATTGTGAAATAACCAATAGCCATGATAGTTGACGTTCAAACGGTTTCAATCAAACTTTAAAGGGATCTTAACTTGAGAACCACGTCTATCATTTGCATTTAAACCGAGTTTAAACTAAGCGTAAGATTAAACGAGGATTGGACGAGACATCACTCCTATTAGCGCAAATTGCTCGGACGATGGGCACACGACCTTCGAGTTAAGCACCAAGTATTGTGTCAAGAACAATACTAAGTTACAAGTATAACTTCAATCTATGGTTCTTTTAATTAATGTGAAAGTTTAGATGATTTCAAAAAACAAATCATTCCGTCATTAAGATTATTTAATAAAAAAATACTTGTAAATTATCGCCATCCTTTGCACTTCGATGTATTGTCTTCTTTCTGTTTACTGTTTGTATTATTTTTGTGGTGTACTGTAAAGAAAGATATCTATCTAAAATAAAATCCCCCGTCCGCGTCTGTCTTTCTTTATATTCGGGTTTCACTCAAAAGCTATAAAACGAAAACGGATCTTCATGCAGTTTTCAGCAAGAGTTATAAAAGTAATTCTAGAGGAATGATTTGGTGTACAATTTGATAAGGATATGGGAGAATTAGTTGAATTTTTGATGACAATTCATCAAATTAAAGAGTCGGGGGAGAAATCAAGCTTTACATAGAAAGTTTTGTTTATTTATAGTGAAAAAAAAGTTTCCAGTAGTTTCGCACTCGTACTCGGCGATTCTCATCCACCTTTATAATTCGCACGGTAAAGGTGTGGATCCATGTTGCTGTAGATTTTACCTAATGTAATGACTACAACTTAAGTGTCTTCAAGACAAGAGTGAAGTGCCTTTTAGATCTATGTGATCCATCTTCGTCCACATCGGCACTTACCATAAAGTGCAATTGTGGACAAACATAGATCTAACTTTCAAAAAAAAAAAAACTTTAACTACCAATATGTGATGTATTTTGTATTTTATTTTTGACGTTTCTAAGATTTGTAAAACCAAACAATGGAAATAAATGATTTTGTATCTTGTATCTTATCTTTAATAAGATTTTAGGTATTTTGAACTTGGGTCAGTTAAACTTTGGTGATTTTATTTTATTTTATCAAATACGTTACCATATTTACTTATGTATTTATAGTTGTTCAGGCATTTTGTATCCATAAAAACTGATTATAAAAAGAGTTCGTTATTCTGAGGTCTAATAGATCACTAAACAGGTTGAAACCTCCTCACATGACCACAGACCATAAACTTTGCCAGATCAATTAACGCCATAAAAATATTTGAAGTTTTATTTCTAACTCGTATCCAATCATTATTGCAGTGTATATCTAATTGGAACACAATACAGACACCTCGGCCGGAATTCTTCAATGATTCATAAAATAAATTTTCTCGCATTCCTAAAAACGAAATTGATTTTTCCCTGTCCCGTCACGCTTTTGATTTTAGGAGGTAGTTTTGATTTTTGGAATAATTTTAATGGATTTGAACTAAAATTACCATGTAAGGGATTTGATAGGGTTTATTGATGGAGTGTGGTTTTGGAGCCGATGTTTTATAGCTAAACACAATGAAAACAATATTTCTTAGACCTTTATGTCTTACCTATGTTATGGGGTGAAATTAAAACCACCAATCGAACAATTTTAATCAATAATAAATCATAAAAGCATTGTATTGTATGTTATTTAGTATTAGTTTATAGATCGCCATGTTTGTATGTACTCCAATGTTTGTATTTTACCTTGTTTTTATATTTTCTCTTTATTTTGTCTCCAATTAATTACTATTCTATCCTAAATATATTACCAAAAGACATTGCCATTGATTTTGTATTGTCGAACATTCTTAGTCTTCTTTATCTAATAAATTTGTTTTTGTTATTATATATTAGTACAGGCGTTCCACAAAACTTATCACCTTTTAAATATAAGACGTTAAACCGGGAAAATGACATAACTACTTTATTTTATTTCATTAAAGATGCATGATTTCCAAGTATTATAGTAAAGTAAGAAAACAAGTCAAAGATTAAGATTTATCCCCAGAACTTAC
Organism: Gymnoscelis rufifasciata; assembly: GCA_929108375.1. Classification (NCBI taxonomy): domain Eukaryota; kingdom Metazoa; phylum Arthropoda; class Insecta; order Lepidoptera; family Geometridae; genus Gymnoscelis; species Gymnoscelis rufifasciata. The sequence continues at coordinate 9,591,645 of OV815321.1, read as the reverse complement.
TTATTCTAGGCTAGTGTTGTGTTCTAACTCATACGTGACTTGTAAGGAGACGACATTCTGCGCTGAACCAGGTAATTGGCGGAACCTGGCCTGCATCACAATTGGGGGGAGCTACCTTTACAAGGTCAGGTCAGAGAACGTAGTCGTGGAATAGCTAACATGACAAATAGCTCCAACCTATTAAAGGTAAATAGTTTTAGCAGCTGTCATGTGTCATCTATCATCTCCTATTACAAATTCTGTCTCAATGTTCGCGACAAACTCTTATCTAGAAAATTAGCTTATCTTTAAGCGGTTGTATGCAAAAGTTAAAGTGATTCCAAAGGCTAAAGATACAGTCAGCGTCCAAAAGCTAAATTTTCTAAGCAGTTAGAGTCATCATAATATTGTATGCGAACAAAGTGGTCAAAAATTACACATATATTATTTCATATGAATCTAAGTTGACAAAGTGTTCAAAATGATCAGGGCAAACAAATCTATAAAATGTCGTCTTAAAGAATTTGCATGCTACGTTAGATAAATATGTAATAATAGAATTTTGACCACTTTGGGAGCATAGATACAATATTATTATGATTCAATCTACTTATATAATAAAAACAGTGTAACCGAAATGTAATTGTGACGTATAATTATATTATCAATAAATGACTAATAGACTATTATCAATTTGGTTTTAAGTTTTTCAGATTATTTTGACTACCTACTCAAGACGCTTATTTTTAGACGCTGACTGTACTACCACGAATCATATGAGCCCATGTCGATGTGGTTGCCGTTTTATAACGGCGTATCTTCCAGTTCCTTCACCAGGTCAGCTCTATGTCATCATAATATTGCATTGTCACCCGATTGGCATATAGGTATGCAAACTTTCAACCCTATCCAACACCGGAAACACAAAAATTGTGGCCTTCTAGGCTTTGACAGAGCCAGCTCACGCGGTCTTCACTCAAGTTAACCCTGTTTAATGAATAGGGTTAACCTAAACAAATAATTAGTCCATTATTTAAATTATTAAAAAAAATGCACCCGTGTTTTGTTTATTTTTTCATGCAAACGAAAAATCAATAAGATACAGTGCATTGAAGTTTTGCGTGGCGTAACGAATACGTGCGATTTGTACTTAATTTCGCATTCCCAAGCGTGGTAATGTAAGTGGGGACTTATCCCCCACTTTCATATTAAATTAATACAGCAAAAATAGGTGCAAACCCCTTTAAATAATCATATAATAAGCTAGACACTATGCACTTTGTCAATAATTTTGATGATTGATTGTCAGTCATATATGCCTATGTAATAATGAATACCATTATTATAATGTCTGTTATACCTGCCAATTGAAAATTAGCCATAAAGCTATAAATATTCTTAGAATTGAATATATATTGATAAATAGGTACTAGAGTCGAATATTACTGAATATTATTACGTTTTTATTACCATTGAAACCATTGAAATATACCTTGAGTCAGTTCAGTATTTAGCCTATTTCCTAACAATATTATCCAATCACACCTTATTGCTTAGATCTTTAGGATCAAACCTAGTATTAATAGTGATTTACTAACCTACCACTTTGAATGTATTACTACTATAAATACATCGCATGGATACAAGTCGGGCACAGTAAAGCCACTCTTGAGTAATAATTAAATAAACGAATTTTCATTAAATTAAAATAATCGTGCCATTATTTGTCAAAAAAAAACCCGACTGATGATTTCATACCGAAAATATAAATCATTTCATAGTTAATTTTATTAAAAGCAGATGGGACCTACTTGCAAGTAACATCCTTCATTAAAAAAAACAAGCGGTAAATTCTGTTCACGGGATCAAAGCTTCATAACAAGTAATTACGAGCCAAATTATGAATCATCTATTTTTTTTAAACTCGGCATTTAATAAATGAAAAATAAACAAAATAGTTCAATTCAAAGTGCTTTTTAAATGCTTGAAAAGTGTACCCTCATTTTTATTAGTTTAATAGCATTATTACTTGCGGTCATGCCTTTTTCTGATAGTTAATTGTATTAAATTAATTTAATTATCATTGCAATAACTCATGGTTAGCACGCACGAACTCCGATAAGTATTTTGGTATGCTCATGACAGGATCCCGCAGTCCGATCGCAAATTATAAATTTTAAAGAACCTAGACCGTGTCGTGAACAATTGCTTTATTCAGTTAAGATCTATTATACCAACCAATTAAAAATTTTATAAAACAAAAGACTTATTTTTCATTATTACCTACACAACTATAGTGTATTTCAGTGTAGGTAATATTAAAAAAGAAGTTTATTGTTATATAAAAATTAAAATTGAGTGCTAAGGTAGGAGAAGTAGAAAAAATGTGGATGGACTGTGTGAAGGAAGATTTGTGTAAGAAAAGAGGTAAGTCGTTTTAATAGACAAAAACTGAAGAAATATAAGGAGCCTAGCTTATTTTAAGAGCCTATTTCACTATCTCTGAATAAAGTTATCCATATTTTCTGTCCTACAGTTCTCCATACCCTAAGCTTTGCTGTAAGAAAACTCTAATAAGTTTAAGCTCGCCTTTGTACATGACATTTGTTATAAGTAATAAGTATTTGTATTTGTTTCTGTGTGGAATAAAGAATTTAAGAATTTAAAGTTAGACAATAAACCTTTTTAAATTATCATGGTTTTAAACAATATTATGACTTAAAACGGGTAACATACCATAATTTGACGGTTTCTAAAAAATCGCAAAGAAAAAAGACAATTCAGTTGTTTCCTTGAAATTGCGCTTGCAACAGCGTCGAAATATCGGAAAACTCAAAAACCGTCAAATCATGGTATGTTAACCGTTTTAAGCCATAATATAGTTCGAAAATGGTTAAAATGACGATCTGTTTCGCTCAGTCACAGTGACAAAGAGATATAGCTCTTGACATAACTTACCATTGACACGTACTTTATGACAAAACTAACCAATACTTAGTTAACTCGGATTTTGTGAAATAAGTACTACGATGGCAAAATTGTATAGTCACTGGTAATTTATGTCTATTATTTCATTGTTAATTTTTAATTCTTATGTTAACCTTACCAACAAATAACGTAATAAGTCTTAATAAGGTTAAGGTATTGTGACCGAATAAAATCGCTGATAGTTGCTGTAATGCCGGTGCAAAATCATTTCGAATAATATCTGAGTGTGTAATGAAGTCGTTAAAAAGAGGACAACCTTAACAATAAAAAAGTAATCTGATTTGAAGCGTTAGAAAAAAGTGAGTTACCAAACACTTTCTCCTTTATTTTAATATAAAATAAACTGTTTTTAGCCCAAGAGCGGCGTGACACAAGCCTACGCACCTTAAGGATGAAATCGAGAGGTAATGACGTCACAGTTCGAATATTAATAGAACAGCAGTTATGGTATATTTTAGGTATTTACTATATACCTTGCGGCGCGCGTGGGCGAATTATGACATACGCAAATTGCCTTAGAATACGGGCATTATCATCATAAGCGTAAGTACTTATCTATTTGGTAAGGAGGTCGTAAATGCCTCTTTGGTACCCCGGAACGATACGACATCGCTCCGACACGATGACGACTTTGGTCCGACAAGCTTTGGTTATGATGAGGCAAGAACCAAATTAGCCATAAAAAAATGTACACTAGTTAATTATTACAATATTTATTGAAGGTATATTAGTTATGTAAATAACCAATATTAATTTGTATATTGGTACTTACAAAATTCAGATGATTGAAGATAACACAAGAACTACTGGACCGATCGTTATCAATTAAATGGGACCATTCCGGAAGTAGCAACTTTCAAATAAAAAATCATAAATCCGTTCACGAAAGAACAAGTTTTGAAGAGGAATAAACATAACAAAATGCATCGCAAAGACTTAGATTTAAAAAAAAGTTTTTTAAACTTTATCTATTATTCCAAAAAAATTATGAGAATGCCTTTCGAAACATTCATTACAATCATAAAATTTAATCATATATTTTGGACGATTTAATACACTTATAAACTTATAACAAAGAAGTTGTTTCTCATTTCACGAGCAAAAAAAATACAAATATTTAAGAGGCTTCTGCAGATCAACTTGTGTAACAAAACTCAAAACTCGACGTGACTCTCAATGTTCTTATAAATAAAAATAACACCTTAGAACATTTCAAAATTAAAACGATGAGTCATTTTTCTTAATTCTCTAAGCTCATGCCTCTAAGCACGTAAAAATCCAGTTCAAACAACATAATGACTAACACTTGACCCGAGAGAAATAATGCACTAACATGTCTTGCCATTTAGCAACAAGATCTTGTCACTGTCAAATAAATACCATTTCCTTTTCTGCACAAACAAGATAAAATTTAAAAAAAATGTAGGTAATTTATCCACAGAAACAAATTTTTACACCTTCGTCTACATTTATCTCTATATAATAGCATCAAACAAAATTAATACATATTTTGTACCAACCATCAATAAAACAAAATTTTACCGCTACTTACCATAAACAACGATAGAGGACCTAAAATCCTTCGCAGAAGACTCGAAATACGAATTTCAATAGCGTCTAGTAGCGATTCCAAATTTGAATTCAATGCTCGGTGCATTTGAGTCCGTTTTGTGTGATGTCTCACCTGATGAGATCGCGGTTCCAAGTTATTATGAGCCGTATAGAGAGTACTGAGAGTTTAATTTAACTTGGATAATGCAGTAGGTTTTAATAATAACCAGTTTGAAGCCGCCGTGGGAACGTAGTGGATATGCGAGGTATAATCGCTGTCGGACGAACCTGCAATAGTCCAATTTCGCAGCCTTTTACTAACATTTGTAGCCAGTTTTTCGAAAAACCCGTTTGGAAATTGGACTTTTTTGAGTTATTGGCTCAGTTATTGGTTTGCGTTTCATTCATCTTTGATTTGGATTTCGAGCTAGAGTAATTTGTTTTTCATATTCGAAAGTCGAATTTGTAATAAGATGTAGAGCATTTTGAATCTTGTTGGAAAATTTGACGATGTCATAAATTCTGTTTCCCATATATTAGCTTTACTTTTGTACCTTTCCCGATATTTTTCTGTAATCAAACTGATTGCTGATCTGAAGATGGCTCTTAAAACCGGAAAATCAAGTTTGTACTCCTATGATTAATCTTGATTAGTTAGTACTTTTAAGTTACAAGTACCTTGTAGTAGTACAAGATCTATTAAAGCTTGCCTGCCCTTAAAAATACCGCAAAATAATCAAGACGTGGTAAAATAACCAAAATGGAAAAAAAAATACTACAAAAAAATACATTTCAAGATACCTTATGTTAAGATTCTAATGATATTGCCATACGCACGAAACAAAAATATTGCAAACAATAAAATATTCATAAAATTATCACCTACCCAAGTGTGATGATTTAAACGTTTTTTTTTATTTACATGTCCAAATTCCTTATGACGTTCTTTTATAAAAATTTGGAATACCAAAAATTCGTAATACTTAACTAAGAAATTCAGAAAAATTGCGTTCAAAGTAGCCAAACAACAAATAATGATGCAATCACTATACTACGCATTTTAATCGTATAGTTTTTATATTAAACAATGCTTGAAGATACAATCTATTGATCAAGGAAGTACGCAAGGTTGTCAGCGCAAAAACGGATCCTTTGCCCACTTGCCCTTTTGCCCACTCCTTTGCCCCCTTTGCCCACTGTGCCCACTATCCTAGAGGCTTAATACGTTTAATGCCAGAAGTGACCTCGAGTAGATAATAGCGTGCATTTTTTAATTCGCAGACTGAAGTTACCTCTGATTAAGATTTAACAGGTTTCAACCTTTTTATTGTTCTCAGGCGGTTTTAAGACTTTAAATGGTAAGAAATTAAAAATGGTTATACTGTTAAGATATATATTTAGCTACCATTGTTTTCTTTTAAGATATCTCTTATAATCAGCTGAAAGACGTCCAACGCTATAGTTTATAGAATATTAGTACAAGTAATTTGATTTCTCTATCATTAAAACAAACCTATGAAGTTTTAATTTATTTATTTAATAACTAGTACAGATAACCCAATTACACTAGCTTATCTAAGTTCTAACAAAACAAAATAATAATATATCACAAATTATAATACAAAATAATATATATATATATATATATAATGAATAATAAAAATATAACATTTTCTATGTTAAAAAAAAATTACATATATGAATGTTTTAATAGTAAAGATATGACAATGTCAAACTTTATGTCGGCCTACTTAGTGATGGCTTACTCCAGGAAAGCCTGCGAATATTCCCTGCGAAGGAATTAGTTGGAATATTCTTCCAAAAATGCCCTACCGCCTCCTCGCCTGGCATTTTTGGTAAAAAAAACAACTAACCCTAGGTTTTAGTGTTCTTCAATGATTAGTAATGTATATTTAAATGTATAATGTATGTGGGGATTATACGTTAATTTATCTTTATTGTTAGATACATCATCTGTAAACATTTTCCTTGTCGTGTACAATATATATTCTTCTAAGTAGTTCTATAAGTATGTCCTATGTATAATTTACCAACATATGGATCCCACAGATCTGGAAAAGACCTCGCGATAGACCAAGGCGACGGTGGAGAAATGAAATTGACGCCCACCTTAGGGATTGGACAACTTTACCTACCTTTTTTAGGAAGGTAGAGAGGCCTTTGCCCTGCAGTAAGACCCCACAGGCTCATAAAAAAAAAGTAATCTAAGTTATTTTCTATCAATTACATTCACAGTAGTATTTAATGGTAGCCGATTCCAACTGTTACCATTAAACATGTTTAAACTATGTCTGAATGTTCCACAAGCGAAATTATACGAATAAAAAACTTGTAACATTCTTATATAGATATTTTTATTATACACCATTACTGTATACCACTTACAAATATTTTGACTCTAAAATTTCTATAAGTACGTTTTGAATTCCACCCACATTCGGTCACCATTGGCTAAAAGGTATGAAACAGAGAGCAGAGTACAAACAGACAAACACTAGTGTTTGTGAGCACACACAAGAAGTCACGTACAGACTAAATGTCTCTATTAAATCCCACAAGTTTGGCTCAAGGGATGGATTGGACATGTCAGCTTGGGTACGCACTTTTAGTTGACACTTCAGTTGAAAGAGATTTTCACGCGTTGCGATCTGCATATTATCGGCCTACATCGTTGCTTTTTTAACGATGTTTTTAGCGCGCAAACGCAAACTGGATTGAGGACAAACAAAAATCTATCGCCCATAATAAAAAAAACGCGACACGAATCCTCGCCCCCACATCACGTAGTTGGCATTTCTTATAGATTTTGTCGCAGGAATAAAGTTTTTTTATCTACTTATTATTATATAAGCTTATTTTAGCCCTTTAATCGAGGAAACCTTGTCAACAATAAGTGGGGTATTCAAAAGTAAAACTGTTTTTTTCTGGGAAGGTTAAATAAACTCTGTAGCTTTGTAATATGCATACATACATTGAAGATTATTTTTTAAGGTATGTTTTAACGCTACAAACTTCTAAAGTACTTTTAAATAACTATTTTTCTTCTTAAATATATTTCTTTATTCATTAAAATATGTAATCAGTATATGCTGCTATAAGTTATTACGATATTTTGGGAGCGCTACAGATCGTTTAATATTTATTATGAAAATGTAAAAAAATATATATTAAAATAACTTTGAATGGAAATCTTTATTGAATGTTTCCTATAAGTGTTGTTCATCCTACTCTCGTATGTAAACAGGTGCTTAACTCTTCAAACACAAGTTTACTGACATCCATAATATTTTATTCCGATACATTGCCGCGTTTCTTCGCTGTATAACCTTTATTTTCGTTTTAAACCTGCGATGGTCACAGTAGTTGTCGATTGCGCAATGTAACAGAATATATTACAGTCAGTACGTGATTAGTCATTTTGTGTAGAAACTTTTTGGTGTGGTCGGAATATAAAAGTTTGACCTCACATAGAAAAAATAAATTATTTATCTATGCCTATTTCCGAAAAGTACAAATTACAGTACAGTGAAAATTTAAATTGGAATGTAGAATAGAACAGAATTATTATTTAGAATTTTGCTCTATGGTATCAATAAATACTTTTTAATTAAACAACACTGTTGTTGCTCGATCAAAATTCGAAATCAAAATCTAATTTTGAATCTCGCTCGTCCCTGTGTCCAGCAGTAGGGGAACATAAATTGGGGTGCTAATGCTTCTAAAGAACAAAGTATATATATTTAAAACAACACAGACTGTTAGAATGCTTGTATTAAATTTAAAAATGTTGTTAATAACATTTAATGGCATGACAAGCCAAGGCGTCAAAACAGAACTCATACAAAAACACCATGAACTTTAGGCATTTTTTGCGTCAGGCCAATTAAACCAGGGCCATTGGTCATTTAAACTAAGTCTCTAATCTAATGTATCTACAGGTCGAAAGGTTAACATTTAATTATACTTATGATTTCTGTTTCAAGATTTTTGAAGTAAAACTTCTATAGAATCGTTGTGATTTGAAACCGGATGAAACGGAAAGGGAAATAAGATTGGCTTACCTGTCGGGTAAGCCAATCTTAAACGCTAACAAGGTTAAGCAGCCTGTGCGCGACGTCAGTACTTGGATGGGTGACCGCCCGAACAAAATCTTTTTGCATAGTATTTTTTTTTTATTTTTTTCTTTTTTTCTTATTCTTTTGTCGATTTACTGAAGTTTAACTTCTCTCGTGTGTGAATCGCACACACAACTTTTTTATTATTCTTCTCATTCTTTTGTCGATTTACTGAAGTTTCACTTCTATCATGTGTGAATCGCACACACACCTTTTTTTTATTTTCTAATTCGTATACATAAAGCCTGCGCGACCAAAGCGTCTGCCGCGCGCTGGACGCTACCCATACGTTACTATATCTTTGCACAACTACGCGACCACAAAAGGGGACCTTTTCAGGCATAAATATCCCGCGTTGCTGACGCGTAGGTTTGGCAGCAGCCTTATTGTTTGTACTACTTGTACTTAGGGCTCGCGGTTGTTACAAGCTGCTACCGACCGAAGTCACTGAAAGTCTTTTAGGGAGGCCTATGTCCAGCAGTGGACGTCCTACGGATGAATGATGACCTAGATACATATCAAAGATCTCTTAAATTAATATAACATAATAATTTACAATAGTCGGCCAACGATTTTTTCCCCAATTTTTTTTGTTCTAAATGTGTTATAAAATTTGTTTCATTCTATTATCATCACGGTGAAGATCGATTTAGGCTCGGATATTCTAAACGAAATGTTGCAGTGATACGATCGTTGTTAAAATTAGGCTGTAACAATAATCTAGCGGCTCTCTGTTTTGTTACAACTAAATGTTGTGGTATATTCGCTTGTATATATTATAGATTGGCCGTTGAGTATAACATTACAATACTACATCCCTCGTCGGAAACATCCGCGTGTAATTTAACAATATACAGGACATAACAAAAGTTTGGGTACTATAGGAAGGTCTGAAAATATTAGAGGTAGGAAGATTTGTTCTTAGACACCATGTCATAGATTTTATCAAAATGAAAAGTTGCATATAAAAAAAACTTGTACTTTGGTTGGATTCGACGCTAGACTTTAAAAAAATTAAAAAACACTTTTCTTATAAAGATATCGATTGTGTAGGTCATAACATAAGCACAAATATTTTAATACGGAACTTATGTAATGTCTAAAATAAATAAAATAAGCGAGAGAAAGCTTTGTTTTCATATCCTGAAATATACTTAATTAATTTATATTATGTTACGAGAAGAGCGTTAGATATGAATGTGGAAGGATATGTGGGAAGAGGGAAACCAAAGAAAAAATGGATGGACTGTGTGAAAGAAGATATGTGTAATAAGGAGTGAGTGTTCAGATGACGGGTGATAGAGGGAAATGGAAGAAAAACACATCTTGTGCCGACCCCACATAGTGTGCGACAAGGGCAGGATGATGATAATGATAAATTTGAATTCATAGTGAACACCTTAACTATTCATCTAAGAAGAAGATTATTTGATTGTGGATTAAGGCTTAACAAGCATAAAAAAAGACCGCCACATCCGCTGATGAACCAGATTTCTTATGATCAGAAGTTTAAAGTCGTGACTGAAGCTTTGTTTATATCTGCGTTATAAATAATATAAAACACTGTACCTATTATCATTATCACACAGCGATTAGATACTCTTATGAACACAAGTGCTTCCTTGGTTTATAAAATAGTAGCTTTTCTCGCCGCGGTGAATAATAAATCAATAAATAATAAATATTTCCAGACTACCCACACAGCATCACCTAACCCCAAACTAAGCAGAGCTATGGGTGTTAGGTGACTGATAAACTACATAAATATATATTTTATATTTTGTAAACACATACTTATGATACGAAAACACCCAGACCCGAAACTAGAAATTGAAGCCTATGTTTTAAAGATTTTTCATAAACGTATATTCTCATGGTAAAATAGAATATAGCCTTCCTAAATCTAACAGGAGGATAGGCTATCTAACAGGGGAGGAATTATTTTCGGACAAGTAGTACCTGAGACTAAGGCGTTCAAACAAACAGTCAGCTTTGTAATATTACTATTTAGATTTATGACGGGATAATTACAATGATTTTCGTTTAGTGCAGGTGAAATTATTTAGTGCAGGTAAAAAATATGCTTGTATGTTAAGTCAAACTAACATAGATACTTATCAGACAAAATAACTATACTTATCCATATATATAAAACTAGTGATCCGCCCCCGCTTCGCACCTAGTACAATACTGTCATATTGTGAATCTAAACCATTCTCGAGCCCAATTTAACACACAAAAAATTCATTAAAATCGGTCCAGCCGTTAAAGAGGAGTTCAATGACTAACACACGTACAGAAGATTTATATGTAAAGATATGTTACCCATGTACCTACTTTACTTACAAGCTAATATATAACTTTTTAAATTATCATTTTTAAATGCACTTTTTAACTGTTTTTTAACAATATGATGATTTAAAACGGGTAACATTTTCAACATAATTCAGCTCATGGTATGTTACCAGTTTAAGTCATAATAAAAGCGTAAATAAAGCTCAATAAATTAACTACTTAATACTAACCTAGTTAGCTAATTTAAGGAAATTCGTAGGAAAAGACCAGTAACTACCCAGTCTCGCGTAGAATTTCACAATTCTATGGGAAAAATAGCCATTTATGTCCGCCATTATAAGACGTCTAGATTTACATGTCCGGTTGAAGTTATTCTGCTTTCTGACAGTTTCATTTTGACACGTGAAAGTGACATTTGAATGATTTTACTCATTGCCTGATTAGTGTTGGATTATTGTTGGCGCCCTTTCGCTTAAGTATTGCTTCATGTTGTGAATAAGCTAAATTACTAAGCATTTGAGTGAGGTTTTTATATTGCAGATGGTAAAAAGTTGTGTTAATTATGCAATAATTTCGTTTCTTGTTTTATTTACTGCTCTAAACTTTATTAGATTTTTTGTACACCACAAATATAATGCTAACAGTAAAATGTATCAAGACATCCGAATCTGAGTACAAAGGGCAGCCTTATCGCTGTGAGTTATTAGGTACATGATATAAATGTAAGGTCTCGTCAATATCCTCTCAAGTGTAACGAGGTTTATATTAATTAGCATTAAAACACAAATAATTGAAAATAGTATGACTATGACAAAACCTCGTAAAATTTTTCGACTGGTAAAATATAAAATAAATAAGTAAAGTATCGGTAGAAACACCACCTAACACCATAGATTATATTTTCCCGTTAATTCGAAAATTTTGCATAGACATACAGTCATGCAAAAAAAATCGATTGTTTGTTACCTACATACTCAAAACTTTTCTTAAATAATTGGTCTTATAATGAGTAAAACAAGCGAAAACATTTATAACAAACCTGGACTTCCCTCAAAATAACAGTTTTAATAACTTAGCTTCAAATAGATTCAAGTCACATAAAACACAGAAAAAGTCAACATTCGCCATTACCCTCATTAAATTACCGAAAATCATAGATTTATAATAATTTACCCATTAAGCATATAAAATTATTTAATTTGTCCGTCTGTCTACCGGTCCGGTTGATATTCTAGTTAGAATATTTTATGATTGAATTTTAAATCTAACATCCGCTAATCAGTTAATTGCTTTGAATATAACTACATAAAATTTTGTGGGTTTTAGATGACTAACATCCTGCTGATTTTGATGTTGTTTAGACGTGCATATTTTTGAAAGCAAATTAAACGATATTTTGACTGTAAAATATTCAATTTTTATTAAAATACAATAAGTATAATATTGTAGTAACAGCAACATTAACAAATAAAATCTGTTTCTTTCAGAAAACCGTTGGATGGATGCCTTTTTTTAAATCTATTTTCTTTCCTGATTAAATTAGGCAGCAATCGACTTTTTATTTCCGACACAATTTTATGATTCGTAAAATATATTAATTCACTATAAGTTTGCAATAATCTTAAAAAGTACTGAACGGATATTTATGCAGTTTTCAGCAATAATATTATTATTCTATAGTTATTAAAGAGGAAGGACCTACTCTATAATTTTCTTCTGTGCAAAAAAATATAAAACGTGGCAAGTTTTAATATACCTAAAGCAACTGGGATTGGGAACTCAAGTCTATTAACCAATTTACGGAAACGCACAAGATTTACATGAAAAAAAAACATAAAAAAACGGACTTCAATAATTTTGAATGTGACCCAAATCAAGGCAGATTGCTAGTCAAGCTTACTGCTATAATAATAGAAAAAGCTTTTAAAGTTTTAACTGATTTATAATTATTTCATTCCAATAAGATAGATCTGGTAGTTGATAACTACAAATCAATTTTTATTTGCAATAAATCAGTCTAGCGAAGTTACTTTTTTAATTTATGTGTACATAATGAGATCATGAGCTAGCTAGTTTTGTTTAATTGGTGAAGTCATTACACAAAAACTTATTATATATATTTATACAAAGTGTTTTGGATATGGGGTATAAAGCAGAAAGTGCGTGAACATACCTATTTTGTTCAAAGATTTTTCGATTTGCAAGCTTATTTGTCGAATAAATAATCTTTAAAGTGTAAATCTTGCTGAGTTCAGAAAATAATTATATACTCGATTAGTTTCTTTAAATAAGCCAACTGTAAACTCGACTAGGATGAATATCGCTATAAAAATAAGTGAAATCATGGGAAAGGTTACATGGAAAGACATATATCTAAAAATACCTGAAATAATGCGAGAATTAGATTAGAATGCGAATGAACCCACGAAAAGAAAGCAGGTTTTTATAGCTAGACTGCGAGTAGACAATGTAAAAGCCATAGACTACTATAGACGAGAGAACCATAAACCTAACATACCAAAATATCTGCTATTAAACTACTTAATGCTCACAATTACACGTTTTGAACAAGCACCTTTATAAATGTGCATACAAAGTCAGATGAACAGTGTTTTCGTGTCTTTAAATTAATTGCGCCAAACATATCTTTACAATACTCGCAAAACTACTCATAAACCTTATTTAACAGTAATAAAGTCTACAATCCAATAAGCGTTCGTGAATACTGTTGTAAATAACACAGTTGGTAGAAAAACGGCGTAAGTATACTGTTTTAATGAGGAAATATGACGTTTTTACACTGAGGTATAATAATAGGCATCTGTCTCCCAAGAAACGAAAATTCGCAAAATGATCTTGACGCGTGCGCAGCTGCCGTCTTCTGTAACATTTGGTACGTGCGGAGAGAAAAAACAACAACATGTTGTCTATGAGTAAAAACTGGAGACTCATATTTTATGTCGTGTTTTTAAATTCTTGTCATTACGTTTTTGATTGTAAGATGTTTTTTTTTTGTAGAAATGTGCTAGACAAAACAGTTAAAATACGTAGTATAAAAACGTTGTCCTTAGTTTTTATTACGCAATTTAGCGTAATAAAAGAGATACAATGTTTCAAAACTCACCTCCTTAATAAAAGGTACTATTTTATTGGTTAACATTTAATATCTTTGTTCGACAAATAAATTTTAGGAAATTATTAATCGAACTTACCAGAAATGTTATATTAAATCTGTTGCCAGTTCATAAAATAAAAAATATATGTATAACGAAATTATTTAAAATCAGAATACTCTCGGATATGCTACTTAAAATTAAATGGATGCTATTTTATAATGGAGTATAAAATGATATTATAAAATTATTTGCAGTTATCTCGATATTCTACAGTGACAAGATACACAAGATTCATGATGTCCCGTTATTTTGTCAATGTTTTATAATCATTAGCCGTGACAGACGCCATTTAATACGTCTGTAACACAATCATTCCGCAAAAGTGTCACGGAACATTCTAGTATCTAATTTCAAGAACTTTCCTACCTTTTTTGTTAATTATATATTAAGTAGGTACAATAACATTACCACCTACCAAATCTATGTTAACTTAACATCTAGAAAGTTCGTAGAGTAGAAAAAAATCTCTGCTATCTGGCAACATTTTATTTTATCGGACCAAAGGAAACGAGCTGACCAAAACTCAAGAAAGACAGCTGTATCTCTCTTTACCTGGAGTCAGCACATGCCTTTCTTTAGAAAAAAAATCCATAAAGGTTACGAAAACTGTGAGAAGCACATCTGCTTGCGTACTATCACACGAAACCGATGAAAAATAAACTTTATGACGTCAACAAAAAGCTGTAAGTCGGGTTGTCTTAGGTTTGTTTTGGCAATGTCTTCGGATGCGTTCGGGTGTTGTCGGGTATCTTCGGACGCGTGGCCGGGCATAGCCGCAAGGAAAAGTCAACTTGATATTTAATTGGCCCCGTTATGTTAAGGGCGAATATGGGCAGTTGATAGCTATCCATCTTGTTTGACCTTGGGGAATAAATAGGACTCAGGACTTTGTATTATTTTGTACTCAGACGCGTTATTCAATAACAACATCTTCACGTACATTTCTTAGGTACATTTTGATTATAGCAAATTAAATGAATTATTTGGACACGATTCATATAAACTAACGTTTAAATAACGCTACATTGTAACCTAACATAATTACATTTCTGTGTAGCAAATTACGTGAAGTATGTTAACGAATTAACAACAACATTTTTAATGATGATAGAAACTAGCTCCACCCGCTGGAAAGTAATAAACAATGAAATAAAAAAATAACATTTTCTTTCGCGTTAGTAATATCGGTTGGGATTGGCCAAAATGTTCGGTTTTAAGGCAGTCAGGCAGTTGGCAGGCTGTGGGCCATTATCCAAAATAGTAAATGTCTGTTTTATATTTTGACAGTAGGTATTTGACAACTGACTCTTCGCTGTATCATGGCAGACAAAGCTAAACATTTTTATTTTTCATTAAAAATATTTTCTATAAGAATTTGCAATCATAACTTTTAAATAATAACAACTCTTTTTCATTGTGTCTAATCACAAGTTATTGAAATAACTTAGTTAGAACAAGAAGAAGCATTGCATACGGGGTTATTACAGACAGGGTGTGTATTATGTTCAATTGTGTAAACACTTAAGAACTAATGTAATTATAAACTTTTAAGGGCATAATTTCACTATTTGTAAAACCTTATTTTTTCTTTGTGAATAAATACATTTTTCACTATTTGTAAACTAGCAACATTTAATCTTTTTACTTTTAAAATACAAGATGGTAATGGACAATACAATCTCTATAAATCTTGTAAAGGATAAAAAAGTAAGATGGACGGACAGATGTTTGAGAAGATCGACGTAATAATCAAAGAAATTGAAACACATGCCACATCCGTCTATTCTCTACGTTTTGTGAGATTTATATTGAAGACCTCTTGTGAAACAAATCTAGAACAATACATATACTATCGATTTTACTATAATTTACTATCATTGTATCCCATAAGTTACATAAGCCCCGCTATTAACATTCCTACTGCTGTTCTCTCTCGACGAGAGAGATAAGGCCTTAATTGGTGCGGGTTCGTGTGACATTCACCAACCCGCACTTGGTCAACGTGGTGAATTAAGGACTAATCTCTCTCGTCAAGAAAACTTACTCTATGGTCTAGTAGTGGGAACGTTTATAAGGCGATGATGTTGATGTAATTCATTAACAACAGTGCTGTTTATTTGCTTCCGTCGTAAAACTTTAATTAGACTTTAGCCTTGTTTACACGAATCTGACCTATTTCCAATTTATAACCAAACACGTTAAACTAATTTAGCATCATGTTTTGTTTTATTGAAGATCGAACTATATCGAGTCTCTTATTACTCTTTCAAAACTAGAATTAAAAATACGAATATTTTAGTATATATTTTTTAAGATAATTTCTGTTTTAAATCGGTAGCAAGTTTAATTTTCAATTATTTTATTTCATTATTGACAGTCCCATTTTATAATACTGATACGACCAATAAAGACTCACACAGAATAACATCATTAGTAAGTACCAAGAACACAGATTAACATAACATCTTTGTCTAGTACTAAAGAAAGATCGCTCGCACCAAAGAAAGATAAGAATATTTAGTGGTACAAAATAATAGCACACAAAAAGCGTACAAAACATCAAAAATAAAGGAGTTAGGAACAGATGCACGAGAGGTGTTATCACAAAAGCACCTAACGGGCTTCTACACATCTGCTGATCTGATGTTGCGACCAATTTATAGGCTTTAGCGGGCGATGGGTTAAATGTTTTAGACGCGACCGCGTAAGGGTTCAGTTTCTCGTAATTTTTTTAATAATTTTGGACTGTGTGTAAGAGTATAATTTTAATAAAGTAGATTGGTGGAGGGTGTTGATATGACGGGTGATAGAGAGAAATGGAAGAAAATCACATGTTGTGTCGACCCCACGTAGAGTGGGACTAGGGCATGATGACGATGATATACGACGACATAGCTTATTTCCTACAAAAGCTTTCATTCAAAGCAGGCAGATATAAAACAGGTAAATAAAATAAAAACAATGGAATATACACGACACAAATTTATTAAACAAAAGGCAGAAATTAGGTACCTTAGGTACATGCCTAAGTAGGTACATACCTTAATTATTTTATAAGGTCTACCTATTCAATTTAAAGTATACAAGTGCTAACAGTAAAAACGTTATTACACAAATGAGATAACCATCAGATGAGATTGTGGACAAACATAGATCTACCTCTTATAAAAAAAAGGTTTTACTTAAGCATTGTTCTGTTGTGTTATAAATTTTTGCGTTTCAATAAAAAGTATTGTATTGTATTTTTGTAAACTGACAGATGAGTAAGTCCGTATTCTCACCTGCGTCTCCACTTGTACCACAAGCAAACAGTCCATACCCAAAGGGTTGAGAGATCACACAAGGTGTGTTTTCGGCCAGCGACAAGTTGCAATGTGGCCAAAAACTCAATTATCATCTGTAGTCTTTTATCGTCTGTGGGAAAAGGATGTAGGCGGGAAAGTATTAAATCGGAAACGTACTGTTATATTGACTTCCTTTGACAAGTGTTTGTGAACCTGGCGCCATTTTGAGAAATAATTTTGCGCTCCTTTGAATCGGATTTTAGTGGTTTTGGTATTTTTTATGTTGTTGTACGGCTTTATAGATTACTAGCTGACCCCAACAAACGTTGTTTTGCAAAATAAAAAAATAGATAATAGCCGATTCTTAGACCTACTGAATATGCATATAATATTCATAATAATCGGTAAAGCCGTTTCGGAGGAGAATGGTAACTATGACATTATAAAATAAGATATACTATACGCATAAACATATATTATAAATTTTATTGATTAAACCACAATTTCTTTTACAGAAATTAATAAACTTTATTTCAGTACATAATAATAAGTACATAATACTTACAATAATTGGTTTAGTTAGTAGAGAACATTTCTCAATTATCATTCATAATATGATAGATTATAACTAAACTTTAATTAAATTATAAACAGTTCCTCTAGATACGAGTATATTTTCTTTAATAGCCAAGGAATAACAACCTTTGACAAATTGTTTACTATCTGAACTAGTTGTATACCTTATATTTTTTCATTTCATTTTTTAAACCATATCTCCAACGTATGCTAACTATTTACGCCTCAACCATCTGCCTGTCTAAAACTTGATAAATTGCTAACAAACGACAAAATAGTCAAAAAATAACCAAAAAACAAAGCACACTCCTCACTAATCACTTACTGCCGATTTTTAAGAACGGATGTATGATCCGAACGGAAATTGGCACCTTTTTAACATACCAACTAAGCAAAACAAAATAACACCGACGATCGTATCGCAGGGGCATAGAGTCAAAATCGTATTTGTTTTTCGAATCTGAATAGAACGTAGACGTGTGTTCCGTCACATTCAAAATTAAAAATGTAAAAAGTTTGTTCTTCCGAGGTAAGTAGGTCAAGTTTTTGCTATCAACTTTATGCAGATGTTTGTTTTTTTTTTACTTTTTTAAAGAGACGCGTTGTGAGGCAGCTGTGTTTTAGACCTTGAAGATGTTTGGAAGTAAAAACTAAACACCTTTGCTTTGCGTCTTTAAGGATGCATTGCTTAGTTTTTTGGAGTTTACTCCTTAAGAAACGATTTGAGTTATAAGACCCGGTACGGAAATTTTATGAGGAGTAAAATCAAGTGTAACACGAAAAGTTGAGGCGTTACGTAGAAATTTAGCTTTATTGAAGTAATATAAATAATCCGAATAATTACAGCTATGTGTTTGTTTCTCTTATCATTTTAGCAGATGCGTTCATTTACCCTTTTTTTCTATTCGATATATATCATAATTATCGTTGGTAAGAAGTAAACTACAATCGTGCGTCGTAGCTGACACACACACACTTTTTTTAAGTCTGTTTGAATCAAGGCTTCGTAATCTTATAAGACATATATAGTTTTGTTACCTACTGTAGGCTGGAATTATAAGAATTATTTTCTAGAAGCACAGTACGCGTATTTCACACATAAAAATAATGTATTATGTTTTAAGAAAAAAATACATACTTACAATATTTATAAAATTTCAGCGATTGCAAGCATTCTCGCCAACAAAATTATAAGGGCAATTAACTTTGAGCAAGTTTTGAAAAATAAACCCACAAGAAATTTATAAAATCGCAAATTATCAGGTTGGTACCGGAAGTCCTGAGAGTACCGTTAAATGTCTCTTTATTATTACCACACCCGTTAATACATTATTTTACCTTAACATGTTGGCTAGGTGTTTCTGTGTGTGTACTTGATGTGTCAAAAACCTGTTTAGACGATTTATTTAAATTTTAGCACGTTTCTACATTTAATTTGATGCCAGAACGTAATATTCTGTCTTGAAAGTATCTAACATCTTATTTTATCTAGTATTCTATAAATTTAAAAAAGATTTTCGAATGTTATTACAATCCTAGATAATTATATTAAAAAAAAATGCATATCTGTTATTGTGTTGTCAACTGTCATGATCAGATAATTTGACATTCCTAAAACAATAAAAAGTAAAAAAGAAATACTACTAAAATCATAATCACGTGGTACATGATCAAATAGATGCCTTCATAATGTTCTGTATAAATAAATGTTATGAACTGAATATATGTTTCAAAATGTTTCTAATCTTATATTGTTGACATTTATGACTTGTAAACATGTAATAAACTGCAGCAATAGTAATTTGTAACTACCATTAAAAAATTGCAATACATTCCCAGATAGAAATCTCAAGTATTTTATACACACGTACACATAATTATTTTTAATTAGAATTATAAACTAGAAACTGCCTTTTTTGAGCACCAGTAGCCATATTATCTGTTTTTATGATATATGACGATATTCATTTCACAACTCACAGAAATTTCGTCTTTAACATCCATACAAAGAGTATATAATACAATATTTAGTACGTTATTTTTTGAATATCGCTCGAGGTTAAATAATCTAAATTACATATCAAAAAATTCTCGGCTGACACTTAAAAAAATTACTTAAAAGTCTTATCTAAACGGTGATGTAATTAAAGGAATTATGAATGGTTTTGAGAAGAACAAATTTAGGGTAGGGCCTACACCTTTGGCCGGCAGGTGATGACCGGGCCACAGATAAAATATACCGGAGTATTCCGAAGAAGTAATTAAAATGTGGAAGGAATGTAATGATCGAATCGGGTGACATATTTGTCAGCGGGGTGGTTGTACAAAAACATTATTAAATTATACTCATAAATATAATATATTTTTTAGACAGTAACGAATCATTTTAAACTATGGCTGTATGCAGTTGTTAAAAATCTGGCTTCGGCCGCGGCTTGTCACCACCCTCCGGGCTGGGGCAGTGCGTAAAGCAATTTTTTCGACCTTCTAGGTCTTCATGCCCCATCTTAGACCACATCGTCACTTTACATCAGGTGAGATTGTGGTCAAATGAAGGCTTATCTATCACAAAAAAAATTATGGCTGCTTATCAATTTTATTCGGACTGTCACTAGTTGCAAATACTATACTTACTTACATATGTCTTTTCAATATGTTATATTGGATGGAAAAGCCGTGTTGGCTAAGTGGGAGCACACTCAACTTTCATACCGAAGGTCGTGGGTTCAAAACCAGCCAAGCACCTCTGGATTTTACTTCTTGAAAAATGTGCGCTTTAAAAAACGTGCTTTAACCGTAAGACTAACATCGTGAGGAAACCGGCATGTTCTGAGAACTTTAAAGAGTTTGAAGGACATGTGACATTCACCAACCCGCAGTTGGCCAGCGTGGTGAATTAAGCCTAATCTCTCTCACCAAGAGAGAACTCCCTGTGTCCCAGCAGTGGGAACGTTAATATGGTGATGATGATAATGGATATGGTATCTTAAAGTTTATTTTTCATGTAAACGATCGACCATGCTGCGCCGTATGCTCATCAGGCATGCGCGGCCATTTTTCTTATTTTTAATTTTTATTCCATAACATTTTTGCCATTTCCATTTGCCAGCATCTGTTAAGCAGTTGCAGTTTGAATTTCGAATATTTATTTACTTCAATTTATCTTTAGAAGTATTTTAATTATGAAGTTGATCCGTCAACTAAATATGGCGATATATCAAAAGCGAGCATCAATGATGAAATAATCATCATGAATATTACCATTTTCATAGGTATCACTTATAAAATTAGATTATTAATTACCTTGTTAGTTATTCTTTTGATATATTACGGTAATTTTAGATAATATTACAGTGGTATAATGTTATTTCTTTAAATATATCATGGCAATCATCATGTAACAAATTTTATTTATTTATTTATATATTACAACAACAACATTTCAGAAATAAAATCCAAACACTTAATATATTTTTAATTATCATGCTTTTTTTTAAATATTATTAACAATTTATAACGGATAAAATCATGATTTGATGATTGTTGCAATCACCGTGACCACGGCATAAGCTGAACTTTCCGGAAAACTTAAAAATTAGCAAAATACTAATAATAATGTTATGTTACCCCGTTAAGTAGAAATAATATTAATTAAAAATTGTTTAAAAGATGTTTCTATAAAGCAAAATCTACGGAGTTAAAATACTGTAAGTGTTTTGTCATAATATTTCTATTTTATATTTTTTTCACTATTTATTTTTTTATAGTCCGAAATATAATTCTAATTTATAGTATAATAGTAATACCAGTCCCTATTATATATTATGTCAGTAGGTACTACACCTCCCCATACATGAGTAGGGTTGTGTCACTGTCTATAAACGGTCAATAATATATCGATACTTCCCAAAGAAACAAACAGAACCTCCAAGACCACACAATTGAAAAACTAAGCAAATATACAAGTTAAATGAAATCGATAAATTATATCACACATTGCCAGGGGCAAAACATATTGATATACAATAAACATGACCTTTGTAATGTATTAACATAAAAATGCGCGGCTGACATTTTGAACCTGGCAACCGGCTTGTATGGCCTGAGTTTGCATGGAGCTTCGTCCGAACTTATAACATATACGTTATTCGTCAGAAACCATCGTAATTTCTGCCATATCGCTATCTAGAGGTATATGACTATCGATAGATACCACGTTTATATGTTATTAGAATTCTAGTTATTGTTGTTTTTTTTTCTTGATTCTTAACTAGTACCTACTACTTAAGCATCTTCCTTGGTTTCAACACTGATTTTAATAATCTATTGTACATGAGCATAACCATTACTCAAACACCAGCATTTTTTTAATGCTGGGTAAGCCTTCATATGACCACAATCTCAACAGATGTAAAGTGACGATGTGGTCTAAGATGGAGCATGAAGGCCTTGAAGATGGCTTCTCCGGGCCACATTACGAAACACGAAAAAATCGCTTCACGCACTGGCCCAGCCCGGAGGGTGGTGACAAGCCGCGGCCGAAGCCTACCACCAGAGACTGTTCTAAGCATCACCCGGAGGTCAGGTGTAAGGATTCAGAGGGTTACCACTTACGGTAATAACGACAAAACCTCTGTATATGTAAGATATAGCTGTATAATATAAGTGCTTTGTAAACCTTAAAACAATGAAAAAGTTTTTTTTATTTGCTCTTTCGTTCATTGTTTGGTTTATTATTATTTGTCCGTTTATTGAATATGAAATTTGAAGTTACAAATAAACTTTTTGATTTGTTTATTATTATCATCATAGTCCTTAGACATTGCTGAATAAAGGCCTCTCACAGAATAGATTTCCCGTTATTTCGATTGGAAGGAGTTTGCATATAACAAAAGCTGTTTAAGCTTTTAGGTGCCAATATATCCGTCTAAAGTTGGTGCCAAAGCTGCGCTTTTCCTCAGTATTCATCTGAGATCTATGGGTATTAAACATAACATTATACCTAATAATGGTAACATATTGTATTGTACACTAAAAAATTGAAGCGAACTGTCAAGACTATGTTATTTCCTTGATTATTCTTAGTTTTTATTTATTTAAATTAGATTTAAGTTGACCTGTCCATGTAAGCATAGGCTTCTAAGGAAATAAACGTTTTGACTTTGACTTTGACTAGCTGACCCGGCGAACTTTGTTCCGCCTTAGACGCCATAAATGAGCAAATTATTGATTTTTCACACGTCATTTTTTTTCATCCTCTTTGACTATTTCAATTCTATTTCAAATGTCTTAAGGTTACATTTAAAAAGTTTAATAATTTTATATGGTGGGTAAGTTATTTTAAATTTTCTAATTTGCTGCGCAATTCCCTTAATTATTTCTTTCATAAAAACCTTCTCCTGATAATAACTCTGTTCGTTCTGTTCGTACAAAAAAAGAATTAGCGAAAACGGTCCAGATGTTCAGGCTTGATGCCGTGACCAAGGGAAATAGGGATTCATTTTTATATATATATAGATAATTCTCCCGACTCGTAATAATCGATATTTGTCTCAAGGTTAAAAACTATAAATAAAACTAGCCGACCCGTTCCGGCTGACGACCGAACATACTCGTCAGCAACGCGGGAACTTTTTGGCCTATAATCGTCCCGCTTTGTGGTCGCGTAGGTGCGCAAAGGGTCAGTAATTCAGACGCTCTTGCTTCCCACTTTCTATATTTACTGTCATACAATTCTTCGTAATAATTCTGAAATGTCCTATTAATGTAAAGTTTATTCATGTTTAAACCAATATTTCACCACTTCACAACTAAGAAACAATTTGACACATATTTTCTAATTGAACCAAACACAGACAAACTAAACAAATTAAATTATCCACTCAATGCTAAATTTTCTCATTTGACAACTCAGCACTTAGCACAAAATATAGGTCAATACTATAGAAGCCGCATTGACTTTTCCAGTCTCGCTCACTTCCGGTAGTTTTGGCGGAAAACAGAATAACCGTATTTTTATCATCACAAAATCGTGAGAAAAAAGTTAAAAAATAAATTTAGGTAGGTATTTAAGAATGCGTCGAATGCAATATATCAACTATTGGTTTAACGGATTGAAAAGAAATGTGAAAGATAAAATCTGTGGAATATTTGGTATTGAAATTTATAAAAGGTGGGTAATCGTTTGTTTTCATTATGTCATTTATCGATAGGACGGTATGTTGCTGTCACATTTCTGTAAAATATCGATAAATCTTACGACATAGAGAAGTACCTATTATAAAAAAAATATAAAATTGTTTGCCAAAACTGCATACAAAACAGAAAATACAAATGTCAACTCAAACTTAGCTAACCTCCTTGTATTTTGAGAAATTTCGTCCTTTCGTCTTAGTCTAAGTGTGCGTCTAAGGAAATAAACGTTTTGACTTTGACTTTATTATTCGCAACAAAATCCAAAAGACATAAAACAAAATTATTAGTACTAGCTAAGCTCGTGCTATTATGTTGTAATCCAGATATATTGCAAAAATCAAGTTATTTTATTTATATTTTAAGTAGGTAGGTATTGATTTTACATAAGTTCCTAATTAATGTTAATTTTAATCTTACAGTATTAAACTAGTTGATACACTTTAGGCAGATCATTTAACATAATAGTTTCTAAGGCACGTGTCAAGTTCGCTACTAGTCACAGATAATATATTAAAATAATCATACCTATAAAATGACTAGATGGTCTTTTTTTAAACGGGTGGGATCAATGTGGCAATACTAGAATAAAAAATGTACAATACAATTTCTTCATTCTTATTTTTATTTTAAATCAAATAGTTGGTTGGTTTTTGAAAAACATACTTCTTACTTAGGTACATATTCCAAAAATCTACATAATACCTATCTATCATCTTCATCAAAATTGAATATTCCTTGATTTAATAAACTCCACAAACCAGAAACCAATAAAAAAAATCGCTACCATAAATATCCCTTAACTGGGGCAATAATTATTACTACCCATAGACATCCCTTCACACCTACCAGGTAAGCCATGGCCATAGCCAGATGTTATTAATAAATCTCTCGTCTATTGTCTATGCCGGTTTTTAGACATTACTGGACACATGGCGCCGTCGGCAGATGGTCTATATCTTATGGTTTCTTAGAACTCCATTTTAAAGTTTTAGCAAATCCCAAATTACGTACGTACATACTTTCAAAATTTTTAATTATTCTGAATGTAAAATTTTCTAGAAACCTTGACTTTCACGGTCTTTAATTGTTTTTAAAATATCTTCATTAAGTCGTAATCGGGTTTTCGTTTTATAATAATGAACTCGTACATAAATTAATAGTTTTTTATAAATGAAAGTCAAATTGGGATTAATCAAATGATTAAATCATGAATTTAGCAGATATTTTTATCGAACAAAATTAAAATTTCGATCAGAAATGTCAAAAACAAAGGTTTTATTTAAATATGAAACAAGGTGTTCGAAAATGAAATTCAGTAACTAGGAAGTCGAAAATATAAAAGAAGAAGAAAATATTCGCAATTTGAAATAAGTTCTACAAATGTTTACGTTCTGCATTGTCCCGATTAGGTAACTTAATTTCAATAAAGGTGTCCGATTAAGCAAAAAAAGCAAGCAAACGCGGTGGTTTCATAAAGCGTCAGATAATCTTTATTTAGAGGTAACTGCATACCTCTAAATAAACTTACCTACAACCGGTCGCCGGTAATCAAGGTTGAAGACAGAAAAGATTTATAATCAGGTCTTGACTCGGGGACCCGACTCTGCGATAACAGCTATAAGTTTTACTTATCAAGTTTAATTTATTTACGTGTATTTGGCATCGAATATATACGTTCATAATTATTAAACAACGTTATATGATGGGCTATGTAAGTACGTGTTAATAACTTAATTAATTTTGTATTGTGTAAGAAAAAAAAGACTGCAGAGTATTAATGTTTCTAAATAAAAAAAAAACAACAACAACAATTTTATAGTTAAGGTATTATGAACTTTAACGGACCCTGTACCCGAAGCGGGATTCGATCCCGCTACCCGTTTTGCTTGCCCACTACATTAACAAAGCATATTGTCCACAAACTGAAAAATTTGCATATAAATATACAATTTATTCATTTTACTTCATCAATAGACGGAACATCTGTTTTTAAAATATTATTTAATAAGGTATTTAAAAATTGTGTTAAGCATATAAATATTCCAAGTAATTATAGTCCTCTAAGCAAATACCACAAATTTTAATTTAATCCAAAAGTTCAGTAGCCTGAACAGGACTAGTAATGCAAATCGTCTTATATTATCTAGAATTGTATAATATAGACCAAGCTAGGCAATAAAATTATACAAAAGTAGATATAAAATTTATTGTATTTAATTATTTAAGCGCGTGCGTGTTTTTTTACATCTCTAATTATCTATAGTTTCCCATAGTCGGAGACCTCTATACACACATCCACTAGAGATTTCTAATATAATTTGTTTTTATTACGTTTATATTAACTGGCACGGTTTCCAAAATATTTATTGTAGCATAGTTTATAATGTTTCTCTATGTTGGTGCTTTTCTGGCTTGTTTTTTTTTATTCCGTGATTTAAATCGCCTTGCGTCAAAACTAGAATAATCTGTGAATTAATGTCTAAATTATAAGAATTGCAGGTCAACGGTGAATATAGCTCGTTTTAATAATTAAATGCTGGCAACACTATTAAACTGGAAGATAAAAAGGAACACTAAACCAATATGCTTAACTTAAGTATGTTTATTTTGAACACTATAAAAAACACATTAATATGTAAATGTATATGTATATATTGACACATTATTGCAGGACAGCAGGACCATAGGTTATCTAAATTAACAAGGCATTCATAATTATTATGTTTTTTACCATTACTAGTAGAATACATAAACGTTGGTAGGTACCTACCACACGTTTTTCTTCAATTCCAGCATAACCAGCTGCAAACGTACCTTCCAATATAAAACAAATGCTAAGCCAACACGACCGAACAAAGGTAATCAGATATTTCGCGCTTCTATGTTCTATAATTGATGTCCCGGATGCGACATACAACCACAGAGAATAAATGAACGGAGCCACAGAGTATAAATGAACAGAGTCACAGAGTATAAATGTCGTCATTGTAAACAAACCATAGACTAGACGTGAAGCTAGGTCAGGTGAAGGCAGCTGTAATGGAATTTGCGTCCCTTCGCCCCTCGCTAGGCTACCGTGAAACGATAGCTTTATTAATTGGGAGTATATATTTTCCTGTAATTGTTCTTTTAAATGAGTGTGGCTACATGTTCACGGTTGATATAAGCTTCAATTAATCAATTAGAAGTATATCCTTGAACCCAATTTTTATTTTTTTATTCCATATTTATGTTGAAAGTCTAATCAAAACTACAAGTACAACAGTAGGATCTATGCTTAATCTAATTTCACTAATTGTTATAACATCAGTATGTAACATTATTGATTGCAACTGAATTTGATTAAGTCGTGCTAATTTCTTAAATAACAAATAATACGTATATAAGAATCTTCATTTACCTTGAATACATAACTAAGCAGAGCTACTTGTCATGTCGGTTTAATTTAATAGCAAATGCTAATAACTAAGTATTATGTGATAAATCACGATATTTATATCCATACTAATATTATAAATGCGAAAGGCATTCTGTCCGTCTGTCTGTTCCTCTTTCACGCAAATACTACTCCACCGATTTGAATAAAATTTGTTGCACAGATTCTTTTCAGATTTTTTTCAGAGCCTGAGAAAGGACATTTACCGCAAGAAAATATAACTCTCACTATATAATTACGCGGGTAACACCGCTGGGCACTACTAGTTTTCAATATAGATCAAATCTATTAGGTATACTAAAAAAGACAAGGTTCCTAACAATTTACTAATATACTTTTTCAGAGTAGCCCTCACAAACGCTTCCTTCACGGATTTAGGCATTTGCTTTTGGAATGTGATAATTGTATTCGAAACTCGAATCAAGAAGCATTTCAGGTTTAGAGACCTCGCTAGACTGAAAGTGCCACGAACACCTACTAACCTCTAGATATGGTAATGTCTATGACCAACCTCTTCGAACCTAACAGTTTTATTAGAACACGTTGAATTTCATTTCAAGCCTTATTTTACACGAAACTTGGTAGAAATAAATTCTATAAGTATGAGATGGGCCCGTGTTATTTAATTATTGGAACATTATATCCTTAAAAACGCAAAACATAAAGTGCAAAAAGATAGTAGTGAGCGGTCACCCATCCAGTAACGGACAGAGCGCAACTTTGCTTAACTTTATAAAATCACGTTTATTGCTCACATAGAGCGCTGAAATGTTTAGATCAGTTTAAAATTTTTATCACGGTTATTGAGATTCACCCTGGTTACATCGGACAGACAGACCACGAAGTCTTAGTAATAGAGGCCCGTTTTACCCTCTTAGGGTAAAACGGGTATGGAAATAATCCCGTGTCCAAGATAATTAAAATCTTCATAAAATAATAAGATCATACACACATTTTTTATACATGTTACAAATGAGGAAATTGCTTGGACCCCTGTCATAACCACCAAAAACATCCCCTATGAGTAAGTTCCGAGTAAGTATAATATGGTTAGTTAAAATACACAGCTTTTTGGAGTTTACTCCTTAAGAAACGATTTGAGTTATAAGGCCCGGTACGGAAATTTTATGAGAAGTAAAATCAAGTGTAACACGAAAAGTTGAGGCGTTACGTAGAAAAAGACAAACATATAATATCCGTAGGATTGAACGTGTAAAAGAATGAGATGGATTACATTACACAGCGTATCTCATTCTCGGGGTCTCCTCTTTGCGCGATACTTCGTAGTCTCACTTTATTTTATTTATATTATTTTGTAACATACTTTATGTAATACGCTTTATTGAAGTAATATAAATAATCCGAATAATTACAGATATATGTTTGTTTCTCTTATCATTTTAGCAGATGCGTTCATTTACCCTTTTTTTCTATTCGATATATATCATAATTATCGTTCGTAAGGAGTAAACTCCAATCGTGCGTCGTAGCTGACACACACACACTTTTTTTTTCATCTACAAATACGAGTACTTTCTTCTCATACCTAATTCAATTCTACGGCACAATCAATTCGGATTTCAAATCGTTCCATAGACTTCGCTCCATTCTGAAATATTATTTTGAATAAGGAACAGATAAAAAGTAAATTTTTATTCGATTGGGAATTCTGCAAATCGAATAAAAGTAAGTACCTACCTATGTATGTACTTTAGAAGTCTACATCCACGCCTGTGTATTCGTGAGCCGGAGTCGTGAATAGCACAGGAGCGGTATGTCAGTTGACCCGATCGGCACATCGGCCTTAAAGGTCGCCGCGACATTCCACACAAACTCAACCATAAAACCTCCTCCATACAGGCGACAATAGCTTGGAGTTGTCTATGGAATGTCTATGCTCTTTTATGAAGATGGCTAAAGCTAGGTTTGTTTGGAAAAAGTTTATATCATTGGATGGAGTTGTTCAGAAAGTAATGGGAATGCAGATCGTAATGTGTAGGTTATTATTATTTCGTTAGGTTAGTTTGACAAATATAAAGTCTTATTAAGAAACATATTTACTGCCATTGGAGGACGATTAGAAGCTATTTTATTTAAATTTGTTTATAGGTTATTGACAAAGCTTATTTTATTTTAACTCATACAAAAAAATCACATCTCCATCGAAGAATAGCCGACAAAAGAGTTTTCTTGGTGCGATGCTAAATAAAAATATTTAAAAAAAGAATCGCAGTGCTTCTACGGAAGATAAAGAGAGCGCTACTGCCAACTGTGTGAATAGTTCACACCTACTTGTTGTAAACATAAAAAAACAACAGTTTTAATTCATTGCCATCTGTAAGTAATAAAACACGTGAGCATCATACCATTTTGTAAAATAAATATTCCAAGTTCGAAATTTTTAAATATAATAAGTGTCCATGTCAGGTAATACTCAAACAATAGCGCATCTGGACACCTGGATGCACTAATAACTGACATCTGCACCAAGTCATTATTGGATTGGTAGTATTAGACAACAATACCGGATTGTTTTAATACCTTGCACGTGCATTAGTTGTTGAGTTCTTTTCCCAAAAGTTAACAATTTGGAGCTTTGATATTGATACAAGTTAAGACTGGTTAAAACTAGAAAAGTTTTTTTTTAAACTTAGAAAAGTTTCAACAATGCTTTGGGCTCTGTAATTGACATGTGGAATGTTGATACACTTTTATGTTTTTTTAGAGCTTTCGCAATTTTTAGTACTGTTTTAATTTAAGTAGCTAGTTAATTACTCACTATAACAACTGGATCATAAAAAATACCTTAACTTAAGATAAAAATCGAAAAATAATAAACATCTGGTCTATTTAAGGCATATGAGTTTAGAAACCTCATAACAAGCCACCTGAGTCCAGATGCAAGGCACGCGGCGCATGCGCACTGCACTCAACAGGTTGGTGATGCTGTGTTTCGTATGGCCTCCTTAGTTACAATTCTGAGTAGGTACCTACTTACAATTTAAAACTGTTGTACGGTACTTCTCAATATGATTAAATGCTCTCCGGTTAATTGAAATAATAATTACATGCAGTTCATCAAAATGAACAAAACTCCTATAACGAAACAAAATAGAAACATTAGCGGGAAAATGTGCTATTTTTACAAGTTCTTTTAATTTTGATTAATTTAAGTACTAAGCCTCTTTTCAATTAAGGTACATAATTTGCTGAAGCAGATGTATACACTATTCTTATCAAGAATCGTGAGATAAAACATAATTTAAATTCAATTAATAATCAATGAAACAAAATAAAACAAGAGGCTAGCGTGCACTGGGGTAATAAATCTCTCTGAATAAATAATAAGACAATTTAATTCTCTTTCTAGCCCTACAACATCTGCACATGTAACGATGCTGCTTCAATTGTAAAAAGGTCTTTAATTTCTTTATCCACGCTTTGTAAGTCATCGCATTCTATTTTCAAATGCGCAGTACGTGACTGTAATTGTAATGAAAATTCGAATTATGAAATATTAGGTCCTTACATATGAAATTGGCGTTTTGTATGGGAGGAACAAAAAGTCGAATATTTTTTAATATAATATATTTAATTAATCAAAGTATGAACCATTATTTTCTATGCACTTTTGCCATCTTATAGGTAGTTCATTGATCCCTTTACTAAAAAAACCAGTCGGACGGGAATCAATAAAATCTTTGAAGGCGATTTGGACTGCCCCATCGGAGTTGAATTTTTTCCCTTGCAAGAAGTTATCCAAATTTCGAAAAAAATGGTAATCTGTTGGAGCAAGGTCCGGGGAGTACGGAGGATGTCTTAGACTTTCCAATTGAAGCTCTTCTAATTTAGTAGCCGTCTGTTGCGCAGTGTGTGGTCTAGCGTTGTCGTGAAGCAGCAGTGGCGTGGAGCGATTGACCAGCCTAGGTTGTTTAGCCGCTAGCTTTTCCATCATGGTTTGCAATTGCTGACAATAGACATCAGCCGTAATAGTCTGGCCAGATTTGAGAAAACTGTAATGAACAATACCGGCACTAGTCCACCAAACGCTTACAAGTAACTTTTTTGGGGTTAATTTTCGCTTGGGGCAGGATTTGGCTGGCTGGCCAGGATCCAACCATTGCGCTGAGCGCTTCCGATTATCGTAAAGAACCCATTTTTCATCACAGGTAATGATTCGGTTTAAAATACCTTCATTATTGTGCCGGTTTAGTAATGTAACGCAGCAGTCGACGCGCGTTTGCCGGTTTGCTTCAGTCAATTCGTGAGGTACCCACCTTTCAAGCTTTTTAATCTTCCCAATTTGCTTCAAGTGAATTAAAACAGTTTTATCACTAACACCGCAGCCTGCAGCTAACTCGGACGTGGTTTGCGATGGATCCGCTTCCACAATAGCCTTCAACTCTTCATTATCAACTTGAGTCTCAGGCCGTCCACGGGGCTTGTTCTGCAAGTCGAAATTTCCAGAACGAAAACGTTGGAACCAAAAACGAACTGTGTTTTCTTTTGCAACACGACCGCCATACACATCATTCACCCTTCGAGTTGTTTCCGCAGCACTAGTGCCACGGCGGAACTCGTACTCGTAAATAATGCGATATTTTAAGTTTTCCATTTTGTAAAATGAGTGACGCAAACAGAAAAAAACAGAAGAAAAAAAACAAATGAATGACGATCATCGAAGCACAAATACATGAGTCTATAGCTGTACAAATTTGAATTTGGAATTCCTTACCAAAGAGGAGAAATTTGTGATTAAAGTGGCCAGTACGAAAAACGCCAATTTCATATGTAAGGACCTAATATTACACGCAACCTAGAAAACTCCTTACTAGCCATAGAGGTATAAATTCAACCTTTTTTAAAGATGTAGATAAACCTGCTAGCAATCACATCTTGATCCTGTGTATTAAGCGTGATACTATTGTATAAAATGACTCCATTACTATTTCCTGAACGTTAAAAGTCAAGGGTTACCATCCGTGAATCATCGCAAAGTCACTCCAACTGGCAAATTATTCACATTATAAATCTCACGGTGATTCATAGTTTTGTAATCGATAATTGTGTATTTATTTGATTCGGTTAATATTTTGTTATTTATTTCCATCTTAGAATTCTTTGTGAATCATTATGATTACGTTATTAAATTGCTTGGCGTACCTATTCTATAAAATTTTAGATTTATAAAGATCTATGCACACATAAGTGCATGGACTCAATTTTTTTTTAATTTACTACTTAAATTGTTTTAATTGTTAGCAAGTTGAAATATTTAAAAACGGCAATAAATTAAAATAACTTTAAAGTCCTATGACGAACTGTTCTGTATATGTGTTTTTATTTGATGATAGAACTATGTACAGTGTATGAAGTCAAGAATACCTCTCCTTGAATCTATTTCAATGTTAATACCATCATACATACAAGCAAATCCAAATCATACTAACTATTGTCGATTCTGTGAATATAACTCGAGCGCAGTAAATTATAAATTTCTCGGCTGTGAAAAAGATAATGACTTTATCATTTTTTAATGTTCGCGAGTTGTCGCGCGAAATTATCGCGAATTATTCATAGGTGGCCTTTAAATAACGTGGATTACGTATGAATACTAAAGGAAAAAATAATTTGAAATGCATGAGTGGAAATAAATTTCTTTTGATGAGTTAGTTTTTAAATATTTTCCTTGCTCTCTTTACTCGCAGTATTCATTACATTATAAAAGTGGCTATAAATAACTAGTTATTTAAGACCAATGCATCTTAGTTTAAATAGGATAGTCTGTTTGTAAGATTAAAATAAATATTTTGTTACTATAATGCATAATATGATGCGGGATACATTTTTTTATGTTTAAATTTCCTATTAAATATTAGATTTCTTTCAATTTCTGCCTGTCCTGTGATCCTGTATAAAAAAGATTTCTTCCAATTTTCATCTGTAAGTAATGAAACGTAGATACCTAGCTAATTTTACCTAAAAAATATTTATTAATAATAAATACATGGAAAATTACATGCATAGGTACTGAAGGCCAATTATAAAGTTTTCACATATATAACAAAATATATATTAATACAAAACATTGAAAAAGGACAGCAGAAAAGGCGTATAAAACAAACACAATAATATGAATATGAAGAAATAAGATAATTTTGTTTAAATCAAATAGAAACACTATTAAATACTACATACAATAAATAAATATAAAAACATTTATTTACTTAATCAGTAAAAAAAAAACATTTTGAGATTTATCCAAAAAAACTCTTAAAGGGTGGGACATCTGTAAATAAATAAATATAATTACAATCCCGTAGCCTGAAATCTATAACTCCACACCCGTAACCTCAATCGTGCAAACGTGATGACACATGCGCGAGCGCAACTACTCGGTAGATATTACAGTTAGGCACCACTTTGCATAAACATCTCAAAATGCATGACTCGTGCTTGCCGATTTGTAGATTTCAATGTAAATGCATGGGAAAGTTTAAAAAAAACAGGATGTACATTTTTCTATTAAATTAATCACTAGTTGGCATAACAAGCAGCTGGTTACGACTGATTTACCAAGCATATATTTTTCCGTGGAAAAAAATAGCTCATATTCAATTCAGATTTTTAATAAATAAATAACTTTTTATTGTACACTACGAAAATTATACAAACATTAACAATACAATACATCGGAGTTAGAATATACATAATGTTGGTATATTCTGACAAGAAGGAGGTCTATATGGAGGTTTTGTCTGTTTACGTCCGTAAGTGGTAACCCTCTGAATCCTTACACGTGACCTCCGGGTGGTGCTAAGAACAGTTTCTGGTGATAGGCTTCGGCCGCGGTTTGTCACCACCCTCCGGGCTGGGCCAGTGCGTGAAGCGATTTTTTCGTGTTTCGTAATGTGGCCCGGAGAAGCCATCTACCTTCTAGGTCTAGGTCTTCATACCCCATCTTAGACCACATATTCACTTTACATCAGGTGAGGTTGTGGTCAAATGAAGGCTTATCTAACATAAAAAAACCTACAGTGGACTCCGTACGACCGTAAATATTCTGACACTCCGGTTGCCGAACCAAGGTCTCCAAGGTCTCCAAGGTTCAAAGAAGGACCTACCGACCCCAACAGCGATTAGAACGAATTGTTCGGAGTTCTGTTCTACAGCCATTTTTTATTTATTTTTAATATATTTTTAGTGCTAGATTAGCCTTCATTTGACCACGATCTCACCTGATGGAAAGTGACGATATGGTCTAAGATGGGGTATGAAGACCTAAAAGGAGAACCTAGAATACATTAAAAATTATAAGCGTTCCTGAAGCCGCAAAAAGAAAGCAGCATAATTCACTAAATAAAAAATAATTTTCTGTTTAATTGTTATCCGTGTCAAAAATAATAGCGCGCAATTTTTTTTAATGAGAACAAATTTGCGGTATTCGTATTAGTAACAATAACAGTAGAAAATTACTTCGCGATTTTTTTTACAGTTAATTTTTTTTACATTAGTACTTATAAATATAAATTTAAAATGTATCACAAATAATTAACCCTTAGCTTTCATAAGTCCCTTTGGGTCTAATCCTATTGGTATATTTCGCGACCCGTCCTTCAATTTATAAAACACAAATGTATTTAAATATAGAACAAAGGAAGGTCGGCCGGAGACAAAAGAATGGCTGCAATGCGTTATCCGGTGACTTATTCGTAGAAGAAAAGATTTCAACGCGCTGCAAACGACATTTATCTAGTATTTTTAAATGTTTGAATTTAGTCTTTTACACATGTTTTGTTTAGATTATTGTATGTCAATAATCAAGGTGCGAGCAGTGCTCGGTCAACTAGGTACTAATATTTCATGTAATTATAATGTACAGTAAACAGCAAAAGAAACTGATGACTATTTCATCAGTTTCTTTTGTCGCAAAATGATATAATATTTTTTTTTATTTATAAATTTTATGTTGTGACTATTCTGAGAGCATCTTTATGCCTAGGTATGGAATAAACGATTTTTAATTTGAATTTGAGTATATTAAGTCTGTAGTTTGTTAAAAGTAAAATAACAAATGACGTGTCATAAGCCAGTAATCACTTTTATTTCGATCCTCGGTATTATTATGATTATTATCTTTTGACTTATTAAAACTTCATTTGAATTGGCACTGGTATAACTTGTTACATCCGGCACGTCACATTATAAGATAATTTGATACGTTGATTTTGATCACTTACTTTTGCTGTTGACTGTATTATAACAGCACCTTTAATAAATCATAAAGTATGTAATAAAATTAATAAAATATAATTTCAATGAATTTGGAATTGATTAAAGTACTTCTTAATATCTCTGGTCAACTAATCACTACATTTAATTCTAAAACAATTGAAATTTACCTCCAAACCTGTCACTCTCAGCATATCCCGTACATAAAACAAGGCCATTCCAAATTCAAATCCCTATCACTATACCTACTTCGCCATCTGTCAAAATAATCCAAGCGAAAATAAGTCCTCGGACTGTACAAACAAGGTAGAAAGTTATTAAGATGTCTGCAACGCAATATGTCGATTGAATCCTGCGGCTAATATATTAGCGGTCACAAAATCACCTGTTCTTATACACCTGTTCCCTGCAATCACATCTGACCACGATCTTCAATCTAAATTCGACTGTAAATCCTTAAAAATAAGGTTTAGAATAAAAGAACAGCGAAATATTTTTTTATTACGCCAATCAAAAGACGATCGAAGTATCAATAGAGTCGCAAAAAATTTTTGTTCGTTTTTTGACCTGACTGACGTAAGATGACATCCGCGCGGTGGCTGTTCTAAATATAAACGTGTAAAAAATATAATGTACGAGTATATAGTTTAAAATTAGAACTTTGGGAATACTACGTCACAGCTACGTCAGCAATAGAAGGAACTCCTTTTTATTCATTTTTCAAATATTTTTAAAAGTTGCCAGTATTCGCGGAATACAGACATTTTCAAACTGTAATTCTCAAAGATTTTATAACTTTGATCAGCTGATAATATTTAGTAACGCTACAAAATAAATATATCCGGCATAATCGGTCAATCCACACAACAACATTAAGCCCCGTGGTAAGCAATTTTTAAAGTTTGTGTGTGTACTAAGCTTGTGTTACGGGTGCTGATATACTTAATATAATAGACATACATACAAAATTATTTTACTGTTCATATTAAACATCCAGACCAAGGAGAAAGTGCTTGCAGATCAAACAGACACTTGACCCCTCGACGGAAATCGAACCGCTACCTTTCCGCAAGCGGACCCTTGCCACCGCTCTGAGGCAGCCATTACTTTAGTACCCCTACTAAAATAGCGAGGAACCGACATATAGACATATTTTACCATCAATCGATTCAATTGGGTTATACTCGTCCATAAATTGAATTAATTTACGTCTCGGCATTTGTAGGGATAATGAAGCAAGTCCGACTCGTTTTGAATTTAGATTCAAATCGAATCTGCAAGAGAAAGGAGACACCGCGTGATGAGTCTGTTTTTTTTCGATGACGATAAAAATAGCGCTTAGTCTAGTTATTGGAATGAAGAAAATGTGAATTAACATTATCAGTGTAAAATTATATGAAAAGTAGCTATTCTATAATATATTTTTAAAAGATTTGCCATAATGTTTTTTTAAGAAAATTATGGTAGAATTAGATACCATTGTTACGTGTTGAAGGTTTATTTTGAGTGATACATAAAAAAACAAGTAAGAAGACAGGATTAGGACGCAAAAAATAATTTGACTTGGAAGTTAAAAGAAGAAAATACTTACTTTTTATTGAATCTCTCGTTAATAACGTTATACTTTCTTTAGTTTTAAATACCTAAATTATTGATTGATTAATAGATTTTATTTTATTTTATTTGTTTTGTTGCCCACTAACCTAACCCATAACCTAGTCATTAAACTTGCTTACAAAGAAAATATTTTTTAGTTAAAATAATCTTAAACTAAGATTCTTCCACTTGTTGACCAACCTATTTACATAATTACATTTACATTACTTTTATTTACCTAAATATAAAAATTATCTAATATTCCATATCTATAGACCATAGTCAATGAATGTTAGTATACATAATTAAATGACACAAAATACTTGCCCAGCAGGGTTCAATTTTCATACGACATGCTTAAAAGGCGACGCAATGGATGGTTTCGTGAAAGCCGTCTAAAGCGAAGATGACCCTACACCGGAAAGGAAAACGCGTTTCTAATTATCCAACTCGCAATTATGAGACCTAAAGTGCTGGCGAAACTCTAGGGTTCGATTATTTAAATAATCAATTCAACATCGTTGTAACATGCATATGGCTGGACACACATAGTAAAGGCCATAAAGAAAGCTCAGACTTTGATAGATCGAAGTATTTTCAAATTCAGAATGTACTGTCCGAATACACATTCCAAATTATTTAAATAAAATTTTATTGTCGCGTAGAAACGAGACAGAAGTCTCGTGCATTTTCATTCGAATTTCGAACACGGTATTTAGGTATTCATGAAATAAAATGAAATGAAATTAGTTTATTGCTGGAAATATGGTATGCATAGGTTATTGATACAGTTCTCCATACTTCGTCAATTTAGATTAGGTATTTATAACATTTAATGTAGCAACAAAACGAACAGTCTTTTGGATTGATGTAAGTTTTTTGACAATTTGTAAAATTAATATTAGAACCTATATCTCTTTCAAAGTTATTGTGAGTAACACTATACATTTTTAAATTAGATTTAACTCAGGTATTACCTATGTAGGTATTAGATTATACTCCTTTCATTCAACGTTTCGGACAACATACATAATAGTCAAGAGAAGTCCTTCATCTAAAAATCCTTCCAGTTCGCTTAGTTCCAATTCCTTCCAATGTTATCCGAACGTAAAGGAGTAAAATTAGATTATTAGAGATTAGGTTGTCTGGAAGAAATTGCTTTAAGCAATAAGACCGCTCATTACGCATGCTAGGTTTAATTTTACTATTAATTATTATATTTTTGTTTTTTGGTGTGTGTAATAAATAATTTTCTATCTATCTATAAAATCTTATAATAAGTGTGTAAATCACGATTTTAAAATGATTAGAACCTATAGTTTATAGACTTGATTTTTTATAAAAACAGTGGAAAAAAAACAAAATCCTACAGCACGCAGACTATTCTAGATAAATCTTTAAGTACTATCGCGTACAACATCAACATGCCACGGTCCAATACAAGTAAGTGGAAAAGTGTTAGCGTTTTCATATCGAATTGACTTTGTTTTTTAGAACGCTGTAAAACAATCTCTATCGGCCCAATAAATATATTACGGTTATCAATACATATCGACCAATTAGACTTGTCCGGAGATCAGTTTGGATATTTGAAACCGATACATTATTTATCAACTACTATGAAGATAGAAGATTATACTATAGTAGTAGTTGAGTTATAAATAAAATCGAAAAAAGGCAGAGGTTCCAAAATCGCAATTCTTTTATGTTGCTTCACTTTTTCTCTATCTATAGTAAAATTATAAAGTTGAAGAGTTTATTGGTTTGTTTGAACGCGAATCTCTCGAACTGCTGGTCCTATTTGAATAATTATTTCTCAGTTGGATAGCCTTTTTACCGTGGAAAACCCCCAAAAAACACGGGGAATCATTGTGTCTATGGGGTAGTCCTTAAAAATATTTATTTCTCATTTTTATACTCGCTTTATGGCAACTTACCCACAAGTGCCATTTAATAATAATAAAGCCTTTATTCAGATACTTAACTATGTTTACAAGTGCCATTGCTGTGTGCTAATTCACATGGCTTCATTCATAGCCGTTCTTCTAGGTATTCTCCTTATTCCTGCTTCGATTTAGCGATAAAGCCCATGCGAGTTTGGATAAGCGTTAATATGTATGTTCCATATACCAATGGCGTCTTAAACCATTTGTAATTTTTTCCATCTTCTACCCAATTTTGTTATATATTCATCCCACCAAAACAACTTCAAGCGTCCAATTCTAAACCATTAAGTATGAGGGACTACAATATGGACATTCGACATATGTTTCGTCTTCTCCATGTTCTTTAGAAGGAGACACAATTGTGGTCTTCAAGATCCATCAGACATTTTCAAAACGTTTTCATTTTGTTTAAATGGCAACTAAACAATCGGTTCCGACCACAGAGTTGGGAATTGAAAATGGATCTAGTGGATGGCGGCTGTCCGACCGAAATTTCGTAGCACAAAATAGTATCACAAAATAATTTCGATGCAGGCCCTTTCCAAAGTATTCTAGACGTGCGGAACCGATCAAGGACGCGATGACGTCATTTTGAGCTGTCAGTTGGTGGTCGGAATGGATCGTGTAGCAGGCCGTTTAGTATTTGTGTTGTTTTGAACGAGGAACGCCTGACAGTCTGACGGTTTCATTCGAGGTTTGAGCAATGAGGTTGTCACTTCATACATGGAACCTCATTGGATATCCATACAGAAAGAGGTCAGACCATTTAAAGAACTTTTTTTTTGTGTTGTTCAAACGTGGAACCCATGACTGTCTAATAGTTCTTCTAGCTTAGACAATTGAGGTTCTAGCCTATGTCTGAGCAAATAGGTCGAATTTTCGTATACGGAACCTTCTTGGCTATCCATACGGTCATCGACCAGACCAATCACGGCACATCTAGCACACGTACCAATTAGAACATTAATAGCCAAAGCGTGTCCTACGTCGGTCTTAGCACGCGAGTCGATTTGAGACGCTCCGATTTCACGGATATTTCAAATTATTGAATGTCTGTTATAGATCATGAATGAAATCGATCATTTTATATTGTAATCATATTTTTTTAACAGCAAACTCATAAAAAAACACTTAAAAAAACCTATCTACTATGTATATCTATAAAGATCCGAAAGACAATGAGCGCAATGCCTTTATTGACACTTATTACGACTGTGTCAAAGTCTTACTAATATCATAATACTCGCAAGAGGTAGCGGATTCAATGCCCGCTGTGGGGTCAAGTGTTTGTATGTTCTGCAAACACTTTCTCCTTGGTCTGAGTGTTTAAATATGTATAATAAAAATATCTATAAATGTATGTATATTATATTAAGTATATCAGATGTACCTGTAAGTGTACCTGTAACACAAGCTTAGAGCTTACCACCGTGCTAGATGTCGTTGTGTGGATTATGCGGAAATATTTATTTAATACTAAGTTGAGGAACTTCTAAAGTTGAAGTTAATACTTAATTATCTATATAATAACCGTTGTTCTTGCGTTATTTTAATGACAGGTAACGCTAGATAATACGATTCGTCACAAGCCGTAAAACATTTCATTTAACTACAAGATATCATAACATAAGCCCATGTTATGTGACTCTGGTTATCGAAATATAGGTATGTCACAGTGAATAATATTACACCTTTATCAATTTTTTTTTCTATGCTAGGTAAGTCTTCATTTGACCACAATCTCAACTGATGTAAAGTGACGATGTGGTCTAAGATGGGGCATGAAGACCTAGAAGGTGGCTTCTCCGGGCCACATTACGAAACACGAAAAAATCGCTTCACGCACTGGCCCAGCCCGGAGGGTGGTGACAAGCCGCGGCCGAAGCCTACCACCAGAGTCTGTTCTTAGCACCACCCGGAGGTTACGTGTAAGGATTCAGAGGGTTAACACTTACGGAGGTGAACGGCAAAAAACCTCCACTCCTCACTTTTTGTTTTTTAGTACCCCTATCAAAAGAGCAATTTTCTCTTGGATTGCTCCCTAGATAGGGGCAAAGTAGCAATGATGCCGGACTCTTTCCAGCGAAACACATACTGTGCTCCCAACACCGCACCATCTGCTGAGACAACGGGAATTTTATGGCACTTGAGTACAAAATTCCATTTACCTAAACGTTAATGATCAATCCGCTTATGAAGGTCTAAGCGAATGATGCAAAGACTTAATATAACTCAAGGGACCGAATTAGATTTTGGAGGGAATTTCTTATAACTG
This sequence comes from Gymnoscelis rufifasciata, assembly GCA_929108375.1. Taxonomy (NCBI): domain Eukaryota; kingdom Metazoa; phylum Arthropoda; class Insecta; order Lepidoptera; family Geometridae; genus Gymnoscelis; species Gymnoscelis rufifasciata. Next base: position 9,549,980 of record OV815321.1, on the reverse strand, counting down.
ATGGAATTTATCGGTACTGTGTCTTCCTTATACATTTAATATTTTTAATACTTTGTTCTGTTTATTTTCAGATCCTCTGTTGAATTTTCTAAAATCCGTTTGGAATGATCTCTGTCTCAGGAACTATTAGACCGATAAATATTTCTCTTAAACATTAGATAGTAAGGAGGGCCACTATAATTTGTTCAGTAGGTACAAACTTCTGATACTTTTGGTAAGTAACAGTTAAATAAGTACCAACGTATTTAGTAAAATTCAGTGACTATGCTCGAAAATCTGCAACCCACAACTTATCTTTATTTTTATTTCAATGCTCATTCATAAAAAATCATCTCAATTTCTGGCGATCTCGATGACTTTGAAATTTCTACGACGGGAGTAAGTCAAATCAGTGGTTTAAAGCAACTTTCTGATTAGTTTATAGTTCTACTGCAAGTAACCCAGCTGAACAGACCTCCGCTGTGCACCAGTAAAGTTGCATTCCACGATACGGCCGCAATATATTACCCCAAATTGGATTTGGAGAATTCGTATCTATTATTACATGCTCTAGCTAATTGTCGTTTAGACTGTGGCAATTAAACACATTCGGGGCAATAATGTTGCACTGTTTGCGGGTTGGCGAATTGCCAAAATTAACAAATGAAATACCATTAATGGGTTTTATAAGCTAACATTTCCAGACCGTACCATGTTTTTCACGTGTTTTGGATTGTTTGTACTTTTTTAGGGTTCCGTATTCAAAGGGTAAAACAGGAATCTGTTACTGAGACTTTGTCGCCTATCTCTGTGATAGATAGAGTTGAATTAAATTTTTTTTCGCTGTGGCAAATACTTAAAAACACAAAATACATAATTATTGGTGCTTCTATACAACAAACGTGATTTTAATAAAGTTAAGCAACGTTGCGTGAGACTAGCACTTGGATGGGTGGTCGCTCCGACTGCATCTTTTTGGACCTAAAAACTCTCTTTTTTTAGTCATTTTCTGCGTTTTTGGTGGAAGCAACAGCTTCTATTAAAAGAAAGAATAATCTAGAACTTGACCAAAGGAGTCTTCTGAGAACACGAAGTACTGCGCTTGCCAACCGGCCTGCCAAGAGTATAATTGGCAGACCCCCCATTAATATGATTAGAATCATTGCGGGAGGCCTATGTCCAATATTCCAGTAAACGACATATAACTGAAATGATTTACTTAAGTATTTATTTATTAATGTAAACAAACACGATTCTTACAACCAATTACAATAGTTCCAATTACCAATTTCAAATAAGTCACAAATTATTAAATAAAATCAAATAAAGCTAATTAAACTTTATTAATTAAAAAAGTTTTGGTGCATAAAAATGATGATAATGATGCTTCAAGATGGAAACACTAAATAAAAATCAAATCTCTGATTCCACGATTTCACCATTGGCAATGAACGCGATCAGATCAGGCTAAACACGATTTACCGCCCAACTGAGATCAAGTTGATATTAAATTTTAATTTTTCTATGGTTGATCTTGTTTCAATAAAACTCGATTTGTGTCATAAAATGGTAAAATTTGGGCTTACACTGTTATTTAAATCTTAAAATAGATTCAAGCGAGATATAATTTAATAGCATTTAAATTTTAATAGCAAGCCTTCGTTTTTTGACCGGAATCCACAGTCACAAATAATCTTTGATGACATTCAATCAATGGTTATTATTAGGTCCTTACATATGAAATTGGCGTTTTTCGTACTGGCCACTTTAATCACAAATTTCTCCTCTTTGGTAAGGAATTCCAAATTCAAATTTGTACAGCTATAGACTCATGTATTTGTGCTTCGATGATCGTCATTCATTTGTTTTTTTTCTTCTGTTTTTTTCTGTTTGCGTCACTCATTTTACAAAATGGAAAACTTAAAATATCGCATTATTTACGAGTACGAGTTCCGCCGTGGCACTAGTGCTGCGGAAACAACTCGAAGGGTGAATGATGTGTATGGCGGTCGTGTTGCAAAAGAAAACACAGTTCGTTTTTGGTTCCAACGTTTTCGTTCTGGAAATTTCGACTTGCAGAACAAGCCCCGTGGACGGCCTGAGACTCAAGTTGATAATGAAGAGTTGAAGGCTATTGTGGAAGCGGATCCATCGCAAACCACGTCCGAGTTAGCTGCAGGCTGCGGTGTTAGTGATAATACTGTTTTAATTCACTTGAAGCAAATTGGGAAGATTAAAAAGCTTGAAAGGTGGGTACCTCACGAATTGACTGAAGCAAACCGGCAAACGCGCGTCGACTGCTGCGTTACATTACTAAACCGGCACAATAATGAAGGTATTTTAAACCGAATCATTACCTGTGATGAAAAATGGGTTCTTTACGATAATCGGAAGCGCTCAGCGCAATGGTTGGATCCTGGCCAGCCAGCCAAATCCTGCCCCAAGCGAAAATTAACCCCAAAAAAGTTACTTGTAAGCGTTTGGTGGACTAGTGCCGGTATTGTTCATTACAGTTTTCTCAAATCTGGCCAGACTATTACGGCTGATGTCTATTGTCAGCAATTGCAAACCATGATGGAAAAGCTAGCGGCTAAACAACCTAGGCTGGTCAATCGCTCCACGCCACTGCTGCTTCACGACAACGCTAGACCACACACTGCGCAACAGACGGCTACTAAATTAGAAGAGCTTCAATTGGAAAGTCTAAGACATCCTCCGTACTCCCCGGACCTTGCTCCAACAGATTACCATTTTTTTCGAAATTTGGATAACTTCTTGCAAGGGAAAAAATTCAACTCCGATGGGGCAGTCCAAATCGCCTTCAAAGATTTTATTGATTCCCGTCCGACTGGTTTTTTTAGTAAAGGGATCAATGAACTAGCTATAAGATGGCAAAAGTGCATAGAAAATAATGGTTCATACTTTGATTAATTAAATATATTATATTAAAAAATATTCGACTTTTTGTTCCTCCCATACAAAACGCCAATTTCATATTGTAAGGACCTAATATATATTGCCTATATAGTCAAGTTATTAATTGAAAGAAAGCAGCAATTATTTGAGTCTATGAATTCTGGCCCTAATCTATAATTTTAATATAAATAGGATACTTTGTTAACTCAACACTTTTTAAAAAATATTATTATACCTGCATAAATACTCACAAACTTTCGCGATTATTAAGACTCACAAACTTTCGCGATTATTAAGCTGTCTCATAACTTAAGTTTTAAAATTTATTTTATTTTATTTTCTCATTAGCAACATAAAACTAAGGCAAAACCTTTCGGTACACAAAAACAGTACAATGTGATTATTTGTGTTTGCAGGGATTTGTTTTGATTATGCGTGGATTAATTAATTAATTCTTTCTTAGTTTTTATTTTTTTATTGATAGTCAGCATCACCCCATTAACGTTCCCACTGCTGGGACACATGGATTTTTCTATAGATGAGAGAGATTAGACCTTAATTCATCACGCTGGCCAAGTGCGGGTTTTTGAATGTCACATGTCCTTAAATCTCTTTAAAGGTCTAAGAACATGCCGGTTTCCTCACGATGTTTGCCTTCACCGTTAAAGCACGTGTTTAAAGCGCACATAAATGTCTCAAGAAGAAAAATCCAGAGGTACATGGCGGGGTTTGAACCCACGACCTTCGGAATGAAAGTCGAGTGTCCTCCCACTTAGCCAACACGGCTTTTTATTGATAGTGCCTAATTTATTTTCTTGCACGCCAAGGATGACTGGTAGAGAATGCTTCTAGCAGTAAGTCCTCCTCTGTACATTGTTTTTTGTGCTCAAAGTATAAATAAATAATCTCTGAAAACTTGTATGCCTGCAAAATTGTCATATAAGTACACAGAAAAACTTGTCGAAAACACACGTCATCTCCTTTCAAAATATGTGGCCTAAATACAACGGTATCAGCGATTCGATTCTAGAAAATGAAACAAGTTTACAGCAGTGATGACAGAGTTCATTTAGTATTTAAAATGCTTGATATACAACGTGTTTCAAAATTGGTGTATAAAGCAGAAGAGGTTCGAAGAGTGAGCTCACGACGAGTATTTCTTGTATGGAATCCCATTTGTCGATAAAAAATCTTCTAAGAGTAAATCTGTAAATCTGACAGCTTTAAATTATTATTATGGAGGTTTTGTCTGTTCACGTCCGTAAGTGGTAACCCTCTGAATCCTTACACGTGACCTCCGGGTGGTGCTAAGAACAGTCTCTGGTGGTAGGCTTCGGCCGCGGCTTGTCACCACCCTCCGGGCTGGGCCAGTGCGTGAAGCGATTTTTTCGTGTTTCGTAATGTGGCCCGGAGAAGCCACCTTCTAGGTCTTCATGTCCCATCTTAGACCACATCGTCACTTTACATCAGGTGAGATTGTGGTCAAATGAAGGCTTATCAATCATAAAAAAAAAAAAAAAAAAAAAAAAAAAATTATTTATTTTTATTGGTTTCCTTCATAGGTTTCAATTAAAGTAAAACCTATCTCATTTAATATTATTTTAAAACTATTAGTAATAAAACCATGTTTAAAGATTTTATTAAACTTTTTACTTCTTCTAAGGATCAAAATAATTTAATCAACTAGTATGACAAAGGCATTTGTTTAATAAATTAGGCTCAAAGGCAAAACATAATATGATAGCCTGGTACGTGTTATTCACTCACTTTCCTCTTTATATACCAATTTTGAAACACTTTGTACGTATAGATCATTTTATATTTGAAATTTTGATAATATATTCAGTTAGATCAATTTTAAAGTAATATCAAAGCTCGTATCAAAATCTGACCTTTTAACTTAATGGTTATGGTGTATAGATTTATATTTTGGCGAGGCACCTGTCATAACATACCAGTAGGGATTAAGGTAGGTAAAAGTTTAAAAATTTCTTATTCTGGAAATATATTTGACACGTGTTTGTTCATTGTGTTTGATCAAATATATTTCCAATGCCAGTGCAAAACAACATTTAAAAAAATAAAACCAATTTTTTTTGGGATTTTTACAGTCTATAAATCCTATGTGAGAATAGTTGCTTCGCAACTTTAAATCGATATAGAAGCTAAGCCGTCAGTCTAATTAAAAAAAACGAAAATATCCCACAAGACATACTTCGTTGGCTTTCATTTTTCTAATTTTTACAAAATGGCGTCCAGTAGACGCCATGTTGAATTTTTACTTACGTCAAATCTTTAGTGACACTCGCCGTACTGAATCATAGAAATCGGCCCAGACGTTTGGTCTGTATCGTGGAAGAAAGGAACATACATATAAGATACAAGTTACAACATCATATATTTCCCATGTTTGGTTTTAGAAATCTTAGAAACGCCATACATAAACTGATAACAATACCACACCTTCGCGTTGCGCAGTCGGTTAAAAAGTAGGTAATAAATACTTTTGACTTTGAACGCATAAATAAACAAAAATAATCATACAAACTCATACATAATCTGCATACCCCGCTAGCCGGCCCGGAGCCAAATCTATGCCACAAAATTATACAGCTCATTTAAATTCCGTCATATCAAACCAGACGGAAAGTCGCCTATCATAAGCCGAAGTTGTTTCTACCTGTTTACTAGTTTACCTAACTCAGCATAAAATACTCTTCAAAGTCATGTCTATACTTGTCGCGGTAATATACCTCTAATATGTATAGTATAATCTTAATACACTCGAGAGCAATGAATCCGGGTCACTCAATAAATCCAAAAAATCTCGGAAAGTAAGAATGCTAGGTTAATGCAATAAATTGTATTTAATAGACAATTTAATACTCCTTAAATGAAAGTTAAAAAAATATGAGTCACCATACATTTTATTTACACAAAATTACATAAAGAAAATTTAAGTTAGATTCATCAAGCCGACGTCTTACTGTCCATGCACTTGGGTCCACGCACTAGCATTCTTACTTTCCGAGATTTTTTGGATTCTTTGAGTGACCCGGATTCATTGCTCTCGAGTGTATATATAAATCTCGTGTCACAATGTTTGTCCTCAATGGACTCCTTAACCACTTAACCGATTATAATAAAATTCGCACACCATGTGCAGTTTGATCCAACTTGAAAGATAGGATGGTTTTAAGGCGAGAAAAATTCGAATAATTTTCGGGAAAATTTTATACCCGTGCGACGCCGGGGCGGGCCGCTAGTAAAAATATATATCTATCTAATGAATGTCTATTATATTAATTATATCAGATGTCTATTACCCGTAACATAGCTTAGAGCTTAACACGGGGCAATCAGCCCCGTGGTAAGTTGTTGTGTGAAATATTTGTTTTTGTCCGGAAATATTTATTTATTTTATATATCAAAGTAGAATGCGATTTGAAACTCTAGATATATGCTCTATTGCAATAAAGTGAAGCGATCAGATATAAAACTAAAAGTGTATTTCTAATTCAATTGAACATTTAATTACTTATATGAATCGGTGTTCATGGAAGTATTATATGAGTGCCTATTATTTACTAGCGCCCCGTAGTGTGAAATTTCACTATTTACTAGCATTTGTTTGTAAATGTTAAATGTATAAGTGGCTACTATGTTGTACACCAATATTGTTACAATAACAACATTAAAGATAAAAGCTGGGTTGTTCTATTCTCTTCTCAACTCTGTGTAAAAAAATTTAAGCAATGACAATGGTATTTCCTTGATTAGTCTTAGTTTTTTTATTTAATTAGCTTTAAGTTTACCTATCTATGTATGCCCTGTGCGTTTTGAAATAAACGTTAAGACTTTGACTTTCAATTTAGAATTTTTAGGCCTTAGGCTGGTGTTAGTACCTACTAATCTGATATTTATTCATTACGAATACATATTATATACATATATTGGTTTAATCCTTAGAAAACACCCAAAAACGCCTTATTCAACCTTCTTTTAAGTCACTTATTGACCTTAAAACGCCTCCAAGTAAGAAAGTAGTTACAAACTTGCCTGCGCACTAGGGTACCTAGTACATACATATGCACTAGGTATCCAGTACTTTCTGTGTCCACTGACCCCAGGTCGTACTTTCTACGCAGTAATTAATAGGGTTTTCCGGTGATGATGATGAGAGGACAGGTTTAAGAGATTACTTGGAACATCCTCTAAGGGTTTAACATAAGAGAGATTGCGGTATCTATTAACTGCTCATATTTTACTTTCTTTACGCACCCCGGCTTTGCCTTGTTTTATGGATTTTCCCGCGCTAAGGAAGTTAAAGTAGCCTATAGCCTTTCTTGATAAATATGCTTCTCTTGATAAATCTCGAAAAAAAAATAAAAAAATCGAATCAAATCAAATCTGACTACTCTATCCACTCTCTCTATCCACGGCTGTCTTGAAGAAATTGCTTTAAACAATAAGACCGCCCATTACGCATAGGTTTAGTTTTAATTTATCATTGCACTGTTTCCTTGTTTGGGGCGTAAAAAATTGCTATTCAATTCTATTCTATTCTAAGTTCCTTAGATTAGCGCGTTCAATGAAACAAACTCTTTAGCTTTATTAGAGTAGTGATATTTTTGCTTTTTATGTTTGTGGTGGTATAACAACAGATAAGCATTTAACTACCCTTATAAATCCTTATTAATATTATATTTACACTAGCTGACCCCAGCAAACGTTGTTTTGCAAAATTAAAAATATGAATGTTGGCCGATTCTCAGCCCAACTCAATATGCTCACAAAATTTTATGAGAATCGGTCAAGCCGTTTCGGAGGAGTACGGGAACGAGCATTGTGACACGAGAATGTTATATATAAGATAAAATAAAATCTGTTTAAATCGGTTCAGAAGTTTTCGCGTGAAAGAGGAACAGACAGTAAGTCAGAATTACTTTCGCATTTATAATATTAGTATGGATTTAAGATAGTAGAAAAACGTCATATTAGATTAATAATAGAGGAAATCTGCAAATTTTGGCTGGGATATGAATTATTATTAAAAAACATTATGTTAAAACCGTATTACAGCCAAGAATTTCTCAGCAATATTCACACTACTAAACCTTATTAATAATCCTATGAAACTTTTCCACATAAATTCAATGTTAATAATGAATAAGATTTTACTTAACACATTAGTTTGATTCATAGTTCTAATATTCTATCATAATTACTTATTCGCAATAAACATTCAAGTTTAGTATAATAAAGTTCGTTTTTAACCCATCGACTGCCATTCCCAGCTATCTCCAACAGCAAAGCACCGAGATAAGTACCACTTAAAGCGCGCGCTTCGTTTTAATTATTAACCCAGTAGGCGTTTTTATTAATTTATACTTAAAACGCCGTTCCGATAGGTTAATTCGGCAGATACCACCTAATGCTTACTTCACTGAGTTTTCTTCATATCATATGCTCACTCTGTTATAAAGCGTTTAGATAGTGTTATTGTTATATACACTTATACTATCCGTTATAGCTCGAACGGTATGATAATTCTTTATTTTAGTCTAACTGTATTTTTGTAGTATGAATAGAAGGTGTCACTTTGCGGTTATCTATTTCGTGTAGCTCAAAGTTAGTGGTTAATTTAGTACGATTTCGCAATTAAACGTGCGTTTAGTGCGGGATTAGAATGGTGTTTTTTTGCAAAGGTGTTATTTTCGATTTTGTGCATTATACACCTATGTTTAAATTCAACATATTAATATTAAACTATTTTTCTTGGTACGAGTAGGTACAGATAAATAATGTCTATAGTCTATATTGTGATAAAGGAACAATTTGACTTTCATTACAACTTAGATTTTTATTATTTTAGTTCGTCACTTTTCAAGATTTCAAATACACAATAGGCGTCTTTGCCTATTGTGTATTTGAAATCTTGGTGTTTAATTAGGTGTACCTATTTCATTTTCCTCTCGTCAAGAGAGAAGTTCCTGTGTCCCAGCAGTGGGAACGTTAATAGATGATGATAATTGCATTTTTATATAGAAAATAAAATAAAAAAGCCTTAATTATAGTGCAGTACAAAATATAAGACATTGACAAACTTACTTATCTAATATCTATCTACTATTCTATTATTAATCTTCACCGTTAACGCTTTCCTCTGCAATGGTCGTGTCAGCGGCGTAGGCCTTCCTATTCTCTTCCAAACTTCTCTATTTCTCGCTTTTGTCACTTTTATATACTACTTTAAATTCTCTGGTGATGCTCTTAGACAGGTTTTAGTTCCCAGAACCATAATCCCATCTGTCGCGTCACATCTAGTTTTAAGTAAAATTATGTAACAATTAACTAAATATGTAATGACTAATTACAGGCATTAACTGTAACATAAATCGTTCGGTGTGCTTGACACTTGTAATAATAAACTTTAATGGCGAAATCACGGTTAAAACTCATCAAAGATGTATTAAATCATGCTTCATTATTATTCAAATGATGTGCAAGTTTCTATAATTAACTGTGTTCGATTTCATAGGGCCGGAATCCAGTAATTATAATTAAGATATAATGACATATATTATGGTTTGATTTATATAAAAAGATGAAAGGGTGGAATCGGTCTCTTGTGATTACGTAAAACTTCAGAATTAAATGAAGGAAGGAATAAAGTTACTTATATGAAAAAAAAAACTAATCATAAATCATTTATTCGCAGGAATATAATTGTAGAAATGTGGTCTTAAATTTATGAGATATCAATACAAACTGTTACAAAACAAATACAAAAAAACAAAATTATAATGCTTTAAACAAAATTATACGTAATATCAAACAATAAACTTTAATTTAAAATTGCCTCGGCCTTTGCCCCGTGCAAATCTCTTTTTTACAAAACATGACATCTAAACCTCAAATAAAATAAACAAAGAATTAGTTAAATTGAATCGCCCGTTATGACATTATGTGTTACAATTAATGTAGAAATTTCATCATCTTCATTTCAGCCACAGAAAGCCCACTGCTGATCTTAATTATCTCTTTATTCCTCATTCCTGATCTTAATTATCTCTTCATACCCTCGCCGTAGCTCTTTGAGCGACTCAACACACCTTTGACACCTTTTCGCTTTTTAATACAAACCTTACAATTTAAAACTGAGGGGTGAGCATAAGCACGTGGATTGAAAAAAAATCTAGCTAAACCTAATTAATCGTTGCTATAACAATGCTCAAAGAGCTCCTAATTTAAGCATCATTTAAAACAAAAGGATGCAACTGACAACCTATAATTTCCTTAATAAGGAATGCCAATTAGCACTATACCTGGGCAACAAAAGATTGCGTTTTCAGTCGATGACGTCATAATCCGCCATTTTGGATTAGCTTAATGAGTCCCAGAAGGATTTAGTGTGCCCTGATTAATAGTATTTTATTAACTGACTTAAAAATTAGGATTTATTTCAAGTCGATGCAGGTCGCGTCCAAGCAAAACAATTGGATATCTATGAAGGACAAAGTTTCCTATTTTCGTTAAGTATATTATATTTCTTTATCTTCGTATTTCCTATTCATATCTAATTACTATTAATTACCTATCAAGTATAGAGCTTACCGCGGGGCGCAATTTCGATTCTCACTGAGGGACCTATGTTCATTATGTTCTTTATAATTATCCATTAAATATTATTTATTTTTCTAACAGACCCAAGTCAACCTCATGGCCCGTGCCAAACAGCAAACCAGGGCATATCGTCTAACCTCCCTAATATTATGAGGGAGACCTATAGCCAGCTAGTCCAGCTGTGGACATTTTATACGAATAATAAATATTTTAGTGAAAATGTTATATGTATTTATAAAGCGACCTTAAACAGTTTCTCGCGATGCAGTGCAGTCGTGTTGGTGTTTATGCAAGTGCTTGCGTAACAACATTCTTGAATGCGTACGCGCGGGTAATGAGATGATCAGATTAATTCCCGAACTAGAATTGAATTGATGGTTTGGCTAGGTGGTCGCGGGTTCGATTCCCAATTCTTAAAATGATTTTAAGGTTTAAGATGTTGGACTTAACTTTTTTGGTTTGGTTGTAAGTATAGTCTAGCAAATATATGATTTCCTAAGTAAAGTAGCTAAGTAGGTATAAGTTAATAGGTAAATAATTTTAGAAGCGCTTTTTTTGTAATAAATTGACGCTATCTATTCGAAAAGTCCCTCTATATATGAATTCCTACACCGTATGTTTAAGTGTACTTATATATATTGAAAATTGTGCACAAAATTGCAGTCAGAGCGGTCACCCATCCAAGTACCGACCTCAACCAACGTCGCATAACTTTTAGAAACGAAGTTAAATTTACAATTTATGATGTATTAAAAAAACTATAAACTAGATCTCGTTTAAACCAATTTTCGGTAGAAGTCTTCATAATAATGTCCATTATATATTTTTTTCAGTTTAATCATTCTTGTATTTTAGGAGATACCGGTTGAGGTCACATTTAACGCCTCAGGCATTTCTAACAAAAGTCTACTATATTATTTTTTTTCAGAACATAACTCCATACCGTACTGAGAATCTTCAATGAATAAATTCATACGTCACAACATTCCATAGCCAAACTTCAACTCTATCACAATCGAATAAGGTCCACGATTTTCCCTATATTCCGCAAGAATGCAACATTGTATTGGCGTACTTAGTACATACGTCACAGAATATAGTACAGAGGTACTTAGAAATGTCGTGCGTAGATTTGTTGACAGTTACATGCATGATAACTTTCAGTAAAACAATGTTGGCAATATTGAATTCTGCTTTTAATGTTTTGGTATGACTGTCCGGTCTTCGTCACATTTCTCTTGAGAGAGAACGAAATTGACGGTACAATAGGTAAGTATGTATTTATTAGATGTGTTTTCTAAATAACAGCTCAATTTATTTAAGCCCTCAGACTCGCGGAGTGTTAATCATCACACTTCATCATCATCATCATCATTTCAGCCAGCCTCCCTCAAAGACGACCGATTTTCCGATCGGTCGCCATTTGCATCCACCGAGAGCCAGCAAGTTTGACCAAGTCATCTGTCCATCTTGTTGGTGGTCGTCCGACGCTGCGCACACTTAAGTAAAATAAAATATTACTTAACATATCACCATGTTAAGGAATATTTTATTTTTCGTGTTTATGCCATTATCATTAGAATGGTAACCTAAAGGTATCTCGGAATTTATTTTTTTCTGCAAATACATTATTTTTTGCATTTTTGGTTATTTTACCAAGTTTTGACGGTTTAGCGGTAAATTTAATGGTTAATAGTCAAAGTTGAAATCATTAGAAAATATCAATAAAAATTGAGTTATTTCGGTTGGAAGCGAAACACCGTGAGCCCGCATTATTTTGTATACACATATTATTTTACAATCTTTGGTTAGGAATGATAAGAACAGTCAGTAGTAGATTCACCCTACACGCGAAATTTTGCATAAAAGTGATACTTTTGTTTGTTGCTCGTTCAAGAAAAAACTACTGATAAGTTTTGATGAATTTTTACAATAATATACTTTACATATCATATTATAGGCCTCTTTTCGCCTCGGTAAAATACCACATTTCGCGGGGAAATTCATTATTGCGAGTGAAGCCCGATTAGGATCAAGCTTGACACGGATATAGATAGCCGTTAAGGACCCTAGTTATCTGTGTTAAAATTACAGTTAAGAACACTAATTTTACCGCGTGGAATCTATTAAAAAAAAAATATTTCCGGACAATCCACACAACAACATCTAGCATCGCGGTAAGCTCTAAGCTTGTGTTACGGGTACTAGATAACTGATATACTTAATATAATATACATACATATATAGATATTTTTACTATACATATTAAACACCCAGACCAAGGAGAAAAGTGCTTGCAGAACATACAAACAATTTTACCCTCGGCGGGAATCGAACCCGCTACCTCTTGCTCTGCAAGCGGACATTCGCCCACCGCGCCACCGAGGCAGTCAGTTATAATACGGGAAAAGTCGCGGGTAAAGAACTAGTAGTTAGTAAAATCCTTTGGGCATCTATTATGGTATCTCTGGCTAGTTCCAATCTTAGCGTGCCAAACAAACACATCTTCAATGTTGTTAATTGTGTAAAAAATACAAAAATATGCAAAATAATTATGTTCTTTGTTATCATTGTAAACTTGACACGAAATCGGAATCCTTATCAATGCACGCGTCAATTACCCCACCCAGCGTGTTTTAAGCATAATTTGCTTCGATGGTTCTGCACACATAAATGATTAACTATTGTTACTTAATATAACTTTGGAGGATGTTTCTGTTCACGTCCGTTAGTGTTAACCCTCTGAATCCTTTCACGTGACCTCCGGGTGGTGCTAAGAACAGTGTCTGGTAGGCTTCGGCCGCGGCTTGTCACCACCCTCCGGGCTGGGCCAGTGCGTGAAACGATTTTTTCGTGTTTCGTAACGTGGTCCGGAAAAGCTATCTACCTTCTAGGTTATCATGCCCCATCTTAGATCCCATCAGGTGAGATTGTGGTCAAATTAAAGCTAATGTAACTTAAAAAAAATATCTACCAGCCAACCTGAGGAATTAACAAAAACTATACTAATGTTACAGTAAAAAAAAAAAAAAAAAATATTGCTGTTAACTCAAACCTGACACACCTGGGCTTAAAGGTAAACAAAAGAAAAAAGTTGTGAAAAAGGGTTGATCACATGGAAGTTTAAAAATTGCTAAAAATATTTAATGTAATCTGATATTAAATACAATGCAACACTATGTTCCAAAGAAAAGCAGATCCGTGGTATCCCCTGCCCGCAAACCCCCATTGGACCAGGGTTGTGGGTTATGCTCTAATCCCCTCATATTTTGAGGGCGGCCTTGTCCATTAATATCATCATCATCATCACCCTATTAACGTTCCCACTGCTGGGACACAGGGACTTCTCTCTTGACAAGAGAGATTAGGCCTTAATTCACCACGCTGGCCAAGTGCGGGTTGGTGAATGTCACATGTCCTTCAAACTGTTTAAAGTTCTCAGAACATGCCGGTTTCCTCACGATGTTTGCCTTCACCGTTAAAGCACGTGTTTAAAGCGCACATAAATTTCTCAAGAAGAAAAATCCAGAGGTGCGTGGCGGGGTTTGAACCCACGACCATCGGAATGAAAGTCGAGTGTCCTCCCACTTAGCCAACACGGCTTAGCCATTAATATACATGCGTTTAATAGCTGAAATAATGATTTATTTATTATGTTAATCTGTGATTTATCTTGATTATTTTTGGATGTATTATACATAATACATTATGTTCTTCAGTTATTTTTTCCCGTCAACAGTTTTTGAGCATTATTTTTAAGCCACGACCGAAATAGTGTCTTTTTTTATCATTTATTCCCGTAAGTATATAGCGACTTCAATTTAGTTTTTTTTTTGTATTTCGCGCGAGGCATAATACGATTACTTTACCCTCATGTACCTAATTAATTTAACTAATTTACAGATAAATAACCGCCTTTTTGTAAAGTATGAATTATTGATATAAATCTCGAAAAAACCGTACAGATTCTTATTAAATTCATGCAAGCAGTAGCTTTCTTAGACAATATCATCAAAATCGGTACTATGAGAGAAAAGTTTCGAAGTAAGAAGCATAACAGAATATGTGTAATCCCCCATTTTTTTTTAAAGATGGATAAAAAAACAGCGAATTATAAAAATAAAATAAAAATGTATTTATTTAGAAAACTTAAACATAGGGTAACAAAGTACATATATACATTTATTTTAAAAATGTGTGGCATTGGGCAACCACGTTAAAACCCATATTGTGACTTATAATCAATATTATCAATAAATGACTATTATGACTATTACAAATAATACGAAAATATACGCATTTAGTTATTAAAACTGTGTCGCGTATATTAACGCCCTCTCCGTTTCGTAGTATCCAAATTTTATGAAACTTATTCTAATCTAATAGTTAAATGTGATTTGTGTGTGTGTGTGTGTGTGTTGTTGTGGTGTGTAATTGTTGGAACTCGCCATTGCCAATCTTTATAAACTGATTTAATTGTTCACGGATTTCATCACCCAAACGGTAACTCTAATTAGAATTACTTGAAACTTCAATTTTAAGACCTTGTTTCCGAATATTGGTAGTTTTTTATCTATGCCATGGTCTCTTGGGCGTGGTGAGTAGGTGTGGTGGGTACTTATGTAGGCTATTCTTTGTTGGAACGATATAGCGCTTCTGCACGCGAGTTTAGTCTTTGGTAATTTGTCTTTGATTCTGTTTGGAGAAAATAATTGTCACTTTGTGAGGGTGTTTTACAATAGGGACTGTTTTTAGAAGAGGTCTTAGCAGATCTATTGACGAGGAATTCAATTTTGCGTCTATGATATTATTACGAAAGTCAATTTTTTTTGTGTATTAATTGTGTTCGTATGAGTTCATCTCATACTTTATCATCTTTATTTTATCAAATATATTTAGGTAGGTAGGTTACCTACTACCTACCTCATTAACGGATATCAACCCATCTCTAAGCATATTAGCGTAAGTACAAAACGGTAACAATCGAAAATTTAAATAGGTAGGTAGGAAGTAGGTACCTACCTATATCAGAATCAACCGCTTACCCGCGGGCAGCTAGAATAATACGAAATTACTATAAAAAATATTCCGTGATGGCAATGATTATGTATCCTTGCTCCGGGCGAAAGCATTATGAATCCGATTAAAGTTTTATTGAGTTGGCAGCTGCCGATAATTTGGGAATTGGGAGATTTGCACAAAATTTGCATCCCAACGGAAGCCTGTTTGACACGCGATAGCAGGTACCTATTATAGCTGTATCGTGTATTTTGGTAAGTTCAATAAACTTTTGCAAGACTAGGTAAATTAGGTAAAGGGTATTTTGGTAGGGGTTTCTCAACGTGATCGAATCAGGAATGAGGAGATACGTAGAAGAACAGATCACCGACATAGCGAAGCGAATTATCTCGCTAAAGTGGC
The DNA here is from genome assembly GCA_929108375.1 of Gymnoscelis rufifasciata. Classification (NCBI taxonomy): domain Eukaryota; kingdom Metazoa; phylum Arthropoda; class Insecta; order Lepidoptera; family Geometridae; genus Gymnoscelis; species Gymnoscelis rufifasciata. The sequence continues at coordinate 9,534,038 of OV815321.1, read as the reverse complement.
AATGGGCAAGCCACGCAGAACATATGGTCTTTGGGGCCAGAACGTTATCGAATTAAGACCACGAATCGGCAAACGCAGAGTTGGACGTCCACCAACTAGATGGACGGTCGACCTGGTGAAGGTAGCGGGCTCGCGGTGGTTACAAGCTGCTACCGACCAAAGTCACTGGAAGTCTTTGAAGGAGGCACATGTCCAGCAGTGGACGTCCTTCGGCTGAAATGATGATGATGATGATGATGATGAAAACTAGGTACCTAAATTATCTAACATAGTTGCCAGACGGCAACGTCCCGATTTTTTTATTAAAATGAATGGTTTGAGCGGGACAGACTCAGTACCGTTTTTCAAGAATAACTCGACTTGTAACGACAGTCGACAAATGTATCCAAATAAATAAATCAATAAATATTTCCGGACAATCTACACAACAACATCTAGCCCCGCGATAAGCTCTAAGCTTGTGTTACGGGTACTAGATATCTGATGTACTTAATATAATATACATACATATATAGATATTTTTATTATACACATTAAACACCAAAAAATACCCTTCTTGTACAACTAATGTTATTGAATTAATTTTCATTGATTGATATTTTTAAGTTAGACTGGAAGCATTGGTGTGCAATAAATAAATTCAAATCTATATCAACTTGCCAGGAATATGTTTAATTAAACTAGTGACGTTAATAAAAAGCAGGTATTGCAACTTAGAGAATCTAACCAACAATCCAACATCAAACAGCTTTCCTATGCGTATTTATTTTAGTTGATTTTAATATGTTTGGATGCTATACAGAAAAGCTCCTTAAATTTTATGAAATCAGATATATTTTAATTTCATAAAATACGAGGTAATTAAAATAATGAATTATTCCTATTATTTTATTGTAAGTTGCAACTTGTAATACTCTTCAGAAAATAGCTTAAAACTAGCATTCTCAATAAAAAAATTTTTTCTTTTTATAATCAGAAGAATAAAAAGACTTAAGTAACTAGGTAGGTAGGTATTTAACGATAGGAAAAATTCATATTTTTTTTAATACAATTCCTTTATAATTTATGTCTATTTGGAGCAAACGCACCTATTTTGGATTAATACAAATTTTAATAATTATTAACTTTGATTACCTATATACCTACCTACCTAGGTAATATTTTCCGGTTTCGACGAAGGAATCTTTTTTGACCTGCATATAAAGTTCCAACATCCCGACTATGCAAAAAAAAATTGGTTACTGCTGCTACCGAATTAGTGATTACTTACCTAGTAGGTGCTTTAATATTCCCTAGCTTAGTACGTGAATACCTGCAATCTACCTACTTACTTACTCGCAAAGGTTTTTCCCAAAATGTTAATTTTATACCAAATTGTTGATTTACCTACTTCTGGTACTTACACCCAATAAGAATACCATATAGGTACGTACCTAATTGAATTCGATCTGTAGGATCGAAATAGGTATTTACCAACCTAGGTGTTTAGGTTAGGCAAACTGTTTACTTACGACCGATTCTTCTTCGAAGTTTTTACAGAGAGGCACGTGTTCGCGTCTTTAGCGCGGTGTTTTCCGTGTATTTTCTGGTCGGGTGGTCCGCGGGCGCGGGGCGCGGCGCGCGGGGCGGGGGGCGCGCCGGCAGATGCGCCGCGCAGCGCCATCTCTCGGCCGAGCGCGCGCCAGGTGCGCGAGCCGCCGCCCGCCACACTCCCCTCAGTCTGCCGCCGCGCGCCGAGCCGAGCGCACGTCCCACCGGCCCGCAATCACACACACACGCGACGCGCGCGTTTCGAATAGTGCACGATCCCGCGACCGGTTCAACGCCGATGAGCTGACGTCTCGATACTTGTGCCGTGTGACTTAGTGAAAACGAGTGTTCTATCGATGGATTACCGCTGTTCCTGGTGATTGAGCCGGGCTAGCCTAGTTGCCCCGGCGCCGCCAGCATGCGCTCCCAGGCGCTGCTGTTAGCCCTGCTAGGGTTTCTGCCTCAGGTACTGACACCGAAGCCGCTGTTTACGATTCGCGTGTAACCCAAAGAGAGTATTGTGAGTGAGGTCGGCTGTGTTCCCACGAGCTAGGCGCTAGCAGTCGTCCTGGATACTCGCTAGGAGCCGAGAGTCGTGACCCGCTCGGTGCTTGTGTGTGTCCGTTTGCCGAGCAAACACAGGCACCTAGTTGTGAAGAAAGTCAGGTTTTAAGACCGGCGCGGGGTCAGCCGGGTCGACGCGAGCCTCTTCGCTTTAAAATTAGATGCATTCCGAGGCTTCGTCGCACTCGACGAGAATAGCTTCAGACGGATATTTCAGGGTTAGGTTAGTAGTTCGGTCTAGTTCTGCAAGCGTTTATTGTCCGGCGCTAATCGGCGTCGTAAACTCGCGTAAACAAACAGAACTCTAGGGCTACTCTGACATGCTAAATCCGATAAGTACCTACGTAGGTACGACCAACTTCACCAAAATAGTATTCTGGTCGAACCTAATTTTGTGTTGTTTTTATTACATGCGTTGATAGAGAATAGGTAAAAAGCACCCTGACATAGTTGAGAAAACCTAAAGTTAAGGGTCGTCGCCCGCTCCCGGTCAAGGTTATAAGGGTTTCAAACTTTTCATGATCCCGTCTTTCTCACGATGTTTTACAACACTCACTTTACAGTTTATGGTGATAAAGTTAATTATTTGCCTCGTTAAGTCAGAAGGAAACGAATCAATCAATCCTTTCCCAAGATAAATATTTATTCAGTTACTAGTTAAGTTGAGAAGCGTTGCATGATTCACCAACATCGATGCAGCGATACCTACTTTCCCAATAGTTACCGCGGCGCGATTTCCTAACTAAACGTAGGAAGATTATCTGCAAACATTCTTGGCTTCGTCTAGATAGGTACAACAGCATCTCTACAAAAATAGGTACCTACCTATGCTATGCATACAACACTAAAACTATGTAAACTACACTAGGTATGTTGTAGTCGCAACAATATTAGTGTTGTGCACAATTATGTGTCAAAATAGTGCCAAATGTCAGTTAAAAAATCGATATTATTCGCCGGGTGGTATTGTTCTCCCGCATAATTTACCGACTTTTGTCGAGGGTAGTGTACCCTGCGTTCGCGCATTGGGACTTATAACGATAGGGTCACCACACTTTGTTAAAATGCAGACGCGAAATTTACCGTTACTTTAATGCGTGCCATGTAGAACTTACACATCTGTTTAAGACCTGTGTTCAAGTAGGTATGTACCTGCGAGGTATTAATAGGTATAAAACTTATTTAAATAACATTAAATAGTTTCTCAACACACTATTTAGGTACTCACCTACCTACCTATACATGTGTAGGTATGTAGCTATAAATATGGGGAGTTATGAACTAGAACCAGTCTTGATTTTAGTCCAGCATCATAAAGCGTTTTTACGCCAGTCAAGTTAATTAACCATAACAGCATCAGACCAGAACACTTTGTAAAGCCACTTCGTAACTGGGTGTCTATTGAGATATTTTTAGCGTGCATCTGTGTGCTTCAGTTTTCAATACATTATGAATGGACGCTCGTTGTTTTATAAAAAACGGTATACGCAAGGGACAGGTTTGTCCTCCTTCGGGCGACTACGTGACAAGCAGCGTGCATTGATGTAATTGTCCCACCGGCCGGCTCGACTCGATACTTCATCAATATCGATACATCCGCAGGAATAATGCCCGCACTTTTAAATTTTTTTTTTCTTAACTTGCCAGACTGGCCCTCGCGATTCGAAATTCGAAAACAATCGCGTGATCGCCCGACCATCTTCGTAGGAATCGGCGGAAACACGTCTGCCCCAAAACCGCAGCATTATAATTTCCAATTTCAAATAAACACGATGAAGGTTACTTTTGTTTGTAATAATTTATCTCGGGAGGATAAAGATTATTAAATTGATTGTATCCCTGTATAGGTCTGTTGTAAAGCATTTTTATGTCTAGATTTTTCTTATTTTTACAATGTTGCCAGTTCTTGGAGATAAAGTTAATACATTCTCGATTACGGTCGGCGTCTAGCTGTCGCATAACTAGGACATAGCATGTCATAGCTCGCATGGAACGTTAGTTGTGCGTGTATGATTGCGTTACGATTTGTGATATAATCGATATATATTTCATATTTAGGTGTGTTTGTGTGCCAGTTGCGCCTGGACATTCAAAGAACTAAACTTACTCGACCACTCAATCATTAATTATTTCTAATAGCAAAGAACGTAAACAGGGTAAAAAACTGAGTAAATTTACCCTTATGGTTGTCAATGTTGTGTCGCGTGGTAACCCTGGCTTTCAAACATTGCTCTGGGCAGGTGCGCTTGTTTTTAATGGCAACTCCTAAACATCTGCTTTTTCACAATTTGCTCGTACACGAATTCCAATAACCCCGATTCTGAAGGTTAGCAGTGAAATTAATTACCACCACTTTACTAATTAATTTACCTATGGACTTTAATTAAGCTTCATTGAATGGAATATTTGTGTTTCGTGTAGAATTTTCCGAAACTTTCAAAGTTGACGTAGAATTTTTAAACACTTCACACAATTTCCATTTGACAATGCCACAGTAATAATTCCTCATATGTCATAGCTGCAATGATCATTTAAGTATGTGAAACTCCCTAACTATAGGTTCTTTAAATTTTCTGTTATAATTTGGTCCATTGTCCAAAAACTTTATTCTATGAGAACTTCAATTATGGAGTACGAAATCTGTATAATCGTCTAGTTTTAACTGCTTAACTATGAGAAAAACGGTAAGAATTTCGACGTATTGTATCTCAGACAAAAAGCTAATGGTTCAATTGTACTATCGATCCGACTTTATCAGTAGTGACGCTCATTTGACTCGTTTGACAAATGGACGCATTCAATCCCACCGTGTCACAACACTAATGTCACTATTGTTAAAGTAATTTATCTCATTACGAACATAAACCACCATTAAAGTTTTTTTTATCGTCCAATACCGGACGTTTAATTGAATCCTGATGCTGTAAAAAGCAACATGGCTGCCAGGATCATTGATCAGATTACGCAATGCTGCCAAACTGGATGCAGGAGGAAGTCAATTTTATGTTTTATTGATTTTTATTGCCATACTCTTTTTATCAAAGTGATATATTTGATCAAACTCCATAGACAATTTTGTTTCGTAATGTAGCTTTCGAAATTTGAATATCGGATGGCGCGAAGCGTAATTTAGTCGGTAACCTTCTAATTTAAGGTTCCATTGTTAGTGTTGTCAGTGCGAATTATAAAGCGCCGAATTGGGTAAATGTGCCGATCGGAGCGAGTAGAGTCGCGTGGGTGGACAATGCTTCAGGCATTGCTCAGAGATGAGAGCGACCTGTGGGATGAAAGTTAAGGCCGTCACTTGACAGATACGAATGCTAAGTTACACTCAAATTAAGTAATTACATGTAGGCGGATTTCAAGAACTTCCTATGATAAAATCTTAATTTACCATATTTCAAGTTGAGTTTGAATAGTCGTGTATAGAATGTAGCTAGGTTTCATCATGTTGCGATTCGTAATGAAGATTGCTTTGCTTGCAAATTGAAAATAATAACAGCTACATCTCGGCTAACGTATCATTTGGCTAAAACGCAGGCTATTTGCTGTGCATACTGTGGGTAAGCCACATTCATTTATCGTATCCTATGCGGAATTACCCACATTCATCAAGAAGCATAATACGTTTTTAAAATAATTAGCAGCATAGAAAGTGGATACCTGTAGGATGTATCTCATATTTATGTTCGCTGTAAAGGAAATAATAGAAAGTACTTTATTATGTTCCGGCTTCAATACTAAGGTTCACACGTAGTAATCCCAATAGTAATTGAAGCTAGAAGATCTGGTTTACGATACGTACACGACTCTGGGATCATAGACGGTACAACGCACGAAATCTCGATTCCCTTGTGCAACGCTTAAATAACCGCAACATACCTTATTATGCGCTTTCCATATACGTTCCAGGCAATCTACAGGCCTATTACCTCCGCTCATGATTCTCCGTTAATTTCGAATTCCACTAGATATAGGTACGTTCCTTTTGTGCCGTTGCAGCTGTCAGGGCTCACACAAAGGATCGCAACTTTTGTCGCCCGAATATCGGTACGCTTAAGACGCTCTTTTATTTGCCACCAAAGACATTCCGTGGAACGGAACGCCCTTTGTAAAGCTGGCAACCCGTAGCGAGAACACAATACTAACATTGAAGCTAAGTTCTCTGAAGTCAGCTCAGAAAACCAATTAGCAACGAGCCTCATTCGTCAGCTGCTAAAGGACAAGCTCGATAATTTTTTCATATTTTAAATTCAGAGCGTGGCCGTTCTATTTTTAAAGAATGAACATCTTTACGGCATGTGTACGATACTGGCCGAAAATACAGAAATGGAAAAATAAATCATACGCTTATTCCAAATATAAATACAGCGAATTAATGCAGAAGATCGTCGCGGCGCTATTAAAAGACTCTGTTTGGGAATTTATTTTAACACATTTCGCGTGTGTTATAACGGGAGAGATGAAAAACATTCCCCTGTTCATTATTAATGTTATTTTTAGGCAGACGCTCAACCTGCTGGAGTGTTTACTCTCGGTTCACTTACATACAATGCCGTTCACATGATTAACTCCCATCTCAATCTGATTGAGGACTAAAACCCCATAATTACACCCATAGTCATCCCGTAAGTGGGCAACAAATCATTTTGACAATGCAATTCGCCTAAAATATCTTTTGATCGTGATTTTGGTTATTAAAAAATATTAATGCTACACGATATATTAACTGAAATGGTATTGCGAGATAGTCGATTAGGTATTCAAATCAATTTGGACGGTTTTGTTGGCCGGCGCAATTAATGTTACGTGCCAGTACTTTCCTTCGTGTAAAAAAAGTTGAATGTTCACGATTCTTGTACCCGATGCATTAGACGTGAAGTCGTTTATTAGGCACACGCGTAATTGATTACTGACATTCGGATTATGAACCAAATCGTTCTCATCATTCACCCTCATTTAAAATTTTAAATATTGAAAGCTGATTGAACAATAAATCCTTAGACAATCCATAGACAATCGTTTTTTACCGAGCGACTTGTTCTTTTTTCGAATGCAGTCTGCTCATCAATCAGGCTGGCGTCAAATCCGCCCGAAGACATAATAAAACTTGCGTTCGGTAGTCGGGTAAGTATTATTTAATTGTTGGTTTGTTCTATCCCGAGGCGATGGTTCACATCCCGCGTTTTAAATTTCATTTAACTTAATTTATACTTTCAATGACATGTATTATGTGTGTTTACGAACTTTGAAAGTAAAAGTGAGCTTGTTAAGGTTGACAGCTGTCACGATGACATTTTAGGACGACATCCGCGTCAAAATTGGTAACATCACAATACGAATGAGTAAGGTAGGTAATTGATTAATTATGGTCTAAAATAGTATCCTAAAGCTACTCCTTCTGTAAACAATTGAACAAAAAAGGGGATGTTTAGAGTGTGTTCGTTTTTTACCCATTTTTTTTGTTCCGCTCCTACCTGACAACCACGTGGATGTGTGAAGTGATGTGTTCCTTCTCTTTCTTTTCCTCTGTGGCAGAGCGAGAAGCAATTTGCGATCAGCCCCCGTAGAGGAAGTTGGTTGAAATCTGGTGTAGTTTTTTACCACAGCTCTGTTTTAAAACGGGGGTAAAGTTTTGACATCATGACAGACATACCGGCTCTGTTACCAGATAAAACTCAATTTGAATGGTCCATTGTTTTCCTTATCTGCGTATAAAAACTCCGTTTTGCGTGGGAAAGGCTTAATATTTGTTCGGAGCATCTTAATTTGTTGATTCACACAAGTGAACCAGGCTTGTTAAAATTCAAATCAGGACTGCAGCCGAATGAAAGCAGTAAACCTTTATTGTAAGTAATTTATTATGAGGCTAAAGTAGCAATCAATTTTAGATTGAAAGTGGCCAGGAAACGTTTGTATTTTATTTCATGAAGACCGCCGCACGTATTAATACCGGTAATGATTTGCCAAGACACGACGCCATAACTTAATACCACTTCCTTCCGATGCCCTATAACGCCGTCTGGAATATTTCTTCCTAAAACAAGGGTCGCACATATCGAATAAAGCTCGGATCGCTGTAATGACGGCTAACACCCCAAATACAAGTTTCAAACTTGTTGACCCCACATGCAGCATAATGCGACCAACTGCACATTCCTCGTCAATACAAGGGTTGTAAGCACAAGCACCCCGGAGGGCAACAAAAACTCGTTTTATTATTATTCATATAAAAATGAATTCAACTCGTTTCGTTGACGAGTGTATCCATCAACGAGTTCGATACATCACATTTTTTCATCTATCGGTAGCCCTGGCAACATCGGATCGTTTAAAACAAAGCGGGGGGCCGTCGATATTGACAGTTCGATTTACAAAAATATGAATTGTTTGCTGCTTCTCGTTCCAACTTTAATTCAGGTTAGGGGTGTCAACGCGTGTGGGGCACGCAACCCCATTTTTAAACGACCTACATTGTCAGTCTGTCCAGTAGAACCGTTAATGTCTCGACAGGATCGATCGTTCGGACAGTTGTGCAAATAGTCTGCCTCGAGGATTACATCTTGGGGCGACGAAAGCTGTACTGCCTGTCATGTTTACTTTGTCCCGAATCAGTGATATATTGGCCTAATCCGTGTCCCATTATTTATCTTGCGCAAACAAAAGCTGATGTTCTTTATTTTCTTTTCAGGTGCTGACTTCTGGTTCCTTCGAACTTAGGATAAAAAGTTTTACGAACTCATTGGGTAGGTTAAGTAGTGGGCAGTGCTGTGATGGTTCCTCAAATAGTGACGCGCCGTGTTTGGCGCCGTGTAGGACTAAATTCCGAGTGTGCCTCAAGATTTACCAAGCGAAGATCGACACGACATCACCGTGCACGTTCGGTGATATCACGACGCCCGTGTTGGGCGGCAACTCCCTGGACGTGCCGAACCTCAACGTGGAAGGATTCAGCAACCCTATCGTCTTCCCCTTCGTCTTCACGTGGCCGGTAAGTTTACCTTGAATTTACTTCCATCAATTTTGTAGGCAACAATAAAATCAATACCTCGTAAAAGAAACATTAAGTAGCAACCCTACATCAATAAATCAACAACACGTTACCAACATTCAAATTCCAATAATCCAGCAGTGAGGCATCTCAGCGTAAATAGTGAAAAGAAATTAAGGGATTCTATATTCAAATTTGACAGAAGCGATGACGATAAGAATAGTCGAATCGAGTAAGTCGATGGTTTAATGAGCGGCCGCGTGGGACGCGCACCGCACAGCGCTCGATGGCTCATTTTTAATTAATTACGGACGAGGTAGCTTCGCGGCCATATACCGCCCGTGTGTTATTACAAGTAGTTAGGCTTCGTGCTCCGTTCTCATCTCGATTAGAGCTCAAAGGCCGCCCGGGATCGTGATTCGATATTGTAATTACCGGGCTTATTTACAAGGATAACGGACATCTTAATTGGACCATAGTTCTTGCGATTTCGCCGGCGTCAATTGTTTACACAGCGATGTAGACACTGGAGATCTCGAGTGCTATTTGTATTTTATTTAGCGGGCCGCTTCAAATGTCGAACCGTCTCGTAATGTTTGAGTAAACAATTGCGCAGAGCCCGGACTGACCATCTGGAGAAACGTAACATTTGGCCTGTTCGCCTCGTGACTAGTTTTTTAATTGCCAGGGAAGAGGAACCATAGACGAAAAGTTTTTGAGATGGATGCGCGTCCGGCGACCGCTATCATTCCAAGCGAATTGGCGCTAAATTGACACTTCCTGTTTCATTTCACGTGGCTCTACTGGTAGACGTGGCATGTGTTGACATGCGATCAATTGAGCGAAAGCTATCTGTTTGGATATTGACAGGTTGACAGCAGAATTTTGTGCCATATGTGGTATATTTCCTTACGTCTATATCCCATGTCCACATGTCGGATTTTTTAATCCCATGCCAGTTCCAAAAGCCTTTAGGGACGTCCCAATTTCGAACCATGTGATAAACCTCGTACAACGCTAATGCCTAAATAAAGTCATGCATGATACATGTTCAATTTATCATGTAAAACATTGAAGACCAAAATAGTCTATGGAAAACATAGAACAAGGTAGTTACATGAATAGATGTAGCTATCATATGTCGGAGGATTGCACTACCCAGTGCTTACCGGTTACGCCACGGTCGGCTGCCTGCATTTAAATACAATCTTCCCCTAGCATTCGAAGTTTTTTCTTGTAATGAGGTCATCGCCGGGCGAATCGCCAGCCATATCGTACTAGCCATATAGCTACGTAATGTGTTGTATGGGCACATCGTTCCGCTCACTGCTCCAGGTGAATGTCTGACCAAGAAAGCTCATTTCATCATCAACTTCTAATTTATTCACATTAATTTCACTCATCGTCGTATATTTCATTTGTTTTGTAACTTTATCACTGCACATTAGCGCGCAAACTTTGAAATTGGAATGTTAGTTTCGTAAAATGATTCTTGCATTGTAAACCTCGTTTTCAAAACCTTCGCTCTCAATTCGAATTTCGAAAATTACCTTCATTACAGTTTTACTCGTCGATTTGATTACCACAATATTTTGAAACTCGACGCTGCAACGCTATACGGTGTAACCCTAAACGCATCTGCATCCGAACCTTATCTGATCCCATGTGAAATAAATCCGAGGCTACAGATGTGACCCGCGATTGTGGGTCATATTATTAATACTCACTGCATCGGCCGGTAATATTATTTCCTTCCACTCATACACCTCGAAGAACATTCAACTATGTAGGTACCTGCATGTTCCACATAGAATCATAAAAAGTCACGATCTTATCCTAATCTGTGAGCAAAGTAACAAGCACTTGAATTGTGAAAGGATCATTAGTATTCCGCTCGCCTCGATTTCATTTATTTTTCTTAAACATTGCTTTGTAAATCCCAGGTTTAATATTGTACTCCGTTAGTCCGGATGTCACAAAGGTTAAGTTCTTTATACATTCCCATGCGATTTAGTCAGAACTTTCCTTGCGTGAAGACAGTCGTGTCGTATGCACTGACTAGCTTAGACCGGATTATGACCAAGTCTCGGCACGTATTATGTAGAAAGGTCGTTGGTACGCGCCCTTAATGCTAGGGTTGTACCATTCACTCCCATTCATGCATTCTACCGTTACTATGTCGTTTAAATGAGAAAAAATAAGCATACACCTGCTTAGTGCAAATGTCAAATGTGTGCATGCCGATTGGCTACACGCGTTTTATCCAAGTCTTGGCCGTGAACTTTGTCTATAACCGTAGAAGATCCGTCTTACCTACCTCTATTGTTTATCTCCCATTGTCGGAATGATCGAGTATAAATTTGTTTTCGTAGCTAATTTGAACTGTCAGAAACTTCAAGCCAACCTGTCATTTCGGACCGCAATGGAATTTCATAAGTCGTCCTATAAAAACATATGCCCAAGTGTTTTTATTGCGGGGAATTCGGTGTGCATATTTGACTTTTTTGTTTAAATAAACCCTTGAGTTAATCCTTAACTGCTAACTTAACCCAGACCGACATAACTGACGTTTTTTATGTCGTAAAGTTTTAGTGACATTGTAATGGCAATGTCTAATTCGGTGTCTTATTTCCTTGAGCTATAAAACTGACGTTTTATGGATAGCTTCTGTCTGCCACTTCCCTCGTATTTAAAACAAGATGTTGACAGGTATTTTAAAACACCACCGCTTAGTTAAACCTCCTTTAAATTCAGTTTGCAAGTATCACATCATAAACGATTTCTCCGGAAAGAAAAATTTTCACCCGCAGTGAAATTACATCCAGTTTCGTTTGTTACCGTGAGATAGACACAAGTTAACTTAATTAAGGCTAATTAATACAAAACCTCGGTTTTTATACTTCTTATACCGTGGCCAGCGAAGCGTCAGGTGAGCCACAATAAATCAGATTCTGATAGAAACAACAAGAAACAACACAAAAGGTCTCTCGATCCGTAGCAATTGGAATTCAATGTATTTGTTTGATACTAAATTACTTGTAACTCGTAGCTTTTAATATAACCAAAGGGATTTTAAAACGCATTAAGCTTTAATGTATTCGTGTCGCTTTGAGAAACACACGTCTTTATGTGCCCACAAGTAGAATAAGCAACAGCGTAACTAATACCAGAGATTGTTAGTTATTTTGCATGTTTCGTAAAATAGTTTCACGCTCTAATAACTTAAATGAAAGTATGGAATCTTCACATTCTTGTTGAAACGAGGCAGTAAAAGACGCGAGCTTTGAAAGTTGTCTATGAATTCGAAAATTGAAATTGCAGGTGCGGTGCTTCGTAGAAATTAGCGTGTCGTCGACATTTGGTTCTAATTTCAAAACGGTACGCACGCTCTGCGGTGTTTATTACCATTGTCATGTCGTTTCGTGAGAAATCTCACTGTCACTTGTCAAATAGCATCAAAGCATCAACTGAGTAATTATAAATCCATCGTCGTAAACAAAATAAAGGCGGTCGGTAATTATGTTCGAGTCGTAATCGGTTACCCGCATTATTATTCGTTGTGTATGTGCTCGTTACATAAGATTCCACTTCAAAAAACGTAAACCTTCAAACGGATCGTCAGTTATTGTTATTGCTTAGGTGTGGTATTGACTAGTTTGTATAGGTGGGTTTAACACATATTTCATTCTACATTATTCTAATAAATTTTATTAATTCCCTTAAAAACTAGCAATCCAATTTTTAGTGTTAAAACATATTCTCTCGAAGAACTAAGTGTTCGGCACCATTAATGCACTCAGGGCAACGAAACACGACACCGAAGCTATAGACTATAGAGTCCGCCATAGTCAAGTGACTTCCGTCTATGGTTTTTTCACGAGAGCTCTTATAATTTCCTTTATTCCAATCCGCTCGCGCCGGTATCCTCTTAAAATACCTACCCTCACATCCGTTCTTTTAATACCGCTACGGAATGTCTTCGATTTTGTTCCTTCGGCTTTTATCTCTCTTCCCGGCAATTAAAGTTTAAACTCCAACAAAAAGCATCACGAATGAGATTCCACGTAAAAGTAATTTCACATGTGCCATTACAATACCGCTTGTAACGCAATTTCATAAGCTTCAAAATTAAACAATCGGAGCGTGTATAATTACTGTTGCATTGTTCGGAGCCAGTGCACAGGTATTCAGCAACCTATCAATTAAGTGGATTCTACTCGATCCTAAATAAACACCCGATGCGGTTGCTAAAACAACAAATGCACAATGTTTTCGTAAGATTAGTCATAGAACAGACGATAAAAATAATAAGCTCATCAAGAGAATGAATAGACAATAAAAGCTCAGCTTGTTATTACAGTTCAGAGGCGAGCGCTAAGAAAACACTCCTTTTAAAACGAACGCTCTTTTACGGTCAGATTCTGACAGTTTAACTGCGTCTCTCCACGTTTACGGCAGCTAATAAAATTGTTCAAAAGAAACCGATTTTATAATAGTAGCCGAAATCCGCGTGTTTCTTTTTCATAATACCCGATGATTGATGTCAATCAATATTCATAGTTTTCACAGTAACGGCACAGTTTCGTCGCATTCTAAATTTAATTTCGTGAAGTTTTTTACATTCTATTTCCGAACGGTTTTGACCGCAACTTCTAATGCTTCAAAAGACAGTCTATGAATGGTTCTTTATTACAACAGGTTACGTATTTTTTATGCGATGACATAGGGTAAAATTTAAATGGAATAACTATTATTGAGCATTCAAAGTTTTACATCAACCAGTACTCGAACAGCACTGAAACATAGAAAGTCCGTGTGACAAGAATCGCATTTACTGATAATTTACCTCTATAATGAAATTCAGATAGAGCGGATGGACGCGTTCCATTTTTATTAGTTCCCAGTGAGTAAGGCTCTAGTTCTCACGACTAACCAACCTGTGGACACTCAAATCTGCAACGAATTCTTCGCGTTCCTGTATTCATCACACGCGTGCTTCTAGGAACCGTGAGTCGCTTGCTTTCGTTCACGGGAATATATCGCCATTATTTAGTATGCGCGTAGCTTACTGTACTCTGTGGTACTGTGGTGCCTCTAGTCTGTGGTATTTATGTATTGTCAAAGGCCGATCAAATGAGAGCCGCGGGCTTTAAAATTAGAATTGATGTTTAGGATTTATTGAAAAAGTCCAGTTGTAAAATTTGAGATTTCGCATGCGTTTTGGTAATAGACTTGTACGTTGTTTGACTTGTGTGTTTGTTGCTAAACGTTAAAAATCTAGGTTCCAAGATTTCGTAAATACATATTCTTTTCTTTGTTAATAATTAAGAATAAGGTTATGATGGGACTGTACGATACTTTTTAAGTAAAGAGTCCAAAATAGCAAAAAAAAATATTAAAAAAAAAGTTCTAATAATGCATTCTGGCAATTTTATAATATACTTTAGAGACCTACGAAGCTATTTTATTACGTGGAGGTTTCCTATTGCTCATTGGAGCCATAAGTCTGCCACAAGATATTCAAATAGGATGTAAGGACAACCGTTGAGATAATATTTAACGAATCAAGTCGAGACTTGTATGGTACGGGTGAACATATTTGGTTTGTTTTTAATTTATAGGTTAAGTTTTAGTGCGGGTTCGGTATCACCCTTCTCAGGCTTATCAGAAATCTGAAATTAGTTAATTTTTATTTTTAATTCTTTGTCTTACTCATTCAAATCGCTCAGTTGTTTATGGCCGACATTTTCATTTTTCGAATTCCGAATGCCGGCGTTCCATGTGAAATCAAAGGTAGCCAGTTTTTTCACTTCGATATAAAGTCCCGAATTCTTCATTCGCCCGCCTTTTTGCCATTTGTAATTGAGGGCAATAAATTTTTTCGACTTATTCCGTTCCGTACAGGACAGGTCGTTAGCGGTTGTAAATGTCAAAATAAGTCTTATTTTATTCACGTACTATATTTTTTTGGTTAATATAAGACTAGTGTCTCGACTTATAACAGTTCTAAGAAAAACTGTAAATTTGTAATTAAGCACTGTTGTAAATGGCTATATTCAACAATTATTTAGGTAATAAAATAACTTAACGAGTAGACATTGATTAAGTGCTGACCTTGCCTTGCTAAATTTTTCATCTAATTACCTTCTTCCTTTAATGGAAGAAAAACCGTGCGTTATTTTAGGTCTTCGACCTTCATATTAACTTTCGAGGCGAAACGAAAACTGACGGCTGCAACGAGCAAATGTTGAAAAAGATGTCAGTCGTTCGTTCATTCTTAAAAACAAAAAAATAAACTGTCAGAACTTATATCCAGCTCGTTGGAATACTTCCAAATGTATATGTACCTATATTTAAATTGTAATAATTTATATTATACTTAATTCGAAACAACCATTACTTTAAAGATAAAAGCTGGACGTCTTTAAAAGTATTCTATGTAATAACATTCCTTTTTTTAATGCAAACAAAGGATTTCTCTCGTTAAACAATTCGAATTTCGAACGTCATAGGTCACACGGAGCGCGAGGTCGCATTGCTTTGAGAACGTCTCACTTTTGTTTATGCCCTGGCATGCTTGAACCATAGTCAAGCAACACTGCAAGTTTTAATAGATACGTAAATACTGTCTCACTCAGTATGTGGACGTAAGACTTTCAATATTACTGTGTTAAAGTCGACTTATGGTCACAGCTACATGGTTACTCGAACTGTTTAACATTCTAACAGAATGCACACTGTCGCCAATAAAATGTTAGCCTCATTTTTTTATATGAAAATTTGTACAGGAAGTGTCCTGTTCGCACGGTGTTACAACATTTTAAAGTAATTTTATGCATAATTTAAAAGTTGAACGAGACCTTTTTGGGTATGATTCATCGGGTCAACGCGCTAAGCAATCAACCTCCAAAATAGAAGATAAAAATAATTAAAAGCACTGTAATAAAACGAGCACGCAGAAACAAGTTACGTGTTAGACGTTCATTATATTTGCATATCTCGTTAATTTGACGTATTGTTGAGAGGCGTAAATATACCGATCGGGATCGAAATACCAATTTAATTTGGCTCGGTCCTCATTTTTATCTGAAAATACATTTAAAGCAACGATACAAAGTTTATTTTATAACCACAGTAAAGCCATGTTCGAAAATGTTACCTGTTCAATGTTACCACACGGCAAAGTGTGAAATATGAAATCACGATTCTTCACTGCCTGTTTGTGTTCCAAATATTATCTCGTTTCGAAACGCAGTGTTCCAAACTCGAACAAATCCAATGACTTTTTAAATTTTAAATACTGGTTCGGCGATGTCGACTAGGCATAGACTTTATGTTCCATTTTTGAATAGTTCTGAGAAATAAAAAATCCACGGTGTTTGCTAGAAGTCGTTGAATCACCCTGAATAAATACTTTTGTAGGTACTCTATCGATATTGACCGCGATGGTAGAACCGACCTTGTTCTATTTCGTTACCAGTTTACGAAGCGATGAGAAAAATATATTGTTACCTTTTATTTAAGTACAAAAGTGTTTTACAAAAGCGGTGTAGCACTAATCAGCTTAGAACAACAAATAGGCGAACATCTGCCGCAATTGTCAAACAATAGTCCTAAAACACGTGGTGACCATCACCTGAGGCTTTTGTCTTGAAATCCCAAACACATGGTCAAGAATGACAAGGAACAAAAATCAGGGGTTCTTTCCCACGAATTTATTCTCAATACTGGTCTCACTAATTAATAACAAAATGTCGGATTCAGATATGGAAGTAGCCTCTTTAGGAACCCTCGTAAACCGATTATCAAATCATTCCCCGCGTTCGAAACTCGAATCTCATGATATCACTCTTGGTTCCTTTTTCATCGCATTCAATTTAACGCATGAAGAATTTATGTTCTCTTTTTAAAAAAATACAATCCAGTGCTCTAAGGTAGAAACATAGTCCCTACCTAGTTGAAATATTATGAATGATTAAAAAACACCTAAGTATTTGAAAAAAGAACTAAACCTATAGAGTTGTACCTATTATGTAATGATCAAAATATCAGCTACTTTCTCATAAGTCTAAACAAAACAGCAATATGATCCATAACTATTGACACGTTCTTAAACCTACCTGCACGTACGCTTACGTCGACTGCTTTTTATGGGCTGGAGAGTCACTGTCGTGGGAACCGTCGGCATACACTTAAAACTACAGCTGACCGAATTGCGTCCTCGATGAATAAATCTTATTGCGAACTGCAGCCATATTTGATTGCTGTAAATGTAATAACTGTCTAAGCGCCTCATAAGGCTTTAATGGTCGCGATAGTTTCTAAAAGATCCTGTTTTTTATGAATTGTTAATTTTTATATGATTTATAATGATTATGGAAATTATAAAGCGCGTAATTTATAATAGTTTATCTAACACTACAACATGTGGTCTTACGTAGCCATAATATAAACATCAAAGCGAATTCAATTCAATTTGAAAATAATTAACTTATTACACCGAAATTCGTCAATTGTAAAAACGTAACGAAAGTTTAATTACGAGCTCGTAAACTTAGAAAGAGATAGAAAATATGTTTTTGTCTGTGTGTGAATCGTTTTCTCGTATTGATTTCCATCGACAATAATCATTGTTATAAACGTGTATCAGTTCCTATGCAAATTGCTCATTGTTTCATGCAAATTGACTTTTCATTCATGGCTTAATAAGCGACATCTGTCAAGAAAAACTATGAATCACTCTCTTAAGACTGAAGTGATCAAACGATGAATTAATTAAGCTGTGACCCTTTATATCCGGCAGCTGCGAAGACACATGCTTTTTGTAATTATAATACTTACTTACATCGTCCTTTTGATTCCATTCACTCATTCACGTTCACGGAATCGTTCTATAGACTCTCCGTTTAAAAGTTCTAAAAACCTGTGTCGGTCCTTTCATATCCTCAATGTTCTTTGTCGTTCCGATTTCGAATTTTATTCGCATCCTTTCCGGAATACTTTTGAATTATCAAAAGCGAGAAATATTCTTCCTGTCATTAACCTGTACAATATATAAACATAAATAATGCTACTATATTTTTTTTCGCTTTTGTTAACTATTTGTAAGATGTAGTATTTAATTTGATATCTACCATGACCATGACTTAATAATACAATTTTCGCATGTCCAACCAACTTGCCTCGCCCATTGATAACCAAAAGGCGCCCAAAAGCTATTGACACCCGCTTATCAAAATGTAATCTACCTACTGCCGTTTCGCCTTATGTCAATAAAACATGTCAATAACTTTATCTATATTTAGATAACTTAAACTGAGTCAAGTTCTATTCAGCGTCATGATTTCAAGTCATCTTATTGGTGTGATTTCAGAATGAATGGATGCTATTGGTTGATAATTTGATCACGTGATAGATTGATGTTACGTTTACCAGAATGCTACTTGATTTTTATTTTGATTTTTTCATGGTTGTTATTGTCATAAAGAATTTTTGAGACTAGCTAGATATTTTTAGTATAGCTATACAAGTGATCTTTCATAATAAAAACACTTAATAAATTTAAACTGAACCTCTAAGTATACCCACCCACATTATCTCAAGTCAAAGTAAAATCTAGAACTTTGAAAAAGATTGCATTTTAAAAGAAAAAAATAAGAAAACCGTCCAATATAACACCTAGTAAATACATTTTTACGATCGCACACTTAAACTTCTCTTTCTTTTTCTCGAGGAATCTCATTATGAATGAAGCCAACGTTATTACTCCTTTAAATTTATTTCGACTAGTATTTTTTTATACTGGTCGGTTTTATGTAAACAAAGTTTTTACGGGTATCGCTAAAGTTGTACCTTGGCTCTTATTGCATGACACCATCTAGCAAATATATATTGGGTTCATTATTTTTTTGTCAATGTTTTTTTTATGATTTCTTCACGCGATCAGATATATTATAAAGTTTACTGAAACAGTTATTTCTTTGTAAAACATGAGGTATAGTTTTAACGTATATTTAATTATAATGTATTAATATTTTTTCTATATTTCAGGGCACCTTCTCGCTGATAGTCGAAGCGTGGCACGATACGAACGAGACGTCAAGATCGGACGGTAAGTTTTACATTATCCGATACGATATCTTAATCATCAGCTCAGTTAAATTGGACGACAAATGTGGCGTTAATGCAAATACCGCTAAATACATGCGCAAGTAAATTTAGCTCGTGAGTTCGCCTGCGCAGTAATTGTCATGTGTCTAGGTGCCGGTCAACGGCCATAAGAATACATTAGAACATATTTTCTACTAAATTTTCGTCCTACAGAAGGCTGAGTTTATTAGAATAGCGCATCTGAAATCAAATCACGCGCAGCGCGGCGTGCCCCGAACGCCAATCGCCTGCGCCATGGGAACATTTCTGTGTTCCACGATATGATAATATAAGCATTCAAATATACATACTGTCCGTTAAATGCACGATAAACACCCAGAATTACAGTGAAACCTAATGCGGGCGGCTCGTGACCTACGTGACGGGAATTACACATTTTCATGAGCATTTTTGTCATCTCAATTCCGTCGCATTGTAGTTCCATATTCAAAACGCGATGAACCAATCAATTTCGACACGCAGCAATCTCATTCGATTTAAAATTCTGAAAGATATAATAAAGTTATTTTTCGCCGTCGAATAACAATTCTTTATTCAAAACGCAATCATTCAATCAAATAGCCACAATAGTGATGCTAATTCGACGTTCAAATGCGGTCAAAAATAACGAAAACGTCTTCAAAATCGGTTATAATGCGGTAACGGTTAATCGCAATCCCAAACCGCGTAATCACCGGAACGGCATGTGCTCCAGTATTAGATTATTATCATATTACGATCGATTGCTAGTTCTATCTGACGATGTCACGAGTGCCCTAACCTAACCGCCAATAAAGAATCGACTTTGCATGATACGATTGCGTGACCGAAAAAATGAATCGAAACCATAAATACATCGGCAAGACCGCTTAGACACGACAGACGAGCATCGGTTTTCTGCACTCCATTATCAATTATTAAGCACTTTAACTTCGCAAGCATCGAACCCGCGACCTTAGCGCATTAACCGCTAAACGCCCGCGGCGGTCGGGCAGTAAAACAAAAATGGCCGACGCAACCGCCCATTTCTTAATGAGATTCTGGTCCCGCTGCACTCTGACCGACATAATTACTACTCCTGACCGAATAACGAAAAAAAACAGTGATTTACTTACAAGATTTAGAGATACCTACACCGGTTTACCGAAAATCATTAGTCCCGAATAGCTGAGCATACCGCGGGAGCGATGGGCGTTGCTCACTACCGAGAAATGGTACAGAAATCTAATCAAGCATAATAACAGGTTGCGTTTGTTCGGGTTAATGCTTTATTAAATCATTCGGAGCGTCTTGGCAGCTGCAGCATAACCGAACTTTGACGCATCGCAAAAACTATGCATCATAGATCATGCGACAACTAAAAACATAAATGCAAACAATGGGCGATTCTTCAAGGAACTCCTTTGTGCCTCGGGCGCGCACCTGGCCGAGCCGAACTTATTTACTCTGGACGCATGCCTCCAAAGGTATACTTATTTACACAATCTTTCGTCGTAGGGCCAGAGGGGAAAAAATCTCGGTCCGGAAGGCTCGATTTATGATGTAACAACGCAGGAAGCTTTGTCGACAGATGCTAAGCATGTGCCTTAAGTGGCCACACTTCCACTATCCTGTTTCTTTGTTTTATCGACGCCATCATTTAATATCGTCGTCTTATGTAAGTAAAAGCTACTGGTCGAATAACGAAATCTCTCGACGCTTTGGACTTCCACTTACCGTTGTTTATCAACGGAGACTCTTCAGATGCTCGACTTGGAGTGGACAGTTTTATAAACAAAGTTTGTGAAGAGGTTCGTTCGTTTCCCACAGTAGAAGACAGGTGTCAGGAAGGGAACACGCTCGTTTTCGATTTCGTTCGAGACCCAGATCACTAATTACCTCTCGGATCCAGTTCTTCAATCTAGTCGCATAATGAGATGCGCATCCGGTGGCGATATCCATCGATCAACGCGAACCGAAATCGTTCACGAAACATCCCAAATCGTTAGTCTATAGCCGCTGTCGAATTATCTGTTATTTCGCTTTCTTTGTTTCTGCCCGTCTCTTTTATTTGTATTGACCTCTGCGTTCGTAATTACACGGCTCGCATCGGAACACGTACCGATCCGCTCCTAAACGGGTTATTTATTTGTGAATCGGTATTACATTAATAGACCGGGTACACCCTCATTTAATATCGTTACGGCGTTGAATTAGGATGATGGCTGTAATTTCGTTTCTTTCCGAAGTTTCGACGACTCCAGTAATAATGGAAGACAAAAACGCCCGGCAATTTTCCGTCCGGTTGCCAGAATAGGGCTGCTGGGATTTCTAGACTAGGTAATAAATTGCGGGAGTATTTCACGCTGGCAACCCTGTAACCCTGCCAGCACGGTTGCCATAACTCTCGAAGCAGTGGTTTTAAATTGCGCTCGCGCATCTTTCCCACACCATTTTTCTAATTCCCTACTCCCTTTATTCCCTGGAAATATTTATTTAATTGTCTACAGTCGATAGTACAAAAGAATGTTGGTATTAAATTTTATATTTATTGGTTGTTGGGTATTGCATGCGCAGTGCAGCCTTTTAAAAGTAAAAGGCTGCATCGTAAAGACGATGTAGCATCGGAATGGGGGCCAGATCGAAATAAATTGATACCCGTCGACTGATTGTATTTTCGTTAGGTTGGTACACGGCATGCGTTTTATCTCCTAGATTTATTGGACAGATATAATCACTGTAAGCCTACACCGTAGCGTCTTACAAATAATATTGCTTTAAACGATATTTACCATTCTATTTCGAGTTAAGTTTGCTATTTCATCATTCAGAGAGAGCTAAGAGCATTTAAATGTTTTAAAACTAACGTCTGCGATTGGCATTCCTCGTGCTAGTGGCCGCAGCCTGCTCGCCGAACAAAAGGAGCGATGTAACATGCGCCTCGAAATTAGTCAGGTTTTTATATACCTTTTAATTTTGTTCGCGTCTGGTTTAATTTTATCCTCAGTCGGGATTACCGGCTTAGGAATGTATCCATCGATGCAATAAGAGTAAAAACTATGCCGAGAAATAAATAAAAGTACACCGGTTGCCGAGATTTCTACCCTAGGGTTACCACGTAAAAAATACAGTATTACCAACTATACCAACTAAGATTCTGTAATCGGTCCGCTCGCCTTTGTTCTTCATGTTGAATCAAGTTATGAGATACGCGTTTATGATGTTGCGAGGTTTTTGCTGGCAACCCTAAGCGGGCATTTCTTAGTGATGAATGGAGTGTCGTTTTTAAATCAATGCAGTGGTTCCCATGCCGGTTTTTGCAGTTTTATGTAACGACCAGGACTAGTTTATAGATAACTTTATAGGAATGTCCAGTCGGGCGCCAGACTGAAGCAAAACAGTTATTGTTTTTCAACATTAGTCTATAACATTTATGAAAGTTAAAAATATGAAAGACGAAATAAAAGTCTTATATCATTCATTGTACATTAGCATCAAGTCACAACTTACGAGATTAAGTCGTATCAAAACGTCAAAAATGCGACATAAAAAAACTATGATCAAATACCTATCTGTCATTACGTTTATAAAAGTCGGTAAAAAGCATCGGCGCCTGATTGAATGAAAACAGTGATTCACAATAGGATCTCACGGTTGGATGCGGGCGTCAAATGCCCAATACGTACCCTTTCTCACGGCTATAAACAAATGTTTATTAATCGTGACAAATCTTAGTTCTTGAGGCACTCGGACATTCCGGGTTTAGGGAATAACGCTGGACAATCTGTGTAGGACGTAACGTAACGTTCCAATATAGGAACATAATACGTTTAAAAAATAATTCATATTCTATATTTAATATCATCAATCTGAATTTTGAAAGACAATTATTTTTATTTTACAATAGTAATTGTCTTGAAGATACAATGTGAGCTTTAAATCTGTGCTTGTTTGTCTTTCATTTATGATTTCATGGCACAAACGCAGGACGTAAAAAGTTTACAGATTTGAATAGACTAAGCAAGTATGAATAGAATAGTATACCACACCATTGTCCTCAACTTCTCTACGTTTCAAGTACCTGTTCATTGTACGTAATTCAACTCCAAATTCACGGTCAAAATACCAACAAAAGTCCATCTAAAAAAGGTTATCACATAAAAAAAAACATTCACTCTCTGGTCCGGTAACAAGCTTTAATTAGTCCAACGACCATTTAACTCGAAACTTATTAATTTAAAGATGTTTATCTCGGCTTAGAACATTACGTGCCTTATTTTAGTGCTTTCGGAGGTAGCTCACATCTGATATGGTTTTGACCTTTTTATACTAATGCGTCATGAGTACCTGGGAACGCTATTACAAATACACTTACCATACATTTAAAGTTATGTTTATTTAGAACATTGAGACAAAAAACAATATTAAACTTTACAAAAACCTAAACTATTTGATTTTGATGAGAACAGACAATTTGCGATATTGTATTAACGGCCTAAAAATGCGCTATTTACACCTAAAATTGTTTGTATTTTGTTTATACATATATCTGTAAATTAACGATAAATTTCCTCTTCCAGACACGTTGATAGCCCGCATGACGAAACAAAGCGTAGCCGATGTCGGTGGTCCGTGGATCGACGAGGAGCAGCGATGGCCGACCGCGCAGCTGAAAGTCTCCTACCGCGTGGCTTGCAGCGCCAACTACTACGGACCCGGCTGCGAAGTCCTCTGCAGACCGACAGACAACAACTTCTTCGGTCACTTCACCTGCTCGCCCAGTGGCGCCATCGTCTGCAAGCAGGGGTGGACTGGCGAATATTGCACTAAACGTAAGTGTTTTATCATTTTCATATGCACATTTTTTACCTTTTATATGGTTACCTAGGTACTCACTACTCGGCAATGACCTCTAGGATGTAGATTTACGCATAGTACGTGTTACAATATCATAAATTTACCTTAATTAAAAAATAATGTTCACCGTCGAATTTTGTGTTATTTATTACTTTAATTGCTGCTTCCATAGCAAGTTCCAAAGTCAAATAGAAAGTCAAGAGCACTAGATTAAAATGGCCAAAATAATGATGATAGTCGTCCCAATTCAGTTCATCCTCATTAAAACGTGTGACAATTCCGAAGCCAACATCCTCTGGACTCTACATAGAGACACGTAATGCCGTAATTATAATTCATCGACACGCCCTACTAATAATTTTACGTAATAAAAATAGCTGACGCGCGCTCAAGTCTTTTTGCGACTGTCCTTTTGCTAATGTCGGAGTAAGGGTGCGAATGCTTATTTCCAAGTTTAAAATTAGAACGCGCTCTGTCCATGGTATAGAGTATAGAACATGCTAGAAATAGTAGTTTGGACAAGATACAGGAAATAAAATGTCAGGCAGTGTGTTTATTTAATAAGTTATATGTTTTTAGCTGCGTGTTTTTAATCATGATTGTGTATCGATCATCAAAGGTGTTCTGAAGGCATTTGCCATACTTATGAGATCATTTACTAGGCTTTATATGGACAATATATTACAGTTGTCTCGCATAAATAGAACTACCATTATTGCATTTCCTTTTTTCCGTTCACGGCAAAAATAGCCGTGTTTCTTTTATTTTGTCTGTGGATTAATGACCGTAGTATATTTATTTTTTATTACTAAATAATTTAGGTCCGATACATTTATTTATTTGCAATAAAATTAAATTGGTTGGGTATAATTCCCACATGAAAGCCTTTAAATCGCCATAATTACGTCGATTTATGTCTTCATTCACAAATAATTAATTCTTTGGGTTTACAACAGTTGAATAAAATATATTAAAATGAAGATACATTTTATTCCAAAAAATACGATAACATACGATTGATGATACAAAATGATGAAATGTAATTGTCTACGGTACATTAATTTTGCCCGTTAATTAAAATTAATGTAATTATTTATTCATACTGCTATTACAAAGGTATAAAGTAAATTCGTTATTCAAAAGTTTAAGCGCTCATATTAAATTATTTCTTTAATAATGGTGTGTCAAAGAACCCATAAAACAAAACTCGTGAGAATAATCTGATTGTGATTATAATTATTAGATATGAGACCAAATAATACCAAAATTAAAACAGCAAATAAAAACTCTATTACTTTAAATCTATTACATCTTGTAGAAACCAGGTACCTTTACTCGGACTATAGTAGCAAAAAACACATTCGTATTTCAAAATTGGCCAGAAACAAGATTTTTGTCTTTTAAATGTCTATGTAAAACAAAGATGGCTTCCATCGCGTACGCATATAGGTTGTAAACACACGTCACTTGGACCGTGTGACCGGCCGAGTTGTCACTGAACGCAGCGAAGGAAAACAAACATTCAGCGTGCATCTTGAGACATGGCATTGATTTTGTCTCGTAAAATAATTAAAAAGTGTATCAACCCTATTCTATGAGCCTTAGATTTAAACCAAAACTTTCTCATCTTCTACATTTCTACTTTTCATAAAAAATAGCATTAATAGACAATTTTATAAAGATCTGAGATTACACTTGTACAATTATCTTTGTTAAATTGCGAATAGCACCCTTTCTCAAAGACAGAATCAAAAGAGGCTAAAAATAAATCTAACAACTACAAACCCTCATCTAACTTAACTTAATTACCCAAAACAGTAAAACAACTAATTTACTAAACGTGTGGTCCAAACAAAGAAAGATCTCCATCGCTTTCTAATCAATCCGAACGTCATGTGTGACGTATGGTACACACCGTATTGAAACAAAGGTAGAGATGCATTGTGGCTGAACGGATGTCAGGCGCAATCTCGGCCCCACCTGCCGTCGTTCCCACACTCCAGCGCCGCAAAAAACGAGACAGAGCGAGACGCAGATACCCTAACTCTGTCTTGCTCGCGCACCAGGGCTGCCGCGGCTAAACTTGACGAAACAAATCACGATTTTCTGGTAAAGATGTTACGTGTGAAACGATTTTCTTAAGTCTAAGTATGTTTATTAGACTGGGAAACGAATATTGAATGTATTAATGCAAAAGTTTTGTGTAAACTAATATATATCTGTGTTCGTATAATAAAGCTATCATACAAAGACTTGAATATTTGTTATGAATGAACTAAAATAGCCCCGAATTTATTTGAATGGCAGTCGTAAATCCCTTTCAATGAAAAGTCTCGTTATCCGAATTTCAATACCGCCCCAAATTCAAACCCATTAATTCCGACCACTATGTTCACTACATGCAAAACCGACCTAATAGAAAACCATTAGCTACACTCGAAAATAAAAAGGCCCTTAAAGTAAAACCAACACGCACGAAACCGGGTCAAAAACACCTTAACACTGAAAATAAACTCTGACCGTGTCACGTGTAGAACGGGACCCGGTTCCGAGAAAGCTTAACAATTTAACATCCCGAATTTTGCATGTCTGCAGGCATTATCCCTCCGGTAATGATAGGGCAAATAAAGACCCTTTACGGAGGTTAATTTCATCTAATTGTAACTGCAATATTGTTCTCACGATGCCTTCTGTGTATATCTTGGGCCAGTTTGGGAACAGATGGGTTTTCGACGAAATTTTCGCAGAATATTCACTGTTGATAGCTTTTTTGTAATCCTTTCTAAAGTTTTCAAAAAAGATCGAAATTTCTTGCCTGTTCTATGAAGCCTTGAAAGACTGCGGCATTTTTTCAATAGAAATCAATATTGATAAATTAATAGCCCAACCCAACTCACTTAAAATCCTAAATTGGTTTTGGAGTGTAATTTTTACTACCGATCTCAAGGGTCTGATAACGTCAAGATGTATCGAGTACTTGTCTTTGATCTATCTTTGGACGCATTTGCTGTACTCTTAAGATGTTGCTGTGTATCCCAGCAATGGGCTCGAACAGTTATATGGTAGTCGGAATTCCAATTAAGTCTTTGGTATGAAAGTATGCATGTAACATGAAAACTACGGCTAGTTTATTGCAAAATTCAGCGTAAAGAAAGCTTAAAAAAATTATGTTAAGCACTGAGTGAAAAAGTCCGTCTCGAATCAATCATCTTGCTTTCAAACCTCCTTGAGGTCTTAATTCAATGTGACAAGGTGCAAAATACAACTGCATCGCCGAACTCGGGGTAGTTTTAATGAACCATCAATTTTAATTCGTCATTCAGAACTTGTAAACGATCAGTTTAAACGGCCTTTCATCTCAAGTATGCGAAAGGATTATGTTTTCAATTTCCTGGTCGCCAAAATAAAACGGCAAAATGGCGGGATGTAGCTGGCAATTTGCAGAATGGAACAGATAAGCCGATTTGCGAATTTGCAAGTGAGTTAGGGGATTTACCCGCGCTCGCGCTAAACCCTTAATCCAGGGAATTCCGACTATTTGGAGCGGGATTTCTCCGTCTGAGCCTCTAATGCAACGCTACACTTGTTTCGATTTCCTAGTTTTGAAGCCGGCTGCATTAGAACTTCAAAATGGCGGGTGTCTAGTATTTTTCTAGTTAGGGGAACAGTAACGGTCGAGCGACGGTTATGCTCCCCGCTCTATCTTCCCCTTTGTATTCGCTCCGATAACTTGCGTTTGCGCACCCGACCGATACGACTTGTACCACGCCGAACACCTTTTCTACGTTTGCGGTGCATTGCCGAGTTCCTTACGAAACTCGTTCCGCGCTCGTTCGGACGCCGCAGTGGACTTTCAACCGCGCAGCCCACAATTACAATCCAGTTACATCAGCTCGCTTATACGTAAATCATAAAGTTAACGATGCGCATTATAATCCATTAACTTTAAACTTATATTGTTAATTATCTTTTCCAACGAAATAATATTAAATTAGTAGGTACGGGAAGTTCCTGCTAGTTTCTAGATATCGGATCGATACATGCGAGCTCGTGTTACATGATAAATAGCCGATAATATTTCAGTGAGTTGTCACAATCACGCCCTCGCTAACGATCCTCTTTGTACCTGTACTTTGCGAAAAGCCACTTCCGCGTGTTTATTTATTTACAACCTTTTGTGAGGGTGACAATGCTAACGAATGTTTTCTTTTTGTTACAGCGTTGTGCCGAGCGGGCTGCGACTCAAACCACGGCCACTGCCTCAAGCCCGACGAATGCATGTGAGTGTCCACTTCACACGTATCCTCTAACTAAAAGTCAAGATTCCCTTTGTGTAGTCATTAGCCTCGACGGTTCGACTGACGGTTGATTTGTTTGCAGCTGTCACTCCGGCTGGGTGGGCGAGCTGTGCGACCAGTGCGAGCGGCACCCCGGCTGCATGCACGGAACCTGCAGCCGGCCCTGGGACTGCATCTGCGAGGAGGGCTGGGGCGGGCTCTTCTGCAACCAGGACCTCAACTACTGCACCAACCACAAGCCCTGCCTGCACGGCGGGACCTGCCACAACACCGGCCAGGGCAGCTACACCTGCGTCTGTCCGCCAGAGTACACCGGCCCGAACTGCGAGAAGAGCTTACACTCCTGCGCTGTTAGACCGTGCCTAAACGGCGGCGCTTGCGTCCCTGATGAAGGGGGAGAGTTGGCCTGCGCTTGTCCGCCAGGATACGAAGGAGCAAGATGCGAGACTAGAAGACTGACCTGTGCCGACCGGCCGTGCCAGCACGGCGGCGTGTGCGAGCCCCGCGGAGCCGGGTACGTGTGCGTCTGCCCGCTCGGCTTCGGCGGAACCGACTGTGCCTTAGAAGCCGACCCCTGCGCCGCGGGTCCCTGCAAAAACGGCGCGACCTGCTCTAGAGCCGGAGATGGATTTAAATGCACTTGTAAGAACGGATTCAGAGGGAACCGCTGCGAAATCGACATCGACGATTGTGCTGGAGTTGTGTGCGAGCATGGAGGGACTTGCGTGGATTTAGTCGACGGTCAGCGTTGCCAATGCGCGCCCGGTTTCCTCGGCCCTCGCTGTGAAACCCGCGTGGACCTGTGCCTTGCCAAACCCTGCGCGAATGGAGGAGAATGCCTCGTCATGGACAATGATTACGAGTGCCGCTGCCGGCCAGGCTTCGCGGGCAAAGACTGCAGCATAGACGTGGACGAGTGCGCCTCCTTTCCTTGCCGGAACGGAGGAACCTGCCGCGACCGCGTCGACGGCTACCACTGCGCGTGCCTCCACGGCTGGAGCGGCAAAACCTGCACTGTATCACTAGCGGAGTTAGAATCAAGACGCGCGGGTGACCATTTACGGCGAGTGGGGGATTCTCTGCAAGAGGAAACATTGCCAGCGGGGAGGTTGGCGTGGATTGTAGCTGTTGGGGCTACTGTGCCCGCGCTGGTGTTGCTAGCGTTGGGCGCGCTGGCCTGTGTCAGAAGACGGAGAAAGAGACTTGCCAGCGAGGCTGATGCCGAAGCACGGGCCCAAAATGCAGCGAATGCAGGAGGTCACGTGATTCGAAACACGTGGGGCAAATGCGAGGCGCCTGCGCCGGAGTGCCAGAACGCGCACAATCAAGCCGCGGAGGAGTGCAAGCGCAAGACGCTCAACACTGAGAACGCGCGACTTTTGGCCGCGCTGGACCCGCGCCTGTCCAGGCTGTCTGCCGACTCCGCGTATTGCGCTAATAGGTAACTATCTATATTATTTCTGTACTAACAAATTAAATCCAAAAAAATATAATTTATAACAAATCAGAGAAAATTATATCCAGCAGTGGAACACCTAAAGCGTGAATTCATTATGATTCAAAGCCTTTCACAACATAATCATAAATTAAAACTGATTCTCTTAGTTCAGAATGTTTTAACGACCAATTGAATTTCATAGAATATTACTCCTTTACAAGTTTCATGAATATAATCCTATTGCAAAAAACAATGACAATTTTCAACGTCAATCATGAACCTAATTTCCTGCGGCGCAACTTAGCGACAACTTCCGTGATCTAACGTATATTTTCTTTCTTTCCAGCGATACGTCGTTAGTGAAGCGGGGCCTAGAAGGAGGGGGGGTGTACGTGCTAGACGACCACTGCCTCCCCCCCACATTCGCGACGCAAGTGTAGTGATACAGAACATTTATTTATTATGGACGCTCGCGCCAACGGCTGTGGCCTTCTGTAAATATAGTCCTAACTGTAAAGTGACACATTGTATAGAATAGTTTAAGCGTTTGATGTATTTATTTTTGCGTTTCTGCCTGTTTGTGTAAATAATATTTGGGCAGGCGCTTTTGTCCTGTGTTTTGTGCGTATGCCCCGGGAATGCAAATTACGGAATACTACACTACTAGTAATCTATACATCTGTGTTAGCGTTAAATATCTATAACAGTGTTGATTTTTGTAGATTGTTCACTATAACCACATTTCAGACAACATTTTTGAACAAATATCTCTATCAATATCTTCCTATTTCTTATTATGATTTTCTGTATAGTTGTGTGGAATTTCCGTGTGTTGCGTTGGGTTAATCCGACCCGGGGCGTGGACCGTACGCAAACGAGGACTGTGGACTTTTCGTCCGCGATCGATCTCTGTAGGCAACGTTAGCTCGGTCCGCTCTCGTAAGCAATGGTACTGACTCCATCCATCCCCTTACTAGTTCCTACTCCTACTCGCCCCTATCTCCTCTCTACAACTCCGATTATCGACTACACCCTCCCAACTTAGTTCCGGACCTTGACGTAAATTTTGACTAATCGATTAATGTTTTTTGTTGAATCAGACAACAACCTGTTGTAATTATGTAATTCTGTTTGTTTTGTCCGGAATTTCGCTGGGATGATGTAGCATTTCATATTTCTCGGATGGCATGGCGTTAGTACCGTTTGTGGACTGACAGATCCCTACCACGACTCGCTCTGTGCGTTCAAAAACACGTGAATCTAAGCGTAAATCAGTTATGATTGACTTATGTTGTTCCTATGATTTTTACCGTTAAAATCTGTTGATTTTTCTGAAAATTGACATTGATTTTTTCCTACCATACGTTTGTATGGTGTACCGATCGGTACTTTCTGTTGGGGTATGTCGGTTGCACATCTATCGTTCCTGTTACTCGAGAATCGCCTCTACCAATAAGGTATCGACGATTCTCGCTCACAAAATCAACACACAGCTATTTAGTCCATAGGTTTACTGTACTTATAAGTAACAAGTTTCGAAAGCTAAGTCATTTTGTATAAAACAATTAAGTTTTAGTTTTAAGTATATTTCCATAATGGTAGAGTGCTTATGGTCCCCAGGCAACATAGGACCAGCTCAGGTTACTTTAACTTATTTATTATAATAGGTTCCCTTCGGATTGATTGTTCTTGATATAACACACTTTTATTACAAACTGTGTTGCATCGAAATAATCGATTTATTTAATAAATTATGTGAAATTGCTTCTTTATAAAGTTGTAGATAGTTATTCGATAAGACTCTCTCTTATGTTGCCTTTGTACTCGAAAGTGCGCTTAAAATAAAAGAGTAATGGACAAAATTTACTATATAACTATAATTAATAGACTGATACTAAATGTTATGTAATGTAAGACAAGTGAGGTTAATTACGCCGTAGCCCAGTCGTGTTATAATAGTGTTTGTACTTAATTGATTGCAGAATAATTCAACTTTCATTTTTCTTTTTGAGAATTTTAATAAGTAGCTTATTATTGTTATGATTCCCATTCCCGACAATAAAATGACAGTATTTTATAATTAATTTATACTACATATATCAATATTGTGAATTTTTATTGAAATCATGTTTATTTTTATAGTATAAGTTTACAATTGACTTACGATTCAAAATTGACTTCTATAGTGTATCAGATCATTCATTGTCTTTAGAAATCATGATGTATTTAGAACAGATTTGTGAGTATACTGAAAGATATAAATTAAATCATTCCATTTCTTAGGTTAACTTTATGATTCTTATTTTTAATTCTCTATTTTCTTACTTATTGTTTATTTTGCATGCGTATCCAGTGATTATTTTTGATATCCTCGAGGGATCTGTATCTGTCTGTACCGCTGCACCTTTTGGTATATTCACATCTTCATACACATTTCAAAAGAAAAATGAAAGCAACTTTCAATAGATGGAAGTTACAAAATATTCCATAGTTTTATCCGTAATGAAAGTCATAATATTGTAATGATTTTGCGGTGATATGCAAACGAGTGTGGGAGCGAATGGATAAAATGTTAATAAACAATTGTTTACAAAAGATTAAACAATGCATTTTCTTTTATGACCTTACAACCCAAAACTATATTCTTCTTTTATTTGATGGCGTCCGTGCATTAATTAAAAATATCTTTATTGGAAAACATTAACATCAGGATTCTTATAACTATAGCACGATAATATACGCATTAATTCGGAAACTTTGTCGCGTATATTAACGCCCACTCTTTGGTTTTTTTTTTACATAATTAATTATAATTATCCAATAATGGTATTTAAGGTTTAATCGATATAATAATAAATGACTAAAATATAATGTATAAAATAAAATGTGTCATTCAAACAAAGCGAACAAATATAATAAAGTAGGTACCTAAATGCTTTTGTTCGATTCTGCTAAAAATTAGAGGTAGGAGCAACACTGATTTGGGAAAGATGCAAAATGGCGGGTTTGTGTCCACCGATCCCGGGATCAGATTTATTGTCCACTGATACCGCCAAGTTCTCTCCACCGATACCGGGATCGGTTTCCAATGAAAAATTGATTAATATTTTTATCCACTGATCCCGGTATCCGTGGATACAAAAAATTACTTCAAATAGTTTTGGAAACGGATCCCGCCTGTAGTGTTTAGAAGTTTAAATTAAAACAAAAGTATATTATTGAATATGTTATATTGATCAATAGTAAATTATTTTAATAAAATCTAAAATCACAGGAATCATCACATAATTATTAGATACTCTCAGTAATCGAGAATTGTTTTATTATAACTTTGTATTGCTAGCATAAACAATTATTTTCTCTTATAATTTAAAACTAAGACATTTATTTTTAATAAAATTTAAAATCACAGGAATCATCACACAATTATTATTACTTTTACTAATCGAGAATTGTTTTATTATTACTTTGTATTGCTAGCATAAATAGTTATTTTCTCTTATAATTCAAAACTAAGACGTTTTCTATAACTTCACTTAAAATAATTATTAATTAAGTCTATATTATATATAGATTGTTAAAAATCGCACAGCTTTAGTATAAAAAAAAAGGTTTGTGTGCGATTCACACACGATAGAAGTGAAACTTCAGTAAATCGAAGAAAGAATAAGAAGAAAAGAATAAAAAAAAGTGTGTGTGTGTCAGCTACGACGCACGATTGGAGTCTACTACTTACGAATTATAATTATGATAATATATCGAATAGAAAAAAAGGGTAAATGAACGCATCTGCTAAAATGATAAGAGAAACAAACATATTATCTGTAATTATTCGGATTATTTATATTACTTCAATAAAGCGTATTACATAAAGTATGTTACAAAATAATATAAATAAAATACAGCAATAGTCAAATATACTAAATATATTATATAAATAATTAATTACCTCATCAATAAATAGAAATATAAAGGAATAATCAAACTACATCTACAAAATGTCAATATCAAGCTGCGGCTTCAAATCCAAAATGGTGATTATTAGAAAAATGATTTTTTAAATGACGAATATAACAAATAAATAAAAATAAAGTTCCAATTATTACATGTAATCCATGGAATCCTGTTGCTATAAAAAAAGTTGATCCATAAATTCTATCACTAATAGTAAATGGGGCTTCAATATATTCATATCCTTGAAGGATAGTAAAATAAATTCCTAAAATAATTGTAAAAAAAAGACTTTGTTTACACTGGAAATTTAAATAAAGCATTGTATTTGTGTCTCTTACCATTTCCGTTTCATCTTTTTGCATCCGGTTTGAAATCACTACGATTCTATAGAAGTTTCACTTCACCAAAATGATGAAATACAAAAAAAATTGGTCTGGCTCACTGAAGTCACTTTCCGGCATGGGCGTTAACACAGAAAGTGAAGCAAAGGTTGCCGTAAGACGTAAAGCAACACTTTAAAACAAAGCTTTAATAATTATAGTGTTGCTTTTATCTTAATAAATGGCTAAAAATAATTTTATTATCATTTCTAACAATCTGCTACAAATCACATGTAGTTATTTTTTATTTATTTAAAAATAAAAACATTAATCATCATTAGCAAAATTTGTAGTTACCAAGTAGTTTAGTTTCTAAAGACAACATAAACAAGAACATATTAATCGTTTTTATGGTTTAATAATATGGGACGAGTTTTTTTCAGTGGTACGATACCCATTTAGCATTAGATTTGTAGATAGCAGATACTAAGGTTTGCTATTTTAAATTTCGCAGGCGGTACCTAAATAAATTAAGATGCGCCTGAGGCGGAGGAGGTTGCGGGTTCGATTCCCGCCGGGGGACCAGATTTCGGACGATCTACAATCTCTGGTTTCGGGTCTGGGTGTTTTCTATTTATCATATGTATGTATTTACAAAAAAAAAATGTATCTATGTAGTATATCAGTCACCTAACACCCATTGTACAAGCTCTGCTTAGTTTGGGATGGTTTGGGGTTAGGTGATGCTGGGTGAGTAGTCCGGAAATATTTATTTATCTAAGATGACGTCTCAAATAATGTAAATATACACATGCTGTACATACATAGGCTAGCCAGGATGAAGAGTGGTTCCATATATCTGTTTGGCCACCTACGGGACAACCACTGCAAATAAAAATTCTCCCTCAACAATAAGGGACCATAGAGAGGGAAACGGGGTTGCGACGTCTCATGGACGCGAAGACCCCATCTACATCCGCAGACTTGCTCAAACAATTACCCCAAGCCCTTTGTACTCCAATGTATTGTCTTGTTATTGTTTGCAATCTGTATTTGTGGTGTACAATAAAGAGTTATCTATCTATCTATCAATTAGTTACAACCCTACTCCTGAGTCCTACTCCGGTACATCAGGGAGTTGAGCTGGTTGGGGCCTGGTTAGACAGGCGGATAATGTTTAACAAAACACTTGTCAGTGCAGCTCTTACTTAGAATTAAAAGGGACCATAATTTACCACCAAACCACGGTGGTCCAAAATTATTTGTTAGACGGGAAGTACTGTCGGTGAGGTTGGCTTGTCTCTAAGGCGTTCAAATACCTACTCCCATACAAAATATACCTATTGTAGGTACATTGTTATGCCATTATTAGTTCACAGAGCTTCGGCTACCGTTTAACATTAATTAAACAGCTATGGTACAAGGAGAGCTTAATAAATCACAAGATCATTTATCGTACAAGAGCGTTTCGAGGTGTGCAGAAAAATGTGAAGTGCTTTGGTCTTACTACAGACCTTTAACTTATTTAATGTGGTGTCATCTACCAATTGCCCAGCCGCCCCTAATAATAGTTTGTAGTTATAGATTTATTAGATGTCTTCGTAATAGAACATACCTACTTAAAGTTAGTTTCATTTTCATTTCCATCATTATCTTCCCACATAATATGTGGGATGAGAGGTAGGCCAAAGAAACGCTTGATGAACTGTGTGAAAGATGACATGACATGTGTAAGAAAGGGGTGAGTGTTGAGTTATGTGCAGAACCCACGAAATTGATATTATCCATCTATGTAGTTGGACCTTAAACTTGACGACCTCTGTGGCTTGGTGGGCGAACGTCCGCTTGAGGCGCAGGAGGTTGCGGGTTCGATTCCCGCCGGGGAACTAGATTTTGTAGGATCTACAATTTCTGGTTTCGGGTCTGGGTGTTTTCTATGTATAATAATGTATGAATTTACAAAAAAAAATGTATCTATGTAGTATATCAATCACATAACACCCATAGTACAAGCTCTGCTTAGTTTTTTTAGGGTTAGGTAGGTGATGCTGTGTAAGTTGTCCGGAATTATTTATTTATTTATTTTATTTTATTTATTTATTTGATGTGGTGTCATCTAGCAATTGCCCAGCCGCACGTAATAGTTTGTAGACTTTGTAGTAATAGGTTTATTAAATGTCCACGTAATAGAACATACCTACATACTTTGACTGCTTCAGTGGCGCAGTGGTAGAGGGTCCGCTTGCGGCGCAAGAAGTAGCGGGTTCGATTCCCGCCGAGGGTGAAAGTGTTTGTATGTTCTGCAAACATTTTCTCCTTGGTCTGGGTGTTTAATATTTATAATAAAAAATATCTATATATCTATGACTATTATATTAAGTATAACAGATATCTAATCTAGTACCCGTAACACAAGCTTAGAGCTTACCACGGGGCTAGATGTTGTTGTGTGAATTGTCTGGAAATATTTATTTATTTGACCAATCACAATCTCACTTGATGTTAAATGGCGATGTGGTCTAAGATGGAACATGAAGACCTAGAAGGTAGATAGATGGCTTCTCCAGACCACATTACGACACACGAAAAAATCGCTTCACGCACTGGCCCAGCCCGGAGGGTGGTGACAAGCCGCGGCCGAAGCCTACCACCAGAGACTGTTCTTAGCACCACCCGGAGGTCACGTGTAAGGATTCAGAGGGTTATCATTATCACTTACGCTGCCCTCCCGAGCTTAAAGTGTAGTAATAGACATTTGCCCAGTTCTCAGCTAAATACATAGAATGAAACCCCACTTTAAAACCTACAAATCAAATAAATCCTTTTTTTTTGACATTCAATATTAGAAGTAGGTACATATTTTATTTTATTTTTTTTTTCGGAAACGGTAATTGCAAAAATATGACCACTTTATTAAAAATATACCTACAGTGTTTACCAGCTAAACCGCAGTAAAATACATAAGATTTTCTTGGATTTCCTAGCGAATGTGCAGTATTTTGTGGCACTTTAAATGGTAGTTTTATCAAGAGGATTAAAAATAAAACAAATTAAAATGCAGTATTATAAAATCCCATACATGTTGACTATACTGCATTGGTTGGAAGAAATACTTTTTATTTGTATTCCTAATTAAAGTGCAGTAATAAATAGTACCTATTAACTGCACAATAACGTGTGAGGGATATAATAATGTTTGTAAAAACCAATTAAATTGCAGTATCTGTAAATTATTGATTATGTCTGTAAATATTGACGAAACTGAAACGCAGCAGATGTCTTGCTTAAAATCAAAAACTTTGCCTTACTTTACTCAAAAAACGAGTCCTTATGGTATCGATTCAGGAAGGAAGCAAAATATAGTGAAACAATTAGGTTCCTTGATGCCTGAAAATAGGTTGTTTTGGTAAAATCTTTTTTTCCAAAACCGATACTGAAATAATAACATTTGATGGTGATGAATAAAATTTATCAAAATAACATTTAGTTAATAAAATAACGACTGATAATTTTAATTATTTAGTTGTTTGTGACAGGATTCAAACAAATTTTTTACAGTTTCTTATTCCTTAATTCATCGAATACGTTAAAAGACGTAGGAACATGCAGTTTTCCTACGATTTCAAATACACATACAGATACAGGGTATATTTGTTATACCTATTCGTTTAATTTAAATTGAAATCATTGAAAAACTTCATTTACCTGAGCTTTCAATTAAATTATTTTAATTAAGTTTGCATTAGAATAATTGCTAATGTAAATACAGTGTTGTCTTACCTCTGTAAAGTGTTTTTTAAAATAAATGTCCTTTATTTTGATTAAATACCTTTCTGTAGTGTAAAAATATTGGTTAATTTTGGTTTTAAACCTTTGTGTTTGAATAAAATTAAGATATTTTCCACGTAAAAGTAATTAAAATAACATCTGATATAAACCTCTTTTAATGGTAATTTTTGTGATATTTTTACAGCAATATTTTCACACTACAGAAAGGTATTTAATCAAAATAAAGGAAATTTATTTTAAAAAACACTTTACAGAGGTAAGACAACACTGTATTTACATTAGCAATTAATCTAATGCAAACTTAATTAAAATAACTTAATTGAAAGCTCAGGTAAATGAAGTTTTTTCAATGATTTCAATTTAAATTAAACGAATATAACAAATTTAATATACCCTGTATCTTGTGTATTTGAATTTGTAGGAAAACTGCATGTTCCTACGATTTTTAACCTATTCGATGAATTAAGTTAAGGAATAAGAAACTGTAGAAAATTTGTTTAAACCCTCTCACAAACAATTGTACCATACCGTAAAACGGGGTCAATAGGGATGCAGGACCCCTGCATAGGGATAAAACCGATGAACAAAATTGAAGCGGAAACACTATCAGAAATCTACCGATAATCGTCTGATTTTTTATGAGTTTTATAGTAGATTATTGAGTTTTTATATTGGTAACACTTTTAAGACGTGAAGATGGTCACAAGTTAGAAAAAAATACATCTGAAGTTCGCCGTTCAGCAGGACGTGATTTTGTCCCTCAAAAACTTTGAAAAACCAGCAGGAAAAAGTGATTTCTATTAAATGAATCGTGCTGAGTAACAAAAGTTAGTGTTTTCTCCATCCAAATCAAGTATGTTACTACAATTTTCTTGTTTAATTTTAGTTTAAATCGAAAATTTATGAGTGCCGGTAAATTTTGCAAAAAAAGAGGGTAATAGAGACGCCTACAGGATATTATCGGGATGTCTGTGGGGTGAATAGGGACGAGAGTCCTACAAACTAAGGACGTGGTTGTATGAAAAGGGACACTAAAGCATGGATAGGGACAGGGGTGTCACTCACCAATATCGCTAGTATTTGTCTATAATAATATTATTATTCGTTATTACCTAATGATGGGTGGTTTGGTTAGGCTTATTTATTTAGGTACTTAGGGACTATTGCTTTTTGCAGGCACAATGCCACGAAAATATAAGCCCAGCCAAAAGAAGAATTATAAAAAATATGACCCAAAAGTAATAAACGTAATAAATATAATAAATTTTAATATATAAAAATAAAATAATAGTAATAATTTTTTTCTAATTATGACATTGGGGTCCAGTATATAGGATAGTAGGTTTGAGTAGGTATTTTGATTCTCCAATATTTACTTTCTGCACTTACTAATCTTTTGACTCGGCTAAAGTCGAAATAGGTAGGTAGTTGCTTTTTTTGTTTTTTTATAGGTTTAATGAATCTGATTCAAAAGTCGTTCGTAAGTCGCTAAGGAAGCAATGAAATCTGTAGAGGTATAATGTATTTTACATTATTTCTATAGTACTGAATTTCTTATTTTTTCATTCTTAGTTCTGAATAATATTATTTGGGGGTTTGTGACAACCCTGACCATATTTCTCTATTGTTCTCAATGCCGTCCCTATTAACCCCTATACGTGTATGAATAGGGATAGCATATATTTTAAGTATTTACATAAAAGAAGCTCACTATCAATGAGTTTCGCATACAATTTCATAATATACAAGTTAAGACTAAACTTTTAATGTAGTAAACTAATAGTTGTTGATACAAAATTCATTAGAAAAGGGCACTCAAAGTTGAAAACCATCCCCATTCACCCCATTTTACGGTAACTATTTACCTAACTAAATTCTTCAAGGAACATTTTACAAGACTTTTTATTTTACTTTGGTTTAAATAATACCTATATTATAATTATTTTAATCAGTCTTCTGGTTTTTCTGGCACTTGTACTTCAATTTAATTACAAGTGTTCCTACAATACTCTACTCTACTGGCATGTGCGTGCGTATGGCCAGGCAACAAAATTTGTTGCCTGGCAAAATAGCAATAATATCGGACATAAATAATTGATCTGCACTTTTTGAACGTTTGTCAATGTTTGCAAAAAATGATACAGAGCTGCAAGTACAATTTTGTTCTTGTTTTGACCGGTATAAATATCATGGCCATCGCCTGAAAACACGTGTAAATTCAAATATTTAGTGCGATGGCCAAGTCTATATATTTTTTATATATTTATATAAAACATTCGCTTAAGTAGAGACTGAATAAATTAATAACCGACTTGGTATTACATGGATCTCACAACTTTTAACCGAAGAACAACTGAGTTGCGGGACTTGGTTTTTTTGACAAGTATTGTTTTTGATGGGATTAGATGACAGGAAAACGGTCAAAAATGCAGTAATACCTAAATTTACTGCATTTTAAGGAGCTTCTAAGCAGATTTCATAGAAAAAATACTCTTATTAATAGAGGCAAAAAAAACGTATTGACTATTTTATTTAGAAGAAAATATTTATGCAGACGTTTGGTACTCAGTTTTTCACGTTGCCTTTCACTTCGCATTCAAAATTTTATTCAGTAACTTCTTTCGGATATTTTTTTAGGTTTCTACACTTCAAGCGCGTTTTTATCATAATCGTGTTTTTACTGTTACTGCACTTAAGTGCAATAAACTTAAGTTTATTTGTTTATTTAAGTGCGTGAACAGAAAAAAACCTCCAAAGTGGAAGGAATTCGCTATCTTACAAGAGTTACAAGTCAAGGAACTTCGTAGCATAACATAATACCTAGTTCTTCACAACATTATATTATCTTGTGTTTTTATTTTATCAAGGGAGGAATCATAAGAAAACAATAAATTCTTAACTTACATTATTTATTTGGTTATTAATAAATTCACTATTTACAAAATACCATAGTCTTGTCTTATATTTTCATGAAACTACACAATCTGTCACAATTAGCCAGCCTAAATTAATATACTACTCCCTAGTAAGTAAAAACTACAAAAATGTAACTTACGGTACACATGAAACAACAGTTTATCAGTTCAAAATAGAACATTTCATCTATACTAATCTGACCAACCCAATCTTTATACTAAGACAATAATCTGTGAGATACAAAATGTAAGTGCAATAAATCTATTGTAACTTCAATGATAACTTTAGGTACACTAACTACTGGCAAAGAGCAGCCTAAAAATTCACATTTAACTTATACATTGAAGTCACTCCCTTAGTTCTTCTAACTTATGCTAGTGTTAATTATAAATATTTAGTCGCCGCTACGGGGCGAGCGGTCATTGCTGGCGCGGTCTTTGTTCGCTGTGCCGTTTTGCTGGGGGGATCCGGAGCGGGAGCGGGACCTGTCGCGGGATCCGGAACGTGAGCGGGAGCGAGAACGAGATCGGGACCGAGATCTCGACTTGGTCTTTGGACGCTCTTCACGTTTCACGGAGGCTTCCTTGCTTCGTGAGCGAGATCTTTCCCTGTGAATAGGATTATGTTTAGCAAGTAGTTCGGATAAAATTTGTTTTAATGTCGATGGTTGATTTTTCAGATAATTGTGTAATAAAAAATAATGCAGCCCCCAAAACAGTATTATGAGTTTCATGCAGACAGAAATTGTGGTTACAGTTATATTACAGTGTAAACAGGACGCTTACAATAAAATATTGAATAAACATAAATATGCAAAAATAACTACATACAAACAATAAGTAATGTTAGAGTTACAAAAGGCTCACCTCTTGGCGACAGGCGCTCTTGGAATGCAGAAAAAAATGGAACGAGTTATAAACAAATTGTGCGATCAATGATTTATGAATAAATTGAACAAGATAATTTTGAATGTAACTGTTAGCCA
Source organism: Gymnoscelis rufifasciata (assembly GCA_929108375.1). Lineage (NCBI taxonomy): Eukaryota > Metazoa > Arthropoda > Insecta > Lepidoptera > Geometridae > Gymnoscelis > Gymnoscelis rufifasciata. The sequence goes on along the minus strand of OV815321.1, from coordinate 9,492,268 downwards.
ATGGGTTTTGATTAGCCAGAAAATTTCTGGTATATGTCAGACGATAGGGCTTTTGGCGAAAGTACAGCTACTATTCTGTATTACTGTGAAACATGCATGTATCCATAATTTAATATGTATACAGTTACGACAACTTTTTACAGTAAGCGCCTGTTCCACCATTTCCGAGTGAAGTCGTAGTTAATCGGTAACAAATTTACTACTGTTTAGCTACTCGACACTTTACTCATAGATGGAGAAACATACCCGAACTAAAGCATACTGAGCTTTTTTCAAATGTATGGCAGTTTGATAAAGTTTGAATTTGATACAGAGCAGTAGCGCGAGCAAGCCGTATCGCCGACGATATTGACAGCACAGGACTCACTTGGACTCTGCCTTAGGCGAGCGGGAAGCGGAGCGCCCGTTCCGCGGCGACTTGGAGCGGGATCTGCGGGGAGACGCGGACCGGCGGGCGGAGCGCGAGCGGCTGCGGTCCTTGGAGGCGCTGCGAGCCCTAGCCGGCCGCTTTCGTTTAGTACTACTTCTAGCTAGTATTGTGGATGGACAGTGTGTAGAAATGCAGAAGGCTTATAAGCAAGGTATCCCAAAAGCTATATCCCGTCAGTTATTGAAAAATATTTATAATAAACCGGCCCACTGTTGCTGATGGGCCAGCACCATTCAATTAGTTCATTAAAATTATATATTACTAAGTGAGCACTTAATTAAAGACAATTGTCATTTCTAAAATTGTCCCCATATTTAAGAACAAAGAAATCATTTAGACGTTCCCTGATAAATAATGTAAATCTACATACTGTAACATCCACAATTGTAAAACTCTTAGGAGATTAGCTACAATTTCTTAATAAAAAATATGGTATAATAACAGAAATTGAAGCTAAGCACACTCATAAGAGTAATAATCCATCTGTAAACTTTATAAAAAATTTACAGATACATTGTTTAATTATACCATCTTATGTGTAGCTATAGACTAATAGCAATTACTTACGATTGCAAGTTTTGCTCTGCGCAAGACTTAACACACCTAGCAGAAATACTAGGTTAATATTTGGAACATGCTAGCACAAGATCAAGATTAACTTCCTAATGCTGACATGCAATCATTAAGGGAAATTTAAATATTTTACAATAAGTGTGGTGCAAAATAAGCTTATTACAATGCTAAATTGTAACTACAATTGAATTCAAAGTCAGATGTTCACGATATCTCTTATAATGTTGTGCAGTTCATATTATTAAATTAGGTATGTTTGTTAATATGTTGGAGAAACAAATAAAGATTTTCTATTCTAATTTATTATAATATGTGGAATTAGGAAGGGATAAAACGATATTTCTAAAATTATCAGTCCCTTCAAAGATTCTAGTTAGAATGGTATAACAATCTACAATTAACAATGAACGATAACGCAATGAAAACAGAAAGGAATTAAATAAACGTAACTTTCCAAGGGTCAGTTAACTTTCTACGAATTTAGCTAAAGCAAGAGAAAAATTCATCTACCTACAGCAATATTTTCAAAGGATAACTTACTTGGAGCGTGAACGGGAGCGCGATTTCACGGCAGGCGACTTGCTCTTTGGGCGAGACTTGGAGCGGGAACGGCTGAAATAACAATATACTCATTAAAACCTGATAATTTCATCAAGTCAGACTTGTGATGTTTACATAACATCAGTTGTAAAATTATCATCAAGGTATTCAGCCCCGAAAGATGGTAAAGATATAGTATCATCATGTACATTTGTCAACTTGTTTATAAAAACAGCTGCAATAGGGAAATTTCATACCTGGAGCGACTTCGGCGACGATCACGAGAACGGCTCCGGCTTCGACTTGAGGAAGACCTAGTGCGGCGGCGAGCAGACCGTCTGTCCTCCACCAGGCGAATACGACGACCGTTCAACTCAGTTCCGTCCAGTTTTTCAATAGCCGCGCGCATGTCAGAGTGTGAAGCGAACTCTACCACTCTGAAATAGAAATACGCTTTAAATGCGCTGCTATTGTTAGAGGTAAGTTTAGCACAGAAGTTATGACATCAGTAATTAGGTTATCATCAAGGTATTCAGCCCCGAAAGATGGTAAAGATATAGTATCATCATTACCTATTTATAGTACGCAAAAATGTATTTGTTTTTTTATTTGTAATAATAGCTTACCCTTCATTTCTGTGCTGCTTGTGAGCGTCAGCATAAGTAACTTCGCCAGCTTGACGCATGTAATCTTTCAAATCCTGCAAACCAATGGGCTCATGTTAAATATGTTATCAGACATAAGAAGAGAATCCGCTTGATAGAAAACGTCAGAGTTAGATTTATCATCAAGGTGTTCAGCCCCGAAAGATGGTAAAAAAACGATATCATCATGTGAAATTGAGCATTTATGCCTATTGGGAGTCAAAATGAGCGTGATAATTTTATGTCAATACAGCAGTTTTGAATGCGGTAACCTATCGGTGGTCATCGTTTGGAAACCTAACGAATCGGCAATGATCCGTCATCTTGGATTTTCCTCCATCCTGATTGATTCAGCTGAATAAAATCCAGTAGTTAGTGCGAGCGAAGTTGGGCAACTCCTTATCTTCTGGAATTAGTTAGGTCTGCATTTGTAGCTGGCAGGTCTTACTCGTCCATCCAAGTAAATCTATGGTCATCAGCACTCGTTCCATGTATGTTTTAACAGCATTGGCGGGAAGGCGTCTTGTACGTTCAGCGTGCGTCTTGTATCCTATTGGATTTGGATCGGTCTGGTATTAAGTGCACCTCACCGTATTTCTCCCATTGGATTTAGGACTCTCCAGTCTTTCACTATATGTACCATATCCAAGGTTCAAACAATGCCTCTTTCTCGAATGTATGAGCTAAATCCTAGATGTACTCATATATTTCATAATATGTATGTATCAATTGGCTCAATCATTGTTGTATTTTTATAGTAATTGTAAGTTTGGCGGCTCCTCTCACAAATTCTCGAAATATGGACCGGTGTAATTTCCTTGGTTGGCTTCAGTCCCATCACAAAAGAAATGTCCCGATCTTCAAATGTCCGCAAAATGCTCATTCGATATCGTTTTTATCTAACAAAGACCCCGTTAACAAATTATCGCATACAAAACACCGCATAGACTGAAAACTGATAATAATACCCACAAGATACTATTGCTATTTAGCTATAGTGGGCAAAACTTAGGCAGTGAAATGTAAGTAAAAATAGGAGTTTACACGTTATGGCTTCGCTGTGTGCCCCCTGATTTTACCTTGGCCTGCGGGGTCCAGGGGTTGGTTGGGTCGGGTTGGACACTGGTCGAGTGGCCGGGTCCTCACGTGACGTCACACCTCGCCTCGGGAACGATACCTCCTAACATCGCCATTGACCACATCTCACATCGCGATACATCGGGGACTCAGGGCACGGTACGCCACCTTCTGTTGTTTTTAAAAATTAATCTATAAGCTCGTAAGTTATTTTGTACAGTGTATAAGTTTAAAATAATGTTATGGAAATACTATTTGACTTTGATAACATTACAAAATTTACTACAGGACTGATTGATATTATAATATGTTTTTATTGATTTTATTAGTGTAAAAAAAATGTGTGAAGATCCGATTTTAGCGTCCGTGGGGTCGTTTGGAGGGTGAGTGGTCCACTTCTTTTGAATGCGTCATTCCTCAGGTAATTTGCCATTGCAATCTTTGCTTTGGATTCTTCATGCTTCTGCCCAGATAGTCCTTGTGTTGCCTTAGTTGAGCCAAGTTCCCCAGATTGTGTTGACGTGCCCTGTGCAATGAATAGCCGGTCCAAGAGATGGGTACAAGAATGCCTCAGTGTCCGTCAGCTTTGCGCCCGGCCCGCATGTCCCCGTGTGGTTGACTGTGGTCCCTGGATGATGGTGCGATGATGATGGAGCTATGCTCGACGGATTTCTTACCTGCCAGCTAATGCGGCTTGACAGATTTTCGACGGTAAGACGATACTCGGTGCGTGTTGGCGGTCCATACCTGAAAATAGCGTATTGTAACCAACTTTGTAAAATTGTGCGCATTTGTAAGAACAACGCTAAGCTCATATATGTTAAATTAAAGAAAAGCTTAGTATTATCCTTACATAGTATGGCTTAGTGTTGCATTCTCAGGGAAGATTCTGTTTAATTAAACTTAAGTGCAACTAGATGTGTGACTCAGACCTTGAATTGTTTTAAATTTGCCTAAATATATTGCAATTCCACGCTTATTCAATGTTGGCAAAACTACTACAAGGTCTTAAGTGTCTCAATAAAATAAACAATTTTATCGCGTGAAGATCACAACAAAATCATAAAGACGAACAAACCGACTTTTAGAGTAATTTTAATTATTTTAGAATTTACTTTGGAAATATTAAACAGAACAAATTATATCTTGTATAAAATTTTCAGATAATTTGTTAGATGTGATAATGGCCAGCAGAAATTACAACTAAAATCATTTTGAAATGCATGCTATAACTAAGATAATCTGGTCAAAAAAAACATGCCTAGACTTAAACACTCCGTTTTTTTTTAACATTTTCACAAAACATTTGTTCTAGCCGCGTTACAAAAAGCACAATAAATAATCATCCCTAGATCATTAGGGGGCACCAGAAGACGTGTTTATGTGAAATATTAGTCGCGCCTCAGTTCGTACAGGTAAGTCTCACCGTCTTCGGGCTAGCATTTATGATTTAGGAATGACAGACACAATGAAAGGGATATGTTGCAATATGTAATGTATACAGACGTTTCACGGCGCGGCGCAGGACGTCGGGACGATCCAGAATCACTGCTCCGCGCGCCATTTTTAATGTTGAATGAATATTACCGAAACGGCAATTCGAACATGTGGACAGAAAAACGGCACTAGATAAGATTGCGGTATGTACTGGTGTTTTGGGAGTTTTTTACATGATAATGTCATATCCAGTATTTCGATCCATTATATTATTTCTCTTTATACAACCAGTGCTTTCTCATAATAATGATTAGAATCAAAACACTGGTATGGACTTTTAAAATGGACTTAATAACAGACTTAAGAACACAAGGAAAGTTAGTATTTTATCTAGGCCAGATTTGTTGTTTAGGACTATTACTGTATTTATTATCATGTTTTAATTTTATTGCACACATTTATGAAGACTTGATGGCTTTAAAAAATAATAATTATGGTAAGTCCGCCTTTTAAGTAAAATAATAGGACACAAAGCAAACCCATTTAGCTAACTTTATTATGATACTTCTTTTTAAATTTCGAAAAGACAGATTGATAAATGGAAATTTATGAAATTAGTAGGTATTTATTTTTGAACACAATGAGATCTCAGGAAAACTTATAATACAATGGGCAAGACTAAAATGATTTCAAGAACTGCTGAAAACATACACATTATTATGCTGCTAAAATAAAACTCATGTGATTGAGAATTATTTAAGCAATGTTAATTTTTATACAGAAGCCAAGTTTAAAATAATTGTAAACCTATTTACATTAATTAACAACATTGGTTATTTTAATTATTAGATTTCCCTGAAATGTTTTTTTTTTCCTTAAATTTGGCCTCTATATAACAAACTGTGCATGACACCAAACTCAACAATCAAACATATTATTTTTATAAAAAAACGGCTTGCAGGGAAAACTTGCACTATTAATGCTAAAAAGACAATCTAGCTTTAAATACCTAAATCTTATCTCATGAAAGATTTTTAGTTACAAAGATTTCACAAGTACATTATATTAGATAACATAGAATACTTATAGGTGTTTGTGATAAAGTAGATTAAAATAAAAGTGTACTTGTTATTTTAGAATTATTTGAGAAATACAAATGTTACATTCACATCTATTTGAACATAATTAAAATCATAATGGATGAATGCCAGTTACATTGCAAAAATCCTTATCTTCTGTTAAGACAGTAAATTTATTTATAATCACATCTTAACAGGTGTAGGATGTCCACTGTTCGACGTAAGCCTCCTTCGTAGACTTTAAGTTATTTCGATTAGAGGCAGCCTGCATCCACCTTGTACCTAATTTATTTAATATTGAATTGATTATTGAGTTTGTTGCCATCACAGCATTCTACATTATACAGACGGTTCAGGGCGGAAGGGGCGCCGCGGTGGCGGCTGATCCCGACTGCGCCAGCGGTCGGAGCCGCGAGGGTTGCCCCGGGCGCGCTCCACAGACACCCTGCGAGACAACCAGGAACCAGGTGTAAGCACTCACTCGTAACGCGACCGGCCGCGGTCTCTGTCAGAGTAGCGCTCGCGGCGGTATCGGTCGGCGCTCCGGTCGATGCCTCGTGCCGGCTCCACCACGACCCTGTGTATTCCGGCTCGGTTAGCACTGCCTGTTCTAGTCTTGCCAGGATTGACTCCGAGGTTCAAGGGGAAAATAACTAATATTTACTCTCTGTTTACACCAAATTATTACTGATTTTGGGGTATGGACTTCTTACATGGTTGTTAGGGACTATGAATCAAATATTCATTAAAAAGAAAAAAAAAAGCTTTAAAATGTTGTGAGTTTAACAAGACAAAGGATGTTGAGGGGTTCAGGAGTCAATCGGCAAGATGCTTACAATCAATCAAATTTGTTTACAAAGCAAACCAAATTAATAATTTTGATATAAAGTTATTGGTGAGGCAATGCCAAGCCAAACACTTCCCCTTCTAGTCAATGTCCATACTTCATACACGCAGTCCATGCCTCACAACTTTATCATACAAATATATTTAATTTCTTATCTTCACACATAAATGTGGAGCCGGCTTGATAAGTAATGTAGGTAATTATTACAACACTGAAAACATACAGCATGTCAAATTTATTGAGAATTTAGTATGGTTAAATAGTGAATAGGGATGACTGCACTGTAATGCAGATCTTGGCAGAAAGAGAAGTGAACTAGAAATGAACTTATAGTCTTAACTCATCCTTGTTCACACCCTAACCAGCAGTACCGAGAATATGATTGAACTAAGTTATTACCTTTCACCAAGCAGTTCTTTGCCATTTAGTTCATAGACTGCATCATCTGCATCTCTATAATCTTCGAATTCCTGTAAACAATTGTGTAAGTTTAGACATCATCATTGAGTTCAATTTATGATCAAAGTTGTATAAAATGTAAGTTATTCGAAACAAACTTTTATTGTTTTACTTGTTATATGATAGTCATAATCATGACAGTCATTGTCACATGTCTATATCTGTTATGATTCTTCATATTTATAGTGAATAATGTAATTATATTACAAATTATATTTTAAAATCTGACTCAGTTGTAAAAAGGGCATTCTTACCACAAATCCATAACCATTCTTGATAAGCACATCATTGATTCGGCCAATGCCCCGGAAGAACCTCTCCAGATCCTTGTCTCGGACACCATGGGGCAGACCGCCCACATACACTCTTGAACCCCTCATCTTCTAACTAACCTACAAGTAAATACTAACATCAATAACAATACCACTTACCACGAATCCATATCCGTTTTTGATAAGAACATCTTTAATCCTCCCGAAGCCCTTAAAGAATTTCTCCAAATCTCTATCTCTGACACCAAAAGGCAGACCGCCTACGTAGACTCTTGAACCCACCATGGTCTACCTACAAGAACACGCACAAGGTCAGGACTAGATCTTAGTACACCTAGATGGCCAAATACGTTTCCCGCCTGTAGCTTGAAAAGGTAAATAACGAGCTATCCTACCGTAATGGGGACCTACCTGGGTTCAGAAACGGTTGGAAAAGGAATAGGGAAAATGTGAAACTAGTCTACGGTGGATGAATCTACACAAAACGAATCTGTGGGAGAAAGACATGTAATTTTGTACCCAAACGTGACAAACGATTATACTAAAAGTCAAATAATGCAACCAACTTACACACAAACGACTAACAACAGTAAATTCTGTAAATCTACAAAATAAAAAACCACGCGCGATCGTACCTAACCAAGCGTCATCACATCACCGAGCAAGCCCGAATTTGATCAATATGGCGGACAACGCGGCGGCGTTTCTCCCGGATCTGAATTCCTCTAGTTTACAGCACTTACCGCAGTCGCTCACTTTAATCGTAGCCCTGATACGTTACAGCACATTAATACACCAATTGAATACGAAAAAATATAGATTTAGCACAAAAATAGCGAGAAAATCGCACAGACACGTGTACAATTCCTCCGCATCCGCTTCGTCACGTCGCAAGACAAGACAGAAAACGAGCGAGAGCGAGAGCGCGGCAGCGTACGAAAATAGGGATGCCTATGATAATAAAATTTCGATAACTTTTTAGAAATTATCGATACAATCGTCTTTTTATACTGGTGAGGATTGGGCTGGCGCATGGCGCGCTGTCTGTGATTTAGTTTAGTAATTAAATTTAGTTTATTAAAGAATATTTATGTTTATGTTGTGTCCAATATTTCTATTCTTTCCAATATTTAATATTTATAATATTGAATTTCAATATAATTTGTTCTAAATATAAATTTTTGCTGTTTTTTTGCAATCATACTTAAGTATTTTTTAAAGATGTTTGTTGTAAATGTAAGTAATCATATACATGAAATACTGTAATTTGCCCCTACTTTAATTTGTAGGGTTCATTTGCTGTTTAGTAATATTATAATATTGTTAATTTAATGTTCAGCAGGCAAGTATAACAATAGGTGGGTTGGTAATAATGTTTATATCATATCAGTGTTTTTTGGCAATAATAATCTGCATAAAAATACAGTGTTATTAAATTTATTTAAACTATCGAAATTGTTTAAATGTCGATATATGTAATATTCATTTTCACACCCCTACAGAATGAGGACAAACGCAAACGGAAATACGACCGAATGAGCGAGAATGAATGTATGTATTATCAAATAATAAAAAACAGTATGGCAATACATACTGTTTTTTACTAGTTAGTTACATATTAGGTAGTTAGTTTGTGAATGAAAATTTAAGTGATCACATGGTTGTGGTTTTTGTAATAAAATATTTTTAATTTATCAAGTCCATAATCTGCCGTTCTGTTAAGCAGATTTCCATTTGATTTAAAATCGACAACTGCTTAAATTTAATGTACTAATAATAAAGAACTATTTCACCATCTTGGAGTAATTTGTCAGTGGTTAATATATAGGGCAATCTTGGTCCGTCAGTCGCTGAAAGTTAACTTATCAGTAGACTAAATAGCTCTATAATTTAACCATTGAAAAATTTACCTCGGAGATGGTGGAACAGGTACTACCTGATAATATAGTCATATTCCACCATTCCATTTGAATGAGAATTTCGGAAAAATGCTTCTTATTCTTATGAGCGATAGATGATAGATGATAAATTATGTATGTATATGTATTATACATACATAATACAACCGTCATTCACACCATTACAGTACAGTACACCGCCATTACAGTATTATAATAAGTTTATAACTCATCTCTAGATTTAAGAATGAACTGAATTTTATTAATTTTTATTGCTTTTGATCGACGATTCACGGTAGGGTTGGCGATCTGAAATAGATTAATCGAAAAATCTATTTTACGAGCCAAAAATATCGATTTTTTAATCGAATTGTAGTATTGGATCGATACATCGATGTTTTGGAATAAACCATACCATTAGTTGAAGGCCCGTATTACAAGAGTGCTGCCCCTGCCCCGGTTAATTACTCAAAATCTCACGAGATGGCTGTGTGTTATGTCTACTTTGCCTCACTTCTCTTCAATTAAAGAAAGTAACGTTTATAATTTCTTAAAAATCTTTTTGTATCTGTGCTGTAAATATTTTAGATATTAAGCATTGGGCTACTAAATTATCTGTTTGTTTTGTAACAATTAATTTTGAACATAATGTCTTCTAACAAACTTGTCTTGTAACCTGAACTGATATTTTGATATGGAAATAAAAATAATTGTCAATTATAATATTTGTCTTGTTGGAGTTTACTCCTTAAGAAACGATTTGAGTTATAAGGCCCGGTATGGAAATTTTATGGGGAGTAAAATCAAGTGTTAACAAAAAAGTTGAGGCGTTACGTAGAAAGAGACAAACATATATATCTGTAGGATTCAACGTGTAAAAGAATGAGATGGAATACCGTCGAAACGTCTCGTTCGAAATAAGAACTTTAACGCATTTTGATTGGTTGTTTGTTGTGTCTCTGGAATGCGAGTTACCATTTTTGACATTCGAATACGCGTTCGAAAAAGTATTCGTCTAGCATTAGCATTCACTTCGAATTTCTTAGTGAGTAGAGGTGAGAGTGCAAAGTTATTCAGTAAAATCATCAATATTTACAAAAAAATTTGGCCGGACGTTTCTTTTTCACTTGGATATCGTCTTACAAAGATAGCTTTTACGTTTTTGTGCAGGGAACTAAAACACTTGACGAATTTATGGTCCTCTTAACGCGTTTCTTTGAAACATAATATAATAAGTACCTTCTGTTATTTATTAATTAAAATATTAAAAAGAAGCTATAGTTTCGACACCTAATTAATTTGTTCTTTGCAGTACTTAAGAATGATATTATAATTCAAAGTGAAAGAAATCAATCATCCTAAAATTGGATTTGTATAAATTGAACACAATTATTATTATTTTGTAACATACTTTATGACTAATACGCTAATATAAACAATCCGAATAATTACAGATATATGTTTGTTTCTCTTATCATTTTAGCAGATGCGTTCATGTACCCTTTTTTTCTATTCGATGTACATTATATCATAATATCGTTCGTAAGTAGTATCCTCCAATCGTGCGTCGTAGCTGACACACACACACACACTTTTTTTTAATAAAATTGATTTATACTTACATTGTAAAAGCAATGTTTGAGAAAAGATCGATTTTTTGGATATGTGTTTGTGAAACGATTGTTCAGGTCACGATTCGAATCGATCTTTTTCGGAAAGAATTCTCATCCCTAATTCACGGCTATGTAGCTAGTTGCCAACTTTTACCAGAGGTAATAGAGTACCTACTTTATAAAACGCAAATGGGTCATTCTCAAATACGGTCAAAATCTATGTCCCACCAATGAACTTGCGAACTGTATAGTTTTTGTTATTAAATGTTCTAGATTTCGTAAGCTAGATTAATAAGGAAAAAGCAATCAAGACCGTTTTTAGATTAAGTGGCTAAAAAAAAGTAATACCGGTTTTTGTTCTAAAAACGTCATTACCACTCATGTCACAAAGGTGCATTTCATGCTATATCCTTTATAACCTACAATAAACTTAAAACTAAAATATTGTCAAGTTATGTGTGCAAATATTGTTCTTTAATATTTTAACAATACGTTCCAAAAATAAAAACTTATTTTTTTTTACTAAAATGAATAAAAAACGGCATCAAACAATGTTCAAAAAAATATCGTCATTTATGCCAACCGTGCTATTTTGTAACACTATAAAAAAACGGAATACGTTAAGAAGCATTGCATGGCAATTCTGGACACTCCCCCCGTCTTTCTGTTTGCCGATGCACTTTAAAGTGGTTCAATGTGCACATAGTTCTCACATTTTAAGTTTTAATTTGATTCTCCTAACTTTGTCACGGCAGTCGTCATTACCCGTTTCAACTATATCTAGATAAATAATGCTTGTTGAGTTGTTTTTAAACACTCATAAGAAAGGGGTTGTGAACGCTAAACAGCTCTCCGCTTTTATCCGTTGCAACTTAACAAACAAGTTTGTAAAATTGAAATTTGTGGAAAAAACGTGTTACCAAAATGACGTTAAATGAAAAAGAGGAATGGTGAACGTTGCCAAAATGATTTATTATCTTAATATAAAGTTTAATTGTTCTTAAATTGTGTTTTGTTTAAAATATAATCTGGATCTGGATTGGACATTTTAATGCAATAGACATATTACGGGCTATTATAAATTTTGAAACAAACATGGTTATTAACACTACCTATTTAGATTTATTAACTAATATTCACCATGACGGGGCTTGCCGTATTAGGATGTGGTGGTACGAGTTCGTGATACCATAGGCCACGGTTTACAGAAAAGCATTCTGACAGATATCTCCACGCTTGAATCACATCACCACCCTCTGCAATTGAATTCAGAAATACCTGCTCTGTCAAACCGGGCGTAATAACTCTGAGATGCCGACAGTTTACAAGCTGAACTTACTCCTGTATGGGTATAAGCAAACTCAGAGTCGCTCAATCAGCTAAGGAGAGCGCTATGACCCCAAGCATTACGTGATCGAATCAGAAATGAGAAGATACGTAGAAGAACGAGGGTCATCACCGACATAGCTAAACGGATTAGCTCTTTAAAGTGGCAGTGGGCTGGCCATATTGCCCGTCGAGCAGATGGTCGTTGGGCTGAAAAGTTCTCAATTGGAGGTCCCGTATCGGCAAGTGCAGCGTAGGACGTCCACCAACTAGATGGACGGAAAATTACTACCAAAATATTTACCAAAGTACAAAAAATATAATTATTATTATTTTGAATCGTTGTGATTTGAAACTGTATGCAACGGAAATGGAAATAAGATCTTAAACGCTAACAAGGTTTAGCAACTTTGCGCGACGCCAGTACTTGGATGGGTGACCGCCCGAACAAAATCTTTTTGCAAAGTATTTTATTTTGTTTTTTTTTTATTCTTCTTATTCTTTTGTCGATTTACTGAAGTTTCACTTCTATCGTGAGTGAATCGCACACATACCTTTTTTAAATTTGCTATTGTATATTTATTATGTACATCATTGTTTGTTTTAACAATATATTTATAGTGATAAAAATAGACTACCTACCTGGATTGTATTGTAGTTATACGCCAGTTCCTTAAAAAATATTGATTCATATATCTAAAAGTAGGTAAGTTGATTTATTTTTCGGTATGTTTTAAGTGGTTTTAATAATACAACTCTTGAAATCACTGTTTTAGATTTGATATTAAACTAAATCTTGAGAAGCTGTCACTATCGGCAACACTTCGTCATTAATAAAGTCATTATTGTCTACAGATCATCATTATCGCCAACACGAAAAATTTTAAATATTCAATATTTTGAAAAATAATGATTTATTTGAAGTGCCTCTTGTTCAAAAATGTTTGATTGCGACAAACTTGTATTTAAGCTTCAATTAGAAGCTGCAGCACCAGTTTCGTTGACGAAAAATAAATCTATGGAGGAGAAAATTGCTAGGATAATCAGCCAAATATTGATTACGAACGCACAATTTTTTTATTTTTTTTTAGTTTTCGTTAAGCTTTCATTTGACCACAATCTCACTTGATGTAAAGTGACGATGTGGTCTAAGATGGGTCATGAAGACCTAGAAGGTAGATAGCTTTTCCGGGCCACATTACGAAACACAAAAAAGTACGACTTATTAAATGTGTTATTGTTTTTTAGGGTTCCGTATCCAAAGGGTTAAACGGCACCTATTGCTGAGACTTTGTCGTCTGTCACCAGGCTGTATCTCAAGAACCGTGATAGCTACAGAGTTGAAATTTTTAGGGATGCTGTATTTGTGTTGCTGCTTAATCAACAATTACTAAAAACATAAAATAAATACATAATTATAGGGGTCATACGAGAAACGTGATTTTTACAATGTTAACTAACGTTGTGCGATGCTAGTACTTGAATGGGTCACCACACTGACTGAAACTTTTGCACTTTTAAAATGTTCTTTTCTTATTGCAAAATGATTATAACTATACACGGAACCCAAGTCCATTTACTCTACTTTTCAAATTTATTTTTAACAGAAATATATTATTTTAATTACGTCAGGCCTGGCGCACTCCGCGCTAAAGCGTCAAAACATACCTACGACGCGCTGCGGACAGTTGGCAGATAGCCGTTAGGCCTCGGTCTCGAATTTTGCGGGCAGCGGGGCGGCGGCGGCGGCGGCGCGGGAGCGGCAGGATCTTATGCGTATCGTCAAATGGACCGGGTCTCGAAAACAGCGGCGCGGGAGCGGCGCGGGGGTGGGCAACGAGCGGTGCACTCCAGTCGAGCGGTGACCGTCCCGCGTTGCGCGTCTGCATTGTAGTATAGTGTTGTACTTTTTTTTAGTGACGTATCAAAATGTCCTCGGACGTGCAAGAGCAAATTATTTCGGCAATCTTTGAGAGGAGACCCATATGGAACAGCAAAGATGTGAACCATAAAAATAGAAGAATAATTAATCAATTATGGGAAGAAATAAAAAACGAACTGAATATTTATAATTTTTCTGCTGGAGATATACCTCTAAAACTTTTTGAATTAATTCCAGACTCTAAATCACTCTTGATAGTTTCTAGAATATAGTCAAAAGTTTCTACACTCATTCTGGAGTAGTCGTAGAATTTATCGGGATTTTGTCTCTGTTCTTCATAATTTCGATAAAACTCGCCATTTATTTTCCTTGCCCTATAGTAGGGATCCACTTCTTCTTTTGCCCACAATAAATCGAGCGTTAGGAATACATTTGAATCAAAAAGATGTTGTCGCCGATTTTCAGACACTTCGTTTGCGAATGTCGACAACACAACCACGAACACAACACTACACCGCTACAGTGCCGCGCGATCTGCCCGCTGGTTTCGAGAACAGGTATGCGTTGCCCGCCCCTCGCCCGCGCCGCCGCCGCCGCCGCCCCGCTGCCCGCTAAATTCGAGACCGAGGCCTTAGGGAGTCACGCGTGTGTTATCTCAACGCGCGCGCCTTTCGCAAGCTTTTTTAGTTTTTATTAAAAAGGCTTTATAAATTTAAAAAAGTTAGCCATTTGTAATTTTCTTATTGATTATTATGTATATGTCATTATTACTTTGTATGCAGGTCAGTCAAATAAAAGATAATCAATATGAACTATGTATTTTTATTTATTCGGATTAGTAAATCCGGGCACATTATTACATGACTGTGTTTGTTTAAATTAATACAAACCACCTGGTCAGCTCCTATACTTTACCTATACAATAATCTAAATTAAAATAATATATAGGTACCTAGTTTGCTTTACTGAAAATAGAAGAGAATATACTTTATGATATTTAAGGTGCTGGCTCCTGGGCTATCTTGTTCGAGTCGGTCGTATGTCATTCCAATTTTATTCGCGTATAATATATATACATATACCTACACATACACACCAAAACAAAATATTTACTTTCATAAACAAGGTACATACCACTAACGAATATTCTTAGATAAAAGTGCCTTGCCTATGCAGATATTTAAAAAGTTAAATAGTTTTCTAATATACCACTTTCTTTTAAGACCTAGCCTAGGTTTATTTGAAACGTCATTTGTTTACAAAAATAGAGTAAAACACATCTAGCTGTTAATTCAATAGTCAGATAAAAATATTCTTGTAATGACAACCCTGATGTCGATGTCGTCAGAAAAGGTAAGGGTTACGCGATAGAAAGAGAGGCAACATCTAGGTGAATATAACTGTAGGTAACTAGCGCTGTGCGATTTGAATTGAACTTAATTGTGTTGTAGAAAGGGTCGCTATTCCTTTAATTGATTTTTCGGAGTGCGTCTTCTGTACTTGTACTATTATGTATTCTGTGATTACGTTTAGATTCATAGTTCAATTCAACAACACAAATCAAGTTTAAATAAAGCGTTGATCTTTTCTTTCTCCCTATTGAAATAAGATAATGACGGAGTAGCAAATAAATTAATTATCTATATAAATAAAAATTAATTGTTGTTCGTTAGTCTGATTAAAACTCGAGAACGGCTGAACGGATTTATTTTATCATCGTCTTGAAATGTTCGTGGAGGTCTAGGGAAGGTTTAAAAGGCGAGAAAAATCGAATAATTGCCGGGGAAAAAAAAACCCGTGCGAAGCCGGGGCGGGCCACTAGTTTTTAATAAATTATCAATACCACTTTATGGCCACTTGACAATGCCACATTAAATATGTATTAATATTGTTTATTTACATTATGACATGTCTATCAATTTAATTATTGAACTATACCTACCTAGTTTGAGTAGTTCATTTGAAAATACCACTAGGTACCTACACATCAGCAACTTTTATATATTATTTTTGTTATTTTATGATGGAGTTTTAAAAACATTATAATTTAGATATTTTTTACTTATTTTTATAATACATAAGTTGGTAATTCCACTATTTGGCATCTCAATCTATACTAATATATAAAGCTGAAGAGTTTGTTTGTTTGTTTGTTTGTTTGTTTGTTTGAACGCGCTAATCTCCGAAACTACTGGTTCGAATTGAATAATTCTTTTTGTGTTGGATAGTCCAGTTATCGAGGAAGGCTATAGGCTATATAACATCACGCTACGACCAATAGGAGCAAAGATATAGTGGTAAATGTGTAAAAAACGGGAGAAATTGTTTATCTTTGAAGCCTTCCGTTGCGTGCGCCGTGAAAACGGTTCAAGATACACAAAAAATATGTATTAAAGAATAATAGCTCTTTTAATGATCTAAAAAACAGTCCGCGATAGTATATGTCTATCTTTTAAGATTAACTTTTAATCTTTATTCAAATAAATATGTTGTTGGTTAAGAGTACTTCATCCATTATAACGCGGGTAGCACCGCAGGACACAGCTAGTGAGTTATATTTCATAATTGCAAGCCTTGTCCTGTGTCTGTTACTATTTTTTATGTGTGTATATTATAGACTTAATATAATTTAACGAAATCAAGTGTACAACATGTAACATTATGATGAATAAATAAACTATAAATAAGTAAATTTTGTTAATTCACTTTTAGGTAATCTATACATATATTAAAAAGCTGAAGAGTTTGTTTGTTTGCACGCGCTAATCTCAGGAACTACTGGTCTGAATTGAATAATTTTTGCACTGTAAGATTTTTGTCTAGAAAATAGGCTTTTACCGCGGCAAAATGCATACAGCCATAAATACGGGCAACGCCTAATATAACTACTTTTATGAGTGTTCATAAAAATAATGTCACTTTTTTAAGTTTGTGACTATAAAGTGAATAACTGCACGTGCACTTTAAATTCACAATCTTTAATAAATTAAATAAGAAAGTAATAATAACGAAAAACAACAACAAAAACCTACCATAATGGATTTGAATAAATAAAAATTATAAAATAAATAAATATTTCCGGACTACTCACACACCTAACTCCAAACTAAGCAGAGCTTGTACTATGGGTGTTAGGTGACTGATACATTTCTTTTTTGAAATTCATACATAATTATGATACATAGAAAACACCCAGACCAGAAATTATAGAAAATAATAAAAAAACAAAACATTTAATCAATTATTTTATTTCCATTCCAAAAGCCAACATGCCTTATGAATACGTTTACTTCCCCTCATTAAATGCATAACTACAGAAGTCCTAGTCTTCATTCTAATTTAGATACAAGCTAAAACAGAGTCTTTTCATGACAAAAACATTGAAAACCGCGACATCTGGCGTGTTGTAACCAAGTCTTAAAAACATATTATATTACAATTGTGGCCAACTTTACACCACTGAACAACGCCAGATTTGTCATTAATTTTAATTATCTGTTTTAATGCTTTCATCAGAATATACTCAGGTTAAACCTATCGGGAAATATGACACACTAGGCTCTTATCTGCGAATGCAATAGAATTTACTGTTTAAATTGAAAGTCGCCCCTTCGCTGTGGTTTGCAATAATTAAACAAAAAAAACTAAATTTATTAATGTACGAAAGTCCTCAAAATCAATTTATTAAAAAAACCACAGAGAAAGTTCTCGTAATTCTAAGTTAATTTTATTTTTAACAGCACACTACACTCATTCAAGGCAGCTTTTACAATTTGCTGTTTTCTCTAAAAGTATTTTACAATTTGCTGTTTCTAAGTACTCATAGCAGTTAAATATTCAGGCAAGTTTCGTACAGTCACGATCAAAGTCGCAATCATAGATTTTAAATTTATAAAAATGTACCTATGTATGTTATGTACCTACTAAGACGTTTTATTGAATAATCGACAATGTAAACTTTCTAATATAGGCGCACACATTAGTACATCAATGATTTTATTAGAAATTTGGTGATACTAAACCTATGATTACTGAAATGATCACAAGTATATAGCCTGATCCATATTCAATTGAGTAAACACTGACCCGTACTTTATAACTTTATAAATAGAGGGAATTTTATAAATTTTCTCACAATGACATGGTTGGTTACAATGGAATAATTATATTTTTTTTGCGAGCGTTGATAATAATTGGCCGAAAACTATAAAAACTATCTTTTTATTATTCATCAAAACTATAGTCTAATAAAATAAGATTATTAAGGCTATATTTTTAAAATTTATGTAAATTTATTTGAATTAATTGAAACTCGCGTTGAAAAATTTATAACAATATTATTATCATTTCTATCATCATTATGGTATAATATATATTTATGTTAAATGGTTTAAAAGTATTGCTTGGCAATAACCACATCGGCCCATTTAAATGAAATAAATATTATAATTTTCATATTTCATCATATTTGATACCTAAGTACTTATACATATAAAAATGGCTTTCATCGTTGTCATACAAATATTTAACCATCTATAAAACAAATATAACAAATAATATAATATAAAAAGTTTGCATTACTCATTTAAATTAAGTTTAGGAGATAATTATGGTCAACATTAAATGAGTAACAACAAAAATGCTATTGATTCTAATTTTATAAACTTGTTTTTATTCTGAAAATCAACCTATAGTAATTTTTTATTTTATTTTAGTCGTTTATAGTGTATCCGAAAACAATGTATTTTGTAAAATATGCAGTAGGTATATGAAATTAATTCCTGTAGGTCGTTTATGAAATGTTACATAATGCCAGTCACAATAGAATTTGTTTTTTTAACAAGTCCATAAAATTAGAATCACCGACTAAATAGTCTCGATTATGTCACCATCAGTCTCACAATAAGCAAATGATATCCAAGGCATCTTGTTTCTTTTTTTAATATATAGTAGAAAATAGCCCCATATAATTTATAAACAATATTTTTTATCGAAAAAAACTATAAAAGTAGCTTTCATAAAAATATTGAATCATTTTGATATTGTAGGTACCTACTTGAAAACATCCTTTCACACACTTAAACACACACACCTATTTAAGTAACCTAATAAATACTTGTACTAAAATAGGCATGCTTAAAATCTACCTTCAAATTCAAACGAACTAAAAGTCAAATTGTTAGTAACTTAGTATCTAACAAACTAACTAGTTTGAACTGCATCTGATACAGATGTTTGATGTCTATTATTATTTGAACTCTTTGATGAGCAATCTAATTTACCTACTTAATGATTTTAAATGCTTTCCTAAGTGTCAATTCAAAGATACTTTAACATAATACTAATGTCACTGCAGTGATTTTGTCAATATTTTTTATCATGGTCACTATGTGTTAGTAAAAATTCAATCTATTTAACACTTCCAAAAACGCTGTCAAAACATCAAACAATTCCTCATTCTTTTCTTTGTTAGTATATAAAATTATTGCTTTCTAGCAAACATTGGACAACGCCAACACATCTCATCCGTATGCAACAGCATAATACCATATCCAAAAAGTCATTACCGTGCGGTTATAAAAACCCATAAAATTGCATTTTGCAATAAGACACATCTAACAGCCATTTTGAATAGCCAAATCCGTGCTAAGCTAAGAACTTTTTCTCGCAACTTGTACATAAGAGTCGCGTCAGCTAAGTGTCAATGTCAAATTTAAATAGACATTGCTATTTCACAGTGTTCTAAACACTATAGAGTGATATTCTATGATTTATTCAGGACATTGTCTGTGGTTGTTTCAGACGGGTGGTGGTCCGCGTACGTAGCGTAGTTGCGGGGTGAGTGTTTGGGCGAGGGAGTTGAGAGCGTCGCAGCAGCGCGGGCGCTCCACCAGCCAGGCTGCTAGGAGCAGGGCGACCAGGCACAGTTGTATGGGGATGGAAGATCGCATCACGCGCCACAGCCAGCCGCCGCGAGGACTGTAGTCTGGGTCGCCGGCGCCGGTTTTACGCTTCCCTGCTACGGCGGTTATGGTTTGGTCCCTGTTGGAAAATATTAATTAGCTTGGAGATAAATAATGCAGATAAATATACGACAATTTCAAAATGATTTATTTTTGCTAGGTAATTACATAAAACAACAATACGTTAACCACAGGGTAAATTCGAGTTGGTCTTTCTTTCATGACCTGTTTTGTTGTCATTGTATTTTTAGGGAAACCACAGGCAAACAAAACTTTAAAAGGTTATTTTTATTAAGTAGGTAGGTAATATAAAATAAATATTGTGACGAAATTCTTTTCAAGTTTTTTTTAGCTGAGTTGGCTTTAATGATTATAATAATGCTTGTTCGAGTTATTTTACTTACTTGACTTCATCTATTTTCAGATCTGGAATGCTTTGCTCGACGAGAGCTCTGCACGATTCTTGTAGAGTGCGGACTTCGTTTTCAGTTTGCTCCATACGCTGTTGAAAATATACAAAATTAGTAGATGCCAATAGTTCTTATTTATTTGGTAATGTTCTATGATTTGTATGCTGCACGTTGCACCGCGTTCTGAAAGGCATTGAACCTAGGATCACCTTATATGCAAGCATCGACGTGAGTTGCAAAGTTTCAACGGTGCGTCGTATTCCAAAAAAAACATACCTCCATACAATATAGCCCTCATCAGAGAGCGTAATGAAGGCCACAATAAGTAAATTCCGCCAGAGAGCTGGTGTTGCATGAGGTCCGAAATTTCAAATAAAATTGTCTCTATGGTTATACGTAAAACTAAACTATTAAACAAACCTTAGTGATGGCCCGATGAGCCGGCGAGTTGGGCGCCAGAGCGGCCTGCAGGCGGCGAGCCAGCTCCCGCAGCGCGGTGAGGCGACGAGCCCGCCGCCCGGCACCGTCACTGTCGCCGTCTGAGATTCCCGAGTCTGATAGGGAGTCGCAGGTTGAACTACCCTGTAAAAGATAATATGCATTGAAGAAGAATAATTTATCATGATATTAGCAAGGAATTATGGTCTTTTTGGTCGCAATTTTGAGCGCGCACACTGCAGTGGTCAGGTTCGCCCACCCGACCTCGGTCTAGTCACCTGCAGTTTCCGTACTCTGTCCTGAATGTAGGAATCTGCTGCCCATTTTCTAGATTATTTCCATAGGAACATAACAGGATACTATCTACTATACCTTCTTCTTGTCCACGAGCGAAGCTGCCAGCTGGCGTATCTGCTCGACAACTTCGGTCTGGTCGCCAGCAGTGCGCTCGCGCAGGGACTCCAGCGTGGCCAGGTCCCCGCGCAGCGCGCCTTGTAGCTCGCGCAGGGCACCTTCCCATTCTGCCCAGGCGCAAATCGCCTTCTCCAGGGAAAGGAGTTCTGTCGAAGTCCTGTAGAAAGAAGTTAAGTTGAGGCAGGTAGTGATAGACATTTCGCGGAAGCACTCGCGCGGGCTCTATGTAAGAAGGTCACCGTGAGTTTTTTTGGTCAGTAAGTCAATACTCTGCGTCAAAAGTCGACAAGGCATAGATGACGCACCACGACACTAATTTCAACTTGTTCCAGTCCAGAACTTATCTAATTCTGTGTGGGGAACTGAATTCAGCACGGTCATCTCGCGTAGGAGTGTATTGTGTATTACTCTTCTGCCTAGTTAAGCTAGTTAGCTAGGCCTAATCGCCCTAACTTCTTGATGTAGCCGGGCGGGACCAGGTGTTTTACACAGTCTTTTAAGCATGTTTCCAATACCAACCTGTTGTGCGCGTCGTCCCACGCTGAGTGCAATGCAGCCAAGTCTGTGGCTAGACCGGTGTCGTCAGAATCGGTGTCACCGAGAGAACGCTTCACCGATACATCCAGTTTCAAAATTGACACTTTGCATTCAAGGAGGCGGGACATGCGCTCCTGAAAAAGAAAACAGACATTAAATATGATAACAAAAAGTAATGACAAAGTTGGCATGTTGTTTAATTACATTTTAAAATCTGACTGGTCAAAATGAGCCCAAACGCCTAAAAGACCGGTAGTCTGCAAATGATTATAATGTTCTCTACAAATATTACGATAACTTACCTATCACGTAATTTGGCAAACTGTCCCGCAACAAGCACGATAGCATTTAAATTATATCGAATACTTCTACCAAATATTAATTAAGATAACAAGGCGGATAGAATCTTAGTGCAAGTAACTTTTGTAGTAATTTATGTGCTTAACTACGCGAATTACGATTAAAAAGAGAAATGGCAATAGCTTTATTACTGTTGTTTATGGTGCAGTCTGTTTTCACTAGTATAAAATACTGAAAATACGTAAAATCTAAACAAATTGGCTATTGCACTTTCATTGAGAGAGATCTCAACACTTGAGAGAGATCTCAAAGCTTGAGGTTTTCTCTACGAGATCGAATTAGCATGAAGGGATACGTAGAAGAACGACATAGCAATAAATAGTTCCTTAAAGCGGCAATTGGCAAGCCATATTCTTAGTAGAACAGACGCCCTTTGGTGCTGGATAGTTCTTGAATGAAGACCACAAAACGGCAAACGTAGCGTAGGGCGAACCAACTAGATAACATAAATTAATATCGTACCAAGTAAAGGCC
Organism: Gymnoscelis rufifasciata; assembly: GCA_929108375.1. NCBI lineage: Eukaryota > Metazoa > Arthropoda > Insecta > Lepidoptera > Geometridae > Gymnoscelis > Gymnoscelis rufifasciata. The sequence continues at coordinate 9,469,595 of OV815321.1, read as the reverse complement.
GCCATAGAATATCTTTGAGGACGGCATATGCTAATACATGGGTCCAGCGGTGGACATCCTACTTCTAACAAAACAATGACACGTGTGGTTGGAAACTTAAAACCTTAAGCATCATACTGAAGGATTCGCTAAATGAAACGGAAATGACACCACAAGGGCATATTTGTCGGTATTTCTATAGCCTGGGGCAATATTGTCTTAGTAAAGAAATGTCAAGGTTAGGATGTGGGTTGAAACATATAGTAAGGTTGATCTTGTAATTATTAGTCCCTTCGATAATTCTCTGTGTATGGAGTATACCTTGAATTAAATAGTGCTGCATAAATATAGACAGGATGCGAAGGTGTGTCGCAATCCTTACTTTTCATTCAGAAATAATGGTAGTTAGCTCAAACTCTCTGATGGAGTTCTAGAGTGGAGCGTGTTTGCTGCTGCACGCTATTATCAGAATCACAAAAGTTCTCCACGGATTTGTCTGATAATGGTGATCTCAAATGATCTGATTTAGGTACAAATTTGTATCTCAAGTTCTTCAATTACCTTCAGCTCCTCAATCCTGCGGTGCAGTTGAGCGCGGGTGTGCGGCTGGAGGGCGCAGTCCCCGGGCTCGCAGACATCGTCCAGGGCTTCCCTGAGGGCCGCCATCTCGCGACGGAGCCGCCTGGCGCCGCCGCGGCGGGTGGCGGCTGCGCGTAGCGCCGACCATCTTGCTGATACAGCTAGAACAAAGAGAATTGATGTTTAAAACAAAGTTTTTAGATAAGTATTCCAAGATATTACTATTATATTATAGGTATATAATATAGTAGCAAGTGCTTAAATTCGAAATAGGCCTGATGACTACAAAAAAAAATTGGAATCCTGTTTAGTCTCTTAGCCCGTCCAAAAATAGTAAATACCTATTTTTTGCTTCATCTACCTTCAGAAACCTATGTATAGTATAATTTATAAAGCTCAAATTTGTTTGTTTGAGCTAAACTTAGGAAAAACTATTCACTGTGAGATAGCCTATTTATCGAGGAAGCCTATAAGCTATTTTACAGCGGGAAAATACGTTGTTCTGGCGGGAAAATTAATGGCAACGCCGCGCCGTGGCGTAAAAAGATTTGTTTACAAATCTTCACGGATTAAACTCAATTTCATTGAGCATGCGTTTTATTACAGAAACGAATGCTTTGTATATTTATATAGAGAAGAGCTAAAAGTACATGTTGTTTACTAAGATGCGCTAGTAACCAGGTCGCGTAATAATACCACTAGGTTAATGTGCTGTTAAAATGTCAGGTAGCCGATCTTTAGTGTATTGGAGCGGAACCTCTCCTTTTAAAGGTTACAACTGAAGGGTTTAATAAGTCTAGATTTAATAGAGCCAATTTAATAGGCAACATTTGAAATTTTAATTGTGAGCTGAAGTCAAAAAGTATTTAAAGATTGTACAACAAATAAGTCTTATCTTTATTCGATTATTATTAACAAAATAAATCTAGCACCTACATGATTTGACAAAAAAAAACTATTTTCAATTATTTATTCTGAATCAGTATCAGCGTCGGAACATTCTGTCTTCCCTAAAAGATATGATGGAATGGATTAGAAGGTTTATGGTTTAATATCAATATTTTTTAAGTTAAGTTTAATGTTACTTGATACATATCCCTTTACAACCGGATACCTTTTTTCCCGATTTTTATAATAAAAGCTTTTTAGTTGTAATCTTATAAGTCTAAGGAGCCAAAAAAAACCAGTTAAAAAAATCCTAGGTTTATAGGTAACCTAGAAACCTACCCGCACGATCGTGAGTCTCAGGTCGTACGCTACATACTCACGTACGTGAGGGTTACTAGATTTCGCCAGCTATTTCGGAAGTTTGAAGTAAACTAAAACAACTTTTTGCAAAATCAGCCCCTTTATTTATTTATGAGTATCTTTTTAATCAGCCTTTATAAGAATTACCCTTAAGTTTAACATAAAATCAACACTCTTAGTTACCTTTGGCAATAATCGTAACAAAAACTAAAAATCTTCTAATTATTAAAAAGTCAGCTTTTAAAGCTTATTAGGAAAGTTACTTAAAGATTGCCGTACGATCTGGGATCCTGTTCATCATTATCGTTCCAGTGCTGTGAAGTTTGCTCTTCTTTGTCTCTTCGATCTCTTCGATCAGTGGAACTGTGGTAAAGTAGCGGTCATGGTACACACAGCTTCCGGGTGGGACGCTCTTTAGTAAATGCAGAATCTCAGAAGGTCTAAGCCCAAGCGTAGTATCACCGAACATAGTTTTAGCTCCTCTGTAAATATCAAAGTCCAGCATCAATCCTTCAGTTGTTGTCAAAACGAAATTTTTTAGCCCTACTGGCCTAGGTTTGTTCCTGACCACCTGTCGAAGAACGCACCTGCCAGTAAACGGCACCATCTGTTCATCTATTGAGTAAAAGCCGGGCACTCTCTCAAGTTTATTGCACGCAGCTTTTACTCTGTCTATCATAGGTTGAACTTTCCACAGAGGGTTGTCTTTGTCCGTCGGCGGGGCTACTTCAGAATCCACGACGTGCAGTGCATTGCGGGCTGTTAAGAACCTATCACGCGACATTTGGTCCGTTATTAACTTCAGTTAATAAGTCAAGCTTCAGCTTGAGTCCACCTCTCCAGTACATCGGAATCCGGGGATATGGAATGCACCCAATGATTATGTGTATTGAGAATAACCTCGCGACTTCGACAGACGTAATTTTTAATTCTACGCCCGTATATTTGTGATGATAGATGTTTGTGCATCGGGCCACTTCTTCAAAAAATTCTCTGTCGAAATAGTCGGTGAAATAATCCATTGGGGCTCTCACTGGCTTCACCGGAAGAGACGGATAGTTGTGCGTACAATCCTCAAATAATACCTGACGCCATACCCTTTTTCGCGAAGGTGGACGCGAAGACCGACGTTCCGGAGCTGGTCCCGTACGTGCCGTGGAAGCTGGTAATGGTTCTGGTGCAGAAGGTGGTGAAGGCTCCGGTTCGGCCAGTACATCCTCCAAGCCAAGGTCTTCGAGGATACTGGGTTGGATTTCGTCGTCGTCATCTTCGAAATCGTCGACGTCGGAAAAGTTACCATCTCCCAGGACTTGTAGAACTTGGTCTTCGTTTAAATTTCTTCCTAAAATGACTTAAAAAACACTATTAGTTAATTAAACAACATAAAAACCGAGGTCCCAAAACAGTGCCTAGTACTGCATAGCATTACGGGCCTACGACCGGCGTCATACGATCGTAACAGTCAATTTTCACGACAAGATTGTACGTAAACCCAAACAGATATCACAAAATTAAGAATGCCTATGTACACAACCATGTTTTTATTTGAAAATAAGTATAAAACACCATTACAAAGTTTACAATTACTATTCAAAATAATAACTTACCCGCGGAGCGGCGAGGGTCAAAAAATGCAGCCATCTCAAAACGCGGCTAGCAGGTGACTGACGTCACGCACCGCGCTCTTGTATTTTTTTAGCGAGCGTAAACTTCACTCACGTTCGATCGACGCCGGTTGCGTTCGCGAAAAGTTAACAGTTTGGCGCAAAATTTTTTTTTAAATGAAACTCACGCTTGTATCAAGCCGGTTGTAAAGGGATATTGTAAGTACGGTTGAAAAAATACCTACACATTTACCTCAAGAATTCGTCCATTTATCAAACATCGTTTTATTATTGGCCAAAGGTCAATGGAAACCCAAAAGAAAGATCACTAAGTATTAATGTGTACTTAAATAAAAATTTCCGGACAATCAACACAACAACATCGCCCCGTGGTATTTTTATGCTTGTGTTATGGGGAATTGACATATTAATGTAATAGACATATGTACATACATATATTTTTATTATACATATTAAACACCCAGACCAAGGAAAGAACTTAAATGCTTATCAATCAGTATTCGTATTTATGAGTGGTTAAGTACATTTGCATGTATGGTAGAATTTCCGTACATGCAAATGTATTATAATGTAATTTATTAGAATTAATACGTTTTTAAATGAAATATTGTCATAGTAACTTACGAAAATCCTAGTACCTACTTATCAGTCTAGGTGGTATCTATTACCTACTAGAAAGTAAATTACATTTTAATACGAATTAAACTAGGAAAACTATTTATATAAAAGGGTTAAAATAACGATATAGCAAGTTATGCTATTCCAAGTTTTGTTGTGACACTAATACCCATTAACGCCAAGGATCTTGAAAGTGGTATAACATGTTTATAAGCAGCTAATGAACTTCCCAGCAAAGGTGTCTATTTTAAGAGAGAAAATATTAGCTAAGATATAACGAGGAAACGAAATAGTGGATGACACGGTTAAAAATAACTAACTCGTACCCCAAAATATAACACCATATTGCAATGTGAATGGTATAAACTAGGCGCACGGTTTAAAACTGGACGTTAATTTTGAATTGCTTACAATAAATGAAAAACGCATATGAAATAATTGTTTTAGAGCATATATATCTGTTATCAATATTTGAACAAGTTTGCATATCATAGCCGAATCAGCATGACAATGTAAATTAATCATTGGTACGAAACTATATCTATAAAAAAAAAGAAAAATGTATATGGCCTATGTACAGTACCTATGCTTCGTTAACTGGTAACCTCTTCTGCATACAAACCACCAATGCAAGGGGGATTAAGTTTTTTTTCAATGCTTATTAAGCCTTCATTCCAGCCTTCAGTTGGCAAGGCTTACTGTACATAATAATGCGGCGTTGATGTCGCGTTGGCGCGCTAAAATCACCGTAAACGGGTAATAACGATGTTCTTGTCTAGGTACATAAGCTTTGTGTCGCGCTGCGCGATACAAGATACTGAAGTGACTTAATAGTTAGCCACGCCCATGAAAAAACATCGTCTTCGCCCGAGTACGTTGACGAACATTCGACGAAAGCCGCTAATGTAACTGCACCATAACAAGTGTATTCAGAGCCAAAAGACAACACACAACTCTTATATAAATGTACGTTGCCGATAGAAATATCAATATACAATGAGACACAGTCTTTGAATCTGCCTACACAGGTATGTTGGTATGCAGATTCATAAAATGATATTCAAAGGGATCACTTACAGAAGGAAACTATAAAATCTGATACAGAGTTAAATGCCACTAACGGACGACAAAATCCGGTTGCAAAGGAAACGGATTTTCTATATCTACCAGTAATCTGGCACAAGTACTGACTAACGGATATTATGTATTAATACCTGGTACCTGGATATACATCGAACTATTTGCGATAATTTCTTAAATAGCTAGTTACGGTTACCAGTATAAAGTTTTCTATAGCATTTTTTTTCTTTCAATGAATTACAGTGCACGTAACATGATTCGTTCAAACTTGGCATAATTTCGGCTAGGCGTGATCATTAGTTTTTACTAGTCTGAGTGACTTTGACATTTGTGTATGTAAGAAAGAGACAGCAATATATTTTGCTTAGGAAGAAAATCTATAGAGGACATTTTCTCGTAAAATTGCGAGTTATCAAATTATCAATGTTTTTTTGTGGTTATGCTTGTCTATATACATAGTTTGTTTTATATTAATAAGTAGAGTAGGTATCTATGTCCGGGTTGAAATATATAAATGCCTTTCTATTCTATTATATTTATTTTATGCGTTTGTCAACCAAAAGTAAGGAAAGTCTCATTAATAATCAACAGTCGTAGTCGCCGATAAACACGTGTTGCATAAATGTCTTTGATGAACATATCGATCTAATGTTACTGAATTATGTATCAACCGCTTTTACTGTGCGGATGAACTATAAAGTTAGTTCTCATAAAACAGTCTATACTACTGCCGATAAAATGTCTGGTAATTGTACGGTTTAATGATACCAATTATTGGACGCGAAGAAAAGGACGAAATGTGTTCCAAAGGATGGGAAGACGGAAGACGAAAGCTATGGAAAAAAACATTTTTTTTTAAATGTTATCACCATCTTTATTGTACCAAAAAAAGTCGATCAAATATGACAAATTGGTATATAGGTTCTTCTCAAATTTAGATAAGACCAAAATTTTGATGCTCCAGCATCATGAAATAATTCTGAAGCAACAAAAAGTAAAAAATTTGTAAATAAAGAACCTCGCTGTTTTAATGATAATTTTTGAACACGAAATTCTTCGATCCCTTGTCTACATACTCACACAATAATGTATAAAAACAGACCATGATGAGCCGATCTGGTAAAACGTTTAACTCGTAAAATTATGCAGAGAAGTATAAAACAATGAAAAGTACCAAAAGTATCAATATATTTAATTGAGTTAAAAGTATATTGATCTAGACGTATTCTACCAGATAAGTTTCTATGCAATAAATGTCTTGGCTTCATTATTGTTGGCTTTATGGCATAATGATGTAGTGCGAAGTCCATCATTAATTAAATCGCAGTCTTATGCTTTGTTCGGTAGAATACCACTTAAAAGATGGTTTTCCACAAGAGCTAAGTTATGCTAAGTTGCTATGGATGCGTTAGATATCCAGCATATAAATTATAAGGTATATTGATTTTTTTATACAGAAAAAGAATAAGACGCATCTGTAACCATTAAGTTAAGCCTAAAAAGTAAGTTTAAACACTCATTAAAAACTATTAAGAATTATAAGTTCACAAATAATAATGATTGGTGGATAACAAACGCATCAATAGCAACGTGCTTAGCTTAACTTAGCTCTGGTGGAATAGCACCGTAAAAGCACCGTAAATGTCAACTGCTTGAACTTGCCTTTGATACAGACGTACTAATAGATAGTAATACTAATAGACACTAGTAAAGCGGAGTCAACGGACTGCATTTCGCAAATAACCAGACATATGTGCTGTCTAGTTTAAAATAGAACTCATGTGGGCTATGTGCTTAGTGTTAGCTTCCTGCTAATTTCAAAGATAGTAACTTAATTACTAATTAGCTAAGTGAAATTATGCTATTTTTGTTTTAAGATATGCTATTAAAGTAGTTAATGATTATAGGTACAAAGATTTTTGGTGCCAATATAATAGGAATGATCGGCCAATGTCGTCACAGTCTTCATAGTAGGTACTTCTTAAGCTCAGTACTCACATACAGTTTTACACTTGATAGTTTTAGGTTAAGGAGTAAAAAATATTTTTGTTTTTTTATCTGCAAACCTCAAACGTTAAACAATATTACAATTTGTAGATAAATTTATGCGAACTCTTTATTCTGTTACGCGAAGATCATCAGATAAATACTTAAAATTGGAACGAATAGTCGCAACCAGCGGATTATGACCCTCGGAAACGGATGAAAACAGCACTCAGCTTCAAATAGCTGCCATTTCGCGTTCCGATACCGGCGGAAAACAATTGGCGATCTGAGGAGGTCGTCAGTCAAATACAGGCTATTACAGCATCCGATGCTGTGTGAAATGGAACGGAAAACGGATAACTGGCGGTTGTGAGAACCGATTCCAATGTGTATTTCAAAAATGTACAGTAATTTATTTCGGTTGTTGACGGTTTTGGTGTTTAAATACGTAAATAGTTTATATTATCAAAATAAAAATCAAATTCCAGGAATTTACGGAAGTCATTAAAATCGAACACAGCATTCCATGTATTAAATGGATCAACAATAAATTAGCATACTTTCCGATAAAACACTGTGCACTTTACGGCGTCGAAGATTAAAAACTTTCCGTTCTTTTTCGATAAAAACCTCCTTGCTTTCAAAAAATATAAAACCACTTACGTACACGGCGGTTTAACTGGTTACGACACGCGACAGTCACGCATCCTTCGGTGAAAGCAAATAAATTGTACTAAAGTGACTCAACCTGTGTACCTACCTACATGCACACCCATACCCAGCCAGAACTTCCAGAAGCGTCTGAATTTCTTCCTGTATAATGGCATTTGTACATAAGTATGTTTAAATTGATTCTATTAAAATTACCGGTCAAAGATTATCTTTCTTCTGTTGAGCTGGGCAAAGTCCTTCATCAATAAAACAGTTAATAAGGGCAAGGCCTTCTGTAATAAAAAAAATAATACGTGTATCAATAGTGAGTCGATATGCGCATGTGCATTGTCTTTTAAATTTACGAATACGCCTTATTTCTGTACAAAGTTTAGTACTTACAAATTTATTTATTTACTAAACACACGGTTGAACTAACAGACTAAAGTCTAACAAATTAAAAAAAAAAAAACATAACAATGTCAGTAATTAATAATCAATAAAAAAAAATACCTAGGAAAAATAACCGATAACAATGTCAACAGTAATTAAATTAGTAGGTAATTAATTTAAAAGAAAAACATACCTAGAAAAATAAATAAATGGGGAATACCTAGTTGATCCTCTTGTATGGGTTTTACTTAGCTAATGTTATTCCTCTCTTTGTTACGAGAATGGAATAGCCATTATCTTATCTTTATGTTTACTGGGTTTAAGTTCACCTATATGTATAAGATGGACCACCTATTTAAGATTCTTTATCACATCAATTCCTATCAACTTTTCCACACTGATATCTCATGAATTTATACTATTATCCCATTTTGTAGCTCAAACTACTAATTTTTTTTTTTTAAATAATGATGTTCTTTACACCATATTAACCAAGTTCTTACACTAATGAAAGTATACCCAAGAAACTTTGACCCGGCGCAAAACAATCCAGGATCGAAAAACAATAATTTAATTAGCTAATTTTTATGAATGATTAATCCTTAAAGCCTGTTTACTCACCCTGAGGGTTCGAATTTTAATCCAAATTTTTATGGCACAAACTTCGAGTTAATTATAATACCTCTATATAAATACATTTTAATAAATTTCAATAAAAAAAAGAATGATCAAAATAGTACTACTCAGTTAAAAGTTATGCGTAGTTATACATAAAAAATATATATACGCGTCGAATTAAGAACCTCCTTGTTTTTTGTCGGTTGAAAATCCTTAAACGTTACTAAAACCTAAAACTGATTTGGCTTACAACGTTATTGTCGGTGGGGCTAGTTATGGAAGATTTCTCAGACTATCTCTAACATCATCTACCAACTTATAGTTGAAAGGATTTATGACACCGATCAAAAAGTTGTCTCAATATAGGTTTATAGAATACAAAAGTTGTTTTTTTTACAGTTATGATTGAGACGTTATCAAGTCATCATAATCTATTGCTAACATAAACCATTTTAACAAATTTATTTTTTTTGTTGTCATTTATATTTTCGTCAAAATATGATGAGTTGAGTTGAGTATGTATGAATAATAATACCCGAATTCGCGAAACAGAGGTTAGTGCTCTCAACGCATCATTAAAAATAACTGCTTAACAAGATTTATTGCGCGAACAGTTTCAAACTGCAAATTTGGACCATAGACAGAAACGAATACTTAAGGCATAACAAAGCTTAGAAATGTTGGCAATTATCCAATTATTTCCCAACAACTTGGCTCCAAATAGCCTTAGATTATAACAAAATGCACTTCGACTTTACAGTTCAAAAATATATCTAGACAATTTAGAAGTTTCTGTCACTTAAAAAAATACTTTATTAGTATCTCTGGTGTATATTAGTATATTGGGTAACTTTTATAGTTAAAAATACATTTAATATTTGACATTACCTGGGTATGGTGGAACATATTCCGTGCAGACATCCATTACGGAACTGTCAACTCGATCATGCGCAGGAGGTAGCAAGGTCGCATGCACTTCACCAACAAAACCACAGTAGCCACCGGAAAACAAACGTGCTAATCCCAACGCAACAGAGTCCAAAATGACACAAAACGTACTTCACTGCAATACTAAAACGGCAGACAAAATGCACTGTTATTTGAAAGTGCACCTATTGTGTAGACAATAAGACGCCATTTGCAACCGTTGTTTCATCATAGCTCGCAAATAAGGTGTCATTGAAGGAAATCTAACGGTAACAAACCTAGACTGACAGGAATGAAGTAAAATGAACCTTCAATATCAAGAGTTAGAGGCGGATGAGACACTAGAATGATCAAATGTAGGCTAAAAGATAATGCGCCTTGCGTCTTGGAAGTAAAATTTGAATTTCAATAGATTCAAGACCTAGACATAAACATTGAAAATGTTGACGCTAAAATGAACCTTTATACATAGAAATAAAAGACTAAAGCAATTGCAGCTGTACACGCAGTATGACGAATGAAGGTGACCTCGATACTGTACAGAGAACGATTGCAGATCTCAATGATGCTGTTTACGATATTAATGTGGAACATAAGAACAGTTTGTTCTAAGAAATGCAATGTATAAACAATACAAAATCACAATATAAAACTATTTAAAATGACACAGAAAAACAGAATTAAGTAAAATAATCCAAAAATACTTTGAAAACTCAAATGCTTAAGGATATTGAACCTTTTGGCGACTTAGATAAATATAAAAAACACTAACGAAAAGTCACTAGGCAGTCAATGACACAGCGAATGTATTAAATCTTTTCACGACTCAGATTAATGTAAAGACACTAACGACAATTCACAAGTCAGTCAAAATATATACTAAATGTCACACAGAATATATAAGCAATGAAACAGCTGATATAGATTATTGGGCTAATAGAAGGCTATCGTTAGGCAGTGACCTCGTCGAGACTAGTTAATAAGTCGTTTGGCCTTGCGAGGTATTGTACGATAAGAGTTATCGTCAGTGGAGAAACTGTGCATGTTCCATGTGATTTTGCATTTGAATGCACCTTGGATTCAATATGGAGTTATTTTGAGACAGGTAATAGAGGAAGTAAAGTAAATCAAAGTAGTAGAAGTTTACCTGCCGACCATAGACCATTTTGGTAAATTTATTATCATAACAGTACTTTGCATAAAGGGCTTCTGTTATTACAATATAAAAGTAGACTTTCAACCTCTTTAATTATCAAACGTTGGGTCGCCCATCCGTTCTCGTGAAGAACCCGTCAATTAACATACATAATTCAATTAATTTAGACATTGACATGTCTATTTTAATAATACTTGACACCAGAATCAAGTTAGTCAATTTAAAAATACGTCCGATCCAATCAAACACAAGTTAATAAAAAAAACATTGATTTCAATACAAGCCTAAACGACCTCTTAGCTAACATAACTAAATAAGAGACGCAAACGGCAAAGTCACTACAGATAATACGATTAATGTAAACAGAGAAAAGAATGTAACAAAATTGTATATAAACAAGATTTTTATGTAATCAATAAACGATTTCCAAAAAGTCGTTGACTTTATTAAACAGTCGTAATCGTAACTGACACCGGAAAGAGTTGCGTGAATCAAATAATTAATTGTGTAACGAATTGAATCACGTAACGTTACAGTGAATTAAATTATTATCATTATGGAAAGGTGAAACAATAGACAGATAAAAAGTACCTATAATTATGCAAAAAGTTACGTACCTTGCATGTACCTACTTATTAGGTGTTGGTAATAGTTATGATTAAGCATATTCAATGATGACAATGCATTTTCGATTAATTATATATTTGAGTGATTTCACTCATTTCATTCATGAAAGGTCTCCTTTAAATTTAAATGGCAAACTTAAACTTGCACATTGCATAGTGAATTCATGTACCTTTATTAAAAAAATACTACATATATTTATATTATAATTAACTCTTAAATGAAGAAAACTAATGTAAAAATTAACCATTGATCACTTTGATTGATTGATGAAATTCACGTGTAAGTAACAATATGAAAAACTAAATTTAATAAAAAAAACACAAACCGATATCTTACACAATTTTTTGATAATTAAAGATCTAAATGCACCAATAATAGAGTATTAATTACTTTACCCAAAATATTACCATATCTTATCTTTAATAATTAGTAATTACCTACTTAAGCAAGAATTGGGCGAGGCCTTGTTATACCATAAACAAGTTATATGTAGAATCTATAATAGATGGTACTTGACCCGAGTAATAGTCGGGTTCGCCTACACTTCTCCCCACGCATAACCAACCAACTTGCTGTTTTCTCAACTGCGTAGTATTCGCAACTACCTCACAGATCCACTGATTAACGAATGAATTACCTTTTTTTTTAAATAGACAAACAACACCACAGTAGACAGCATTAACAGACAGACACAAAAAAAAAACATAAAAAACCACAAACAGATAATTAGCTGCAAGGCTGTGCTGCCATGTATGTACTCTATGTACCAAAAAAAACCTCTCGCTTAGTTATCAGATACCATAGTTTCTTCACGGAATAGCAAAATTGCAGCCTTTCTAGGTTAGACCTCAACACAATCGACCTTAAATCAACTGTTATTACCGTGTACTTTCATTGCTACCGTGCTGATTATCTTTGTAATGATGCAACGCACTCTTGCGCAAGTCTTGGCAGAAATTGACAGATGGCCGGCGCTGAAATAACTTTTTATTGGCCGATTCTGCTGCCGTTGAAAGGTGACTCTAAAGACAAAAATATTGTGTAATATACCGGTTTGTTTTTTATATTATTGAGTGTTATTTTCCATATTGTTTCTTGAATTCTACAATCAATTGTTAATTCTGAAATCAGCATAAAAGTTTATTCCAATGTTTAACCTTCTAAACATGTCAAAAGACAATATGAGACGACAGATGTATGTACCTACTCTCAATTCTGTAGCAGACTTTGTCTAGTCTAGTGGGGTTATTTGACAAATTAATTTTAGCTAAACATACTGTGGTTACTTTCTGCAATGACAATATTCACATAACAAAATACACAAAGTACCAGGAAGCAGGATACTAGCAAAGTATCAGATGCACGTAAACAAAAAGCAGTCTCGCACAATGCGCGCGCATGCAGTAACGCAATGCATCTATAGCTTGTGACGTAAGTGGAAAGTTCTGTTTTCATTCGCTTTTCCGTCATTCTGCGGTAAATATTTCTATAAAGGTTGCGTAGGTTTTATTACCATGTCTTTACAGATGACTGAGAAAGTAATGTTATTAGTTTTACCTTGTTTTTCAATATTGTCGGCATTGCATGGATTTTCTCAGATATAACTATTTTTCAACATTTTAACACCTGTTTAAAGTCTACACTGGTGAATGTTTACTCAAGGGAACGCATTAGCATTGCAAATTGCAATTATTAAACACCTCCCATTTAGTCAGTTATTTGGATACGGATGATTGTTTTGGTGTTTATCGATTGAATACACATTATGCTAGGACGCAAACAAATTGATAGGCACTAAGTAACTGTCTGTTTGATATGAACTACGTAACTTTTAAAGAAATATAGGAAAAAAAAGAAAAAAATACTTAAAATAAAAAAATAACTACAGCTTAATGGAAAAGTAAATGGGAAAAATATGAGATACCTATTGAGATTTCCTATACATCATAAGAAGTCTACCATTCAAATATGTATTCATATTTCTGTCACATAATTCTGACACAATCCAAGTTTCATCCAAATCAGTTCTGTTATTAACCGACTTTCAAGGAAAACAGGAGATTCTCAATTTGTCGCGTATGTTTTTTTTTTCAAAACAGATTAACCGAAGTCGAATGAAAGTATTTCGATAAGTTTTTATAAGCGATGTATTTTTTAATTACTTTCTGAAGCAGATCAATCATTATATTTTTTCATTATCTATTATCATACAGGCAACACTTATTCTTAAAGCAACTTACCAATTTCTTCGTTGATATTCGTCGATGCAGTAGCTATCACATTCATGGTTTCAAACTAGCCGTAGATAAACAGTTTATTGAAGAACCATCACAAAACCACCGTCACTTTCCTAAGAATAATTATTAAGTGAACAATGACGTAACCGAAAGGCGTAATTCTGCTGATTGCTGCCAATTTGTAATGTAACTATAGATTAGAAAGTGTTGGATGACGCGTTTGAAATGTTGAATACTGCAACTCCCAATGAATATCCTAATAATTGAATATCTATTTAACACAAAAATATTTAGGCCTAAGCTTGGTCAGTGATTATTTTTTCATCTTATCGAAGAAATATACTTGATAGAAACTTTATCTTTTATGGTTTTTTTGTTTTAAGTGTAAACTTTTCATTCGCCGTTCAAATTAATTGTCGCGTTATTTGTAATATTCGTTAGATACAAGTTCATGAAATATATTGAAAATAAAATATGCTGCAACTAATTTAACTTATTACCATTGGGTAAAAATGCAGGAGCAAAAGTTTCCTAATATACATAATTTTAGGAAATAAGTGATTAATATTAGTCAAATTTTGTCACAATTACAAGTTTATTAATTTAATATTTATTTTTTGTTATTATTGCAAAATTCCTTAGGTTAGAATTTATCAAGTTAAAAAAATTAAAAGCGCTTCTGCAATGCACTTATTATGTTTTATTAACTATTCAATTAACCTATTTATATATAACTGCGAAGAAGAGGGTGTTTATATTGCAAAAATCTGCGTTTTGTTGCAAACTGTTGAGATGTTACGAGATCCTATAATAGCTCATAGCATCTCAACAGTTTGCAACAAAACGCAGATTTTTGCATGTTAAACTATTTTCAATGAGTTTCTTAACATTTCTTTACTACACTTAAGGTAATTTTAGAAATTTTCCTTGTAGAAACATGACGCAGAGCTATTGCTGTAAAACAGACTCCAATTGACATGAAATACAACATCAACATTAAAGCTAGCCTTATCAAAGTCGATTAAATAAGGAGAACCTGTATTAACGAACGACAGAAACGCATATAAAATATACATTAGTAGTGCGAATAAAATGGTTGAAAACAAGACACCGGATGTCCCAAATAATATAGGACACGACGATTTTAAAACTACAGAGAGAAATGTTATGGGTGAATAAAAAGATAAAATGTTCTGACAGATACATGTGAAATTAGGCAAAAAAATCTATTTTAATTCCAAATACGAAGGAACAAATATGTAAATCTTAAGAACTATAGATTCGATTCATACAATTCATACAAATGCACGACCCTTTTGAAAGTATTCTCGGATAAATACTACTCAATTTAAATTAATTTGATAATATCGACTAGGGTTCCGTGCACAGTTTATATTTTTTAGAATACAAAAATGAGAAAAATATAAAATGTATCGTGCAAAAAGATGCAGTTAGAGCGGTCACCCATCCAAGTACGGGCTTCGCGCAACGTTGCTTAACCCTCATAAAAATATGGGAAGCTCCGGCTTAAGTTTATTTATTATGTGTTTTTAGTATTTGTTGTTATAGCTGCAAAAGAGATAAATCATTATGATTTAAAACGGGTAACATACCATGATTTGAGTTGTTTCCGTGATCATGGCGCTTGCAAAAGCGTCGAAATATCGGAAAACTCAAAAACCGTCAAATCAAGGTATGTTACCCGTTTTAAATCATAATAAGAGATACATCATCCCTCATAATTTAAATTCTCTATCTATCACGGTTCTTGAGATCTGGGGATCTATCTGTCTGTCACCAGGATCGTCTGTCCGTCACCAGGCTGTGACAGACAGACGACGAAGTCTCAGTAATTAGGGTCCCGTTTTAACCTTTGGGTACGGAACCTTAAATACAATAAATCCAATTAATAACTGCAGTTTTGTTTTAAGTAATGACCTTTGAGGTGAAGCTTTTGTTACGTAGTAATTTATTATTCTATGGTAATGACTTATCTATCTACATATATAAATAAAAATGAATTTTCTGATTAAAACTTGAGAACGGCTGAACGGATTTATCTTATCTTAGTCTTGAAATGTTCGTGGAGGTCTAGGAAAGGTTTAAAAGGCGAGAAAAAATCGAATAATCGCCGGGATTTTTTTACCCTTGTGATGCCGGGGCGGGCCTCTAGTATAATATAAATATCGAATTCAAAGGTAAAAAGGTACAAAGTTTCAATAGAACTTAATTAAAAGCAATCCATAGAAAACCATAAAGAATTCATAGTTAGCGGTACATGAACTAGAATGTCCGGTCCCATAACCCGTTAGCTCGGTTTAATTAGCAAATTAATCTTTACATCGCTTGTAATAGAGGACATAATGGCTAGATGAGCGATTAACCCAGACAGGCATACTGTGCCGGGGAATTGTATGGGATAGTCAATCAAGGCACGAGAAACGATAAAATGTTGGAACAAGCTGCCTCAGTAGCGTAGAGCTCGCTCAGTCAACATGTAAAACGCTAGCTTACATATAAGCTTATAGCTTTAGATATAAGTAACTATTGACATAACTTAACAATGCTTAGTTTACTCGGATTTTATGATATAATCCCTAATTGTAATCACTTAATAGGATCATATTTTTTAACCATTGTCTGACTTAACTCGTACAAGGTGAAACAGGCAGGAAGTATATTATATATCTTATATCATCTTTTTGAAACATCAGTTTTATTTTCTCATTACCTTTATGAGTAGATAAGCATTATAGATAAGCAATTGTTGACAATATGGTCAAACTATGTGATTTTATTTATAAAAACCACGACCACGATACTTAAAGAAAATTGATCGATTAAATTCTAAAGAAGCTAAACTAGTTCTAAAATGGTAGCAATTGAAAAACATAAAAACTAAAACGTCTGGAATGGAATTTATGTGCTTGAATGCTACGTTATTCTAGATTTTTAATTATTTTAAATAGCTCAAGTAGTTATTAACGGAGAAACTATTTCTTACAATAATGTAATCGAGTAGTCGAGAAAAAAAAAGTACGGTAACTTTAGGTACCAAGTAACCGCATTCAGGAAATAAAGTTTAAAACAGATTATTACTGTTTACTTATTGTGATATAGTAATAATAATAGCATTTATTTAAGGTCATACAAGAAACAACTTGATTTGTATAAAAAAATTACAAAAGTCAGTCCCAAAGAATAATTTCAACATCATATGCCATATTTAGGAATGTCTGATTCAAAGTTAAAAGTCTGTTATTTATAGAAGAAAATAAGTCTGCTACATTAGAATGGAAGTGAAAATATCAGACCACATATGAAGCAGCGAGACAAGTCCACTTTCCACATATCAACGATTATGTTCCACATCATAAGATAGAAATCTTAATGCGAGCATATGTCACGGATTTGACGGCATTAGTAGAAATCTTTAGCGAGAAATAAGGACAGAAAATACTATTAGTATGTAGTAGTAATAGTCACAGTTGAATATTTCACGCAAAAGAGTGAGATACATAAACAAAATTGATAGGTGTAAAAGAAATAGAGTCATTTTTTTTGTCCTTGTCTTCGACACTTGACAGGGCTTCAGTGGCGCGGTGGGCGAGGGTCCACTTGCGGCGCAAGAGGTCCCGGGTTCGGTTCCCGCCGAGGGCTAGTGTTTTTCGAACCCGTAGTACCCGTTTTAGCTGAGATTAGAGAGAACAATAGAATGAAAAATAGATGTTGGCCGATTCTCAGACCTACTCAATATGCTCACAAAATTTCATCAAAATCGTTCAAGCCGTTTCGGAGGAGTATGGCAACGAAAACTGTGACACGAGAATTTTATATATTAGATTTGAGAAGTACCAATAGGACGTGACCTAAGATAAAACATGACTAATACATAGATGTTATATGCTATATAAGGCGATTATAATCTCAAAGGAGTGTCGAGTCGCAGATGATCTCATACCATACTGTATTAACAAAGTAGAGTTAACCTATCCATAACATAACCTATGTTACAAGTTCTTAGCGGTATTTAAGTTCTTGCCTAGTTTTTGTATAGTAAACTAGCTTTACAAACCACGGCGGGAACAACGTTTCTTGCCCGCGGTATAAATCGTAGGGCCTTCCGCGGTAAATGGGCTAACTAACACAAATCTGGCTATCGAACGCTGAAATATATTTTAAATCGGAACAATAGTTAATGATATTAGCTCGAACAAACAAACAAACTCTTTATAATATTATATTATTAACTAGCGGCCCTCTCCGGCGTCGCACGGGTAAAAATTTTCCCGGTAATTATTCGAATTTTACGCCGTAAAAACCATCCTATCTCTCAAGTTAGATCGAACTGCACAATGGTGTGCGAATTTTATTATAATCGGTTAAGTGGTTTAGGAGTCCATTGAGGACAAACATTGTGACACGAGATTTATATATATTAAGATATAGATAGGTTAAACTAATTTCATTCACTTTCGTGTGATTTGTACTAAATTTCGCAATCACAATCCACCACTCCAAAACTTTGTATATTTAATATTAGTTTTATGATTAGTTCTTGATAAAAATATCATTATAAACATAATAATGATAACTCATAATGTCATTATTGTGTCGCCATTAGGTTAAGAGCCTGTTCCGCCACTTCCGAGTAAAATTAGACATTGATTAAAATAAACAAAAAAAAACGATCAGTCGCAGTCATGTGACAAAGCGAGACAGCTCTTAACATAACCAACCATTGACAAGTAAGATTGACATAGATCACCATCAGTTTACTCGGATTTTGTAAAATTAACCTAATGTTTTTTTCATTGGTTTAGTCGTTACGTAATTACCTACTCGGAATGCTTGCATATTGAACCAAAAATAAGACCTACCAAGTAAAGTTTTGTAGCAAGTAAATGCTTTGTGCGTAGATCAAGAGAATACTTATTCGATTAAACCGTCAATATTGTTCGAGTAGTTTCATCCATTGGTACCTACTGTTGGCAAAGTCCTTTCAAATTTAACTCTAATCATTGTATAAAAATAATAGTTAGCATTATGTTTAACTAAATATGCCAATAAATACTTAGGGAATATCTATCGTTATAAATATATTATTCCAAGAATTATAATAAAAGAATTTCAGGTAGGTACGCTTTCACGACTCAAGGATTGATTATAATCTTGTTAAAAAAATATGCTCCAGCCAAATATATGCAAACGATAAAAAAAATTATGTACATAGACAAATGCTCAAAACTATGTGATAAATGGCAAAGACATATAATTATGCATTGGGAATAAAATACATACTACGTTCATTATCAAGCAGTGACCTGATATGTTTGTTATCAAACACTTTCGTTACATAACATCAACAATAATGGCTACCTTTATATACCCTCTACTTACCACGTAAATGTTATGACTTTCACACGTACTCAAGTCGTGGGTGAAACGCCATTAAAGGCCTTTAGGAGGTAAATAAAAAGAAAATAAATGCGTGAAGTTTCGTTTTGAATTTTGTTGTTATTTTATATAATAAAAAAAAGATGTTTGTTCTTGAATAGAAGAGTGTTTTTAGACCAACGAATCTAACTTTTGCCGATTGCATTGCATTTTTAGTAAAAAATGTTATCTATATATAGTCTCCCGCCGCCCCGCGTCTGTCTGTCTTTAGGTACGCGACCGAAATTCAAAAAGTATTGAACAAATCTCTATATGGTTTTCAGCAATAAGTAGAATAATGCAATAAATCTTAATTTAAAATTCAATTAAAAACCCCCGATTCCAATGCCTTCATTTCCTTAAATGTAAAACAACATAATATTATGTAATGTGGACGCGATGCGCTTTCATTTGATACCCCACACTAGTATATTTGCAGATTTTCTGTTTTCCTTCCCCACTCCCACCCCCAACTTTTAAAAGGCTCAACCGATTTTCATGAAACATGTCTAAGAACACCCGGGCCAAACTCACATTTCATACAAAAAAAAACTAAATTGAAATAGCTCCATCCGTTCGGGATGTAACAGACAGACACGTCAAACTTATAACACCCCTCTTTTTTGGTCGGGGGTTAAAAATAAAGGTTTTTCAGTTCTAATTTATTTCTGTTTGTCTGTCACGTTTATATTAAAATAACAGTTTTTAGATCTTACCTAACTTGTTTATAAAAATCTAATAAAATGCCGTAATCGAAACGCCAAATAAGGTGCCACTTACATAATTTTACAAAACAGAAATGATGTACCTATGTATAAGTGCGGAGCAAAATAAGTTATGGCATAATATCAATTTCCGATGAATCATGCAATCATAATTTTAATCAAGTTTAGTGATTCTAGGCCATCGAACGGGGACACCATTACTTCAATAGATCATACCCTACTTATGTCAAATAATACATAACACATTATTGAGATAAATATTGAAAATCATTAGATAGTCACTCACTTTAATTTTAACCCATATATGGGGAAAGATTTAACAGCATCCATGACTCGTCCCGGCAAAAGAAATAATGGTATTTTTCGAGTTGATTTGTGTTCCATTACCTATTGTTGAATGTTATACTTTTATAATTGAAGTCGAACAATACGAATTATCATAAGTAAATAATGGCTTTGTTAACACGCCAAAAAACTATGCACAATTAGTAGTGAAAGCAATACCGCCTACACTGACGTAAACAATAACGATCCTACTTCATTTCAATAATGTGTAGGTTGATATTAGACTTAATCTATTTTGCGTGGTATCTGCCAGTAATGATAAAACAATAAATTGATGATAATCGTATTGCTATATCTTTATAAAACATGTAGATTAAGGTATAAATATATATTATTTATTTCTATAAACAATAGCAATTACATAATTTGCAGCAAAAATCTCAATTGAACTGTATCATGTATAAACAAGGAAGTTTTAATAAACAGTTGGCAAACACTGAAACTATTTTATACCGACACATCAAGGTTAAAATTGCGTAAACATTTACCCAGCGCTGGCAACTCGCAAATTCGAATTCAGACAAAAGAAAAACAAAACAGAACTCTTTCAATTCAGTAGCAATCCTTAAGTTCGAAATTCAAATGCAATTGTGACAATAGCGAAAGTTTTTATATTCCGAACGAAATAGAATCTGTCATTTATTCAAAGCCACTCGTGCACTGCACATCCAACATTTCCTCTGTAAAGGACAGCAATTATTCTATTGATAAAATCAAAATTACAGCTTCGGTTAGTGGAATCACTGTTCACTGAAGTATCGTAAGTTGACGTGAGCGTCGCGCCGCGGTGCAACACGTCCGATTCAAACGAAGCGTTTTATTTACTGAGCTGTCTGCTACCTTGGCTTGCTTGCTACAAAAATATCTATAGCGCTTTCTGCGCTCGAAGTAATTGCACAGCGTTTAAGCGCTTTAATGGCTGAAATTAGAAACGATGGGCCGATGGGCCAGGTGTTTCAGATCGAATCAATGAAGAACTTAAATTATTATCAAAATTTCATTAACAGTACATACTCTTAAAAAATTGATTTGTGTTAAGATTAATCTTGAGGTAAGTTAACTAAAGTGGTGGGAACGCAGTCATTAAGAAGTTGAGTAGACGGCCGTTGAACCTAAAAAGTTATCGAATGGAAAACTGGCAAGCGTTGCGACAGACAAATTCTTCAACTAAATCCACAAAGCATTTGTAAAAGTGGACTCAAGTATACACAAAATAATTTAAAATCTATGTCCCTCATAGATATAGTTATACAAGCAGCATTCTTGATTTTTACAATGAATTCACCGTTTCGCAAATAGCAACGCTTTTATATAGGTGTGATTGACACAAAGAGAACGAAAAACTAATAATGAATGATACATTAAATCGAACAAAGACATTACGAAATCGAATTGAATATTCAATGAAAAGGAAACGATATTTAAAGTTTCGCAATCTAAACTACCGGCACATTTTTATAAAATTGGAATTTTATTTGAATTTAGAAGATATTTTGTTATTCTGTATCGAAAAACCTAATAGTATATATTTTACTGGCCTCAATAATTCCTACTTAAATTATAAACGCGAAACTTTGTGTTGATGTAAGTGAATGTGTTTGTTTGTTGCTCTTTTACGCAAAAACTACTGAATGGATTTTGATGAAACTTCACAATAATATAGCTTACAAATTAGAATAGCTCATGGGCTATTTTTTACCGTGGTAAAATACCACATTTTTCTGGAAATATAATGTTTGCTAGCAAACCCCGATTTGGATTAAATTTAGCACGACATGGCCGTTTTCCCAGTAAAGGACAAAAGATGCTTTTTACTGCGGGAAAATATTTTATTACGCGGGCAAAGCCGCGGGTGAACATCTAGTTATTGTAAACTGTCTGTTGTTTTCAGCGAGATCTTGAAGCTAGACATCTAAATTGTTGCAACATTAACTAATTAAGTAATAACATTGACTTTCAGTCTGCAAGTATTTTATACAATTTTTGGCGAGAACGCCAAAGTATGCATCGCACCAACCGCCATTTTGCAATTAACACAGACTATATAAATAAGAGGTTTGACACGCTAACCTTGTACTGACGTCAAATTCAGACGGAAAGTCAATAACATTGAACGTCTGATATGCGTTTTGAAAGTATTACATTCTATTGTTTTGGACGAGACGAACATCGTCTTTTGTTTCGAAATAAGAACAAAAAATTATAGAGATAGACGGAAGATAAAATGAACACACGATTAGACATTTATGTAAAACTAGCTGTGCCCCGCGGTGTTACCCGCGTTATAATGTATTTTCCCGCGGAATGACGTTTTCCCGCGGTAAAAAGTAGCCTATGTTATCTTTCAGGCTCTAGAGATTCTGTGTACCAAATTTCATTTAAATCGGTTCAGTAGTTTTCGCGTGAAAGAGTAACAAACATCCATACATCCATACTTACAAACTTTCGCCTTTATTATTGTAAAATAAAAGATTAACAAAATGTATAAGAACGTGACTGACATTAAATTGTCTAATATATAGGTAGATAGTAACTAGGGAAAACTAGATTTATGTTAGTACTCAATAGTATAAGTAGGGAATTTATTCTAAATGATCACTATAAGATATGAGATGAGCCGCTTAGTACATTAGGAAGTATAAACAGTTCATTATAAAATAGGTGTCTTCTATGTATAATATGTATGTATTTAGAAAAAATTGTATCTATGTACTATATCAGCCACTTAACACCCATAGTACAAGCTCTTCATAGTTCGGGGTTAGGCGATGCTGTGTGATTAGTCCGGAGATATTTATTTATTTAGTTAAGTTAGGCTTTTATAAGAAAGCTCCAATGCCAAAGGAATTATTATAGTCCCAATCATTGTTTGTGCAATTTGCCAAACAGTTTCAACGAGAACCTATTGTCCTGTGCGTGCGAAAGTTACGGATGTGTCTTATTCTTTTTCTGCATAAAAATTTATAAAGAGAACTTAATGACTTACTAGGCTCTACTTTTTAAATAATTAGAGCCCCCTGCCTCTCTCTGACTTTATGTTCGCGATAACCTTAAAACTACTGAACGTATATTTATGAAATTTTCAGCATATGGGTGGTGATTTGAGAGGAAGGTTATTACATCCGTTTTAAAGCCGGTCAGCTAGTTTAGTGCAAATTATCTTTAGTTAAATTTATTTTTATTGTTTGATTTTACAAATCTTGGAAACGTCAAAAACAAAATATAAAGAAATTTGAACGTACGTACTCTAAGATAAATAGGAAATAAATTTATCGCTGGTTTATCTGGTCGCTTCGCTTTTAATTATTAAACTTACTTCTGCGCTTCTGTCTCCCAAACTCTTGAAAAACGACCAAAACTTTTCCAGAGACCACCATTTTAGACCAATTTATACAATTCTAACCAAAGTGAGATATTATATCATACTGATTCAATTGATGGCCGGTTCTCTAGTGCATTGGTATGTTTGTTCAGCATTTTACATGAATGATGTCAGTTATTCAATCGCGATTGGTCGACTATCGTTACTATTGATTGACACTTATCTCACAAATGGAAATTTATACAGACTCAAATAAAAATCGAAATTGGAAAATATTACAGAAAGTTATTAAATTATTATATGTCTATATTTTCTAGTGGACGTATTATCGTTAAATGATTAGGGTGAAAAAAGGTTGATATTATTTCCTTTTTTAAAATATGGAGTCAGCACTAACCTTAACAATAAGCCCTTGATTTGATTCTTTATGAGGTAATTATCTTTTATAAGTAGCTAACCTTAGGCAAAAACCTTCGTCTTAAATCACTCTACCTATCGCTGAAAACAGCATAAAGATCCATGTATTTTTGAGATTATCCCAAAAATACAGACAGACCGACCGAAGCGTCGGGGGACTGTAATTTAAAATATGTATAGATATAGATTAGCTATAAAATTATATTTTTATTTAAATACCATATATATACGCATGTCATACCTACAGAGAACATACGTAGTTTCCTTTGTCCGCAATGCAGAATAATTATTTGCTCTACCAATATTGACTTGACGAGTCTTATCAAAAGAATAACATGCATTTGCATACGAAATACATTTGGCTTGCGGGCAGGTAAGATACTAGATATAATATTGTTTATTTCCATTGTTTCATATTACAAATCTTAGAAACGTCAAAAATAAGAAGTACCAAGTAGCCTTGACCTTATGCTATAGTAATGGGTAACATAATCCAAAGTCAAAGTCAAAACGTTTATTTCCTTAGACGCACATGGCATACAGTTCATTTATTTAATAGTCTATGGAATAACTGAATGACAGGTAAAACAAATGGTGTTGCCGCTTCACTTGCTTAAATTTGACCGAAATGTATGGAATTAAACTTAAGAACAAGCTGAAATAAAGGAAAAAATAAAGGAAAGAATTAACAATTTTGGGAATATTATCTGTCTAAAAGCCTTTTAAGTGAGAATGGTTGTTACGCAACTTAGATCTTATATTGTCAGTCGATCGTTCGGATTATCGAAGCCATAAAATAGTATACATTTATAAATTATTGCCAACAATACAGGAACTCCCAAATCATATAATAAAATGACAATTAGTTATTTTGAGAACATGATGCACGCTCATAAAATATAGAGTTTAGAAGCGTAGGAGTTACTCTGTTTAGTGAAACATATGCTACTTATTTTTAGAATTTTTAATTTTAGTTCTTTTATCAGTACCACTTAGAGTTTGAAGTTGATAGCTAAAGTACTTGATATAAATTTTATGTAAGGTTTTATTTTATAGGCGCACTTAAAGTTACTCAAGTGCGCGAAATAATAATAACCTACTTAGCTTAACGACTTAGCCTAAATACGTTAAGTGTATTAATTTTATCTGGAATTGAAATCGCATTTCGAAAGCGACTAAAATAATAACTTCATATCTTAGGAATTGCGGCATGAATAAGGTCGCCTACATTCCCTTAAAAAACCAAGGTAGTATGAGAATAACGTAGATTCTTTTCTATATCAAATGCCATAGATAATTTGATCCAAAATAATAAAGTTTTACCAATAGTATAAAAAATTTCAACACACATTTGATAGACTAAAAAACGTTCTCAGTGTGAAAACTTAAAAAATATTATATAAAAATAAGTATGACAATGGAGTTTTTCAAACTTTCATACACCTAGAGTTCTGTGTGGATAAACTGTTATCCACTTATTGCGATAACAAAGATAAGTTTTATTTAAAGTGCAAAAAGATGCAGTCAGCATGGTCACCCATCTAAGTACTGGCCGCGAGCAACGTTGCCTAACTTTATAAGAATCACGTATGTTACATGGGATGCCACCTATATTTTTTAAGTATTAGTTGTTATAGCGGCAACAGAACCAAAACTTCCCATAATATTTCATCTCACTATCTATCACGGTTCTTGAGAAATAGCCTGGTGACAGCCGTACAGACGATAGACAGATAGACGACGAAGTCTCAGTAATACGGTCCCTGTCCACCCTTTGGGTACGGCACCCTACAACAAAATGGCCAACGGTATTTCACCGCGTTACATTGGCATTTGGCAGAATAAAGAATCGTTCTCAGTGCGAAAACTGAAAAAAGAACACGAGCTTTCTTTCGGAGCGCACCGTTCCGCTTTCGTAGGCAGAAATAGACGGAGATGAACGGACGGGCGGCGAACGGGCGGCGATCGCGCCGTGTCGCCGCTTCCGGGGATTGTTCCAGTGATGCTAATACATACATAAATAATCATTCTCATCATTCATCATTCTCTTGCCCTTATCCCACATTAGGTGTCCCACAAACATGTCTAAGAACACTCGCGCGAAACTCATCTTTCATACAAAAACAAATATGCGTTATTAACTGTTAATAGTTTAAAAGAAGAACGAATAGAATTGTTTTGTTTATGTGATATTTAAAATTTTTACACAGCTTATTTAACCATATAAAATTATTTTTATATGCATACCTAACGCTAAAATAATTTGGAATAACTTTTTGAGGTTGCTAGAAAAATATAAAATAAACAAAACTTGACATTTCAGATGATGCAAATTTCACTTCAGCGAGATTAACACTAAACGCGGGACTCTTGCTTTAAGCAAAAAGACCGCCCATTACGCATTTGATATTTAGTGTTAAGTCTATTGTTTTGTGTAATAAATAAAGAGTTATATTAAAGTAATTGTTATTAAAATTTTAAAGAACATCTTGTTTTAAATACCTTTAAAAATATAACTTTGTTAATATGATCAAATTAGTGACAACTATATTTTAATTTAGTTGCCACAAACTTAGATTGGTTTGAATATGGCGAAAAATCACGGAAAGAGATAGCTTAATTAATCATATTTCTTATGGCATCATTGTTTACTAAACTATTTAAAAAAAACAATAAATTTTACTTCATAAGCAACCATATTATTTTATTGTAATACATCGTCATTATCAAGGAGACAATTTTACAGGTTTCCATATTGGAAAAGGAGACCATAATCGTGCATGTAAAAACCCGTCCAAAAACCTTATATAGACCGATGCCTTGTTTGCAAGACCGAGATTGGATAAACATGCGTTGGAAACCGGTTTCAACCACACTCGGGTTAATAAGAAAACCGCAACTGTTGCTCGCATTTTTGCATCAAACAAGATACACTGCGTGGCTTCAATGCCTCCAAAATTGTCTTGTTCAGTGATTTCATACGTTCATTTACCTCATTAGTGGGACCTTTTTTTTAAGTTGGTAACATTTACGCCATGTTGGTTAAATACTTATTTATCAATCATCAAACAAAGGGGGCTATTCTAATACAAATTTAGTTTGACTATGGAAACACATGCGACATTTCGTGGAATCTCTAAACCTGCTTAGATCTTAGACAAGTAAGATTTTAAACGACTTACCTCTAACATCTCTTTGGAGAGTTGTCGAGAGTCCCTCGGCCAACGCTGCGTCCAATAAGTTGATATTTTCTCTGCAGCGAGTGACCAGCTCCGTCTGTGTACGAAAATGTACATTGCAAATAGACCTTTAATACTTCGTGATAGCAACAATTCTACAAAAAAACAGCACCACCTTAATAGAGCAACTAAAGTATTGAAAACGAATTACCAATCCACGTTCGATAAATCCAAAATCACGAAACAGCCTTATATTTATAACAGTATGAAAATCGTTGTTACATTTCCAAATTAACATTTTAGTTTAAAGAATTGTATTTCATTCCGAAAAATCAGCTGGTGTTAGATAGTAAATCAATGTTTGAGAGTAAGCAGAATTACAATCCTAATATTAACATAGCCTAATCGAGAAAAGTTAAAGGTTTTGGTTTCTAAAGAATAGGGTGTTAATTGACTGAAACTCCACAATAATTTTTAAATTAGTACATTTATTAATCTAAACAATTTATACAATATCACTGATAAGTTCAACATTAATAGAAAAATAGATCAATTAACAACCTACTCCTAGCAGCGTACAATAACTTATACAACACTGTGAGATATTTTGGGAGTTCAGTCAAATACATTTTTCTTACCTAAGGTAAATAAATACTTAGTGAAAATAGTTTTACAGCCAACAAAAAGGCTTACTTTGCGTAATCTACATATCTACAATATCTCACTCAAATGACAAGACTCCTAATATCGAATCTGAACTTAGACATTATACCTAACCGGTTAAAAATAAATAATTTGTGCATCATTCCCCCACATATACAAATAAAAATCGCCAAAATTGACACTGTAAATTTGACATTACAGTTTTTATTTGTATTTTAAATAATTGGTAACTATGAATGATTCGTAAGTTTCCGCACTACCTTGAATAACAAATATGTGTACTTATCCCCCAAAAGATTAAGAATAAAAATAATAACCTATATGATGTTGTATAGCACCAAATTTAACCACCGTAGACTAAGAATAAAATAAAAATGTTGCAGTTAGTAGTTAGACAAAGGTTTGTAACAATCAAATTCATTCAAGTCAGATTGTGGGTTAGTAAGAAAGGAAAAAAAAAACCTGAGTAAAAAGAAAAACAACACACTAAACAATCATACTGCGATCGTTTCTTTTATTCTAGATAATATTTTTGTTAACTCAATTTTGTTAAACGCCAAAGTCGCAGTAACTATCTCTATTACATTCGATATTAAATCACATGACCAAAATAGGTCCTCACAAACTTCCTTTTTTTAAATAATTCGAATTTCGAAATAAGTAAAGAAACAATCGCAATATACCTATTTTCAATCACACCTTAGAATTCAACTGCATTGATCAGATTTTATTGCCATTAATAATAAAAAAATATACATATTTTTCCACAGGCCGCTGATCATATTTGTAAGATTACTTCATCACGTACGATAAATATATGGGAGGTATTTATTTGAGGTAGGAGTAATATAAGTTGTTACTTGACCGAGTGCTTAGTGCGTGTTCCTATATATTACATAGTATGTAATCATACTTAGTACTTGTGATGTAAAGTACAAATATGTAATAATATCTTTATTTATGTATGTATTATTATTTTGTATCTATTGAGTAGTTTGTTTTGAGTAAAAGTTATAGGTAATATTTTCGTAATATTTTTTCAGACTATGTCGGAAAAAAACCTGCACATTATGCTTTTTAAAGTCATTATAAAACCCGTCACAATTTACTTATCTTTATAGCAAATAAAATATGTATTGTCAGTTAATCACTTTTAGTTCACTAAGTATATTAAAAAAAACTGTATAGAACAAGAGCTCATATTTCTTATAACTGCCTCCCACATCTTAATCTGACGTGCTGAAGTAAATTCAAATTCAACATAGCCAACTCCTCCACTATATACACTCAGATGTAAAATAAAAAAACCATTATATTTCACGAAAAATTTTGGCATTCAAATTCTGACCAACGCCACAATACTTACAAGTACAACCAAAGCAAAAGCGTCACTGTAAATGTATGTAAACAATAATTAGCACCGAGAATGCAGCCACAGCCAGGCAAAGCCGTGCGTGCAAACATGCAGGCCTCCTATACTGCGTCACACACGACAAATCGTCCGAATCGGAAATATCGGAATAGCTATCATCGTATCTTACGTAGTCTATCGCGCGGAGGAGGTCCGGCGAGTCTTGGCCGGCCATCATCGCCTCGGCGGCTTCCAGCTGGGTGTTGGAGCGGCGCACGAGCGAGCGGACCTCTTCTGAGTCAGAATCGGATACATCCCAGTTCCGACGGTGTTTTGGACTCGACGATTCCCCCTCCGAGTCCGCGCTCTCCGTCGAACGACGCCGAAGCTCCGATAACGCGACTTTTTGCAGCTCACTCTCGCCGTCCTTTGTTCGTCGCCTGTTCAGCGAGTCTAGGATATCGGGGCGGTTGTTGACCTCTGTGTATTCTAAGGAGGAATTCACTTCGTCGCTGGTTAGGTTTGAGCTGTGTCGCCTGCGACTGAGCGCTTGAACGTTTAACAGATCGAATTCGGGAGAACGCTTGCTTTTGTTCGATTCTGAGGGTCTTCGCCTTCTGACGCCCTCATTGCTCTCAATACTGGTGTTATTTCTGGAGCGTTCTAGGCTGTCGAGTAGGGATTTCTTTCGTTCAGCGCTGGACATAGATTTTTTCGGTTTGCGGGGTTCGACGGGGGATGTTCGCGTGGGTCGTTTGTGTCTGGGTAGGGAGCGTTCGCGGATGTCTGGTCGGCGTCGTCGGGAGGGGCTGTCATGCTCCGGTTGGGCGGACAGGCTGGAGCAGCAGTCGGACTGGGAGTCCAGGAAGGCTCTGTAGTCGTCCCCGAACTCTAGGAGGCGGCGCGCCGCGTCCGAATCTGGGGCTTCGGAGTACGGTTCCGAGTTGTATTTCTCCTGTGGACAAGAATAAACCAGTTAGAAATTGACACGTCAGTATATAAGAAAGAGAGACGAGGTTGATGAGATTGATATGGATCAGTGTGACAACGCGAACCTGCTCGACAACACGTCAGTATATAAGAAAGAGAGACGAGGTTGATGAGATTGATATGGATCAGTGTGACAACGCGAACCTGCTCGACAAGCGTGGCGAGTATGTCAGTATGATTATCTCTTCAAGAAAAGACGAAGAGAATATGACAAGACTAGGGTTTGTCTTATTTTAGTTTATATCAAGTACAAGGTAAGACATAATTCATTTCGCGTTTAGAATATACCAATATTCCTCACGCGTGGCAGGCACTCGGCTCATGTTTTAATTAGTATTACCTGATAGAAGTCCCAAGCTTGCTCAGAGAACGAGCTATGCTCCTCGGTGCCGGCCGTGACGCTGCGGTCCACGTCCGAGTCCTTGTCTATACTGAGGTCCCACATCTGGCCCGGGTCTCCCAGACTCATGGCCAGGAAGTTCCTTCCGCGGTCTTGGCTCATGCCCAGACGTGGTCGGACCGGACCCCCCGCTGGACCCAGTTTAAATGATGGGGTAACTGAAACAATAATATAAGGTTAGAAGATCACAGCGCAATTTAGATTTTTGGGTTGATACGACGATGAAATGAAATTAAATTAAATACATTTATTTTGGTACATTAACAAACAACAGCACAGAAGACAGCATTCACAAACAGACACAAAAAAATTAACATAAAAACCACAAACAGATAATTAGCTGGCAGGCTGTGCTGCCATGTACCAAAAAAGGAGCAGTCTCAGCTTAATGCCACTCCGCTCCCCGGGATGACGAGACGTTAATAATTCAAATTTATGTGTGAGATTATGTTGTAGTTATTCTTGATTGAATTCACTGTGGAATTTGGTCTCTAATTGATTAACTATAGGTCAATTAAATAAATATTATGATAAAAAGACTTCGACAATCAAAAACACGAATTAGAACTAGAAGACTCAGAGATATAATTTAATTTGTTTTTATTGTTTGCTCATCACAAATTCTATCTATGGCTATGACTTAACAGACATAAAATTAAGTATATTAGACGTATGTTTGTTTGTTTTTTCTATTATTGGCTGATCTTTACGAAATTAAAAATGGATCAATTTATATTCAGATCAACTTTTGTATACTATAAAGCTACTGCCTTCGCCTGCAGGACTTTCAAGAGTTCCCCTCATTTTCTAACCCTGTTTTTATTTCAAGTCAGTTAAAAATAATATTAATGTTATATTTACCAGTTTCCACTTCGTTCTCCAAGATGGCGCCGTCTTCGTTGCTGATGTGCGTCTTCTCTATGCTCTTGCGCAGGTGCGCGATGGTCGCCGAAGAGATGCGCTTGTCTTCGTCACTGTCGTTGCCCGATGTCGATGTGGTGTCAAATCTGGTAGAAATTAATAAATATATTATTTCTCTGGAAGAGATCGCTCTTTAGCGATAAGACCGCCATTTGTCGCATAGTCTTAAGTGCTTATTTTTAGTTTTGTGATTTTAATTATGTGTGCAATAAAGAATATTTATCTTATCTTATCTTATCTTATTTGTTACAAAAAATACTAATGTATTCTAGAAGGAAAATACATTAATATCTAATTAAATATTTTATTTAAATAAATATTTCCGGACTACAGGAATACAGCATCACCTAACCCTAAACTAAGCAGAGCTTGAGTTATGAGTGTTAGGTGACTGATATACTACCAAGAAACATTTTTTTTAATAAGTTGATGTAAGAATATTCTAGAAACTTCCACTAACCTGCTCTTCCTACTAGTAGCGGGGTCACTGGCCGTGCTCCTCTCATTCTTGTCCATTTCCGGAGTGATTCTCCCGCAGAATGACAAGCTCTTCACCAGACGCTCTCTTCTAGAAGGTTCGTTAGTTCTTCTAAGACGTAGCTTCTGTCGCTTACGTCGCAGCCAACACTGTTTGTCGTTGGCTTCGACGCAAGACGTGCAGGCTTCTGTCATTGTGTTTGTGCTCGAAACGTGACCCTGTGGAATTCTCTATTGTTAGTTTATGGTTGTAATTATATCGGAATGGACAAATGTTTGTGTATGCAGATAATTACCATTGTTTGGTATGTAATGATGTTAATCCCTTCACAGATTCACATATTTTTCTTACTGCCGTATATAAATGTTAGCAGTCAACTCTCAATGCCACTGTTAACTTTTTGTCGGTATGCCTTACGTAAAGAAACTTCGTCGTCACAATCTGTCATTGGAACAACTTAATCTGAGGTGGAGGTACGTACCGCAATAGAAACTATGAAATATTATATTGAAAGTATTATTTTTTGAGAGGTTGGAATAGACATCCTTCTGGTGGATTCACTATAACCCAACACACTCTGGTCGAATCGACGATTTCGTGTTCCAAACTCCTCCGACTCCGATACACAACATTATGTCCATATCGATATGGACATGTTGTGTGACACAGCGGATGGCGTCGCCAGCTCGCTTCTTCCAGAGAGTTCTACGAAGTTCGAAGTCAGATAGTACAAACCTGTACAGTATTGGAGCTCCCTCTAAGCTTAGAGTTTGAGTTAGCCGACGTGACCCTCGTGATAGTGTTGAGTGCGGACTCCGATATGGACATGTTGTGCGACATAGCGGCAACGTCGCCGGCGGTGGGCGTGGCCGCGAGGCTCGCGTTGGTGGTGAGCTGCGAGAGGCAGGAGACGGACCACGGCCGCGCGGCGTTGCCAGCTCGCTTCTTCCGGAGGTTCACCTGCAGGGTAGTTGGAAGTTATTCCTATATTCGAGCCTGCTTATAAGCACATGCACAGATAGAGATATCCCTAATAGATACTGAGTGGTTTCGGTTGCGGCTTGATTTGGTGAAACTAATCAGTGGTAGTCCCCTGAATCCTTAAACATGTCCTCCGGGTGGTGCTAATAACAGTTCCTGGTGGTAGGCTTCGGCCGCGGCTTGTCACCCTCCGGGCTGAGCCAAAGCGTGAAAAGATTTTTTCGTATTTCGTAATGTTGTCCGGAGAAGCCATCTACTTTCTAGGTCTTCATGCCCATCTTAAACCACATCGTTACTTTACATCGGGTGAGATTGTGGTCAAATGAAGGCTTATCCAGCATTAAAAAAAACCCTGGACATTGAATCATAACGTTTATCTGCCAATTAGTTGGCTGTACCTTAGTAGCTGCATTTGCTGATACACACAATAACTTTCCAAGGCAAACAGCCTTCAAAAAAGGTTAAAGAAAGTTAAATTAATAATTTTACAAACTTTATTTTCAATTTTTTTTTGTTTAAGGATCTATTGGGATCTTTTATGCAGGGATGTATCCAAATGAGTGATTATTTAGATATCTTAGAGATAGAACATTATCGATACCTGCGAACTTATAAAACCAAGCCTTCTTCCACTTACCTTAGCATGATGCGTCGGCGTAACGGTGCAGGTCGAGGTGCTCATGTCCATGGATGAGTGCAAGTTCCGCTCCTCGGAGGTCAAAGAGTTGTCCACTTCGCTCTCTGTGGTGTATTCTCCAGATGCGTCGTAACTTTCGGTACACTGTGACAAAAAAAAACCTGTTTATAGTAAGAGTTCTAACGGGGTTAATGATTTCTTTATTTATAATTAGGAGCACCAATAAGAAAAATAACTTTAAAAAACTTACCTAATAATGAAATATAAGTAATGTTTAAGTGTTTTCTGAATTAAAGGTAGCTACAGCAAGCGTGATTTGGTATAAAGGGTAGGCAACATTTTCAGAATAAGCAATATTATTAAACTGTGTAGATATTGCCAAAGCCTCGTTAGTACTAGTAGGTTAGGTTAGTTAAATGTTCAGATTATAGTCAGATATAAGCATTGATAGAAGACACCTCTATATCCATACTTCCATTCTAATATTATGTATGCGAAAGTAACTCTTTCTGTCTCTTTTCTTCTTTCACGCAAAAATACTAAACAGATTTAAATCAAATTTGATACATAAATTTTCTACAGCCTGAGAAAGGGTGAGAGGCTACTTTATACCGTAGGTTGTCATTCAGCGGTAAAAGCCATTATAACGCGGGTAACACCGCGGGGCACTAGTAACACTACCAATACAAAGTATCAAACAGCTCACCTGATTAATTTGTTCACACTTATCCCCCTCCGAGCTTTGGTTCAACCACTCTTTGATCCTCGACATCTTATTCCTACTCGCGTTCTTCTCTTCATCAAACGACAACGGCTTGAAGCTCCTGCTCTTTTTCTTTAACTGGGCCTGCACTTGTTTTTGCACCAACTGCTCAGCTTGATTCACCAACCGTACTATATCTTCGTTTCTACTCTGTTCCAATTTTAGTAAATCCGGAGTCGGAGAATCAAGTTTCGTATTGTCCAAAGGCAGTTCGCATTGGATCTCAACCGAAGAGGTCATTATATCCGTAGAGTCCTCATTCGCGATTTTGGCACCGACGTAAGTCCATTCCTCTTCTGACGATTCCTCTTGACTCTTTTCCGTTTCAATCATCTGTCTGTCTGAGTCTGTGTCGTGGTGTTTAAAGTAGAACGTGGCAAGATGTTTGGATTTTCTGTCGGTTTGATTGAATTTTGACGTGTCAACTGGTTTTTTTCTCTTTATCACTGTTGGTGGCGTTCTTAGTCTGTCTTCGAAGTGGTTTTGCACAAGTCCTGCGAAAGACAATTGCGGAATGTAGTTGATACATCGTGTTTGTTTGCGTAAAGAATTTGAAAACAGTCGGTATCTAGTAAACAGACATAATTGATTAATGTTTTGATTTGTGATTCATGACCGGGGATGGCATGTGTTTGCACCTGTGTGCCAGGAATGACTCAATATAAATTGGTTTTAGTATGAATCTATGGGATAATCTTGAATATAGTTGATAGCTCTCCTATAACGGGTTTGTCATTCACATTAGGTTATATAGTACAAATTCTCTTGAATCTGAAAACTCGATATATTAGTTTAATTAACTAGTAGTATTTTGCAGATTTCTTAATTATGGAAGTTTGTCACAGGAGGCCGTATAACCCAGTAAAGATCTTAATTAAAAAAAAAAACGGTGGCGGTTGGCATCCTTTATTCAGTGCAGTTTTAACGTCCACAGCTAGGCTAGACTCTAGGTTTCCTTCGTACATTTTCAGCTTTTTATGTTGGAAGAGAAACCTGCGACCTTTATTAAAAGATATCCGTCTGTCGGCGTCCTTAAATGCGCTTACTGATCTCCGAGTCATTTAAAAACTTTTCTTCTCCAACCGAATTAAAAGTTAAATGACTAACTAGTAGAACGGCATAATGTTTGCGCGTAAGTCTGCATTAAAACTGCAGTCTAAAGTTCGATTTTAGGGATTATTATAGCAGCATCCTACCATCAATCTGATCACAAGGCACGATCTGGTCCATGGTCCGCATCTCCGCGTCTTCAGAGCCGCCGGGGACGCGTCGCTCGTCCGCCATGTTGTGGTCCGACCGCGTCACCTCCGACTCGCAGTCCGATCCGAAGCCTCGCCAGGTATACCTTATTGCATAGTCTTGCTCCTCCTGGAAATGTTGAGAATTTTATTTAATAAATAAATAATAAATATTTCCGGACTACTCACACAGCATCACCTAACCCCAAACTAAGCAGAGCTTGTACTATGGGTGTTAGGTGACTGATATACTACATAGATACATTTTTTTTATTGTAAATACATACATCTGATACATGTTTTTGTGCGCTTTAAACACGTGCTTTAACGGTGAAGGCAAACATCGTGAGGAAACCGGCATGTTCTGAGAACTTTAAAAAAAGAGTTTGAAGGGAATGTGACATTCACCAACCCGCACTTGGCCAGCGTGGTGAATTAAGGCCTAATCTCTCTCGTCAAGAGAGAAGTCCCTGTGTCCCAGCAGTGGGAACGTTAATAGGGTGATTATGATACATAGACGAGTTAATATGGCGACAAGTAAAATTCATAGAGGACTATAGTAAAATAACCTCTTATTAGACTACTGGTGACTACTGATATCTTACTAGACTATTATGAGATTCCGCCTTCTCCAATTAGAATCGAAGATACTCCCGCACCGCAGTAATAGTATATATTTCCATGGTTATATATCATCATCATCATCATCACCCTATTAACGTTCCCACTATTTATATATACCTACATTTATTTACATTTAAAGAGAAGTATTGGTATTGCAGCGTTATGTTTAGACTATGCGCCCTATGCACAAACAATTTGCAAGAAACCCTGCCTATCAAGGGATTTGCACATTATATATTACGAGATATATCTTATGGCCTCTACTAGAGCTCTCTTCTTATCATATTTTATTCAAATCAGTTCATAAATTTTGAGAAGTAAGCTAATACTACGTTGCTATGTGTAGCCATAACGATGGATAAATAAATAACTAAAAGTAAATATTTCCGGACAATCACAACAACAACATCTAGATGATGATATTGTAAATTCAATCAAAGCACTTTTCAACACTGTCACATTTAATGCCGCTTTTTAAAGAATTAAAAAAAAAGTGTGTGTGTGTCAGCTACGACGCACGATTGGAGTTTACTCCTTACGAACGATAATTATGATATTGAACACTTGAACGTCCTCTGGCACTTTAGTGCCACAAAATTTTACCCCGACTTACGTCTATGGTACTAGAAGGCCACACGAGGTTTAGCTCTTTTGGTTTCGGATTTATTTAATATCTATGTTGCCAAGTTGCTACTGTCAATGTCAGATGTCACTGTCAACGAAGTATCGCGCAAAGAGGAGACCCCGAGAATGAGATATGCTGTGTAATGTATTCCATCTCATTCTTTTACACGTTCAAACCTACAGATATATATGTTTGTCTCTTTCTACGTAACGCCTCAACTTTCGTGTTACACTTTTTGATTTTACTCCTCATAAAATTTCCGTACCGGGCCTTATAACTCAAATCGTTTCTTAAGGAGTAAACTCCAATAAATTAATATTTCCGGACTAATCACACAGCATCACCTAACCCCAAACTAAGCAGAGCTTGTACTATGGGTGTTAGGTGACTGATACACCACAGATACATTTTTTTTTGTTAACACATACATACTTATGATACATAGAAAACACCCAGACCAGAAACCAGGCCCCCAGCGGGAATCGAACCCGCAACCTCTTGCGCCTCAGCGCGGACCTTCCACCGAGCCACAGAGGTAGTCAAATCATGGGATGGTGGATGCTTTCTAAAGTTAGTCGATCATTCACATTATCAAATTGAATACAGGATGAATTCCTACCTCAGAGGCAGATTGTCTGCTATCGGTGGATAGGTCCCGAGGTCTGCTGAACACAGGGGTCCGCCTTCTCTTCGGGGATCCTCGCCTGCTCAGTCTTGGCTGCTTCAGGACCGGCTCGTCGTCGCTGTCTGTTGCTACTTCATCTGCTGTAGCAGCCTGGAAGAGAGAAAGCAAATTGTTAGAGTTAGAGTTTATCCTGAATTTATTTCTAGGTCCGTCATTTAGATACTATTCATATTTTTTCTTTTTTTTGTAAACGAATCATAAATATAATATAGTGCATTGAAGTTTTGCGTGACGTATTGCTTTCCAGCAAAATGTTCTGAACGCATACTTTTTTTTTTTTTTTATTATTGATAAGCCTTCATTTGACCACAATCTCACCTGATGTAAAGTGACGATGTGGTCTAAGATGGAGCATGAAGGCCTAGAAGATGGCTTCTCCGGACCACATTACGAAACACGAAAAAATCGCTTCACGCGCTGGCCCAGCCCGGAGGTCACAAACGTCACAAGTCCCCATAATAATGGTCATAATAGTCATTTATTGATAATTTAGATTATAAGTCATAATATGGGTTTTAACGAGATTGTCCGGCAATATATATTTATTTATTTAATTCATATAAACAATTAAAATAATGTCTAACTAACTAACTATAAACGAAATATAAATAATGTCAATTTATCATCATTATCATTAACAATGATTACGAATGTCAAGAATTAATTGTTATTTTAATTACATGTCAAATAAATTAAAATAATACCCACTCCGGAACTTTGAAGCCTTATATCTTGGCACTTACTTTTTAAATTGATAAAGGATTAATAGGTGTCAAGTTATCTTGGACGATAGCTTATTCACAAATCAACCCGAAATTAGAAACAATTTCAGCATTTATAATAAAGCAATGATTTATTTTGACCACTCTGCACATTGAATTAATCCAATGCCATATTTTATATTTATGTATGACACAAAAGAAACCCATAACAACGAAAATAAAACCAAAACATTACATAATTCAACTTTTCTAAGCTATTCATAAATTAATTCACATACAATTACAAGACACCAATAAATGTCATTTTATCAAATCTCTCCGTAAATTTATAGCTAGAAATGATCACATAAATTCGTGGAATAATAAAATAGATAATCTATTTGTGGTTTCTAGTGTTGTGTGTCCTTTGGGGTCGGATTAGGGTCGTATACAGCTCATAACAATAGGCTCGGGTCCAACCGCAAGGTTAAAAATTCAATTTTGTCGGCACGCGACCAACCCTTTGGTATTTGCGTTAATTGGGTTAGTATGGGCACTGGGGGATAGTGAATGACAGATATAATTCACGTATGTTTCACTTTGGATATTGTTTAATTCATGCCTGGCCGATTGGAAGACGGTAGCTACAGATTGAGTCTAGAAGGAGGGGCTTTGCTCAGCAGTGGAATGGAAACGGGTCATAATAAAATAAACAAATTATTGTTTAATAATGGTTACTTTCATAAATACGAAAGCACAAAAAACAACAAAGAACCAACAAAAAATGCGTTGCAGTAGTACAAGAGGCACTTAGCAAAATTAAATAATACTAAAATTGATTTCATGAAATTACTAGATTATATTATATTTTAAAGATATGTGCGTAGATTTTGTGTTTTAAATTCTGTAAGCTAGAGTCCACAGTATAAATCCACAATCCTATCGAGACACAAATAGCCCGAAAAATTAAAAAGAACAACGCAGAATTTTATACACACACACAATAGCAGAGGGATATTATCTAACCCTATTTAGCACTTTGGTCACACCCGTCCTGTTTAGGGTTAATTTAGCGAGCCATTTGCCACTTAGGGCTCCGCTATGTTTGCACACTCCCTTAGCAGCGGGCGACTGATCACCCATTGTTAAGCACTTGAGAAAAAGAGATAATAAAATTTTCGTGGGAAATATGAGGAGCTTTCTAAACAAGCAAAAAGGTTTGTTTAGCTTACCACTGAATTGAACTGAGTCGAAAGGAATGATGTGGTATTTGGTTGACCGGATTTCAAGTTCCGAACATTATGTCATCACCGTAGGTCACCACTGAGTTTTTTTTAATTAGCTTGGGCCCCGCGGGCAGGTAAATGTCACTTGACCGTACAGCTCACCATAGAGACTAAAATGTATGGCATTAACAGTTAATTAGGTACCATAACTTATTTTTAAACAATTCGTCATTATTACATTTGAAAGGGTTACTTGTAAAGTTGTCGTTTCTCCCGTAGCTACAAATTATAACTGTGAATTCTGTGATTAAAATGAGGAAGGAAAAAACTATACAATGAGTAAATAACTATGTGAATAGGATTTTGTTGTTATATAATATGAATACAATTAAATTACGTAATATATTAGTACTGAGTGTAAAAAACATAAAATGTAGGAAATATAAAACGGAAAACATTAAGATTGTTACCATTTTTGCTGAATTTAAAAACAATCTCGAATATGAAATAATCGAATTTAGGTTTTTGTATGTAAGTTATTGCATTACTTTTTTTGAAATTCTAACGAAAAGAAAAGAGGTTAAACAAATTTAGAACCTAATTAAATAATAGCATCTATGGTAATAAAGAGGGTAGACAAGCCAATCGTTACAAAAGAGGTGAAAATTGAATTCATGAGTTCCATGTTATAGGCGCACAATTATACCTATAGTTAGCTAAGGAGTTCATACAACATGTTTATTTGCTTAAACGCGCTTATCTCCGAAGGCGAATCAGGTAGATGCAGCATCCTATTCTTCCAAGCAAATAGAGCAACGTCTCCTTATAATCTATACTACTATTAAAAAGAGGTAGTTTGTTAGATTGTGAAAATGTTTGTGTCATTGTAGGGGAGTACACTCATGATCTACTCAACCGATTTGAATGAAAGTTTTTACAAAGATTCTCTAAGGCTTGAGAAGTAACATGGTCTACTTTTTACCGCGGGAAATAAATATGTGATATCGCGGGAAAATCCATTAAACGCTGGTATCACCGCGGGGTACTGCTAGTGTTCTACACGGGAGGCTCCAGTCCAACAGTGGAAATTCTACAGCTTAAGAAAGTGCATCGTGCAAGGTTTTGCTAAGTCGTTAACCCACCTGACTGTTCACCCTCACAATGCAGGCCTCCAAATGGCACTGCCACTCGATAGCCCGCAGGTACAGGAGGTGCCAGCGCCGCTCGTAGGCCTTCGCCGCGTCACACGCCCCGCAGAGGCGTACCACGGAGCTCACGATCCTCCTGTGGCATTCCACGTCCTTCTGCAATACCTGGAGACAAAGAGTAAGGTTTAGTTTATTCATTCATTCATTCATCCATTCATTCATTCATCCATTCATTCATCCATCCATTCATTCATTCAACACCGTCACGCCTAGTTATTTGCCGTTTCCTTTTTTTCATTCTACGGTTATCAGGAATAAATTGTTATAAAATCAAAGTTTTAAATCTTGGTGTGTAATTATTATTATTATCCATTCAATTATTTATTTAGGCAAGTAGGCCAAATAAATGATAGATGGACTGTGTGAAGGATGACATGCTGTTTAAGCCTTTATTTGACTACAATTTCACCTGATGTAAAGTGACGATGTGGTCTAAGATGGGACATGAAGACCTAGAAGATGGTGTTTGTTGTTCTTTCACGCAAAAACGACTAAAGGAATTTACATAAAACTTCAAAGTAATATACCTATCAGAATAACATAGGTCCCTTTTTACCGCGGTAAAACACCACCTTTCCTAGGAAAATCCATGGTTGCGAGCAAAACCCGATTTGGATAAAGTTTGACAAAGATATCCAAAGATAGCTGTTGTCCCGGTAAACAATAAGGGCTATTTTTTACCGCGGTAAATCAAACATTACGCGGGCAAAGTCGCAGGTGGAAAGCTAGTATCTAATAAATCATGGAACTGAAATAATCTAATCGGAAGCGATACAGACACAGCTACAACATGATACAATATCTTCAACAGGTTGTTGCATCACAATGAACGATAAGTAGCCAGATATATCGATAGCAATCATAAAGAAACCCGCGCAAGCGCATAGGTCAGGAGACGATGGGTAAACTTGTATATCGTATTTCTTTACCGTCTCAAATACGTAAATAAAGATTATAATATGATATAATGGTAATGAGAAATCCTACTAATATTATAAACGCGGAAGTTTATGAGACTGTAAGTAAGTAAGTGTGTTTGTTTAGGGTTTGATTGCCCTACATTAAAATTAGTGCTTATTTTTTTCTACAAATAAATAACAAAAGTAATCCTCATTCTAGGTATTTTTAGTACATTAAATCTATACTCTTTGTTTCCCGATACGGCGATGTGGTCGCTCAGCGATGAAGCCTTTTTATGCTTCATAAGCCTTCATTTGACCACAATCTCACCTGATGTAAAGTATCGACGTGGTCTAAGATAGGGCACGAAGACCTAGATTGTGCTTTAAATAATAAT
This sequence comes from Gymnoscelis rufifasciata, assembly GCA_929108375.1. Taxonomy (NCBI): domain Eukaryota; kingdom Metazoa; phylum Arthropoda; class Insecta; order Lepidoptera; family Geometridae; genus Gymnoscelis; species Gymnoscelis rufifasciata. The sequence goes on along the minus strand of OV815321.1, from coordinate 9,427,659 downwards.
AAAAAATTGCCCTTCGATAAAATTTAGAAATATGCCTGTGGTACCCTGATCTATTTTCAAGAATGTTATTTCATACATCTGAGGAGCGAGGTCGCAGTAAGCAGCAAGCAATCATAGCAACAATGGCGGCGTTTTTGATGGAAAAGAAAAACTTTCAAAAAGCGAACAAAGGGCGGAACGTGCCTCGGCAGTTGCGCACGCGCTAGTCTATGACATTGAGGTTAAACAGTAAAACTTCAGGATAGATTAGATAAATACTTGCCAGTGAACTCAGTTATAGATATTTAGCGTTTGCGAGAGAAAGTGTCGTTAAGTAACCCATAAACAGAACTAACAATAAATAAATGAAGTTATGGTGGCATTTTGTTAACAAAGGTTGTTTTAAATATTATAAAGTTTACCATTATTTAGAGAGTTCAAAATGGCGGAAGAAAGCAAATAAGGCCACCAGCTTAGAGTCACAAATTTTAATCTCACGTTAGTAACATCTCGAAGTTGAAATATAAATGTTAATATTACAGTCGTATTTCCAAGCAAACGAAGAATTCTTTCGTCTCAATGCTAATAGACATGGCGTGGCTTCTGTGTATTCGTTTTAAAAGCAAATATGCACAGAAATAACACTTTTTCTTACGAGTGTTTTACAAACGAAAACAACGATATTTGTCCAGTTTATGATTTAGTCATCGCTAAAGAAATTTATAAGAGTAGGTTTTGATAAACATTCAAGTTTGTTTTGCGTTCTCCAAAAATGTTACTCAAATTAATTGATATAAGAATATGTCTTTTTTTATGAATCATAATCAGCTAAGAACACATTCGACAATAAATTCTAAATAATGTTTTGAAATTAAATAGGTATGTATGTATTTGGCTATTTGTATAAGAGTGCTTTAATGTTGTCGCATTCAACAGCAACAGTCTGTACTGAACAATCTAATAAAAAAAAAAAAGGTGTGTGTGCGATTCACACACGATAGAAGTGAAACTTCAGTAAATCGACGAAAGAATAAGAAGAATAAAAAAAAGTGTGTGTGTGTCAGCTACGACGCACGATTAGGGTCTACTACTGACGAACTATAATTATGATATATATCAAATAGAAAAAAAATATATATATACGGTCGAATTGAGAAACCTCCTTTTTTTTGAAGTCGGTTAAAAAAAGGGTAAATGAACGCATCTGCTAAAATGATAAGAGAAACAAACATATATCTGTAATTATTCGGATTATTTATATTACTTCAATAAAGCGTATGACATAAAGTATGTTACAAAATAATATAAATAAAATAAATAAATAAATAAATAAAAATACAACAATACCTCTTTGCGCGATACTTCGTAGTCTCATCTCAACTACGAAGTATCGCGCAAAGAAATTTAAATAAAGCATTGTATTTGTGTCTCTTACCATTTCCGTTTCATCTTTTTGCATCCGGTTTGAAATCACTACGATTCTATAGAAGTTTCACTTCAAAAAACACTTTTGACAACTAACTTTTCAAACAAAATAAAAACAGGCTAAAATCGAAAGCATGTTCGCGAGATGAAGGAGGTAAAAGGAACCAGAACAGCTGCCGGCAAAATGTATTATTTTTATTTTTTCTGGTGTCTCAGCCAAACGAATTTGAGCATATTCGCCGATCCCCACATTTTGCATACTCAACTTCCTGTATCGCCTGTTCTATAAGAAACTTTAAATTACTAAAACATGATTTCAATTGCGTATGTCATATAATCGTAATGAAAGTTTGGTTGGGAAATGCAGGAAGCTGATCTAGCGTCGGATTTTCAAATTATTTCCTGTATCAGAGTGCCTATTTACCTACTGATACAAATAATACAAAGTGAGTACCTATACGAGTATTTTTCAGAGCACGAGCGTTGAGCAATGTTTTTCAAATATACCTGAGTTAATCGGCGATCTGAGGTCATAAGGTCCATCTGATGGGGGGCCGAATTTCCGCTGAGGTTTAGTTTATTCATTTATGTATATATATTTTCAGTGATGATTTTGTAATTTATAGTTACCATGTAAAAGTCCCGGCCGTGTTTGCTAAGTAGGAGCACAATCTACTATCATTCAGAACGTCGTAGGTTTTAACGCCGTCACACACTTATGGATTTTACTGCTTGAAAAATGTATGTGCGCTTGCAGTGGCGGTGGTGGTGGCGTTGTGAAATAAGGCCTAATCTTTCTATTGAAGAGCGGAGTCCCTGTTTCCCAGTAGTAGAAACTTTAATAGGGGTGCTTATGTTTATGTAAAAGTAAAAAAATATGTATATGGAATTCTAAGTTGACTTTCCCCGGAATTTAATTATTTAATATTGGCGGCTTAATATTGACGATTTTCAATGTCAGAACTATACAGTTGTACCAGTGTGATTAAAACTATACAAAAAATAGCCCTGACAGGTGTTTACATATTTTAGTTCAAAACTGCACATAAAATCTGTTTACTCACGAGCACGTTGTTGATTTAAATTCAAAAACGAAACGGAGAAAGTATTATCTGGCTCATCAAACTGCCACGATTCTCATCGCATATTGTTTCATGTATGAAGTTGTATGACTATGTATGTATGGAGATTGGATCTCGAGTATGCAGGTGTGGACTGCATTCATTACGAGGTTTTCTGTGTAAGGTAAGTTGCCTACGTATTTTTTTGTTATCAATCGCTTAAATCAATTTCAAACTACTTTTCTTTTATGACAAGGTTGAGAACCTCTGAATGTATAGAAAATAAAAGGCCTTAAAGGAAACTAGCTTATATCAAATTCGAATTCGAATATATCTTTATCGCCGGTCCTTACTTTATGCAAATCAACTATCTTTAGCGCCTGCTCTACTATACACATACTAAGTATGTACCTACTACGATGAAGCCATAAAATACATCAATTTATTCAGACCTATAATAGAAATATACAATCTGAATGTATCCAAATGGCAAGTGGCATAAGTCACGGCTGGCGGGACGAACCACCGGTGGTATTTCGCAGTCGTGATATGCCGAGGCAGGTATGTGACAAATTGACAAGGACGTCTTAACAGTAATTTATATGATAAAATAACATATAAATGTATTGAAATGTGGCCTATGTTTTCCCACTTCTAAATATCTTGGGCGCAAACGTGCCGAAAAGTGTTTTGGCCCTATAACCATGTCAGATGTTTCATTATTTGATTGTTTGTCGGGCCCTTTACATATTATCAAGTATGATTGGCTGTCAGAATATTTGGCAAGTTCTGTACGAAAATCGTTTAACTTTTTAAATGATCACATTTATTAAAATGTTGTATAATATAATGCAGAAACAGATGTTAGTTTATGCCGTAATCATGGCGCTTGCAACGGCGTTGAAATTACGGAAAACTTAAAAAGAGTCAAATCAGTGCATGATATGTTACGCGTTCTCTAAGTCTTCTTCTTCTTAAGGTGCCACTTCATTACTGAAGGTTGGCAGTCAGCTCTAAGTCTCTAAGCTCAAAGTCTTAAAAATCACGTAAACGTGTACACATACACAACAGTATATAAACAGAAAACATTTTCGTTCCTGAACACACCGCCAAGAGCGAACCCGTCGTTTTCGGATAAAAAAACACCAAGGTAGTATCCAATATAAAAGCCGCTGCTAATGGAATCGTGAGCAAGTAATAGCCACTGTTGCGCAATGTTATTGTCAGCCATTTCGTCAGTAGTAGCACAGATTTGTGGTAGTAGTCACAGAACACGACAACCGATAACTAACAAAAAGATAATAAACGTGACGATCTACTATAACAGCGTAATGTTTGTCCGTTTCGAGAGTTATATCAACAGAAGTTGGTATCCGGGGTTTTTTGGCAGGAAAATCATTTCATATTCAATCTTGCTTCTATCAACCAACAAATGAAATGGGCCAGGTTGTTTTTACAACCCTGACTAAAACCTTTTTGCTATAGTTACTTTGGTTTTCCATTAATTTATAAATTCTTAGAAGGCTGACGACAAAAACCAATATTAGCCTCAAGCGAAAGTACTGTTACAATCGCTGTAAATTAGCTATTAGAAGGTTCTAAAACGTGTGTTTACAAACCTCGATAGTCAAGGAACTTAAACATCTTGTATCGAAGTTGGGGCCATCATGAGTTAAGAGTAATTAGGATAAGGTCTCCAAATAGTACTTATTAACAATGTTGCATTTTGCAACGCTGTGCAAAAGTGCTCAGTCGTGATCTCAGAACATCCTTTTACAAGCTATTGTCCGTTGGCATAAGGCATGCCTTAAACAGCTTAAACATGTCTGAAACTGTAAACCTTTACCGAGATTTTAATGTAACTTAATATTACAGTATATTATAGTTGCAGATTTTGACCAGTTTGACCAGACCAAAACTTTTTTTTCCGAAAAAAAGTTTTTTATTTTTTTCTAGCCCTACATTCTAGGACTACGAAAGCCTGTGAAAAAATATCTCTTTAAAGAAAATCGTAATAATAACCTCAGACTACGTATGCACTTGATAAATTAATAAATTAATGAAACAAACAGATTAACCATTCATCACATCTGAAATATTTTAATATCCCTAAATCTTATTTGCAACTTAATCCAAACATATTTAGGCATAGACATAGACAAACATTTATTTGCTACTCACACAATACAAAAATATTTAATTATAAATTATTCACAGGTTAAACATTTAGCAATAGCCACCCAAATCAAAAGACAATCAGTTCTCCAACAAACTCCATTCAAGGCCCTACGAGACTTGTGATTATTTCATTAAGCTCTTACCAAACCACACTCAAACCTACCACAATCTGCTGCTACGGTACGGAACAGTAATTGCTGTTTTGCAATCGAAATGGTAAATTGCTTCTGACAGTGCTGTGAATGAAACAATACCGAATGTATATTTTCTTGGGCAAGCTGTTATATTATATTACTGTTTCCAGAGAGGAGAGAAGAGCCAGATCAGATAAAAAAGTAAACTATATCTAAAGAGAAACAAACTTTAGAAACAACAGTGTAAGGATATTTATCTGAGAATTTTAAAAATGAGTTTGAACGACAGGGTGACATTCACCAACCCGCACTTGGCAAGCGTGGTGAAGTTTTATCTCTCTCACCAAGAGAGAAGTCCCTGTGTCCCAGCAGAGGGAACGTTAATAGGGTTATGATGATAAGGGATATTTTTCCACCAAAGCTATGCTAGGTAAATTTTAGCTTTCAATTCAATTTCTTATAATTGGACTCTGCGCTTGAAGCGTCAGTTTGTGTGTTAGTGGCAAGTAAAATAAAATTATAAAGTAATAAAGATGTTACTCAGTTGAACGCCATTTTGCGTTTAGATGTCCAGCAAAAATAAGGCGCAGCTTGACATAATGTGTACATAGCCATCTGTCAATCTGCCAATGTAGCCTAAGGCCATAAGAAAGAAGAGGTTTCTTGTTCTTAGCCTAAGGCCGATAGCCGTGTTTAGCTGACCATCGGCGCTGACGTATCGACCGCGTATCAATATTTTTGGTTGCTATAGAATCCTACTACTATCTGACTTGGTGAATATTCTAGACAAGAGCTAGGACCTATGACGTCTTGCTTAACGAGACAAGACGTGGCCAGTGATACAGCTGTTAATCCAAGACTGTGGTTTAAAATAACACCATAGGCACGTGGCAATATCGAGCGGACAAGATAATTGGCAGCTACACAACATCTTAACAGTTGCAATTAAGAGAAGGGTCTAACAAGACACGTAACTTTCTATATCATTTCAAGGAAGTGCGAAATGGATTTCAAAAGCTTATCTGACAACGTAATTTATCTTTGAGTAATGCTTTTACACTTACTACTAACTGAAATGGAGATTTTATGATCGGAGCGCGCCAACCTTATCTACTGTTTGGTTACTTTCGTTAGAATTGTTTTATGTATTCTCATAAAATTTAAAATAATTAATCCGCAAAGGAATATTTATTTCTTACTCTAGTAATTAGCAAAAATACAGCACACAGATTAATATATGTATTTGCATCGCTTTCACACGTGAACCAGATTAGGCAATGTTTGCCAAGCTAATATTATTTTAGATATATTTTGGGTTAAAACCTTTACCCAATGATAGGAGCAGACAATATAATGTCTGAGATAATATTAGGTAAATTTAAATTTGTATAAATTTTGTTTTGTCACCGATCGCAAGAAATATATTTTTGAAACATTTATAAATTTGCTATTAGTTTGGTTAACTTTTAATAACAGATAAAATCTGCGTATTATTTTGATGTTGATTTTATTGTGCAACCAAAATTCCAAAGAACCATGATTAATAAAATAACAGGTGCTCTAACTAGCTAAATTAAAACATTAAGTTGTTGTTGTATTACATTTTGGTAATTTTCAGATCGGTATAAAAAGTCCAAACACACACACCGACTTCCTGAAAAGGCGACTTACACAACACTTAACGAGGCAATAAAGCCTTCTATACATTGTCATAATTCAAGGTAACGCATGCCTAAGAAGTCATCGGCCGATGCGACGAATTTAGCCGAAGTCGGCGGAAATAGCCGAATACGCACGGAAATAGCCGAACGCGCACGGAAATAGCCGAACGGGCACATGCCAGTCTTTCTGCATGCTTTCGCGTGGTCAATGGTGATCCGAGATGTGATTATAGCAATTTAATAGATAAAGGAAACTCAATTAAGCAAATCAATTTTGTACTTCATAAATATTTTCAGATCATAAGACTTAAATGTCTTCAAAAAAGCTTAATTCCTACATTTTTAATAATGCAACTGGTATTTGTGTTGAGCACATCGACGAAGAAACAATCCTTTATTCCACGGTTGAGAACATAGTGATCCTCAGAAAAGTATGTTCTCGTATGCTTTGTGGTCGTCATAAAATACATTCTAACTTCTAAGCAGGTGTCATTAAAATACTATAAATAGTATCAAAGATGTGTACTGAAGGAATGCTAGTTTAAAACAAAATGGGTTTCTTCGCCTGTCTGTCTGTTGGAGATACTGTAGCAAATACCTACAGGTATTTATTATTTAAGACCTTTATGTATTTAGGAGTTGGTTCTATTTAAGAATATAAAGTGGATTTCCGCAAAGTAACGTTTGAATCTGTCAATAAAATACCTACAGCTTTTTAAGTCATCACGAACATTACAATGATCAATGATTATAATATAATTTAATTTTTCAAGAAAATTAGGACACAGTTTTGTCTGATTTATAAAATCGATAACAACTACAACTCATTTTATTTAGCTGGGCACAGGGTAATTTTATCCTAAGGTTGACTGGAGAAATATCTTTAAGCAATAAGGCCACTCATTACGCATTTTTATATTTAGCTTTCAGTCCCTTTTGTATTGTTTTATCTTGGTGTGTAATAAAGAGTTATATTATTATTATGAAGCTTTTATTAACAGCTCTTTGTGGCATTATGAAAGCATAAATTCCGCTTTTCACCGCTGAAAAATGCTTTTACGCGGACAAAGCTGCATGGAAAGCTAATTGGTTAATTGAAATTAAATAAGAAAATACCAACTCTAAAGATTTACGATAGAAAATTTCGAAAGTTTAAACTTTACCTTATACAGACAAAACGTAGATGAAACTAATCAACGACATTCAAGAAGACACAAAGAAAGTGAAGCTAGAGTTGAACATGCCCATTACGGATACTATGCTGTATGCTTATGAGCATGCTAATGAGTATACGAGAGCATGCTCGGCAAACTGACACACAATGCTTTTATCAAGCCTTTTGTCGTTGAAGTGAAAACTTCTTTAGCCGCGATGTGTCTTTTCGGGGTGGCTAAAATATGTTAGGCTCGCGTCTAATCGTCGGTTCGACACGTGATCTGATCAAAAATAGTAAGACAGGATGTTCAATCCAAGTTTTCACTTCTGCTGGCATTCCCTTTGATTTTTTGACATAATATTTCAAACCATGCCGCGCCCTCGGCCCGTAATAGATTACAAAATATGATTATTCCGTCACTAAGATTAAAAAATTGTACCAGTATTATTTAATTTTTACTAACTAAAAATCAAGACATTGTAGCGAAATGATATTTTGCCAAACGTAGTCACAAGCCGAAACTTTGAAGCTTCTTTTGCACTTCCTTATTAAATTAAATATAAGCTAAAATAGGTGTCCAGTATTATTGGACGGGCTACTAAATAGACTAAACAGAAAACCAGTTTTTTGTGGAGTCATCATGCTATCATAATATGTCGCTACAGATGCCACTAGGTAGCAATAGCATATGCTCGATAGCATACTTAGGTGCTTAGGTAGGATGCTAAGCTGCTAATGAGCGTGTGTAACTACAGCTTCACTCTATGTCTCGTCGGAACTGATGAAGGGAATGCCAACGGATTTATGCCATAGCATGCATCCGTTTGAGACACCGATGGGGTTAACCGGGGTCTTATCCTATCACGCGCCTTTTCGATGCGCCGGCGCCGCTGGTAGCTAAATGTCATGTGTCAGTCGTTGATGGAAAACTGTGAAAATAATGAGAGAAAATTAACGAGAGAGCCGACAACTGTTTTCGTCAGTACTACTGTTCTTTTGCAAAGTAATTATGTGTACACAGTAATTTTGTTTAAAGCTAGACAGTTTTATAATGCTGTTAGATTAATTTCTATGGTTTGCTAAATATGAGTTAGATTTAATAAAATATATTATTGGATAAAATGTACCAATTTCACACCCACCAGTTTCAATTCGTTTAAAAATATTTTTTGTCTCACCCCTTTTGATATTTATTGATTATGTGTTTTAGTATTTGTCATTATAGTGGCAAAAGAAATACATCATCTCTCAAAATGTCAACTATATCAATCAATCTTGAGATACAGCCTGGTGTCAGACAGACAACTTAGTCTGAGTATTACCTTTTGGCCAAATTGAGTATTAATAGTGGTATTTACTAAAGTAAGAATAGAATTCGCTACCTCATGCGAATTCGGCCGGCTTTTGTCTACAGGCAGGCAAAAACGCGTATAAAACTAATAAGCACCGGTAAACTTATTAAACAGAATGCTATTATGCTTTTCCGCTTAAGCTAAAAACTAGTCCATGATATATAAAATAACCTATGTAGACGACGTTAATTGCTTTAGAACACATCATAATGTAATTGATATGGCTTCCTGAGCACATTGCATTTGTCCTAAGGAGGTTTCGCGTCCGCCTGTCATTTAATAGAAATCGTGGAGTAACTACTTTCATACTCACATTTTGTATGTCATTCAACCCTATTATTTTGCTATGTGCATATATTGATATCCTTTTTGTATGCATATTTTTTAATAAACACCATAAATTGGTGTTTTTGTCACTGACGATTGAGATAATTACGCAGAACTTTTTTCTACTGCAGCAATTTCACAAATAATAATTTTTTTTTTTTTTTATTGAATTATTGAAAATAAATAATTTATTTATTAGATAATAAAACTGTTTGGCACTACCCAACGAATAATAGCTACAAATGATTTATACGGATTAAAGACGCCTCATTAAATAAATTAATATTGCAACAGGCAACATTTAGCTTCGAGGTAAGCTCCGAGTTCGTCTTACAGGTTTTTTAAAACCCTAACAATAACGGAATTACGTTTAAAAAACACAAAAATGCATTCCTAGATATTTTCTAATATAAATAGTAAAAACCTAGACCCAGAATTGAAACCGGCTGCGGCGTGGCGGCGCGTGCGCAACTGAGTAGAGTAATTTTATTAAATAATTTGTTTTATAAAATCAAACTCAAAATTAGCAAAAAAAACTATTAGAAATTGATCTAACCGTATTATTAGAACTGTTTAGCTCCCTACTATTACTGTGTAATTCCTTAGCCAATCGGTACGAAGCAAAAAACTTCCGGGTTCGCTGGATTACCGGAAAATTACTCTGTTTATAGACTTTTTATAAAAATGAGTCTGGGAACGCAACGACATTTATACATGCCCATACGAGGAAGATCTATATGTGACGATATGTTGTAGCTTGAGAACACTAACTAGGTTCAGGATGTGGTCTAACTAGAAAAGGGGAATGACTCAAATAATAATTATTATTCCGTCATTTGGTTTTCTTAAAAAAAATACACATATTTTTGTAACAAACGAAAAATGAAGTCAATACAGTGCATTGAAGTTTTGTGTGACGTAATGCTTTCGAGCAAAATAATTGAATTTATACGTCACAAGCCCAAACACTGGAACTTTGATACTCTGTAACTTGGCCCTTTATCTTATATATAAAATTCTCGTGTCACAGTTTTCGTTCCCGTACTCCTCCGAAAGGGCTTGACCGATTCTCATAAAATTTTGTGAGCATATTGAGTAGGTCTGAGAATCGGCCAACATCTATTTTTTATTTTGCAAAACAACGTTTGCTCGGGTCAGCTAGTTATTTAGATGAATAAAAAATAATATGACAAAGCGAAAATTAGGTGACCCGTAATTTTTGACGAGCTAAACAGTATATTTGTTTTTTTTTTATGTAGTCATCATGCCTATTAGTTGAAATAAAGTCATAATACAGTGCCGCAATTAAATATATTAATTTCGGTAGATAGTGGATTCAGGAGCGGCAAGCTTTGAGTTAGGGTATTTTGTTTCCGTTCATTTTACCATGCATCATAATCATCTCGCATATAACTTCGTGGATGTAATAATCAAAATCGTTTTTGAAATAACTGAGATATTCTAAGAGTCGTCCGTAAGGAAAAAAAGATCGCATATGGCATAACAACGATGGCCAGATGAGCTAGTTCTATCTATAATAGAGGTATAAAAACGAATCGCAATGTATGCAATCGCAAATATGTTGGTTAGCGCATAACTCAACAGCGCCAGGACGAATATGACCAATTATATTTTTAAATGTTCGTTGTAGTCTAAGGATGGTTTTTAAAATCGAATAATTTCCGGCATAACACATTTTAAATAATTACCCGTGCGAAGCCGTGACGTACCGCTCGTTATAAATGAAACCAACTAAATAAATTAAACTCGTAAATATCATTCACCGATAAAGTTCGTAATTAGTTAGATAATTTATAAGGCCATAACAGCCGTTCAAAAATTGCCGTAGCGGACGGTATTTCACGTCCACATGGCGGGGTATTGGTAAAGTTTTCAACTAGCAATAATCGCACCTCGGATTAACCTCATTGGTTACGATATTGCCTCTGCGCAAAGTTAACCAATTGACATGCTGAGTTCGAACCCCTATGCCTACTGCAAACGCTTCGATAGCGCGATCTAGCCCTCGCCACTTTTTACTAGCGACATCTAGTTATAATTTTGTACAACTGAATTCTTCTTCTTCTTCTTTTATTTGATGGCGTCCGTGAACTGAATTCTTTACTCTCAGGCAGTGAGTCATGTCAGGCATGAGGCAGAAAATAAAGATTTTGGACGAAGTCTCATGTTTTTTTAATATCAACATTTGCTCATTTATTAATGCTTAGATTTCTAGGCATTTATAGCACTTACAGTTTTTATGAATGTTAAGGGTACTTTTTCACCAGAGCTATTTGTTGCTATGTTGCTACGTTTGATATTCACCTATGATAAAAATAATATATATAATAATATGATTGGTCTACTAATTAAAACAATTGGTGGAATATTACCCTGGGGCAAAATAAAGTTTTAAAATAGTTTCAATCAGTAAAATTTTCAATTTTACATTGTCAAATAACGTTCTGTAGAAAAAGCCATAAACGAGAGAAAGTATGGGAATAAAGTTGTTAAACAAAAGGCACTCATAGAAATTCTCCAAACTTAAGTTTAATAATCTACAATTAACATCGTAAAAAAACAATTGTAATCTAACGGCCATAACAATATAGGGGAACATAATTTTCAATAACATTGACTTACTGAATGCATGTGATAAATTATCATTTTATGTGAGTTTTAAATGGCGTATTTAATTGGACATTATAAAGGTTGGTTACCTAGTTATGAAGCATGACTTCAACATTATTTTGATAACACGTTAGACGTATTAGACAGACTAAATCTAGCACAATACGAGTACTAACGTTTTAGAATGTCAGCACGGAATAATTAATTAACCTAAACTAAATTATATACTTTTTGTATTCATGCATTATTATATAGTTGATATTTCTTTTTTCTATAATAAACACTACTCACATAAATCAAACACGTTTACATGTGTATGAGAACAAAACCAGGGTAAGTTCGCAAAAACATAACATGCACATTTTCGTGAAAATATTTTAAGTCTTTTTCTAAAAAACACAAATTTTGAGGTTTAGCCACAGAGGGCATGTAAGGTTTAGCTAAAATAAGTTTAGGCACCATTAATTTATGGTTAAGATTTTCTATCCTTTTTTTGTCTCCATCCACGGTTGTCTGGAAGAAATTGCTATAAGCAATAAGACCGCCCACTATGCATTGTAGGTTTAGTTTTAATTTCTTATTGTTTTGTTTTTTTGTTTGGTGTGTTATAAAGTATTTTCTATCTATCTATCCATCCTATTGAAAATCTTAACCTTATAATTTAAGTACCTCGATTTTTTGACACTTGAATAATTCTACTCATAAATTTGATACAGAATGCGCCACCTGTAGTGATGTTGTAACAACCACCTCAGGATAAACTGCTGACGAAGGCCAGAGTGTCAATCTCAATTATGGTGATTCCACGAAACCTAAACTCTTGTGGTCTGTTGTGCAATGTTTCACCAAATACAGCGCTGCTCGCAGAAATGAATAAGGTGATATTATCAGACGCGAAATTCAATTTTTTCCTTCATTTTCATTCATTAATAAAATAAGACACAAACCACGATCATTCAAAATGCACATCATCAAGATGTTTTGAGTTTTTATGTACATTTTGATGACTATTATAATAGGCCTTGGTTAAAGTTTATTTAAAAAAAATAAGAACTTCAATAATTAAGAATCATAAAACTGAATAAATGCTTTATTGCATCAGCAGTTGCAAACTTCACGATTTCACGGATTAGCTATGGTTCATTTACCTCCCATAGACAAACCACTGATAAATCTTACCACTTGTTGCTCGTTGCGTCACCTGTGCCATAGATTAACGAACTTGACAAGCCATAGACGAAGCAGCAGTGTCTATGGATTCTTCATCAGGCTGCATTTCACCATTGGTCATGGTATACTCCGGTACTTTAGAGATTTGCATGCTTGTCTATGCTTTTCATCTTGATTTTTATGTAACCGCAAAACGTGGTTAAGCCGATGCTCGAGCATGGGAAAACAGATATGTTGTAATTTTATGAGGTACTTCACATTAAGCGAATTTTTATTTTAATGAGTTTTACTTTCAGTAGCATATGTTAAAAATATGCAGTTTCAGATGAATACCCCGCAAAGAAGTTTTCGCAGTTTAAACGCTTTGCAGGGAATTAAACATAGCTAGACTTGTAGCATTGAACACTGACCGTACCTTTAAAAACCTACAAACCTAGGAAGTAGCAAGGTTTTACATAAAACTTTCACGTCTTAGAAAAGAAAATTCACTTGTAAGTAATCATTCATCATCAGCGAAGAACTTTCAAGATCTTTGACGATAAATAATTGCACAGAATGTCAGTTAATTAAATAAAGTATGAGCGAAAACATGCAAAATTACATTGCACAACTGGTGATGCAACAATGACAAAGTCAATAGTCTCATGCGATGACTTTTTAAGCCTTTCTCTACATTCAAGTGAGAGGAAAGACAGTTTATGTATATTTCATATTTTACACATGATTTACGCTTGAATGTTATTATGGAATAATGTAGCAATTTTTCAGCTAAAATTATATTTAATTTCGCAATATAATGATGCCAGTCCATATAAAGTAAATGTAACAGTTAACGAAAAGATTAAATTAATCAACTTTGTCCATTTCCCATATCTTGTGGTGTCGACACAAAATTTATTTTTCATTAATTTCCCACTATTAGCCTTCATCGTGAGAAAGACTTATATCTTAAACATATACTTCACACACTTATTTGGCAAAAAAAAACATAATATTAATTGCTCGTCGAATTGAGTACCTTCTCCTTTTCTGAAGACAATTACTTTTACAATTACATTAAATGGGGTGGTATGAGGTATAAACTTACATCGTAAATTTATATGTCAAACTTATAAACATCATAAAAAGAGCAGAGAGCGTAAGGATGACGTATCTCTTTATAAATAAATGTAATACTTATTGCAAATGGTGCTTTAATATCCACGACGGAATGACACGCTTTTACGATATACCAGATAGAGAGAGCGAAAATGGCAATAAAGAGAAACTGTAGGTTTACAAATCACACCATAGTAATGCAGTGTATACCCGCAAATCAAAGCAGTAATGACCGGGCCTACACTAGCTCCATTACACACAAAATTACCAACATGGATACCAATCGATACTATCAGATCCAAATGGCCTCTATTTCGTACAATTCTGCAGTAATTACGGACGCCAGATGACTTAGAATCGACATGGACAATTGTGGTAACGATTTGTATCGAAGGGCCATTGCCGGTGGAATTACGAAAGCGTACTATTAAATTTGCTATCTAAAAGCAAAATGTGTAATCGTACACAATAGAATTGCTCTTCGTAGTAGGAAACTGTCCAGAGCTTGCTCTAAACATTCGATTGTTGTTTATGTCAATGGCAGACGTGACAATTCAACTGATTGTGCCCTAAATACTCTTATTTGTACAAACGGGATAAATTGGCGAGCGCTTGGATTGATTCAACTAAAGCTTTTACTATTGTAGCCATTGGCTGTTACTATACACTGGGGATTTTACGATGCTGTGAATTAGTAAGCATTTGTCTTTGCTGTTTATTTAATGTATAGCGGTAAATTTAGCATATCGTTTCGAAAATAAGGTCAACTTTATGGGGTGACACAAGGAACCAGTTCCTGGGCCAATATCTTTCCTTCTTTATACGATTGCATAGGTTAGACTACTTTAGCCGTGTTATTATTCTTAAATTAAATAAAAGTGCATTGAACAATACCGGTCCTACTGCAGTCGAGCACGTGCACGGTCAATGTACTAAAGCAAGTTTTGGTGCAGCTGCGCGAGGGAACGAAGGGCTTGCGATAACATTGATAATTAAGCTTCAATGATTTCTTTCACGCCACAAATAAATAAACCTCAATATAACATTGATAAATTTTATTACAATGATTATTATAAGAACCATCATCTTATAATTGTTTTCAAATAAACTGCTCTCTAATATTGTTATATCTTCGTACGAGGAACATTCCTCGCACATGCGTACGATTGAACATTACGACCGGCATAAAGACATAAATTTGTACGAGAACGGTGCAAGGTACTGCTAATCTGATAAGCGGCAATAACTGTTGTACAGCTGATTTATAAAAATAATGTTAGGTGAGGAATTCAGCAACTATTGAAAATGACTATGTCAGAGAGTCTCGAGAGGTCTTGAGGTTGGGACTTTATGGGTCAAAACATTATTTAGGTTATACCATTAAAGTTAAAATTTCGATTTGTTTTTCATTAGATAAAACCAAAAATAGCAGGTCTAATCATCATAAAATAATAATAAACTGAAAATATCATACCTTAAGAGCGATCTGCATCATTTAAGTTAAAACATATGAGTCGAGTTGAGAACCTATTTTTTTCTTTAAAAGTCGCTTAATAAGACGGGTGTATTATGTATTTTAAAATAGCAGAATCCGTTATGTAAACATCAACCATGGAAGGCTGTTAAGATTCACAGATTTGTCCGCCAAAATTTAGTAATTACGTTCCTATCTCGGTAATTGTTTTCTTTAAATTACAAAATTATCCAACATTTCCAGTTTTCTGTTCGGGTATACCTACGTTTGATATGAATCTATTGCTAAATTTGCAGTTATGGCTGACTGTTTCGTTAACACAACTATTTCGTAAGTGTTATGATTTAGCAAACTGTTCGCGTTGACGCGTAATGCAATATTTCTCATAATTGTTTGTTGATTATTGTTGCTGATATTGGGACATTTACTGTCTAAGTATTGGGTAAAACGTAATTGCCATACCATTGCCTGCATCTTGTGGAAAGTGATATGACAAACTTGCAAAATTACTAAGAGTTACAATAATAATCTATAGATGCGACATTTTTATATATGTTATGTATTTATTTTAAAATATAAAGTGCCTGATCAGAATTGCTATGTCTGAAAAGGTCAGAGGGAGACTACCTCACCTATTGTTTTATCCATATCATTCACAATAAAACCGAAATGTTTATACGTGCTTCTCTTTCGAACATTAAATGTCTGCCCTTTCATTTTATCATCATTTCAATCAATTAGGTTATTCAGATCACCCAGTTGTCCTAGTCTATGTAACAATTTCTAGCTTTCCGCATCGAGCTAATCCCGATTAGTGTCACGGTTTACTTTCCATAATTCCCGCTTCGCACGCTGCCCTACATTCTACGTTACGTCCGTTAGGCTTTAATGTTTGAAGTTTACTATATTATTATAACATATATGTTACGCTTATTGCCAGTTTATCTTAACTTTATAAACGTTAGAGATTAGCTGGATCCTGGTCATTTTGTAATCAAGGTTAATGGTAACTATCATCGCATTAGTGCGAAGCTGAAATATCAAAGCTTTATTTACATTCACTAATGGTAGTTTTTAGATATAATTATATATCGTGGACCTAAGAGAGTAATCCAAACAACGGACGATCCGACCCGAACTCACACGATAGTGAACGCACACCTTTAGAATAACTCTATCTATTGTTGAAATGCATTTAGTTCGCTGAGTAATTTTAAGAAAATAACGAAAAAACAGGCAAACCGAATAAACTTTATACTATGTAGAATTCATATTTGGTAAGCGTCTCTATTCAAACGTTTATGACCACGTCGAGTTAAATAGACATAAGTGCAAACTAAATAACAAACCATATAGGTAACCCTCCACATTCGCAGTTACCACCTCTATTCTCGGAACTGGAACTTACCTGCAACAAAAACATAACATATTTAATTTTAATGCTCACAAAATAACTTGAGTGCAGTTGACCTCCCTAGCAAGTTCAAGTACGCTTTTCAAGAGCTTACATACGAACATGTATTTAGTCATTGTATCGAAGGCTATTTATAAGTTTGTAAGCTGAAGGTTTATTTGACGAGACTGTTAGAATGTTGTTAATAATAGAAACTTTATAAATACAGAGTACATAGAGCATGGAAATGGACATTGTGTCAAAATTGTTGCACAAGAACCAATGGAATTCAAGTTAGAACAAAGGCGTTTGAAAACGTATAAGGGCTTTCAAGTGGAGCTTTGTTGAGTAATAGCCATTGTTACAAAAACGATGTTATGAGTTCGACTTATAAAACATAACTTCCATTTAGAGGTCAACACACTAAAAATTGCGTTTAATAATAACAATACAATAACAATGCAATAACAATCAAACTACAAAGCACATGTAATCACACAAAAGAAAAAGAAGAAACAAGTACCTGATATGTAATAATGATGTAACAATTGTTGATACAAATAAACCAATCAACATAATAATAAGTCCAATCAATTTCGTCGATCTAATGAAAGTGGAACAGGCAATAAAATGACTGTGATCATCAGGGAACGTTCGCGCCCATGTAAAATGCAGAAATCTAGACTTGAGATGTTATACAACCTTCACAATTAGTAATTATGTGTTTGCGGTTGGCAGGTATCGGTAAATTGCAAAATTGATGGGCAAAAATAGACTGCAGTCGTGAGCTAAGAAATAACATAAAATAGAAAACAAAGATTTCCCGCGGAATGGAAATAACCCTGGCGTATTAATGTTGAAGCGATAAATATATTCAAGATGAAATATCCTAATGCTGTCGAATACCACAAAGATTTTGGCGGAATTTTCGTGTCTGAAAACAAAGAAAAGTACTGGCGGCTTGCAATCAACTACTGCTGAGAAGTTGATTGCAAGTGGCCAGAGAAACTCCTTGATTACTATCTACAAGAAGGTTTCTATGAACTATATTGCAAACAGACCTTCACGTGTCATAGAAATGTTGATTTGCGTATGTGAATGTCCGACGAACAAAGCGATTTAAGTAATTACCTTAATCATACACCATGCGGACTAGATTGTAAATGAACAATTGAGATTGTGCGGACCTTGAAAGTTGCTCAAGCTGTACTTCTTGACGATTACACTTAACATAAATTAAAATCACTTATGAAATTTTCTGCATTTTGTTAATCAAGTTTAGAAAAATTACTAAACGTAAGCTGATAAGCTGCAAATATTAATTGTGTTCAAATAAAAAACTACATTATAGTTTAACAAAGTCAGGTCTGAAACTTTAGTATATTATACGAAAGTGGGAGTACACCCGACTTTTATTCCGAAGGTCGTGGGTTCATACCCGAACACGTTTTTAATGGTGAAGGTAAATATCGTGAGGAAACCGGCATGTTCTGAGAACTTTAAGGAGTTTGAAGGACATGTGACATTTACCAACCCGTACTTGACCAGCGTGGTGAATTAAGCTGTAAGCTGTAAGAGTAGTCCCGGTGTCCCAGCAGTGGGAACATTAAAATGATGATGATGATATTATACGATCTGTAAATCATAACTCTATACACATTTCTGCTTAGCAATAACACGTAATAATAAACAGTAATAACACAGAATACTAACAAATGCCAATGACTCAGGAACAAAAGCTATTACAGGACTCGTAGTACGCAAGAACAATAACAAACCACCTACACACAATTCCGCAATGAACCAACTAAACGCTGGATTCATTGCATTCGGGTTATTCACCTCAACGAAAACAAAATTAGATTCAATCAGCTTCCCACATTATATTACTAATGCGTGTAAACGCATTCGTGAACGAGACACGTGGGATCATTCATCATTTTACGGGAAGACGAAGACGTAACTATTTGACTAAAGCACTACAAAGGTGTTGCTTAGCCCACGCTGCAAGCTATGATAATAATTCTGAATAAGTCGCACACAATGGACTGTGTCAGATTTCAACAAATGTTCTGTGAAGATGTTTAAAATAAACAAATTGAACACCGTTAAAAAATAAAGTATTAAACGGTAAGTTTTGAACTATGAAAATATTAATTCTAATATTTATAGGCAAAGAAGACGAAATAACTTAAGAGGAAGAAAGCAAAACCGAAACTACTTTCTATGTTATATATTATATGTAACAGCCTCGATTTCTGTAATTTCAATAAACGAAAACGATAAACATAAGAATAGAATTACAGAACATCTGCAATAACTTATTCAAAGTTAAAGCATTTTACTCAAGTGTGAAATGGAATATAAGGGATTACCTCATGTAACCGTTAGGTTCTGGAATCTAACGTAAATTATAGCGACAGTTATTTCCTATCAAATTACTTGAACGTTTAAAGGTAATCGTAATGTTAACTTACCGGTACAACTGACCTGAGTTATAGGCTTAATACATCTGTGATATATTTCGATGGTCTTGATTATAAAGATCGTATTTAAGTGAAACTGCTTACAAATGAAACAGTAGCGATACAGCTTCTAGCACTTACCAGCAGGTGAAATTATTTGCATTTAGGTAGGTGGTCTTCGTATTAACAAATTTGTCCCATAGTTTTTTAAATAGAACGAAATGATTGTACTCGTAAATAAATATTTCCGGACAACCCACACAACAACATCTAGCACCGTGGAAAGCTCGAAGTTTATGTATGTTACGGGTACTAGACATACGTACATATACGGATTTTTTTTACTATATGAAACAGCCAGACCAAGTAGAAAGTGATTGCAGGACATACAAACACTTGAGCACTCGGCAGGAATCAAATCCGCTACCTTTTGCACCGCTATCGGACCGTCGCACACCTCGCTACTTAGACAAGCAAATGAAAAACCTTATTAAGATATATTTATATTATGATATAATAAACAAGGTAAGAAATTTCCATTTAAAGTTATTGAACAGGAAAACTACGTATTCTGTACTAGACATTACTTTTCAACCTTTTTTTTTATGTATTTTTAAGGAACTGAATTGAACAGTTATGTTATTTATACATATTATAAATTAAAGTCCCCGCCGCGTCTGTCTGACTTTACGTTCGGGAAATACTCAATATCTTCATGAAGTTTTCAGCAACAGGAATTGGAAGGTTTTGGTGTACATATAATTTGTTATGGATGTGTTGAGGAGTCGGAAAAAATCAAGTATTGGTTCGAAAGTTTTGTTTATTTATAGGTATCTAACTATGGCAATTGACAATAGCAGCTAAATAGAGTTGCGCATAATTATGGCAAAACAACTCAGGTCAGCTAGTATTATATAATTTACTGTCTATATACATAGTTATGAAACTGAAAATAATTATGTTCCTAACTTCCCATACTAACTCTCACTCTAAACAGGTGCAGAATGTCTTGTTATTTAAAATTTACTAAACTTGTGATGTATTCGTGTTCAAACTATAATTACAATGGCTTTAATGTTTTACGATATCATTTACACATGGTGTTTAACGTAAATAATTTTCCAAAGAGGTGGGTGTTGATCATTAAACTTGGCTGCAAATGTCATCTTAGGAGCTATTTTAGGGTAAAGCCAGTTATAATTAAAGCTAATATGAATTTTACTGACGATTACGCAGGATCGGGAAAGTCGTTGGATTGTCAGCATAAACTATTCTATCTGATAGGATTCTGTTTATTCGTTGTTCACGTGCTTACATGATATCCCTGTTTCTCGTTTCTATTAGCAATATTTCTTCCTGCATTAAAATTTAGTGACTAAACGATGCAGACAAAAGTAAATTGATTTCCGCATAGAAAAAAGAAACACTTTATGCGTCATTACGAAGTTGAAAGGTAATTATGAACTCTCGGGGATGCCATTTGGACTTAAAAACGCTTCATATTTACAATTTTACATAAACAGATTTAAACAAACAGGATTACAGTCAAAGGAAGCAGACCTAATTTCCTCGCTCATATCCCGACGAAATATAGCGTTAGTCAGTACCTGACAGTAATGCTCGATCTTGCTGCCCCATTCGCGAGATTTAGTAGCTTCCTACTGTGGCACTAGCACTAGTGGGCGAGAATCTAAATTATGAAGCCACTTACTGCTTGGAAGACAAATTGAGCCATTATGTATATTTCAACGTCTACCTGATACGCCGATCAACCAGTGCAACTAGAGCTATGCACTCGGAATTACAGAATAGTACACGATAAATAAATCACTAGAATGACAAGGCAAGCTTAACCCTAAGTCAAAGATATACGGACTGTTTTACATAAACAGCGCATTTGTAGTGACAAAATAGCTGTTGGATAATATTATTTCATAACGATCAGATGATCAGAATCTTAGTTTGCAATGGTGCTAAGGATAGCTTCCTTATTTAATGTAAAGAGGTTATGACAATACAAACAGAGCTTTGAGATTGTGATCTTAAGTGCTTCTTGTAACCATTAATGGTATTTAATTGATAAAATAGATCATGGTGCTTGACATAGATACACGTTTCCAACCAAAGTAATTGGAAATTTATGAGGAAGCTTAAATAGCAATTTAATTTAAATGAATAGATATTTTATGAATTTGTTTTGTTTGCTGATTATCGTATGGTTATGATGATAGTGTGATTAAGATTTGTTTTCTATGTATCACGTCCGTCACATGAATGGTTTTTACGGAAGACCAGCGTGGGTTGTAACTGCACAATTCCCGCTTATGCTGAGTAGATAAGGTCCATTTTTCTGATGACAAATTATTTGTTAAACCATGACTTATTATAAGTTGCATAATTAAATGTGTGTTTAGCTGCAAATAAATGATTTCATAACGTATCTTAAGTTTACAGAATCGGAACATTTAAAATTAAAATAAATAAATAGTAAACTTCAAAATATCTGATAACCGAGCACGGCATTACAAAAGGGTATTTAAAACACATTAGACAGGAAACAAAAGAAACCGGAACTGACTCATGCGAACCATGCATACAAAACCCTGATGCGAACAAACCCAATTTTGAATAATATTAAGTGTTATAACATTGAATCTCTTCACGCTTCAACAATACTTCAATCGTTAATCACGCAACGCAACACTTTATGTTGAAAAACACTTCACAGTGAATTATAATAGCCAATCATAATCATCATTATTGCAACCGTAAGACATTTTATATATAGACCATCCACATGGATTTGCAGTTGGAGATTAAACGTGGGTTTTTTACGCCTTCGAATTAGAAATTAAGATACATGGGGATGATGAAGATAGACGAGGGTCACTACTTATCAAAGAGAATGCAAAGGGGTCTTATGGACAAAATTTATATAATGGAGACTTTGAATGGTAACTTGTGTCAAGTAAAACAGTTAAATTTTCCTTCTGTTCAAAGATTGTATATGTGTTGTGTTTTGTTTGTGTGTATAATGATTTAAATAAGTAATATTCTTGAAAAACATAATAACAGCCGATACAAAGGACGAATAGATACTATACACGCCAAATATGAACAAGAGGAAACATATTTTTACATTACATATCCGTATTATTTTTTGCCCGCGCTATGCGATCATAGCATACTAATTACAGTAAGGACGTTTTTTTCTCAGACATGTATGATAAAGGCTGAGATCATTCTCCGTATGACTCACATAATTTAAACCGTCAAAACTCGTTCAGTCTATCTATCCAATTATAGTGCTATTGACCTATATAGCGGCGCACGATTTGCAAACTATAAAATAATAAGATTTGCACTCATAGAACCAGTTTACGGTTTTAATACAGAGACATGAAATTGTGGTTAACCTTAAATTCGGAAGTATTTTGTGATAGAAATGGTGATTAAATTAAAGATGGAAAAAAGGTTACGACTATTTTAAAAATAATGTTGTAGTGCAATTTCTGACGATAAGGTTATTCCGTATCGTTAATTATTAACAACACACAAGGCATTTACGAGTTTATTAATATCAAATTATTAGTGGGCGAAGAAAGAATAAATGGATAAATGAAACCTTCACAGATTTCTGTAAACATGTCAGTTTTTAGGCGTCTTCTGCTAGACATAATAATGATCATTAGTGTCTGTCTAATCTAGCAATATGTCGTAAATGTTATATGCCGCTGTTTGCTCGTTAGCAACCCAACGTCTATCTGATCTAAGTACTAAATAATATATCATGTTCTAGAACAGTACTACAGCGGCAGTACAGTTCTACAGTGCCATGTGTAAAATAGGTAAGTCTGTTGTGAGAATTATATGTCATGAAATAAAAAGGTTGTACCCAAACGAGTAGCAAAAAAGGTGGATGGACTATTATGAAGGATGTAAGAATGACATTTGTAAGAAAGGGAATTATCGTTGAGACGACAAATTTCAGAGAGGCTTAGAAAATGGAGACACGCCATGATGACCCTAGATAATGCGAGAAAAGGACAAGATAATGTATGAATAATTACTGTACGGTAGTCAATATCTAGTTACCGAGAAATCGATACCATCCACAAATGTAACGGAACAACCACGTGGTTTATTTATTAAACCGCAAACTACATTGAATTCAAACCGGTTGGTTTTGCATTAATTGGAATAAGCTATTGAACCACTTAAAGTTAATCGTAATTCATATAAGAAAATTACTATATTTGAAGAAATTAATAATTGATATACTCTAGAATTTAACGGTTACAAAAGTAGATCAAATATGAGAATGTAGTGAGTTGTTGCTGAAAGTAGGATGGGAAGCAATTTGACTATGTCGATCAAATTATGAATGAAGCGAAGCTAGCGAGGCCGAAAGGTATCTAATACGATTATCCACACGTATACGTATGGATATACGGTAATTCAATAGAAGACATGTAAAAATGTTTTAGAATAATAGCGAAGTAAAAGCCTCCTTCCCAAATAACTAGAAAACAATTGGAAATGCCTGTATCTACTTCATACAGCTCAATCATTCTATATAAATAAGCTCTTAAGCTTGTGTAACAGGTACTGGGCATCTGCATTGTTTCATATAATAGACATACATGTATATAAATAAATATAATAAATATTACCAGACAATTCACACAACAACATCTAGCCCCGTGGTAAGCTCTAAGCTTGTGTTACGGGTACTAGATATCTGATATACTTAATATAATAGGCATACATATAATAGTTTTTAATTATGAATTTATTATACATATTAAACACCCAGACCAAGGAGAAAGTGCTTACAGAACATACAAACACACGACCCCACGGCGGGAATCGAACCCTCTGCCTCTTGTGCCCCAAGCGGACCTTTGCCCACAGCGCCACCGAAGCAGTCAAATTATGATGACAAGCAAGAAAACAACACAACAAACAAACATTTCATAATACTGCGCCCTAATTCAGAGCCACTTGACCAAGTTCATTTAATCATAATTTGTATCGTTAAGCGATACTGACTAATAGAGCTAATAACCAATGAATCGTTAGGTCCACATGTTAACTCGTAGACCAAATTGTAACTTTTACTGATTAGTAACAATTTACTGTTATGACAACCGTACAAGATTTCGTATGATATCATGCTTTGTATAAGTATAAATTAAAACACTTCTTGAAGCTAATTAGAGTTTTGAGATCGGACGTGGGTGTTTGTTGTTCTCACATTTTATATATTTTGCTGTCACTAATCGTGAAAACTTGTAATTAGCTTTATGTATCTATATGTATTTGGATTATTGTGTTCGGCTGTAAATTTTCCTTATATAAATAAAATAAATAAATAATTCATTCAGCAATTACGCTAAGCTAGGTTTATAAATTGCATTATCGACATCAATAAAACAAATGATTGATAAGTGAATATATATAGATAATAATATGTAGATAAAACACAACAGCTTATAAAAATTACTACCAATAAGCAATTGATATGCACTAAACATGATAAAGTACTTGTAATATTAGGTCCTTACATATGAAATTGGCGTTTTTCGTACTGGCCACTTTAATCACAAATTTCTCCTCTTTGGTAAGGAATTCCAAATTCAAATTTGTACAGCTATAGACTCATGTATTTGTGCTTCGATGATCGTCATTCATTTGTTTTTTTTCTTCTGTTTTTTTCTGTTTGCGTCACTCATTTTACAAAATGGAAAACTTAAAATATCGCATTATTTACGAGTACGAGTTCCGCCGTGGCACTAGTGCTGCGGAAACAACTCGAAGGGTGAATGATGTGTATGGCGGTCGTGTTGCAAAAGAAAACACAGTTCGTTTTTGGTTCCAACGTTTTCGTTCTGGAAATTTCGACTTGCAGAACAAGCCCCGTGGACGGCCTGAGACTCAAGTTGATAATGAAGAGTTGAAGGCTATTGTGGAAGCGGATCCATCGCAAACCACGTCCGAGTTAGCTGCAGGCTGCGGTGTTAGTGATAAAACTGTTTTAATTCACTTGAAGCAAATTGGGAAGATTAAAAAGCTTGAAAGGTGGGTACCTCACGAATTGACTGAAGCAAACCGGCAAACGCGCGTCGACTGCTGCGTTACATTACTAAACCGGCACAATAATGAAGGTATTTTAAACCGAATCATTACCTGTGATGAAAAATGGGTTCTTTACGATAATCGGAAGCGCTCAGCGCAATGGTTGGATCCTGGCCAGCCAGCCAAATCCTGCCCCAAGCGAAAATTAACCCCAAAAAAGTTACTTGTAAGCGTTTGGTGGACTAGTGCCGGTATTGTTCATTACAGTTTTCTCAAATCTGGCCAGACTATTACGGCTGATGTCTATTGTCAGCAATTGCAAACCATGATGGAAAAGCTAGCGGCTAAACAACCTAGGCTGGTCAATCGCTCCACGCCACTGCTGCTTCACGACAACGCTAGACCACACACTGCGCAACAGACGGCTACTAAATTAGAAGAGCTTCAATTGGAAAGTCTAAGACATCCTCCGTACTCCCCGGACCTTGCTCCAACAGATTACCATTTTTTTCGAAATTTGGATAACTTCTTGCAAGGGAAAAAATTCAACTCCGATGGGGCAGTCCAAATCGCCTTCAAAGATTTTATTGATTCCCGTCCGACTGGTTTTTTTAGTAAAGGGATCAATGAACTACCTATAAGATGGCAAAAGTGCATAGAAAATAATGGTTCATACTTTGATTAATTAAATATATTATATTAAAAAATATTCGACTTTTTGTTCCTCCCATACAAAACGCCAATTTCATATGTAAGGACCTAATAA
The DNA here is from genome assembly GCA_929108375.1 of Gymnoscelis rufifasciata. NCBI lineage: Eukaryota > Metazoa > Arthropoda > Insecta > Lepidoptera > Geometridae > Gymnoscelis > Gymnoscelis rufifasciata. The sequence continues at coordinate 9,401,311 of OV815321.1, read as the reverse complement.
ATAGTAGTGATTAAACGTCTAGAGATACAAGTAGGCGTAAATTAAAGAAAGTAACAAGCAATATTATCAAAGCTATAGTGGCTGGTGACGAGCAAAGAACACTATACGAAGATTAAGATCAAGTTTATAAAAGTTTGATTTAACAACATACTTTGAGAATTCTTTGTATTTAAAAGCCGTCAAAGGGTCGCTTTGGATAGTATAACAAGTAATTTTTTCATACCACAAAATGTCAGACAAGCATGTGGTCCATTATAGTTTTTATAAATATATAAAGAAAACATTAGTCTCATAGATAAGCGACCAAAATTAAGGGTAAAACCATAAAAAGAGAATTGTGACTGAAGGCAATCAGAGAATCGTAAATTTCAGACATGATCACCTATGAATTAGGGTCGCCATAAGTTAGATAACGCAAGTTAACTGTTCAGGCACTCAATAATTCTGTGATATCTGGCACGTCTGAATTAAGGACAAAGCCCTGATTTATCTGCCCTAGATTCATTTATCTAACTTTTAGAGCTAGTGGAAGTCAACCAGACACTTGAATTTCTTGGTGGAGATTATTTGCTTGATATACTTTTAAAATATTTTGCCCTAGCGAATAAAATAAAATGTTAACCCTGCCATGTGGCAGGTTTATCTCATAAAAGAAACATTTTTAAGAAAGGAGCTATACAGAAGCCATTCATTTTGATTATAAATGACCAATGTACTTAAGATACTAGGTAGTGAGAAAAAATAAACTTCCTAAATTAATATTGTATTTATAGAAACCATTCTTTTTATTGACACATGAACCAACTAAATAATATATTTGATAATAATTTTATTGTATATATGAACTTGCCTATATATGAAAACGAAACCGTAAGCCACAAACAATTTAGCTATTTATGACCGATTAATTAACGAAAGACTCGAAATATTTGAGCCATAGAAACTTTAACTTTCTTTTGACCCACCGCTACAAGCTATCTGACTTGAGACAAGACTACCAACAAGCGATGCATAAAGAGCCTGATACTATCGAAATCATCAGCAACTTTATGCTTTCAATCCATCAAAGCCTTGCTAGATCCTGAACGAACTGAAGCAATAGGAGTCTTAAATCCTCAGCAGCAAAGGTAGAATTTCTATAACAGAAAACACTTTCACAAGGCTTTGTTCATTTCCTCTGCCAAGACCATAACACGTAATGACACCTATGGATCGACTGGAAACCATTAGTCAATTGCCATTGAATAGCAGAATATTAGCATAAGTGATTCCAGCTCCGATAGCAAAGCTGCACTACTCACGAATGATCTGTCCAATAAATTACATTCAACATGGCGAACAATGAAATTGAAAAGTGACATATCTGCGCAAATTTGTGACCTTAATGATGACAAAATAGAAATGAAAGCGAGTAAGTGGAATTTAACGAGTGATGACAATAACGTAAGGATTCCCACGCTTTTTCTGAGAACTGAAAGAAATGCTTATAAAATTCGGAAATTAGCTGTTGCAGCTATCAAATTTGATCATCCATAAAGAGTAAGGCGGGACATAAATTTGATTGACACTTCTGCTAACAGTTTAAAGGGCTTAAGCGTAAAGAGAAAGTGAAAATTAATGTCGACGTCAAGGAAACACAGCATCAAACCTGGATTTATGACTGATTAGGGGAAATGATGGTGGCAAAAGTGGTAATTATTAGCACTTAGGCAAATAATATCTGATATTATTTGCCTAACAAGAGAAAAATAGATTTAGTTCAGATAACTCAGGTATTTTAAAACCATTAAAATACCCTACAATTACTTGTATCTTCAACTGTTCATTTCCTCCAATACCGCCTGTATAGTTGATTAATGATTTCGCATTATTCTATTATTTTTTTATTTTATTCGTCTTTCATAAATATTGATTTGATTTGATATTAATACTAAAAAAATATTAAATAAAAGAAATTATATTAACTCACATTATCACAAACACCAAAGGTTCCCTGTAATTAAACTTTTGTATAAGTTTGGTCTATAAAAACAACAAAATAAAAATTATAAATCGGCGGAAAAAATTATAATAAAAATTATAAATCAATCCAAGTACTTACTGACCGCGTTCAACGTTGCTTTAATCACGTGTGCTGTATGAGAGCCCCTTAAATAACATAGCTAAGTCTCACTCACATAATATGTGGCACCAAGGCCCCACAGAAACTGTATATAAATTTATTGTCAATAAATCAATGTTTAGTATTTCCTTATTTTGATACCTATCTATACACCGTTAATAGCATGTGGGTTGTTAAAGAGGAATAGGGCAATTGTGTGTTTCGTGTAGTATTCGTATGGACGTCCTACGCCTATTACATGTACGGATAAATATTTTTTTTATTTATTTTATTTATTTATCAAACAAAATCCACAGCCCTATATATCTTAAAAAAAACTTATCATTATGTCATAAGGCCAAAAACGAATTTACATTTTATATAACTTACATATACACAGACTGTCACTAAAGAAAGAAGAGAAATTTACATTACAAACAATAAGTATACCTATCTATTTTAAACAAAATAAAATCCAAAAATCTAAAAATCATATATGTATTACGAATAAAACAAAAAATAAAAACAATAACAAACAATCATCTTACCACAAGAAACTTATTCGGTAAACATTGCGAACAAAATTAGTTCTTAAATTAAAATACAAATAAATAAATGTTATAAATAATGTAGGCCGGTATGAAATGAAATAACTGGAGGCCTATGAGGGATAGGCCTTCCTCTAAGTCCAGCTGTGGAAGTCGTACGCTTTTTTTAATTCTGCACTATTTAATGAGCATTTCGCTTTTTCTTACATTAATTCAAGTTGCGAAACAATAGCTGGGTTTTTAGTCATTAGTGTGACAGAGACATTATCTGCAGCCTTTCTGCAGCACAGTAAAATTGCAATCACATAATAGCGAATCGTGATCAAATCTCATGCGTCCTTTAGGTTATTGTCGACTTTGGCTGGTCGTTTTTTTATGATTGCATTCTTGCCCTGCGAAATAGAAAGAGAAACGAAAACAAATTGAGGGGTAAGCTATTTATGATTCAGCAGTTTTAAACTCCGTTTAAATATTAGCGAAAATTTTATGATAATGACCTAGCGAGCTGGGAGAAAAAGATCAATATAAAAATCCCTGGCAGCTTATGAGTTTCATTAATATGTATTATATTTTGTGATTTTTGTTCCGCAAACAGTTTTAATAAACTCGAGATTTTTCTGTGCGTACATAGTATTAAAAAAGTATCTTAAGCAGTCTGACCGCTCATATCAGTGAAACCTTGTTTCCTGAGTAAAATTCGTCATCGTTTTAACTGCATACAAGAACATTACGTCCGTTACAATCCATTATTGTGCCTCTAAATAGTGCAGATGAGTAATCGTCCAGTATACATATACCCCGTTATTCGTTTTGCATAATCCAAAGTTTAATTAACGCAGCGGTTTTCTTCGCACAATTCGTTAGCGTGTTGCATTATGGGTTGCAATTACCCACATTATAGCATTTAGAACCAATTTTCACGTAGCAAGTGTAATAGGTACCTTAAGATTATTTGCTGCCTACACGAATTTTGATACTTTAAAAGCCTCGTTGTTGCTTCAAGGATACTAGGGAATAGTAATTTATTCGATATAATAGTAATTGATATATCCAACTACTTGCAATTTTTCCATTATATGATACATTTACCCCGAAAAGGCTAAATATTTCCGGTGGAAAATATGGTTAAAGACACAGCAATATTTAAGCTTGCTTATTTCTTTTGCCACACTATTGTAACCTTAAAACATTTTTTCAATAACAATAGTCCACTTTTACCGCGGGTGAATCAAAGTCAAAGTCAAAACGTTAATTTTCTTAGAAGCACAGGGCATGTACAGACAATCCAATTAATTTCGTGAGAAAATCGGTATCTAATAAATAGCTACAGTCTAATATTATTAAAGTAAATTTTCAAAGCCTTCTTAGTTTCTCATCATAAAGTCAGTTGTCAGGAGCAGTGTTCTCATTTACCTCCAGTCCACGACCGACGCGTGCGCAACGTAATAAGGAACGGCGTCGCGCCGTCTGTTCGTCACGACATTTCGTTACTTGTTCACTTGGCGATAGTTCACCGTTTTGCGTGGGTGCTGTGTTTTTTTTTATGTTTATGAGTTTTTGTTCCGTCGTATTAAATATGTTTGAGGACAATTTTGGGGATCTATGGAAGTAGGTATATATTTAGATGCTGCAATTTTATTTTGGTATCTTTACATAGAATAAAATCACTCACGCTGTCTGTTCACATATATTGTCATACCTTTAGAAATAGCAATAGTTGAGCCATTCATGTTTTTGAACATAATAAGAACGAATATGTTATATAGATGAAGATTAAGGGGCGATTTTTCCAATGTCAGTTAAAAATTAACAAACCAATAAAAGGTAAGATGGCGGCATGGCATTGTCACTTACCCGTTAAACATTTAAAAGAGACGTTAGACAACTTCAATCTGCCATATTATTGTTTATTGACCTGTTAACTTTATCTGGACGTTGGAAAAATCGGCCCTAAATAGTGTAGGTATAAATAAATGTTTCCGGTCTAATACCCAAACCCCAAACTAAGCATAGCTTGTACTAAGGGTATTAGGTGAATGATATACTGCATAGATATATATTTTTTCTAAATACATACTTATGATACATAGAAAACACCCAGACACCCGAAACCAGTAATTGTAGATCGTACAAAATATGGTCCCCAGGCGGGAATCGAACCCGCAACCTCTTGCGCCTCAGGCGGACCTTCGCCTACCGAGCCACAGAGGTCGTCTATATAGGTATACATATAAAGTCTTATCAGCACAACGCACTGCCATCACTGTTAATAATTTAAACATTTACTTGCAATGTACATGATCAATGTGATTAGATTTGTATGACTGTGAGCTTATTAACTTTAATGTATAAACTAATTAAATAAATATTTCCGGACAATCCACACAACACCTATGTAGCGCCGTGGTAAGCTCTAAAGCTTGTGTTACGGGTACTAGACATCTGATATATTAATATAATAGACTTAATACAATACAATACAATACAAAAATTCTTTATTGTAACACCACAATATAGGAACATACATAGGAGATACATATTTAATACAGTGTCACAAATGGGCGACCTTATCACTAATATAATACATAACACTAATTAATACATATATAGATATAAATATTAAACACCCAGACCAAAGAGAAAAGTGATTGCAGAACATCCAAACACTTGACTACTAGGCGGGAATCTAACCCGCTACCTCTAGCGGTCCATTACCCACCGCGCCACTGAGGCAGTCCAACTAAAGTATTTGGAACAAGGTTTCCTATACTCTGAATTTATTACCTACTCACTTGAAATACTCGCACAAGGTTGTGTTCAGTAAAAAATCTAATTGTAGTGCATAAAGCTTAACCAGGAAATTTAGCCGTGTTGAATTTGGAGGTTAAACAGCGTTTATTGTCTAGACGAGCTCTCAAACTGTAATAACAAGGAAAACTGTTACCGATGTATCATCGTTATCATCATACAATACAATACTCTTTATTGAACACAACATTACAATCAGCATCATCACCCTCTTAACGTGCCCACTGCTGGGACACAGGGACTTCTCACTTGACGAGAGAGATTAGGCCTTAATTCACCACGCTGCTGGCCAAATGCGGGTTGGTGAATGTCACATGTCCTTCACACTTTTAAAGTTTTAAGAACATGCCGGTTTCCTCACGATGTTTGCCTTCCCCGTTAAAGCACGTGTTTGAAGCGCACATAAATTTCTCAAGAAGAAAAATCCAGAGGTGCATGGCGGGGTTTGAACCCACGACCTTCGGAATAAAAGTCGAGTTTCCTCCCACTTAGCCAACACGGCTTCAAGATTACAATAAAACACAAAAAAGAGAAATGTACGAAATTTGTGAATTATTTCCATCTTTTTAAACTCGATGAGGGAACCTGAGATAGTTCATAAAGCATATTTAGCTAATAACTACGTTTTAGTTTTGATGATAGTACTGAAAAAAATACCATTAGGTTTCCTTATTTGGTATATGGCTACGGAACCCTAAATATAAAGATGTGGACTTGGGACCTACTTGGACAATAAAATTATGTTCTCTTTCTAGTGTATATTTGTAACAAGTGTCATACAAAACCTTAATAACAATTAGCCAAGTCGTCTTATACCGCGGTGGTAAGCGTCTTATACTTTGCGGTGGTACGTAAAACGATCCGTATCATTAAAGCCGAATGTTAGAGTTTACCGGACCGTTTAAGATAACAAAATGTAATCGGTTGATGAATAGACAAAGACAAGAATTACTTCAACGGAAGTTTGTGACTTTATATTTTCTAAAGGGAACAGAGTACGCAGAAGTGTATTTCGCTGCACAATAAGTGTTTTCTATTTAATAAACCTATGATGTTAGTAAGTTTTATAACCGTGAATAATTCCTAGGCTTGAGTTAGCACCGGGGAAGTGTAAAAACAAAACCATTATACCTTCGTGGTAGCGATATCTCAGAACTATAACAAAACCGCAAACCTTAACTAAGGCAAATAAAGCTGTTTAATGACAGTTGTGTTTTGCGTTCTGATAATTGTAAGCTCATTAATGTTAAGTAAATTCATTAAAAAGGCATGGACATTGAGTCTTTAAAGATTAATAAATGAAATAATATACAGCTATTTTGTTTGCGATAATTACTGATATTGTCGGGGATAATGCGGGAAAGTAATACATTTTAGAGGTCCAAAGTCAATAAAGGTTAGTTCTATTAGTTTCGTCTCTCCGAAAATCTCTCTCAAAATAAATGCAAAAGAACCACCTAACACTCATAAAAAAATACACTTCCGTCTATTTATGAGCTCAACTCAAACACACATCACTGTCAAATTTCACCACAGATCTTTACTATCGAAGATTGAAAAGTTAATCTTACATGATAGAAACTTTATAATTTATATAAATTAGAAAAAAAACCTTATTAGTGCTATAAAAGTAATCATCCTCACATAATTAGGCACGAATTTCACATTCGCTGTCAAAAAGAACACCGGCAGATGATAAATATTTATAGTATGGTAATTAGCTGATTAACATAGATAATTGTGGGCCATCTTTCATTCTGCTGATTATGTATGCGGGTGCGTGAATGGCGTTTATGGTCAAGGTTATATTCAAGATGACATAAATTATGATTATAGACGACATAAATAGATAACAACTTCATTGCTCACCATTTCTTACGAAATTACAATAAAATCAGTATAGTAAATAGCAGTATAAAACTACTCATGGTACTATTGGCAAGACGAAGTGAGAGTAGGTATAAAATGTTAAATTCGAGTCAGATCGTCAAGCCTTCATGTAACTGATCGAGTTTTATACAGTTAAAGTAATTCGTACGTTCAAATTTTCACTTATGTGACCTTAGTTAACTTGAGCGGTGGTGCTACATTAAACCAACTGAAATTTTTAAATGACAAATCTTTCTGATGTATTTTCACACCTTCCCATAATGACCGAATTTTTTGTTTCACGCTGTATACATTTTGCAATTACAGTGGCAAACTGTAAACAAATCAAATTCAGCGCTCACAACAGACAAACAAAAGTTTAAAATCTCGAACGTGGTGTATATCGTATTTCTATCAATAGCACATTACGGAGGGTGGTCGAGACAGCTGTACAGACAAACACAAGCGAGGGTGGATAGATATACGGATGATGGCTGGTCAACAAACATTTTCGGATATATTTTAGCTAAACAATAGATTATTAACAGCAACTTATAATAGTTTTCAGCTCCAAAATACGGTCTTACTAAACTATTTTTTTAAAAGATTTGGCAATAAGGTATACAATATCATACGATTATGAATTTATATACGGTCGAGTTGACAACGTCCTCTTTTTTTAGTCGGTTAAAAGAAAATTAAATGATGCACAGTCAAGTGTCCATATCCCAAGGTTGTCTGAAACAGATCGCCATCAGATATAATCCGAATATCCGAATCCGATTCACAATTAAATAATAATGAAACATTTTTCATTTGTATGTTGTGATCAATAAAGAGTATTGTATTGTAATAAAAAAAAACGGTTTTTATAACCCCATCACAAGTCTAGGGGATAAGGAAATCTAGACAGAATATTAAGAACCACCACCAAGCACTTACAAATTCTCAACCCATATGAAACCGAAACCACCGACACATCCGCCCGAACTTTTTCCACCCATTAAGATTTACCCACACACATATTCAATCAACACCAGATAATCCAATAATGTGCATCCGGTACCCGTATCTAATGTACACAGGCACAGTAAGTGTATCAGGCAGAAAGGTAACTTTTCCTGTATAAATAAATAATTTCGTATTCATACAGTGTCATCAAACCTTGAATTAGCAAAGCTTGTACTATTTTTACTATGAAGTGTCTGTCTGTCTGGGACATCATAGTTTCCGAACGGATGGAGCGATTTCAATTAAGTTTTTTTTATATGAAAGCCGAGTTGAGCGCTAGTGTTCTTAGACATGTCTCATGAAAATCGGTTATGCGGTTTAGAAGTTATGGGGGTCAGAGTGGGGAAGGAAAACCGAAAATCTCCAAATATATTCGAGTGGGGTATCAAATGAAAGCGCAGCGCTTGTACATTACAAAATATTATGGTGTTTTACTTTTAAGGAAATTAAGGCATTGGAATCGTGGGTTTTTCTTCTATTTTTATTATAATGAAGTTCTCACTATGATGAGAATTATTAAAATATTTGTAAATATTTCTGAATAGTTAACGCAACATCATCGAGTCCTAAACTAAGCCGATATTGTGACTGTGAGACTGAGAGATACAAAGAAACTTTATAGTATTTTGATTTATTGTGGTAGCTCTGTGCTGTCTAGTCTGTACACACCTATTATTTTAATGTGGCTGTTTATTTATTATTTTACATTGGACAAATACGTAATTGACCTAAAAAAAATTCGTAATTGCTAAACATATATATAAAATCATATAAAAAACAGTGTAACCAAAATGTAATTGTGACGTATAATTATATTATCAATAAATGACTATTAATTACTATTAAATCAAACTAAGCGTATCGAGAACAAATAACGCGCGATACAGCCGTCCGTGTAAAGCAATTAATAAATGCACCCTGATTGTACATTTAAAAAAATATATTTTATGTTATGGAAAATTAACAAATGAATACAGTTTAGATATTTTTACCATAAACTTTGTAGGTTTGGGGGTTGGCGGTACGCTGAAGGTATCAACAGGTTTTTAACAGATGATTCTATATAAATAAATATTTATTTGTTTATTCAACAACAACAATTGTTACTGTATCGTTACAGGATGTTTCCCAATGCAATAGAGTAACTCAATTTTACATTATAATATAATATTATTAATTTCATTCAATTGAAAAGATTATTCAGAAACATAAGAAATTAATTAGTGAAATTAAAATAGATAAAAGTAAACTAAGTATATAAAACTAAAATTAAAAAAAATAATAATCTGAAACACATTAAAAAATTTTTCATCATTCGTGATTACCAATTAGTTTTGTCTTATATCACTCACAAATATCTTTCACTTATTAGAATACATTGTTTCACATGATGATATACTGTTAAACTAGATACTGTACCGTGTTTACTGATTAAATCACACACTGTGACAGGAAGGGGTGAAACAAATTATAATATATCTCATAAAAGGAGTATGACTAAATTATATCGTTAAATCTTTACGACCAACAATAGATAGATCTTGAAATCTATCAAATATTGAAGCTTTATGTGTTTTATTTGCACAATTCGGTTAATATTGACATTGTAGCTTAAATTTTGTAGAAATAATAAAAATATACGGCAACATCTATGCTTGTTGATATAAATATGAAGAGATCCACCCTAAGCGCTCCTACAAACGATGCCACCACAGGGCCGCCGCCGCACCGTTTTACTGTAGATACCGTCAAAGCTTATTTTACCGGTCCACTATACAATTAGTAATAAATTTCTAGTTACAAAGAACATAACAAGTAACATTGCTAGTTTGGAATAGCTATGTAAGCACAGCGGGGGCGCGGTGGTGGCTCTTCAGCAAGCTTTACCTGGTGCGTATCTACAGTAAAAAGATGCGGGGACGGCGCGGTGGCGGTATCGTGTGCAACAGCGCTATTTCACCTGTCAATGTCAGCAATATCAGAACGGGGCAACCCTATTCATTCGTTTTAATCCGCTACATTTACTGGCATTACAGATGTCCAAGACAGGCAAGCTCAAATTATGGATATTTCGTCTGAAATGATTAATTTATGCACCAGTTAGTCCAGAGATTATAGCTATTTAAACATGGAAACTCTTCAGATCTCTAATATTAGAATAAATGATTGCATTGTCATCCGAAAGGTTTATACTATAGAGGTATAATATAATACCGACATCCCGATGGCCCCAAGCGAAGACAAATATCTCCTAGTCTCACGTACCTTACGTAACAAATTTTCAGTTCCTCATGCATTTCCACGACAATAAAGCTCCATATTATAAATAATATACTGCAAACATAACCGATTTCTCTTATTTACAAGTTACAACTACAAGAACATGATTGTAATCAACTCGTCAGCTTTTAAAAGCTCGTAAACTTATAATAGGTCACGCGAGTGAGATATGAGTGAAAGTGGGGTTGCGTAATCATTTCCAAAAATCAGCTTTTCATCCTGTTTTTGATACAAGCTACTGGTTTTGAGCTTAGTCACGCAATGCTAATTGGTTTAGTAAGATTTACAAACAAACTTGCAGTAGCAAGATTGGAATGAATAAATTTAATTTATGTATTTGCCTCACCACAAGACTTGAGTAAGATATATGCAATATTTATATAGTATAAGCGATAAGTTACAAACTTACGTTATCTCTATCAATCTATCAGTTTGTATTAATAAATTTCCGAAAAATCCATACAACAACATCTTAGCCCCGTGGTAAGCTCTAAGCTTGTAATACGGGTAATGACATCTGATACTTAATATTATAGACATACATAGATATTTATTATTATACATATTTAACATCTCCTTGGTCTGGGCCAAGGAGAAAGTGCTTGCAGAACATACATAGCACTTAATCCCTCGGCGGTAAAAAAAAACAATTAGAGTTTCAATGAATTAAAATATCCTATGGTCGGATAAAAAAAAATAGATGCAAGCATTATAAATAGAACTAGCTCATTAAGATCCTCAAGTAAAGATCAGAAAGTAATCCATTCAATAGAAGCAGATCAATAGATAGATCAACATCATCACGATTACAAATCTGTGAATGATTCCAGTCCATTGTCTCAACAATCTTAGAATGATCTGACGACTGTGATATAATATCCAAAGCATAAGATCAGATCCATTAAGATTAAGTAATTATAAATGAGAACTGCAGTTCCTTCTACATTGTGAACGCTTACGTAAACATTGAACTATAGAACTAAAAGGTTCATGATATAATTTCTAAGGTGTTAAGCAAAGCCATCCCACTACGGAAAATACAAGTTACTTAGCAACACAACTAATAATACAGAGGAAAACGAAGTCAATTAAACAATGGACTCTAATTATGTAAAAATATAATGTTAAACTTTTATAACTGCAAAATTACAGTGAACATATAAATAAGCAGTAATTATGACCAACAAAATAAGAAAGCTGCTGCTAATTTTGAACCTAACAATTTAAAATTTAAAATCGACAAACAAGTACCCTCTGAGAGCAGGAACTACTAATTTTGGATCTAATGATTAGAGCAATTTGAAGTTCAAATTACATACCACGCAACTAGCTCTTTAAGAGCATCTGTCAAAGCGATTTAATACGGAGCGCATATGGGGGCAATGTAATGCTGCTGTGTTAAATTACGGTCAATGTTTACTTGAAATGGGGCAATCGAATCGACAAATGTTATGAGGCAGCCAAATTGCCTACCGGTAAGCTTTTAATAAAGTTTAGATTTAGAGTTTTTTATTTTTTATTTAATTATTACATTAGCTAATTATTTAAATTTTAACGATAGGCAAGATAATCCAATTTAACCATAAAATGGAACAGAAAGTTTTTTTTGTATGAAAGGTTTAACATAAATAATTAGCAATATATGAAAGGTTTTTGTAATATAACGCAATCTGGAGTAATAGTATAATTGTCATTAAAATGAATGGCTTGGAACGCTAAAATAGATAGAGGCATAGAAAAATAACCAGAATAGAAGGCCAACTCTTTGTAAAGTTGCAGAGTATTTAAAAAACATTGATAGATGGCGACACAAGGCTCATTTGAAATAATAAAATGCCGAAGACGACAATAAATTAAGTTTTACTCTTTTCTTTTATGATAAAACAATGTTTTAATGTTAAAACATTATATTTCACTAAATAACAATTGAATATAACAAATAAATATTAGATTATTTTTTATCAATCATTACGCTACTTAACTTGTATGGTAATCAGCTTATTTTTGTTCGAAAGGCAACATGCTGTTGATACTAAATTCCAGTAGATGGCGGAAAACGCTTAGCGTACAATGCAAAATTGAGAGTGATCCCAGTCTACAGAAAAAACATGTGAATCGTGTTAATTTAGGTATACATGTAGGAAAAAAATAAATCTTAATTTTGTTATCTTACATAAGGTTAGAGGAGTCAGTACTGGAGTCGTTTTTGTTGCTTTTCTGTATGCAAAGAATTCTGCCGATTTTTGCTACCGAAAGGCTGGTCCAGTTGTTGTATATTTAAAGCTTCTAGGTATCTGCTAAATAAAATATGATGAAATTTATAAAAAAATAATTGTATTATTTAATTTAAACTCGAATATATTGTTATTGTGACGGAGCGTTGTAAGTTACCAAAATGCTTGAAAGATATTATTTTTGATATGTGTGAATCGTCCTTATAGATGAGCTCCTTTGAATGTAGGTACTTTATTATTATTAAGTATACTTTATTGCACAAGAAAAATACGGAGTTGTACAAAAAGTGGGCTTAATGCCAAGGCATTTTCTACCTGCCAACCTCAAAGAGGTTTAAGATAAAAAGTTGGCGCGTAAGAATGTATAAAAGTAGCTTAATCTAAAGAGTTACAATATTTAAGTGTAAGGTACTTAACAATCAAAAATATAACAAAAACAATTCTTAATGTGTTTTATATTTAAAACACACACACATACATATATACATACACTAGCTGACCCCAGCAAACGTTGTTTTGCAAAATGAAAAATTGATAGTAGCTGATTCTCCAGACCTACTGTATAAGCATATAAAATTTGGTAAAAATCGGTAAAGCAGTTTCGGAGGAGTACGGTAACTAACATTGTGACATGAAAATTTTATATACTTTTGATAGATATGATCTTTGACGTTAGGAACACACCTACATTGCTTAGACAACAGTGAGTGCTTGTAATTTAATATGAACTTTATACCATAGCAATAAAGCTCAAATTGACTACGTTTTAGTTACAAATCATGTGTATGGGAAAAAGAAAAGGGCTATTTTTAGGGTTTTTCCAGCAATAATTCTATTTTTTCTCGCCGTAAAAACCATCCTTGAACTTCAACGAACATTTTAAAAAAAGATTTGTCCAAATTGGTCCAGGCGTTGTTGAGTTATGCGCTTACCAACACATTTTGCGATTCATTTTTATATACATACATATATTTATATAAATAATGACAAAAAGACATTAATAAAAGGGATAGTATAATAAGTTATGTATATAATTTATCAAGATAGAGGTTTTACTTAAATAATAAAAAAAAACTAATAGACCATTATCGGATTCGATCCTTCGACCCTTGGCACGATAGTCGAGCTCCATACCGTAAGGCTATTATGTCACTGCCACCCTATTCAAATTTAGTGAATGCTATAGGACGTAATATCCAATAAACACTACTAATAAGTTTCTACATTGCTCAGTAGATGGCAGTATAAAAGTAATAAGTGGAACGCCATCTAACATAATAGGTGGAACTAGGGGGTACCAGCAGCGATAATAAGTTTTAAGTACGATTTGTACGTAGTATGGAGTGAGCCTTCTATAGTATTTATTTTTCTATGATAGAGGTCAAAAACTACGGAAAATGAGGTTGCACAGATAAAACAACTACCAAAAATTGATTACCATCATAAAGACCAGCGAAAGTAGAAAACCGATTTGCAATTAGTTGTAACAGTTCATTGATTTCATTTAAAATGTTGGGCTAGGTAACCTGTTGATAAGGTTATATTAAATAGAGCATGACAAATAGTATATGGCAAATTTGATTAACGTAACAAAATCATAAAAACTTTTGGAAATGATCAGTTGATTTTAAGAAAGTTTGAAATTCAGGTCAGCATACTAAATCATATAGAGCTTAAAATTAATACAGAATACAAATCTCTAAGATTCATAAATGATATGCAAAACCCAAAAATAAAATGATGAAACTGGTTCACATTTTATATTAAAAACAAAAACAGTACTACTGGGTACACCCGTTCGAATCACTATTATTTAGCAACAAACGATTGCAGAATGACAGCGCAGCTGTACAAATGCAGCCTTGGACAATCGTGACCATACATAATGCAGCCATGAAAACGGAACTTGAATCAATTGAATCTCTAAGGATTCCCACATAAATTTGAAAAACCATTTCCGCTGCAAATCAATACACAATGAAACAAATATGTTAAAGAGCTGATGTTTTCGCGGTGATATTAACCGAGTTGTACTTGAATTAAGCAGTTTGGGTCAAAAAAGGGCTAAATGCCCCTGGACAAATCGAAAAGCAAATAAATATTTCTCTAGTCTCTAAGTAAATTGCTCAAAATAATGAAGTACCTAAATCATGGAATTGTTTCTCAAATTTTATCTTACAATCACTCGTAAGTTGCAATGTTGTTTTATTTTGGTTTTGTAAAGCGCATAGCGAAAAATGACACATTGACGCAATCAGAGAAACTGTTAAATGTTCTTGTAGTACAAAGAGAATTCGAATATACATAGTTCCCAAAAATAAACGTTTGTTTGGAAAGGAAGTTTGAGAGCGTTTGGTACGCAAGGTAATAATGTATTTTTAAGGCGATGTGTAGCTTCAGCCAAACCACACGTCAGCAACGTGAGAAGCAGGACGCGGTACACTTTTATAAACTTCCCGCTTTGTGGTCGCGTTGGTGTGCAAAGAACCATAGTAGAGTATAGGTAGCGTCCACCGCACGACAGACGCTCCTGTTTAGCAGTCGCTTTAGTCGCGCAGGTTTGGCCGAAGCTAGGTCTTCATGTCCCATCTTAGACCACATCGTCACTTTACATCAGGTGAGATTGTGGTCAAATGAAGGCTTATCGATCATAAAAAAAAAAAAAAAAAGCTCATATTTAAACATTTTTCAGATGATCAAAATCCCACATACCCTAAATGTAATTTTGAAATGACTCATCATTTGTAGACTAATCAGGAAACTATCAATATAACGGACTGGGGATAAAATCAATTAATCAAGCCACCCTCACAACGCGCTCTATTGTACTACTAATACAGCTTCCAATTTGTTTACACAAATGTATGGGCCATGACTGAGTGCCGCTCGTAAAAACAATTTGGTAAAAATACAGAATTTTTTTTTTATTTGGGAGCTTTATGCTGTGTTTAGTTTCAAATGAGTTTATGAGCTGTTCTAATCATTATTTAATCAATATTGTGCCTAGTATCTTCGTATTCCTAAATAGCCGAACTTCACGTCCAGGGTAAATTATTACAATTGCATACTTACCGTTGTTTTGCGTACGTAATAGTAAATCCTTTAGCGTTAGGTAGTTTCCGGTTAATGATAACATAACATACCTGAAACAAACATTGCTTAGATTAGAAAATGTACAACTATAAATTAACAAACACTATGAGGTTTCAAGTCCAATAGTTTTAAAGATTACCATAGTGTTTAAGACATAACTTTTGAAACTATCACGGTTATCAACAATATTTCGATTTATAAATCGAGTTTCTCTCTTCTGTTCTCTGTGTTTCTCTTATTTCAGCACAGAAGCGTTATAACGCTTTTGTGCTGAAATAAGAGAAACACAAAACTCAATAAATGATGGTAAATATATCCCGTTATACAAGTGAATAGTATAAAAGATGTTAAACAAGACTGGTAATAACAGTCAAACAGCGTAAATAAGAAGAGAAGAAGCACGAATAACAAACACGTTACAGGAAAAAATGAACGAAAACACAAAGCAATTTAAAAAAGATACTTGATAGATACAGTTAGAAAAAAAACTATTTAATCATAGACGTGAATCATGAATCCGCAAGTCGAAAAGGAAAACACCAGAGGCAATTTTGAGATGAATTCAGAGTTGAACGAACGCTTTATGTAATAAACATTTTATCAAAAATAAAGCAAGAGTTCGAATTAGATTTGGAATGATATGATTTGGGATACGTCGTCTCAAGGATGATTTTATCAACATCAGAATTAAACTAACAAACCATTAAATGGTAAGATGTTGGAATTAAATTGTCACTTACCCGTCAAACCCAACCGTATGCCAATTTTTGGAATTCATTCATTCAATAAATATCGGAAGGATTTCCAGGACGAAACTAAAGGCCTGTCTCATAGACATCCAAAAACCAAAGAAATGACAACAAATCAATTATCAACGACAATTATTTTAGAGTTATGGAGTAGTAAAAGCCGTCTATCTAAACGAGATCAAGTAGTAAAGCAGTAGAAGACATGGACAAGTCCAGCAAGTTTTTCACTCGAGTGCGTAATGGCGTGTCCTTTTAACATAATCTGACAGAAAACAAGGCTTGAACGTTAAAACGGTTGTGTAGTAAGGCATACGTGAAATCAAAAGTGTTGCCAGTCATTTTATAGAAATTCAGATTAGTCCAGTTAGTCCGGTTTATGAAAATAGAAACGTATGCACGTTTATAATAATTTGAAAGTTATGAATATAAAAGTGTAACGCATTGGAGAATTGCTCAAGTAAATTGGTGGTAAGAAGGAGTTATGGCGCTGTCAAAACTATAGATTAAATTTAAAGCGAAGGAATATTTCTTTATTCATTCAAATCCACAGCCTTTTATAAATTTAACATAAAACATTCTCTTATATTTTAAGGCAAAAAACGGATTTAAATTATTATTATTTCTTATAACAACTTTGTGCTGCTTAATATGCATTGCGTGATTCTTGAAAACAATAACATTTTAGTTGAATAAAATATCCTTTTTCTCATAATAGGTACTCGTAAATTACGGTATAAGGTACTTTCAGTATTAAAACGTTCTAGAAATGTGGTCAAAGATTCATGCTATGATTATAAATGATTTTAATAATTAGTAATGTAAAAGTGTTTTAATCTGATGTAACATAAAAGGTTATCTCACTATGAGTTTTAAGTTAGTTTCTATAGTAATGCTCATTCTAACATAACTTTTTCACAGTAGTATTTTTGCGGACAATCCACACAACAACATCTAGCCCCGTGGTAAGCTGTAAGCTTGTGTTACGGGTACTAGACATCTGATATACTTAATATAATAGTCATACATATAAACACCCACACCAAGGAAAACGTGCTTGCAGAACATACTAACACTTGACCCCTCCGCGGGAATCGAACCCGATACCTCTTGGTCTGCAAACCGACTGATTAGCTAGCAGCGACATTGATAAGACTAAAATGATTGGACAGTTAGCCGTGGTCATTGCAAGTTACTATTTTACGACTCCCATCATCATCTAGCTGTAAATAATTTGACAATCTGTCACATTTACTCCTGCATCAAGTAGCACACATTTCTGTCAGCTTGCAAATTTCACTGTCAACTTGATAAAACATCAAATGACACGCAATATTCACGTACGACCACATGTTGATCACATCTCTTTATGTAATAACAATTTCATTCATATCTTTGTATTACACAATGCCGTAATTTGCGACTGTGAATGCGACAGCTTTCTATTCATAAGTTTTATTAGTAGAAATGTACTAAAGCTTCAAAGAAATATACAATAATGACTTATTGTATATTTCTTTGAAATTTAATAGATAATCATAAAAAGGGCAGAGCTTCAGTCTTTGTTAAAGTCTAGGTTCGAAACGAAAGAAACTGTTTTGAAAGAAGGTTGATGTCAATGAATTTAGATTATAGGCTCATAACAATAGTCCTTTCAAATTGAATATAATAATTATAATTAGCCAAAGAACACTATTCAATTCCTTTCGTGTTTATAAAGAAGTCAGAAATCATATGTTGCAGTAAACACAGCCTCGTATAATATCATATCAGCCGTAAAGGGAAATATGTATGCATGACTTAACTCATCTCAATTATATTTTCATCCAAAAACCCGGAACTCTGAATTTCCAATCACAACATCTCAATCGATCACGTATAGTACGTTTACGGAGAAAGTTATTGCCACAGTTTTCATAAAACACTGATCGTAAACCCGTTTTTTATAACTGTCTTTGTTAATGTGATTTGCATGGAGGTTTTGCTACTTGTGAAAACTATGTATTGTGGAAACTTAAGTCAAGGTTCATTGAGAACCAGTGAGATAACTTTCATCTATTTGAATGTTGAAGATAAATAATTCTTATCTTTGATTTTGATATACTTTATTTTCCTGAATATAATATACAGTTTATGGTTCGTCGATGTGTTTTCTTAAAGGTGCGTACGGATAGCGCGTTCCTGTGTTACGCGTAGTTGTCCACGCGTACATTGGATACGCGTACAGCTCTTGTACGGACCGCCGCGAACCTGTACGCGAGGTCACTCGATCCTGAGCGCTCCGCGAGCCCCAGTCATTCGCCGTGACTCCGACAAACTGAGCGGCTGCGTGTACCACCACTGCTGCGGCGTTACTCATTATTCAACACATTTTAAATAAAAAAAAAGAGAAACAAACGGAAACCTAGATGGTGGATGAAAAAATTGTTTCGTGAAAGACTACAGTGTGGAAATAGGCTAATGGAAGATATAAATTATGAAGAAAGTGGGGACAAAAATTTTGTAAGAATGAGTTTGCAAGATTTTGAAATAATTCTTGAAAAGGTTGAACCTGAAATAAAAAAATAATTATTGAAACTCGAAGAACACGCGTGTTTATTCATTTTGCCGTCCAAATATAGCGTAGCCGGCCGCGTGCGTCCTCTTTGACGCGCGACCAAAAACCGACTGACGGTGGCTCGCGCTGCGAGTTGGCTCGCGCGGTACGCGTACCCCAAGAGTGAACGCGTAGCTGCAGGTATGGACTAGGCGTTCCGGATACGCGTAAACTGAGTACGCGTACCAGGGTACGCGCAATCCGTACGCACCTTTACATCTTCTTTCTTTGGAAAAAAAAATATATTTATTTCAATAGAAATGATTGAATTGTATTGAATTAAAATCTTGAGAGAAAAATATAGTATCAAAGTAGTATATCTGACATCTAGTAAACTTAATACAGGCTCTGCTATATTTTTATATACATTATTATACAATACATGTAACATCCAGTCTAGCCCTAGTGAAATTTGAGAATACACGGCTACTATTCACGATCATCATATATATGTATATATAATATACAGTTTTAAACATTTGGGAGCCAGAGTTGGTAACGAGTATACAAGGTAAAATTATTAACCTGAGCACACGCAAAACTTTTTGCTGATGCGAAATCTGATACCGACTACCGAAGTGGTTTCTTGTAACCGAATATGCAATGACTTTGTGCTTATTTTACATGTACAAGTACTAAAGAAACCTCGTTGAAACGTCTTTTTAAGTAAATTTTAGTCATATCAAAAAAAACTCGATTCAATTTACACAAGCAAGCTTTCTTCCGAAGCTTTCAGCTCATTACGAAAAAGATGAATTTCCATGTCAAGAATATAGCAGCTTCTTTTTCGGGTCTTAAGATTTCCCCATTCATAACAAAACTAAACGTAAAGTTAGGAACTAATTTAAGAGCTTGTTAACAACATATTTTAATACAGTCGGCGTGCAGTTAATAAACAGACAGACGTAAGGGCCAATTTCTTATAATTATAATAAAAGTAAGGAAGTAACTAAGAGGCACTAACGCCAATGCTTATTTTATGTGCTGTCTATGGGTATAGAAATATGTTGCACAGCTGGTATTCGGTGTTGGACCTTGATTTTGGACTTCTGTCGCAGCGTCAAGTACAAATAAATACGATATAGTTAAACTATTAAGCGGTACAACTCAAATCCGTATCATATATAAAAAAATATATTTATTCGTCATTTAGACAGCTTAAAAAATTGTAACCATATTATTTTACCTTTTTTGCAAAAGAACAATCAAGACGATACGAGTGCATTTAAATGTTTCGTGCGAGTTGTACAATATTTAAGCGTTACAAGCCCCCGGATATTTGACGGTCTATATCTTGGCACTTTTTTTAAATTGTTTAATTGATAAAACGTTGACTTTGACTAAACACACTAACCAATTTATTACGTAGTCATCATGACTATTGCCAAAGTTTAAAACGCTTGCGTATGCGCATCAATCACTCATTCCACTTCAACACCTCAACTGCCCAAATCACACCGTCCGTCTGTCTGGCGCTATTACGTCCGATTTGATCGCGCTCGGTTGCACAATCACATCCATTTACCTCCAAATTACACTCATACAAGCTCATACAAACTAATACAGCATGTGAGATTGGTTGCAGTTATAGCGCGCGAGTTTTGATCATGCGCTTGTGAGATTAGATGTATGTATGTGGTAATTTGCCATGATTAACCATCTCATCTCATTTTATCCGAGCCTTCCCTTCTTCACGGATTTCGCACTTTCAAATTATCCATCATCATCACCCTATAAACGTTCCCACTGCTGGGACACAGGGACTTCTCTCTTGACGAGAGAGATAAGGCCTTAATTCACCACGTGCGGCCAAGTGCGGGTTGGTAAATAATCCATAGGAAGCCTTGTTCTTTAATCACTCCATCTATTGCTGAACAGTTTATGATTCGTTTAGTAGTTTTTTTGTCGTTATCGTGAACACTCAGGCAAACTTCGAATACTTAATTGTAGATCCGAGTAATTTTAGATGATTTTTAATTAAAAAAAACAACTGCAAACTTTCTTTTAACTTAGCGTTTTCAGCGCACGCAAAAATTAGATCTTAGGCGGCTCAATTCGCATACAGTTGAAATATTTATATTATGGTGTTCTTACACAACCATAATATAAATATTAAAAGTCATCAACGAGCCAACTTGTCCAAAAAAATATGAATAACCGCCCGCTGCTTTGATCGCGTAATTATAAATTTTCCTGCGTTTCAAAGAAGCTTTTGTTGTTTACTGGGGTTTTATCCATGCCAAATTTGATCTAAATCGGGCTTTGCTTGCAATAAATGATTTTCACTCGAAAAATGGTATTTAACCTCGGTAAAAAGGGTGTAAGTGGCCGATTTGTGATTCTGATATGTAAGCTATATAATTGTGAAGTTTATCTAAATCCGTTCAACAATTTTTGAATGCAAGAGCAACAATCATCCTTATTCACTTACATCCTCAAAATATTTCGCCTTTATAATATTGATAGGATAGGATATTGACTGGACTATATTATTACCTACAGATTTACAGACTGAATCATAAAGAAAGTACTCATGAATAAACGCTTTATAAACATAACAGACAAGTGCATAATCATATGACGTGCACTGTATCATAGGTCATTTTGAAGGAGAAAGTGAGTATTTTTCTATGATTAAACATGATTATATCTAAGGCCACGCATGCTAATGTTATCTTAACAATAGTTTGTTTTTTTGAACTCGCTAATATAAGGAACTTCCGATTTCAAAAATGATTTCAATGTTCGATAACCTATTTATCAACTAATATATAAAATTTGCATGTCACAATGTAAGTTACCTTACTCCTCCGAAAAGGCTATAAAGCTTTTTACCAAATTTTATATGCGTATTCAGTAGGTCTGAAAATCGGCTACTATATATTTTTCATTTTGCAAAACAACGTTTGCTGGGGTCAGCTAGTATTCATATAATAATTACTGTTGAAACATCATAGCATTTAGGGTTGAGTGACTAATAATATCATATTGAAATATACTTTTTCATTTATTGATAATCTGGTCCTCCGGTGGGAATTGAACCCGCAACCTCCTGCGAGTCATGCGATCCAGCTCCCACTGAGGTCCCTTTTCGGTGTGAAATATCACTTTTGACGATTAATTACTCTGTAGAATAAAGGCAGGTAGGTACAAAAATAATATTAATAAGCTTTAGAAAAAAACATCAAACCATTCCACTTTTTACTGGCATTGATCACAACCTACGCTAATAGATTAAATCTATATTCTATTAAATTACTTTAAAAAATCATACACATAAAAAAATTGAACACCTGTATGTACATAATGAATTGCCGTGATAAAAATAATAGAAAATACTTTTTTACACTGGCAACACGGTCATTGACGTGGCCTTGTGGTGTTGCCACTGCAAAAAATAATAGGATCACACGATGGCATTACGTCATTTTGAACCTCCGATTAAAAAGGTGTTTATTTTTTGTCGTCTCACAGGTATCACTGTTTTTGCAGTAGTACCGAGCAAGATCAATAGATTTTAATCGCTTGGAGCGAATTTCACATGACATCATCAATATTCTAATTCGTAATCCAGTATGATTGTATGAATATGTATGAGTATGAAGTGAAATAATAAGTGGCTATAGTATATTGAAATTTAAAAATTAAATTGATATTTCGTAGAAATTAGTGTTGCAGGATGGATGCAGACGCTTTCTACTTAAAACATTTAATAAAACAGTAATTTAATTTCGTTAAAAAAAAGTTGGTATTAAGCTAAGTTTATTTCACATATTATGGAAACAACACAAAATTTAACAGTTCAAATTATTAGCTTAGGTTGTAAAATTAAAAGTTTTAATAAATAAGGAAGTTATGACAAAAATATAATTAGTCCGTCTTTTGGAGTATTTTAAATAATCTTTATAAATAAAAATGAATTGTTGTTCGTTAGTCTGATTAAAACTCGAGATCGGCTGAACGGATTTATCTTATCATAGTCTTGAAATGTTCGTGGAGGTCTAGGGAAGGTTTAAAAGGCAAGAAAAAATCGAATAATTGCCGAAAAAAAAGAACCCGTGCGAAGCCGGGGCCACTAGTTGTACATATATTTTTTCTTATTTCTTGCAGACGAAACATTAAGACTCAAGACAATACAGTGCATCGTAGTTTCGTGTGACGCAAGGGTTCCGGACTTAAGGTAAGGGTTCCGTGTACCCTTTGGGTACAGAACCCTAAAAAAAGATCGGGAAATCATAACATAACGAACCGTGAAAAGTAAATTCTCAAATTACACAGCATTCAACATTTACCTTCAAAGCCCAAGATTGCAGTACATCAGAACGGTAACCACCATCTCGACTCACGATTGAGATAGCATAATTGACAAGCTATAACCGTCCGTAATGTCGTTACACAAGAAACATTAACTTCATTAAGGATCCATTGCACTTATTGAATTTATTCATTAGTCACGATCCGGCGATCAAAGTTACTCGTATGAATAACCGTGGATTATCCTGTAAAAGTTGGAAAGGCTTTGCGCAATTATGCAAATGTATGTGTTGAACTTTAATCTTTGAATGGGTTATGATATGAAGGGCGATTTAGTTTCTTTTATAGGTTGTTTTGTAATTTCATTTGAGTAGGTTCTGCCTGGGTTGCGACATATTTTTACGTGATTTTTATTGTTTTTGGCAAGGCAAAATATGCCCTTTAATATAATATAGATCTGATTTTACTTTAAAACGTAATAAATGAAATTGAAAATTATCAAAAATCGCCATCTTAACGGTAAGACATGGCAAAGATCATTCCTATTAATTTTAAGTACCTATTGTAAACCGTTGCGTTGTCTGTAAATAAATCTAAGTAAATTAAGATAAGGCATCCTATTGTACCGTTCTCGAGTTTTAGTATTAATATTATTTTCAGTTTACTACTTAAGTTTTTCTATTGTAAAAGTGTGTGTACTTTTAATACAAAGAATTTCGTAAGAAAATTTCAAAATTTCAGTGCTGCCAGCTTGAAATGTTTATTTATGATTTATGATGAAAGCATATGGCTACCAAAGAGGTAATAAACAGACAGAGTTACCATAAATGAAAAACATTAGAAATTGTTTATTATAGATCATCGGCATTTGAATTTAGCAGTTAATATCTAATAATAATGTTTTTATTAAGCGGCTTAAATATTTGGTTCATAAAAAATTTAAAAAAGGAAACTAAATAGTTAACGTGCTAGTAGCCAAAATCTAAAGAAAAAACTCCAAAAATAAAAATAAAGTTTGCACATCCGTCATTTTCTTCTCAGCAGGTGTAAGACACACCTTGCGCATCAGATTTCTTAAAAAAAAAATACGATTCTCTACACCTGGCCTTCTCTCCGTTAAGAGATTAAGATTTATCACACTTTACAATAAATAAACAGATATTTACGTTTTAGCATATATTTCAGGGTTTTCCAGTAAATAAGTGTATGTAGGTGAAAGGTTTGACATAGTGATTTAAACAGATTATATCATTGAATAGATGAAGAACCAGGACGTCTCGCCGTCATGTACCTAATTGAGAAAAATAATAACTAAAAATATTATTAAGATATCAAACAAACATACCTACTACTATCAATTAAAAGGTTTTGCCAGTAAACTAGCGTTATTTGCACTCAACATATTAAGGTATACAACATTTTGATTGGTATAATAATCATAATCATTGTTTAAAAACCAAAAACATAATTAACGCAGTTTTTAGGAATTTCCCAAAAATCTAAACACTGTCCACGAAAGCGGAACAAATCGTTACTTTTTTTAAAATACTGTACTTGTGTGTCCATTTTCTGTGCTGCACATAAATATATACATTTTTTAATTTAGGTACTGTACATAGACAGAAATTGATGATGATGTTTTGACAAACACCTCGCCATTTATCCATAATATTGTGAAAGCAATCTCTGTTTGTAATCCCGATTAAAATCAGCAATAAATTTTGTGGCTTTCTAATCTTTTGTTTGGTTAATACTGACTTACAATGTTTAAAGAAAAGCTGGGCTTAAAAAGTTTGACAATTATAATCTATTAAATATGCCTTTTATTCGCTACTACTTAATTATAAGAATAAGAATCATTTATTTTGTCACAAACACAATAATACAAAAAAAAAATCATACATTAACATTAGGTTATATTGCGACAAAAAAGGTAACCATTCAGCATAAGCTGCGGCAGAACGGATCCAACCACAGCGCTGGTCTTCCATATATATAGCGTATAAATGATTGATTGATTGACTTCGGTCTTAACATAACGCAAAATTTGTTTACATCTGTGTACAAAAATGTGTGTTTTTTTTTGTTCTATTCTATTTTCAATTCAGTGTAAAAGACAGACAGACACGTCAAACTTATAGCACCTCTCTTTTTTGGTCGGGAGTTAAAAAATGAAGCCATTGGTCAATACAAAGTTATTTCCTTGAAATTTTTTGATTAAAAATTTTAGTTTCATTAACCTAAGTTGACCTGTCCATGTATGTGCTTATAAGAAAATAAACGTTTTAGACAATGACATCTCTACGTTAACTACTTAATGAATTTCATTACTTTTTGACAAACTTTAATCATTCAAGGGAACCCAATCAACATAATAGAAAATCATAAGCATTAAAGAAAAAAACACATTATTATGTGCATATTTTATCTTAGAATTTTTTTATGACAAGTAAACTTTCGATAAAACAATAGCCGTTTATAGAGATAATAAATAAGAAATCATGTCAAGGAAACACACTATAGTAATTATCGCAGATACACTACTTAGAATATAGCCAATAACAGATCTAAATTAAAAGATGCTGCTTAAAATAAACCTATGTACAAACAGAAGGTCAATATTAATTCATCATACTAAACAAGAAGAACTCAAACAAAGAAAAATAAACACTACAGATAAATGACTTTGAGTCTATTATGCTCTGGACAAAAGCGTGCGTGATTCTCAAAAAGCATTTTTTAACATCTAGAGGTCGTTAGTAAAAAAATGGCCGCGTTTTTTCCGGCAAACTTTTTGTTACAATATTTCATTTAAGGTCAGACTTAACCCAGTATTTAAGATCAAATTGTCCAATTACACAATTATTTAGTAAAATACCATTAATTGCGTTTATGTTTTAAACTTTCATTTTTGAAAGTGCGAATTTCGTTTGGCAAATGCATATTTAATGTTCTGCCGACTTTATTATCTAAATAGTAAGTAATTAGTATGCTCCTATGAGTTATTTCTATATAATTATTTTATTACGAGAATTAGCAAGATAATTAAGAATTATACGTACATCCTGTTATAATATATTAGTTATAATTTTCCTGCTGTAATCATTATAATTTTAACAATAAAATGACTTCAGCTTAAAATTGTCCTGAAGCTTTATGGCATTAGCGAATTGCCTTCCGTTTTTAATGATTCAATGTATAATTCAATCGATTTATTTGACTGCCTCTGTGGCGCTGTGGGCATAGGTCCGCTTACGACGCAAGAGGTAGAGGTACGAGTAGGTTTGATTCCGCCGAGGGTTAAAGTGTATTTTTGGTCTTTGGTCTAGGTGTTTAATATGTTCAATAACAAAAAATATCCATATAATGTATGTATGTGTATTTTATATAAATATATATTAAATAAAACTGATATCTAGCACCCGTTATACAAGATTAGAGCTACCATGGGGCTAGATGTTGTTGTGTGGATTGTCCGGAAATATTTATTAGAGTGTTATTTCATAAGATCTAATAGCTATATAACACTATCTAATGTTACGCACAGGAAACCCGAAATACCGAATACCGATAACCCGAATACGAACATATTCTGACATAACACAGGCAGGATATTACACACATTTTAATTCCAATCAATCAAATAATCAATAAGTCATTACGTGTCAATAAAATTTAAACTAAATGATTTAAAGTGAAAGCGAATCTTGTATTTTTCATTCTGTCTGTAATGAGACGGCTTAATGATATTTGAGTAAAGGGCACAGGTTAAGTGTCTTATGAAAGCCGTAATGGATTTCAAAATCGGTCTCTTACAAGGTAGTATTTTTGATTACCTTGTTAATTGATAAATTTGGTTACTCAGAAAAATTCTTAGTTTTTGATTGATTGATTAAAAATAATGAGACAAACATGTTTTTTTTTTGGTATGATAATAACACACTTAATACATTATATATATATATTATATATACATAGTCATATACAAGTACATTGCATAAATGTATACAATTAATACATAGTCGAGTTATGAACTAATGAGTTTCTGAAGCAGTTCTGAAGCTTATCTCAACCAAACATTCATACAGCTGAGATCATTTAAGAACCACTGCAATATTACTAATATTATTAACGCGAAGGTTTGTTAGGATGCATGTGTTTAAGTGTATTTGTAGCTCTTGCACGCAATAACTACTGAATGGGGCTTGATGAACCTTCACGAAACTATAGCTTGTATATTACAATAACACATAGGTTACTTGTTACCGCGATAAAATACCGCATTTCGGGAAATTTATTATTGCTAGCAAGGCCCGATTTGGATTAAATATGAAGCGTGCAAAGCCGTGCTCGGACCGCTAGTGATTATAATAAAAGAAAACAATAACTTTAAGAAATAATCAAAAGTTTACATAAAAAATAAACATGTGACCACAGTCATAAATAATTACTGCAAAATTAAACAGAAATGCCTACGCGAAGACAGACAACAAGTAGAAGTAAAATGGCAACATAATAAATACATTACTATAACTTTAACGACTAAATTACTTACAACTTACCGTGTTTATTCTACTACGATATATCTTCTATACATTCAAACATAAAAAAGCCTGTTGTTTCGTCAAACAAAAGGATCAAAACGAACGATTTCAAAATTGTTGATGAAAATATTGGTCAATTCGATAAGGTACTAACGGATTGCGATAAAGAACATCAAATAACTATAACTAACATAGAAAGTAAAGTGCATGTACAGGGAAGTGATCATTTACGAAATGGACATGTCCGTTTGACCCTCGCCAAAGAAATGATGGACTCGATGATGATGGATCATCGCGCACATATTACATTTATCGGCTTATAAACTTATGCAATGATCGACAAGATAACGCAACACAACGGTGATCTATCATGATATGATGTTTCTGTGAAAGCTATTGGGAAATTTTACCTGGTTCTACAATTTTTTGTTTGCAATATTATACGGACGGTGATACATATACAGGTACAAAAATACATAGCAGACACAATTTTTGTCATAATGATGGCTTTACACCGAAATAAAAAAGTAATGTAGTGAAGCAACAGCCAAAGCCCTTCAAATAGTTCAGTGTAATAGCAGCTCTTTAGACGATGGGTCACAATAAAAATAAAAATATCTGGACCACTTCCAGCGACCTTGGGCCTTAAAAAGAATGCGCTCACGCACTGTATAATTTATAGAATGCCCTACTTTTTGCTCATAGACCAGTGGCATATAGTATTAGCAATACTTGATTTAGATTGATATTGACAGTGCAAACGTGGGTTTACTGGTCAAACGAATCGTAAGTGCTAGTTTATAGATGGTTTCAGGTTTAAGAACGTTTATTTATCTCAAAAGAATTTACAAAAAATTCACTTAATGAGAACACTTTATACATTAAAATTAATTATTATATAGCATTCGGGACATCATTCATTTCAGGTTTATTAAAATACAATATTATCCTCAATTATAAATAAACATAAATGCATACTAAAACACTTAACTAAAAATCATTAATTTCACTATTTACTTTAATACGTTAACCACAATTGTATTTTATTTTGGGGGTAGTTTCAAAACTGGCATACGAAGCAAACAGAATCCGACGTTTATGAAACTTATGTGGGCTGGTTACACTAATGTTGTGAAAACTATTGTCGTAGGTTGATTTATGCATTTCCTAATACATGTTAACCCAGATAAATGACAAATTATATTGTAACTATGGAATAATGATTATTGAATGTGTTTTTATAGAAACAATACATTGAGAGACAAAGGTTGACTATGAGTTAAGGAAAAAGTTAGTGATTTTGATGTAACGTTTTTCGTAGTTAATAATTTAACAAATAATAGAAAGGTCTATTTCAAAAAGTTTTTCAATCAATCAAATCCCGGCTAATAATGTAATTGCGAATATAAATTTACTTATTGTCTGTTTGTTACCTCTCTACTTACTCTAAATTTTAGATACATCTACTTTAAATTTTAGATACATAAAGCTGGGTCCACACTTGTATCATTTCGGCGTATCGTATCCCCGTCGCGTATCCTCGGCGCGTATCATGATCGCTAGTTTGGACGCAAACTGATACACGTTAATGATACATGCCGTATCTGATACGGCCCGATCCGCACCCGATCTCCAATGATCGCGTATCAAGATACACCTCGTATCCGATACGCGTATCACGGTAGTATGGACGTATTTTGATACTGTATCATGATACTTTATCATGATACTGTATCGTGATACACCCCGAACCATCCTGTGTCGGTTTTTCCGCGATCATCAAAGGGGATACGCGTTGCATTGAACAAGTTTGGACGTGAATGCTTGATGCAGTGCTGCCAAACGACGACCTCTGTGGCTCGGTGGGCGAACGTCCGCCTGAGGCGCAGGAGGTTGCGGGTTCGATTCCCGCCGGGGGACCAGATTTTGTACGATCTATAATTTCTGGTTTCGGGTCTGGGTGTTTTCTATGTATCATATATGTATGTATTTACAAAAAAAAAATTATCTATGTAGTATATCCGTCACCTAACACCCATAGTACAAGCTCTGCTTAGTTTGGGGTTAGGTGATGATGTGTGAGTAGTGCGGCAATTACCGTGTTCTACGGCTTTCAGGCCAAAATATTACACAATGCACTGCCTACGGCTGCAACCCTGTAGCCGTAGCAGTTTCTACGGCTATTCGCAAATTCTACGGTAAATGATTAAATCCGATGCGCGAAATTACTCACTTCTCACTGACCCAAATATGATTTGACAGGAGATCGAGAGGAACAGCACTTTGGGATTGTCGATTTTAAACATCGGAGTAGCTAACTGTATTCGATTAATAATCCAAATATACCGAAAGCCAACATTGCAAAGATGTCTATGGTTGTATGGACTTTGTTACTCTTGAAGTTACTTGTTACATTTTCTTTTTGAAGCGTCCATATTTGTAAAGTTAAATTTGATACGCTGAAATGATACAGTATCACATAAAAGTATAAAATGAGCGTCCATACTTATGATACGGATACTCGATACGCCACGCCTGATCGTGATACACCGAAATGATACAAGTGTGGACCCAGCTTAAAATAGTTGAAAGTACGGTGTGAAAATACCTTTCCTAATAAAACTCGTGGGTGTTTTGAATAATGGCTGTAAACTTACTGCCTCACAATGACTGATAAGGACCAAAACTTACTTCATAATAAGCCATGAAGCTTATGACACACAGATGATAGATAGACGATAACCGCCAAAAACAACAACGCTAGACGGTTATAATGAATCACAGTCTCCGCTTAAACATACAAATCAATACCAAATGACCTATTTTCCAAACCCTTTGATAATGTATCCAAAATAACACTCATGAAAGATCAACACATGTTGGCAACACGTAATAAAAATTGGGTCAATTGTTGTGCGTGGGAGATCGTGATAACCACACTAGACTGTACAGAATTTGGAAAACCACATTGAATTATAAAGAAACCATCTATCTACAAAGGCCCAAGAGGTTACATAAAAAAATGGTGATCTTTTGATGTGGCTTCCATTAATTTCTACTTGGTCTTGGTGTTTAATATGTATAGTAAAATATCTATATATATTAAGTATTTCAGATGTCTAGTACCCGTAACACAAGCTTAGAGCTTACCACGGGCGTAGCTGTTGTGGAGATTGTCCGAAAAAATTAGTTTTTCGAAACATTTACAATTTCATCAGAAAATGTTGCACAGTGAGTGCGACTCCTACATTCTAGATTCTATTGTCATGTCAAGATGTCAGGGACTTCCACCACAAAGGTATTTTATAACGTTTTTATTGTACCTACTAAATAAAATTCAAATGATACTTTAATTATTGAGTGAAGGCGTGCTTTTAGTAGAATGATAATGGTTGAATTGTAATAATATTAAGATAAAACCTTAAAGATTATATTCATGTTTAACAATAAAATAGAAAATATGATGGCGAATGCATCCAATCAAATTAATTGACAAGATTTACATTTTGATGTCAAAAATAGCCCGATAAAAATATATGACATTGTTATTTAAAATTTACAACTTCTGTAAACGTATGGTAACGACTAATAAAACATCATCAAACCACAATTTAAACTTACATATCAAATTTGAAGTTTAATAAATAAGTTACGTTAACATTCAAGTAATAGAGATAACTTTTTTTTATGTTAGATAAGCCTTTATTTGACCACAATCTCACCTGATGTAAAGCGACGTGGTCTAAGATAGGGCAAGAAGACCTAAAATGTAGATGGCTTCTCCGGGCCACATTACGAAACACGAATAAAACTTCACTCGCGATCTGGTGGTAGGCTTCCAGAGACCGTTCTTAGCACCACCCGGAGGTCACGTGTAAGGATTCAGAGGGTTACCACTTACGGACGTGAACAGACAAACTTCCACAAACTAACTATTTAGAACAACATCATCACATAGTTTCATACTATTTTTTCACCTTACCTACATTCTATGTTGACGGACGTATCTTAAGTAACAATTAGAGTACGTACAATTTCTCTCTCATCTAGAATTGAGAACGGAAACACACTATCTAAAGGGTCATCTACCACTTAGAGTGTGTCTATTGTTTTTAGAGATGTAGTTATTGATACAGCAGTATCAAGATTACTCAGATCCGTATCAATGATTGCAGTCGTGAATGTTTTGATTGTTTTTGTGCCTATCGGAACTTTACTGTTGCAATTCCCATTGGTTTCATTTGAGCGTAATTTAACGCTGTTATTAAGTAACTATTTCGTAACAGCTTTTGCTATTACAGAGAAAATAAATTATTGTTATTAAAGTTTCGTATGCCTTGTTGATATTGCACAGGCTTATTTTAACATCACAATGTGTTCTTTAATTTCATTAAATAGTAATGGAATAGTTTTAAATATATTTACTCGCTTTGAAGATAGGAATACTCGTATAAGAAATAATTAATATCAATAACAGGTTTGAAGTTACCTACAATAACAAGAGTTATTTGAAGTACGTGTATAAACTGTAACTATAGTAACAGTAAGTTTTTTTTAACAAATATAAATAGATGCTTTAACACAGTCAAAGATTGAATATAAACACAGAAAATAATTAGAAATGCAACAAATCAGTTAATAATCAGCCAGCTTTAAAGAGTACAATATATAAATAGAGGTTGTTTGAAATGAAGCAAACTATATGTTTTTTAGTACGGGGCTGTAACTCGCCGTTGCAAATGTAGAAGAAATTGAAGCGATGACGTAGTGGCGAGGTTGGTGTAACGATCAGCACGTCCATTCGTATATTGGAAGCGGTGGTTCGAGTCCTGCGTTTATAGTAATCTACGTTACTTCGTCTTAATTTTCCTACACAAATTTAGAGCATTACAAGAAAACTTGTCTAGACTTTAATGCTGATCAACAATTATTAGAACTGAAATACTGACATGATAATGTTTACTTGAAGTGGCATACAGACCGTTTTAAATGAGACAGTGACAATAAGAGTAGACAGTGTAAAGACAGAACAGAAAATAAACAAAACAAACTAAAATAGCAACAAAAATCAACCACAAGTGCAATTAAACGCAGATCCAATTAAGTAGTCACTGTCTTAATAAATATAGCATGCTCGCGATTCAGGGCATTACAAATCTACTTAATCATAATTTGGAGTGTAAAACTATAATCGTATAGTCTCAGATAATTGGGCACTGACTTTCTCCGGCCAATCACCATGATTACTCTAATTCGTAATTGTAATAAGAACAACGAAGGCTAATTGCGGATTGACAAGCAAATTGTGACTGACGAGCGCCGATTTGAAAAGCACGACGTCGACCAAACAGACATGGTAATCAGAAACACATTGCAATGTGTCTAGATATTCACCATCATGATATAAAAAACAACCAAAAAAGATTGAACAGTATAATCAGTAGCATTTTCGAGTCTGTCATACAAAAATATATGGTATCAAAGTGATCACCTTTATATTGTACAAACAAAGTATATTAATTAAAACTGTTTAACAGATTTGATTAGGATTTATTTGCTTTGCTTTTATTAGCACTATAAATTATTTTAACTGCAAATCTGGAATTGAGCCCACAGCTTTTTGTTTTGACTCTGCTTCAGTCGACGATGTATAGAAAGACTTCCCTCAGGCAGCGATTCGAATTAGGTTGAAGAACCGTTCGTTATAAATTATGAGTACTGTCATGATAGTGTAATTATTTAATCTATTCATTTGCATTAATTAATGACATGTCATAGGGGTCCGTTTGATTAGATATTCATAGATCAATTCCCTTAACCATTATTTTTAAGGACATATTCCTTTTCTTATAATACTGTCTTAACATTAGATAAGAATTCAAAAATATATGAGTATTATCACAAATGTTATGGGTTAAAGGCTAAAACATAGAAAGACAGTAAGAAAGTAAGACCTATGGACGTATATTTAACAGAAATACTTAATGTGTGAAATCAAAGAACAATAGAATATATAATGATTCCCTTACAACACACATAAGGCGAAAGTTAATGTTATTTTAATACGTGACGGATTGAGATATTAGAGTTATTACAAGATCGAGAAATTATAATCATATGCCATAACAATTTAACGACACAAGAGATTTCATAGAGAAGCTTTTAAATTTGATAACTTAAACAATAATTGCTTATATTCATAGGAAACTTTCTCGTCATCGAATATATCCGTCGGTGGACTTTTGGAATTAAATGAGATCATAATTATAATTATAAAAAGAACACGTAAGCCTGAACAATTTACATGTAAGCAAGTTTATTAACAATCTAATAATCTTTACGATGGGGAAGATACATCGTGAGATAAATTTACCGGAAGAGCAAAGGAGAAGAACTGACGTCACGACTGTTAGACGGGAAATAGTAATAAACAGTGTCTGGAAGCTGACATAATTCATGACACTGGTAATAAGACGTGCGACACTAGACATAGCTCAAGTCCTTATCGCAGACAAATCTTTGAAGTGACAATGGAAGAAACACCTACACTTTAAGATGTAGATTTTGAAATAGCTGTTGATGTGAAATTGAAACTTATTTTTTACCCCATAGAGAAAGAACAAGTTATGAAAAAGTTTATATTTTCTAAAATATATCGCCAATAGAGCCAAGTTAAAATAGTTCATAATTATCCATACAAATTAAAAAGTGGCTTGAAATGTTTGTTTACCTACTTATATTGTTTTTGTTATATTATAGCAAACTATTCTATATAACTACTTATTAAAATTTATTAAATTATTCAGACTTCATTAATGAACCAGGTACCTTAAGAACAGATCGCGGTGTTCTTGCGTCGACTTACCTGTGAACAAAAGAAAGTCAAATTAATAAAAGTAAAATTAACTAAATTGCCAGAAAGTCCTATTAAGGCCTTAAAAGTATGCAAATATCTATAACATAAATGTTTCTTGATGGATGTTTACGAGCAAACCATGTACGGAGTAAATTATTAACTTTCCAAAAGGAAAATTCACCAGAATAACAACTACGAAATAAAAATTACGATAGACGAACATAAAAATCTAAACATAGAGGAAATAAAAATAATAGCAATTATGAAAACCGTCGTTAACAGCAACAAAATTATTAAAAACCGTTACAAATGAACTCCATTTTTGGTGGTCGTGGCACGTGTGGCGCCTCCCACGAGTTCAATGTTTTCGATAATGTGTAAGCTATTATTATATCTTGACTCTTAACGCTGAGCTATTCATTTGATTCACAATAGTCGGCCAAGATTGATTGTGAATATTATTATAATTAAAGACTGGAAATAGATATCATCTACTTAATCGATAGATACCTCTTCGATAAATGTGTCTGATCTTCTACTACAAGGTTTTAGTTTTCTTCTTCTTGCGAACGCCATCAATCTACTTATAAGTATTTGCAAATCACACGATCACCATCCACCAATATGGTGTAATCGTGTTGAAATGGGGTCGATGTATGTGCGCATACCACTATCAAATCCCTCAGTAACTGATAAAACGATATCTGATAAACTGATAAACAGAGAAAGCATTTTTACAGAAGATCGATAAAACCTGCACTTACCGTATGCAATCATATCCTCATATTGTTTGTGGCAATTGCTAGGCTAAATGAAACACATTAACAATCTCTTTGTTTAAATATCAGAACAACTTCATAAAACTTAATGACCGAGAATAAATACAAAGAATACATTTTTTTAACGGGATATGTAAAAAAAACATTCAAGACAATGGACTAAGTATACGGAATATACGAAATTTAAAATAACTTCCTTTTTCCTACTCTAAACTTCACGGACTTTAAATATAAATCAAAAGGCCAAATAAATCATACATAACAAGCAATCAACGCGTTAAAACTGAATGATAATAATCAAAAGCGATGTATCAAAGAATAAGTAGCGTGGCTTCTAACGAAGGTCGCCTTACACGCATGATTGACTGACTGCTTGAAGGCATTCCGATGTAGTAATCGACGTGTTATTTATACGCACAATAATCATGCTACAAACTAATATCGTTGGTTCGATGTGGAGATTGCTAGATATGTGTGAAAACTAATTTTAGGGCAAAATAAAAATATACACAAAAACTAAACAGATGATCCAAGATGTCCCAATGGCGCACCTTGCACAATTCCACAAACAAAAAAATGTCTTCCTACGAGTATTTTCAGAAAAATTTAAATTTCATAGGAAATATTATTAAATAATGCAATGGCATTCAACAAGTACGCTATCATACATCATATTGTGTCGTATGCATCTGACGGCAATACTCACGTGAAACGCAACAGTGTTGCAAGCCTGAACAAAGTCACGTATCTGTATAGAAGGACATAGTACTCGTAGTAACCATGCAGAATATTTGCTAAAGCTCTAAACAAAGACAGGAAACTGTCGGGCAAGCTAACCAGAATCCTGGTATTCTAGTTTCGCGGATTGTATCTGGAAGCACTGTGTGATGTTTTGTTTGGGTTGGGAAACCTGTTTGGCGTCTAAATTGAACAGAACATGTTTACTTCACATGTTCATAATAAAGAAGATTTCTGTAAGTTTGCTCGTAACTCTTTCAATAATGATTCATTGATAACAAATATTATTTCGTTGAAAGTTGTTCACTGGTAATCATTATATTAAAAAAAACCTGTTAACGTGATATTATATCAAACTTAACCAACAAACTTAATTAACAAACACCATAACAATAAACGTATTTGTCAACGAACTCTAAGCAACTCCAAAACTAACCCAAGATGATGCCATCAAAAGGAAACATAAGGTTATCATCTGTACAGCCGATGATAAACATTTACAAGTAAATTACTCACCCGAT
Source organism: Gymnoscelis rufifasciata (assembly GCA_929108375.1). NCBI lineage: Eukaryota > Metazoa > Arthropoda > Insecta > Lepidoptera > Geometridae > Gymnoscelis > Gymnoscelis rufifasciata. The sequence goes on along the minus strand of OV815321.1, from coordinate 9,364,333 downwards.
GAATATAACAATGACTAAGATACGAATGAAAATAGTAACGTGGCGTTGCATCCTGCCGCAGCAGAAAACGGGTCAGGTTATAATTACGAAACGGCGCTAGGTTTTAGAATAGACTAACCTTTATTACTGGATATAGTTTTACGAAAACACGTTCATATGGGAACTAGAATAAAATGTATTAAAATGTAGTGGTTTCACCAAGGCGCACCAAAACCTCAGGGTCTCATCTTAATTCAATTGAGTTTGGTCTTACTTAAGTAATTCCTGCGGATGATTCGGTCGGATACTATGAAATGAAATAAGGGATGGGAATCCCAATGGAAAAAGTGTTATGATTAGAGTAGGTATGTCAACATTCAATTAAATTAATATTATCTTGACTGCATGCATAGCTTTGCATCGTGGTAACTAGATAAAATATACGTGCATTGCTTGATAAAGACACATGTTGCGAATAAAGATAAGACAATATCGTACCGTAAAAAACATTAAAACTATTGATTTTTACTTGTTTATGTGGAGGTATCTAATCTTTCAGGTGGATCAAAGTCACAACTGACTGGTGGCCGAGAAAGGGCAAACAAACCGTCGGCGTCCCGTGGCGATATGGGTCGACGCCATAATATGCTGGTCGCCAGTGGAAGAGATTGGCACAGGTGGACCATGGCGGATGGCATAAACTCTGGGAGGCCTATGCCTAGAAGTGGACAAAAACAGGTTGCGGATGATGATGAGTCTATGACGGGTCAATTTTTCAAAGCTTTGATACCGTCTGACTGGAAAAATCTACTACTAGTTAAAATTATAAATCATTAAATATGATTTGATTCTGTCAAAGTTTACTTTATAACTTTTGAAACTATCATGGTTATCAATACTATTTAGATTTATAACGGGATATTTACCATGATTTTATCTTTCGAGTTTCCCGATATTTCGGCACAGCTACATGCGCTATGATCACGGTTGAGTTCAAATAGTAAAGTTTACTTCTACCAAAACTTAGTAACAAAAAGTAAATCTAAATCTGTATTTCCTAAAATTGGAATTTGAGTGATCTCCGTCGCCTGTTCTCAAAAGGAAACACTAATGGAGGTGTAGTTTCCTTTCCACGAACTGCACAGTAAACATTGTCTATTTCCAACTTTTCATAGCATTGCGACCATGCAGCCCAGTTGTAGACCACCGATGAAGAGTTATAACTAGTGACTGTGACAATGTCTCTGTGAGATCACTATATCCTTCGCAGCTGGACACTGGTCACCTTAAATTAAGATGACTATATGAATTACACAGTATGCCTAAATTCATCGTGATTTATTAAATACATCAGGTGAGTTTCTGGTACCATAAAAAAAAACCGCATATATGCGCAAAATACAAATTTATAATTTAAGGAAGGTCTATTAACCATGATACTAAAACCCGGACCCTATTCAAACTAAATCAGAATCTTTTGAGTCTTTTGTTATCTTTAGAGTTTATAAGCCTGTAGAAAGCAGGTGAACCCAACACTAAAATATAAACTGAAAGAAATAAATCCTACTTAAAGCTACATTGTTTCAAATGATGAATGAACCCTTCAAAAGAACAAAGAAACCCTGGGCTTTCTAATTACTCCTAACAACACCGAGTGGATTTACGATCCTCGTAAAATCATCTATACTAAACCTTAATAACCGAGTTTTAAAGTCCACTATAATATCATCAGCATCTATTAAACCGTTGGTTTCTTCAGTTAACTGAAACAGTACACTCTGAGTTTAAAAGGTCAGGGTGAATGACCTAGGCTAGGGCCTATCTTTTTTACGATATCCTTTGATAGCACGCAGGGCACGCAATAGAAGCGATCGCTATAAAATATAATTACAGTTTCTAACAAAATTACTTGCTTCAAGTCCTCCGATAATCATCTGCTAGTTAATTAGACGTACTTAATGACCAGTTATTATAAATAAACTTGCATCTTCTTTCACGGTTGCAAAACAACGTCTTTTTTCAAGATGATTATTGTTCCGAGTTAATTTTATAGTAGGCATGTTCATCTATTAATCTAATTATTATTGTAATTAGAAGCACTTATCGTTTGCATATTTCATGTGCCATTCTGAATTAAAATTAATTAATAATTCTAAAAGGTTATGTTTAAGAATAATAATTCTCAACATTTACACTATACCTATCTTTGTCTTGATTTGATCTTATCGTTACGACTTAAATTACACCCACGTTCGACCTACCTTTGCTGGCAACGACCTAACGTGACCTCTGACCGGCCATTTTCAGTTTCCAACTTGCTAGATATTCCATTTCATTCACTGTTTCTGAATAAATTTTATGGCCTTGTATTACTCCAGGCAGTTGTACCCAATTACTATGCATTTTTTCATTATTTATCAACACTCTCCTGATCTTATTTCACATTACGTAGGGACGCCACAACATGTTTAACTCGTTGTGTCATGATTTTCTCATAATTATTTATTATATTATAACAATAATAAATAAATATTTCCGGACTACTCACACAGCATCGCCTAACCCCAATCTAAGCAGAGCTTGTACTATGGGTGTTAGGTGACTGATATACTACATAGATACATTTTTATTGTAAATACATAGAAAATCCCCAGACTCGAAACCAGAAATTGTAAATCGTACAAAATCTGTTCGCGGCGAGAATCGAACCCGCACTCTACTGCGCCTCAGGCGGACTTTCGCCCGCCGAGCGAAAAATCTAAAAGAATAACAGTTCAAATAATAGCTTTTCGCCCTTGATGAACTGCATAATAATTGAAAAATAAGGTGTTTTACGTTATTAAGTTATATTAGCCAGAAATTTAAGTTTTTATGAATACGGGGGCTAGAATGAAAATTAAATTATAAAGAAATATATTATTTATAAAATAGTCTATTTCTTATGTGAAGCAAAGCGAAAGTTGCCTAAATTTACCCAGTATTTGTGCGTGAAGTGTGATTAACATTTAAGTATAGTGTACAAAATGTCACTTGGGGGTTGCGTGACAGGGTTGGGGGTACGCCTCGACAATAAAAAAATAACGTATGTACCCCTAGTAGGGTACTATGTACCCCTAAATGTACACACGTAGCATTCGATTGCTCATTTATAGAATCGTGTTCTATGGAAATGTAGAAATTCTGATGACGCGAATGCGTGACATGTTTTGTTCTACGTTTTAAGTAACAATGCCAATATTGAGAAATATCAGTATTGAAATAATAAACATGGTATTGAAATAGTTTCAGTAAGCACGAAAGTGTTACAAAAGAGATACAATTTAGGATGTAATATTATTCCATATTGATATTAGAAATGAGAAAGTGTATGTGTGTGTCTGTTTGTCCGTCTTTTAAGGCAAAACAGCTTAAGCGATTTGCCTGAAATTTTAAATGCTGATAGATTATTACTAGGCATTAGGAAGTAGGCTACTTTTTACTGAGGCTCTGTTAGTAGACTATAAATACTATGATTTTAGTAATTTCAATAAATAGCTTGTTTTTGTTGGAACTTACTGAATAGGTCAGTTTGTTTTTGCAAATTATTTTATTTAAGAGAAATTATTTTAGGAGGATAAATTTCGGCACATTAAAAGTTAATATGGAGAATGCAGTTTGCATAGGGCCACATTTTGAATTAATGCATTGTGGTCGAATTTCAGGAACTAATTAATATACTTGGCATGTGAAACTTATGAAATTTTGATGACCTGCGAATCATAGATTATATTTCAATCTATGAAATTAGTATCTTACCAAGGGAGCGACCAGACCTAACTATACCAATCGGCGAATTTACGATGTCGATAAATAAAAGCTGTTTCGTTTCGTGTCAATTTCGTCGGGTGAGGCCGATGACCGGTGCGGCACGAAATGCTAAACAATGGCATATTGTACATATATTTCAAAGATAACCTTGATTTAAAACAGACTGTATCTTGAACGAATGCTGAAAGCAGAGAATGCATCTCAACGCATGAATTAGGTTCGCAAAAGGGCGAAAATAATGACGTGAGATCTATTTCTCAGCAATGAGTGCGAACTGCGAATAATCAGAGAGATAAAAAAAAACGATATAATTATGTATGTGTATTATATTAGGTAAATTAGATGTCTAGTACCCTCAACACAAGATAAAAGCTTAGCGCGGGGGTTAGATATTGTTGTGTGGTTTTTTGGGGAATATTTATTGGTATGCCATTTAACTTAAAATGTATACTGTCTTGATTTTTCAAGTTTGGCTTTCCATACAGGAGAATCAAATGACATTTGAATGCAAAGTCAAATATATTTGTGGCACCCTACCTGCGCTGTCACTGCCACCCTATGTAAACTCGTAAGTTGTTGGTCTAGGATTGTTATCGACGAAATTACATTCGTTTCCTGTTATACAAGTATGTATTTGATTTTCAGATTTCTTGTGTATTTATAGTTACGCTGTGAACCGATACGTGAACTTTGCTATTTGCATTTCCTACTATTGTCTCGTTTTGGAGTTATCGAATAATGGTTTACTATTGCACTGAAGCTTTCTGTGTATTACATAAGTTGCATACATTTATGGTTAGGATCATAAATAATACAGTAACAGCATGGTTCCCAAAATGGCATAATATAACACATAACACATTATATTATTATTATTAAGTTAGGCTTATGCCAGGCGGGACGTAGCGTAAACGATATTTAGGTCTGATTACTCAAGACTTACTTAACCTTAGTTATTGTTTAGTTGAGTTATGTTATTATTTTTACAAAATAACTGTCTAAGTGAGACGTTTACCTTTTATAATGTAGTTATTAATAATGGTGCTTCACTAAGCAGTGGTTATTTTATTTTCTTAAAAATAATTATCAAAATCGGACTACTCAGTAAAAAACTATGCGTGGACATACATAAAAATATACGCGTTCAATATAGAACCTCCTCCTTATTTTTCGTTGGTTCAAAATTTATAACATTCACGAACTAATTAACATATTGTCCTCAATCGATCTACCTGAAGCATTTGACATTCGAATTAGTTTACACTTAACACGAGGTACTAATGAAACATTTCAGCCAATAAATCAAAACAATACAATTTCGAGAATCGCAACGCTGATCCGCCATTTTGTTTTGAGGTCACTGACCCCCTTTAATCACGGGAAACAAGCGAAGCTGCGGTTCAATCAGTCTTGGCCTTCCTTCTGGGTACCGACTTTTTCTATTGTTCAGCTCAGACCTCACACATCGCTCATCTTAGGCGTCATTTAAGTCTATGGACATAAGGTTGAAATCTCGGCAAAAACTTTCCATAAATATGTTGTAAGATGTATAATAATCTTTAAAATATCTAGGTATGTAGATAGATAGATGTTAGATGAAGCGTTTATTTGTAACTCCAATCACACACATACAATAATCGGGCAAAAACAAAAGGATACATTAATTAACTTAAAATTAGTTAAAAGTTAACATGATTATAGCATGTGTGCGTTGCAGTAACACAAATAGGCCACAGCTCAGCGTAAAGTTGCTCATGGAGCAAACACTGATTTTCAGCTGTCACCTTATGAGTTCGCAAGCTGAACGATATGTGTGTCTATTCTACTAAGCATATCAGATGTCTAGTATCCATAACACAAGCTCAGAGTTTACACGGGGCTAGATGTTGTTCTGTGTCCGGAAATGTCCGGAAATATTCGTTGATTTATTAATACCGTAATCATAAAAGAAATCGTCAGAATATAGGGCGAAGTCGAAATCAGGACAGAGATAAAACTGTTTAGTGCACGGGACATTCCTTGCTTTTATGACACAAACAGTCACGCAGTCGCTTCATTTTCCTTCATCAAATATCTATACTTATTATCATAGACTAGCTTTCCACGCTACGCAACCATGTTTTTGGGGTTTCCCGCAGGAAAAAACGTAACGTAGCCTTATACCCTACCCCGATAAATGCGCTATCTATAAATGAAAGAATTTTTAAATAAAAAGAGTAGTTCTTCGGATAAGAGCTTTCATACAAACAAACAAACAAACTTCACCCTTATAATATTCATATAGATTAAGGTCTCCCGCCGCGTCTCTCTGTACTCATGTTCGCTGTGGAAACAAAAGCTACAAAACGGATTTATGTACAGTATTCAGCAATAGGTAGAACAATTTTAAAGGTTTTAGTGTACTCCGGGTGGTGCTAAGAACAGTCTCTGGTGGTAGGCTTCGGCCGCGGCTTGTCACCACCCTCCGGGCTGGGCCAGTGCGTAAAGCGATTTTTGCGTGTTTCGTAATGTGGCACGGAGATGCCATCTACCTTCTAGGTCTTCATGCTCCATCTTAGACCACATCGTCACTTTACATCAGGTGAGATTGTGGTCAAATGAAGGCTTATATATCATAAAAAAAAAATTTGCTAAGGTAGTGTTAGAATTAGCAGAATAATGAAGATAATTGTTGAAAGAGTCGGAAATAAATGAAGCGTAAGTGGTAATCCTCTGAATCCTTACACGTGACCTCCGGGTGATGCTAAGAACAGTCTCTGGTGGTAGGCTTCGGCCGCGGCTTGTCACCACCCTCCGGGCTGGGCCAGTGCGTAAAGCGATTTTTGCGTGTTTCGTAATGTGGTACGGAGAAGCCATCTACCTTCTAGGTCTTCATGCTCCATCTTAGACCACATCGTCACTTTACATCAGGTGAGATAGTGGTCAAATGAAGGCTTATATATCATTAAAAAAAATTGTTAAGGTAGTGGTAGTGTTAGAATTAGCTGAATAATGAAGATAATTGTTGAAATTGTCGGAAATAAATGAAACGTTTCCTTCGTAAGATGTGTTTATATCCATGGCAACTGACAGTGCGATGCGCTGATACCAAAACAACGATTGCCGGGTCAGCTAGTGTAAATTATATATATACATAGATGTGTTATTTATTATAATTTAACTATCGTAAGGTTTTAATTCAAAATAAAAAGTATACTGTCATTTAGAGTACTCAAAAAAAAATATGTTTTTTTTTGCTTTTTACGCGCTAACGCAAAATCATGACGATACATTGCAATGAATTGAAGTGTAAAAAAAGTAAGTGAAGTGAATTGAAGTCGAGTGAAGTAACGCATCGAGTCGAACAAAATATACTAAACGTATACGTCAAAAGTGACCACTACGAAACCTAAGACGTTCTATAAATTGGTACTTTCTTATTAAATTGATAAAGCAAAAAATAGGTTTCCAGCATTTTTGGACGGGAAACAAACAGAACACCTATTTTGTATGTAATTATCATGCTGTTCCGAGATATCAGATTTAGTATCTTCTACAATTTCTGTCCTAGGGTGTCGGTGTTTTTTTCTTTATTTATAATTGATTATTAAATAATATTAAATAAGTATTGCTGCATCATAACCACAACAGATAGTACACACAGCGTGACAGATAGTGCTTAATTAAGGTTATGATGCAGCAATACTTATTTAATATTATTTAATCATCAATTATAACACAATCGACCTAAATTACGTCACACATTAAAAGTAAACGTTTGATGTTTAGTTAAATTTATTAAAGGAAAGCGATCATAAAACTGCGCATAATTTCCCTTAATGATATGATTAACTTGGTAGTGAAAGGTGATATTATGGTAGGCTGTAAAGTTGTAATACGTTAAAGTTAATTTGGCCGAACGAGATAAGTCATATTCGCAAATTGATAAGTTATTTTAACTTAATCAGTGGACTGGACCCGGATAAAGCTAAGTCCACACGGATTCGTGACTTACTCTTTGGAATATGTTTTTTGTAGGAAGTCAGTGGTCAGCTTAAGATCTTACAAAGCCGAATGCTGGTGTGAAATCTAGCATTGAAATACTGTTGCCCGGATCCTACAAAAAATCTGATTCGACATATTTAGACGAATCCTTGTGATCGCAGCGTAACTTGCATGTATAATTTTCTTGTATAAATTAACCTTAATAGAGATAACTAGCTTTTCACGCTACTGCGTTGCCGTGTTTTTTGATTTTTCCGGGAACAACGTATATCATCGCGGTAAAAGTACTACGTACAGCTTTCCTCGATAAATAGGCTATCGGACGCTTAAAGAATTTTTCAAATCGGACCAGTAGTTCCTAAGGTAAGCGCGTTCAGACAAACAAACAAACTTTTAAGCTTAAAATATGAGTATAGATATGAGTTGACAAAACTATTATATGATTGATAAATAACAAAAATGTGAGCTTAATCGGGCGCAACCAAGAGAAAACTCTTCAATACGTTCAAAATTAATAAAGCCGTAAGAGCTAGCTAAAGAGATACTAAAACTGTTTCCTAAAGTATACAGAAATTGCTTGTCAATATAAGGTAGTTTATCCGTACTATAAACAAAATGCACCTAGAGGTATTTCCAATAACAACCCCATAAAATTAAACGCAATGACAGTGCACAATACCGATCCAGATTCTGAAAGCGAGTTCCGAAACAGTGGACTTTCTACCCGAAGGCCAAATTAGGCATTTCCGATAAGTGATTTCTTGCGGACACTTTCATTTAAATCTTTCAAGAGTTTCAAGTCATCGGGAGGTACGAGTCATCAATGCCGTAGGCGACAGAATCAGCGGTGCTTATGATGTTCACCAATGACACTTAAGTCATACATAATAAACATAAAGTTCCGGAAAGTTTTAATGTTGTATACAAACTAGACATAAAATACAATTGGGCTTAGCTAATATGACTGGACATTTTGATGCAGAGAGCTAATTGAAATGAACTGGTTAGAAAAAAGCATGCAATAAATTTACTTACATCGGAAAAACTTTCAGTGGCAGTAAAGTAAAGTATTTAACAATATCTGCTTTAAATTTTTTTATAATTTAAATGATACGACCGTCTTCAAAGGTCATTCGCCTCAATATTTTGTCATACAGATGTGTAAACATGTTGCAGCATGTGGCTTAGGAGAATGCAACTAATGCATCAATATGATGAAACACTCTATTTCTACATATTATTATTATTGTACAAGTTTTCTTGCATACGTTACTTGAATATATTACTTTATCTTAATATCCAATAGAAACTGCTAAAGCTAGGATAAAGCAAAGTTAAATAGCAATGTAAACTATGTAATTTATAATACGCGGAAAAGAGTTTAAGAGTTACCAGATTTTATTAGTTTCCAGACAGATCAAGAAAGTTGATGCTTTTAAAATGGCTAAAGATGCAACATATTTATCACAATGTAGTCCGACACCGTGATGCTTCACAGAATGATTTCTCAACCTGTCTTCGCAACCCACCATAACCAGCCACCGTTAATGAAGAGGGGAATCGACTTCAAAGAATAAATCAAACACGTCAACCATGTATCGGCTCGAAAAACAGAAACAATATCCCGCATTTAGATTTCACAAAAACCCAGAGAAACGGTCCGTATCGCAGTGCGGCATGGTCGAGAGTAAGGTTGACAGTAAAACTATCTTAATGAGAGGAAGCATGGGAGGAGCGGGCACGTGTTGCAGCTTCCGCTGAGTTTATAGTAACGACCGGCCACTGCTTCGGTTGTATTGAGACTTAAAATCAACAGGCAACGCATGTTACTGACCTTTATGTTGGAGATATTATAAACAAGCATCAAACAAGGGTGTTTTATTTGATAACATGTACCTTTAGAAAACACGAAAGGGAGATAACCTAAACCTAAATTAGTATCAGAACATACACCGATAAGGTAATAATGATAATAGCATTTATGAATGCATTGAAGGATACGTAGAGAATTAAAAAACAACACTGAATATAATAAATCGCAATTTAGACATGAAAGTAAAACTTGTTGTTTTTACGTCCAACGACAAAAATCTAGATCAAGATCACTAAATCAATCACAGTTTGCTAAGCAGACAGAAAATAGCATATTTTACTTCGTTTAAAGACAAAACTGGTCTTCTAGATGGGAGTGATCAACTTGCCGTTAGAAAAAGCAAATCACCACACATTTACACCTCATTAGGCTGTTGAAACGTCACGTTAAGTTTTTGTTCAAAACTACTTAAGGGTAAAGACATAAGGAGTTGATATTCACGATTATAAAGTAAACAAGGTTCTTAATCTTTGGAATGTGAAACTCACAAGAAATACTTTATAATATTTCAGTCGCGCGTTTTAGTATAAGAATAAAAAGGGCGCTAGATGTAGCGGGTTCGATTTCTGCCGAGGGGTCAAGTGATTGTATGTTATGCAAGCACTTCCTTGGTCTGGGTGTTTTATATGTATTATAAAAAACATCTATATATGGATGTCTATTAGTACCCGTAACACTAGCTCAGAGCTTCCAACTGGGCAAGACGTTGTGCGAATTGTCCGGATATATTTATATATTTGTTATTTTAAATGGTAACATAAGATTCGTACAGTAGTTTTTGTGTTTTTTTGCGAACATAGAGACAGACAGACGCGGCGGATGCCTCGAATTTATAATAAGTAGATAGGTAGATATAAACAACAGAAAATTAAAATGAGTTCGTAGAACATACTAAGAATTTCTGATAATATTGGTTCCTGATAATATTGGGCGCGAGCAGAGGTTCCCTCACTGTGCAACTAAGTTCATAAAATAAAAGATATTGAAAGCTCTTCATACTAATATTATAAATGCGAAAGTAACTCTGTCTGTATGTATGTTCCTCTTTCACGCAAAAACTACAGAACCAATTTAAATTAAATTTGGTACACAGATTCTCTAGAGCCTGGGATAGGACATAATGCCACCTATTACAGCTGGAAAATCCAATATGACTTGGATAAAACCGCGGTGCACTACTAGTCTATATAAATAAAAATGAATTGTTGTTCGTCAGTCTGATTAAAACTCGAGAACCGCTGAACGGATTTATCTGATCATAATCTTGAAATGTTCGTGGAGGTCTAGGGAAGGCTTAATAGACGAGAAAAAATCTAATAATTGCCGGGATTTTTTTTTAATAAAAACCCGTGCGAAGCCGGGGCGGCGGGCCACTAGTTCCTAATAAATCAAGACATTGACAAATCCGGTTCAAGAACAGATCTTAAAAGCTAAAACATACAAGCTGATCTTCACTGCTCTAGGCGCCATGGGACATGATCTCATTTCGTGGCAGTTTCTCACGCCTTAGCCCTTCCCCCCTCACCCCTCATCGTGGGAGAGACGCCACTGTTTGTTTGTGAAGCTTGCCCTAGTGTGGAGGCTGGTATAAATCTATTTATGAAACAAAGATTCAAAGTCAAGCCGTGAGTACAAGACTACAACGTTTCAACATAAGTGCCTAATGTTTATGTTGAAACCTTGTAGACTTTATGACAATGCAATTTATTTAATGAAACTATTGTTATAGTCTGGTTTTTTTATTGTTGTATTCTATTGTTAGTTATATTGTTATAGTAGTTAAACCAATTTCAAAGATTTAAGACCGTTCTTGTACCGGATTTGTCAATGTCGATGAGTTGACAATAGAAAAAATCGATGAGTTGACATAAAAAAAAAGTATCTTGTTTATTTAATAAAATTATCGTTAAAACACTGAAACGTTTAAATAAATAAATAAATCATGGTATGTTACCGTTTTAAATCATAATATTGTTGAAAACCATGATAATTTAAAAAGTTATAAATCTAGAATGTCTAAAGAATGTAAGAGAAATCACCTCACCCTCAATTTAAAATAGTAATAGTGGGCCTCATTATATACATAGCAGCGCAACGTGTCATACATGTAGACAAACACTCTTACAACTGCGAATAGCATCCTTCAATGTAAATAAAACTATAATTCACTTTCACAAAGTAACTTTGAATGTCAAATAGTTTTATAACTGTTATCGTAAGCTTCACTAATCATCAAACAGGAAGGAGACGGGGCTCACGCTCACTCCTTCCGAAGGACTTCTCTTGACTTACGAATCCGCAATGTCGAAAGTGAATTTAAAAAAAAAAAATTATGTTGGATAATGGATAAGCCTTTATTTGACCACAATCTCACCTGATGTAAAGTGACGACGTGGTCCAAGATGGAGCATGAAGACCCAGAAGGTAGATGGCTTCTCCGGACCACATCACGAAACACGAAAAAATCGCTTCACGCACTAGCCCAGCCCGGAGGGTGGTGACAAGCCGCGGCCGAAGCCTACCACCAGAGACTGTTCTCAACTTGTATCAACAGTAACTCTAGTTCGTAGTATTATGTGAGTAAATCCCACTTTTTACAATGAATAAGAAAATACGTAAAAGGTATTTATAATACTTTGTTCGACTACCATATCATAATTTTAAGCTGATTGTTAATTTAGAATACTTTTATCAAGTAAACTGTATGTTATTTTTAGAGTAATTTAGAATAAAGATCTTTAAACAGAAATAAAACTGGTTAGTTTTATCGCAAATAAACGAGATAATTCATTTCTCACGGTCAATAGAGGCTCAATTCGCAAACAATTTGGCTACAATTAGCAATATAACCGTATATTGACGTAAGAATAAATAAACCAGGTATGGAGGTTAGTGGGTGTTGAATACAAGCTTCTTGAAATAAAACGCACCTAACAAACATTCATATATCTAAAAATATTGTTTGAGGTGATATGATAAATTATGTTATAGTTAATAAAAAATATAAATATATATATATATATATCTCTATACTAATATTATAAAGCTGAAGAGTTTGTTTGTTTGTTTGTTTGATTGTTTGTTTGTTTGAACGCGCTAATCTCCGAAACTACTGGTTCGAATTGAATAATTCTTTTTGTGTAGGATAGTCCAGTTATCGAGGAAGGCTATAGGCTATATAACATCACGCTACGACCAATAGGAGCAAAGATATAGTGGTAAATGTGAAAAAAACGGGAGAAATTGTTCATCTTTGAAGCCTTCCGTTGAGTGCGCCGTGAAAACGGTTCAAGATACACAAAAAATATGTATTAAAGAATAATAGCTCTTTTAATGATCTAAAAAACAGTCCGCGATAGTATATGTCTATCTTTTAAGATTCACTCACAAAAACCGTTTTTATGGTACCTAATTTGGCCGAAATATTTTGTTTAAGTTGTATCAACATAATAATATTAATCTTTATTCAAATAAATATGTTGTTGGTTAGAGTACTTCACCCATTATAACGCGGGTAGCACCGCAGGGCACAGCTAGTTATATAATATAAAGCTATGGTGCGCGGTATTATACATATTTTAAATTTACAGTATAAAAAAACCTGATTCCAAAAGTAAAAAAGCATATTATTTTGTAATGTGCACGTGATGCGCTTTTATTTGAGACCCCACTCGAGTGTATTTGCAGATATCCGGTTCTTGTTCCCCACTTTCACCCCCCAAAACTAAAAAACGGCTCAACGATATTCATCAATTATGTATCTAATAAAACTCTCGCGTATGTCCTCTTTTATAAAAAAAAAAACTAAATTGAAATCGCTATATCCGTTCAGGAACTATGATACCTCATTCAGTCAAGCAGACAGCTGGACACGTCAGACTTATAGCACCCCTCTTTTTCGGTCGGGGGTTAATAACGCTACAACTGACACAAATATAGACAGTTAAGTTTACAGGTCTGTCCGAAGAGGTTTTTCCCCGCGCTAAAACATAAACAAGTACCTACTTTCCCGGTAGTCAAACCATATGCTTTTTAGCGATAAGGCCGCCCATTGTACCACTTGTTTTGTATTTTGTTATACGTGATTATGTTTTTCTGCTGTGTACAATATAGCGTTTTTGTATTGTAGAATGATGATGAGCATACCAAAACAATATTTAACGCTTCAACTTACAAACAGAAAGCGGGCATGAAATTATATATACATTACCCTGGTTACCGTAAAGGCTTCGACAAAGCGCATAAAAACTGCGATCTACGATTACCCTAATGTGACACTGTGAATGGCGGTTTTCTAGACCGTGAATTATTCACAAAATAATAAAAGTGAAATAACGGTAATATCTGTAATTGTCACAGGGAAAGTTGTGTAAATATCACTGAAATGATAATAGGATTTATTTAATAACTGTTGAACTGTTATTTCAAGAAAAGGTTAATACATTTATCAAATAAATAAATACAGGATAATGCACACAACTAACCCCATAAATAAAATAGTCAAGATTTGAAATCGCTAATGTAAATTTGCCGTAATTTTTTTTTTATATTTCTCGACAATCCACACAACATTTAGCCCCGCTCTAAGCCCTCTTGCATTACGGGTCAACTGATAACCTTAATATAATATACATACACACCAAGGAGAAATTGCTTACAGAACATCGGGTCGGCGGGAATCGAACCCGCTACAAAGCAAAAACGAACAAAATACTTATCTGTCATAACCGTTAAAATAATTTTTTTTTTAATGCTTGTTGTATGATTTGACCACAATCTCACCTGATGTAAAGTGACGATGTGGTCTAAGATGGGGCATGAAGACCTAGAAGGTAGATGGCTTCTCCGAATAAAATAAATAAGGTTAAAAAATGACTTACCTTGAACGCCTCGAATAAAACATCGATATTAGTATGTAAGATGTCCTTACCTGTAACAAATAATTATTATTGTTAAAAATGTATAATGCAAATACGATCGATAAGATTGCAGACTCGTGATAATAGTACATGTTATAACAAAGAATGCATTGATACTTATAAAGGTTAAATATTATCAGACAAACTGATAAAGAGACAGAAATTATCAAAGAGGTTCTATTGTATACGACCTTCTTGCCTAAACATAAAGTATTTGTTAAAAAGTGTGTCAATAGAATTATATTATTGAAATAATCAAGGTAAATAGCAGATTAATTCAATAAAATCTAAATTTAATATTAAAGAAACACCCCCGAATCCTTAAAAGTAAAACACCATAATATTTTGTAATGTGTACGCGATGCGCTTTTATTTGATACCCACGCGAGTGTATTTGCAGATTTTCGGTTTTCCTTCCCCACTGTCACCCCCATAACTTTTAAGTATATCGTTCTTAGACAATGTTTGATGAAAATCCGTTGAGCCGTTTCCGTGATTCTTGAGGTCTTGAATGAAAGCTCATCACGGGCACATTACAAAATATTATGATGTTTTACTTTTAAAGAAACTGAAGGATTGGAATCGGGTTTTTTTTTTAAATTTTAAAGTTAGCTTATTTTTATTAATAATATACAATTACTATAAATATTCGATGAGTGAATAAAAACAAGCCTGAATTTAATGAAATATTCATTACAAAGGCTTATTTGTTACTTAATAGTTTATGAGGATTATTGTTTTTTGAATTGAATTAAATTATTATTAGACACAATTTCAACATAAAAAAGAACCACAAGAGTAACAGTTATAAGAGACATTTATGATACAGTTTGGTTTTGTTTGTCATCCGATCAAGACAATGAAGTTCATATTACAAAGGATGCGTATAAATTGAATGACTTTTGAAATGAATGAACACGCATATCAAATTACATCGAGAAAAACGATCTAAGATAACAACTTGTTTCGACACCACCTAACTATTTTTTTATGTAATATATTTGTAATATATTATTTATGTTTACTATTTAGTAGTATATATACTTATATATATACTAAATATAAGAAATAAAATACTCAAAGTAAATTAAAATGCGAATTTTTAAGCGATCTATTCATCATTTTTTCAGTCGTCGGACGTCCACTGCTGGACATAGGCCTCACTAAAATATTTCCAGTAATTTAGCAGGTAGTCCCTCTATCTAGTTGGACGTCCAACGCAAGGTGAATGCGCGAGGCGTGCTAAGTATCCCCAAGTTCCACACGGCTTAAAGATACCAAGTAAAACACATAGAATTGCAATAAATACATTACCTAGTCAAATGAAATAGAATGCATGAAAGTGAGTCGAATTGATAGCAAAAAAATGAAACCTGTAGAAGTAAATAAAGTAACATAAAAACAAATCAATAAAAATAACATCTCTTTAGTCACAGCGTTGCGCAAGCGGAGTTGTTGCATGAAATATTTCTAATTAAAACGACGGAAGTGGGATGGTCGGACGGGATATACCAGTAGCAGATACTAAGGATGAATATAGACTCTTATTTCAATGTATATGAAATTTTAGTGGTAAGGAAGCTTAAGATTTTTTTTTTCCTATATAGATCCTAAACCGTAAGTCGGATCACGAAATGTCTAACGAAAACTAAGAGTTATTTTTAACCCCCAACCAAAAAAGAGGTGTGTTATAAGTTTGACGTGTCTGTCTGTCTGTGTGTATGTCTGTCTGGGACATCATAGCTCCCGATCGGATGGAGCGATTTCAATTTAGTTTTGTATGAAAGGTGAGTTTGGCCCGGATGTTCTTAGACATGCTTCATGAAAATCGGTTGAGCCGTTCAAAAGTTATGAGGGTGAGAGTGGGGAAGGAAAACCGAAAATCTGCAATTATACTCGAGTGGGGTATCAAATGAAAGCGCATCACGTGCACATTACTAAATATTATGGTGTTTTATTTTAAGGAAATTAAGGCATTGGAATCGGGGGATTTTCTTAAATTTAAAATTTAGATTTGTTAACAAAGTTACCGCACATGACATAGTATATTTAATAAAAAAACATTTATTTATACAGAATGGTGATTACTGGATTGAGATCGATTCACGTATGAATCATAGAAATCGGCCCAGGCGGTTGGTCCGTATAGTGGGACAAAGGAACATAACATACATTGTTTATAATAATTAAATTAAGATTGTTAATTACTAACTAACGCCTAGAGAAATTATATTATAAATTTAAGATGTAAATATGTATCTCATTGTAAGTGAACTTTTATAAGTTTTTATGAGAAAATAAAGCTTCTTTAAACATACATAGACTGTTAAACACATTACCACTCTTTCCGTCGCGCAGTCGGGTAATGAGTAGACAAAGGAAGAGAAAGGGACATATCCTTAAGGCGATAACTCAAAGTCAGGACGATGAATCAATATAACTGAAGACGTTGAATAGGCTCCTGACCCACTAAGTGTGAATGATAGTACTCAGTTCGGGAAATGCGTGGGAAGACAGCTGAATATGCATTAATTGATAGGAATAATAGTAAAGTTTATGCGCGTGAGTCAGAATCTAGAGATCAAGGGGTACAAAGCGATTGTGAATTGAAACAGCTGTTAGATCTTGCATTGGGTAATATAGTAATAAATTATTATCCATAGTAATATTATAAAGGTGAAGAGTTTGTTTTAGAAATATACTGGTCAGGTTAGAAAAATTATTTCATCGTTTGATAGCTCATTTATCAAAGAAGACTACTTAATAAATTATTTGTTCCCGTGGGAAAAGATAATTCTTGTTATAAAATTAATTATTATGTAATGATAATCGTTAGATTTGTTATTATTGCCGGTAAATAACTTTTACAAAATATTTAGTGAATCCAATAAAATTTACGGTTGGAACTTTGTCTACTTGTTCATCACTACGGTAGTCATGTTCCCGATAATTTCGTTTTATTTACTGTTAAAACCCACAGTATCTCTTGAGCGGCGTTCTCAAAATCATAAAAAAATTTAATAAAAATCGCCTTATAAAAAATGCCTAAAAAAGCCGTAATCAAAATATCGTGCGTCCAAGTCAATCGTGGATATTTTTAACACCCGACGAAAAAAGAGGGGTGTTATAAGTTTGACGTGTCTGTCTGTCTGTCTGTCTGGGACATCATAGCTCCCGAACGGATGAAGCGATTTCAGTTTAGTTTTTTTTGTATGAAAGGTGAGTTTGGCGCGGGTGTTCTTAGACATGTTTTATGAAAATCCGTTGAGCCGTTTAAAAGTTATGAGGGTGAGAGTAGGAAAATCGGCGATTATACTCGAGTGGGGTATCAAATGAAAGCACATCGCGTGCACTATATTTTACTATATAAGTGTTTTACTTTTAAGAAAATTAAGGCAGTGGAATAGGGGGTTTTTCTTAAATTTTAAATTTAGATTTATTTTCATCCATTATTAATTGGATTTATAGAACAGTGTCAGCTTAGATAGTCAAGTTAGTTAATATGGGAAGCAATTTTTTTTTATATTAATTATAATTTGATTGAATATTGTTCTTATTTTCGTCCATAACTAGGACCCCTCTCAGGTAAAGGCCTCTTCCCGATACTTCCAATGTTTACGGCCTCATAATCATAGTCTGATACTAATTATTACAATGTATGCACTTGTATCGTAAAATCTTGCATCCCACACGCTTCATTTTAACGATGCATTGAAATTTAGTTTGTATAAGGCTTTAATTAGTTACAATTACAATACAACACCGTCGCAGATGCCTAGCCAGAGCCTAGTCTCGCCTTTAATATCTAACTAACGGTATCTAATAGCTGTGTTTTACTGTGTGGAGCTCTCACCTATTCAATGCTTCATCCGATAAACTTAATTAGGAGTTCACGAGTCTTGTCATGAGAATTATCTGTCAAAAGATTAATCATCTTGCTGTGGAATTGGAATCTTTAAAGAAGGCAGTCATTATTGACTTAGGCGGCTACCTACTTGCTTCAACATAAATAATAAACACTGACTTGTCACATTTCACTGTAACACGCCCATATTGTTTAAGTTTATACTTATAAAATAAGAAAATCAGCTTGAATAGCGTAAGAGAAGCTGGTTTGGTTCTCACTGACGAACAAGCCCTTCAAGTTTTTCAATCACTTATTCTATGGTCTGGGTTATTTCTAAAGAAATACTATATTGCCTAGTCTAGTGTCTGATAGCCGTAAGATAAAACGCTAATATTTATTTAACTCCCTACCCCGTTCTAAGCAGTGTTTGCATAATATGACATATTATGTCAACTACGCAATATAATTTATGCACGCAACTCAATTGATTACCAAGCAATACATTACAATTGAACACCAATGCCATTAAATTAAATTCCCGATACAAATCGACAGTTCCTGAACGCAACTTACGACTAATTCGAGAGAGCGATCGTCCATCAAACAGTGCCAGGGGCGAGCGCTAGTTTATAGACTTCACAGGCCATAGAATTATCATAGGAAACGATCTACAATTCCACAGAAACCCCATGTTATGTCTCACAGTCAACGGTCTTAGGAATGAGACCGGCAATTTGTCTTTCTGGCATATTGTGTACCCGATAAGGTGGAGCATTTTAACGTCCCCTAATAGCTTGTACGGTGCTGTAGGACACTATGTTGGAACATAGCATGAGACGTAATGGTGTTGAATAGGTCTTATGATCGGTGTTGTGAAGATAGTCAGTTTTGTAAATTGGAATAAGCAAACAGTCAGATAAGGTTCAGCGGCTTAGCGACCGATAAGAAATGTTTTTATAGCGAAAATAATAGCATAATAGTCTCAGCAACTAGGAAGCTGCTCTTACGACAAGGAAAATGCAATTTATGTAAAAATAAATGTTAATTTAATTTTCGATATTGCTTTATTTATTGAACACATAAAAATATTGCTAAACACTCAACGACTAATAAAAAGTATATCTATCTATACATAATTGACCGAAATCTACAAACGCAACCGAGCTAAAATACCGTTATCATCTCCGACACCTCATTGAAAAAGGCACGGATATAAAGAGATTACAAATCGGAATCAATATAACAATACCAGTCAATCAGCCATATGGAAATTGTAATGACGATTCGATTCATATGGGATTGCAATAGTCACGTTCACAAACGTAACCAATTTTCTGTGCGACTACGCAATCACTACAAAGAGACTGCGAGACTGCGGTCCATACGGTCCAAAAGATGAGAATAATGGACCGGTACACCATATGGAGAGATGTCATAAAAATAAATGGCCGTGAGAAAGGGCAGTAATATCAAACAGTTTGTATCGCTATCGAAGGCACTGCAACGAGACGTTCAGAAGAGAAATTAAGATCTGTTACATGCGATATCGTATATATTTATTTATGATAGTTCTATGTTTGTCCACATCTTACCTGATGGTAAGTGTCGATGTGGACGACGATGGATCACATAGATCAGGAAGGTACCTATACTCTTGTCTTGAAGACACTTTGTAGTTATTATGAAATACAGCAGATGGGAGCGAAAACCAGACCTTTGCCAGACGTTTGCGTGTTTAAATAAATTAGAACCTTCACATATAAGTGTATAATTATGTAAAACAGTGTTTCCAAGGAGATAAAAGTTTTACAGCGCCAAGTCCGAACTACTTCCACGCTAGTTTAATAGATCTTTTTAATTGAGGATAGAAATACAACCTGTTTTTATCGCCATATTGAATTTATAGGCATTTTATTACTAGTTGATTCAATAGCACCGACGACGTCTCAGTATAAATAAATATAGAAATATTTTACACGAAATAGACTGACATATTTTGAGATCAACATCCATTTTCATCGTCAAAACGAGTCTTAATATTATTTTACTTCTTAAACTTTGCTTTGAAATATTCATCATAATAAGCAACTTATGAAAGATCGTAAAATGATATAACATTCAATAATTAAGAGATGAATAAAGTAATCGTTATGAAGGCAACTTTGACTGCCTCAGTGGCGCAGTGGGCAAGGCCCGCTTGCGGCGCAAGAGGTAGCGGGTTCTGTTCCCGCCGAGGGGTCAAGTGTTGTATCTTCGGCAAGCACTTTCTCCTTGTTCTTTGATATGTATTGTAAAAAAAGATCTTTATGTATATGTCTAATATATTAAGTATATAAGATGTCTAGTACCTATAACACAAGCATAGAGCTTACCACTAACATCTAGTCGCTGTGTGGATTGTCCGGAAATATTTATTCATATATACGTTTTAATAAAGACTTAAATGTTGAGAAAACAGTCATCGTCCTAGCCAATAAGAAACAGCATTAGAAGCATAAACTAGTCTCGCAAAGGAACGGTGAAATACGATAGCATCGCCAAGTGCGTTATGCGTAACGGCCACTGCGAATGGGCATGCCGTAAATCCGTAACTAGCAATTTCATCGTGAATTTCCAAGTGTTTTCACTTGATTCTAACAAAGTAATGACCTTACTGCCCGAGGCCACTTGCGGGTTGAAAGCGGATTTTGAAAGAGATGTAACTGATGAACATTCTTCAACATATGAATTTGCATTGTGTGTCAAAGATGATAAGAAAATTGATGCTTCTTTAATTGCTAGCGAAGATTTTGTACAGAAAGACAGTGAACACAATGACTATCAAAACACTTCTAATCCAGAGATACTCACTTTGTGAGTTGAAAGCAAGGTTGTTGTCTGGTTTCTATCTAAATGTACCCAACACTTTATCGTAGCTCTCTCCAGCAGTGGTTTTATTCAATCTATGCTAAATTATAGGAGCCCTCAAGGGCATGCGGACCCTGCAATCGAGACGGATATCTTCAAGATATTTATGACACGTCACGTTTGTGACCTACAACTTGGAGGTATACAATTTTCAGCAATTTCAACGACAAAGATGTACGATTATTATCAAGGCATGCAAATTAAGCAAATGCTTTTCACCAAACTGTAAAAGAAGGAAATTGTGATTATCCCGGTCGTCATTTAACATCAGGTGAGATTGTTGCCAAATGCAGCCTTATTTAGCTTAAAAATGTAAAAGGATGTGTACATAATGTGGTAATGTTTACCAAATTAAATAATCACAACACATTGAAACCTAAAAAATCATTGGCATCACGAAAAGGGACAGTAATTATAACAACAGACAAAGCAATAGAGTAAAAAGAAGTAAATGTAAAAGGGATGGACAATTTCCCTGAGCAGGAAGCGCGATTGAATGAATCAGTTCTAAAAGGAGAGGAAACTATTAACTTGTCACAGTCTAGCCTATTAACCGCTACGGAAGGATGGATTTATGTAAACAAACTCCATGTAACCCTTAAATAGATAGGGGTAATCTATAAAGCAATACATGGGAACATTGTTATAAAGTCGGACAAATAGATAATGACAAATTCCTCGCAGATCAGAACGATAAAGAACAAATCAACAGGTTTGTTCACATAACCTTCTTTTGCAGTAAAAATGGTTGCGTGTCTTATGCTTAAACTTTTCCCAGTTAATTAAGGCTTTTAGAACAAAACGGTGATGAATGGCGATTGTACGTAATAAATTAGTTATGGATTGATTGATGGTGCGATAAAAAGAAGCGTTGAAGCTGCTGACGTCGTGTGGGGTTTAATGTATAGATTTTCCAGAAACTTAGTTAAAAGAATAGGAAAGGAAGGTTTAAACAAGGACAGTGCAATCATCCAGTAATTTAGTCCCTTACTTTGGTACAATTTTTAAGATTTTTAGGAACTATGCGCCTTTTTACCCGACTGCGAAACGCAAAGGAGTGGTAATGGGTTTAACAGTCTATGTATGTAATTATATATGTAAGAATGTATGCATGTATTTTGAAACATAAGAAAATTAAGTCATCAAACGTTCAACGATTGAAAAGGTATTTCAAATAATTTATTTATTTTATTTATAGTTTTATTTCATTATTTTTTGATCCGACTCACCGTTTAGGAACTATTTCGATTTAACAAACATTCTCACTTAAAACGCAAAAAAAAAGTTGCAGTTGTAGTTTAATATATTTTTTTTTAGATTTATAACGGGATATTTACCATGATTGATTGTCTTTCGAGTTTCCCGATATTTCGGCACAGTTACATGCGCCATGATCACGGTTAAACTGAAGCTGCAGCGATTGGAGTAACAGTTTTATTGGCAGACAAATCGATCTACCCTCTTTCTCACTCTTTTAACTTCAGTTTCATCATCATCACCCTATTAACGTTCCCACTGCTGGGACACAGGGACTTCTCTCTTGACGAGAGAGATTAGGCCTTAATTCACCACGCTGGCCAAGTGCGGGTTGGTGAATGTCACATGTCCTTCAAACTCTTTTAAAGTTCTCAGAACATGCCGGTTTCCTCACGATGTTTGCCTTCACCGTTAAAGCACGTGTTTAAAGCGCACATAAATTTCTCAAGAAGAAAAATCCAGAGGTGCGTGGCGGGGTTTGAACCCACGACCTTCGGAATGAAAGTCGAGTGTCCTCCCACTTAGCCAACACGGCTTTCACTCAACTTCAGTTTAGCTTCAGTTTAACCGTGATCATGGCGCATGTAACTGTGCCGAAATATCGGGAAACTCGAAAGACAATCAATCATGGTAAATATCCCGTTATAAATCTAAATTATATTGATAATTATATTGATAATTGATAAATTATATTGATAGTTTCAAAAGTTATATATTTTTTTTTATTTCAGATTGTTACTAAAGTTATTCCTAGAAATTAGCTAGGTATAAATAAGCATAATTATTGGAATCTATAGGTTTCCTGAGAAGACTCGTCGTTATAAATGACCACAATCAAGCTTTAGACAATTGTACAGCCTCCCATCATGCAATGCAAGAGCTTGACCCTACGCAAACTGATGAAAGCACCAATAACACAATAATAACGGTACTTAATAGGTAAACTAGCTATTAGAAGTACAAATATCTCGCATCACGAAAAATTCTCATTAGAAAAGGGCTTTCTAATTGTTCAATCATGTTCCACAATGGGTCCATTGTCTTTGGATTGTGATGTCCCTTGTTCTTAGGTGGGCGTTGTATTTTTGACTTACAATTCATTGACTATATTGTTATAGACGAAGACCTCCCACATATATATTTATCGTTATTTTATTTCAACTTTATACGAGCATTCTTGATATTTAAGATGTCATCGGTATTCAGGTTAGTTATCATATTATATTGGTCCTTAATCGGGTGATCATAAAGTCGACACTAAATACGGGTTTATTTTTGTCGCCTTATGAAATTCAATACATCCTGAAAATATCAATGTCTAAGTAAAAATGTTATGTTTCTGACACGTTTGTTTGCGTTAAATCCATACTTCCAAACTAATATTATAAATGCGAAGGCTGTCTGTCTGTTCCTCTTTAACGCAAAAACTACTGAACCGATTTAAATGAAATTTGGTACACAGATTCTGTAGAGCCTGAGAAAGGACATAGGCTATTTTTACAGCAGGAAAATGTCATTCCGCGGGAATATCCATTATAACGCGAGTAGCACCGCGGGGCACTACTAGCAATGAATAAATGCATTATCTAGAGGTAGTATTGTTCTATAACGGGCATTCAATAGTGGAAGTCAGTCATTGTAACCAATGAATGTATCAAGAAAGCGGCTACGCAGGTTATAAGCAATATTGCAGGCAGTACTGATATTCATTACACTTCAAGATTATAAAGGAGAGTTCAAGGGTTCTCCCCAGATGAACTGAGAGAAACTCCATCCAGTGTAGTAGACTAATCGTAAAATGCCAGTTTTCTACAGCGGCGTAATGCGAAAATTCACGTCTTATTTCCGTACTAATAAGTATTAAGCTATGGTTAGCTATGGTCAAAGTCGTAGCATATTTGCACTTTATGACTTTGGCTGTTGTTATATTTGTGCATAAAAACAGACCCAGGTAGTAAATTTTTGCCTCAGTGAGGCGGTGGGTCCGACCGAGGGTCCGCTTGCAGCACGGTAGCGGGTTCGATTCCCGCCGAGGGGTCTGTGTTGGTATGTTCTGCAAGCACTTACTCTTTGGTCTGGGTGTTTAATATGTATAATATACAATATTTTTATTTTATTCGGAAAACAAACAGTTTTACTGACTGAGTTAAGTTTGTATTATGTAAATCACAATACAAACATAACTCAGAACCATTTACATGTATGCACATAGCGTGATTTAAAAAAAATTCAGATCATCTAATAACAGAGAACTGTAAAAAAACAAATAATAAGAGAAAAAGAAACACAAAATTGGCAGAATATTATATGACTAACAATTAAGAGAGTCAAACCAGCGTTTTGTCAATAAGCTACTGACTCTGCTGGCTTTTGTATCAAACAAGTCGATATTATCTTTATATGTATGTCTTAAATATTAAGTATATCAGATGTCTAGTAACCGAAACGCAAACTTAGAGCTTACCACGGTGCTCGGGCAATGTTGTTGTGTGGATTGTTCGGAAATATTTATTTATGTTACTGCTCCCTAGTTTATAGTTACTCGTAAATGCGTATTCTGTGAATGTAAATAGTAGTTTTGGGGCCATTTAATTGATTTTTATGTTACAGTAAAGTTATGTTCATGGAAATAAGTACACTTAGGTAACTTTAGTGGTTTCAAATATACCAGACATAAATAAATCATCGTATTCTGTACTTTTCGATGTTATGTAGACAACATTTCTTGTAACTTCTGTCTTTATTTTCAAGAAATAATCAAAAATGTTTTAATTAATTCAATTCACGCATTCATCACGCACACCTTCATTATTAATAAATTCTTATACTTAAATTTTAGCAAATAATTCTTACAAATGATTAAAGAAACATTAATAAACTTCAATTTTAATTATTAATATTATTAAACTTTAATTGTAAGAAGTAAATGACTAATTCTTAATTAACGTCATAAAATATTATAAGTAAAGATGTGGTTATAGCTGAGATGGCTAATAGATAAAAACATCTGTATATGTATGTATAATAGATATTAAGTATATTAGACGTCTAGTACCCATAACACAAGCTTAGAGCTTACCACGGGGCTAGATATTGTTGTGTAGATTGTCTGGCAATATTTATCTTATATATAAAATTCTCGTGTCACAGTTTTCGTTCCCGTACTACTCCGAAACGGCTTGACCGATTCTCATAAAATTTTGTGAGCATATTTTGCAAAACAACTTTTGCTGGGGTCAGCTAGTTTATTTTATAATTGTCGATCTGCCATTAAG
The DNA here is from genome assembly GCA_929108375.1 of Gymnoscelis rufifasciata. Classification (NCBI taxonomy): domain Eukaryota; kingdom Metazoa; phylum Arthropoda; class Insecta; order Lepidoptera; family Geometridae; genus Gymnoscelis; species Gymnoscelis rufifasciata. The sequence continues at coordinate 9,338,485 of OV815321.1, read as the reverse complement.
TTAACTGTTGTAAAAATAAATATGATCCCAAGCCGCGCAAGCCTCGTTATCTCCATCGAATGTAAACAGAGCCATATGCACCATATGCGAATGACAAACATTGAATCAACCGTCTGCGAGCTCAATACATACATACATTCTCTTTAAAATAAACTGTGCATATTAATAGTGTGTCAATGTTTTGAGGCCAAGAACTATTTAATTACAAAAAATAATAATAATTATGAGATGGTCTCATTCACCAATAACTACAAAATTGTAAAACTGATCCATAGCTGTCTTGTTCTATTCATTAACACAACTCAGTAGGTATGAAAAATTTAAGCGAACTGTCAAGAAAATGTTATTTCCTTGATAATTTTTGTTTTAAAAATTTAGTTGGTTAATTTGAAGTTGAACTGTCAATGTATGCCCCTTAAACACTACTGTTTAAAAAAAATAGTGCAAAAAGTAGCAATCAGAGCGGTCACCCATCCAAGTACTGACCTCGTTTAACGCTGCTTAAGTTTATAGGTGAAAAGGTAATTGCTGTTTAGGACGAATTTATTAACATAGATTAGTTGGCAAATATCAGTACGCAAGAGTAACAAGAAGTAGATTTAGGTAAGCTCTAGGCTTGTGTTTCAGGTACTAGACATCTGATATACTTAATGTTATAATAGACATAGATAATTTTTATTACACACTAGCGGCCCGCCACGGCGTCGCACGGGTACAAAAAGTTTCCGGCAATTTTTCCTTATTTGCTCACCGTTTAGACCTACCCTGGACTACGACGAACATTTTAAAACCAAAATCAGCTCAATCGGCCCAGCCGTTCTCGAGTTTTAATCAGACTAACGAACAACAATTCATTTTTATTTATATAGATATTACGCACACAGACCAAGGAGAAAGTGCTTGCAGAACATACATACCTTTTACCCCTCGGCGGGAATCGAACCCGCAACCGCAAGATTAATAACACAAAGATTCACAAACGGCACAACCCAACACCCGCATAGTTTCAACGCAATTTGTAACATGAGAAAACGGAATTACCTTCGTTTATTACGCGTATCGTATCGGTAAAAGATGAAAGCCAAACGAGGAAGTTTTATTAGAACAATAGGATGCGCTTCGTGATTAGAAACTGGGAAATATAATAGGAATTCTACTGTTGATGAGCTATTTGCAGAATTTTATTGTTGAGGTGGGATAATTATGAGATAAGTACTTACGATGATTGCTAAATTCTACACCGAAGATTTATTAGACGCAAAATGGCGTTCAACTGAGTAACATCTTTTTGACTTTATAACTTAATTTTGAACTTTACTTTTTTTTATTTGAAGCCGTGTTGGCGAAGTGGTAGCATACTCGACTTTAATTCCGAAGGTTGTGCGTTCAATTTCCGCCACGCACCTCTGGAGTTTTTCTTTAATATAAAGCGCTATAACATTTTCTAGTAAAAAAACAAACACCGTTAAAATACGTGTTTTCACACGGTGGAGGCACACATCGTGAGGGAACCGGCATGCTCTCTGAACTTTGAATAGTTTGAATGTGATGTGACATTCATCATCATCACCCTATTAACGTTCCCACTGCTGGGACACAGGGACTTCTCTCTTGACGAGAGAGATTAGGCCTTAATTCACCACGCTGGCCAAGTGCGGGTTGGTGAATGTCACATGCCCTTCAAACTCTTTTTTTTTTTTTAAAGTTCTCAGAACATGCCGGTTTCCTCACGATGTTTGCCTTCACCGTTAAAGCACGTGTTTTAAAGCGCACATAAATTTCTCAAGAAGAAAAATCCAGAGGTGCGTGGCGGGGTTTGAACCCACGACCTTCGGAATGAAAGTCGAGTGTCCTCCCACTTTAGCCGACACGGCTTTTTGTGACATTCACCAACCCGCATTTGGCCACCGTGGCGAATTAAGGCCTAATCTCTCATGTCAAGAGGGGGTCCCTGTGTCCCAGCAGTGGGAACGTTAATAGGGTGTTGATGATAATGATATTTGAATTGGCAACCTGGTTTAAGATGTACACTTCGACTACTGTAGAAACGCAACCGAAGTGCAGCAATCGTAACTGGCACAGATCTCATAGTAAATAATTTATATATACCAAAAAGTCTGATAGGTTAGTTAGTTATTTAGGGGGGCCCTGATTTTCCGCACTTAGACTCAAAGGTGGTCCATTGTGCGTGGATTGGGGTGCTAGTGTAACCAGCCCAACTCCGACGAAAAGCGCAGAAGTTTCCTGGGGTCTTCACAGGCTTCTCGGAGTGACCTTGGGTTCTTAAGGATTTCACGTCGCTGTGCTGTTACTCCCTCGCATTCCAGGATGACGTGGGCAGCTGTTTCGTCTTTGTTGAGGCATCCTCTGCAGAGTGAACTGTCCGTGGATCCCATATTATAGAGGTGTTTGTTGAGGGTGATGTGTCCTGTGATAGTACGATAAGTCGAAAGTCTGACAGGATATACACCAACAATGATACAAATACAACAAAGACCTGGTACTAAAGAGCAATTCACAAAAACTGACCTAGTTTTGATGCTAGGCGACTTCAACGTTACGGTCTATATTCATCTAGTTATTTCGTGCTCTGAATTTATGACTGACTAACGCCCTGTTGCAGTTATGTTTTTGAGATTTTGAAGGTAACTGTGGAATCATCAGTGTTTTAACCGACCACAAAAAAGGAGGAGTTTTTGAGTTTGTTGCATATTTTTTTGGCTTGAGCTTGGGACCGAGCATCTTCATTAAATTTATGTAAAAAATGTTCGGGATTGGTTGCGCCCACGGGTGGAGATGGGGCCGCGGCTCAAGTTATACTAAATTACAGTTTATTCATATTTTCCTAATTCAAATTCGGTTGTTTTTTGGTATCCGCCGTTCACCTAGTATTCATAATGATTAATTACCTATTTATTGTAAAGGTCCCCAAAATAAATTACTCGCACCTTCAATAACATCAAATAACAAACAACAATGTGCCAACACAAATTACAGCGGCATATTTTCTAAACGAGATACGTGATCAATCACCCATCAATAGAAAAAAAAAACCTAACCGGATATATAACACAAAAGCCTACCCTAGTTAGTCACCTTTCCTTTTAAAATAACTAGCTACCTACTTTACTGAAAATATCGATTACCTACCTACTTGTTTACAACCTCATTACTCAATCGATTCTCCAAGCTGAATTAAAACGTCAAAAAAGACAATGGTCATTCGAAATTTGAAAAAGAAAACGACTAAATGGCGGGAAGTGGACCGTGAATGCTTGCAAATGCCGGATCTACGAATGTAGCTGCAAATTAGTGGAAATAGGTAAATTTTATGAATTACTTCAGTTCAGTACTTCAGCGGTAGAAACCTCGTATTCGAATTTCTATTTTAAGTCGTAGTCGACAGGACTAAATAATATAAAATGATTGGAAAAACGAATACATATAATAAAAGACATAAAAACGGATCCTGTTTTCCCGGATAAAACTAATAAAAATTTAAGTGTTTTGTAAATAATTACCTAGGTTTACTGATATCTTTATGTGCATCTTGAACTTATCAACTTCAATATAAACCATAATCTCATGATTTATCGCAAATAAAATATAACGAGTATCTGAAAAAGAGCGAAATTACAAGTCATACAATTTTTTTTTTTTTTTTTAATTCAATATTTAAATTCAATACAGAAACAGACACTAAACCCAAACACATGAATCAACGGAGCTCATAAATCTTAAAAGAAACGAGTAAGGTCAATAGTTTACTGAGTCAATTTATTCAAATCGATTCCATATAACATCGATTCGAACATATAAATCGAGTTTTACGATCACTAACCATCAAGAAAGATCTCAATGCAAGAGCAATCATATCTATAGTCAATGCAGTTTTTATCGCTTGTTATATCGTAAAATTTAAGTGAAATGGTAGCGTGCACTAATTTTACGTTTTGCAAGAATTTGCTTAAAACGATAGAAAACATAAAAAAAATCTAAAAATGTATAACTAAAATGCAAATCATATTTTTTTCGTGAATGAACAATTAAAATTCACATTCCTTGGAGCGTTTTAAAGTAACTATAATGATTTGTATGGATATCGGCCGTTCTAGTATTCAAAGTGAGTGAAAGTTCCCAAAAGATAAATGACCAATCAGTCAGTGGCTGAATGTGGCAGCTGGCCCTTTGAAGAAGCTGTGATAAATTGATATAAATTGGAGAAAGCACTTGCTGAATAGAAACTGAATAAACTTGAAAAGTATGCGATGGTCTCATGTCTAGGGTTCTTTGCGCCTTGCCAGAGCGGTCACCCATCAAAGTACTGTCACCATCATCATCACCCTATTAACGTTCCCACAGCTGGGACACAGAGACTTCTCTCTTGGCGAGACATATTAGGCCTCACAGCAGCTTACCTTTAGTAGTTTTCATAGAAATGTACATAATGATATTTTATCCACAAAATATCAGAACCCCACTTTGACAAACTATTCTATAGTAAATAGCGGGTTCGATTCACGCCGAGGAGTCAAGTGTTTTTATGTTCTGCAAGCACTTTCTCCTTGGTCTGGGTGTTTAATATGTATAAAAAAAAAATTATAACTTTTGAAACTATCATGGTTATCAAAACTATTTACAATCAATCATGGTAAATATCCCGTTATAAATCTAAATAGTAAAAAAAACTATGTCTAGTACCAAGTAGTTTTTCCTTGTCTTAACACAAGCTTAGTGCTTACTACGGGGCTTGATGTTGTGTGGATTTTTCGGAACTATATGTTTATTATCTAAAGTTTATAATTAAAATAAGTACTTATGTCCGTGCGGCAACGTTGCACTTCTGCTAAGCCTGTTGAAATAACACAAATACATAATATAATTTTAAAATTATCTTACCTATAGTTTTGTATCATCGCACCATACGTGGAAGTCTCCAGAAGTCTCGATCATCCCCATAGAGTGTCAATCCAGTTTCAACCATTAAATTGGTTTTCTAAAACTATAGCTTCAATTTGTACTATTCATTTAATAAGGACACTTAGTTTATTATTATTACTTTGTCGTTTCGATTGTTCGTCTAGAATCAATGGCATTTAACGTAGTCCTTTTGGTATTTTTTTGTATATTAAATAAAGCTGGCTAATAAAAAAGGAAACTTCATTCCTTACATGCAGGGAACCATTAAATGTTAGATACTGAAATGCCCATTTGATAATCATTAAATAACGGACCTTATCCTTGACATAAAAATACAGAGTCACATACATATCTAATGGCTTCGTAACAAAGATCAAAATAGAAGCAGCTAACAGTCGGTGCTCTCAGATAGAAAAAAAGTTACATGGAACAACATTGATGTTAAATTTACTAACAATGGTAGCCATAAATAATACGTTTACGATTTAAAATTGTGTTACATGTTTAAGAAAAAAAATAGTTGGGTTTATCAAAAATGTTTGAAGATCAATGTTGTTCTCAACAGTTGTAGTGGTGAGAAACTTAGGTAACCTGCACATTTGTTTTTTTAATGTAGATGAAACATGAACGAATGATTAATAAATGTTTAGTAATGCCCACAGCATTCGCACGACGAAAGTAATAAAACAGAATGCGCAAGTCAGAATGGGAAATAAAAATATTGTGAAGGGGAGTGCACTGTGGCAATTTAGATACACGATTTTAGCGTTTAATCTGTGGTTTGATGCAATTCCAACTGAACTTTTGTAACCTATGCAAGACGGAAAATTGCTTTGGCACGGAAAGTAATGTTTCTGATTATTTGATCCATTGCTATTGTTCCCGCTAATTGCAATTTGATAATACATTCAAAGTTCATGCGAAAGGTGTCAAAGACAGTCAGCAGTCGAGGTGATTTTGTATACAGATGACTCAAGCATTATTATCCAATTTCTCAAATACTAGGCAGTCGATCAAGCATAGCATCATTAGCAATTATTATTTAAGCATTAATTTTCGCCAGCATTACATAAATCTACCACCGGCGAAGTGTCTGGTTTACAAAACCGATATTCTTTCATGGAAGCAATAATTTAGGATGACGGGTTTTGGACGTGTGCCATTCTTTCACAACCTCAGCATCCCAATGAACGTAGAAAATATGAATCTAAGTAGACAAAAACAGTTGCTAAAGGTGAATTGGGCAATTTACGAGATTGCGAGGTAGATAGGTAAAAAATCGTGAAGTCACGTCCAAAATGAAGCCGAGCGCAACAAGTGGCAAAAACTTGTTTTCTTTGAATGTTTCAGTTGAGTCGGCGCAAACAACGCTGAATAAGTGAATCCAACAGATGTCTTGCAAGAACCGAGAAGACTTGAGATTTAGATCGGACAGTTTTATGTAATATGGAGATCACAAGACAATTATAAATGTGAAGGGTTATAAACAAGTAGATTCGAAATGGTTCCTTTTTATTGGTGTTTATTTAGAGCAAAATTTACTGTAGCTCAAGTTAGCAAGAGCAATACGGTTGATACAATTTAAGATCCATTAGCCATTATAAATGGTCCGGATGTAACATTACTAACATGAGAATTAATAAAATGACTAATTAATGATGTCCTTTGTAAACCTTGTTCAAGTCGTAAGCAGTGTTAGTCAGAAATGGCATTTGCAGTGGAGGGTATTATTAATAAACTGACAAGGTGCACTCGATATCGGATTAACCTCGAAACAGAAAGTTACCGGCATAACGGCCAAGGTGATCTGTCTTGTGTATAAATCAATAACCTATGTTACACATGTAGATATGGCGATAAACAAATCCTGTAGTCTGTTAGATTAGCTGATATGCAAAATGTGAATGATAATATGAATGAAATTGCAATTATTGATTGTAGACTTCCTTAAAAGGAAGCACTTATGCTCCAGAATTCGCCCGTGAAAGGCACCCGCGTTCAAGCCTGGATAACCACAACCGAACCACACGCAAACAGGTTTTGGATTTCAGTGCACCATTATTATTAAAGACTCGTGCCAATCGAGCAAAGGAAACGTGCTTAACAAAGGAAGGCAAAATAAAAACCGTAAGACAGTTTCAGCAAACTTTTATACCAAAAGGACAAACGGTAAAATCCACACGCAGTTATTTCATATCAGTGTTTGTGCTGGCCAATCCATGCGTCACATCACAATCCATTAATAAGGCACTTTGTTTGTTAGACTATGTGTAAAAATAATTCGATTTGTTGTTCCGTACGCGAGTGTGCGGGTCGACCGTGCGCGATGCCGGCGACTTGCTAACTGCCGCTTTCAAACTAAACACCAACGGCCACGAGGAAGCCGCCCTACCTATCTCCCTCTAGGAGGAAAAACTCCGCCGATCAGAAAGAGACGGAAATAATCAAACGTTTCCGCTCTTATCGCAGGATAAGCCCGCGACGTGAATAGTTCCAAGCATTAGCCAGAACGGAATGGAACGATTACTTTTTTTTGTATATTTGGCAGGACTTTTTTTCTGAAGACGGCTCACCTTCTATTTCTGTGCGTATTGGGACGGCTGAGTTTGTTTGGAAGGAAGCGGCGTGATGATAGAACCGGGGTTTATAATTAATGGCGCCGAAGATAGATGTGGTAATAGTTCATCTCAAGGCCGGGATGAGATCACACTTGAACTTCCACTTAAGTGTTCCCACTTAAAGCTGTTGGGAGTTCATTGCATTGGGGTTATTATGACGATCATAATGTACACACACTTGCTATTTAAAAGTTCTTGCTTTTACTGATTAGATATTTCAAACTTTTTAGGAAAATTGTAAATAACATAACTGTGTTCGTTTGTCCACCATTACCATAATTTTTATTGTTTTTCATTCATAAACTAGCAAAAATCGAAGCAGCATATTACTAGAAGTAATTCAGATCTAAATTACAAACCACAAGAAAGGTTAACGCATCTATGTGATAGGTATAATTAACTTCATAAGCGTATCAGGATTATTTACGATGCGTGCAAATTACTCGACAAGATATATGAAAATGGTTGAATAACTAGGGTAAAGCCGAGTGTTTACGGTATACGGTACGTGCAATCTAAAAACGTTGTCATTTTGACAAAGCAGCGTACGACGACCCCATTTCACAGGTTTTATCTAAAATATCACGAATCGATCAAACAGTGTCACGAGTTACAGGTAGTCGGAGTTTAATCTTGACAGAAGATTTTAGGCTTGACAAATCTACGCGGCAGCAACTCAGGACTCTTGACAGAAGATTTTAGGCTTGACAAATCTACGCGGCAGCAACTCAGGACTCAACGCGGGGGCGTTGCAACGCGAGACATTTTGCCTAAAAACGTCTCGCTTTATTTGCAAAGCCATAGTAAAGTATGGGCAGCGTCTGCCGCGCGGCACACACTTTGGTCGCGCAGGTATGACCGAAGCTGACTGATTTAGGATCTAATCAAAACAAATTCTGTTTTCAGCCATGTTTAGATATTTTTTTTTTGTTTGCCGTACGATAAAGGTCTATTTTTGACATAGGCTACAAACTACTTTTAATTGCAATACATAATTAAAAATGAATTTTTTGAGACACTTTTCAGCAAAAAAATAGGCCTTAAACGATTATTGAAAATTATGTTGCAGTTAGATACACAATACAATACAATATTATTTATTGAAACACCATAAAAAATAATATTACAAAGAATTGTGCGTAGCAAAAAGTGAGACAATGGGCGATAAAACAATAGATAAAACGTTATTTTGTTGCCGTCACATAAGTTACAAAATACTTCCTATTGCAATACTTAACTAATTTAATAATTAAGAAAGATACCATATCCAGCAACGGACTACCACTGAAATGATAATGTAAAAGGTCTGTTCCTACTACCCAAAACCTATCATATAAACGGCGTATTAAAATCACCATACATTAGTTACGAACGTAAAAACGTTACGGTATTTTAAGAAGTGACAGTAACAGATAACATCAGTTATGAATAAACTAAATATCAGATAGGTATCTAAAACTGTTTAACAGCTTACGCAACAGCCGCTAAAACACTTCTCGTGTTAGTTTTTTCAGAAGCTGTCAATAAATAAATCGTTGTCAAAATACTGCGAATCGATTAAAATTTAAATAACGATTCAACAGCTCAATCGGAAACGGATTCGAGTAATAATAGCTCGGGACCGGAAGTAGACATTGATTTCGATCGAAAAACTAATTGAATTTGGAATAGAATAACAACTGTGTAATTTTGTTTAGATGACAATAAAATTGTTGTTTAAAATGTCAGATTGGAAAGATGTGGGTCAAAAATAGACTCACTAATTTTGGTTGGGACCAACAAACAAAGTCTCAAATAAAATGCAAATGAACCCGATAGTCCATGAGATAAATTATGTTTTAATTGAAATTTTCGGGTATTTTCAAAAGCTAAAATGAATCCCTTCAAAACCACTGTAATTTGTCAAAAGAGTCATCAACAGTGAGTGACAGTGGTTTCGTAGGTTTTGTCTTAATCTCATTTTTGTGTCACGTAGATAAACGGCGCTGAGAGCTCAAAATGGCGTTCAACTGAGAAACATCTTTTACACTTTATAATTTTATTTAACTTGACACTGGCAAATTGTCGCTTCAAGCGCAAAGTCCAATTAAAAGAAACTGAACTGAACTAAGCTCAGCGCGTAGCAATCTGTATGTAAATACTGTAAGCGATCGGTCAGCGTTATCCTTAAAGGTTTGTATCGTATCCATCGTGACACAAAAAATTAGCCTTAATGTTAAAAAGTTGAAGTTCCAGCAACAAAGTATATGTAGTTTGCTAAACATTTTAAAAAGTTTTCCTTCCTCTTTATCTACCGTTGCGCTTTAAAGTACTGAAATCTGTCTTGTTCCCTTTATGGTGTTGAATAAATTATCAGAAAGTGGCTCCTCACTCTGGATTACGACTCCACCGAAAATCTCTTAAATATCCTTATATAATATCAAAACCTATAAAAACTTAATAAATTTAATTAAAAAAAACGTTAAAATTTTAATAAAACTCAATTCCCACTTCATAATATTTTCCCTTCCCTTTTCTTATTGAGTATTTTCCATAAAAAAAATTGTTGATGTAACTTTATTATCTGTCCTAATTTATCACATCTTTTGGTTTCATGCACTGTTTTCTGTATCTGGTTAAACACATGTCATTGTAACAAGTCTCCTGCAATACACAGGCTTGCCTAGTGCGGGGACCGCTGCTTAGCTTTTTTTTTGTATTTTGTAATGATAAGACAAGTAATTGATTCGAAGCTTTATCGATTGACAAAATTGAACTGGTTGACCAACCTACTGGTACTCCTGAGGCGAAACTGAACTGGTTGACCAACCAGTCGAGAGATGAGGAAGCTTGCCGTGTCGCGTCATTGTAGTGGCTTTCTACGCGCGATGAAGATTGATTGTGATAGCTAATCCGGATCAAGATTGTGCTTACGCAGTATACAGCCTATTTATACTATGCTAACAGTACACCGTGGTGTTACCCGATTTATTATGGATTTTCCCGCGGTAAAAGTAGTCTATGCCCTTTCTCAGGCTCTAGAGAATCTGCGTCCCAAGTTTCATTGAAATCTGTCTATTAGTTTTTGCGTTAAAAGGTTACAAACAAACTTACATTCATATTTGTGTGATATATTTTAATGGATCTAAAGGAGTGTTTTCAAGTAGTCAGTAACTGGTCAAGGTAGTCTTTTCGAGTTATTTCATTATGTGAGTCGATATTTAATTAAAAGCCAAGCTCATTAAAAAAACCTAAATATCACATTTTTAGGGTTCCCCGCAGACAAATCGCAAGACCGTTCCGTTTGACATAGTAACTTATTTAAGAGTTATACTGTTGAAACTTACTAAGTTTTACTTGTTATTGTAATATTGTGATTTTCTTTCATTGTTTTGATTCTGGTGTTGTCATTTGTAATATTTATAAACATCATACTTAAATTAAATCTACACGCTACTGTACGTAAAAAATATATAGTTATAAGTTGGTTTCTTATGTAAGCGAATTATTGTAAATTCTTAATGAGAAATAAAGATTTTCAAACTTAAGTAGATGTGCGGTATTTATGTATGTTGTTTTGGGTTTATTTAGTCTTCAAAAATTATATTGAGATTTCTAATACTTTTTTCTACAGAGGATTATTATTATTATTTATTATTTTAGCTCCAGAGACAGTTAGTATTGTTATGTAAAATCCTAAAACAACAGTCAATTAGTTTTGAAAATATACAGTAAGTTTCAACTGAACTTAATTTTATCATAATTCAAATCTCTTGTTTTTGTATTAAGATTACAAAGATATTATTTGAAACCATGATAATCTGCGTATTAGAGTTAGCCGGCATCTTTGTCGGCTAATTTTAAAGGGAGTTTAACTACCTAACTACGGGCTTTACAATTTTACAGGACAGTTTAGTATAATTTTATTCGCGAACAATTTAGCTGAATTGTAGACGCACCAATATTTTTAGATATTTTCGAACTGCTATAACACTAACATAATTTTTACAGCCAATTTCTAGTGCTAAACATAGATTTACCTATTAGATTGATTTCCGGTTATTTCTTTTTAAAGCAAGTCAAAACTTGCAACAAAAATATTATAATATTTCCATAAGTTTGAATATTGTTTTATTACTTTGTTGTTTATACCTTAATTTACTTACATATCAGTGTTATGCTCGCATATTATAGGCACATATACCATAGTGAATAGTATTTAAAATGTCTACTACATTTTTTTTTGTTATAAAATCTTACGGTGGTGCCGTAATAAATAAAAAAAACAAAAAAATATTCAAAAACTTTTCAGATTCAACCACCCGTATTAAGTACATAATGCCGTCCCCATCGTCAATCTAGCCAGAAATGTTTATGTCAGATCATCATCATCATAGCACCCCTATTTACGTTCCCATAGCTTGGACACAGGGACTTCTTACTGGATAATCTGACTATGTCAGATAATATGCTTAAAACTACACTTAGAGCCAACTTTTCCAACGTCTCGGAATAGTTGCAATTCAATAAACTATAAGGCGGCACACAAAAGTCGTCTCACGACAAACTTAAATGTGAACTGTCATTTTTATACCGCGATCTTACCCTTTATTAATCAGTTATTTTTATTCCGACGTTGGAAAAAATTGCCTCTACAAAAGCCTTATTTTATTGAACTCATCAGACTTTGCACAACAAACACACATCGCTCTCAAGAGTAACCTAATATAACCTCTAATACAAGACTTTCACTCGGCCCTTCAATGGCCTATTAAGCGTGATGTGCCAGTTGTCAATGACCCTTATAATTGCATTAATTAGACCGTCACGATACGTCTTAGACTGCTTCAAGCCCTTTTAAGACGATTTAAGATAAATTGACTTGGATATACACAAGGGATAATAAATAGTAAACATATCATGACAATCCACACAACAAAATCTTTGGAAAGCTCTAAGCTTGTGTTACTGGTATATACTTAATATAATGGACATACATAGGTACATCGATATTTTTTATTATAAATATAAAACACCCAAACCAAGAAGAAAGTGCTTGCAGTACATAAAAACACTTGAACCCTCTACGGGAATTGAACCCGCTACCTCTTGAGCCGAAAACGGACAATTGCCCACCGCGCCACTGAGGCAGTCGGCAGGTATAGTCAAAGTATTACTTTCTTGTACCCAATCACAGCATCTTACCTCAGAGATCTATAAATAGATTAGCATAGTAGGCTGGATTGTCTATGGAAATAGCAGGATTTGCCTATAGACTCGGAAAAAATGGCTAGCGACAAGCAAAATCTTAAAATTTATCGGTATTATAACTAGTAACACAAAAGCACACAAATTTAAAACCACAGATTACGAAGTTGGCAACACACCACAAAAGGTAGCATTTGAAAATAAATTTATCTTACAATTCATCTTTAGACTTATTGTACAGATGGTAATCAAAATAAACAATTGGGGGGGGAGTTATTCCGGAGTTTACACTGTAAGGAAGAATGTCGAACGAATATGTTATGTAATGATGAGTCTGTAAAGGTAAGATAAATTATGAAAGTTAGGCATAATGGATTGAAAGGGAGACTGGACAAACATTGACAACAAATTCCATAAAGACGAATATAGATAGATATAATAAAGAGAAATAATTTGCAAACATGGCCATACCATAGAATATTAAATAAAAATGCAATACAAATTAATTATTATGAGATGTGTTAAAAGTTCCACTCATAGTGTGTGAGTGCAAGATGTTCAGGTTTTTGGTTTAGAAACCTAACAGATGAGTGGATAACGTCACATGAACAAAGGACGATTACATAATGTGAAAAACAAAATTAATTTGTACAAAACATAGAATAAATTATTTTTCTAAAAATCGACTACGTTTGTACCTTCCATATACGAAATACCTTCAATATCTTTGAAGAAAAAAAACTATTAAAGTATGTAAATGGATTTGCTTTGCTTTAGAACAGAACGAATAAATTTACTTGCAATCAATATTTAAAAAATGCATTATTTTATATGCTGCTATTCATAGAGCCGTAGTTATATCTGATGCTCATAAATCTCGTTATTTCTGTGTTGCATAAATAAGTTGTGAACCGCGATAAAATCGCTTCATTAGTGTCACTCAGGCGGGCGATTTTTTACAAAAAGTCGACAGTGATCTTCCTATGTTCGATATAAGAATAACCCCCTTGCCGTGCCGCGCGGAGTACAGTGTTGCAAGCTCATCCCACAGTACACCTACGTATAGTAATAATGAACGTATTATTAGGTGAGATCTTATCGGGGCCCGAAATTGTTCTTTAATGGAAATTAAGTTGAAGTTGAGATTTACGTGTACCTACATGTGGGATGATGACCTTGGGAGATTAGGATTAACCATCATTATAATTGTGAGAAACAAAAAACATTAAATACTCGCAATAGATATATTACCAAAATAAATATATATAAACTTAATAGAAGAACAACATGAGGGATGGCGAACTTTATTATTATTTCACAAACTACACTATACAAAATATTTGTTATTGAATAGAAATTCCATGACAATAGATATTTCAGGCTTGATTTCGTTTAAAATAATTATTTATTTATTGGAAAACAAAAAACCTTCACATAAAATATAACACTAGAAAGCATAATAATATTCTCACGGATATTTTCATTTTATTATGATTTTTTAACCAAATATTTTACTTTAATCCGATCTAGCATAATTTCATTATTTAGCAAATGCATACTGAATAAACCACTTTATTTCATAATATAATAATTTCATGACACACCCGGCAACTAACACTACCCATAGAACTAGTCTTTCAATCCATTTTTAACCAACAATTTTAAAAGTAAACACAGCAACTTACATTAAAATACCTGTTATAATAGAAAAGGCATTGATTTCACAAGCTTGCAGATCTAAAACACCGGTGATCTGCAATCTGTGCCATCCATTACAGGAGGTAGTATTATGAAGATATGCCGCGGGCATCAGCGTAACTTCGAAAGATCGGTGAGAAGCGATGGGAGTGATAACATGCCATCTGAGGTAATTAGGGTATCTGAATAACCTCGGCTTAGGGATTGTGTGGGCCGGGCTATGGGGGATGTATGTTCTTCTATGGAAGGCTTTAGGCTTTTATTGCTGGCAACGCGGCATACTCAAACAGAAATTGCGGAGCGAACTGGATCAATTTCTGGCTGATTGGAAGACAGTGGCTTTAGATAGAGATAATCAAACGGCACAGGTTTGGAATTTGCTCCCTGCTGCTGTATTTCCTAATACAACCTCTACAAAACTGAGTGTCTTCAAGACCTTCTAAATCTATTTGATCCATCTTCGTTTACATCGACACTTACCATCAGGTAATTTTATGGAAAAATATAGAAAAAAAGTATAGTTTTACATCGTATTCTAAAAATGTTGAATAAGTATTTCTTCCTCACAGCGACTGCGAACGCAACTTAATTGGTATTCAGAATATAATATACTAATATTATAAAGCTACAGGGTATGTTTTATTGTTCGATGAGAAATATATTTCAGTGCTAGATAAATTATTTATTAAGGAACTCTACAAGGCTTTTCTTTACCACGGGAAAATACGTTATTCCTGCAGGAAAATCCAAAAACACAGGCAACTCCGTGGCGTGAAAAGCTAGTGATATTATATATTATTTTTAATACATATACTTACTTTATTTATGTAAGAAGTTTTAACATTTGATAGTCTGAGACAAATATTTCCTACTAGCGGCACGCCCCGGCTTTGCACGGGTAATTATTCAAAATTGTTTCAAAATTATTCGAATTTTTCTCGCCGTAAAAACCATCCTTAAACTACAACGAATATTTAAAAAAAAAATTGGCTAAATTGGTATAGGCGTTGTTGAGTTATGCGCTTAGCAACACATTTTGCGATTCATTTTTAACCCCCGACTAAAAAAGAGGGGTGTCATTGTTTGACGTGTCTATCTGTCTGGGACATCATAGCTCCCGAACGGATAAGGCGATTTCAACTTAGTTTTTTTTGTTTAAAAGTGAGTTTGGCGCGAGTGCTCTTAGACATGTTTCATGAAAATCGGTTGTGCCGTTTAATAATTGTGGGGGTTAGAGTGGGGTAGGAAAACCGAAAATCTGCAAAAATCTCGAGTGGGGTCAAATAAAATCGCATTGCGTGAACATTACACATTATTATGGTGTTTTACTTTTAAGGAAATTGAAGGACTCGAATCGGGGGTTTTTCTTATATTTTAAATTTAGATTTATTATTTATAAGAAGATTAAGGTAAGAGAAAACATACTATTGATTGCAATGCTCAAATTGATGTAACCGACAACAAACATAAACTTGGTTCGGGTCAATTGGTGTAACGTTAGTTTTTTGAAGAAAGTTGGTTTTATATTGGTGTATGTGTGTGGTTATAATTTTTCGTTCAAGCTCAGAATTAGTGTAAGAGCAATGCTGGTTTGTTAAGATACATACACCA
This sequence comes from Gymnoscelis rufifasciata, assembly GCA_929108375.1. NCBI lineage: Eukaryota > Metazoa > Arthropoda > Insecta > Lepidoptera > Geometridae > Gymnoscelis > Gymnoscelis rufifasciata. The sequence continues at coordinate 9,322,451 of OV815321.1, read as the reverse complement.
ACTTAACCTTCTACGGTCATAGGAATACAACAATTCGACTTATGTAAATGGATCACATACCTACTCAGTTACAACATAATTTCGACGGAAGTCTGCAAAATTCACAGTTAAAATATGTAGAGTTACTGTATTTCTTTTAAGCTAGAATTCTATTATTATGCTATTCGAAAGAGCAGAAAAAAACTAAAAAAAACTGTATACTCAACTTATTTTACGTGTTTTGGTGGTTAACCCAATTGAACTGCCAACCGACGATATGTACAATATCTATGATACCTATATGCTAGGGTTTAGTTCAGAAAATAACTTTTTGAATGGGATTAGTTACCTGTTAACGAATTACTAACTACTAACTAAGCGACAAAATATTATCAAGCGACAATTTTTTTATTTCCGCACACGACCATTCAATAGGGAGCCGACGACGCGACGCGGCAGATTATTTCGTGATCTTAACCCCGCTTATTGTCACAAAACTATAATAGTTAGAGATATGATGTAACGACGTTTTTTGTAGATAATGATAAGTTCTACAAAGTTGTACTACATCACTTTGTTATATATTCAATAGTTTTCGCAGCATTCGCGATTAAAGAAAGATTTTAGGTTCTTTTTTTTCACCATGGGTTACATTATCGGAGTTTGGTAAGGAATCATATTATTTTTGAAAACTAAATATAGCCTATGTCACTCAGGGATAGTGTAGCTTTCAAATGGTGAAAGAATTTTTTAAATCGGTGCAGTAGTTTCAGAGCCTATTCGAGACAAACAAACAAACAAAAAATCAAACCTTTCCTCTTTATAATATTAGTATAGATTAGTATAGATTGAGAAGTATGTGAATCTAATTTAACCAAATCACTTTTGTCTATGGCCTTCTGTCCTAAGCATAAATTCTCTGAGCTACCTCAGTTTATCTTTATGAAGTACCTATCAATATATTAGTCAGATCTATTTCAAAGACGATCATCGTAAAAAAAAACTCTTCAAAGTATTAGAAATTTTAAACAAAGTATTTTGTTTAATGACTAACTTCCTACTGAAATTGGGCGTCTGCCCAAAAATAATTGGAGTGTTGGCGACAAACTACCCAAATAATTTGGTGAGTGAATAAAAGATTTCGTTACCGTGGTGATTGATATATAGGTTATTGTTGTGTTAGAAAAAGTTTTTTTTATAACACATACGTCACTCTTTGTGTTAATAAAAAAAACTGTTGTATTATAATCAGCGCAGCGTTTAAAAATCCGAGTTACGAAACTTTATAAGACATTGTAATTTTTCTTGAATTTTCTTTATGACTCAGAAAAGAATATCACTGTCAATTTTCACGAGTGAGCTTTTAAAGCTATTAAATGAAAAATAGCGTACAACTGAGTAACAGTACACTTTATAATTTTATTTAACTTGACACTGGCAATTTGAGGCTTCAAGCGCAGAGTCCTCATAAGGAATTGAATTGAAAGCTATTAAATGCAAAAATATTTATTTACCAACACACAGTTCCAGTTTCATTAAGCAGCGGTATTATTGACGGCAGTGGTGATTATTGGTATACTTAACAGGTTAGATTAGCTTATTCACTCAAGATATAAATACTCCAATATTGTACTATATTTGAGAAACGATACCAGAAAGTATGAAGTAACACACTTGCTAAGCTTGTAAACGAAAATTCAGACCAAACTATTAAGTTTGCTCACTTTGGGACTTCTCAGACAGAGAGCGGTCAGGCGTTCAAGCGTTCCGCGTTCAGAACAACACAAATAGATGCAATACAAAAATAATTGTTTTAGATATTCAATGCTACGCTGCTATGGATGTGTTTGATACCCACTAGTCATATTTATTCGAAAACATAGCACTGGTAGAAACAGGATAAGAATTAAACATTTTTTGTAAAATATTGTGCTTTTACCAAGAGGTCTTTAAAATTTAACACAATTGAATATATTCTACTATGGACATGTGTTTTATGAATATGTACTAAAGATGGAATAGAAATTGTATAGTATTGTAGCTGTATTGTAGCTAGTATTAACAAGCGAAGATCATCTATATCATATGTAGTACCCTTTACACTTAGAGCTGACCACTGGGCTAGATGTTGTTGTGTGGATTGTCGGGAAATATTTATTTATTTATCTACCTTGTGGCGGCGTAATTCATAACATAATCTTACGTGTACCGCTACAGCTTAGTATCAGTGGAAACAGTCACATTAGTTTCGCACCTGTGCTCGCTCCGTAGAACTTTGGTAGAACCCCACCTTTAGTCTTAACTTCATGTCTATTAGCACCCATGTAATAGTACAGCACAGATCAATAGGCAGGTATCCATTGACTAAGTTTATCGGTTCCAAGCCGGGGTGTGCAGTAGCTCGGATCGCTGTCACCGAGACGGAACGGTGGCATCCACCCGTGACGAGTGGTGCAAGGCATAGGCTGCCGTGAGGATAATAATTGAAGGTATAAAACTTAGTTTGGCGATTTATCTACTAGTATCACTAGGAGAATATAATAGAATAGACAATTATTTACACACACCAATTTTATATAGCATAATATAAAAAATAATGAATGGTACGGTAACATTTAAACCTAAAAATTTTTCGTTGGTAATTATTTGGATATTCATAAAGGCAGCTAGAAGATAGGCTTTTTCAGCCTCAGTGAAAGAAAAGAGTTATGTTGTGCATTCGAAATCGACAAGCAGATGTTATGCGACTGTTTCATTGTCTAGGAGGTTGAAGGTCCACTTTGTTGCCGCATCACGTTCAGTTCGAGTCCGTGAAGAAGCCACTGTTTTTTAACCCTTGTCCAAAAAAGAGGGGTGTTATAAGTTTGACGTGTCTATCTGTCTACCTCATCATATCTCGAACGGATGGAGCGATTTCAATTTAGTTTTTTTTTTATGATAGGTGAGTTTGGTACGGGTGTTCTTAGACATGTTTCATGAAAATCGGTTGCGCCGTTTAAAAGTTATGGGGGTGAGAGTGGGGAAGGAAAACGAAAATCTGCAAATATACTCGAGTAGGTCGAGATTCAAATGAAAGCGCATCGAGTGCACATTACTAAATTTTATGGTGTTTTACTTTTAAGGAAATTAAGGCATTGGAAACGGGGGTTTTTCTTAAATTTTAAATTTAGATTTATTATGTCTAGAAGCACGTATTCCTTGGCCTTATAATTATTTGTGTATAATGAAATCGTATAAAATTATGTAAATTGTTCAAGTAATGCATATATCTAAAACAGTAACACAAGCTTGGGTTGGATGTTCCTATGTAAGTTATCCAGCATAGTATTGTTTTCATATCACAGGTAAGGGTTCACTGAATGGTGTTTAGCACGTAAATAAATATGTTACTTTAAAAAAAAAGAGAAAATGTATTCAAACCTTTTTCACGATTTTTGGCGATGGGCCCTATAAAATTAAGATAGCAATCATTTAAAAATTAAACTTGTTCATTTAGGATGTTGCGCGCGAAAATCCACAGGCGTTTTTATCTCCTCTTATGTATTTTTTATGAGCCTGTGATGTCCTATTCTGGTCAAGGTTTCCAAATTCAAAGTCAATACATTTATTTCCTTAGAAGCAGAAGCTTACATAACAGGTCAGCTTATTATTAATAAAATTCCCTCCCTTCCTTTCAGACTTCCTTAGCTGATTTTAAGTCAATCCAGTCTTTGAGGATCATTTCTGGCGAGACCTAAGCGACATAATTATATTTTTAATAAATATTTAAATAAGTTCTATTTAAAAGTTGTGCTCATAGTTGAACTATTCTTTATTTTAATTATTATAAAATTATGTTACGGGTTTCCCGAAACTATAATATTAATTTCAAATACTTCTATGCAAATGTATTCGCATGACAAACCAAATAACCTCCACTACCATAATCAAACCATAGACTAAACAAGGTTTTCAGTTTGTACAAATACTCGTGATTCTTATTCTTATGCGGCTTCAAATGTATATATATGACCAAACTAACTTTTCTAACAATTTCGTTAGCACATCTAAACGTAGTGATTGATATTATCTTTGGGCAAATCCTACGAAGCCTATAACTTAATCCACAACGTAATAAAACAGGGGATTACGCGTTATCAGTCGATTCGACTAACGGATCAACACTAGCAGCAATTAATCCAAGATTACAACGCGGGTTGTTTACTGTGTTGCTAGTAATTATGTTTTTTTTTTATCCCTTACTTATAAAGCGGTAGATTTTAACTTATTGTGGACGATGGCCAACTTGCCGCGCAAGAATCTAATCTTCTTCTTTTATTTGATTAAGAATCTAATCATTACGCATTACATTCTAAACTTCAAATTATTTTATTGGTGTCAAACTGAAACGACAATGTAAAAGTGTTAATATAAAAAAAATACTTACCAAATCTGCTTCATTACATCATTCATCATTCATTGCAACACAACAACTTACCTGTAACAAAATAATATTTTCATTAGTTTATATATCAATAGCTTATAGTGGTAGTAAAGTATAATAATCATCATTTCAGTCCAGTACCTATATTAAATAAATGAATATATCCGGACAATCCACACAACAAGGCAGGCAGACTCTTTTATTTTTTTTTATTTTTTTGTATTACTTTTAATTAATATTATCGCCACTATTTATTTTGTGGCGTTTTATACAAATATTAACTTAAAACTAATCATATATACCTAGTTATATATTTGATAAACAATATTTAAAGGAGGCAGGCTCTTGTATTATACGCAGTTTGAATAATAAGGTACTTCAGCCATAGATGGCCTAGTTCCTAAGACTTTTAAATATTCGTACATAAATAAGTTTTAATGAGTTTAGATTTCGCGCCCATGTTTGGTCAATGCAATAGACAAAACTGTAACTTCATTACAAACGGAGGGAGTCGCCATCTTTTAAATTTCTTCTGGCTATTATGATAACTTTCTGTTTAGTCCGTCTAATAGCCCGTCCCAAAAACCACTAGACCCCATATTCGCTTTATGAATAAGAGTAAGTCAAAAGTTATGAAACTTTGATTGTTAACTTTTGACATATAAATTTAGTTCTATTCGCACGAAACCGTTACGGGGCGCGAAACTTCAAAGCACACTATATCGTCTTGATTTTTCGTTAGCGAGTAAAAAGAAATATGTATGTAGAAAATAGGTGTATAATTTTTTTTAATAGTTTATATGACGGACATTTTTTATATACATTATTAAAAAATTTTAGAAATAAATATTATAATGTTGGAAATAAATATAATGTTTTAAGAGATTATTATTATTAAATAAATAATTTATATTTTAGTAGATCTTGAGATAAGCGCGCTCAACAAAACCAAACCAATTCTTCAGCTTTCTAATATTAGTATAGACATGTGAAAATATATATATCTCGATTGTTCTTCAACACAAAGCGTACTAAACAAATCGTGTAGAACCCAACCTAACCCTTGATATCTTCACCTTTCCCCCATCAATACATCTTGTTCCACAGATCATAAATCCAAGATACTTCCTATAAATTGCATAAGCCATAGATTATTGATATAGCCATAGACATTGGTAGGTATCAAATGCTTCGGCCATCCATCACAGGCCCTCTACAATAAAGCATTGTGGCGTTTGTCTATGGAAAATAGACGGAGAATTTAGTATCGGTCGGATAGAATTGAACGTGGAGTGTATATTTAGACAATAAACATAATATAAAGATTTATGGACTATTCAAACAGGGCCATAACCCAAAACTTAGCTAAGCCTGTTTACCATAGATACTAGTAATAATAGATATTTTATTAATTTTGTTTTGTTTTATTATTTATTTATGTTATATATAAGCCTTTATTTGACCACAATCTCACCTGATGTAAAGTGACGATGTGGTCTAAGATGGGGCATGAAGACCTAGAAGGTAGATGATGGCTTCTCCGGACCACATTCCGAAACACAAAAAAAACCTTTCACACAATGCCCAGCCCGGAGATCGTTTTCCGATTATTGTATGATTATGATAATCGTATAATTTTTTTGAAGTGAAACTTCTATAGAATCGTAGTGATTTCAAACCGGATGCAAAAAGATGAAACGGAAATGGTAAGAGACACAAATACAATGCTTTATTTAAATTTCTTTGCGCGATACTTCGTAGTTGGGACTTCGTAGTCCCAACTACGAAGTATCGCGCAAAGAGGTATTGCTGTATTTTATTTATATTATTTTGTAACATACTTTATGTAATACGCTTTATTGAAGTAATATAAATAATCCGAATAATTACAGATATATGTTTGTTTCTCTTATCATTTTAGCAGATGCGTTCATTTACCCTTTTTTTCTATTCGATATAGTTCGTAAGTAGTAGACTCCAATCGTGCGTCGTAGCTGACACACACACACACACACACTCTTTTTTTATTCTTCTTATTCTTTCGTCGATTTACTGAAGTTTCACTTCTATCGTGTGTAAATCGCACACACACCTTTTTTTTTTTTATGTAACCTTGACAGAAATGCTTCTTACAGAAGACCAGCGTGGGTTGTACTGTATAATTCCAGCCTATGCTGAGTAAGGTCCATTTTGTAGTGCTAAAGACAAATTATTTGTTTATCCATGTCTCATTTATTTTAAGTTATGGTATAATTTCATATTCATTTAATTTATGTTAGGTGAAAATAAATGATGTCTTATCTTAGTAAAGGGTATGTTATCGATATCGACAGGAATATTTTAGTTTTATTTTGCAAATAGTCCGGGTTAGAGTCTAGGACTGAGTGTATTTTTTTAAATGTATGAATGCCATATTTTATTTTACTAATATCGATGACATGGTTCCTAAGCACAGATCCCATACTCACCGAAAGTCATGTAACACCCTGTTTACGAACTGAATTCTAAATAGATGAGACTTCACACACAGAAATAATAGAGCGTTCATAAGGCTGTTTAGTTAACTGGGCCCAAAAAAACCGGCCCATTGATGATCTGGTCCTCGATTTTCTGCGTTTCAGGCAAGTATTCTCTTACTGAGAAATTCAAACTTACAATAAGCAAACTAATATATAAACAACAATATTTACTTTTGATTTTAGAAAGTTAAGGAAATTTTTGAAATTTAATTATTATATAAAACTAGTGGCCCGCCCCGGCTTTGCACGGGTTTTTATTAATTTTTTTTTCCCGGCAATTATTCGATTTTTGCGACTATAATTTGAGATTTAAACTATCCTATCTCTCAAGTTGGATCGAACTGCACATGGTGTGCGAATTTTATTATAATCGGTTAAGTGGTTTAGCAGTCCATTGAGGACAAACATTGTGACACGAGATTTATATATATTAAGATATAGCCGGATAAGTATGCTTAGCTCTAGATAGACTTTAGGCTAGATATTATTCAAAGGTTATTTATAGATATTGAACATCGGTTCCGCCTTCATTTCACTTGTCATGTAAAAGTTATTAACGCGTTTTGTCAATAAATTATCGAGTTTTACTATCAGTTCTGTATTATATAAAAGCTTTAAATTATATACAAAAGATATTAGTCCTTGGAAATATTTTATTAGCCTCTTTCAAGTAAATTTTCGAAGCTTATTCTAGAATATACACATAATATTTACAGAAATATTAAATGTAGAAGTTAAGCATGACATCTTTTTTTTTTCTTTTTTTACCAACACAACATCTAGCCCTGTGGTAAGCTCTAAGCTTGTGTTTAGGGTACTCAACATCTGATATACTTAATAATTAATACATACATATTTTTATTAAACACCCTGACCAAGGAGAAAGTGCTTGCAGAACATACAAACAATTTACCCCTCAGCGAGAATCGACCCACCTACCGCGCCAGCCCACCGCGCCACTGAGTCATACAGTAATAATGCAAGTACGTAATTCAGATGAATGCAAAGTATATTATTTATCTTTTCATTATTATATATATGCCTATAATCTACATCTAAAAGTTATATCGATACACGCCCCCTGGCGGTAACTTCTATCGTGAGAAACACCGCAGGTCTTGAAGTGTTTTGTTTGTTTTGCTCTATTTTTATTAGAATCAATGAAAGTAAGAAGCAATATGATTTCGATGTTGATGAAGATTATTTGAGCAATGCTTTAACAGTAAAGAACAGATGGCAATTGAGCCCCAAAGGTTCTGGAATCAGAATTGTTTTTATTACTTTTCTTGCTTTTTAGGGTTAAACGAAACCCTATTATCGTGATAGATAGAGAATTGAAATTTTGAGGTATAATGGATTTCTATTTCTATGATGACAACAAATACTTAATTAACACTCAATCCACATAATATATATATATATATGTATATATATATAGGTATATAAGAAACTCCCATACAACATATATGATTTTAATATAATTAAGCAACGATGCGCGAGGCTAGTACTTGGACGGGATACCGCTCTGACTAACTTTTTGCACTCAAAAAACGTTATTCTTATTTTTTCAGATTTTTATTGCATAATGTCCCACAGCGTTGGACATTTTAGTAGTCTATCTTAAACTTATCAAGTATATTAATATTCTACAATTCTATCGATAATGAGATGAGTGTCTTAGTGTTGTTCAATCGGCTACTCTTATAAAATTACAAATCGATTTCCATTTCCATCCATTTTAGTATCGATTCGTTTATCATCGAAGGATGCAGGTTTCTACTATAGAAAATTACTTTAATTCTCCAGGAAAATCAATAAAACACTGGTAAGACCGCGGGCAGAAAGCTGGTCTGCATCTGCACCTTCAATAACTTCTACAAGTGATGCTGTAATAACAACGATATAAAATGGCTTCAGAGAATGCCGAGGTAAGGCGTATCATTGGCGCATATTGTCGACGTAAACGAAAAACTTTTGACAATTGACGAATGCATGAATCTTGCACATGCTTCATCGATGCTGATTGAAAATATATATTTGAAACGTTTAAGATATGTAATAACAATATGGAACCATATGGTGCATACAATTTATACACATTTAGCCATAAGAAAATAGAAACAACATTTTCAGATATTAATATTGAAATTTTTGCTACTTATTGCAAATAGTAGTAATATTGTTTAATCGGCATAATTCCTCAAAATTACAACTCCCTATCATAGGACATAAAATAATAGGCATTATGTTTAGTCTGGCTGTTAGCCCGTCCAAAAATACTGGTCAACTATTTGTTTTATCTGTTTAATAAGAAAGTGCCCAAAAAAAACATCCAGATAGGAGGCTTGTGACGCTTTATATTTAGTATCGTCTCGATTTTTCGTTTGCAATAAAATAGCAAAATCTCATTTTTTTCGTGGCATTACAAAATAGACGCTGAGGAGGCAAAATTGCAAGACAAAATCTGCATTACATACTAGAATATAGAGTTCATATTCAAACCTTAGGTAATCAAAAAGACGGACTTATTATTATTGTTCAAACAAACACTATTGTATAAGTGTGACATATCTTTAAACTTCTACGTGAGCGATACACGTTGGCCCGACATTTCAACAAATAGTGAACGCAAAGAACAACGGTATATTCCGGTAAGTACTCAAACAGAGCGCCAAGCATTCGCAAGAACGTTACATCTAGTGTATGAGCAGTGTTGTACCAGCTTCACCTACATCAGCTCGAGTCGATGAAGCCCAGAGACAATAATTTCAAGTCTTTCGTGGAGCGAGTTCCAGCCTAGCACAAGGACATGTTCCTCGCTCCCGACTTTTGTCCTGAGGAGTCGTATAACAAAGCTTTAGGGATTAGGATGTATGATACTTTTTTTATCATCTTTATAAATAAAAATGAATTGTCGATCGTTAGTCTGATTAAAACTCGAGAATGGCTGGATCGTTTGAGCTGATTTTGGTTTTAAAATGTTTGTCGTAGTCCAGGGTAGGTCTAAACGGTGAGCACATAAGGAAAAATTGCCGGGAACATTTTTTACCCGTGCGACGCCGGGGCGGGCCGCTAGTTTAAAATAAATTGAATGACTGTATGCAAGAAAAAAAAGTTTTGAATTTGACTATGTCTTTGCGTATCGAAGAATACTCCGATACATCGATGAGTTAGGATGGTTAGGGCCTTAGCTAGGCGTGGGGGTAATGCATATGCACTCCAAAGCGAGACGTCTGTGAAGTCCTTAGTCCCCCCAACAAAGAATTAGAATAAGACTCTAGTGTATCGCCGACTTTAGGACACCTCCGGCGCAAAAAGACATCACACACTGCACGGCGTACAATCACGCCGGCGCCGTTTCCCGGATCCCAGCGTGAGAGCAGAGGTCAGCCGATGCGATGCTGATACGTTCCGTTTAACACGTTTGTCTAGCTAACTGCAGTTTCCGTTTCAGATTACATCGATCTGCGGTGTGCGGTCGGACCTTTATGTTATGCGGCTAAATCTGTTTTATTTATATATTATTTTTGATATATACTTCATATCGCAAACGGGGATTCGAAGCAACGGATTGTTAATTAAAGGTATAACGTGCTAATCACAGTTAATCCGTTCGTGAAAAAGTAGTAAACATTATTCATATACACAGATCTAATTATCTACTAAAACTTTTAAAATATTTTAAAAGTCTGTGTTTTTTATAAACAATGATTTTGGCGTATCAGCATTTTTATAGAAGGTTAATTTCAATGTTCTTTATTTTCAATCCAGTTGTAAAAAAATAAAATTAGTGTAGTATGTATTTTCCTCGAATAATTCGATTTTAATATCTACGTTGTCAAATACGATAACTTTAAGTAACCAGCACAAATAAAGCTTGGTTTTAAGTACATTTTTTTAAGGCTTGTTATGGTCGTAATCATATAAAATCGTGACATAGCGAAAACAGCAATGCATAATCCCAAGGTAAGAAACTGAATACTACTCGTGCTAAGGTGACTAAATGTCACCCGGCAGTCACAAACTCAAGTGATGCAAACGACAGTAACGTGAGGTGAAAACCATACATAAATCTGCCTCATATCTCTGAATGTGGCAGGGACAGCTTTCAATGATGTGCTATTTTCCATGTGCAAGATTTTAACATAGTGTGAAAACATGGGTGTTTTCTATGTATTCATTAAATACCATATTAAATAAAAACGAGATTAACTGATTAATTTCTCAAGGGTCCCCAAGTTCACGGTGGGTGCAGGTACCGAAATAATCTAGAATTTATAAATGAATCGCAAAATGTGTTGGTAAGCGCATAACTCAACAACTTCGCCATTTTTTTTTAAATGTTTATAGAAGTCTAAAGATGGTTTTACGGTGAGAAAAATATAACTATTGCCGGGAAACCCCTATATACGACTAAAGTGTTGAGTCAATTGAATCTAATGAGATGCACTCTTTTTCAATAATTACCCGTTGCTAGTTGAAAATAAATGACGTCATACGACGAGATGAAAAATATCCTAGTCTATCCATATCGTGTAAATTATTTTCATCAGAACATTTAACTGACTTGTGATCTTTAGTTTTGTTTCGTATCTAAAACACTACTTATGTGTTAAAGCTCACGTAAGCGAGAAAGCGGTAACAAGGTTTCAAGATAAAATCAAAACTGTATAATGGATGCGAATGAAATAGAAAACATAAGATTTATAATCAAGACATGTTGTGGTCAAGATCTCATACAAAGCTAAGAAAGATATTAAATTTGGGAAAACAAATTAATGTGTTTGACATTTTAATTTATTTAAATAAAATATCGAAGGTCATCAGTGGATGCGGTTAACCCAGGACCGTTGTGGATGTTCGCGGAAGCACACATCATAGTTACATAGGTGTACGATGGTTACCATGAGTTTTAGTCCGCAGGAGTTTGACATGTCTCCCAAAAGAGGTCTGGAGGTATTCAAGTTGGATTTTATCACGTAAAAAACAAAAAAAGGACCGTTGTAATGGCACCAACTCTATGAGGCTTATGCCCAGCGTGAGCTTACAGGTTCTGGATGCTGATGATGAAAATATCGAAATCTTTGAAAATACCTTTAAAAAAAAATATCTTTGTAATATAATATCATAATACTTTGAGTTTCCGACTTCAAAAGCGGCATATACTTCGAATAGTATCTATAGATCACCGCATCCATGCCTGCGCATATTTACGTCACAACCAACCAATTATAACGGTAAATCTCGTCGGTAGGCGGCGAAGCGAGTCGGACAGACAGACGCGTCAGTTGCAACTTAAGCACCTGAGCATAAAATTGCTATAGTGAATGTTGAATATTATACTAGGCCCTCAATTTGAGTGATCAAGTGCTTTAAGGTGATATAATAACGTTTTCTGATACAATGCTTGGGACTCCACGTAATGCTCACTGTTCGTGTGCATTTACCCGTACTATACCGCGGTAATTTATTACCATACGGTTGTACCTTGCGTTTACCCCGGTAGTACTATCTATACATACAGTATTCTAACTTCCTACTAAGGCGCCAATCTCACCTGATGTAAAGTGATGTTATGGTCTAAGATGGGACATAAACCTAGAAGGTAGATGGCTTCTCCGGGCCACATTACGAAACACGAAAAAATCGCTTCACGCACTGGCCCAGCCCGGAGGGTGGTGACAAGCCGCTGTGTATAGTCAGCATTAATAAATAAAAATAAAACATTTCCCTATTTTGTATTTTTGTTATGTTTTCCATAATATAAGCAAATTTAATATCAAATCAATTTAATTTTATAGTGAAGTTAATTGTAATATATTTAAAAACTTACAGGTAAAATTGTTTTTATTAATACATATTTTATAGTTTCGTACAAGTAAATCCGCCAGGCACAGCTAACATCCCAGCCTGGGTGTCCCACAAGGTTCAAATTTCCGGTGCTCGGTATTGTGGCGCATCCGGCCCCACCCGGGACGTTTACGACCCGAACGCGATATGTTTTTGTCGACAAGATGTCCCGCTCATAATTTAATTAATATATCGTCTGTAAGTACTTGTTATTATGTATTATGTACTTGGGCATCAAGTCATTGTCCATCAAGAGACCTTGATGATACAAATTGTCGATAGACTAACTTAAACTGGCGAAATAAACGAAGGATGTTCTCAATTCGACGGAATCTGATTTAACATTACCTGCGGGGTTTGTAAATGTTTTTGTTAGAAATGGGTGAAATTTGGTCAGAAGAAAGAATATATCTTTGAATATTGAATATTGACAATCATATTCATATATTCATATTCATATTCATTTATTTCTTAACAATTATTTTACAAATCGTGTTGAAAATTATTCTTAATTCTAAGTCTTAATCCAAAAATTAAAAATTAAAATAAAATAATAAATTTATGCATGCAAAAATATTAAATAACAATAATAATAATAGTATATATTTAAAGGAAGTTCTAAGCCTCATATTCATCTATGTAATCAGACTCGAACCTCTGACAATTTTCTTAGTAGTATTATGTTAATCAACTACACACATCAACATTATTTTGGTTGGAAACTAATTGCATCCATTTTAGCCCACAATCTTGACCAAATCTTCTGTCCATCTTATTCCATTTATAAATAATCCTTATCACCCATCTCGTTTTATTAACCAACCTAACCAAAACTGACTAACTTAAAACCATATAATACTGCAAATGCTCTATATAACTAACCGTACGCAAGTCTAAAACTGAACAGAATCTAATCTCGTATCTATGACCAAATAAGGACCACAGTATTTATGAGCTCATTAGTGTCCCCAGGGCCTTATTTAGTGATTTCAATATCAAGAAGATTATCGAGTAGGACATCGATACAAAATCTTCCGCTTAAGAATTAAAAATAAATCGATTTGAGATAACTTAACTCGGTGTTTTTTTTAAATCATATCTTTCTTTATAATTATATTACTAGCCTCGCCTCTTTTCACGCAAGTACCTATAATTAAAACATTATCTTTAATGGAAGCAAAATGCAATTAATAATTTATTCTACTTTCAGCAATTTAGTTGTTCTCATGAAGAGGTTTAAAATATTATTCCACAACAATTAATAAATAATATAGGAATACTCCTAAGACGTGAACGACATAGTATATAAATCTAAATTTAAATTTTAAGAAAAACCCCCGATTTAAATGCCTTAATTTCCTTATAAGTAAAACACCATAATATTTAGTAGTTAGGGCACGCGATGCTCTGTTATTTGATACCCCACTCGAGTATATTTGCAGATTTGCGGTTTTCCTTCCCCACTCTCACCCCCTCTATCAACTTTTGAACGGCTTAACCGATTTTCATGAAACATATCTAAGAACACCCGGGACAAACTCAACTTTCATACAAAAAAAACTAAATTGAAATCGCTCCATCCGATCGGGAGCTATGATGCCACAGACAGACAGACAGACAGACACACAGACAGACACGTCAAACTTATAAAACCTCTCTTTTTTGGTCGGGGGTTAATAAACGTATTATCAGAACCATTTACACAAAATAAAAAAAAATCCTAAAATCTCACACCAAGAGAGAATCTCCCTGTGTCCCAGCAATGGGAACGTTAAGAAGGATATAAATACGCCCGGAAAGCAGAAAGCAATTACTTGTATTGTATACATATAGTAATTGGAATAACAATTTTATGGGCTAGCCTTTGAATTATTCAAGTCACGGTAATCGATATACAATTCGATACTAAATCGATTTCCCTTGTAAAATACGAGAATCGATAATAGCAATAAGTGAAAACAAGATGTAAGTCTAGATTTATAGACGTTGATAGTTTGAAATAACTGTAGTAGGCTATAAGGAAGTTTAGGTTTGAATAGCAGGTGTAGTACTTATGCCTTATAGAATTTTAATAGCAACTCATTGTGTGTATCGTTGACCGTTTCCGAAAAGGCGTGATTATAAAAAAATATAGTAAATAATAAGGAGAAATGGGAACATATTAAGTAATTTTTAAGAAATTTTTATGAATGTACTAATTTATTATCAATCTCCGAGAGCAGTTGCAATTTATTCTTGAATCACCATATATCTATTTATGGTTTAAGAATCAATCGAACCGGATATTGTAGTATTTTATACACTTACTAGAAGGAAATTTATGTTGGACAAAGGAAGTAACATGTCGGCGTGAATCTAAAAAATAATAGACTTCAATTATTTTCTGGATCAGACGCCGAAATTATTACTTTCTTAACATATTAATGTCATTTATGTAATGGACATGCGGATTTTTTTGACGTGATATCCGCAGTATTTGCAACTTTTTTTTTTTCATTTGACTGAAATGTAATGAAGTTGACGAAGACAAGGTATTACAACCGCTTAGTGTGTGTGCTAATAGTTAAAAACATTGATTGAAAAAGCAGCTATTGTAATAATTTAACATAATGAAAAATTTAAACTGCTATCTCTTAGTTAGAAGCATAATACACTGTGCGAAACGTATTAGTGTGTTATTTGTATAGCCGGACAGAAAATCGAAGCAAAACGCAACGCCTTATGGGCAATACATTTTCATATACTCATATTGCTACATAATATGTATATAGCACGTGTGTTTAAACACGTGCTTTAACGGTGAAGGCAAACATCGTGAGGAAACTGGCATGTTCTGAGAACTTTAAAATAGTTTGAAGGACATGTGACATTCACCAACCCGCACTTGGCCAGCGTGGTGAATTAAGGCCTAATCTCTCTCGTCAAGAGAGAAGTCCCTGTGTCCCAGCAGTGGGAACGTTAATAGGGTGATGATGATGATGATGATGTATAAAGCGTATACAAGTTCCTCCAAGTATGGCAATTTAAAATATTACTGATCATCATGAAGTTAGACAAATCTTGTGTTGGGGTTAATACTTTTTCGGATGTATAATCACATATACTAACTGACAGATAAGGACGGGACTTAAAACAAAAACACTACGAACTGTGTTTATAGACATACAATCCCTGGCTAAGCAGGAATCCAACCCAGAAAGCTAAGTGATCTTCGCCCTGATTCGATAATTATATTGAACAGATACCTATCTTATCTAAAATTAAATTTTCAAAGATAAAATTAAGTCTTGAATAACCACTGACTTACAATATTTATCATAGTCTTGATAAATACAAATCGATACAAATCAAAATTATAAGATCGATATTTTGATAACGATAATTAAAGATACTGAGGTAATATGATAATAATGATAAAAAAAAAACAAAAACAAGCAACTTATACAACATATTTGAAATGTTCAGATTTTGATTGCCTAGAGCCTGAAACCTAACATAGGCATAATCTTAGTGCGAAAAAGTGTAGTAATGGTAAGATATATTGTATGGATGGAAGAACCTATATAACTTAAAAACATGCAAAGTTGGTAAATTTACCACTGTGCTACCAAAAGTCAAGGTTGCGAGCATAGATATCGACTTCCAAAGCTTCTATAGTCGTTGAAACAGAGAAAGCAAACGAAACGGCTAAAGCGAACGCGCAACTAAAACAATCTTTAAATCATAAAACAAAATGCATTAATAACAGAAAAGCAAAGAGCAAAGACAAAGCCATTAAAGAGATAATACATTTAAAAGCTACCGTAATGGAAGGTGATAAGTCTGAAATTTCTTAGTCGGAGAAAACCAAATTAACACCTTGAATTAAACACCATGAAAATTGCAGCAACTTCGCTACTTTCTCAGATGATAGATATGAGTAAAGGACAGTAGACGTCTTACTGTGCGAAGGGAAAGACTAATGGTTGGAAATGATTTATAATTATGTACAAAGTACATAAACTTTTAACAAACTGATAATTTTAATATCACAACACTATACTATTGTAAAATAAAGCTATTCATAACTGGACAAATAGGGTAGATTACTAAAAATAATAATAAATCAGTCATTTAGAATTTAAATAAAATAAAATAAATAAATATTTCCGGACTACTCACACAGCATCACCTAACCCCAAACTAAGCAGAGAGTTACTACTTGTACTATGGGTGTTAGGTGACTGATATACTACATGGATACATTTTTTTTTACAATTTTTATTATAATTATTATTTTTATATTTTTTTATAATCTAAATTGTAGATTATAAACAAACATTCTCAACGCTCAACGTCAATGTACAGTACATTGAAGTTTCGCGTGACGTAACGCTTTCGTGCGATTTGTACTAAATTTCAAGTATTAAGGTGGTAAATGTTTACAAAATATACCTTTTCCCCTATAATTTATACTAAGTATAGGTAAGACGTAACTTTTAACCCGCTGCCTTCGACGGTTCGACGGAAAACAAAGTTGTATTTAATTTTGTAATCTACTATCAACTATCAATCCACTTTGGTATCATCGGAAAACCGCATTCATAATGATCTATCTATCTATACCTATTTGTGTGCCTCAGTGGCGTAGTGGGAGAAGGACCGCTTGCGCCGGTAGCGGGTTCGATTCCGGCCGAGGGGTCTAGTTTGTATGTTTAATATGTATAATAAAAAATATCTATACATGGATATCTTTTATATTATGTACATCATCATCATCATCTTTTTTCGTGTTTCGTAATGTGGTCCGGAGAAGCCATCTTCTAGGCCTTCATGCTCCATCTTAGACCACATCTTCACTTTACATCAGGTGAGGTTGTGGTCAAATGAAGGCTTATCAATAATAATAAAAAAAAAACATCATATGTCTAGTACCCGCAACACAAGCTTAGAGCTTACCACGGGGTTAGAAGTTTTTGAGCGGATTGTCCGGAAATATATTTTAATAAACCGCTGATAAACTCAAAACCTTCCAAACGTTTCTATACGAATATGCGGTTTTCAGCAATAGGAAGTTTGATTCAGGAGTAAGGTTATTGCATATTTGGAAAGCCGGAACGGGCCAGCTAGTTTTAATAATAAATTAAAATTCCCCGCAGCGTCTGTCTGTCATTATGTTCGGGCGGGATGAAATCAAAAACTACTGAACGGATTTTTATGGGGTTTTCAGCAACAGGTAGACTGATACAAGGGGATGGTTCTTGCATCCGTGCAAAGCCGGAACAGGCCAGCTAGTATGTCATAACTAGATCATTAAAAGCCACTGAGCCACTGACATGAAACACAAACAAGTCGAAATCTAAACATCTCTCTTTGCGTTTAAAAATAATAGTACCTACTATTCACAATAAAACATATCTGACTATAACCCGTTGGAACGAAAACCACCTGCTAAAATAAATTATGCACAACTTTAACATCTGACCCTGTAACCAGGAGGTATAAACCCAACTCATCTAAAACGTTCGTAAACTGTCAACGTGCCCAGACGTGCTATAATTTATACCGGCACGTTTGAGTCCAGCTCCGGTCCAAGTAAATTGTTTGAAAGTTAATGAGAAGTTTGTAAAGGGACGTTGTGACTTCGCTTACAATAAGAGACATACAAAAATGATAGAAAACAAAATTTATTTTGACAAAATTTATTTTGGTACATTTTACTCCTATAATATACTGTTATAAAAACTTATAAACGGTCGAATTGAGAATCCTCCTCCTTTTTTGAAGTCGGTTAAAAAAATACACAACTCACATCTAGTGCAGTTTGTTTGTGATCTCAAGGAGTAATCAACAAATTCAAATTTTATGCGAGTTAGAGTGTTTAATTACTATACTATTTATGTGAGAACTATCAATCTCACTTGATGGTGAGCGTAGATGTTGTTGTGTGGATTTTCCAGTGTCCCAGTAGACATGTGTAACCAGTCTTATAATATATTTATATTAATAATTAATAGTCATTATAAATGTTTCTCTCTCTCTTTATCAACAATTTCAGTTGTCAAGTTGACGAAACGTACCAGGTTTCTACTAACTTATATCGTCTTTGAAAATGAATGCCTTTTTTTCGAAATGAGAGCTTTCAGATTTTGTTATGATACTGATATCATCACTTTTGTTTTATAGATCAATAGTAACATACACATCGGTGGCTATTTTTACCCGACTGCGCAACGCAAAGGAGTGGTAATGTGTTCAACAGGCTATGTATGTAAGTACGTAATCAATTGTATTGTATGTAAGTATGTGTCAATTGTCGCATAGTATCTATATAAATAAAAATGAATTGTTGTTCGTTAGTCTGATTAAAACTTGAGAACGGCTGGGCCGATTGAGCTGATTTTGGTTTTAAAATGTTTGTCGCAGTCCAGGGTAGGTCTAAACGGTGAGCAAATAAGGACAAATTGCCAGGAACTTGTTTTACCCGTGCGACGCCGGGGCGGGCCGCTAGTTAAGAATATTATTGTTATATTTGTATTATAATTGTGTGCGCAGTAAAGAATTATTATTAGGTATTATTACGTATGTTCCTTTGTCACACTATACAGTCCAAACGCCCGGACCGATTTCTATGATTCCTCTTAGTACACAGGGTCTGACCTGAACATCAGCGTAGCCCTGGACAATGTGCAGGGCAGCATAGTGCTGAGGTTAGACCCATTCTGAACACAATACAGACAAATCCCTTCGTATTAATTCATTTCTTTTGTTTTGTACTACAATTACTAATGAATATTTGATGTCTATATTATTATTGTATTTCTTTTTTATTGAATTGTTTTTATTTTTAGCTGTAATCTGATATTTTAGATGTAATTTTTATCTGTTCTTTTCTGTGCTTTCTTTTTATTGAATATTATTTTCTGTTTTTCCTGTGTCTATTGTATATATAACTGTGTCTGTTTATGTGTACTGAATAAATATTTTTCTTGTTCTTCTTCCAGTACGGTGAGTGTCACATAAGACATGACGTTAGTGAAAATTCAACATGGCGAACACTGGACGCCATTTTGTAAAAATTAAAAAAAAATGTCATCAAACTATGTCATGGGGTATCTTTGAATAGGTATTTAAAAATCAGTTTTCGTTTTCTTTCATCATTCTTCGATCTGACTGACTTTTTAGGGTCTATCCCGATTTAAAGTTGCATAACAACGTTCTCACTTAAAAGGCTTATAGACAGTAAAATTCCCAAAAAAGTTAAGTCGCAGTTATATTTTTTCTTTATTTCAGCTTGTACTATAGAATATAATAAATATAAAATGGCAAAGTCCCAAAAAAAAGTCATAATGGCATGATAGACATGCTTAACCAGAAAGTGTTCTAAAGTTAACAAGTACCTACCTAAAGTTAGTCCTTACGACTAAAACAACATTTCACCTATTTAACTTGTAGATGTTAATTTAACTGTCCGTTAAAATTATTTAAAACCAAGTTGCTAGTTTAGACGATACACTATGGAATTGCATAGCAGTTGTTAATGCTTTCTAAGCTTTTTAGTCAGACTAGCGTGAATATTTCAAGTTCATAATTAGTTCTAGGTTTCTAAAAACATTGAGTATTACCGACACATGTCGTTGCATGCAGAATATTTAAGCCACGATTAAGTAAATTATTAATAAAAAAATATCCGCAGTTTATGTATGTAAATATTAAACTTTTTTATTTAACATTTAATTTAACAATATTCAACTCAAAACTGGTAACATACCAGGATTTGAAACATTTTTTCACAGGAAACAGTTTTAAGAGATGGTGGTAAGTCTAGATGCATCTGTAAAACAGTTGGAAAAGTGGAATTAAATTAAATATTTCTGGACTATTAATTTAATTAAATTGTCGATAATTTGCGCACATTAACCGTTAAACACCTTGTAGTAACCCGTACTTTTTAATGGTACGAATGACAGTTTATAAAACAGGTGTTTTTGCCCACGCTAACCTTCAATTTTTTTTTTATTTCATGAATTATATTAATATTTGCACAACCCAAGTGGTCGAATATAGTGACACATTCATATCAATTTCAACTGACTGCGAAACCTATATTCTTGCAAATAAAGATATTTCATTTCACCGGCAATCTTGAAACCAGACATAAGTTTATAAATAAATTTCATAATTTTTTATTGCACATCTGATATATTTAATATAACAGAAATACATAGATATTTTTTAATATACATATTAAACCCCCTTACCAAGTTAATAATGATTTTTGTGTTTACTTACTAAGCCAGACTCAGAAATTTAGGCAGTAATATTAAAATTTTACGATTGAGAATCGGCAAACATCCAAATTCCTACATCGTAAACAACCTCAAAGTGTCCTTGGGCACTGAGTTATTGGTCGTCGAAACTATCACATATTGGCTATCAATATCTATTAATCTAATCAAAACTCAGAAATTCGGTGTTTTTTGATGTGTACTTAAAAGTTTGTAAACGTGATTAAAAATACAGCATGTTCCATTTAAGCCTTCTTTGGCCTGACTTTATTGATGTTACGAGTAGACTATTTACGCGCAAATCCTAGGTACTACTTTAAGTAACTACTAAGTAACTAAAGGACTTTAAGTAACTTTATCGGAACCTTTTTGATAAGCCATTATTTCTCCCGACTTAGTAATGACATAGCTATGTTAATAAATCTCTCCGTCACTGAAGCAGTCTAAATCAGACTAAATGATGTGGTACAAAATTGTTAAATATGATAAAGTATTGTAATAAAGTGCAGGTTTTATGTTATTATTTTGTTTTTGACCGGCGCCCTGCTGTAGGTATAAAACCCTTACGTAGCGACGATACCAGTCATTAGTGAAGATGTGTGTGTCGTCAGTGAATATATTCGGATATCGTAGTTTGTCTGAAATTCTTATAAGGACCTAGCCATCAAAAAGTCCGAAAACTATTTAGTTATTAATTTGACTTTTTGTAATATTATAAACTCACGACAATTGTCTCTTATAACAAAAAAATACCTCAACAAATTGTATTATAATCAAGGTTAAATTGCCTACATATATTCAATAAATATGGCGTTGTAGAGAGTTCTAATTTTAGGTATTTTAATAATTAACCGAACTCGAAGAATCGAGTAACAAAACAAATAATATTGAACAAATATATAAAGGTGCTACGATTCCTTACATTAATTGTAGCACATTATATTGTAGCTCTGTTCATATAATACATGCGTATGAAATATGTAAACTGTTCTACTGTCGTTAATGTAGTATACTGCAGACATACCTACAGACAAGACGAAAACCCAAGTTATTTATATTAAAGAAAAAACAAAATCAGTGGGGGCAATTGCCCAAAATTGTAATAAATAAACGTTTACGTCACGGTAATATTATCTAAAACAGTTCGTTTGAAGTTTAAGCTAAAAATAATGTGAACAGTCGAATATATAACGTTTATTTTAAGTGGTTTAAATTTTAAAACAACATTATTTAAGATAAGCAGTCGAAGTTGATGACTTTGAAACTTCATGCGATAATATATTTTTTGTTTTCACCTTCACTGAAATCACCGCATTTTGGTAGTCACCCTGTATTGATATAATCAAGATAAGATTCAAGAAACTGATTTTATAACAAAACACTAATTAACATTTATAAAAAAGGTACCCGTTCAATATATCTTACGAATAACCGAGGAATAAATAAATAAAATAAAAATGGAAGAAACCAAAAAAGAGAATACTAGATTATCGTTTTTATCACCTGTGATGAGGCAATACACGTGCATACAGATAGGTAAAAACCATTATTTTTACTATGTTATATAATAATAAGATTATTATTTAATATTGACATAATTATTATTACACCAAAATTTGGCTGAATTTGTAAGTACTTAATTGATGTGTGTGAAATTACCAACAATCCTTATTTCGCTATTATTTTTGCTGATTAAATTTTTATTAACATTTGTATTGTTTTCAATTTACAGTGCCGAAACTTTGTGACTTTTATACTTAACAAAAACAGAAAAGCACATTGAAGTAAATTAAAATTTAAAAAGTAAAATCTATAACGGTTTAGGTTGGAAAACAGAAACATCTTTTTCAGAATACTAATGAACGTAACTATATATACAAAAGCGACCAATGCCTAATTCATGGCTTAAGTCATTTTTGGTATATTCCAGAATTAAGATATATTCTAATTCTAATTTGGGGGAACTGAGATCTGCTGTGACATCTCGTCAAGAAGTGCTTTATGCATTATCCCTTTGCCTAAGCAGACCCTAACCAGCCCATCTACCTGATGTCGCGTAGTACCTTCGGTGTCGTAACTAGTTGCTTAAGCATGTCAGTGTAGATGGGGTCTTCGCATCCATGAGACGCCTGAACCTCATCTCCTTTCTGATCTCTTCTGTGGCATTGCAGTGGATCACCACATGTCCCACCGTTTCCTCTTCCTCAAAGCAGCCGCGGCACAGACTGCTGTCTGTAGCTCCGGTCTTGTAAAGATGATGATTGAACTCGCAGTGACCAGTAATGACTTAAACCGTCTGATGTTGAGTAACGTGTTCCTTGTATTCCTGTACATGTACATATATATTTTGCAGCTCTCTTCAACGTGGTACTACTGGGTATGAATAATGTGTGGGCATCGCCCATGGTGGTGAAGCTGAGAGACCCGGAGCAAGACATTCTCTCTCGACCCATCACGGATGACGAAGCAGCTTGGATCGTCTCCATTTTCCTCCTCGGTGGAATCACAGGTACATTCTAGTATTATGGATATACTCCGAAAATATATTTTTTTTCTTCTGTAGATTTTGATAAGATGGTTTGGATGGTTAAATGCCTTGCGAGTATATCAATTATATAGTCAAAGTCAAAAACATTTATTCCCTTAGAAGCACAGGATATATGACACTAGAGCTCCTCTTCGGATTAGCTTTCACTTAATCTGCATAAAGTCCGCTAAGGAGTTTTTGAGATCATCGTGAAAATACGTGGTTTTTATGTACTCGCAGTTTGGTGATTTTATTAAGTATTTAACACCGTAGTTTCAATGATTTCTTATGAAACAATTTTTGTCTTATGTACGAGTATGTATGTCATGTAGCATTTTCCCTATTCAAGGGAAGGTTTAGGTCAGAGAACTATAGGATAGCGATACAGGTGTACATATACCAGGTGCCAGTTTTGAGTGAATCGTATTTTATAATATTATCATAAATATAGTCATCTGTTAGATATTCGTAATATTCTTTGTTTTGTTAGTTTGTAAGCACGTGTGTTATCCGTGTCCACACTCATCCGAAGGTTTTGCCTGAAAACCAGCGTTGCTACGCATCGATCAACGTAGCAACATAAAGCTGTGGCAAAACCTATTGTTCCACAGCACAATGTAATTACTTGTGTGAACAGGTTTTTATGAATGGGCTAATAAATGGATTACTTCATCCTTTTTCTTTCTTTATATACCATAGACTCCTAAGATCAATACAACATTCAATTAAATTGAGAATACACATCAATTCCATTCCATCCTATTCAAGTTCCACTCGATTGGACAACCATCCTAATCCTTTAAATTTCTCGCAACCAGTTCCAGCATACAGCGGTTTTCTCATGAACAAGTTTGGCAGGAAGACCACACTCATCATCAGCAACGTTCCCCGACTGCTGTTCTGTTTCCTGGCGGTCTTCGCGACGGAATACTGGATGCTCCTGGTCGCCAGGTTCTTGGGTGGAGTTTCGGACTTCCTCTTGCTGTCTGTCGTTTCTACGTATTCGTCGGAAATCGCAAACGTAAGTGCCTACATACCTTGATAAATTAATATAATAATAGGTTGTAATAAGTAGTAAATATTAATAGGTACCGTGGGTTGACAAAACTGAAATGTGTGTTTGATTTTCGCCGAGGGGTCAAGTGTCTGTATGTTCTGCAAGCACTTTCTTCTTGGTCTGGGTTTTTAATAGGTATAATAAAAATATATCTATCTATGTCTGACTATTATATTAAGTATAGCATATGTCTCGTACCCGTAACACAAGCTTAGAGCTTGCCACGAGGCTATAGATGTTGTTGTGTGAACTGTCCGAATATATTTATTTATATTATTCTGAAGTTAATTAATCTATTAAGTTAATACGAGTATATTAAAAAAAAGGTTTGCATTACATCTGATATGACGAACGAAATTCAGCTGCTACTAGCGAAATCGAAGCAACTGAAGGTATATCAGATATTTATTTCTTTATTTGTATTTGTGATTCTGTCAGCGATTGTGTTAATGGATAATGATCAAAAAACCATACCTAGCTTATTAGCGTATTTTTTAGTCATCTATGATTAAAAAATATATATATTTCCGTCATTTAAATTATTAAAAATAAAATATACACCTATTGTTTATATTTTCTTTGTGAAGAAAAATAAAGATGATATAGTGCATTGAAGTTTCGCGAGACAACGCTTCCATATTATTTGTACGAAAATACGTCACAATCACAAGGCCAATCGCAAAAAAACTATCTCTAGAAATACTATAGTTAACAAATACTGAGTGTTCTTAGACATGTTTCATGAAAATCGGTTGTGCCGTTTAAAAGTTATGGGTGTTAGAGTGGGGAAGGAAAACCGAAAATCTGCAAATATACTCGAG
This sequence comes from Gymnoscelis rufifasciata, assembly GCA_929108375.1. NCBI lineage: Eukaryota > Metazoa > Arthropoda > Insecta > Lepidoptera > Geometridae > Gymnoscelis > Gymnoscelis rufifasciata. The sequence goes on along the minus strand of OV815321.1, from coordinate 9,297,008 downwards.
TGGGGTATCAAATGAAAGCGCATCGCGTGCACATAACAAAATATTATGGCGTTTTACTTTTAAGGAAATGGAGGCATTGAATTCGGGGTTTTTTCTTAAATTTTAAATTTAGATTTATCGTTATAGGTACATATTTTTTTTTTCGTTAAACTAAAGACTTTTTAGCTATCTACCATTAATTGTAAAGGTTCTTCTATACCTGTCTCTAATTTATAATTTTCAAAGTTTTAATCTCACTTAGGTTAGTAGCGGCTTTAACCAGATAATGCAAATTTCGAGGCTTACATAACGGCGTATTGGCATAACGATAGCATAGCGTTCCTATACAAATTTAAATTTTATTTTGGATGTGTTGTCTGTTCACGTCCGTAATTGAGTAAGTCCCTCTGAATCCTTACACGTGACCTCCGGGTGGTGCTAAGAACAGTATCTGGTGGTAGGCTTCGGCCGCGGCTTGTCACCACCCTCCGGGCTGGGCCAGTGCATGAAGTGATTTTTTCGTGTTTCATAATGTGGTCCGGAGAAGCCACCTTCTAGGTCTTCATGCCCCATCTGAGACCGCATCGTCACTTTACATCAAATGAGATTGTGGTCAACTGAAGACACTAGCATAAAAAATATATATATAATATATTCTATCTGTATTCCAGAAAAAAATCCGCGGCCAATCGGGGACGATGATTCAAATCAACTCGGCTTCCGGCATGCTGATCATGTTTTCCCTGGGCCCCTACCTCTCGTACCGCACCATGAACATAGTGATGACGGGCATGGCAATACTGTGCTGTATACCGCTGCTGATGCTGCCTGAGAGCCCCTTCTTTTTGTATACGACAGGTAAACAAATATATAATTTTGAGATGGACTCATACTACACCTAGGGTTCCGTGCACAGAGTGTACGTGCAATAAGATGCAGTTTGAGCGGTCACCCATCCAAGTACTGGCTGCGCGCAACGTTGCTTACCCTGGTAAAAATCACGGTCGTTGTATGGGAGCCCCTTAAATATTTATTTATTATGTCATTTTAGTAATTGGTGTTACAGCGGCAACATCATCTCTCAAAATTTCAACTCTAAATATCACAGTTCTTTAGATACAGCATGGTGACAGACAGAAAAAGGCGTCGTCTCAGTAATAGGGTCCCGTTTAACATTTTGGGTACCGAACCCTAAAAACAAGTTAAGAATAAAAGCGGCTCCGAATTCAGTCCGAATGAGACAAAATAGATTACCATAGATATGGTTATACCACTACACCGAACCATACTTTCACGGGTTCGGATATGATTTGGTTCGGACCTGGTGCGAAACTGCTCGAAGGCTGATTTTAGTGTAACCCTGACCCCGGTATAGGTATAGGTACCGTGCAAGGTGGCAGCACTAATGCGACATTCAGAATGTCAAAAGTTAGGCCGATATAGTAAAAAGTTCTTATTTATGGCACCAGGTGGCAGCACCGTCAATGTGCACTTTACCACGTAAAGTTTTAGAATAATAACAACCGTTCAGCGCTGACTAGATACAGCGCTGACATTATGCCCATATGCGCGCCGAACTATCAGCGCCGATGGTAAGCGCACACCCAAAAATACATCACAATAATGACATCTTTTGAATAAACATGGTATCGTTATCGTAACAATAGTTGGAGTGTAAGCTCACGTAAATTACGTAACCAATAAACAAATTGATAGTGGTGGTAAATTTATCTGTGTAATGTTGAAAATAATTGGGTCGCTTGAATGAATTACTGTCTATTTCGTGACGTCCAACGTGACGTAAGACAAGACGACAATCATTCCTTTTGAGGTCGGACCCCTAAAATTCAATTCATTCTACAAACCAAAACTAGAATCCAGTTAGCAACGGTACTCAAATTTATTATTTTCCATCGGAACGCATCGGAACTTAAATTCTTGTGATATATTCAAATTAAATTTATGGAAAATTTAGAGATGTTTTCTCCTTTGCGCCGTTTTTATTCATATTTCGTCCACATACATCTGGTATGGTTTTTTGGTACAGTAATTTTAGGTTGCATTTGCGGAAAAAATTGCTACTGGGCTGAATTTCTTTATACACCTTTATAACGGCGTTCTAATGAAGACTGACTCTAGTACTGGCTTAAAAAGTTATGATAAGATTTGTGTTTTTTTTTATAATAAGAGACGAAGGTCATTTTCATTCATTCATTTTTTGGTGTGTTTATAACTTCTATCTGATACTTGGGCATTTTGTGAGAAGTTACGTCTTTTAATTTATTTATTTATGAATTATTTATTGTTTTACGTGAGCGCAGTGGCAATTTTGTAGCTAATGTCACCACGACGTTCTATAAGAACCTCTGCGACCTCCGAGCGACAGGTCGCGAAATATTTGAGGAAAACTGATTTTAGAGATTTTTATAACATTTTAACATTTAAATTAAGCTCCGTTATTCCGCAGATTTGGCTTTAAAATTACTAATTTGTTTTCGTGATAACTTCGGTGGAAGATTGCTGAGCACGATCGATAAGCGTGCAAAGTTCAATCAACTTAAGAAACTGGTATAACAATGCCGTAAACGTATTATTAAAGTTTGATATGACTAAGAAATTTCACAAAGAACAAACTAATTGAAATTACTTTTAATTTACTTCAAGATACATTCTTATTTGCATCATCGTTGAAACATACGCAGAACACGTGGTACAGGAAGAATAGATGTAGTTTAATATTTGTCTTTTATTTTGAAAGTTCATGCCTTAGGCAATGTTTATATAAAAAAAATACCGGTTTATTATTATTACTAATGGAAATTTATAAAAATAAAAAATTAGACATCAATACGTTTATAAAATCGTATGAATGGCAAAGAATCACGGGACAAATGAGAAATAACTTCGATACGGGCAATATTTGAATCAAAAACATTTCTCAAGATAACATTTAATGTTTCTTTATGACATTTCAAATCAACTATAAAAAGAATAAAAAACATATAAAAATAAACCACGAAGCAAGCCAATAACAATTTACAATTTAAATATATTTTTCGATTCCAAGAAAGACGCCAATTAATTCATAACCTTTTTGAAGCTTGTAATTTTATTTTCAGGAAAAATAAACAAAGCGGTGGAGATGTTGACCTTCCTCCACGGTTCAGAGGAAGCTGCCAACAACGAGATAACAGAATACACCAGCAAAAACACAGAGGATGAAGTAGTTGTTGACAAATGGGCTATGTTCAAAGACAAAGTTGTTATAAAGAGTTTCGTCATCGTCATAATCCTGTCATGCATCCAACCGTTCCTGGGTTACGCGACGGTGAACTCCTATCTGCAGACGATATTCGAAATGGCGAACACAACAATCAGCTCGGAGATATCCTCAGTTATAATCGGAGTGGTTCAACTCCTTGCATGCTCCTGCGCATTTTTGATGACGAAACGGTTCGCTCGGAAGAAGATTATTTGCATCACTTTAGGTGGAATGGTCATCGGCCATGTAAGTTTATAGCAGCAATGACATTTAAGTGTTTTGGTATTAAATACCGAATTTTAAATGGCAGAGATTTGGCATATTTATAACATTCTACAAGTTAAATTGTGATGTAGATATTAGCGCATTTATATTTTGACAGCTACAACGCTCAATTTATTTATATCCAACCAGAAGTGGACGATTTTAGGCTGTAACGATGATAAAGTTATTTAATGTTATTTCAACCTACCCAAGTACTCTTAAAGAAACATTAAGAAATTATTACCATAAAAGTATAGTATTGTCACAAAAAGTACAGAGTTTTTTTTGTCTTTTACAGGTTGGATTAAGTTTATTCTTCACCGTGATGGAAAATGGCAGAGAGATCACAGGAGTACTTAACTACATTCCTCTTATTTCAGCTGCTATTGTCATTATAGGGTTTAATGCAGGTATGTATCATATTATCTTCAAAGTTTACAATGTTTATTTTCTACAAGACGCCTGTATGCCCGCTGTTTTACCCGCGTTATAATCGATTTTCCAGGGGTAAAAAGCCTTTGCCCTTTACTAGGAAGACAGCTATGTTCGCGCAATATTTGATCCAAACCATGTTTTGGCAAAACTGATATTTGTACGCGGTAAAAGGCAGCCTTTGATATGTAAGCTATGTTATTGTGAAGTTTTATCAAAACCTATTCAGTAGTTTTTGTGTGAGTGCAACAAACACACACACATACAGTCTCACAAATTATCGTGTTTATAATATTAGTAGGATTTATTTAAGATTGATTAATGTAACATAGCACCGATAGCCGAAATGTTTCCATGGCAAAACAAAAAGTAGTAACGTCTTAAGTCTGGAGTCACTTCGTCTCTTTATAATGTGGGTTCGTATTTATCAAAACATTTATTTTGCTTAATTTTTCCTGTATCACGCGTCAACTCTCATATATTTACACAGTTCAACTAAACAGAAACGCTGGAATGTGATAATTTTGTTGTAATTAGTGAGCAAACCCCGTTTTCAAAATAATTAAGTCAGCTAAAATCTGGGGGCACGGCAGTGGCCCCACCAAGTCGAGCAAAAAAGCGGCACGGCCGTACCATGACTTGGCCATCGCATTAAATAATTGAATTTACACGTGTTTTTAGGCGATTGAATTAATACGTGTTTTCAGGCGATGGCCAAGTCTCAATACGTTTATATAAAACATTAAAGAATTTTGAGACGAAATTTGAAGACTTGGATTTACTTGGATCTCACAACTTTTACCGCAGAACAACTGAGTTGCGCGACTTGGTTTTTTTGACAAGTATTGTTTTTGATGGGATTCATTTTTTAACTACTATTTCAGGTATGGGTTCAATATTCTGGATGCTCTTGGCCGAAATCCTATACGGCCCAGTCCGCGCGTACGGTATCTCTCTCGGCGTCTTCCTATCATCCGTCGCCAGCTTCCTCGTCAACCTGTTCTTCCCTACCATGTCTCGAGCCCTGGGCACTGGTGGAACATTCTGGATCTTCACCTGTGGCTGTGCCTTCACTTGTATCTACATAGCGTTTTGCGTGCCAGAGACAAAAGACAAAACCTTCGCAGAGATCCAAACTGCTTTGGGTAGGAGTGACAAGAAGAAGCCCACTTCGGAGAAACTTATCGTTTAAATGCGTTTTTTTTTGTTTATGCCTGTTTTGCAATGGTAGGTCCCGAAAATGTTGTTATTTCTTGCTATTTTGTTCCGATTAATATGTACATATATAATAGGATAATGTATGCCTTGGAGCTATTTAGGACTAAAGTTGTATATTGTGACTCAACCCCGTGTTGATCAAGAGTGAGCAATATACAAGATTAAACATACATCATAAAAATGTTGAAATCGGGAATATTTTTTCACTGTTGGAAAAGTTATCCAATAATGTAGGTATTTTAAATGTTATTATTTGATGTGTTGTTAGTACCTACAGGATAGGTATCTGTCAATATAGTATACGAATGTAGATAGATGGTGATATGTCTATTAATATTCAATTTTAATGTTTTAATATAATATAAGGGCGTATTAGTTTTAATAATTTGTTAGGTATTTAAACACTTGTGTTTCTGATTGAATAGTCGAGCCTATTTTATTGCGTGGAATAATCGGGTGTATTAGCCAAACTGCTGGCCGTAGAATTACTATAGTAATAAGATAATAAATTTTAAAAAAAATCTAGAGTTTCATTTTATTTTTCATAAATATTCATGCAAAATCAGGTTTATTTTATAAAAACAACGGTTTAACTAACATTATGTTCACAGACAGTTATGTTTTTAGAGAATATAAAGATTTAATGAATAACTTGATTTAATAAAACTGCCATGAAGGACACGAAGTAATCTTAAATTTGAAGTATTAACCCCAAAGCATCGACCTATGGTCCCACAGACCTTCCGAGTGGTTCAAAAGCGAAACATGTTATAGTTCTTACGGAGTGGTTTTTAAGTCGTTCGCGGTTTCAAGATTAAGATTGCGCTTGGTCTATGCGACCATGCGTGTTCTCAACCACATTTTTTTGAAGAGTATGAGTTTATTTTCATATATTTAGCTTCAAACTACAATTGATCAGCTAAATTAAGAAGGCCAAATCGATTTGAAGTACCAGCGTTTCTAAACAAACATCTTTACACCAATAAAATAATGAATAGGAGAAATCCGAGAAATAAGGAGGTATGATGATTGCAGTTAAAGCATGTGTATGAATCGAACATATTTTTTCTTTCAAAAAAATCCAGCGGTCTATAAATCATGTCTGGGTTACATTTGAACCCATGACTCTCGGTATTAAGTCGAGTGTGCTCCCACTTAGCCAAAACGGCTTTTAATAAATGTGTAAATTGTAATATGATGTTTTATTTTTACTATTAAACTAGCGGCCCGCCCCGGCGTCGCACGGGTATCAAATTTTCCCGGAAATTATTCGAATTTTTCTCGCCGTAAAAACCATCCTATCTCTCAAGTTGGATCGAACTGCACATGGTGTGCGAATTTTATTATAATCGGTTAAGTGGTTTAGGAGTCCATTGAGGACAAACATTGTGACACGAGATTTATATATATTAAGATTACTCTCGATAATACATAGGAAAACATATTATAGAACAACTAGCTGACCCAACAAACGTTCTTTTGCAAAATGAAAAATAGATACCTAGTACTCAGACCTAATGAATATGCACAAAAATTTCATAATAATCGGTTAAGTCGTCTTATAGGAGTATGGTAACTAACATTGTGACAGGTTAATTTTATATATAAGATATATCTAGTATATATAATAAATAAACTTACCACATCTGCTTCATTGCAACTGCTTAAATAGCACAACAACTTACCTGTAACAAAATAATAATTTCATTAAAATAAAATAAATAAAAAAAATAGTTTATTTCAGTAACTTAATCTAACTTAATTTTAAATAAATACATCGGAAACCCCCTTTTAAATATATATTTATTATATTTTTCTTATATTTACATTAGTTTATATATAGCATATGGTATAGCCATAGATAGTAGTAGTATAATAATCATCATCATTTCAGTCCAATAAGGTGAGAATCGGTCAAGCCGTTTCGGAGGATTATGGGAACGAACATTGTGACACGAGAATTTTATATATAAGATAAGTAAAATTTTCTAGTAAAACTATCATCGTCCATTGGGCCGTACATGGGGCACTTGTAACAAAAGAGGCACGTGGTTAATAAAAGGTTAATAATTATTATTGCTAAATTCGTAAATACGCTAGGCTCTTTACGTCAAATAATGATAAATCACAATGACCGACGATTAGTGTAACAAAGATTTTATAAAACAATTGAGTTTATCTAAATAAGGTAGTCTTATCCGTCTCGATAGATGATTCCTGTCCAAAGAAAGATTAACACAGCTTAATTACTAGCAACCTTGTTAATTTTCAATTTCTCAATTTCTCAATAAAAAATATACCAAAAAAATACGTTTATTACGAAATAGTTCTAATGCTCCGAGCGAGCTGCGTTCGATAACCAAGATAAATATTGATGCATTCAGTATTAATAGACACAAGATTTATAAAACCAATTTATAACACAGCCAAAACCTCGGAATTCACGTTGTTTTGATCGCCACAGACAAAAAACAAATGAAGTGATTTTATTACAGAATCCGGTTAACAAACGTTAATGACATAAAAATCGTTATTCGCGCATAAATTATCAAAACCTAGGTATAGGTGTAGATATCGCATTTATAGGACTACTTATATATTCAAGGTCACAGAAAACAGTAATATTAGTCAACAACATGTAAATGTATCATATATCCATATTATACTTTATTTTTGTCTGAACGTTCGGATGAGCAATACCTATCAGTTAAGGAGTTAAATATAAATCGTCACTTTAACCATAACCTCTTTTGAGGTATTTTTCAAGTGTTCAGATAATGCAATAATATTTGGTCGTCAAAATGGAATCAACAGGAGTGAGAGAAAGTTCAAGTGTCAGAATGAAGCTGTCGTTTTTAACTCCTGTGCAGCGGCAGTATGCGTGTGTCCAAATAGGTTGGTATCATTTTAAACTGTTAACTATTAAATAATCCTAGGGTTGAAAACCAACCTTATATTTGTAAAATCTATGTATCATGTTCAAAATTTAAACAAATATCAACCCACTTTCAGTAAGAATAATGGGAATTATCGAATATAGCTCAAAGTCCACTGAACTTATTATTATAAGATATAATTTTTTTATTGTGTTACACACGCGTCGACCTGAGAACCTCCTCTTTTTATTCCAAAACGGATCATAAATAGACATATCAATCCAACGATCAAGTCTAACGATGGTTATCTTAAAACTGAAAATTATGATTAGATTAGAAATTATTTTAGGGGATTCTTCCCCTAACAAAATGACTCAACATGTGTAACTGTGACGTCGAAAACTTTTAAATCAATTAATGTAATAGAAAAAACTTGACTCAAAAAACATACAGCTGTTATCTCTCGAACCATAAGCGTTAAACAGTTGATATGTAAAAGAGCTCTCCGAAATTACTTTAAAATTATCATGGTTTATCTAAATACCTAAGGAGTAAACTAAAAAAACCGTCAAATCATGGTACCGGTTATAAGTCCAAATATAGCTCTCTGAAAGTTCTTCAAATTTGTGGTTACAGCGGCAAGACAAATAAACATGGTCTAACTCGATTCAATTTATGACAATATATTAATGTATTGTTTTTGAAATACTGACTAGTCTTCTATTACGATATAAATATTTAAAATGTATTCTTTATTACAAGATTGTGTTAAAAATATAACGAACAGTAAGTACAAAAAATACAGAATGAGGTGGTATTTGGTATTTCAAATCAAATAGCCAAAGATAACAAAAAGATATACAAATATTCAAAACTAGCTGGCCCGTTCCAGCAAGGATACAAAACCTTCCCTTTGAATCACTCTACCTATTTCTAAAAATCGCATAAGATTCGTTCAGTACATTATAAGTTTATCCCGAACATAAAGACAGACAGACGCGCTGCGGGACTTAAAATTTCAATAAGTGTAGATAATTAGTAAAAATCCATTTTAAAATAAAGTCTTAAACTGCGTATTTCGTCCCAATGATACTTATGATAAGTTTAAAAGATTTCCTGAGGTGTAAAAATCACACGGTCCACTATTGTTTGTTTCAGTTCCCTTTTTTGTGCTTCTACTACGCGTAAGATAAATATTTCGCCACTGAAACAATGTTACAAGGTTGATTTTTTTAACGGAAACCGCAAAGGACATTTACCGAATGTCCTAAGGTTTGCTAAGGTCTTCAGTAGGTAGTCAAGTCTATTAGAAAATGTATGAAGGTATTGAGATTACTGTATTTGTTTCTTAGCAATTAATAATACATATATTCACTATCCTCGGAAAACGAGTGGTAATAAATTTCACTGCATGGACCACGACGTCTGTCGTTGTACCTCATTTAGATATAATTCAATTTGTTTTTATTATACCTTAGTTTTATTTTAGTCCACCTATTAGGAGAATTACCAATTCTAATATAGTTTCAAATCGAAGATTTTTAGAATAAAATATATTAGGTATTGTATGTTTATATGCTCAGATGAAAATTATGTGAAAGGAAAATAAAAATTCAAAAATAGACTCGGATAAGAACCCTAAATAAACGTAATAAGTTAAAAATAGGATTGTTGTAGATCATCATCATCATCACCCTATTAACGTTCCCACTGCTGGGACACAGGGACTTCTTTCTTGACGAAAGAGATTAGGCCTTTATTCACCACGCTGGCCAAGTGGGAGTTGGTGAATGTCACATGTCCTTCAAACTAATTTAAAGTTCTCAGAACATGCCGGGTTCCTCACGATGTTTGCCTTCACCGTTAAAGCACGTGCTTAAAGCGCACATAAATTTCTCAAGGTGAAAAATCCAGAGGTGCGTGGCGGGGTTTGAGCCTTCGGAATGAAAGTCGAGTGTCCTATCCCACTTAGTCAACACGGCTTTTTGTTGTAGATACATGCAGAAATAACTTGTAGATAAATTTAATTACAAAAGAGAAAGTATATAAATACCACTCTTACCCAAAAATAGCATAGATAATAATATTGACGTCAGGCGACTGATATACAAACATTGAACAACATGCTTTTTGGAATATTTACTTTAATTGGTTTCTTATTATTATATCCGTCGAAGCTTAGAAGAATAATGAGCTTCATTACGAAGTGTAAGTTTTTATTCAATTAGGTGATTGGAATTTATTCATAATTCATAAAATTTATTCAATTCACAATTTTAACATTGTATCTGAATATTTATTATATCATAAAATAATTACAATTCTTATAACTACATTTTAGAGTCCTCAATATTGTATTAAAATCATATAAAAAATAAATGAATAATCAGAAGTCAGTAATTAATTAAGATTGAATTTAAACAAAAATAAATATAAATATGGTCGAGCCAGCAAACGTTGTTTTGCAAAATGAAAAATAGATAGTAGCCGATTCTCAGACCTACTGAATACGCATATAAAATTTCATAATAATCGTTTAAGCCGTTTCGGAGTACGTTACCTAACATTGTGACATGGAAATTTTATATTATGATTATGTATCCCAAGTCATAGAATAATAAATTTCTACTACATGCCCAAAAGTGTGTGATGTGTGTGTGTGTTGTGAGTGAAGTTCAATGTGAAGAGTTGAAAGTGAATAACAGAAATAAATTAAGCTTAATGAAAGAAAACACCGTACCTACTTAGATTAATAATTGCTATATCAAATTAACCTTAAATTATTAACCTCTGTGTATCGTGTGTCTTTGTTAGAATTCTATAGGGTATAAGTTACTGCAAGTGTGGCTGAAAACAAATAACTATATTGTATTTGCATTAAAATAACGTCCTTGCAAATAATTTGCAAATAACCAACATTATTTGTTCAGACTGTTACAATGCAGACAATGCATTTTTATACAGGCTTCACTGCAATGCCTGCATGAACTTGATAGCAACTTATGCGGGTATGCGGTGTGTATTCTAATAATAAATTTTATTACTTTTAGCAATAAGGCCGCCCTTTTTTTAATTACATAAAGATGCAGTTTGAGCGGTCACCCATCCAAGTACTGGCCTCGCGCATCGTTGCTTAACCATGTATAAATGACATTGTTGTATGAAATCCCCCAGTTATAGTTTTTAGTATTGGTATATTGGTAATTTATTCGTCGTAGGTAACATTATGTACACTTGACTTCGTTCACTCTATTTAACTAAATATTATATAATCTTAATTAAAAAAGTATATTACAAAAAAATAATAATAATAAGCACTCTGCAAGTCACAGACAAGACATCAATTAAATGTCATTATTATAAAATCCAATAATATATGAAAATAAAGAGCACATTTTGCTAAAAGTAGCATTGTCAAACATAAAATAAAGTGATACAAAAAAAAAAGAAACAAATGTCATAATAATTAATAAATGAAGCTGCTGTACAGTATTTGTTGCTATAGCGGAAACAGAACTACATTATCCCTTAATAATAATTAATAACCAATTTATTGAAGTAGTATTAGTAGTACGCAAGAAATGAAAATAAATCCTATTAATATTATAAACGCGAAAGTTTGTAATGGATGTATGTATGTAGGTATGCAGTGCAAGTGAGTAAGTGTGTTTGTTGTTCCTTCGGATAATAAAAAATTCTGCCAAAATAAAACCAACTTCAAAACGGAAACTTAAAAGTAAAATATAAATTAACTTCTACAAATAATTTCGACTTTATAAGTGATTAATTAAAAGAAACATAGACAATTACATAATTAAGTATTTAATAATTTTAAGGTCAAAAATTTTATAATCGGTTCATAGACGACGAAATTATCCGCGGACATACATAAAAACAAACAAAAAAATAAACGGTCGAAGAAAGCGCCTTGTTTTTAAGTCGGTTAAAAACCACTGAATGGATTTTAATGAAACCTTACAATAATTTAGCTTACATATCAGAATAACCTCAATGATTGCGAGCAAAGCCCGGTTAAAATCAAATCTGGCATAGCTGTTTGCCCAGTAATGGACTTGCTACTTTTTACTTAAGTTCATCATCATTAACATCACTCTATTAACGTTCCCACTGCTGGGACACAGGGAGTTTTCTCTCTTGGCGAAAGAGAATAAGCCTTAATTCACCACGCTGGCCAAGTGCTGGTTGGTGAATGTCACATGTCCTTCAAACTCTCCAAGTCAGAACATGCCGGTTTCCTAACGATGTTTGCCTTCACAGTTAAAGCACGCGCACAAACATTTTCACGAAGAAAAATCCAGAGGTGAGTGGCTGTGTTTGAAACCACGACCTTCGGATTGAAAGTCGAGTGTACTCCCACTTAGCCTACACGGCTCTAGTCACTAAAGTTACTTTTTCATTATTAAGCGGTCAAAGCCGTGGATGGGCAACTAGTTGTTTTATAAAATTACTCTAATTGTGGGTCACTACACTAGAATTAATCATTATTTGACATGAATAACCTAACGTGATTTATTTTATGGATTGAGCAATATTCAATTATGTACTTTTTAGTACCTACCAACGTGCCTCTTTTGTCACAAAAGTGCCAACACAAGGTAGAATTTTTTTTTATTTAATTCACGCTCAATAAACTTAGGTTGTATAACTCATTCACACATCACAGAGTTTAGATATTATTTTGATACACCTTGAAATATAACGAAAGTGTCCTAAAATAGCCAATCCTCACAAAAAGATAGTTTCATGAATAGATAAGATTACGATTAATATTTACGATTACGATACGATACGATCACGAAAGAATGAAAGAAAAACATTCATCATTACATAAAAATAAATGAATAACAAAATCTAATAAAATAAACTAATATATAATTAAAACGACTTTAACCTACCAAAAATCATTTTGTGTAATTTGGGACCCTGGCTCAGCATATTCTGTCACATCACCCGCTAGAGGCTCTGTGACAGAGCGCTGGTTTTCGGCCAGGGCCTGCGAGGTTGGCAACACCACTACTTGTTATCTCTGTTCCAGCTCTCCTGAACATGATCCTGCTGGGCATGAACAACGTATGGGCATCCCCCATGGTGGTGAAGCTGAGGGACCCCAAACAGACGGTTCTGTCCGAGCCCATCACCGAAGACGAGGGTGCTTGGATCGTCTCCATCTTTCTTCTGGGAGGAGTTACAGGTAATTTTATACTGGTGTGGTGGTTCTATACCCGCTGAGGGGTCAAGTGTTTGTATGTTCTGCAAGCAGCCTAGGTCGGATGTTTAATATGTATGATAAAACATATCTTTGTAAGTTTGTCTATTATGTTAATTATATCAGACGTCTAGCACCCGTTAAGCTTAGAGATTATCACGGGGCTAGACGTTACTGTGTGGATTGACCGGAAATATTTATTCATATATATATATCAATATTATAAAGCTAATGAGTTTGTTTGTTGGAACGCGCTTATAATCAGGGTCCGATTAAAAAAATACATTTACATAGCTTATTTATTAAGGCAGACTATAGGTAACTATGTACCGCGGAAAAATACGTTGTTCCCGTGGTAAGTTCAAAAAAGCACGGGCAAAACCGTGTCGGTGGTGGCATGGATAGTGTTTAGTATTATATAAATATTTTATTTTGTTATGTGTGTGTTGTGTCAATAATTTTTTTCTCTTTCACACTCACTCTCTCTCTCTCTTTCTCTCTCTCTCTCTCTCGCTATCTCTTTAACAGTATCATTTCAATTCCAGCTCCAATGTACAGCGGTTTCCTCATGAACAAAGTAGGCAGAAAGACCACGTTAATTCTCAGCAATATCCCTCGTCTGCTCTTCTGCTTCCTGGTGGTGTTCGCCAGGGAGTACTGGATGATACTGCTCGCCCGAGCCCTGGGGGGCATAGCGGATTTCATGTGCCTGTCAGTCGTGTCCACGTATTCCTCCGAAATCGCAAATGTAAGTTAATTGTGTAGGAAAATAATAAGACGAATCTAGTAACTTTTAGTAGCGAATGCCGATAGCGATAGATTAGTAGGATAGTTTAAACTCAACGGAGATTCATCATTTGTAAAATCATAGAGGTTCAGTTTTAAAAAATAAATACTAAGTTTTAAGTAAAATTCTTTACGTGTCTCAGCTTTTAGCAGGCCTCAATAAAAGATAGCTATATTAAACGTATATAACTATTGCTTAAAATATAAAGACAGACTAAGCAGACATAGAAATCTACTAGCTTACTCCTTAAAAACCAAAATGACATAAATCGTCTCAAAAGATGGCAAATCCTTGCACTGGACTGAAGAAACTAATAGTATGGCCAAACGGTCGATTGTAGATAAACAAAAAGGAAGAAATAAAAAATATTCGTAAAATAATCATAATTATAACTAGTAGTTTTTGATATAATACAATTTCAACATACAGAATATCGCTCGGGATATAGAAAGCGGCTGTGACTAGTTTTAGGTTTTAATATAATAAAGTTGAAACTATTATAGCATTGAAAATTTTAAGTCTTCGGCCAAAACTACACGTATTCAATGCGGGAAGCGGGACGCAACGCCAGAGCGTCTGCAGCGCGGGAATGTTTTGGCTGTAAACTTTGTCGCGTAGATGTACAAACAGCCATAGTCATGTTTTATATAAAGTATACAATAGGAAAATTAATATGTTTATATTATAAAAGTAAATTAACGAGAATTAAGCGGATTCATTTGATCTAGAAATTTCGAAAAAGTATTACGAACGTTGTTTTTTTAATACATGCAATATGTATATATTTATATTGTACTGAAAATACGACGCCATATCACACACAAAGGAGCAAATTACCTCAGTTTTATTTAAAAAAATCTGTATGACAAAATCCACGAAAAAAATGCCATAAAATGTCATTAACACTGTTAAATGTCAACAATATTTTAAACATGCTATAAAATTTAAGCTTGTTATATTTTAGCCACTTAGCATATATCATGATTGAAACAGGTTTAATAATGTTTTCCTCATTCATTATCTTGTTCCGGCACAATGTATTTTAAACCGACGAAAAAAAGGAGGTGTTTCTCAATTCGACGCGTATATTTTATATTTTTTTATTTATACGCAAAACATTTTACTGAGTGGTCGGATTTTAATGTTTTTTATATTGGAAAGTCCGTTTGCATGAGATTTTTTTACTGTGGAAAAACATTTTTTACGTATATGATCGTGATGATAGTGGTTTGAAATATATGATCAAGATTTCTTCATAAATTAATTGCTGATATCGTATCAGTACATTATAGCCTCTCAAAAAAAAACTTTGTTAATATGGTTTTAAAGAAACTTAATTATTTCCACTACAGTTTTTCAGCGATTAATTTTTTTTTTAATTTAAATAATAAAAAAAATCCAGACAATTCGCGCAACAACATAGCCCCGCGGTAAGCTCTAAGCTTGTGTTACGGGTACTAGATATCTAATATACTTTATATAATATAATATTTTTAAATACTTTATTTAAAAATATTATATTAATTTTTTTGTTAAATTTAAATAATAAAAAAAATCCAGACAATTCACACAACAACCTAGCCCCGTGGTAAGCTCTAAGCTTGTGTTACGGGTACTAGATATCTTATATACTTTAAATAATATAATATTTTTAAATACTTTCATTCCGTTCTTTCATATGTTATCCTCTATCTTTTTATATCAACATACTCGTACGTAATTAGTGTGATAGGGCAAATTTCACAAAAGCCAAATATAAAATATACTAAGCATTGGTATGTTACGTCAGGAGCATAATATATATAAGACACAGTTCTATATTTTAGCCATTGTCTAATTTACTCGGAGATGGTGAAACAGGCTCGTAGTATCTAACACACTACACGTCACATGACACACATTCACATGGGAGACTAAAAAGTTTCACGTTATGCGTAACGGCAAACCAGTACATCACGTATTGACATTAAACTCGTGCGATTTCGTCAGCACGTTAATAGCCCCAACAACGACATGAAATTTGAATTAAGTAATTGGGTAGTAAAAGAGGCTATCTGATAGGTTGCAGTTTTTCATCAAGTTATCACTCGTCCGCCAAGTTATCACTCGTCAGCCAAGTTATCACGCGACCGCCAAGTTATCAACCTAACACAGACGCAAAGGTTTTAATTTTCTTTAATTATTCCAGAAAAAAATTCGCGGCCAGTCGGGTACTATGATCCAGATAAACTCAGCTACGGGGATGTTGATCGTCTATGGCCTGGGCCCGTACCTTTCTTATGTGACTATGAATGTGGTTATGACGGTCCTAGCTATAGGGGCCTGCATACCACTGTTCTTTCTACCTGAGAGCCCGTTCTTTTTATATACGAGAGGTGAGTTACGTGAATATTTATGGTTAGTTCACACAAAATTATGAAAACTCCAAAACTAAGTAGAGGGTTTTACCAATGCTTTCAAATTGCTATAAGATTGGTCGAATCCGCAATCACTTAATAGTTCCACAGCATCCGTTGCATATTTTGAGAATAAAATATCTTATATACAAGGTGACACCAAATGGATGTACTAAGTGACATTACTATGTCTCAATGAGTACACTTAAACTTGAAGAGATAATCTTTACGCTAATTTAAGCAATTTATTGATAGCAATGATCAGATACTGACGTACAATTAATTGCACAAAACGCCGCATATAATGAGAAGATAAACCGATAACAATTCAAAACAATATATGAAAACCCAGTCATTCCACCCAGCGAAAATTTCATGAACTTATCGGTGTGGATCTATGCTGTAATTTTATTACACCATACTTTTAGATATTACACAATGCCAATTTTATTTAAAAAAAAATTGTACATACTATTTCATATCGCATCATACAGAACGCGTCCGTTTCCCCGTATAAGTGATTTTGAATATTGCTGTTCGAAATACACAACATACGTCTGTTCTTTAACATAATAACATGTTGCAAAAATTCAATATTCTGTTGACTAATCCATCCTCATCTTATTTATCATAATAAAGAAATATCAAATAAAACGTAATGACTAACAATCACAATATGTTCCAGGAAAGATAAACCAGGCGACTCAAATATTAACATTCCTACACGGATCAGACGACGCAGCGAACGCCGAACTAAAAGAATACTCAAGTAGAATTCTCGACGAAGACGTGGTCGTTGAAAGAACAGCTATTTACAAAGACAAAGTCGTACTAAAGAGTTTCCTAATGGTGTTCCTGCTATCCTGCGTACAACCTCTCCTGGGATACGCAACAGTACATTACTTCCTACAGCCGATATTTGAGACGGCGCATACGACGATAAGCCCAGAAATGTCTTCGGTGATGCTCGGGGTGTTCCAAATGTTCGCTTGCTCAACGACGTTCATGTTGACGAATAAGTTCCCGAGAAAAATCATTTTGGGCACCACCATGATCGCTATGGTTATGGGAAATGTAAGTATAATGATTAATATATTAAGAATTTGCATCAGATAAAGTATATTTTGTAAATTTTAAAGATTTTTGTTTGGCTATGGTGTTGTACTGCGTGTTACAATGATTCGGGTGGCCGTCTTTTGGAAAACAAGTCTATGTTGCATCAAAAGATAAAAAAGAACGAGGTCAGGCCAGTAAAATGGAGTAAAAAAACCCAAAGGAGATTTTTTATACATAAGACTAGATTACGATTCTAAATAGTTTAAGACTGACAGAAAACACAGCTCGTATTGTAATATTAACATTATTAATAAATTCGAACATACACAATGTTGACCATTATTTTAACACGAAGACCCCAAGTAATAATAGGGTGAGTGAAATAATTAATTAATAATTAATTTAATTGAAGTATCATTAAAAAAATACGTCAATCTGTATATAAAGTAGATATAAATTAAATTATCGCCTAATTCAATCCGAGTATATTTATACTCAGATTGAATTGGGCGATAATTCGTGAATAGGTGTCATGACTAGTAGTAATATTATTTAGTCTTGGAAGTAATACAATATGTTATCTGGGTCGAAATTTAATCAACTTTTCAATGGATTTTTTAATTCACACTCTCAATAATCTTGACTTGGGTAAAGTATATAGAAGGAACATTAATAGATAAAAACATTAAGTCCGCAAGAATTCAATTTTTTTTATATTATTTCTTTTTTTTCAGATCGGTCTGGGTTTATTCTTCACTCTTCGAGAAAACGGCAATGAAATATCGGGCTTCCTGAACTATCTCCCACTTTTATCATCTGCTGTTTTGATTTACGGATTTAATGCGGGTAATAATAATAATAATTCTTTATTGCGCACACAATTATAATACAAACATAACAATAGTATTCTTAATACTATGCGACAATTGGCGGTCTTATCGCTCAAGAGCGATCTCTACCAGACAACCTTGAATGGATAGGATCATTGAGACATTAAAGGGGATCTGTGTGCGAACATGAATTAATTATAGATACCTACAGGATTATATATAACAAAAGTGACTAAAATAAACCTACATAAATGTAAATATACATAGGTAATTTTATATTATATTATGATAATACAAGGTGGGGTACACGCAACTAGTATCCTTAATTCTAGTTACTTGTACCCCAGTTTTGTGGCACCTTGTACTCGTACAACCATTTATTTATGTTGCTCTTTTTATCCAATACGAGAAGCATAATATCAATAATTATTATTTTACTGTAGATTTATTTATTTTAATAGTATTTGTTGTATGACCACCTACAACAATTTTATCGTATTGAGACCATGTTATGAAATAAAAATATAATAATATAGAATCTCAGGAAAAAACTAATAAGATCTAACCAAAACTCAGTTTCTAATATAATTAAGTTACTAAACAGGCTTGATATTGTTGTCAATACATTTAAAACTACCTATATCTTCAGGTACCAGCCCTGGTGGGGCTCATTCGACACCTATTTTACTGCTGGGTAATATGCCCCACTATTTCTAGATAGTCGGGCTAATTACACTGCACTTCTTGTGCTATAGATAGACGATGCCACATGGTGGGGAAAAGTGGAACAATTCAGTATTTCAAGTTTTCAACATGATTTATTAATTCTTCTTATCCTGTTTGTATACTAGTCTGACCGGTTTTTAAATGAACGACTTGATCTAAATTTGTAGATATTTTTTGTAGATTAATTTATTAACAAATAAATTTAAAACCACAAATAACAAGGTATAAATATAAACAATTCAGCTATTAATAATTTATCAGGAATAAATTTGGCATGCAAGTTATAGATTGAGTTGAAGTATACAGTTCATTTTATTTCCTCGCCTTGTAACAAAATTATTATTATTATAATACTTTCCTTATTTACTTGATAGAAACATAGAAAATACTTTAATACACTCACCAAACAAAGAAACAATACAATAAGAAAATAAAAACTATACCTAGAATGGGCGGTCTTATTGCTCAAAGCTATTTCTTCCAGGCAACCGCGGATAGAGAGAAAAATTAGAAAACGTAATAGACGGTGGTTTTATCATACATAATTTAAAATGCTTAACCTTAAACTAGCCTTAATATACACCCTTAATTACATTCACCTTTACGCTACAAGAGATGAAAAACATCTGTCATACATTTACTGTAAATTTTTTGTTTTTTACGTGAATATGTTCCAATTAGTTTTATAATAAGTTTCGTTAATTCCAGGTATGGGGTCCTTGTTCTGGATGCTGTTAGCTGAACTGCTATATGGGCCAGTCCGAGCTCATGGGATCTCCCTGGCTGTATTCCTGACGTCAATAGCCAGTTTCCTAGTCAACCTGACCTTCCCAGCTATGTCCAGGGCAATTGGAATAGGAGGTTCCTTCTGGATATACTCCGTCAGTTGTCTCCTCACATACCTTTACATCAAATTCTTCATACCAGAGACAAGGAATAAAACCTTCTCCGAGATACAAACGGCTTTAGGCAGACAGAGCCAACTTATACCGATGGTCACGAAGAAAATGTTAAAATGATGATTTGCGTATTACTACCTGGATTCACAGTTATGAGAAACTTGTATAGTTTCGGATAATAACTTATATAGATAAAGTTTTATCGAGAATGATCTTAAACAGTTTGAATTATCAAAATCATAGATTTTCTAGCTCTCTCTCGTTTGTTGTTGTATTATAAGACTAATGTTTTAAAGTGTGAGCGACAATAGCAATTTAGTTACATTACTGGATGTGACTTTTTTATTTTTGTAATTTCAGTCAATATATTTATTTTGTAAGTGTTAATAAATACAAGTTCTAATAGGAAGCTGTGAACAGCTATTTAAAAAAGCAAGGAAGAAGAAGGATAAAATACGATTAAATAAGGCTATTTATTATTACCAATCATCATCATCATCACCTTATTAACGTTCCCACTGCTGGGACACAGGGACTTCTCTCTTGACGAGAGATTAGGCCTTAATTCACCACGCTGGCCAATGTCACTTGTCCTTCATATTCTTTAAAGTTCTCAGAACATGCCGGTTACCTCACGATGTTTGCCTTCACCGTTAAAGCACATGTTTAAAAGCGCACATACATTTTTCAAGAAGAAAAAACCTGTGCGTGGCGGGGTTTGAACCTAAGACCTTCGTCTAAGTCTAGTGAGCTCCCACTAAGCCAACTTGGCTTTTGCTTATTACCAATCAAACAATATAAATGAATGCTTGTTTAAACAATAACTTGCACAACTTTTTACAGGAATGTGAAATAAGCCTGATAATTATGAAAATTTAAACGAAATTTATTTATCAGTTGAAAGATTATTTGAAAACAGATTAATTAATTATATTATATAAGAATTTTAGAAATGATTCGAATAAAGTTTTAGTTTTATAACGGATTTTTATTCATTCATTCTTTACGTATTCTTTACATAGAGCTTACGTAAAGAATACGTCACTTTTAATTATACAAGGTGTTTCCGATATGGTATATAAAGCGGACAGGGTGTGAATGGCACGCATCAGGTCATATTTTGTTCAACAACATTTCGATTTGGGCTTTTTTTCGGAATAGGGCCTCTTATATTTTTAGCCTAATCTAATCTTTAGGTCATGTTTAGCCTCATGCCATTTGACATATTTATTTTGAATTCTGAAGAGGCAGGTATAAATGCAAAATACAAGCTTTAACCACCGATTTAATAGTGACTATTATTATGATACTGAGATATGTTTCACTTAAATTGATACCTCTCAAGGTATCCAATCTTTCTAAATATAAATCTTCTGTACGTGTGTTAGTCATTGAACTCCTCCTAAACGGCTGGACCGATTTTAATGAAATCTTTTGTGTGTGTTTAAGTGGTGGAGAATGGTTTAGATTCACAATACGGTCAACTAGGTGCGAAGCGGGGGCAGAGCGCTAGTATACGATAAAATTTGATTTTTTCCAACTCACAATAAAATTGGATACACACTTACACATAAAACTTAATTAGCTTTAACTTAACTTAGGATTTACACTTCATAGTGTTAATCTGTATATAAGCAATTTTTTTTCGACAAATGGGCTTGCAAGTTGAAAAACTTCGAACAAAATATGTTCACCTGGTGCGCGCCCTTCACACCCTTTACACTTTATATAACATAATACAAAACACCTTGTATATAACAAGAATACCAACAACCTTATAATTACTACAGCTTATCAAATCTGAAATCAGTTATGATCAGATATCACTACAAAATGCCATGACCACTAAAGGAACTATTTCACTGTAGCAAATTAATATTATAAATTTGGAGGTTTTGTCTGTTCACGTCCGTAAGTGATAAACCCTCTGAATCCTTACACGTGACCTCCGGGAGGTGCTAAGAACAGTCTCTGGTGGTAGGCTTCGGCTGCGGCTTGTCACCACCCTCCGGGCTGGGCCAGTGCGTGAAGCGTTTTTTTTTGTGTTTCGTAATGTGGTCCGGAGAAGCCATCTTCCCATCTTAGACCACATCGTCACTTTACATCAGGTGAAATTGTGGTCAAGTTAAGGCTTATCCAGCATAACAATAACCAGTCTTTCTCCACGTTTGTAAAAAGCTTTTATTTCTACCGAACTAATTTATTATTCGTATGGACTCCGAGACTCGGGTAAACAAAATTATGTTATTTCGCGTAGTTTCACTATTTTCAAGATTTCCGGCTTAAAAGGTCATGTGTCTCTTATGATGTTCATCGTTCGAAAAAGGTGTGAATGATAGGTCATCATAATCATATAAAAAATTAGTTTATCGTTATGTTAATTACTTAGCGTCAGACTAAAAAATAATAATATAATAAGTGAAATGATATTAAGGGAAAACCGGACACGCATACTAAAGTGAAACATGATTAGAGTAACATTGTAATTACTTAAGCATTTGGAGCCTGACTTTACAAGTGGTATGTATTTTTAAGTTTAACTAATAAGGCGGTAACCTTCTACACTCCATTTTATGAATAATAAATAATAATTTTTATTTGTAAGAAATCTTTGTAAAGTTTAGTAATTTGTAAAATTACTTGTTTGGATCTTCTTAAGGATATTAAGTACATTTTTTTTACCTTTAAAACAATAATACCTTCTTATGTACTCTGTTCTGTAATAGTTAAATAAAAAAATAAAATGTTTTTATTAGTTATATGGCGTGGTCATAATAATCTTTTTGTATACAGGCTGTAACAAAAGTTTCGGTCAGTGGTCAGTATGGGAAGGTCTGAAATTATAAGACATAGGAAGATTTGTTCATAGAAACCATTAAACCTATATTAGAAAAACGAAAAAAAAATACTTTGCTTGCAATTGAACCCGACTTTTTGAAAAATAAAAATAAAACTTTATTTTATTTGATCGATTATGTAGGTCATTAGAACAACATTTTAATTTTTAATATTATGAATCATGATGTCTTAAATAAAAAAATGCTTTGTTTTCTAAAACGTTAATTTATTTTATGAAGATATATGTGACGGCGAGACGTCCTGGTTCTCCATTGTAGTGTGTTTGTAGTAGCATAGAATCAACCTATAATGTCCGATGGCGTGAGCGGGCGCTCGCGCCACTCGATCGCGCGATGTTTACCTGCGGCCGGTACCGGTCGGTGTTAGCCGACCGGTCTAACAGCCAATCGGGTGGCCGCAGGTGGAGGGGTTGTTTACGAGTTGCACTGCTATTTAAAGTACAGTTCCAATAGTCCGGGAGACATTCTTTCTTTGGCTTCTGCTCTGTGCAAACGCTGTCGGAATTACTAGTTGACTTTATCTATATCTTTGTTAAACTGAGCCTCAGATTATTTGTGTGATTGATATTGTTCGATTAATCCCGTAATGAATTACTATTCAATGATATAATCTGTTTAAATCACTATGTCAAACCTTTCACCTACATATGTATATATAGAATAAATTTTAGATTCTGAATTTTGTTAATTAAAATGATATTCTAGTCTAAAGAGTAAGAAAATAGATAGATAGAAAATTCTTTATTACACACACCAATAAACAAAATACAAAATTATTAATAGTAAAACTAAACCTAGCATGAATAATGGGCGGCGGTCTCATTGCTTAAAGCATTTTCTTCCATACAACCTTTGTATGGAAATAATTTAATTCAGGAAGGTTGTGTGATTGTGTTGTGTTTGGGAAGATTAAGAGAAGACACATTGGAAGTTTGACTGAGTAAAAAAAAATAATTAAGTAAACGCTAAGTAAATCAGCCAGATGTTATGTTTCGGTACATTCAAAATTTAAATACTAATACGAAAAATCCTCGAAAATTATTTTATAGAGGAGAAATGAAAAGATTGACCGTTACTGAGGAAAAACATAGAAAAAACTGTAATTTGTGTCAATGCCAACCATTATAAGAATGATAATTTTTCAAGAAAGTAATATTTTTGGGCTTTGTGTTCTTTTGCATATTTGTTTGTACCACAGCTCTATTCATTATTGGCACAACGCTTTCTTGATACATCAGTTTTGTAACACCCTGTATGTACTCGCTATTAATCATTACGTATCTACCATATCTTAATGTATAATAAATAGCCCGGTACAAGAGTTGGATCATCAGTTGTGATTTATAATTAAATGATAAATCAATAAAAATGTTGAAATTACCTTTTTTAAGTCCTTTAATGAGACAATATGCGTGTGTGGAAATAGGTGAGTTTAAATAATTAAAACAACAATTAATTAATTATTAGGGCACTCTCAGCCGCGGGCACAGTGTTTTCTTGGACCACAACAGTTAATATGAATTGTGATAGCCAACCCGCCTGCCGAGCACCCTGGCAAGACATCCTCATTGTGATTCGACAACCGGAACGAAGAAACCATAACTTAGCAGTCATAAACCTATCGACTGTCTCTATAAGTCTGCAACAGTGAGTCTACTTGCGGTTCAAGAGGTTTGATTCCGAATAATTAGAGTTTGAATGTTTTGCAAACACTTTTTCCTTAGTCGTAGCCACAGAACTAGATTTTTTTTGCTAAGCACAAAGAAACAAGGAGGGTGAGAGCGAGAAGTCCTAATTCCGTTCAAATTGCCAGAGACAAAATGAGGCAGTAATTGAAGTATAGAATGTGACAGTTTTTCTTGCTAGAAGCCTCTACCCTTAGAGTATCTATCTATGGTAACCTCTACCGTAGTGATTATATACTCTCTGGCCTCTACGTCATTTGTTTTGTTTACAGTGCGGTGATTTTTGTGTATGTTAATTTTCAGTGCAAATAAACAAATATAGTGAACATGTCCCATAACCGACGGTAATGTTACAAAAACAATAATCCGTTTAATATACTTTTCACACAAGTAAGTAATATTTCGCTATTGCAATACCTTTGTTACCTTCGAACCTTGTCTCTTCTCAGAAATAGTTTCTAGGAAGAACAAATTCTTAGAGCTTGAATAGTATTTTATTTACATTAAAAAGATTGTTAATAATTGATTTGAATTTTTGCTCAGAAAAGTATGGTCACTGTAATTTATTAGATTCCATTGTTGTATTCAACATAGTGATTTGCGATGAGAAATACTATTTGCACAAATCATAAGTAAATGCACACATCACCGAGCAGATTTGTATGTGTAGGTACGATTCATTTCGAACACCTCAACAGCATCAGCGATTTGCCTTATTACAGTATAGAATGTAATTGACTTATATACAAATGTAATTGACGTGTAAATCTTGTATTATACGAAATAAATGATTTTATGATTTTATTTTATGTAGGTCGCACGGTTAGTACCTTAAACCGTGCGAATCTACGTAAGACAGTGCTTAATGAGCGTTCATCCGCGTCGCACTCATTATCATTAGAGTCGTAAATTACTTATAAGCAATAAATCTATTGTAAAGTGATTTCGGCTCTATTAATTAGCATCATCTAAGGAAGAAGCTAGCGCGATTTCCTACAATATGATTCTTGTATATACTTCTATGGTCCTAGCTTCGACCAATTATGTCTGAGTGTTTTCCTATCTCTATATACAACACAATAATGAAATAGCTACAATGTAATGTATGGTACTTATATTAGATGTGTAGTACAGTCAACAGCAAAAGTAGGTGATCTAATTCACCGTTCCAAAACATCTTCTAGCATCTCGCGTCAGATGTATCAAGTTTACCAAGGTGTCATTTTCAAATGAAGCTTTAATTAGTCAAAAGCAAATGATTATAATAAAACCGAGGATCGAACTAAATGTTATCACTTATGAGACGTTATTTGTTTCCTTACTTCTAACAAACTTCGTTTACTGAATATTGCATTTTTTGGATCCTATTTCATCAGTTTCTTTTGCTGTTGACTGTAAATGTCTACACCAACTGAGAGCTGACCATGGCGATATTATGTCGCTATATATAGATTGTTAAGCAATTTACTTAACTACGACTTTAAAACGAAAAAAATGCGTGTTGTGTCTAGATGTACCTTCACTTAACCCGCGGTTTTTTAAGAATACTAGTGTTTTACGCTACAGGAATGTTAGTGTTTTATAGATTTGCCTGTGGGAATAACGTACTTAGTTTGTTAATAGCCCGCGGTTAAATAGCCTAAAATGCAATGTCACAGTGAAATATTTTTAGAACTAGTCTAGTTCCTGAGATAAAAGTAATAAAACAAACAAATTCTTCAGCTTCTTAATATTAAGCATAGGTTTAGAAGCTAGATGATGAAACTTTTAATAATGTATGAAGTTTAATAATAAAAACAAATGAATATTTCGTCTGAGCAGTACTAAGGTCACTAGATGATCTTGCATAGCCTTTGGCGTGGATTTAAACAGGTTTAAAACAACTTAATCATATTAAAACGACAAATTCTTGAGAATTTACGTCTGATTTTTCTTAAGCATCCTGATCCTTATGTATGGAGGTTAATTAGGGCCTCTTCCACCATCTTCAAGTAAAGTAAGAAAATATAGAGCAATTTAGATCAGTCACAAGTGACAAAGGCCATCGCCTGAAAACACGTGTAAATTCAATCGCCTGAAAACACGTGTAAATTCAATTATTTAGTACGATGGCCAAGTCTCAATATATTTTAGAATAGATAAAACATTAAAGAATTTTAATATTGATATGCGTCACTATAAGATGCTGTTAATTATTATGTAACAACTTAATGCTTCGAGTACGGAGATTCCAGACACAATTGAATTTCAATTGTTATGGACCACGTTCGTGGTCTTAGCGACTGGACGTACTAAGACAGAAAGTCGCATAAGTAGAGACTGAATAAATTAATAACGGACTTGGTATTACATGGATCTCACAACTTTTTACCGCAGAGTTGCGCGACTTGGTTTTTTTGACAAGTATTGTTTTTGATGGGATTTCTTTTTAATGTTTCCAGTATTGCTAAAAGTGATGCTGCTGGGCATGAGCTCAACATGGAGTTCGCCGATGCTGGTTAAACTGTCGGATGTGGACCAGTCTCCCCTCTCGCGACCAATCACAGAGAACGAAGGAGCTTGGCTCATTTCCGTATTGCCTTTAGCCGGTTTAATAGGTAAGTTCAAAGTCAAAGTTAAAGTGAAAGTCAATACATTTATTTCCTTAGAAGCACGGGGCATGGAGGGTTATCTGACTAACTACCTATTTTCGAACGACTACCGTGGTACAGATGTGCTCGCTCGCATCGCAGTTGGTCTTGGGTGAACAAAGTCTACTAAAAGTGTACTTAAAGCACTTGGGTGAATTAAAGTGAAATGTCCCCGCCGCCCGCGAGCGTTAGCGTTGACTTACTCCGTGTTTCCGCGTTAAATAAATCGCATTATTAGCAAAATGTCTAAAAATATACTCGAAAACTTAGTACGGGAGTTGCAAAACACGGTGCTAATACTAGTGAATAAAGTTGATTCATTGGAATTACGTATATGTGAACAAAATACAACAATCAACAAACTAATTCCGAAAAGTGCAATTCGCAAGTCACTGTCGACCCCCCCGTGTACCACGACATCGCCGACCGCTGTTCCAACTCAGCGACCCGTTCGCAATGCGCGCGCGCAGGCATCGCTCGCTATCGCAGGATTGGTGAGCGGAGCGAAGAAACGCAGCAATGTATGCGCAACAAAAGCGGAATCGCCGATTACTAGTGGTGTTACAGATAACTTAGTACCGGCATCGTCAACCAAAACTTGTAATTTAGAGAAAACTAAAGACAATCGAGAGATGCCAAAGACTGCAACAAGATCAACTGTGTTGAGTGCTCATCATGACATAGAATGGCAAGTCGTCAATAGAAGAAAATCTCCCAAAAATTCGCAACGTAATATCGTTGCTGGTACTGGGTCTACTTGCACCGAAATTCAAGCAGCGGTGAGAACTAAATATATTCAAGCTTGGTCTTTCAAGCCAGACACAACGTCAAGGCAGGTACAAACTTTTCTACAAAATATTGCCGACGCTACATACACTGTTGAAAAACGGAGTATCAGATCAGAAGCTCATGCATCATTCGTCATCGGAATGCCAGAAAGCGTGTACGATGCAGTGACAGCACCGTCAGCCTGGCCTCCCCGGGTCTACTTCGCCGACTGGTTTCTCCACCGTCCCCGCGCGCAGCGGGGCAGCGCCGGAGCCGCCGGGACCGCCGGAGCCGCCGGGACCGCCGGAGCCGCCGGGACCGCCGGAGCCGCCGGGACCGCCGGAGCCGCCAGGACCGCCGGAGCCGCCGGGACCTCCGCCAGCGCGTGATCCACCTACACGGCCTACGAGTACATCACTTGTTGTGTGTCACCAGAATATATGTTCGTTGGATAATAAAACACAACAACTGGAAGTGTTATTGCATGATGATTTAAAATGTGATGTTTTAGCCCTTACCGAACATCATCTAAGTGAAGCTAAGTTAAAAACTATTTATCTAACTGGATACACTTTAGTATCATATTTTTGTAGATCGGCAACCAAACATGGAGGTTCTTGTATCTATATTAAAAATGAGGTAAAAGCTATTGAATGTAAGGAATTAAAAGACATGTCAGTTGAACGTTTTTGCGAGGTGTCTGCAATTGAATTAATTGATTTTAACATTGTGATTATTTGTGTTTATAGAACTCCATTAGTAAGCTCGTTAGATTTCTTAACGCACCTGGAAACCCTATTCAATCGAGCCTGTAATAGTGACAAAAGCGTCCTAATTGTAGGTGATTTTAACATAGATTGGTTAAGTGACTTATGCTCCATAAGAAAACGACTAAATGATCTTTTATCCGTGCATAATATGACTAATGTAGTAAATTTCCCGACACGCGTTCAAGGTGCCTCGAGTAGCTGCCTTGACCACGTTTATACGATTATGACAAGCGGGTCGGTGGAAGCCGCGCCCATTGTCAGTCGCTGTAGCGACCACTATGCTGTAAGAGCGGAACTGCAATGTGCGCGCGCGGCGCTACCGCCCCTTACAAAATTAACACGCCAATACTCATCGGCGAATCGAATGACATTTAAATCCGCATTATTCAGTATTGACTGGGAAGTAGTTTTTAGCAAGCATTCACAATCCTTGAGTGAATTAGCAAAATCTATCGTTAACATAATTGTGAATAAATTTGAAGTGTGTTTTCCTTTCAAACGAAGAAATATCAAGAAACATACATGGGTTACCAATGAACTTATAGGTTTGAAAAGTCTACTCTATGATGTCATAAAACTTGATGAAAAGCACCCGGATCAACAGTTAAAACAATTTATTGATCAATTGAGTAGTCAGTATGATAATTTAATTAGAACACAAAAGTATGAGTACTATAAAAACATAATTAGCAACAGCCGAAACAGCCATAAATCCATATGGCAGATTGTGAATCTCGAAAGAGGAGTAACTAAAAAAACCTTAGTTAGCTTTACATGTACTCTTACTAACGCTGCTGGAAAAAAGTTTGAATCCCCCGAACTAGCCGCCAATGCCATGAATGAAAGGTTCGTAACTGCGGCTGCGACGTGCGGCGCGCCACGAGCCCAGCTTGAGCGGGCTAGCGCCGCTCTGGTCGCTGCAGGTCCACCCTGTAAATTTTCTATTAGACTAGCTCCCTTTACTGCGCTTGAAGTATTTCATATTATGACTTCACGAATTCCTAAAAAACCAACGAAAGATATTTTTGATATATCGATGGAAATATTAAATTACGCCGCCGACGCTCTAGCTCCATACCTTTCTAGGTTTTTCAATATGTGCATGGAAACAGGAAACTACCCAGATACGCTTAAAATTAGTAAAATTTCCCCTCTTTTTAAAGGGAAAGGGAAACGAACGGAGATTGATGACTATAGACCTGTTGCTATAATCCCCGCAATCGCGAAGATTTTCGAAAATGGCTTAAGTTCGCGTCTAAGTGATCACCTCGCGCTATCAAACGGGTTGACTGAGCGTCAATACGCCTACCGCCCAGGGCACTCGACAACGTCCCTCGCTCGCGAAGTGATACGACGTGTGATAGAGGCTTGCGAAAATAAGCAGCAGGTCGCGCTACTCTGCTGCGACCTATCCAAGGCTTTTGACGTCGCGGACCACGGGGTCCTGTCACGAAAGCTCCAACACTATGGAATAAAAGGTAAGGCGCACGCTTTATTTACTGACCTACTTAGAGACCGATCTCAGGTAGTAGTGGCAGACGGTGGCCAAACTCGCTCTACCCCATTAGGTACCACAATAGGAGTAGCACAGGGATCATCAGTCTCAAATATTCTGTTCTCGATCCTACTGAATGACCTACCTATGCACGTCACAAAAGGGGAAGCGTTTATGTACGCGGACGACGTAGCCGTAATAGTGGAGGCTCAATCTTTTGATGAACTCGAACACAAACTTAACCAAGCTGTTCTGGAAGTGGCTCAGTGGTTTGCTTGGAATGGTCTCGTACTCAACCTTAAGAAGACACACTTCATTCATTTCTCTATGTCAGGTCGACAAACGAGAAACCTGTCAATATCGCTAAACACGACAACGGTGGCACAAGTGCCCTCATCCACTTTTCTAGGCTTCGACATCGACCGTGGCTTGACCTGGAGCTCACACATTGAGAAGCTATGTGCAAGGCTCGGCAGCGCGTGCTTTGCCTTGCGAAGGTTATCTCGCGTGGTTTCTGCAGACCTGGTACGAACGAGTTACTTTGCAACGGTGCATGCACTCTTGCAGTACGGCGCGGAACTATGGGCACGTGCGGCGGACAGAGAGCGCGTGTTCCGAATGCAAAAGCGTGCTGTGAGAACGATTGCAAGAGTCGCTTGGGACGCACCTGCAAAGGCACTTTTCATATCTCTAGGTATTCTAACACTACCTTCTATCTTGATTTTTCAGATAGCAGTGTATGTGAGAGAACACCAAAATGATTTTGCCAAGCGAGGCGACGGACACACGTTTCGTTATTTTACGCGCGGAGCCCAAAAACTTGCATCAGTCCCACACAGATTGGCCAAATCTGAAAGGCTGACCCATGTGATCGGTCCTGCCGTGTATAATCGACTTCCGGAGCATATAGTCACTGCACCCAGTTTATTAACATTTAAAAATAAATTAAAATTATGGCTGATTGAGCAGGCATATTATAAATTTGAGGAATACATAGAAGTAAATTAATAAATTAAAAATAAAATTAAATATGTATTAAATTTAATGACTGTAGTGTAACTACTTTAACTATAATTAGTTTTATTTTTATAATTATTATTGACCATTTATACATTATGTAAATAAGAGGTAAATGTAATCTTTATATTGTTATGAATTTGGATTATTTTATATTATACCTAATTATTTCTTGTATTTTAAATTATTATCTTATCTAAATTTGACATGTAATTATGAATTATTACCAATAAAATGACTATCTGACTATCTAAATCGGGTGAATTATGTATAAGGCCCCAGTTTTTATACTCAACATTCAGAAATCTACCAATAAGGGTTGAATTTTAGTAGTAATAATAAAAACAAAACTGAAGTCAACATTATTTATTTATCATACATTTACATTACATATTTATCTTTATGCATTTTTTTGTTTTTTTTTTAAATTTTATTTTTGATGTTTCTAAGATTTGTAAATCCAATTTTGTATCATGTATCGAGATTGATATATAAATAAAAATAAAACTTTATATTGTTACCAATAACAGTAGTTAGTACGTAATAACAAAATCAGCATGTGCCATAGCAATGGTCGTGCGTGGAAATTAATTACGTCGCCACAAATGTTATGATTATTTATTGATCTAAAATCTTATGTTCGACTGCCATTATCTTTCAAATGGCTTAATCCGGTATTTAAGAAAAATAGCTAAGAATACTTTAGATTATCTTAGATTTCAAGCCAAAGAAACAGAATCGGAATCAATCGTTCTCGAAAAAAAGGGGGCGAAATAGGGAAGGGACTACAAAAGCCGCACGAAACTTATTTTTTTATTTCCTCTGGTGTCTCAGCTGAACGAATTTGAGCATATTTGGAGGTCCTCACTTTTTGCAAGCTTAACTACCTTTAGGGCCTCCTCTAAGTAATAGATCAAAAGTATTGTTGACTAAAGTTATTCAGTCACAAGTCTTTATCGGGGGAATTCAACTAGTCATTAAAGAGAATTGTCTGATTACCAACCAATGTCAAAATAAATAAATACTCCCAAAATTTAAAGTCAACTTAAAACATGTTGTCAATGACCGATAGAAAGGACGAATTTATCAGATTTTTAATGCCGTTTCTAATGTATTTATATTACTATATATATGTGGTGATTTAATGAGTTTGTATAATTGTAATATGGCAGACTTTTCTTCGGTTATCACCTGCCAAGTGTAAGAAAAAATAAAATAAAAAATAAATATTTCCGAACTACTCACAGCATCACCTAACCCCAAACTAAGCAGAGCTTGTACGATGGGTGTGTAAAGGTGCGTACGGATTGCGCGTACCCTGGTACGCGTACTCAGTTTACGCGTATCCGGAACGCCTAGTCCATACCTGCAGCTACGCGTTCACTCTTGGGGTACGCGTACCGCGCGAGCCAACTCGCAGCGCGAGCCACCGTCAGTCGGTTTTTGGTCGCGCGTCAAAGAGGACGCACGCGGCCGGCTACGCTATATTTGGACGGCAAAATGAATAAACACGCGTGTTCTTCGAGTTTCAATAATTTCTCGGAGTCATGGCGAATGACTGGGGCTCGCGGAGCGCTCTGGATCGATTGACCTCGCGTACAGGTTCGCGGCGGTCCGTACAAGAGCTGTACGCGTATCCAATGTACGCGTGGACAACTACGCGTAACACAGGAACGCGCTATCCGTACGCACCTTTAGATGACTGATATACTACATAGATACATTTTTTTTTTGTAAATACATACATATGATACATTGAAAACACCCAGACCCGAAACGGGGAATTGTAGATCGTACAAAATCAGGTCCCCCAGAAGAATAGAAAAAAGAAAATAACTAAAAAGAAAAAGTAAGAATATAACTTCAGATAAGTTTTATCTGAAAGTTCAGAAACTGGCC
Organism: Gymnoscelis rufifasciata; assembly: GCA_929108375.1. Taxonomy (NCBI): domain Eukaryota; kingdom Metazoa; phylum Arthropoda; class Insecta; order Lepidoptera; family Geometridae; genus Gymnoscelis; species Gymnoscelis rufifasciata. The sequence goes on along the minus strand of OV815321.1, from coordinate 9,263,934 downwards.
TTTAATAAAAAGGAAAATCGAATATTGGCGAGCCGATCGAGCGGTTTGCCGCGAGAACCGCCGTTTTTAAACGAGATGTAATCATTTGTTTTAGTTCCCTTCTTCAGCAGTATCCTGCAGGATAAGTTGGGTCGCAAGAAGACCATGGTCATATGTTTCGTTCCGCGTCTAATCGCAGGATTGCTCATCACATTCGCCGAGGAATACTGGGTGATACTTGTCGGCCGAACGTTCGGCGGAGTAGCTGATTTCCTGGTTTTGGCTGTCGTGTCAGCGTATACCTCAGAGATAACAAGTGTAAGTCTACTCAATAGAGCTGATGTGCTTTAATTATTTATTGAGAGATAATTAAAATATCATCCAACCATTGTCATTATCCATATTTTGCTAGACAATTTCAATCAATTTATTGATAACGGTTTTATATCAGAGTCATTGACACTGATACAACGATTTTGATAAGTTTCACTAATCAAGTATCAACATTATTATTTTTCAAATTTAATTATTAGCGCAAAAGAATACGTAATGAGTTCAATTAATCAATTTAGTTGTCAAGCCATTTTAATGACTATAGACTAGAGTATTCAGTTTTTAAAATAAATATTGAAATATTAAGTAATTATTAAAGTCTAGGACTGTGTGGACTGCTTCAGTGGCGCGATGGGCGAAGGTCCGCTTGCGGCGCAAGATGTAGCGGGTTCGATTCCCACCGACGGGGACTGTGTTTGTATGTTCTGCAAGCACTTTATCCTTAGTCTGGGTGTTTAATACGTATGATAAAAATAACTATGTTTGTATGTATATTATATGAAGTATATCAGATGTTACGTACCCGTAACACAAGCTTAGAGCTTACTATGGGGCTAGATGTTGTTGTGTGGATTGTCCGAAAATACTTATTATTTTATTTAGGTTAAAACGTAGGCCTATCACGGGATAGGTCCCGTGATAGGCTATGTCAACCGTCAACCGTAACACAAGCTAAGAGCTTACCACGGGGCTAGATGTTGTTGATTGGATTATCCGTAAATATATTATTTTTTTTCATCACTTTATCAGTATTTTTCATCTTTTTTTGTTGCAGAAAGAGATAAGAGGTCAATCTGGGACCATGCTTCAGATCAACTCCGCGGTCGGGATGCTGGTGATGCTCGGCCTGGGCCCGTTCATCTCCTACTTCGCGATAAACCTGCTGATGACGTGTGCCGCTCTCGTTGTAATTGTGCCAGTCTTGTTTCTACCCGAGAGCCCTTACTACTTATATAGTAAAGGTAATAAAAACACGTCCCTATTTCGTTTTCGAAACGTTTTCACTGCTGGGACACAGGAAGTTCTCTATTCATATAAAAAGGGATTAATTGCAGTATAAACGTCTATTTAAATTAGAAATGCGAATGTTGAGATGGATGTGTGGAGTGACAAGGATGGATAAAATAAGAAATGAGTACATAAGAGGAACTTTGAAAGTAGCACCAGTGACAGAGAAGTTGAGAGGAAATCGGTTGGCATTGTATGGACATATTATGAGAAGGGATGAATGTCATGTGACGAAAAGAATGTTAGATATGTGTGTTGATGGATATGTGGGAAGAGGTAGGCCAAAGAAAAGATGGATGGACTGTGTGAAGGATGACATGTGTAAGAAAGGAGTGAGTGTTGAGATGACGAGTGACAGAGGAAAATGAAAGGAAAAAACATGTTGTGCTGACCCCACGTAATGTGGGATAAGGACAAGAGAATGATGATGCAACGTCTATTTAAATTAATAATATTATTTTCGTCTTTGTCGAAGAAAAGATGGATGGACTGTGTGAAAGATGACATGTGTGAGAAAGAGGTGAGTGTTGAGATGACGGGTGATAGAGGAATGTAATCAGAAAACATGTTGTGCCGACCCCACGCGATGTGGGATAAGGTCAGGAAGATGATGATGATTTTCGTCTTTGATCACGTGACCCTAAACGCTAGTTTTCAAAATGGCGTAGTGTACAAAACGGTTGTGTCCTACACCGACACGTGACGTCACACGCGCGACGTTTTGGTGACAACCGTTTTAAAATTAATTGTTGAATTTTTAATGTAATGCATTGTTTTTTCACCGAAATATTCGCTTATACGTTTATTATAAATATCTAGTAAATAAAATAAAAGTTTTACCAACATATTTCAGGCAGGAAAGATGAAGCTATCGAGGTCCTGACCTTCTTCCATGGCTCTGAGGAACAAGCTCACCAGGAATACAACGAATACTCCAACAAGGGTGACGAGGGGCAGGTGACCAGCAAAATGGAGGTCTTAAAGGATAAGACAAACATCAAAAGTTTCAGCATGGTTCTTATATTAGGTAAGTATATTTTCTAGTCTATGTTTGAATATATGTACTTTTAAGTTATTAGTTTAAATAAATGCAAAGTTAAGTAAAATTTACGAACCCGTGCGCTGTCTTCAAAATTTGTTATATTCTCATGGTAAAAGTATCCTTTGTTCTCTCACAATAAGTGGCCTATCCGAAGTTTTATTTTAGTCTGGTCAAAGATTCTGAGAGTTCACAACTCAAAATAATACTTTATTATATTTCTAAAGATGGATTTCGCACAATAAACCTAGGTACTATACCAGGCTCTCAGCTTGGCGCAAATTTCATAAGATAAGCAATGTATAAAAAGAAGGTTTAAAAACTTAAACCTCGTGGTATATTCCTTTTAGAACACGCTCTAAAAGTACGAAACAAGCAAATGTTTAAAGGATAGCCGATAGGATAACTTACAGGTCAAAATCATAACCCTTCTTTTTGCTTTGCCGTAAAATTAAGATTTGGCTTGCTTGGATTGTATTTTTGGTGACTGATCTACTAGCGACCTATTAGCGAGCAATGTTAAGTATTAACCCCAAACAATTTTTTTGACGTGACAACGTCTTATAAATTGGTTTGCCGGGTGACACTTCAAGAAACTGCGTTACGCTCCGCTCACGTTATGCGCTCACAATGAGAGCGAGTGAGAGGCACGCGTCCCTTCCACTCGGGCATGGTTAGCCCGCCTAAGAGCGAGAGAGACAGAGCGAGAGAGAGAGAGTGAGAGAGATAGGCATACACACCGGTTCATGTTCATCCTTCTTCCTACTATACGAATGAATATTCACATTAAAATTATTTTACCACTCAAAGTCGTTGTCACGTAAAACTTTCGCCCGTATACCGACTTTACAGGCAACCAATTTTTTTCTATTTCCAGCTGCTGGCCAACAATTCGGCGGCTACAACGTAGTTAACCTGTACCTGCAAACGATATTCGAGATGGCGGACACCACACTCAGCTCGGAGGTGTCTTCGCTGATCGTTGGACTCATCCAGCTTTTCGCATGCTGTTGTACTTTCTTAATCACTGACCGGTTTGGGAGGAAGCAGATATTGTGTACGACGATTTTGGCGCAGCTTGTCGGAATGGTGAGTTGTTCGTTGTTAAATCGCAGAATCTTCTTTTTTTATGCTCGATATGCCTTCGTTTGACCACAATCTCACCTGATGTAAAGTGACGATGTGGTCTGAGATGGGACATGAAGACCTTGAGGGTAGGAAGGAAGGTCTTTAAAATATGTATGAGTTAAAATAGCTGAATCTTTACACTAAACAACATTCAATATTAAACCTTATAGTTAAATAACTTTCTCCAGTGAAGAAAATGGTATTAAAATCCGTCGAGTAGTAAGAAAATGTTAGCGAACCGAATTCATTCATAATATCTAAGGATTATGTGGACTGCAATAAATTTGTGCAGAAAAAAACCCGGTGCATAGAAGTAATTAATATATATTTTTACGAGTAAAATTCGGAAAATATATTTCTTTACATTTTTTCATCATCATCACCAAATTAACGTACCCAAGGCTGGGCCACCTGCCTGTTGTCATACCTTCATGTTAGTACACATACTGTCAGTTTTTTTCGTTCGGATGCAACAAAATAATAAAAAATAAACATGTTTCAGATCGGATTGGGTATATTCTTCACAATCATGGAAAATGGAACAGAAATAACAGGATTCCTAAACTATATTCCAGTTATTTCTGCCGCCATCGTTATTTTCGGATTTAATGCCGGTAAGTATACAAAACTAGATAAACCCACATACTTAAAGTAATCATATTATCCTGAGAAATTATGATGTAGATATAATATGCAAGACAGAAGCTCTGCCTGTATCCATATTTTTTTTATTATTACAAAAAAAAAACATAAAGACGTAACATGGCGTGATGAAGACAATGCTATTTTTTAGGGGTCCATACCCAAAGGGTAATAAGGGGCCCTATTGCAAAGACTTCGTCGTATATCTGTCTGTCTGTCACCAGGCTGAAACTGATTTTGAGGGATGATGTATTGATGTTGCCGCTTTAACAACAAATACATACAGTAAATAAATATTTATGGGGCTCCCACACAACAAACGTGATTTACATGGTTAAGCAACGTTGCGCGCAGCCAGTACTTGGATGGGTAACCGTTGTGACTGAATCTATTTGCACTTTTAAAAAAAAAATTCACCAATTCACATTGTTTTTGTTTTTCTTAATTCCAAAAAGTGTATACAATGTACACGGAGATAGGTGTAGTATGATTCCATCTCAAACAATTTTAAATTTATTTTTATTTCAGGTCTCGGATCACTATTCTGGATGCTGTTAGCCGAGATATTACACGCCCCAGTACGAGCAATCGGCCTGTCACTCGGCGTATTCGTATCTGGTTTGTCTTTCTTCATACTATCCCTTGCATTCCCCATAATGAACAACAACATAGGTGCGGGCGGGACCTATTGGGTTTTCTCGTGCTTCTGCGCATTCATATGCATTTATATCGGCGTGGTTGTGCCAGAGACGAAAGGGAGGACATTCGCGGAGATACAAACTGCTCTAGGAAGGAAAGAGAAGGTGGTGGACGATGGTGGGAAAGTCTAGGATATATTAGAAGAAGAGAGATTTATTATTTATATCTAGCTGCCTTCGAGATTAAGACAAGATCAGTAGGTCAGAATTTGTTTAAGATATGCGACATACATTATTCTTGTGTGTATCTGGATTAAATTTAAGGTTTCTATTTAGAATCGCATATTCGGGCTAGCTATTTAATATAATATTTTTTATTATAATATTTTGTTGTCAGATGTTTGCTTTTCTGCTTAATTTTTAGTCTGTATAAATGTAGTGAAATGAATTGGACAGTATGAAATTTCCTAGATAGGTACCTACATGTCATAAACAATTGTGTAGAAAAATAAAAAAAATTATTTATCTTTTTTATTAGCAAAGAGTAACTTCCAACAAACCCTAGTCTGTAGAATTACATAAAAACAAAAATATGGAAGTATCTGTATGTTTTTTCCTTGTCTGTGTTTAAATGTAATGTTGTGTTCAATAAAGAGTATTGTATTGAATTGTAAGTATGTATTATGGAAAATTTGTTAGATAGATAATTATAGTTATGTTTAAGATTATATAGACAATTTTAGTTTTAATTTGAAATATATACTAACCCATAAGAAACTTTGTAGTGTTCAAATCTTTTTAAAATACTGACGAAGCTTTAGCTGATGAATTTTATTACTAAAATAAATTGAATACCTTTGTGAATATGTAATGTGTATGACCTATCTAAATGTACAAACTTGTAATTAATTGGGCCAATAAACGAACTGAACTGATTCAAAGGTTCAATTCTCCATTTAAACTGTAGGAACACAATTTCATCGTGCCTACTCGTAATACATTTAAAAATAATTATACATAGACCTCCGTCAAAAAAACATGGAGATTAGACTATAACCAAAGCACGAGGGTTCTATGCCAGAGCCTAGTTCGTAGTTTGACGAGATAATACGGATCAATGAGTTTCGCTTGGGTTTCTAAGATGGACTTTGAAACTGTAGTGACACAGATTAGCAATAAAGTACGCAAACGCGTTTCGTCAATTCAGCTTTTTCATAGTTATGCGGAGCCTCGCCAGTCACTCTTCAAACCTCAGCCGTGTTTAGACATATCCTAATAAGGATTAAATAAATAATATAATTGTAATAACCTGTAACGTGTTAAATGAATAGATTCAGTATAGTGCGATAACTCTTTTATTTCAACCAACCCACATACATAATCATTAAAGACTAGTGAAAATATAAAGTGGAGACCCCGACGTGATTGAACCGATATATTACCCCGACGTGATTCGTTATTATCGTGATTTATATTGTGGGTTGTGTTTAAGTTATCCGTGTAGGAGTGACTCAATTTTAAGAACGCGGCTGAAGTAAATTATAATAGAACAACATGGATAAACAAGCACATTCAGAAAATGCCAACGCAGCAACGCCACGCGGAATGCGCAGTAAGTGATGTCATCCAATGAAACCGCGATCCAGACAACGAAGTTCACAGTCTTCTATAGAAGCGGCATGATATTTTAAAGCCAGCTTATATCTGAGGTGCATTCAATCCTGACGAAAATGGAGTTTGGACCTGCAGATTCACTCGAGGTTTTGCCCGGTTGGAAGAAGCGTTTTTGCCGGAGGATTTGCCCGGTTGGAGGAAGCATGCTTGCCGGAGGATCAGTGCTGGAATTTGAGATATTGGCTCATTCCCACTGCTTGTGCCGAGTGACTGGAATATGTGTAACCCCGCTGGAGACCGAACTTCCAAAAATAACTACAAAATTCAAGATGTAGTGCAAAGTGATTAGAAATAATAACTAGGTTCCGTTCATTATTCTTAAGTGTTGCAAATAATTCAATTATATATAGAACTTGGCGTTATCACGAACTGTAACCTGATACTAGAGCGCACTAACAGTGTAATGTAGCGATCTTGCAACTTAGCGAATTTGCACGTGTGTCTCAGTAATACGAAATTTAATATTTTTTTCAAAATTAGATTTTATTAATTTTTCAGTATTAGAATTATATAAAAAAAAAAATGTGTAGTTTAAAAATGTATTTTTTTGTTAACATACAAAGTTTATTTCATTGTTTATACAACTTTATTAAAAGATTTCATTGTTAAAAATGTATTTTAAAGTTAAAAAAAAAACATGTATGTAATTTTACAAGCTGACTGTACTTTGGTCATTCGAACGAACTTTGATTGTGAAATAACTATGTACTTACCTCTGCATAAATGAATGCGAGCTCATATCGCATGTTGTTTTCAAACGTAAGCATATTTGTGTAGCAGGCATGAGCCTTTGAATTTGTAATGTTTATTGTAATGTTTTAACCTTGAATGTACTATTAAAGTAAAATAATTTTTTTTTTGTAAAAAATTTTGAAAAAAGGGGAGGATTGATGTAGTGACACAGATTAGCAATAAAGTACGCAAACGCGTTTCGTCAATTCAGCTTTTTCATAGTTATGCGGAGCCTCGCCAGTCACTCTTCAAACCTCAGCCGTGTTTAGACATATCCTAATAAGGATTAAATAAATAATATAATTGTAATAACCTGTAACGTGTTAAATGAATAGATTCAGTATAGTGCGATAACTCTTTTATTTCAACCAACCCACATACATAATCACTAAAGACTAGTTTAAATACTAAAAAACCTTTAATGCCCTACAGATTTAAAAAAGTTAAAATGTAATTAGAAAATGTTACTGATAGGTCAAGAGACGCCATTCTATGCTTCAATTCTATTTTAAGAATTGGTATATTCAGACTGTAGCATCACCATAGAACTCTTATCCACGTAATCATTTTGGAATTATAATACCTAAACACATTATTATATTCTTAAATGAAATTATGTAGTTTTGTTAATGCCTAATGTTATAATCATCATCATCATCACCCCATTAACGTTCCCACTGCTGGGACACAGGGACTTCTCTCTTGACGAGAGATTAGGCCTTAATTCACCACGCTGGCCAAGTGCGGGTTGGTGAATGTCACATGACCTTCAAACTATTTTAAAATTCTCAGAACATGCCGGTTTTCCTCACGATGTTTGCCTTCACCGTTAAAGCACGTATGTAAAGCGCACATAAATTTCTCAAGAAGAAAAATCCAGAAGTGCGTGGCGGGGTTTGAACCCACGACCTTCGGAATGAAAATCGAGTGTCCTCCCACTTAGCCAACACGGCTTTTTAATGTTATAATATGTAATAAAAACTCTCTGACTAGTTTGTAACTAAAACTTTGCATACCAACTGGTGAAACATGTTGAAACTGTATTAAAGAACAATATCCTGTATACACATGTTTTTTGGCAAATTAATTATTCAATTCTATTCTAAAATATGTACTTAATATAGTGTGTATGTTATACAGTAAGTATGAGTAAAGGCATAAATTATTATCATTTATGTATGTTAGTCTATAAGGTATATGTTTATAAGGGCCTTAGATGCCTGAAATAAATTATTTATTATTATAAAAATTCAAATAAATTTGAGTCCCGCCTTTTCGGTCACGTGACTGCGCGGGACATCAAACAGCATTACGTTACGTTCAGTATCTACGACAACTTTGATCTAACATTGATCTAATATAAAAATATGAAGGTTTTTATGGTTATTTTGGAGGTTTTGTCTGTTCACGTCCGTAAGTGGTAACCCTCTGAATCCTTACACGTGACCTCCGGGTGGTGCTAAGAACAGTCTCTGGTGGTAGGCTTCGGCCGCGGCTTGTCACCACCCTCCGGGCTGGGCCAGTGCGTGAAGCGATTTTTTCGTGTTTCGTAATGTGGCCCGGAGAAGCCACCTTCTAGGTCTTCATGTCCCATCTTAGACCACATCGTCACTTTACATCAGGTGAGATTGTGATCAAATGAAGATCATAAAAAAAAAAAAGAAGTGTCACTTACCTCGTGTTCTCTGAGCCTCCTCATCAGCTCGTGGTAAGTCCAGGATCGGGCGGCCGCCAGCGACGGTGGGGGAAGTCTCCCCTCCATGCGGTGGAGCCAGCGACGGAGGCAGTGCAGCTGATGGGCGGCTGTGCTTTCTGTATCATACCATTTAAAAATATTATGACTTAAAACGAATAACATACCATGATTTGACATATTTTAAAAAGTTATACCATTTATCATTTTTTTATATATAACTAGCTGACCCGAGCAAACGTTGTTTTGCAAAATGAAAAATAGATGTTGGCCGATTCTCAGTCCTACTCAATATGCTTACAAAATTTCATGAGAATCGGTTAAGCCGTTTCGGAGGAGTATGGCAACGAAAACTGTGACACGAGAATTTTATATATGTATTAGATTTGAATAATGCTAGTGCCAAATTTATTTACTTGCACGCCCAGGATGTCTGGTAGATAATACTTCTAACATTTAGTCCTTCTCTGTACATTGTTTTTTTGTGCACATTGAAATAAATAAATAAAACATTAAATTATGTTTATATGTTTCATTATTTTCATATTATGACCATGGAATATTTACTGCTGGACAATGGATTTCCTACACTATCAGTCATTCCCATACATTAGAATCATACTGTTTATTTAGATGCTTAATACTGAGACACTATCAGTAAAGCTTCAATACCGACACAGTACTGAGGCACTTATTCATGTTCATATTCATTTATTTTAATCAATAGTTTGCATACACAAAACTTAGACAGCACAGAACGGAATTTTTCGTAAATTATCTATGAATGCATCCATCCAAAAATTACTGGACACGTATTTATTGATTTATTAATTTAATAAGAAAGTGCAAAGATTTAGAGCATTTATTGCGAAATTAGTACAAATCAATCACACGAATGCATTGTAAGGTCTTGTTTTTCGTTTGCCAATTTATGAAAATTTTATGAATAATCTAATTCACATACTTATTATTATTATTTTTTTGTCATCTACCGTGGAGTCGGCACAACATGTTTTTTTCTTCCATTTTTCTCTATCACCCGTCATCGCAACACTAGTAAACTTTTCTAATAACATGGTCACGAGCTTCCTATGCGTTTGAGCGCAAATTTATGCTAATCTTGGCATATAGCAAAGGAACTTGTCTGTCTATGCATGCCCTGTGCTCCTAAGGAAATATAAGTTTTGAGTTTAACTCGATCAGAAATTGTTTACTATATATTCATTTGAACTTACCAACGTCGGAATTGTCACCACCATTCCTCTGATGTTCAGGATTTAAAAGCAGGTAGAGTCCTTCCCATTTCGCGTTCAGATGGTCTATCCTCCATGTTATCTTCAAAATAAAATAAAAGTAACTCATAAAGGCATTTAAATCGGGACTGTATGGGTGTACAAAATATGAAGAGGACGTACATAGTTATGAATGTGCAAAGCTTGAATAAAGAAGATTATGATCCTGGATGTTGCCATGGAATTAGTTGGTTAATTTATTCCACTATCCGTCCAATTCCGTTACATTTATTATTCAGTAAATGTACAAACGAAATATTCACATCTTTCAAATGGCTACGCCGATATCAATAAAACTCCGGTGAAATACTTAGGACCTTTTAATTGATATCCAACACGTTTATATTTGTGAACATTCAATGTGTCATTCTTACATAATCACTACTCATAATTCAAACAGCTTAGCCGATTTTTATGACACTTAGCTTAATTTTGACTTTTTTTATGATACTTTTAACTAACTCATCATATTTCAACTCGGTTTAGGCAACATGATTTAAAAAAATATTAAAGGTCTCATTATGGTATGTAGGTACTTCTAGCTAATTTTAAATTAGTAGAACAATTCATAAGACGATACCAAATAAGAAAATTTAGAAGAATGCTTTCTATTTTGATACTATAGTTTACTACTATCCGGCTGACCCGGCCAACGTTATTTTGCCATGAAAACAATTTCTAGAAAATTTCTTAATTATTAAAACAATTATTAAGAATAGGGGTTGGTGATAGAGGGATGAAAATGTAGGGTAATAATATTTTATAAATAATTTAAAAAAAAAGGTGTGTGTGCGATTTACACACGATAGAAGTGAAACTTCAGTAAATCGACAAAAGAATAAGAAGAATATAAAAAAAAAACAAAAGAAAAATACTATGCAAAAAGATTTTGTTCGGGCGGCCACCCATCCAAGTGCTGGCGTCGCGCAAAGTTGCTTAACCTTGTTAGCGTTTAAGATTGGCTTACCCGACAGGTAAGCCAATCTTATTTCCACTTCCGTTGCATCCGGTTTCAAATCACAACGATTCTAAAGAAGTTTCACTTCAAACACTTTTAGGGGTGGATAGGATAACCCTTATCACTTAGGGGTATGAAAAATATATAGTAGCCGACTCTCACACCTACTGAATAGGCATATAAAACTTTATAAAAATCGGTCAAGCCGTTTCGAAGGTAGTAACTAACACAGTGGTAGGATAATTTTATACAGAGTTTATAATTTTTATTTGTTTACAATCTCACGATAATGTTAGTGGAGTATGATTCAGATTATATGTAAAATGACGGCGATTATAACATTACTGCATTTCATCCCAGCATTACATACAGTCCACTTAAGAGAAGAGTTACAAATATTACAAGTTAAGTTTACTTACTTCAGCACTGGCTTCTGGGATACGGTCGAGGATGGCATTTCCTTGTTCTATGAACTTCTCACGCCGGGGCTCGACTGAACATAACTCGGCCATTCGCGTCTGGAACCGTAAACAAAGCTCATTAAGGACATAAAACAAATTACTAACAGTATCAAGTACTCGAAGTAAAAATTTATTGATGAAACTGCAAACTTTTCATAAATAATTATCCCCATTATTTTTGTGTTTGTATTTGAAAGGTGGCAGTCAAAACATCTCAATTCAATTTGTTGTTATTGGACTCTGCGCTTGAAGCGACAGTTTCCAAGTGTCGAGTTAAATAAAGTGAAAAATATGTTACTCAGTTGAACGACAGATAGGATGCAATGGCGTTCAACTGAATAACATCTTTTTCACTTCATAATTTTATTTAACTCGACACTGGCAAATTGTCGCTTCAAGCGCAAAGTCCAGTTATAAGAAACTGAACTGAACGATAGATTGCTATATGTCAGACGGTGTCTCATTCGGTTATGCGCAGATCAATTCAATACAATTCATTTTCTTTAATTGGCGCTTGAAGCGTCAGTTTGCCAGTGTCAAGTTAAATAAAATTATAAAGTGAAAAAGATGTTACTCAGTTGAACGCCATTCTGCGTCTCGGCTCAGATCAGAAGAAATTGAATTGAAATGATCAAGAAACTCTTGGCACGTTAATGTGTATTAATATAATGAGTCGACTAGAAGAAAACGGAACCAAATAATTTTGGTCCTAATTTCTACATATTATTTCGTAAATAAAGAAGAATTTATAAAATAATATGTCTGTTTTGATTAAAATAATTTGGTTAATTATGATTTTCTATATTAAGGAGCGGGACGGCATTTTTGTTAACAGGGTTCATTTGACAGTAAGTTACCATTCTGAGCTGCCTGCTGAGCAGCGCCTCGGGACTAGAGTATATCTCCTCTTGCACTCTCGTGAGCCACTGACAGAGTTCATTGAACTCCGCTACCAGCTGACTGAGCGACCACTGGCGGTTGAAGACAGCAGCCGGTTTCAAGTGCGGCTGGAGGGAAGGAGAGGTTGACTGTAATTCTCCGTTGGCTTCCTGGAATAAGAAAACAAATTAATGTTTATTATGTTCTTTCTAGCTTAGTTCGGGATTATGATACAGCTTGCTAGAGGGGTCAATATTCGGCAAGGGTTGTCAGGCTTGGAAGCGCAGTGTTCTGTTCCAAATATACACTGTTGCCCGTTTTCTACTAACTTCATCATTATCATTTCAGCCGTAGGACGTCCACTGCTGGACATAGGCCACCCTCAAAGATTTCTAGTGACTTAGGTCGGTAGCAGCTTGTAACCACCGCGAGCCGGTTACCTTCACCAGGTCGTCCGTGCATCTAGTTGGTGGACGTCCTACTCTGCGTTTGCCGATTTGTGGTCTCTTCTAAGTTTATTTTCCTTAATTGCGTATAATATGCTGCATACGAGTACCGGTGCGACAACGAACTTTTTCTTAATAGTTAAAAATTAGTTATGTCCATTAAATAATTTAAAACATGCTTGATCATACATAGGCGATCATGATAGTCCGACTTTGGTAGGAACAGGTATATGACGGTCACGATAGCCCCAGGTCCTCCAATATTGATGACATGACAGTGTCAAACGTCAGTTACCTTGCAGCTGTCAATGATCTGGTTGTCCATTATGTAGTCGTAGTGGTGTCGCAGTAGAGGCCACAGGTCGTCTATGGCGCTCCCGCCGCTCGCAGCGGAGCCCCAGCTTCGTCTCCACGCTTCTCGACATGGCTCCTTTCTGGAATAGTATTTTTGAAGTGAAACTTCTTTAGAATCGTGAATTGAAACCGGATGCAACGGAAATGGAAATAAGATTGGCTTACCTGTCGGGTAAGCCAATCTTAAACGCTAACAAGGTTAAGCAACTTTGCGCGACGCCAGTACTTGGATGGGTGACCGCCCGAACAAAATCTTTTTGCATAGTATTTTTTTTTTGTTTTTTTTTATTGTTCTTATTGAAGTGAAACTTCTATAGAATCGTAGTGATTTCAAACCGGATGCAAAAAGATGAAACGGAAATGGTAAGAGACACAAATACAATGCTTTATTTAAATTTCTTTGCGCGATACTTCGTAGTTGAGACTACGAAGTATCGCGCAAAGAGGTATTGCTGTATTTTATTTATATTATTTTGTAACATACTTTATGTAATACGCTTTATTGAAGTAATATAAATAATCCGAATAATTACAGATATATGTTTGTTTCTCTTATCATTTTAGCAGATGCGTTCATTTACCCTTTTTTTCTATTCGATATAATATCATAATTATAGTTCGTAAGTAGTAGACTCCAATCGTGCGTCGTAGCTGACACACACACACTTTTTTTTAATTCTTCTTATTCTTTCGTCGATTTACTGAAGTTTCACTTCTATCGTGTGTGAATCGCACACACACCTTTTTTTTATTGGTTCTGGTCTTACCAAGCGTTTCCGAGAGTATGCAGGTAAGTAATCTATGTATGTATGTATTTGTAATTGTTTGGCTAAGCGCTACAGCCTAAGCTCGTGGCTGCCTTCGTGGATTTTAGCTTCAGAGGTAAATAAATAAAACAAATATTTCCGGATAATCCACACAACAACATCTAGCCCCGTGGTAATCTCTAAGCTTGTGTTACGGGTACTAGACAACTTACTGATTTAGAAATCGCTTGATAAGTTTATAAAGAAATAAAACAAAATAGCGAATGAGCGTCAAAAAAATATTTCAAAAAAGGTATAATTTTCTCAAAATAATAACATCGCATTCAGGTTATTTTTTTAGAAAATATGTTTGTAATTTAAAAATCCGATTTAAGTTCATTACTATTTAAAAAAAAGTACATTTTAATTATGACATTAGTTTAACTAAGTATGTAATAAATAACCAGAAACTTTTTAATAATATGTATGTAGGTAATACGTTTAATATTTTGATCATTATAATTATTGGGGCCTTATTTCCGATGGATCTGGTTTCTTCAAAAACTAATCTTCAGGTTAAAAATGCCTAAATTTCTCTTCATAGCAGGAAAACGTGTTTATTTCTTAGAATACGTAGCTTTGTAAATAATGTTCATATTAATTTTAAAAACTAATATTTAGTTATTATTTTAGGAACATTATTTTAAAATCCGCTTTTTGTTTTGTTTACTGAGACTTCGTAGTCTGTATGTCTATCACCAGGCTGTATCTCAAGAACCGTACTATATAGAAATTAAATTTGGAGTGATAAAGTATTTACTTGCCAACAAATACTTAAAAGTAATAAATATTTAAGGGGGCTCCCATGCTAAAAACGTAATTTTTATCAAGATGCGCGAGGCCCCCAGTACTTTTATGGGTGACCGCTCCGACTGAATCTTTTTGCATATAAAAATATTTATTTTGTTATTTATGTTTATTTTTTTGTCGCAAAATGTGTATTAATCTACACGGAACCCTAGGGTGTAGTATGAGTTTATCTCAAATGTATAACTATGTTGATCCTTTTGGCAAGACAACAATTGGTCGTTAAGATGTAGCGCAATAACACGAAAACAATCCGAAAAATCTTTAATTATCTGTGACTAATTAAACTAGACATACGCATCATGGCCACAGGTCGATAACCTCTTGAAGGCTTTGTCGTAGAATTCGTTAGAGTTAGGTAGTTTAGCGTATTTGATTAGGTAGGTGCAGAACACCTGTGTAATTCGCGAAATTCTTTTCGTACTAGAATCTAAATCAAATATTCATTTACATTTTAGAGATATTTATTTGTCGAACTACTACTTTTAAGGCATTAATTTCGAAGCAATATTAATGTATTTGTAGTATAAGTACCTACTTCAAGGCATTACAATTTATTTCGCGTATGTCTAACGAAAATTCTAAATACTATCGATACGATAAAACAAATCTATAAAGGGCTATATTTTATTATATATTAAAATAGACACATATATTCCGTTCTTTGGCCGTTAATGTGAAGAATAGATAAATAGAAAAAAAATGAGTTAGGTACCTTTTGGGATGCTCATTCCATAGACAAAAATCATAGAATGGACACTCCGAATCTTACCTCTTTTTGGTGAGGCTGTGGTATGGCCGCTCTAGTTGGTCGCAGGGCCCGCCAGGGGGCGCCTGCGCGCTCCGGAGTGACGACAGAGAGAAGCTGCTCTTCATTGCTGAAGGCTCAAAGCCTGGAACATAGGGACATAAGATATAAAGACATTCATTTTTACAAGATAACACAGAAAACTGCTTAACAAACACGACACAGAACAATGAATAATTTTTTTTTTTTTTCGATCATTGCGCTTTTAAAGTATTTATCGGACCCAACGTCTATATGATAAAGCTATAAAGCCTGCGCATTCTCACTTTAACGAACAAAATAATATTCATATTCTACGGCTTGAGTTGTTAGTTGGAAGTTGATTTTTTCAAGATTCAAGTCACATCTATAGATTATTTCCGGGTTTAGTGTTGCTGTGTTACCTATGTGTGACCCACGCGTTTTAAGATGACATTTCAGACCTACGTATGTATATATCGAGGGTGCGGTGATAATAAGTGTGCAAAATTAGTTTACGTTAACTGAACTAGAAAGAGCAAAACATTTTTATTCTAGTAGGCTGTTAAAACCTATTTACGATTTATTTGGATTTATCGGGTTTTAACACTTCACTGCACCCTTGATATTTGTGTATTATAGCAGGTTATTTGAAGTATTATTAAAACGACGGAATAATTACAAATATTCTGACATCTTTGCAAAACAAAAGTTTTTCCAAGCAGGAACAAACAGACATATCAGAAACTAATTTAGTTATTAATTAAAACAATAATCGAATATGTTAGATTTTAATTAAAACACCATTCATTTTATACTCACTTGCTGACATCTCGATTATCTCCTTAGGGAACATTCTAAATTAATCGATTTACTTCTAAATCGATTTTAGCGTTCCCACGAAATATTTTGTACCATTTATCTTATAAATCTTTGTACTTCCTACAAATCCTTTTTCTTCAAATCCTTCGTTTCTTAATTAAAAAATTAGAAAAGTGCTATTGCGACTAGATTCGTTAATAAATAAATAATTGCTCATCATGTAACCGTGGTGATTCATGAATTCTAAGCTTGTTTTGTTTTGGTTGCGTATTCGGTGGTTACATTTTGTTTTTCTGTCCCTTCTGCCGTCTGCTGATTATTCTATGCCGGCCAGGTTCTGGAAAAAAAAAGATTGGTATTAAAATTTACAAATAGATAAAATATTTCACTAAGCAAAATAGGAAATAACAAACAATGTATTTTAACAATATTTTCAATAATGCAGTCATGAAATGTTTCGTAAAAATCTTGAAATAGGCATGATGAATACATGAAAAAATGGATCCGTCTGTTGGCCCGTCCAAAAATACTAAAAAATATTTCGCTTTTTCAATTTAGTCAAGAAAGGGCCAAGATATAGACCATCAAAGTGCCGGAGTTGCTACGTATTTTAGTACAAACATCACAAATGAGACAAACTCTAAGCATTTCAGAATTAAATTCTGAATATTAAACATGTACAATGCAATGAAAATTCTTGGGAACGGAAAAAGGGCGAAAAAAAAACTTATTATTTATTTAGCTATAAACCCTTTTCCGGCTACTCGCAACAGAAGGTTTCGCAGTATTAAGTATAGTATGTATTAAGGAGCTTAATTTTGAACCCTAAATTTAATAGTGGTCAGGTGGTTGTTATTAAGATCAAGAGCAACATATATTCCGGTGCAAATCACTATCATTTACTTTAGTAATATTTTTAGAAGTTTTTATTTTTAGCTATGTTTTAATAATAATAATAATAAAAATGTTTATTTGCGTTTTAAATAATTACAAATAAATGTTGCATGATACATATTTGTGACATAATAAAACTAAATTAAACTTAACCTAGTAAAAACGCAAATAGGACACCGTTTTAATGGTAAAAACAGGCTATGCCTCTATAAGTAGAACGATAACGCTAGTAGCCTATATTCATATTTATCAACCTTCCAAAGAGTTTCCATTCCATTCGCGTGCATCAATGAAACGTTTATTAAACGTTGTCAAAGAAGTCCAGAACCTCATTCAAAACAATCCAATGTAACGTAGGAATTTACAAGCTTTCATTCAATAATAGCATTTGTTGGCATTTAACCGGGCCGCTTCATAGCAGAACACGTCACTTTCTCCTAAACACTGTGCCTAAAGAGAATCAATTGTTTTCACCGGCCCTTGGAAAGTCGCAATTTTCTCGGGTTTCACAGCGATTTGCCGACCCGCGACAAATCGCCGTCGCGACTAATGGTCGACTTAATAAATTGCCGCAGGCGGTCGCTGGACTTATCGGGTGTTCCCAGATGAACTGACAATGGTATTGTTCTCGCTGAAATTAGTTATAGTACTTGGATCGCCAAGGAGTTGACAAACTCTTCATTATAAATAGAACATTTGTTGTCTTTGGTTCGAAAGAAATGTGGCAAAGTTCATGTTTAGTATCCATGTTAAATGCAAGATCAATATCTTTTCACTTATTAAAATACCCAGACATTGACATTGACAAGTTTTCTCCATGATGTTATCGATATCGAGAAGAATAGATTTTTTTATCAGTTGCAATAAAATGTTTTACTTTCCTTTTGGCCAAATAATTATGTGTCCTGGCGATATCAATGTTATATGCGTTTGACTGAATGCATCTTAAACTTAGTGATTTATATTATCTTGGAGATATTTTACATTTAATGGTCAACATTATGCTATGGTAATATGGGACACGATATCGATATGATATTATTATACACATAAATGTTATAAAGACCAGAATTGCCTTCCTATCATAGTTATCAATGGTAATTAATAATTAAGTTCTATGATAAAATACGAAATGTATAAGTATAGTATATACACAGCTATTTATAAAATTTCGGTTCGGTTTCTATAAAATTAATGAAATTTTATGATTATTGACTGGCTATAGGCGAATAGGGCGTATAATAAACCGGTATTTTCTACCGCAACCGAGAATCTTCTGTTTTAATTGTTTTTTTTTATAAGTTTATTTATTTATATTAAACCTATACATTATGTTCTAGGAAGGCTGGTCGCAAACGGCTCTAAATTGAGACTGTTGGAAGGACCCAGGAATTCTTCGCCCGGCGGTGGGACAAGTCGGGTCAAATTAAAAAAAGACTCTTCATACCTAACTAACGTGTAATATTATCCACCAACATTCACCCTCTTATTTTATTGAGTAGAATTACATTCGCGGGGTCAGAAAAAGTATAAAAGGTCAGAGGAAGATTCACTTTTCTATTTCACACGGATGATTGATTATCTGTTTGAAACTCATCCAAAATATCTAACAACAATTACACACTCATTCATCATAATTTGACATTTCACTCTTACTTCAAAAGTTCCGCGGCTTTTAAAAACTTTTTCGGCTCTACTTTGCCATTCAGCAATTGTTATTCACCGCGAAACGTCATTGTGAAAATACAGGCTGTCAGTTTTGACGTTACTTGTCACGTGTGATTTGTTAGTGCGTTTCGATGCTTTCACATAATTATTTATTAGAAAACTCTATTTACAATTTCATTTTTACGGTAGATCGTCCCATCCCTCATATATTTCCAGATATTTTATAAGAGTAATTCGGGCTGCCCCGACACGGCATTAACTAAGTTCATCTAGTTAGTTACACTATGATTTAATAACGTTTTGTCCCTTCTGCCCCAACGAAACTTGACAATCATAGCCAGTTACGCAGAAAAAATAATCTTATAGTAATAGGGTGCTAGTTATTACTTTTTTTCGTCAAACAATAGTGATCACATTTGCAGTACACACCGAATTCCATGTAAGATAATATACACTATTGTTCCATCAGATTGGTACAAAACGCTTTTCTAAGATCACTTGATAAACGTAATGAGAACAAGAACATGTTATAGAAAAACAAAGTTTCGGACTTTTAGCGTAGAGACAATAGATGGCGGAGAAAGGGTGCCTGACATGATATAATACATCCGGTTGAAATAATTAAAAGTGAAAACTGAAGAGCTAATTACATTTTAGCGGTGAGACTATTTATTAAAACTATGATCCATACTAAGCAGTAGATACTTAATATTACAAATGCGAAAGTAACTGTCAGTCTGTTTCTCTGTCACACAAATACTAGTAAATTGATTTAAATGAAATTTGGGACACAGATTCCCTAGAGCCTGAGAAAAGGCATAGCTTCTTTTCACGGCGAGAAAATCCGTTATAACGCGGGTAAAACAGAGGGCACTACTATTGTTAAATATGTTTAAAAATATATTTACTTCGAATAAAATCGTTATACCTACTCTAAATATACGCTGTTATATTTATTAGTAAAGCAGAAGACAAACTGAAGAGCTTCTTACATTATGATTTTAGAGCTATTATTATTTTAGCGGTGAGACTATTTTTTAAAACTCTGAATGTATATAATGATTAAATTTATATTTAGTTCGCTATGGCCGTTTATAAGTTATGGGGATGAAAGTGGGGAAGAAAAATCGCATATCTGCAATTATACTCGAGTGGGGTCTCAAATAAAAGCGCATTACGTGCACATTACAAAATTACATTAAAAAAAACTAAGACTTCTGGAATATCGTTTTTTTTTATAATTTATAATTTAGATAAAAATAAAAGAAAAACCCTAAGTATAACAGTATCCTTCAATCGATCGATACAACCTGTTCCCAGCCCTTGAACGTTCGTTGCTCTTGACCGGAGCGAATCGAATCTAAACAGACGAACTGTGCGCACGAATTCGTAATTATCGATAACACGGGGGTTATTCTGGCGCTACTTGTACTAGGTACAGGTGTATTTCTGCTAACTGATTTAACTAACATACAAATAAAATAAATAAATAAATATTTCCGGCCAATTCACACAACAACATCTAGCCACGTGGTAAGCTTTAAGGTTGTGTTACAGTATATATACCTCTGATATACTTAATGTAATGGATATACATAATAGTATATGGATATTTTTTATAATACATATTAAACACCCAGACCAAGGAGAAAGTGCTTGCAGAACATACAAACACTCGCCCCCTCGCCTCGGCGGGAAACGAGCCCGCTACCTCTCGCGCCGCAAGCAGACCATCGCCCACCGCGCCACTGAGGCAGTCAAAATATGCTTTGGTTTAAATTTGAATGCTGATAAAGTATTATTAAATCTTAATATTAAATATTGCTTTGTGGCATTTGAAATATGACTACCGGGTGTTCTTAGACACGTTTCATGAAAATCGGTTGAGCCGTTTAAAAGTTATGGGGGGTGAGAGTGGGAAGGAAAACCGAAAATCTGCAAATATACTCGAGTGGGGCATCAAATGAAAGAGCATCGCGTGCATGTTACTAAATATAATATTTAGTTATATGCACGCGTGGTGGTTAACTTTTAGGGAAATTAAGGCATTGGAATCGGGTGTTATTCTTAAATTTTAAATTTAGATTTATATTAATTTCTCGTCAGCGCCTCGTAAAATTAAACAATGGTGACGAATCGAGATTATTCTTGACATATGTAAATTACCATTGACACGTATTAATGACATAACTAATCATTGCTTAGTTTACTCGGATTTTGTGAAATAAGCCCTTATTCGTATTGCAGTGAATCTGTCTGTATATAACAATTTGACATCGTTTGAAACGCCGCGACCGACCGACGGCGCTTATCTTAATGTTGATCGTAATTGATTTAAGACGTTTATTGCTAGAGATTGAAAGTTTATTGTTTTAGCCATTAACTAGACCTCTTAATACTTACTTGCGTTTTAGAGTTCCGTTTAGAACTTAACATTGATAGATGATGAACAGGGTAGGGAAAGCGATGATAGTTTTGGGAAAAGATGGCGCCATACTTGTATGTACAAAGACGTTAAATATCAAAAATGGTAAAGTGTCGGAATCAAAACCAAAGGAGAGTTGAATAAATAAATATAAATAATATAATTTGCCTTAGTGACGCGGTGCGCGAGGGTCCGCTTGTGGCTCAAGAGTTAGCGGGTTCGATTCCCGCCGAGGAGTCAATTTATTTATTTATTTAATTAGAACGGTTAACAATAACCACTTACACTAATTAATTAATAATAAAATGCAATTACATTATTAAAATTAAAATAAATTAAGCAAAAATAATAATAATAATACTTAATATAAATTAATTAAAAATAAAAACAATACAAATCAAGTGTTTGTATGTTCTGCATGCACTTTCTCCTTGGTGTGTTTTTTACGTATAGTAAAAAATATCTAAATATATGTACATATGTCTATTATATTAAGTATACACGGGCTGAGTGCTTACCGATTGTCCGAAAATATTTATTTATTTTATGTATATTTTTTCAGTATTCAGGGTCGAAAATGAGGAGCGGAGCAGAGACGTAAAATTCTTATTAAATTGTCCCATTTATTATATAAATATATATAATAAGTTGTTTTTTATTAAATTGTCCCATTTACTATAATTAAACAACTTAAATTAAATATATGCTCGTATAAATTTACTATAAAGTTCCGATAGTATCACAGTCGTTACTCGAGAAACCTTCTAAGGAAACTATAAAAATAACAGCGCAAACCCATACATTTTTACTGCTCGTTTACAAAACAAAGTACCTTCTGGTGCAATAAACCCGACTCCCACTTAGCTACTTTGTATCACATTTTGCCCTCTAGCTTACGGCTAGTGAAAGCTAGGATATGGGCTAAATTCCTAGGCGTGTTTCAAACATCAGACATTTTGTAGAACATAAATCAATAGGAATAGTCATAGATAACTAGTTAATACTAGCTGTCGCCCGCGGCTTTGCCTCAATAATAAATTTTCCCGCGGTAAATAGAAACTTTTGTCCATTACTAGGAAAACAGCTTTGTCCATGCCAAATTTGACCCAAATCGGGCTTTGCTCGCAATAATTATATTCAACCAAAACCGAACCGAAAATATTGTTAATTGCTTGTCTTATATTGTTAGGATGGATCTCAATTTTGACTTTTATGTCGGTTTGTGCTAATTGTTTATAAAATATTTTGTAACTCGTTTTCAAAAAATGTTAAGTGTTTAATGTATTTATTTAATTTAATATTGTTTTATGTCCATGCGAATTACGCGGCAGACACTTCTCGTAATTTTGGTCTCCATGGAAGACCAGCGTTATGATAGGACCTAGTTCTGCCTCAATGGCGCGATGGGCGGAAGTCCGCTTGCGGTGCAAGAGGTAGCGGGTTCTATTCCCACCGAGGGGTCAAGTGTTTGTATGTTCTGCACTTTTTCCTTGGTCTGGGTATTTAATATGTATGATCTATAATATAAAAATTAATCGCTAAAGAAATTATAAAGTTGTGTTGTTCCATTCGCAACTCAGAATAAAAAATTGAAGCGAACTGTCAGGACAATGTTATTTCCCTGATATATACGTGCATATGAACAGCCATTTAGTAAACAGCACTCTAAAGCCTCAAGATACAAGCAGATTTGCTTGCTTAGAGCTTCGCTGACATTTGTATTTTTTGGTATGCTCTGCTTTGGTGCTGTCCATGTATGTCCTATGTTTCTAAGGAAAAAACATTTTTGATTTTGACTATGACTTTGAGTGAAAATGAAATGAAATCTTATATCCAAAAATGAACTACATTTTTAACTATGTAGTTGGTAAAAATGTGATCAATTTCTGGGGCCGTATCGTATGTGCGTATGTCTTTGCCGAACCGTGGAAGCGGTGTTTTCTACGGTTTGCTACATCACAGTTGGAAGAGGTTGGATGTGGCAAGCAGACGGCAACGAAAATAAGCACTTCAAGGAGTTATGTACCTCAATGCCGACTTTCGTGTGTAGAAATGTATCTACTAGGCATTACTGAATCTATCCTCATATTATAAAGTTAAAGAGTAAGTTTGGACGCGCTAGGAATCTCAGGATTTCTGTAAATATTGACCGATTTTAAAAAATATTTCAGTGTTCGATAGCCCATTTATCGAGGAAGAGAGGCTACTTTTTAAGATGAGAAAATACGTCGTTCCCGCCGGAAAATCATAAAACGCGGTCAATGCCGCCGTGGCGTGGAAACTTAAAATAAAATATCAGTAAATTCAAGAGCAAATTGTTATTCTGCCGTACTTGAAATGTATAGGAAACTCTTTACAATTTGATTGCGGCACAAGTTTATATTTTATGGTACCTATTAGGCAAATTAAATCTGCAGTGGATCACATCCATTGACGCACTAACCTAAACGGAATTTCGGCACGGGAAAGTAAAGTTAAAACAGGGTTCTCCATATTCTCTTATCTCCATACCCACGTTAAAATCTCCTATTTCTGGCTGAATAAGCTAAAACACACAATTAGCCTACTAAATATATGCCTTATTTTGCGACTATTAAGTTGGAGATAAACAATGGAAAACTGGTGTTACACAGATTTGGCATTAATGTAGGTTTTTAAATTAAGTATTTTATCAAACGCTCTTTCAACCTCCTATGAGCCTTAAACAAAAGTGAAATACGTTTATGACTACGGGGATAGGAGATATAAAAAAAGTGTTTTGTTGCGTCAATAATTGAATATACATTTGTTACTTTGTAAATAGTCCTTCAATTCCTTTGTAACAATGTAAATGTATTCATATATCAAATCAAGCATTCAAATCAAATCAAAAAGAGCATTTGAATATGTACATGTGGCATCCTGCGGTTATCCTTGGCGATAATTACGCTATTGTGAGGGCCCGTTCTGTAGTGTGTTTGATCCTGTAGGTCAAATTCTCCGTTAACGAGGTAGGTATATCAAGAATGATGATATCTCGCTTTATGCTTTGTTGTGTGAGAAACATTTACATTTCCCCCTAACGCCGGGGAATGTTAAGAAAAACAACAATTTGTGAATATTCCAGGGATATAATTATAAGCTAAATAATCTAAATTTAAAATTTAAGAAAAAAACACGATACCTAAATCTTTTTTTGTTCGGGGGTTCATAAATAGTCATCGATATTTTATAAGTTTGTAAATTCAAATCGGCTTACACAATGTACAGTTCACCTAAACTAAGTAACTGTGAAGTTTAAATACGATGAAAAGTACTCGTAATAGAAATTGGTATAGATAGCTAAACAAATTTTGATAAAACACAAACTAACAATTCTTTAAATTCGAAGTGAATGGATAAATACATTCCAAGAGATGATAATAATCCCACCAATAAGAAATCTCAACTAAATAAGCCGCTGTCCTTTAATTAACACAACAAAACAAAAGTTTATTTCCTTGATAAACTTAAACTTTCTTATTTTAGGTCTTCAATTACTTTGTTATTTATAACAGTAACCCGAACAGCAGATGAAATAAAACAAAACGACCCAACGCTGCATAACTGCGCGGCGACTTGTACGCCAAGACGAATCCGGCTCGAAGGACTAACAAAAAATAGATGTGGTTGTACTCGAAGGACCAACAAAAAGAGGAGTCGATGTCCGCAGGAATGTAGCGATGACACGCCTAGATATGGAACAAGGTCCTGTTTTTTAAGGATATATAAAAGTAGTTTAAATTAGATTTTAATGGATACGGAGAACTGTTGTTTGAATAATCGTAAAAGTAAATTGAAACATGGCGGCTTCTTTCTAATTCTCTTTGGGATGACTGTAGATGGTAAAACGACAAAAATAAAAAGTGAGTACTTTTTAATACGACTTTTAATTAAATATGTACATGTATGATATAAATATATATAATTAAAACCTGTAATTATATCTTGTCTATAAATAATAGAAACTGCTGCTTAATATCGTATTTCATAATTAATAGATATTGACTAATCAACCGAAATACAAAAACTTGGATGTTAACAAACATTACTGAGACGATGTGTGAATCGTCCAGTAATATTTATTGCGGTCATTACAACTCAATCGTAAAACATTTTTAATGAGTTCTAATGAGAACAGGCAAATAATGTAGATAGGAATAAATATATAACTATATCGGTTTATTAATTTCTTTTTTTTAATATCATTATAAACCACGTTACTCTATAATGACAAAATAATGATTATGGTCATGATTGTATATTGATATCGGTAATGTTGGTCTCCTTCATAGATTTACATATATTTATATTAATTTTAGCCAGGTTTCAAGATGGATGTACGGTCAACAGCAAAATATACTGATAAAATAAGGCCCAATTTATGAAAGTTAAGGAGTTTGCTTGAACGCGCTTACCGATAGGTACTCGGTCTCCATAAGAGGACTTTTTGGTCCCAACGGTATCGGCTACGTTACATGCACTAATGTGACCATTAAATTTTAATTAATATTAATCTAGATGCGAGATCAATTAATTCCCAGCTGTTTTTTAATTATGCTGTGTCAAAAAAAATCATTTTTAATTCCGTAGAACACATATTCAATAGTTCATTTCTTTTAATTAATAATTACTATTTACTCAACAGATTGCAATCACTAAGATAACGATGAGATGTAATGGTTATATCATAGATCTTATACATCGTTTATCAAAGTCACTCCGAGATCATTCTCACTTTCTTTCAAACAGTTCAATGGTAATGTGTTGTTTTCTAATAAGGTGCTTCGTTATTTGTTCGTTTAATCAAATTTAATTTTATTATCGAGAGCATTTTGATTCTAGATAGAAAATTCTTCATTATACTCACCTAACAAATATCTATCTATCTATATATGTCTCTTATAAAAAGTATATCAGATGTCTTGTACCCGTAACACAAGCTTAGATACCACGGGGCTTGATGTTGTTGTATGAATTGTCCGGAAATATGTACTTATTATTACTTATTTTATTAACAAAGAAACAATGCAATAATAAAATAAAAATTAAACCTAGAATGCGTAATGGGCGGTCTTATTTCTCAAGCAATTTCTTCCAGGCAACCGTGGATGGAGAGGAAAATTACGAAAAGTTTTGGATTGTGTTTTAACATATAAATTCCCAATATCTAATGCCAAACCTAAAACAAGCCTATACTTACTAAAATTTACCTATATGCTACAAGAGATGAAACACATTTTTATCCTATTTAATTCATATATAAAATTTGAATGCGATTCTTAAAACACTTGAGGGATGGAGCGTGTCTAATTACTTCAGGTAATTGGTTACACTGCCGAAATGACTGTACAGCAAAAGACTTTGTATGTATAAAGACCTGTGCTGTTGAGGTACCTTGAGCGTATTGTTTCCTGATGACCTTTCCTGAAGTGGTAAATGAGACTGGTCTAGAAATATAAAGGTGCAAGAATCTAACATAGTTAACGGTCAAAATATAGTCAAAAAAAAGCCGTGTTGGCTAAGTGGGAGGACACTTGACTTTCATTCCGAAGTTCGTGGGTTCAAACCCCGCCACGCACCTCTGGATTTTTTTCTCGAGAAATTTATGCGCTGTTTTAACACGTGCTTTAACAGTGAGAGCAAAACATTGTGAGGATACCGGCATGTTCTGAGAACTTTAAAAAAGTTTGAAGGACATGTGACATTGGTGCATCTCCGGGATAGCGCCCCGGCGCGCTTCCAATTATACCAACGCGCCATTACGTGATAGTTCGAAATTTTTCTGCACTTTGTATTATCGAGTGAAGCCCCGAGTGCGAGCGCGCTGGGGCGCTAACCCGGAGATGCAGGTTCGAATCCTGTGCGCGCGAAGTCTACGGATGTGTTTATGACACATCCGTAGACTTCGCGCGCTTAGGATTATCTTTATCACCATAAAATAAAAAAATAAATAAAAAAATTGCGATTGTATGAAACTGACTAAACAGTGTTTATATATAGAACTAGATTTAGACGCTACGGCGTTCCTCGGGTTTTTGTAATTTCCCGATAACGTACTTTTTCCACGGTAAAAAGCATTTCATACCTCGACAAATGGGTTAAAAGAATTTTTCAAATCGAACCAGTACTTACTGAGATAAGAGCGTTCAAACAATACCATGCAATAACACTTTATTACACACCAAAACAAAATAATAGTTACAGAAATAACATTATGAGGAAGAAGTACAAAGGGCAGCCTTATCGCTTAATGGCGATCTCTTACAGGCAACCTTAGGATGGAAAGAGATAATTGGAAATACAAATTAGGCAGAGGTTTACTAACATTGATAATTATACTACTTTAATACAAACAAACAAACTCTTTAGCTTTATAATCTAATATTAGGTCCTTACATATGAAATTGGCGTTTTGTATGGGAGGAACAAAAAGTCGAATATTTTTTAATATAATATATTTAATTAATCAAAGTATGAACCATTATTTTCTATGCACTTTTGCCATCTTATAGGTAGTTCATTGATCCCTTTACTAAAAAAACCAGTCGGACGGGAATCAATAAAATCTTTGAAGGCGATTTGGACTGCCCCATCGGAGTTGAATTTTTTCCCTTGCAAGAAGTTATCCAAATTTCGAAAAAAATGGTAATCTGTTGGAGCAAGGTCCGGGGAGTACGGAGGATGTCTTAGACTTTCCAATTGAAGCTCTTCTAATTTAGTAGCCGTCTGTTGCGCAGTGTGTGGTCTAGCGTTGTCGTGAAGCAGCAGTGGCGTGGAGCGATTGACCAGCCTAGGTTGTTTAGCCGCTAGCTTTTCCATCATGGTTTGCAATTGCTGACAATAGACATCAGCCGTAATAGTCTGGCCAGATTTGAGAAAACTGTAATGAACAATACCGGCACTAGTCCACCAAACGCTTACAAGTAACTTTTTTGGGGTTAATTTTCGCTTGGGGCAGGATTTGGCTGGCTGGCCAGGATCCAACCATTGCGCTGAGCGCTTCCGATTATCGTAAAGAACCCATTTTTCATCACAGGTAATGATTCGGTTTAAAATACCTTCATTATTGTGCCGGTTTAGTAATGTAACGCAGCAGTCGACGCGCGTTTGCCGGTTTGCTTCAGTCAATTCGTGAGGTACCCACCTTTCAAGCTTTTTAATCTTCCCAATTTGCTTCAAGTGAATTAAAACAGTTTTATCACTAACACCGCAGCCTGCAGCTAACTCGGACGTGGTTTGCGATGGATCCGCTTCCACAATAGCCTTCAACTCTTCATTATCAACTTGAGTCTCAGGCCGTCCACGGGGCTTGTTCTGCAAGTCGAAATTTCCAGAACGAAAACGTTGGAACCAAAAACGAACTGTGTTTTCTTTTGCAACACGACCGCCATACACATCATTCACCCTTCGAGTTGTTTCCGCAGCACTAGTGCCACGGCGGAACTCGTACTCGTAAATAATGCGATATTTTAAGTTTTCCATTTTGTAAAATGAGTGACGCAAACAGAAAAAAAACAGAAGAAAAAAAACAAATGAATGACGATCATCGAAGCACAAATACATGAGTCTATAGCTGTACAAATTTGAATTTGGAATTCCTTACCAAAGAGGAGAAATTTGTGATTAAAGTGGCCAGTACGAAAAACGCCAATTTCATATGTAAGGACCTAATATATAAAATTTCCATGTCACAATGTTAGTTACCGTAATCCTCCGAAACGGCTTAACGATTTTTGCCAAATTTTATATGGATCATCATTGTGCAAAAATGTATGGAAGATGCCCAAACTCTATCGAAATGAATTCATCAAATATTAAGTTTAACCAAACGCTTCTGTATTTATCATAGTACTAAGCAGAACAAATTTCGATACAAATTTCAACCTTATGGAAGCAGTGTACCGCCACTGGATGAATGTATGAGATTTAAAATAAATATGTAAATTAGGCAAGTGTACAAAAACGGGACGACTCATATTCAGTAGGTCTGAGAATCGGCTACTATCTATTTTTCATTTTGCAAAACAACGTTTGCTACGTCTGCTACTATAAGTATAGAATATAGCCTTTTCAATTCATGTCATTTAAACTTTGATTATTTTCGATAAGCAATATATGTTATGTAACAATCTTAAAGGTCAACAGGGTAATCGATTGTGTATTTTGATAATCATTATAATTGGCTAGTTCAATAACGAGCCCTTTGAATTCATCGTCAGAAAATGAAAGTATTATACAATATGTATTGATGGATATTTTAAGGGCTTATGACACCTACCGTGTCTTATAGTTGATTTGGAAAGGTGATGAAAGACCCTACCGAGGCATACATTAAATGTTAATTAAATATTGCTGGAAAATCCACACATTTATGCTTAGAGGTAAGGGTATACCTATTTTATTTGAATACGTACTTATTTCATTTAAATCTGTTCTTTATTGTTTAACCAGAATACTTTTATTAAGAAAATGCAAACATTCGCCGAAAATTGGTTTTAACGAGATCTAGTAAGTAGTTTTTTTAAATACATTATAAAACTGCAATTTACCTTATCAGTTAACACCTACCAAGTTAAGCGACGCTAAGCAAAGTCGGTACTTGGATAAGTGGCCGCTGTGACTGCAACTTTTTACTCCATGTTTTATTTGTGTTTTTTTATTTAATTATAATTAGTGTATTAAACTGTTGAACTTCACCCTTGTCAAAGTTTTTTGAAATAGGGGTAATCAAATGTGTTCTGAGCTATGTTTCATAAAAACCAGTTAAGCTATTTGAAAGATATGAGAAGTGAAATTAATGAATGTCAATGAAATATCTAATGTTTGCAAATATACCCGTGTTAAGTATCAAAGAATAAAATTATAACTTATCACGATACAGCAAGCTTTATGGAAATCGATTTAGCCATTTAAAAGATATGATCATTTGTTTAGTCCACTTACCTGATACCTTGATATCGAACTAACGGGACGGATTATAAAATAAATGGACCAAAAAACCCTTTGGCAACAACCAGAATCATAATCTGCAAGCTTTTCTGAGATCTAAACTATGCATAGATACGCATTATGGTCCTCATATTTCGCACACGCAACTACATCCAGCACCTTATAGAGGAATTACAGTTATTTGATTTTTAAATTAAGAAAAAGATTAAGGCGCATCCGCAACCTTCGCACTCGGGATTCGAACCTGCACCTCTAGGAAAGTAGGTACATTGTGACTGTGAAAAAAATGTTTAATATAAATCCGTTTATTTGGCCTTAAGTTATAACAGAATATGTATAAAGTATTTTAATTAAGGGCTGTGGATTTTGTTAAATTAATAAATAATGGAAAAAATGGGGGGAGGCCTTTGCCCAGCTGTGGGACACAGGGGGCTTATAATAATAATATTAATAAATAAATAAAGTACCCCAACGTGCTACCAATTACACAAGCGCGTCAATTACGTGATTGAAATCCTTCTGCATAGAAAGTCCCAGGACTATAACTAAATAATATTTTTCTGCATACGAAAATTAAAAATAGTTAAAACTAATCTAAATTTAAAATTTAAGAAAAAACCCCCAATTCCAATGCCTTAACTTCCTTAAATGTAAAACAACATAATATTATGTAATGTGGACGCGATGCGCTTTTATTTGATACCCCACATTAGTATATTTGCAGATTTTCGGTTTTCCTTCCCCAATCTCACCCCCATAACTTTTAAACGGCACAACCGATTGTTCATGAAACATGTATAAGGTAACTCGCGCCAAAAAAAACTAAATTGAAATCGCTCCATACGTTCGGGAGCTATGATGTCCCAGACAGACAGACACAGACAGACACGTCAAACTTATAACACCCCTCCTTTTTGGTCGGGGTTAAAAAAGTGAGGTTGGTCAGTTATTAAAAATCATTATATTTAAGTGACTTGTTGATCGATGCATGCCTTTTGTTTGTATGGAAATAAATGTCTTGACTTTGTGTTTTCAGCCGATAGATGGTAAAAGAATAACTTTAATTCATACAAATGTTCTCGTCTATAATATCAGTACGATTGTTTTTTAATACTCTCGCTTTTCTTGGGTATATAAATGCATAAATTGTGCAATTAACTCAGCCAGACGTTTTCGTGCCGAAGCAGCAATAACTTCTTGTATTTTACAAGGGGTGTAACCCTTAGTATTTGTGAATTTAAAGTTATGACAGTTTCACCTGCCTCGACCCAAGACTTAAACACGCAACTTGAGCCTTTAAGTAGATATAAAATGTTAAGTTACAATTTATGGCAGTAATTAGATGACTTGATAGTAATGGATCGATGCAGTAAGGTAAAAACTAAGCGTTTATTAAAAACAACTCTTGGTACTTGAAAGTTAGAATATCGTGGAAAGTATTGGCAGAACGCGTCATAATGATTGAGAGAAGTCTGAATATGTCAGCATCAGATCGAAATATTTTATTTTATAAAAACAGGTTTTTTAAATATTTTGTCTGACTTTGTTGCTTATACTATATATTAGCACAACTGTAATGTGAACTCTACGTCCGTCGACTTCATAGCAATTCATATACACACCTGTCACAGATGTACGACAACAATACTTCGCACCGTGCCGATATATGTGAATCAAACTCAACAATAATGTTTAATGTAGATATAACATACAAGTCAAAATACCATTACATCGGTCTCACGGTACGCATTAGTCATGCGCAGGAGTTGATTTGTATTCAGATCATAACTTGGCTGAGTGTTCGGGAATAAAGTCACCGAGCGTGGCGGTTGGTATGGGGAAGTTAGAATTAGTTGATGAGGTAATTAAGATTAGTCAATTTTATTATAATACTAAATTATTTTATAAATGGTTTGTTTTTTTTTTCGTTGTGGTTTTTATGAAATCCTACAGAGAATAGATAAGTATTATTTTCAAAATAAAACCAGACCTCTAAATTAAATACGAACCAGAGGTACCAGATTGTGTACGATCTTTAATTTCTTGTTGGCTTGGTGTTTTATATGTATTTATTAACAAACAAAAAATGTATCTAGGTAGCATATCAGTCACCTAACACCTATAGTACAAGCTCTGCTTAGTTTGGGGCTCTGCTAGTATATAGTCAAATGGTGTGCTCTTTAAACACGCGCTTTATCAGTGAAGACAAACATCGTGAGGAAGTAGGCATGTTCTGAACTTTGATGGGTTTGACACATATGTGACATTCACCAGCCCGCACTTGGCCAGCCAGCGTGGTGAATTAAGGACTTATCTCTCTCGTCAAATGAAAAGTCCCTAAAGTTATATCGTTAATAGGGTTGTTATTGATGTGTGATTAGTCCGGAAATTTATATCTATTTACTTAAATTGTTGGAGCCATTAAAGAGGTGTTCAAAGAGCGTTCCTCGGTTTTTAATTGAGAAACAGTTGTTGCATGACTACATTGTTTAGTTCAGTTCAGTTTCTTGTAATTGTACTTTGCGCTTGAAGCGACAATTTGCCAGTGCCGAGTTAAATCAAATTACAAAGTGAAATACAAGATGTTACTCAATTCAACGCCATTTTGCGTCTCATACATTGTTCTATTTAATTATCAATAGATGGCACTTATCGTCTTATGGCAATCAAACGACAATAACAAGTCGTACTTTTTTGTGTGTCAACGTCAAATTGTTGCTGATTTGATTAGTTACGCTTTGCCACGCAGTTTTGTCGATTGAATTTAATATTATATATATTACTAGCGGCCCGCCCCGGCGTCGCACGGTTAAAAAATGTTCCCGGCAATTTTTCCTTATTTGCTCACCGTTTAGACCTACCCTGGACTACGATAAACATTTTAAAACAAAATCAGCTCAATCGGCCCAGCCATTCTCGAGTTTTAATCAGACTAACGAACAACAATTCATTTTTATTTATAAAGACTAGCTGACCCCAGCAAACGTTGTATTGCAAAGTGAAAAATAGATAGCAGCCGATTCTCAGACCTACTCAATATGCTCAAAAAATTTCATGAGAATCGGTCAAGTCGAGTACGGGAACGAACATTGTGACACGAGAATTTTTTAGTCAACTAGCTGGCCCCAACAAATGTTGTTTTGCAAAATGAAAAATAGATACGGGAACGAACATTGTGACACGCGAATTTTATATATAAGATTAACTTTGGATTTTAGAATTACAAAACTATTAATCATAGAACTCTTATTTATGTACTTTTTAGAAATGGCAAATGCCCTGATAACCATAATTAAGAAAAAAATAAATCATTTATTTATCCTTAGTTTTGTCGATATAGCGACCAGAATAAAATTAAGTGATAACTTTGTATCATTAAGTCAACATTGGCACACCATTACCTAAGTTGGTCGTAAAGCAGAACAACTCAACAAACCAAATACCAAAGACCATGTGTCATATATATTAACATAAAATACCTTGTAGTTCTAAGAACCTGTGTGATACTGCGGATTACCTGTGGAATCCTAATCAAGAAACCTGCAAACCGGTCTTCCATTGAGCAAAGTTGATCTCGGAAAAATACGCATTTTTGTTCTATTTACTCATCGAAATCCACGTTTTGTAAAACGAATCGAAACTTTATACAATCTGAGAACGTAAACAAAAAATGCAATCATATTTTCCTTAACAATATAATTTTGAATACGTTATTAAATTTCCGACGATATTTGATAAACTAATCGAATCAAACCTAAATTAAAATAATAAAATAAAATAAAAAGTTTTATTTCCAAAAAAGGTCTTACAATATTTATAATACTTATTAGTTTAATTCTAATTATGCAATGACCTTGGCCAACCAGACATTTGGTTCGACACCTCGCACTAAACTAAGTTCTAGACTTGTAATATAGTCACGAGGGCATCTCTACCTCGACTAAGTTACCTGAGGTTAATATTACATACTTACAATCTAAACGTACAGTAAAGAAATAAAAGAGGTGATGAAATATTACAAAATTGGGAATCCTTATTTGATGCGATACAAGTTTAGTGTTCTTTTTACATTTACGAATAGGAAATTATACTAGTGGTAACTTAAAAGTTATTTATATACAAGTTTATATATATATAAGTTGAAATATATAAATCTAGATACAATATTATGTACTATGTTATATTATTAAATACTTAAATATAAGTACTATATTTATATATATATTTACACATAAAATTAGTTACAAATTAAGTAAATATTTAACATTATATTATTTTAGGTTCGTATTGGATTTGTTTTCTATTTCATTGTTTTAACCAGTATTTCAGTTTTATTGTAATCTAGAGTAAGTAGGTAGTTCTTTAGTTTGATTTTAAGCTCTACCTGGGTTAATTCCTGCAAAGACATAATACTACTTATGTTATTATATAGATATGGAGCAAGGAAACCAAAGTGCTTCTGAGCCAGTGCAGTGTTACATGATGGTACTTTGTAAACAAGATCTTTCCGTCGTTTGTCGGTTGATTTCCATTTAGGTGCAGTTTGTTTTTGGTGTAGCCTCAATACGATTTGTTGTATGCTCAATTGCCTCACTGTCAATAGCTTACACTCTGCATATAATTCTCTGGTAGAGTATCTGAAAGGTTTAGAGTAAGCTACTTTGAGCACAGCTCTTTGAGCTCTTTCTAGAGCAAGCAAATGAGTTTTACATGAGCCACCCCAAGTTGTAGCACAGTATGTAAGTATCGAATGGCAGAGGGCGTAGTAGATTGTGAGTATATGAGACTCCTCAGTGGCATGTCTTACTTTTTTAAAAATTGCTATAAGCTTCCTTACCCTACCCGATAAGAATTTAACATGAGGCACATACGACATCCTTGAATCAATGATAACACCCAGGTATTTTATCGTATCACAGCATTCAAGAGCACAACAGTTACAGTTTGCTAATGGTGTTTCAAGACATTTTATGTTATGGGATATTATTTGGTGACTAAGTTGGGAAGAGATGGGTTTGTTAGATTTCTTCAGGTAAAATGCAATGTATTTTGTTTTAGTAGCATTTAGAGTAAGAATATTACGATATAGTTTTTTACTAATTAGGTTGAAACCTTCCTGAGCTCTCCGGTAAACACTATCCCAGCTATCACCTTGAAATAATAACACAGTATCATCCGCGAATGCAATAAGTTTCCCGTGTTTTAGCTCAGTTCTACATATGTCATTTATATAAGCTAAAAACAAAGTTGGACCTAAAATACTACCCTGTGGTATTCCGTAAGTTACCTTTGCTTCTTTTGAGTTATAACCTCCTATCTTGACACTTTGTTTTCTTTCATTTAAGTAACTTTCAAACAAGTCCAACTGTTTACCACGTATTCCTAAATTCTGTAGCTTGCACAAGAGTAGTTCTATTGATACTGTGTCGAACGCTTTTGCTAAGTCTAAAAAAATAGCTAGACATTTCTTCTTTGCATCTAGAGAATCTACAATGTATGTGTTTAGTTCCGACACAGCATCAGCAGTTGACCTCGCTTTCCTAAACCCATATTGATTATTAGATAATAAGTTGTATTTTTCCAAGAACTTGACTAAGCGTGAGTTTATTGCTCTCTCTAGTACTTTTGAAAGAGCAGGCAGGATAGAGATAGGCCTATAGTTTGTTGTTACGGATTTGTCACCATTTTTGTAGATAGGTAAAATAACAGATTTTTTAAAGACTTTAGGGAATACTGCTGTAGAAAAACTCAGGTTACAGATATAAGTTAAAGGCGGTAGGAGACTATATTTGTTCTGTTTTATTATCTGCGCTGATATATTATCCCAACCCGTTGAACAATCAGACTTTAACGTAGTAATGAGATCTGAAATTTCATATTCCGAAATGGGTTCAAGTACAAATGAGTTAACTATTTTTGGATCCATTTGGGAATGCATAGGATTGCTTTCGCTTATTATTCTTTCTGCAAGGGATCTACCTACATTTGCAAAAAAATCATTAACGGAGTCTATAGAATTTTGTGGGTCGTCACTTTGAATTAATTCCTGAGGAAGAGTCTTTTTTTGCTTAAAATTAGAGATGGTAGTTATTGCTTTCCAGGTCTTCTTCATATCTTTCCCGGCTTTGTTCAATAGATCTTTTTCATACCTTGTTTTAAGTTTCCGCAATAAAGCGTTACAAAAGTTTCTGTAACGCTTATACGTTACTTTCAGCAATTCGTCATTGGGCAACTGACGTGATTTTAGATGGAGCCTATCCCTGTGATTCATGCAGCGAATCAAACCAGTTGTTATCCATGGTTTAAGAGGTGTTTTTCGCCGTGGTCGAATTATAGTTTGAGTATGTTTTCGAATTATATTAGTAATGTAATTTACAAAATTTTCAGTCGCCGAATCACAGTTTGAATCTGTCATAATGAATTTGTAATCAGATTCAGCTAACTCTTTACTAATAGCTGCAAAATTAACTTTAGTATAGTTGTATGAACTTTCATTGTTGTCATATGCTTGATTTTTGAGAACCAATAATACGCTATGGTGGTCTGTTACACTATTCTGTATTACAAGAGTAATCACATGTTGATTAGTCTTTACAAAACAGTGGTCCAGACAGTTTTCAAGGCGCGTAGGCAAAGTATGTGAAGGGAGGAGACCGTGAAAAGCTAAAAGTTCCAAATACTCAGTACCCTTCGGATCCACTAACTCCGGTATTATATTTATGTTTATGTCACCAACTAGAATAATATTCTTATATTTGGATAAATTTATTAGTAAAGTATTCAACGAGTTATTAAAATTATCTAGATTGTGGTATGATGGTGAACGGTAAATTGATATAAGAGCAATTGAATTATTTATTAACGTGACAAGACAGTTTCCATCTTTTAGATTTGGTTCAAACTGGGAGTATTTTAACGTTTTTTTTATAAAGACGACAACACCATCATTCTGCAGGATATTATTTTTCGTACTTGTCACATCATAGTCATCGAGTACGGGTAGAGCACAGTTTTTCTGCAACCAACACTCCGTTAGAGCAATGATTTCTGGTTGCCTTTCAAACTGTTCTATCATAACAATAAAATCGTCAAAGTTTTTAGCTATACTTCTTATATTCTGTGTAATGATTTGTAATTGGCGTTTTGTTTTTGGAATAAATTTTTGACACTTACTCATATCAGTTTGATGGGATTCGGATACCACAACTTTATCTATGTTAGTTGATAATTCTACTATATTGCTATGCATTTATTTATATTTAAAAAAAGTAACAAGAGTGTGTAACTGCCATAAATATTATAGCGACAACACTCAACAGATTTATGAATAATTTTATGCCATAGATAATAACAGTTGGGTAACCATGCCCAAACATGCCATAATAAACATGCTTGTGTTTGAGTGTGTAAGAGTCTATTTATTGCATAGTAGTTTTCCAAATCGCTACTCAAAATGTTTGTCTGTAAAACAATTCTAATAAATCCATTACTTCTTAAAATTGAAATATTATATATATATAATATACGGAATAAATTCAAAATATAAAATATAGTATTAGAAAAATAACTCGCATATTTACTAAACATACATACATAGATTTCTAGGCTTAAAAAAAACATATTAATAACTAAATATATGGTACACTTACAAATACACACAGGTAGTCATTTCTTTAGGTCTAGTAATTGGTCTTCATTTTTCAACAGGATGCTATTTGAACCTTCTTTTTCACGCAGAAACACTTGTCCATAGTTGGTCCAGCAGAATGAGAAATTATACTTCTTTGCATGTTCTCTAGCTTTGAAAAAAAGTGTTTTTGTGTTATAGGTTAAATGTTCACCTACGTATACAGGCCTTGAAGGGCCTTCAATTGAGAGATGTGCGCTATTAAGTTTTTTTCCATTGATAGTTTTATTAAACATTCTAGTCTTACGAATTATTCTGTTTTTCATGGTTTGTGTGGCAAATTCAACCACTATGGGCCTTGGAGATTCTGATTTTCCTGGAAGTCTTCTTATGTCCCGAATATCCGAAGGGTTATAGCTTATTTCAAGAGTTTTGAATAGGTTTCCAGTGATATTCGAGAGATCCTCAGGTTTTTCTTGATGTTTATAAGGCACATTTCTCAGTTCTAACTTGTAGGCGCATGAATGGCGGTTTATTTCTTCTATTTTTCCTTCAAGAAATTTTATTTTGGAACTCATTAATTCCTGATTACTCTGAAACTCATTTTGTTTTTTTATAGTAGTGTCGTGGTTTATAGAGAGGGCATGGAATTTTTGCTCCATGTCTTCATTCCGCTTCCTTATTTCTTGGATCTCATTCCTTAGCTCAGATAAATCGGCTTTTAATTCCGCGAATTTCGCGTCCTGTCTTTCCTGGAATGAGGCGAAAAGTTTTGTCAGGTGTTCAGATATATCGTGCTTGAATGTATTTAGTTTGAAGATAATAGAAGCATCTTGATCTGGACTACGTTTTCTTTTAACGCGGCGTGTGACCTTCGTTGCTTCCACTTCATGGTCTGTTTCCGAACGGCTAGCGGCTGACATATCTTCAATTTTATCCAAGGCAGGTTTAGTTGGAGTTCGCTGTACGGACATTATGAACTCGAATACGCTATACGTTCGGTTTATATTTGAAATTCGTAGTTCATGTAAAACGACGTCTACGGTACGCTAAATTCGATGCGCCTCTCACTGCCTTCGTAGCTCAGTCCGCACAGGTCCCGGCCGCGATGCCGCAGCCGCTGGCTCGAATCCGAGTAAGAGCAAAAAGAGCGCACTCACCCCTGGCCACTTCGCGAACCGCAGAGACTCCACTGGGCAGCAAAGGCGCAGCGCGACACGGGCAATGTACGGACAATGGAGCACGGAACGCCAACACACACAGGGGGCGAAGCACCACAGATTGCAATAAAATGTGCGGAGCAAAATGACAACACGTCTGCTCTGTTCAACAGCCGAGGAGGAAGAGGAATTATAAAATTATATGATACAATAATCGAATCAAACCTGAATTATCAATTTCGAACAAAGAATGTGTTATTATGAGTCTTGGTTATAATATAACCGTAATTTACGTTTCGTTTCTTGTGTGTCCTACTAATATCATAAACGCGAAAGTTTGTGATGAAATAATATGTGTGTGTGTTTTTTGCTTTAGCACGCAAAAACTTCACAATAATATAGCTTACATATCAGAATAACACATAGGCTAATTTTGACCGCGGTAAAATACCACATTTCAAGAGAACATACAATTATTACGAGCAAAGCCCGATTTGATTCAAATTTGGCATGGATGTAGGTACCTGCTTTTCCAGTCATGCAATAAAATTACTTTTTACCGCGAGAAAATGTATTACTACGCGGGCAAAGCCGCTGGCGGGGTGCTAGTATTATATATATCGTACTATAGACTTACTAGAACTAGACAGTTAAGATATCACGTTTCTCCTAGCTAGTTTATGACAATGAGTGACTTTTAACAAAAACATCAGTAACCTAATATCTTTGAAGAAACAAGACTCTTTTATAGGGTTTTTAGAGCAGAAAGCCGGTACTTACTATGTGCGATGTAATAAATATGAAAATAAATGCGCTTTTAAACAGATAAAATAACCAAATGTCTAATATCACAAGAATTTTCTGTCCGAATTCATAATCCGTCCTTATGACCATTAAGTTCAATTTATAGATCTGGGGGCACGGCAGTGCCCCCAGATCTATAAATTGCCTGAAAACACGTGTAAATTGAATTATTTAGTGCGATGGCCAAGTCTATATATTTTTATAAAACATTCGCTTAGTAGAGACTGAATAAATTAATAACCGACTTGGTATTACATGGATCTCACAACTTTTTACCGCAGAACAACTGAGTTGCGCGACTTGGTTTTTTTGACAAGTATTGTTTTTGATGGGATAAACTTTTATGATCCGTAAACCTTATCTATAAAGGTACATATACATAATAAAAAGGATTATAGGTAATTCACATATTTTAACGCATACGTGAACGAAAATTATTTATGTAGATTAAAACTCATAAGAATAACTGCTAATTGAAAAATGTATTCTAAATAAAAGTTAAACCACGTAAAGGACTTCACAGTAAATACACGTACCGGGCTTTTAATACGTTGGCCATGTCGCAAGTTATGTACGCTTGTGCTAAAACTTATTGTAAAACATTCTGAGCATGTGGCAATGAAATACAGCGCCTCTAACTTTATCGACCAATAGCCGTAAGTAATGCCGCTGTAGAATGTCGATGAGTATTAAAAATTCACCGAGGACATTTCACCCGCGTGAAACGAAACGTGAGGCGGCCATTTTGCTATTTATATTTCAAGAAATACTGGAAAGTATTGGCCATTTGAAACT
Source organism: Gymnoscelis rufifasciata (assembly GCA_929108375.1). Lineage (NCBI taxonomy): Eukaryota > Metazoa > Arthropoda > Insecta > Lepidoptera > Geometridae > Gymnoscelis > Gymnoscelis rufifasciata. The sequence goes on along the minus strand of OV815321.1, from coordinate 9,223,134 downwards.
TGAATGTAGATCGTAGAATATTGTGTTACGAGTAGGTAGATGAGATAGGACAGTGGATTATTTTTTTTTAAATTATACTATTTTAAACATTAGTATTTGGGGTATTTAATTGATAATATTATATGTAATTTAATCTTAATATATTTTTTACCCCCGAACAAAAAAGAGGGGTGTTATAAGTTTGACGTGTATGTCTGTCTGGGACATCATAGCTACCGAACGCATGGAACGATTTCAATTTAGTTTTTTTTTTGTATGAAAAGTGAGTTTGGTGCGAGTGTTCTTAGACATGTTTCATGTATAATAAGTTGTGCCGTTTAAAAGTTATGGGGGTGAGAGTGGGGAATGAAAACCGAAAATCTGCAAATATACTTGAGTGGGGTATCAAATGAAAGTGCATCGCGTGCACATTACAAAATGTTATGTTGTTTTTCTTTTAAGGAAATTAAGGAATTTGTATCGGGGATTTTTCTTAAAAAAGAAATTTAGGTTTATTAAATTAAAATAAATCCATCCCTCAGTTCAACAAACGAGCAAATTTAATCATGATCCCCTCGTAATTAAACATAGCGCTACCAATGACGGTCCATTGAGTGTTAAATAAAACCGAGCATAAACCCACTGTGTAATGTATGTGTGACCTACAAGAAATAAAAGACAGAAAATACGTGAACATGAAAAGTTTTCTAACACACCATATCGATCGAAGAAGAGGCTATAAAACTGAAAGAAGCAAATACACGGCCAATTATCTCGACCCAATAATATACAGACAGCGAGCCATGAGCAAATCAGATCTTGCTATAATAGAGTGTGATACCGGAAGATGCAACAATGCAAACGGGTAGGCCACAATGGCGCGCTCCAATTTCTCAGATCGGTTCATTAGACCTACCACGAGTTGTCACTTACGACTGTTGGAGATTAACATGCTCTCAATGCCATCTGCAGTGCGCGCGAGGATGTTGATTTGTTCGTTGTATCAGAAAATATACTCAATAGTGCTGTATCTCCGTACTTAGAATTAATGTTAATGAAAGATAATAATAAAAGTGTTATAATAAATAAAATCTTTATCTGTCAAATGTATCGGATGACAACATGTAATCTCCAACAGTCGTAAGTGGAAATTCATGGTAGGGCTACTGTCTACGGTTTGTGTGGTGATTTAATATGTTACGTCTTGTCTTGATTGAAAATGTGTATTCAGTTTTTATAAATATAATTATTTCTAAAGTCATAAACAACTTCTCATGGGAGATATAAACAGATAATGGCACGTAAGGCGTAACAGCGCCTCGGTTTCTGTCTACATCTTCACCATACAGGAAAAAATCATACCCTCCTTCGCTGCTGTCGGGTAATTTGTCCCTAATCTGTTTAGTAACAGTTCAGTAGACGCTTGTCACCCTTCTGTATCTCTATAATAAGAGCAAAATAAGCATTAATAGGCCAATTTTGTGTTTTAGCTAATGATAGATTATGTAGATAGAAAAAACTTTATTATAAACACCAAATAAATAAACCAAAAAAAGAAAATAAAAATTAAACCTAGAATGCTTATTATTGCTCTAAGCAACTTCATCCAGACAATCTAATGTTTACCTAGACTAATGTTTTACTTAAATTTTCTTATTTCAATTATATTAGCCAGAAATTGGGTCTTTTTAACACCCGACCAAAAAAGAGGGGTGTTATAAGTTTGACGTGTCTGTCTGTCTGTCTGTGTGTAAGTCTGTCTTTCTGGGACATCATATAGCTCCCGAACGAATGGAGCGTTTTAATTTTTTTTGTATGAATGGTGAGTTCAGCGCGGGTGTTCTTAGACATGTTTCATGAAAATCGGTTGTTGTTTAAAGTTGTAAGGGTTAGAGTGGCAAAGGAAACCCGAAAATCTGCAAATAAACTCGAGTGGGTTATCAAATGAAATGGTATCGCGTGCACATTACTAAATATTATGGTGTTTTACTTTTAAGTAAATTAAGGCACTGGAATCGGGGTTTTTCTTAATTTTAAATTTAGATTTATTGAATACGAGCGAAAGTACTGAGCAAAATCGGAGCTGTGCGATACCGGAAGTTGGAACAATGCAATTGGATAGGCCACAATTTCTGAGATCGTTTCTGTCTACGCCTTGTGAGGTACGAGGTGATTTAACCTTTACAATATGTTACGTGATGCAATTGAACGTTTTCAGCCCAATCTTAGGTTTGTGAGGATGTATTGGTTGCTTTTTCACGCAAAAACTACTGGATGTATTTTTATTAAATCTAATATAATATTATTCTCCTGTCACAGTGTTACCATACTCCACCGAAACGGCTAGAGCGATTTTTATGAAATTGTATAGCATATTCAGTAAATCTGAGAATCAGCTACTGTCGTCGTCGTTAAAAATACATTATATTAGTTGAACATTCTTAATCTGTATGTCATAGTTACTTTCAATAGGCAAGAGCGGAACCCCCTAGCACAGGTATCTCTATACCTACTTAAAAGGGGGTTTCCGATGTATTTATTTAAAATGTATAGATTAAGTTACTGAAATAAACTATTTTATTTTATTTTTAACTACTGTATTTTTTTCATATCTCTTAGTGATAAGAGTTATCACCCCTATCATTTTTATTTTCTTTTTCTTTTCTTTTATTATCTAGAAATTAAATACAAAACAACGTATGCTGGGTCAACTAGTTTCACTATAATTTAGTCTACATATCAGAATACCTTGTTTGCTACTATTTCGAGAGAGGTACTCTCCCCCACCTCGCTATTATGAAAATCTATACACGGCATAAAATAATGTCACCTAAGCTGTCTGTTCGCCTATAATTTTTCAGTATTTAATTTACTCATTCACCTGAGGAACTATTAGTAGCTACACTGGGTTTCATTAGAGGAACATGTGAATTTGCTTTAGCGGCTTATCAGGAGCCATGTCAAATCTATAGAATTATATATATCTAAAACATCGATTGATTTTCGATAGAAATCTTCATAACAACATACATTTGATTGATTAGTTCTTTGATCGATTGAACATAATTTTTCCATCTCAGACAAGGGAAAACTACCTTAGTAAATAAAATCTACATACTCAACGGATTTTAATACGAATTTAAGGTTTGGAAAGAGCAATTCTAAACGAAGGTTTATATTTATTGTGCAAGTGATGGATAAGCTTTTATTTGACCACAATCTCATCTTATTAAATAAATAACGATGCGGTTTGTAATGAGGGATAGGCGGAGAAAATTCCTAATTTTACCCGACTGTGCGACGCAAAGGAGTGGTAATGTGTATATCAGTCTATGTATGTTCCTTTGTAGCACTATACAGGCTTATAACGCCTGGGCCGATTTTTATGATTCATACGTCGATCGATTCCTCTTAGGCTAGTGTCAAGTAAAGTCGTCAGTGTTAATTCAATATGGCGACTTTGCAAAAATAAAATAATATAAATTTTCTTGTATCTAGGTATATCTTGTTGTAACTATATCTTGTATCTTGGGGTATCTTTGAATAGGTATTTAAAAATCATTATTCGTTTTCTTTCAACATTGTTCGATCCGGCTGACCGTTTAGGATCTATATATCTAATTAAAGTTCCGTAATAATCATTATAACATAAGATAAGCCAATTAAAGACTGTAAAAATTCCCAAAAAAGTTAAATCGCAGTCGAGTCATACATATTTTTTAAATTTAGCTTGTTTCTAGATATTTAAGTTGTAATCGATATGCCTTGCATACAATAAGACCTCAAGGTTTTTTTTGGTTTTGCTACTCTGGGCGGACTAAGTAATTAAGTAGTGGGCAACATAATATAAATATTTTTTTATTAATGCATATTTTTTTATATTTGTATCATGGTGTTTTTATCATAAGCGGTCCACTGCTCGACTGGCACTTACCGACAAAGACACCGGCCTCCCTCAAAATATAAAGGGGTTTGGTCGTGGTGGGTGGTCCATAACTGTTTAGTTATAATATTCCATTATCAACAACACAAATTTATGTAATGCTCCTATGTCAGTTAAATTATAAGTCTCGTTTACCGACAGTGCTAATAGCCAACCTAGCGAGTAAAACAAGAATTACCACCAATGATCTTCCATTGTGCTCAAATTACTGTAATAGTGAAGGAAGTCACGATATTTCGCTAAGCTATTGTTTTCTTCACGTTTCAAAATATTTTGCATTACATGATGTTTTATGAATCATTACGTTACTAAGAAAAAAGAAACGCATTTCCACTTGTTTAACTTCGTTCAAGAGGTTATGTTTAAAAATGTTAGAAGTAACTTGACTTGGTGATAATGCCAGTTTGATGTACCAGCTACCAAAACAAATACTTTATAGTGGTTCCCTGTGATTTTTATCATGATATTTGGGACCTTATCAAATTATGCTGTACTAGTGCCCACCCGCGTAATAATACATTTTTCACGCCGTAAAAAATAGTTTTTGTCCTTTACTGAGAAAACAGCAATGGCCAAATTTAACTCAAATGAAGCGAAATGATCGGAAACATTGTATTTTCCGCAAAAAGCGAAATTTGACCGTGTAAAAAAAAAAATACTATGCAAAAAGATTTTGTTCGGGCGGTCACCCATCCAAGTACTGGCTTCGCGCAAAGTTGTTAGCGTTTGTTAACCTTGTTAGCGTTTAAGATTGGCTTACCCGACAGGTAAGCCAATCTTATTTCCATTTCCGTTGCATCCGATTTCAAATCACAACGATTCTAAAGAAGTTTCACTTCAAAAATTTTACAAATAAAATACGTGATTTTAATTTTTGAAATAGGCTCTATAATGTAAAACATATTATCACTATCTATTCATGAAGCTATCAACTAAAGATTAAACATAAAAGCAAATTTCTCCACAACATTCGCCATTTATGAGATACTCTCAACGTAATCTGCACATCTTTAGAGAGTGCAATTCGACATACCTAAAGCCGAAGCGAATGTTCAATTCAAAACGTACTGGTTATACTCTTTGGTTCAATTAGCCGTTAAATTGTTCATCTAGATCGAGATCTGTTGTCTGTCTATTACCTAATAGTATAGTTTCGTTCGTGGTTACTCCATCGGCCCGGGTGAAGGTCGTGTCTAGACGTAACCTTATATTTGGCCGGAACGCGGTTTGAATTTTTAAATCGAGAATGGTACGGAGTACTTCTCTCAAACCTTGATAGTGATCAAGAAGGTTTTATTATACTTATCGTGGTCGAAAGAAGGTTTTAGACATTTTTTATCCAATAGAGGTAGAGCTGTTTCCCTAATGACGATCCTTTGAGAAGAATAGAAACGACGGAATATCATAATTTCGTTTTAATTACACGTGAGTTAAACCCGATCAACAATTTTTTTTTAAGATTTTAGTGTATGAAAATTTAGTTCAAATATATTTTTATTAAAAGTAACTTCACTTTCATCGCTAATATTGTTCGTTCAATCAACCTTTTAACCATTTTTGAGCGTTGTCAAGATCAATTGTGAAGTGAATTGAAGAATTACCTGAAACAAAAAAAATATATATTAAGCTAAAATAAATTATTTTGTATAGTCAGGTAAAGCTCCATTTGACCTCAATTTCACCTTATGTTAAGAGAATATGCGGTCTATGACAGATCATTAAAGACCATATTTGACCTACTTTAAAGATATTTCTTCTTTATCATGCATGCAATGCCATAGTACTCCAAGAATTATAGAAGTATGACTCTAGTTTACACTAGAGTCATACTTACTCAATTTCTGGCCTAAAACAATTGAATTATATTTATATTGCTGGACAATCCACACAACAACATCTAGACCCGTGGTAAGCTCTAAGTGTGTACTAAATATCTGATAAACTTAATATAGTAGTATAAATATCTATGTATGTATGGTATATTATTAAGTATATCAGATGTCTAGTACCCGTAACACAAGCTAAGAGCTTACCACGGGGCTAGATGTTGTTGTGTGGATTGTCCGGAAATATTTATTATTTATTTATTTATAGTAGACATACTTGCATATTTTTTGTTATACATTTTAAACACCCAGAATAAATCATCATCATCACGATATTAACGTTCCCACAGCTGGTACACTGTGGCTTCTCTCTTGGCGAGAGAGATGAGGCCTTAATTCAGCACGCTAACCATGTGCGGGTTTAATGTAACATGTCCTTCAAACTCTTTAAAGTTCTCAGAACATGTCGATTTCAACGCAATGTTTGTCTTCACCTTTATAACGTGTTATAAGCGCACATACATATTTCAAGAAGAAAAACCCAAAGGTGTTTCGCGGCGAGAATTCAAGATCTTTCGGAATGGAAGTCGAATGCGTTCCCACTTAGCCAACACGGCTTTTTTCATATGTCAGAATCTGTCATAGCACGCCTAAAGGCTATTTTCACCTATCTATATCTGTGTCGTTTAGAATCTGAGATATGGTCTATGGTGATTGATTCCGTCTACAATAGCTATAATGTACAACATACTTCCGGCTTTCTAATCGAGACATAAAACTATATGGTCGTTTATCATAAGCTCATTGCTATAACGGGCAATTGTTATATTGTGCGTAAACGGCTGGAAAGGCTGGACAGACGATTTGAAATCGACTTCTAAATAAATAAATAAAATAAATTATTATTTCCGAACAATCCACACAACAACATCTAGCCACGTGGTGCGCCTACAGCTATAATAATAATAGTTATAAAAAAGCTGTAGTATCTCTGAAGTTTTTCTGGGCGATCGAAATCTGTTACTTTTGATAAAAACTACGGGATCCATTCTTATTAAATTTAAATGGGTTAAATTCAATAATCGGTCGTCGTATCGGTCAGGAACCATTTTATTTTCCGCGGAATAATGCTTAATAACGCTGGCAACGTCATACTCTATAAATATATTAGACTAGCGGCACGCCCCGGCTTTGCACGGGTAATTATTCAAAATTGTTTCAAAATTATTCGAAAGTTTATCTCCGTAATAACCATCCTTAAACTCCAACAAACATTTAAAAAAATAAATTGGCTAAATTGGTTGAGTGCGCTTAGCAACACATTTTGCGATTCATTTTTAACCCCCGACAAAAAAAGAGGGGTGTCATATTATGTTTGACGTGTCTATCGGTCTGGGACATCATAGCTCCCGAACGGATGAAGCGATTTCAACTTAGTTTTTTTTGTTTAAAAGGTGAGTCTGGCGCGAGTGCTCCTAGACATGTTTCATGAAAATCGGTTGTGCCGTTTAAAAATTGTGGGGGTTAGAGTGGGGAAGGAAAACCGAAAATCTGCAAAAATCTCGAGTGGGGTATCAAATGAAAGCGCATTGCGTGCACATTACACATTATTATGGTGTTTTACTTGTAAGGAAATTGAAGGATTCGAATCGGGGGTTTTTCTTATATTTTAAATTTAGATTTATTATTTTTAAGAAGATTAAGGTAAGAGAAAACATACTATTGATTGCAATGCTCAAATTGGTGTAACCGACAACAAACATAAACTTGGTTCGGGTCAATTGGTGTAACGTTAGTTTTTTGAAGAAAGTTGGTTTTATATTGGTGTATGTGTGGTTATAATTTTTCGTTCAAGCTAAGAATTAGTGTAAGAGCAATGCTGGTTTGCCTGCACCAACACCAACTTAACCTTCTTTGGTCATAGAATAGGAATACAACAATTCGACTTATGTAAATGGATCACATACCTACTCAGTTACAACATAATTTCGACGGATTAAGTCTGCAAATTCACAGTTAAAATGTGTAGCGAAACTGTATTTTTTTTAAAGCTAGAATTCTATTATTATGCTATTCGAAAGAGCAGAAAAAAACAAAAAAAAAACTGTATACTCAACTTATTTTACGTGTTTTGGTGGTTAGCCCAATTGAACCTGCAACCGACGATATGTACAATATCTATGCTATATGCTAGGGTTTAGTTCTGAAAATAACTTTTTGAATGGGATTAGTTACCTGTTAACGAATTATTAACTACTAACTAAGCGACAAAATATTATCAAGCGACAATTTTTTTATTTCTGCACACGACCATTCATTCAGTAGGGAGCCGACAGATTATTTCGTGATCTTAACCCCTCCCGTACCTCCGTGCCCGAGTGATACAATTAAAGCCGTGTTGGCTAAAGTGGGAGGACACTCGACTTTCATTCCGAAGGTCGTGGGTTCAAACCCCGCCACGCACCTCTGGATTTTTCTTCTTGAGAAATTTATGTGCGCTTTAAACACGTGCTTTAACGGGGAAGGCAAACATCGTGAGGAAACCGGCATGTTCTGAGAACTTTAAAAGAGTTTGAAGGGCATGTGACATTCACCAACCCGCACTTGGCCAGCGTGGTGAATTAAGGCCTAATCTCTCTCGTCAAGAGAGAAGTCCCTGTGTCCCAGCAGTGGGAACGTTAATAGGGTGATGATGATGAATAAAGAGCCTTTTCAAACAGTGGTATTTTAATATTTTATATAAAAAATCGCTTATTTACTCATAACTATAGTATTTAGAGATATGATGTAACGACGTTTTTTGTAGATAATGATAAGTTCTACAAAGTTGTACTACATCACTTGTTATTATATTCAATTGTTTTCGCAGCATTCGCGATTAAAGAAAGAGTTTAGGTTTATTTTTTCAAAAAAATCGCTTATTTTTACAAAACTATAATAGTTAGAGATATTATGTGACGACGTTTTTTGTAGATAATGATAAGTTCTACAAAGTTGTACTACATCACTTGTTATTATATTCAATTGTTTTCGCAGCATTCGCGATTAAAGAAAGATTTTAGGTTTATTTTTTCAAAAAAATCGCTTATTGTTACAAAACTATAATAGTTAGAGATATTATGTGACGACGTTTTTTGTAGATAAGTAATGATAAGTTCTACAAAGTTGTACTACATCACTTGTTATTATATTCAATTGTTTTCGCAGCATTCGCGATTAAAGAAAGATTTTAGGTTTATTTTTTCAAAAAAATCGCTTATTGTCACAAAACTATAATAGTTAGAGATATTATGTGACGACGTTTTTTGTAGGTAATGATAAGTTCTACAAAGTTGTAATACATCACTTTGTTATATATTCAATAGTTTTCGCAGCATTCGCGATTAAAGAAATATTTTAGGTTCTTTTTTTTCACCATGGGTTACATTATCGGAGTTTGGTAAGAAATCATATTATTTTTGAAAACTAAATATAGCCTATGTCACTCAGGGATAGTGTAGCTTTCGAATGGTGAAAGAATTTTTTAAATCGGTGCAGTAGTTTCAGAGCCTATTCGAGACAAACAAACAAACAAAAAATCAAACCTTTCCTCTTTATAATATTAGTATAGATATAGTTAACTGAATTTAGTATGAATGAGAAATCCAAGCAATAAATTATCGATAGTCAGTTGCATGTGCTAGATAATGTATGTTAGGAAACGGAAGCCGTAGAACAACGGATCAACCCTTCAAGGCAATGCGTAGCGTGCGTTTAAATACCAGTCATTATCATCATCAACACCACGTCTACTACTGGAACTATTCCATTCCCCAACTACTTTCATCCTACAAGCTGACAGACTGATATACAACCGAAATAGCTCTCTGAATTACTTAATTCTAAATTGCAAAATCTTGCCACGCACATATTATTAAAAATCATTGATTAGTGAGATGAGAGCCTCTTCTAGAGGTACAAAGCGAGTGAGAGACCCCACGCATCAGTGTTATAACCAAGACGTATTGGCTGGGATTGGGAACATAAGCAAAGCACTACTATTCACGTTCCCGCTGCTGGGACACAGGGACTTCTCTTTGGACGAGGGAGATTACGCCTCAATTCACAACGCAGACCATTTACCTGCACACACAGGTAAGCCTTATAGGTATTTGCGTTAGTGAATGTCATTTGTCCATTATACTCGTCAAAGTGATCGGATTGGTTTTCTCACGTATTTTACCTTCGCCTTTCTAGCACGAATTTTAACGAGAAGACAATTCCAGAGGTTTGAGCCGGTTTCGAATCCACGACCTCGTAATAAAAATCGAGTATGCTCCCACTTAGCCAAAACTTAGGACCTTATAGGTAGCTGTGACGTTTAATAATATAAGAATACTAGTCGACCCGACAGACGTTGTCCTGTCCCACGTCTCAAAAAACAATATCCAGTTGACCGTATTGTGAATCTAAACCATTCCCAGATCCCCTTGAACACACACAAAAAATTTCATCAAAATCGGTCCAGTCGTTTGAGAGAAGTTCAGTGACATACACACTCACAGAAGAATTATATATATAAAGATAATCAACAAATGACTATTAATGACTATTAATGGCTGACAAGTTCTAAGGTATAGACCTCGAATCAAAATGATTTGTGCGTGATCTATATCTATCTTACACAGTACAGTTTCGCATTACTAAATATTAGATTTATTCCACCCCCCAAGAAGGTAATTGCAACTGAATCAAAACAGCCCTAGGGCGCCATTAAACAACTTATTACAAGTCCGGAAAGGGCGGAGCACCAAATCAGGTCTCGTCTGAAAACCAGCGCAAATCCACCCAATGTGGATCTGCTTATGCTGAGGCGAGACCTTTTGGCACAACACATGCATTTATTTATGTCTAGTATTACTTAAGTATTATATAAATATCTTATTATTATTCTTCTTTAATTGTATTTAACTGTATTTTACTGTATATATGTGTGTGTTGTGTCAATAAATGTTTTCTCTCTCTCTCTCTCTCTCTCTCAAATCAATTCGATTGCGTAAGTTTATCAGGAAACCTTTAGGACATTCTTGAGTCCTGTAAGTTTTAGTTTAATTAATGCTAGTTATAAGCCCTACGGCTTTATCGCGATCGGATTTGTCGACTATATTCGTATTTTATAATATGGTCATAGATTTAATCTATGATATACATCATTATCATCATCATTTCAGATATTAGACGCCCACTGCTGGTCATAGTTTCATAGTTTCATAGTTCTTTATTCATCATAGGCAACATTGTACACTTGATTTCGTTAAAAAAATTCTAATTATTATTATAAACACACACAGAACATACAGCAAAAGACGCAGACAAGACGTTCAATTTCAGATGTAACTTAATAATAGAAGTGCCGAGTAGTGGCATTGTCAACTAAAACAATGTTCTATTAAAATCCAATATAAATCCAATACAAATTCATCATAAAATAATAAGAAACATCATTAATTGTTACTGCTGTATAGTGGCATTGTCAAATTAAAAACTACTAAAATTAGGAATAGGTATTAAATAATTAAATTGAAAGACATGTCATAATGTACAAAAACAATATGAATGAATAAATTAATGCTGCTGTATAGTGGCATTGTCATTTGTGAAATTAAAAATTAAAAAATAATTATAAATAATCTAACAAACATGTCACAAGAGATTAAAAATAGATAAATAGTAAAAGACTTGTAATATAAAATGTTAAAGCTGCTGTAAAAGGGCATTGTCAGAAGTAACTTATTCTATTAGAATACATTGGCAAAATGTCAATATTAATACTATACTATTTACTATATTATTAACTGCTGTAAAGGGGCATTGTCAATTTAAATCGACTATTAATAAATATAAAATATTAATTAATGTCAAGAAGAATCTAATGTCAGGTTACTTATAGGGTTTTGTTCTGAAGTAGTTCTAAATAAATAAACATACCGGTTACAACAGCTGTTTATCCTCCAAAGCTTCGGTAAACGTATAAAAGCTTTTTTGGATAAGCATGTTTTTAAGTTTACTCTTGTAAATATCTTCATTCTCATCTTTTATTTTATCACTTAATTTGTTAAACATTTTTATCCCTGAACAAATAAAACTCTTTGAAACTTTGGATTAATCTACATGATGGGTGCATAATGTTGCCACCGTGTCTTGTGTTATAACTGTGGGTTGCCGACAAGGTGGGAAAACTTTGCCTATTTTTTTTATGTATAAAAGACATTGCAACAAATATTCACCTGTAAATGTAAGAATACATAAGGCGAGACGTCCGTCAAAGACGAACAATTAATTCGAGCAGACGCTGATCGCCAGCAACGTTGACCAAGTCATCTGTCCACCTTATTGGTGGTCGTCAGTGCACTTTCCTATCAGCAGCCTTCATTCGAGAACTTATTCTTCTTCTATGATAATGGTAAAGCTTTAGTAACGAGTGAGCGCAATAAACAAAAGAGATACGGTTAAATCCCATACATGTATGTAAAGCTATTGAAATTTGATACATTATAAGGTCAATTCAATTTCCTGTGATACCTGGTTATTAATTACTCGTTCGTTCTTTAAATTCTACTTTAAATTTCAGATGCTTTCCCGCAAAAAAGCCACAAGCATATCTTAATATATATAAATCTCGTGTCACAATGTTTGTCCTCAATGGACTCCTAAACCACTTAACCGATTATAATAAAATTCGCACACCATGTGCAGTTTGATCCAACTTGAGAGATAGGATGGTTTTTACGGCGAGAAAAATTCGAATAATTTCCGGGAAAATTTTATACCCGTTCGACGCCGGGGCGGGCCGCTAGTTTACTATATTTCTTGGACTGTAGATTAATCTAATCAGTTTGACGATGTGATTTTAATTTAACAAGATGGAAATTTTAACAAGTCGTCATTACGGGAATGTATGTTTGATGTTATGAAAAAGGTAGCATAGTAACGAAGGTCGGCATTGATCACCTAGGCCCTACCCTATCAGGTAGTTGCACCAATTCCTTGACGCGCGACCTGTCACCTGCCCTGCGATTACGACAGGCGCGCGCAAAGTTCACGGCGTTCCCTTACATTTGCACTTTATTTAAAGGCTTAGAGATATTGCTTTATGCTTTCGAAAGTTTCAGAAAAGCCGATTGGCGATAGAATTAGAATGTCCGGAAGAAAAGGTTGCGTCTTTTCTTATTGTTGGTTGCAGCCCCGCCTTCTTGTGAAGATGATACAAAACAATACACGTTATTGAACACCAATTTACAATACATATAATAGTGTCGCAATGGGCAGCCTTATCACAAAAAGTGATCTATACCTGGCAACCTTTGGATGGACTGGAATAAATTATGAAAGACGGAAGAGGCAAAATTGTTAATAATATTATATTATTTATCGATCTGCTTTTGTTAACCATATATCTTATTACCTTTAATAAGAAAAAATTGTCATTTGATTTCTATATAATAAATGTGTGTACCTATTTTTACGTGATGCAAGCACATTCCACTTACCTGGCACTACGGAAGACCGGTACTCCTGTGGTGGATATAACGCCTCACCGTAGAATTACACCGAGTAGAGGCCATTTTTGTCGTCATCATAGTTATAAGTTTGAGTAAGTATATAAACGTGACGCAAAATACATATTATCTTATATTTTATTTTATATTCGTAACTGATTTTATTTGCGTCGTGATAAACTTCGTAAGCTGGGTGTAAATATATTTAAATGGTTATGTATGAGTGACTTACCTACCTATATTTGTATTGTGTTATCTAGTAAGTAGCAGAGCTACGTTAGCTTCTTCAAAATGAACTGACATTTTATTTGACATAACAGTTGTACCTAACTTCATATAGGTGGCGGCACATGTACTATATTGTTATCAACTTGCAACAAGTAAAACTGTTCACGGATTGTGAAAATGGCGTTCAACTGAATAACATCTTTTTTACTTTATAATTTTATTTAACTCGACACTAGCAAATTGTCGCTTCAAGCGCAAAGTCCAATTACAAGAAACTGAACTGAAAACTGTTCACTTTGTTATATATATACACATGTGCCATATTGACACATAAGCAAGACTATTCCAATTGTAAAATAAAACCCAACTGGTGCCTACGAAATGATTAAAAATCTTGATTATTTCATGTAGGTATAATTATACATAATAATATGCCATTGAGAAAAAATACCTCCCCTCATTACCTTGCTAAGCGACAACTCGGAGAATTTTTGGCTCCAATTTGTCGTTTTCAATATTACTATACTAATATTATAAAGCTGAAGAGTTTGTTTGTTTGTTTGTTTGTTTGAACGCGCTAATCTCCGAAACTACTGGTTCGAATTGAAAAATTCTTTTTGTGTTGGATAGTCCAGTTATCGAGGAAGGCTATAGGCTATATAACATCACGCTACGACCAATAGGAGCAAAGATATAGTGGTAAATGTGTAAAAAACGGGAGAAATTGTTCATCTTTGAAGCCTTCCGTTGCGTGCGCCGTGAAAACGGTTCAAGATACACAAAAAATATGTATTAAAGAATAATAGCTCTTTAAATGATCTAAAAAACAGTCCACAATAGTATATGTCTATCTTTTAAGATTAACTCACAAAAACCGTTTTTATGGTACCTAATTTGGTCGAAATAATTTGTTTAAGTTGTATCAACATAATAATATTAATCTTTGTTCAAATAAATATGTTGTTGGTTAAGAGTACTTCATCCATTATAACGCGGGTAGCACCGCAGGGCACAGCTAGTGTAGGTATAATTATACATAATAATATGCCATTGAGAAAAAATACCTCCCCTCATTACCTTGCTAAGCGACAACTCGGAGAATTTTTGGCTCCAATTTGTCGTTTTCAATATTATATAAACATTTTGCGCCAACTCGGACAAAACGTCGTAGAGTTGTATAAACAATACAAACAGGAGGACACTTTTCAATCTTTATTTTTTGGTAGTAAAGAATTAAATAGAATATAAATATTATTCAACCCATATCTATCCATACGGAAGCGCAGTAACCAACATATTACCAAACTAGTTCTCATTACATAACATACAGCCGTAATGCTACAAGGAAATGTCCATCTTCGCTATAAACCCACGTGGTAATAAAATTTACCAAATATGCGTTAAAATACCATTAATGTGTAAGAATGAAGCAAAAGAAGTAAACATTTGGGTCAGCAAACAAATATGACCGATAACGAAGATAGAAGAAAATTATCATTATGTATCTAGTTAGTAAAATACAAATTTAAAATTTAAGACAAACCGATTCCAATACCTTAATTTCCTTAAAAGTTAAACACCTTAATATTTTGTAATGTGCACGCGATTCACTTTCATTTGTTACTTCACTCGAGTATATTTGCATATTTTCGGTTTTCCTTCCCCACTCTCGCCCCCATAACTTTTAAACAGCACAACCGATTTTCATAAAACATGAAACCTGAGAACACTCGCGAAAAAAAAAAAACACCAATCTCACCATTCATACAAAAAAACTAAATTAAAATCGCTCCATCCGTTCGGGAGCTATGATGACCCAGACAGACTGACAGACACGTAAAACTTATAACACCCCTCTTTTTTGTTCGGGGGTTAAAAATAAATGGACTTATACTGCACCTAGGGTTCCGTGTATAATATAATGATCAGTGTATTAAAAGTGCTAAGGTAACGGATGAGTCTTAATCTCTTTCTGTTTAAACAAATAAAATATACAAAGTCGAATACAAAATGTTCCCGCAGTGGCAGACTTTAATCATAACTTGTCACCTTAGTATCGGTACCAGTGGCTCAGGCCTGTAAGTTAAGCGCCATTATCGCATTATTCATGTGGTAAGTAGCCACTTATCATCTTATGAGATTGTGGTTAAATGAAGGCTTTCCATAAAAATCATCATCATTCTCTTTTCCATATCCCACATTACGTGGGGTCGGCACAACATGTTTTTTACTTCCATTTTCCTCTGTCACTCGTCATCTCAACACTCACTCCTTTCTTACACATGTCATCCTTCACACAGTCCATCCATCTTTTCAATTCTTCTTTCCATAAAAATCATATTAAATTAAATTGGAATTGAGAGAGGGCTATTGATTATTGCTATTGCTATGACCAGCAGTGTACGTTATACGGCTGGTCAATAATAATGCTGATGACATTGATAACTACGTTTGGTTTTAATAGATATCAGGCTAATGTTGCATAACAGTGTAGATATATTTATTAAGCAACCTTTGCCTATAATCGAATCTAAACAGATTGATGCATTGGATAATAATTCAATGTTTGTCTATTTCTGTGTTATTTAAAACAGTGACCGCGCAGTCTCAACAAAACTAACATTGAGTTAAACTGCAAAGTTTGTTTTTATTTTAATTTCAATCTGTATAATCCAAACTCGGCCGAAACCAAAGAGATCCAATGCTAAGCATTCAAACTCTGTGATCCACGGTCTTATTACGTTTGAAACTTTATTCGAAAATGTAGTGCCAGAAATCTATAATCATAATATTTATAGGTTTATTATATAACTTTCATTTTATTTACGTCTTAAACAGTTTATTGCTGGTTTAGCCTCATTTTTAGTATGCGTAGGCTAAGTAATGAGGCAAAGTAAACTGAGTTAAACTTTTACTTTTCATTACACGAGTGCCGTTAAAAGACAATTCTGGATGGAAAACTGTGTTTTGTACTTAAAACACAGAACAAATACAGAATAGACATGATGATTACATTAAAAATAGGTTTTCTGTTTAGTTCGTCTATTAGCCAGTCTTAAAATACTGGATACCTATGTTTTGCTTTATTAATTATATAAGAAATTGTCAAGATATCAGAAATCCCGAGTTGTTGATTTTTCGTTTGCAAGAAAAATAAAAAATTATGCTTACAAATTTTTAAGTAATCTTAATTACGGACTTACGGACTAATTATTTTTATTTTTTAGTCATCGACCCTATTAGAATGGGGTCTGCATTACAATTTCAATATTTATCATGTATTACCTACATCACTAAATTTGACATTACAAATAACGCGAGCACACATGTTATTATTCATCTTTTCTCAGTACAAAAGCGTACCAAAGCGACTGCGAAGCGAGGGCGTCTGCCGCGCGGCGAACGCTCCCCATACTTTACTACAATGCACACCTACGCGACATATAAAGTGGGACGGTTTCAGGCAAAAATGTCCCACGTTGCAGACACTCCCGTGTCGCGTATCGCTTCCCGCTCTGTTGACGCGTAAGTTTGGCCGAAATAAAAGTCTTCATAGTGAAAAGAGCACGGCGCACGCAGTATTTAGCAAAATTTAGAATTATGCACATTAAATACTTCCGGACAATCCACACAACAACATCTAGCCCCGTGGTAAGCTCTGGAAAGAAAAGGAAGGTTTTTTATGTATAATTCGAACCCGTGAGAAGGCGAAGCGAGTCGCTAGGTTAAAATAAAATGTTGAGGTAAACACTTATTTTACTTACGAACACGTGAGTAGCGGTAATAGATGAGTAGACAGATAAGTCACTTGCGCAACCTCATCGAAGTATCGTGTGACAATGCATACATAAATCACTTATTTATGAGACGTAATCATAATTTAGTAAGCAAAGCCTCTTTTCAGTATAACTTCGATATTTAATCCGATATGCGTGTTATTTGAAGTACAAGCTGAGCATTAAGAATTTGTGAATATGTAATGTACCATTATTTATTTACATGAGTGAATTAAGTTGAATTGAAACCTATAGGTTTAAGTACTGTTTCTTCTTGTTTTTTTTTCTATTTCTCTGATATGCCAGCCAGAGTCTGATTTTTTAGCTTGATGTTTTCTCAACTTCCTCAGTGGCGCGGTGGACTACCGACGGACCGCTTGCGGCGCAAGAGATAGCGGGTTCGATTCCCGCCGAGGGGCTAGTGGTTGTATGTTCTGCAATCACTTTCTCCTTAGTCTGGGTGTTTAAAAGGTATAATAAAAAATATTTATATCTGTATGTCTATTGTATTAGGTATATCAGATGTTTAGCACCCGTAAATATAAGGCAGCACTATTCTATAGCAAGTCCGTTCTGTGCAAACTTAGATATTTTTTATTCTATGTTTATGATGAATGTTCTCACGATTGGCCACTCGGATCTGTTTCTTAGATTGAATCCAATTATGCGGCGTTGCTTTCAACTTATTAAAGAGGGACCGACGTCCGTGACTAAGTTTTTCTTAAGCTGAGTAAAATGTTTCGCATTGAAATGAAAAGTTTATCTTAGAATGGAGTTATAGGTTTTTTTGTGGACGTGCTCGGATTAACTATTTGAGTTCGCAGTTTCAAAGCGATTTTATTCGTTATACGAGAGTCATTTACGTGAATAAATTTAGTTTATCAACTGATTTCTTTTACAAAATAGACCGCAATAATTTTGTTATGTACTTGTCACGATGTTAGAGCCATTTTAGGAAGCGATATCACTTAAGCATACTAGTATGACTTAGATAGCCATAAACTAATACTTAACATTTTGACAAGCAGGGCAACCCAGCAACATCTAGCCCCGTAGTAAGCTCTAGTAAGTCCGATGGGGTTCTTTGCAATGACATACCTTGTAATCGGATTTTTGACCTAATTTATTTATTGGAAAACCAAAAACTGCAACATTTATTTATTCACAGGTTTTCACAGATATTTAACAAAATAGAAAAACAACTCTCAACAAAACAATACCGCATCAATAGCTACAGAACTAACATTATCTATTATTAAATTCGAAGGAAAATCTACAGAAAAACTCTCTGCTCATCCGCCGCCTGATGGATATTTATGTCAAATTGCTTTGAATTAAAATTAAACCTATTGCCTGCGTGCCACAAAAACGAGTTTTGGCGATAAAAACTACAATAGTCGGTACCTTTTGACTTAATTTACTGTATACATTATTTGGGACCCTATTTCGTCAGTTTATTCTGCTGTTGACTGTACCAGCTTATGGAACAGATGGTATTTGATTAAGAAGTATTGCCTCTACAGGTTTTGTAGAGACAATACTATTTCGTCACACAGGTAGCCTGATAAGAAACTGGGTTACTCAGCCGTTCATAAAATAAATTTATAGCGTAAACATTGATAAGGTTTTTAATTTAGGAGCTAAATATGGTACATTTAGGAAGTAGATTAGTTCCTATTATCTTTTTTATGGTACGTGAGAAACTAAGATGAAGATAATGATTTTTTGATGCAAAAATTAGGATATCAAATTAATTTATTTATTTATTAAAAAAGTTTACATTAACAGATATTATAAAAAGATACATTCTGAAAACCCTTAGGGATTTGTATAGAATGACATTACCATTCCTCGAAAACTTAAAACTTAACAAAATAAGTTAGATTCCCGACGTGGGGCAAGAGGTAAAGTTTTTGATTGTAAGAATATTTGTGACCTTGTAGGGGGTAATCTACTGAACCGATTTTAAAATGAATGAATGAAATTAGGTACACAGATTCTCAGAATAGAGCATTTAATACCCTAAACGCAATTTTTTTCCGCGGAAACATTTGTTATACCTACCTTATATATTTTACGCGAGTAACACCGCGGGGTACTGCTCGTTATCAAATAAACAAAATTTTATGTGCTAAAACACTTAGACCCGGTACTGGAATTAGAAACAGGAATTTATACTCCTGGAATTCGTAAATCTTGAATTGGTATTCTCGGAATTTGTTCTGGTTTGTTGTTTAGGTGGTTACATGTTTTGTGAAAAACACAGTGTTAGTGTGTTTTATATCGGTTAGATATTGCTTTGTTTAGTTAAATATATTTTTAAGAAACCTTTGAACTTTTGCAACACCTTAACGCGCTTGATCTTAGCAATTTTTAGTTTCTAATTGTTATCCGGATTCGTTTTCGGAAGAGCAGTTTTACTACATCCGATCCGAGTATGATCAGAACCTGTGGAAATAATGCTCCGGAGTAACTATTTTTACCTGACTGCGCGTCGCAAAGGAGTGGTAATTTGTTCATCAGTCTATGTTATGTATGTGTGTTCCTTTGTAGCACTTAGCACTATACAGACCAAACGCCTGGGCCGATTTGTATAATTCATACGTATATCGTATGTCGACGTTCCTGAATGAGCAGTTTTGGCCGCAAGGGGTCAAGTTTCGACGGTTCATCGGTCGCCTACACTGCAAGGCGACACCGCCGTAACAGATGATCCACGATGCTGACACTTTAGTTTATAAGATTTATATTTTTTATGTATGTTAGTCTATAAGGTATATGTTTATATGGGCCTTAGATGCCTGAAATAAATGATTATTATTATTATTATATCGATTCCTCTTAGTCCGGCAATACGTCACTAAAAATTCAATATGGCTCAATCTGGACGCCATTTTATAAAATAAAATAAAAAAGTCCACAAACTATGCCATGTGGCGTATCGTTGAAAAGATATTTAAAAATATTTTGTGTTTTTTCAACATTTTGTTGATCTGACTGACTGTTAAGGATCTACATATATTGATTTTAAGTTGCGTAACAACCAGTCTCACAAAAACAGCAAAATATCTCAAAATTCGCAGTCGGGTTCTATATTTCTTATTTTACGTAGTTATGGTAAGTTAAGAACTAGATCCGATTTCCGGCATCCGATTAATTTCCGTCACTCGGACAAACAGCTATAAAAGGGTTTGTCGTCATAATAACTGTTATACCATATAGGTTTTATCAATAACGACCGTGTGAAATAAAGGCATTTTAATTTTACGCAACTTGTGTGCGCAGTAAAAAGTTAAAAGTAGGTCGACTTGACACACGTGACAAGCTTTAATTATAAAATTATCTATGGAATTCCGTATAAATTGAACGTTTTTAATGTTTAAATGCTTTTAACGTTTCGCTTGAGTTTCTTGTATATCCAGACATTGGAGATTTCTCTCCTATTTTGGCGCGACGCAATTTTACTACCGTTTTATTTAACAACCATAGATTATTTGTAAATTAAGATATCAAAATAAATACTACAAAAACGTTAATATGGATAAATAAAGCGTTGATCATCCTAACAAGTTATGTGCTTTTATCTATTATCTTAGATCTCCTAAACTGCATACCGCAGTTTGAATACAATTTTCAGCAATGGATAGAGTGCTTCTAAAAGACGGTTAAATATTTAATTTGTTTCCGTGTAAGTCGGCGTGAATCGCTTTTTATTATATAAGTTATTTGCCTTGTTTAATTGCTTAAGAACCACATTAATTTATTTACAAATACATTCGAAAACTCTACAAATTATTACTTGATGTACATTTCTGAATCTAACGTCACCATCAAACATAATCACAAAGACCCATAAATAATTCCAATCTGACCCGAAGCAAAAAATGTATAGCTAACCCAGATTATCTTAATCTTAATTCAGATAAGAATTAAGATAATTTGGGCATTATTCATACAATCAAGTACACAGATTGGCGTAAGTGTGCCGTTAAGCCATTGTCTATTTGCCAATTTAGAGTTTGGATTGGACTTGTCCTACTGTTCTCATTGCACTATGACTATGACTAACGCGTAATTCTTAGTTGATAAGTTTTCTATACAATTTATTTCTGGTTTCTAATTAAAGGGCTTGAGAGCCTTATCGAGGTGATTATTTTGCTTTTTCTTAGGTTAATTATCAATAATTATGTAAGTCTATCAAGATGTAAAGTTTGTGAGATTTTGAGAAATTTTGTGACTCTGAAGGGTGCATGGGGTAATCTCTGGATCTATTGAACCGATTTTACCAAAATATAGTAGGTACCCAGATTATCTAAAGCTTGAGAAGTAAATTGGATGTTTGCTGGATTTTACATGGCCTTAATCACGCATTAGTCAGTTCGTAGTTTTAATATGAGAATATGAATTATCCCCCCAAAAACGTTTAAATGTAAAATGTAGCCAAGACGAGAGCGAGACGACATGGTGTGTACTTTGATAAAGTTATCAGATGTCATGTAGAGCTTAATTATAAAAAAGCTCCGAACATTATACAACCAAAATGATAAGTAGCTAGTTATAAATAATTAAATAATTTATATATAACTAGCGACTTACCCCAACTTTGTACGTATGCAAATTAAACATTAAATCTTCCTTTGCAGTCGCTATATCCATCGCTAACAAATGATTTCAAATTCGTTTGCGACTTCTATTACTTTGTTTGTATGAAAATATTAAACGATAAATTGAACGCATTTATTTTGCGATCTTGTTAAATACCACACGGTTGGTAGCTAGAATAGTCGTAAATTAATTTCTCGCCAAAATAGGAGAGAAATCACCAGTGTCTGGATTCAAGAAACACAAGCGAAACGCAAAGGCATTTAAATATTAAAAATCCTCAATAAACACGGCATTTTATAGATAATTTTATAATTAAAGCTTGTCACGTCAAGTTGACCTACTTTTAACTTTTTACTGCTCAATTCATCAAGCAGCTTAAAATCAAAACGCCTTTGTTTCACACGATCGTTTGTGATAAAACCGATACGGTATTAACAGTTTATTATGACGACAAACCCTATAATAGCGGATTCACAACACGTCTGCTCCGATCCGAATTCGATCCGAGCTCGTTATAGTATGAATCGAAAAAACTCGGATACTGTTCAGGTAATATTCCGATCTCTGAGGCCTGACGCTGCGTTACGCGGACGCAAGCGCATGTTATGACAAACACGCACCGTGATCGGTCGCGATCCACGCAACCCAGTACATTTGTATGAAACGCGCCCGCGCCGCATTAAACAGCGTCTTATACGTCATTTTACGTGAATAGAATAGGGTTAATTTTCAACATTTCAAATTATTATGTGTGTCCATTTAATACTCCGGAAGGAGATAATAGATATATAATAGATAGATAATCATCATTATTTCAGCCTCAGGATGTCTAATTTTCAACATTTCAAATTATAATATGTGTCCATTTAATACTCTGGAAGGAGATAATAGATATATGTATATAGATAGATCATCATCATTATTTCAGCCTCAGGATGTCTACTGCCTATAGGCCTCCTGCAAGATTTCCATTTACTCGTAACCTAATACTAACTTTACTACTTATTAGTACCTCTCAGGACTAAAGATAAATAATGACGGATAATATCATGGCTGAACTAGTGCGTAAATAACCATAAAAATAGTTCTATGACTAGTCCGGACCATATTTTCAGGTTGTGGTCGGATTCGAATCGGTTGTATGCGAAACTGCTCTTCTTGCTCAAAGTCGAAAGTTCGGATAGTTTCCGATATGATCGAATCCGGGTAACAACTGCAATCTAAAAATGACCTAATATGTATCGAGCTAAGTCTCGTTTTCGCGTATTGTACAGTATTGCCAAACTGTAGCTTAACAATGGGTTGCGAATAATATTCAGATTACTTTCGCTAACACCAGTCGATATTGATGATGACAGCAACTGATAAGGAAGTGTTTTTAATAGACTCTTTTGATTCGTAGAAAAAAACAAACGAAATGGAAAATATATTGTTCTTCTGATGTTGGGGTCAAACGCATTCTTAGTGCAGGTTAGCATGGGTTGAATTTGCCGTTTTCCACCGTTCGCACGAGCGTTTTTCCACGGGCGTTATGAAAACTTCTAAATTTAACTCCAACGGACTTGAGGAGCAAATAGAAGGACTGTGGTGCGGTGGGTGTAGGTCCGCTTGCGGCGTTAGTGGTAGCGGGTTCGAATCCCATCGAGGGGTCAAGTGGCATGTTCTGGCAGCACTTTCACCTTGGACTGGGTGTTTAATATGTATTATAATATATATATATATATGTGTGCATGTCTACACTGTCAAAAATTTATGAAAGGTTGATTAAAGACAAACTTGTACTACATTTAAAGGAAAATAATGTGATAAATGAACGACAATTTGGTTACCAACATTCTGTGGGGACAACAGATGCAATTGACTTACTCACTAGTGAAGTTCTATGCAATATTAATGCCAAAATGAAAGTAGCGGGCCTGTTCATTGACTTGTCATCTGCTTTTGACATGGTGGACCATAATCTATTATTGGCAAAACTAGAACATTATGGTATCAGACAGGATGCGTTTAACCTAATTAAATCGTACTTGACTAATAGAAAACAATTTGTTGAAGTTAAAAATATTTTAAACGGGGAAGAAGTAGTAGCTAAATCTAAAGTTATTGAGTTAAAAAGGGGAGTGCCTCAAAGCTCAATTTTAGGCCCAATATTTTTTATAATTTTCTTGAATGACTTAGTGAATTACATGACATCTTATTACCCTGACATTAAATTGATTCTCTATGCGGATGATACTAACGCAGTAATACCAGCACATAATACTGTCGACCTAAAGTTCAAAATTGAAAATGCACTTGTAATATTTGATCAATGGTTTAAGGCAAATAATTTAAAACTAAATATTAATAAAACTCAAGCAATGTTATTTAGAACAACTATAAACCAGCATGCTTCGGTTGAGGCAATACATGGAAATAAAAAGGTTGAGTTTGCTGCAAGTGTTAAATTTCTAGGTGTTCATATTGATCAGTATTTGAACTGGAAAGTAGAATTAGAAGCCATCAGAAATCATATTAGCAGTGCTTGCTACGCTCTTAGAAGTTTAAGAGATGAAGTAGAGGTCACTCAACTAAAATTGGTGTACTTTGCACTTATAGAAAGTAAGCTACGGTATAGCATCAAATTCTGGGGTAATAGTTTCCAATATAATATAGACAAGGCATTTGTAATACAAAAAAGAGCTATCAGAACTATAGTGCGGATCCCACAGTGGGAATCTTGTAAAGAGCACTTTAAAAACTTACGAATTTTGACTGTCCCAAGCCTTTACATATTAATAATACTTATGGACGTAATCAATAACCCTAGAAAGTATGAAAGTCTAGAGGAAAGGGAATTGCGTTTAAAGACGAGGCGTAAAGACTTAAATCAACCAAACAGCACTAGGTTAAGGGTATCAAAACATGGCTCACGATATCAAGCAATTAAACTTTTCAATTCTCTGCCTACTGACTGGAAAAAAATTGATAGACCTACTATTTTTAAATCTAAACTCAAAAAATTGTTATTTAAAGAATGTTTTTATTCTGTTGAGGATTTTTTGACGTATAATTATGATGTGTCTATTTGATTATTGTGACATTTTCTTTTTGCTATGTATTAATTTTATTTGACATTCTCTTTTTGTATTGTTTGTTTTCTTTTACTTATATAGGCTAAGGAGTTTTATTATTTTTCATTCATATACGATTGTGAAATTGTGACTGAATAAATGAATTGAATTGAATCTATATTATTAAGTATAGTAGATGTCTAGTACCCATAAAACAAGCTTAGAGCTTACCACGGTGCGAAGTTTTGCTGTGTAGTTTGTCCGGAAATATTTTTATATTTATATGGACTCCGACATCCAGGTAGAAGAGATCGGTAAAAGGCACCAACATTAAAAAAACGAACTTATGATTCTACACTTTATCGATTTATGAATTTAACCGAGGAAATATAGAATTGACTTCTGAAAAAACTATAGTCTTTATCGATTTATGAAATACATAAATATAGATTTTTAAGTAGATCCACTATTTCCTGTATTAAAAGCGTTTAACCATACACATTCAACTTTCTAATATCAGTTGAAAATAGCGTTTCACACCACGGTTATATGATTTTTTCCTCGTTACATTCAGCTTAGAGCCTACATCAAATATATAAATAAATATAAATAAAATTAGGTCGAGACGTTCTAAAGATTAGTGCGCACAACCAATGACCCAGTAACTTTTCTTGTTTGCAAGACAATGTGTATATACTTAGATTAACAAAACAATTTACAACGCTGGGCGTTAAATAAACACTCGTGCGAACGAGGACTTACTCTGATAGATGAGGTTAGATTTTCACAGCAGCATCTCAAGATTAGTGCATAGCTGCATCTAATAACATAACTCAGAGGCACCACGAGTACTTTCATGTCATTTTACTTTCCTAGAATACTGGAGAAATTGAATTTGATGTAACGCGAGGTTTGTATGAAGTAAATACGTGTATGAGTCAGTAACATGTTTCTAATGCTAGGAAAGGCTGTCTTAATTTTGTATGGTTTTCTTTGCTTGTGCTTCGAACGTCCAATTCCCACAATGTATTTTTCCTCGATCGTTCCGAATTTCTGAATATATTTAGCTACTGACGCCAAAAAGGTGTTATGAGGTGTTTACGTGTATGCATTTGTTGTAAAAATGTAAAAAAGAATAAAAGCTCGCACTATGTTAATGGACGTTTGATGTATTAAAAAGATGGCAGAGTAACGAATGTCAACTAGTCTAGCCACTGATACACAGTGGCGTAGCGTGGGTGGGGCGGAGGGGGCGGCCCGCCCCGGGCGGCAGCCCGCGGGGGCGGCAAAATGACGATTAATAATATTTTAAATATTTAGTTTAAATACTTATTACGTAAATTTAAAATTAGATCACTTTACTTCACTAGGGCATTCGATTGCGTACACCATGAAACATTGATCAGAAAATTGAACCACTATGGAATTAGTGGCAAATCCTTGGATCGAAACGTTCTCCAGGGTCCTTAGTTTCAATAGGTGTACCTCTGGTATCCATACTACAATCTTACCTTTTTTTGATATATTAATGACTTGCCACATCTTGTAAAGTATCAACATGAAATTGTATTATGTGCTGATGATACTTCTCTTTTATTTAAATCGTCGCACTAATAACTTTGACAAGGTAAATAATGCAATTTCTAAAGAAGTCCATTGGTTTGAATCCAATAATCTATTACTGAATGAAATAAAACAAAATATATTCGATTTTCACTACCCAATGTAAATATATATAAAATATAAAACAAAGTTCTGTAGATATTAAAATAAAGGGCGACAATTTAGAGCTCGTTGAAAATACT
Source organism: Gymnoscelis rufifasciata (assembly GCA_929108375.1). Lineage (NCBI taxonomy): Eukaryota > Metazoa > Arthropoda > Insecta > Lepidoptera > Geometridae > Gymnoscelis > Gymnoscelis rufifasciata. The sequence continues at coordinate 9,196,381 of OV815321.1, read as the reverse complement.
GTATTCCTAGGTATAACTTTTGATAGCAAGCTTCAATGGGACCCTCATATAGATTAATTTGTCGAAAAGGCTCAGTTCTGCAGCTTTCGCAGTCAAAAAAATTAGGGTTTTAACTGATATTGTACTGCAGAAAAGGGCTGTTCGTGCTATCTATCATATGGGGACCCATATGATAGATAGCACGATTTCGCTAAGTAATAAATTCTAAGAAATAAACATAGTCATTTGTCAATAAATTTATGAAGCCATTATGTATACGCATAAGAATATATTTTTTTTACAAAAAATAGTGATAAAGACAATGTAAATACAAGAAATAAATATAAACTCGCTTTGCCCACCACTAGGCTGCATAAGGTTAATGTGTCTTTCAAATGGCAATGTTTAAGCTTCTACAACATGATTCCCAAAGAATTGCAAAAGTTGTCAATTAGGTAGGTACTTAATTTAAAAATATTGAAAAAACAATATTTTTGAAAAAGCTTATTTTGAAATATCGGATTACCTTGATGACAAAACTGCTTGGAACGGAATCTGCTCCAACAGCAAATCAAAAACAACTCTAACAAATAATTATTGTAAAGTTTCAATACAAAAATGAGCTAGATTTTGTAATCGTTACTTTGCTCTAGGGTAAAAAAAGCGAAGCGACCAGATCCGATAATTTGATTTCCTATTTATCTTTAAGCACCAATAGGGGTAGGATAGGGGTAAAAGACCACTATAGCTCCTCCAGTTAATCCAAAAAGTGAATCTTGGAATTTCGGTGCCAAATATAGTCATCTTGATTCGTACATCTTTCAAAGGGCAATGTTTGGCTTTAGCGTCTTGCAAGTTGTGTGAAATTTTATCCGAAGTTGAAGCTAATAAAAAATTATCTCTTATATGTATATGATGGCTATAATGTCGACTGGACAAGAATTGGCTACAAGTATTGATTTTAGAAAGCTTTTAAAATCAATTTTTGTAGACCTCATTGCATGTGAAATTTAATTTTAACTAAGCACTATTGAATGGGGGCGGCAAAATGGGTCTCCCGCCCCGGGCACTGAGATGGCACGCTACGCCACTGCTGATACATTCAATATATCAAAACATATCTTAAGTTCTATTTATCGATGACGTCATCAAAGTATCAATATTTCATGACTGCGGATCGATAAAGATTAATCAATGCAGTGCACTTGAATCAGAAAGTTTAATCACATTTAATAACACCTTTCTAGATATAAAAGCAGCGATCTGATGCAATTCGATATCTGATTTTGTCACAGCAACAGTCGTTACAAAATGATTGATTAACTTCATAATATTTTGACTGCCTCAGTGGCGCGGTGGGCGAAGGTATCGTTCGCGGCGCAAGATGTAGCGGGTTCAAATCTCGCGGAGAAGCTAAGTGTGTGTCTGTGTATGTCCTGCAACACTCTCTCCTTGGTCAGGATGTTTTATAAGTACAAAGAAATATATCGATATTTACGTATGTCTATTGTATTCAGTAAATCAGATATCTAGTACCCGTACACAGCTTAGAGCGTACCCCGGGGCTAGATGTTGTTGTGTGGATTTTCCGGAAATATATATTTATTAAATATTAGGGTGATGTCATATGAATCGATATTATTAGAAGATTTTGTTGCTAGACGCAACGTAGGAGGTCTACCAAGACAACACAATAATGGATGGACGACTTGTCTTGGTGAGGACCGCAAGTTTACAGTAGATATATAGAAGATATATAGTAGATGTAGGCCGCTGGTCCCTGAGGTAACGTCCAAGTTAAAAGTAAGTAATGTCCAGCTACCTCGAAGATATGCGTTCTAAGGCTAAAATGATGGTGAGGATACCTATAAATTAATTTCAAAATCGTGATTTCTAAGTAAAGAAACATAGAGATTAAAAAAAAACAGGGTCTCGATTTCATAATCAAGAGAAGTCTATGTCTTAACTATTAATTCCAAAAGAACAAAATTGTAATACTGGTATAAGGCCTGCATCAAGTTATGTATAAAACTTACTCAACGCTAAGCCGTCAAACAAACGCGTAGCTTACCTGGAAAAAATACAAAAAAATATTATTCAGTTATGCAACGACACACAGGAAAACGGCTATTGTTCCTATTAGCAAAAATAGCATTGTCAACAAATCATCACTTCGGTATTTTATTTCTATTAGTTTCTACTGCTGTTGGTAAAAAATAAAAAATAAATATCTAGCCCTGTGGTAAGCTCTAGCGTGTACTACATTTCTGATATACTTAATATGCTTATATTTGACTGCCTTGGTGGCGCGGTGGGCGAATGTCCGCTTGCAGAGCAAGAGGTAGCGGGTTCGATTCCCGCCGAGGGTAAAATTGTTTGTATGTTCTGCAAGCACTTTTCTCCTTGGTCTGGGTGTTTAATATGTATAATAAAAATATCTTATGTATGTATATTATATTAAGAATATCAGATAGTAACACAAGCTTAGAGCTTACCACGGGGCTAGATGTAGTATGTGTAAAAAAATTATACATACTAAACACCAAGACCAAGAAGCTATTCTATTGCTCCTATTCATTAATTTATCATTAATTTTATAACTAAAAGCACCACCGAGCCGGTTTAAAATCAAGTATGTAAACAAATGGAAAGGCAAACGAATTGATTTCGTTCAAAGTATTCGCAAATTTTCTCCATACAATACAAGCAAGGCCATCAACCTACTTTTAGGTGGTTACACACTAGACTGTGGTCGTCAAATTGCGGGCCGCATTAGGTTCTTGTCCGTTATTTGTGCGGTCCGCGACGAAGTAATTATTTCAATAGTTAACTCATAGAAGTGTTTCCTACCCACTTGAACGTCCAGTGGTACTGTAGTGCCACAAAACTTTATGCCGACTAACGTCCATGGTACTAGAGTGCCACACGAGTTTTTGGTTTTTTTATTTCGGATTTTCTTTATTTTCTAATAAGACAAGTTGATAGTGTCAATGTCAGATGTCATTGTAAATAATTATTCTACTAAATTCTAATTAGAAAAACCAATACCTGGCAACAAAAATTATGAAAAAAAATATATTTTGACAATAAAGTGAGAGAAATTTTCCGCCATTTTCCTATTTTTCGCAAGTTAATTTCTTTATGATTTACTTGTGATATCTGTGTTAAAATTAAATATGTTATTGAAAAAACTAGACTCCAACCCCGTTAAAACGGTACCAAAATAATAATTAAATGTTCAGAGGAAGTATTTTAAATAAATTTATCAAAATAGGTCTCCAAATCAGTCTAAAAATGCTACCATCCTATGTTTGATAATTTTTTAGTAAATGAAGATGTAGGTACGATGAATCATATTATTATTCAAGTTTATCTATACTAATATTATAAAGAGGAAAGGTTTGATTTTTTGTTTGTTTGTTTGTCTCGAATAGGCTCTGAAACTACTGCACCGATTTAAAAAAATCTTTCACCATTAGAAAGCTACACTATCCCTGAGTGACATAGGCTATATTTCGTTTTCAAAAATAATGTGATTCCTTACCAAACTCCGATAATGTAACCCAAGGTGAAAAAAAAGAACCTAAAATCTTTCTTTAATCGCGAATGCTGCGAAAACTATTGAATATATAACAAAGTGATGTATTACAACTTTGTAGAACTTATCATTATCTACAAAAAACGTCCTGACATCATATCTCTAACTATTATAGTTTTGTGACAATAAGCGATTTTTTTGAAAAATTAAACCTAAAATCTTTCTTTAATCGCGAATGCTGCGAAAACTAGTGAATAAATAAAAAAGTGATGTATTACAACTTTGTAGAACTTATCATTATCTACAAAAAACGTCCTGTCATCATATCTCTAACTATTATAGTTTTGTGACAATAAGCGGGGTTAAGATCACGAAATATTCTGCCGCGCGGGGTCGGCTCCCTACTGAATGGTCGTGTGCGGAAATAAAAAAAAATGTCGCTTGATAATATTTTGTCGTTAATTCAATAATTCGTTAACAGGTAACTAATCCCATTCAAAAAGTTATTTTCAGAACTAAACCCTAGCATAGATATTGTATTATATCGTCGGTTGCAGGTTCAATTGGGTTAACCACCAAAACACGTAAAAAAGTTGAGTACCTATACAGTTTTTTTTAGTTTTTTTCTGCTCTTTCGAATAGCATAATAATAGAATTCTAGCTTTAAAAAAATACAGTTACGCTACACATTTTAACTGTGAATTTTGCAGACTTCCGTCGAAATTATGTTGTAACTGAGTAGGTATGTGATCCATTTACATAAGTCGAATTGTTGTATTCCTATGACCGAAGAAGGTTAAGTTGGTGTATGTATCTTGGCAAACCAGCATTGCTCTTACACTAATTCTTAGCTTGAACGAAAAATTATAACCACACATACACCATTATAAAACCAACTTTCTTAAAAAAACTAACGTTACACCAATTGACCCGAACCAAGTTTATGTTTGTTGTCGGTTACACCAATTTGAGAATTGCAATCAATAGTATGTTTTCTCTTACCTTAATCTTCTTATAAATAATAAATCTAAATTAAAAATATAAGAAAAACCCCCGATTCGAATCCTTCAATTTCCTTAAAAGTAAAACACCATAATAATGTGTAATGTTCACGCAATGCGATTTTTGCAGATTTTCGGGTTTCCTTCCCCACTCTAACCCCCACAATTATAAAACGGCACAACCGATTTTCATAAAACACGTCTAAGAGCACTCGCGCCAAACTCACCTTTTAAACAAAAAAAACTAAGTTGAAATCGCTTCATCCGTTCGGGAGTTATGATGTCCCAGACAGATAGACACGTCAAACAATGACACCCCTCTTTTTTTGTCGGGGGTTAAAAATGAATCGCAAAATGTGTTGCTAAGCGCATAACTCAACAACGCCTATACCAATTTAGCCAATTTATTTTTTAAAATATTCGTTGTAGTTTAAGGATGGTTTTTACGGCGAGAAAAATTCGAATAATTTTGAAACAATTTGAATAATTATTACCCGTGCAAAGCCGGGGCGTGCCGCTAGTATAATTATAATAAAGAACATAAATACATTTTTGGTTTTGAAATAGGTTTAGTACTTTTTATGTGATAAATAGTTTTAACGGAAAAATCGCGCAGCGTGTCACGCACCGCTCGCGTAACGCGGGCTGGGACGTTAGTCCCTAGTTACGCCGCGGGCGCTGGACGTTACAGTGGCTACAAGATTCATTATAGTCTCTTTGGAGATGTGACCAAAAAAATACGTAAGTTTAAATATCATTTCCGTTGTGTTAAACTGCGTTTCTTATCGCGAGTCATGATGAGTACAAAATAAATCTAAATTTAAAATTTAAGAAAAACCCTCGATTCCAATGCCTACATTTCCTTAAAAGTAAAACACCATAATATTTACATTTTCAGATTTTCGGTTTTCCTTCCCCACTCTCACCCCCATAACTTTTAAACGGCATAACCGATTTTTCATGAAACATGTCTAAGAACACTCGCGCCAAACTCACCTTTCATACAAAAAAATACTAAATTGATATCGCTCCATCCGTTCGGGGGCTATGATGTCCCAGACAGACAGACAGACACGTCAAACTTATAACACCCCTCTTTTTTGGTCGGGGGTTAAAAATAGGAAATCTGTTAAGTCCGCCGTCCAAAATATATTTACTTACACCGATTTTTTGGTTTATCAATTTAATCAAAAGTGTCAGTAAACTTGTTAAATTATTGAAGTCTTGCATAAACCTTACACAAATTGACAGCTGTTCGATATTTGAATCGTCCAATCAGACGCCGAGGAAAAGGCGCCATTCATGCTCGAGCAGGTTTCATTCTATTTATGGTAGCGGTGGGGTCAAGTTGCCAAAGACAATGGTGGAAGTTTTTGTTACTTTTTTATACATTTCTTGGCGGAAACAATATGGAGTTTAATCAGGAATGAGGAGATAGAAGAACGCAGGTTTCAGGCAACCGACATTCTATGATTTTGTTAAATCGGCAGTGGTCATAAAAATACAAGCAAAAAGTTGAAAACGATCGACAAGCTTAGGTAAATATCAACTGGATAGACGAATGACACGGTAAAAAGACATAGAGTTTACTACCAGTTCGAAAACATCCCAAAATAATATAAGATATTAAGATATTTATTTATTTTCTCAACACTTATTACATAATTATCTCTATGTTAAACATTGAAGGAGTGATCAGTGAATTATTGAGCAATATGCGAGTACTAAGAATTTATCAATTCATTTTATTAAATCTTCGGGTCCCTGAATCGAACCAAAAAAATATGACGTCTTGCGTCCTGTGACGCAGCGCCACTTTTTGTGTTCCTTCTATTCTGAAGAGAAAAAAGTTCCTTGTTCTGAGGTCATAACGTTATCGCTCAATTCGGAATGCGAATAAAAACTAGTGCTGCTCTCCCATTTATATCAATACTAGCTCATCAACATCGCGTTCTTCGATAATAATCTACTTATCAACATTCTTAGTGTCACAACGTGACAACCGGTATTGGAAAGCATGAGAAAATACGAAGGAAGTAGGGAAACTAACTAATAGCTACAATTATAATGGTCAGTTAATATATTAATTTAAACTTAAATTCACGGTATTATTAGGACGGATTGTCGTTTGGACCGAAAATTTGACAACCCACTGGCAGGTACAGCATAGAACGACTGCCTACTAGACGAGCTAGGTCTTGGTTAAGGCTGCTGGTTTACGGCGGATGCAAGCCGTTTGTAACCATGACAACATAACTGGAAATCTTTGAGGGAGGCCTATGTCCATTCAGTTGACAGTTCTCAAATGATGACGCATCATCATCATGAATAAAAATTATGATGAATATTAAATGAAAATGAACACAAGTATTTTCTCTCTAAATCATTGCTTAGCGCTAACTGGGCCGAATGTGGCAACTAAAAAATTAGGACGAAAGCGGATTTTTTTATATTAAATTATTTTAAGAACATATATTTATTTATTTATTCAACAACAATATTGCTTACTCTATCTTTACAGGATGTTTCCTAATGCAATATAGTAACTCCAAATACATTTTAGTAGACTATTAATAATTTCATTAAATTCAAAAGATTATTCACATGTATAAGAAATTAATAAATATATAATATGATATTGTACATGTACTATGTGTTTGACGTTACCAAGTGCACCAGTGTGTTTTTACGGTGAATAAAAAATACAATACAATAAATACTATGAGGAATAGAAACTGGGATGAAAGCGGATTTTTTATGTGAGCCTAACTTTCACGGGACAAATACGGCATAATATTAAAATTAAGTCCACCCCGCAGTCTCTTCGCTACCATATTTTGAAATACTCTACGGCTATAGTTACTGTTTTTATCTAAATATAGATAAAATGGTTCAGGAGGAAGGTTCAAGAATAATAAGCACCCGTGACATCGGGTGATTATCATTTTTAATCAATATGTATAAAGAAAATTACAATCTCATAACTATCAAGTCACTATTCAATGAATGCAATACGTAGAAAATTTTACGGCAGTTAAAAGTAATTTATAGGCAGTTACTAGATGAGCCATTAAAGGCGATTAGTATAAGTAATTTATTAAAATTTAAGTCGTACTTAGATACTTAACTATCGGAGGTAGAAAAAAAACGAGTACTTTTTATTACCGGCATTTCAGTGATAGGTTGTGTCATAATTTCAGCGAAAGGTTGTGACTAAATTCAAAGGTTTTGACATTATTCAAAGGTCAGTATTTTGTCTATCTTCTTCCAGTTTTTCGTGAAGATCCGAGGACACACACTGGCCAAGCTCACAAAATACATTGTTGTCCAACCTCTTTGGTATTAGAAAACCGTCTCACCGCAAGTAGGTAGATAGACAAGTGTCTAGATAGTGCTAAACTGTACCTGTCTTAGTAAATTGGAGCCGTAGTGGGTTTAACCCGGTAATAAAGACTAAACACTAGTTCTCCTGTTAGACTTAATGATCCGAGAAAATAACCGGCATCCAATCACGACACGATCCGATGCCACCAGCTGATCACGAATGGGATCAACCAGTAGTTAATTATGAAGATTGCTAAAAATCTTGTAATGTGCAGTGGCGTAGATACCGGCGGGGTAGGCGGGGCAATGCCGAGGGCCCCCTAAGCCCCCGGGCTCAGAATCATCCGTGAATCTTATTTATGAATAACAATACATAAATAAAATAAGTTGGGATGTTGCTTGTACATAACCTCATAAAACGTAATTTATAGCTCATTTCTTTCTTTTTTTTTTTATGCTTGATAAGCCTTCATTTGACCACAATCTCACCTGATGTAAAGTGACGATGTGGTCTAAGATGGGACATGAAGACCTAGAAGATGGCTTCTCCGGGCCACATTACGAAACACGAAAAAATCGCTTCACGCACTGGCCCAGCCCGGAGGGTGGTGACAAGCCGCGGCCGAAGCCTACCACCAGAGACTGTTCTTAGCACCACCCGGAGGTCACGTGTAAGTATTCAGAGGGTTACCACTTACGGACGTGAACAGACAAAACCACCAAATTTCACTGCTAATATGGCAAATTCGGTAATAAAATATTGCGAATTCGATAACTTTTCGGATCTTGTCACTGGCACTGTCTGTAAAATGTTAAATGTGACTGAAAAATGTTACAAATGTACTGATAAATCTGCATTATAATTAGATACATATTCAAAAATTGAGTAGATTGATAACATATTTTTTTCCTTATTTTTTGGACCACCTGGCTAAGCCACTGGGTATAATATTTGCATAAGCGATGACAACATGCGATACAAATGTCATATACGTTTCGCCAATAATATAGATTATTTTATATTTAATTTCGTGACCTGTTCCCGAAATTAAATATTGTGTATGAATTTCTGGGAAACGTGGATATTGTTGTCTGATGTTATGACTGTATGATTGTATTAATGAATTATGTGAGTAAGGTTCATAATGATATAAAGATAAACATGATCTGAACATTCTTAAGCAATGTGTAATTTTTAAACTACCGTTATTATACTATTATATAACCGCTACTATAGAGTATATTATGATATATTATACTCTATATACTTTTATAACATTATAAACCTTACTCACATACTTGATTCATTAATACCTACAATCATACAGTCATACATCAGACAACAATACCCACGTTTCCCAGAAGTTCATACAAACCTGTTCCCGGGCGTGTTAGACGTGCACTGACCACACAAAATGTTGGATTTCATTTGTAGCCGCTAGACGGGAAAGAGACTTGAGACTTGTACATGGGAAAGTAAGTTAAATTAAAACAAAAAATAACTTTTCGTGTTTTACGGATTTTCCCGTAGGAATTACAATCAATCAAACTCTTACGTTTGATAAGCCTTCATTTGACAACAATCTCACCTGATGTAAAGTGACGATGTGGTCTAAGATGGGGCATGAAGACCTAGAAGGTATATGGCTTCTCCGAGCCACATTACGAAACGCGAAAAAATCGCTTCACGCACTGGCCCAGCCCGGAGGGCGGTGACAAGCCGCGGCCGAAGCCTACCACCAGAGACTGTTCTGAGCACCACCCAGAGGTCACGTGTAAGGATTCAGAGGGTTACCACTTACGGACGTGAACACCCTCGGCGGGAATCGAACCCGCTACCTCTTGCACCGCTATAAATAAGCTATTTACCAGTTACCAAGCTATTTAATAATACCCAGTTACATGGCCATACTATTTCGTAAGATAAACTAGCACCTAAGATCGCACTGAGATCGCATTGTTAAAGTTGCATCGAAACAATACAACGGTTACTGACGCTGCATCCTTTATGCGCAAGCGCCGCACTAATTACAATCTTCACACGGTTAAATTAACAGTACTGCGGTACGGTGTCAATGGTAACAGTACTTGTGGTGCATTTTAAACAGATTCACTATCAGATTTTTTATTTTTTTTAATCAGCCCTTTAATGGTGTAATGGTTGCTGATAAAATTAAAGTTCTTTTGATAAAAAATTGTAAAATGTTTGTTTTTAACTGACTTTCAACGAAAAAAAGGATGTTCCCGATTCAAGTATGTTTTTATTTTAGTTTTTTTTTTATGTTTGTTGCCTCAAAACTTTAGCCGCCGTGAACGGATTTTGTATTTTTTTTTCAAAAGCTGTTGCATATTGGTCCCATTTGAATTTTATAAAATAATAATCGAGTTCTCAATCGGCGTTTATTTTTAGTTTTAGAGATAATGTGATTTGTTATTTTTTTAAGTGCGCATCTAGCTTTGCATTTTGAATTTTACCAGAATTCAAAAACATGAGATTTTGGCTTGTATTTTTAGTTCTGGAGTTATTTTCGTTAAATTAATATCAAAAATGGTTGCGCCCACGAGAGGAGATGTAAAAAACTACTTGTTTATAAAAAACTTTTTTTATTTATAATGAACGTAGAATCAAACTACCCGTAAAATACTTTAGGCAGCGAATCTGTAATATCTACGAAGACACTTTATCAGAATTTCTTTTAATATTTACCAGCTAACAAACATTGGAAACTACTTTGTAACAACATTGGTCATTATTAAGAAAACAAGCAACTAGTCAGGAAAGTGTGAAACCGTTTGAGCTGTACAAATTCAGCTAATTTGACGATAATGAGGGTTCAAGGTGAATGTTACGAAACGTGGTACGACTGTGTAGTGTTTGTTGTGAAAACAATGATATTCTTTATTTGAACTTCGTTATGAGCATCTCCAAAAAGTAAAAACTTCTGTTCACCTACCAAATGGGCTGACTACATAAAAATAGGAATACTGTTTGTTACCTTTCCAAAAATACCGATTTTCAACGAAACAAGGAGGTTCTCAAATCAATTTCTTTTCAATGTGTAATTTATATTACGTCTAACTGAAAATAGGTTGTTTTTTTTTGTAAGAAATCAGTGCGTCGCTTTATCAAATTAAATAAGGAATTGACAAGATAAAGAGCATCAAAGTTCGGGAGTGGGCTTGTGACGGATAAATTGAGTACAAATCGTCCTAAAGCCACGTCACCTGAAACTTCAACGCACTGTATCATCTTGATTTTCCGTTTGCAAGAATAAAATAGGTGTTTATTCTAATAATCTAAATGACTTATATTTTTTTGTCTTTTAGCCTATTTTAGCCTTATTCAGAAGTTAGGGCATCGGGCCGGCCACGCGACTTACGTAAAATTAGTAAGGAATATGGTATTTTATCGCTGTAAATGTAAGTGCGTAGTAGCCTTATAGCCAGTGTGTTGTAATGAAAATGGTATATAAACGCTTAAAAGTTTTTTTTAATAGGATCAGTAGATCCCGACATTTGCACCTTCAAGCAAACAGGGAGGCAACCTTTTTGGCTTGAATGTGCAAATGTTAAACTGCAATCTTTTAATCGCGGTATTTCTCAGAGAGCACAAAACAAACTCACACTCAGCCAAAGAACACCTAAGCTATTTCTCAAAGAGCACCAATCGACCGATGCATGGTTCGATGGTACTTTTAATCAGCACTTAAGTTTATATAAGTATGGACCGATTTGATATGAACAAAAACGTTATGTATCACACACAACTCCAATTTTTGTGGTGAATTTTTGTTCATTTTTTTTTTCTGTCGATAAGCCTTCTCTTGACTACTCTCACCTGATGTAAAGTGACGATGTGGTCTAAGAGGGAGCATGAAGACCTAGAAGGTTCTTCTATGAATAAGCTTTACGTGACTGTCTTCAAACAGTTTAGGAAGGCCAGAATGCGCATTAAAGGCTTAAGACCGACAAACTATTTGCAGTATAATATATGTTTTGTTTGATGGGTTTTTTATAATAAATACAAGGAATAGATATGCACACACACGCGAAGGCGGTCCGTGTCGTTAGTTGTATATACCTAGATATATGCTTATATTATAAAGAGGTAAGGTTTGTGAGAATGTTAGTGACTGCAAAAAAAAAGCCGTGTTGGCTAAGTGGGAGGACACTCGACTTTCATTCCGAAGGTCGTGGGTACAAACCCCGCCAAGCACCTCTGGATTTTTCTTCTTGAGAAATTTATGTGCGCTTTAAACACGTGCTTTAACGGTGAAGGTGTCACAAACATCGTGAGGCAACCGGCATGTTCTGAGAACTTTAAAAGAGTTTGAAGGGCATGTGACATTCACCAACCCGCACTTGGCCAGCGCGGTGAATTAAGGCCTAATCTCTCTCGTCAAGAGAGAAGTCCCTGTGTCCCAGCAGTGGGAACGTTAATAGGATGATGATGATGATAGTGACTTTGTAGGGGTAATCTCTTTATCTACAGAACCCATTGGAATGAAATTTTGTACACAGATTCTTTAAAGCTTGCGAAGTGACATTGACTTTTTACCGCGCTTATTATAAAAAAATATCTATGCATGTATGTATATTATATAAAGTATATCAGATGTCCAGTACCTGTAACACAAGCTTAGAGCTTACCACGGGGCTAGATGTTGTTGTGTGGGTTGTCCAGCAATATTTGTCTATATATATTTTTTTTAGTTGTGCTAAGCCGGGGCGGACTGCTAGTATAAAATTACAAGTCCCATTATTCACCACTTTCATCAACCAATATACGCAATAATAATCTAAAATAATATCTCTATAAGATTATCTACACCCCACAGCACACCTTGAGGGTCAATAGCACTTTCTCGTGTTCGGTCTCCATTCATAATTCCATACGTAGATCCGTTACTTAAAGGTTAATATCAGCTATTTGTTTTATAGACTTACTAACCACATAAGTATAACATTCACAGTGACTAGTTATAGCTGTTATACATTGTGAAAGGTCTTGTCCAGTTTAAGTTTTAAATCAGTCAAAGAACATCGTAACTTAGTTTGTTCCCGTTTTTTTTGGACCGAGCCTTAAGTTGGAGACATAAAAATATGTAATAAGTGCTCGGTATTGACATTTAACTAGTTAATTACTTAATTATAGTACCATATACCGGATAATTACTTTCAATGTGCCTTTTTACATCAAGGATTAGACACAGGAAGCAACATCCGTGAAGCAAGTTCTTTGCTCATGCAAAGTCGTAGAAGTTCTTAAGATTTTCTTTATCTATTTAGTCATTCGGCATGGACAGATGATTTGGTAATAGCTGCCGGTTCACGGTGGTTAAATTCGCTTCCGACTTCGGTGGAAGTCATTAAGGGAGCCCTAGGCCCAGCAGTGCATTATTTATTTAATATCGTTAAAAATATATAAAATAAATAAATCAATCAATAAATATTTCCGGACTACTCACACAGCATCACCTAACCCTAAACTAAGCAGAGCTTGTACTATGGGTGTTAGGTGACTGATATAACTACATAGATACATTTTTTTTTGTAAATACATACATATGATACATAGATAACACCTAGACCCGAAACCAGAAATTGTAGATCGTACAAAATCTGGTCCCCCGGCGGTAATCGAACCCGCAACTTCCTGCGCCTCAGGCGGATATAATATAGGAACGAGGATGGATCAAAAAGATCTAAAAGTTAAATTCCTCTCCAAAGCTATAACTGTCTGAAAGTATAGTGCAACAACATATTATACTATAACAAAACCGCATAATATCATTGTTATGCCGGAACTGGAAACAGGTTGTGATAAAATAGCATGTGTGAAAGATATAACCCGAATCACTTTGTTGTTCACGCGAGCGACTAATACAGCTCACTACGGTTTCTCAGGAAGCATACATACGTATTGCATCACATCATCACATCACAAAACTATAATACCTAATATCAATACATTTCCAATATTTTTATTGCCTATTATCCAACACCTTTAAACTTTGAAACATTATTTCTAGCCACTACTCGAGGCCACCTAGAGTTTCCAAGGAAAATCTATATAAATAAAAATGAATTGTTGTTCGTTAGTCTGATTAAAACCCGAGAACGGCTGAACGGATTTATCTTATCTTAGTCTTGAAATGTTTGTGGAGGTCTAGGGAAGGTTTAAAAGGCGAGAACAAATCGAATAATTGCCGGGAAAATAATTTTGAATAATTACCCGTGCGAAGCCGGGCGGGCTGCTAGTGTTGGATATTTATGTATTTCTATATTATACAAATTAATCGCAAAATGAGTTGGTAAGCGCACAACTCAATAACGCCTGGACCGAATTGGCCAATCTTTTTTTTAATGTTCGTAGAAGTTCAAAGATGGTTCTTACAATAATGGAATGGATTTAAAATGACTTCGTTATTTAAACTTCACATGAAGTGGAGCCCACCTACTAGATGGTCGGATGACTTGGTAGAGGCTCGGTTTATTTTGGAATCGGCCGCTAACTGTTACAAACGAATAAAAAAATAATATTTGGAAAATTCACACAACAACATCTAGCCCCGTGGTAAGCTCTAAGCCTGTGTTACGGGTACAAGACATCTGATATACTTTATATAATAGTCATACATATATAGATATTTTATTATAAGTACATAGAAAACACCCAGCCCAAGGAGAAAGTACTTGTAAAGTACTTAAGAACATACAAATACAAATAAATTGAAAACATTGACGGAGGCCCTTAGGCCTTAGCCGGCTACAATAATAATGACAACTCATTAACCAAAAGATCAACAAATGATTAACACATCAAACACGATGGTGACTCATCTTCTAAAAAATATGGATGTTGGTGCAAATATTACCGTTTCATTAATAGGGTCAGGTGGAGATACAATTACAGATACAAAGAAGCTAAAAGACCCAGGTAACGAGAGATGAAACAGGTGAATGACCCTAATACCCTAACTCAAGGGAATGACACGAAAGATCTCACGCTTCCGCTATTATGATTGTTGTAAATGTTGTAATATATAGAAAGTCATTATTAAATAAACGAGCTAGGTGCTTAAACATAAAGATGGTTTAAGATATACGTGAAGGAGTTTCGTTAACTAACCGATGGAGAAAATGAATGATTATATGGGGAATCGAGTCCAATTAGCAACATGCTTAAGTTTAATGAAACTAGGTACATAAAATTATATTGAGTCATAGAGTTGGGGTTTTCATCATACATAATTTCAATCAATTTATTTTTGCATATGTCTTTTGTGAATTTACCCTATTAGATAAATTAAACAAACAACTATGGGAAAAATAACAATTTAGTATTTAACAGTACAGCAGAATAATTATATCCAGTTATAGACGTAACTGATTATTATTTTCCCTAAAGATGACGCTATAACAGGATAAATCAAACTTTAATACGCGTACTAAAATGTCGCACAATTAGTCTTTTGGTTGTGCTATTATAATAAACACGTTTTAGTTTGTAGATAAAAAATAAATTATGGAGACTTCAGGTCTGAAACATCCAGACGCAATGCGTGAAGTGGGTAATATGGCGGCAAATTGGAGAGAATGGAAGACAACCTTCGATTACTACATAATAGCAAACGGTAAAGAAAACGCAAAACCTAAAGAGAAGTGCGCCTTATTCCTACATACCATCGGAAAACGAGGAAGAGATATAAGTGAAGAATTGGATTTAGGTAATAGCGCCAAAAACAATTACGAGGCCCTTGTCTCCAAATTCGAGCGATACTTCAACCCACCACGTAATATCAACAAAGAACGTGACTTGTTTTTCAATACCTTTCAAGATGACAGAAGTTTTGACGACTTTTTCAACGACCTAAAGACTAAGAGCCATCTTTGTGGTTTTGGAGAGATACGGAATAGTTTGATTCTAACACAAATGATCAGGGGCCTTAAAGACGAGGTTTCAAAAGAGTTTTTGCTTCTCTCACATAAGGGGGATTTAATGGAAATTGTTTCGTGGTGCCGTGCTGCAGAACGTGAAAATCAAACTAAGAAATCGAGTCCAATTCTAGACAGTAAAAAAGATGTCAGCTGCCAAACTCATGAAACTGAGATAGAGACACAAAACTTAGAGAACATTAGAAGTCAAAATCAAAGTTCACATAAATTAGAATTAACGATTAAGACTGAAGACTGTGGGATGCAACACGGAGAAATTATCGACAAACTGGCAGAAAGCAAAAGAAAACGAGCATCGGCGCATGATAAACAATGCATCAGTAGATTGGATAACCCAAATTACATGTCAGGAGAAAATCTTAACCTGATGAGGGAAACGAACAAGAAAACTAAACGCCCTGTTCGGCCTTGGACCACTCTCAATTTACAAAGAACGGCGAATTGTGACTATTGTGGGGACAAACATAATGTAGGGGAAAAATGTTTTGCTTGGGAGGCGGTGTGTTATAAGTGTGAGCGAGTCGGTCATTTCGCAAAAATGTGTCCCCAACCAAAATACGGTTCTCTAAACAATAAAGCAGAAACAATGATCATGTGAATTAATATTAAAGTGTGTTCATTTATCGTCTTTCAATTAATTCCTGCTTATAATTTTCAATTTAATATAATTCTGCGACTAAATTATCGTTAGATAACTGGTGGCGATTCATTATTATTTATTATTCAGTCTATTATAACAAGCTTCCTGCAATGCGTGGGTGAGTCATTGGGTTGGAACACGTTAGCCTCAGTGCAAGCGATGAAAACAACGGTATTACAGCGAGAATGCGCCTTTTGTTTTTTTTTCTTTATCACTAATCTAATATACAAGTAGTATATATCTAGTTTTTTTATCTTCCTATCCTTCCTATACGTATATTTTTGTAAAATATCTAAGGATATATTAATCAACAAAAATCTGAACAAGGCGGTATGACTCCAGGTTATGGAAAAAAAAACCCATAAAAATAGCGGAAACATTGAACAATGAGATCAAATGCAATGTATGTTTCGTTCACAAAATTCAATATTTGCAAGTGCCTTCAACGCTGTGGTAGAGCACACCGGAAAAGGGTGTCTGTTGAACTTTGCTTTCGGCCAATCGTGTCGCGTTTATAATGCAGTCGTCTGCATAGCGCCGACCGGCCCGGACATGCGTGACTTAAGCACAGGAAGTCAGAATGGCCATTATAAGTATGACTTTGATACAGATGTTAATCACTTCAATCTCAATAAAGAGCCATCCTGACAAAATTACTCTAGGGTTGAGATGAGCGTTGGTAATAATACCAAACGTAATGAAGGTAGGGAATGTTTCGTAGAAAAGCTATTTACGATCATAAATAATGCATTAGTCAATTGAATTTATCTGGGTCGAAAATGTACGGATTAGTAAACCTGCATTTGAGTGCGGCAAATGACAAATAAATACCACCTTACAAATAAATAATTTCAATTAATTCTATATTTATTCATAAATATAACTTACGTAACATTTCAATTTCTATCATTCCTACACATTAACATTTGGTTACAGTATATTTGGACAATAGCTCAACTTTACTTTAAAATAAAAATAATCTAACGAAGAAAACACACGGAAACAGATTTAATCGAACAATGTTAAGCTAAAAATTATGAAACTAACGAACATAAACAAAAATAATATGCACAGGCGTCCGTCAAAACAAGTAATCGTTCAAAGTCACTAAGTTGATTACATTAAAAAATATGGCAAAAAAGTCAGAAATGAGGGAAGTAGAGTATCTTTTGTGGTCGCGGCATCCTCGTTGCGCAAGCGCAAGAAGCAATTAGTATGAAAATCTCTTGGTTTCGCTCGGAAGAATATTACGTGGCGTTAAGTAACTTGAGAACACTCGCGCTTGTACAAAATACGATTAAAATTTAAAGCGTCTTGATAAGGAGTCGGCCAACTTTTTTGCCTTCTTGTTTGGCCTTCATGCCAGTCTGACTCGAATTTAAAGGGTTATTTTACTTCAAATTGCTTAAAATATAAACACATTGCTACGTTTTAACCTAACCTTAACAAGAACTTTATTTACGACGTGCTAGGTCTATTAAAGAAAGGAGAAAATATCTGTACATTTTGCAACATTATCGACACATCCATTGCTGTAGCGCAGTAATCTTAGACTTTACAAAGGTGTTTGATACAGTGCATCATACATAAAAGATGGAGTAACCTTGCGTTTATCACATTCTTGGCGTCGTATCCCTATAATTACGTGATACTGAACTTGCTAGGGGCGTGCAAGGATATATGACGAGACGCGGAGGGATTCGTAATTACTTTAGCCATGACGTTCGACAAGGGAGGGTTATGGGGCCAATGGTTATTAAATTACGTTATTGAATTCCTGTCAATCAAGTAATACTTTCGGGATAGTGCAGTTCTACCAATATTGTTATATATGACCGTCAGAGTGACACATGACTTTTTATTAACTAATCAAAAGGTAGCCTGTTTTTATTTGTGGCGAAGCACCTTTTAGAACGTCTATTTAATATATTTTAGTTTTCCACTACGTTATTTTGCGGATTTTCTAGCCAAGTTTAACTTTATCGACACACCAACCAAAGTCCATAATGACAGTAGGTACATTATATTTCAAACACTTGTTTTTTTTTATTTATTTAAGAGTTTTGTCGCTTAGCGACCATATCACCCATAGTAACAAAAAATAAACTTACCACAACACAATAAACAAAAACCTCAATTCTTATCCAAACCTATTTCTAACAACATAACTAGGAAATTAATCTCTGTACACGAAGGGTTTGACAAAATGCTATTTACAAAACCTATATCTACAAACTTAGCTTTAAAACAGTTAGTTATGTGAGACACTTCAAAAGTAAAGTTTATGAGTAGAAAAGTAACATACGACTATTATAGAGAATTTTTTGTAGCGCAAATGTTCATTGTATAGTCTTCTAAACCAGTAATTAACTAAAACTTTGCCCTTTCCAAACGTTTAATGCGTCATAATATTTTGAATCTTACGATGAATCAACCAAATTATTTATGATTTTCTTGTATTTCTATTGTATTTACTTTTGTGGCCCATAAATCAGTTAGAGTGATAAAGTAGCTGTACAAATAACTCTTTACTAAGTGACCATTTGTTACTATTTATTTTATTATTTATTTATTTTTATTATTTATTTAATAGGACCACCAACTAGAAAATACACTTTCAAATACACTTATATTATACACTAAATTATAAACTAGTGCTTCCTAAATTACAGGTAGTCACAGCAAGCGCAATATTTATTTATACAACTCAACCATATTTAGGTGTTACACAATATTTTAATAATGACATAAAAACCTAAAACTAAGAACAAAAAATAAAATAACACAAAATGAAATATATATATATAAACATATTAGAAACAATAACAAAAATTACATTAAATCTAATCTTACATTCAAAACAATATTCAATTTAAAATATTGCCTGTTAATTTTATATACAGGGTTAATCGTTGGGGTTACATTCCTTAAGATTAAAAAAAATAACTTAAATTTGGTTTGTTAGGAAGGCTTTAAACATATGACAGGTAAAAAAAATAATATAAATAATGTTCCCTTTATTTATTATTGTTATTCTACATAGGTATATAATATATATACATATATATATATAATATATATATTTTTTTTTGTTTAATAAGTATACAAGGTAGGTAAGAATAAGTCATAAACATAATTATGTAGTAATAATTTATTATATATAATCAATTATAATACTTTTAAGGCATTTTATGAACAAATTTTGAGGTTCAGATATGTCGAGATCGGTATTTTTGGATAATATATTATAGCTATTACATATTCGGGGAATGATAGAATTTTTACTTTGTTTGGTTCTACAATAGGGAATAGAGAAGAGATTATAAGCTTTTTTTCTGGGTAACCTGAGAGGAGCGTTTATGAGAAGCTTGTTGTTTAGATCTATGCAGTCTATTGTACCATGGAAAAGTTTGTGTAAAAATATAAGATCAGCTTTCTTTCTTCGTAATGCTAGGGATGTCAATTTATAGTAATCCAATCTTTTATGGTAGCTATTTAACTTACGAGCTAAATGATCTCCGAACGATAGATGGAATAGGAATCGTTTCTGTACTGTTTCTATACGATTGCTAAATATATCATAAATAGGGTTCCAGATTAAGGAGCAGTATTCTAAGATGGGAAGCACGAGAGACCTATAAAGTGTTATTTTGGTAGAAGATTTAAAATCTCTGCTATTGCGAATGATGAACCCTAAAGTTTTCAAGCCCCTGGAGACAATGTTGAGATGGTGAGCTTGAAAGTTTAATTTGGAGTCAATAATCACTCCCAGATCACGTATTTGATGATTAGATTTAAGTAGTTGATTGTTGATGTAATATTTCGTTGTTTGCGGAACCTTAGCAGAACTAAAGTGAATATGAAAACATTTATCAATATTAAGAGTCATATTATTCAAAGTACACCATGAAGAGAATTTATCTAAATCTTTTTGTAATAACAGGCAGTCTAGGGTGGTTTCAATGGGTTTAGTAATTTTAAGGTCATCGGCATATAAAAAGATTTTGGAGTGTGAAAAACATTCGACAATATCATTTATAAAAATGTTGAATAATATAGGCCCTAGTATGGAACCCTGAGGCACACCAGAGGAAGCCACGTAGGGGTCTGAAGAAAAGCCACCAATAGCCACCCGTGACGGTCTGTTGTCGATATAAGATCGTAGCCAATTTAGCAAGGCACCCGAAATTCCTAATTTATATAGTTTGGTCAGTAGTATAGTATGATCCACCTTATCAAAGGCCTTACTAAAGTCAGTATAGACTGTGTCTACAGGTGTTTGTTTATCATATGCCTCATGAAGTAAGGAAGTGTAACACGCAAGGTTGGAAGCAGTGGATCGATTTTGCATAAAGCCATGCTGAGCTTCTGTTACGCTTTGTTTTATGTGCCATGTTAAATGATCGGCAATAAGCCTTTCAAAAATTTTACCAAAAGTTGACAAAATTGAGATAGGTCGGTAGTTTGATATAATCGTTTTATTACCAGATTTGTGAATTGGAATAACAATGGTTTCCTTCCATGTTTCCGGAAATATCCCTTGCTGTAAAGACCTGTTATAAATGGCACAGAGTGGTTTAGATAGTACAATAGCGCATCTTTTAATGAAAATAGGAGGTATGCCATCTTTTCCAGCTCCTTTATTCACATCTAAATTATGTAGTGCCATTTCAACGTTATTTCTGTGGATTTTGGGTAGGCACAATGAGTTTGAGGTTGTCGAGCTTATAGTGGAATGGTAAAAAGTTGGAGAGGATGCTGTGTTAGATGGTGAGTTAAATATTTGAACAAAGTTTTCAGCAAAAAGGTTACATATTTCAATACCATTATCTGCAGTTTTATCAGCTAATTGCATTTTAGCTGGGTACGAGGTTAGTCCTTTACGTTTTTCTTTAATGAACGACCAGAATATTTTTGGGTGTTTTTTTATGGTAACTTCCATGAATTCTATGTAGTTTGAATAGCAAGTTTTTTGGGCTATAGCACATTGATCACGAAGAGTTTCAAAATCATTAATATCTAAGGGATTATTATATTTTTTTATTCTTGCATGCAGTTTGTATTTCTCTTTAAACATACGTACAAGTTCACGGGAATACCAGACTGGATACATATTAACGGATTTTTTCCTTATAGGTACAAGATTCGTGATGACTCTACGAATTTCTGCGTAAAAACTTGATACCATTTCGTTAACATTAGTAGAATTTGAAAATATATCCCCCCAATCAATTTTATCAAGTTCCAAGATTATTTTATCATAGTCAGCCTTGAAAAAGGCTGGTCTGAATTCAACATTCGGGCTCAACAAATTAAGGTTGCTTTGCAATGGAACAAGAAACTCCAATGACGGGTGAAATTTATCTTCTGGTACAAGAGGCTGTTCACATTTTTTAAGTTGAAGAATATATTTGTTGCTCAGTACCAAATCTAGTGTTTTTGAGTCACAGTTAGGAATAGAGCTATATTGTTTGAGTGCGTTTAGTGTAATAAAGTCTATGAAAAGTGAGTGAAGTTTGATGCTGTTGTTACAAAGGGGGTTCTTTATTGAGGTAGTAGGTTGGTCTACCCAGCTGATATTAGAAAGGTTAAAATCACCGACCAACAGTGTATGGTCATAAATATCGAATGCTTTTTGAGCGCTTTCAGTAAAATTTTCAAGAAGGTTGACATTAATGGGAGATGGTAAGTAAACAGCTCCAAAAAGTAGTTTACAGTTTTTATGACCAGATTTGTAATCTATGCGAACCCAAAGATCCTCATAAGGGCTTTCAATATCAGTTAGCCTGCTTGACACCAGGTTCTTAGTAACTGCGATGAGCACCCCACCTCCATCTTTCCTCTTATTAAATATACTAGAAGATCTATCCCGTCTATACACATTGTAACGATTATCAAAAAGTTCAGAGTCGTAAACGCTGTCGTTTAACCAGGACTCTGTAAGTACAATGACATCATAATGATTTAACGCAACTGAGAACAAAAACTCTTTAGTTTTTGTTTTCAAGCCTCTGGTGTTTTGGTAATAAATATGAAGTGCAGAACCATTCATAATACAAGTAATAATTTATAAGTTACAAACTAATAAAAATTATGTATGTATATTATATATATTTATGTTTGTATATTAGTACTATTAATGCCCAATCAAGGACATTAAATGAATACAAATAATATCCTAACAAGTTTTATGTAACGACTGTTAACCACTGTAACGTCCAGCGCCCGCGGCGTAACTAGGGACTAACGTCCCAGCCCGCGTTACGCGAGCGGTGCGTGACACGCTGCGCGGATTTTCCGTTAAAACTATTTATCACATAAAAAGTACTAAACCTATTTCAAAACCAAAAATGTATTTATTTTCTTTATTATAATTATATAAACTTGAATAATAATACGAATCATCGTACCTACATCTTCATTTACTAAAAAAATATCAAAAATAGTATGGTAGCATTTTTAGACTGATTTAGAGACCTATTTTGATAAATTTATTTAAAATACCTCCTCTGAACATTTAATTATTATTTTGGTACCGTTTTAACGGGGTTGGAGTCTAGTTTTTTCAATAACATATTTAATTTTAATACAGATATCACAAGTAAATCATAAAGAAATTAACTTGCGAAAAATAGGAAAATGGCGGAAAATTTCTCTCACTTTATTGACAAATTATTTTTTTTTTCATAATTTTTGTTGCCAGGTATGGGTTTTTCTAATTAGAATTTAGTAGAATAATTATTGACAATGACATCTGACATTGACACTAGCAACTTGTCTTATTAGAAAATAAAGAAAATCCGAAATAAAAAAACCAAAAACTCGTGTGGCACTCTAGTACCATGGACGTTAGTCGGCATAAAGTTTTGTGGCACTACAGTACCACTGGACGTTCAAGTGGTTAACTAAAATCGACGATTCACAAGTAACCCTGTATATGTTATGTGAATACAGTAATGCTATCAAAATATACCTATAATCAGTTTATTGTATTTGACTTATAGAGAATAGAGGATTTAGGAAATGGTACTTATTGGTTAATTATTTACTTCAGAGTACCTAATAGGTAGTTAATTAGATATTTAACAGTGCAGATAAAGTTTGTTTGTTTATTAAGTCAAGTATAAATACCTACAAATTGAAGTTACTGTAGAGTAGTAAGTTTGTCTAAGTTGTCAACGTGTATACGTTCTGAGTCTTCTGACTTCTTTATGTAGATGCGACCGTTCTTAACCCAGACGAATCTGTATCCTAGCTCTTTTGCACGAGCGCGAGCGGCAGCATGCAGCGACTTATTTTCCGGAGACAGGTGTTCCACGACAAAGATCGCTTGTCCCTTGCCGGCGGCCGGCGCTCCAAGGTGACCAGTGTTCAGTCGGTTTGTTGGGTTGTACCTGTTGTGCTTAGCTGCAGCAGCGAGAAAGGTGTCGCGCTGACGTGGACTACTCAGTTTCACCAGAATAGAGCGTGGGCGGTTGGATTCTGAACTTTTCTTAGCGACTCTAGTGCACAGCTGGATATCTGAATCCTTTATATCACACTTGATAGATTTGCTCAGTTGTAGGACTGAAGTGATCAGGTTTTCTGATTTGCTTTCAGGAACGCACTGGATCTCAACGTTACAGGATCTGGAGTGCTGTTCGCTGATGGTGACACGTTTCGTAAGGGTTTGCAATGATTCCCGTAAGGTGGCGTTCTCTTGTTCAAGAAGGGTAATTTTTAACGATTTTTGTTCAAGATCCGTTCTCACTTCTTCGTAGCTGTTATTGAAGAAGGATAAAGTTTGCTGAAAGCTGTCTATGAGTTGTCTTATTTGAAGTTGTTCTAATGCTATATTTTTGAGCGAGCTGCCGATCTCCGCTGCTATTATTTCCTTCAGGTCTTTGCGGGTGATTGGATTTTCAATCACTAAGTCTTCTTTCATATGCTCAGATGACAGAGTATTTGGGGATCTGATGTAGGCGATGTTTATAGGCGAGCTCTTGCGGGACTTATTCTTTCCACGATTAGGCTGTTGGGAGGGAGGAATTGGAATATTGGAGCGAGCTGATGAGGTCTGATCGCCCGAGACTGGTAAGTTGGAATTGTCACCCTTTGGTACTTTGCTACGGCAGCCTGGACAGCTCCACAAGGCTCTCTTATCAATAGTCATAGACTTAAAGATTTTTATCGAAATGTTAGCGCAATCGAGATCATACCATAATTGACAATTACAGCATAACAGTCGCTCTCTATTTGGAATAGCATTTAAGCATCCACCACAGTCCTTCGACATTCTTGAGATTGAAAATTAACTGCGAATTCCGTCAATAAGTTTCGCGGCAAGCTACAGGGTTCACGAAAGTTCATAAAAGTCAAGCGTCCGTCTCACTCACGCACTTTATAAAACTATATATTTGTCTCACTCTAGTCTGTGCCACTGGAAAATATAACCGAAAATTCACTTATTTCTATTTATTACCGAGTTATAGATAATTATTTATTTAAATATATAACATTTGAGGTAGACTATTATTATAAATATTAATTAACTGTTTAATGACGAGATAAAAAGGTTTTCACGATTAGAAAGTTTGCAAAGATGTTGTTCAGTTGAGTCGCAGCGCGCGAATGACTCAAGGTTTACAGGTACTATTTCTATGTAGTAACATTAAATCAATTTTATCTTATTTAGCTGCTATATGTAGCCGGTTTGTCAACATCTTACAGTTTTACAATCTCGATGGTATTCTTTTTTTTTTTTGAGAAATTACAGGGTCTTTTACTTTATACAACTGGACAAAAGAAATGTAAATTTGTACAAGTGTCCTCGAATTTATTTTGCCAATGTTATCTAAAGAGCGACAAAACTACGAATATTAAAAAAACACACATCTTGGGTAAAGGCTGTGTTGGATTATGTGAGTAATTATGTGGGGGGCTAAGGCATACCATAATTACTAGAATCGGGTTTAAGTTATTGCGAAGTTTATATTACAGAAAGTGTTTTGGATGTAGGTTATTTTGAACTATACAAACGAAACCTAATTGACGCAAAGCAACATATGCAGCATCAACGTCATTCACCCGAAGCCCGAAGATGAAGAAAACATTTATTTCTTAAGACATTTTGGACACAACCGCAAATGTAACGTGTGAAAATAACCAGTTTTCAATTTCTCGTACTCAATAGATAAAACCACCAACGCGGAACTCCCGACAATTTTAATTAAAACCGACTATCAAATAAACCTTGTAATGACATTAAACATCAAGTTGCCGTTGATATAAATGACTAACTATGTAATATGTTATTCGTGTGCTAGATGCCAGCCATGTTTCATTTGAATAATCAAAATTATACTACACACAGTTATAAACATACGCATGTGAGTAAGAAAACAGAAAATCTGATAGGAATCTTGTTATAAAACTTCTGTCAAGAAAACCCTTTGGTTTCTTAACTTTTAATAAACAATACTTAATTATAAGAGCTTCAAAAAGGCAGAAGAATGATTATTACACGGTTACCTACAATAAGGTTTGAAATTTTTATAAAAGAGACAATGTTATGAATGGACCAGTGGCAATGTAAGATTGGAAGATAAAACAAAGATCAAGATAGATTCACGCAGTGGCATGTTAGTTAAACTTAGCTGCGTAACGAGAAAAGATGAGAAAATGAGGTAGAAGTAATCAAAGAAAGCAAAACAAGACAAAAGATAACCAAAACAAAGAATTACGGAATAGACCTTGAATATATTTACATAATTAACCCCCGACCAAAAAAGAGGGGTGTTATAAGTTTGACGTGTCTGTCTGTCTGTCTGTCTGTCTGTCTGTCTGTGTGTCTGTCTGTCTGTCTGTCTGTGTCACCATAGCTCCCGAACGGATGGAGCGATTTCAATTTAGTTTTTTTTGTATGAAAGGTGAGTCTTGCGCGAGTGTTCTTAGACATGTTTCATGAAAATCGGTTGGGCCGTTTAAAAGTTATGGGGGTGAGAGTGGGGAAGCAAAACCGAAAATCTGCAAAATTACTAGTGTGGGGTATCAAATGAAAACGCATCGCGTCCACATTACTTAATATTATGTTGTTTTACATTTAAGGAAATTAGGTCATTGGAATCGGGGGTTTTTCTTAAATTTTAAATTTAGATTTATTAGAAGGTTGACTGTGTTTATTAGGGTAGTTTAAACTGATTATTTGATTTGAGGAATTTTAGTTAAGCCATATTATACTAACCTTGAATGTAAATAATATATGATACTACTTCAAGTTTGGGTAAAACAAAACAAGAATACCTTGAGCTAATCTTGAATAGTTATCCACTATCTGTTTTTATACTGATTCATCCGTTTCTTCAGCAACAAGCATCGAAACAGTAATATCAAAAGATCAGAAAACGTATTCTCGAATACTAAAATAGCAGACAGAACTTATGAATCAAAGTTTACCGTAACATTTGGAGCGTACGATAATTTACGAGAGGAGTCGGTTGCGGATCAAAGGCGTGCGTGCCCACGTCTCTAACTAAGGAATACATAATGCATTATGATCACACACTATTACCTGACTCGGCAGACAGAAAGAATCGCAATAACAAAACGAAATGTGATCCAGGTCATAAGCTTGTAAGCAGTTTATGACAAGTGATACATAGAAATAAATGATACTTAAACTATCATTAAATACAACATCATCGAATCAGCAATGCAAACTCACGATTCTCAATATTTCACTGCGTTCGTGACGATAGGGTCATGCTGGGAGCGCAAATGGTAACCGATGTGACTGCTTAAGCTTAGAATTTCAATCTAAACCTAGGTCAAACTCTCTAGGGCACTGTTTTAGATCATAAATCTTGAAACGAAGCGATTTACTCAACGACCAACGAACAAAAGGCCATTTGTATATTTACGGTCAGATATTTCAATATCCAGGCAGATTATGGTCTAGGGCCTAGACTCTAGGCTTTACTGTTTCGACTTTCTCTGTTGAATCTTTTACAATAGGGATTTAAGTATGATCATCTTCAATGTTATCGAAGTTGTTTAAAAAGTGAACGGAGTTCTCAAGTGCCAGATTAGCACAATGGCGGGCACTTGCTCGCTACTCTGATTCGCAATTAATAAACGACCCACTCAGCCTGGCGGTTGATTATGACTTGTATTCATTAATTTGAAATCCCAAGCTTTTACGATCTCAGATTTCGCATTGATGGGTATGCGTGCCAGTTTGTTATAATGTTATTAATGTCACTTTCTTTCACATATTCAATGTCAGTGATTAAATAAGTTGTTTCAACAAGGTTTAAGTTAGGTTATGAACTTCGTCGGAGCCTCTCGCCGCCTTTTACGGGCCATGACACGAGTTGGCATTGCATTAATTACGTCCAAAGGTACGTGTCACCAGCAAGTTTCCACTGACAGATGATTTCATATCTCGTTCTGAGAACCTCGCTGCTGCAGTTTCATTACAGTAATTGAACTTAGAATAGCAGTTTCGCGATCGTTATTCAATCTAATGGCTGGCGGATGACTTACCATAAATCATGGTGTGGACAGGGGGAAAGGCGCATCAATACCCCGGTAGTCACATGAACTCGATCACAAAACCACTTTTTGTATCGCGTTCAGTGAAACGTATCAGTTAAGAACCACACAGTAAGCACTATTCACAACACAACACTGAATGCACTCAGGTATTCCACAGAAAGCACGTTCCACAGCGTTCCTTGGTTCTGATTGAGGCAATAGCACGTCCGAATCGCAATGCGAAATTTGACGGTCGCAGCGGTCTGCGAGTGACGCCGACGTTACCGGTCGGGCGTTCGGTGAAGAAAGCACGAGCTATGTTCCACGCGAGCGTGCCGCGCGAAGTGCGCTAGCAAACTGAACTTGTCCCGGGCCACTTTTACCCAACCGAATCGAAACAGCCGGCGCTCAACCACGCCGCCTTTACTCAAACAAACTTTCAACTTAGAAGGCTTGTTGTTGCAAATAAACTTGAATGCAATGCAAGCACACCTGGGTAATAGACTCGCATCATCGCATGCAATGATTACGCGATTTACTAACCTATCGGAGCTATGACTTATGTGTGACAAAGCGAGATAAGATACGAAAGAAAGACAAATATTAGGTGACGTTGGTGTTAGGAGATAATCGATGTGAGATATAACTAAGCCTAATGCGATACTGTATCTGACTGTTGAGAAATGTTGGCGCTATGATAAATTAGATTTTTTTTATTATTTCTTCAGATTTATCTTCATACACGAATTATCTTATCTACTATTATCAAATCATTAGTTTACAAGTGAGGAAGTTATTAATGTGACTGTTTTGAAGCTATAACTTTTTGATGTTTATATTTCAAAGAGACCGCATAGGAGGCCTGGCCCCTTTGTTCCAATTTAAAAAATCTAACCATAGAGACTAAAACTATTAATATTTATACTTGAAACGAACATACTGACTAATGATCCTAACACAAAATGTTCACCGACTATATAAAATATTAAGATTTTTATCTTTTCAATTGAAAAGGAAATAATATTTTTATAAGGTTTGGCGTTTGTCTAAGCATGATTTACGACGAAAACCTGACCGATAAACCAAACCTAGCCCACAACAGGTTGCAGTAAAGGCATTCAAAATCAAAACTAACGAGATCGTATCAGAAACAGGAATTCACCATAAATTAGAACGTTTGACTTAAAACAAACTAAAGTTAACCTAAATTTAATCTAAAACGGACGCAGCGAATAGATTGCATACCTAAATAGGTATCAGGAATGTCTGACTGATCTTAAATAAGATTTATTTTATCTCCGTTGATTAAGAACAGTGGTATGGGGCAGGGTATTTTCTACGCAATCGGAAATTAATTGTAATTTATTGTGGTTTAACTGTAGGGCTCTGTCGGATGATGTGTTTATAGAAGCGATCGAAACCAGAAACTTAAGTTGAAACTTGTTCAAGGGATTCCAAAATCTAAAACGTCTATATACTTGTAGTTTATATGCAAAAACTTATTAAAATTAGAAGTAGAAATGCTAATTTATGTTAAAAAATATTAAGAAAAACACAATATGAAGAAGCTCAAAATTATGTAATATTTTGCATACAGCATACACAAAAGGGTCGACACATATCAAAATGCGTCAAGATATTTGTATGCATTATGACATGCCCATGTGCTTTTAATTAGTACATTCGCCACGTAAGGTACGTAATGTTATTTGAAATAATATGTTTATTTCAATTATCTTTACGTACGTATTAGAAATTCTGTATAAGACACACTTTATAAACAAACACAGATATGTTCATTGAAGATAATAAAGCCACATGCACAATAATCATAAAATGGAAAGCTTATATATTAGCTTGCTAAGAGCCCACAAACTCTTCCTTACACATTAAATTTTCATTTAAATGTCAATGCAATAAGTTATTTGAGTATACTCAATAATATTTAAAAGAGTTTCTAAAATTTTTGTATAAAGGGCGTACCTACTAGACCGCCATTAAAAAAAATGGTTTGTGATGAAACGTATGTAATCGACAGGGTAAATGCTCGTATTCATAAAAACTGCTATTTCTGGCTGATTTAACTGACGAGGCTCGAACAAGGCTTATTTTAAGCCTATTTGTGCCTTAAGCCTATTTATGCCTTTGCGACTACTATAGAGATAAACAAGGGTGCAAAGCTTTTAGCAATAATTTAGGTATATGAAATAAAGTTTTTTATCAAACGTTCTATTAACTTCCTATTAATCTGAAAAAAATTGTATATATTTTTGTGAATACGAGGATTACAAAAAAAAGTGTTAAGGAACCAACTCTCTTAAATGTACGGTTTCTTAGATATTTGTGTGTTAATGTCGGAACCACATGACAACAGTTTCACCATTGCTACCACTATCAATAAGTTATTAAATAAATATATTTTATAGGTAAGACCACTCGAGATAGACCTCTTTATTTGCAAAGAATATTATATATGTTATATATGATAGCATATAACATATTTATTGCATACATTATTTAAAAGAAGTAGAAATAAGTGATATTAACTTTTTTTTTATAAATTACAAGAAGGGATAGCTTAATTTTTTGTGTTGAATAGATCTTGTTTCTGCTTACTGCTTACTGGTTGCCAGCAATACCGACCTTTTGGAAAAACACATTCAAAATGGTCCACGCCATAAAGAGCTACAATGCCACTAAAATATATACAGGTCAAAAATTATAACGGAAGAATGCTATGTCTAGATATGCTATAGACAAGTACATTTTAAACAAAAAACAACCGATCTTGGAAAACATGATTTAACTATTGAGTATTATTGCTTGGGCCGCGGGCGTTGACATAAGAATGTTGCCCCCATCTCCTCCCGCGGTCGCAATCATAATCAATATATATATTTTTTTAAGATAAGTCAAGAACTAAAAAGAAAACCAATTTCAGGACCTCATCTTTTTTTAGCGTCTGAAATGATGTAAAACACTTAACAAAAAACAATCGCAAATATCACAATATCTCTAAAAATACACGGCGATAGATAAATTTATTATTTTTTTAAGAATTACCTAGTCCCCCGGGGTCCTCCAAATCTATACTCATATTAAAAAATATGAATAAACCATATGTCTCGATTTGATAATCTTCCTTTTCGTTTAAAATCGATTGAAAATTTTGCAAGAGAAACATACACGAAAATAAAATTATATTAGGAAAATATGTGCAATACTCGCACAGTTAACTGTACGTTTTAATCTATTTAAATAAAAATGAATTGTTGTTCGTTAGTCTGATTAAAACTCGAGAACGGCTAGGCCGATTGAGCTGATTTTGGTTTTAAAATGTTTGTCGTAGTCCAGGGTAGGTCTAAACGGTGAGCAAATAAGGAAAAATTGCCGAAAAACTTTTTTTACCCGTGCGACGCCGGGACGGGCCACTAGTTACACATAATAATTCCAAGTCCCCTTTTAATTTCTTAAACATTCAATAAATTCAGATAGAAATACGACGCTTTAATGAAAATGATAATATCGAAGAGCTTAAATGGATGTATCGTGATATGCATATCTGCGGTCCAGGTACTAGTTTGCGATTATTCCCATCACAGGTTTACTTAAGGCCTAAAGTTACAAGCGAAATAAGATTTATGCCGTATTTTACACGAAAAAGTTCGGCATAACAGATAACGACATTAAATATCCGCTTTTGCCCCAGTTTCTATTCCTCATTTATCAATAAACTAATTTTATTAAAAAAACAGCTTTCATCCCTCTGTTCAGCGTTAAAAAGAGTTAAATTGACAAATATTCATTGTACATAGTATAACGATGAATATAAGTCGCTATTCGCTAGATCTTAGTACCCACCATTTTTGGAGATTTAAGATAAAGGTTTATAAGTAACATTTGTACCCGTGCGAACCGTTTGTCATCAATAATACCTTATAAATAATCATTATTTATTGCAACAACACCCTACCTAAATTCCCTTAATAAGTTAACAGATGCAGGTACAATGGCTTGATAAATAGTATACAGTATCAATTACTTTGTTTCATACACAAAACTTAGACAAGTATTGAGTGTTAGGCCCCCCTTGTACTTAATTATTTAAATACACTTTTGAATTTAAAAACATCAATTCAGCTTAAGATGGTCTCAACTCTCTGGATGGTCTGTACAGCGGTTTTTCTAAAAAGAATATTTTTAGCCTTTTTGACCGGAAGCGGAAGCATCCACCATAATCCAGTTACCAAATGCAAAATGAATGACTTGGGTCCATCTATTATCATCGTCTTGACTTCTGTCTGAAGAAAAACTGAATAAAGACAGTTCCTTCAGTAACCTTGTACATTAACATTGACATTAAGAATATTCATAAAAATTTTAAAGCCAAGTAGTGGAAAAAAACCTCAAACCCTTTAAATCTTACATCTTAGACCACACATTTAATGAACACAGACAACTAGTTACAATTAGAATACGAGTATGATTAACCCTGCGGCACGACAGGGTTCCACATCGACCAGGACCCTCTTATTAATCTCCAGTTTTACTAGTTCTAAGTAATTTTACTTATCGCAAATTATACACTGTACTTGTGACTAGAGGGAGGTAGGCTAGAGAGAAAACAATATACCTACTCACTGTACATCTCTTGGCACTTACATAGCGATACAATTCCAGCTGGCAATAAATTCCGGCTTTGCACGGATGAGAAAAACTTCTCTTGAATCACTCTACCTATAAATAAATTAATATCTCCGGACTAATCACACAGCATCACCTAACCTCAAACTAAGCAGAGCTTGTACTATGGGTGCTAGGTGACTGATATATGTACTAAATAGATATTGTTGAAAACCGCGTAAAGATCCATAGGGAGAATAAACCTAAATCTATAATTAAAATTTAAGAAAAACCCCCGATTCCAAGGTCTTAATTTCCTTAAAAGTAAAACACCATAATATTTTGTAATGTGTATACAAAATATTATATTTGAGTTCTCGGCACAACTTATTTCATGAAACATGTCTAAGAACACTCGCGCCAAACTCACCTTTCATACAAGAAAAAAACTAAATTGAAATCGCTCCATCCGTTCGGGAGCTATGATGTCCCAGACAGACGGACACACAAACAGACACGTCAAACTTATAACACCCCTCTTTCTTGGTCGGGGGTTAATAAAATGGACGGACTCAGTGTACATCTCTTGACACTTACATAGGGATACAATACTAGCTGGCCCGTGCCGGCTTCCGGCGAAATCCTTGCTCTTGAATCACTCTACATATTTCAGAAAACCGCTAAAAGATCCTTTTAGTCATTATTGAATTTATAGCGAATATAAAGACTGACAGACAGACGCGGCGGTGGACTTTAAATTATAATGTATAGAAGATTATTTGGTTTCTTTTTCCTTATCACGGTGGATATATTATCGTTTCGATGATTTTGTAAAAAAAAAAATTTAATTTGAGTGTATGCACCACAATTTGGAACCGCATTTTATCCCTCTATCGGGCTACATTAACTCCTGGGAAATTACAAAACTCTGCCAGAAAATCTACAAAGCTACTTGATAACATAATTTAAGCATACAACAGAATCGTTGGTTATAAGTACCTATTGTATCCTTAAAAAATATTTTACCTGCGTTCAAATACGAGTATTAATGATAAGCATACCATGCGATTTCAAGGAAAGCGGATTGATAAATAAACATACAAAACAAATGTTTGATTTTACTATAGATATATCAACAGACGAATTTCAACACGATTCTATGAACTAGAATTTATCTGTGTGTATTACGAATGTATCATGATATCAGCGAAATATATTCTAGAGCTAAACATGGGCCTCTCCCTTTGTCTTGAGGGTTGTCGTTTGAAGCAGCTCGAAGCGCAGCATCTGAGGTTTGACTTATTCATTATTCATCTGTCAATTTTAGAGGACATTTTAGCCTTTGCTTGCCGAGGTGCGGTCGGCATAAAAGAACTTTAATATTTGTCCTACGTACTATAAATATATATAAAAAAAAGGTGTGTGTGCGATTCACACACGATAGAAGTGAAACTTCAGTAAATCGGCAAAAAAAAAAGAAGAATAAAAAAAAACAAAAAAAAAATACTATGCAAAAAGATTTTGTTCGGGCGGTCACCCATCCAAGTACTGGCGTCGCGCAAAGTTGCTTAACCTTGTTTAAGATTGGCTTACCCGACAGGTAAGCCAAAATCTTATTTCCATTTCCGTTGCATCCGGTTTCAAATCACAACGATTCTAAAGAAGTTTCACTTCAATAAAACGATACGCTTGTATTGTCGATGATAGTTCATCACCTATGTCATCCCGTAAAGAGCATGACTCTCCCCCGCTAATTTTAAGCAAGATAATTTCACGAATAAACGACATCACACACCGCAACGAATTTACCATCAATCAAAGCTGAAACCAGGCATTCTCCACATATTGTATAACCACATAAGTGATAATTGTCTATAAAACTTCCTAACGTGTACCGGTTGAACAATCTCCAATCAAGTATACACAGATAACAGTGGACATGGGAACGTCGCTAATTACAGACAGACCGACAGGCCGATACCATCTGACCGGTGATTACTTGTTGAAGGGCGAGACAGGTAAGGCAGTGTGAATTTAGAGTAAGACCTTTATATGTATCTAGCTTACTACCCTAAGGAATTGCTGTCGTATTATGGATTTTCCCGGAAGAAATACTTATTTTCCGTGGTAAAAGTGTGTGTAATAGCGAACACAGACGTACCACCACCACACGATAACGGAACCACTTCTTCTTCTTTTATTTTGATGGCTATTATATGGCCGTCAACAGCCAATGTCCGTATGTTTGGTAGGACATTGTTAAATCGATAATATTTTCAAACGATATACTCAAAATGGCGTTCAACTGAGAAACATATTTTACACTTTATAATTTTATTTAACTCGACACTGGCAAATTGTCGCTTCAAGCGCAAAGTCCAATTAAAAGAAACTGAACTAAACTGCTTTTCAAACATAAAACAATGGGACTATCAACGCAACGGTACCACAATGTTGCGACGCAGCATTTGATAATGACCTTCAGTTTCGATGACAGCTGTCAAAATTAAAACTTATAATCTCTGGAACCAGTGGCGTAGCTAGGGGCCCAAGGGCCCTTGTGCATAGTGAGAGAATCAGGCCCTCCCTCCTCTTACCGCGTAGTTGGAACTTATTGATATGAAAATGAGTGCCATCGAAAATGTAGATCTTGTCAACACCTTTCATTTGAACCCATTATGGAACGTCTAGGATGTGTAGTTCCATATATTATATGACTGTTTTTGTTTTGACAGCTGTCACTGAAAATGTAGGTCTTGTCAACATTTAAAAAAAACGTAACCAAAATGTAACCACAAGCACCACCAAAGCTAGTGCGACACCATTCACGTGACCCCGCGATGTTGTATGGTTGAAGTACGTGTGGGCTGGCCCTCATTGGAATATGATTTTGAACTGAAAACAGGAATATCCATCCTTCTCTGATTAGAAATGATATATATTATTTTTTGCTTTATTGGTTCTTACTTACAATCTCTGTACGATCTATACAATATTGAATTTTTTTATACTATGGTATTATGATCGTAAGGTCACGTGATTGTCGCGGAATAAATCTAAATTTGAAATTTAAGAAACGACCCCTATTCCAATACCTTAATTTCCTTAAATATAAAACAACATTGATACCCCACACTAATATTATTTGCAGATTTTCAGTTTTCCTTCCCCACTCTCACCCCCATAACTTTTAAACGGCTCAACCGATGGTCATGAAAC
This sequence comes from Gymnoscelis rufifasciata, assembly GCA_929108375.1. Taxonomy (NCBI): domain Eukaryota; kingdom Metazoa; phylum Arthropoda; class Insecta; order Lepidoptera; family Geometridae; genus Gymnoscelis; species Gymnoscelis rufifasciata. Next base: position 9,160,584 of record OV815321.1, on the reverse strand, counting down.
ATGTCTAAGAACACCCGGGCCAAACTCACCTTTCTTATAAAAAAAACTAAATTGAAATCGCTCCATCGGTTCGGGAGCTATGATGTCCCAGACAGACAGACAGACAAACAGACAGACACGTCAAACTTATAACACCTTTTTTGGTCGGGGGTTAAAAAATGATCCTTGAAATGGTCCGTCCTCCGTGAGCACCAGAGAGCGACTGATGGTGATTAGTTTTACCAAGCGCATTTTCGTGCATTTTGAAAGTATTATTTCACAGGCATTATTAAATCCAAATAATTAATTTTTGCTTTACAATATACTAGTAAATGACGAACTCTTTCTTTTGATATAACTTTTAATCAATATAAATCGCGGTAATCCGTGATTTATATTTTTTTCATTTTTATTTTTAAAATAACGTGCAAATTATTCATATTTACAGATAAAATCGTTAGAAATTTGATAATTCGAACCGGAATAAGCTATTTCCGGCAATATTTTTTTACTTTCTTGACGTTATTTCCGCTTTGCAGCCCCGCTACGTAACTTATTTCTTACCATAATTTTCAATTAGTAGCCATCGAAATTTTAGTAATTCTTACTTACTTACTGAGATTTTCCGATATTGCTTTTCAATGTCTAGTATAGAGTAAAGGAAGCTCAACAGAAAAGAACCATTGGTACCAACAGCTTGTTTGGTAATGATGCGGTAAAATCAATATTAACTCAAAGGCCTATTATAGTTTCTAAAGTAGCTCGTTTGTCAATTTTAACTTATGTTTAGAAAAACGTTGGTTGTTTTTTATTGCCGATCAGGTTGTGAGCTATCATAGATTATAAGCGGTTAGCGTTGTGCTGCAACGTGTGTATCATACATATCTTATCGTCGGTTTTTTTTTGCGAAAATGAGTTTTAACAGAATTTCGGGCCAGGTGGATGGTTGTGTGGAATAGAAATCATAGCATTAGTGGTGATACTTGATGAAATAAGGCTGTTAGGGAAATACGAATAACAACGGTCAGCGACACACCTTGCATCAACTACTGTAGTACGTCCCAGACCCAAGAAAGTTGAAAACATCGCCGGAAATATCATAAATAAGAACTGATGCAAGGCAAGAGCGAATTAAAACTTCGAATTAAAAAAAATTAAATATTGTAAGTTTTTTTTTTTTTTTTTTTCAAAGCTGTGGCTAGAGGGCCCCCTGAGCTCGAGGGCCCTTGTGCACCGCACAACCTGGCCCTATGATAGCTACGCCACTGTCTGGAACAAGGAACTACTCATCCTAGACATTTCATCATAAGCCGTTGGTTCCTCTCTATCTATTGCATTTTGGAGCAATCAATCGACAGATTCAAAAGATCTTAGCCGACAGACAACGGAGAAGACTTTACGAAAAGACAGAGATCCTATGTAGACAATTACATAAAAATATATACGCGTCGAATTGAGAACCTCCTCTTTTGTTTCGTTGGTTCATTAAGTTACAAGTCGCATCTCGTGTGAATTATATGCGCCTACGCATCGTGCAGGTCAAGGTTACGCAATTATGTACCCGTTATTTATTACGATAATCATAAATTATTATAGATAGCCAGAATTTACTCTAATGCGATATTAATATTCTTTTTAATATTAGGTATTATTGTTTGGCTAATAGCTGTGGATGTGTGTTTTTTAGATTAGAAAACTTTTCGTAGAACTGCAAGGATTTCTGTAAATAATTTTAAATGACACGATAAACTAAAAAAAATATTTTTGTTTTGTTTTAAACCCGACGAATACACTTTTTGTTAAAAATAAATAATAAAAAAAGTGGCGTTTAACCGCCGCAAAACTGAAAAGGCCGCGTTTCCGCGGTTCTTAGAAGAAGAAGTTTTGACTATAATTTTGGCATCTGCAGAAATATGTCTAAGATTATAACTAAGACAGCTTTGCTATCTCTTTTGCATAAAAAAGGCTTTTTTTTAATGCTCGATATTCTCAGTAATAGATATAATGACAAGGTAGAATGTATAATTTGCACACGTACAAGTCGGGGTTAGTAAAAGTTATAAGTAATTACGAATGGCAACTATAAACCGATATCTTACAAAACCCATAAACAGGTGATTCTAAGCACAGTACAAACTAACTACGATAAATAAAAACAAAATGTCAGTGTAGCGTGTGCCTCAAATACCTGTGCCCATCTTATTGTCAGGCAGGTGGGACACAGGTGAGAATGTACTGTCATAGTGACAGCTGTCAGAATAGCACATGTCAGACGCTATGAGCTATTATAATTACAGGTCTCATGTGGAGAGATGCGAGCAGATGTCAACGATTATAAGGTCAATGATTTAAATATGTAGTTATGTATTTATTTATAACACAAGGCAAGCATAATCATTGTAGTATGATAGATTTTTATACGCACTATTTATATTCATTATCCAAGTTAACTATATATAATACGTAACGGGTAAGATATGATATCCCAGCTTGTTGGATGCGTTTAAAAACATTTGTTAGCTCAACCTCTTTTCAGTAAAACCTATACAAACAACCAATAAATATTATTAATGTAAGTGCGTTAAAAAACACAGATACAGACATACGTAAGACATACATGATACAAAATCATTTATTTCCATAACAATTCTTAGAAACGAAAACTTCATATCGCTTATATTATTTTAGGCCCATTACCACCAGAAAATAGGCTTTCAAATAATAGGTATAAGATAAATATAATAACAACAGTGAAATTTATAACATTCCTATTCATTGTTGAGAGTAAAAAGGTAACATTTAAACGTAAGTATCCAACCAACTAGTTGAACCAGTTACAAGAACTTAATAAAAAGGAATTTTGCCTTTAATTAGTTTTAACTAAACATAAGTACTCGGTTGTCTCAATGTATTTTTAACGGCAGATGCCTCCTTCACCTTGGGTAATTAATAATTATCCCATTATTGGTAACTTGTCGTTGATAAAGTGGTTTTACCAAAATATCGATACATTGATACATTGATGGGACTTAAAGATGTGTCGTTTTCTCAGGAACAGAAATAGTACCCCAATTATTCAGCCCTTAAACGTATAAGTAAAGTCATTTTTTGTTTTATTTCTAAAGGTCATGTTTAAAATATTAATAAATTAACCACAGTAACCGTTTTAACGACTTTCAAATGACATGACCCTTATGTTTAATTAAAGTATTATACAAATGACAAAGTACTGGTGGCTGGTTGTTTTGTAAATCCAACGATTATAGATTTTGTTCGTGCTTTTGAGCGATTTTAGAGGTTTTGTGCTAAGAACAGTCTCTGGTGGTAGGTAGGCTTCGGCCGCGGCTTGTCACCACCCTCCGGGCTGTGCCAGTGCGTGAAACGGTTTTTTCTAGTTTCGTAATGTGGCCCGGAGAAGGACCTTCTAGGTCTTCAGTGACGATGTGGTCACTTTACAGCAGGTCAAATGAAGACTTATCTAACAAAAAAAAAAAGAGCCCGCCTATGATAAAACCAAATAAAATGTGTATTTACCATAGGTCAAATACAGAACTGTGTACAAAAATACTGGACACCTATTTCTCACTTTATCAATTTAATAGGAAAGTGCCATGGGTGCTTGCGACGACGTATTAAATAGTACAAATCTCACAAAAGCATTAGTTAGGCGAAATTTCCATGCACTGTAACGTCTTGCTTTTTCGTTTGGAAGAAAAAAGAAAAAATACTATTGCAATTTTTTTTTTTAATAACGGGCTAATTGTTTTTTATCTATTAGAATTCTTTATAAGTTTCTATGCTCGTGTTTTCGCCTTGGCGGTGTAGTAAAGATCCTATAGAACCATAAAGAACAGTGTAATATGCTCCTAATATCTTTCAGAGACTCATTATAACAAAATACTAATGAGCAAGTTAATTGTGGACCATTAAATGAAATGAAAACTTTCGCGAACTTTATTTTAATGAGCTATTATGAACTTTCATTTTCATCTAAAAACCGGAGTCTATAAATTAATATCATTAGGATTGATACCTGATTCCATTTAAATTGGAGAGAAAATATCGGTTAAGGTACGATTCACACGGACCAGCGCGCGGCGGCGCGTTTTACAAAGCAGTAAAGAAAATAAAATATTATTTTATAGTTGAGATTGTCCTCGCCACCGCGCGGTGTGTGTTGTGTTTCAATTGCAACCTTAGTAAGAGTGAACAAATAACATTTCTTTACGGCTTCCGCGGCCGCCGGCGCGGGCCGCACTGGTCTGTATGAATCTTACCTCACTTTTCATTTATGACTACCAGAAATAATTACCTCATTAATACACTATTTGGACCAATTTTACACTAGAATTCTCAGATAGGCGGATATTATATGTGAAGTTTAGAATCAGTTGGACGTCAAAAGAGGATTAAAAAATCGACCCTTAGATAAAAATAGGTTGAAAGACCCGGAAAAAAAAATACAGATCACTAGCTTTACACGCCACGGCGTTACCCGTGTTTTTGGATTTTACCGCGGGAACAACGTATTTTCCCGCGGTTTTTCGATAAATAGGCTATCTTAAAGTGAAAAAATGATTCAAATCGGACGAGTAGTTCCTAAGATTAGCGGGTTTAAACAAACTCTTTAGCCTTTGGTCCCCGCAGGAATTTCTACCCTCTACCATCCCTTCATATTTCGAAATTAATCTATTGATCTCATAAAGAAACTTAAAGAGGCACTCAAAATCCCTCCATTTAATAGTCAACAAAGAGTCAGCATAACATACATACTCAGTAAACATTTCCCAACAGAAAAGTGTCGCAATGCAAGAATTATGTTGGTTAGTAGTCAACATAGCCTATTTCCTAATGTGTTCATTAATTTAAGCGTTACTTAGAACGGTATGCGAGATAAGCTTAATTGAGGACTTACTTGTATTGTATGAATAAGAATGTCTTACCTGAAAAAAAAAACATAGTTAAATTTAAGTTTGGTTAAACATGCTAATTACAGGGACTTGAAATCACTCGCGTTAAATTCCATAAAAAAGTTAAAGTATGCGATGGGTTCTTACACCAAGGGTTCCGTGTATTTCAGTAGTTAGTTATTGTTAAAAAAAAGCAGTAATATAAATAAAACAGTAATATAATAAAATTGTGCAGAAAGTAGCAGTCAGAACCGTCTTTCCAAGTACTGACCTCGCTTTTAATTGTTGTTCATCATCATCTTCCTGACCTTATCCCACATTACGTGGGGTCGGCACAACATGTTTTCTCCTTCCATTTCCTCTATCACCCGTCATCTCAACACTCACCTCTTTCTTACACATTTCATCTTTCACACAGTCCATCCATCTTTTCTTCGGCCTACCTCTTCTCACATATCCATCGACATTCATATCTAGCGCTCTTCTCGTTACATGACTTTCATCTCTTCTCATGACATGTCCATACCACGCTAATCTATTCCCTCTCAACTTATCCGTAACTGGTGCTACTTTCAAACTGCCTCTTACATACTCATTCCTTATTTTGTCCATTCTAGTTACTCCACACACCCATCTTAATATCCTCATCTCTGCTACATGGACTTTTCTTTCATCCGTCCCTTTCAGTGCCCAAAACTCCGATCCATACATTACAACAGGTCTGATCACGCTTTTGTAGATCTTGCCTTTGAGCATTTTAGGATCACATACTGTGCCTGAGACCTGCTGCCATTTCATCCATCCCACATTTATTCGATTTCTTACATCCCTGTCAATCTCACCATCATTCTCTACAACTGAACCAAGGTACCTGAAGTCGGAGCAAACTGGTAGGAATACACCATCTAAGGCAATATTGTTGTTCATGATGGTATTAAAAAAAAACTTACTACATCTTGTTCTAACCATTTTCGGTACATATTTACATGGGCACATTACCATGGAATCTTATATATTTGTTTGTTTTATCATTCTCTTATTTTAGAAGTGAAAAGGGGAGAGGACGCATTTACCACTTTCATCTCTCTCGCAAACTGTTTAAAAAAAAATACGTTAGAAACCGCAATGTCATTTTTAAAGACCTATCCATAGATACCCGTACGCGTATTACGAAAAGAAGTATCATATTTAGTATAAGGAACCCCCAAAATTATTGTTTTTTTCTTTTAAAGTATGAAAATCTTAATGCATTATAAAATACATCTACTTACGAAGTTTTAACAGTATAATTCTTATAGTTTCGAAAAAGTGCTTGTGAGAAACGGTAGAACAGGGTGACAGAGATGACGAATCTGTAAGGGTTTCGTGTTTTGCCATTTTGCGACAAAACCATAAAAAGCGAATAATGTAAAAGCTGTACACGGAACCCAGTACTGTGAGCCCAACTCATACTTATCATATTTATTGACTTTTAGTTTTAAAAACAAACTTAGATGAATATTTAAGACAAACCTAGGAAAATAGAGTTCTCTTATGTTTATATTTCTTACCGTATATGAATGTAAACATATAATTACTACTTGGATATTGATGTTAAGCTATGACAAAACTGAAATGCTATTATACAAAATAAAATAAGCTCATGTCTTACTTTTTATTTTATTTTTTATTAAATCACCGCCTTCAGATCTATCTTTCACACACACAGACACACACACACACACCCACACACACAACACACACACACACACACACACACACACACACACATATATATATGACACGCGCACGCATATTAAAAGCAAAATTATACACTAAACTACAGTTTGTGTGCACTTACCTTATAAAAATCTCTTTATATTTTATACACTAAAGTAATAGTTAGAGTAGTATAAATAGTATGTATAACTTAATCTACTTAATTATTATGTACTTGGAAGAGCGAGGTTTTCCTAACACAGGTATTTCTTTACTTAAAAGGGAACCTCAAACACTGTTAGTCAAATGTTAAATTAAGTTATGAAATAAAAATTTTGTATTTTTTTTTTTTATATAGTAAGTAATAATTGCCTCGTAAAGAACTTACACCCATAACGTACAACATTACAGTACAACTTAATACAATGAATTCTACAATTGTCGCTAGCCCGCAGGACTCGAACCGGCAACTTTCTTATTGCGCAAGTACCAACGTTTGCCCTACATAGTCATCATGTAATCAACTTGTTCGGTAAATTTTGTCACCAACTTCACAATAGACCTACGATTATTACTAAACGATAGCCAGTTATGTTAATACCAGATATTATGATCGGGTGACAGATTATAATATGATTTGAGCATTCGATTTAAATAAGTACACTGGCGACATTTGATCAGATTTTTGTGGACGTCATATTGAGAATTTAACTAATATACAACAGACAATAATATTATAAGCATCATAACTACATAAAAAAGAGGTATTCTGTTGAGTGCGTCTCTAAGCCCGTCCAAATTTACTGGACACCTATTTTTTGCTTTATCAATTTAATAAGAACGTTCCAAGGTATAGAACATCAAAGTTTCGGAGTGGGGGCTTGTGTATATGTAGGTACATTTAGTACTTTTGCTCGCAAGCATCACACATCACTCGAAACTTTAATGCACTATACTGTATCGTCTTGATTTTTCGTTTGCAAGAAATAAGAAAAAATATGTATACAATTTTTAAGTTACCAAAATGACGGACTAATTATATAAGTACCCTATTATAAAAAATATTATGTCTATGATGTCCTAACGGGTGTTATCGTCTTCGCGTACGTATTGAATTAATAACAGTACCGTAAGCATAGCTGTGAGTACAAAATCAAATTATAGATAATTTTTACTGACGTCCTCAATTTCTTTGCGTGACAGGGTAGCAAGACGCTCTATTGCTTTCGTGGGACACATTTTCTATTATATAAAATAATGTAACATTTATCTAACAACCATATTCCAGACTATCTCTCGATAAGTAAATCAGTTCTGTTCAGTTTCTTGTAATTGGACTTTACGCTTGAAGCGACAATTTGCCAGTGTCGAGTTAAATAAAATTATAAAGTGAAAAATTTGTTATTCAGTTAAACGCCATTTTAAGGAATCCAACCCGAAGTTCAAGTAAATCATGTTAAATAAATTATTAAAAACATTTATTTATGTGACGTTACAAAAAAAAGAGATCTTACCAATGAGATTCTTATCTATGATACCACCCTACATGCGTCGATACATGTCTAAGTCTCTATGACACTTGTAGATGACATAACAAAGCGCATTATGGCGAGCTGTCAGTTCAAACTGGTATTGTGAATGAAGGTTACAATATGTATGTCATCTTGATGGCGAATCTTATGAAACATGATGTTTATTGATCAAGTTAGGAGTGCTTCTCAATTGCTAAATGCCTTCTGTCGCGTATTGATATGAGCAATACTATTTCATCATCGGTTTTACTTCTATAAGTAGATACCTATCTAGAAATATGTTGCTTAAATATCTGTTAGAGAGCGTAAGGAAGAGTTGTCGGTACAGTAATAAAAAAAGTGTGTGTCAGCTACGACGCACGATTGGAGTTTACTACTTACGAACGATATTATGATATATGTACAATTGTACATCGAATAGAAAAAAAGGGTACATGAACGCATCTGCTAAAATGATAAGAGAAACAAACATATATCTGTAATTATTCGGATTGTTTATATTACTTCAATAAAGCGTATTACATAAAGTATGTTACAAAATAATAATAATGGTGTTCAATTTATACAAATCTAATTTTAGGATGATTGATTTCTTTCACTTTGAATTATAATATCATTCTTAAATACTGCAAAGAACAAATTAATTAGGTGTCGAAATTATAGCTTCTTTTTCATATTTTAATTAATAAAATTAGCAGAAGGTACTTATTATATGTTCCAACGAAACGCGTTGAGAGGACCATAAATTCGTCAATTGTTTTAGTTCCCTGCACAAAAACATATGATATCCAAGTGAAAAAGAAACGTCTGACCAAAATTTTTTTGTAAATATTGATGATTTTACTGAATAACTTTGCACTCTCACCTCTACTCACTGAGAAATTCTAAGTGAATGCTAGACGAATACTTTTTCGAACGCGTATTCGAATGTCAAAAATGGTAACTCGCATTCCAGAGACACAACAAACAACCAATCAAAATGCGTTAAAGTTCTTATTTCGAACGTGACGTTTCGACGGTATTCCATCTCATTCTTTTACACGTTGAATCCTACAGATATTATATATATGTTTGTCTCTTTCTACGTAACGCCTCAACTTTTGTTAACACTTGATTTTACTCCCCATAAAATTTCCATACCGGGCCTTATAACTCAAATCGTTTCTTAAGGAGTAAACTCCAAAAAGGTTTTTGATCTGAATTATAAAACTTAATTAAGACAGGACTTCTAGACTTATCTTCAAGACTCATTTTGCCCGTTTAGTTAATAAAACTTTTTAACGTACACCGTAGAATAACTTGCTTTGTGATGAAATAAACGCAATACAGTTGGTACACTCGTAAGGCTAGGTTGGCACAAACAGACACACAAATTTATTGATCCTTTTAACCCAATCAGTCTATGTATAAATGTTTGTACGTTCCTTTGTACCACTATACTGACTCTATAGGAACAAACGCCTGAGCCGATTTTTATGATTCATACGTCGATCGATTTTTCCTAGACTGGCGAGTGTCACTAATAATCACAAAGCGTCAGTGAAAATTCAATATGGCGACTTTCTGTAATCGCCATTTTGTAAAATAAAAAATGACAGACATAAAACTATGTCATGTGAGGTATCGTTGAATAGGGATTTTTTGTTTATTTCAACATTTTTCAATCCGGCTTTTTAGGATCTGCATAGAGTTGAAGTTACGTAACAACTATTCTCACTTAATAGGCTTATATACTGTAAAAAATCCCAAAAAAGTGGAGTCGCGGTCGGTATATTTTTCTTAATTTCAGCTTGTTGATTGAGCAAATTATACAAATACACTTAAAGTTAAGTACACAAATAGCTCTCTCATTAGTTATTGATTACCAACGTACCTACGTGCATTTTGTATTTAGCTTTAAGTCCTTTTTGTATTGTTTTAAATCATGATGTGTAATAACGACCTTTATTATTAGTATTACCTAACTATATTACCGTAAATAAAAACCTTTAACATGCTGTCGTGTCTAAACACTATTCAAACATGGCCTAATAGCCACAAAAGAAAACGTAGCAGCGTTTAACAATGGCACGAGCCGAAAGAAAAACTCCAAAAAAACTACGGCGCTTTATAAGCATAGATAATTTTATAAGGTATCTTTATAAGAGCTTAGTGAAACTAATTTCTTATTACGTGAGTCTATTACAAGAAATCTGCCAAGTGGGAGTTGAACACGGAAAGTTGTAAGTAAGTTTAATTGTAAGTTAGTTTAAGTTGACCTGTCCATGTAGGCTATGTGCTTCTAAGGAAATAAACGTTTTGACTTTGACTTTTGACTTTAAATTGCAAAATCACTTTTGATATTTTTTTGTTTACTTCGCTTGTTTTAATGCGGCGGTCAGTAAATTTAACATTTTACATAGCTGTTCGATTTCGGTAGAGGCATGAAATCTATCACTGAAAATAGGTACTCTGTTTTATTCAACTGATGGCCCGTCTAAAAATACTTAACGTAGTACGACGATTTTACAATGCGTGTCACTATGGCAATCGAAATAACTTCTACTTCTTCTTCAATCGACAAAACTTGATTGTCTGTGCATCGTTTTTTCAGACTCGTTGTCAGTATTCATGCCAATTGTCGCATAGTGTTAAAATTTTTATTGTTAAGTTTGTGTTATAATTGTGTGCGCATTAAAGAATTATTATAATTATTCACACTGCGGCTGGTCTCATAGTAATTAATGTATGTGTTTATTTGTGTCATCGTAATTATTTGTGTAAAATTTGTAAGGTCCTCAGATCAGTTCAGTTTGTTGTAATTGGACTTTGCGCTTGAAGCGACAATTTGCCAGTTTTTTGTCGAGTTCAATAAAAATATAAAGTGTAAAAAATGTTACTCAGTTGAACGCCATTTTGCGTCACTCAAGGTCCTCTTTCTAAACATTCGCTTACGGAAGTAACACTGGCCCACATATTTAAGTAACTTCTTCACACGTAGTAGGGTACAAGGTAGGTGCAATGTTGAAAGGAAGCCCATGTTATCATAGACAACATCCTGCTTTTTATCGGGCAATCATCTCGCCACCTTGTTTGTCACTTGCTATAGACTATAATGTTAATTTTCATTACAGAAATTGTACACGTCTAGTGCTTTCACCATTTTAATTGGATAGATGGCGCGTCATGCTTAGATTATTATGATAACTTTTGCCTTTAGCAAAACTGTAAAATCTCCGTAAGCAAGAGAGCTTTTCTTAATCACCGAGGATCAAGCATAATTAATGTAAAAATAAACCTTTTTAAAGAATTCGAATAAATATAAGTGTTTGTATGTTCTGCAAGCACTTTCTCTTTGGTCTGGGTGTTTAATATGTAAAATAAAAAATATCTATGTATTTATATTATATTAAGTATATCAGATGTCTAGTACCCGTAACACAAGCTAAGAGCTGACCACGGGGCTAGATGTTGTTGTGTAGATTGTCCGGAAATATTTATTTATTTTTTTATTTTAAATACACAATTTTGGCGCCGAAATTTCACCATTTCGAATTATACTTACCACGTATTCAGCCACTGTCATTTGTGGGCTCGAGACGAATACAATCACGTATGATTTATCAAAATCGATTAATTCTCCGAGTAGTAATTACCTACGACTTATGATACACATATCTACATTATGTAGATACACAAAAAGCCTCCTTTTTCTCAGCCGGATAAAACTAATAAAGGTATAATTATAATGGAACATTTATCCTTAAAAATACTTCCAAGCCACCTATCGGACATTACAATTACAAATACGACTGTTTAACAGTGTTTTGTTATTCCATCATGTATTTGAAACGGCTGAAACAATATATATATATATATATATAGGTGTAGTTTTATCCGTATAACAAGGCGTAAGCTTAGAGCTTACCACGGAGCTAACTATCTATGCTAGCTATGTTGTTGTATGAATAGTCTGGAACAATATTAAAAAAAAAATAGGTACGTATAGCAGACTCAAGAAATAGGCTAGCGGCTACATAGCATTAAAATATTCATCAAGGTTAGTATAAACGCCTTCCATACGCGCAATTTCCATACATTTTCATACTAGCCCGATAAGAGACCCGTTTTCTTTATTGTTGGCTATAAATTCTAGAGTGGCAACCCATAACAATCACAATTATGAGCTTCAGTTGTGTCATGGAATGGCTATGGGCTACAATATCCATTCCCACTTTGAATTATTAGATCAAGCTTTAAGGTAATGTATGATTTCATCTAAACACCTGAAAGTTGTTTGACTAAGTATAATGATCCAATGTTTTTTTTGGGAAGATAGTTGCTTATAGTGTGATAGTTGTTTGACAATTAAAATAATCAGTTTCATTGGTGTAAAATTATTTTGCAAGCGGACAAGGGTTTGCGAATGGCAACTTATGGTTGCTAGCTTTTTTCCGGTTAGATCAGATTTGCAATACAAGAAACATTTTATAGAGTTTAAATTTCTCTGATGCACTTCTGTCATATAGCACACACCCGATGTTTCGCAAAAATCAGCAACTCATTTCACTATAAATGTCAACTATTCTATGAAGATAATTACTACTCGTAGTAAAGTAATACTTTAAGTCTTAAATTTATTATGATATCCACATATCCATCCATAGCCACTCACGACTTCGAATTGCTAATAATACACCTATGGTCAGACCCGTTAGAAGTTTACCGATATCCACTGAACAACACAATAACCAGCTAGCAACAATGCCGGCTATCGGTAGCGATCATAGTCCGAGGGGGTAACCTATATGTTCTTTACGGACTGCTAGGGATGGGCTCTGTGGAAATATGTATAATCGATATATTGTAATTGAATTAATATAAGGGTGATTCATTGAAATATTTGAATAAATTAATCAAATAATTGGGTGAAAAGAAAATTAAGGTTCTCTCTCAACGGGGAACCTCGTACACCGCGTGAAATGTGATATTATAGATTCGACTTTGAGCGTTATATTACGATACTGCCTCCTTGACTGACGAGCTTTCGCGTGTAATGTACTTACATTATAGATTCAACTTTGCGTATTATACAAGTATCAATGTAACATCCCTCTCTCAATGAATGCTCGGATATTAAAGTTACATTACACGCGAATGCTCCGGTTTTTTCTTTGCTATTTTTAAGTTGTGGTGTTGCCAACATCACGGGCCCTGGTTGAAAACCGGCGCTCTGTCATGTGCTCCTACGGGTTGTATGGCAGATGCATTATGCTGAACCAGGGACCCTGTATTACACATGTTTAATTTTTCTCGTAGGTTTCAGGTAGATTTAATTATTAATTTTAGTGATTGTCTTTTCTAACTGTTTTTATTGTAAGCTTTTTTATAATAATAAATGGTGAGGGCGCGCATTAACGAATAAGTTGATGAGTGAACTACTGTAGGATGTTTGAAATTCAAATCGATATCGTAATTAACATTGTATCAGTTAGGTGGTTTATGTTGTGCTCATTAGATGAATGAAAATTAAAGTGCTTAGCGCGCTCTACTTTTAAAGATTTTTGAACATCCGGGTATATCAATGCAGAAAATATTGGGCAGAATAATTGCATGATTTAATGACATAAACATCGCATTAGTTAAATATCACAGAAGCGCGATGACAATTTTGTAATTTATCACAAGTGCTATATAAATCGATAAATCGATTTTTACATGTTATATTTGAATATAATATCTAAGCTACGAACTGCGAAATAAAATCAAACAATCGATTTTGCATCCCAACACTAGACCGCTTTCAAGAAATGTTGAATTACTATCTGTGATCGAGCAGATTGATGGGTATTGGTTGCGATCGTCGGTTGTCGATTGGTATGGTTATGGTTCCGAATCGAACGGGTTTACTCGTAAATGCCAAAGTTAGGCATGGTAACTACTTATTCTTCCGCTATGAAAAATAAGGCTCAGCTATTGTGGGATATTTACATTGGTACATTCTCGGTGAAATGAGTGCACTTCTTCACTTATAAACATAGCATTCGAATCTATGCCTAATGTTATAATTATAAAAAGTCTAACTGTGTTTGTAACTAAAACTTTGCATACCTACTGGTGAAACATGTTGAAACTGTATTAAATTTCTAATAATAACCTGTATACAAATGTTCTTTGGCAAATAAATTATTATTTTTCTTACTACGACTACGATCGAAGTGCGATCCGAATAAGTCACAAAATTTAAGAGTTAGTGAATCTGCTTACAGGTAACACTGGATAAAGGTGTAGAAGGATTGTGTAGGATTGACGTCAAATACCACCTCAGGTATTTGTTTGTTTATCAATTACAATAAAATAAATAATTAAAATCTTACCAATAAATACATAGAGATCTTTACAGCTGTATATTTAAGAGGAGGGAACTTTATGGTTTACGTCTAGAAAAGCTGGACCGAGACTCTCCCCCGCGGGACATTACGGGACGGGACATTTTTAAGTATTTTAAAATCGGGACATCTGGCGACACTGCTCCCTAGGAACGCAGACGGTGCCTTGCCATGCTGCAAAATTCCTATGCCTAACTTGGCCCTTTTTTTTCAGAGTAATTCAATGATTTCATAATTTTAGGATTTCTGATTGTGAACGAGGCTGACCTCTTCTTTGGCTGTGAATCACTTATTTTTCTACAGTAATTTCTTCAAATATGACATAGGCTGTCCTGTGTGTTTTCATTTTAAAGGACAAGATAAGCATCAACGACAACCCTTAAATTTTTTTTTTTTATTTCTAATCACTAAAAAAAAATACTGTTGATAGCATTTTCCTCGGTTGAATGACCGAAGCATGCTACAGCTTCGTTTTTTTTTGTAATTTCTCAAATAATTGGTAACTAACACTTAATCCATCAACATTATAACAAATCACTCAACGTAACATCGATAATAACCAGTTTACAGTAATCTTTCAGAAGTGCCCGTTAAATTTAACGATCCGTCTAAAATAATCCCTTAGTTCCATTCCAACGACCACATGGCGACTCGTAAGGCACGCTCATAATCGCAAATGTCATTTGATAACTAGGTTAGATGGACTGACTAAGTGCGAAGGTATTTATGCTGTAACTAGCCCTACACGCCACATTGTCTAAGTTTTGTAAAACCAAACTATGGAAATAAATGATTTTGTATCTTGTATCTTGATTGCCCGTGTTATGGATAATCCCGCGAAAACAACGTTTTTCCCCGCGGTAAATAGTAGCCGATGGCCTTCCTCGATTTATCGGGTATCTAATGCTGAAAATTTTTATTTTATTGGACCATTGGTTTCTGTGAAAAGTCCCTGTGTGAGTTTAACAAACTTTTCAGCTTAATGATATCAGTATTATAGAGGCTAATTTATAACCAAAGATTAATTCCAAGATTAATACCGGCGACTGCAAAGTCTGAAGTTTGTTTTGGATGACCAAACTTTATTATAACAGCGAAAAGCTTAGTCCTCATGGCAAGAGAAATCTAATATATAAAATATATATAAACCCCAATTTTAGGTTGAAACCAATATTCTTAAATTAGTTTAGTTTAATGTTTGTAGTGATACGCCGTTGATGTAGTTTTATTATTTACGATGATCTTAGGCACGTGACCACATCGTGATAGCAACTCAGCTGAGTTCACATTTGAGAGCGGTATTGAGTTTCATTTATTTATAAAGGATAGAAATACCGAAATAAAATCACCTCCTTCTCTTACACTTGTGTAAGAGAAGGAAGAGATTTATCTCTTTCATGTACTGGATTTTTTTACCTTAGTATATTATTTCCGAGTGAAATACTCATGATGGCAAATAAAGCGAGTAAGTTAGATGTGAAATGTAATTGCACATCTAAATGTAATTGACTGCCTCAGTGGCGCAGTGGGCGAGGGTCCGCTTGCGGGCAAGAAGTAGCGAGTTCGATTCCCGCCGAGGGTCAAATGTTTGTATGTTCTGCAAGCACTTTCTCCTTGGTCTGGGTATTTAATATGTATAATAAAAATATATATGTATGTATGTCTATTATATTAAGTACATATATCAGATGTCTAGTACCCGTAACACAGGCTATGAGCTTACCACGGGGCTAGATGTTGTTGTGTGGATTGTCCGGAAATATTTATTTATTTAATTAATTCTTATTCTACGTGGGGGAACTAAAGGGGGTTATTCTCACCTGGCTCATGATTTCGATCTAGAGATATACCGCAGGATGTGAGTATTTCGAAAGCCTCTGTAATTACTGAATGTATTACTAAAGTCAACCCAGGCGAAAATGATCCCTGCCATTGCGTACCGTGGTTTTTTATTACAGAGTCAATCTTTTATTTTAAAGGAAATTATTATTTTTTCTTAAAAAGTAGTCCATTCTGTGTCCGAAAAACAAGTTCGAAGTTAGCGCTAAGATATATAGAATAGACATACATGCATAGAATTTTTTTATCATACAACATATTTAACACCCAGGCTTAGGAGAATGTGCTTGCAAAACATGCAAACCCCCCTCGGCGAAAATCGAAGCTCCTACCTCTTGCGGTGTAAGCGACTTGCCCGCCGCACCGCTGAGGCAGTTGATGTATTACTTATATGAAAGCTGTAGCTTGTAAGTTGGTCCTTTTTTAAATTTCCTAAGAATCTGACTCAAACCAAAGTTTTCAAAGTATAATTCTTTAAAAGTTAGAAATTATAGATATTCCTACGCAACTCAATAAACCCAAATAAATCAAAGACGTTCAAAGAGCAATTTATTACATTTCCTACAAGGGAAAAACATCAAGTAATTACTAATCTTCACACGAAACTACCGAAATTAGCAAGTTTTCATCAACTTTAATTACTTTTCCATGTAATCAGGTTAATGGGAGGTGTCCAAATATTACAGGAAGTCATAAAGAATGCACTAACTTCTTTAAAGGGCTACAAATAGAAGCAATTAGAGGAACGCGGAAGAAATAAACCAAGACGAGTCGTGTCTATGGTTGTACTTGTACCATTATGTTCTTTCCTCTATGGCTGTCTATGGTCTAGGTATAAAATAGACGGTTATATATCCTCGCCTGTTTAATACAGATTAATTGATCAACCAACAAGGTTTTTTGTGTAAAATTTCGTCGAATCTTACCATAATATAACAAAGAGTGAACTCACGGTACCACCACAGGTTACGGATATGTACTAATAAATAATAATAATAATAATAAAAGCATTTATTTTGCACACACATAAGTACAGACAAATTACAACACAGAAAATTAACATTCAGTAACATCATTAATTAAATAAAATGCATTGCAATTCACGTAATGCATTAAAGCAGTATTTTGCCGCGGTAAAAAGTCGATTATGTGTAATTCTAATATGTTAGGTAGCTATTATTATTGCCAAGTTTTATCAAAATCCATCCAGAAGTTTAGCGTGAAAGAGCAACAAACACACACACTTACATCTTGAAAAATTTAGCGTTTTTAATAGGAAGTAGTATTTAAGTCCCTCGCTGTGTTTGTCTTTCTGTCTGTCTTTATATTACGGAACGGATCTTTATGCTGTTTTCAGCGATAGATAGAGTGATTCAAGATGTAGGATGTACAATCAGTGCAAAACCGGAAAGCTAGTATGTACAAGTACCACTTGCACTGATATTCGTTATTGACTGAATTAAATGCTAATGTTCCAAACTAGGAAACATTTAGCTTAAAAGGTAAAAAGTTAACACAGGAAACTGAAAGCTCCAAAAATAAGCCAAAACCATAAAAATATATCGCGTTGCATAAAATGTATCGTATCGGATACCCAAACGCAGCATTTCGTAATAAATGTTTCCGAATCGAAATGTGTGTTGAAATGAAATACGATCTATACGAAACAGATTCGATGTAATATTTTTCTTTCGATATTTTTTTCCGGTGGTTTAATGTTCTGCTATATGATTGGTGTTGAGTGTTGAATGTCAGTTATGACTGTAACCTGTCTAAATATTTTTTATAGCGTCTGTTAGAAATTTAACAGATCCTATGTGCGTTTTATCGTGTCGTGCATTTAGAAAGACGGTATTGAGATGTCATTGACCTGATTCGATTTTTTATCAGGTAAATAACTTACACAGTTAAAAACTTATACCAACCTGAAGTAGGTGCATCTATACTATGTTACATAATTAATATGTACATATTTGACTACTCTAACGTGAATCATTGTGTTTCAGGTGGCAAGTTTCTATCAAATATCGTACTGTCAATATTATTGAGATTCTATGTCAAAGGTGGGATTAATACGAGGGATTTTAATCCCAACTTTTTTCAAAAAAGGGAACGTTTGATAAAACCGAGCCAAATTCCTAAGTTTTAAAACAGTTTCGAAGAAACACCCATTAAAGAGTGCTTTTACAGTATTTTCATGAGTAGGTACTCTTCACATAATTAAATAATTGGCTGTCTCATCCGACCGATTTTTTTAAACCATGCCATAACTCTATTTTCACCGAATGACTTTTCAGATGAACTCTTTTCGAACAACTATATAACACAAGCTACATTATTCCATTAGTTTTTATTAGTATTAAAACTCTATGGTCGGTGAAAGATTAACGCCCCAGAATGCATTAACAAAAATATCTTTGAAATTGAATCAATCATTAGGCAACATTTAAAATGGCGCCAATTAGCTGCGACTTCCGTGTCCGAATGAGCTGTTGTCAAATAGAATTAAAAAGAACGAATTTTCGGCTTTTCCTGTTGATATATCTTACAGCCGGAAGAGATGATGAAATCAAAAATATAATACTAATTATCATTTCAGATGAATTTGTAGATACCAATATATCTATTGGTGTAATCGCTTCTTTGCTTTAGTGTAAAAAAAGCGAAGCGACCAGATACGATACATTTATTTCCTATTTATCAAAGCACCTATGTTTATTTTTTTGTATTTTATTTTTGACGTTTCTAAGATTTGTAAAACCAAACAATGGAAATAAATAAATGATGTTGTATGTTGTACCAACCACACAACTCTGACTACTGCTGGATATCGGCCTCCCTCAAAAACATTCAGTTATTAAGGTTGGCAGCGGCCTGATCCTCCGTGAAACGTTAAACGATATTTATAAGATAAAGTAAATAGGTAATTAAATACTTAAATTTGATAAGTAGGAGTTAAAATATTCTGAGCGTTTGCCCATCTTAATACAGGCCACGCGCAACGTTGCTTAACATTATTTTAATCAGGTGTTTTTTTGTTGTATGGGGGGCCCCCTTATTATATTTATTTAGTTAGGTATTTGTTGTTTCAGAAGCAACAGAAATACATCATCCCTCAAATTTAAACTTCCTACAATAGAGATACAACCTGGTGAAAAGCAGACAGACAAACGACGAAATCTCAGAAATAAACTAAAATGAACCTATAAAAAATGTCTAGAAGGAATGATTTAATAGTGCCCTGCTTTGCTTTTCAAGCACTGCAGAATAACCTTCTTCTGTCATATAGTTTGACATTTGACCTGGATCACACGAAAATAAATCGTTTTCATTCGCTCAGTTCCAATTTCAAACATCGCTTCAGGAAATTGATGAAACAGCTAAGCCCATTCCTTCAACATTCTTATTTTGAATGACAGAATACTTTTGGAAGCGTTGATCAGGCTGGTGCAAGTGTCTATGATAGAATCTGACATAAAACTTTGCTAAGGCATTGCTTTGACAAAATTGCCATCTTAATAAAAAAAAATGCCAACTTAATAAAACTAATCGCGACTATAATACTTCCAAATATTAAATACGCTTTAGTGGTTCGCAAATCTTTTTGTAACTGCTACTTCTGAGATAAGTGGTATTATTATTCTTCTTCTTCTTGTTAAATAGGTTTTATTCTTCATGGATCATTGCCAATTTGTCACCTATCAGTCTAGTACTTGATTTTTAATTGACATTTAAGATAGCAAATTTGTGAAAATTATGAAGATCAAAACAATTCATAAAAATTCTATTCGATGCGAAATTTGCAAGAAACTCATACAGCAGACAAGTGAGGACAAAAAGCTTATACCAAATATTTGCCCTGGATGAAGATCGGTGAGTACATTAATACCAATATGTTATTTATTGCTTCTGTAAACAATAGGCGTTTTGTTTGCTCGCCTATAATCGATATATTTTCATACCACAAAATTGCAAGTCCACCAGATCTAAATGGTTCTATGCTACAAATTAAATATGAATTATTCATCATCATTTTTAATATAGGACATAAGCCTCATTTCAAAATTGTATCTATAACACGATAATTATGCTTTGGCCTGTTATTTTTTTCTTTATTTGAACATAAATATAACGAATTTGTCTCCCACATCCTCAGTTCAACACTCGGCATCTAAAACCATTAACCATCAATATGATCAGGAGTTTAAATACTATTATATTAATTAATTTGTTGTTGTGCTGTTTTTCCGAATATAATTAAACTTTTTTTTCAGATGATGCTTGGTCAACCTCATTTAAATGACACATTATAGGAGGAGTATCATATGCTTAGATTCATCTCGATGTGTTGAAAAATAATTTGCGGTTTTAACACACTTTGCAATAGCGGAACATTTTCTTTGATTTATCTGATCATAATACCAAAAGTTAATTATTTATTTATTCAACAACAAATTTACTTTCTCATTCTTTACATCATGTTTCCTAGTGCAATAGAGTAACTCAAAATACATTATAATATACTATGTATTATTTAATTCAATTCAATAGATCATGTTATCATCATGATCATGTGATGATGTTTTACGTCTCGCCATAAATAATGGGTACGCCCTATGAACATAATATATTGTATAAATAAATATTTTGTTTTGAACTTTGTTTTTGTACTAAGTATCCTCCTCCCTGTTCCCAATTTCAATATGTAGGTCCAACCTATTATTGAGAGAAACCTAAATCATCGATATCGATAAAACTCGATTCTGTACGAGTGCAACCCTATATTAACCTTCTTCTTCTTTAAGGTTTAAAATTATCTTTATGTTGGTGCCATTGCTTTTAAACTTATAACAGATTATTTATTATGTTGGTGTTTCATTTATAGTAAACTTCGATTTGACATTTTGCCTAGATCAAAAATTTCCTTACTAGTCCCGTCTCTTAAAACGTAGTGATTATATACTCTCTGGCGTTGATATAATAACACCTTTTTATAAAAAAGTAAAAATGTATGTTATGTTGATTGCAGGGCTCGATGTAAGGCTTATTGCATCATAGTAATTTGAGCTCATGCTATGGTTTTTATTGACTGTTATTACGCTGAACTGATTCAAATGACTTAATATGATATGGATGGTTTGTAATGTGCTGTTACCACACACATTGTGACAAAACAGTATTAGATAAATCTTGGTTAAAAAGCAGTTATTTCATACATATTTCAACGTTCTTCCGTTTGTCCTTTTAATAATAAAACTCTTTATAACACACCAGGATATCACAATACAAAAAGGGACTTAAAGCTAATTACAAAAATGCGTAATGGGCGGCCCTATTGCTTAGAGCAATTTCTTCCAGACAACCTTTGGATGGAGAGGATAATGCACAGCAAATAACTGGACTGGAATATTTTTAAAGATTTGAGTAATGTAATTTATGTTAACTTCCTGAGAAATCGAATATTTGCACGGGGAATTGAACGATTGATCAAGAAAGCTTACGTAATTTGCCTAAGTTTTAATGTCTTTTATTATTCAGTTCGTTAAATACATACATTCGTTTTGCTTTAAACCGAATTCAATAAATCTAAATTTAAAATTTAAGAAAAACCCCCGATTCCAATCCCTTAATTTCCTTAAACGTAACACAACATAATATTATGTAATGTGGACGCGATGCGATTTCATTTGATACCCCACACTAGTATATTTGCAGATTTTCGGTTTTCCTTACCCACTCTCACCCCCATAACTTTTAAACGGCCCAACCGATTTTCATGAAACATGTCTAAGAACACTCGCGCAAAACTCACCTTTCATACAAAAAAAACTAAATTGAAATCGCTCCATCCGTTCGGGAGCTATGGTGACACAGACAGACAGACAGACACACAGACAGACAGACAGACAGACAGACAGACAGACAGACAGACAGACAGACACGTCAAACTTATAACACCCCTCTTTTTTGGTCGGGGGTTAAAAATAAGGTTCTTCATTCAACGAGTATTTATGTTCAATAAATGTTAATAATAAAATATTTCCAAACAATCCACACAACATCTAAGCATGTGTTACGGGTAAGAGACATCTGATATACTAGGTATCTAGATATCTTGAGATTTCATTAATCATTTGAATTGGGTTTCGTTTTGTAAAATGTACCTACTACTATAATAACTGTACTATGTAGGTACTTATAATAAGCTCGATATAGTGTAGGTAATCCTTAGAACTATTAAACAGAAGATATCGTAATCCTTAGGTAAACGAAGGTACTCCCTCCCTATTTTTGTCTCAAAAGGATTAAAAGAAAGGATGTGGGATTTGAGTGAACTTCCAATGTAGTCAAAACACACACGAAATTCCAAGACAAATGGAGATTCTCCCGAAATAGATACAGGACAAAGTCACAGTGCTACCAACTTATTCATTCTGGTGACCAAATCTGGTACTGGTACTAAATTCAAAATAACTCCAGCATAGATTCGAACAATTTTTTTTTTAATTGCATTTTTTGTGCCGGCAAAAGTCATGATATCATACTACCATTTTACTCCTACTCTGTATATCTGACACTTGCTACGGATACCTTTATTCGATTTATGAAATTGAAATATACAAGTATTAAGATTCAACATGTAGGTGCTTATGGTAGAACAAAACACGAAACTAGCAAGCGCTATAATTATTGTCGGCTGTAAAGTTATGTTGTGCTATGGTCTATGAATGCATTAGGTGCTAACGAACTGTCAACGTGGCATATCAAAGAGCTGGTGACAGGAATTATTTTTAGATGTTCTAAGTTGATGGATGATAGGAGAGTAATTTGTGAGTCTTATCTGAAAGAGTCGAGTTTTCAGAATAACAGTTATTAATTTACAGCTATTATAAAATAAAGCTATTAAACAGATTTTCATGTTTTTTTTGTTTCACATCTTAATATTCCGGGTTAATCCGCTGATAAAGTTTGTGCTTATTAAAATAATATGTACGCAAAACCTAATAAGGGTACTAGAAAACAACTTAATAATTTGTCATTCATTGAATTATCCAATCAACAAAAGAAACAAGTACCTTGAATTAGGCTACTAAATACTATTAAGCTTAGTTACTTGTTTCCGTAAAAATAAAAATCACTTAGTATTTGGCAAACCTTCTGCTAATCACCAAGACTTCAAAATAGTAATTTATACAGCTACATCAGCGGAAGAAGCTTCGAATTGCGTCGGCACGCTAAAAACATCGTGTACGGGCTAACGCGATATTTTTGGCGCCATTAGTGGGCAAAGATTCGTGACTCGTTGCGGGCTATAAGATTCTGAAGTGTCGTAGGCTTAGCCACGCCCACGCTAAACATCCTCTTTGCGCGAATACTTTGCGTTGCAACGATGTTTCTATACACACACCGAACAACAATATTCGCCGTTAACCGCTTATGTATCCGTACCATAAGACACAAACTTTACATTCTACTGTTGTCTTAACCCTAGAATAGACGTATGTCAGTCAAGCTAGCGCCTTCCCAAGCAATTAATTACATAATCTCAGGTAATTTAAGGTTATGTATTACCAGAAATGCTGCTCCTCTTACCCAAGCATCGTGCTACACCATAATGAATTTTCTTGACGTGTCTATTATAATTATTTCTTCATTATGAAACTAGGGAAGTTATTCTGGGCAATACTATTAGTTTTTAAGTGGTACTAAAATGTTAGATTGCAAAGAAACTGCTTATTAAACTAAAATGCTGTTCTCTTTTCACTATCGTTGTTATTTATCTAATCTAGATAATAAGATAATTCAAAATTTGGGGTATTGCAAATGTTCATCATCATTTTGGCTGTAGGACGTCCACAGCTGGTTATACATCCGTCATTATTATGAAGGATAGATAAAAATAGCCAAACGGATTAGCTCGTTAAAGTGGTTTGACCCTTCAGGGCCTGTAGGGACTTAGAACAGGTAGTCTTAAAGGTTCTAGTCCACAAAACGCAGCGTAAGACAAACACTGATGAAAATTTAATGTATGTAGGTTCACATTATCGACAAACATCAAACATTAATAGGTCAACTCAATCAACTCTTATAGGGTTAAGCTCGCCTCTGTACATGACCATTGTTACTAAACCTTAATGTATCCTTTTTGTGTACAATAAAGAATTTATGAATTAATTTGTAAGGTTTCACTTGCGTTTATGCATCCATGCTTTAGGACCTCAGATGAAGGGGCTTCTTCAACCTTACAGAAGTACTAAAATCTGAATAGGTACCTTTCTATAAAATCTCGGCTTGCAATAAGTCATCGGAAATCAAATTAACATGCAAGTTTCGATTTCATTTCTGACAAGCAAACATTACGAAAGTGACAGTCCGGTTAAGCAAATTTGACAGCTAATTGCTACATGACAGGTCGCTGACGGGATTTAAACGTACTCGTGAAATTTCAAATGGAATGATTTAATTAATTCGATATACCAATCGAATATCACACAGATACGAATCGATGTTTGGCATATCGTTGGAGCTAATTCTCGAATGGAACTGTTAAAGAAGTTACATAGTATTTTTTGTGTTATTGGGTAAAAATACAAATAACTTTAGAAAATGAGGTTTTCTAATGAACACGCATATTTTTAATATATGAAAGCTGTGGTTTTTCAAATAAACATAAATAAATAAATATTTCCGGAGAGATAACACAAAATCACCTAACCCCAAACTTAGCAGAGCTTGTATTATTGGTAAGGAGACTGATACATAGATATTTTTTTTTGTATAAAAATCATACCTAGATACATACAAACCAATAGGTTCCAAAAGTTAATCGATCCAATCGAAATCGAATCCCGTCCATACAGACGATATTCTTCAGATACAGCTTCAAGTTCGTTGATTTTAGTTAAAAGATCGTGAATAAAAAAAAAGTTCGTAAAAATCGTAAAATATATTAGTGAAAGCACGGTTTTTTTTTTGCAATCTTTTTTACTCCAAATTACTCAAACCTTTCACTTGTTTCAATACATTGCCCAACAAAAGTGTAGGAGTCAATATCAAAATCATCAGTATATTGTTCGCTTCTTTCAATTTCACAAGAGTCAAAATAAAATGCTGTGTCAAGGGCACAAGTAATTGAATAGTAGGTAGAATAAGTACTGTTTAATGTGTCGCTACCTACGCGTAGGGAAAGACTAATAGTGTTGTCAATTTAGATGTAGTTCTTTGATACGGCTGACTAATCAGAACCTTTGTATCGAGTTAAGTGAAGCTATAACCAAAATTAAAAATCTCAATTCTATAAATGTTGTTTTGTGAAAAGTAAAAATCATATTATTTTTGGAATGTGCACGCGATACGCTTTCATTTGATACCCCATTTACTCGAGTGGGGTATATTTTCAGATTTTCGGTTCTTCTTCGACTCTTTCACCCCTCATAACTTTTAAACGGGTCAACCGATTTTCATCAATCGTGTCTAAGAACTCTCGCGCAAAACTTAATTAAAATAATATGATCCGTTCGGGAGCTATGATGCCACAGACAGACAGACGTAAAATTTGTAACACCCCTCTTTTTTTGTAGGGGGTTAAAAACTTTTAAACCAATTTATGTAATTAGGTGTTGTAATGAGTTTTACACGGTAATAGTCGTGGTCCTGCCACTGGGCAAGCAATATTGTTTAACATTAATTTACCACTTTATATTAGCACAGATTAGCATCAAATAACTACAGGACTAAAATATCTTGCCTATCCCGCCATTGAAACAGTCTGGATACAAAGTAATGTATCAAAAAGGAGCTAGCGGAGTTTCCACAGCTAAACGAGTAAATACATATATAAAATTCAAATTAATTTATTGTGTTCAACTATATATGTGACAATTTAGTAAATAGACAATAATTTGCTGAGAAACGTTATTTAAAATTTCCATTCATATCTCATTCGATTTATTCAAATTCAAATTCGGACCTGTCCCGAACGAAGTCTAAATTCAAACTGTATTTTTATTTTATCAACATGTATACCTACGTACGTAATAATTAGGTACCCCTAATTATTACGAAATCTATTTTCAAACTCATTAGATTCATTAGTTTCACCTTATTTCCATTGCACTCAGTCGCATGGCATAATCACTAAATATCTATCATGTAATAAGCAAGCGTCTTTCATCTAGCTAGACTTGTCTAATAAATTCCACTTTCATTTTCTATGTCGACGCCCTATCATTGTTATTGGTTAGGCTATGGGCTTGGGCATTAAGTGACAGAGATATTACGTCGGTTTGTTGATGGGCAGGTTATCCTATAACTGCCATGTAAAAAGGGAACAATTTGAAAGCTTAGCTTATGATTTATGATAATGTCAATGTCAAATTGTTTGATTGGATAAAAATATTGGATGGTTTTAATGCTCTTTTTAGTCACGGACGCCATAGAAATAGAAGACCGTTGTACTTTATAATTATTACTTTATAGTAAGTATAATAAAACAAACCAAACCCCTAATGTTTAGGTATAATCTTGTAAAATTACTGTAATTTTCCCCCATTTTATTATTATTGTCAAACAATATCAAATCATAATGTTATAAGATTCGCTATTTCTAGCAAAATTTGACTACAAATTATCTAGAGGGGACAACTGATTAATGAAAAAAAATCGACTTCCCATACGTCCCCTCTGATTGTTCGGTAGAGGGGACAACTGGGATATCTCTTTTACGATGTCCCAGTCGTCCCCTCTACACGGACCAAAAGGGGATCCTAGAGGATACAACTAGGAAATACCCTTTAATTTCGATATTGTTTTACAATAATTTAACATCTAATACCAGAAGAAAAAAAAAAGCCTAACTGAACATTTTGTTCGTTTACATTGTCGTCTGTTTACTTTAACTAGATTATTATGACTAATCTTATTCGGCAACCAGAGGTCGACATCGATACGAAATGGATACGAACGTCAAATCGATATGCATTTCGTAATGTTAAAGAGTGAAAGCGAATAAATATCCTGGACCTAGGACTGAGTGGTTCAGCGTGGGCCGCTCGAAAGCGAACATTTGATTATATTAGACCCTGTTAGGGATTGAAAAGGTCGGACAAAACCAAGGTTGAAAAAAAATTTCGTACTTATTAACTAAAAAAATTGTAAATATCAAACGTATTGTTATGAAATTGTATTAAATAAAAGAGGATGAAAAGCATATATATATCATGCGATTTATTTGAATTACAACTCAACAACCTCTAACGAACGGAGTCTTAATTCATACATATTTTTTTTTAGAATAGATACGTCTTTTAATACTTGTACTGTTTACTCTTACCAATGCAGTCATCCATCTATGGCCGTCCAATGCTATAGTCTATCGGATGATAAGTAGTTATCCGTCTATTATGTTGATGGACGTCTGAAGCTCTATTCATCGCTAGGGACGTTTGACGAAACTAGTTCTTCCTTTTACCCGACTTCAAACTTCAAAAGGAATGAGTTCCCATAATATTTTTTTTTATATCATACTAGCTGTGCCCTGCGGTGCTACCCGCGTTATAATGGATGAAGTACACTTAACCAACAACATATTTATTTGAATAAAGATTAATATTATTATGTTGATACAACTTAAACAAATTATTTCGACCAAATTAGGTAACATAAAAACGGTTTTTGTGAGTTAATCTTAAAAGATAGACGTATACTATCGCGGACTGTTTTTTAGATCATTAAAAGAGCTATTATTCTTTAATACATATTTTTTGTGTATCTTGAACCGTTTTCACGGCGCAAACAACGGAAGGCTTCAAAGATGAACAATTTCTCCCGTTTTTTACACATTTACCACTATATCTTTGCTCCTATTGGTCGTAGCGTGATGTTATATAGCCTATAGCCTTCCTCGATAACTGGACTATCCAACACAAAAAGAATTATTCAATTCGAACCAGTAGTTTCGGAGATTAGCGCGTTCAAACAAACAAACAAACAAACAAACAAACAAACTCTTCAGCTTTATATATTAGTATAGATATTCGACACATATGGCCCATTACAAAAGAAATCCAGCCATTATCAGAAATTTCAGGCCTAATGCAATGACTACTTGACGCTTTACTAAAGTGTTTATTTCAAGTGTATCGCTAAGTATATCGCTACTAGTTGTCATAGAACATACTAGACAGTAAAAGCCCTGCTTGACGATCCAAACCGACCACCGACTGACAGCTTAAAATAACGTCATCGCGTCCGTGATCGGTTCCGACCGGCTAGAATGCTATCAGAAGCGACCACCGACAAACCCTGTCGGAATGAGATTTCAGTCGGACAACTGACATCCACACGGTTTATTTTCAATTCGAGTGAAATTAAGTACTTATTGAGATCAAAAACTATTTGGATTAAATTTGGCACGGATATAGCCGTTTTCCAAAAAATGGACAAATCAGCTATTATCGTGGGATAATCTATTATCTTCTTATCGATAAATAATCTATTATATTAGGGAGAAGCCGCGGGCGAAAAGCTTCTTTTTATTTCAGACGAAGTAGGGTATATATCTACCGAGACCGGTTAAAACTGGTTAAACACAACACTGACAATCCCGTGTAATGCTGCCTATCTAAGCGATCTTTCTTGTTACCATTCCTTCTACGGCACACTGTTACTTTCCATATACAGATTGACATACAAATTTTTATTGATGTTTGAAGTTTTTATGACACACGTGGGTAGATACTGTGTTAACAGTAAGTGCAAACGAATAAGACTACCTAAATGCCACAAAGGGATGGCGTATGGAAGCATGAAGTAATTAGCCGTTATCTGTCGGAGATTTAATGAGTCTTAAATTCTCTGCACTCTATAAATTTACAATAATAAGGTTCGAAGCTGCTTCCGATGGTAATAAGGAAGGTTAATAACGGCAGTGGAGATAAATAAGCATAAGCACTGCCGGTTGACGATCCCACTGCTGGGACAGAGGGACTTCTATCTTGGCGAGAGATTAGGCCTTAATTCACTAGCCAAGGGTGGGTTGGTGAATGTCACAAGGGCTATCGATTTTGTTACAATTATAAAATTTAAAAAAAGTACCTATGTTGAAAATTGTGCCTTTTGTATTGTTTTGTTGTGTGGTAAAGAAAACAGGAATACGCCAAAATTGGGTTAATGCAGACACTCTGTTTTAGTAATTTGTAGTAAAGTTTTATTATTTATTTCAATTAAAAAATAACGCGAGATCAGGCTTTTCAACGAAGAGACATTGCACAAAATGCCTATTCAATGTTTATTACTAAACATGGCAATGCAGGAAATGCTATTTCTTGAAGTTAAACAAATATCCAATGCAATAATATTGTCACCACTTTTCACGCCAATCCTACGATAATATCTGATTTCCTTCATTGATAACATAATTTCTAACCAACAAGTTAAGATGCTTACATAAGACTACCAAATGAATGAATGCGGTGTCTCAAATTCTGAACAAGACATATAAGGGAAATTAAATTCAATTTAATTTCTTATAATTGTACTCTGCGCCTGAAGCGTAAGTTTGCCAGTGTCAAGTCAATAAATTATATTATAAATTCAAAAGATACATTTTATAAACAAGTTGACGGCTTTACTGTCAAGAGATCGCGATAAGTCGAGAATGAACTGTCATTGTCAAATTCAAATTGCATCTACATGACATTGGCAGCCAATTGAGTTTAACCTTCTGAGCGCTTACCAATAAAAAAAGTTATTAGGTACAATACTAAGAAAAAAAAATTTAACTCTATGGTTTTAAGACTTTTTTGCCTGTCCAGAGTGAATTATAAAAAAAATACATGAAATAAATATGATAGCATAAATTATGATTCCGAGCTATTAATATCATTCAATTAACTAATTTAGTAATAGATAAATAATGTTTTAAGTTAATTTTTGTTGACATTTTATTTCTTTATTGTTATTTGAAGTTTATGTGTTGTATGGATTTTTATCTGAAATAAATAAAATAAAATAAAATTGAAAAATAAATAGAAAAGACTCATACTACGCCTAAGGTTCCGTGCTACATTGTTGGTACACATTTGCAATAAAAAGAAATTTAAGAGTGCAATAAGATCTCTCTTTCTTATCTTCTCTTCGGTTCTTGAGATACAGCCTGGTGACAGACAGACAGACGACGAAGTCTCAGTAATAGCGTCCCGTTATACCCTTTGGGTACGGAATCCGTCTCATAACACTAAAATGCACTCTCCGGACATAATCTCAACAGCTAAAACAGAAAAGGTTTTCTCTTGTCACTTAGAATTCAATTACTGTTTACAGCATTAACCCGTGCGAGACCGGCCCGCGTCACTAACGGCAACTTTGTATCTATCAATATTGTACAAGATTTGTGGAAATCAGCCAACTAATACAACTGTCTACATGACAATGATAAACTAAATTATAGAGAAACGGTCCAACAGATTTATGGTGCTTCAGTAATGCCAGGAAGAAAGCGAGCTACTGTAGGTACAATTTATAACGTCAAAGGTTAGTCCATTATTCGCTTACCTTTTGTTTATCTACGAGTTATTTTATTGACTGCTAGACGTAATTTATTGTTATTGCTAATCTGATTTAGAGCAAAAAGGTTGAAAATTAGCTTATTTCACACGAAGATTACACAACCGAAAGTGTATGGAGTGGATAGGATAGTAGAAATGAATGAGAGATGAGACCGGTATTTAATAACCAACTTAAATACCGGTTACAGTACCTACTCTAAAAATAACGAACGTTATTGCAAAGTTCGTGTGGCGCTAGCAAGTATCTGTGGAATATTCGATCTTTGCATCGCCAATTGATACCTGCACCTGTGGCCAGCAAAAATGTGAAAACTTAACTTGCGGAAACATCGTATTTTTTGGTAAAAGCTTATAGCCTTCCGCGATAATTAGGCAATCTTACACTGAAATATTTTTCTTATCGGACCAGTAGTTCTTGAGATTAGCGCGTACAAACAAACAAACTTGTCAGCTTTATATTATTAGCCTAGATAAAGGTGGAACTATTTGATGGTATTCGTGTTTCAGTAAAATTTACTTCTTATAGAGGTATTTTTTTACAATTCATTTTCAGAGTCTTTAATATCTTGCAATCAGGATTAAATCAATTATAACATTGTTTGTCATTTTACAATCTGTACATTTAAGTAATTTTATTATGTTGTACCACACTATCCTACGAGTATTTTAATTAGCTACTGTAAACAATTGAAAATAAGAACAAAGTTTCACTTTTCCCCTCATAAACCCCGAATGCCTCAAAAAATCACCGAATCACTCTAATCTAAACACGTTTAGCATAGTTATTTTTTGATAAACTAGTTCACTCGATGATTCACTACAATAGGACTACAATAGTCTATACGTATCTATGATATGGTTCTATTAGTATATAAACGGGTGAACACGATTTTCGAATTTATTTGTTACTTCCATCTATCATAGGTATTTTTTTAATTAATGTAATATTCCGGCCGCCATGTTATTTTTCTATGTTTATTTCTAATTCGTTTAATCCATTGATCATCCATTAACAAAATATATATATAATATTTAAAAAATGCTGGCGAGTATTTTAATGATATTTATATGGTTGTTAACATTTTTTTAACTAATTACACCGTTCTTTTAAAAACTTGAAAACTTCGTCAATATTTTTAAATACACAATTTAAAGTTAGATCCGAAGTCTACTTCAAAGAATACATAATACTTATTATAATTATTTAGCGCTTAAATAGCGAAAAAACACAGGATAGATCAATCATCATAATTTTTCCTTAACCTAAAAATAAACACATAAGCAAAACTAAACAGGTATCTTGGCTTTAATAACAGTACAGTAAATAACAGAATATGATACATATTCAATTCAGTATGAAATTCTGTTCATGTTTACAACATAAGCCTTTTAATTTAGTAAGTCTATATTAAAACTCTCCGTTCCTACGTTTTCTACTCATAAATCATGCGTTTTCAATTAAACTTTCAACGGTGTAACAAGCCCGAGACACGAAGTTCCTCGGAATAGTCTATGGAATTTTGAACGGAATAATTACTAAACGAAGTCCAAGAACATAGAAGACTTCAAATATATAATTTGTTATCTTGTCATATACTAATATACCTGACTACTATAAAAAGTACCTTTAAATAGGTAGGTACTTTTTATTTAATCTAAAAACTACTGAACCGTTCCTTATGCAGCTATTTTTAAAACATGCTGTACGAGTGTTCCAATATATATTTTTTACATTTACCTTTTCTTATGTATCAACACAACAAGAAAATGAAGGAATGATTAGAGAATCGTAAATTGTACAATAAGTTGGGCATCTGTTCTAGAATGTGGGTCTATTACAGTAACATATTCAAGTGATAAATTGTGTACAGACGCTAAGAATGTCGCAGGCTCTGACTAGGGTTGTCCAGAAAAAGATATATATCCCACACAATATTTTAAAAACTAGAGCTGTCCACCCACGTATTTTGCAGGGTAAAAAGTAGCTTTGTAATTTACTGGGAAAACAGCTATGTTCGAGCCTAATTTGATCTAATAGTTTACTTTTTAATCTAATACTTTACGTTTTACGGGCTTTACCCGCAATAATTGACTTTCCCACGAAAACTTAAAAATTCTTATTAGGTACATTATGTTATTTTGACTGTCTGTTGCCATTTTATATTGTACTCGATTTGATGCCCTGTTATTACGAGAACACATCGCATTTAATCCTTTTAATCATGTTTATGTTATGTTTGTATTTTGTTTGTGATACCTTGTGTTGGGTGTCCTTTCTTAATAAATAAATAAACTACTACTTTATCGTGGTTAAAAGTAGCCTATGTGTTATTCTGATATTATTGTGAAGTTTCATCAAAACCCCGTCAGTAGTTTTAGCGTGAAAAAGCAACAAACACACTTAAATCCTCACAAACCTTGGCGTTTATAATGTCAGTACATATAAACAATAAAAGCCTGTAAAATATTTTTGAGAGAGATCGGAAAAATCTAAAAATATATCAAAAGCGACTTTCTTTGCCTCTATGAAGGAAGTATTCTTTGTCTTACAGTCTTATATATACATATATTAGGCGAAGATGGATGCGGTTTGTGTTTCTGTCCGACATTGGTTAAATAAAATAAAGCTTATAGGAAAGTTAAAGAATAAGCAAGTTGAGTTTGTAAAATTTGAGGACCGCCAAATATGCTGAAATTTGTTTAGCTAAGATTCCAGAGAAAATATGTAAAAAGCCTTGTTTCATAAAAACCGGTTTAGCCATTATAAAGATGAGAGGAGTAAAACATTAGAATTTTTCATGAATGAATCTAAAATCTAATGTTCTCCTGTTATCTTTCAATGCTTAACCATTTTTATGAAACATAATAAAGGTTTTTATTAAACATTTAAAGCAGATAAGATGACTTTTTATGAACTTAGTTATTCAAATGTCTCGGATTTGGTGCAAAAAAATAAAAATGCAAGAGAGCTATGAAGGTAACATCAAATATTGCACTTATCGGACGCCCGTTCTTGTTTCATCTTATCAAACTAGCAAAAGTTTTCCCGTTCTCGTTTCATCTCATCGAACTAGCAAAAGTTTTCACGTTCTCGTTTCATCTCATCAAACTCTTGCCAGTTTGATGAGATGAAACGAGAAGGTACTTGCGAAACGAGAACGGGCAAAACGAGATGAAAGCCTCTATCGCGCTTTACGAGTATATACATCCCTGTGCTAATATGATATTAAGTATGATGAGATGAGACGCTAACTCCCAGTTTGTGATAATACATCCCTGTGCCTAGCGCATTATGCAAAGCAGTTACATCGAGTCCTAGACTACATTCCGCTCTCGAACGAGCTGTGAGAGCGGATGGCTGACTCCTTGATCACGCATTATGGGTGATAGGTATGCTATGAGTAATAACTATGTTACTTGGCTTACCTACTCATGATTAAGGAATATTTAAGTTCGACACAAAAAGATCCCATATATCAATCACCTAACACCCATAGTACATGCTCTGCTTAGTTTGGGGTTGGGTGATGCTGTGTGATTAGTCCAAAAACATTTATTAATTTATTTATAGAAAACACCCAGACCCTAAGTTTGAGAGTTTTTAATCAATCCAGGTAATAGGGTAGATGACAATAAAATCATAAGTCCGTTATTTAGATTATTTAGAAAGACTTTATGTATGTTATGTTTATGTAGTCATCATGCCTATTAATTTACAATGTCTTAAAGCTTTTTGATAGCGACGCATATTTTTCAATAGTTACGACATTTTATATCGATTATTTTCAATAATATTAATCGCCTTATAATCACCATCTCGGCTGCAGTCCACAACTGGACTTAGACTGCTCGCATAAATTTTATTTAATAATTAATTTAATTTGATTTTATGTAACATAGTTTAGATTTTATTTAATGTAATATGATCTGATTTAATTTTGTTTGAGGTATTATTTAATTTAATTTTAATATTTATGTTATTTGATTTTACGTCCTAGACCGGAATAAAAGTTTTTTTTTTTATTAAGTTTTAAAAGTTGAAAGTGACCAGCAACCACTGTGAGTCGTTATCATCCATCCAAAAAATAGTGAATTATTTAATAGTCATACACATTCTTAGATTCCTATAAAATATTTATTTCAGTTAGTACCTAATCATTTTTGGTTCTACAAGTAATCTAGCTAATTAACACATACTAGTGACAGCTCCAGTATTGTCTTGTGTCAATGACATTAGCGGTAACCGCGCCGCCCCCGACTGATGTGTGTACAGTTGCATGCTGCAGGCTTGCCCACGCGCATGTTAACTTGCATGCAGATCTTAGATCTAACGTAAGTACAGATAGTGCTGTTCGCGTTTTTTTTAAAGGTAGAAGAAATACTTAAAACTGATATAATATGTAAGAACCGTGATTAGACGGTTTTTGAGTTTTTCCATGATTCACCGCATTCGTATCTATATATTGTTAAAAACTAAGATAATTCAAGAAAGTTAGTCTGAAAATCAGTCCCAGGAAATAAAGTTGTAGATAAAAAGGCTCAGAAAGTACTTACGTTATAAACCTATCTGATATTTTCGGATAATTATTCCGTTCAATTCACACAACAACATTAGCAACATGTAAAGCATGTAACATGGTAAGCTCTAAGCTTGTACTACGGGTAATATAATAGACTAACATACTCGCATAAATATATTTTTTATTGTACATATAAAACATCCATCCAAAGTAGAAAGAGCTTGCAGAACATGCTAACACTTGACCCCCGGCGGGAATAAGAATATAATATGAAATCAATTCAATAAACATTATAAACTTATATCTAAACAAACATCACACAGCATGCATTCATTTCATAACCACTGCTGCTCGTTCTGTTCTTAATCCTCAAGTGTAAATAATAGTTACATCACATTAAGGCACCTACATGTCGGAAGCCGGGCCCTTGAACGCTGGTTATCATTGTTCAATTGTTGTTTTTTGCTATAACTGTAGACGGATGTTAAGCATATCAAGACGAAATTGCAGCCCACGTCAAAACATCTCAATATGTTATATCGTCGTATAATACGAATATGTGACCTTTTTATTTTAATTGTATTTATGAAATCTCCATAACCATTTATATGCAGGTACAAAAAAAAAATTCATAATAATTTTTTAAGGTTTCAAAAATGGGTGTCAATAATATTGATGCGATTAGCCACGCGAAAAAGGGCACAAACAGCTTTTGTAAATACCTTTTGTATACAATTGCGTTGCATTACGCAATTGTATACAAAAGGCGAATAGAGTTACAAACTCCACAGTACAAACTCGAGAGTGCGGAACACGCTACATTATAAGAAAAATCCGTCTCCTGAAAAGTTTGTGGTTTGCGACTGTGAACTTCTTCGTAGGATACGACGATATAATCTATCCAAATAAATAAAACTGAAGAACCTGTTTTGCTCCGTGGTTTAAAGGAGGAAACTACTATACGAATTAATCAGTTTTCTTCTTAGGAAAGTAATTAGTGGCTTGGAAATGCTGAATTCTCCCATCAAATATTTGAAATCTAAAAGTCGTTATACTCGTAATAGCATTTGTCGAATGTAATTACAAAATCAACCAAGCTAAACTACACCTGCCTAGATGTTGTAGTATTGCTAAGAACAGTAAGTAATATTGTTATATACTAATATTATAAAGCTGAAGAGTTTGTTTGTTTGATTGTTTGTTTGTTTGTTTGTTTGTTTGAACGCGCTAATCTCCGAAACTACTGGTTCGAATTGAATAATTCTTTTTGTGTTGGATAGTCCAGTTATCGAGGAAGGCTATAGGCTATATAACATCACGCTACGACCAATAGGAGCAAAGATATAGTGGTAAATGTGTAAAAAACGGGAGAAATTATTTCATCTTTGAAGTCTTCCGTTGCGTGCGCCGTGAAAACGGTTCAAGATACACAAAAAATATGTATTAAAGAATAATAGCTCTTTTAATGATCTAAAAAACTGTCCGCGATAGTATATGTCTATCTTTTAAGATTAACTCACAAAAACCGTTTTTATGGTACCTAATTT
This sequence comes from Gymnoscelis rufifasciata, assembly GCA_929108375.1. NCBI lineage: Eukaryota > Metazoa > Arthropoda > Insecta > Lepidoptera > Geometridae > Gymnoscelis > Gymnoscelis rufifasciata. Next base: position 9,123,624 of record OV815321.1, on the reverse strand, counting down.
GGTCGAAATAATTTGTTTAAGTTGTATCAACATAATAATATTAATCTTTATTCAAATAAATATGCTGTTGGTTAAGAGTACTTCATTGTCAATAAAATTGTCTTTGACATAACTTAATTTCAACAAAAAACTTTAAAAATTACCGGGATTTTTTTTTACCCGTGCGAGGCCGGGGCGGGCTGCTAGTTGTTATAATAAAAACAAAAGAGATGAAAGCTAGGTTGTTAATTCGTTTACAAATTGGAAGCGAACTGACAAGACAATGTTATTTTTATAATTTTTTGTTTTTATTAAATTAACTTTAAGTTCACTTGTCCATATGTGCTTTTAAGGAAATAAACGTATTGACTTTGACTATGTTGTTGTTTGGATGGTCTCTCAATATTTATTTTTCTAATTGAGGGGTAATTGCCATCGAAATTAGGGAAATGGTGATGTCGGTCCTGTAAATCCATCAAACAACATGTAAGGTTTTGTTTTTTCGTGTACTGTCGTGGAGACAAAAACGATAAAATTTTGCTCTCCTTTACCAGGTGACGTCGTTAAATTTTGATGAACTGTCAAATGTGCCCTTATGTTCTTCGTCATCGCACCGCAAAAACTTGGAATTCGCTCCCTGATGCTATGTTCCCCGATAACTACAACCTGAATATTTCAAGAGAAGTGAATAGGCACCTATACATCTGTGATCCATTCTCGAACTCAACACTTACCATCAATTGAGGTTGTGGTCAAACCAAGAAAAAAATACCCCATAAAAATAAATCGTACATCAATGATTTTCTTCACGTTTAGACCACCACGAAACCAATAAATCTCGTCAATTCCAAGGATGTTATTAATAAACCTCACGTAGAATTGATGCTAAGTGAATATCTATAGCCAAACTATTAGATTTAGCATGGCTTTATTTAGCCAGGGCGATGACCCCTCTCGAAATAGGTATGCAAGGTCGGGCTAAGCCATGGCACAACATAAGGAGATGAAAACTCTTGACCCGAGATCATTAAATAAAGTAATTTTGAATGTGGTTCATTAATACATTATTTAATCTTTTTTAAAATTCAAGAGGGCGCCTGCAAGTTTGTACGCATGGAGTTTATCATATAGCTAAATAGTATCTAATTAAAAAATGGGTATTTTACCCGCTTATTGGTGGAGTTTTTAAAATACGTTCTTTGGGGACGTCCGCACCCTATAAAAACCCACTTCCTAGGTATTATTATTTCTGAGATTTTGTGATTAATAAGTAAGTGGTAAAAAAGTCCAAGATATGGATAAGATGCATACCCTATTATACGTAAACGAAAAAAAATAATGATAAATACAGAATTTGGTGAAACTTGTCCATGTTGATCAAAACTACTGGCTTCAAAACTAAGAAAAATATACAGTTTTTAATTTACTCCAGAAATCTAGATATTTAAATTACTTTTAAATGAAAGTTGCTAGGTACTTTGGTAAATACGAAAATAACCACTCTAACCACGCGAATTTCGTGTTAAAGCAAAATCTAAAAACTTTTAAATTAACTGAGTATTGTTTCATTACTCTTAATTTTTTCCACAGTTCGTTGATGGAATTATGTTAAAATTCAACTGAAGTTTCAAAACAAACAGAAGCATAGAGAATTTCTCAAAATATAAAAGGTCTTGTAATAGGCCAGTAATTCCCAGCCCGTAAAACGCCGTCAAGCGTCAAATGACTCATTTCTCGGGCACCACCGCTGGGCTTATTCAACCGAAGAACCACGGAACTATAAACTTAGATAAGACATTTCATAAAGATAGGAAATTATATTTCCTTGTATTTTCCACCATCTAGAAATCAACCGAGAAAATTAGAAAGATTCGTTTCTAATTTTCTCGGTTGATTTCTAGACTCAGTTTGACAGGTAATATCAATCGTTTGATTGAAGGGGTTCACTTAATCTTTGAAAATTCTCGCGAAGAATTGTTTTCTACCTTAACTTCTTTATAAAATTTAGTATCCATAAAGGGTAAGTCTGAGAGTCGGCCAACTTCCCAATTTTTCATAACCCTAATAAATGATGATAAACCACTATGTGTATTATTTTATCAATAATATTATTTTCATGTTAACAATAATAACCCTCGAAAATTTTCACTCTTCAACGACCAACCACGTGAAAATAATGTTTGATGACAAATGACAAATAATTCACTTTACCTAATAGCAATCCATTATGCACAGCTGCCGGCAAATACCTGAAAATGAAACGATTTAAATTAGCACAATAATATAAAGAAAACATCCTGAAAAAAGTATTTGTACCAAAAGCTACGACCCGGACACGAAAAACTCTGATGACATGATGATGACTCTCTCTATGAGACAATTCTACATTACTGTCAAAATATACAACAGCTGACCGATCTTCATTTGTCAAAGTCAGATTTGAAACATTGACAACGAGCTACAGCCTCTAAGTGCTAAGTGGAGTGGAGTTTTTTTTAATAAACGCCTCAAAGCGATATGTCTCAACGTTATGCCAACTAAGCGTTCAAAAATAAAACCTAAACTTCATAAAATAAAAATAATTAATTTTATAAATTTCATAAATTAAATACATCTTAATTTAAAATGTAAGAAAAATCCACGATTCCAATGACTTAATTTCCTTAAAAGTAAAACACCAAAATATTTAGTAATGTTCACGCGATGCGCTTTCATTTGATAACCCACTCTAGTATTATTTGCAGATTTTTGGTTTTCCTTCCCCACTCTCACCCCATAACTTTTAAACGGCTTAACCGATGTTCATATAACATGTCTAAGATCACCCGCGCCAGACTCACCTTTCTTACAAAAAAAACTAAATTGAAATCGCTCCATCCGTTCGGGAGCTAGAATGTCCTAGACAGACAGACAGACAGACAGACAGACGGACAGACACGTGCAACTTATAACACCCTTCTTTTTTGGTCGGGGGTTAAAAATATAGTAACATAACACAAAGCTACCAAACACAAAGCTACACCCAATATCCTTTTAGAGCACATGTCATCAGAACTTCTAAGCATTCCCGAGTGCTTCCTTCGCAATGATTTTGGCCTAAAGACAGGATATCCTTCGCCTGACGTCTACATCCATCATGAGATGACGTATGACTGTCGACTTTCTCCGTACATGGGATAATGGATAAGCTTTGTCGGTATTGAATAATGATGACATGAATGAGCTAATGTCATAGTCGAAAAAGTTTAACATGATAGATTTGTTAACTGGCTTTTAAATAATGTGACTGTTTTCAATTTGACGTGTACTTTTTAGGGTTCTGTACCCAGTGGGTAAAACAGGCCCATTCAAATAGTTAATGACTAATTAATGAAACTATGGAAGCTTAATTTCACAATACTAAATCGTCTGTTATGATTGAAAGTGACTTATCTCAAAATAATTGCAGGATCCTTTACGTTTCTTGAACTGTGCCGCTTAAAATTATTGACAAAAGGCTGAATACTTATTGCGCAGAATATTAAAATAGAAACGCGTTTATTAAAAAAAAAAAAATAACGAACTTTATTTACGTTTTTTTAAGAAATCTGCTCTTGAATAATATTCGAAAAATAAACAAATCACAAAAAGTACAATAAATATCACAAAAAAACAAGTGAGATCAGTAAGTAGTACATGAAATGAGGACCTTGTTCTAATGAAAAATGATTTGAGTTATTTTTAACTCCAATTGAAAAACATTAATAACCGTTAAAATTTAATTTGACTTATCACCTTCTTTCCCAGTGCGCGTTATAGGGTTATTTGCATCAACTAATTATCATTTATGCACAATAACTTGTGTGTTCTATGGCACTACACGGCGTTTTAGAAGTTTTAATCGCATGACCGAAGAGCTTGCATTTGGCTACCCGCCAACTACAGTTAGTGGGCTTGTTATGGCACTCGTGTGGGATAACTGGACGTAACAAGATAGTTTCATGTTATTTTTTATTTTATTTTAAGTCTTCTATGTAAATTGCTGTCGTAAAATATATTGAACTAGATTTTGCCACTTAGCTTTAGTTACTTAGTCGAATGTATCGCCGTAAACTTTATTTAATTCCGTTAAGGCGTTTTTTCGTCACGGGAATTGTTATTTAAATACACAAAATACAGGATTTAGAATATTCTCCGAGACATTATTTTTATATATTTGACAGTCGGTTCAAAGATATAAGATAATTGAATAATCGATTCAACTTAGAATCGATTATTCAATTATCTAGTTACGATGGCAACATTATAAATAAATAATAGAGAACGTTTTATACGTGTACCTATGTGAACTTAGCCTTAATATTGTCGATACACAAGACTGATAACAAGTAGCTAGCTATCCTATTGTTAGAAAAAGACAGAATGTGCGTAATCTACACTTATACTATTGCCATGTAAATCATTTCATGAAGTATGCTATGTAAAGAATTTCTAGTGTAGAAAAAAAATAAGAGTATTAAGCTGAAGTCGTTTGAACGCGATTGTCTCAGAAATTTCTGGTCCTATTTGAATAATAATTTCATAGTCAGGTAGCTTATTTATGGAAGAAGGCTATAGGCTTAGATACGTAGATACAACATTTATTTGTCACCACAACACAGAACATAGGTAAATAAAAATAGAACACACAATACATTGGTAATTTAAGAAAGACTATACAGATAAAAAAATTACAAAATAATTGCTTGTGTTTGATGAATTCCAATAAACACAGAAAATCCATGAAACACAGGCGACGCCGTGGCATGAAAAGTTAGTAGATAACGTTAGTAGTTAGTAAAAAACATCACAACCGTAACGTTGCGGAATAACAATCCGTTAACTGCAGTTTATTTCAGAACCTCCTTTTAAGCGTTTTATTAATTTGCCGCAAAGTTATTTCTATGCATACATTTCCGAGAATAAACCTGCGCGATGCGCATCTTGATCGCTTTGAACAGAGCTTTGTCAGTTATTTTCTATTCCTGTATATAATATGTTTAAAAAAAGTGTTTAGATTTAAAAAAAAAACAAACTACAGACAAAATTAAATATATGGATGGACTCGTACTACATACAGTTTGCAAAAAAAAAAGTTAAAATATATATTAAAAGTTCTGTGCTCAACTCATGGGAGTCACCTTATATTTGTTTATTATGTCATCCCTCAAAATTTCAACTCTCTTTCTATCATGGTTCTTTTGATATAGCCTGACAGATAGACAGCTTCCATTTTAACCTTTGGGTATGAAACCCTAAAAAACAGATCTTATAAAGTACCTTTGCTCGGTTTTGGTATCACATAAATGATGTGAAATTTAATCTTGTATGTTCATATGGATATTAACTTCGATACTTATGACTAAGAATATGAGAGTTTTTTATATTTAAATTAAGGTTTTTCTCCATTTCGGGGACAATTATTCTAGCTAAGTTACATTACAAAATTCTGTTTGTGTTCCGTTATAAATCTAAATAATATTGATAACCATGATAGTTTCAAAAGTTATATTTCATGAAACATGTCAACACATGTGAACACTCGCGCCAGACTCACCTTTCATACAAAAAAAACTAAATTGAAATCGCTCCATCCGTTTGGGAGCTATGGTGCCACAGACAGACAGACAGACAGACACGTCAAACTTATAACACCCCTCTTTTTTGGTCGAGGGTTAAAAAATATAAAAGCAAGGCTTGTGTCATCCAGATTCTTGGTGATGATAATGATGATGCCGTTCTTGCCAATTTCCTGCTTTTGATCACGTTTGCCGTTGGTGTAAATGATTTAATGACAGGTTCTCTGTACTAGGTAGGTACTTAAAGCGCATTAACTTTATAAAACATATTTTACATAAATGGTTTTTCCCACCAGCCAGATTCTAACTGGTTGAAAGTGAAGCTTATTTGATACTTGTAGGAAATAGCGAAGATGTACTTTAGGGCCTTTCACCATCTTCGAGTAGTTGTAGATGGTTCCAATATAGAGCCAGAGAGTATATAATCACTACGTTTTAAGAGACGGGACTAGGAAGGAATTTTTTGATCTAGGCAAAATGTCAAATCGAAGTTTACTATAACTGAAACACCAACATAATAAATAATCTGTTAGAAATTTAAAAGCAATGGTACCAACATAAAGATAATTTTAAACCTTAAAGAAGAAGAAGGGTATAGGGTTGCACTCGTACAGAATCGAGTTTTATCGATATCGATGATTTAGGTTTCTCTCAATAATAGGTTGGACCTACATACTGAAATTGGGAACAGGGAGGAGGATACTTAGTACAAAAACAAAGCGCAAAGCAAAATATTTATTTATACAATATATTATGTTCATAGTGCGTACACATTATTTATGGCGAGATGTAAAACATCATCACATGATCATGATGATAACATGATCTATACATAGTATATTATTATCTATTTTGAGTTACTATATTGCACTAGGAAACATGATGTAAAGAATGAGAAAGTAATTTTGTTGTTGAATAAATAAATAATTAACTTTTGGTATTATGATCAGATAAATCAAAGAAAATGTTCCGCTATTGCAAAGTGTGTTAAAACCGCAAATTATTTTTGAACACATCGAGATGAATCTAAGAATATGATACTCCTCCTATAATAATAATAATAATAATAATAATAATAATAATACCATCCACCGCATGCGGCATCCTCGTTCTTCGGTAATGAGATTATATATCCCATGGAAGTGTGGAGGACGAGGCTTTTTAAATGCCAAGACCCTACATAACCGTGAGGTATGCAATCTCAGGGATTATTTCCTGAAAACCGAGTGCGAGATGCATCGTGCGGTGGTAGCAGTTGACAAGGGATTTACCCCACTCTCGTTGGCTAACGAGAACTGGCGCAAACCCGCGGTGATGAGCACTCAGGACAGGAAGGCTGTATGGGAGAGCAAGGAGTTGCATGGGAGATTCTACAAGGCCTTAACAGGGTCTAATGTAGATCTCCTTAGTTCGGTAACTTGGCTGCGCTTTGGTGACCTCTTTGGGGAAACCGAGGGTTTTGTTTGTGCAATTATGGATGAGGTGGTAAAGACGAACAATTACAGAAAGTATATCATGAAAGATTGCACAATCGACATATGTCGAGCATGCCATCTTCCAGGGGAATCCCTGAGGCATATACTTTCGGGTTGTTCGCATCTTGCCAACTCTGAATACTTGCACAGGCATAACCAAGTAGCCAAGATTATCCACCAACAACTTGCTCTTCAATACAACCTCACTGGACCTGAGGTTCCGTACTACAAATACACACCGCCGCCAGTTCTCGAAAACGGCCGTGCAACGCTCTATTGGGACCGATCTATCATTACAGACAGGACTATTCTAGCGAATAAACCTGATATTGTACTGATAGATCGGTTAAAGCGGAAAGCGATACTTGTTGATGTCACTATCCCGCATGATGCCAATCTCGTGAAGGCTGAGAATGATAAGGTTAACAAATATCATGACTTGGCCCGCGAGATTGTCACCATGTGGGATGTTGAGTCAGCGATTATCGTTCCTATAGTCGTGTCCGTTAACGGCCTAATAGCGAAGAGTCTCGACCAACACCTTCAGAGGCTCTCGCTGGGAAGCTGGATCAAGGGTCAGATTCAGAAGGCAGTACTTCTGGACTCGGCACGTATTGTCAGGAAGTTCCTCTCTCTACAGCCCTAGTCACCGGTCGCTTGAGCCTAGCTTCGCGACCAGTGATTCTCCGTTTTGATATATTTTTTACAGTAGGTAGTTTTATATAATTTATTATGTAATCTAATGTAAAAAATATATTTTTGACGTGTTTAAAATGAAATAAAGAGAATAATAATAATAAAAATATTTATTTACAAAAAGGTTTACAATAAGGTTTTTTTATAAAGTAAGTATACAATTTACATAAACAATAAATAGTACATGCCCATTTTAAACCTATTTTGTTCAAAGAAAATGACTCCTCGCTCTAAGTTAAAATAACTTGTAATGAGACACGAGGGCTCTTCCCTCCGGCTACAAATAAGTACAAACAGCACTAGGTGTTTTGCGTAGGTATAGTTGGTAATTACTTTATAAGAAACAACTAAACAAAAATAAACTTCTTAGAATTTCTAAACAAAAAATATTAAAAAAATCATTAAGCATCGCATGTTAGTAGGGAAAATAATAAATAAAATAAAATAAAATATGAAGCTGAAAATCACTTATTACACAACAATCTAAATGTAGCCCAATACTAAGATTGTACCTCCAACAAGTGCTCTACCTGAGCATATTCTAGGTCTTGCAAATACCGTGTAACAATATTTTTACAGTCAAGGTTAGTTTTTTGTTGCAGTTTATTGGGTTTATTTAAGTTATTATATATGTAAGGCCCTAAGAACTGTGCATGGCGATGTGCAAATGATGTTTTGCATTGTTTTGCAGTGTATATTTTATATTTACGGCGCTTATGGGAAACGTTGATTTGAGGTGAAGCTTTATGTTGCTTTATGATAAGTTGCTGTATAAAAACTTTCCTAACTGAGAGCACTTGGAGTTCTTGATAGAGTTCGTAGGTGGGGTATTTATAAGGTTTATTAAAAGCCACCTTCAATACCGCTCTCTGCGCTCTTTCCAGTGGCAAAAGGTGTGATTTCGCAGCACCGCCCCATGACCTAATGCAGTAGAGTATTAGTGATTGACAGAGCGCAAAAAAAGTGGATTTTAGATGGCTTTTACTTGCCGCGTGTCGAATAAGCTTAAAGACAGCTATTAACTTACGAACTCTAGCAGTGACGGTCTTTATATGATTTTCATATAACATGTGTTGATCGATAGTAACACCAAGGTATTTAACACTTGTAACTCTTTCTAGGGTGCTACAATCACAGTTATGACTAGGTGAGTAGAGGCATTGATTAGAATGAGCTTTTAGGTTAAGATCCACGTGCGGTTGTCCTGGTTTGCGTAGAGAGAAGGTAACAAATTTAGTTTTTGTCGCATTTAGAGTCAGGATATTACTGTACAGCTGTTTTGATATTTGATTAAATCCATCTTGAGCTCGTTTAAAAATCTTTTGCCACGAATCGTCTCGAAATATCTCACACTGTGTCATCAGCAAACGAGATAACTTTACAATTTTCGATCTGGGTATTACAAATTTGATTTATGTAGAGCAAGAAAAGAGTCGGTCCAATTATAGAGCCTTGGGGAATCCCAAAAGTCACAGGTAGAGCCGTACTGGTGTACTCTCCTATCTTCACACTTTGAGTTCTGCCTGTAAGGTAACTTTCAAATAACTTTAGTTGCTTTCCCCGTATTCCTAGATCTTCCATTTTGTTCAGCAGTAGAGGTATAGAGACTGTATCAAATGCTTTGGCAAGGTCTAGGAATACGCCCATGCATTTGACTCTATTATCCAAGCAATCCACGATAAAATCATTTAGTTCCGTAACTGCGTCAGCCGTAGAGAGCCCTTTCCGAAAACCGAATTGATTACCTGAGATGAGATTGTAATGCTCTAGGTATTTGACCAACCTGTTATGTAGAGCTCTTTCGAGAATTTTAGATAGGGCTGGAAGTATGGATATGGGCCTATAATTACTCATGACTTTTTTATCACCTGCTTTAAAAATTGGTAGTATAATAGATTTTTTGAAAGAATTTGGGAAAACAGCTGTTAAAAACTAAGATTGCATATGTGCGTAAGTGGCAAAATTAGATACTCTTTACTTTGCTTTATAATTTGGGTAGAAATATTGTCCCAACCAGTGCTGCAATTGTTTTTCAGTGTATTTATGAGCGATTCTATTTCAGTTGGTTCTATTTCTATCAATCCAAAAGAATGTAAAGCTTTGTCTCCCGTTATATATATCTGTCTAGAATGACCTGCGCATATTTTATTGGCTAGATCTTGACCAACACTGACAAAATAATTGTTGATTAAGCTTAAGGCTTTAGATGTATCTTCGCCTTGCAAAAGCTCCTGTGGTAGAGCTTTTTTCACTTTAAAATTAGCGATTTCGTTAATAACCCTCCAAATTTTTTTCGGATCTCTACCAGCTTCATCAAATTGGGCCCTTTCATATTTTCGTTTAAGGTTGCGCATAAGCTTATTAAAGTAGTTCCGGTATCTCTTATATACTGTTACTAGGACCTCATCATTCGGTGAGTTGCGTATCTTTTTATGAAGGTTATCGCGATGCCTCATAGGTACACCTAATTAGTCCTGGAGTAACCCACGGCTTAATAGGCATATTACGACGTGGTACATTTTTTAGTTTTGTATTTCGTTTAATAATTTTCGACAGAATTTGGACAAATTCATCAGTGGCATAATAACAATCTGATGATTTTAATACTGGGCTAAAATCTGTATTTGATATGTCCTCTTTTACCGCTTTATAATCTATTTTAGATGTTGTTTGTAACATAGGCACTGAGACTTTGTTCTGCATAACTATAACTATAGGGTTATGATCCGTTATATTACTTTCTACAATCAGTGTTACAGACTTATTCCTAGATTTCAAGAATATGTGATCCAAACAGCTTGTTTCTCGGGTAGGAAGAGTATGGGTTGGTAATAAACCGTGAAATGCCATGAGTTCAAGATAGTCTGACGATTTTTTTGTCAACACATTGTCAACTATGTTAATATTAATATCTCCAATTACAATAATATTTTTGTATTTAGTTAAAGTCTGTAACACATTATCCAAGGAATCCAAAAATCTTTCCAAATTCGAATAAGAAGGAGAGCGGTATAAAGAGGCTATCGCGATATCCTTATTAATTACAGTGATGAGGCAGTTAGCATCTAGAAATATAGGTTCATATGAGTAAGCAACTATATCCGACTTTGAATAAACTACGACTCCGTCGTTTTGCAGTATGTGATTAGTGGTGGACGCAACTACATACCCTTCTATTACGGGTAAATTAATAGTTTTTGACAACCAGCATTCCGTGAAAATTATAAGGTCGGGAGTGGACTTCATGCGTTTTACTAGTATTAGAAATTCATTTAAGTTCCTAGATATACTTCGTATAATTTTGCGTGATTATAGTAATAGGCTTCCTAATATTTTCTACAAAAGATAAACATTTCTCCGGCGTACACACATACGTTTCTGAAATAGACACCTTATCTATACCGTCATATAATACTTCAACGTTCATTTTATATACAAAAAAATGCAGATAATGTACACTGCGAAATCACATGCAGTGTGAGATGAGCGAGGATAAAATATGATTATGCGTATAACGGTATAGAGTTCAAGTTTCGAAAGGTGCCCGTATTCAGAAGGATTTATAGAAGTGACATTGTCAGTACTTCTACTTGGTGGGTTGCTGGTATGTACAAGTATAGTCAGGGATACGCCTAGTATGCAATATGTGAATTTCAGCTCATAAATAGAAAGAATGCGAATTGCTTTGATTTTACAACTTAAAAATAAACAATTTATATAACAACAAAGATAGTAAAAATAGAAAGTTATAAAATAGTTAATAGTAATAGGTAGTATAAAACTGCTTAGTCATGCATCTTTTTCAACATCTTTCAGTTGCTCTTCGCTATTTACGTAGGTAATAGTCCCGCCATTCTCCTTGCGTAGACATATCTGCCCATTCGACGTCCAGCAGTGAGCAAAATTGTTTTGTTTAGCGTAAATTCTTGTTTTGTAGAAAAGACCTTTAGTTTTATAAGTTAGGGATTCATTCACATATATAGGCCTAGGCGGGCCTGGTAGTTGCAAATGAATGGTGCTAAGCTTGTCCGTACAGTTATGTTTGTTGAATCGCTTTACAGCTTGTATAACACTGAACTTGGCATCAACAGAGGAAACTTCAATCTGAATTGGCCTCGGTGCATTTTGTTTACCAGGTAACCGTCTAATGTTGCGAATTTCTCTGCCCAGATCCTCCAGGCTCAGTTTTTTCAGTAATTTGCATGCGATTTCTTGAAGTTGTTCCTTAGATTCGACGACCGAGGCAGGTACATTTCTTATTTCAAATTTATATTGATTTAACTGCCTCTCCATGTAATCAATTTGTCTCCCTATTATTTGCACTTGCTCAGTGTTAACTATAGTTTTATTTTCTATTAGGCTTGTTTTTATCGCAAGATTTTCGGTTGCCGAGCTGAGATTATGTAATTTATGATCAGTTTCTGCCTTAAAGTTTTTCATTTCCTGGACTTCCTGTTTAATGACCTGTAGGTCAGTCCTAATGTGTGTCATTTAAATGAGGTTGACCAAGCATCATCTGAAAAAAAAGCTTAATTATATTCGGAAAAACAGCACAACAACAAATTAATTAATATATAGTATACTCCTGATCATATTGATGGTTAATGGTTTTAGATTCCGAGTGTTGAACTGAGGATGTGGGAGACAAATTCGTTATATTTATGTTCAAATAAAGAAAAAAATAACAGGCCATAGCATATTATCGTATTATAGATACAATTTTGAAATGAGGCTTATGTCCTAGTATATTAAAAATGATGATGAATAATTCATATTTAATTTGTAGCATAGAACCATTTAGGTCTGGTGGACTTGTAATTTTGTGGTATGAAAATATATCGATGATAGGCGAGCAAACAAAACGCCTATTGTTTACAGAAGCATTATATAACATATTGGTAAATGTACTCACCGATCTTCATCCAGGGCAAATATTTGGTATAAGCTTTTTGTCTTCACTTGTCTGCTGTATGAGTTTCTTGCAAATTTCGCATCGAATAGAATTTTTATGAATTGTTTTGTTCTTCATAATTTTCACAAATTTGCGGTCTTATATGACAATTAAAGATCAAGTACTAGACTGATAGGTGACAAATTGACAATGATCCATGAAGAATAAAACCTATATAACAAGAAGAAGAAGAATAATAATACCACTTATCTCAGAAGTAGCAGTTACAAAAAGATTTGCGAACCACTAAAGCGTATTTAATATTTGGAAGTATTATAGTCGCGATTAGTTTTATTAAGTTGGCATTTTTTTTTATTAAGGTGGCAATTTTTTCAAAGCAATGCCTTAGCAAAGTTTTATGTCAGATTCTATCATAGACACTTGCACCAGCCTGTATAGAGCTAAAAGGCAACTGACAACTGTCAATGTCAGACTGTTTCTGCCTGCTCTATATTTTAACCATTGACAAATTTATATGCAAAAAGTAAAACAAAGATAGGTATATCTAATTAAATCTTAATGATTTTTAATAAGTATTACCACAGATTAGATATTATATAGTATCTAATCTGTGGTATTACACCTCACTTTTATTTATCGTTTAATATTTTGTTATTTATGCAGTAAAAGATTAAGTCGCCTCCGCAACCTGCACACGTGGGATTCGAACCTGCGCCTCCTATACGCATCGTTTAATATGTTTCCTTCCTGCGCGCGAAGGTTAAAAAATATATATAATGCTTGCCTAAAATAGTAACTATAATATCTATATCAATGTAAGACCTTATTTCTCAATAAATATTGATAGAGTCTGTGGGGTTCACATGTATTTATTTATTTATTATTACGTATTTATTTAATTAATAAAATTTCATCATAATAATATTCACGCCTTGTCTTCACACTTACTTACTTTCATATTATCTACTTTTCACAATTACTTTCAGTTCATACGTATGTTCATACTTCTATACATCTTATCTTAACTCTAACTTACCGTTCATACACTCACACTATGTTCTTACTTTCGCCTCTTAGATAGTTTATTCTTCTACCCTCAACTTCACTTATTTAATTCTCAACGGAATTCGAAAACAAAAGACAGTCGTATGGAACCTTCCTACCGCGCACTACTTACTTTCGCTGTTATTATCGTTAACAAAAGATTTGGCAAATCTGTTGGTGTTAAACTATCTTCTCGCTCTGTGTAATGTTTATCTTCTGTCCGTGTTAATTGTTTACTGTAACTTTCATTGTGCTGTGCCTTCCGCTCCTTCTTATAAAACTGTAGTGTTTGCTGTGATAAATACAGTGTGTGAAACCTAACCTGTCGGACTTATTTTCACCTGAACCTACCACAGCTACAGGTACGAACTTATTACCTACCTATCAACTACAACTGGTGACCCCGTATTTGGAACACAAAGAAGGTACCAGAGTTATAAATTACAATGATGAGTGAGAGTGGTGAATCGTCCACCGAGACCACCAAAGCGAACGTTGGCATCACCCAACGGTGCTCAGCGCGGAAACAAAGGATGCGTGTTTCTACCGCCGCGTCATCCGAATCCGACAATTGCCGACTACAGATTAAGGTACCACCCTTTTGGCCTGAAGAGCCAGAGCTATGGTTTGCGCAGATTGAAGGTCAGTTCGTCATCGCAAACCTAACGGATGACGTCACAAAATTTTTCTACGTTGTGAGCCACCTCGATCCGCAATATGCAAAGGAGGTGAAGGACATAATTACGTCTCCGCCGCCTACAGACAGGTACCTAAAGCTGAAGGAGGAACTAATTAAACGTCTCTCTGCATCACGCGAGCACAAAATACAACAACTGCTCATGCATGAAGATCTTGGAAATCGGAAGCCATCACAGTTCCTGCGCCATCTACAGAGCCTTGCTGGTACGACGGTCCCGGATGACTTCATTCGCAGCATCTGGTGCAGTCGTCTTCCCAGCCACCTACAGACACTGATCGCTTCACAACCGGCAGCAACACTTGAAGCCTCCGCTGACCTAGCCGACAGGGTGCATGACATCGTGGCCCCCTCTGCGCAGGTTGCAGCGACATCTTCGGCAGCTCCAGTTCCGGGTTCGATGCAGTCCATGGCCAACTAGATTGCCGAGTTGAAGGCCGCCGTGAAGAACCTCACTATGCAGCTCAACAGCCGATCGCAGCCGCAGAGCCGTTCTCGTCGTGACAATCGGAACGGCAACCAGCGTCGTCGTTCGAGATCCAGATCGCAGTCCAGCTACCGACGATACCCGCTGTGCTGGTACCATAGCCGCCATGGTGACGACGCCACCCAGTGCGTCAAGCCATGCGACTACGACAAGGCTGGGAAGTCGGGAAACGCCCAGAGCAGTCGGTAGAGGCGACGGACGATTGCTCTGTTTCTCCTGGTCGCCTCTTCATCACTGACCGCCGAACGAAGACTTCCTTTCTGGTGGACACCGGAAGCGATGTTTGCGTCTTCCCTCGTTCTGCGCTCCGTGAACGTCGGGTCAAGACCACCTACGAGCTCGCAGCCGCCAATGGAAGCACGATCTTCACCTACGGATATCATCAGCTTAACTTAGATTTAGGGCTTAGGCGCGATTTCCAGTGGAATTTTATTGTTGCAGACGTCACTAAAGCTATAATAGGCGTGGATTTTCTGAGCCATTATAGCCTTATTGTCGACGTCCGCAACAAACGTATAGGACGTATTATAGATAATTTAACTTCTTTATCAACCGATGCTTTCTTTGATACTGCGCCTGATAATAAAGTGTCATCTGTAAAGGTTTCATCCGGCTGCTCGCGTTTTCATAAAATTTTAACAGATTTTCCAGAAATTACGAAGCCAGCTGGCATACCCCACGTCAATAAACACACCACTGTACACCACATACGCACCACCCCCGGCCCCCCCGTTTATTGTTCACCCCGCAGGTTAGCTCCCGACAAACTCAAGATCGCTAAACACGAGTTTGATCTGATGTTGAGCAACGGCACGGCGCGTCCATCTGAGAGCCCTTGGTCCTCTCCTTTGCATTTAGCACCCAAGAAGGACAACGGCTGGCGCCCGTGTGGAGACTACAGGCTACTCAACGCCCGCACCATCGCCGACAGGTATCCTATCCGACACATTCAGGACTTTGCCCACAATATATCCGGTTGTTCGATTTTCTCCACCATCGATTTAGTGAAGGCCTACAACCAGATTCCTGTGTTCGAGGACGACATCCAGAAGACGGCCATATCGACTCCCTTCGGTTTATTCGAGTTTCCCTGGATGGGATTCGGGTTACGCAACGCAGGGCAGACGTTCCAGCGCTTCGTCGACGAGGTTACTCGGGGCCTGGAGTTCTGCTTCTGTTACCTTGATGACTTCTTGGTTTTCAGCCACTCCGAGGCCGAGCACGAAGGCCATCTTCGGCAGCTGTTTGAGCGTATGCAGAGATACGGCATCGTCGTGAACACCGCGAAATGCGTATTCGGCGTTCCAGAGGTAACATTCCTTGGTTACCATATTTCTCCAGCTGGAACCAAGCCTTTACTGTCGAAAGTCCAGACAATTCAGGATTTCCCTGCACCAACGACCGTTCGACAACTCAGGAGGTTCCTGGGCATGCTGAATTTTTACAGGCGATTTGTACCTGACGCCGCAAAAATTCAGGGTCCCCTGAACGCCCTTCTAGCCGGGAAAGTGCGACCGAACGACCCCGTATGTTTGGAAGGAGATACGCTGGCAGCTTTCGAGCAGACAAAGGAAAGCCTTTGTAATGCCACGATGTTAGCTCATCCAGACTGCGAGGCTAAGTTAGCACTTGTTTCGGACGCTAGCGACGTTGCCTTAGGCGCAGTAATCCAGCAGTGGAAAGACGGTGAGTGGCAACCACTCGCTTTCTTTTCGCGCAAGCTTAGCCCTTCACAGCAAAAGTACTCGCCATACGATCGCGAATTGCTGGCAATCTATGAAGGGATTAAGCATTTTCGCCACATGCTGGAGGCGAGGGACTTTACGGTCTACACAGATCACAAGCCCCTTTGCCATGCTTTTAGCGAGCGTAAAAGCACCTGTTCACCACGTCAGCACAGGCACTTAGACTTTATCTCCCAATTCACTAGCGACATTCGGCACATATCTGGAAAAGATAATGTCGTTGCCGATGCGCTTTCGAGAATTGAGGAGATACAATGCCCTGTTGATCTGGAGGCGCTGGCAAAGTCGCAAGCAGACGATGACGAGCTCTCTTCTTTTCTCTACGTCGAACCGACCTCGCTTCGCTTAGAGAAAATTAGAGATGCTTGTACCAATGCCGAGGTGTACTGTGACGTAAGCACTGGCACGCCAAGACCCTTCGTAACAAAGCCATTCCGAAAACAAGTCTTCGACTCTATACATAGCTTGAGTCACCCTGGCGCTAACGCCACCGCCAAGCTGGTAGCGCAGCGTTATGTCTGGCCAGAAGTCAGAAAAGACTGCCGTGAGTGGTCAAGGTCATGTTTGGCATGCCAGCGCTCTAAAATAACGCGTCACGTATCCGCTCCACTAGGCACGTTCGACTTACCGAAAGCCAGGTTCGCTTTCGTGCACATCGACCTAATCGGTCTCATGCCTATGTCGAACGGATACCGTTACTGCCTTACCGCTGTGGATCGCTTCACCAGATGGCCAGAGGCCATCCCGATTATGGACATCACAGCGGAAACGGTAGCCAAGTCATTGTTATCCGGTTGGATAGCCCGTTTCGGTTGTCCGACGGACATCGTCACGGATCGCGGCCGTCAGTTTGAATCAGCCTTATTTCAGTACCTTGCGAAATTCGCTGGCTTCAAACACCGCAAGACGACCGCGTACCACCCAGCCTGCAACGGGCTAGTCGAACGGTTCCACCGCCAGTTAAAGGCAGCCATAACCTGCCACGCTGATGGTAACTGGACGGAATCGTTGCCACTGGTCTTGCTGGGCATACGTAGCGCAATCAAGCAGGATCTGAAATTGTCATCCGCCGAACTGGTCTATGGTGAGCCTTTACGACTCCCCGGTGAGTTCTTTCACAACACCATAGCCAGTACGACGGATCTCACTGACTTCACCGCTCGATTGCGCTCCATCACAGGCAGGTTACAGCCAGCTCCTGCATCCCGACACAATTCCGGGAAAACCTTTATTTTTAAGGACCTCAGCTCCTCGTCACACGTATTCCTTCGGGAAGAAATGCTGCGCGGAGCATTCCGCCCATCTTATTCTGGGCCTTACGAAGTTTTAGAACGTACTCCCAAGACGTTCCGAATATTGTGCAAAGGCAAAGTCGTGAATGTGTCAATAGATCGTTTGAAACCAGCCTATTTCTTGTCGAACCCAGCGCCTGTACCACAATCTTCGCAGGCGTTCGAACCCGCACCAGTTCTTACGGATCCGGGACCGTTACCTCCTCCCGTGCGTACAACTCGTTCCGGTAGGACCGTCCGGTTCCCGGATTTTTATCGCCCGTAGTGACGGTCTTCGGAAGGGGGTGATGTGGGGTTCACATGTATTTATTTATTTATTATTACGTATTTATTTAATTAATAAAATTTCATCATAATAATATTCACGCCTTGTCTTCACACTTACTTACTTTCATATTATCTACTTTTCACAATTACTTTCAGTTCATACTTATGTTCATACTTCTATACATCTTATCTTAACTCTAACTTACCGTTCATACACTCACACTATGTTCTTACTTTCGCCTCTTAGATAGTTTATTCTTCTACCCTCAACTTCACTTATTTATTTATTTATTTATTTACAAAATTTTGGGAAAACTAACAGCTAGTATAAATTTTAAGACACTTGTATAAAAGCTTGCAACTGTAACAGTCAGTTACAAGCACAGAGACGCCCAATTATAAGTTTCCACTTATAGAAAAAGTATAAAAAATATATATATTACTTAACCTATCGAGACTAAATACTACTTACATAATATTAAAAAAAGAAATGTTATTATTTAAAAAAGACCAAAAGAAAATTATTATTAAGAACTTGCGAAAAACTGCTCATTAACTAAACGCCTTAAGCTGCACGTTGATGAGTTAAACAGATCAATATCAAGGCCATCCTTGACCAAGGAATTGAAAGAGTTACTGGCTCTAATTATGAACGCATTGCTTCTATAGTTGGTTTTAACTATAGGAGTGTAAAGAGTGCTAGGTTTTCTCAAAAAGGCTGAGTTCGCACGCAACCCAACCTGACTAAGTAATTCAGGACAGTCTACGGAGCTATTACAAATATTAAACAGTAAAACTAAGTCTGCGATTTTTCTACGATAAGACAGTGGAAGGAAATTAAATTTACGACATCTAAAATAGTAATCTGGTAGGAAAATTTTTGCCCTATACTGCAGATACCGTAAGAATTTCTTCTGTACCGATTCGAGGCGTTCTGAATATGTACTATAACACGGATTCCATACCTGACAAGCATATTCCAGATGACTTCTTACATAGGCACAATATAAAATTTTAATGGTTTTTAAATTTTCAAACTCGGATGACATTCTCAGAACAAATCCTAAGGCACGGTAAGCCTTCTTAGCAATATCTTCAATGTGAATGTCGAATAATAATTTGTAGTCAAAAGTAACACCCAAGTCCTTAATTTTATTCACCCGCACAATAGGAGTGTTAAAAAATGTATATGGAAATAAGATTTTACTAGGCTTGCGAGTAAAGGAGCATATGTAACATTTGGATACATTAAGATCCAATCTATTATTAACACAATATGATTGAAATCGAATGAGGTCAGATTGAAGTAAATGTGAATTCGAACTCAACGGAATTCGAAAACAAAAGACAGTCGTATGGAACCTTCCTACCGCGCACTACTTACTTTCGCTGTTATTATCGTTAACAAAAGATTTGGCAAATCTGTTGGTGTTAAACTATCTTCTCGCTCTGTGTAATGTTTATTTTCTGTCCGTGTTAATTGTTTACTGTAACTTTCATTGTGCTGTGCCTTCCGCTCCTTCTTATAAAACTGTAGTGTTTGCTGTGATAAATACAGTGTGTGAAACCTAACCTGTCGGACTTATTTTCACCTGAACCTACCACAGCTACAGGTACGAACTTATTACCTACCTATCAACTACAGAGTCTATGGAATAGGAACTGTTTCTTTCATATTTTATTTTTGATAAATATAACAAGATTTTATTTAATCGATTATAGAATATTCGTAGTGTACCAAGTCGCCATATTGATTTGGGTCTTTCGCGTCTATAGTCATATATGTATATCCACTTACCGTTTATGAATCCTACTACTATTATAAAGGCGAAAGTTTGTAAGTATGGATGTTTGTTACTCTTTCACGTAAAAACTACTGAACCGATTTAAATGAAATTTGGTACACAGAATCTCTAGAGCCTGAAAAATAACATAGGCTACTTTTTACCGCGGGAAAAAGTCATTCCGCGGGAAAATCCATTATAACGCGGGTAACACCGCGGGGCACAGCTAGTGTAAGAATATAATTACTACTTGGATATTGAAGTTAAGCAGTTTGTGTGCACTTACCTAATAAAAAAATGTTTCTTTACATTTATTTATACACTAAAATAATAGTAATAATAGTATAACTTAATCTACTTAATTGTTATGTACTTGGAAGAGAATAACACAGGTATTTTTTACTTAAAAGGGAACCTCAAACACTGTAATTTGATAAATTAAGTTATGAATAAAGATTTTTGAAGTGAAACTTCTTTAGAATCGTTGTGATTTCAGACCGGATGCAACGGAAATACGTCAGGTAAGCTAATCTTAAACGCTAACAAGGTTAAGCAACTTTCCGGAACGCCAGTACTTGGGTGACCGCCCGAACAAAATATTTTTGCACATTTTTTTTTTATTCATCTCATTCTTTTGTCGATTTACTGAAGTTTCACTTTTACCGTGTGTGAATCGCACCCACACCTTTTTTTTTGTATTTGTATTTTGTATTTATAGTCGATTTCCTTGCCTTAAATATTACTCGTAATATCAGGTCACATAAATCGAGTAGAGGGGTCGGGGATGATCGGGGGTTTGACTGCCTCAGTGGAGCGGTGGATGAAGGGCCGCTTGCGACGCAAGAGATAGCGGGTTCGATTCCCGCTGAGGGCCAGGTGTTTGTATGCTCTTCAAGCACTTTTCTTCTTGGTATTTAAAACCTATATAAATAAAAATGAATTGTTGTTCGTTAGTCTGATTAAAACTCGAGAACGGCTGAACGGATTTATCTTATCTTAGTCTTGAAATGTTCGTGGAGGTCTAGGGAAGTTTCAAAAGGCAAGAAAAATCGAATAATTGCCGGGAACTTTTTTTACCCGTGCGACGCCGGGGCGGGCCGCTAGTTTATAATAAAAATATCTATAATGTTTGTCTATTATATTAAGTATATCAGACGTCTAGTAACCGTAACACAAGCTAAGAGCGTACCACGGGGCTAAATTTTGTTGTGTGGATTGTCCGCAAATATTTATTTATTCATATAATGCGTAAGTTACATTTGCTGGTGTGACAAGTTGCGTTTTTAATTGACTATCTTTACTTACGAAGCTACATTTTACAAACATTTCATGAATTCAACTTTTTACGTTTTAAAATTCACACTCGTTTGAGTTTATGAAGCGTGGCGTGTTGAATTAGATACCTAAACATTTAAGCCGTATTTTTCGATCTTACTGTTCGTCTGTCAGTGAAGCGGCTCTAATGGGATTTCAACGGTAAAACACCTCACGGAAACACAACTTTGTCGAACAAACTATACATAAACAATAATGTACTGAGAATATTCTGAACAAGAAGATAATATTTACTTTCCTACAAAATTATATCGATGAAATATATCTATTTGTCGACTGACGACGAAAAGAGGAGGTTCTCAATACGACTCAATGTATTTTTTTTGTATGTACTTGCAATTCTTGTATTATTCGAAAAGGTATGCTTGCTAAGTGATCCCATTGTCACCATGCAAAATCTGATGATGAAATCCGAAAGACATCCAGAGCAACCCTGGAATTTTATTAGCTGTTGATATTATTAGACGCTAAAGTAATTTTTTGAAACCACGTAAGTACTATTTTTATAAATATTTTATGACTAAAAGATTTGATTGACATGTTTCATCACTAACCGCAAAATCACGTATTTTTTAAATGGCGGACTAGTAGCTATGCCAAAATTTATTTCTTAGATATATTTAAATTCTAAGTGACTAAAACACATTTTTATGTTAAAATAGACATTTAAAATCCTAAAATAGTGTGAAACAAAGCAGCTGGCCATCTGTCTGTATGGCGTCGGAAATTTCAACGTAACAACGGTTAGCTGTTCGAGTTGAATACTGTTCTCTTTATTATTGTGGACTCCGTGATTCTATCCTATAATATTATAAACGCCAAAGTTAGTGAGTATGTAAGTGTGTTTTTGCTCTTTCACGTAAAAACTACTGGATGGATTTTGATGAAACTACACAATAATATAGCTTACATATTAGAATAACACATAGGCTACCTTTTACCGCGTTAAAATACAATTATTGCGAGCGAAGCCCGATTTGAGTAGATTCATCACCCTATTAACGTTACCACTGCTGTGATATAGGGCTCACACACATAACTGCGAATTCGCATCGCATCGCAAATATCTGCGAGCTCGTATGAGTACCTCTGCGGCGTCCGTCGCATCGCATCGCATCGCAGTTTTGTGTGGGAGCCCTTTATTATGTGGAACTTTTACCAATACACATTTTAATCTCTCAGTTCAAATGACTGTCGTTTAGTTATGACGGCTTCATGCCACAGTGATCAATGCGGAGACTACAAACGAACATCCTCGACATTGCCCTTCGGCAGTCGGTCAGAGTGAAATGTAGCAAACCAACTGGTCACGGGGACAATGATGGATTTGCAACGCTTTGTTTTTGTTAAATTATTGTCATTGCCCTGTCATTTAAACTTTCCTTGGTTTTGAGTTGTAGATTGTAATTAGAGTTTAACGATGCATTTTAATTTTCACATAAACCAAGTCACTGTTCCGAGTAAAACCATAGGCAATAGCATAGATTTAGGGCCCGTTTCACCATAAACGAGGAAAATTAAACAATGATTAAGAGAGATATAGAGCTATTTCTCTCAGTCATGTATGACACACAGATAGCTCTTGACTATTTATTGACACATATTATTGGCATGCTTACCATTACTTTGTTTACTCGGATAAATAAGTCCTTAGAATCTTTAGGCAAAATGACACAATTTTTTGGGAAAATCTTCTTTTAAACCTAATTTAATTGATTACTTGACTGCCATAAGACATAATTCAGATAACCTTTCTTGTAAAAACTACACAATTTTTTAACCTTCTTAGTTTCTCAAAGTTAACAATTTCCTCAGACAATATCAATTTTATCTCTTCTAGCTACAGCAAAGCCATTTCGACTAACTGTACATTATATTGGCAGTAACCCCCGTTGACCAGGTAAGTAACCAATGGATAATAACCAGATACCCAGCCTACATAACATCATGTAGTTTTCTCAGTTGATTTTATAGCTTAAAAGCTGTTATCCGCACATTTGTTGGCACGGTGGGCGAAGGTCCGATTGAGGGGCAAGAGGTAGCGGATTCGATTCCCGAGTGGTCAAGTGTTTGTATGGATGTTCACGCACTTTCTCCTGGGTGTTTAATATGTATAGTAAAAAATGAGGACATACGACGATAAATATGTATATTATACTGAGTACCCACATCAGATGTCTGGTACATGTAACACAGGCTTAGAGCTTACCACGTTGTTGTTGTTGTGTGTATTGCCAGCACTATGTAGTATTTATTCTTTGACCCGCGCAAATTTCGAGAGTAAATATTAAGAGTCGGTTATCGCAAATCTCTCAGAAATAGTAGGTACGTTTTTTCGGGATGGAATAGGTATTTCTCAGTAAACGTTTGCTAACCAGTGTTTGTATCTTCTTTTGCTATTCGTTTTTAGAGAAAGAAACTCTTGCACTTGTTATTTCTGAAATATCGATGTACCATATAGCATTGGGTAGGTGTGCATGCCTGTCACTAGTACTATATTTTGTTTAAAATATTTTCACAGGTTTTCATTTGTTCTTTGACATTTTTATTTCATACACATACATACCTACCATAACGTTACGTGATATACCATAACGTTCCATTGTATTTTATAAATCCCAACTCGTACTCTTGATGAATGAGTAATTTGTTTAATTCAAAGATTTAGAACCAAATATTTGGTTTCCCATGGAATAATCTCGATTAACATAAGAAATGAGTAACTGTTGTACTAAATACATAAATGCAGAGGCTTGGAATTGCATGGAACCGGTATGCCTATGTCTATGGCGATTCGGTGGTCTTCGTACCGTTATTGTGTCATTGTTACTAAACGCAGTAAGTGGGTTAAAATGCCTATGCGCATTTTAGTTTCTAGAGTTTCACGCCATAACGTTATTTTGCCGAGGTAAAAAGCCTGTAGCTTATCTCAATGAAAAGATTTACTCCAGTGAAAGAATTCAAAAAATCGGTTCAGTATATCTAAATAATATCTATTAACTAGCTGACCCCAGCAAACGTTGTTTTGCAAAATGAAAAATAGATAGTAGCCGATTCTCAGACCTACTGAATATTCATATAAAATTTCAATAAAAATCGGTTAAGCCGTTTCGGAGGAGTATGGTAACTAACACTGTGACAGATGAATTGTATATATAAGATTTTACGTTGGAAAGCATACTTAATGAGATAGGATACCAGAAAATTACAATTTCCGGGGAAGGAATCTCCCCGGAAATTGTAAAATTTATTTAGAAAGCTAGTCCTAAATAACATTGTTATAATTTTTCTATACATATTATATTGTTCTGTCTATGTTTTTGTATTTGTACGCCTATTAGTATTTGAGTAGGTACCGTTATGTGGTCAAAGTCAAAACGTTTCTTTCGTTAGAAGCACAGAGTAAGGGGTACCTGCTTATTCTTCTATGCTTTGTGCTCCATCCATAGACACATCGGCATCGTTACTTACTAACATCTGTTAGTAAGTAATATTCGTAGTAAACAGAATTAGCTTCTCATTTTAAATTGATACACAGGCATCGATAAAGCTTCAGTACCGACAGTGACACTAGGTAGGTACCATACATTCTCCATGAACGCATCCACACTTGTCAATGTCAGTGACGCCACTGATAAGACATAAATTTTAGTACATTCGTAGAGAACAAATCGCAACTGTGTTGGAACTGATTCTTTACGTGAGAATTTAGCCTTACAATATTAGTCGAATAAGGCTTACTTGAAATTGAGGTTTATGTTACCAACATAAACCTAGTGTTGACAACTAATTTATAAACAGACATCGTTACCACTAAGCCTTAACCGCATAATTTATGAAACAGTTAGGTATTAGTATAAATTAAGTTTGATAACTGTGAATTGCCCTTTATTCCGTTTTACACAAACGTGATTCATTTGATCTGACTTTTACCGTGAATCCAAACATTTATTTTACATCTTGATTTATTTATATTGAAACTAGTTGTATATAAATGTCTTGTAGGCGTATAGATAATATCACTCACAATATATTACGATAACTAAATAAAACAGCACTATTTATAGATATACAAATCTACGCTGTTTCTTTACACATTGAGGAATACAAAACATAATAAATCTATACTAATAAGTGTTTTCTGTTTTATAAAATCTCTACTGGTTCATTAAGACCTCTGGATTAATTTAAAGCTGTTTACAAACATGAACTGAAAAAAATCTATAGTACAGTTCGGATATAAATTACGAAGTAAGGTTTAAGTGTACATTGCAGAAGATATTCGTTCTTTACAATTTATATAGAAATCGATTTCCTCTCAAATAAACACGTTTAACACGTCATAACGCTTTACAAAGAGACTAGCCAGACCATAAATACAATCTTCTCACCATAGATAACTTATATGTACATACTTTAAAGGCCTATGGATACATTATTTCCTTTCAGGTAAGCACTCCAACATGTCTCAATCAAGGACACATTTCTAGAACTTTCTAATGCTAAACGATTTCCAAGCATAGATTTCACATAGAGAAAACTATAAGACGACAAGTGAATGAAATAACAGTGGGGTCAGGAAAGCTATTGAAAACAATAGAATGCTGCCGATATTGGAAATTGATAACGGTGCTAGATTGGTGTTTAGATTGCCTTATTAAAGCTGAACGTGTAGTGGAGTCCCTTAAAGTGGCTTTCAAACACCGATTTCGGTTTACAGATCTTTATTAAAAATACTCTAAAAAAAAAGTGTGTGTGTGTCAGCTACGACGCACGATTGGAGTTTACTCCTTACGAACGATAATTATGATATATATCGAATAGAAAAAATGGGTAAATGAACACATCTGCTAAAATGATAAGAGAAACAAACATATATCTGTAATTATTCGGATTATTTATATTACTTCAATAAAGCGTATTACATAAAGTATGTTACAAAATAATATAAATAAAATACAGTGAGACTACGAAGTATCGCGCAAAGAGGAGACCCCGGGAATGAGATACGCTGTGTAATGTATTCCATCTCATTCTTTTACACGTTCAATCCTACAGATATACATATATGTTTGTCTCTTTCTACGTAACGCCTCAACTTTTCGTGTTACACTTGATTTTACTCCTCATTCAATTTCCGTACCGGGCCTTATAACTCAAATCGTTTCTTAGGGAGTAAACTCCAAAAGAACATACAGCTCACTTGATAACAGTATTCTAAATTAACAATTAGCTTAAAATTATTTAAAACGTCATAACGTTTTACAAAGAGACGCGACTGACCATAAATAGTGTGTTCTAACCGATTTCGGTTAAAAGATCTTAATACAAAAATACTCTTAAAAGAATATACATCCACTTGATAACAGCATTCTAAATAAACAATTGGCTTCAAATTATGAAATGGTAGTCGAACAAAATATTATAAATACCTTTTTTGTATTTTCTTAGATAACATTTCTTAGATGTTACAAGTCTTAATATTGTTAAAAACCATAATAATTTTAATAGGTATATTTTTTTGCATTGGGCTATTTATTTACTTACTAGTCAATTCCATAAACCATATCCCCGAAGTACAAAACCTTTGAAGTAGATTCATGCATCTGCATCAGTTTCTCAGACACCGAATATTCAAAATTTATACATAATAACCTTGTTGAAACAATTTCATAAAGCAGGCCACACACCGAATCCCCCAACATTATCATTAGTGTGGGGACAAGCCCTCGAGATCCTACCATAGATAACAAACGCATGGGTACAGATTAAATAATTACAATGGTAAGGTGTGTCCTGCAAGTTAGCCTATTAAAAACGATGGTATCTATCTATTCGGCAATAACTTTTACACTTTATGTTTGAGTTGTGGACAGTAAAATGGCAGTTAAGTTCGATTTTCGTTGAATTAATACGAAACGTAGCCTCAAGTTGACGGATATCAAATTTTTTTATGGAATACCGGAACGTGCACGACTAAATAGTTAAGTAAATAAGTTGGTTATTATTGTGTTGAGTAATTATAATGAATATAGGGTGGACATGGACCGACATGATTTTTTGGGGGGGTGGGGGGGTCATCCGCTAGTGTTCCCGGTAGACCCTATGTCCGGTGTCTAAGTGTCACGGTGGTCTAAAAATGTTATTTTTTAGTTTTTTTTGAGAAATACCCGAAATCTTACCTTTAAATCGTCATAACTTTTTAGTTTTAACTTATGAGCTTCAAAATGGTCAATCTGTGTAAATGTTCTAAAAAGTGACAACAAGTTTGTAATGTTGTTTTTATTGACCGACAATTCACACAACAACATGTGCCCCGTGCCCGTAAGCCCTAAGATTGTGCTTCGGGTACTAGATATCTGATATACTTAATATAGTCATACATATATAGATATTTTTATTATACATTACACACACCCAGACCAAGGAGAAAGTGCTTGCAGAACATACAAACACTTGAACCCTCGCCTCGGCGGGAAACGAACCCGCTACCTCTTGCGGACCCACGCCCACCGCGCCACTGAAGCAGTCAATATCATTTTTAATGCAGTCTTGTGTCATCATGTCAGTCTATTATAATGGTTATAAGCTTCACAATTTCTCAAGAGCAAGACGAAAAAAAGCTTAACAGCCAAATAACATTAAAAAATAGAATATTAAATTCAGTATAGTGTCCAATTCTATTATGTATTATACTAAACACTGGTATGTAATGTACAAAAAACAAAATGGAGTTAAGCATCTTCTCAGAAAATGCATCTAAGACGGGTCATTATGAATATAAAAAATGATACACCGTCTTCCATTTCGTGACTTCTCAGATAATTAAGAAACGTAATAATACAAACACAAAAACCAATGATTTTTGTTGGATTTGATGCAGGTATCTTATTTTATTTATGTTTGTACCTATGACACATTATTACCGTGCATTATGATGTGTGTTCCGATCTATTTAATTGGTATCTTACCTAAATATATTTAGGTAAGAAACCTAAGTAACACGAATATACTTTACTTAAAGTACCTATGAGGTTTCAGCTACAAAAATAAAAGATTAGTAAAATTCGCTTCAGAACGGATTCAGAGATAAATAAAACCATGGGTGCACAGAAGAAAGAGTAAATTTTAAGAATTAAGAATTCTTTACCGTTACAATGAATTATTACTCAAACTTAACCGTTTTTTAAAATAAAATAAAAAATTTAAATCGACGTAGCTCGACGTTTGGTTTTTTATAGGTACTCGTAGTAAAGTAGGTTTTTTTTCTGGGAGATAGATCTGAGTTTGATCACAATCTCACCTGATGAAAATGTCGATATTTATGCGTAAAACTAATAACTATGAGTTATTGTTACATAATCCGCCATCGAATATGGAAAATAAACGGTTTGGTAACATAGTTAGCCATAAATGAACAATAATGAAAGCCTATTTGTTCAATAACATGTAACGGATATGCGCACGCGACAATTGAGTTCTCGTAAGCGTTAAATAATAGCGGAGCCCATGCAACAATGTTAACTTAAATTAAGCCATTATTGGTCATTACTAATCCTATTCGGAGATTTGAATAACAATTGTTTTGTTGTTAGGAATATAATTTACTAGCATGCTGTGCTTGTATTATAATAATAGTAAAGTAAGTTTAATTTTACAAATACCTAACTTGAGTACTGTAGGGTTCCGCCGGTTCCGCAGACCAGTTTCTACCATAGTCATTTTTGTTGCAATTTAAAATTAAAAGAAAGAAAAATACTGAAAAAGTTGCAACTTTATGAAATTTGACAACCAAAATTCAATTGAAGAATAAGATTAACTTTTCAACTTCGGAAAACGACACACTTTTTAATTACCAAGCCGTATTACGCATTGAATGAAATCGAATAGCATTTCTTGAGGGAAGCTCACCGTTTCCTCACGTTTTTCAACATCAGAACTAGGTCTTCGGCATTAACAGGCTCGTAAAAGCAATGCGCGTTGGATAACGAATTTCCCATTTCTGCAATTATCGACTGCAGTGATTGACAGCAGAAAGCAATCGTAGTGTAGCGAAAGTGTAGTGATCGTTAGCATCGAATAACTAAGAAGCGGTATTGCACTGAATGACCTTCTATTAAACTGCCCGTCGATCGTAAGCTTAACGTGACCTGACTTTTTAGATGATACTATAAATAGGACATAAGCAAAATGGTGGTCGTTTAAGATATCTTAACAGTTAAGTCCAGTTTAATGGCAAAAAAAGGTCGGGATCTACTACGATATTTTCTGTTTGTCACCGCTATATCTGATGAACCGCGATATGGTTAAAATATTTGCATTTAATGTATTTCTATTTTAAGATAATACCTATGTTCTGAAATTAAATAAATATTTAAAGTGGGCTCCAATACAATTTTTTGTAGTTTTTGTACCATCCGTTTGCGCGGTCATAAACGCGCATGAGTCCGCTCTTCCACAGCAATATTATTTATATTTTTTATTATTTATAAACATTTTATTAGAACATGTACGAGTCTCAAGCGGATTTAATCAATCGTTTGTCATGGAAGGATACATTAAGTGTATTGTATACCTGTTGATGTGTATTGTATAAGTCGGCATTTCTGACGCTTATTGAATCTTCAGACTCCAAATATCTAAATATCATAATGCCTATTGTGTTTATGCGGATGTTTAAGTGAACTTGAATTAATAATTAAGGTTAGTGTCTACTAAGCACGAATGCGAGTACGCACGAGTTCTAAGTAATGAATGGCTTTGTAACAAACTATTCCCGCATGATTTTTCCATTTAACATACATGTATGCATTTGCAAAAAAAATGTATCTATGTAGTATATCAGTCACTTAGTACGAGTACAAGCTATGCTTAGTTTGGGGATAGGTGAGGCTGTGTGAATTGTCCGGAAATATTATTTTTCAGATTTTACATGAAAATAAGGTATTTAACGAGGTAACACTCAGAGCTTACTTAGAGCTTTTCTAGATAAATAAATAAATAATATTTGAATAGACAGGCATGTGTACTCTTAAATATTTCTTTGGTAAATAAGTAGTATTTTTTATACCTATATTTAAGTTATTTAAATGGCATGGTATACATTGTACATGCCATTTAGCTACGAGTAATTTATAAACATAATTTTCATCCCTTCGTTCACCCCCTAACTTCATACAAACTTCTTAGAACCGTCTCCAACAAACGGACTTTTCATATCATAAAACCGCAAAACACATTCATCCTTTTAAAAGCTACCTGTAACACACAATTGAGCAGTCAAATTATCTTTATACTCCTGAAATTAATACAAAAATGATACAACACACATGTTGAACAATCTACCAGTTATTTTAAGCAAGAGTTTCGATACCTCCCGCTGTGCTAAGCAAAACAATGTAAATCTATGGCGAATGGTAAAAAACTATCTATTTTTGTAACCCACTTATAACTTTTGAAACTATCATGGTTATCAATACTATTTATTAGATTTATTACGGAATATTTACCATGAGTTCAACCGTATGGCATATTTAACTGTGCCGAAATATTGGAAAACTCGAAAGACAATCAATTATGGTAAATATCCCTTTATAAATTTCAGTACCAGTACTACTTCTTTTTTATGAGAAATTAAATAATGATGACATACACTGAGTTTTTTTGCCTAAAGGCAACGATACATTCGGAACGAAGGTGTGATGAACGAGTGATTTTGTTTGTCGTGAGTGAATTTACCTTCTATGTCTTCATGCCCCATCTTGGTGTGGTCAAATTAAAGCTTATCTAGCATAAAATAAAAAAAAAGTATTTGTAGTTCTCGAGTTATCTTCAAAATTGTTCTGAATTTGTATCGAAAATGGTTGAGGGCTCCTCCCGCAACATTCTTATAGAATTATGCTGATGTTAGCATAATTCTTATTTACCAAACTAAAATAGAAATGAAATGTAATATATATTTTGGTACATAAGCAAACAACAGCACAGTAGACAGCATTAACAAACAGATAATTGTTTGTTAATGTTAATGTAAAATAAATTAGCTGGCAGGCTGCGCTGCCATGTACCAAAAAGGGAGCAGTCTCAGCTTAATAATAATAACAACCATTTATTTTTTTATTCAATGCTACTCCGTCCCCCGTGAGAAGTATGGGAGCAACGCTGGTTTTTAGACTGCTCCTGATTGGATGACATCACAGTCTGTAGTTTATAATTGTATATAATACTACTATATATACACATATCATGTTTTTTTTAATTACATACAAAAATAAAATACAATACCAAACAATATAAAAATTTAGTTGTTTTTATTAAAAACCTACTCGATTTATCATTGATAAAAATAATGCTGTATAGAAGTGAAACTAGATGACTGTGACGAATACTTACGGAAAACTCGGTCAGTTGGTTTTTCGCACGCAGCCGATGTAGCACAAACAGCACAATACATCGTAAATAATTTAGCCTTGAATTATTGAATATTGAATAGGTATAGCTAATACGATATCGGCATGAAAAATCATTCGATTGAAACAAAAATAAAATATATCAGGTCATTAAATACATCAATAAAATTATGTTATGCTGACACACTTCAATAGCAGCTTTGCTTTTAATTGAGTTTAATGACTTGAGTTCGGGAAGAATATTTTTTTAAATTTTTATTAATTTTTTTCACTACGATATCGATAGCGAAAAGTACGCAGTGTCAAATGTTATAAACAATTATCATGAATTTTCGGGCTGCGTGAATCACTACTTACTAATAGATAATAAATTACAACTTTTGAAATAATTTACTGTTTATATTATTTTGGGACCCTATTTCATGAGTTCATTTTGCTGTTGACTGTACCTATGGTAATATTTTGCAAACTGCGATATCTGTGGAGTTGTAGAAGATCTGCCTCATTTGTTGTTAGAGTGTGTATGTACTCAATCATTGAGATTGTACATGTCCACACATTTTAACATACATTTTCACAATTCGGAATTCTTCAAAGTGTTTTGGCAGTTCCGCATTGCACAGCAGCCAGTTCACATTATAAATTGTTGTATAATATTATTTTTTAGCTTTAGCTAGTATTCAGTATAATTTTACTTCTAATGAATGGTACAAATTACATTACAGGGCTGTCATAGCCGGCAAAACGGATCAAAACCCAAAAAATTATTAAATAAATAATGGTAACACTTAAGCCTACCTCTCTTAATTAAAAAAAATCAAGTCATTTATTTTCATAAATTGAATGAATTCTATAGAGAAAACTTTGTGAGTATCCGCTTGTCAGTACATGGTATGCAGACAGGCACACGCAATGGCTGAGACTTTGTACAATATGTAATGATAGGGATTGTGAGAGTGGTTTCTCCAATTTAATCTAAATAAGATAGCCAATTTCAAAATGGCGGTGGATTTATTCAAAGCACTACCGATAGCCCATTTCCCAGGCTATCCATCTAACTTTGCATACCGTTTCATTTTGATGTCGTCGGATCTGACACTGGTCACGAATCTTACTTTCTAGCTATACAAGGCCTTATCAAGGTGCGTTATATCAGTTCTATGTGCTTTTTTAGGGTTCCGCACCCATAGGGTACAACGGAACTCTATTACTGAGACTTCTTCGTTTGTCTGTCACAAGGCTATATATCAAGAACCGTGATATATAGAGAGTTGCAATTTGAGGGATGATGTACTATTTCGTTTTCCGCAATAACAAATACTAAAAACTCATAATAAATGAATACAAAAGGGGCCTCCCAAACAACAAACCTGATTTTTTTAAAGTTATGCAACGTTGCGCGAGTCCAGTACTTGGATGGGTGACCAGGCGAACTGATATTTTTTACTTTCACATTTTAAAAAACAGTATCATTTTTTTATTGTAAAAGGAATATAAGCTGTTCACGGAACCCTTCTTTTAGTATGAGACATCCTCAAACTTAACAAATTTTATTTGTTTTTGCTGGAATGCTGCAAAAACGTGGGACAAATTTCACTTTCTCAATGAAATACTCGTAGTTACCATTTCATTTAATATTTTTATTTATTTCTTATAACAAAATTTAGTTTTCCATGACGTTTATGCCTTTTCGCTATAAACTCGAATCCTGCTGCACGGTTTAAATTCCATTTCAACTTACATCTAGGGAGATTCATTAAGATGACAAAAGAAAAGTTTTTATATTTGAAAGAGGACAGTAAAATTGCTGTTATACCCCCGACGCAATAAGAGAGATGTGATAAGTTTGACGTGTCTAACAGTCCGCCTGTCTGAGGCATCATAGCTCTCAAATGGATGAAGCTATTTCAGTTTAGTTAGACATAATTTGATGAAATTCGGTGGAGCCGTTTTAAAGTTATGGGAGGCGAATGTGGGGAATAATCACCGAATATCTGCAAGTATACTCGAGTGGGATCTCAAATCGCACCATATGCACATTCCAAAATAATATGATTTTTTACTTTTAAGGTTTAATGGTTAATTTTTTTTTAATTTTATATTTAGATCTTTATTTTAAATTTTTATACAGAAAAAGATTATGACACATCCGTAACCTTCGCACACAGGAGACAGGACTAAAAAGTGAGGTTTATCACTTATTAAAATCATTAAGATTTAGATCCTTGTTGTTATGACGAGTAAATAAGCTTACCCAACGCATACCAGCGATTATAATTCTTGGTCTTTATATTTTCTATTTTGGAGTGGGCTTGGTTCCTCCGGACTCCTTATTAGGTTAGAATCAGGTTAGCCTATTAAATAAAATGTTTTTGTACATAACCTTATTTGACTCTATCTACAAAGGGAGAACAATAAAGTACCTATCATTACCTTAGATGTGGGTATACCATAAATTGTCTTCGTAATTTTGCGGTTTACAAAGTTGAGCTTAAATATGAATAATATCTACGGCCCAATATCATCTTCTTTATTTCAGTCTTACTTTAACCTCATCTTGTGTAGGTGTAGGCTTAAGCACTATTACCTATTATATTATTATAAAAAAATGTATATCTATTATATTAAGTATATCAGATGTTCTACCCGTAACACAAGCTTAGAGCTTACCGCGGGGCTAGATGTTGTTGTGTAGATTGTCCGGAAATATTTATTTATTTATTAAAATAAAACGTGGATCCAATATACTGATCAAAATATACTTTGAAAGCGACAATTTAGAGAATGTTTTTGCTCCGAGTCGCTGTCGATTTACCTTAATAGTTTGTAGTTGTAGTAAATTGAATGTCTGATCGCAGGAAACACCTTAAAAGGTCAATGATACCGGAACCACCCTAAACAACCCCAAAAGATTATAATCCCTCGTAATATTTACGAGTAGTTGACATGCGAAGGGATAATTCACGCATGCTGTTAAATCATAAGTAGGTAAGTACCTAAGTTATGCAGTTTAGTTTTTAATTGATATTAAATTAGCTTGTACTCTCCGGCCTCTACTCACCAAGAGGTTTTATTCTAAATATCTTATCCAACTTCCTACTATACTTTTATAAACGCGAATGTTTGTGAGGGTGTAAGAAAGCGCGTTTGTTACTGTTTCTGCAAACTACATTTTGGATTTTGATGAAACTTCACAATAATGTAGCTTACATATCAGAATAACACATGGGCTACTTATTACCACAAAACTGCATTATTTATTTTATTGTCTCACCGAATCCGAATATTGAATCGAACCTACAAAATACTACCTACTTAAGAATCGGTAGGATTGCTGTACAGGATGTTTGAATGCAGATTTGTTTCTTAAGGAATGTTTCCTTCAGTAAAATGAGCTGGAGAAACTACTTTATATCCCTAATGGATAGAAGAGCCCATCCACTTTTCCATCCCGCATAACACGTTTCGTGTACCTACTGCTACAGATTGAAGCTGCCTGTTTCTGTCTTGCCGTTCAAACACAACAAGGGTCTCTTAAAGACATGAGTAAAAGGACCTTTATGGCTTCCATGCATCATAACATCATAGACCACAGCTTTTTCAATCCAGCACAAAAAATGATTATTAGCGGAAAATTCGTTGTATTCGCGGCAAAATAAAAAAACGGGTAAGATATTTTAGCAAAAAAACATTATTGTACCTAGGTAGTTATTAGACTCCAACATGTATAAAGCCTAAGCCATACTTCTTTGTAAGCCTTAAAAACCTGTTCTAATCACAACCAGTAGACGCATTCTGTAAACTCATTTCGATCCTTACTAAGCTGAATCCGCGGTGAGTTTAAAGTTTTGTATTCTGTAAAACTCGATAGCGCCTGTAGCGCCTCAGTGACGAGCGTTCGAAGTGAGCTCGGTCACTTGAGTGATTTCGAGTTCGGATTCGATTTTTTACAGAATGCGTCTGCAGGTAGGCAGACAGTTGCGTTAATTAAACAAACATGATCTGCGCTTGCGCAAGCTATCGGATGGAACGTCATTGTACAATTCAATTATGGCGTGTGGCGTGTGTTTGACGAGCATTCATTTAAGTTCTTTTAAATGTACCTTTGTAAATGGATGTAAGACTTTTTGAACGTTTTGAACAACATAATAAAAACTTTTTTACTCGACCGCCGAAGAAAGGATAGTAATTTTTATCGAGGGTATGTATGTATAGTGAGTATATGCATGTCCTTTTCTTTTTCACGTCGGAAAGGCTTGATAGATTTTGTCATTAGTGTCAACCCGATGTGTGTGGCGGGGAACATCATTGCAACGCGAAGTATTTGGGCGAAGACGATGCTTGGTGTGGGCGTGACGTAGCTTCTAGAAGAATCTTGTAGTGCGCAACGCGACACAAATCCTCGTTTGCTAATGTAGACAAGAACATCGCGTATACCCGATCAGGATGACCTTAGCGACTTATTAAAAATTTGTCTTGAGATTGAACTAACTTATATAAATAATAACTAAATCTGGACAATCTACACAACATCTAGCCCCGTGGTAAGTTCTCTGTTACGGGTACTAGACAACTGATTATACTTAATAGAATAGACATAGGTATATCGATATTTTTCTTACATATTAAACACCCAGACCAAGGAGAAATTACTTGCAGAACATACAAACACTTGACCCTTCGGCGGGAATCACCCATCGCGCATATACTTAAAACAGACTTGTTTAAGATGAGCACGAAACCTAACAAGGCATATCTCTGGCAGACTTCCTAGTTGTTTTAATCAGAGTAATCCAATAAATAATGGATGCAGTTTTAGAATGGTCATAAAATTTGCACTATCAAACAAACAAGCAAACTATTAATCTTGTTATGCAACAAACATCACACAATTGGTAAAATAAAGCTGTCTCTTTCATATCGTCGCAATCTTATCATACTTGTAATCTCTAAAATATGAGATGGATTAACTTCTCAGTAACAACACTTAAAGAAGACGTCTACCATGTTCTGATTGAAGGTGCCAGGGGCGAGGAATTTAGGAAAAAAAATTGTCATTTAGTAGGACACCCAGCCAGGAGGGCTTTGGAGAGGACAGCATTACAATGCTATCCTCTCCAAAGCCCTCCTGGCTGGGTGTACGTGTATACCGTACCGTGTAGTAAGTAGTGCGCGCGCGCGCAGTAATTGTCGTTTCTCTCAATGATTGTAAGCGCAGTTTTTAGGTTGTATTCATTAATTTTGAACTTTAATATTCATTAATTTTGAACTTTAATTAAGAAATAGTCTTTAAGGGTGACATGTTCACGAAACCCAGTTTAAATAAATAAGTAAAAAAAGCAAAGTTAGGTACTAAAACCTGTAGCTACTAATAAATAAACATGAGTGAGTTGACCCTTGGAAAGCGCTATCTTTGTCCAGCCCACCATGACGTTGCATGTCCGCCATTGTAGCTGAGCAATGAGTCAACACAATCGATTGATGATCCTTTTGTTTGCAGACAACTCTAAAGCAATTAGCCGTTTTTGTGTTGGAGTAGGTGCTTGCCTGATCATTGTTGCGTTGCAGTTTACATTGATTGCCGTGGTAAAGATATTGAAGGCGTATATTTTATTATTGCGTCAAGACCTTCGTCAGGAATTCACTGTCTTGGCACATTGCGTAATTCAAAGCAACAATAACAATCAGAATCAATATTTCGTTCCACAAAAATAAGTTTCCGTAGTGTAGTGGTTATCACGTGTGCTTCACACGCACAAGGCCCCCGGTTCGATCCCGGGCGGAAACATTGCTCTTTTTGCACTTACATATTTAATTCCTGCTCGCAGTGAACAATTTCTCTAGTTCTCTGAATTAAATGGAAGAATCTTGATAATAATACGGAAGAGTTGACAATGTGAGGTATAGAACAAGAGCTAGAAAAGGCGCGGTAATTAATAGAAAGTAGTACAGAAACTAGTATGGTACGGGATCGGATAATTTCTAAATTGACCATTACCTACAACCGAGGAGGTCGGTGACCTGTGATATTGAGAGCTGATAGTACACCATCTTGCTAGGAAATGGCCCAGTTTTGAACGTAGGTTAAACATGCTCCTGTTAGATAGGCTCTAAGGGAGTTTTATAGGTGGGAAATATGGGTGTTTATAATATTTTCGAACTTATTAAGAATATTTTCATATAATGCATAGTAAAATTAACGTAAACATATTATGTTATTCTTATCTTTCCATATGAAATAAGGACGTTCAGTCAGTTAGTCTGTTTGTTTGAATCTTTTGTACTCGTTTTTAGTAACAGATACACATTCTTAAAGAATGTTTATCTAATAATTTTCACCAATGCGATTTGTCTTTAGTGGCATAAGATTAAATATAAATAAAATAAATAAATATAGATACGGGCTAGAAAATTATGATGGGAATGATTTTATCAGTGAATTTAGGAAGATTTGACAGATGGAATGGAACACGAAGGCTCAGACCACATTAGGATTATCAGTCGAACGCGAAAGGAACCCGTATTTTTGGCACCAAATTCAAATGTTAGACACGCTCTGTGGCCTGAATAGATGGTATTTATTTTTTTAGTGATATTAGTTTATACTTGCTTTCGGATTTAACCTATTTTTTCGCGATAAAATAGCCTGTAGTCTTCCTACAAGATATAAAATAATTTATTTCCATTGTTTGATTTTACATATCTGAGAAACGTCAAAAATAAAAAACAAATAACATAAACATATTGAACATAGGTAAGTACGAAATGATAAATAGGAAATAAATTTATTGTATCTGATAGCTCCATAATATTACTTTTTTACGGAAATTCAACTTTTGTAACCGGGCCAGTAGTTCAAACATACTAAATCTTCAGCTTTATAGTATTAATAAAGATTACTTAAATCTTGTCTTAATAACTGCCTCAAAACCCAAAGGAAACATGTGTGCAGGTTCTACAGCATATAACGTTCTATAGAATCGGGGTTAGCTATAAAACAAACCTATAATAATTTTACTGTGCCCATTGCATAAGATTTTAATTGGCAATTAATTTAACTTGCTTAACTTTAGCTTCGAAGGAGGAAATTTTATTGTTATTGTGGTAATATATAGCAATATAAATATATAAAATAGCTAGTTATTAAAGACTTAAATGCATATAAGCTATTTAAAATAGATTTTCTGGCTGAGGGGTTTTCCTACCAAATGAAGTTCCTTTTTCCGAGGAAATAAGGCATTTCTGGGAAAAAAATCGGTCGCCTAATAAACCAAACATCCTAGCTCTATAAGCAAAGAAGTCCCTTTATCTTTACATTCGTATTGAATAAAATTACGTAGCTTCTGACAATAACTCCAAAATGAATTCTTACGCTCGCATTTATAAAATCTTCTATTTCTGGCTTATATAACTGAATTAGCTAAAACACACTATAAACCTATTAAGGCCTGCTTGCGGCGCAAGAGGGTTCGATTCCCGCCAAGGGGTTAAATGTTCGATTGTTTTGCAAGCACTTTTCTCCTCGGTTAAAAATATATATTTATTTATGTATGGATTGTGTCGAACACACTACACGCTCCTTTTCTACATTAATAGCAATAGTTCACTAACTGCTTCAGGCACGATAATTAATTAAACCATAATAAAATGTACTTGAACTTTATAAATAGTTTGTGACCATGTTTTTATTTATTTTATACCTATGGCTTAAACATTGTTAAGAAAATTCTTATAATCAAATTTTGGTTTAAATATCTACAATATCTAGTCATGTTTTTTATGCCTATCTGATGGCATGGTTATCGAATAATAAAAAACCATTAAACGCATACATTTGAGGTCATAGTGTAAAAAAAACGTACCAAAATTAAAAAACGTAAAAAAATTCAATCATTATAAGCTATAACTTGAGTTCCTGTTGCGATAGATTTTTTAATATTTTTTTCAAATGGCTAAGTTCTGTGCTATCGTCTTTTTAATTAATTATCTTTTCATTACTGGACACCCTGTATAGATATTGCAGCATGCACCGTGCCGTAGAGACCAAAAAATATTTTCAACTTTTAAAATACGTTACAACTGCCACGCTTTATCTTCATCAACCAAGTCACCCCAAAAAAACTGACCAACTTCTAAGATTAAGGACATCCAATAATAGGTCACCACGCCACTAATTTGGAGTATTGATGCATCGAAACACGTGCGGGATCAATGAACGATAATCCGATCAAACAAGGCTGAATGCTTATAAACTAATAGAATTAGTAAGGCGCCTTTTAAGGACCACTTGACATGAGTATGAAGAGTAATCATTGATTTAATCGTATTGTTTGGCTTTGAACATTATGAATACTACTTTTAATTATTAAAAGGAGTTACTAGTTAAACGTTATGGACGAATGACTTGATGAAGGCTGCTGGTTCACGGTGGATGCAGGCCGCTTCCAACCGTAGTAACTAAGAAATCTTTGAAAGAGGCCTATGTTCAGCTGTGGAATTCCTACGGCTGAATTTATTATGACGATGAAACATTTTGAACTAAGTATCTAATATGCTGTTAAAAAATGTGTTAAATGTTAATACAACTATACGCCATATATAACGTTTTTGATTATAAGTAATCTGTAAGTTTTATGTGATATATATAAATAAATAAAACTACCTGTATAATTTTCAAATGAATGCAATGCGAAAAATAAATTGTGTTTGGTAACAATTAGCTTATATACCGTAAATATGGGATGTACAAGATACACTCACTGGTAGCACAGAGATGTGACCAAAATAAAAATCGTAACTGTACATTTCATTTTTGCAAATTGTGTTCCTATTTGATGGCGACATGGCCATGAAAGTGTTAAGTGAATTGTATTTTTTTTATTTTTTTTTAGAATCCATGAATGGTGAAAAAATGGAACAGGAATTAAAATTCTAAAGAAAAGAAATTTTGGGGTTTAAAAGCCTACACTGTTATTGACTATTGTAACACAAATTTGGTTTCTGGGCAATGGAAATATATTTTCTAAGGAAAATGTAGCACTAAGCGAATTTTACAATTTTCATCTCAATGTCTATAAAATGTCAGTGTATAAAGTATACAAGCAAAACTAATATACTTTAAGTTTTTTAAATGCCATAATTATGGTGTTCAACTCAGTAACATCTTTTTAAATTTATAACTTTATTTTACTTGACACTGGCAAAGTGATGCTTCAGCACAGAGTCCAATTATAAGAAAATTTACCTTTAAGTTTCTGCACTCTGGATAAGGATCAACATTACAAAACAACTTACAAAATTTAAATAAAAAATAGCTTACAAAACTTTAAAGTATCTGAATGACACTGTCAACACTGACACTGCAAGTCAACAAAATATAAAAAAAAACTTAAAAGTTCAGTTCTTATTATTGGCATCGCGCTTGCCGCTTTATGACAAGCTAGTGCTGGTGTTTCAGTTTTTTTTATATTTTTGAATACAGTCATTATAAAGGAAATGTGAATGGGTTACAACATATTCCTCCCCACTTTTTCATCCTAAATCTTCTCAAAATATAGATTTTATTGAGTTGTTAACAGGAGAGTCAATTGGAATGGACTTATGACCATTCTAACATAAAGGTAATCCAACAAATTTAATATATCATTCTAAGATCATGTTCTTGGAAGGTTACAGGATAGGTGCAGGATAGACAGCATTGGGGTTGGGATCTGAAAGAAAATAGGACTATAAACATATGGCATAGCGGAATTCACTGACTAATATCTTACAATATATTCCTTGATAAGTTTATATTTTTCTTTCCACATTAAAGGGACTGGTATTGCTTGTGAATATTGTACGGAATACAACCAGTTTAATAATAGTATGTAGTAATAATTCACACATTCACAGTACCAGACTTGACAGACCAAACCAAGTACCATAGCAAGGGCCTAACGCTACGAAAAATAAAAGATAAATTTCTAAGGACAAAACATGCTTAATTTAAAAAATTGTATTTTTCTTTAATGTACGAAACATAAAGTCGTAAATTAACTGGTGGTATGAAGAACTTATGCAAGCTTTTAAAGAAATGTCAATTAAAAGGTAGATTTATGCCTGCTATCCTGGCTATTGTACTGTACTTAATCAAAACAGTAGGTATAAAACTGACTTTAATTACTACTACTAACTAACTGAGTTGCTGAGTAAATAAACTCAACACAATTATTGTACCTAAACAACGAGTAAGATTGTATGACACATACCTACATCTATTACAAAATCAAGGTTAGCCAAATGCAATACTGTGCGAGCGAGGCTTTAGTAAGCAAGAAATGCATTTTAGTTTTTCAAATTAACTTATTCGCGTCAACTTGCAAAACTTTGAAAAGGCGACAGGCTCACTACATAAGTGTAACGGTTCTAAACATAAAGTCATTTATTCTTGCACTTTGCAAAGTTCAGTTCACTGCAGCTGTATTATTTTTTGCAATAAAAAGTAAACAACTTACCGGCAGCAGGTGGTTTTGGCAAAGCCACGCTTCTTCGGTGATTGATCACAAACCACAAACAAATCAACACAATCACAAACAATAAAGATTTCACTTAAAAAACCCAGAAACAATTTTTACCCAGTTTCGAAAACAAAAGTGCATCAAGTTCCAAAATCGAAACAAAAACTACTTCTGTCGGATAGTCGGATCAAACCAACCAAACTCTTCGCAGAGATAATATAATACACGCTTTTGCGTGTTGCAGTCAAATTCAAAATTGAAGCACACGTAAATAGGGTATATTTTACCTTGAAGAAGAAGTACCAAAAGGTACATACTAGCGCCATCTTATCTTACCATTGTTTTTGATACTAAAATGAAACGTTTCGGTTTACGCATTACGAAAAGCTAGTCCTTGTTTTTGATTTCTTGACATTATGTGGGCCGAGATGCATGTTAATTCAAACAACTTTATGGACTGGTTAAGTTTCATCTTTTATTTTCTACAAACTATTTCATATAACTATAACTTAGCCAAGTTGTGTTTTGGGCGCGTTGAAAGTGCGCTTCCGTGATTGTTTCTTGCGCGAAAGTTGAATCTGTTCAAGTTGTTTGTTGACTTCTGCCCAAATCTGGGTTTGGTCCTCTATTGGGATGGTTTTTCTGTAAAAATAATTTTATTTATATATTTCACATATATATCTTACGTGTAGTTATTTTATTATAATTATTCTTAGCAATGTTCTTTATATTTCTTATCAACCCCTGTAAT
Organism: Gymnoscelis rufifasciata; assembly: GCA_929108375.1. Classification (NCBI taxonomy): domain Eukaryota; kingdom Metazoa; phylum Arthropoda; class Insecta; order Lepidoptera; family Geometridae; genus Gymnoscelis; species Gymnoscelis rufifasciata. The sequence goes on along the minus strand of OV815321.1, from coordinate 9,080,655 downwards.
ATAGCTCTTAATTAGAATTATCTACCTGTACTGCTTCATCAAGTCATATTTTTCCCACGGTGTTGCCCTCAATACCCGACGAATTCTATCTTTTTCCTTTAGATATTCTTCAATGTTTGATATTCCTTGAAGCTCCTGGCGTTCCCATCTCTCCAGCCATGGTCTAGGCTTTAACGTGACCTGTTAGAAAAAAAAACAAATGAAGAAATATACATATAATAAAAATTATTATAATAAGCTAATTTTATTAAACAAAATATCTCAAATATGTTACCGAGAGTAGTATTTACCTGAATTGGATTTACAGGCACTGGGGCACCTTCTGGTAACATTTCAGGTTCCATATCAAAGGGGAAAGTGCTGTACTCTGGCAGAGCATCTCTCAAGTAAAACAGCTTGTCATCAAGACGCTTCTCTAATCGCAGCACCTGGATCTGCTGAAGTGTGGGGTCATAGAGGTCATATCTGACCTGAAAGTTATAATTATTAAAAAAATTTTATATTTGAATACAACATTTTATTTCTCTATTTACTAGAGAAAGAGTATGGTACTAAAATTGATTAAATAATAAATAATAATAATAATTATTTATTTAAAATAAATAGTTATTTTACAAGAACAAGTGGCAAGCTACAGTCCGAAAGAAGATCATGCCACAAATAGGGTATCACGACCCTCAGTAATGAGGAAATCGACGCGCGGAGGAGGAGGAGTATTATATTGAATGAACTCACCTAATTAATAATTACATCGTCTTCCTGTTATACCGGACTAAGTAGAGCTTAAATTTTATACAGAAAAAGATTAAGACACATCCATAACCTTTGAATGCAGGTTGTTTGATGTGTTAGTTATTATTATAAACTTTGTATATCTATAGCCCACTATAGTACAAGCTCTGCTTAATGATTTTTGAAAGTGATAAACGTCACTTGGTTTAACTATATTAAATTTTATGCAGTAAAAGATTGAGACATATCCATAACCATCCTATATATCCATATCCTGCATTCAAAGGTTATGGATGTGTCTTAATCTTTTTCTGTATATAATTTAAGCTCTACTTAGTCTGGTATAACAGGAAGACGATGTAATTATTAATTAGGTGAGTTCATTCGATATAATACTCCTCCTCCTCCGTGCATCGATTTCCTCATTACTGAGGGTCGTGATACCCTATTTGTGGCATGATCTTCTTTCCGACTGTAGCTTGCCACTTGTTCCTCTCCTAATACTAATAGATACTATTTGTAAATACCTCAACACCTTGATGATCAACTACATTTCTAAGTGTGAATTCAGCTCTCAAGCCACAACCCTTCCTTTCAATGCAGATGCCAACAAATCTATTGCTTTTCCCCTGTGCATGTGGATCAGCTATTGTTACAGCCAACACCGACCCTGTATACAGAATTATTATATAATCATTTGTTCATTCTAAATCTAGTATATTCTAAATTCCATAAAAGTAAATGATATTCATTGAAAAGTTTGAGATAATGGTCTTGCCTGTTTTTTATTACAGGCATATAAATATTGCAGGATAATCCACACAATTACATCTTGCCCCGTGTTAAGCTTTAAGCTTGTATAATGGGTACCAGATTATCTGATATATACTTAATATAATAGACATACTTAGGTATATAGATACATACATATGTATACTTATTAAACACCCAGACCAAGGAGAAAGAGCTTGCATTTTTTTTATGTTAAGTTAATTAAAGGCATTCATAACTTATGGACAAAAAATGTAGTTTTGATACTTACCAACATAAAACTCAGGAATTTCAATTTGGTTTCTTCTTTTTAACATATCAATTCGCTCCAATTTCTCCCGTAGGGAGTTTCTCCAGTCCGGGTTCGGGTCGGGAAGAAATTCTGGGAAGGCATGTCTATATTCCAATAGTGGATTGGTCGGCTTGGGCCCACGACGACGCCTCGCTTTAACGGGCTCAAGTTCCTTACTTTCTTCAGGTACTTCAGCTTTTTCCACTACCGTAGATAACAGACGACAATCTAGAAATAACACACAACATTATAGATGTTAGATTGAAGGAAAAGTTTAGGGACAAATTAAAATGTTATTCTAACCTCGACGAATAAACCATTTTGAAGCAAACAGTAAACTTTCTGATGTTTTCCAAATTGCCATTGACATATTGAAACTAATTTTAGCGGCAAGCCTTCATAGATTAAATTGCAGGGAGAAGATAGCTCGAATACTGAAAAATTATATTATTAAAATTCCAGCCTCAAAATGAAAACACCAGATAGGGACAGCAGCTGATTGGTTGTATTGAAGGTTTTGAGTTGAGAACTTTTAAGTTTGATTGTCAGTGTCAAAAATAAGAGCTTCATTCATTAGGGTGGTCATCTCACTCCGGATTGCTTCGACTACTAGCCAGAATTTTGAGCTTTGTTTGTGCGATTCATTCTTCTTCTTTTAATAGATGGCGTCCGTGACTGGCTGTGCGATTCATGAAATCATGCCAAGCATGACAGTACTAAATTGTCAAAGTCAAATAAAATCGGAACAACGAAACGAAACAAATCGATTGTTTTTTCAACACAAAATCATAGTGCTAATCAAAAGTTTCCGAATTCCAGTGATAATCATGTCCTCCATCATGCAGAAATGTAATGACGACAACATTCCACTAGCCGACGACGATCCTCAAGTGATTATAAATGACGACTTAGACCACAATCGCCTGAACCATGGGCGATCGATGGATTCTCTACCAAGTTCTTATACGGGGTCTTCTAGCCCTGGACTGAATGGGCCAGCTAGTTTTGAGCCAGACTCTGGTATAGACGAGCAAGAAGAAAAGGCTCGTTTGATATCTCAAGTGCTGGAGCTGCAGAACACACTTGATGGTAAGCTCTCAATTCCAGTAATTATGTATAACAATGTACCTAGTTGGCGTGTTCTCGGTTCTATGTTCGAAACAGGAAGCAACACTTAGTCTTTGTTTCGAGCATGTCTAATTCACTTTCATGTTTTTGCCAAGCATAATTAAAAATTTGGCCTAGCTCGTAACAGTAATACCAAACATTTAATTGCCAATATTTTATCACAGGAAGTGTTTGAAATCCTTTAGTTTAAACTAAACCTAAACCTTAAGGTCTTGACTGTATCTCTGAATTATGTGCATTTTTATTCTTTTCCAGATCTTTCACAAAGGGTTGACTCTGTAAAAGAAGAAAACTTGAAGCTTAGATCTGAAAACCAAGTTCTTGGTCAGTACATTGAAAATCTGATGTCTGCATCATCTGTTTTCCAATCTACTGCCGCAACCAATGTACATAAAAAATAAATATAATAGACATAAGAGACACTTCAATATACTCTCAATATAGCTTTTTTAACTATCTCATTATGAAAATTGCTAAAGCTCTCTCTGTGACCTATATATTCAGAGTTGTAACATAAAAATGAAATAAGTTGAGATTGTAAACTATTGTTTATTGATTTTATTAATTTTAAAATTAGAATAATGTATGCACTTTGTGGTTTTTAACTACAGTCTTTCATTGTAGGCTTTCATTAAATAATTTGTTTATTGTATTGACTCCAGCTTTTAAAATAAATGACATTCCTACTACCGGGTAAAACGGGGTGGATAGAATTCAAGGGGTGAATGGAAATGAAACCAAAAAAGTTTTTTTCTGGCAATTATTAACAAACATTTTCTAATAGAAACGCCAAATTCTACTTTTTTGTAAACTACAATATTTTTTTCTTGACATGGCGAGACTGATTTGCTGTTAAGGTTAGAAGTTTAAAAATAAAAACACGTTGAAAGTGAGTCGTCGTGAGACGTTAATTTGTGGTCCTCAAAACTTTATCAATATCTCTTTAGTAAAACGAATTCTTGTAAAATTCAAAGTTGTGGTGTAGTTGGCAGTTCATCGTGGTTCATTTTAATGTAAAGGTAAGTAAAATTATGTTGTATAATTAAATTAAGGGCTAAAATTGTAAACCAAGTCAATTTTATTCAAACTTTGGGGTTAATAGAAATGCCAAAGAGGCGAACAGATACGTAGTATGGGGTCAATAGATATGAAGTACGGGGCTAATAGAAACGGGATAGGTTTTAATAGAAATAAGAAGGGGGTGTATAGAAAATTATGTGCTAGGGCTGCCACCAAAATATTATTAGGTAGGTACATCATTTTTCATAGAATTCAACTGTGTGGTTGTCTGTGGCCTCCTAAACGAATGGACACCTATTGGTGCGGTTTTTTGTGTTCAAAAGCTGACGATATTTTATATATTAGTTATAATTTATGAATATTCGTTCAGGCGTTCAACAACTTATTTTTGGAAAGTGACAGCCCTGACGATTTTTTCGATTCACCCCATATGACGCTTCTTTTGACCCCAATTGCGGGTAAATAGAAATCTAACATATTTTTACATTTTACGATAAAATCAAAGCATTATCTATATATTTTCATGATAGGATAGTATTAATTGAACTTCGAGACATAATAAAAAACACTATTATGATAGCCAATCATACAAAAATCAATGGAGAAATAAAAACAAACTTCAAAACCATGTCTATCCACCCCGTTTTACGGTATTTATTTAATAACATTGTGTAATTATGTCAATACAGTGCTCTCTAGGCTCCTTTAAAGTATTTTAGGTTTAATTTATTAGACAAATTAAGTTTATAGCTTTATAAATAAATGTTTTCATAAAAATGTTGTCCAAAAGGGTTATTTTTTCCTAATAAGTACTCATCATTACTACAGGCCATGATTTGTTTATTCACCCCATTTTTAAACCAATGATTATTATTATTAAATACTTCATATAAACATAAACATCGGTCAAATTGGTGGTCTTAATGCCTAGATATTTCTACATGCCAAGCTCTATTGGTTGCTAACATTTTTGGTGTACATTAATACCCACTGTAAAATATATTGCTATTATTTAATGACCCATACTAAATTGAAAGCAGATAAAATGGGAACTCATGGTTATTCAATTTATAAAACTATTATATTAGGGTATTTGAAATATTACAATAATATATTAACGTTACATACTAGAAGTAGCTCTTTTTGTGAAAAAAAAACCCAATGCTTTTTAGACGTCTGAATGACACTGTAACACGCAACAGACGTGACAAGGACAGACTGCTTATGCCTAGTCACAAGAGTGTTGTCTGCATAGCACCCAAGGTGTACAACAAAATACCAAAAGACATTAAAGCTTTAGAAGAAAAAAAGTTTAAATACAAATTGAATCAATGATTAATTAGTAAGTGTTATTATAATTTGCCGTGTTGGCTAAGTGGGAGGACACTCGACTTTCATTCCGAAGGTCGTGGGTTCAAACCCCGCCACGCACCTCTGGATTTTTCTTCTTGAGAAATTTATGTGCGCTTTAAACACGTGCTTTAACGGTGAAGGCAAACATCGTGAGGAAACCGGCATGTTCTGAGAACTTTAAAAAAAAGAGTTTGAAGGACATGTGACATTCACCAACCCGCACTTGGCCAGCGTGGTGAATTAAGGCCTAATCTCTCTCGTCAAGAGAGAAGTCCCTGTGTCCCAGCAGTGGGAACGTTAATAGGGTGATGATGATGATGATGATGATTATAATTTGAATGATTTTTTAATGGACATATTAACACGTTGACTGTCCCGCCTATTTTAAGAAATTTTCTGGTACGTCCATTTGTTTTTTTTTTATAAACTACTTTATTTTATGATCAAAAGAAGGCCTGATACGTTGATCACCGCGTAATTATACAGCAGGCCTGAATTTCAGCGTGAATTACATGTAATGCATGGACGTCTCAAGTTAATTTTTGTGATCGTCTTTTGACAGACTCAGTGGGCTTGCGGCGCGGATTCGATTTCCTATAAGGGTTCAGTTTTTGTAGGTACATAATTCTGCACTACCCTGTTCCCTTACAGGGTGTTCCTAATGATAATTTCATCAATATTATACATATATACTAGCTGAACCGTGCCGGCTTTACTCTGATGCGAAAACCTGTTTCTTTAATTACTCTGCCTATTGCAGAATAGCGCATAAAGTTCCGTTCAGTAGTTTTTGAGTTTATACAGAACATTGAGACAGTCAGACGCGGCGGGGGACAGCTTAAATATAAATAGCACTTAAGTTACTTTTATACATAAAACACAATTCGCGGTTTTAATTTGGCTCTGACATAGCAGTTTTCCCAGTAAAGGACAAAAGCTACTTTTTACCAGGGGAAATTCTACTACGCGGGCAAAGCCGCTGGGCACAGCTTGCTAGGTAGCTAGTAAGTTCATATGACAAAACTCATAGGTACATACTATTCATCAGCTGAGCATGCATCATTATGCGTCACTTTACCGACAAAATGACGTCACAGAAATTGGCGCGATTCCTGTAAGAATGCTTTGCTCGTGCAAAAATGCACGCAATCACATGAAATATAACAGTGACCGCGTGTTAAACGCGTGAGCGATGAGTGACGCGATCTGTCTGAATGCTAAGTAGCTACCCACCTACATAAGATTGTCCTCACTTCTTTGCCTGCATTAGTTACATATTTTATCCAGTACATTTTTCAATATAGTCTATGTTGACATAATGTTATGTCACGTAAGTTGCTTTTAGATGAGTTCCTATATAAAATATGGACATAGGTACTTCCGCTGTGCAGGACTAAACAGCCAGAACGGACCCCTTTAGACTTCAATAGGTACCTATACCTACCGCCTCAATTAGGTATTTATTAAATGTCTAGCAAATAGTCTATTCTTTTATAGTCAAAGGTTTCGTTTCCGCCCATTTACTAGTTAGATTCCATTCACTCTATATACCTATAATATAGGTAACTTCTTTTAACCCCCGACTAAAAATGAGGGGTGTTATGAGTTTGACGTGTCTGTCTGTCTGGGATATATATAATTTTTTTGCAGTCAATCCTATATCACCGTGTTCACAATAAAACAGTGCATAAGCTAATATATTTTTTTTCTATTATCACAATAAGTAAAAGCAACTGGTACCTGTCGACATACCTGTTTATACATGTCAACCCTGTAGTTCGACCAGGTAAATAATAGTCAACCCTATATCTGCACATTCTATTATGTTTTATACTTTAGGTCCAGTATAAAATTGTCTTATTATCTTCATGTTGCAATATTTAATGAAAAATTATTTTTATCATCATCTTCCTGACCTTATCCCACATCACGTGGGGTCGGCACAACATGTTTTCTCCTTCCATTTCCCTCTATCACCCGTCATCTTAACACTCACCTCTTTCTTACACATATCATCTTTCACACAGTCCATCCATCTTTTCTTCGGCCTACCTCTTCTCACATATATCCATCTACATTCATATCTAACGCTCTTCTCTATTTTTTACCTATATAATTAAAAATATTCTGTACAGGATTTTAGGTTAGTCAACCCATTTTTAATATATGTATTTTCTAATATATATGTATATATATATGTATTTTCTATTAATTAAAAACTATTTCTATTACTAAAAATAAGTTTGATTCTATTATCAAATCAACCCGGCGAATGTCGATGTAGGTTCGGATCTTCTAATAATATAAGCTTTCTAATTTTAGTTTTAAACTCAAATTAAGGACTGTAGTAGATAGATGAGTGAGGTGATGATGATGATCACTTTCATCACGCTTGATTTTATACGAACGAACCTTAGAGTTTCCAATTCGAACCCTTTTCCGTCACGTGAACAGCCATGACTCCTCCTTGTCATGGCTGTTCAGGACACAGTTCAGGATTCATTCTGTAATTAGGATCAGCAGGCAATTACGATGCTTAGGATAAAATAATGGCAACATTTTCACTGTGTAGGTGTTTCTTTCTTACAAGTTAATATTAATAGCAGCCGTCTCCGTATTCAGTAGTTCTGAGAATCGGCTACTATCTATTTTGTCATTTTGCAAAACAACGTTTGCTGGGGTCAGTTAGTATACTTATTAAATATAAGTACCTACTTTAAACTACTACTATACTAGCCGTACGTAGCCCGTGAAGCTGAAGAAAAGAAAGAGCGGAGCGGTTTATTTTATTCGTACGACTTCGGTTCATTTCGTGTCTTCGAATCGCCTTGGTTCGGGTTCGTTCGTTCGTTCAAGTCCGTTCAGCGTTCAAGCGTTCACTCACTCACGTTCAGTCGATTTTTGACAATTGGAGTGAGAGCACGCTGGTTTTTATTTTTGTGATAGATTTATGTGCAATAATGCCGAAAAAGCTGAAAGTTGTGGTTAAATCTTTGTTCGGACACGAGATCCGCAAAGACATTGGCTTAGAAAATCTCAAATCGCTTAAACTGGAGGACGCATGGCCGTTTATACGAGACGAAATAGAAATCGAAATTGGTGGCAGTCAATTCGTTTGTATTCCGCATATTACCGAAGCGGATTTGTATAATTGCACGTCGCTTTTTGTGCAAAATGACAAGGAAACTAACGGTAAAATGTTCACGCCGCTCGGAGAGCTCAGTAAAAATATTAATCGTAAGAAGTCAGACGCGGAATTGGTGAAATTGTTAGACACATCCGACTTTCAGGACGACGATTTCAAGTTTCCTCATGAGAGTGTTAAGGTGAGTGTGGTTACGTATACGTGGAGAGCCTTAGAATTATTACTATTATGTTTTCTTTAAAACCTACGAAAGTCACTGATATTATAATATTGATATTGATGAGATATTGATTTATGTTGATATTAGAACTTTATGGAGGAGTAATCTCATCAAAATCTACACAATTTATCACAAAAATGTATCATTAAAGCTTAGATGAAATTCCCCTTAGTTTTTGCTTACCTTTTATAACCTTCAAAGTGATCATGCCGCTGTTTGCTGACTGTAAATGTTTATTATGTGACCTTGACCTCTTTATACCAGGACATTGCTGTGCTGTGAGTAAAAGATCATGATAACAGTGATAGTTTTACTAAATAGAATCTAGAAAGGCTGTATACCTAGTTCCTATTGTGCAGGACGTAGGCAATTGTGTGGGAGGTGCTTATTAATTGCCTTATTATCCTCCTGGGAGCATAAAGGTTATATTACACAATGATTATATTAATTAAATAAGTACCATTCCATTTAATCATTTGTATTTCAAGCACTAAGCTTCAGCTTGTTTTCATTAAAATATACATATATGTAAAATAAGTTTAGAGAGCTTCAAACCCTAGAGCAACGGTCAGCAACAGGCGGACCGCGGTCCGTTTGCGGACCGCGAAAGGTTGAACCTCGGACCGCCAAATATTTTAATGTTGGTATAAATACGTAATATTTTTGAACCAATCTAACTTAGTACCTACCTAATCTAATTAATCTGTTTTACAACATCGACATCGATCAAAAACATCGCGCCGCCGGCGCCGCGCCGCCGAGCCATCACTTCAAATGGAAATAATCGATCTGCAAGAAGATGTGTCTTTGCAAATATATAAAAAGGTGTCAACTGAAGAATTTTGGGTCAAACATGTCCAAGAAAAATATGAAAATTGCATAAAACTTGCTATCAATTTGGCCACTATGTTTGGCTCGACATACATATGCAAAACATCTTTTACAAAAATGAATTTTTTGAAATACATACAAATATCGTTCCAGAATAAAAGACACAATCTTCGAATTAGCTGTTCTTCACGAGAACCAAACTATAAAAACCTGGCTCAGGACCGCCGTTGCAATTTTTCTCACTAATTTTAGGTAATAAAAAGCTGTACTTAATTATTATCAGTTGTATTTTTTTCTGGACCTTTTAAAAATTTTCGAGCAATATCCGGACCCTACATAAAACTACTTCCCGACCCCTGCCCTAGAGTTTAATTTACATATAACTTAAATACAGAGATTAATAAGTAGATAATTTGAAATAGTTTTCAATAATAATCTTTTTTTAACTGTAGTCTAAATTCTATTTAGAATCTAATAAGTAAATATAGTAAATATTTTGCAGTAATTATTAAAATCTAGTAATATCTGTTAAAGTGCTATGTATTAAATTATTTAAGCCTGTCTTAGATTCCTTTTATCTTGTTTACCAATTTTATTATAGGTACACATGTTTTATCTTTTATCATTATGGATAAGTCTAAGAGGTGTGGTTTATTTGTTGATTGCAACTGGTTTTATTTGTTACAATAAAGCAATAAACTGAAGTTGCTACCGACTTAAGCCTCTGTAATATTCTGATACGTTTTTAAGTATTATCATTTAGATACAAGCCTATAAACAATGATAGACTCTCAGCTAGTGAGATCTTGATTATATTCATTGATAGGGTCATAGTGACGCAATTCTGAGTGATTTGATAAATTCTTCTATACTTACATTAACCATTATGTCTTGCAAGAGGTGCATGGTTTATGCAATCGCTCAAACTATTCCGTGGTCCGAAACGTCAGAATTTAACATACTTTTAGTTTCAATTCAATTCCTTATCATTGTACTCTGCGTTTGAAGCGTCAGTTTGCCAGTGTCGAGTTAAATAAAATTATAAAGTGAAAAAGATGGTACTCAGTTGAACGCCATTATGCGTCACCCCAACACATTCTTTTAGTTATACCGTGTCTTTGACCGTCTGACGTATAATGTCAAAATGGCTTCATAGAATGTCAAAGTTGCGGACGTGCGACCAGTTTTGCTTTTCCCCGTCCATGACAACATGATCTTCCGATTCTACGAATATGTAGATATTCCGTCTACTTGATACATCATTTTGGATGTAGGATAAATAAAACACAAGGCTTTCATAAGCAGGAGGACTCGTGAATTATTAGCCGAAGTCATAAGTCTCGTGCGGTGGCCTGGTGGCTAATACATACATATATCTAAGCTTTTTAACCCCCGACCGAAAAAGAGGGGTGTTATAAGTTTGACGTGTCTGTCTGTCTGTCTGTCTGTGTGTCTGTCTGTCTGTCTGTCTGTGGCACCATAGCTCCCGAACGGATGGAGCGATTTCAATTTAGTTTTTTTTGTGTGATAGGTGAGTCTGGCGCGAGTGTTCTTAGACATGTTTCATGAAAATCAGTTGTGCCGTTTAAAAGTTATGGGGGTCAGAGTGGGTAAGGAAAACCGAAAATCTGCAAATATACTAGTGTGGGGTATCAAATGAAATCGCATCGCGTCCACATTACCATAATATTATGTTGTTTTACGTTTAAGGAAATTAAGGCATTGAAATCGGGGGTTTTTCTTAAATTTAAATTTAGATTTATTATTAATAGCGAAAGTTTGACTGAACCCCTAAACATTCTTCTGGAGCTCTGTAATATTTCGCTGTCGAGAATTACCATAACAACAGATAGGTATAAGTTGTATGTTGGCAATTCTGAGTATTTATAATTTCCCTTTTTAACCCCCGACTAAAAAAGAGGGGTGTTATAAGTTTGACGTGTCTGTCTGTCTGTGTCTGTCTGTGTCACCATAGCTCCCGAACGGATGGAGCGATTTCAATTTAGTTTTTTTTGTATGAAAGGTGAGTTTTGCGCGAGTGTTCTTAGACATGTTTCATGAAAATCGGTTGGGCCGTTTAAAAGTTATGGGGGTGAGAGTGGGGAAGCAAAATCGAAATTCTGCAAATATACAAGTGTGGGGTATCAAATGAAAACGCATCGCGTCCACATTACATAATATTATGTTGTTTTACATTTAAGGAAATTAAGGCATTGGAATCGGGGGTTTTTCTTAAATTTTAAATTTAGATTTTAATGTTTAAACTTTTATTTAAGCGTTGAGCCCGAAACACTACAGCCGGCGCACTGATCTGTTTGTAAATAAACCCGATCGACCTATTTATAAATCGATGCGTAGACGAATAAATCAACTCGATTGGAATAATTAGCTACACGGGTTCAATGTGTTACCTGTTTTCCGTCAAAACGCATTCCTTTCCATCTTGAATTGGTTCTAATTCTGGCTACATAAAGACTGAAAGATAATTAATTATTATACAACTTTCAGCATCCCACGGTGCTAACCGCGTTGTAATAGGTTTCGCAACAGAGTGGACTTATTTTTTTTCTCCACAATTTTACACTGTTTGTTGTAAAACAAAGATTTCCAAGAAGTCTAACATTCCCGCGTCTGATTCCGATAAATGATATCTCCGAGTGTATAAATAAATAAATAAATAAATATTACCGTACAATCCACAAAACAAAATCTAGCCCCGCGGTTAGCTGTAAGCTTGTGTTACGGGTACTAGAAATCTGATATACATACTTAATATAATAGATATACAAGATATTTTTTAGTATACATATTTAACTTGCTTCTACCTCTCTCTCCCTCTTTTGGGTTGGGTTCCTGTAAAATATGTCTACCGTTTCTAGAGTTTAAACGACATTTCTGTATATTCGTAGATCACCCTTCAAGATGAAGCCATCAAGAATAAAGTACGAGTGATCATGGTGAATTTCACCAGGCACTCTCTACCTAAGCATAAAGATCCGGTTAACAACATCTATCTGGATGTAGAAAATATCAAAGGTAAGCATTATTTAGCCTAGAATTTGGCTTAAACCAATTCTAGTATAAATAAAACTAGGTTTACTTCAAAAGTTACAGATTGAAAGAATCTTCCACAGTTGCTATTATTTCCGCGATTAAAGTAAAAACTATTTATTATTTTGTTTATATAATGGTTGTTAAAGTTGATAATATTGTTAGGTATGGTTAGCATTTCTGTAGAGATTTATTACATTAGGTTATCTCATTTTTTTAAATACTTTAGTTTGCATTTTTCAATGAAAACCCCTTTGTATGCAAAGGTTGTTGGTGTTGGAATGCGCATTTATACTTAATAAAATAGGAATAATAGGATTAAATTCCCGTTCATTCAAAATGCATTTCTAAAACATTATATCCATTCCAGAACTGAAAGGCAAGAAGTCGGTGTACATGATCACGAAGGTCCTTATGGCTAAGACGATAGAGTTCAGAGTGACGCGAGGGACGTCCTCCAGAATCTTCCATTTGGGCAACGCGTCGCCTCTCGTCTTTGCGCTCGAAGAGTTCAGGATTGCTGCTGACGGGAAACTCATTGCAAAGGTAAGGAAACTCATTTCTTAATAGAGTCGATGACAAAAATAAAATATTTGTCCGTTATCTAAGTACATTACTTAAAAAATTGTACTTGTATTTTTTTATTTTTTTCTGGCAAACTTAAAATCAAGAAGTTCAATGCGTCGTGCAGTGTAGTTTCGCTCGACCTAATGTTTTCGTGCTAGTTAAGCTCAAGAAAGGTCACGAGTTCACGTAAAGATTTAATTGGTCTTAAAGACTGCATCTTACGAAATTACTTCTTCAGAACGCTTTGGGGAAAAATGCAAATTGGGGGCCTTTTGAGAGCAAAGCAGTGTAGATAATGTTGTAAGAAACAAAACAATTAGGTATATAAGTACGCATTTTTATGTCTTAGGTTCTTTCCTCGTTACAAATATTGTGTTAATCCCAGGAAATACTAAACTGTTTTGAAAAATGTTTTTCCCTCTATAGCCTACTTACTTACGTACTTCTACAAAAATTACAAATTTAAGAAAGAAAGAAATAGTTGCCGCTTGCAAAGCTGATTATTTCGTTAGAATAGAAAACTACAAGCAACTTTAATTCACTCGACTAGGGACGGAAGACAACGATGATCTCTTGCTGAACCAAAACGCAACTTCCTGTTCGTAAGTCACGGTTATAGTTAAGTAACGTGTTTTGGCATTACATGGAATCGTGCGTTTTTTATTATAGTGAAGTGTTCGAACGCCCAATAACACTTCTGGCTAGATAAGCGAGAAATTTGGAAAAAGTGATGGAAAGTGGAAAGTGATGTATTATGTTGCAATGTTTAGGTAACGTAAACAACGCAGATGAGTAGTGCGAGATGATTTATAGAACAGAGATAGGTAATAGTTGTGTTATATTGGTACTTAAAAATATTTGTGACAAACTGTACCGGCCGGCGTTGCCCGATTTTATGGGTTTTCCCCGCGGGTACAACGAATTAATTTCCCGCGGTAGAAAGTATCCTAATAGCCTTTAACACTGAAATATCTTTTCAAATAAGACCAGAGTAGTTCCTGACATTAACGCGATCAATTAAACAAACTCTTCACCTTTATAATATTAGAATAAAATATAATTACAACCTACATTAAAATAACCTTAAATGTATTTAAAGTCTTATGCAAACAATAACTACTTTCTACTATCACTCGTCAATAAAACAACTGGCACATATTTCGTGCTACTAATTTTATTTCTATGATTTGGAATGTACTCGGAACTAACGCAGTTTTTCACGCGTATTAAAATACTTACCTAAAAACTGTGTGAATGATCTGAACAGCTAAGGTGACTCGTCCTTTCACGTGATCATCATGCGTTTAATTAACATGCACGTACAGAATGCTTAGCACATGTTCAGTTAGACTCCCATCTGCTTTGTGTTAAAAATATTTTCCTCTTAAAAATATTGTCTGGAAGAAGTAAGTATGATGGATTATTATTGCATTTTGCCATGAAACTTAATTAATTTGAATTTTACAACTGTTAATGAGATATTTTATGAAAATTTGCCATTGTAATAAGTAGTTATGTTATGTTCAATTGTTTTTAAAGTGGATTGTAAATTTCGTTAATTATTATGATATTTTACTACATATCTTCGATTTTTTTATTTTAAGAATCTCTATTAAAAAATGCCCCACCAGGCTAGATTTAATTTTTTTTTAAATGTCAAGTAAATTGTTGTTTAGTAAATGTTGTTAACAACAATATCAAGCCTGTTTATATTTCTAGAAACTATTTTTCAGTTATTAATAATTCTCACTCTCAAAGTCAAAACGTTTATTTCCTTAGAAGCACATAGCCTACATGGACAGGTCAACTTAAAATTAATAAAACTAAATTGCTTAAATAACAAATATCAAGGAAATAACATTGTCTTGACAGTTCGCTTCAATGTTTTATACTGAGTTGAGAAGCGAATAGAACAACACAGCTTTAACAGTTATTACAATTTTGTAGTTATTACAATTTTGGAGTTCTTATTTATAGGTAACTATTATAAGTTTAACATTTACAATATCTCAATTTGTTACAATAAGTAATAATTCTACTCGTATGTTTGGAATTTACTTGATTCAATTTAAAGCGCGGTTCAAACAACTGACTTAAGTTTCAATTTCATTGTCCATTTGAATTTCAAATGAAAGCTAATGAGGAAATACCAATGTCAAGGTTATTTGCTTGTTACTAGAAACAGGGGAAATGTTGACGAGTGAGTTTAACGCTGCGTTTACACGGGCGTCGTGTCATACTCTGTCGAATTCTTTGTTGGATCCCGGCAGTGGCAACAGTATTGCAATGCTAGAGATCCGATTAATCGAATGCTCTCGTGAACTCGCATTGAAATACTATTGCAACTGACACAAAACCAAATTTGACAGAGTAAAACACGACTCCGTTTGAACGCAGCCTTACTTGATTATCGTTTGAATTGACGGCTATGTGTCAATGAATACACTTCCTATACTGTTAAACAAATTAACAATGTTATGGTTTTGATGCTACTATTAGCTCCATCCAACCAAACCAAGGTTATAACTTAGTGAATTTCACTTTAATTCTACTATTATTATGACACGATTACTAATCTTAACGTGCTGGGACACAGGGACTCCTCTCTTGACGAGAGAGATTAGTTAATGTCACATGGCTTTCAAACTCTTCAAAGTTCTCAGAACATGCCGGTTTACACGATGTTTGTCTTCACCGTCAAAGCATGAGTTTAGCGCAAATATTTTTTGCTAAAAGTAAAATCCAGTGGTGCGCGGCGAGGTTTGAACCCACGAACTTCGGAATGAAAGTCGAGTGTGCTCCACTTAGCCAACACGGCTCTATTATTCTACGGTTCTATTCGATTTCTAATGAATTATTAAAACAATGAATTGAGGCTATTGTGTCAAACTTTTGTCTTTCATAATTTCGTTTGCGTGTTCGTTAGAGCCGTGTACTAGATTCATCATATTGGAAATATTTGTTGTCTTTGAGTAATGGCATTAAAAGTCTAATAATTTCAAATTGAAGATAAATATTTGACAGTATGCGGCATAAATGTTCAGAGTAAGGTCATATTGCCGGATCCAAGTATAATGATGGCATGTAGGTATAATTTGTCTACCTAAGTCTAGGCAACTAATAAAACCCCTAAAAAAAATCTATCAGTGATGCCGTAAATTAATGTATGTACTTATACCTATATCTTACTCCCGCGATAACATTTATAAATCAATGCAATTTTAAATTATTGATAGAAGTGTATATTATGTATAAGATATCTATAAGTAACTATATCCGAATATGATTTGTAGATAAGATTTATTTTTCAGTTTCTTTATTATCTATACTTGTTATAAAAAGTATTTCGCCGCGTCTGTCTGTTCCTATGTTCGCGATTAACTCAACTACTGAACGGATCTTTATGCGGTTTTCAGCAATAGGTAGAGTGATTCAAAAGAAAGGTTTTCGTATTCGACCAAAGCCGGAACGGGCCAGCTAGTTATTAGAATAAGTAAGAGCACTTCGTTTCAAAGTCATTCGCTATAACTTTTTAAACAATCATGGTGATCAATACTATTTGGTACTCATGGTAAATATCCCGTTATAAATATAAATAGTAAAGTCTTTCGCGTCCTATAAAACATGTATGTAGCTTATTATGCAGTCCAAAATCGATCTCAAATTAAAATACGCCACTTCATCAGCTTACGATTTATTTAATATCTATTGGCATGTGGGCATTGGCCAACAATTTATTTGGCATAAACTTCAGAAGCTATTTACCTATAATTAAAAATGTCTGCGTCGTCTTTGAAGAGTTATTAATTATCTATCTTTAGCTGGTACAGTCAGCGTCAAATTACAAATACAAAAACGTTTATTGTACAATCCTGTGATTGTTACATTTTGATACAAAAAATCTTAATACAATGGTTTCCAAATTAGGCACAGCCTGTAACTTGGAAACCGCCTTCATTAATTTTAGTCGTCTAGAGTAGTCAAAATAATCTTAAAACATAAAACCAAATTGATATAAGCATTAAGAATCATCGTAGTACCTACTGTATGCGCCCAAAGTGTTCAAAATATCTCACTTCTATTGTTTCATATTTATCCAAATTGACAAAGTGTTCAAAATGATTCAAGCAAACAAAGCTTTCATATGTATCGTCTTATATGATTTTTATGCAATGCACTTGAGGTCAAGACCATGTTTTTTTTACAGCAGATCATTTTAAATCCATGGCTTAGTAATTTAACTTTTAGGTATTTTTAATTACTGTAAACGTAGATTTAATACTTTGAATTACTTTAAGCGTCCATGGATACTTTTGAGTCTGTTAAGAGGCCTATTACAAAAAAACGCGAAATTGCTCGGTTTCATCGTCCAAATTTTATGTTTTTCGTTCGTTGTTTGAAATTACAATTACTTGTTTATAATAGTTCGTTTTCTCCACTAGAATAATAATAGAACAAATTTTAGATAACTTATTCGTTTATTTTATAATAAATATTCTCCCGATACATGTTTATCGAAAAACGCTCGGAGACCTGTTTTGGGACCTCTAATTTGTAGATTCTATTGAATATAGACCATCAAAATATTTTTTTTTATGTTACTTATATCCTATACTTAAATAATGATAGAATACATTTTCATTAAATGCTTTTTAAGTAAAGAAAAAAAAAGCAGAAATAAATTCAATATCGACCGAAAAGGCTTCAAAACAAACCCCAATATCTCCGAAGTTCTAAGTCAATTTGACATCATACTTATACCAAAATAATTGTCAACCTTTGCTTAACCTACAATATTAATTTTAATTTCTAAATCGGTGTTTTCAATTTTTTATGAATTAAATAAAAGAACTATATATTTCATTGCGCCGGCGATCCAGTGTGACCATATGTGGCAGGATCCTGCCTTTTTGGCAGGTTTAGCCCTTTATTTTACTCACTGGCACTTTTGTTTGACGTTTTAGAAATCTGGCAGTATTTGGCAGTATTAGCAATTTAGGCTGACAGATTTGGCAGTATAGCTGCTACAGCCCACAAAATGAGTAGGAATTTTAAAATGCCTATGGCAACACTGGCAATGCAAAGACCTTTGGTTCGGGGATTTCTTAAAATCTTATATCTTTGGTTTGGGGTGCCATTGGTAAAATTCGAAATTCAAATGGAGACTTAAAATACGTTAGTGTTTATAATTTTGTAAAAGGTTTGTTGTGTTTGCCAATGTCGAATGCTGCTTGTGATAGGATATTCTCGCAAATCAACCTCATAAAAACAAAAACGTGGAATAGATTTCATTAATAAACATGTCGCCTCTATTTTACATGTTAAACGGGGCATTAGTCAATATGGTGACTGCGTTTCATTCTGGCCAACTAAAGAAATTATTAAACAAATGACAAAAGCGATGTATAAAGAAAGTGATCAAGAAGAATATGATGCTAATACGAATGTTTAATTTAATTCAGTTCCCTTTTAGACTCTAAGATCAATTATTTTAAATAAAACTACAAAAAATAATGTGTCTATTTATTTTAATTATATTGGCATTATTTTGGCATTTTGTGCTTTCGATTTTGGCAGGATTTGTCAGTTTTCGTGCCTAAGTGGGGCAGGATCTCTAATTTAAAGTTGGTCACACTGCGGCGATCTGCCCTCAGTACTGCGCGAGCGCTTGTCGAGGGCGGACCTATGTCAGTTGATTTCGCGCCCTTTGTCTCGTGTTGATACTGTCGATTGCCGTATAAACGCTATTAGTGTGCGTGCGTATGCTACGACCGAAATATTTTGATCGTTGTAATGTAAGTATTTACGTTCGTATATTATTATATTTCAATTAGTATTATGTTCGTACTAGTTAACTCATTAAAGTTATTTTAATTGTAGCTGAGCTTTATTACAAGTCAGAATGGGGAAAAATAAATATAAATATCAATGCGTCACTAAAGAAGAAATATTCTATGTCTGGAGAAAGCAAGAGAAGCAAGGTAAGGTATTATTTAAATATAATATGTAGTATATAGTAATATGTAGGTTAACACTTGATTTTTTATTATTATGTTTACTTTCGTGTTTTTTTTAAACGACAAATTTTATAATGAACTATGTGAACATACCCATCTCTCCAAAACAAAGATTCGATCTGGTTATCGTTTCAGACTAAATCGATGTTTACGAAATTGGGGTTAATCTTAAGACCAACATGGCTGATTTTTTTATTCCAAATTTTGATCATGGGTATATCGTTTCCGACTAAATTGAGGGTGTAAATTACGAATTTGATGTTATGCTTAAAATTTAAATGGCGGTTTATTATATTATCATAAATTTTAATTTATTGTCAGGAATATAAAAATATTTCTTTAATTCTACATACCTAACGGTATTTTTTTTAATTTTGTTTATTCATATTCATATTCATTTATTTACCAATTATAACACGGGGCGTTATATAAGGCAAGTCAAGTTTACATAAAAAAATTGTATTTAGTCTAGGTATATTACATGTCCAAATTTAATTTAAAAAAAATAATAATAATAATTGATTTATAATAATAATAGCTAGCAGAAACACAAACATTTAAATTTATATAATATTAGAACAAAATCTGTTGGTCAAAGTTAGAGTAGTTATAAATTTAAGTCAGATATATATATCATAGATAATAATAAAAAATAATGATATCAAATAATATTTTTGAAAAATGGTAATTGTATTAGATTCGTATTCATGAACTCATTTGCATTATAGAACGCATGGCTTTCAAAAAACTGTTTAATTACATTTTTAAATTTTATAGAGCTTTCAATTTCCGTTATTTCTTTGGGCAATTTATTATAAAATTCAATTTTAGTATATATTCCCTGTTTCCGCACTTTTGAGAGATTTACTTTAGGTACTACTAATTTATGCTTATTCCTAAGGTTATAGCTATGTATATCTTTCTTTTTCAAATATTCATCTTTATTCTCATGTATCTCTAGAAGACTATTGTAGATGTAGAGTGACACCACAGTCATGATTCTATATTTAACAAAATAAGCTTTAACTGAAGTCCTTATGTGCAGCCCACAGATTATTCGTAGAGCTCTTTTCTGGCATATTAGTACTTTCTTAATAAGGGCACAGTTACCCCATACTGTGATAGCATAGCTTATTGTGGAGTGGATGTATGCATAATAAACTGACACAAGTGTTTTCCTAGATACCATTGACTTTAATTTGAGCAAGGCATAATTCGCACTGGCTAGTTTTTTGCACATTTTTTCGATGTGTGACACATGGTTTAGTGTGTGATCTATTGTATACCCGAGGAAAACATGTGACATAGACTCATCAGATTGTTTGTTTTTTTTTACTTTGTACCGCATTATTACACTCTTATTGGCATTAAGCATAATCCCGTTGGCCTCAAACCAGTCCGTCACTGTCTTCATTGATTCTCTTATTTTCTCCTCTACCCTATGCTCTGTAATATCTTTCAACCCTATATGAGTGTCGTTTGCAAAGAGGTTAATGAATGCCCATTCTGGAAGACATTTAGGCAGGTCATTAACATAGATAAGGAACAGTACTGGTCCCAAAATGGAACCTTGTGGTACTCCTACGTTTCTATGTCCTACAGTTGAGTTTATTCCGCCAATGCTTACGATCTGTGTTCTTTTGCTTAAATAGTTAGTCATCATTTGTAATTCCTTGTTTTCAAATCCATAATATGTCAATTTTTCTAATAGTATGTCATGTCTTAAGCAGTCAAAGGCCTTGGAAAGGTCGCAAAATACGCTCGCGCATTTGTTAGCTTCGTCCAACGCTTTGAGCACAAAGTAGCTGACATTTCTTATAGCAGATTCTGTAGATTTATTTTGTCTGAAACCATATTGAGCTGCTGAAAATAGATTATTCGATTCCAGGTATCCCACAATTCTATTTTTTAGTACAGTCTCTAGAAGTTTTGAAATAGCCGGAAGTATGCATATGGGGCGATAGTTATTCAAGTCTTCTTGTTCCCCCTTCTTATACAGTGGTACTACCCTTCCTTGTTTAAGTACATCTGGGAATATCCCTTGTGCTATGCAGTCATTAATAACACCACACAGTAATTGGAATAATAAGTAGTTCTTTAATAATAAATGTCTTACTAATTTAGTGTTCATGTCATATATATCAACAGATGTCTTGCTTTTCATAGTTTATAAGTTTTAATTCTGAGTATGTCACTTGGTCAAAATTAATTTTTATTACTGGTTTTTCTATATTTTGTAAATATGTCATGCATTTCGCAATGTCAATTTGGCAGTGGCGTGTCAAGTTTTTTGCTATGTTTATGAAGAAGTCGTTAAATGTGTTAGCTATAGCGCCAGGTTCAGAAATAATTTCATTAGAGTCTTTCCTTATCCTACATATGTTGTTTTGTCCTTTCTTTTTCCTATTATTCTGTTCATTTATTATTTTCCATGTTTCTCTTATTCGATTTTCTGACTTGATTATCCAAAGGTATACGCCTTTGCTTTTTCGCTGTTTTCAAAACTTTTCTCAATACTTTTTTATATTTTTTAATTTTTTGTTTTAAGTTTGTATCCGGTAGTATTTCTTCTAGCATCTCCATTTTTTCTAGAACTTGTTTGGAAACCTGTATGCCTTTTGTTGTCCACTTTTTTGTTCCAGACTTGAAATTACGCTGCCTTGTTTTCGGAAATGCTACGTTATAATAATGTACTATAGCGTTCATTAATGTTGTCATTTTTTCGTTTGCGCCTGCTGTGGTATCGATTTCATTTTTTAAGTTTGTGAAGTCTTGATTAAACAAGAAATTAAAGTAATCTATATTTTCTATTGTAAATTTTCTTGTGTATTTATTAGTTAGTGCGTCATGTTTCTTGATTATTTCTATTGTCAGCGATAATTTTATAACGTTGTGCTCTGAAATTTTCGTATCAAGAATGCTCCCCGTTGTATTGTCAAAGTTTACGATAAAATTGTCTAAGCATGTTGAGCTCGTGCCAGTTTTCGTTGTTTTTGTCCTTGTTGGCTGTTTTAAAACGAGTTTGCAGTCAAAGTTGTCCAATATATGTTGGAATTTTTTTGTCTGCGCTGTGACTTTCAAGATGTCTATATTGTAGTCGCCCGCTATTATAATTCTTTTTTCTTCTCTACATAATCTATGGAGTAATTTAGTAATAATGTCAAAAAATATTCTAGGTTCCCTTCCGGCTCTATAAACACATACAACAATAATTTTATGCATACAAATCTCTATTGCCGAAATCTCACAATTCATCTCAAATGTCAACTTTTTTATGTCGTTTCTGATCTTAAAGTCAATTCCATGTTTGACAAATATAGCAGTCCCCCCATGTTCGAATACTATCCTATTAAAATAAGTAGCAAGTTCAAATCCTTCTATATGCATGCTAGGAACCTGATAGTCATATGCCCACGTTTCCGTTAGGCACAATATGTCACAATCACTGTCTTCTACCAGACACTAACTCTAAATATTTATTGTGTATGCTTTGCACGTTTGCGTGAACAATGTTAATTATCGTTTTACTAGCGGTGTCTGAATGTAAGAAAAATTTGAATTATGTTTATCTAGATTCCTGCTAAAACATATGGTGTCATCTATCTTTACAAAAGTCAGTGCTGTACCTCTCCTAAAACTAGATTCATCCCTGATATAATTTAATAGTTCTCTAACCATTAAGAGTTTTTTTTCTCTTATGCTATTTCTTTTCAAGTTTAAGTCGATAAAAGCCATGTTTTCATTTAATGTTACTAATTGAGTTATTTTGTTATTAAGTTTATATATGTCATTATCTTTAGTCCAGTTATATAAGAAACCCGTTACTATTATATTAAATTTACGATTGGGAATATCTATTATCTTTGATAGTAATTTGATGAATTTATTGTTATACGAATATCTGTTTATATATTTTGTAATTATAATTGCTAAAGTGTCACCTCTCTTCAAATGTTTTGTTTTCTCTTCTATGTTACTTAAAATTTCCTCTGCATCCGCTCCTGGCTTGCAATGGTTGTATATTTTTGTATTATGTGTATTATCATTTATCAACTTGAGACCTAAGTTTCTACCGAATTCATCTGAAAGTATCATTGTTTCATGGTAATTGTTGCTTGCATTTCCTTTCTTTTCTGGTCCGAATTTTGTAATGTATGGTTTTTCATTTTCGTTATTTATTTCATCCTTTGTTCTTTCGTGTGAAGGACTGGAAGAACTTAGTATATTTTCCTCTAGTTTGTATCTGGATTCTTCAATTTTAAATTTGAGTTTTTCTTGATATTTAATTAATTGTACACATTTCTTTTGCAATATTTTAGACTTTTTTTCTAATTTATTAATTTTTCCTATTATTTTACGTCTTGTACATTTTACTTTCTTCTGTGTTGAGTAAATTTTGATTATTCTCTTTGTTTTGTTACCTATAACATCTTTAGGTTTTTTGTCTTTATTTTTGTCTTTTTCTATTTTTAACCATTCCGAGAGCTGCTCGATTTGTTTTTTGAGGTAATCGATTTGTTCTGATTGAGCTGAGGGATAGTCTAGACATTTAGGTGAGTTTAGATTTATTTCGTCCTGCATACAGAGCCTAGGCTTTTTCCTCTTCCTACCAAGTACCGGAGTAGCAAAAGCCTCATTTGTCTCAATTTTTTTGTATAATTCTATGATTTTTAAACATTTTTCTAATTCTTTTTTTTGTTTCTCGTTTTCAAGTAGTAAATGATCTACCTCATTGTTAGCGGTTACTAGACAATTTTCCAAGTCTGTAACTTTTTCTTGCAATAGTGTTAGCGAAACAGTTTGGTCTAATAATGCATCTGGCAAGCTGTTCCTTGTCGAGTCAAATATCGAGGAATCGGACAAATTACCTAAAGAATTAGCCCTTCGGTTTTGCCTAACTCGAAAGGTTATGTTCTCAAAATCCATTTTGTCAGTCATGATATTTATTTTAATCGATTCCTAGATTTTCAAAATCGATGAGTAGAATTTGTTCCGAATTAAGCTGGCAACATTTCATCCATCATTTTGACAAGTTGTCATTTTTGTGACGTTCAATTAGCCCAATCAGCTGGTTTTATTTTGTATACAGCTAACAATGAACCGCAAATAAATTTCAAAATTTTTGGAAAATGTGGCTTTTGGTGGTGTAAAACAATATTCAAAATGATAACCGACCTTTGTGCGTTTCAGTGATGTGAAGTTTTCGGTGATTTCTTTCTCCAAAATGTTGAAAATTCACCGTCCAAATGTTCCTTGCGGCGACAGCTTTCGGATGTGATGTTTTTTTCCAGGTATCGAGCTGGATTTGTGTTTTTACTTAATTAATTGAACAAGAGCTCCGTCACTTTGATGTTTACAGTTTGTGGTCGGGGTTGGTTTAGGGAATCAATTCTTTTTATCTTATTAAAATCAATGTTTATATTAAATCTGGTCTATTATTTCTAATCTTCACAACACTTTTTTTTTTATTAATTATTAATGATTAATTATTATTTTAGAATAAAAAAACGAGGTAATCCAGACAATATTGTCGCTTCAACATCAAGCAACCTCGCCGGAACGATGGACATGGTGAGAGAATTATTATAATAATGAATTTAAATTAGTGGTGGAGAGAACTCATTACGTTTTTATGTCTGTAATGTCTGTAAATATCTGTGTCATGAGAGAGAGAGAGAGAGAGAGATGAGCAGATCACCTTTTAAAGCTGAAAATAGCTAATCCAAAAAAATATCACTTTTAGAGCGACCTGTTCATGAACTAAATAATTAACGTATATCCCTATGAGCTATTTGTTTATTTTCAGGATCCTGACAAAGATAACACACGCTCTGAAACAAATATAAATTATAAATCCGATGAATCTCAAAATGATTCCATGGTAGAAGTATATGAAACCCTTGCTTCATGTGATGAAAATATGGTGAATGCGTTTATGAAATGCTCTTTGTACATACTTAAAAAAATTGATTAAGTGTTTATAATGTTTTTTTTTGTTCATAGATAGATTCAGACATTCAAGGAAGAAGAATAATTGACATTGTTACGGCATCAACATTTGCAAGAATATGTAAAAGACGGCATAACCAAAATTCTGCTCCTCTTGTTAAAACTATTTTATCTAATTATAATCTAGACAATGTTTCTTCCATCAAACATGGTAGGGACAACGAGTCTGTAGCATTGAAACAATTAAGTAAACAAGAAAACATTGAAATAGAAAAATGTGGTCTATTTATTGACCCAGATCATTGTTATTTGGGGGCTTCACCTGATGGTTTATACAGTGAGGGTCTTATTGAAGTTAAATGTCCTATTTCAGCTTTCGGAATAGACTGTGACACGGCCCTTCGAACAAAAAAAATTAAAGGTTTTAAATTAAATAACTCACGCGTAACAATAAATCAAAATCATGACCGGTTTTATCAAATCCAAGGTCAGCTTCACATAGCAAATAGAAATATGTGTATACTTTGCCATATGGACTGGCCCAGATCATCCAGTAAAAGTGATAAAAATCAACAAAGACGAACAATTTTGGAATTTAAATATGTTACCTAAGTTGCAAGCTTTTTATGAAAAATGTGTACTACCTGAAATTATCGATTCGAGGAAAGCTCGATCAATGCCGTTGCGGGAAATATTTTTGTAATTATATGATAAATGACTATACTCAAATAAATAATTATTAGTTACATTTGTATGTTTTATTTATATAAACAGGTTACGACCGTGAAATCCATCCACCGAACTCCATTCTAAGAAAACTTAAATTACG
Source organism: Gymnoscelis rufifasciata (assembly GCA_929108375.1). Classification (NCBI taxonomy): domain Eukaryota; kingdom Metazoa; phylum Arthropoda; class Insecta; order Lepidoptera; family Geometridae; genus Gymnoscelis; species Gymnoscelis rufifasciata. The sequence continues at coordinate 9,054,750 of OV815321.1, read as the reverse complement.
GTGGATCAACATCATTTAGACGCCTACTCAACGCAATATCATGGCGCGAGCGAGACAGAATGTAGCGCTCGCGTAGCTCGCCGCTCGTTCGGTACGTAAATACCTAAATTAGCGTAACATCGAAATGTAAGAGGGCTCTTAAAAGGAAATAACTTCCTCGACTCACTTTTGACTTTTAAATTGCATTGGATGTTTCCACACCAGGTGAATTTATATCGTATAAAGGTATACATTAAATCCTCTCCTCGTTATTTTTTAAAGGCATTTTGTTGAAAAAGAAATTTAGCTGAACACTTACCAATATTATTTTCGAATATAATCTTACACAAATAACTTCGCCATTATCTAATCTACCGTGGCTTGCTTTAAAAGATAACAGAAGTTCCAAGGACTCAGGATGAGTTAGGGCTGACTGCGAAACTTAATTCTTATATATTTCAAGAACAAGCTAATGGTGTCGTCTCATCAATGATGGTCAATCCACCCTTGACAAAGCGCTGGTTCGACCAAGACACGGCGTCACGAATAGGCCTCCAACCCTCGCCCACCTGAGGGAATATTTACTTATCGAGTGTGTGGCCGAGTGATTCTTTCTCGCAGCGGTCTTTTAATTTCAGCCACGAACGCAAGTGCAGCCTCGAAGCCACAATCATGTGTTAAATATGCAAAGGCTTGTTATTTAATAGCTAATCGTAATTTATGCGCCTTTAATTCACCTAATTCAGTTCCTGCGGGGCCCAACAAACAAACTCATCTTGGCTTTAAAATATTTGTAAAGATTTGTTAGGCACGAAAAAATCATGTCATTTTAGCATAAGATAAACTATTGCGAACATAACAATCAAATAAATGTATCATTATCATTAATTATATTAAATCTAACTTTAAAATTTAAGAAAAACCCCCGATTCTTATGCTATAATTTCCTTAAACGTAAAACAACATAATATTATGTAATGTGGACGCGATGCGCTTTCATTTGATACCCCACACTAGTATATTTGCAGATTTTCGGTTTTCCTTACCCACTCTCACCCCCATAACTTTTAAACGGCACAACCGATTTTCATGAAACATGTCTAAGAACACTCGCGCCAGACTCACCTTTGATACATAAAAAACTATATTTAAATCGCTCCATCCATTCGGGAGCTATGGTGACACAGACAGACAGACAGACACGTCAAACTTATAACACCCCTCTTTTTTGGTCGGGGGTTAAAAATATAAAGCTAACAGAATATTATCAGACGTTTTGCGGCTTTTTGATAAATACATTATCTATACTAATATATAAAGCTGAAGAGTTTGTTTGTTTGTTTGTTTGTTTGTTTGTTTGAACGCGCTAATCTCCGAAACTACTGGTTCGAATTGAATAATTCTTTTTGTGTTGGATAGTCCAGTTATCGAGGAAGGCTATAGGCTATATAACATCACGCTACGACCAATAGGAGCAAAGATATAGTGGTAAATGTGTAAAAAACGGGAGAAATTGTTCATCTTTGAAGCCTTCCGTTGCGTGCGCCGTGAAAACGGTTCAAGATACACAAAAAATATGTATTAAAGAATAATAGCTCTTTTAATGATCTAAAAAACAGTCCGCGATAGTATATGTCTATCTTTTAAGATTAACTCACAAAAACCGTTTTTATGGTACCTAATTTGGTCGAAATAATTTGTTTAAGTTGTATCAACATAATAATATTAATCTTTATTCAAATAAATATGTTGTTGGAGTATTTCATCCATTATAACGCGGGTAGCACCGCAGGGCACAGCTAGTGTATGATATATAAACATAGCAACGTTACTCCTAGTTTATATAAACATTTTCTGTTTACATGTAACCAAATAATACGTGTTTAACCTTGAATATGAATTTACAACCTGTTAAATGCTTTGTTACAACATTATCTATTATGGTTTAGCATTTCTCTATCATATAGCAATTTTAAATACCAATACAACGAATATATTTATGAAGTTAAACGTTAATACGTTTTAATATGTTGTTGTAGGCAAAATGTATTACACAGAAATCTATTTCTGAGACATTAAATAATTCCTAGTTCTACGTTTGTTTTGCGATAAGATTAGTTTGCTAAAGTGGTAATAACATTTCTTTGAACTTGATCGTACTTGGCATTGCTCCTAAAACTTCAAGGTAATTCTCTTTCGGAGGAAGTGTCTACCTTTTGTTGCCAAGATATCGACAACTATGTGCACCAGACGTTTTCTAGATTTTATGTGACGGTTTCGTCAGCTTAGTACCCTGCGTTGTCTTATGCTATTCACGCGCGGTAATTATTATTTGCCTTGTACTTAATTTATAAACAAACTGTAACTACCAAATCTTATATATCAAATTCTCGTGTCACAGTTTTCGTTCCCGTACTCCTCCGAAACGGCTTGACCGATTCTCATGAAATTTTGTGAGCATATTGAGTAGGTCTGAGAATCGGCCAACATCTATTTTTTATTTTCCAAAACAACGTTTGCTGGGGTCTGCTAGTAAAATATAAATTATTAAAACTGTATACCCTTTATATGTAAGCATCGTGTTCTGTAATGGAACCTTGGAATTGATGGTTTTGACATTACCTTAAATAAGTATGTAATTAAAAAATAAAATTAGCGCAAAAAGTGTAGGTTCCACCGAGATTTGAACTCGGATCGCTGGATTCAAAGTCCAGAGTGCTAACCATTACACCATGGAACCTTGTATAATATCGCGTGAAATTTGGCTACATTCTCTCAAGGTTAGCTAGAATGCTCCGTTAGTTTATCACGTTCTCGTTATTTCGGTCAAATGTCACGTTTTATGAAACTTCAAACATCTTTAATACAAAGAAATGTAGTTTAGTGTTGACATTTCAATTCAATTACATTGTATGAAGATTGTGACGCAGTATGATTTTATTGTCACGTTTGATCTTTTGTTGTTTTTGTGGGCAATCCCATTTGTCAGTGCTTTGTTTATTTTAATTACTTTTATCGACCGATTCGTGATACATTAATCATTCAAGCTTTGGCAGACAACCATGTCGTATCTAGCTTTAGTCATTCGTATTGCGTGATAGTATGCGTAGCGTTTAGGACTAAGTACCTATTTAAAGTGGCATTTCATGTTACGTTACGAATGTAAATGAATAATATACTATTGAGTCACAATTTATCATAAATGCAAATTACCTAACAATTTTTCAGTGTTACTTAACCATAAATATACTTTTAACGTACTCTGGTACTGATATAAAGTCTTACGTTTATTAAATAATGCAACGTTAAAATCTACTGCATAAACGTTCTCTAAGGTCTGAGAGACATAGGCTACATTACCGGGGGAGAATTATGTGATTTCGCGAGAGTCCTTTATGACGCGGGTAACACCGCGATAATTTTATAGTTTTACGTGTAACTCTACCTACTTCTAAATTATTATTTATTTCTGTTTACTCTTAATTACATCCGTCATCAAATACGTTACTTCGTCTTATTTTTTTCTACACAAATTTAGAATATTACTTTCAACAGTGGGGTTTATCACTTTGTTAAAAAATAAAACGTCATCAGAATTAATTAATAATAATTATTTATGATGAATTATTCATTTAATTACTTATTATAAAGTAAGAAATGATGATAGATTAATAAATCTTTTGTCACAACACGTATGAATCACTTCTATCTTCAAAATCCACTTTGCCGAAGTCAATTTCCATAACATAGTGGTTTCACAATAGCCTGAATGTTTTGGTAACGTGTTTAATTTACATTTATCTTTGTTTTCAGGAGCCAGTGACAATCAAGTCCAAGAGCCTGCATTGGAAGAAAGTGGACCCATCAGACCATCTCTACATTCCAAGCAAGGATACTGCCTCCGTGGCTTAAATATTCACGTATGAAATTAATACGCGGGATTAAGGTCGAGTCGTGATGTATTTCGTTGCTCAACGATGAATATTGATTAGAAAAGTCTAAATATCACCTTATTGAGGCAGTCAACCATTGACCATTATGATTATGAAGTATCTTAAAAGATAACTCTAGTTATGGTCTCCTAAGATCATAACGAAAACAATGTGATTATCAAGTCGATAATGGAAATGTCGTAATGAAAGCTAACTGCTTTGTTACAAAAGGGGATTGGTTAACATCAGTTTTTTTTTTATATTTCGTTAGAAGACTTTAGAAGGTACATAATTTAAAATATTTTGTTGTGATTTAGCCTTCAATATATTTTTTAATAGCTAATAATCTTTAATAGCTAGGCAATTCTTAGATAGAGTAGAATAAGCACACATTTACTTACCTATTTGTTGGGAAGTTATGTTTGTATTAAAATAAGCATCACAGCAATAGTAATTATAGTTACGAAATATTGTATCCGATTTTAAGCAAAATTTTAACTGATCAGATTTATGCTAGAATATGATCTAGTTTAGATCATTGTCTTGTATCGTTGTTGTACTAGCAAATTATTGGAGTATAAATGTTTTAGGGAGTAATGACACTGAGTATTAAACTTTAACCTACATGTTAAGGATTTTCCCATTCGTCTGAAAGCCTCAATTCGTTTCAAAGGCGATACAATGTCGCTGCGATTCAATGTTACAAGACGACAAACTATTATTTAGACTAATGGAAGACGACATGATGTCGTATCGCCCAATGAAAGCTGGATCTAATAGCCCTCACCTAATGTTATTGTGGCCTAGCCATGACCTTAGCTTAGTTATAAGATTAAATGCACCTTGCTGTTACAGTATGTACCAAAGTTCTAATCAATAATATGAATGTTTAAAGAATTAGAACTACTTTTCTGCTAACTCCAATGTTTATCATAGAATAGATCACACTATTATGTTGAGTACATTCCAAAACTATATTATCTAAGATCACCTGAATGTGATTATTTTTATTATACCAGTATTGAGCAGTACTTAATTTACATTTTGTGACTTTCAAATATTGTGATTTAATTGTGATGTAATTTAATTATAATTTATTTTGTGTACGACATCTTATCACATTTATCATTTATGAATAAAATTGTGTGTAAACAAGTTTGTTTCAATCCAACATCATATAAATAACAGATCAAAATATGTTAATATTTTACTCTCCATCTAGGTTCTCTCGTAGAAATTGCATTATGGCTGCCCATAACGCATTTTGTATTAAGATTTAAGTCCCATTTGTATTGTTAATCTTGGCGTGTAATAAAAAGTTATATAAATAATATTATATTAGCATGTGGTAGTCTGCGTGTAAATAGCCGATGTATGCCCTGTGCCAAAGAAAAGGAAATGAAAGTTTTTTTGACTAAGGCAGATGTCATGGCGAAAACAATCAAAACCCACTGATGTTCCACCAACACTCAGACTTGGATCCCTATATTCCACCAAATCCGTTTAGGTAGGTAATAGTCCCAGAGGCTACGTTATTAATTAATTTAAAGCGAGACTGCGAATATGTGCGTATGGCCGATTCAAAAATTTAAGACAAAGAGAGCTCAACTGTCTTCTTCTTTCTAAAGTAGCATCTCATCCAATCATAGGCCAGGCTTTCATTTCATATGTTAATAGTCAAAATACAAACTCTCAAGAGTAAGGGGACATAATAAATATACATAGGTACATATAAATAATGTGTATAATATAATATATGTTTATGTGTAGGTCAACATTTATTTCCATATTATTTACTACTATATTGTTGTAACGATAATGGAGTTCTTCTTATGCATGAAAATATAATTATTTAATACAGTTTTAAAACAAATAGTATATCAGGTTTTGACTAAATTTGAGAATTTAAAGTATTTTAAAGGATTGTCTGTTAAGTTATAACTTAACAGACTAACACTATAGTGTGGCATAATAAAAAATCTGTATCTTTATTGCATGACGAAAATAGGTCACTTAAAACTAAACAACTTAAAAGTCTTATTTCTGTATTATATCTAAAATTAACTCCTAGTATTTCTTCAAAGTCTTCCTGATTAGAGCCATTCTCTGCCTATGTGCTTCTGTCATGGCTGAGCGCTTGTATGGTCTCACTTCCTCATTGCCAAAGCCAGGTAACCACATATTCCATACCCTTTCTGCAAGGAAACATTACACATAATAAAATAAAGTAAAGTAATAAGGAAGCTAAATGTCAATAATTTTTTTTAATAAATACTATTTACTAAACTTCAAGTTTTTAACAGAAAATTAAGCTTTGTTATTACATTATTTAGGGTAACTGGCAGTAAGTCAACTTGTTAATTAAGGTAATGGTGATCATAAATAATTAGTTAACCATTAATAATTTTCATTTTAAGAAGTCTATCAAAAATATTATATAGAGTATAATTATAATCAAATAAAAAAATAACAATAACCTAAATGCAGCTGTATATCTCTGAGCTCAACTGTAGAAGCATGCCGGTGCTTTGCAATATTGCATGCATTCTCCAGTGATGTGTCAATGAAGTTGTCTGCTAAAAACAGGAGAATTTCCTCAACCTCTTCATCTAGCTGGACAGTAGGGTCCACTTCTCGGACAAGCTCTTGGAGACGAGGTCTGCTAAGAATCTGTAAAGAGTGCCCAGACTTGTAAATAACAGTTAAGTTATGGTTATAGATTCAATACAACAATAACATGTTATTGAAAGTGACTTATTAACATTTTAGGATACACTTTTGTAAACTTTTAATAATGCTGTAACAATTTTTGACATTATTCAATTTCTTATAATTGGACTCTACACTTGAAGCGTCAGTTTGCCAGTGTCAAGTTAAATAAAATTATAAAGTTATAAAAATGTTTTAGTTGAACACCATTTTGAGTTCCATTGATCAAGTCAAGACACAATAATAAGCTCTTGGGTTGTGATATTGCTAAAATTTCAAAACGTCAATTTATATACTATAAATAAGAACTCCAAAATTGTAATAACTGATAAAGCTGTGTTGTTCTATTCGCTTCTCAACTCAATATAAAACATTGAAGCGAACTGTCAAGACAATGTTATTTCCTTGATATTTGTTATTTATGTAATTTAGTTTTATTAATTTTAAGTTGACCTGTCCATGTAGGCTATGTGCTTCTAAGGAAATAAACGTTTTGACTTTAATTAATATTTATAAATAAGAATAACACGAGGAAACAGATTGAGGTCAATTTTTTGGATTGAAATATTGTTCACTCTATGTTATGTAGTGTGTCATTTCAAGACTTACAGATGAACTTGAATCTCCAACTTGAGTATTCGTGTTCTTATTCCCTGCACCCATAGGGCTGTGCTGTGTTGGCGAACTTTGAACGGAGCCCTGGAGTTGAGGGCTAGGGTTATTTACAAACTGGATGTTGCCTTGGTTAATAGTAGGCATGTTAACACCAGTATTCATTATCCTATAAATAGTAACGGTCTATAGAGACTTTCTGATGAATAAAAGAAATTAATCAGATCACGCAACCTATAAATGAAAAACAAAAACCTTCACGTCAGAGAGTATATTATAATCACTCACTACGTTTTAAGAGACGGGACTAGGAAGGAAATTTTTGATCTAGGCAAAATGTCAAATCGAAGTTTACTATAATTGAAACACCAACATAATAAATAATCTGTTAGAAGTTTAAAAGCAATGGTACCAACATAAAGATAATTTTAAACCTTAAAGAAGAAGAAGGTATATAGGGTTGCACTCGTACAGAATCGAGTTTTATCGATATCGATGATTTAGGTTTCTCTCAATAATAGGTTGGACCTACATACTGAAATTGGGAACAGGGAGGAGGATACTTAGTACAAAAACAAAGTGCAAAACAAAATATTTATTTATACAATATATTACGTACCCATTATTTATGGCGAGATGTAAAACATCATCACATGATCATGATGATAACATGATCTATTGAATTGAATTAAATAATACATAGTATATTATAATGTATTTTGAGTTACTCTATTGCACTAGGAAACATGATGTAAAGAATGAGAAAGTAATTTTGTTGTTGAATAAATAAATAATTAACTTTTGGTATTATGATCAGATAAATCAAAGAAAATGTTCCGCTATTGCAAAGTGTGTTAAAACCGCAAATTATTTTTCAACACATCTCGAGATGAATCTAAGAATATGATACTCCTCCTATAATGTGTCATTTAAATGAGGTTGACCAAGCATCATCTGAAAAAAAAGTTTAATTATATTTGGAAAAACAGCACAACAACAAATTAATTAATATATAGTATTTAAACTCCTGATCATATTGATGGTTAATGGTTTTAGATTCCGAGTGTTGAACAGAGGATGTGAGAGACAAATTCGTTATATTTATGTTCAAATAAAGAAAAAAATAACAGGCCTTAGCATATTATCGTGTTATAGATACAATTTTGAAATGAGGCATAAGTCCTATAATAAAAATGATGATGCATAATTCATATTTAATTTGTAGCATAGAACCATTTAGGTCTGGTGGACTTGCAATTTTGTGGTATGAAAATATATCGATGATAGGCGAGCAAACAAAACGCCTATTGTTTACAGAAGCAATAAATAACATATTGGTAAATGTACTCACCGATCTTCATCCAGGGCAAATATTTGGTATAAGCTTTTTGTCTTCACTTGTCTGCTGTATGAGTTTCTTGCAAATTTCGCATCGAATAGAATTTTTATGAATTGTTTTGTTATTCATAATTTTCACAAATTTTCACAAAAGTGGTTATATGTCAATTAAAGGTCAAGTACTAGACTGATAGGTGACAAATTGACAATGATCCATGAAGAATAAAACCTATTTAACAAGAAGAAGAAGAAGAATAATACCACTTATCTCATGCTGGCTGTACACACGCGTCGAGACACCCCGAGACAGGCCGAACGCGCGTGTGTACAGGGCGCTCTCGTCTCGTCTCGCTGTCTCGTTCTCGTCTCGGTCGGTCTCGGTGGCTTGTCGGTTTTTTGCGCCCGAGTCAAAGGGTCTCGTTGGCTCTCGCGAGGTAAACGAGAGCGAGCATGTACACACTCGTTCATTTACTTGCTCGCTGATAGTATTTAATTGTTTTTTAATTTAATTTTAATTTAATTTAATTATATTATTTTTTTTCTTATTTCTTCATGGTTTACGAATTTTATTTTTATAGTAAATGTTAAAAAAATTATAATAGCTCATGGCACAAACACAAATAGCAGCAGCAATTTCTACGTCCATTGTCGCGTGAGTCTTCAGTTCAAATGTTAGAACGCGTGTGTACAGGCATGCTCTCGACGAGACCCCTCTCGGCCGAGACATTCGCCGAGAGGCTCTCGTCGCGTGTGTACAGCCGGCATCAGAAGTAGCAGTTACAAAAAGATTTGCGAACCACTAAAGCGTATTTAATATTTGGAAGTATTATAGTCGCGATTAGTTTTATTAAGTTGTCATTTTTTTTTATTAAGGTGGCATTTTTTTCAAAGCAATGCCTTAGCAAAGTTTTATGTCATATTCTATCATAGACACTTGCACCAGCCTGCTTCACGTTTCGATACGAAAATGTATTTTGAATAATGAAAATGAATGCAATGCAATGCAAGCAAAGCAAACACAAAACTTTTTGATTTGGATATCAATCGGTATATCTGTTTGTCAGTGTCATTGTCATCTCAACACTATAATATGTTGCCAGAATTACCAAAATAAATTAAAAACGAATCATATCATTTCATCATCATTCTCTTGTCCTTATCCCACATTACGCGGGGTCGGCACACGGTCATTCTCATTTACGGTCAAAATCAATGTCTCGCTAATGAACTTGCGAACTGTATAGTTTTTGTTATTAAATGTTCCAGTATTTGTAAGCTAGATTAATAAGAAAAAAGCAATCAAGACCGTTTTTAGATTGAGTGGCTAAAAAAAAGTAATACCGGTTTTTGGTATAAAAACTTCATTACCTCTCATGTCACAAAGGTGCATTTTCATGCTATATCCTTGTACAATTAATTCAACACTAAGATATTGTCAAATTATGTGTGGAAATATTGTTCTTTAATATTTTAACAATACGTTCCAAAAATAAAAGATTATTTTTTTTACTAGAAGTTATTAAAAAACGGCATCAAAGAATGTTCAAAAAAATATCGTCATTTATGCCAACCGTGCTATTTTGTAACACTATAAAAAAACGGAATGCGATAAGAAGCATTGCATGGCAATTCTGGATACTCCCCCCGTCTTTCTGTTTGCCGATGCACTTTAAAGTGATTCAACGTGCACATAGTTCTCACATTTTAAGTTTTAATTTGATTCTCCTAACTTTGTCACGGCAGTCGTCATTACCCTGTTCCACTATATCTTGATAAATAATGCTTGTTGAGTTGTTTTTAAACATCCATAAGAAAGGAGTTGTGAACGCTGTACAGCTCTTCGCTTTTTTCCGTTGCAACTTAACAAACAAGTTTGTAAAATTGAAATTTGTGGAAAAACGTGTTGCCAAAATGACATTAAATGAAAAAAGAGGAATGACGAACGTTGCCAAAATAATTTATTCTCTTAATATAAAGTTTAATTGTGCTTAAATTGTGTTTTGTTTCAAATATAATCTGGATCTGGATTGGACATTTAATTGCATTTGACATTATTACGGGCTATTATAACTTTAGAAACCATCATGGTTATTAGATAACACTATTTAGATTTATTAACTAATATTCACCATGACGGGGCTTGCCGTATTAGGATAAGATGGTACGAGTTCGTGATACCATAGGCCACGGTTTACAGAAAAGCATTCTGACAGATATCTCCACTCCACGCTTGAATCACATCACCACCCTCGGCAATTGAATTCAGAAATACCTGCTCTGTCAAACCGGGCGTAATAACTCTGTGATGCCGACAGTTTACAAGCTGAACTTACTCCTGTATGGAAATGGTTATAAGCAAACGCTCAGAGTCGCTCAATCAGCTAAGGAGAGCGCTATGACCCCAAGCATTACGTGATCGAATCAGAAATTAGAAGATAAGTAGAAGAACGAGGGTCACCGACATAGCCAAACGGATTAGCTCTTTAAAGTGGCAGTGGGCTGGCCATATTGCCCGTGGAGCAGATGGTCGTTGGGCCGAAAAGTTCTCAATTGGAGACCCCGTATCGGACCCACCAACTAGATGGACGGAAAATTACTACCGAATTTTCTACCAAAGTACAAAAAATATTATTAAGTTTTTAAATTTGTTATTGCATATTTATTATGTACATCATTGTTTGTTGGGAAATCTTGTTTTGTAACATTATATTTATAGTGATTAAAATAGACTACCTACCTAGATAGTATTGTAGTTATAACGCCAGTTCCTTAAAAAATATTGATTCATATACAGGGTGTAATCAGACGACTATCGAAAAAAAAGGGGGGGTATGCAGGACACCAAACCAAATCAATATAAAAAAACCGCAGTCCAAAAAAAAAATTGTAGCCGGAGATATCGATGGTTGAAATTTTCTGACTATATAGCCAACCAGCAATGTAACCAGTAATGTTTTTATCGATAAATGGCATCGTTTCGTAGCTGTTATAAACGTTAGTAGTAGCAGGCAGACAGTGGGCGGACACTCGACTTTCATGAAATTCTTCTTCGAGAATGAAAGTCGAGTGTCCTCCTACCTAAATAGCCCATTTATGCAGGAAAATATTGGATTTTACCGCGGGAAAGTACTAGTACGCGGTACAGCTTTCCCGCGGTTTTTACAGCAGATACCCTTCTCGTAATTCTAAAATCTCTCAGGTCATTGAACTTACTCAACATTCATAACATACTCTAGAAACATAATGTCACGATTTTGACTTAATAATAATAACACTTGTGGTGTTATTATTATTATTACTGTGCATTATTGTTTTCTTCAGAGCCGCGTTGGCTAAGTGCAAGCACACTTGACTTTCATTCTGAAGGTCGTGGGTTCAAACCCCGCCACGCACCTCTGGATTTTTCTTCTTGAGATATTTATGTACGCTTTAAACACGTGGTTTAACGGTGAAGGCAAACATCGTGAGGAAACCGGCATCGTCTGAGAACTTTAAAAGAGTTTGAAGGACATGTGACATTCACCAACCCGCACTTGGCCAGCGTGGTTTAATTAAGGCCTAATCTCTCTCGTCAAGAGAGAAGTCCCTGTGTCCTAGCAGTGGGAACGTTAATAGAATAACATTTGAAGGCATTGAATGTACTTAGTTACTTACCTAATTTCGCTGTCGCCTCGGTCGCACTAGAAATGGCTCGAATTGAGCTCCTCCTCTTTCATGGCACATCTTGTACTCACACACACACTGGCACTCTGTAGTCCTCTGGAGGCATTTCCTCATGCCTCGCCGTAACACATTAACATTTGTCCATATTCTCTCGCACTAAACATTGCCAAAACCACATCACACTAACATTTGAATAACAATCACTCGTGAGGGCCAAACCACACGGGGCGGCGCGGCTGCGGCGCGGCGCCTGAGCGGCGCCGCTGCGGTTTTCTACATACAAAAATGCATTGTAGCCACACGGCGCCGCGCGGTTTGCTCCGGCGCCGCGCCGCGCGCGCACCGGAATCGAGACGAGGCGGGGAGGGGTGTAAGCAGAGCGGCGCCGGCGCCGCTCGCAGTTGTTTGTTCGTTTGTTGTTGGCTCCGTAGAACGTTGTGACGCCGCTCTACCCGTGTGGTCGCCAGCGCGGCAAAACCGCAGCGGCGCCGCAGCCGCGCCGCCCGTGTGGTTTGGCTCTCACTTTACACTACTAACCGAAATAGACAATTCTATCCATCTATTCATACTATAAAATAAAAAAAAAACTTTAAGTAACTAAATTTTTTGAAAAAGAAAGGATTTTACTTAAACTAATTAAAGAGAAATACTAGAAAAAATAAGCTGAACAGTGCATAGATTTGCGATGCGACGCGCAAGTATTCAATACGAGTTATGAACACCGACTGAATTGATTCTCAAAACACTACGAAAATAATAGGCAATAATACATATCTTCAAAAAGCACCGCCACGCGGCGCGGCTTATGGCAAAGGGTGCCGACATTGCCGGCGTCTTTTGTCAAACAGGATAATTTATTCTTTGCAAAAGCCGTGTTCACTATGCCTACGAAAATAATTAGAACAAACTCCGTTTGATAAATACCTTTCCCTATGTTAGGTATGACTACAAAAATAAAAAATAATTGATTATTTTTTAATGCGAACGAACTCGTTTTTTTTTTAAATGCTGTTATTTGAGTAGTTTTTAATTGATTTTTGTTATTTAGACTTAGAATAAAATACTTACTTATGTACCTACCTAGGTTAGGTACCAAACTGTTTTTAATAAGAATATTAACAATTTTATCCAGATGTCGTTCGTACAGTAGGCAAAGATTGCAGTAGGCCGATAATCTAATAACAGGGTGAGTTGAGTTCGTTCCAGCCCTAGCAACTCCATTACAGGACATAGGCCTCCCTCAATCTTATGATAGGTAGATTGAGTAATAAAAATAAATTTTGAATTATTTTGTAGGTAGGTACTTTAACTTAACTAACTTATGTGTGGCGGGAATTTTGCATGGATTTTAATAAAATCTATTATCTAGGTCACCAGAGTTTATTGCGCTCGAACAGCTGTTTTAGATTTACGTGTATTATTTAACATAATATTTTTTTAAAATGCTGTTATCTGAGTAGTTTTTATTTGATTTTTGTTATTAAGACTTAGAATAAAATACTTACTTATGTAAGTACCTTCCTAGGTTAGGTACCAAACTGTTTTTATGAATATTAACAATTTTATCTAGATGTCGTTCGTGCAGTAGGCAAAGATTGCAGTAGGCCGATAATCTAATAATAGGGTGAATTGAGTTCGTTTCAGCCCTAGCAACTGCACTGCAGGACATAGGCCTCCCTCAATCTTTTATAAGATTAAAAATAAATTTTGAATTATTTTGTAGGTACTTTAAATTAACTATGATGTGGCGGGAATTGTGCATGGATTTAAATAAAACCATTAACTAGGTCCCCAGAGTTCATTGCGCTTAGAGCAGGATAGCGCTCGCTTGCGTATGTGCGTATGGGTCGTACACGCAAGCGCTATCACTGTGTGGATGCCATCAGCTGTGATTACGTATTAGAATGAATATCGCCGGCCGCGAAAGCGAGCGCGAAAGTGAAATTAGATTCACTGATGTTTTATTTTTTTTTATTGTATTTTTTGTATTATTAGTGTGTTAATTACGTTGGCATGTTCTTAAATTAACTTATGATGACTAAAAAACCTATAAATAGAAAAAAAAATATTATAAAAAAAAATGCCTTTTTTTTCGATAAATTTGTTCAGTATCGTGGTCTGAATCTCCCCTTTCATTTTTCGATAGTAGTCTAATTACACCCTGTATATCTAAAAGTAGGTAATTTGATGATTTAAAACGGGTAACATAAGTACCATGATTTGACGGTCAAATCATGGTATGTTACCCGTTTTAAATCATAATATTGTTAAAAACCATGATAATTTAAAAAGTTATAGGTAATTTTATTTATTTTTCAGTATGTTTTAATAATACAACTCTTGAAATCACTATTTTAGATTTGATATTAAGCTAAATCTTGAGAAGCTGTCACTATCGGCAACACTTCGTCATTAATAAAGTCATTATTGTCTACAGATCGTCATTATCGCCAAAACAAAAAATTTTAAATATTCGATATGTTGAAAAATAATGCTTTTTTGAAGTGCCTCTTGTTTAAAAATGTTTGATTGCGACAAAATTGTATTATAAGCTTCAATTAGAAGCTGCAGCACCAGTTTCGTTGACGAAAAAAAAAATTATGTAGGAGAAAATTGCTAGGAGATCCACCGCACAACATGTTTTTTCCTTCCATTTTCCTCTGTCACTCGTCATCTCAACACTCACTCCTTTCATAAACACGTTATCCTTCACACAGTCCATCCATCTTTTCTTTGGCCTACCTCTTCCCATCCCACATATCCATCAACACACATTATCTAACATTCTTTTCGTCACATGACATTCATCCATTCAAAAACGAATCATAATCGAATATAAAATTAAAATCGATTTAAACTTAGTCGACTTTCAAGAAGTCCATCTAGTATTATATGATTATAGTCTAGAAATATTTTTGTACTATAACATTTATTTTAACTACCTTGTATAGTTCGATAGCATTTTCGATAAAGTGCGCGCTGATGACCGCATCCGTTGACAAGGTAGAACCGACGGAGTTTCTCGGTTTAACCCAGCAAGTAGTTAACCCGAAATCACGCACTGGCAATCCAATTGGTTGCATATGCACCTGACCCGACGTGATAAACCAAAACGCTTCGCGCAGTCTTGAGTTACGTAGCTCCACATAGCACCCCTATAAATTATATCACGTACGGTTTGGTACTGGCCCCAACAATCTGCGACGTGTATAACCACGCCACGGTACCAAGCAAGACTGTTAAATTCCCTTCTTTCCCGTGGTTCACCTATTTTGTCCACCTGGTGGACCACGGGTAAACATATTCTTCCGTGGTCCACCAGGTGAACTAAGGTGAACCATAGGAAATTATTATTTAACCGTGGTCCACCTTTGAGCACACAATCTTTTTGGTCGTTCGTTGACGTGCTTCGCTGTAATTGAATCTTTTCAAGTGCACCTCTTTTTCAAGAACTGCCAACGTCCTGACCATCTAACAGAATTAGATGTGTTCTGTTTAATGAAATAGTGCTCCGTCCCTGATCGCTTGTGAGTAAAATTAAATCTTATTAAAATGGGAGATACGCAAGACGAAGAAAGCGATTTGCACTATATTACCAGAAAGGGGGGCACTGTATTGGTGCATGATGTATATTTTTTCTACAGAGTCAAAACCTTTAAAAAAACCTCAGCGGTTTTATGGAGATGTGCGGAGTACAAAAAAAAGAAATGTACCGGAAATATTATCGTTAAGGTAAGTCAACATTCACGGAAGTTCTGTTTCGTAAACCTCCACGCTCCTAGAACTTTTCAAATACAAATTAACTTTTTTAAAATTTTTCAGGATGGAAAGGTGACAAGTAAAAAAAATCATTCATGTGCATCTGATTTTTCCAAAATTGTGGTTGCAAATGAAATTGAATCTTAGAAAAACAAAGTCAAAAACACTGATTTGCCTTTAACACAACTTTATAAGGATAGTGTTGATATTTTAGAAAGTAAAGGATTGAACATGGTTACGCAAATACCGTCGTTTTCGAGCATACAACACAACTTATATACAATAAGAAATAAATCTTTAGGAGTTAAAAAAACTATTTATAGCGATTTTGAAGAAGTGGAAGTTCAAATTTGCACAATTGGTTTTGGCAAACTATTTTTATGAAGGATCGCGAATCATTGTCTTTTGTTCAAAAAGAGCTAGAGAGATCATTGCTGATGTTACTGAATATTTCGGTGATGCCACTTTTTCTTGTTGTCCGAAACCATTCCAACAATTGTACATATTACATGGAGATATCGGGAGTACTATAACGACTACAAAAGTTGTACCGCTGATATACATATTGATGCCGAACAAAAAACAGGAATCATATTCGATTGTGTTCGATTTAATTAAATCACAGTTACTAAATTTCAATCCTAAAACAATGCATCTTGATTTCGAGAAAGCCGCAATAAATGCTATTTTATGCGCTTTTCCACATGTAACATTGCGCGGTTGTTTTTATCATTGGAAGAGGGCGATTTGGAAGAAGGCCAAAAAGTTAGGCTTAAAATCGAAAGGAGAAAAGCGGATCGCTGCATTAATTGCTGCTCTACCTTTGATACCCCATGAAAGCATTAAAGAAGGATTGGAGTATGTTAAATTTGAAAGCAGTGATAGCAAAAAAATGTTACTCTTCTTACGTTGAAAGTTTTTGGCTGTCTGATAAATTCAGTGAAATTTTGTGCGTATTTGGTGAAAGACACCGCACCAATAACACTGCAGAGTCTTATCATTCGAAATTGAATAAAGAAGTAAATAAAAGAAATGCAACGGTATTAAATCTATTAAAAGGTTTAACAAAACTAGAAACATCAAGTTTCAAGACAACATCGAAGAGAAGAAAAATATATATAGATAACGACGATGATATTATGGGGATACAATTACAGTTACTAAATGGTGAAATTCCAATCAATTTCGCATTGGAGAAACAACGTTGATAGAGCAATTTTAGTTTTAAGTAATCATCATTTTAATTGAAGTAAATTATTTCAATAAATGAATTAAAAAAAATGCCATTCGGTGTACTTTTTAATTTGTCGGGATCAATGTTGCATAGATTTAATCTAGCCAATGAAAAGAGGTGGACAATAGGCAATATATTTCAATAAAAATAATTTACGCGATTATCAGGTGGACCACGGAAGAATATGTTTACCCGTGGTCCACCAGGTGGACAAAATAGGTGAACCACGGGAAAGAAGGGGTTAAATTGGCTGATGACGTTAATTCAATGGCTCCAGAACTTGATTTTGCGAAAGAATTTATGCGTAATGTACATTAAATTAAGATGCATAATTTTTTGCAGATGGTACACCGTAGGTACCCTCGATAGACATGCGTTGATAAGATGATCACGCAAACAATTTTCGCATAACTTTAATTGTTTGATTTTATCGAGACGCTGCGCTGGAGTTAAGTCAGTATATTAATAGAAATTTATTATAAATTAGTAATAGGCTCATCTACGTTTCTAACAACTGAGTACGCTAAAGAAGACCGCTGAGAATTGAATTTATTCGATTTTGAACCAGACGGGTTGTTGTTGACCTTTGAACCTGGAATGTAGGTACATACGGTACAATATTTACAGTAGTGGAATTAGTCGTTCACTCTGACATCTCGAGAACTTGAATAATTTGTCAAGATATGTAGTCGTTAACGCTCTCTTATTTTCATAACGTTTTTACTCTGATAGTTTGACGAAGTAACCAGTATAGATTTAACAATCGTTGTAGCGGACTCGCTCACGGCCGATAACAGATAATAAAACTTCGTTTATAAATGGTACTTAAAATTAAAACAAACTTTTATTGCATGAGGTTTAAAAAATACAACACTTTACTAAATTGTAAATAAAAAATGTCTTTATTAATCCACCATATCCTCGTCAATAAGAGACGACATATCCGACAGATCATCGTCATCCGCAAAGCTGTGGTACTCTACTTTATTCTTCGCTATATCGTCGACTAGCTCGTACAACGCCTCTCGTATATCCCATTTGTGTAAACGGAGTCGGCTGAAAATAAAATTTTAATTGCATTCAGAAATTGTTACAATATAAATGTTACTAATGTTAAATACTGAGAAAGCTTCTAAAGATATCGACTAGAACTAAAAAAAACGAATGTTGAGGTTTTACTAAACCTACTATCGACATGGTAGCTCTGTGGAAAAGTTAAGGTTAGGACGAAGTTTTTATGGATATACTGACATTACAGACATAAACCAGTAAAAAAAATCCTACAATAAACTATTTGATAATTAATAAATATAGCACTGGTACAATGTTTAAATGATGTGTTAAGTAAATAAAATATTATTTAAGTTACCACTCAAAAGTCCATACTTACATTTCTGCTTCCTCTTTCTTCAACTGACTGATATGAGTGAACATCTTAACGACAGCTTCTGATTCATCTCTGTCGGGGTTTATCATACTGAGGGAGTTTTGGTTTCTTATTGGATTCTGAAATAAGAATTACATTAGTTGTTTACACTACATTCCGACTTATAGCGAAGAGCGAACAATAGCGTTAAATATATAATGAGCGAACAATAACAGTGGACGCACTTCTAACAATTTTATTGTCATTTTTCGCGGTGTTTCCTCTGTGGCACTGATTAAAAGCGCATATTATGTACATATTTTGTATTATGAATATGAATGATACAAATACAACCCCATCGGTTGGGTTGCTATCAAATTAACGGCATCGCTAAATGACCATGTCAGCAAGATGACATAAAAGCAAAATAAACTGTCAGCTTTATAGTCAATTTAAGCCAGAATTCAACCAGAATACTCAGTCAACAAAGAGAGAAATATAAATAGTGTGATATTTTAATCACCTCAAATGCCAAAAACGAATGCCTAGAAAAAATTATGGATTCATAAGCGAAGTTGGTAGGTTGACTTTTACAGATATTCAGCTCCTAATGTGATTTTTTTTTAATTTCATTAATTTTATAATATTGCATTTGAATGCCTATTATATTGATAAATTTAATAGTTTATGTTCATTATAAAATTTATATATAAAATTTGTGTTAAAATATTTCCAATATTTATATTCACTATTATATTTTATAAGTTTATTTAAGATATACTGTTGGTCTTTTAAATAAATAAATAAAATAAATAAATATTTATTTTTATATATTATATATATATATATTTTACCTTGAACGAACTGTCGATCTGATATTGTGAAGCTGGAGTGAGATGCAACATTTCATTCGCAATGGCGTACTTCCAAACGGAGCCGTTTTTCTGATTCTTGAACACGAATGTTCTTCGGAAATGAAACGTGTGAGTCACATGGTTCACCGCTTGCTTCTCTCTGAATATTCCCGACACAACTATTGCTAACATTAATCTCTGAAATAAATAAAAAAATGATGATAATATTGAGTCAGCAACTCGCGCGCAAGCTCACAAGACAGGCTCTCTCGCTTCCCTGATGATGATTCGTACCGGAATTGAAACGTCGGAATGTTATAATTTCGTACTTCACACGTGAGTAAAACCCGTTTTAAGAAATTAAATCATGATAAAGTTAATAATTATAGGACTGCCTCAATGGCGCGGTGGGCGACGCGACGGTTCGCTTGCGGCGCAATAGGTAGCGGGTTCGATTCCCACCGAGGGGTCAAGTGTTTGTATATTCTCCTTGGTATGAGTGTTTAATATGTACATATAATAAAAAATATCTTTATATGTATGTCGGTTATATTAAGTACACAGATGTCTAGTAGCCGTAACACAAGCTCAAAGCTTACCACGGGGCTAACACGTTGTTGTGTGGATTGTCCGGAAATATTAATTACTTATATGTATTTATTTATTTATAGGAAATTATAGTAAGATTTTTATCGTTGTAAGCACTTTTTCATCGCTCTGACATTTTTCTACGTATAAATATGTAATCAATTTAATAAGTATGTATGAGTCAGACTCATACTACACCTAAGGTTCCTTTTACAGTTTATAGACGTTTAACAATAAAAAAAATGTTAAAGTCCAAAAATATACAATTCGTGCGGTCACCCATCCAAGTACTGGCCTGGTAACATTGCTTTAGCTTTTAAAATTTTAACTCTCTAGCTATAGCTAATCTAAATTTTAACGGATCGTGTTATACCAGCCTGGAAACAGACAGACCGACGTCGAAGTCTTAGTCATAGAGTTTTACTCTTTGGGCATGTAATCCTAAAAAGATGTATTTAAGAATCTAAACAAGGTTTATAATATTACTATAGATTTGTTATTTCAACCTCGCGATTTATCTGAAGATACAAAATACTTGATTTCCATTGTTTGATTTTACTTATCTTAGAAACATCAAAAATAAAATACAAACAAATTGAACATACTTAAGTATATATAAATAGTGAATGGATTTATCGTATCTGGTCGCTTTGCTTTTTTACACTAGAGCAAAGAAGCGATTAGAAACCCTAGCTCATTTTTTAACCCCCGCTCAAAATAGAAGGGTGTTATAAGTTTGTTGAGTCTGTAGGTCTATCTGTCTGTCTGGGACATCGTAACTCCTGAACGGAAGAAGAATAAAATGCGCGAGTGTTCTTAGAAATGTTCCATGAAAATCGGTTGTGTGTGCCATTTAAGAGTTATGGGGGCAAAATGGGCAAGGAAATCCGAAAATCAGGCAACGGGTTTTTCTTAAAATTTAAATTAGATTACGTTTTAATATTTTACAATAATTAGTTTACTTATACTTACATCATGATGTATAACATCTACAGTAAATGTGCTGGGATCGTGATCAGTCGCCGGAAATCTCTCGCAGAGAACATAGTTGAGGTCTGCCTTGCCAGAGAACAGCCGATTCGATTTAACAACGGATCGCTTTATTAAATTGCGAGAATGGGAGGCATATATTGATAATTCTATTTCTTCTGACACTGGAACATGAAAAATCTGGTAAATACGAGATTTTATTAATAGTGAGCCTTACCCAACTGCGCGACAGAAATGAGTGGTAATGTGTTTATCAGTCTATGTATGTTCCTTTGTAGACAGATAAACTTAAAGCTAATTTGAATAAAAACTAATAATAATCAAGGAAATAACATTTGCTTGACAGTTCGTTTAAACTTTTTACACTGAGTTGAGTACCGAATAGAACAACTGAGCTTTCATCTATTATGTTGTTATGATAATTATTATACTTACTTGAAAAAGCCGATGTTATAGACAATGTGCTTTCTTCAGTATAGAATCCTAGTATTGTGGGTCTCTTGGGCATGTCATAGTGTGAGAAGTATATACTCAGGAATTTCTCCACTAGCATCTTCGTTAGTCTATCAGGTTCGAGGTAGTTTCGCACGAAGGGGAAATTAAGACCTGTCTCGTTGATTTTTATGCCATCCTTAAATAAACAGACGTCGAAGTAACAGTAATAATAATAAGGTCCCGTTTTTTTACTCTTTGGGTATGTTATATTATACTGACTGCCTCAGTGGCGCGGTGGGCGGAGGTCCGCTTGCGGTGCAAGAGGTAGCGGGTTCGATTCCCGCCGAGGGGTCAAGTGTTTGTATGTTCTGCAAGCATTTTCTCCTTGGTCTGGGTGTTTAAGGGCCCCTTATACCGCAAATGCTGTTTTTAAAATCAATATGAATCAGTCAAAAATTGACGTAAAATTCTGAAAAAAAATATATGTTTCAGTTGAGGATCTTACAGAGTGCAATTCGCTTACATTTACACAATAAGATGAACTTCGCTCGATAGAAAAAAATACCAAAGTTGCCTCTTTTTAAAAAACATTTTCAATACTGTGCCTAAAATAATCAATAAATTGACCTTATTTTTACACCAATCTTTAGATAAATCAATTTTCTAGTGAAAATCGCTGAGGTGCGTGTTGTAGTGTTATTTTCCTATTTATTATGCCTAAATACCTACAAACCCACGAAAGGCGCGACGCCCGCGGGCTTCGTCAGTCGCGCGGTGGCGCTTACCGACGACGGACCTATGCCAGTGCTCTTCCCGCCCGACGAGCGACGTGCGACGTGAAAAAAAAAGGTGTGTGTGCGATTCACACACGACAGAAGTGAAACTACAACAATTAATAAAAACCGTAATTGGTTTTACAAGGACAACTGCGCGACATTGCTGTCGCGACGGCAATGTCTATTTGTTATTTGGGCCGGGGAAAAGGAACCAGTACATATCGAAAGAATCGAAAAAGATGATGAATTTTGGAAATCAAAGATGGAATCAAAATTATCACTCTTTTACCACCTGTCCAATGTCTGCTGCCAGAAATCGTCAACCCCAAACACACGCGTGGTATGCCTATACGGAATCTGACACTTGAATGCGAATCCACCGAATCCGAAAATAAAGAAAAAGAGATTTTTTTATCGCAAAACATTATTAATTTGCAATCAGGAATAAGAATAAGAACATTTTATTGTATAAATTGTGTGTCATGTACATGAAGATCTTAAATAAAATCGAGTATCAACAATTTGATCCACTTCGGACATACAATATAGTAATAATTTAACACAATAGTTAAATTATAACAAAAATTACAAAAAGAAAAACAAACAAAAATCCTACAGAACCTAACATACTAAAAACACTTCGAACAAAGTACCTTATATTTACCTAGTTCTCAAAGTATTCCTTTAGGTTATACACTGACAGTGATGCTGACACTTTAGTTTAGTTTATAAGATTTATATTTTTATGTATGTTAGTCTATAAGGTATATGTTTATATGGGCCTTAGATGCCTGAAATAAATGATTTATTATTATTATTATAGTGAACACTATTTACAAGCCAGTTTCTAAGTTTAGTCTTGAATGAATTTCCGATAAGTTCTTTTATTTCAAATGGCAAATGATCAGGACCTAGCACTATAAACTCTAAATTACAATGAAATTTAAGCATTTTATTCCTCATATAAAATGTATTTTTTTTATAAATGAGAATAAATATTGTACATAACAATTATGTTTGTTTCATTTTGTTGTTTGTATTCTTTACCACAAATTCTTCAATCATAATTATCACCTCACTAATTCAAAAAGTTTAGTAAGAAAAATTATGTTTACATTCAATACCTACATACCTACTACAATAAACTTTCATTTCAATCAAATAAAAGAATATAGTCAATAAAATAATCAATATACTAAAAAAATACAGTCAATAAAATTAAAATCACCGTAGCTACTGCATTATGCTGTATTGTGGCGTTCTTGCTGCCGACAAAGTTCGCCGGAGTTCATATCAAGTCGGCTCCCGCGTAACGCGCATGCAAGTCGACTGGGCGAGTAAAATACCTAAATCTTCGAAACAAGGTGGCCTTAATATGTATATAATAAAATATCTACCTTTGTATGTCTATTATATTAAGTATATCAGATGTCTAGTACCCGTAAAACAAGCTTATAGCTTACCACGGGGCTAGATGTTGTTGTGTGGATTGTCCGGCAATATTTATTTATTTATTTAATAAATAGTATCTTTACAAGTAATGTTTCCTTTTCACTTATTCTGGAATGTATATATTAACTAGCTGACCCCAACAAACGTTGTTTTGCAAAATGATAAATAGATGTTGGCCGATTCTCAGACCTACTCAATATGCCTACAGCCTCGGTTCCCCAACCATAAACATGATTAATATTTTCTATTTTAATGTTCTTTACATTCTGTACAAGTTTTTAAAAGTACAAATTAAAATTATCAAAATGATAACAATAATATACATATTTATTTGATTTCAACTTAAAGCCCTATAACCTACCTGCCTAACTGCAGGTGCCCAAAACAATCACGAATCATGATCAATATATTGGTTTATTTTAAATAGAATAGTCTAGCTTTTCGCCTTTTTTTTATTGTACACTAGTTGACCCGGCGAACTTTGTTCCGCCTTAGACGCCATAAATGAGCAAATGAACTTTTTTTTTCATGCTCTTTGACTATATTTGCAGCACGCATTCAGTCAATTCTATGTCAAATGTCTTAAGGTTACATTAGAAAGTTTAATAATTTTATATGGTGGTTAAGTAATTCTAAATTTTTTTTATTTTCCGCGCAATTTCCTTAATTTTTTCTTTCATAAGAACTTTCTCCTCATAATTACGAACAGAACAAAAAAAGAATTAGTAAAATCGGTCCAGCCGTTCAGGCGTGATGCCGTGACCAAGGGAAATATGGATTCATTTATATATATATATAGATTGAACTAACAGGGACTTATTTTCCCATAGTAAAAAAACCTTTAGCCTTCCTAGATTAATAGACTGGTAGATAAGCTAATTGTCATAATCAAATTGGAGTAGTTCCTGAAATTAGCGTGTTCTTTTAAATGATATTAGTTCAATGTATAATATTAGTATTGATTATGTCTCACCAGTTCCAACAATCTTGGAAACTTCATAGTGATACTTTTCACATAGGCTGCTGGGTCCAAACCATCGCACAAAGGATTCCCTTCTACCCAAAGTTTCTCAATTTTACTGCTCACTCTGAACAAATCTGATATAGACATTATCTGTAAATAAAAACAATATCTCAAAAAGTTACAATATTATGAAATGATTTGACTCAAGTAACTGCTTAATATATATCATGATAGTACACTAGCTTTTCGCCCGCGGTACCCTCGTGTGGTAATAGATATTCCCGCAGTAAATAGGAGATTTAGTCCCTTACTTCTTTAAAACTAGTTTTAGTCCATGCCAAATTGGATCCAATTCTGGCTTTCACAATAATGGAATTTCGCGGTAAAAAGTAGTGTTATTTTGAAATGTAAACTGTATTATCGTGAAGTTTTATAAAAATCCATTCAGTAGTTTTTGCGTGAAAAGCAACAAACAAAAGTGCCTATAACTTTTAACTAGTCCTCGTTTCTTCAAGGAAAGTGACTTGATTGTTTATACATACTTAACTCAAACATCCTCACAAACTTTGTGTTTATAATATTATAGTAGGTATTATGTATATGACCTTTTATCTAAATTACTGTATCAATGGCTACTACACTTTATATAATGTTTGTAACATAGTATGTAACTCAAAATAAATGATTTTGATATAGATAATACTTACATTATTGTTGCTTAGATTGATAGATGTAAGATCTCCTTTTATGAAGAAGTTCAGAATTTCTACAGGTGGTTGACTGAAAATAAGGAAATTGTTTAAATTCAACTAACTTTTAACTTATAAATTGTGGTAGTGGTAATTGGATCAAAGATAATACATATTAGGACATACTAACTACAATTACTAATCTAGATTTCAGGCTTAAAATGTATTGTTTCATTCTCGGTCTTCATGCCCTAGACAACATCGTCACTTTACATCAGGTGGTCAAATGAAAGCTTATCTAATATTAAAAAAAGGCAAAAAAAAAGTGTTTTTAAAAGAAAACTTGTTTTTATGAAATTAAGTCAGGTACATTTAGTTGGGAACATACATTTATTTATTTATTTATTTTATTTATTTATATTAATTAACACGGTTTGATACCAATTACATTAATTAATTAATTAAATAATAGATTAGTACATAAATTCATAAACATCATAATCAAATAATTATTATAGAAGAGAAAAAATGATATAATACTAGATACATTTTATAAGTCAAGTAAAATTAAAATATAAATACATAATATACATAATATACATAATACCGGGATTATTTTATCAACATGCTTACTAGAAAATTTTCACATTTAATATAACTGTGACTACCTTAGCTCATTGTTGCTCAGATTCAGTGCTTTAGTATCTCTTCCCATTCTTAACATAAGAATTTTGAAATTGGCTAACAGAGATATCTTGTAAAAGTCGATTTTCTTATCTGAAAAGTCTGAAACAAAATGCTATTATTATAAATTATAAAAAAAATCATCAAAGAGGAATTATATTAAAGGCAATAGACATTTTCAGTTATATGATTTTTTTGAAAAATCAAATGGAATGAGCTAAGTGTGTGTTGGTGAATGACACATGTCTTTCAAACACTTCAAAGTTTTCACAACATGCCGGATTCCTCCCAATGTTTGCCTTAAACCGTTAAAGCACATAAATAAATCATATAATAGCTATGCCTTAAGAGCAATATAGGTGAACAAACCTTGGTCATTACAAAAGTTAGATAAATCCAACTCATGCTTATCAGAAAACCTTCGGCTGACAACCCCCCCAACAATATCATCTATCTTCACAGGATTGTCAAACAACTCTGTAGATGACTTATCATAAAAAAGGACATCTATGTTAAACATGTTTTGCTGGTATGGACACATGAAGTCATATCTTATAATCTTGTTTACGAATGAGAGGCTGCTGGTGTAGAATGATGTAATGCCGCCCACTGATGAAGAAGCGATAGGGATGAATACAGTGGTGAAATAGTCACTAAAGGCATCGTAAAGATCTGATTTGGTGTCTGTCCACCCATGAACCTGAAAAATTTTGAACAACTAAGTAAATCATTTAGATGCGATTTCATACAAAAGTGCCTTGTTTTGCAAGAATATCTTTGACAAAGTTGTCTGAAGCCAATTTTATGTTCTTACGTTCTGTTCAGAAAACATACCATAACTTTATGAAAGCAGTGGTTCGCCGCTTCATCTTCTGTAGATATGCAGTGCTCTATAAATTCGACGAAAGGATTGCCGACACTTGATCTGTTTAATAAGAATCTCTTGTAGTTTTCCAAGAGATTATTTTTGGGGTGCAACATTGTTATTTCATTCAGAAATAATTGCTATGGAATATATTACAAATTATACCACCCAACCCAAACCAAAACAAATGTTTTTGACGTTTATGTTTTATATTGTACCTGTCAGTCAGTAGTTCAGTTCAGTTCAGTTCTTATTATTGGCATCGCGCTTGCCATATGCTACGACTTGCCAGTGTCATTCAGTTACTTGAAAGATTAGTAAGTTAGACAAAAAAATTGATCGGTATCAAGAATGCAGAAACATAAAGTTGACCAACCAGATTAAGCGAGAAATAAAAAAATCGAACATTACTTACTATAATTACTATCTACAATCAAACAAAATAAATTTCTAAATAAGAGTTTATATAACTACAATACATAATATAGGTACAAAGAATATTTACAACTTGATAGCATTACTATGTACAAATTTACAGAGAATATAATTTATTTTGGGGGAAAAGGTGAGAGATAATAAAATTTTAAAGGAAAAAGGACGAGGGACAGATAAAGGTGCTATACTGCAAAACTGCAATCGTCAATCGAGCCTAATGTAATTGTTTATCACCTGCTTGCTTCAAGTTTCAACATCTCGAAAATCTCGAAATCCGCGAATGCCAAAAGTGGCCAAAACCAACATCTAAGTATCATCTGTGGACTGATGATTTGTTCCTTCTTTCTTTGTTTTTGTTTCATTCATTCATTATTTTCGAGCGAATCGAACGCGAAATCAAAAAAGCCAAAAGGAAGGAAAACACTAAATTTAAGATTATTAACAGTCACAATTTAAAAATGAAGGCTGCTATTCTAAATGTCTGCAAAATTCTCATATTTGTGATCGTTTTAATGGGTGTAATATCTCATGTTGTCATTGCCAATTCAGCACCTAAAAAATTGCAAATTGGTGTAAAGAAACGCCCTTCGGAATGCCCTACCAAAAGCAAGAAAGGAGATCTCCTTCACATGCATTATACGGTAAGTATTGCTAAAGCTGTTTTTATTCTATCCTCCAATTTTCTTTCTTAAGAATCACTGTTTTCATTGATGTTTGTTTGTTTACTTTCAGGGTACACTTGAGGATGGCACAGAGTTTGACAGCTCGATACCCCGTGGTAATCCCCTTACTTTCACCCTAGGATCAGGCCAAGTAATCAAAGGCTGGGATCAAGGCTTGATGGGAATGTGTGAAGGAGAGCAGAGAAAATTAGTAATTCCGCCAGAGTTGGCCTATGGAGACGCTGGAGCTCCTCCGAAGATTCCAAAGGCTGCAACTCTTATATTCCATGTAGATTTAGTAAAAATTGAAAGAAAAGAAGAACTGTAGATATTTGTCTTGTACTCTGTCTATAATAAAACATTCCATAATATATTATGATCAACATTATTGTACTCCTAAAAACTTGTGTAGTAATTTAAATAAATCCCTTTTTTATGTTTTTGTATGACTAAAAATACATTTTTATGTTACAATGTTCTTTACATAATTCAAGAGTAAATAAATAAGACAGATCCATAAAATAACATTGTTAGTTATTGACTCCCTTTTCACTGTTCATAATTAGGTAAGCTATCGCACTCACTGCAACTCATAAAACTGTAATTATTTTATACAGTTCCGTGGTTTTTAAACTCATTTTATAATATTTTTGATACGTGATTGGTATCAAATATGGTAAAATTTAATATATATCAGAACTAGATGAAACAATGTGTGGAAAAACACTAGCTTTTTAAAATTTTAATAATTCATAGAAGGATAAGCGTAAAATATAGACGCAAAATACAGTTTTTGGGCATCTATATGTTGTATAAATTTTAAGGCCCCAGGAGAGGAGAAATACACGGGCTATCAATTTCTCAATGACAAGCTTACTAAATTTTAATTAAGTTTACTCAATGACGAGCAACTATTTTGCCTACTTTCTTTGGTTCAAAAGTTCAAATATGTATTAAGAAAAATTGCGGGAATGGGACCAGCCTATCACGCGTGATGTAATGAAAGAAAACGATATTGTTAGGCAGACTATTAAATAGTAAAAAAACAAGCATAAAATTTATATGCTTGCTTCTGATGTTTGATTTTTAACCCCCGACCAAAAAAGAGGGGTGTTATAAGTTTGTCTGTCTGTCTGTGGAATCTTAACTCCCGATCAGATGGAGCGATTTCAATTTAGTTTTTTTTTTTATGAAAGGTGAGTTTTTGTTCTTAGACATGTATCATGAAAGTCGGTTAAGCCGCTCAAATGTTATGGGGGTGAGAGTGGGGAAGGAAAACCAAAAATCTGCAAATATTAGGTCCTTACATATGAAATTGGCGTTTTGTATGGGAGGAACAAAAAGTCGAATATTTTTTAATATAATATATTTAATTAATCAAAGTATGAACCATTATTTTCTATGCACTTTTGCCATCTTATAGGTAGTTCATTGATCCCTTTACTAAAAAAACCAGTCGGACGGGAATCAATAAAATCTTTGAAGGCGATTTGGACTGCCCCATCGGAGTTGAATTTTTTCCCTTGCAAGAAGTTATCCAAATTTCGAAAAAAATGGTAATCTGTTGGAGCAAGGTCCGGGGAGTACGGAGGATGTCTTAGACTTTCCAATTGAAGCTCTTCTAATTTCTAACGACGCGCGTTTGCCGGTTTGCTTCAGTCAATTCGTGAGGTACCCACCTTTCAAGCTTTTTAATCTTCCCAATTTGCTTCAAGTGAACTAAAACAGTTTTATCACTAACACCGCAGCCTGCAGCTAACTCGGACGTGGTTTGCGATGGATCCGCTTCCACAATAGCCTTCAACTCTTCATTATCAACTTGAGTCTCAGGCCGTCCACGGGGCTTGTTCTGCAAGTCGAAATTTCCAGAACGAAAACGTTGGAACCAAAAACGAACTGTGTTTTCTTTTGCAACACGACCGCCATACACATCATTCACCCTTCGAGTTGTTTCCGCAGCACTAGTGCCACGGCGGAACTCGTACTCGTAAATAATGCGATATTTTAAGTTTTCCATTTTGTAAAATGAGTGACGCAAACAGAAAAAAACAGAAGAAAAAAAACAAATGAATGACGATCATCGAAGCACAAATACATGAGTCTATAGCTGTACAAATTTGAATTTGGAATTCCTTACCAAAGAGGAGAAATTTGTGATTAAAGTGGCCAGTACGAAAAACGCCAATTTCATATGTAAGGACCTAATATACTCGAATGGGGTATCAAATGAAAGAGCATCGCGTGCCCTAACTACTAGTAGTTAGGGCGTTGGAATAAGGGGATTTTCTTAAATTTTAAATTTAGATTTATACTTGTAAATCTTGATAATATTAAGCTAGCTACTATTCAATTGTTGGCAAGCTGTCTGTCGATGTCGTGTCGACTGTCGGTCGAGTGAATGAAAAGTCAAATTCCTTTGACTGACAGATGTCAGAACTGAAAATAAAAATAATTAATCAGAAAAATCTTGTTTACGTTGTTGTCGTGTCGTCGTCTAAGAAAATTGAGAAACGATTTTTAGCGTTTATGTGATTATCAATGGTGCATCATATAAATAAAAACTAGTACTTTTAAAAAAATGGTGAAAATAATATTTCTACACCCAGATCTGGGTATAGGCGGTGCCGAGCGTTTGGTTATCGATGCCGCATTGGCCTTCAAGAAGAGGGGTCACGAAGTATCTTTCTACACCAATCACCACGACCCAACGCATTGCTTTGCAGAGACAAGAGATGGTACTTTTCCAGTAACCGTTCTTGGAGACTGGATACCTCGTTCTATATTTTGGAGGTTCAAGGCAGCTTGCGCTTACTTGCGGATGGTTTATGCTGCAGTTTACATGGCTTGGTATGTTATCCCCGAAGAAGAACCGACACTCATATTTACAGATCTGATCTCTTTATGCATTCCATTTTTGAAACTTGCCAGGGGTTCTTTTCGTGTTGTGTTTTACTGTCACCATCCTGACAAACTTCTGACTGCTGAAGGTGGTTTTTTGAAGAAATTGTATAGATATCCATTGAACTGGTTGGAAGAACTGACTACTGCTCGGGCTGACAAGGTGTTGGTCAATAGTAAATACACAGCTAGAGTTTATCAAGAAGCATTCCAAGGTATCAAAGACATTCCTGACATTTGCTATCCATCTATCAACACTGAATTTTTCAAAGCTACGGTTCCTAGACCTTTGAAGGAAATTGTACCAGTTGGTACAGATAAGTTCATTTTTCTCTCAATAAATAGATATGAGAGGAAGAAAAACTTGAAGTTAGCTTTGAGAGCCTTGGAGCACATGAAACATGTTGTCAGTGAAGATGATTGGAATAGAGTGCATCTGATAATGGCGGGGGGTTTTGATCCCATAAACTTGGAAAATATGGAACATTATATGGAGCTCAATGACTTAGCTGCTGAATTAGATATTGAAGACAAAGTAACTTTTATGAAGTCTCCAAAAGACATTGAAAAGGTTTCCCTACTCCATAACTGTAAGGCTTTGGTGTACACCCCATCAAATGAACATTTTGGCATAGTGCCACTAGAAGCAATGTATTATTGCAAGCCTGTGATTGCTGTGAATAGTGGAGGTCCAACTGAAACAATTGTAAATGAAGTTACTGGTTTTCTCTGCGAGCCAACCAGTAAAGCTTTTGCTGAAGCTATGAGTAAGCTGATGACCAACCCCGACTTATGTGAGAAACTTGGTGATGCAGGATTAAAGAGATTTGAGACTAAATTCTCCTTTGATGCATTTACAGAGCAGCTTGATGGTATTTTGAGTCGTGAGAGGCAGATAGCTTTAGAAACTAGAGCTATAGAGCAAGAGAGAAAGCATAAATAGCATAACGCCAACACTCCAACGGTCTTTGACTTAGTTTGAGTGTTTCAACCAAAGAAATGCATTTTTGTGATATAAAGGGTTACTGACATTAGTGGGGACTGTAGTTGTACATTTAAGCAAATTTTGTTGTAAAGTGTTAATGTAAAGCTTATAACCAGTATCATTAATAATGAATATTATATTTATTAGCCATATTGACAACTTGATATTATGTTCATTTTGTGGGCTATAATGTGGCTATTCATCAATAAATGTTAATGAATCTGTACATTTATGTATAGTAAATTGATGATATTTATTGATAGCATAATATGATATATAATTATGCTTAAAAATAATGCACAGTGATGCTCATATCTGTTAATAATGACTGATGTTGGAATTTAAATTGATAAAATTATAAAAATGTTAAAAAAAACATTACAATGTAAAAATCTTAAATACATAGGTTAAGAAGTGAGCAAATGGAGATATATAAGTAATGGATGGGATGATATATAACATTTTTCTATTTGTTTTCATAACAACTGCATTTTAATTTTTAAGTAGTATTTTAATATTTATTTGGCACAAATTCTATGATAACTTAAAAATCTCAAGCTTTTAACACTTTAATCACTGATGTTCTAAATAATCTAATGGAAATAAACATAATTTATCTATGTTTAAATAATTTTATTTATTGATATTTTTTTATTAACCCTTTTACACTCATTAGCTTTTTTTTTTTAAAGCCATATAAATTCTCTCAAAAGTTATAGTTTAGTTTATATTGTACTCATTCAAAATACATAATGTTATTTGTGACAAGTATTCAATTTAAAAGACAAATGTCCTTCACATCATTTGAATTCAATAAATATGGTAGGAGATATCGCAGTTTCAACATAGCGTCGCGTCGCAGCAAAATATGATTAATATGGGTAGGTATAGCGCGTCTCAGGGCGCGGGCGAGCAGTGAGGCTTAGCAATCTTTTAAAATATATTTTTCCAAAAATATTATCAGGAATAAATAGAGTAATTCAAGAGGATGGTTTTGACGTATTGTTACTTGCGAAAAAATGGATTTTCCCGCATTAAAGAGTAGACTATGCCCTTACTCAGACTCTAGAATGTGTACCAAATTAAATTTTAATTGGTTCAGTAGTTTTCGCGTCAAAAGTGCTGTCTGTCTGTTCCAGACAGAGAGTTCTAGCATTTATAATATTAGTATGGATAAAGGATGTTTGAGTTTTAATTTAACTATAATGATCATTGAACGAGTTTAGAAAAAAATAAGCATTTACTTAGTAAGTATTGTTTATTTATCCATGGCAACTCACAGTTACAAAAACATTACTTTACCTACTATAAAAAGGTAGTGATTGGGACGTTTATTTATGTTGTATGTAACAACATAAATAAACGTATACTTAAACAATATAAATATACTCTCTGCCTCCTATGTCCCCCGACTGTATCACTAGGAGCGTTCAAAAAAACAAATTTACTGTTATTTATATAAATAAAAATGAATTGTTGTTCGTTAGTCTGATTAAAACTCGAGAACGGCTGAACGGATTTATCTTATCATAGTCTTGAAATGTTCGTGGAGGTCTAGGGAAGGTTTAAAAGGCGAGAAAAAATCGAATAATTGCCGGAAAAAAAAATTGAATAAAAACCCGTCAGAAGCCGGGGCGGGCCACTAGTAATAAATAAATATTTCCTATTATTTGACAATCTACACAACAACATCGAGCCGCGTGGTAAGCTCTAAGCTTGTGTGTTACGGGTACTAGTCATCATACTTTTTTTTTTAAATTAAGTAATTAGGTTGTTATTTAGCTATCAGTGGATAAGGCAAAACAAGGTGTGCCAGGTCGGGTAGTCTATTATTAAATATATTTTCTTTTTCTGTAGTGACGTATTTTATTTTTTCGTACAAAATGTTAAGTCATTTGAGTTCCATTCAAAATAATAATAATAGGCCATATTGCATATATCTAGTAAGAGGCTATGTCAGTCAATTCAAATAAGCTGGTTAAATGTGAAGGACAGCTCCCTAATTCAAAGTTAGTCATCGGTATTCGACGCGGCCCGAATAAGTACCATTTTTATGGGAGATAGATCTACATAATGTTCGTCCACAATCTCACCTGATGGTAATTGACCTTTCCAAGTGTACTTGTTGTATCTAAATGGAATAAATAAATTGAATTGAATTGTTGCTGTGGACGAGGGTTCCATAGATCTAGAAGGTGACTGTTCACTTTTGTTTTTAAGGCACTCCGGTTGCAGTTATCGAAACTTACATGGCAACTACGTGTTAAATATAATTTGCTAGACCTACTAAACCCCAATTTCATCATTTTATGCTACAAATAGTTTTTTTTTCATCATCATCCACTGAATATGTATGACTGCCGAAATATCAGAAAACTCAAAAGACAATCAATTATGGTAAATATCCCGTTAGAAATCTAAATAAAGTTAATTTGATTTCAATCAGGCCGTAAAACGAGTTTAGCCCGTCTTGATCGCGTTAACCAATGGTGAAATCGGGGCTAAGTGTGCTTCCTGAACATAAACATTTCGTTGAAGATAAAAAGTAACAACATAAATAAACTCATACTTTAACAAAAGAAATATACTTTGTAGTAAATATAGATACTTTAACAAAAAGATCACAGGTTTTTAAACGCAAACAAAGCTCTGATTTTCTTGATAAGCTTATGTAGTTTATCACTCAATTAATGTTTTGTCCATGGTGTATACTTTCTCCTCTGCTTCTTCCGGCAATGGGTCCAGCAGTTCAATTTGCAGGTCATATTGTTGGTCCAGACCCAGGTAACTGTCGCTCATTAGATACACCGTGTAGATGATCCGGCCTGTGAAAGAGGAACAGTTTTAGGGCGCTTTCAATTTGAGCGCATCGAGACGTACGTCTGCGGTACCGTAGGCAGTGCGTTTGACGTACGTTCGATTGTTTTGATGCATTATGGCAGCACCTTATACATAAACTAAATTTTTAAATTAAAAAGAAACCCGATACCAAAACTTTAGTTCTCTATTTTGTAATGTAAATTTGGTGCGCCTTCATTTAATACCTCACTGGAGTATATTTACAAATATATTCCAGTGAGGTTTTAAAGGAAGTATATTTACAAATATACTCCAGTGAGGTATTAAATGAAGGCGCTTAAATAAGGTGCTAAAATCTGTAGATTTTCAGTTTTTCTACCCCACTTTTACCCTCATAAACCCTCCCCCCTTTAAACGGGCAGACCAATTTTCATCAAAAATGTCAACTCGCGCAAACTTACCTTTCAAGTTCATACAAAAAAAAACAAATATTTGACATTTTTAATGTGTGATACGGATCTCTGGTATCCTAATAAATGAATTACATTATTATAACCATTACCTGTAAACGATGACGATGGTGTGTAGAAGGTGACCTGAGAATTCCCCCTGGCGGGCACTCTCTTCAGCGCGTGGAGCTCTTGGTTGTCCACCGTGCCGAGGGTGAGGAACCAGCCCTCGTTCTTGCCGCGCGGGAAACGGGGGCACAGCACGTTGTTCGGGTTGCCGCCGCGGCGATTCATGTTGATTAGTAGAGTGTATTCCTACACAAGTAAAATAAATACAATTATGCTCCTGTGTGTACAATAATCTTTTTCCATCCAAAGGAAACCATCCTGGAAGAGATCGCTTTTAGTGATAAGGCCGCTCATTGTCTCACTTTTGCTACGCACAATTCTTTGTAATATATATTTTTTTTGGTGTTTCAATAAAGAATATTGTATTGTATTATAAGCCTTCATTTGACCACAATCTCACCTGATGTAAAGTGACGATGTGGTCATGAAGACCTAGAAGATGGCTTCTCCGGACCACATTACGAAACACGAAAAAATCGCTTCACGCACTGGCCCAGCGTGGAGGGTGGTGATTTATGTAGTAGTTTCCTAACAGTTTTATTAAAGAACTATAAATAAATATTTCCGGTCAATTCACACAACAATATCTAGCCATGGGCAGCTCTTAGCTTGTTTTAGGGGTACAAGACATCTGATATACTTAATATAATAGAAATACATGTATAGATATTTTTACCATACATATTACCCACCTAGACCAAGGAGAAAGTGCTTGCAGAACATACAAACACTTGACCCCTCGGCGGGAATCGAACCCGCTACCTCTTGCACCGCAAGCGGATCTCAGCCTTCCGCGCCACTGAGGCAGACTATTTATGTGATTGTATGATATATAAAAAAATATATATATACACATTGGTTAACTTACATAGACAATACAAATGTTTGTGTTATGGTAGCAAAAAAGGGTACGGACTCCCTTGTCTGTATGCAGTGTTTAATGTTTCTCAATAAAAAATAATAAGAGTATTGTGCCGAAATGATGCTGAAATTTAGTTAAACATAAGTCATGTCCATTATTACATGTTTTTTTTTTGATGAGCTTAAATAATATTTTCGAACAAATAAAGAAGATATCTAAAGATATCCTGAGATATCGGGTTCTCGGATCTGCATCTAATTTATAAGAGATATAAATCGGG
The DNA here is from genome assembly GCA_929108375.1 of Gymnoscelis rufifasciata. NCBI lineage: Eukaryota > Metazoa > Arthropoda > Insecta > Lepidoptera > Geometridae > Gymnoscelis > Gymnoscelis rufifasciata. The sequence continues at coordinate 9,018,362 of OV815321.1, read as the reverse complement.
TCTGAAGATCTTGGCGTTAATCAAATCTGGTACTTAATTAGGTAGAACATATTTTATTTAGGGTTGCTCGTGCTTTAAGGCTTTTCCCGTGGATATTTACCGCGAACAATATAGCCTATATAGCCTTCCTCGATAAATTAGCTATCTAGCACTAAAATGTTTTTTTTAACGGACCAGTTTTCCAATTAGATCCTGACATTAGCACATTTAAACAGACAAACTCTTCAACTTTATAATATTACTATAGATTTCCTATTTACCTGATCAGCATGTAACGGCATCCATTGATCTCTTCCTTGAGGCTGTTGCACCTTCTTGTCTTGTTCGTGGTCACTGTTGAACCATAAACCACGTATTTGCAGCCTTATGTCTAACGTGGGTATGTCCATTATTGCCTGCAAGAGTAAAAATTGTAGACGCAAAATACAATGCTTTTCGACTTGCAAAAGTTTGAGTATAATTAATCTATTACTCAGTTAATGGTAAAAGACATGATGACTACAATAAATCTAAATTTAATATTTATGAAAAACCCCGGATTTCATTGCCAATAATTTCCTTAAATGTAAAACAACATAATATTATGTAATGTGGACGTATATTTGCAGATTTTCGTTTTCCTTCCCCACTCTCACCTCCATAACTTTTAAACGGCCCAACCGATTTTCATGAAACATGTCCAAGAACACCAGGGCCAAACTCACCTTTCATACACAAAAAAAAACTAAATTGAAATCGCTCCATCCGTTCGGGAGCTAGGATGTCCCAGACAGACAGACAGACGTCAAACTTATAACACCCCTCTTTTTTGGTCCGGGGTTAAAAATAAATAGTTATTCTGTTTTGGCCCGTCTGTTAGCCCGTCCAATAATACTGGACAATTATTTTTGGCTTTATCAATTTAATAAGAAAGTGCCAAGATATGGAACATCAAAGATCCGGAGTGGGGGAAATGAACTGACCGTATACGCATACGGTCAGTTCATTTTTCTTGATAGCATTACGTCACGCGAAACATCAATACATAGTATCATATTGATTCAATATTTGTAAGAAAAAATAAAAAATATGCGTAAATTTTTCTTAGGTAATCTCAATGTCGTGTCGGTCTAGTTATTATTTTATAGTCATATTCCCTATTGAAGATATTCTCAAAGGCCATTAACTGACTTTTTAGTTTATAGTTAAATCACTTGATTTTATATTAAAACTTTTTCGAAGACGAAGCATGATCATAATTTCTGCTTATACTTACCAGATTTTGTTACTCCGATAAACAGTTTGACTATGGGCCCTTCTTAAAATAAATAGCACTATTCCCGGTAAGATATCGATAATGAAGGCCATAAGCACAAACTACAACTGTGACATGACTGTCTCAAAATAATTTTTAATGTTTTTATCAACATAATAATATTATAATAATAATACCCTATGTATTTGCTCGATTTGTCCTTCATCGAACTCTTTCCTCAAGTATTTTGCCAGCGTTTCATAGTTCTTAGCGGCTGATTTCACACCGTTCAGGAGAATGCAAGGTTTCTTCGTATCTGTAAAGAAAAGCGTATAATAATAATTATTTATTTATATTTCTTCACAATAGATGACAATAATTTATTGGAGAAGACTGGTGCCAGAAATAGGTATAAATTTTATAAGTAAAAAAAAATATTTTCCAAAATTATATGTTGATAACATCGGTAACTCGGTAGGTGGCCTAAAACCGCTTCAGGAGAGACCTACAATGTTTTATTCCAGATCTGTGTTATTTTCTATTTATCATTATTTCAACCTAAAACCGTCAACTTTGTACAAAGGATTAACTCAAAAAATATGGGGATAAGGGCCAAATCTCAGCATATTAGATATACATATAGATAGATAACACTTTATTGCACACCACACAAAACACACAAAAAAACAAACATAGACTTTACATAATCATAATGTTGGAGTACAATGGGCGGCCTTATCGCTATGATCGATCTCTTCCAGGCAACCTTTGGATGGTCTGGATCAAGAGTCAAAGTCAAAGTCAAAACGTTTATTTCCTTAGAAGCCTATGCTTACATGGACAGGTCAACTTAAATCTAATTTAAATAAAAACTAAGAATAATCAAGGAAATAACATAGTCTTGACAGTTCGCTTCAATTTTTTACACTGAGTTGAGAAGCGAATAGAACAACTCAGCTTCCATCTCTTATGTTGTTATTATAACAATATTGGTGTACAACATGGTTACTTATACATTTAACATTTACAAACAAATGCTAGTCAAACATGCACATAACAGAAAAAAAAACTAAATTTAGCTATTTTGTCCATCCTAGTGGAACCGAGCTACATCTGACCAAGCATTATCGTCTTTGATATAGTCCTCTGTAGAATAATAGGCTTTTTTCAAAAGACATTTTTTAATTAAAAACTTAAACTTTCGAATGGGTAGGTCAGTTATAAACTGCGGAAGTTTATTATAAAAACGGACACAATTGCCCATAAAAGATTTCCCCACCTTACGTAATCTAAATGTAGGGATATGTAGTTTATTCTTATTTCTAGTATTAACATTATGGAAATCACTCTTTTTTAGAAAATCTTGCTTATTTTTGTGTGTGTACAGCAAATTCTTATAAATATATTGTGAAGCAACAGTCATAATATTTATTTCCTTAAATTTATCTCGTAAGGAGTCGCGTGGTTTCATTTTATAGATTGAACGCACCGCTCTTTTCTGAAGAACAAAGATAGTTTGGATATCAGGTGCCGTTCCCCATATCAAGATACCGTATGACATGACACTATGGAAGTAACTAAAATAAACAAGTCTCGCGGTGGCCTCATCAGTAATATGCCGCATAGTCCGAACTGCATAAGCTGCTGAACTAAGTCGACTCGCAAGAGCATTAATTTGAGGTTTCCATTGAAGTTTTGAATCAATATGTAGCCCTAGAAACACTGTTGAGTCAACAAGATCAAGCTTTTCATTATCTAATATTATTTTTATAGGACGTTCTCTGACAGTTGGTAATTTAAAATTAATACATTTAGTTTTTTTCGCGTTTAGTAGCATATTATTAACAGTAAACCAATTCAGTACGCGAGACAAAGAATTATTTACGTCGTCATAGTTATCTTTATTTCTATCTACCTTAAAAATTAGAGAGGTGTCATCCGCAAATAAAACTATGTCACAAAGGTCCTTGGCATAAAAAGGAAAATCATTTACATATACTAAAAACAAGAACGGTCCTAGAATCGATCCTTGCGGCACGCCTAATTCTATTTTTGAGCCCGTGGATCTTTCAGTTCCAACTTGTACTATTTGAATTCTATTTGTCAGATATGACTGGAGAAGGTCTAATGCTTTACTGCAAATACCGTAATGTTTTAATTTATTTAATAACGTAACGTGACTTACACAGTCAAAAGCCTTGGAGAGATCACAAAATACACCGATAGCGTTTTGTGATTTATCCCAGGCCCCTAAGACGTGTTTTAGTAGTAATGCACCTGCATCATTAGTGGATCTACCTTTGGTGAAGCCAAACTGGTTATTATGTAATAATTTGTTAAAATTAAAATGTTCAGTAAGTTGATTTAACATATTTTTTTCAAATATTTTACTCATGACAGGAAGCACTGATATAGGCCTATAATTGGCAGGGTCATTATGACTGCCAGATTTAAAAAGAGGGACAAGCTTACCATGTTTCATGAGATCAGGAAATAAACCCACCTCAATACACTTATTGAAAATATGAGCTAGATAAGGTGCAATTTCGTTAATGATGTTACCCAGCATTTTTGTTGATATGTTCCAAAGGTCCTCAGTATTTTTTATGTTAAGGGACTTGTATGTTTTTACAATATCGTCAGTGTCAACGTAACTGAAATCGAAACCATCTACACATTTATCAACAGATGATTCTAATAAATCTACAGCCTTTTCGGCGGAGGAGTTTAATGAATGGGTTACAGTTTTAGAAATGTTACAAAAAAACTTATCGAAGGCATTCGCTACCTCTTTATTTTTAGTTAGAACGGTGTCATTGATTTTTAATATAATATCTTTTTTTTGTGGCTTTGACCTTCCAGTCTCATTATTTATAATATTCCAGGTAGCTTTAGGTTTATTAGTAGAACACGTTATTTTGTTTCTAAGAAAGAGAGATTTAGCGGTATTGCATACTTGTTTAAACAGCTTCGAATATGTATTTACGTAGGAAAGAAAAGAGTCGTTATGTAACATCGATCCCCTGTCAGAATAGAGTTCGTATAGTTTATTCCTGCTTTTAAAAATGCCTGGCGTAGCCCAGTCAGTGAAACTAACTTTTTCTCTAACCTTACAAAATTTAATCTTAAATATTTCATCGTGTGCCCTTGCAATTATTTCGGAAAGCGAAGTAAATAGATCATTAGGGTCATCAATATAAGGTAATGAGACAAGATTATATGCTATTTTACTTTGGAAAATAGAGATGCGCTCCTTTGTTATAGGCCTGTAACTAAATTCCACTAACTTATTTATAGAATTGGTATAGGGGAACTTAACACTTTGTCCATAATGATCTGAATTCAAATGTTGTATTACTGATTTACTAATTGGAGATTTATTACTGAAAATATTATCTATACAAGTGGCGGTAGTAGAAGTTACTCTAGTTGGTTCATTAAAAATGTTATGCATACTAAAACATTTGAATAAGTTAAGTAGTCTATCAGCTAGAGGATTTTGTAAGATATCTATATTGAAATCACCAACAAAAAAGACAGTGGTGTAAAAGTGTTTTGAGACCACGATGCTGGCCACCGAAGATAAAGTCAAAGTTGCCAATGTCCAGCTCATCCTGGATCTCCTCAGTCCTTGCGTGGGCAATATTTTAGTTATTAATTGTGTTGAATATTGATATTGATGTTTTAACATCTTTTCAATGTATTGTTATAGGTTGGTCTGTGCACATGAAATGAAAAATATTACATTGACAAATGCTTAAAACTATGTGACAAATGGCGGTCTTATCGCTATACATTTTTTTATACAATATTTACTCACAGTACATTTTTGAGAACTTGATGTTCACCCACAAGAATAAGCATTTGTTTTTGAGAAAAAGTGACGTACATAGTATTAACACGAGAAGTAAGGAAAAATTACTAATTCCTACTTACAGACTAAAAAAACTAGGCAAATCATTTATGGGTAACTCGGTACGTTTTTATAATAAGCTTCCTTATAATGTAACAGAGCTTCCTATTAGAAAATTTAAATCATTTATTAAGAGAAGTCTAATGAAAAAAGCCTATTATTCTATAAATGATTATATAAAGGATGATGCAGCTTGGATAGATGTTGCTTAGTTCCACATTAACAGGCTCTAATAATTCTGGTTGACCAGGACTGATAATGCTCATGTTATAATAGCTTCCTTATATGACAAACATTTTTTTATTGTAAATGTTAAACTTATAATAGTTACCTATAAATAAGAACTCTAAAATTGTAATAACTACAAAATTGTAATAACTGATAAAGCTGTGTTGTTCTATTCGCTTCTCAACTCAGTATAAAAACATTGAAGCGAACTGTCAAGACAATGTTATTTCCTTGATATTTGTTATTTATGCAATTTAGTTTTATTAATTTTAAGTTGACCTGTCCATGTAGGCTATGTGCTTCTAAGGAAATAAACGTGGTGTGAAGAAAGTAGGGAAGAAAATTATGACTTTTTATTTTTAAGGGAACTAAGGTAATGGTTTTAAGGTTTTCTTAAATAAAAATGTGAAGTTTTTCTTTCTCTCTTTCACATTAGTATGGATAAGCTAAACATACCTTTAGTCATCTTCGAGAACATATACAGGTGGTCGGAGTCGACGTGCGGTAATGTGGTCAAGGGCGAGTCGGTCGGCCAGCGAGCCTGCACGATCGCCTGCATCAGAACCTGGCAGGACAGACAGACGGACAGCCAGCCGTTTTCTGCTGATGTATCTATCATCGCCTGTGGGAAACACGGTAATCTTAATATATATAAATCTCGTGTCACAATGTTTGTCCTCAATGGACTTCTAAACCACTTAACCGATTATAATAAAATTCGCACACCATGTGCAGTTCGATCCAACTTGAGAGATAGGATGGTTTTTACGGCGAGAAAAATTCGAATAATATCCGGGAAAATTTTATACCCGTGCGACGCCGGGGCGGGTCGCTAGTTAAGTATATAAAAAATACATTATAAACATACTGCATTATGTAAATATATTTAGTAAAAAACAATGCATTATATTAAAAATTCAATAATTTCAAATTGCTCGCGAAAAATGTTTGCATTAGAAATAGCGCACGTGTGACGTCACATATCTGTAAATCTGCTATAGACGGTGTACTCAGTCACGTAGGCCTGTACCAGCGCCATTTTGAAAAGCCACGTGATCAGTAAATTCAGTAAATTCATTCATCAGTAAATTCATTTATTGCACCATAAAGTTACTCAATAACATTGGCATGTCAGTTATTACATAGAATTTAATTGATTAATTTATATAATCATTGTTGTAATATGTCCTAAAATCATAAACAATACAACAAATAAAAAATAAATCAAAGACGATATCTTATAAAAATTTGCTATTCTATCTATTTCTCATTATTCTAGTAACTATTAGTTTCATATTTGAATGACAGTCAACCAGCATATTACCTGCAATATCCTAATGGTCTGGTCGAGCACAGACTTGGTGTCGGTGAGGTAGTCCGTGTTGGGCAGCGGCAGACGCGACATGTGCGCCTGGAGGAGCAGGAACGCCTTCACGTTGGACGAGTCCAGGGATAGAGAGTCCACGGCCAGTTTGCATAGTTACCTGCAATATCCTAATGGTCTGGTCGAGCACAGACTTGGTGTCGGTGAGGTAGTCCGTGTTGGGCAGCGGCAGACGCGACATGTGCGCTTGGAGGAGCAGGAACGCCTTCACGTTGGAGGAGTCCAGGGATAGAGAGTCCACGGCCAGTTTGCATAGTTACCTGCAATATCCTAATGGTCTGGTCGAGCACGGACTTGGTGTCGGTGAGGTAGTCCGTGTTGGGCAGCGGCAGACGCGACATGTGCGCTTGGAGGAGCAGGAACGCCTTCACGTTGGAGGAGTCCAGGGATAGAGAGTCCACGGCCAGTTTGCATAGTTACCTGCAATATCCTAATGGTCTGGTCGAGCACGGACTTGGTGTCGGTGAGGTAGTCCGTGTTGGGCAGCGGCAGACGCGACATGTGCGCTTGGAGGAGCAGGAACGCCTTCACGTTGGACGAGTCCAGGGATAGAGAGTCCACGGCCAGTTTGCATAGTTACCTGCAATATCCTAATGGTCTGGTCGAGCACGGACTTGGTGTCGGTGAGGTAGTCCGTGTTGGGCAGCGGCAGACGCGACATGTGCGCTTGGAGGAGCAGAAACGCCTTCACGTTGGAGGAGTCCAGGGATAGAGAGTCCACGGCCAGTTTGCATAGTTACCTGCAATATCCTAATGGTCTGGTCGAGCACGGACTTGGTGTCGGTGAGGTAGTCCGTGTTGGGCAGCGGCAGACGCGACATGTGCGCTTGGAGGAGCAGGAACGCCTTCACGTTGGAGGAGTCCAGGGATAGAGAGTCCACGGCCAGTTTGCATAGTTACCTGCAATATCCTAATGGTCTGGTCGAGCACGGACTTGGTGTCGGTGAGGTAGTCCGTGTTGGGCAGCGGCAGACGCGACATGTGCGCTTGGAGGAGCAGGAACGCCTTCACGTTGGACGAGTCCAGGGATAGAGAGTCCACGGCCAGTTTGCATAGTTACCTGCAATATCCTAATGGTCTGGTCGAGCACGGACTTGGTGTCGGTGAGGTAGTCCGTGTTGGGCAGCGGCAGACGCGACATGTGCGCTTGGAGGAGCAGAAACGCCTTCACGTTGGAGGAGTCCAGGGATAGAGAGTCCACGGCCAGTTTGCATAGTTACCTGCAATATCCTAATGGTCTGGTCGAGCACGGACTTGGTGTCGGTGAGGTAGTCCGTGTTGGGCAGCGGCAGACGCGACATGTGCGCTTGGAGGAGCAGGAACGCCTTCACGTTGGACGAGTCCAGGGATAGAGAGTCCACGGCCAGTTTGCATAGTTACCTGCAATATCCTAATGGTCTGGTCGAGCACGGACTTGGTGTCGGTGAGGTAGTCCGTGTTGGGCAGCGGCAGACGCGACATGTGCGCTTGGAGGAGCAGGAACGCCTTCACGTTGGACGAGTCCAGGGATAGAGAGTCCACGGCCAGTTTGCATAGTTACCTGCAATATCCTAATGGTCTGGTCGAGCACGGACTTGGTGTCGGTGAGGTAGTCCGTGTTGGGCAGCGGCAGACGCGACATGTGCGCTTGGAGGAGTAGGAACGCCTTCACGTTGGACGAGTCCAGGGATAGAGAGTCCACGGGCAGTTTGCATAGTTGGGACAGTTCGCTGGAACAATAGAGTACACATTAGCGTTATTTGAATATGTCATCCGGCCATTTTGTCACTCGACGATGCACTACGGCGAATATGAAATGAAATGCATTTATTTTGGTACATTAACAAACAACAGCACAGAAGACAGCATACACAAACAGACACAAGAAAATTAACATAAAAACCACAAACAGAATATTGACAAGTTCAATTTAGTACTGTATGTAAGTGATTATATTTTATTTTGTGTTTAATGGAATTTGTTTAAGAGTATAATGAGTATAAATGTCAAACGCCACGTTCCGGTTTCATAAGTCATTAATTAATACTCAGCCCCGTATTCATAAAAAATATTAAACTTTTTGTATCAGTCGTTCGTTATTCGTCAACCTGAATTAGTGCAATAGGATTAATATAAGTTAGAGTAAGTTTCTGTTTTTATCTTTGTAAATTTTGTATGTTTTATTTTGTTTACCACCGCCGTCCACAACCTTCATTAAAATTATTTCCATACAAAGGTTGTCTGCAAGAAATTGCTTTAAGCAATAAGACCGCCCATTACGCATGCTAGGTTAAATTTTAGTTTTAATAATTTTATATTTTGGTATTACATATGGTGTGTGTAATAAAGAATTTTCTATTCTATTCTATGTTTAAAGAAAGCTCAATGAAAGCTTTTCACTCTTATTTATCTTAATAAGTATTAGTCTCAATAGTAATGCAAAATATGGCATATTGTGTGTTTTAGCCAATTCAGTTATATAAGTCAAAGTCAAAACGTTTATTTCCTTAGCAGGGTAAACATGGACAAGTCAACTTAAAGTTAATTTATATAAAAACTAAAAATTATCAAGAAAATAACATTGTCTTGACAGTTTGCTTCAAAATTTGACACTGAGCTGAGAAGCGAATAGAACAACTCAGCTTTCATCATAAGCTAGAAATGTCAGTTTTTATGAAAACGCGCGTCACTGATTGACTTGTTTTGCACTGCAGTGTTTTTTTTTATGTTAGATAAGCCTTTATTTGACCACAGCCTCCCTGATGTAAATTAACGATGTGGTCTAAGATGTGACATGAAGACCTAGAAGATGGCTTTACCGGGTCACATTGCGAAACACGAAAAAATCGCTTCACGCACTGGCCCAGCGCGGAGGGTGGTGACAAGCCGCGGCCGAAACCTACCACAGAGACTGTTCTTAGCACCACCCGGAGGTCACGTGTAAGGATTCAGAGGGTTACCACTTTCGGACGTGAACAGACAAAACCTCCGTTTATCACTTCAACACGTAACGAAGCTTAATGAAACTACTTACCCATTAAGCACGTCCTCGTTGTGTCTAACAGGCAGAGTGGCGTACTCCTCGCAGTCGGACAGAACGCGCAACAGCTCGTCCGCGTTCATGCCGCAGTGGAGATGGGCGCTGAAGTGCGCCATTGTCTTGTGTGAGAGGTAGTAGTACGAGGCGATACGACCCATCCAAGTCGTGTGGATTGTTCTTTGGTCCTGTGGATGAGATAGGTTTTTTCGTGATCATGATGGTATAAAATCGTCGAAGAGTGAAATATTGGGAAACTGAAAATAAGTTAACACGGACATGAAAATGTTGGTGGTAAGAACTGGTTTTAACACCAAGCGAGCCAACCAAGCCAAGCAAGGTGTAGAAACCATATTTACATACGTCAAAAACAATCAACATAGACTAGAAAAATCTTCATTTTTCATCGATGCCTTTTGAAATTTTAAACCCATTTAAGAAATCATCAATAATATCAAGTTCCGCCATGTTGGATTGAGAATAAAATTTACTAAATAATTTTACTGCTATTTATGTATAGTGTGTTTTGTTTTATTTAAAATAAACGCTTGAAAAACATAATTATTAAGATAGTATAAAGCGTGTTTGACATAAAACCGCGCTCGCGCTTGCTTAAGGCGGAGTAAGACCTAAGACATTAGTACGCCCGGCCCGGTGCCCGGAGTTTGTTGACAAATATGCTTAAAGAGGTAAGATTTGTTTGACATAAAAACCGTTAATCGTCAAATTGTCAATATTTTTTTTATTTATTATTGAAAAGCCTTCATTTGACCACAATCTCACCTGATGTAAAGTGACGATGTGGTCTAAGATGAAGCAGAAGATGGCTTCTCCGGACCACATTACGAATCACGTAAAAATCGCTTCACGCACTGGCCCAGCCCGGAGGGTGGTGACAAGCCGCGGCCGAAGCCTACCACCAGAGACTGTTCTTAGCACCACCCGGAGGTCACGTGTAAGGATTCAGAGGGTTACCACTTACGAACGTGAACAGCCAAAACCTCCGCCCATTACACAAGCTAGCTTTTGTAGCAAGCAAGCAAGGTTGGTCTGTGTAATTTAGAATTGTCTGTTCCATTGTAATAAAGTCTACTGACCTCTTCGATCTCAATGCAGTTGGCATTAGCCAGCGCATCGAGCGACGTCTGCACCAGACTGGACAGGTAGTAGTTAACGTCCTGTGCCTCTGTGCTCTCCAGGTTGTAGTAGGTCGGGTTCTTTAGTAGTCGCCGGAAGAAGTAGGTCCAAGTCATGTAGTCGAGGATGTCTTGTTTCGTTTGGACGGTGCCTGGGAAATAAACAAAATTAATAAATATTCCCGGAAAATAAACACAACATTTTGTGTTCTAAATAAATCTTTTTTCTTTCTTTCTTTCTAACAACATCTAGACCCGTGGTAAGCTCTAAGCTTGGGTACTAGATATCTGATATCTATATAAATAAAAATGAATTGTTGTTCGTTAGTCTGATTAAAACTCGAGAACGGCTGAACGGATTTATCTTATCATAGTCTAGATATGTTAGTGGAGGTTAGGGAAGGTTTAAAAGGCGAGAAAAAATCGAATAATTACCGGGAAAAAATTGAATAAAAACCCGTGCAAAGCCGGGGCGAGCCACTAGTACTTAATATTATAAAAAATAGAGTGATTCAAGGGGAAGGTTAATGTAGTATGTACTTCTACCGCGGAAAATCCAAACAAATCCGACAACGCCACTGTAAGGAGAGAGTAAAATATATACCATTTTTATTTAGCCACCAAAATTTGTCTTATACTTTTATTACTTTAAACAAGTCTACAACTAGTTCCTAATATCAATGCAATCAGTTCAGTAAAGTGTAGGGGAACCTGGGGAGGGTCGATCCCTAGGGGACACGTGGTAACTTTATTTAAAAGTTTTACCAAACGTGATACGTATTTTTAAGCTGGTAACACTGATTCCTTCATTCCTAACATAAGTCTCTAGCATAGCACTCTTTGACAAATGACAGTGGTTTGCAAATAGCGGACGGTGAAATATTCGCGTGGTGTGTTATTTAACCTATTGCCATCGACGGGTTTTGACCGTTAAAACCGTTCGGATCGGCGCGCGCGGCGGTTAGATTTGCGCGCGAATCCGGATTAGCTCCTTATGTGTTATTTCACGTCTAGCGATGGAATGCTTTTGAGTAGGATAATTCCAATTACTTTATCTGAAAGCTATTGAAACAAGCTATAAAACTGCATATAAATGTTTTTTACTGTGTTGTTATTTTATTATACACAAGCCTTTCATTTGACAAAAAGTTGTAAAATAGTTATGTTTTCGAAAATTAAAGTTTTTCTATCAAAAATAACTTGTTTTATTTATTAGTTTTTAAGTTTCTACAATAAACACAATATGTTCTTTCTAAAATAAAACTAAAATGTATATCCTTTCATAGTAATATTTTGAGTTTTTTACGATGAAACATACCTACGAAAATTGCGATGAACAGAAATTGCACGCGTAAGTGCCTATCTTTCTAAATCCTTTTGTGACTAGGTTTTTGGCATTAGGCTATATATTTATATGCAGTCCGATAGAAAATATATTCAGGATTTAGTTTTACATTATATCAGATAAGATATTATAAAAATATATATCTTATGAAGCAAAATGTCGGCAATGGTAGGAAATTCATGACAAAATTCGAAGTTTTTTATTTTCCAAATAATGCTATTATAAAACGCGTTTTCTGTTCATAAAATACATTCTACAAATAGCCACTGAATAGACCTTTCTAGTAAGGTATCACACTTATACACCTATAGAACAAAAAGTCCTTATAAATGATACTTGAAATGGGCTTGCGTCATCAACACAATTTCGAGAACTTGCTAGCAAGCGTAGGTATAGGTACGTGTTTACACGGCCGACACGGCCGACGCGGCCGTATACGGCGTGATGTTTTTCGGGCGAATTCGGAACATTATTTAGGTATCTATGTTTTCTATTTTTTTCAATTGCGATGTTATTACATTGTAATAAATAAATGTAGTAAACATGAACCTGACTATACTCGAGCCAAATTCGATGTGAAATTATAAAAAAATATATATTTTTAGAATTTGACCTTTGAATTTGAATAGATAAGTATGGCTAACCACTGCTGATCTGTGACTGGACACTTATCTCTGTCTTGGTTTGTTTACAAGAAATCATAATATCGAATTGCTACAGTATGGTGCTTATTATATATATATATATATTTATATAATATATTTTAAGTTATCAAGGGTCTATGTTAGGTAAAGGTTAATATAGAGGTATGTACATGTTTATATGTACCCTTGCTCCCATTTTTACAAACTTATGATGTAAGTCGTTGTCACAAAGCTAACCGCCGAAAGCTTTGAAGAATTTAGATAACAAACAATAGGTAATGTATTGTTTTCGTTAACAATACATAGTAAACAGGTGCAAGCAATAAATAATCGAAACCATTTGTTGTGACACTTTTTCAAAATGAATGAGTCATTTTGAAAGAGTATCAAAACAAATGGTTTCGGTATTTATTGCTTGCACCTGTTTACTATGTATTGTTAACGTAAACAATACATTACCTATTGTTTTATTATTATAACTAAAATAAATAATCTCTGTATAGGCCCTCAGTATCAGTAACTACAAGAAATGTTTCCACAATCTCTATAACATAAAACAGGTGCAAGCAATAAATAATCGAAACCATTTGTTTTGACACTCTTTCAAAATGACTCATTCATTTTGAAAAAGTGTCACAACAAATGGTTTCGATTATTTATTGCTTGCACCTGTTTACTATGTATTGTTAACGAAAACAATACATTACCTATTGTTTGTTATCTAAATTCTTCAAAGCTTTCGGCGGTTAGCTTTGTGACAACGACTTACTCATTCACAAACAATTTTATGTTATAGAGATTGTGTATCTTTTACCTACAGTTTTGGACGAGTAAATGAAAAACAAAATAAGATTTATATTTATCTAATATGTACATAACTTCTTCTACTTATATCTATATCAATATAATTACTTCTGTTACGAATATTTGATGATATGACTGCCTACTACTACTGCCACCCGCAACAGCTCCGTCGTCAGCCCAAGGCGAAGTCGGAGTCTCCAGCAATGACTGAAAATAAAAAATAATAATAAAATAAAAATAAGGAACATGTATGCCAGCACTAATAATATAATTGAATGGCTAATGATCAAAAGAAAACGCCTTGTAGGCACGCAAGATATACAACACACCAGAAGTGAAGCCAATTCTATCAAGCGTACATATAGTACAATACAATACAATATTCTTTATTGAAACACCAACAACATAAAATTACAAAGAATATAATCATATAGTAAAATGATGTAATGTAAATGTTAAACTTATATATATATACCTATAAATAAGAACTCCAAAACTCAACTCAGTATAAAACATTGAAGCGAGCTCTCAAGACAATGTTATTTCCTTGGATATTTTTTGTATAAACAATTTTAAACTGACCGGTCCATGTAGGCCATGTGCTTCCAAGGGAATAAACATTTTGACTTTAACTTTGATACATAATATAGTATAATTTGAAGAAATAAGATAAAAGAAAATAGACTTACAGTTCCACCAGCTGCTGCAGTAATAAGGGCCAACGAGGGGAGGCTCCCCGTTCCGCAAGGTGCCACTCGGTGTGTGAATACACCTCACACTCGGTGTCTAAAATTTTCGCCAGATATACTGAAATTAAAAAAAAAAAAGTTAAATATAACAAAGGCAAAGTAAATTAATAATAACATCCTTTTTATTGAGGTCGGCTAAATTTTTTAGAAATAAATAACTTCATGTTATAAAATAATCAAAATTCTATGGTAATAGCCACAAAAAAACACACCCCTTATCAAGATTACGGGCGCTCGACACGCACACAGACAAGTATCTATCTTGAATGTGTGCGTGTCGAGCGCCCGGTAATCTGACTTTTGAGACCGCGCGGGCTTTAGAATCTAATATAAACAAAACTATAGAATATTGGGCCAAGATGATGATTGAAATAGATTCTACGATAGTTTTTACACTAATATAAAGATATTTCAACACATACCTAGCTAAATAACTAATAGAAATAGTACTGACAAAACGAAGGATCGGCCAATTCGTGCGCACCGCCGATTTGTAACCTATGTTTTATCAACAAATACTACTTATTATACTTTTGTAACTACGTAAAAAGCTTGGTAAAACCCTCTACAACGTATTATAAATAGCAACTTACCGATTATTCAACAAAAAAACACTACAATTCACAAAATAAAGTCACAAGGATTTTTCGAGTGTGCACGCCACGGCGCGCTTTGGTTGACTGAACTTTGACGGTTAGAATGACGTAATATTTCTTCTAAAATGGTGGCAAATAAGGTTTCATTCGAACGAGTAGTTCAATAGGTAATAACTCAATAAGCAAGCATTTGAAAAAATAGCTTAATTTGATCAAAATAAGGCGAACAATCGACCAACGCCGAAGTGAGCCATATGGCACGCTTCGATGTTTAGCGACCTACACCTACTGAGCCATATGGCTCACTTCGATTTCAACGGGTGTAAGTTTTAGTCGGATTTATTTATTAAAATATGAAGTAAATGCTATTAGTGACTATGTTTATTTTGTTAGTAGTTTATTTGAGTATACATTAGCTTTGATTCACTTGAAATACGTGTACATTCATTTTGAGTACGGCATGGTTTATAAACTCACTATGTTTGGGGAGATTTGGTCCTTTTCTTTGGGGGTGACATGATCCCGGGATCATGTGTCCCCGAGAGGGATCAAGTCTACCTTGGCGTTGAAAAATCAGAAGATTTACAGTCCTGTCATAATTACAAGTATTTTTTTAGGTAATATTGACGCGAAAATATACGACCAAAGAGGGATCAAAAAAGAGAAAACCGATAGACAAGGAAAATTTGAAAAATGCTGTAGCTGCAGTATTATGTGGAAAAACATTGAAGGGAACTTCAAAGCAATATGGTGTCCATCTAATGACGTTAAAAAGATTCGGAAGATTACAAAAAGCATCAAATGCAGAAATACAAGATAAGATAAGCTTAATTTTTAGAAGATTTTTTTTTTATTTCTAATACCGAACTAAGTTTTAAAGTTAACTTGATGTATAGTAAAAAAAATATCACTAAAAATGTGTTATTATTGGAAAAATATACAGTTTCCTATTTAATCATTAAAACACATGAATCACCATGAATATGATTTCCTTACAAATTCATTTCCTAAGGATTAAGTTAATGAATTAAACAGGAATTAATCCTCTGAATTTGACATTGGTGCTAAAAATCTGTTTACCATGTGTCCCTATCATGGGTGATTTGATCCCTGCGGTTCAAGTTATCTAACTGCTGGGAATTAAACTTGTAGCAATGGAAGGTATGGTACATAGATAATTTCCGAATCGTTTAGCTTAAACAGTTTTCCTATATTATAAAAAATAAACAAAATAGAGTGCATAATCAAAGGGGGTGATCAACCCTCCCCAGGTTCCCCTAAGTTTTTAATTCTTTTGAAACAGTTACAGATATACAGGTCAGACAGGCACATATAATGATTTGGCTAATGAAGTTTTCGCCACTGTTTTTGTGAACATACAAAAATTGTATACATAAACTTAAGAATAATGGAATTGTTTACTTACCAGCTACAACTTCAGCGTTCAGATGGTCGGGTAGAACGCCGAGCAAGCTTGATTCAACCGGGAATGGCTCGTAGAGGAACTTCTTGTAGAAATTCTTCTTTTGGTCGTGAACCAACACCACAGCTACGCCTTCGTTGTCATACTGAAAACATTGCAAAGATTAGACGTGGTATCAGTTAGTTCAATGGAAATTATTTAGTAGTCTGTGGTCCTGCCTTGACATTATCTATATAAATAAAAATGAATTGTTGTTCGTTAGTCTGATTAAAACTCGAGAACGTCTGGGACGATTTTTATTGATTATTATTGATTGAGCTTATTTTGGTTTTAAAATGTTTGTCGTAGTCCAGGGTAGGTCTAAACGGTGAGCAAATAAGGAAAAATTGCCGGGAACTTTTTTTACCCGTGCGACGCCGGGGCGAGCCGCTTGTTATAAATAAAATATAAATAAAAAATAAATATGTACTGACAATTCACACAACAACATCTAGCCCCGTGGTAAGCTCTAAGCTTGTGTTGCTGTTAATATAATAGTCATAAATATATAGATACTTTTATTATACATATTAGACACCCAGACCAAGGAGATCGTGCTTGCAGAACATACAAACACTTTCACCCTCGGCGGGAATTGATCCCGCTACCTCTTGCGCCGCAAGCGGACCCTCGCCCACCGCACCACTGAAGCAGTAAAATCGGTCATATATAATGTTGGTGATGTTATTAATGTACGCGTTACGTAACGAACCAGTTCAGCCCCTCATAATAAGTTATTACCGATTCCAGAGCCTTAGTTCCCTTAAAAGTAAAAAGTCATACTATATTGTAATATGCTCGTGAGGCGCTTTATATTGAGACCCCACTCAAGTATTGCATATACTTGAGCACTATGAGCAGATTTTCGGTTTTCATTCCCCACTTTTTCATAACTTTAAAACGGGTCAACCGATTTTCATCAAACATGTCTAGAACACTCGCGCGAAACTCACCTTTCATATAAAAAGCAACTAAATTGAAATCGCTTCATCCGTTTGGGAGCTATGATGTCCCAGACAGACACATCAAACTAAACACCCCTCTTTTTTGTCGGGGGGTTACAAACGTATAATGATGTCTTGAGTAGTCACTATGCATCTTACCTGCGGCCGTCCAGCTCTGCCCATCATCTGTAGAACATCAGTGATCGGCATATCAACGTATCGCTTCTGTTTCCCGTCAAAGTACTCCGTGCCTTTGATGACGACAAGATGGGCTGGGAAATTCACTCCCCAAGCCAAAGTCGCTGTGCAGATTAGCACCTGTGATCAAATTTAGTGGTTAGATTTATGGTATTTTTGGGGAAAAGCCTTATAAGTTTATAACGTTTAATGAGGCTTTTCCAAAGAAATATAAGCATTTGTTTACCTGCACTAGTAGGTACCAATACTAATTATAGGGCTCTCTGAATACGATTGGAAACAGTTATCCCATTTAAAAAATCTAACTGATCAGGAATTATCATATATCACTACATAGTATAAAACAAAGTCGCTTTCTCTGTCCCTATATCTTTACAACTACGCAACGGATTTTGATGTGGTTTTTTTAATAGATGGAGTGATTGAAGGGTTTGAATGTAAAATAACATCCATTAAATAGTGGAGAAATACTGTTAAATTTTGAGGGTTCTAATGTGATGCAAACGCAGGCTGAACCCTACAATATAAGTAAATTTTTTTGATAAATCTCTATCAAAATAATGTACTAAGTATTGTACACATTAAAAAGGGATACTTATAGAAAACTCCGCAATGGTATATGTCTATCTCTTATGGATATCCCAATGTAATTTAAAATAATGGCTTATTTTCATTTATCTTTATCCAATAAAATACCATAAATACATTGTTGATTTACTATAGATCAATATGGCTTTTTACAGCATATGATTTAATGAATATTTTCGAAGATATTACAGATTAAAAAATTGCGGGACGTAGCGTTTGCGGCGCTCTCTGTTTCTTTAGTGTATTTAGTGCGAAGCCGGGGCGGGTAGTATTAGCTATACACCTATATCAGATTCTTAGCAATTATGTATTTCTTCTGTTTAATATTGGATAAGGAGGATATTTTGGAGGTGTTGTCTGTTCACGTCCGTAAGTGTTAACCCTCTGAATCCTTACACGTGACCTCTGGGTGGTGCTAAGAACAGTGTCTGGTGGGAGGCTTCGGCCGCGGCTTGTCACCACCTCCGGGCTGGGCCAGTGCGTGAAGCGATTATTTCGTGTTTCGTAATGTGGCCCGGAGAAGACATCTATATAGGTCTTCATACTCTATCTTAGACCACATCGTCAATTAACATCAGGTGAGATTGTGGTCAAATAAAGGCTTATCAAGCATAAAAAAAGGGTTGGATAAACATTTACTACATGAAAATGTATTGAAATTTTGGTTAATGTTTGGTAATTCGAAGGAGTTTCCCACGAGACATGCTATACTATGCTTGGCCACCATCAAATTAAAATACTAAAATTTTTAGTAACCAAAAATAGTAAAATGACGCAAAACCGCACCTGTATCTTTTGATTAATAAACAGCTCCTCAACAGTATTCCGATCTCTCTCGTGCAACCCAGCATGGTGGATTCCAATCCCGAACGCGAGCGTTAGTTTCAGGTTCGATTCCCGGATGTTGGATAAGATCTGCTCCATCTCGGATTCCTTCATGTGCAGCCATTGTTTGGGGTCGTCTTCTGCTGCTAAGTATGCGATAAGGTCTAGTGCCGTGAGCCTGAGGAGATAAATTATTTGTTAGTTCTTATGTAATTATAATTATAGAAGGTATGATGAGTACACAAAAATGGTATTCTTATAAGTCTGTCTGTTAGCCCGCCCAAAAGTACTGGAAAATGTGTTCAAAGAACTGGACCCCTATTTTTTTGGACGATCATCATAGATATAGAGCATCAAATTACCGGATAATTGAATAAATTTCTCAGCCACAAACAAGACCCCACGCTTGTGACTAATAAACTTACTGTATTATTTTAAAGATATAATAGAAATAAAAAAAGCCGTGTTGGCTAAGTGGGAGGACACTCCACTTTCATTCCGTAGGTCGTGGGTTCAAACCCCGCCACGCACCTCTGGAATTATCTTCTTGACTAGCTGTGCCCTGCGGTGCTACCCGCGTTATTATGGATGAAGTACTCTTAACCAACAACATATTTATTTGAATAAAAATTAATATTACTATGTTGATACAACTTAAACAAATTATTTCGACCAAATTAGGAACCATAAAAACGGTTTTTGTGAGTTAATCTTAAAAGATAGACATATACTATCGCGGACTGTTTTTTA
This sequence comes from Gymnoscelis rufifasciata, assembly GCA_929108375.1. Taxonomy (NCBI): domain Eukaryota; kingdom Metazoa; phylum Arthropoda; class Insecta; order Lepidoptera; family Geometridae; genus Gymnoscelis; species Gymnoscelis rufifasciata. The sequence goes on along the minus strand of OV815321.1, from coordinate 8,998,546 downwards.
GATCATTAAAAGAGCTATTATTCTTTAATACATATTTTTTGTGTATCTTGAACCGTTTTCACGGCGCACGCAACGGAAGGCTTCAAAGATGAACAATTTCTCCCGTTTTTTACACATTTACCACTATATCTTTGCTCCTATTGGTCGTAGCGTGATGTTATATAGCCTATAGCCTTCCTCGATAACTGGACTATCCAACACAAAAAGAATTATTCAATTCGAACCAGTAGTTTCGGAGATTAGCGCGTTCAAACAAACAAACAAACTCTTCAGCTTTATAATATTAGTATAGATAAATAATCTTTTCTTGATAATTTATGTGCGCTTTAAACACGTGCTTTAACAGTGAAGGCAACATCGTGGTGAATTAAGGCCTTATCTCTCTGGTCAAGAGAGAAGTGCCTGTGTCCCAGCAGTGGGAACGTTAATAGGGTGATGATGATGATGATGATGGAAATAAACCTATGAGCACGCTTTCTAGCGCTTCGGCGGCGGCAACTTTGGCACGTGTTTCCGCTCGCTCGCCATGCGTTATACAAACATAACCTCACCTATTCTTCGTTCTTTAATTCAACCAATTAGCGCGTGGACTGATTATTTTAGCGAGAGACTTTTATAAATTAACAAAAATGTGGTACAGAGTGCTAAGTCTATAAATTTCTTATATATTTTCTGGTGACATCACTAACCTGGTCTGCCGCCTACTAGACACGAATACTAGCGCCGGTGCGCATGGCGAGTGCGTCCTTATAGCTTGGAAGGTAGGCTTGTTCATTGACATCATGCGAGGGCAGTAGTGTCGGCCCGGGTGACCTGATATGTGCACCTGAAATGGGATTTATATTACTTACTAGCTGACCCCAGCAAACGTTGTTCTGAAAAATAGATTTTGGGCGATTCTCAGACCTACTCAATATGCTCAGCTGACCCCAGCAAACGTTGTTCTGAAAAATAGATTTTGGGCGATTCTCAGACCTACTCAATATGCTCACAAAATTTCCTTAGAATCCGTCAAGCCGTTTCGGAGGAGTAAGGGAACGAACATTGCGACACGAGAATGTTATATATCAGACTAGCTGACCCCAGCAAACGTTGTTTTGCAAAATGAAAAATAGATGTTGGCCGATTCTCAGTTAATACAACTTTTCCAACCAAACCTCATTATAACAAACCTCAATTCAACGAATTACTTGATATCTATATAAATAAAAATGAATTGTTGTTCGTTAGTCTGATTAAAACTCGAGAACGGCTGAACGGATTTATCTTATCATAGTCTTGAAATGTTCGTGGAGGTCTAGGGAAGGTTTAAAAGGCGAGAATAAATCGCATAAATGCCGGGAAAAAAAATTGAATAAAAACCCGTGCGAAGCCGGGGCGGGCCACCAGTTACGAATATTTTCTTGGCTCGTTCAAATTCGTTATAATGAGCGTTTGAATGCATGAATGACCTCAGACCTAGATCTTCAAACTCAAAGTAATTACTGGCATACCTCCAACGGCACAGGACGAACGGACGGCCTGAAGTTGTAGAGGCCCATCTCGCCGATGTTGAGCCAGTTCGCCAGGTCCTTAGCGTTGGACAGCGCAGTGGACAGGCCTATGATGCGCAGGCGACGCGACGTGTGGGACTCGATGAAATTTGTTCTAGGAATATTAAATATTCAATGAATCATCATCATCATCACCCTATTAACGTTCCCACTGCTGGGACACAGGGACTTCTCTCTTGACGAGAGAGATTAGGCCTTAATTCACGCTGGCCATGTGCGGGTTGGTGAATGTCACCATGTCCTTTAAACTGTTTAAAGTTCTCAGAACATGCTGGTTTCCTCACGATGTTTCCTTCACCGTTAAAGCATGTGTTTAAAGCGCACATAAATTTCTCAAGAAGAAAAATCCAGAGGTGCGTGGCGGGGTTTGAACCCACGACCTTCGGAATGAAAGTCGAATGTCCTCCCACTTAGCCGACACGGCTTTTTCAATTTTCAATTCAATTAATGTGGAGTATTACTTTTGTTGATTGATTATGAGAAGGACGCAATGTCTCCAAAGCAATGAAAAAGGAAGAGATTTCTGCTTACTAAGACGACAATTGTCGACAATTGAGATTATCAAGATTGGTGATAATGGCAAAGTTTTTTTTTTTATATCAGGACTTTTAATTTAAACTAGACGATAAAAACTTTACAAATTGTATTTTTAGGGTTCCGTACCCAAAGGGTACGTCCGTCTGTCTTTCACCAGGCTGTATCTCAGGGAGGTGTATCTTATTTTAAAGGATGACGTATTTCTGTGGCAAAAAAATACTTAAAAAATCTAAATTTAAAATTTAAGAAAAACACCTTATTCCAATGCTTGAGTTTCCTTAAAAGTAAAACACCATAATAATTTGTAATGTGTACGCGATGATACCCCAGTCGAGTATATTTGCATATTTTTGGTTTTCCTTCCCCACTCTAAGCTCCATAACTTTTAAACGGCACAACCGATTTTCATGAAACATGTTTAAGAACACTCGCGCCAGACTCACCTTACATACAAAAAAACTAAATTAATATCGCTGCATCCGTTCCTGAGCTATGATGTCCCAGACGGACAGACACACAGACAGACACGTCAAACTTATAAAACCCCTCTTTTTTGGTCGGGGGTTAGAAACAGTATAAATAAATATTAAAGAGGGCTCCCATGCAACAAAAGTAATTTTTACAAGGTTAAGCAAATTTGCGCGAGACCAGTACCTACTTGGATGGGTGACCGAACGCACTGTATGTATCTTTTTGCACTTACGTTTATAACTTATGTTTGATTTCTTTTATTGCAATATGTCTATAAAATGTACACGGAACCCTAGGTGTCGTATGAGTCCATATACTTAATTAATTATATTTTTGCTAAAAACGATATGAAAGAATTTTCCATGTCATTAAATAAATAAATATTTCCGGACTACTCACACAGCATCACCTAACCCCAAACTAAGCAGAGCTTGTACTATGGGTGTTAGGTTACTGATATACTACATAGATACATTTTTTTTTGTAAATACATACATATGATACATAGAAAACATCCAGACCCGAAACCAGTCAATAGTGTTACATTATCAAAATCGACGTCTAAATTATCTTCAAGCAGAATTATCTTTTCGATGACTATCTAATAGCACGGTAATATTATGTATACAGTACTCCAACTCGGCCGAGACCTGTAAATAGAGGCTTGTAGCCGCGCGGTTCCTGTACATGCGATAGGGCTGCCCACATACAGCATTACATCAGAATATCAATTATCTGAATAAAAAATTTGAATTTATTTTAGTGTTTCAATATTTTACTTTCAGACCGTTGTTAAAGTGTTATAGTGAGATACACAATTCATTGTAAAAAGCGGGATTTACTCCGTGTTACTCAATAGTGTTTCAATTCTAATAATTTATAGAATTCGTCTATATTTTTAAATACTGTGTTGTGGTCGCTCAGACAAAGCTTTTTATTCCTTATCTATATAAATAAAAATGAATTGTTGTGCGTTAGTCTGATTAAAACTCGAGAACGGCTGGGGCCGATTGATTGAGCTGATTTTGGTTTTAAAATGTTTGTCGTAGTCCAGGGTAGGTCTAAACGGTGAGCAAATAAGGAAAAAATGCCGGGAACTTTTTTTACCCGTGCGACGCCGGGGCGGGCCGCTAGTTGTAAATAAAACCAAATAAAACACTGTGTTAGTATTTTCAGTTCAAAAAATATTTTCTATAAATCTAGTAAAAAAAATCGACATATTTTAGTGAAAGTTAACCAACCTATCGGAAAAAAGTCTAGATTGCCTTGACCCTATAACTTCCAACACGTGCCCTCTATTCTGTCTGAGCGGATCGTAATATTATTTCATAAGCGACCAACTGCGTCCCATCCATTCCCAACCTTATAGCCATTAGAATAAAGTCTATATTACCTTGACATAATAAGCTAAAACATCGGCCTTCTGTTCTCACGGTCGTAATATGTCACAAGCGACATTTATCACTAGTCGTCGAGGGACTAGTATTTATATGACCGCGCCCAATATATTCCCAACCTTATAATTATAAGAATAAAGTCTATATTACCTTGACACAATAACCTCCAACACCGGGCCTCTATCCTCCCCAAGCAGATGTATTTCATCGATGACTATTAAGGCCACATCTCGAACATAATTCCTAGTTTGCCACGATCTACTGATTCCGTCCCATTTTTCAGGTGTAGTGACTATTATGTGCGAGTTTTTTATTGCTCGAATGTCGGGGGAAACGTCACCTGGAAGAGAAAAAGCCTTTAGATATATTTTGGATTAACTAAAACGGTAATTGAAATATGTACACGATGAAGTGTATATTTTGATAGTAATAATTTCTATAAGATATTTTTTGTAAGCCGTGTAGGCTCACTCGACTTTGATTCCGAAGGTCGTGGGTTCAAAACTCGCCATTCACCTCTGGATTTTTTTCTAGAAAAATGTGTTCGCTTTAAACACGTGCGTTAACGGTGAAGGCAAACATCGTGAAGAAACCGGCATGTTCTGAGAATTTGAAAAGTTTGTGACATTCGCCAAAACGCACTTGTACAGCGTGGTGAATTAAGGCCTAATCTCTCTCGTCAAAAGAGAAGTCCCTGTGTCCCAGCAGTGGGAATCTTTTAATAGGGTGTTGATGAGTTTATGTTAATATGAGGTTTAGCCGACATCCATACTTATTTGCCATAACATCGTTAAAATAACAATTATATAGAACAGAAAAAAGTTGCTTATATAAACTGATTGTGATTTAATAACATCGAAACTCAATATTTATTACATTTATGTTTTTGTTATTATTAATCACATATATTGACATATGTGTAGGTTACATGTTTTTGTTATTTTTAATCACATGTATTGACATGACATAATGTGTAGATAACAAATCTCATACGACTATGTTACCTGTCAATTCAACAACTCTCTTTCCCAGTTTTTCTTCCATCCGAATTTTCCAGTCCTTAATTCTCTCCTTCACCAGTGCTTTCAAAGGCGCGATGTACACAACCTAAGACAAAAGTAAAAAGTATTTATTAAGTATTTAAGGCGACGCGGCAGACCTCGGCGACGAATACGGGACGAGTTTGACAGTTTTCTTCATGACTGGCGAGAAGTGGCCGGAGATCGGGAGTTGTGGAAAAAATGGGGGGAGGCCTTTGCCCAGTAGTGGGGCACAGGGGGCTTATAATTATACTCAATACTCAATTCATTTATTGCTGTTTACACATTGGTTGACTTAAATATAAGACATAGTTTTTGGATTGTGTATGCATGTTTCACAATGTGGACCCTGTTGGGCGTTAAAGCAAGTGGGAGGCAGACAGAGGCTTTTTATATGTTGTTTTTTTTATATAGAATTGGTACCTACATGTCATGATATTAATTAGTTAATTATAATTTAAAAACAAAAATAAAATCATATTAAAAATTAAAAATCAAATTAATTTTTTATAATAATTATTAAGTAATAACAAATAAATTACAAAATTGAAAATCATGCCAAATTATTATTATCTAGCTCAGACAATAGAAATTTACATACCCAGTAACCATAACGAGTAATAAGATGAAACGATAATTTTAGTTTTATGGAAAACGAGATGACCTGACAAACGTTGTTTTGCCATTACATTGACCCAATCCCACTCCTTCTCCTACCCTTAGACCTTCCCCCACTTCAACTAACACTCCCGTTCCCACACTACTACTCCCTTTGATATTTTTTTATTGGTTGATATTTTTTTATTGGTATCTAGCGGCCCGCCCGGCGTCGCACGGGTAAAAAACGTTCCCGGCAATTTTTCCTTATTTCCTTACCGTTTAGACCTACCCTGGACTACGACAAACATTTTAAAACCAAAATCAGCTCAATCGGCCCAGCCGTTCTCGAGTTTTAATCAGACTAACGAACAACAATTCATTTTTGTTTATATAGATAGATTTCAAATCCTGAACGCACGCAAAAATGTTTTACAAACATTGAAACCTATTTCGGTTACGATCGGTTTATCTGTATGAGTGATAAAACCTTTTTCGACTGATACCAAATATAAATTTGACATAATGAAACCCAGAAACATTTTGTATAGAGATAACAGCCCATTTTTTATTTTTTTTATAGTTATTCTGCTATTCCTGGCGGTGACAAATCGAACAAATGAAAAACTATTAAAATGAGTTCATCCTTTTCCCAGTTATAAGTACTATATAGAAGACTGTTTTATATACATATGGATGCCTCAATACTTCTACAATTTCTGGGTTTTGGGTCTGGGTGTTTTCTATGTAGGTATTTTAAGTATGTATTTACAAAAAAAAATGTATCTATGTAGTATATCAGCCACCTAACACCCATAGTACAAGCTCTGCTTAGTTTGGGGTTAGGTGATGCTGCGTGATTGATTAGTCCGGAAATATTTAAATATTTTATTTATTTTGACTACCTCAGTGGCGCGGTGGGCGAGAGTCCGCTTGCGGCGCAAGAGGTAGCGGGTTCGATTCCCGCCGAGGGGTCAAGAGTTTGTATGTTCTGCAAGCACTTTCACCTTGGTCTGGGTGTTTAATATGTATAATAAAAAAATATCTATGTATGTATGTATATTATATTAAGTATATCAGATGTCTAGTACCCGTAACACAAGCTTATAGCTTACCACGGGCCTAGGTGTTGTTGTGTGGATTGTCCGGCAATATTTATTTATATATCATACCTTACAGCCCGGATAGTCGTTGAACACTCTGAACATAGCCACCTCGGCCACAATAGTCTTGCCAGAGCCGGTGGGCGCGCCCAATAGCACGTTATTGTCCGTGTGGTACAAGCAGTGGAAGATCTGCGTTTGTATCGGGTTGAAATGACTAAAGTTGTATAGCATCTCGAATGATGGGTTGTTCAGAGCTGTTACGGGCAGCGGTTGGAGTTCCAATAGGTCTGGAAAATAAACAAGGGTTTACGATATAATAAAACATACACAAATAAAATAGTTGTTTTATCGGTTGGAGTCATGGAACATGTCTGTTTAATGTTTTTCAATAATATACCGACAACCTTTACCATCTTAAGATTTGGTGGAAAAGTGTGTTTTTAGTAGGAGTTTTAACTACGAGTTGCTCGCGTAAGCAGTAAACAGATAATAAAATATTTTTTTGATTCTAGGTTAGAGTTTTATCTACATACATAATATGTAACATACTATGTCGAGTCCGATGTCAAAGCTTGATTAAAAGCCAAAGGAATTTCTTGACCAAAGTGATAGATAGATAGATAACTCTTTATTGTACACCACAAATCAAATACAAACTACAAACAATAACAAGAAAATTGGAGTACAAAGGGCGGCCTTATCGCTGTGAGCGATCTCTTCCAGGCAACCTTTGGATGGACAGGAAAGAAATAGAACGACATAGACAGTGGCGTAACGTAAATAAGATATAAAAGGAAAATAAAAAATACCAAATAAACTATTTAAAACTATTTTCAAATAAAATTAACTTAAAAATAAAAAGAAACTTACATAATTCCTTAACTATATCCTAATAAGAGTGACCACTACATAGAGCCATACATAAAAAAAAAAGAAAAATATATGTTTACTGTATGTTCCAGTGGCGCCATCTGTAGTGAACTTCTCGTAATAACCCCTAATAACTAAATGAACCAAAAGTCAACCATTGAAAAATGACAATTTAATGTCGTTTTGATATCAGTTAAGCGGTAAAACGAGTTTAACCCAATCTGACCGCGTTCAAAGCCAATGGTGAAATCGGAGCTTGGTACTCTTGGTGGTTACTTTCGCATCGTTACGTTACTCGTTATTTTTGATACTTCATGTTTCAGTAACGAATCAAATCGTATTGCGTAGGCACACGTACAGATACTGTATGTCTATGCGGTGCGGTGTCGCATGATTCGTAATTTTGTGAAAAAAATATTTATCTATCCATTACACATTCAACTGCGTAATGTGTTTTGTTTATGTTTCCTATTATTCTAAATTAGTTTGAATTAAAAGTTAATAGTGTTGGTAAGATTTAGACGGATCTTCTTAATTTGCAAGGGAAACAGAGATAAAATAACTGAGTTCATTTCTGTTTGAATTAGTAATAATCCTAACAGTTTGTATAGTCTGTTGCGTGTCTATGACCCTGTTGTTTATGGCAACTTTCACTCTCTGTCATTGTCTACGGCATGTATAAGTTTACTTGTAATAGTTCTAATAATAAATCTTTTTATATTAATTCAATCCTGGTTTGTTTTGCTCCAAACCCTTCAGGTTATGGGCCCAGGACGTTCGTGAAACAAAATTACGTGATTAGTTATTGGGCAGAACGCAAAGTAAAGTATTCAACTTATTACACAACCGGCAACTCATCTTGTATAACGTGGCCATGGCGTCGTCATCGGCATCGACTTCTGGAATCTCAGTAAATTTCGAGAAACTCAGTGGAATTTCTAATTATGGAAATTGGAAATTTATGATGCGTATGTACTTGATACACGAAGATCTATGGGAATGCATCGAAGAGTCTGCGACAGGTGTTCCCACAGTCACCGATGCGCGAAAACAACAAAAAGCTCTTGCAAAAATATGTTTAATGGTGCAGCCGTCTTTTTTTTCTCATGTACGGAACGCATCGACTGGTTATGAAGCCTGGAGTAATTTGAAGACGGCGTATGAAGACAGAGGGTTGTGTAGAAGACTTGACTTTTACGAACATTATTTGGATTGAAATTGGAACAATTTAGTGATATGGAAGCGTATATCTTGAAGATCACTGACTTAGATCAACAACTACGTGATATAAATGCTCCATTGGACGATGATTTCCTGTCTGTGCTTATGTTAAGTGGTTTACCACCAAACTACGATCCACTTATCATGGCGCTGGAAAATTCTAACATTAAATTGTGCAGTGAAATAGTAAAAAGTAAATTATTACAAGAAAATATGCGTAGGGACTTTGATAGGACTGAAGAAAGTGTAATGTATACAAAAGGTGTAAACAAGCAATTCAAGGTCAAGTGTTACATATGCAATAAACCGAATCATTTTGCTAAAAACTGTCCTACAAGAACAAAATCAAAAGTTTATAGATAGAACTGAACTGAGTGATAATAATAGTGAAAAAGCGTGGAATGGTACTTTACTGACGGCATTAGCTGTGGACATTAACTCTAATGCGTGGTATATTGATTCGGGCGCAACTTGTCCTAAGACAAACAACAAAAACTTACTACAAAACTGTGTTGTGGACACTCCGCGTTCAATAACAGTGGCAAATAAACAAATATTGCATAGTGATGGACATGGTGATGTCGAATTGTTGTTGAAGGGAGACAAACAATCGACGAAAATATGTGAGGTTATTTACGTGCCGGGTTTGTCAACAAATCTCATTTCTGTTGGAAAAATTACAGAAAAAGGTCTTGCCGTACACTTTGAAGCAGATAAGTGCAACATATACTGCGGGAAGGACATAATTGTCAGTGCTATGAAGGTCAACGGTGTTTACCAATTAGATACAACAAGTCAGCTGTCAAATACTGAGCTAACTGCAGCCTGTCAATCAATGGACTCTGAAGTGAACCAGTCCATGAATCAACAATCTGAGGCTGTGAACCTGTGTGAAGAGAAGCCATCCCAGGAGTTATGGCATCGCAGACTTGGTCATCTGAATAGACGGAGCATGAATTTACTCAAACAAGGTATGGCTTGTGGAATTGATTATATAGATTTTTTTTTTTTTTTTTTTTTAAATCATTTATTCAGGTCCAATATACACATAGAACTTAACTAATACGATACGATGACACTACCGAAGCTTTACAACTGTGTGGTAGTGTCAACGCCCGACTCCTGGACAAATTATCCTGATTTTATTAGAACTAAAAAATAAATTTTGACTTGACTTATAATTAGGTTACAGTAATATAAAATACATAAATGAAAACAAGGTAAATAGCTAAAATTACATGACTAAAACAATATATGTAAAATAAATATTCATATTATTATTTATTTATGTTTTATTAACTGGCATGCGTGATTATGTGTGTGTATGTATGTGGTGTGAGTATGAGTGTGTAAGAGTATGTGTGTGTGTGTGTGTGGTGTGAGTATGCGTGTGTATTAGGGTGTGTGTGTGACGAGGCCCGAGGCACCATTCTCGTAGGAGTATGGGCAACAGATAGCAAATATACTCCCTGTGTAGCATGTCTTGAAGGCAAACAAAGTATAGATTACCATTCCCAAAAAGGTCATATAAGAGCTACTGAGAAGCTGGGTCTTATTCATAGTGATATATGCGGACCAATGTCAGTTTCCTCATTTAGTGGCAGTAGATATCTATTAACCTTCATAGATGATTATACCAGAATGACATTTGGCTATTTTCTTAAGAGTAAAGATGAAGCATTATCAGTGTTTAAGATTTTCAAAAGCTATGTTGAAAATCAGACTAATTTAAAGATAAAGGCCCTCAGAACAGACAATGGTTGTGAATATATAAATAAACAGTTCCAGATATACCTACAAGAGCATGGCATCAAGCATCAAACCACTGTGCCATATTCCCCGCAACAGAATGGAGTGGCGGAGCGAGCCAATAGGACAATAGTTGAAGCTGGAAGATGCATGCTGCAAGATGCTGGAATGGAGGGAAAGTTCTGGGCAGAGGCTTTGAATATGGCAATATACATCAAAAATAAGTCACCAAGTAAAGCGGTGAGAGGCACTACACCAGAAGAATTATGGTCTGGTGAGAAAGTTAACTTATCCAATTTGAGGGTTTTTGGATGTGTTGCTTATTCAATGATTCCATATGAAAAGCGTAAAAAGTTGGATCCAAAGATTAAAAAATATATTCATGTTGGTTACTGTAGTGAATCTAAGGGATACCGACTAATTGATCTTGAAAATCCTTCAAAAATTGTTAAATCTAGAAATGTACAATTCTTAGAAGATAAAATGTACAAAAATGTGACAGTTGGTCAGGAAAACTGCAACATTAATTGTCAGTTACAAAACATGAACAATATTGCTAATAATATGAACACTTTTGAGAATGATGAGGGAGGTAATGATCATGAAACTATAGAAATATCACAATCAAGCTCTGAGTGTGATGATGACCCTAATGATGTCACTTGGAACCCTGATATGACTATGGATCAATCATTAAGCGACTATGAAGAGAGTACAGAGATAATGTTGGCCATGACGGCAACAAATCATTGCGACAATGATGAGCCATTGACAATAAAAGATGCTCTATCAGGCCCAGATAGTGTACAGTGGAAATAGGCTATTGCCGATGAATATAAATCATTTGAAAAGAATAAAGCTTGGAACCTAACATTACTACCTGATGGAAAGAAAGCAGTCAAATGCAAATGGGTCTTCAAGAAAAAATTTGGATCTGATGGACAGCTTCTTCGCTATAAATGCCGCCTTGTAGCTAAAGGATATACACAAGAATATGGTATAGACTACAGCACCACTTATGCTCCGTTGGTAAGATATTCTACAATGCGTATATTGCTTGCCCTAGCAGTCAATTTAGACATGCATGTTGATCATATGGATATTAAAACAGCCTTCCTAAATGGTGAATTAAAGGAGACTATATATATGGAACAGCCAGATGGATATAAAGTCAAAGGCAAGGAAAGCCATGTATTTAAACTAAATAAAGCAATATATGGACTAAAACAAGCATCAAAGGCCTGGTATGACAAGATAGATAATGTTTTGTTAAACCTCCAGTTCAAAAAATCACTATGTGAGCCTTGTGTGTATATAAAATCAGATAGAAATGGAAATCTTATTATATTAACACTATATGTAGATGATATCTTAATTTTTAGCAAGGATACATCTGAGAAGAAGAAGCTAAAGGAGGAACTAATGAGAACATTTGAAATGAAAGACCTTGGTCGTGCTACACATGTATTGGGAATGCGTTTGAAACAAGAACAAAATAAAATTATTCTTGATCAAAGACATTATATACAGAAAGTATTGGAACAGTTTAATATGGTTGACAGTAAACCTGTGAGTACACCTTTAGAATGTGGTGTGAAGTTTGAAAAAGGTGATCAAACTGATCATGACACCAGGTACAGAAGCCTAATTGGATGCATTATGTACATAGCAGTATGCACAAGACCAGATATTGCTCATGCTGCAAGCATATTGAGCCAGTTTAATAACTGTCATACTGAAATACATTGGAAAGCAGCAAAACGTGTCCTAAGGTATTTGAAAGGCACTATGGACTACTCAATAGTGTATGAATAGTCCTCATTGTTGATTACAGGCTATGTAGACGCAGATTGGGCATCAAACCACATAGATCGACGCTCCTATACAGGTTACATATTTAAAATAGGTAACTCTGCTGTAACTTGGGAGAGCCGCAAGCAGAGAACAGTCGCCCTTTCAACCACTGAAAGTGAATATATGGCTATATGTGAGTGAGCCAAGGAAGCCATTTTTATAAGAAATTTACTATATGAATGTCTAGGTAAACATATGTTTGTGACTTTGTATAATGATAGTCAATCAGCCCAAAAGATATGTAATAGTCAAGTTAATCATAGTAGAAGCAAGCATATAGATATAAGACATCATTATGTTCGACAAGTAGTAACAAACAAAATTGTCAATTTAGAATATTTGTCTACTGAGTGTATGCCTGCAGATGTTTTGACAAAACCTTTATGTAAAGATAAACATTATAATTGCATTTCTAATTTTGGTTTACAAACTGTTTAGTTTAAGGGAAGGTGTTGGAATTAGTGATAATCCTAACAGTTTGTATAGTCTGTTGCGTGTCTATGACCCTGTTGTTTATGGCAACTTTCACTCTCTGTCATTGTCTACGGCATGTATAAGTTTACTTGTAATAGTTCTAATAATAAATCTTTTTATATTAATTCAATCCTGGTTTGTTTTGCTCCAAACCCTTCAATTTCAATATTTTATAATAACATCACAAACTATAATGTATCAATTAATCATTCGATACCGCATCAACGGTACTTGGGTATATTGAAACCGTGTTGGTAACGATAATACGAAAAATGCGAGTAACGAAATGTATTCGTTACTCGGTTCCGATGTTCGGTTTGCTCCAGCTCTAGTTCGGAAATAAATGCACTATAATTTTGATTTATTCAAAGTCAAAGCGTTTATTTCCTTAGAAGCACATAGCCTACATGGACAGGTCAACTTAAAATTATTAAAACTAAATTGCTTAAATAACAAATATCAAGGAAATAACATTGTCTTGACAGTTCGCTTCAATGTTTTATACTGAGTTGAGAAGCGAATAGAACAACACAGCTTTATCAGTTATTACAATTTTGTAGTTATAACAATTTTGGAGTTCTTATTTATAGGTACCTATTATAAGTTTAACATTTACAATAAAAAAAAATGTTTGTCATATAAGGAAGCTATTATAACATGAGCATATCAGTCCTGGTCAACCAGAATTATTAGAGCCTGTTAATGCCTTCAATAGAGCCTTTAAATTCATACCTGTATGCGGTGGATGCGTTTCCGGTAGAATCAGATGCTGGAATGTCAATGGTAGAACACTTTCTGATCCAAGCCACCTAAAACATATATTATAAGTTAGTTTCCAGAAGCAGTACATAATGTATCTCGTGTGCCTTCGTAGCACAATGAGCGATGGTCTAATAGCCGCGCAATGGGTAGATTCAACTGGCTCTGAGGCACTAGTATTTATACGTTTTGCAAGTATTTTTGTAAGTCGGGAATTTTTCTAAGTACTTTAAAAAAATCTATGTACATACTTAGATGTTTTTCTATTTTGTCACTGTTCACTATTTTGACTTTTCTTTCGTAATTTTAAAGTGTATCATAATGCAGTGATGTGTGAGCTCTAGAACAGAATACCCATAATATAACGTAAACTTATATATAGCTTAAAGCTTCGGTCAAACCCGCGCGACCTAAGCGACTGCGACTGCCGCGCGGCAGAAAATTACCCATTTTCAGCCATAGTGATCGTTCACCTACGCGGGACGTTTTCAGACGAATAAGTTACCGCGTTGTAAACGCTCTCGCGTCGCAGTCACTTCCAGCGTTGCTGACTCGTATGTTTAGCCGAAGCCTTATAACGGGTCTACCTTAGATGTTTCTGTGTGGGTTGTTCAGAAATAAATAATATGACGAATCTGCCAAATCTGGTTAACATGTAGTGTTATTTTAAATTCTTATCGAGTAATATAATAGGGTGTTCGACTTTCATTAAAATATGAAACAAATTGTTACTAGATTACTATTATATTCTTTTTCTACCGAAATATTTAATATAGTATTAAAATTATAGATGATTTTTATATCAGTTCGTTATTACAATTTTAATATTTTCATGTTTAATGACATGACCACAATTTTTTTTTTATGATTATCCTTCATTTGACCACAATCTCACCTGATGTAAAGTGACGATGTCGTCTAAGATAGGGCACGAAGACCTAGAAGGTAAATAGCTTCACCGGGCCACATTACGAAACACGAAAAAATCGCTTCACGCACTGGCCCAGCCCGGATTCACAAATCAATGGCGTTGGTATACCGGCGTGTGACGTCATTGAGTAGTGAAAAGATATTTGTCCTACACCGTATGCGGCAGTTTACTGGACAGAAAAGATATCGTGCACTTTTACAAATATGAAATCCATTTTTGAATTTTTAATATAATGCATTGTTTTTTACCGAAATATTAATGTGGTATGTTTATAATGAACTATGGAATCATTAGAAATGGTTTTCCGAAATCAGTCAAACAGCATATTGTTACCTCTCCGATGTTGCCCTGATGTAGTACTGCGGCGGTAATGGCTCAGTGATGGGAATAGTTATAATCAGTTCCTGAGGCTCATTTGTTATAACCTAAAACAAAAAGTTATAATCTTTACCAATAATTTGGAATGTATCCGTCAATTATAGTTTGTGGTTTAAAAAAAAATCTCTTCCGATTTAAATTTTTTCGGAAAACCAGGAGAGTTCATTTTGTCTGTGTGTTGAACGACAAGATACTTTGATACTGCTGAGCAGAGGAATCCCCCAGTTCAAAGTTAAAACATCAAATCAAAATACGCCATTAGATACATATGAATTTAATTATTGTAATAATATCCTAAACAACCTAGCCGATTTCTGCTGCAGTTACTTTTTTTTTAGTATTTTAATGTCTAGATCTTATATGGCTAATGTATGTGATTAATTATTGTATGTTTATTTAAAAAAATGTACCTGTTTCTTGGTGATTAGGAAGTATTCATGATAGTACATGATGTCAGTGTCTGGGTCTTCAACCCATATCCAAAACGCCTCGGGGGCTTTGCCGTGGTACTTGTCATTCCACCTAAATTAATAAAAATAAAATAGTCTTTATTCAGATCTTAAATCTAGCACTTAACATTATATATTATCTAGCTGTGCCCGGCGGTGTTACCCGCGTTTAAATGGATTTTTCCGCGGAATTACATATTTTCCCGCGAAAAAAGTATCCTAAGTTACTTTTAATGCCTTCAAGAGTATATGTGCAAAGTTTCATGATGATCGGTTAAGTAGTTTTTGCGTGAAAACGTAACAAACAAACTTACATTCGCATTTATAATATTAGTATGATATTGATATTTGTATGTATGTTAGTCTGTAAGGTACATGTTTATATGGGCCTGACATTCCTGAAAAAAATGATTTATTATTATTACAAAGGTAGGCACTCACTTGAAGTTAGGCGTTATAGTAAGTCGTATTCTCAATACCGTCCTCGTGATAGGATGAAGGCTGGCTTCCATCTCGAGTAGGGGAAACTCGTCCGCGCATTTCTTAAGATGGCGAGCGTTTTTGGGGTTTCTTATTAAATCTCCTGTAAAGAAAATCTGATTTAATTCATTTGTTCAACTACAATTGACAGTTCTCTCTTTGGTCTTAGAATATCCACTGATGAATTTAAGCTTCCTCATAGTAGATAAGAAAATAATAATAATTGGTACGTCATTTAGATTTTTAAATAATTGGGACAAGTTGAACTATTGGCTCGACCACGAGTGGGATTTGGGACGAGAGGCCCAAATCCACTAGTGGCGAAAGTAGCGTTAGGTCCGAAACGACAAATAACATTGTTTTAATGGTTAAGCGAGTTTATAGCTTTTTTTTATAATTTGACTATGTAAACGAACCGAGATTCTATAGAAATACTATTATGACTTAAAAAATACATTTGCGTCTCGGTAGCTTAACAATACAATAGTTCCAATTCGTATGTCACAACAGCTAAGAGAATACCGATTTTAGCTTCGATTACTGACCTCCTTCTGAAGGTCGCCGTTATGCACTCGTTATCCTTCCATAGGGTGATCTCGAAGAGGACGGAACCCTCGGTGCGCAAGTACCGCACTTGGCCGCTTTTATTTTTATCGTAAGATGTTCTAAATGCCTAAGAGACTCAATTCCTCAAGTGTCTATGTATGGTAAATGTTCAAAGAATGTTCAAAAATGTGTTATCAAATTAACGCTTTTTGTCTTGGAAAAAATCTATGAATTTGACTGCCTCAGTAGTGCGGCGGGCCTGCTTGCGACGCAAAAGGAAGCGGGTACGATAGGGGGTCAAGTGTTTGTCGGTTCTGCAAGCACTTTATCCTTGGTATGTGTTTTTAATATGTATAATAAAGAAATATCAACATACATATGTCTATTATGTTAAGTATATCAAATGTCTAGTACCCGTAATGCAAGCTTAAAGCTAACCTTGGGGGATAGATGTTGTTGTGTGGATTATCCGTTTTTTTTAACCTTACCTAACTCCTTCCAATCCATATCTCGTATCTGATCCGGCTTCAGCATGGGGTACTCGATATGCTTCAGGGTCTCGATCCCGAAGCAGTTGAACTGGCGCATATCGCTGTAGAAGTCCCACTGCTGGAGCTCCAACATCTTCGCCATCTTCAGGTAGATCGCCGCCATGTACGCGTTGTTCTTGCGTAAAGTGATCTCGAAGAGGGCGCGGACTATTCTGACTGCATTCTGTGTGGATCAAAGCTTTTTAACCGACTGCGCGACGCAAATGTGTTTGTGCATTGTATGTGCTAGTGTTTAATTGTGTTAATTTAAGCTGTCGGTTCTCCTAATAAGCTTAAATAATTATTTATTTTATTATGGGATCCCATGTAGTCTCACTGCTGGGCAAAGGCCTCGCTATTTCCACACATCTCAATGTAACACTGTTGCAGGCCTAACCTACAAAACTAAAATAAAAACATTGATAACAACTTATGCATAGGTGGCTTTGTTACGTAACGCGTTATTCTGTTTTCCCTTTCTTACACTCTTACTGCAGCAGCGATGCCTAAAATACACAGCGCTAGCCTTATTTCGGACGAGACACTTACTAAGTTATTACTTCAGTGGATCGTTCTGAGACGCACACGCATTTTTTATAAGTGATGAGCCCGTGTTTATAGTTTATGTTTTCCAATGAAGGTATTTCATTATATATTTTAAAGAACTGACCTGACTAATATAGTTGAGGTCAGACTGCAGTGAAGAGGCGTTAGTGCGCCCTCTACTCAGAAACGTTTGCAGGAGTATGTTGATCTTCCAGTGTTCTGTGGTGCATCATCAAAGCGCAGCTCGCAAGTCGTTTTTTTGATTTGATTGAAATAATAACTTTTTAAAGGAGGGTGCCTGCTTTGCTACATAACGCATACGACAACGGTAGACAGGCTCTTCTTTCTTACTATTACCCACAGCCAGCGATAGCCGTTTTTAGACAGAATAGATACGCTTTCTAAGTTATCACTTTCGTCGGACGTCCTGAAATATCCTTTATTAGCAATGAGTAAAGTTACTAAAAATTAAAACTACTAACCTGACTAATATAGTTGAGGTCAGACTGCAGTGAAGAGGCGTTAGTGCGCCCTCTACTCAGAAACGTTTGCAGCAGTATGTTGATCTTCCAGTGTATGTCCTCTGGTGGGTCCTCAATGCGAAGCTCGCAGTATTCATTATTCAGCGCCCAGAGGTCTGTAAGTTCTTCTTTTCGGACCTGTGAAAGTATATATTTAATATGCATGTGTTTAAGTAAGATAATGGGCATGATGACTACAGTTAGTCCGAAGAAAAATACAATTTAAAGTCCGTCATTTAGATTACATACACTTGACATCTTGGCACTTTCTTATTAAATTGATAAAGAACAAAATAGGTGTCTAGTATTTTTGGACGGGCTAACAGACAGCCTCAAAAGAAAATCTATTTTTGATTTAGTCATCATAAATATTCTAGGGGTACATAGGACCCCTATAAAGTGATACATGAAGTGGCACAGCTAACCAAGTATAGTTATCCAAATTAAACGTGAAAGTTGCAAGCGCCATGATCGCGGTAACAACGGACAATATTATGTTATTTTAAGTCATAATATTGTTAAAAGCCATGTTTATTAAAAAAATTAAATCTAAAAGTGGGTAATTAAAAAATGTGTATTATACTGTAAAATGAACTCTTGGCTTATAGTATGACTATGACATACTTATAATTTTTTTTATATGGTTATAACCTTTATATTCTGGAAGTCTGAACATCTTGTGAGCATCTCTAGGACGGCTCCCTGGGTCATGGACTTGCGGACCATGGTGTTAAACACCTCCATCGTCTCGCACGTTATGTAGAAGTGGCTCGCTGTGCGCCCGAGGTCTGCAAATATAGTGAATTTTAGGACATGTTGTATATCATACTAGTATTGCCCCGCGGTGTTACCCGCGTTATAATGTATATTCCCGCGGAAAGTCATTTTCCCGTGGTAAACAGTAGCCTTTCTTAGGCTCTATAGAATCTGTGTACTAAATTTAATTTAAATCAGTTTATTTTTTTTGCGTGAAAGATGATCAGACCAGACAGAGTTAATCGCTTTCGTATTTATAATATTACTATAGATTTTACTGTACATTCTTTTATCGATTAATCAATTTATTCATTGGTTTGGCTTCGATAATAACTTCAACGCAATCTATAAAGGTACCTATTATGTTAACATTTCTTTAGCTAATATGGCCTTAATTATACCGACATCACTAATTAAATAAAGTAAAAGCTTTTTTATAATTTGAATATTGCGGGGCTATTCGTCGCTTTATAGCCCTGCAATAATTATTATTATGCCAGCTTAATCATTAATATAATGGAAGCTTTTGCGCCACATTTCTATATAGCGAACACACTACTCGTCGAGAACCGTTCCGATATATTTCAATTCCCAAAAATATTAATTTTATTTCATTAGCTTAGTAATATGACGGCCTCTGCTGCATATAAGCTCAATTACAAAAAAAATCAGTCAGAACCAGTCTTGAACCAATGTAAGGGACCTGTAACGATCGTACATTTACATTAAGTAAGTATTTCAAAGTGGGAGCACTCGACTTTATTTCCGAAGGCCGTGGGTTCTAACCCCGGCGTAAACCTCTTCATTATTCGACTTTTAAAAAATATGATTATCTAAATATAATATCGATAAGAAACCGTGACATTCAAGAAAACATGGCAAACGTGGTGAATTTAGGCCTAATCTTTCTCGTCATGAGAGAAGTCCCTGTGTCCCAGCAGTAGGAACGTAAATAGTATTGCTTTATCTGGGTCCTTGGTTTGGGTATTTAATATGTATAATAAAAATATCTATATATGTATGTATATTATATTAAGTATATCAGACATCTAGTCCCCGTAACACAAGCTTAGACCTTACCACGGGGCTAGATGTTGTTGTGTAGATTGTCAGGTTATTTATTTATTTATTATTATTATTTTTTTTAAAGTATTACAAATTACCTGTGACATTAAGATCGCCGGTGCGCTCATTATATCTAATCATATGCGTCTTATCCAACTGCATCGCGGCGGCCGTGATAAGCTCCCGACGTTTCGTCTCCAACATCGGCTCCTCTTGCGCATCGCTGTACGTCAGTCCGTAGACTTGCGGGTTGATTCTCATACGGACGAAGAGGTAGGTGTAGCTTAGCCACTCCACCGCCTCGTCTATGTTTGTCACTGTACCTAGAGATACCTGAAATATGTAATAAATAATGTAAATTTAAAATATAAAAAAACCCCTTGATTCCGATAACCTTGATACCCTTGATAAGGCGCGCGTGATGCGCTTTCATTTGAGACCCACAAGAGTATATTTGCAGATTTTCGGTTTTTCTTCCCCACTTTTACCCTCATAACTTTTAAACGGGTAAACGGATTTTTATCAAACATGTCTAAAACACTCGCGCGAAACGCACCTTTCATAGCGTATGATCCGTTCGGGAGCTATGTCCCTGACAGACAGATAGACACGTCAGACTTATAAAACCCCTCTATTTTGTCGGGGGTTATTAAGGATTTTGTTAGATAAGCAATTATTTTTTAAAAATATCATTGACTTATGATTTTGCGCGTGCCTCCTATCATGATGTCATTGTAAATAAACAGTAGTAAACAGTTTAGGGAAATGTATTATGGTTCCAAAACAGATCCAACATAAATCACAATATAAATTTAAGAAAAACCACCGATTCCAATGCCTGAATTTCCTTATAAGTAAAAGACCATAATATTTAGTAGATAGGGCACGCGATGCTCTTTCATTTGATACCCCATTCGAGTATATTTGCAGATTTTCGGTTTTCCTTCCCCACTCTCACCCCCATAACTTTGAACGGCTCAATCGATTTTGATGAAACATGTCTAAGAACACCCGGGCCAAACTCACCTTTCATACAAAAAAAAACTAAATTGTAATCGCTCCATCCGTTCGGGAGCTATGATGTAACAGACAGTCAGACAGACAGGTCAAACTTATAAACACCCCTCTTTTTTGGTCGGGGGTTAATAATAATAATTAAGACACATCCGTAAACTTCGCACAGAAGATCTTGTGCTTGAAGGTTACGGATGTGTCTTAATTATATCTGCATAAAATTTAAAAATATCAAAATACATTTTAATAACACACATACCTCAGCATTCAAATTATCAGCCAGTAAATTGATAAAGTTGCTCTCGATCGGGAACTGGTTGGACTTGAGATAGTGCGTCAGTTTGTCGTGCGTGGTGATGAAGGTTTGTAGCACGTCTAGTATGTTAAAGCTAGAACTGCTTTGGATAGTATAGTTGAAAATGGACAGTAGATTTACTTTCGGCTACTAAACCGCTTTTACATACATACCTGTCGCCTGCAATGGTTCTTTCACTGATATATGTTTTTTTTTATGTTCGAAAAGCCTTCATTTGACCACAATCTCACCTGATGTAAAGTGACGATGTGGTCTATCTAAGATGGAGCATGAAGACCTAGAAGGCTTCTTCGGACCACATTACGAAACACGAAAAAATCGCTTCACGCACTGGCCTAGCCCGGAGGGTGGTGACAAGCTCAACTAATTTGTAACTAAACTCAATATTTTACCTCACTCCCTCTAAATACTACTTATTAAGAGCATTTCAACATACAATTTAATAACACAATTACCTCAGCATTCAAATTATCAGCCAGTAAGTTAATAAAGTTGCTCTCGATCGGGAACTGGTTGGTCATGGACTTGAGGTAGTGCGTCAGTTTGTCGTGCGTGGTGATGATGATGCCCGTGCCCGACGTGTCGAACTGCGGCCGGCCCGCGCGCCCGAAGATTTGCAGCACGTCCAGTATGGACAGATCTACGAAGGTACCGTGCGCTTGGTCGTAGATTTCTGTACCCTGCGGTGAGAATTAGTTTGAATATCGGCAAAAAATTGGCTAAAGAGGGTATTACACCTATTTAAAAAAACTGTTATTAAATTATTCTGAGGTCATCATGAACCAGTAGAATTATTATTTCAATTTTGTAAAACCGGGAAATGCCTTTTTTACTTTTTTATTTATATTTTTTTTAATTTGCTCGCGGAAACACTTGCCGCCATGCTGTTTCGCCTCGTGACGTCACGCAGTAGTAACGGTATTTAAGAAGACAGTACCTTTGTTCTATCGTTATCTATACATCGACAGAATTATACTTCGTCTACTATCTATCGGAGTGATGCTTGGACCAATATGGCGGATAGCGTTTTAGACATTTGAAATAGATAAAAAACTAGATTTTTAAATATATACTAATATTATTTAGCTGAAGAGTTTGTTTGAACGTGCTAATCTCTGGTCCGATTTAAAGTTTAAGATAGCTTATTTATCACGGAAGGCTATAGGCTACTTTTACCCGCGGGAAAAATCTAAAAACTCGAGCAACCCCGTGTCGTATAAAGCTAGTTGGATAATAAAATTTAAATAGCATTTTTATATTTTCCTTAAAATGTTCTAAAATACCTTATTTAAAATACTAATCGATGGTAAAATAACCCCAATTATCTACATCCCTTTTTCTCCAAAAGGATCCCCAGGGTAGGAAAGAAAATTGGAAAATAAATGAAAATCATAAAAAAGTTTAATAAATCTAAATTTAAAATTTAAGAAAAATCTCCGATTCCAAAGCTTTAATTTCCTTAAAAGTCTTTCAAGGAAATTAATTATAAGTGATAAATAATATTTAGTAAAGTGCACGCGATGCTCTTTCATTTGATACCCCACTCGAGTATATTTGCAGATTTTCGGTTTTCCTTCCCCACTCTCACTCCCATAACTTTTCAACGGCTCAACCGCTTTTCATGAAACATTTTCAAACCGTAAACCGTAAAATAAAAACTTACTCGGATTACTACACCATGCGCTGGCAAGTTCACGCCCCAGGCCAGCGTAGAGGTGCACACAAGTGTTTTTATGAAACCTTCAGAGAAGTACTTCTCCACCATATTTCTGAAACAAATCATACGGTTTAACTTGACAGGTCTATATTTAGTTGCATAATTTTTGTACTATTTTAAGTAGGCATAACGTTTTTAAGACTAATGATAATTTACCATATTATATTATGCTAAATACGTGTTGCAAAGTTTTTTCAAAAATTAGTAGTTAATTAAGAAGAACCCTCTTTCATTATTAGGGACAAGTTTACTTATAAAATTTTAAAAGTATGCTGGCTCCCTCAGATTAAGAGTATAGTAATAAGGGTAAAAATGGGGAAGGAAAACCAAAAATCTGCAAATAAATGCTCTATACTCTCAAATTAAATAACATCACGTGCACATTACAAAATAGCATGACTTTTTACTTTTAATTACTTTTGTTCTGGCATCTTTTTAATTTTAAATTTAGTTTATTGGTTTATGGGTGTTTATTATGTATAATAAAAATATCTATATATGTATGTATATTATATTAAGTATATCAGATATCTAGTACCCGTAACACAAGCTTAGAGCTTACCACGGGGCTAGATGTTGTTGTGTAGATTGTCCGGAAATATTTATTTATTTTATTTATTTATATTATAAGTCTTGCTCACCGATCACTTCTTAGCATGCCCGCGTGGTGACAAGCGAACCCGCTAGCGAACAGCTCTACTAACTGTCTATTAGGACTACTGGCTATCGACTTCTTAGCCTTCACAAACGCTCCCGAATCTTCAGGCTCGAAGTGCTTCAAGTGACCTTTCTTCTGAGCTAGTTCCTTCAGCACCATCGCAGTTTGGTGGGTCGCGTTGCGGGCGTGGACAAACACCATGACTTGGTGGCCTTTTTGGACCATGTCGGCGACCTTGTCGTAGCAGATTTCGTTCATTTGTTGTATCTGAAATAATAAAAAATTCATAAGTAGTGTATAGACTTTCTTGATAAATAGGCTATATAACACTGTAATAATTTTTAAAGTCAATCCAGTAGTTCCTGAGATTAGCACTTTCAAACAAACATACTTTCAGCTTTATAATATTAGTATAGATATTCATATATAAAAGACATTCGTTGCAAATTGACACAATTTAAATTAAACATTTATCAGCCCAGTTGCTCTCGATTAATAATGAATTTTCGTACAGGTGTTTTTGTTTCAGTATTTTTTTTGGCAAAAATTTACTGCATAGGTATCATAGGAAACCTGCTTCCACCGATGAATTCTATCATAGACAAGAAACGAGTAATAATTTTTTTTTTTTAGTTTTGTTTATTCTAAAACAGCATACTGAATTAAGAGAGGACCATTGTGTTTTTCCTGTTCAGTATATAATCTTAAAAAAGACTAAAAAAGGCGTGTTGGCTAAATGACACACTCGACTTGCATTCCAAAGGTCGTGGCTCAAACCACGCCGCGCACCTCTGGATTACCAACACGTGCTTTTATGGTGAAGGCAAACATGAGTAAACCGGCATGTACAGAGAACTTTGAAGAGTTTGAAAAACATGTGACATCCTCTAACAGCACTTGGCCAGCGTGGTGAATTAAGGCCTAATCTCTCTCGTTGCTACGCATCACGCATCGTAGCAACATAAAGCTGAGGCAAACCTTTTGGTCCACACACGCAATGTACAAAGTTATTTTGTGATTACCTACTGTATAATGTGTGTGAATCAATAAATGTTTTTCTTTCTTTCTTCTTTCTTTCTCGTCAAGAGTGAAATCTCTGTGTCCCAGCAGTGGGAACGTTAATAGGAGTGCATGTAAACTAACCTGTCTCAAATGAGCGCCACCGCCGCTGCCAACATCCTTGACACCGATGAACTGTTGTTCCAAGGGCACCGGACGGAACCGAGAGTCGAAGAAAAACAGACCCACATTCGGATTAACTCTTAGAAACCTGCAAACAAAGTACAGTATTTTTAATAGAAGTTTTGCTTATTATAACTAGGGACCTTCCATAGGTATGCCATATTTAGTAGTACATGGTTAAAAAGTTATGGAATCATTTGCTAATCTATTTAAATAAAAATGAATTGTTGTTCGCTAGTCTGATTAAAACTCGAGAACGGCTGAACGGATTTATCTTATCATAGTCTTGAAATGTTCGTGGAGGTCCAGGGAAGGTTTAAAAGGCGAGAAAAAATCGAATAATTGCCAAGAAAAAAAATTGAATAAAATCCCGTGCGAAGCCGGGGCGGGCCACTAGTTAATAATATTTTGTTATAATGATGATTGAAATAAAAAAATCCAAACAACATCATCTAGCCCCGTGTTAAGCTTTGGGCTTGTGTAACGGGTACTAGACATCTGATATACTTAATATAATAGACATACATCATATTTAGATATTTTTTATTATACATATTAAACACCAAGACCAGAGAGAACATAGCTCTAAGGTAAATAACATAAAAAAAGCAAAAAAGCACATATGCGGCGAATCGATACCCTCCTTTTTTTGACTTAAAGTCGGTTAAAAATGAAATACACACTATCTTCATTGTATCGAATGTATGTAAACTTAACTGAAATAAAGACTTTTTATTTTATTTAGTCACCTCTTTATTTCATGCACGGCATCAAAGTATACCTTTTTTCCAAATAACTGATTGATGATAAATGCATAAACATTCGTTGAGATTAATATACTGGCACTGATGCTTGATTATTGGTATTCAAGGTAATTGAGCAGTGTAGCCGATAGTCCCAAAATTCTGAACATGTTCTGAGTTGACTCAATTTGTCGTTATGTCTTGGCTAACGATAGGCCAATCCAGACCTTATCATCATCACCCTATTAACGTTCCCACTGCTGGGACACAGGGACTTCTCTCTTGGCGAGAGATCAGGCCTTGATTCACTACGCTGGCCAAGAGCGGGTTGAATGCGACATTTCCTTCAAACGATATAAAGTTCTCTAAACATGCCGGTTTCCTCACGATGTATGCCTTCACCGTTGAAGTGTTTTAAAGCGCACATACAATTTTCAAGAAATATCCAGAGGTTTGGGCGGGGTCTGAAACCACGACTTTCGGAATGAAAGACGAATGTTCTCCCACTTAACCAACACGGCTTCTCAGACCTTATGACCAATCCAGACCTTATCAACATCACCCTATTAACGTTCCCACTGCTGGGACACAGGGATTTCTCTCTAGGCGAGAGAGATCAGGCCTTTATACACCACGCTGGTCAAGTGCGGGTTGGTGAATGTCACATGTCCTTCAATATATTTAAACTTCTTAGAACATGCCGGTTTCCTCACGAAGTTTGCCTTCACCGTTAAAGCGTTTTAAAGCGCACATACAATTTTCATGAAAAATCCAGAGGTTTGGGCGGGGTCTGAAACCACGACTTTCGGAATGAAAGACGAATGTGCTTCCACTTAGCGGCGGGGTCTGAAACCACGACTTTCGGAATGAAAGACGAATGTGCTCCCACTTAGCGGCGGGGTCTGAAACCACGACTTTCGGAATGAAATACGAATGTGCTCCCACTTAGCGGCGGGGTCTGAAACCACGACTTTCGGAATGGAAGACGAATGTGCTCTCACTTAGCCAACACGGCTTCTCAGGCCTTATGTACATGCATAAACATTTTATTCTCACCTGGCTACATCGAGGTAATTAGGCAGTGTAGCAGACAGTCCCACAATCCTAATCATGTTCTGCGACGACTCGATCTGCCGTAATGTTCTGGCGACAATCGCCTCAACAATGGGCCCTCGATCGCCGTGTAGTAAATGCACTTCGTCTATGATGATGAGTTTCACTATTGAAGCGAGCTCCGTGTCCGCTGCGAAAGTAAGGTTATTTTTTTAGTAAAATAAATAAATAAATAATATATATAACCGGACAATACACCACGTCTTCACTATTGGTCTTATGAATAGGCTCAGAGTGGCTCAAAGAGCTATGGAAAGGGCTATGCTCGGGGTTTCTCTACGGGATCGAATCAGAAATGATGATGATGATGACAATCCACACAACAACCATGTACCACTTGTTTTATTTTATTTTGTTTTACGTGTTTATGTTCATGTGTTGTCTATACTAATATTATAAAGAGGAAAGGTTTGATTTTTTGTTTGTTTGTTTGTCTCGAATAGGCTCTGAAACTTCTGCACCGATTTAAAAAATTCTTTCACCATTCGAAAGCTACACTATCCCTGAGTGACATAGGCTATATTTAGTTTTCAAAAATAATATGATTCCTTACCAAACTCCGATAATGTAACCCATGATGGTGAAAAAAAAGAACCTAAAATCTTTCTTTAATCGTGAATGCTGCGTAAACTATTGAATATATAACAAAGTGATGTATTACAACTTTGTAGAACTTATCATTATCTACAAAAAACGTCGTTACATCATATCTCTAACTATTATAGTTTTGTGACAATAAGCGATTTTTTTGAAAAAATAAACCTAAAATCTGTCTTTAATCGCGAATGCTGCGAAAACTATTGAATATATAACAAAGTGATGTATTACAACTTTGTAGAACTTATCATTATCTACAAAAAACGTCGTTACATCATATCTCTAACTATTATAGTTTTGTGACAATAAGCGATTTTTTATATAAAAAAATTAAAATACCACTGTTTGAAAAGGCTCTTTATTTGTATC
This sequence comes from Gymnoscelis rufifasciata, assembly GCA_929108375.1. NCBI lineage: Eukaryota > Metazoa > Arthropoda > Insecta > Lepidoptera > Geometridae > Gymnoscelis > Gymnoscelis rufifasciata. Next base: position 8,971,007 of record OV815321.1, on the reverse strand, counting down.
TAGGTATTAATCCTTAACAAATTAAATTATTTATTATGAAAGATTGCTTTAAAACCTTTATATAACTTTTTGAATTATTAGATTCTGACATTCCGGGGGTTAAAATCACGAAATAATCTGCCGCGTCGGCTCCCTACTGAATGGTTGTGTGCGGAAATAAAAAATTGTCGCTTGATAATATTTTGTCGCTTAGTTCGTAGTTAATAATTCGTTAACAGGTAACTAATCCCATTCAAAAAGTTATTTTTTAAACAAAACCCTAGCATATAGCATAGATATTGTACATATCGTCGGTTGCAGGTTCAATTGGATTAACCACCAAAACACGTAAAATAAGTTGAGTGTACAGTTTTATTTAGTATTTTTCTGTACTTTCGAATAGCATAATAATAGAATTCTAGCTTTAAAAAAATACAGTTACGATACACATTTTAATTGTGAATTTTGCAGACTTCCGTCGAAATTATGTTGTAACTGAGTAGGTATGTGATCCATTTACATAAGTCAAATTGTTGTATTCCTATGACCGAAGAAGTTTAAGTTGGTGTATGTATCTTGGCAAACCAGCATTGCTCTTACACTAATTCTTAGCTTGAACGAAAAATTATAACCACACATACACCAATATAAAACCAACTTTCGTCAAAAAACTAACGTTACACCAATTTACCCGAACCAAGTTTATGTTTGTTGTCGGTTACACCAATTTGAGCATTGCAATCAATAGTATGTTTTCTCTTACCTTAATCTTCTTATAAATAATAAATCTAAATTTAAAATATAAGAAAAAACCCCGTATCGAATCCTTCAATTTCCTTAAAAGTAAAACACTATAATAATATGTAATGTGCACGCAATGCGCTTTCATTTACCCATACCCCACTCGAGATTTTTGCAGATTTTCGGTTTTCCTTCCCCACTCTAACCCCCAAAATTTTTAAACGGCACAACCGATTTTCATGAAACATGTCTAAGAGCACTCGCGCCAGACTCACCTTTTAAACAAAAAAAACTAAGTTGAAATCGCTTCATCCGTTCGGGAGCTATGATGTCCCAGACAGATAGACACGTCAAACATAATGACCCTCTTTTTTTGTCGGAGGTTAAAATGAATCGCAAAATGTGTTGCTAAGCGCATAACTCAACAACGCCTATACCAATTTAGCCAATTTATTTTTTTTAATGTTTGGAGTTTAATGATGGTTTTTACGGCGAGAAAAATTCGAATAATTTTGAAACAATTTTGAATAATTACCCGTGCAAAGCCGGGGCGTACCGCTAGTGTACAATAAAGGCATTTTTGTATTGTATTGTAACAACATCTAGCCCCGTGGTTAGCTCTAAGCTTGTGTTATGGGTACCAGACATCCGATATACGTAATATTATAGTCATTCATACATAATATATATATTGTTATAATAATCAAATAAAATCAAAACAAAGCACCAACGATGAAACTCGATGAAGAAGAATAGGCTAGTCGACTAATAATGGATAACCATTTTTATTGTTTCCTTATTGCATTTAACATACAGCATTTCGGTAAAAAAACAATGCATTATATTAAAAGTTCAAATTTCCAAAACGAGAAACGATTGCCTCCAAAATGGCGCACGCGTTGCCTGAAATCTAAGTAAAATGTAGTAGTACTCGACAGTCCCCGTTCAGCTCGCGCACCGCTATGCCAAGCCCGACTACGCCAGCTACATGAATTAAAAAAAAATATATATTTCCGGACTAATCACACAGTATCACCTAACCCCAAACTAAGCAGAGCTTGTACTATGGGTATAAGGTGACTGATATACTACACCGATAATCTTTTTTTGTAAACATAATATATACTTATGATACATAGAAAACACCTAGACCCGAAACCAGAAATTGTAGATCGTACAAAATCAAAGTCGCCCGGCGGTAATCGAACCCGCAACCTCTTGCGATTGCGGACCTAGGCCCACCGATACACACAGGTCGTTAAAGCTAAGAAACTCATGTAGTAAGAAGCAAGTTTCCTTTTCAGAGGGCTCTACGCACTCTAATAATAATATCGTTTATTTCAAAAGACCTTAACAGTAACAGTACATTGTTTAGTTTAGACCTAGTTTCTTATTCTTAGTTTCAACCCCTCGCTCTAACTAAGTGCGAGACTTGTAATGTAGACGCGAGGGCTCTCTACCTCGGCAATAGCTTAGGTTCTTATCTATCTACAGAGTGCACTTTTTTAAGTTACTTTTTAAACAAAGCAATGATATTTAATTAAAGAAAAAAAAATTGTAAACTCTCAATAGCTTCTGCAGTGCGCGCGGGGATGTTGACTTGTTTGTAATATCGGAAAGACAATTTAATAGTACCGTGTCCCAGTACTTAGATCAAATAAACAGAATAAATTGCAAATAGCAATAAGAATTTAACAATATATTTGTAATTATTATGTAATTTAATTTATATGAACTTATTATTTTCCATTGTCGCATTATTTTTGTACTGTGATGGCAATGTAAACGTAAACGAATAAATAAATAATAAATCTAAATTTAAAATTTAAGAAAAACCCCCGATTCCAATGCCTTAATTGCCTTAAATGTAAAACAACATAATATTACGTAATGTGGACGCGATGCACTTTCATTTGATACCCCACACTAGTATATTTGCAAGTTTTCTTTCCCCACTCTCACCCCCATAACTTTAAAACGGCACAAACGGTTTTCATGAAACATGTCATAGAACACTCGCGCCAGACCCACCTTTCATACAAAAAAAAAACTAAATTGAAGTCGCTCCATCCGTTCGGGAGCTATGATGGAACAGACAGACAGACAGTGTTTCGTAATGTGGTCCGGAGAAGCCATCTTCTAGGCCTTCATGCTCTATCTTAGACCACATCGTCACTTGGCATCAGGTGAGATTGTGGTCAAATGAAGGCTTATCAATAAAAAAATAAATAAAAAAAAGACAGACACACAGACAGACAGACACGTCAAACTTATAACACCCCTCTTTTTTGGTCGGGGGTTAAAAATGAGTAGGATCACTCACTGGCCCCCTTCCTAGTAACGACGTCCCACTTCTCCGGCGTGGTCACGATCATCTGGGTCTGCGTGACCTCTGTCTTGGTCAGCTTCATGTCCCCGGTCAGCTCGCGCACCGCTATACCGAGCCCTTTGAGTCGCCGTCCGAAGCTCGCTGTCATTTCTGATGCCAACGCTTTCATTGGGGCTATGTAGATTATCTGGAATAACGAAAAAAATATATAAAAAAATAATAATAAGCCTCTGGCAACGCCACGGTGTAGAAAGCTAGTATTTTTAACCCCCGACAAAAAATACACACCTCTTTTTATAAGTTTGACGTGTCTGTCTGGGACAGTAGAGCTCCCGATCGGATGAAGCGATTTCAATTAAGGTTATTGGTAAAGGTTAGGTTGTTCATTGTTTGAAAGTTGAGTTTCGCGCGAGTGTTTTTGGACATGTCTGATGAACATCGGTTAACCCGTTTAAAAGTTATGAGGATAAAAGTGTAAAAACATACTCGAGTGGGGTCTTAAAAGAAAGCGCAGAGTGCGCATTACAAAATAGTATGACTTTTTACTCTTTTTTACACTTTTTACGCAGGTAATGGAACAAAAATTCTAGAATCGAAGGTTTTTTTTTTAATTTAGATTATGTATCTTACCTTGAACTTATTCTTCATAATAACATTATTCTCGATATGCTGTTTGATCTGATGCACTACAGTTAGCAGGGCTATGTTAGTTTTGCCGGCGCCGGTCGGAGCGCAAATAAGCAGGTTCTCGTTCGTGTTGTAAGCCGTTTGGAAGACCACAGACTGGATCCGGTTCAGTTCTTTTATGTTCTCGAAGGCCATTTGTCCAATCTGCACAAGTAAAATTAGTTTATTACTCTTTAGACTTGGTATAACTATTGAATATACTCTTAAAATAGCTGATGAGCTAATAATGTCTACCCATTTTAACCATGTGTTTTCAATTTCAAGCCTTCCATATTGTAGGTAGGAAACATAACATTTTAAATAAATATGTTTACTAAAAATATCGATGCATGTCTGTATATTATATGAAGTATATCACATGTCCGTAACATCCGTAACACAAGTTTAGGTCTAGATTTTGTTGTGTGAATTGTCCAGAAATATTTATTTATTTTAATACAAATAATATTTTAACCGGACACTGCGACAAAAACACACCTAGCTTCCATATTATATTCATAATAGGAAATCCAATATTATGCCCACAAATAAGAATAACTCAGACCAGGAACAGGTGTTTGCGTCAATAAAAATCAAACACGCTACCTTGTGCACCACTGAAGCCATCGTATTTTATGGGGTTTACCTCTACTTAACACATTTTATTAAAACAAAAATATTTTTATATGGTTGCAATACTTGCAATATGTGCATATGTATGAAAATAAAACTTACTTCATCCAAATCTGCAATAGGTACGCGTCGGTTGCCAACTTCAAGAGGCACAGGCTCGTTCTTCGGCAGAATAACTTCTTCATACTCTTTTGTGTCCTTCCGCACTACGTTTTCAGGTAATATCAGTTTGAGGCCTGAGACGAAACCTGAATGAAAAAAATTAGCTAATTTGAGTAAAACAGAACGTAGAAAAGGGGTACTTGTCATTAGATTTGATGTCATTAGGGTTTGACAGAGAAAACATGGGATGGGAGTCATAGTGTAAGTACCTAAAGAGAAGACATACTTCCCGCTTATGCTGAGTAAGGTCCATTTTGCAGTGCTGAAGACAAATTATTTGTTTAACTATAATTTATAAGTTGTATAATTTTTATGTTGATGTAATTTGTGTTTAGCTGCAAATAAATGATTTCTATTCTATTCTATTCTATTAATGGTCTTTCTCAAGTTCATCCAGTTTATTAAATACCTGCAGCATTTTTGGCGTTCAGCGATGAATCGAACACGTTTGGATACTGCACTTTAGTCTGAAAGTAGGAAATCTTCTGCAATATTGGATCTATGTTCTGCTGTGACCGCGTGGCTGAAAACGGTACCACCGGCTTGGAGAGTTCTGCTAATCTGAAAAAGTATATTATGTATTTAGAAATAGATATAGAAAAAGGTTTATTTACGTCAAAAAATAAATACAAACACAATACAGAGCAACTCTAACATTAGTTTTAGTTAGATTTATATACATGTGTAACAAATTCGGACGTAAATTGGTTGCCACTCAGCATGTGCTGTAGGTGCTAAGGAAGCAGGCTGCAGCGCTGGTTTTCAGTGGTACCGTGTAAAGTGCGACATTGCGCGTGCGTATTTGACTATATTAATCATCATTCATCATTTCGGCCATGGCACATGCACTGCTGGACATGTGCCTTAGTTAGTAAGTTAGTTAGGGGGCCCTGATTTTCCGCACTAAGACTCAAAGGTGGACCATTGTGCGTGGAGTGGGGCGCTAGTGTAACCGGACATATGCCTTTCGGAACTCGGAATTTTCATGACCTTTTGATTAGTTTAAAAGTTCAAAGCGAACGGGACGGAAGCGACTCTATACTATATAATAGATAAAATAGGAACCTCTTTGCTCTCATCTGCGCTATATTGATCTCCGGTTCTTGCTCCTCTTCAATCCTCTTTCCTTTGTTCTTCTTCTCTTCTTTCCGGACGAGTTTAGCTAGCATCTTCTCTCCCTCAGATTGCACAGACACTTGGCATAGGTACTGCGGCATTTTGTTTTCTGGCAGAATCGCTGAGGCAACTAAAACATTGAAGATACATTTAGACTTATTGTTTTATTTACAAAAAAATATTATAATTGCTTCGGCGAATTGTATTTCTGGGGGTTAATCTTAAACCACACAACATATCCATAGAGGGGGCGGGAAGGTTAAAAATGCTAAAAAATAGGCGTGATTTATGGGCGGCTCTTTAGGCAAATCAACGAGCAGTAAAAACTCATTTGTCATAACTTCAAGAGCTGACAAAGAGACTGCTTCAGTGGCGCGGTGGGCGAGGGTCCGCTTGCGGCACAAGAGACAGCGGGTTCGATTCCCGCCGAGGGTGAAAGTGCTTGTATGTTCTGCAAGCACGATCTCCTTGGTCTAGGTGTTTAATATGTATAATACAAAATATCTATATATGTATGACTATTATATTAAGTATATCAGATATCTAGTACCCGTAACACAAGCTTAGAGCTTACCACGGGGCTAGATGTTGTTGTGTGAAATGTCTGGAAATATTTATTTATTATTTATTTTATTTAAGATATAACAAAGAATAGAGATAAAAAGCTAAAATAACTCACTCTCAGCAATAGAAGGCCCAGCAGCCACAACGGGCGCCTTCAAACTATTCAGGATCTCGCTCCTATGCACCAACATCTCTTGTATAAACTCGAACTTGTCGAAGCCGAGGAGCTCAAACATGTCGTTCTGAAGGTCATCGTTGCTGCGCGGGGAGTTTAGAAATGTTATGATGGACTGGAGAATGTCCGCGCTGGAGATCCCGGAGGTAATGTATAGCTCGTTCACTTTTGTTTCCAGCCACGTTTTCCCGTACTGAAACAATTTAAAATTATTAATTTATAAATATAAAATTTAAGAAAGCCTTAGTTTCCTTTAAAGTAAAACACCATAATATTTTGCAATGTGCACGCGATGCGCTATCATTTTATACCCCAATCAATTATATTTGCAGATTTTCGGTTTTCCTTCCCCAATCTCACCCCCATAACTTTTAAACGGCTCAACCGATGAAACGTGTCTAAGAACACCTGGGCTAAACTTACCTTTCATACAAAAAAAACTAAATTGAAATCGCTCGATCCGTTCGGGAGCTATGATGTCCCAGACAGACACGTCAAACTTATAACACCCCTCTTTTTTGGTCGGGGGTTTAAAATTACGGTGCATCTAAATATATTACAACTAGCTTAAGCCACGGTGTTGTTCTGCTTTTTTTATTTCCCAGCGGTAATAAAGTAAAGTAGCCTAAGACCTTCCTTGATAATAATTTGCTAACGCACTGAAATATGTTTTTAAATCAGACTAGAAGTTCCAGAGATTAGCGCTAGAAACAATAAAATAAACAAACTATTCAGCTTTATAATATTAGTATAGATCCTCCGGTAATCTAGCTTTTTAGAAAACTTATACTACTATATAGTGAGATCAGTGGCATACTCGTACAAGCAAAAAATATTCTTCAAAGAGTTATGATAGATTTTTCCAAAAATAACGTACTAGCACAATATTCTGTGTCTACAAGTGAATTACTGTATAATACTATAATTTTAAAAACACGTGCTTTAACGGTGAAGGCAAACATCGTGAGGAAACCGGCATGTTCTGAGAACTTTAAAAAAGTTTGAAGGGCATGTGACATCCACCAACCCGCACTTGGCCAGCGTGGTGAATTAAGGCCTAATCTCTCTCGTCAAGAGAGAAGTCCCTGTGTCCCAGCAGTGGGAACGTTAATAGGGTGATGATGATGATGACTATAATTTTCTGAAATAAAGTAAGCTTTTTCCTTGATAAGTATGAAATTGATCATTAGTTTGTAGACAAACTAATAATAATACCAACATTAATATGGTAAGGGCATGCAAACCGATAATCGATAAATTATCGGTAATCGGCTCATTTATGTCGGCGATAATTATCGAAAAAAAAACGATAAAATATCGTTAAAAGATAATTTCTTAAATAATCATCAAAACCATTCTCATCACGGCGCCTCAATCGCGAGTGTTTCAAATTACCCGCGCAAATGCCGCGCAAGCAAGCTTACCTGTGTTTATGGCTTTGGTTGAATGGTTTGAATTTGAATTTTCGTTGTGTGTGATTCAGGGAAAGTTCGATGATGGAAGGATTTATACTATACTAAGTACTACTCAAAACAAAATAAGGGCCACCCGAGTAATTTTGTTTCGAGACTATTTTTTGGTGACCCTTGCAACGAAAATGTTTTTTTATGATTGCATATTGTTCTCAAGTGTTGCGTTAACGATAATAGTGAAGCACTAGGGTAGGGTATGGTACATATTTTCTTGGTATTTTATTCTTAATTTTTAACAGGAGTTATTTAAAGTTAATAATTGAGTTTTTGGGCTTACTTTAGATTCCGTCACTGGTTTCACTGCTTGAGCTGCCTGTTCATTATACTTCATAGAAAAGTCATTGACAAATGCACTGGCCATTGCTTTCTTTGGACGTAAATTGGCTAAAGGTTTCTGTGAAGGCTTGTAAGGGATGAAGTGGCATTGTATGTGCTCTCCCCATAACTTTATATTCTCTTTGTTTGACTCACTTGCTTCTTTTCTTATGTAGTCCTTTGTTTCGTCTGTTAGCTCATTGGAAATGCTTGTGACAATCTAGAAAAATAAAATCTTATTTTTTTTTACAATATTACGAATATACATAGAAAGTAGATTATTATAGAGAGTGAAGTGAGTGTTGAGCAAGCCCCATTTGAGGACATAACTTTAGAGTGCAAAACACAAACATGTAATTAATTTGCATGTATTTAATATTGATTTCATACCTACTATCATCACCCTAATAGCGTTCCCACTGCTGGGACACAGGGACTTCTCTCTTGGCGAGAGAGAGAAGTAAGAAGTTACTTCTCTTGCTCTCTCTATCAATGAAGTTTTAATATGAAATTAGAGTACCAGAGATAACTCATACATAACATAAATGAATTCACTTTATAACTATAACTAACTTCACAAATTGTATGTACTGATGAAGATTGCACAGTTCCAAACATCTGCCGCAACTGAGATAGATGTTTGAGCATCACAATATCTTGGTCGACAAACATCCTGAGGCAGAATACAGTTGCATCTTCAATAACTTCATCAGATTGTTCACCGGTGAGAGCATTGCAAGATGTCTTCAGTTCCTTCAGGAGATTAAGTAGTTCTGATGCATTGGACTCATTCTGCTTTATGTAATTTTGGATATCATTGAATGATTTGAACCTAAAATTGAGAAATTCATTTCATTACTTTATGACTACAACAAAAATGTACTAAACACAACTAGTTATTATATAAATAATAACTTGTTTATTGATATTGGATTTAAAAATTTCTAAAATAAATATTGAAGGATACTACACGGTTAGATGCTGGTATGCACTCCATATTAATTGAAATATGGACTGTTCTTAGGTACCAAAATTTTACCAAATCCAATGCCTTTTCTTCTACAGCTCATATAGTAGGTACATTGTCTCTGGTTAGAGATGAGGTAACTAATGAGTTACCTCATCTCTAACCAGAGACAATGTACCTACTATATGAGCTGTAGAAGAAAAGGCATTGGATTTGGTAAAATACCCACCGTTCTGCATACCCACCATAAACCACCACTGATAGGGGGTTACCAGTGAGTGACACATAGGCATTAATAGTAATTTATTGGTAATATAATTATGTGTCACAATTACATTCTGTACATTTAGATGTATATACAAATTATAAATCTAAATTTAAAATTTAAGAAAAACCCAATGCCTTAATTTCCTTAAAAGTAAAACACCATAATATTTTGTAATGTGCATGCGATGCACTTTCATTTGCTACCCCACACATCTATTTGCAGATTTTCGGTTTTTCTTCCCCACTCTCACCCCCATAACTTTTAAATGGCACAATCAATTTTCATGAAACATATTTAAGAAAAACTAAATTGAAATCGCTCCATCCTTACAGGAGCTATGATGTCCCAGACAGACAGACACATTAAACTGTCTGCCTGTCTGTCTGGGACATCATAGCTCAAAGAGGGGTGTTATACCCCTCTTTTTTGGTGGGGGGTTACTAATAAATGAAGTTACAACTTACTTCTGCAAATTCCGTGAACGCTGAGTGAGGCGACTTAAATGTGCTTCAGTAGGCTTCAGACATCGGGGCTTATCAAGTTGAGTGTGTGCTCTAAGTGCTCTGGTTATTCGCGGTAGTTCAGCTGTAGTTCCCATTGTTGTTTATTTCTTCTAAAATAAATAAATTCCGGATGTGATTCGTAGTCTAAAACAGTAAATTCACGAGAAATATGATAATTAATTTATGATTGATTACTATGTTGTTAGGGCAATGAAATCTGAACACAATCTGAGCCGGTTTTTCGTTAGATTATAGCCATAGCCTGTGTTGATTACAAGTAGGTATGTGTTTAAATATTATGAAATCAGGAAGAAATAAGTTATAGTTGTTTTGGCAACAAGTATTATTATTGTACTTACTTCACAGTATACGTATGATTTTGTTTACAATTTATTTCGGGAGAAGGGCATAGTTCTATAGAACTTTGCTTTTTAGTTTCACAATATTTTAAATTTCACAAGGAAATGTAAAATCAGTGTGACCACTTTTTCATCAGTCGATCTACCAAAAACGAGGCTCAAATCTACCAAAATCTACCAAGTTCTATTTATAATTCTACATAAATTCTTCCTTTAATATCTATCACATCTAGGTGGTTAAAATAATACATAATATGAACAAAATCTAGTATTTTTATTTATTTATCGTCATAATCATAATATTTTTTTATATTTTTTTGTAATTTTTCATGACTTGTAGCATGGATGCTTCAAGTTTAAAATTTTTGCAATCTCTAGCGTTTTTTAACCTTCTTTGGCATGTAAGATTGCACAAACATTTTTGTTACAGAATCTGTTACGATCATCAGTCTTGATTCTGTTTCTAAATGAAAAAACGAAAAACAAAGAATGTGTATCTTTGTTTAGCGCATACAAATCTAATGACTGACAGAGATAGCGATTTCCTAACGTTTTGTTTGCTTAAGTTACGGGAAATCCCCTGAAACAGATTTCTCGTCGTCCTGTATTGCCAGCTTCAGTGACAAAAAAGTATAAAGTTCGTTTTTTTGGCCTGGATACAATAAATTGTATAATGGACGACTCATTCATTAGAATGTTCGTAAAATACCAATTTTCTACCAAAATCTACTAAACGATATCGCACTACTAAATCATCGTTCGCTTTGCCTCAAATCTACCAAAAAAGTAGAAATCTACTAAAAGTGGTCACGCTGTGTAAAATGTATAAGCGAATACGTTGCGGTGTGGTGCGGGGTGCGGATGAGCTGTGTTGTATACATTGTATTGTACAGCTGACTGTCAACTGTCATTGTCAAGACAACATGACATTATTAAAAGCTTAGATAATTGCAACCCTATGATGAGATACTTATATACCTACGTAAAATATATTATTAATTAAAAGCTATGTATGTCCAATGTGAATGTGAATTATTTTTGACGTGTGTACGTTTTGTAAAACCAATCAATGGAAATAAATGATTTTGCATCTTGTATAAACATGTATAAACAAATAAATTTGAAGCACATGTCGGCATCATGGTTTTAGTCGTGCGCCCCCCTCGATTAGAGGTATTTATAGGTTACTAAGTAATATTACGTAAGACCGCTCAAAAAATACATTAATTAATTTTACACAGCTTTTTTTCTATGCATCATATTTATGTATTTACAAAAAAAATTTATCTATGTAGTATATCAGTCACCTAACCTAACCCATAATACAAGCTCTGCTTAGTTTGGGGTTAGGTGATGCTGTGTGAGTTGTCCGGAAATCTGGGGGCACGGCAGTGCCCCCACCAAGTCGAGCAAAAAAGCGTCAAGGCCGTACCATCCTTTTCTCGAAGCAATTCAGGCCATTTTCGACCCCCTGTAACTTCGTTGTGGATAAAACTAGAACACTGCAATTTTCAGTAACCATGCAGGATTGTAAAGACACGGTATATTTCAAATTTCATTCAATTTGAACCAGTATTTTAAGAATTATAACGGGTCAAATTTCTTAATTTTGTCACTCACTGACTCACCGATCATCAAAATTCTAAGGCACTTCTAGCCGACCTAGCTTCAAATTTGGAATATAAGTAGTGTTTGGTGTATGAATCAAGGAAAAACTAAAAAATCTAGAAAAAACCGGTACAGAGGGCGCTGTCGCAACGCCACGTATATACGAAATATGTACTAAAGTAATAACAATGCGAAATATAAATAAATCTAATCTGGACCGGCAAAAAGAAAATTATATGGACATAAATACAATAAGTAGAAGGTACCGAAAAGGAAAAAAGTAGAACTGTCTACAAAATACAAAAAGAAATGAGATCCCATCAAAAACAATACTTGTCAAAAAAACCAAGTCGCGCAACTCAGTTGTTCTGCGTAAAAAGTTGTGAGATCCATGTAACACCAAGTCGGTTATTAATTTATTCAGTCTCTACTTAAGCGACTTTCTGTCTTAATACGTCCAGTCTCTAAGACCACGAACGTGGTTCATAACAATTGAAAATCAATTGTATCTGGAATCTCCGTACTCGAATAATTAAGTTGTTACGTAATAATTAACAGCATCTTATAGTGACGCATATTAATATTAAAATTCTTTAATGTTTTATATAAATATATTAAGACTTGGCCATCGCCTGAAAACACGTGTATCTAAATTCAATCGCCTGAAAACACGTGTAAATTGAATTATTTAGTGCTTTGACATTTTATGTACTGCAGTGAACCTCCTGAGGATGAAATGATGATGATGTTGGAGAAGATATTAATTAGGAGTATAAAGCTTAGATAATTTTATTTGTTTGGTTGAACGGCCTTATCTAAGGAACGATTAAAAAAATGTTTGTTTTTGTAGAATAATTGATCAGATCCATCATGGATAGAGCTAGTCGGACTTTTTCCCATTATATCAATTTTTGAACTAAAAGTAGCTCATAGGAGGTACTAGTTATTGTTTTTTAAATTGGTTAGCTAGTTCTATTTATGCAGAAAAAAAACTATTCTTCCTTCAATCATCATCATTAGCATTTCAGCCGTAGGGAGTCCACTGCGGGGCTTCCCTCGTAGATTATCAGTTGTAACCGTTTTTTTTTGTTAGGTATGCCTTTATTTGACCACAATCTCTCCTGGTGCAAAGTGACGATGTGGTCTAAGATGGGACATGAAGACCTAAAAGGTAGATGGCTTCTCCGGGCCACATTACGAAACACGAAAAAATCGCTTCACGCACTGGCCCAGCCCGGAGCCTAGGGTGGTGACAAGCCACCCTCCGCCAAGGTTAGAAGCGTTTTACCAAGCGTTTCTTCCACCGTAGACATCCATGTCTACGGTGGAAGAAAGCAATCCATGTCTACGGTTGAATAGATTAGTAAAGGATCCATCCTTATCCTTTACTTATCTATTCTTCAATGGTTAAAATAAAATAGCATTTGATAATAAATTTGCTTTATTCCAGTGAAGCTATAATTACAATAAGTACATACGAGTACATGCAATAATATTCAATGAATAGTCGTAACTCTCATACAGTGAATACAGTGATATAACTATTATGATACTTATAATAAACTGTTACTAATTTATAACTACTGATTTCTTCACTTCATTTATGTAATTAATGACCTAAATAATATTTTTGCTAACAGCTTATTTATATGATTATCGTAGAGTAGAACAGGTCTATCGTGCTATTTTCATACATTAACAATTTTGCATCAAACTTAAACGTGCCGATAAATTATGTTATAAATAACGATAATTATGTATTGGTACCTACTAATTAAATATTTTCAAAATAACAGTAAAGTAGTGGTAAAGCACTAAATTCAGGATTTTCACTTTAATTATTTTCAAAAGGAATTATTCTTCTCATTAACGTCTATAACTTATAAAAGTTGAGGCTTCTTTCACAAAATCCGAGTAAACTAATAATAGCAATGGTTCAGTTCAGTTTCTTGTAATTGGACTTTGCGCTTGAAGCGACAATTTGCCAGTGTCGAGTTAAATAAAATTATAAAGTGAAATACTAGGTGTTACTCAGTTGAACGCCATTTTGCGTCCCATAGTTACATCATAACAATGGTTAGTTATGTCAATAATAAGTACTTGTTAGAGCTCTTCACATAATTACACATTGACAATCAAAGGTGAGTGATGTCTAGAGCTATCTCGCTTTCTCACTTTCGAGCGAAATAGCTCTATATTTATTTTAACCAATGCCTGACCTTACTCGGAAATGGTAAAACAGGTCCCTAATTATGCAAGAATATTTTATAAGCTACGTTAGGCTAATACAGCTGCCCAGATTAAAATAATATACCAAACATTTTTTTGTGACATTAAGTAACCAAAGGATAGGATCCTTTATATAAAGGATAGGGAAATAAGTTAATACGTTTCGTTGTTAGGTTTAAAATTAAATAATATGCATACAGCTAAGTACCAAATCCAAGGTTAAACACAGTTATTTATATAACATAAGATTATGATCCAAAGCCACAACTAAGAAGGAGTCAACCCTGCTTATCTCTAAGTTTAACATTATAATGGTGTATTTGGTTGTATTACCTTACAGTGAAACTGTGTCAGTTTTTGATATAAAAGTTTACGAATAAAATTACGAGTAATTAACTTAATTGAAAAAACAATAACAAAAGGTAGAAACCTTAATACCTATTGCAGTTGTGTATTTTAAATTACAAAAAAAATAAACAATATATGATTTTTAGCACTAGAAAATCATGGTTTTAATTAGTCGTATCATTGCTATTAATAAATACATGTCCAAACTATGTATTTTTATCTCAAAAACTGACTGAAATATTGTAAGTCAATCCAGTACATAAACACTTGATTTAGCAACCTTTTGTAAATAGTAATTCAAACATGATCTTATCTAGCACTTTATCTGAATAAACGATCCTTTCAAAGATCACGTGCTGATGTACTCGACGAGCTTTAACCTTTACTTATAACCTTAACATTAACCCTACAAGATCCAACAATAACGTACGTAGATAAGTGCCCTTAGACCACCTTAATACTTACAACGTTATTCCACAAGAGGTTCTAAACCACCTTGTTGGAAACCATCAAACATCACCCAAAGTGGTTAAAATATCTTACGATTTTGCATAAAACTGGCGAAACTGTCCCGTATAGATGTACTTATAGCTTTCCAATCACTAAATCTATCAGCAACACCTATATATATCCTAGTAAACTTTACATTCTTTAACTACATATAAAGCGGTTTACATATAAATACACACACAGTAACAAACCGATAAATAGCTATACAAGGTTTTTGTCAAAAATATTGGCCAGTTCTATTATTTTTTTTGTAAAACGCAAGTTCGCACAAAACCTTATCTACATAGTTTAATTCTAATCGGTCTAAACACATAACATTTTGGTATAATATAGATTTTTCGTTTAGTTTAGATCACCGTTCAGACCATAGAACCATTGAATGTTTTTTCGTGCTAATAAAAAAATATTCAGAGTCTAAATTTATTCAAAACACACGAAGAATGGTAACAAATTTCAATTAACTTCTCTAAATATTGTTTCTTTGGATAAAAATAAATAGATTTTCAAAGATAATATTCTCTTCAAAAGTACTTTTTATAGAAAGGTTAGTAAACATTTCGTAGAAATATAAATGAAAAAATATAGAGATTTTATTCAAAAAACGTTCGGCGTAACATTGATAGTAATTTAATTTTTTAACGATATGGTTTTTTTGCACAAAAGTAAATATGTAGGTATTTTTAAGTTTGAAATACTTATTTTGTTTAAATGCCTATTTACAAATAATTTGAAAAAAATATTAGGCTCAGTTAAAATTGATTCAAAACACGCACGGCGTAACATTGATAGAAATTTATTTTTAACGATATGGTTTATTGACAAAAATAAATATTTTCCGAAAGATATATTGTTTAAAAAGACATGATAAGAGTGTCTATAACACACATAATTTTTATAATAAAATATTAAAATGACAGCAGAATGGAATATCTAAGTACACAAAATAGGAGTCTATAATATAGGTACGATAGTATTGATTTAGGAAATTTGGTCCTTTTAAAAAAAAGCAACAACTTTGCCGGTGTACAGTTTTTTCAAAAATGATGTTGCAAAAGCCTTATCTAAATGTTAGCAAACATGTAACTGTGATATTTCATAACAAAATAAGATCATCTAAAAATACGCTATATCTCACAGAGCCTTGATGGAAATCTTTGGAAAAGAAATCATTATCAAGACTTGTGATTTCAAACACTAGATTACAATAACGGGCTGGTATATTGTGATAAGAATATTATCCATATTGGAGGCAAAATATCAGATATAGTATTTGATATTATCCGTAGGACATGAAGTATAACAACACTAAGTTCTAAAGGAAAAACGTGGTACATACATTTTATTTAGTTGTTATGTTAAGGTTACTGAAGCCTTTGTTCCACATGTTGTATCTGTAAAATAAAAAAAAGATTAATAAAATGTATATAATAATAACATAATATAATATTTGAACATCATGCGACTAAAAATATTACCTTGGCTTCCATCCACTGACGTTTTGGATGTTTACAGACCTAAAAATATTTGAAGTGATTATTATATAATATTTTAAGGTATTTTAAGTATTTTTGCTGTAATATACATTATTTGTTATTCTGAAGCGTTGTTTCATAATATTTGAGTAAAAGTATATATATCAGTAAATAATATGAATAGTTCTCAAATATTTAATAATTTATACTATATGGGTATTTCACTTTCAAAGTTATCGTGAGTTACACTTTTCTTTGCAAAAAGCGGGATTTATTAATACTTTAAGGGTATGTTAGAAATGGTAGAAGAAGGTAGTCTATATTGGGATTATAGGCAGGTTATTTATATTTATATTTATATAGGTATGACAGGAGAAAATGTAAAGACACACATAAGCCGGGGGATACCAAAGGGTTCGCATCAGATAAACATAAGCAATCCCATACTTAGAAACTGTAACATTTGCGAAGCTGAATCGTGTATATGTGATTCATGATTCATATGAGTGACTTGTTAACGAACATATACGTAAATTGTTAGAATGCTTGTATGTTTGTGTAAGTGCCCAAGTTAATGCCCATGAAGCATGTGTACAAAAAGACACACCACCGCTCAGTGTAAAAAACTTTGAAGATTACAAACACGAAAACATCGAGGTAAAGATTCCATAGAAAAAGTCACTTATATGAACATTATTATCAATAATCCGATAAACAAAATCGGAGATGATAAACTTAGTGATACAAACACAAAAGCCAACATCACCAATACGTTCCCATTTACCAAAAAAATAAACAAAAATTAAAAACAGAAGTTACTATTTTACCAAAACGTGTTCACGCGTAGTTGGCTGAAAACGTGAAATACTATGTTAGTCTGAAATCTGAATGTGTAATGTGAAACAATGTAAAAGATAAACTCACCGATGATAAGAGCTAGGATGATGATGCCGATGACAGCAGCGATAATCATCATCTGTAAAACAAAAAAAAAAATAGATAAAATTTTCTCCAAATAAGACCAAAAATATTCCTCCATTCCAAAAATTCTAGCCTAAATATTCAACAATGCACATTATACGGATAAATTGAGTGGGTGTAATTTTTATAATTGACAATCTATAAAAATGAATGCAGATTAACATAAAATTCGGATAAATTAGATCCGTGATGAAAGGACGGGTTACTGTTTACTGAGTAAATTCATTGAATTTCAGAATTTTTAATTTCGGATTTTACTAGGCTTGGATATAACAGACATAAAAAAATAATTATCATTGTTACCTTTAGATTCTGAAGCCAGAATTTGCTCTTCAGTTTTCCAGCCTGTTGTTCGAATTGAGAGGCACCTTGCTGCAAAGCATCTGGAACCATGATTAAATTTGTAAATTAATAAATGTTCATTAAATAATTGATAGGTAGATACATTTTTTCTAGGCTTCTGTAGAATTATCTAATGATCGTTTATAGTTTGGTTGATATTCAAGAATAATTTGGCAAACATAAAAATCAAGATAAATCGACGTCCCCCGCGAATAATCCGGTAATGACCTATTACGGGGTTTTTCATGTTATGCGTTTTTCGGCATCTAGAAGTCAAAATACACCATGTGAATTTTTTTCAGAATGTTTCTATCTTTATTTACGAAGATATGAAAAACTACGCGTATATTCCATAAAAAATAATTTAAAATTATTTTAAACGAATAATATGGTTTTAGATCTTTACGAAACAAAATATCAATATGATTTGACAGTATACATTGTTACGATATTATTCGGGTAAAAAGTTTTCTTCGTTATTTAAGTAAGTGCTAGTACAGGTTTATTCGGGGTTTTATTTAGAAAACGATATCCAGCCATATTCATTATCGAGTGGCTCCTTACTTCGGTTATGCCTATTGCAACGGATTCTATGCAAAGATTAAAAATATACAAAAGAGGATTTATGAAGAATTCTCTACAATCCTTTACAACGAAAGATGGAATTCCATCAGGACCATACGACAACTTCGGCTTAAGCACTTTCAGTGCAAATTTGACATCGGAGTGTGTCAAGCGCTCTACTACCACGCGTTGAGCGCTGCTTCCTACCGCCGCGCGCATAGCCTCTGCAACATCAAGTCTAAGAGGTTTATCGTTGGAGACTGAATGGAAATAGCTCGCAAATTCTTGACTACATTCTGACGGAGACAGCTCATTTCCCTCTTTAATGATACAAGAGCGGCGTAATTTAGACTTTTTAGATTTTATAAAAGTCCAAAACGACTTCGGATCTTTAGAAAAACGACTTTGTAACGTATATATTAGGTCCTTACATATGAAATTGGCGTTTTTCGTACTGGCCACTTTAATCACAAATTTCTCCTCTTTGGTAAGGAATTCCAAATTCAAATTTGTACAGCTATAGACTCATGTATTTGTGCTTCGATGATCGTCATTCATTTGTTTTTTTTCTTCTGTTTTTTTCTGTTTGCGTCACTCATTTTACAAAATGGAAAACTTAAAATATCGCATTATTTACGAGTACGAGTTCCGCCGTGGCACTAGTGCTGCGGAAACAACTCGAAGGGTGAATGATGTGTATGGCGGTCGTGTTGCAAAAGAAAACACAGTTCGTTTTTGGTTCCAACGTTTTCGTTCTGGAAATTTCGACTTGCAGAACAAGCCCCGTGGACGGCCTGAGACTCAAGTTGATAATGAAGAGTTGAAGGCTATTGTGGAAGCGGATCCATCGCAAACCACGTCCGAGTTAGCTGCAGGCTGCGGTGTTAGTGATAAAACTGTTTTAATTCACTTGAAGCAAATTGGGAAGATTAAAAAGCTTGAAAGGTGGGTACCTCACGAATTGACTGAAGCAAACCGGCAAACGCGCGTCGACTGCTGCGTTACATTACTAAACCGGCACAATAATGAAGGTATTTTAAACCGAATCATTACCTGTGATGAAAAATGGGTTCTTTACGATAATCGGAAGCGCTCAGCGCAATGGTTGGATCCTGGCCAGCCAGCCAAATCCTGCCCCAAGCGAAAATTAACCCCAAAAAAGTTACTTGTAAGCGTTTGGTGGACTAGTGCCGGTATTGTTCATTACAGTTTTCTCAAATCTGGCCAGACTATTACGGCTGATGTCTATTGTCAGCAATTGCAAACCATGATGGAAAAGCTAGCGGCTAAACAACCTAGGCTGGTCAATCGCTCCACGCCACTGCTGCTTCACGACAACGCTAGACCACACACTGCGCAACAGACGGCTACTAAATTAGAAGAGCTTCAATTGGAAAGTCTAAGACATCCTCCGTACTCCCCGGACCTTGCTCCAACAGATTACCATTTTTTTCGAAATTTGGATAACTTCTTGCAAGGGAAAAAATTCAACTCCGATGGGGCAGTCCAAATCGCCTTCAAAGATTTTATTGATTCCCGTCCGACTGGTTTTTTTAGTAAAGGGATCAATGAACTACCTATAAGATGGCAAAAGTGCAAAGAAAATAATGGTTCATACTTTGATTAATTAAATATATTATATTAAAAAATATTCGACTTTTTGTTCCTCCCATACAAAACGCCAATTTCATATGTAAGGACCTAATATATATGCATCGTAAGCCTCTTTAATCATTGTTTTTACAAGCGCTCTCTTATTTGAGAAATCATGGAAATCATTTATATTCTTACTAATTTTATATATTTTGTGCAGTTCACTCTTAGATTTTATCTCGTATTTAATATCACGGGTATACCAATCTGGATAACAGGGACGTTTTTTATGACTATAGTTATCCTTGCGTGGCACCGACCTATCGATAGCATTATTTATTAATGAATAAAAGTATGGTACAGCTCTATTTATATCTTTCATGCTATATATCATCGACCAGTCTATAGTACCGATTTCAGTATAAAGACTTAGCATGTCCCCCCTCTTATAATCCCATTGACATCTTTGATTCCCAGACTGAACATAAGTATGGCAGGGTTCACCACTCAGCCGGTGAATATCAAAATATCACAAGTTTACAACAAGTGGAGGATGTTGATTGTCAATTGGTACAATCGGGTTATTACAAACATTTACCTCTATATCAAAATCATCTAAGTTGGACAAAACTAAATCTAAAACTCGATCGTACAATTCATTATATTATTAGCCTGATGAAATCCACAGTAAGCAACAAAATACTCGTAGTAATTATTTATATCAGTTGAGGCCGAGTATAAATTAAAATCCCCTACAACTAGCATTTTACGATAACGAGAGCATAACTTCTCGATTCCTTTAAACAATGATAAATAATCTTGTTCTTTACTACCAGGAGGTATGTATACAACGCAAAATACAAAAAGGTTTTTACTCTTTCCTGTTATCATAGAGCATACAAGTTCAAATACGAAATCATTTACATTAATGGATAGTGCAATATTTCTCAAGTCTAGGCGGGACGGGGCCGCGGCTAGTAAAGCGCCTCCTTGTTTTCGTCCATCCGCACGATCACAACGATGAACAGTGAAGCCCGGAGGTATAAGCTCGCCATCGCTGAACGATTCATTCAAACCCGTTTCAGTAATCGCGAATAGGTCTTCTGGCGATGCCAGCATGCCCTGAGTAAACAAGTCTAGTTTTGTCCTTAATCCTCGTACATTCTGGTAGTATATACTCGCATATTGGGGGCGAGGCTTAGAGCGAAGGTGGTTTTTGTGCTTTGCGATTTGCTGTGTGTTTTCGAAACCACTGCCATTCAGAGAACGCAGCATTCACAGGCCATACGGAACCATTAGACAACAGCTCGTAAGCGCTTTCAGGAACACCTATGACGAACGATGAGTAATCACCTCGTGATCTGTCAAGATTTCCACGGTAGTTTCAGGGTGTAAGAACCAGACATGAAGGTGTTTTTTCCTTTCTACAGCCACGATGGTGTTCAACAAGTTATTCTCCCCTTTTTTTATTTCGGAGAGCCTCTTATTTGAAGTCCAACCTCGAACATTCGTAGAAGTCGTCATCTCGGTTTCATCGCCCTTTCCATTATTGTTTGTCACCAACAAAGTATTGTTTGCTGATATAGGAAACTTAGACACCGCAGAGCTCTTTGCTCTTCGTATACTATGGTTATTTGTAAGCGGCTGCATAGTAAGTGGCAACACCGGGAACTCGTCGGACGACAACGGAGTCTCAACTAGTTGTATTGGAGCGACCAACGTTTAGTTACCGTCAGATGACCCAAGCGGAGGTTGAAAATACCGGCTTTCTGATTCTATAACCTTATTATGTAGAAATTGTACATGATCGGCATACTTTTCCAGTTTGGACTCATAAGAGACGATGGTCTTAACGGCCAATGCTAGGTGTTGTTTAAGATCTGCAATTTCCTCTCTCAGGATACGTAAATCACCTGATAAATCCATCTGTTCCACTTTTAACTCCTCATCTCGTTTAGGTTTGGATGCAGGATATTGAATTGGATTACGATGCAGGCAGAAGTAGACAGCGACGGCAGAAACAGGTGTCCAAATCAATTGAAAGTATTGAATTAAAGCCAGCATACGACAAGCCCCTCCCTATTAAGAAAGCTCTGTATAACGATCTCCTAAGCCTGTGTAACTCCCAAGCAATTCCCCACCATTATCAACAATTTGATAGGAACTTAAGCTTTTGTGATACTGAATCAGGTCACGATGAGGATTCTGATTAAGAATTTTAACTGTAATAGGACCTTATTATAATTTTCATGATTGTGTAATCAAGTGTAATAGTCGTGTCTTCAGTGCAGTGTCATTTTTTATAATAATAATAACTATCGTGCTTTCAAACTAACCAAAGTTGTTTCGTTTACTAGAATGCCCTTTATTTTTATAGTATATTTCATGAAATGAAGGCTTTATTTCATAAAATATACTATAAAAATCACCAAATAATACTTTAGTAAACTATTCGAATAAACAGTAAAAGTCATAACAATAAAATGTACGTTACTCTCAAACAATCGAATAACCACATAATTGGCTTTTACAAATGTTCAGTATACAAAACAAATTACACGAATAATAGCGTTACACGATTTTACCATTGCCATCAAAAATATAAATTTAAACGAATAATATCGCAAGAAGATTTTACTGTTGCCGTCGAAAATATAAACTTACACGAACAATATCGTAAGTGACATTACTGACCAGACCTTCACGTACACTAATATAGTAAAATGCATCCAGCTAAATTATAAGGAAGCCCATGGGCCTAGTTAAATTTTGTTGAAATAAACAGATAACTGAAAAAATTAGCTTCCTTATGCGATATAAAAAGTCTCTGATACTTGTTGTTAAATGGAGTTATTAAGGAAAAATGGTTTTTTATTTCTCCTGAACATTTATACTTTTACGATTACCGGATTATTCGCGGGGGGCGTCGAAATGATGCATTTTTTTATAATGATGAGTAATTTCATTATTCTAACTTATTATTGCTCAAATAATTAAAGTTTGTTGTGAATTAAAAAATAAATATTTTTTGAGGTTTCATAAGCAAAGTGTATATAAAACCCTATTACTGAGACAACGTTGACTACCTGTCCGTCTGTCACCAGGCTCTATCGCAAAAACCGTGATAGATCTTTTTTTTATTTTTATGACAAAAAAGTGTACAAACTGTTGCATTACACGGAACCCTCGGTATGTGAGTCCTAATCTGATACTTATATAGAGGTAGGTAATATAGTTCATCATTAGTTGTCCATTGGGCAAGAAATTATTTCGTTTTAATAAACCATGCACTTGGGAATAGCCTTGAATGTCACTTGTTTCGCCCTTGAAATTTCTACGTCACGCTTCCAGTAAAAAACATATTTTTTTTTATGATCCTGTGGTGTCCCACTGCACGGCAAAGGCCTTGCCTTTGCCAATTAATTATAATCTAGAATAAATATATTTTTTGTAAAAGCAAGTTTACACAAAACCTTATCAAGTTTAATTATGATTCGGACTAAATAGTCTAGGTAAACACAAAATAATTTTTGAACACCGTTCAGACCATAAAAGGTTGTACATTTTAGACGCACAGACAGACAGATAATTAGACAACAGTTATCTCTTTCAAATACCTTATTAATTAGTGCCAGCTCTGGGTTTATAGGTTGTTATGATTATGTCAGATGTTTGAGTAAAGTTTAGGTTACCTACCTGCTCTATCATCGAGCTCGGAGAGTTTCTGGTCTCTTTCTAGCACCTTCTCCACATTGGTCTTCATGATGTCGACGACCTGCAAAATAATTGTGGTTATTAATAATAATTTTAAGAAAATAACAATAGCAGGGGAGCCTATGATGCTAAATGGTGATTTACTCGATCGTCATGAAGACCTGAGTTGCGAAGGTTGCGAAGCTTAGGTGAAAAAAATAAATTGTCTTATAATGTTCACCTTTTCATTTATGAGGAAACGCAATATGACCGTTGGCATGATGGCAGTGGTAGTAAGAAGGTAATGGTTGAATATGAAAAAAAAACTTTCAGATTTTTTGACGGGATGCTAAGTACACCTTAAACAATCTACTATTCATTAATAAAACGATTTGGATGTAACGCAGAGCTGCGGTATTTAGTTGAATGTTTAATTTTATTATCATAATATCTTAAAATAAAATTAAAGAAACGCGTCAAATTATAATGTAAAGGTGCGTACGGATAGCGCGTTCCTGTGTTACGCGTAGTTGTCAACGCGTACATTGGATACGCGTACAGCTCTTGTACGGACCGCCGCGAACCTGTACGCGAGGTCAATCGATCCAGAGCGCTCCGCGAGCCCCAGTCATTCGCCATGACTCCGACAAACTGAGCGGTTGCGTGCACCACCACTGCTGCGGCGTTAGTCATTATTCGACACATTTTAAATAAAAAAAGAGAAACAAACGGAAACCTAGATGGTGGATGAAAAAATTGTTTCGTGAAAGATTACAGTGTGGAAATAGGCTAATGGAAGATATAAGTTATGAAGAAAGTGGGGACAAAAATTTTGTGAGAATGAGTTTGCAAAAAGTTTGCAAATTCATAAAGTTGAATCAATCTAATAATATTTTCATTATTGAAACTCGAAGAACACGCGTGTTTATTCATTTTGCCGTCCAAATATAGCGTAGCCGGCCGCGTGCGTCCTCTTTGACGCGCGACCAAAAACCGACTGACGGTGGCTCGCGCTGCGAGTTGGCTCGCGCGGTACGCGTACCCCAAGAGTGAACGCGTAGCTGCAGGTATGGACTAGGCGTTCCGGATACGCGTAAACTGAGTACGCGTACCAGGGTACGCGCAATCCGTACGCACCTTTATGGTTCGTTTTTGTGTCCTGGACGTGCTGTCTCTTTTGAGTAGGTACGGCCGCACTGTCAAGGCTGTCACTGACGATAAAATTGGACAGACATAAATAAATTTACAGATTTACACCTAAAATGTTTTTTTCGACGATTGGGCTTTCAAATCGAAATATGTTCGTCTTTCCGCTTTATATACCATATCCAAAACACCTTGTATAAGATGCTAATATTTGGCGGAAGTGCTTAATATAATAGAGTACAAGTTATCCCTCTGTATATTAATCCTCCGCGCTGCAGTAAATCTCGAAATCCCCTCTTCGGATCCCCTACTATAAAGTATTACGAATACTTATAAAACAAAGTTTTTTGTTTAGACATAAGATTATGATCGATAGAATAAAATATTGATGGTTTCCAAGTTACATCTTGTGTGTTTAGAAACATCCTTCTGGATAATCATCATAGGTCAAAATCATAGTTAGAATTGAAAATTATTAAGTTATGGCTTAGCTACTCCGCATATTTAGTTTGTAAATACCTACTTACCTAAATAAACATATAAGTAAACCAACAAAAATTAAAAACTATTAATAGAAGTAGGTAATGTATAGTTGTTGCTTAAACGAGTAGGTACTGTCATAAACTCAATTACTAAGTAGGTAATTATATCAGATGACTATAGTACCCGTAAGACACGCTCAGAGCTTATTACGAGGCTATATGCTGCTGAGAGGCTTGTCCACCAATATTTATTTATGTATAAAAGTATTTATTATAGTCTTCTTCTATGTGAAAGCGATACCCCGATATTTCAAGATCCTCAACCTATTTTTCTTTGTGAACTGCCATTAAATGAGCCCATCCGATGAAACGAGATGGCGATGGTGGTGGAATGACGTCACATCTCCGATTCCACTGTAGTTATAGTGAAGAGTGAGTGTTCAGTAGTTATAGTGATATCAGATAGTTCATTCAAGTCTTGTATAATTATTCACTTGTGAATGACTCATTTTTCTTTGCCGCTACGGAAGACCGGTACTGCCGTGGATAACACCCTATAGTGGAAACCTCTGAGTAGGTACCGACCATTTCGTCGTATTGTTATAAGATTTAGGTTTAAAGATTATAAATAAATATATTTAAATTGTGCGAGGCAAAATATTTTTTAGTCACAAAATGTTATCTTTAAACCCAGATATATCACTAGAGTGGACGATGTATGAATGAACAATCACAGTTCTGATATTTTAATTTGATGTCGTTTATAGTCGTGTTCTTAGAATTGTAATTTCAGCTTTAGTTTGCGAATGTTTTCTCAGTTAAACGGTTAGCTCTCGACGTTTTTCCATCCATCCAACACTGATCGGTTCATTGATTTAATTCATTCAGGTATAATATTTCATATATTGTTAAGATTTAAGATGTGTAATTTGGATCAAAATATTCAGAAAACTAGTACGGTATAAGTAATAAACACCTTAAAACTTGTGGATCCCTAGTATCTCGTTTCTGCCTCTAGGCTAGACTGTGGTCAAATGTAGGTAAGCCCATCTATAGTAAAAAATAAATTTACTATTGAGAGAGAGAGAGAGAGAGAGATTAGATATTGATAAATCATCGTTTATCTCTTGTAGCATAAAGGTTAATTAATGTAATTGAGTATAGGCTAGTTTTAGGTTAAGCATAAGATATACCGCCGTCCATACCATTTTGTAATTTCAACTCCATTCAGGGTGGGTTGTCTGGAAGAAATTGCTTTGAGCAATACCACCCATTACGCATCTTGAGGATGGAGGTCGCTGGAGCACGAGGTATTGAGTAAAAGAAAGGTTTTTACGTTAAAATGCAACAGATCTCGAAATTTTTGTAGAATATGGCGGCGGGCGAGCCGTTCCACGATGGTCAGTCCAGTTCATGAAGTGCAGTGAGGCACGTTTGGGGTTGTCCACGAAAATGTGCCTCGCCGCTATATTCAGGCGGTTCGAAATGCGTTTGCATAATTTTTAATAATAATAAAAAATCTTATTTAAAAAATACTTATATACATAAAATGTTTACTTAAAAATAAATTATTTTTGAGCAGCATGCGCGTCGTCAATAACGCATTTCTAGGTTTAGTTTTTATTTTCTTATTATATTGTTTCTTTGTTTGGTTTGTGTAATAAAAGAATGTTCTATCTAACTATTAAAACCAAAAAAAAATTGTATAAAAGGCTACAGTTAGAGTTGATAATATAGGAGCAGGAATAATAAACAACGAAAGTCAGAAATAGCTTTGCACAAAACTGAAAGCTGTCCATCGCAGAAAACAAGTAATTTCCGGAATCTATTCTCCGTATTTCAGTAGAGCACTGGGCTGGGACACAGATGACTTTTACCTAGCCTATTATCCTACCTACTTTAAAGTAAATCCCGGTTTAATAAACACACATTTTTAAATAAAAAAAGTAAGTAACTGGTTTTCCAACATCTTGGCATATTTTACCTTTGTGGAAATAAAGAGATATATAAAAGGTTACTTTTAAGTATGAGAAAAATGTTGACCTTAGAGATTTTTGTTTGGAAGTATTTACTCTGTCGATTGTCATGACTTTTAAGGCTGGCCGTAGTAACACATTTATTCAAAAAGGGCAGGATCAGATTATTATTTGCAGTTTTAACTTGGCGGATCGGCAAACGCACGTAGGTGGTATACCAACTAGAATTACGGAGATGGATGATACCTTCTTGGTGTAAACTGCGGCTTTACGGTAGATACAGGTCACTTTCAACCCAAAGATTTAAAAATATAAGATTTGGAGATATACCCAAATCTTATATTTGCAGTTAAAGTCCTCTACCTGAAATAACAGTCCCATCACTCAGTTGTTCCAAGTCGGTTATTAATTTATTCAGTCTCTACTTAAGCGACTTTCTGTCTTAATACGTCCAGTCTCTAAGACCACGAACGTAGTCCATAACAATTAAAAATCAATTGTGTCTGGAATCTCCGTACTCGAAGCATTAAGTTGTTACGTACTTCGAGAAAAGGATGGTACTGCCATGACGCTTTTTTGCTCGACTTGGTGGGGGAACTGCCGTGCCCCCAGATGAAGAAAATGACGATAAACCAATTGAACTAACCTCATCGACTTGCGCCTGCGTTTGCTGGAGACGCCTTTGGGCCGCAACCTGCTGTGGGGTTTTGGGTCCTCCCACGGGCATATCGCCATCCCCACCTGGCGCCAAGCCTCCCTCGGTTGACCTGGAAAATATTACGAATTTATAACAATGCCAGAGCTCGATAGTCGCTCAGTGAGCTATGGAAAGGGTTTTGCTCGGGGTTTTTATCTAAACTAATATTATAAAGAGGAAAGATTTGTACCTATTTTTGTATGTTTGTCATGAATAGGCTCAAAAAGCACTGGGCTGATTTAAAAAATTCTTTCACCAATAGAATGCTACATTCTTCCAATTTAACATAAGCTACATTTCATTTTGAAAAAAGTAGGGATCCTTGGTAAAATTTGAACAATGTAACCGAAGGTGTAAAAAAATGAGTCTTAAAATGTCTTTCGTCGAATGCGCTGCCGAAACTATTAGCGATAGAACAAAA
Source organism: Gymnoscelis rufifasciata (assembly GCA_929108375.1). Classification (NCBI taxonomy): domain Eukaryota; kingdom Metazoa; phylum Arthropoda; class Insecta; order Lepidoptera; family Geometridae; genus Gymnoscelis; species Gymnoscelis rufifasciata. Next base: position 8,942,696 of record OV815321.1, on the reverse strand, counting down.
TAATGTGCGACGCCGGGCCGGGCCGCTAGTACGAGATAAAATCAGAAATGGGTAACGTAGAAGAACGCGGGTCACCGACAATGCCAAGCGCATTAATTCGCTAAAGTGGCAACAAGCATATAATGCGTTGAACTTATGGCCGTTGGCGATCGGCGTAAAGCGCAGCGTAGGAGGTCCACCTACGTTGGATGGTGGATGCTTGACGGTAGGTTGCTTCTGATCAACATACCTGGAAATATTTTTTGAAGACTTATGTGGACGTCCTACGGCTTAAATGATGGTGATGGACAATCCCATAATATGTGGATATATGTTACAAACTTGTTTCAAACTACATCTCAAGTTAGACGTCTCAATTAAGGGCCCCTTATACCGCAAATGCTGTTTTTAAAATCAATATGAATCAGTCAAAAATTGACGTAAAATTTTGAAAAAAATATATGTTTCAGTTGAGGATCTTACAGAGTGCAATTCGCTTACATTTACACAATAAGATGAACTTCGCTCGATAGAAAAAAATACCAAAGTTGCCTCTTTTTAAAAAACATTTTCAATACTATGCCTAAAATAATAAATTTATTGACCTTATTTTTACACCAATCTTTAGATAAATCATTTTTCTAGTGCAAATCGCTGAGGTGCGTGTTGTAGTATTATTTTCCTATTAATTATGCCTAAATACCTACAAACCCGCGAGCGGCGCGACGCCCGCGGGCTTCGTTAGTCGCGCGGTGGCGCTTACCGACGACGGACCTGTGCCAGTGCTCTTCCCGCCCGACGAGCGACGTGCGACGTGAAAAAAAAGGTGTGTGTGCGATTCACACACGACAGAAGTGAAACTACAACAATTAATAAAAACCGTAATTGGTTTTACAAGTACAAGGACAACTGCGCGACATTGCCGTCGCGACGGCAATGTCTATTTGGTATTTGGGCCGGGGAAAAAGAACCAGTCAAAGTCAAAGTATCTTTATTGCATTATTACATGTAGTTTAAATGGTAGGTATTATATAAGGTTTTGTATCAATATAATTTGCCCATTGGAGCGTGCAACATTTTGATTAACAACAATTTAATAATAAGAAATTTTTAATAATAATTGTATATAATTAAAAAATAAACATGTAAATAATTTTAATAAAAGAAAAAGAGATTTTTTTATCGCAAAACATTATTAATTTGCAATCAGGACCTAGCACTAGAACTCTAAATTACAATGAAATAAAAAAGCATTTTATTCCTCATATAAAATGTATTTTTTTTATAAATGAGAATAAATATTGTACATAACAATTATGTTTGTTTTCATTTTGTTGTTTGTATTCTTTACCAAAAATTCTTCAATCATAATTATCACCTCACTAATTCAAAAAGTTTAGTAAGAAAAATTATGTTTACATTCAATACCTACATACCTACTACTTACAATAAACTTTCATTTCAATCAAATAAAAGAATATAGTCAATAAAATAATCAATATACTAAAAAAATACAGTCAATAAAATTAAAATCACCGTAGCTACTGCATTATGCTGTATTGTGGCGTTCTTGCTGCCGACAAAGTTCGCCGGAGTTCATATCAAGTCGGCTCCCGCGTAACGCGCATGCAAGTCGACTGGGCGAGTAAAAAGCCTAAATCTTCGAAACAAGGTGGCCTTAACATACTTTACAACAATGTTATAACCATAACGAATACTTATTACCCAAGAGAATATAAATTTTGCTTATAACGATCGCATAGTTGTTGTTGACATTAGGTAGGTACGAGTGCCTACATAAATCATTATTATAATTATATAGGGTAGTTTTTTTCAATTCTCTACTAGGTAGTATAAATTCTTTTTTTTTTAATGTTTTTATTTAAAAAAAATTTATACTTACTGTTCTTTGTTATTAACCCCTGACCAAAAAAGAGGGGTGTTATAAGTTTGACGTGTCTGTCTGTCTGTGTGGGAGCGATTTCAATTTTTGTATGAAAGGTGAGTTTGGCGCCAGTGTTCTTAGACATGTTTCATGAAAATCGGTTGTGCCGCTTAAAAGTTATGGGGGTGACAGTGGGCATAGAATAATAAATTACTCAGTCATTAATAGTCATTTATTGATAATATTATTATACGTCACAATTACATTTTGTTTTTTTTCAGTACTAATAATGTCAAAACAAACAAATCATCAAATTCAATTACTTAATATATATGTCAAATTTCAATAATATAGTCAATAACACAAATGTCAAGTTTTAAATAATAAATAAATTACAATACAAACGGAATGTCAATGCTATGAAAATGCAATTACATAAGTACCAGAAATAAATGGATACGTAACATACCTAATACAAGACTAGCAAAAAGTTATAAACAAGCTAAACCTTTAAAACTAGCTATGTACAACAAGTTGCCATTTGAAATTATTCAACTTCCCTTATAAACATTTAAATATAAATTAAAAATATTTTTTCAGTCAAATCCTTTTTATAGCGTTGCAGAATACATGAGTTGTTCATTTTCAAATTCTTAGCCAATTATTGAGTTTAAATATAAGTACCTATGTATAACTAATGTTAGTATAAATGTTTTTATGTTGTATGTTTTGACTTGCCTGTTACGTAATATAACGTTATGGTAAATAAATAAATTGAAATTGAAACGCAAGCAAATTAATGGGAATCAGTGGGGAAAGAAAACCGAGAATCTGCAAATATACTCGAGTGGGGTATCAAATGAAAGCGCATCACGTGCACATTACTAAATATTATGGTGTTTTACTTTCAAGGAAATTAAAGCATTGGAATCGGGGGTTTTTCTTAAATTTTAAATTTAGATTTATTTTACTTATTAATTTATATTAAACTAGCGGCCCGCCCCGGCGTCGGCGTCGCACGGGTAAAAAAAGTTCCCGGCAATTTTTCCTTATTTGCTCACCGTTTAGACCCTGGATTACGACAAACATTTTAGAACCAAAATCAGCTCAATCGTCCCAGCCGTTCTCGAGTTTAAATCATACTAACGAACAACAATTCATTTTTATTTATATATATAGAATATAGATAATCTCCGCTATTTCACGGACGCTTTTAAGAAAAAAAAAAAAAAAATTATAATAATTAAGAACTTCAAATTCATGTCAGAAAAAATGATTGAAAACTATGTTGAATATTGAACTTTCGTTCGAGACATAGACAATAGTCCAAAGAGTATATAACCACCACGTATGAATAGCTTATCAAGAAAAATCATAGACAACCTATAAAATGAATATTGAATTTTCGAGACATAGACAATAGCTCAAAGAGTATTTTACCACCACGTATAAATAGCTTTTCAAGAAAAATCATAGACAACCTATAAAAAGACATTTATTTTACACTTTTGTTAACCTGTAGTTAATAACAGTAAAATAATTAGCAATAAATTAAAATTGCGACTATAATTTGAGATTTAAACTATCCTATCTCTCAAGTTGGATCGAACTGCACATGGAATGCGAATTTTATTATAATCGGTTTAGTGGTTTAGGAGTCCATTGAGGACAAACATTGTGACACGAGATTTATATTATATTAAGATTAATAATTTAAACTCGAGATACACTCCTCCTCCTTAAAATGTCCATCGTCTTGACGAATACAAAAGTTGAAAAGCTCACTTATGTACTGAGAATGTAGCAGCCAATTAAATTTACTTAGATTCAACTTGCATCATCATTATTTCAGCTGTCAACAAACTTGGGTACTCCAGCTATCTCAGAGCACACAAAAGGGTAGACAACCCCCCTAACTGACATAAGTCTAGGTTAAAACGCCTGACCAGTGACACAGTCGCCGCCATAGCCGAAATCGGCAAGGACACAAACATTACCATCATCATTTCAGCTGTAGGACAGCTACCTGCCCTTATGGTCCCTCATAAATTCACCCCGGTTAGTGCAGCCAATCAGGCATGACGGAGTATTAAGCATTTGTCGGCCACCGAATAGGTATCTAGGTCACAGATTTAAACCCAACTAAAATGCATTATATTTGTTTCGAGCGGAGTTTTATGGTTTTTAGAAGACTTAAGTTTCACTCACGTTCTGACGGCGGTTTTGCCTAGTAGCTTTTGTAACTTATTGGGACTACAGCTTTGTACGTGTCAAATTTGACCCAAATTCGGCTTTGCTGGCAATAATTGCTGTTACCACCAAAATTGACACTTTGCCTCGGTTAAAAGAGTTATTAATGTAAGTTATATTATTGTGATGTTTAAAAAAATACTCACCTTTATTCAAATATGTAGATAACAATCAACAAACAAAGCACAATGGAATCCCTAGACTATAAACCTCGTCTTGAATGTTATACAATAAAGGTATGTTAACTACTTTTATATCCTAGTAATTTTGCCTAATTGGTGATGTCGCACTTCATTCAAAAAACATTAACATCTATTAGGTGTATCTGCATCACATCGCAAATTTCCCCAAGGAATTGAAAGTTGCCAGCGAAGTCTTTAAATTCAGGTTAAAAGCAAGCTACTAACAAATTCAGTAGAGCCGTAGTCCTTTGCCGAAATAACAGCGTATTAAAGTTTCAAGACACGAACTGGGTGAATACGGGCGGAATCGATGCTTTAAGGTGGTGATACAATGGACCATTTAGTTGTTACAGAACAACGAGGCCCTCAATGATTTGTTACATTAATAGTACACACTAACGAGTGTAGGTATAATAACAGCCATCTACTATAGACAAGGCAAATGCATTTACTTCGCGTGTCCGAACCCTGCCCAAGCTTCGAGGTTGGTCGCCGCTAGTAATTTATTATTCTATGGTCGCCGCTAACTTCAGACCACCGCGTCTGTTGTTGCAGCCGGCCGAAAATATATACTCTATACTAGTATTATATATTACTATCGCGCATCACTTCGACTTTATAATACCGGCAAAAGATGGCACGCTTGCTTTCAATACAAATCTTGCTTCTTGCGTTATCTATTTAGATGTATGTCTGTGGATGTAACATTTTGAGCCATTGCGCGAGCACCGGCGTAGCTCGCTGTCATGATTTTTCAACGAACGCATGGTACAACGAAATATTATACATAAATGCTAACGATTAATTATTTATTTAATCACCACGGCTTACAACTATTACAGTAATTAATATGATAGGTACATTTATTCACAAAATTATCACAAAATTCACGACTGCCTCGGTGGCGCGGTGGGCGAATGTCCGCTTGCAGAGCAGGGTTCGATTTCCGCCGAGGGTAAAATTGTTGGTATGTTCTGCAAGCACTTTTCTCCTTGGTCTGGGTGTTTAATATGTATAATAAAAATTTCTATATATGTATGTATATTATTTAAGTATATCAAATATCTAGTGCCCGTAACACAAGCTTAGAGCTTACCAGGGGGCTAGATGTTGTTGTGTAGATTGTCCGGAAAATATTGTAACCACAACACACTAAAAACATTTATTGGAACAAAATAATTCTTACCTAATAAATTCTTTGACAAAATGTAATTAGAAAATAAATCAACCAATTGGGTATTAGAAATAAAGTCAAATAGTGATAAGTTGATAATTTAAACACAAATCATGTGTATATCAATATCAATACGATAAAATTGCAGTAAACATTACATGCTTCAGCTTCAATCGATCTCAAGTTATATTAATATACTTAATGTTAAATTTATATAAATATGCGCGAGGAAATGCTCTGGTGTATCACCGCCTTTACGTTTGTGTGAATGTTATATTGAGAGAGTAGCTTTGGGCCGCTTTTACTTACATTAAAAGGGTGTCATTGTTTAGAAATAGGGTTTACCTTAACAACAAGAACACGTGTAGGGTCAAGGAGGCAACAGTGACTCGGATTTTTTCAAATGGGTGAATATTGAGAAAATTATTATTGGATTTATCTAAAACTTGTACACATTGACGGTTAGGTATTATAGTTTAAAACTGCATTACTAAAATAACACAAAATATTACTAAAATAAAATGAGAGGCTAAAAACTAAACATCGGGAATTGAGCCACTGTGTACACCTAGGTGTACACAGTGACTCAACCCCGTAGTACACAGTGACTCTAGTAGTACACAGTGACTCTAGTAGTACACAGTGACTCTAGTAGTACACAGTGACTCTAGTAGTACACAGTGACTCAACAGTAGAAATAAAATGAAAGATTATTACTTCTAATTATATTTATATTGAAAATCAAAAGACAGTTATAGTTCTCTTGTAAAAATAAAAAACTTAGGATATTTTCTACCTTCTAATCAGTTCACTTTTGGTTCTTACAAAGCTATTTATCATTATAGAGATCAACAGTTACTACACATTTAATCAACGATGTTAAACTAATCATAATTTGAACTAGAGATGCAACAGACAAACAAAAACTACGTTTTTAATAACTAATCAATTATTCAGTCTTGTCAACTATAGTTAGATAGAACATTAATAAATTAAAAAAAAAAGTGAAATCAATTGTAAAGTAATATAATGGTCTGGTAGCAGTTCCAACCATTGAAGGCTTTGGCAGTATATATTTTAGATCATCCTCCCTAATAAGCGAAAGATCTGGCTTATTAGGCATAAGGAACTTTTTAGTGCCTGGCTTGCGTTATAAAAATGATATGTAGTATTCCAGGTCGCTATTTCTTTCTTCTAATACCTTCCCGATGTACAAAGATCGCTGTTTCTTTGTTGTCAACTCCACTATAACATATTCTCCTTCCTTGGGTGAATGTGGTAAAGGATTCGTTAAGTCTTTCTCTGTTATAACCATCTCATCATCAGCATTTATATCTTCTTCTGGTGATTCAAGCCAACAAGAATCATCATCAGAATCTGCTAACACAACTTCATCGTGCTTTTCCATTTCATCGTCGCTATCTATTATGTGCGTGAAATTTTTCTTTTCTTGGCTTCTTTTCTTTTTTTAATCATATTCTTTTCTTGCTCTATCATAGTCTTTTCAGGTGTATCGGTAGGTATCAGGCTACGTCCAGTTTTCCTTCGTTTTCTGTTTGTTTTTCTTGGTCCAGCTTTTATAGGGTCTCTAAATTCAAACGGCGCGGCATACTACAAACAAAATGATAAGGTCAAATTATTTTATTTAAAAGTGTTGTCTATATTTGGTTATTCAAAAAACATTACTAATTAAGAATCAATAAAATATAGTACACAGTGACTCTGAGTCACTGTGTACTTCTTAGAGTTGAGCCACTGTGTACGACTACGCCATTTTTTATATATCTTATCACAGCATTCGAGTCAAATAATAATTACGATAAGCAACTACATCAATGAGGACACTATAGTATGAACTAATTGGCAAATATAAAAGGCAAAACAAATTGTCACAGCCTGATGTATGAAAACAAAAAGAAACTCACCTCAAAAAGTAATTTTGTGGACACGAAAACAAAAACATGCCCTGACACTACCGTACGACGCTTGACCTGCCGACCGATTGGTAAGAACTTGTTTTGGGTTCACATGCTAGTATTGTGTGACAAGGAGCGAAATATCTCGCGTGTTTTTCGGGTAATAACATGAATGAGTCATTGTATCCGACTGAGCAACTGTTGCCTCCCTGACCCTACTCAATGTAAGGCCCAAAACCTCAAGTCTTAAAACACCTATGGCCTTATTACCACAAATATTATAGGTACACGAAATAGACACATCTTAAACAGTTATTTAAAAATCTATGGTTAACTTTTTGAAAAACAACTGTTGAACGCGTGTCTAAGCCGTGTTGATGTTTTTGTGGTCTTCCTTCTACATTAAGAGTTTGGGATGGTTTGGGCCAAATTAGACATCAATTGTTTTTGTCAATCCATACCATGATCTCTAAGGGCCTGTTTTACCAACTCTGACTAAAATTACACAATGGTTAAACGTTATACGCGGCAACGTTATGTGACAAAACGAGATACATAAGTCACCATTGACAACGTATTATTTACATGCTTAGTTTACTCGGATTTTGGAGCCTAAACTATCATAAATCATAACCAGAACTATGGAAATGAAATCGATGAGCAAGAAACTCTTCCACCAACCATTTCCTTTTGTACAAGTTAGTTTGAATCACCTTGTATCAGATAGCCGTTGAGACCGCAGATCGACTAACGCAACGTCGCTGACACCTAACAAGATTTTGGTAGCTGGTTCCAGGGTCGACAGAATCTACCAATATACCTCTAAGTGGAAATCAATGTATCTTTTTCCATCAATGTGTACACCCACGGCTTAAAACAATTGATAATTAAATAAACCTTCCAGTAAAAGTTCGCAATCTGGCATTTATTTTACCAACCTACTGTATTTTTATCCACCTACAATGTATAGGTACAAGAATATCGCCCACGTTCTTCCCAGAAATCTCATAGCACCTGTCCAAGTACACTAAATGTATATTATATTTCAGAACACCTACGTAAGTACGCAATGAACCCTAGCTTGTTTCATTCTGGTGAGATCACAGAATGGTCTTATTACAATATCCCGTGTGGGTGTGAAATAGCATTTGTGTAACGATTCGAAAAAATTGTCCTTAATTAATTAAATAAAATAAACATATCTCGACTAATCACACAGCATCACCTTACCCCAAATAAGATATTAAATAATTTCTTTTAGATGATGAAATTGGAGAATGTTCTTTAATAGAATTTTTTAGACGCTTTTTTGAACATATTTTTTTCACTTTCAAGAACTGGTAAGTGTTTTTTAATAACATTTGTTAATTCATTTGTTTGTTTTATGCGTAAAATCATCGCAGCTTAACAAATAATTACAACTATCAAATGATTAAATGAATCGTCCTAAGTGATTCTCAAGTTTCTTAAATTCCTTAACACTGATACATCCCCTAATCTTAATGCATAAGAATAAGACTAGGAACAAGGTAAATTTTCATAATAGTCGAGAAAAGGGATGAATATGAATTGATTGTCAAATTATGTATTTTTATGTCATCGAACTTAGCTTCGCATTGTTAATATGCGACGAACACAATATATGTTTGGCGTAAGTACTGATTAATTCTGTTTTGTGGGTCGAAGTGAGATGCCACGAATGTTATATTAAAAACGAATATCGGCTTATGTGGGCCTAACAGCTTTCCAGTTTTTACCTAATTCATAACTATAAAAACCATCAAATATAGATTTGCTCAGTCTCTTTTTCCGGGAAAGTTGAAATCCAGAACATGTTTTAGTCATAAATAGTGAAATGATACAGGGTTTTTTTGGGATCCGTACCCAAAAGGAAAAACGGGAACCTATTACTGAGACTTGGTCATCTGTCTGTCTGTCACCAGGCTGTATCACAAGAACCGTGACAGAGCGTTGAAATTTTGAGGGATGATGTATTCTATAGCTATAACAACAAATACTAAAAACACACATAAATAAAAATAAAGGGGGCACCCATACAACAAACGTGATTTTCATAAACTGCATCTTTTTTCACTTTAAAGAATATTTTTTACTTATTTTCCTTTTTTGCTTTTGCAATAAGTGTATCATCATCATCATTTCAGCTTTTTGACGTCCACTGCTGGACATAAGCCTCCCTCAAAGACGACCAATAATTCCGATCGGTCGCCACTTGCATCCACCGTGAGCCAGCAAGTTTAACTAAGTCATCCGTCCATCTTGTTGGTGGTCGTCCGACGCTGCGCTTACCAATCCGCGGCCTCCATTCGAGAACCTTTCGGCCCCAACGACACAAACTGCTAATAAGTGTATACTGTACACGAAACCCTTGGTGGAGTATAAGACCATCTCTTATTTATCAAATTTATTGACCTTGTTTTAAATACGACTGGAATGGTGGAGGTATAACTGGTTCATGAATTTATTTTTTTATTGTTCAATTAAAGATTGTTTTTATTATGATGTTAAAAAACGTTTATTATGTCATCAAAATAAAAGTAAATTTAATATTCTACAGATGTTAAATAGAGATTCCTAATGACATAAATGGTCACCAATCAGCATGTGCTATGACAGAACTAGGACTAATTACGGAAACGGCTTATCAGGTGAAAAAAATTGGCTTTGTATACCTACAGTTGACCTGTACAGGTAAACTGACGCGTGTATGTTGCAGAACTGTGCAGGTTTCAGATTTTGTACGTGTATGGCTACTTAAGGCACTGATAAAAATGTACAAAGTTTTATGTGAAACTTAAATAATGCCATAATAGAGCATGAAGACACTGTACAGGAACAAGTCAAGAGGGTTATTCTAAGAGCCTTAAGTCCCTGTTGAGGGATAAGAGGATATTATGATCAAGTAATGCGAGGGGAACAAAAAAACTAAATCCTATTTCTTGGGTGTACTGAGCGGTTCAAAATGCCCTGCCGTCGCTCGAAAGGGACGCGCAGTCTAAAGTAGTAGTACTAAGCCGCCAAAAAAAAGATGAAGGTTCTCAATTCGACGCATTTTTTTTTTGGTGTGACCACGCATAGTTTGTTTTATTGTGTATTCCGATTTTGATACGAGATACGAAATCATTTATTTCCATTGTTTGGTTCTACAAATCTTATAGAAACGTCAAAAATAAAATATTTTAGGTCCCATTTAAATTGTATAACGACCGGTGAAGTAGTTCTAGGTCCTTGGTTCGTATCTACTCGCGTTTTTTGTAACAACTTGGTTGATGCGGTATTAAAAATCATGCATTATATAAACTTTACAGTTTTTCGGCGGTAACATAAAAAAAATAGTATTAATTGTAAAAATATTCCAACTATCCCCTTCTTACTGGAGTAAGCCTTTTCTCTATAACATTTGCACCATTCTATCTACAAGTATCTTCAAGACAAGAAATAATAGTTCTAGACTTAAGTAATCCACCCTCGCCCACATCAACACTTCAATCAGGCGAGATGACGGTGGTATAACTGTTCTGACGATGTACTACGTATATAATAAACATAGGAACGTGTTTCCACTTCGCTCTGTATAATTACATTAAAAACATCCCTACCTAAATTTTATGCCTACCTAATTGTTGTACTTTAATTTATAATATTTAACTTTTTTACTTTCACATTATATATAATATCATAGTCATCTTACTCGAAACTAAGAGCTTGTACTTGTACGTACATACGTACTTTAATATCCATATACCTGAGTAGTCCACCGCGTCTGTCTATCCCTAAGTTTTCGATAAACTCACGAACTACTAAACGGATATTTATTTGGTTTTCAGCAATAGGTAGAGTTGTTCATGAGGATGGTTTTTGGACCAGTGCAAAGCCGAGAAGGGGTAGCTTGTGTTTTATAAATACGTGCATAACATTTTGTGTATATAACATTCTCAAATCATGTTCTAGCGAATTACATAATTTTTACTTAATCCTACTAAATGGGTCCATATCACGAATGTTCCAAATATCTCAAACGGAAATGATATTTGCTCATTTAGAGTTAACATTATGAATTCCATCAATATACCTTAGTAACTATCCGTATAAACTTCACATTATATCCGTAATCTAGGTTAAAAACTCACATTTTGCTTTTCCTTTAGGCTCTTGGACGATGAAACCCAAGCTATCGATCTCTAGGTCCTCGACCGGCAACAGTTCAATCACTATAGAAAACCTTCGCAGTCACCTCAATAATCCACAATATCTAACAAAAGGGTACAAAATAAACCAAAACGTTTATCAAATTCCGTAGCCTCGTAGCCTCACTTGAACACAACGATTTCAGCAGTATGTATGCACTGTTGAATGAAATTTCACAAATTAATGGACAGTGGAAAACGCTCCAAGACTGAGTTTCCCGTTTTGTATAGAGGGCGCGACAGTATACCCTCATACTAAGCACGTATCATCTAAAAATACCAGCCCTACCCTCAAAATTAAACTCAACCCTACAACCTTAACCTAAAGCTTAAATTCCTCTATCAAATAAAGCAGGGGTTTGTGAATGTCGTCGTAGATTTGTTAATGTGTGGGTAAAGTTTAGCGCATGCGTATAGTCAAGTTGAACAAAAATCAATTGTATTCGTGTGGGTGTTACGTAATGGGGGAGACATGTTCACAGCTCTGCCTGCCCTAATTGCAGATAATCTTTATCAAATAACACTATCTGGATGGGATATGTGATTCTTATCATTATACCTCTAGATATATCAAAATAAGAGGCTCTTTAACTTTTGACGCGTGGGTGGCATCAATCTAATTTGAAAAAGCCTTTTAGGTGGCTTGATTTTATAAATGTCATTCTTCTGGTTAACTTAGATGTGATAGGGTGTAGGCAGGTGATGATATTTAAGATCGTAAAAGGTTAAGGGAAAAATTTAATCCTCCGTAATCAATTTCATTTTGAGACAGAATCATTTGTACTATCAAGTAATTTTTTTTTAAATTTATTTATCGTTTACAAAAATAAAACTTTTTTATTTAACACATAAATAGCACAAAAAATCACTAAGGTTTAAACCCGTGCTATTTGAAAACTGAGACGCAGGTTCTCATTAACCTATTTAGTTACACAGATTATTATCAGAATTATATTACTATGTTTGTTTCTATTTTTTGTATTAATTGTAAGGTATCAAAAATTCTGTATAGAGTTTTCAAATGTACTAAATGTGAATAATCTGTTGCAAAAAAAGAGATATTTTGTTTGTCGAAGTAATGAACATTTTGATTGCGTTGTAAGAAAAAACTACATATCGAATAGGTAAATATAAACTTAAAAAAAATAGTTAAAGAATAAGTTAGGAAATTGCCGCAAAGTTAATTAACTTTTAGCATTTTAAGCTAGGCTACATATTCATATAAAATATGGATGCATAGAAGTAACCAGATAAAACAGTTGAAATTCTCGATTGTTTTTTCACAACAATTTTGGTTGTAGGTGAAGAAAAAGTAGCTTTATATAGCCAAAGCCTTAAAAGCTTAAAGTGTCTGTCACTATGGCTCCTAGCCAAGTAGGTGAACATCTGACCGCGTTTATCGCGAGTGAACTCTCGATTTTTGCTTTTGTTAAAATCAAAACAAATGTACAACTGGCATCTCTATATCCCTAGGAAAAAATACAGTGGCTTCATCTAAAAATTGCTCATTTAGGTTCAAAGATATTTATTTATTCATATAAACTACAAACAGCTCATTTCCAATGAGATTACCAAATTTTAACTTATTCTATACAGTTCTGCCTCTGGGCTTATAAAATTATATTTAATGTTAATTCATACTTTTCTTAACATAAATTTTAATATTAAACTTTAAAAGAGCGCTTATGATTTCTCAAATATAATCTTAATTTATTGTTAAACAAGTAGGTATATATTTTTTTACGTTTTACCAAAAGATGTTTCGACTATATCCTAATCGAGCCATTGTAATCCACCATTCTATTATTTATGATCTTATTAGTTGAGAAAAAATATAAGGGTACCTAACATGAATAAGGCGAAATTACGCGATAATCAGCGCAGACGTCGCCCCAAGCTCTAACAGTAATTATCTCCTTTTTTAGGGCAGATACCCTAAAAAAGGGGTTTAGACACACCCGACACATCGGCGTATAATATCGAAGCGATTGAAGCGATCGACCATTTCAATTACCAGGAAATGTGTCAAAAACTTGTAAGATTGGATTACTAGCAAACATCGGGGCAGGTATCTACTACTAAGTTACTAATATTGTTAAAAGCTTTGAGCACTCAGGTCTAGTTGCATCACGCGGTTGAACTCGCTTACCTTGATTTGACATTGACAAGTGCACCGGTTTCCTTATAGGTCCACTTCCGGTTGGTGATTAATATCCGATCGAGATTAATGTGGCCTAGGCCTTTTAATTCTCTACAAGTTACATGTCATGTGATTACTTATAATTATAATAAATACTTTATTCTACCTATTAGGTTGGTTGGTTGGTACCTGGTTATGAGGTGAAATGAAATATCTTTATTGGTATGAATATAGGCTTTTCAGTCAGTTGGAATTGATTGATGAGAATATGTGTTTTTATAATAAAAGGGCTTATTATGTTTTGTATATGTTGTGACATTTTTGACAGATCTGCCTATAGACATTGTTAAAATTAAAAAAAAAATAAACTTTAACGCAGACTTTGCGCTTTTGAGTATAAAATAAGAGTTGAAGATATTAAAGTAGACCTGGTACAATATTATAGCTTAAAACTGGTAACACAACATAATTTGACGGTTTTTGAGTTGCACGCCGTTGCAAGCGCCATGATAACGGCAATAACTGAATTGGCCCGTTTTAAGTCATAATATTGTTCAAAACCATCATATTTAACAAGTTTTATCTAGTACAGTTTAATAAGTAAGAGAACAATTAGTTTGCTCTTGTTTACCTACCTTGGCTTTTTTTCAAACGATTTATATGGAAACAATTTCGTGGTTACTAATCACTTTGGGTATGTTTATATGTTAGGTATCTATTACAATGTTTAATGTGTCTTACATAAAATGTGTTTTCTTTCTTTCTTTCTTTTTCTGTTGGTTCACCTTTCCCATATAAAATCAGACTACTCCGTAAAAAGTAATGCGTGGTCATACTTAAAATTATGTCAATTAATTATTTGTTAATTTATTATTTGTGTATTATGTTTTAGTCGCATATCTTGGTCACATACTTCGTAACCCACGGTGCCATCTATTACAAGCTGTGATGATGGGGAAAATTGCCGGAAAGCGCAGAGTTGGTGGCTGTAAAATGTCATGGCTTCGGAACATTCGACATTGGACTGGCATTAAAACCGGGGAGCAACTCTTCAGGATCGCCATGAACAAAGAAAACTTTAAGGAGCTGACTGCCAACCTTCAGGACACAGGAAGTGGCACTTAAAGAAGAAGATGTAAATGGTTATTGTGTTTATATTGTTATCAAGTTAGTGAGTAAAACTGTGTTTTCGTAATAAAATAAATAATTGTATACTTGTTTCGTAATACTTTTTAAATACAATCCCTGTTATTATATATATAATAATAAATACAAGATAGTGAATGCGTTTATTTGATTATCGTTTACTATAGTGATTAATTTAATCAATAGAAGCGATTTTATTAAGGAAGTATTAATTAAATTAACATACACAACAAGCTTATTGATTTTTTTAACTTTGTTACTTTGTATGATTGTTTATTATTAAAGTAGGTTAGTTAGATAACTTAAACTTACAATACAATTGACACCACTAGTTTAAAAGAACAGCTTACTTAACCTTACGTTGTTTAAAAATGTCATCAAAAATAGCATGTCAACGTTGCAAATTTTCTCAAATCCTAAACATTTTTAAAAAGATTCTCGCAATAAGCGAGAGAAGGGCATAAAACTCAGTGCTTTTTATTTCAGAAAATACATTCAAAGATTTATGCAACGAAACCTGAACAGAACAAAAGGCGCATAAAACTAAATGGAGGTAGGTTTTATAGCTGTTTTTTGCACTGTTATCACAATACTATTAAAGTAGACTTGTGAGCTGATATTGTAATACCGGGTGGCCCATAAGTCCTTTGAAATGTAAAAAAAACATATAAAAAAAACTAATTACAATATGATAAAGGTTTTTATTTTGAAGTAATTCTAATAAAATGGGAATTATTTTTTGAAAATTACATCATCTAAATGTAATCCGTTACAATCGCGGCACTCCTGTAAGCGACGTCTAAAATTGTCCATCACTGCGCGGCAAGTAAGTTCTGTAATGCTTGCCATTTCTCGTCGAATATTTTCTTTCAAGACAACGATTGACCGCGGGTTGGTTTCATACACTTTACTCTTAAGATAACCCCATAAGAAAAAGTCCATTGGGGTCAGATCCGGACTACGTGGTGGCCAGGCAATATCTCCTCTTCTAGAGATCACTTTACTAGGGAAAAGTTGACGGACGACGGGCATAGCGGTGTTAGAGGTATGGGCAGTTGCTCCATCCTGTTGAAACCAGGTCCGCGTATTGAAGCCTGAAAAATTCTGCAACTCTGGTGTAAAAAAGTTCTCGATCATTGCCACATAGCGCTGCGAAGTAACAGTAACCGCGCGACCTCTGCTATCCTCAAAAAAGTAAGGGCCTATGATGCCATGCGCTGACATAGCCGCCCAAACTGTCACTTTAGGGCTATGTAAGGGCCTTTCATGTTTGCGATTTGGATTTTCGCAACTCCAGTAGCGACAATTCTGCTTGTTGACATGACCGTTGATGTGGAAGTGAGCCTCATCAGAGAATAACACGTTATTAAACGATGTAAAGCGGTCGAACATTTCATTTGCAAAATTTAGTCTGTGCGTAGGGTCAGTATCTTTTAATTCCTGTACTAATTGAATCTTGTAAGGGTGAAGAAGTAAATCTTTCTTTAAAATCCGCTGTAATGATGTTCTGGCTAAGTTTAATGCACTGGAACGCTTACGAGTAGACTGGGTAGGATTTTCACGAATTGACTGTTTCACTACATCGATGGTTTCTTCCGTGCGTGATGTCCTTGGTCGACCTGACCGTTTTTTATCCAACGTAGAACCGCTCTCCTCGAACTTATTAACCCAATTCTTAATCGTTTGAACACTTGGAGTGTCGTTAAAGTTGCGTAAATTGTGATGTTCTCGAAATTTACGCCGCGCAACGGTAGCAGAATCATTGTTGCGATAAAACTCGCGCACACAAAAAGCACGGTCCGCACCGGTGAAACGCTCCATGGCGTCTGAATTCCGAAAGACCGTTGGTGCTTCCCGCGTACCCCGCGCGCCATTCCTGCACACCGTTTGAATTTTATTCGAAATTTAAATTTCAAAGGACTTATGGGCCACCCTGTATGAAGTTATGTGAAGTCGACAGGAAATGAGACAAGAATATCATGATAAATGTATTATAGGTATGGAAGGGCATTTGTATATTATTATTTTTTGTTGAGCCATTTGTGTCCCACAGCTGGGCAAAGGCCTGAGTGAGAAGGCCTGGGGGACACAAATGACTACCACTTACTTTACAACTCACAATCTCATGTACCTACATGCATTCTGTAAAAAATACCATAAAAAAATATGAAAAAGTATAGTCTTAATGCAGTTTGTCAAATATGTCAATGAATAAAAGAAATGTTAAAATTTATATAGCTATATTTATATGTATAGCTACCTATTAATAAAATATTTATATTATATATAGCGAGCTAAAAAATGGCAATGCGACCAAATTATATCAGAATATAAATAAAAATGAACCAACATAATGTTATATGTTTGTATGGCTACCACTATCTCTATAAAAATTATAGCCTCTCGTAACCTCAGTCTATCTGTAGGTATGTGCGAGTTATCTAACTTCAATAAATTTGATTAGCGCGATAGACTCATACTACACCTAGGGTTCCGTACTGTTTAAACACATTAAAAAATGCAAGAAGATGCAGTTAGAGCTGTCACCCGGTACTGGCCTCGCGCAACATCGCTTGACTAAAAATAAATTGGTTGCCTGTAAAGTCGGTATACGGGCGAAGTTTTACGTGACGACTTTGAGTGGTAAAATAATTTTAATATGCAGGCGCCTAAGCTAAATAGAAGCGCAAGATATGAACCGGTATGTATGCCTATCTCCCTCACTCTCTCTCTCTCGCTCTGTCTCTCTCGCTCTTAGGCGGGCTAACTGTGCTCGAGTGGAAGGGACGCGTGCCTCTCACTTTTTATGTCTGTCTCTCTCGCTCTTAGGCGGGCTAACCATGCCCGAGTGGAAGGGACGCGTGCCTCTCACTCGCTCTCATTGTGAGCGAATAACGTGAGCGGAGCGTAACGCAGTTTCTTGAAGTGTCACCCGGCAAACCAATTTATAAGACGTTGTCACGTCAAAAAGCAAAATGATGCAGCTAAGGTGGTCATCCGGTGCTGGCCTCGTGCAAAATTGCCCACAATCTCACCTGATGTAAAGTGACGATGTGGTCTAAGATGGGACATGAAGACCTAGAAGGTAGATGGTTTGTTAATCTTTGCCACACTTGCTGTTACAACCAATAAGATGCTGATTTTTTATTTTCAGTTGGTGTGCTACTAATCTTCAGCCCGTTTGTGATTCAACATTTTATTTTTGTAAGTTGAATTTATGAAAAATTGTGTAAATAAGAATCGCCAGATAATTACATAGAAATGCTTAAATGATATAATTAGAAAAAAAAACATATTCCTAAGTAATATTTAACTAAGGTCTGAAAGTTTTTATACAAACGTAGCAACACCAAATGGTATACAAATATTAATATAAGCACTTACTTATAAATGTATTTTTTCATATAATATTTGCAAATTAATTACAAGAAAACAGAACGTCTGCAAAATAGTTGAGTCTTCTTTCTAATTTAATATAATTGTTAATATTTCAGCCATTATCATACTGTTTACTTGCGGATATTTGTAACCACACATGGATACCAGAATGTGGTGAACTATTTGTTAAAATCGACAAAAACGGGTAAGGTCTGTTTATGTTTTATTTTGTTATTATTATTATTAGTCCCCTGTGTCCCACTGCTGGGCAAATTATTTAGGTATTTAATTTATTTTGTTACCGTCGCTTATTTTTTTTTATTTTTAGCTATGTGGTAGAATGTACCTACGATGCCACTGGTGCTGATTTATCGATATCGATTTAACCATTAACTACTACGATTTATGGACATCCCTAAATCGGTTTAAAGATATTTATTCTTAGCAAACGAGTTCACTTTAAATTTGAAAATGAATTAGTGTCTTAAGTAAATAATGCTTACCGCTAGTCTTAGCGGGTATTTCAGTAAACAATAACATATTGCATACAATATAAAAAATGAAAACAATGAATATAACATAGATAAATACATATAAAAACATAAATTAGTTTGATATTAATCCTAAATATTGCTAATCTGTCCACCAAGTCGAGCAAAAAAGCGGCACGGCCGTACCATCCTTTTCTCGAAGCAATTCAGGCCATTTTCGACCCCCTGTAACTTCGTTGTGGATAAAACTAGAAGACTGAAATTTTCAGTAACCATGCAGGATTGTAAAGACACGGTATATTCCAAATTTCATTCAATTTGAACCAGTATTCTAAGAATTATAACGGGTCAATTTTCGTAATTTTGTCACTCACTGACTGACTGACTGACTGACTAACTGACTGACTCACCGATCATCAAAATTCTAAGGCACTTCTAGCAGACCTAGAAGCTTCAAATTTGGAATATAAGTAGTGTTTGGTGTATGAATCAAGGAAAAACTAAAAAATCTAGAAAAAACCGGTATAGAAGGCGCTGTCGTACCTTTTCTCGAAGCAATTCAGGCCATTTTCGACCCCCTGTAACTTCGTTGTGGATAAAACTAGAAGACTGAAATTTTCAGTAACCATGCAGGCATTGTAAAGACACGGTATATTTTAAATTTCATTCAATTTGAACCAGTATTTTAAGAATTATAACGGGTCAAATTTCTTAATTTTGTCACTCATTGACTCACGGATCATCAAATTCTAAGGCACTTCTAGCAGACCTAGAAGCTTCAAATTTGGAATATAAGTAGTGTTTGGTGTATGAATCAAGGAAAAACTAAAAAATCTAGAAAAGACCGGTATAGAGGGCGCTGTCGCAACGCCACGTATATACGAAATATGTACTAAAGTAACAACAATAAATCCAATCTGGACCGGCAAAAAGAAAATTTTATGGACATATCTATATACAATAAGTAGAAGGTACCGAAAAGGAAAAAAGTAGAACTGTCTACAAAATACAAAAAGAAATGAGATCCCATCAAAAACATTACTTGTCAAAAAAACCAAGTCGCGCAACTCAGTTGTTCTGCGGTAAAAAGTTGTGAGATCCAAGTAAATCCAAGTCTTCAAATTACGTCTCAAAATTCTTTAATGTTTTATATAAATATATTGAGACTTGGCCATCGCACTAAATAATTGAATTTACACGTGTTTTCAGGCGATTGAATTAACACGTGTTTTCAGGCGATGGCCAAGTCTTAATATATTTATATAAAACATTAAAGAATTTTGAGACGAAATTTGAAGACTTGGATTTACTTGGATCTCACAACTTTTTACCGCAGAACAACTGAGTTGCGCGACTTGGTTTTTTTGACAAGTATTGTTTTTGATGGGATTATACTATTACCAATACAATTAGAAATATTTCATAAGAGGCATAAAAAGATTTAACGGGTGTTTATGATTAACGACGTTTATATTTTGGGATAACTGAATGGACTAGCAGAAGGCATGAGATTGATAATTGTGATAATGATAATACTCTTTCCAGCCATCCAGAATATAAGAATCGTCTGTTCATAGATGAATGTGATATGCTTGAATATAATTGCGACCATAATCTTAGTGAGTAAAATATTTTGATGTATATAGCCCCCGTATATATAAAAATATTTATGTTTTTGTATCAGACTTAAGGAAGGTTTAATAAATAAGTAATTCCTTAACCTAAATAAGTGCTTGTTTATCTCTATAATAATCGCAAAATAAGGCATACCTACATAGGCGTGTGTTTTAGCTAATTCAGTTAAACAGTGTGTTCCGGAACGGACTTTCGATACTTTCCAAGCGTGTTGTATGCTTAATTTTTTATTTGAAAAACCATACTCTGAATAAGAATCTTCAATAAAATAATAATATGTCGATAAAAAATATTTTTAATTGCTTTTATTCGGAGGGTCGAAGGGTGCGACCCCACTTGTATGGGTTTTCGTTGATATGCTGTTATAAATATATGTTGTATCGAAAGTTCAATTCCAAACACACTGTATAGATTATTCATAAAAAAGTTACATTTTTACCAACTAAACTTTAAAAATTGCGAGTAGAAACAATTATCTAGATTCTAGTTAAACTTAAAATTATTTAAAACGTCATCATTCTAAATTTCAGCTTATGCAATCGCGGAGAACTATTCCGATTGCTTCACATTTACCTGCGATGATACTAAAGGATACGGCTACCTAAGGATGGGAGAATACAAGTTTTTCAAAAAAGATAGACAGCTTGTGTATGCCCCAGAAAAACCGACAAAGTACACAACAGTAAGACGGAAAATAAGAACCTCTACGATACCAGATCTCCCAGACATTATGCTA
Organism: Gymnoscelis rufifasciata; assembly: GCA_929108375.1. Taxonomy (NCBI): domain Eukaryota; kingdom Metazoa; phylum Arthropoda; class Insecta; order Lepidoptera; family Geometridae; genus Gymnoscelis; species Gymnoscelis rufifasciata. The sequence goes on along the minus strand of OV815321.1, from coordinate 8,921,576 downwards.
AGACCAGACAAAAGAAGGTATCACCCGTCGAAAAGATACTCGCACGTACACACTCGTGAAATGATTATTGAACCTGTCACAAAAAAGATGACACCTATTCAAAAGAAGGCAATTAAAAGAATGAAATTGGTGGAAACTACGAAATCATTGATTTTAAGAAAGGAGATCGTGTTTAAAGATGGTAAGAGAATGCTGAAAGTCATAAAAGTCGTAAAGAATCCAGCGAAAAATATAAAAATGGGTTTGACGGGAACTGAATCAGGCTTGCAGACAACACCGCTATATGGGTTAAATAATATAGCGAAATAAAGTTATTATAATAGTGTACAACCGTATTCATAAAATATTTCACTTTTTATATCAGACTTAATAGGATTTTATTAGATCGATTGATTAAAAACTTAATTCCCTTGTTTATCTCTATAATAGTATGTGCCTTTTTTTGCCTTATGGCTTATTGTGCGTTTTAGTTAATTCAGTTATTTTAGCTAGATTTAGCAGTTTTGATATGAATACAGGTATTAGTGTATTTAAAAGTGTTTATAATGGAAATACTGTATGTACTATTTATCTCCTCTAATATGGTGTTGCAATTAATAATTTTTGTATTGTATTGTATTTATGCTATGTTTCATGTTTGTGAGCATAAAGAATGATTGTGGATATTTTTGGACTTGGTAAGTAACCATCTCAGTACTAAGAATAACAAAGGTAAATAATACAATGTTGAACACGAGTGCTAAACAAACCTATGAAAACTAAAGGGCTATTTTTACAGTTTTTACTACGATAAAAACAATGTCGAAATTATGTTCTATACTCTAGTGTTTGGTAAGTGTGCTTATCTAGCAAGCAATTTAAATAAAATAAGTAATTCGTTTAAGTTTGTAAAATTTCCCCTATTTTATACAGGATCATGATTTTATAGGATTGATTATTTTCTTGAGCTATTATATGGACGTATCCATCTGCTATATAGTAGGAATAAGAGGGGCCCAGTAGTCTAACCCTACGTAACCAATTGAGCTCATAGTAACGAAAAGTACTGATATTAAAACCAGATTGAAATGATTGGTCATATTGAATAATTGATTATTTCTCAGCTCTTTTGTCGCTTGAGAAGAGCTTCCAACATTTTTTATCGGTGAGTTGACTAAGGTGCAGTTCTTTTTATAAATATTTATATAATTTGAAATTTAAATTAAATTTTATAAAACCCGTAAAACCGAATGGGGGTTGGTGTGCCAGAGCCTTTTTGGTTGTTGTTGCTAAACGAATACTTTAATCGATGATATAAGGTGCAATGAATGGGTTTTAGGGAAACGGTTCATGTTTGCTCTCTCATTCTTGCAATCACACATTTGAAGATGTCTGTGGACGAGAGATGCCTGACACGGATCCGCGAATGTTTCTCGACCTTTGTGACATGATGGAGTACAATTGCGATAATGGTAAAGGTATGGTACGGGTTAGTGTTTTAATATATATTTTTTTAATCTTGCAAGTAAAATTTGACACACTTCCTGGTGTCCAATTAGGCTGAAATTTTGCATGTATGATAATCGCGTCATAATTATGGTATCCACCATGGTTACTCTGATCTATAACATAAAGAAGTAGTTATTAATTTTTTTGATTTTCATTGAGATTTTAATTTAGTCGTAAAAAAATTATAAAGGTATATTTGGTTCTTTACAGATTTTAAAAAAGTTGTCATGAAAGAATGTTCAGTGATACCTATTTCTACAATAAATGCTACTGAAAGCAGTTCTATCGATGGACCCACAGAGGATTCTCCAGAATATTTAATTGCTGAACCTAGTAATGATACAACTCCTGAAACCTCCAAAGCCTTTCGTGAATGTACATGTTCCCCTCAAAACGCTACGACAACTCCTAGCACGACCATAACTACTGCTACTTCTTCTACTCCTAGCACGACTATTTCTTCAACTACTGCATCTTCAGAAGAACCAACATCAATTGAAACAAGTTTACAACCAGTAATAAATGTAATAGGCTGTACTTGTTTAGAGTTGGCAGCCATGGAACCCAATACTAAATCTAGTACTAGACCTACTACTACAGCATCAACCACCACTGCTACTACTACGGCTCTGATTCCAACTAGCTCCATAGTCAGTAATACTTTGGAACCAATACAAAAATGCACTTGTCAGTCCCCTGACACAACAACACATGATAAAACTACGACTGCTACTTCCCCAACAACTAGCACTACCATTATTACTACGACTCCTATAGCATCATCAGTAGAACCATACAAAACATGTACTTGTGCTACTAAACTGTCAACTACTCCTATTTCAATTACATCTAGCATTTTGGCTATTGCACTAGCTAGTTTTTCTACTACTACCTCAAGTACTACTACTAATACTCCTAGTAGTACCACAACTACTACTCCATCGACAACTCCTGTACCTAGTATAACAACACCAACTTCATTAACATCATCAATACAACACAAACTTTGCACTTGTGCTACTGAACCTTCTACTACTTCTATTACAAATTCTCCTAGCATTTCTACTCCTACAGATAGTACCCCAAGTACAAGGACTACAACTACAACTCCTATACCCAGTACAACTATTTCAACTACTATTACACCATTAACAGAACCCAACAAGTTGTGCACTTGTGCTACTGAACCATCAACTACTCCTATTAGTACTTCAACTATAACTACTTCTACGACTCCTAGTACTACTACTATTAATAACAAATCAGCTGAAACAATTATAGAATACGAAGAGGATAATGAGTCGCAAACAGAAGTTGCTGATGTAGAAGAGTCAACAATAGCTACTGTAGCAACCACTACAATAGAACCAACTACAAATACTCCGAAAAAAGAACGTAATAGTTGTTATCCTGATGATTGTGAGTTTCCTTCAAGTTGGGAGACAACACCGTACGGTGAAACGAGGGATTTCTTCCAGATATTAAGGGAAAGATTTGGCGATAAGGTTAAATTTCTGAGGGCCACCACTCATTTTCCTAGACGGTTTCTCGTTAGAAACGCTAAGAATGCTTTTTTGGGTGGACGACATAAAGAGAGTTGATACATATTTAAATTTTATACATACCTATATAATACCTAGTTTATAAAATATTAATAACTAGACAAAACTTATTTATTTGCCTGTCCTTGGGCGGGCATCAAAACTGCTGCAAACGTGCTGTCGTCCAGTGCAGTAAAAATAATGTATTTTTTGCATATATTTATGTCACCGGAATACGAATCGTAAATCGATCAATTTCCTAGTAAAATATACTTACGGAAAATCATCAAAGGCTGTTGAAATTACTTTACTTATTCATTCTAAGTAATTGATCAATTTACGACATCCGTAAAGTCATCAGTGGACGCTGATTGGTTGAAGTATATAGAACGAGGTACGAGTACCTATATAGGTTTACATTATTTTATAAATTTAAAATTTAAGAAAAACCCCCGATTCCTATGGCTAAGAACACTCGCGCCAGACTCACTTTTCATACAAAAAAAAACTAAATTAAAATCGCTCCATCCGTTCGGGAGCTATGCTTTCCCAGACAGACAGACACGTCAAACTTATAACACCCCTCTTTTTTGGTTGGGGCTTAATGTAAAGATACTAACGATTGTCTTCTGCGTCAATCATAATGTTTAATAATTGTAAGCTTATTAATGTTAAGTAAGTTCAATAAAAGGCATCGACATTAAGTCTCTAGTGAAAGTTTAATAAATATATATAAGAAAAGTATAGGACGAAGTTGTAAGTATTATTTTCCGGTGACACATACATTTTGTGTTTATCTCTCCTTGTTAGATTATCAAAGTCAGAATCTATACAACGTCGGTCCATCAGTCTCCGTTGACAGTAGATGATTCTTATCAACCATTGTGTGTTGTGACCTATTGAACCTTGAAAACTTGCGTTATAAATAAAAATACTATGTTATCAAAGATACGTAGTAAAATGCATGATGACTACATTTGCGGTTGCTTTGATCTTAGCTAAAATTATTTTTTTCTAACAATTTGACTAGGAAAAGTTATAATAGAGAATGTGAGATTGGTAAAAGACTATAAATAAAACTTTAATTAAGCCCACCTTTTGTACAACTCAGTATTTTCTTGTGCAATAAAGTATTCTTAATAATAAAAAAATGGTATTCTGTTTATACCGTCTCATAGCCCGTCCAGAAACACTGGACAACTCTTTTTCGCTTTTTCTTTTAGTAAGAAAGTGCTAATTTATGTAACGTATTAATTATTACCTATAAAGAGGCATATTTTGCAGAAAGACATTATGATCAAATTAGTTCGCTTGAATGCCAAGAGGCAAGGTGCCAATGCACTATTCTACATTAGATTCTTTATTTATGTCAAAAAGTTAGGCAAGATAATCTATGGGGAAATTTATTAATCATTACAATTTTGAAAATCCTATAACGTTTGACAACATATTAAATTACAGGGAGTAATTGAATATTGAGTAATTAATGAGTTAGAATGAGGCTTTTACTCAAATGGGAAAAGCCTTATTATAATTAAATCTATTTCACTTATTACCATGTTACACGTGTCAATTAAAACATACATTACTGCCGCGTTGACATAATAAATGAAAATTGCCATTTTCGTTTTGTTCTATTTTTGTAAAAGAGTTTGTGGTTGCTTTGATCTTATTTTACATTAAATTTTTCTAACAGTTTGACTAGGAAAAGATATAATTCATAAAGTGAGATAGGTACAAGACTATAAATAAAACTTCATTTTCAATATGAAACATCATTTGGTTTGTTGTTAGATATAAAATGCTTATATAGATTATGGCAGACTATCTTTTATTATTAACAATATAATCTGCTTTGTTTTTTTGCGCACCTGTGAAAAGGTCGATGTATTAGACCATGACCCTATAAAATAGTTCCATCACATAGGCGTGGGTAAAAAAAAGCACCTAAGTTAATCTGCGTTTTTTTTTGCATTTTGCAAAATTCATATCAACTTATTTATTTCATAAAGAGGTTTTTGCTATTTTTGCACTTTGCTATTTTCAAATTTGGTTGTTACACACAACAATAGATTAAGCTATGATATGAATTATGAAGGTTATAGGGTCATTTACCCTTGTTACATGCATCCGTTAAAAATTATAAATCACAGTTAATCTCAAAATTACGACATAGTTCCACAAACGTCACGTTTGTGACAAAAATCTTAAACTTCCACGTAGTAATAAGACCTTGAACCAGATTTGACGTGAATGCACCCATCACATGACTACTATACGTAAATAATAAAGCAATTAGTAAGATCTGAGTATGCAAGGACGCTCAAATATGCCAATACTGATTAAGATTTTGGTTGCAAACCGACTACAATGGATATGAATGGACCAATAAATGGTATACGGGAAATCTTTAAGCATTTTAAATAAACCTTAATTATTGCATCCACTGCTATTTTTTATTTATTTAACTTATTGCAGAAGGACACATATAAACAGAACAGTTTTTTTTATAAGGTAATTAGATAAGTACGTTTTGAACTGCTCCTTACTGGAAGCTACATCTGACATTAATAATATGTATTACAAGAGTAATGGTAAGGACTGTTACAGCGCCTCGCCTAAACAAACATTGCTATAGACTTAAACTTTATTATTCCTATCAAGTTCTGAACGTGCAACAAGATTACTTAATGGTACAGTAAGTCTGGGATCAAACTGTAATTTGGAACGTGCCGTACACACATCAAGATGAGGACATCGGCATGTTATTTGCTTGACGATTTCAAAACGTAGGGTTTCCTAATTGTTGTTGTGGAAATATAGCAGTTGAAAGAAAACCACTTAGGCTGTTCAGGGACACAAGCTCTAGCGGCGAAGCTTCTAGCGGCGCCGGCTGCGCGGTCTGCCTTACACAAATATACGGAAATGTCCGGTTAGTTCAAAGAGAAGCGTTTTTAACAGCAGCGGTGAGCGTATAATATAGCTTGATGCGATTTAACTACCTAGCGTTTACAGGATATAAATAAAACGTCGATAGTAATTATCAAGATTTTAGTTTTACTTTTTTAAGTACATATAAAGGGTTTCCCAACGGAGGCGCGCAAAGAATATAAATCTAAATAATAACCCCCGATTCCAATGCCTTCATTTCCTTAAAAGTAAAACACCATAATATTTTGTAATGTGCACGCGATGCGCTTTCATTTGAAACACTCGAGTATTTTTGCAGATTTTCGGTTTTCCTTTCCCACTCTCACCCCCATATCATTTAAACGGCACAACCAATTTTCATGAAATATGACTGTCTAAGAACACTCGCGCCATGAATGTGCACGAAGACCTGAAACTCCTAGAAGGTAGTAAGGTAAGGTAGGTAATTCAACTAAAATTATTAATACTTTAATTCAAGATCACTCCAAAACATTTTTTTTGTGCTATTACTTGTATGTAAAATGTCAGATATAATTATGCTCGTAGGAGCAAATGTTTGTGTACATTTGTTAAAATTCACCCAAAGCAATATCCAAAATTCCAAGAGTTGATGATGTTTGCACAATACGCACTCTAGGCCGGTAGATAATTTTCTGCCATGTCGCAATTTTTAATCATAGTGTTATTTCAAAATCCAACAGTCATTTGGACAAAAAGAAGAAGGCCTCTCTGTTTAAAGATAATTTGTGTTGTTCTCAATACTAATCCCTTGGCTTTAATCGAACCTAGAGCTGCTGAAACGGTCGTAATCGTCAGAATCGTGTAAAAACTTACTCTGAATAGATTATTTTTGAAGTGATAACCTCTTATGGGAGGGTAGGTATCTAAACCGCTTCGTTACGTATCGCGTTACGGTGCCAGTCTGACCAGCTTTATACTAACCTAGAGTTAGCCTAGCGGTGGCTTTATTTTGTAGACTAATTACAAAGTATTGACTTCTGCTGGGCGTCTTTAGACGCACGCGTCTCTTGGCGTATCAATGTCAGCGTTTATAGTATAACTTTGATTTCAAAATTTTTATAACTGATTGATCATAAAGTAATGAGAGAATCGCGGAGTATCACTTTGGATTACATCATACGAACATCCTTCGACGATAGTATTACCGAACTTCGACGGTCAATTAATGTCAACGACCGATGATGACATTGTCACTATTACGATACACCAATTCATTTATAATGGGACTGTCAAATTGGAATAATATAATACCTTTCTAACGAAGGCGATGTTTTCTAAGTTATCGTATTATATTTCAATATCTAACTAGATTTGCGCGTTTATTTTAACGATTAACAATCTGGAGTAAGCCTTAAAGGAAGTTGAGTTTGCAAAAACTCAACTTCCTTTAGGGCGAACTCAGTAGCCCGGACATTTCAGTTTGACATTCCAATGCATGCATTGATTAAATACACCACTATAATTATTAATATTTGTATGCCTATTTGAGGCGCGACATGGCTGGACAAAATTAAGCTAATCACCATTATGTACCTATGTTTCATGGAAAATATGCTAAGCTATATATGCAAATTTGATAAGCTGAGACACAACAAGTGGAACCGAAACAGCCGCCGCAAACATGCCTAAGAAACTTACAGCTAATAAGATAGTAAATAAAAAAGATACAAAATATCTGTTATATATTATATTATATATAAACATTATAAATTATATAATTAAAGTTGTTAATATTCTTTTTATTGTAATTATTTTATTTTCTATATGCGAAATCTTTTAAATGGCATTCACTGCACATTATAATAGTTTTAAAAAATTACAGTTGAAAATGTAAAAGGAGTTTTAATGACTGTCTGTTATAAAAGAAAAAAGTGAAATAAGATTATTAGAAGAAATAACGTGTTTATTCGCTGTAGGTAATATTAAAGTTTGGAAGTGCTTAGAAATGTTTGCCTTCTTAGGTGGCGTGGGCGCTGTAGGACCCGGATTAGGGATTTAAATGGGCAGTTGGGTCTTCTTGGACCTCAATAAATATTACTGCGCTCGCGAACTCGCTTGAAGTTGTTTTCAACCCCCATCCTCTCTATATGATTACAATAGGGTAGATGACTAAAAAATATTAATAAAATAAAATGACTGGCTAGTAAACACTTAAAAAAAATTGCAAATCGTTTTTATTCAAAAAATCAAGACGACACAGTCAACTACTTTTTGAGGCTATAGTATTGAAGTTTCGCGTGACGTAATGCTTTCGAAGAAAATGCACTAAATGTATGCGTCATAAGCCCCTACTATTTGATGCTAGGCACTTTCTTATTAAATTGATAAAGCAAAAAATAGGTGTCGTTTTTTTGGGCGGGCTTACAGACGGAATAAATAGAATAACAATTTTTAGGTCGTCATCATACCTACTAATGGATGAGGCCTAGTCCAGTTGTGGGCAAAATAATGATGAATTATTCGTTTTGGAAGATGATGTGGCCAAGTGTAACTTGCACTTCGCCCGTTTTCTATAGCGATTTGTTGTTGCCCCTATCAACTTCTACATGATGTAATTACCTTTAATTGAGGTAACACTTGCCCATTTATCAATAATTTTATTTTATCATTATTTTTATAAATAGCCGTGTTGGCTAAGTGGGAGGACACTCGACTTTCATTCCGAAGGTCGTGGGTTCAAACCCTGCCTCGCACCTCTGGATTTTTCTTCTTGAGAAATTTATGTGCGCTGTAAACAAGTGCTTTAACGGTGAAGGCAAACATCGTGAGGAAACCGGCATGTTCTGAGAACTTTAAAGAGTATGAAGGACATATGACATTCACCAACCCGCACTTGGCCAGCGTGGTGAATTAAGGCCTTATCTCTCTCGTCAAGAGAGAAGTCCCTGTGTCCCAGCAGTGGGAACGTTAATAGGGTGATGATAATTTTATTTTAATCTATTATAATTATTAAAAGTGAGGTGTGTGATTTGTTAGTAATCTTAAATAATTAAATAAAAATAAAACGATATCACTTAGTTAATGTACATTATTGGCTCGTTACAATAAAGTTTAGTATTTCCTAATTACGACAGTAAGTAACCGGATGTTTTTGCAAAAAAACATGTTATTTTGAACCTGTTATATATTTAGCGGTTATTGCTCGTTACCCGACCGGAAGACAAAGGCGGAAATTATAGCGAGGCGAGCGGTTCATGATTTATGAGGCGATTTTGAATATGTTTCTTTGAAGTTGTTATAATATTTATGTACTTATAAGTATATAAATGATCACTTATAAGAGTAAATAGCGTGATTATGCATTTATAACTTTCTTTCTTTGAAGTTGTTGATAAGTCATTATTTCTGTACTTACAAGTTAATAAATATTTATGTATTAGAGTACCTAAATTGCGTGTTTATGTATTTAATAATTATAATGTTAAAGTTTCTATGTTTCTCGGGTTTATGGCATTATAACTGGATTTTTAAAGCTCAACTCAACTTATAACATTTGATGATATCCGATTGACCAGAAACGCATAGGTATTATGTCTATCAAAAGTGTAACAAATTGACAATACAATGTAATGATAACAGAGTTGATATTCTCGAAAAGTTGGCATGTGGAACTCCGTTACAAAAGGAAAGTGAGGTCCAAAATAATCGTTTGTATCGATACAAATTATCGATACGTATCGTATCCAATCGTATCGATTCAGTGATAAATCGCGTGGTCTTGTTGTGATACGAGTATATTGATACAAACTATATTTTTAGAATCGTGTGTAAAAACAATAAAAATAAATGATTATCTTAAAAGTTAAACAATATTTTACAATGGCTATTAAGAAGCTTTTATACCTATATTAATCTCCACTCACCAAAATACAGAGAAATAAAAACAGATTCAATAAAATAGTTTTTTAAGTAGAGTATCAGAATTTATATACTTTCCTACATTATTCTTTACTTACCAAAAGACAGTGTTTTTTTTATTTCAGGTCAATAAAGTCGTAATTTGAAATAGATATCAGACGTTCATTGATTCGATTTCTTCACCAGGCAATAATATTATTATCTACCTCTATACAGTATAATGTCGATACGTATCGCGCATCTCTATAAAAGGACAAACCCATAAACTTTGGATGAACCAAACTTGATTATTGCCATAGCTTTGGCAAAAAAAAACAAAAATATGAATTCTAAATATTTTTCTTTTTTTTTCTAGAGTCGCCTCTACTCAAAGTATCGTCACACCAATACTCGAATTAACTCTACATCTGCCAAAACATCTGTAATTTTATAATAAATTTACACGCTATAGTTTGAAGTAGGTAAGACCTACCTAGATCTCAATGTAGTCGGCACAATCTCTTATCATGAAAACGTTCGCGTGAAATAAAATATTTATTCTGATGTAAAAGTAAATTACATTTATGAATTCAAACGAGAGAATTGGAATTTATCAGCTCACTGCCTTCGGAAAAGACTCAACAATTGACTGACTGATGTTTAAGGATAAAACATGTTTCTGTAGGTATAAGAATATTTTTTTCCTTTGACTGCCTCAGTGGCGTGGTGGGCGAAGTTGAGGCGCAAGAGATAAAGGGTTCGATTCCCGCCGAGGGGTCAAGTGTTTCTATGTTCTGCGAGCACTGTCTTTACTATCTCATTGCTCTTAATGTTTAATACGTAAAATAAAAAAAAATTGTCTATTATATAATGTATATCAAATGTCTAATATCCGCTACATAAGCTAAGAAGCTCTTAACTTATATAACACATTATGCACCAGCGGAACCAGAGGTGGTGTGGATTTTCTGGAAATATAAAAAAAAAACAATAATCATACAAATCTTTGACATAAATGTGGACAGGTTAATAAAAAATAACGATATCACTTAGTTAACGTACATTATTGGCTCATTACAATACATTTTAGTATTTCCTAATTACGACAGTAAGTAGCCGGATGTTTTTGCAAAAAAACTTGTTATTTTGAACTTGTTTTAGTTATTTAGTGGGTATTGTACCTTTATAGCTGTCCACATTATTAACCTAAAAGTTCGGATCTAAAAGCTTATTGAGACAAGATCTTCCCAACCAAAATAACTGACGGAGAAAAAACTGAGGAAATTCTACAGCGAAAATGGCATATAATAAAATATTTACAAAGTATGGACACTCTACCTTATAGAAACTTTATTGCTAATAAATGATGGTAAATAAACGCTATGATATGTGAAGGTGTAGTTTTCATAGATGTTATTAGAATTCATTTGAATAAATTACGTTTGGTTTTTCTGTTTTTGTCTCTTTGAAAAAGAGTCAGTATTTTTAGCCAGCTTGGTCGAAAATGGGGTGGAATACACAGTGTATTCTTTGTTTGTTTCATCAGAACTTTTTTTGATCCTGCTGGTGTTTTCAGATCAGTCCCATTTATTTTGATAAGTTAATTTCAACAGTTTTTGGGTTATCTTTAATCATCTAGTATATATTGTATCACCGATATTTTGTAAAAAAATACTATCCGTACACGACACGACACAGTTCAAACGTGAATTGATAGTCTTTTAAAAATTGCAAGATACTGACTGCCAAATACTTGTTAAATAGCAAAAACACCATAACCTACAAATATATAAAGTAGACTGGAGATTGTAGACTCAAAAGCAAAACAAAAATCTAAAATGATCCTTGAATATATGTTGTATATATTAAGCTTTCCTCGGTGAGGAATTCCTCGCTTTGCTCATATATGTTACTCGAAGGAACGTGGTATATTTACCTCAATAAAATGTAGGACAAACTCATGAAAATCGCATCAAAGAGGACAACTTTTCTGGAAATGTGTTTTCTTGAATTTGTTCTTTGATATTTTATTCGTTTACCTATTTTATTATTTTATATTTGGCCTGTTCCGGCTTTGCACTGATGCAAAAACATTACTCATGAAATTACTCCACATATTTCTGAAAAACGCATAAAGATCCATTCATTAGTTATTAAGTTTATCCCGATCTTAAAAACAGACAAAGACTTTTATTTATAATTATGTTTTCCTCTTCAGCTCTAAAGAGGCCTCTCTCAACACGCATAAATAAATTTAACAATGATATTCAATATGGCGGCGGGCTGGGCCCGACTGACAGATGCACCCCGAAAGGTGGGCGCTTGCCGCTACAGCTTCGGACCCAGAAGGAAGTCGCAAACGAGTTCGGCCACGATACGTCGGTGTGACTTCTAGAAGGAATTGGGGCATATGCCCAGCAGTGGTAAACTACTCTAAAAATGTTTGATTAATTGATTACCTTAATTTTATATTATTCATGGTTCTATCTAACGTTTTCGCCTTGCCTCCATTCTATTTAAAGTAAAGTAAAGTTAAAGTAAAGTATTTTCCATCCTAAGGTTGCCTGGATGAGATCGCTTTTTAGCGATAAGGCCGCCCATTGTACCATTTGTTTTTTTAATTTAGTTTTACGTGTTTATGTTCCTGTGTTTTGTACATAAAACCTTTGTATTGTAATGTATTTTCGTCATACATTTGACAGACTTTTAGACTAGTACACACCCACCTATCAGTCAGACGATATCATGATATCTGATAACATATTAAATTAGTGTTTTTGTTACCATCTAACTTTAAGATATACATATGTCGGATATAAGTTCCGTTTATAAAAAAATGAGCAGCTTATCCACTTCCTAGCGTCCCAAAGATCACAGGTCCCGGAAGAACAGAAGGTTATACATTCACTATAAAGCCGACAGCTGGCCTGCGCGCGCGCATTGCAGCTCAGTCTGTTAGAAGTGACCGTGAAACGTAAGTGACACATACCATCACTATTTGTCTTACAAAACTTATCTACAAAACGTAAATTAACCTCCATTTACTTATTATGAAAGATCTGCTGGGGACATACGCCAGTCTAAAGGATTTTAAAATATGTTAAGTGCGAGTGATAGTGTTTTGTTTATAGTACTTCTACAAAGTGCTATAGTGTTAAGTAAATAAGTATTGCAGGATAATCCCCAAAGCAATCTTTATGCCCGTGGTAAGCTTTAGATTTGTTAGAGGGTAGGTCATAAACGTCTGCTACAGCTACTTAATAGTACAATATGAATACCTAGTTATAGTTATTAGATACTAGCGGCCCGCCCCGGCGTCGCACGGGTAAAAAAAGTTCCCGGCAATTTTTCCTTATTTGCTCACCATTTAGACCTACCTTGGACTACGACAAACATTTTAAAACCAAAATCAGCTCAATCGGCCCAGCCGTTCTCGAGTTTTAATCAGACTAACGAACAACAATTAATTTTTATTTATATAGATTCTGTTGCTATAAAACCAAAAACACCTATATAACCCTACCCACATCAGATATTTCTGTTGTTACTTATCTAATATATAAAATTCTCGTGTCACAGTTTTCGTTGCCAAACTCCTCCGAAACGGCTTGACCGATTCTCATGAAATTTTGTGAGCATATTTAGTAGGTCTGAGAATCTGCCAACATGTATTTTACATTTTACAAAACATCGTTTGCTGGGGTCAGCTAGTATGTATATTTATAGCAATCAGCAGACGCATTCTGTAAAAAATCGAATCCGAACTCGAAATCACTCAAGTGACCGAGCTCACTTCGAACGCTCGTCACTGAGGCGCTACAGGCGCTATCGAGTTTTACAGAATACAAAACTTTAAACTCATCGCGGATTCAGCTTAGTAAGGATCGAAATGAGTTTACAGAATGCGTCTACAGATCATAGGACAAAGTGCTCGCAGAACTAACAAACACGAGTCCTTCAGCGGGAATCGAACCCACTTGCGCGTGCTTGTGTTACGTGCCTGAAACGGACACACACTCGCAACGCCACTGAGGCCCGATTTCACCATTGGCTATAAACGCGATTAGATCAGGCTAAGCTCGTTTCGCCGCCTCACTGAGATCAAATTGACATTTTACAATGGTAGAACTGGTTTCAATAAAACGATTTGTAGGTGAAAATGGGACATAAACGTCAATTTATTAGAAAAAGCTAAAATAAAGCTAAAGTCTAAAACTGTTAATTATTCGGGTATTGCTGTTTTGTTTGAATTATTTCCTAATGATGCTTAACCAGTTAATTCTCTTAATCCTTCACCTGCCGCGATTTCTTGAAGAGGTGTTAAACCCGTCAAAAGTAATTGCTCTAATTGCTTTTACTCGTAGTAATCTCGGCACAAAAGTGCAGTTCAAGGAAGCACTTATAGTTCAATCATGGAATAATAAATACTACGGTTCCGTTTTTTTTATGATTTCATAAAAGATAAACGTCACTCAGGTTGAACTATTTATAATGTGTGTAGAAAAAGAAGCATTCCGTTATGTCCGCTCCGGATTTTTTTACAAAATTGCCATGGGCTCAGCTCGAATGGACCGCGCAAGGGGATTTAAAAAAAATAATCCAATGATCAACGTCTCAGGGGATGCTCTCATGTGATTTCTGGAATAATTCCGAGCGGCTTATAATTTTTCTACAAAATTTAAATAGGTTGAGATTATTTACACCACTGAATTGCTGCTTTCCGCTCGGTAATATATTACTATCGTGTTAAAATATTAGTTTAGAGATATTCAAGATTCAAACTATTGAAATAGTTTAGACTTATCTTGAAATAATAACTTTTTAAATTACCATAGTGTATAACTATGTAAACTTGAAACGGGAAACATACCATAACTTAACGGCTTAAGAGTTTTCCGATATTTCGACGTTGTTGCAAAATCACGGTATAGATGGTATGGAGCACAAGTACCTGAGATGAACGTTTAAACGACTTTTCAAAACATGTGGTATGAGTGTGCCATTAAACCCGCTGTTACTTTTTAGCTATGACATATTTTTTTATTTGGCAATGAGGTTTTGACAATTTTTTACTAAATCCTCACAAATTTTCGTGACGTTCGATCGGAGGTAAGAGAACTCACAGCGCATGCACACATAGACTGGTGATCTTGTAAGGACCGGGCGCGATTCGTGCGTTGGTTTTTTTTTGTAAACAAGTTGGTCTCAATTCGAGCGCTTAATAAAACAATGGTACTTATATCCATAGAGTTGAATGCATTGTGACACGGCATTTTGTTTAATTAGTTTTGTGATATTTTTTTGTTTCTTAGAAACTGCTTGAAGGTTTAGTGTTCTAGATTTTGAATTTATTATTTGCCATTTACATTATGGATAGAGGATTAATTGATTTTTTATTTATTCGCCTACTTCGCCACTCTTTAAGTTACCTATATCTATAATCTCTTTGTAAATTTAAAAGTTTACTGTAAAATATCTGTGCCGCGCCGCCCGAATTGCGACTCATTTATTTGTTTACCAAAAGTCCACGACGCACAAATAGCGCCCAGGCCCAAAATTATATTTAATTTACTACTAAATAATAGTAAATATTGATATTACTACGGATTTGCGTGCAATGACGGGGGTAATTTATCCGACATTAAGTATTTTACTGATGCTTTTCGAATCTCTAATTATTTAGATAAACATTGACATGTGTAGACTTACCTAAAATAGGATTTTAGTTATTTTAGATAACAAAAGGCTCTAAGTCTGGCACGTGACGTATTTTCGTACGAGCGTCAACGACTGCTTTATAGACAGAGATCCTGACCTCGGACGACTTTACTTATTGTTCATTATATTATTTCTCCTACTGTATAAAATAATATATAAGTCCGTTCACACAACACAACAAAAAGCCCCGCGGTAAGCCCTAAGCTTGTGTTACGGGTACTAGGTATCTGATATACTTAATATGATAGACATACATAACATAGATTTTTTTTTAATTACCTACATATTAAACACCCAGACCAAGGAGAAAGTGTTTGCTGATCAAACACCTTACCCGTCGGCATAGTCGATATTAGTTTAATTAATAAATTAATAATATTATATTCTCAGGTTTAAGGAGGCTTAGGAGGAAACAATATTACAATCGTATCTGTTTTTTAAGAAACATTTATGTTTGCGGAAATTTTTGCGTCGCCTGCTAGTCTAGCAACATTGCATAATTGAAAGTATATTAGAATGATATATAAATATAATATGTATATTTTTATAAATATAATAAGATTATAATGATACATTTGGAATATATAAACGTTAATGAGTACCCATCTTATCTACAACCCAACTTGGAGTTACATCTTTAATGCAACGTTAAGCTTTTTTATTTTGCATAAAGTCTCCAGCCCGTGGATCTCATACTTTTATTTTCGTCTGGTGCAATCAAAACTAATTCAATTTCGTGTCGCTGAACTTGCGAGACGTATCGATTCCAATGAATGACGTAGTTACCCTGATAGATACGAGCCAATTATTGTGAACTGCCTTTTAGTGGCTTTTTGGTGTTATTTCTTTAGGCAGATAAAATACGAGACAAAATAGGAGTAAAGAAAAAAAAATCGTGGATTTTTGGTATTATTTCTTGAGACAGATAAAATACGAGACAAAATGGGTGTTTAGAAACATTTTGCGTAGAAGACCTTCACTGTCCCGGCTGTTAGTCGTCCACTGTTGGACATAGATCCCATTTAGGGGATTTGCCTACAATCACCACGCTCTGATGGGTTGGCGATAGTTTTTTTGGAACGAAGTTCCTTATTTTGTTTGGGATTTTGTTCCAAGAAGTTGATGCGGCCATTAGGGTGAATTTCCGTACACGGGTATTTCGGTATTGGAAAAGATAGGGCCAACATTCCTACAATACGCCGATACCCTCATCGTGGGTGGGTATTAATTGTCACATACCCTCGAAACACTAAAGCCAGACGTAGACAATTGAAATCTGCTGTCCTACATTTATTGCAAAGCCAACTAAATTCTGACTATGAAAAATTCGGCGTTTAAATAACGAAGGAGTTCGTTTAGTTATACCTAATCGAGGAATTACACGGACTACTAACTCTAAGTCTCTTACGAGTAGGGTAATTCTGCAGTATCCTTGTCCCTGTCTAAGCGGGATCTAATCCGAGCTGATTAGACCCTGCTGTCTAGTTGTCAGTGAGATCGCGGTTCCCCAGTTCAGTCAAAACAAACAAAACGCCAAAAATACTCCTTGATTTACAGATGAATGCTATCCAATCACTTCTCAATGCTTGCTAGCCACTTCCTCTACGCGGTTACGCAAACTTTAACACTTAACTTAATCTTTGTTTGTGACGCAATTTTACCGAAAATATACGATTTTGTTTTCGATTTGCTTTATCAGCTATGGCCCCATTTTTTAAATCCAGACCAAAAAAGATGAAGCGATTCCAATTTAGTTTTTTTTTTGTATGAAAGGTGAGTTTGGCGCGAGACGGCCGTTCCCAATATTCAATCTATATCTTGTTTTGCCTTACTGACGATAGAAACATCTATCTATCTTTAATTTGGCCGTCCCAATAAACATACTAGCGGTAGGCATTCCTATCTCTGGCTGCTATCTACCGATGAGAGGGCGGATAGCTACTACAGATAGCAGCTTGTATGAAAATGACAGTTCATGCGTCCCAATAATAACAAAGGGTCTATCTGTCAGTGACATTGGTAAACCCTAGTAACCTAAAGCACGATCCTACGATTTCTGAGGATAGGGGAAGATATCAAGTGAAATTATTGTGAATATTTCTGTTAAATACATTGATTACCTACGAATATTTGTTGAAAAATGTCTGACTCAAGTACGAGTTCAAGTGATTTGGCGCTTTTGGAACAATTGAGCTAATGGGTATTGGACTCGGATTATGCTCAAGAAAATGACGTGGGTGTGAATTATTTAGTTAAATATGAAGACTATGAGTTTGAGTATAGGTTTAGGTTAAATAAGACTGCAGTCAACGAATTACTAACTGAAATATACCCATCTACACTAATATTATAAAGAGGAAAGATTTGTACCTATTTTTGTATGTTTGTAATGAATAGGCTCAAAAAGTACTGGGCCGATTTAAAAAATTCTTTCACCAATAGAATGCTACATTCTTCCAATTTGACAAAGGCTACATTTCATTTTGAAAAAAATTAGGGATCCTTGTTAAAATTTGAACAACTTTTTTCATTTTAAACATTAATCTTATATATAAAAATGAATCGCAAAATGTGTTGCTAAGCGCATAACTCAACTTTTTTTTAAATGTTCGTTGGAGTTCAAGGATGGTTTTTACGGCGAGAAAAATTCGAATAATTTCCGGGAAAATTTTATACCCGTGCGACGCCGGGGCGGGCCGCTAGTTTTATTATATAAATTAAAACAAAACTTAAACCAAAACACCTGAATTACTGAATTCTAAACATAATTGAATGAATGAATGAAGCGTTTATTTACAAAAAACATCCTCCGCGCGTCGATTTCCTCATTACTGAGTCGTGACACTCTATTTGTGGCATGATCTTCATTCGGACTGTAGCTCGCCACTTGTTCCTCTCCTTGGCTGAGTGAAGGGCATCATGTAGATTGGTGGCCAAGGTTGCCCGGACCTGGTCCGTCCACCTAACGGGGCTACGCCCTCTTGGTCGTTTGCCATCAACCTTCCCAGTAACCATAAGTTGTTCGAGGTTGTGCCCTTCTTTCCTGGCGATGTGACCAAAGAACTCAAGTACTCTTCGCAGGCAAACAGAAGAAAGAAAACAAAAAACATAAGATCTTATTAAATAATTATTATTTCCCATATGTTTAGCCAAGGCAGGCGGTTATGCATTAACTGCACTCATTTTTTATAGTCACTAATCAATCACACACAATTCACAATGAAATAAACACAGAACCAAGCTTGGTGAGGCGAGGCGTCGGTAGATTTTATTAGAGAGAAATCGAATCGAAAGAGAATAGAATTTATATTCGTGTTGATTTCGATTCGAAATCAACAACAACAACGGCAAAAATCTGTCATTTGACATAACATGTAAAACGTTCCGTTACAACAGCCAGTGTCAGTGAACCTAGTTGATTACATTTTTCCAACATTTTGACTATAAAAAAATCTTGTACCAATTTATTTATGATTAATATTAGCTCTATAAATCACTTTTAATTTAGGACTTAATTTGTTTAAAAATATAGCAATGTGCAGCAATAATATTGTGGTGATTCATACTCGGCCCTCTCTGTGATTCTGCGTTAAACGAAACGCAAAGGAGGGTGCGGATAGGCGGCCTATCCACAGTTAAATAGAGATAGATAACACTTGTAGGAGTTATTGGGACGGCCTCAAAAGTTAGATAGATAGTTACTCATGTTCTAGGATAGCTATCTATCCATAATCAAAGATTGAATATTGGGAACGGCCGTTAGACATGTTTCATGAAAATCGGTTGTGCCCTTTAAAAGTTATGGCTCACCCCCATAACTTTGTGATGTGGGGAAGGAAAACAAACGAAAACGAAAATCTGCATATTATTCTCGTGTGGGGTATCAACTGAAAGCGCAACGCGTCCACTGGTGTTTTACTTTTAAGGATGAGGCATTGGAAGCGTGGGTTTTTTGGTACATGTTATGCTACCATACCCATAAAATAGTAATGTATGCTTAAGACTGAGCCTGGTTCAGTCATCCAATAAAAAAACTGATAGGAGTCAGTGAGCCCGTGGGATGCATTTTCTGTGGATAGATTTTCCCAAAAAAGATCCATTCCGTCACTTTTTAATCCAAAAAAAAGTGCACAAGGAGTGCTTAATTGGTGCATTTATAAAATAATAGCTCCTCTTTGGTCTATGATATAATGACTATTTAACAAACAACAATAGTAAATTAAAATTAACCCTGTATAGGTACATACTATAAAGCGACCTACGTTATTGTTCAGAGTTGCAAGCCTGCAGCTGTTCTAACAACATAATTATGTGCAGTTCTAAATTATTAGTTAGTTGGCTGGGAATCGGCTTCCTCGCTCGACATGTGTTGCGATCAATGCTGGTTTCCGTATTACTTGGCAACTTGCAGCGAAGCCTAGTTAATATTATAAACTACAATGTGTGTTGTTATGATGAAGTTATATAGCCAAGTTACATATTTATAAGCTTTAAGCTTTTATAAAGATACTCAATTTTTAAGTCGTTAATTTATGCTTCCTGCCCATCACATGGTGCCTGGAAAAGTTCGCTAAAAGCGGAAAGGCCGCCCTTTGTTGCCACGCTGCATGAAGCGTGTTAAATCAAAAGTCAGTAGATTTTTGAGCATGCTCTCTGACAGTGTTTTGATACACATGTTACACATAAATAGATAGATAACTCTTAGTAAGTACCTATAACCAAAAAATAATTTAAACAGTAAACAGTAAGAAGACAATACATCGGAGAACAAAGGGTGGCCTTATCGCTGTTAGTGATCTCTTCCAGGCAACCTTTGGATGGATAGGAAACAAATTGAGGTAGAAAGACATAGACAGTGGCGTAACGTAGCAGTAGTGTAAAATGACTTAAAGAATAAAATAGTGTTAGTAATAACAATAAATAACCTTAGCTTCACTTAATTTAATCTATCTTTCCTTTTTCAGCTCAAAATGCGTGTATTCCTATTCACCGTATTCCTGTCCGCTGCGAGCGCCCTGCCCGCCCTCATCTTCTCTGACCCCTTCGCCCCCTTGGGGGTGCAGTACGCGTCAGCCCCCGCGGTACACCCGCATCATGCTGTCGAGCTGAATGCTGCTAGTGAAGCATTGCTGCCTAGAGAACTGCTGAAGTCTAGGTAAGATTGTGGTCAGTCTCAAGATGGATACTGCATTTGATCCCTTGGGGGTGCACTATGCGTATGCCCGCACGGAACACCTCATGCTGTTATTGAAACATTGCTGCCCCGAGAACTACGCAAAATATACGATCAGCCCACCGAAAAATAAACTATAAGGACGAATGAACCATAGGGCATAAATAATTGTTTTGCTTCATCAACCTCAACATAAGCACTTCTGGCGAAACTTATCCATTCACTTTTACACAACCGTACAGCCACTCAATAACTAAGGCTAATTTAAATAATAATAGCTTTTAAAATATCCATTTTCTGATTACAGAGACTTTTACGACAACCCAACGATAGCCGAAGGCCTGGCTAAGGAGTCCTGGTTCACGAATAAAGAGATGAGAGTTGTCGAGAGAGAAGCCGAGAAGATACCTAGAGAAAATATCTACAAGATAGTCAAGAACGCTGGATTTTTGGACAGATACTAGATCAAACCATTAAAATTCTAGGCAAATGTTACTGAGGTTAATGTTAGGTTAATGAGCAGTTTTGGGTTTGAATAGGCGCCTATCCGTTTTCTCTTTCTAGCTATGAGTCTACAGACTCTAATACTTTCAACTAGTAGTAGTAAGTTTTGGCTTTGGTCTTTAGGCTAAGTCAGCGTCTTACGTGAGTAGTGATTTTAGTGTCACGCTGACCATCGGCGTTGAGAGCTCAGAGCGTAGCAATCTGTATAGAGGAACTGACAGCGCTAACCGCAATCAGTTTGACACTAACATCAGCCTGACTCAACGCGAACGCGATTTCGGAGCAATCCATCCAGAGATCCACTCTGCTGTTCGATTCAATTCATGCATCACCGCAACGTAACTTTAGTTTAAAAGAATTGTATTGACAGTTTATTGTTTCAAAACCGTACAGCGTCTCCTTGCGTTCACAATCAAATCGCTTATGTAAGAACGAACACTACCTTGGTACTTGTATTACCTATCTCTGCTGCGTTATATGCGGTGCTACCCGCGTTGTAATGGATGAAGTACTCTTAACCAACAACATATTTATTTGAATAAAGATTAATATTATTATGTTGATACAACTTAAACAAATTATTTCGACCAAGTTAGGTACCATAAAAACGGTTTTTGTGAGTTAATCTTAAAAGATAGACATATACTATCGCGGACTGTTTTTTAGATCATTAAAAGAGCTATTATTCTTTAATACATATTTTTTGTGTATCTTGAACCGTTTTCACGGCGCACGCAACGGAAGGCTTCAAAGATGAACAATTTCTCCCGTTTTTTACACATTTACCACTATATCTTTGCTCCTATTGGTCGTAGCGTGATGTTATATAGCCTATAGCCTTCCTCGATAACTGGACTATCCAATACAAAAAGAA
This sequence comes from Gymnoscelis rufifasciata, assembly GCA_929108375.1. Classification (NCBI taxonomy): domain Eukaryota; kingdom Metazoa; phylum Arthropoda; class Insecta; order Lepidoptera; family Geometridae; genus Gymnoscelis; species Gymnoscelis rufifasciata. Next base: position 8,899,489 of record OV815321.1, on the reverse strand, counting down.
TTATTCAATTCGAACCAGTAGTTTCAGAGATTAGCGCGTTCAAACAAACAAACAAACAAACAAATCTTCAGCTTTATAAATTAGTATAGATTATAAATTAGTATAGATAAAAGTTCATAAAAAGAAAAAACTACTAGGTTCTTTATGATTCAATAATAGTTTTATATTGATAATCCTAGGTGCTTTGATTATAGTGAGTGATTGTTTTGTATGAAGAGATAAGTCAAAACCTATTTTGTAATATATAAGTTAGAATTGACATCTCGAGTCTTAGGAAAGCATTTAAGTTATTTAGAGTTGTAATTATTACCCATCGCTTAATTAAGCCGCTTGATTGACATTAGTTTTGAATATTTTAAGTTAAGTTCTATGTTGTATATTAAATATAATAAATTAGTTTTAAACCGGTTTATTTCTAAGGAAAACATAATTGAACTGTGATACCAAGCAAGAAGTACAAAGTAAGTTTTTGCTTGTCTAACTTATTGAATAAAACATTTATTAATATTTTGGTATTTTGTTTGAGATCATCTTTCCAAGATCACAATCGCTGCCAAATTCTGGTTTCTTGAAGCTACGCCCTCTTTTGCATGTTACCCAACACTCGTGAGTTGGTTTTTGCACAAAATCTGAAATAAGATTAATGATTAAATAACTAGTTTAAAGATTACCTAATTTTTAAGTATATTGGGTCTTTAGCAGAATGTTGGCAATAGGAAAATGGGGGCAGAAGGTGTCGCCTTCAGTCTACATAGCACCAAAGAATTGGTTGTTGCTAGGGGTTGTCTCCAGGAGGGAGTTGGCCCTTCCCTCATCGGGTAATCTCCACGAACGAGCAAGTATTCTGCCACCGTATCGTAACGGAATCGCTACGTTTCCTTGGCGTTAGATGGGTCGCTTCAACCGAAACAACTGGTAATATCATGTACATGTCCCGCAGTAAACGTCCTACGGCAAAAATTATGAACTTAAAATCGAGAGGTAAAAAAAAGATCTTGTTGATTTGCCTAGTATTTGTCAATTAATTTTTTAAAGTCAACGTATTACTAAAAGTTTCTGATGTTCCGATTCTGAATTTTATCTTATAAAACTACTGAATGATTTAGTTCCATCCAACAATTACAACAAGAAACCCAATCTATTTATATCAATTCGTTTTCGCAGAAATCAAACTTCACAATCACATTTGAACTTCTCAATGAAAATGGTAAACAAATTTCCAAGAAGGATGAGATCAGATTTTCCAAGAAAATCGTATTATTATAGCAGATTTGGGTTGAATTATGAGCTTTATGTTGACGGAGATAAGGGCTATTCGGGTTTTCAGTGGACTTAGGAATGGCGCCACGGCGGGCAAATTAAGCTTGACCTCGGTAGGTTATAGGGCTTTTGGATAAATTCTTTACCTAGGGAGGTCTAGTGACGTTGGATATTAGCCCAGGGTGTAGTAGTTGAATGGTTAGCAAATTGTTTAAGATCCTTCAGTATGATGAGTCAACTCCTTATTGTTCTAAAACGCTTAGAATGTTTGAATTCCTTTGTTATTTTCCAAACGTAAATAAATATAAATAAATATGGGTGCCGACATTTAAGTATGGATCTTGGTATAGGTAGGTACCTAATAGTTCCCATTTTGAAAAAAAGTTGCGGCGAGTGATAACGCAAGATGATTTAGGTAAAACTAGTTCAGAGATCGTATAAGTTATAGTTTGATCCCTTAGAACTATTTGTTTTTGAACATTTACTTCTTCAACAATACTCGTAAAATCACGTTTTTCAAAATGAGCAGCGGCCGATTTTTTATAATTTTTAAACCCAAATTTCTCAGAAACCGTAGAACTTAGAGGTTTAGTTCTTAACACTTTTTGTTTGTAAGTATTCACTCTGTCGATTGTCACGTGTTTCATCCCTGGCTGCCAGGTATGTTTTTTTATATTAAAATGGCATACTTACTAGTAGTTATGCCAAAATATTGGCACTCCTATGGTAATTACAAACTATAATTAAAAAAATTATAAATTCTGATTACGGTAAAAATCATATATGCCCATCATTTATAAATTTGCAAAAAATTCAAAGTTTATAACAAAACATAGAACCATAATCATAGATCTGTCTCTGCGTACCTATAGGTACATGGGTATGTAAATTATGCAACTTTATCCCTCATAAAACCCACAAAAATTGCGAACATTCTACTACCTAAATATATAATGTCATGTCAAGGAGTAATCTTTTTGACGTAACATTTCTCGGCATAATGACATAAACATTTAGCCCTACCACAAGTTGTCACTAACGACTTTTGGAGATTACAACATGTTGTAATCCCATGCATTTAAAGATTTTTACCAACTGCAATTTTATCTTTATCAATCAAATGTATAAGATAACAACATTGTAATCTCCAACAGTCGTAAGTGGCAAAGGGTTGTTGTACATTTGCCACAAAGTAAATTCGTCACGAAAAAAAGTATGTGTAAGTTCGCCACACTTCTATTTTAATTCTTTTTGGTTGTTGTAAGTTCGTCACATAGATTTTTCCGTAAAGACAGCAGAAAAATCAAACAATAAGTACAATAGAACGAAATAAATGTTTTTACACTTATACATAGATAGGGTTTCATAAAATTCCATATAATACGATAATATTTTTTAATGATCAGGAGAAATAAAATAAATCTATAATGAAACCGCATTAATTATTACATTTTTGCATTTAAACTTATATTTAAATAAAATTCGAATTAAAAACGTAATAATTTAAGAATTTAAAGGATTAAACCTTATTTTTACAAAAAAATCACAGTTCACAAATAGTTGATTTAAATATAAAAGAAAAATGAAAAAATCACAGTCATAATCACATGGTTTTAAAATGCTTCATCACAGAAAGCTTTTTAATAACTTCAGCCAGAGACGAAATGTCCGAAATTGTTTTTAATTCTTTGTCATATGCAATCGATCGACGTGTTCTCAAATTTAAGGGTATATAACATCTGAAATTCTTCAATTTCCAATCGTTTATTTCGTTATATTCAGCCTCTTTTTTTAGTGTATCAAGAAGCTGAAGCATTCTAGGTTTTCTTTTACCCATCTTATTGTTAATACGCTTATGCCATGCTTCTGCCAGATTTATTGTTTTATGACTAACCCCGTGTACGTTCCACATAAGTTTTAAACTAGTGTTTTCTAACCACTGGTCCAGAAAATAGTCATTGAATTTTACGATTGCTTCGTTCTGTGGAGCATCTTCCATGATGTGCAACCAAGCATCTTCAATATCCTGTTTCTTTATCTGGGCCAATGCAGCACACCTGGCTAAGTGTATCTTCTCTTCGATGTCATTCAATAGTAAGGTACGCGCTTTGTGGGCCAGTGCTTGTTTAAAGTGGAAGTTACATCCACGTAGTTGAACACCAGGAAAAACTTTTTTATAACATTTATTACAGCAATTTCAAAGTCAACAATTCTTGTAAGCGATGTCCAATTGGGTAAATTTTGCATCAGTGATTTAGAAAGACGTTCGTAAGACCGTTCCTGCTTATTAGGCATAAGAACATAGATGAGTGGGACTATGTTCGTTAAGTTGTCGTCGCTATGCACGTCTCCATGTATACAGTATAACTGATAGAAAGGTGAACAGCAGCTTGAAAATGTGTCATCCAAAAATAATGTTTGCAGATCACTTCACGAGCTGCAAAATTAGTGCAAAATTATAGGATGTTAGAGATGCATCGACTGACGGTTACGGTTAAAAAGAGATAGACACAACGAGTGACCGAGAGCGTGTAGCGTGTGCCGGAGCCTATAGGGTTAAAGAGAGATGTATGACTACATTACCCTTTTCTGTGCTGACTGCCGTTAGTAATTTTTATATATATTTTTTTGGTTATGTTATAGGTAATATAACCTGTTTATTCATTATTAATTTTGGCAATAGGTGAAACCTTTGATTCATTGCGAGCGCTAAACACCATTCACTTTACTTGCTAACCCTACTTTATGATGAACTTTACATACCTGTGACGAATTTACACATATTTTTTATGCATGTGACGAATTTACTTTCAATGTATGGAGTTTTCAAAAATGTGACGAATTAACTTTGTGGCAAATGTACAACAACCCGTGGCAAACTCGTGGTAGGGCTAATGTTTACTAGTACACCTACGTAATTAAGGCCATGGTCTAAGTGGTTATTTTACCCACGCATTTTAATTAGTATTTATTTAGGCCTTATTCCATTCTGATAGTTGTAAATAATCCTTTAAATGGATACTTTGCAATCTGCGAAGTACTCGACGCTGCATTCTGCAAATTCCTCGCATCTTATATAATATTATAAATTCGAAATTAAGTTTGTCAACTGTTCATGCTGCTTAAATACTAAACCAATCTTCTTAAAAAGTTTGCATATTGTAGGAAAGACATATTAAGCTGATTATAACCCTAAAACGCATTATTCTCTTAAAATTAACGATAAACTAAATCAGTAACTTTCCCTTAGAGCCTTCTTTAAAGCTTATACGAATACCTACTAATATGAACGGTATTTTCGCCAATTCAAATTGGAAAGTAGAATGTTTCATTTTGACTAAGTCGTTTTTTTCTAGATAAGCCTTCATTTAACCAAAATCTCACCCGCTTTATTGAAGTAATATGAATAATCCGAACAATTACAGATATATGTTTGTTTCTCTTATCATTTTAGCAGATGCGTTCATTTACCCTTTTTTTCTATTCGATATATATCATAATTATCGTTCGTAAGGAGTAAACTCCAATCGTGCGTCGTAGCTGACACACACACACTTTTTTGGTTCTTCCCCGCGAGAACATCGTATTTTCCCGCGTTTAAAAGTGGCCTCTAGCCTTCCTTGGGCTATCTAACAGTGAAATAATTATTCAGACTAGTAATTTATGAGATAAACGTGTTCAAAAAATTTTACAGACATGCGAACTCTTCTGCTTTATAATATTAGTATAGATAACCTTTTTGACTGTCACAGTTAAACTCATGCATATCACAAACGTCAATGAAAGTCCTCATCTCGCCGCAGGAGTCGATCCCGCACATCGGCACTTGGTCGTGTCGGCAGATGTCCGCTATGTTGCATTCTTCGGTCAACTGAAATCATTGAAGTCATATAATTATGTAGATCAAGCTGAAATTAAGAAAATATATAACCTGCGACTTCACTCTGTCTGTGTTAAGTCTGTAGGCTTGCAGACTGTAAAAAATCCCAAAAGGTGAGAATTGTTATTACGCAATGGTAAACTTTGATTCTATATTGATGTTAAAATGTCAGTCAGATAAAAAAATAACGAAAGCAAACTAAAAATGATTTTTAAAAACGCAACCCCATAACTATAAGACATAGTTCATTGACTTTGTTTTTTTTTTATTATTACAAGATGGCGTCCAGAAGTCGTTACGTTGAATTTTCACTAACGTCATGTCTTTAGTGAGACTCGTCGTTCTATGAGGAATATATCTATGAGGAATCGATTGACTAGTGAATCATAGAAATCGGCCCAGGGGATTGCTTTGACAAAGGACCATAATATACATAGACTATTAAATACATTACCACTCTTTTGTATTGCGCAGTGGGGTAAAAAGAACAGGATGAATCGCTGCTTCAATCCTATAATTCAAATGAAGGATTCAACGGAGAACGTAGCCGCTTTGGGTAGGAGCCGCAGCGTGATAAGGAATTTGCACGTATTTTTTTAACTGATTTAAATGTTTCTACTAGTTTTTACATCACCAAAAACATATATAACACAACCAAATATAAATCATTAAGCTAAAAGATGAAGATGACTGTCCTTTTCTAACTCATTTATTTGAAATAGTTCCTAACTTATTCGAGCGCTTTTTCGTATATATGAATTTGTGGTAAACATGTGCTGACATAGAATATGATTATTATAATAAATCATCATCATCACCCTATTAACGTTCCCACTGCTGGGACACAGGGACTTCTCTCTTGTCGAGAGAGATTAGGCCTTAAGAGCGTGCACTACCTCAGCAGAAAATCAAATTTCGCCTCAGCTCGTTACGCCACCGCGCCGCGGCGCACGGCCGGCGCCACTTGGCGGACGGCCGGTGGCAACGTACTTACTTCGCGCGCAAAATTATATTGGGTTGGGTTCACGCTAGTTTAAAACAATCTTATTGAAGTTAGGTACAATATTCTTGTCTATAAGGTAGATAATTAAGTACCTACCTACTAAGAAACGAAATTATCAAATATGTAATAATACATTTTTCTTCATAAAAATTTAAAAAATAGTACAGGACCTGCAAAGTGAGGTTTATCACTTATTAGAAAACATTAAAAATGTAATAATAATATTATAATCATATTTTATTGTTTTTCAATGTAATTGCCAACATACCTACTACTGCTACTAGACCACGGAGGCGTTATTTTCTGCTAAAACACTAGACAAGTGTGAGTCGCTATAGCGCTGAGGGTTCCGAACATTCTTTTTTGTATTACCAAAAGAAAGACAGTGTTTTGCGTAATGTAATGGTGCTTATGCCTACTACTAACCTAAAATAGGAACGTAATACTATTTATTTATTCTGTGGTACTAATAAATATAGTAAAGTAAAATATATCTACCTACTTACTGATTTTTATGTTGAAAAAGATAAATAAGAATAACTTATTGATCTTTTTCAAATTAAGTGTATTTTATTGGTTATTTCTTGAACTCCTATTTTGTTATGCAAAATGGGGTGGACTCCTATTTTATTATTATAATTATTATGTTGGAATAATGTTTTTCTGTTAATTTTAATTAATAAATTATTTGTTGGTTGGCATAAAAGGTTAAAAAAAATATTATGTAATATTGTTTAACATCATTTATGTTTGTATTTTAAATGTTAAATATGTATACCTAAGTTAAAAATGGTTAACATTTAAAATACAAACATAAATGATGTTAAACAATATTACATAATATTTTTGGTGAAAAAAAATGGTTTTTCTCGATTTCCGGCAAAACTAAAAGTCGTATCGAAAAAAGTCAAATGGCAAAGTTGTAGGTAATAAAAAGATCTAATACTTTTGTATCTACACTTTTTTCACATAACCACAAAATGTATGTGAAAAATCCAAAAAACCAAGTTTTTGGTTTTTTATTTTTATCTTTTGTAAAAATTATTTTTTTTTAACGACATTTGGTAAAAACTTACCTTTTTATGTCCTAAATACGCTGTAATTTATTTCATTAAAAATATTTATTTTTTCACCTTATTTTGGATTAATATCAAAAAAACACCCTAATTTTCAATCGAAAATTCACCCGTCAAAATATCAGCTTTTTTCAAAAAGTTGGTATAGTTTCTGTTCGTTGAAATCTCTACTTTCCGATGGTGAAAAAAAAAATGTTACTACAGTAAATCTTCTCAGAAAATGCAAAAATTAAAAAAAAACTTGAATTCAATTCAATTTTATTAACTTTTTTGTTTGTTAATTATAGTAGTATATTTTTATTTGCAATTTTTTGTTATCAATGTCACATGTCTCTTCTTCTTCTCTGTCGTTACACTCTTGACAGAGCGGTCGTGGTCACATTGAGGCATCATTTGGTGTTAGAAACGGACACAGCTTTCTTAACGATCGCCCGCCATCTTTCTCTGTTTGCAGCCTGTTTGGTGCAGTCTGACACTGGGACTCCTACTGCGGATTTTATTTGGTCAGTCCAGCGCATAGGTGATCTCCCACGGGCCCTGGTTCCTTCCACTTTTCCTTGCACGACCAGTCGCTCTATGGAGTCGTTATCGCGTCTTGAGACATGGCCAAAGTACTGCAGTATGCGCGTCTGTACTAGTGTCGATAGACGCGTTGTGATGCCGAGTTCCTGAAGTATAGACAAGTTGGTGCGGAACTCTGTCCACGATATGCCAAGCATCCTTCTCCAGCACCACATCTCCAAAGCATCTATCTTTACGTTTTCCAACTCACGCACAGTCCACGTCTCCGCCGCGTAGAGGAAGATTGGGAAAACAAGGGTCCGCATGACCTTGATTTTAGTGGTTTTAGTGATATTGCGATTTTTCCACACTTTCCTTAACTTATCTACCGCGGTTCTCGTTATGGCCATACGACGCTTTACTTCATCTACGCAACCACCACTGTTTGAGATTAAAGCCCCAAGATATACGTAGGCTTGTACCACGTCGCAGTTCGCAATCTGTGTAACCTCTGGCGAGTTGTCATTGACGCGGTCTACGATCATAATCTTGGTCTTAGATCGATTAATCTTCAATCCAAACGTTAGACTTACGTGCTCCATTTTGTGAAGTAAAGCTTGCATGAGGTCGGCGTTGTTCGCAAATAAGGTGGTATCGTCTGCGTATCGTAAGTTCGAAATCCTGTACCCACCAATCACAACACCATCTGTCCAATCTTCGAGAGTTATTCGCATTATAAGCTCGGTGTAGACGTTAAAGAGCAAAGGTGAAATTATGCATCCTTGCCGTACACCGGCACTCGGGTGGAAATTATCTGAGAAGAGGTCATCTGTCCGCACCGATGCTGTTCCTTCTTCGTAGATGTCACATGTAATCTAACGTTTTTCGAGTAATAAAAGTGTATATTTAAATAAATAGCTCAAAATTATTTATAATAATTAAAAAAATTTTTTCGAATTCAAGTTTTTTTTTTATTTTTTGCATTTTCTGAGAAGATTTACTGTAGTAACATATATTATTTTTTTCACCATCGGAAAGTAGAGATTTCAGCGAACAGAAACCATACCAACTTTTTGAAAAAAGCTGGTATTTTGACGGGTGAATTTTATTGAAAATTAGGGTGTTTTTTTGATATTAATTCAAAATAAGGTGAAAAAATAAATATTTTTAATAAAATAAATTACAGCGTATTTGGGACATAAAAAGGTAAGTTTTCACCAAATGTCGTTAAAAAAAAAAATTTTTGTAAAAGATAAAAATAAAAAACCAAAAACTTGGTTTTTTGAATTTTTCACATAAATTTTGAGGTTATGTGAAAAAAGTGTAGATACAAAAGTATTAGATCTTTTTATTACCTACAACTTTGCCATTTGACTTTTTTCGATACGACTTTTAGTTTTGCCGGAAATCGAGAAAAACCATTTTTTACCCTTAGAAACTCACCCCCATCCCCTTCCCGACCTCAGATCGCCCGTAAATTATTTTTCCTTTCATTTTTATAATATTCCCCTCCCGTTCTAATGGGTTTCATACTACTATTATTTTTTTTTGTTTTAAAAATTATCGACCCTGGTCTATTTCGTGAAAGTCTGGGATCGCAAAGCTCTTGCAACATGAATTTTTCATAAAATAATATTAATTTATTTTCCATTTGCTCCCAAAATCGGTTATCTTTTTTTGTAACTTCCACTTTCATTGGATTATTGCACCCAGACCATACGCCAAAAATGCATTGATCCCGATCCGTTATTCGTAATTGTCCTTGGACTTGGATGTACCAAGCATGTTTAACTTGATAAATTTTGCAAAATTTGAAGCAGTTAGAAGTTTTCTTCTTAGTTCTAACCATTCACTAGAATCTCGCTGCAAAACAGTAGCTCTTTCGATGGTTTTTTTTATTCAACTCAGGAGTCTGGTATGAAATTCTGAAAACAGATTTTTTCTATGTGTATAAAAAGTAGAATAAGTATATAATAATGCTGCAAACCGTGTACCTTCATCTTGTAAAAAAGAAAGTTCCAAAAGTTTAAACAAAAAGGTATTGTTAAATATGCAGCGTATGTTTTGTTATAATGCTATTACAAGTAGGTATACAACTATACAGGGTGTCCGGTCTGAGGGGGGGGGGGGGGGGGGGGGTTTAGAAATGTGTGACACGGAACCCTAAAAATAAACTTTTAAAACTGGAGATTAAATGTGGGAATAACCATAGATAAGTTAAAATGGGGAGATGAGGTTGCTTTAGTAATGTGTGACACGGAACCCTAAAAATATATATCATATTATACCTACCTATCCAATGGAATAACCCGACAAAACGGACTCATTCACTCACCTTGGTGTATTGTCAATCGACTCCAGTCACCAGCAGCTCCATCCACAACGGCGCCACCACCGCCGGTTGCTTGGGCGTTCATAAGTCCTCTGAACGAGTGGTTTTCCTTTCTAAAAAACAATAATGAATAATAAAAAACTAAACTAGTAGGAATGCATCTACCTACTACGTAACCTCATTTGGTTGTCAGTTTAGGTAGGTAGTAGGTACATACCTACCTACCTAGTACAGAACAAAAAATTGTACCTACATAAGTACGGTACGGTACCTAGTTAGGTATCCTAGTATGAAGGAACTGTGTAAAATATGTAGTAAAGAGGTACCTAAAGCGGTAGGTATCACCTTACCTACTTATGGATATTGACATACCGGAAGTGGTTGATAAATCCCGCGCGTTATGATGGGATGGAACTTTGTCAAAGTAGGTAGGTAGGTACTCTAGATTATATTCTCGGTGTATTACGTAGGTAAGCAAGTCCGTAAGTAATTAAATAAATAATAATAATAATAATAAATATTTCCGGACTACTCACACAGCATCACCTATCCCCAAACTAAGCAGCTTGTACTATGGGTGTTAGGTGACTGATATACCTACCTACTACAGCACTTTTTTTTTTTTGTAAGTACATACATATGATACATAGAAAACACCCAGACCCGAAACCAGAAATTGTAAATCGTACAAAATCTGGTCCCCCGGCGGGAATCGAACCCGCAACCTCCTGCGCCTCAGGCGGACGTTCGCCCACCGAGCCACAGAGGTCGTCAAACTACTAAAGGTTATACTTATAATTATGTAATCTACTTCTAGGAAGAGAAGATGCAAACAAGTATTGTAGTAGGTAGGTATATGTATTGTGTTATATTAGTATATTATTATAGGTAAGCACTTACTAGTTTATTTTTCCCAATTTTCGGCAATTTTCCTTCATAAATTTTTTGCGTGCCCGGCGACTCATTTTCTTTTTCGGTCTCACCATTATTCACACTAATCTAATTAGGTTCGCACCAAAACTATTTTTCGCAAAACGAAACAAAACTTAGTATTTTTACGATTAAAAATGTGACGCAGTCAAGCACAGGTCCGTCCCGCTCGCAATGCCGTAGCCAACTGACAACAGACCGTCGAGCAGGATGACAAGATATGATTTTGTTGTGAGTGAGAAGCACAGAGCGATAGACGTGCTCCTTATTTTTAATCGACGTAAGCGCCAAAACTGTTATGTCTAATTACAAGTTATTTACACAACTAATCGAAAAATTAAAAAATCGAAAACCAAGATATTTTACTATGTTTCTCGACAAAACAAAAATCCAACAAAAAAATTAGGTGGTTCCTGAGATAAATAGCAAAATGTGTGCAAAACATGTATTTTTCAAAAAATAAAACTATCGAGAAAATTTTCACCAATCGTGTTTTCGTAAAATCAGAATCCAAGATAAAAGTTCGAATTATCATTTACCTAAATATGAAGGTGGTAGCTTTCACAGATTCTGAGATAAATAACGATATCTAACTATAAAATTACATATGGCACACTCTTAATTCACCACGCTGGCCAAGTGCGGGTTGGTGAATGTCACATGTCTCTTCAAACTCTTTTCAAGTTCTCAGAACATGCCGGTTTCCTCACGATGTTTGCCTTCACCGTTAAAGCACGTGTTTAAAGCGCACATAGATTTCTCAAGAAGAAAAATCCAGAGGTGCGTGGCGAGGTTTGAACCCACGACCTTCGGAATGAAAGTCGAGTGTCCTCCCACTTAGCCAACACGGCTTCTTATAATAAATGAATATAAGATATTTTGAAAAAGATGGCATCACGGGAAAGTCGGTATCTCGGGAAGAGTTGGTTAAATTTTTCAAAAGTCGGCATTAAAGGAATATATGCTAGATAAGCATTAATTTGACCACAATTTCACCTGATTTAAAGTGACGATGTGGTTTAAGATGGGGCGTGAAGACCGAGAAGGTAGAATATATATTTGATGTTTTGAAAGAGGTGGCATAGTAACGAAGGTCGGCTTTGATCACTACAACCCTGGAAGAGATCGCTCTTATGCGATAAGCCACCCCACCCACCAGACACCTTTTCTACTTCTTGCTCATATGTGATTTTAATAATTACCTATTACCACCGCCGTCCACAACCTTCATTAAAATTATTTCTATACAAAGGTTGTCTGGAAGAAATTGCTTTAAGCAATAAGACCGCCCATTACGCATGCTTGGTTAAATTATAGTTTTAATAATTTTGTATTTTTGTATAACATAATGGTGTGTGTAATGAAGAATTTTCTATTGTATTCTATTGTTTTCTTTTGGTGTAGTACAATAAAGTCTTTTTGTATTGTATTGTTTTTGTGTAAAGTAATGTAATACCTAGCGAGATTTCCTTACCTTCGCACTATCAACATGTGCGTTGGCGCACTGCCAAATACTCGTTGATATTACGACAAATATAACTAACATTATAGCAATACATGTTTACATTTGCTATGAGATTTCTTCAAATTGCTATTGGAAATTGAATATTAAATTTTTCATATTTATTAGTTAGTAAAACACATAGTGTTTTGTATTTTCGATATAGTTGTTATAGGATCGTAAAGTATTTCGACGTAATCTGCGATATAGCAATATAAGTAATTTATCGATTTTTATATATTTTTATTTTGTTTATAATATCTAATGTAGGTATATGTTGTATTTGGAAATCTCGGCTGCGTATGCATATTTATTTTATTGGCCTTGTAAAAAGTTGTCCGAACCATATGTATAATATTAAACTACGATTATAAATGCGAAAATAACTCTGTCAGTTCCTCTTTAAACTACAGAAACTATTTAAATAAAATTTGGTATACACAGATTTTCTAGACCCTGATAAAGGCATAGGCTACAGACATTTTTACCGTAAGAAAATCCATTATAATGCAGGTAACACCGCGGGGCACTATAAGTTTAATATAACTCTTTGTATTGCAACTGCTTGGCGCCGCCATGTTGGTTTTCTTCAGTAGTCCTTTAAACAGCCACAAGCCGCGTTACAAAGACGCACAAACGACAGCTACCTATGCTAAACAATTTTTTCCGAAGATGCAACCCGCCATGTGAACCGGCCCCAACTAGTACTGTTCGGTTTCGGTTGTGTGAAAACACTATAATAAATTAAATCTTAGGATGTTCTTTTATAGTAAATCTGACCAATATACCACTAATTTAAGTTATATTCAATTTGTATTCACTTTTATAACGGCGTTTTAATTAAGATGTGAAAAATCGTTATCGGTAACGTGCCGACTAAAAAAGTAATGAAGGTCAAAAGGTCAGAAATCAGTTTTTTTGAAATATCTCCCAACTGGCTCAGCGCTATTTTCTGAAAACGTTAATTTTACCGAAAAATCCATGTAGCACTTGTTTGGTACGACAAAAAACTTTTTACCGTTTATACCTCCGAGCAACAGGTCGCGAGATATGTAGAAAAAACTCATTAGGAACTACATTTTAATTATGTTTCAGCTTTTATTTGAGATTAATAAATTAAAACTTGTTTATATATATTTTTTTATCTTACTCGGTCTGCCTCCCACTTGCTGTAACGCCCAACAGGGTCCACATTGTGAAACATGCATACAAAATTCAAAAACTACGTCTTATATTTAAGTCAACCAATGTGTAAACAGTAATAAATGAATTGAGTATTGAGTAAAACCCTTTTTTTAATAATTTTATTAAACTCAATTCTTAACGTTGATATTGCAATCAGTTCTGAATTCTGGTTTCTTGAAAGACCTCCCTCGTTTGCATGTCACCCAGCACTCGTGGATTGGTCTCTGCTTGAAATCTAAGAAAAATCTAACGTTATTTTCGTGAAAATTATTATAATATTTAGTTGTAGTTGTATAAGGATTCATGTCAGCCGAGTCAAGTTGCAAATTAATTGGGTTTATGCGTTTATTATGATAAGTTATAATTGTTATACTATTATGTTGAAATGATTTATTAATTGTATGACACGACTGGAAATGTCTGAAGAACGAATTGAAAATATATACACATAGTATTGAAATTAATATCATATAACAGCAATTTTGACCATGTGGTTTGGATCGGCAAGCTCAGCTTACGGAGTCAACCAACGAGATCTTGATAAATAGGAAAAAGTCGCAAGCTTAATTTGTAGGCCGCTACCGACTGAAATCATTTGGAATCTATGGAGCTTTTAATACATTGACGGCCTACGGTTTATATGAATATGAATGCGGAAATTAATTGCCTTTCTTGCTGTCACAGTTGAACTCATGCATATCACAAGTGTCGATAAATGTCCTCATTTCGCCGCAGGAGTCGATTCCACACATCGGCACTTTATCGTGGACGCACAAGTCTGCCACTTTGCATTCCTCTTCATTCTGTAACAGATTACTTAATTAGGCCGCGTATTGACCTGACGCGGCAAAATATTATACAAAGACGCTCACGGTAGCCGCGCATGAGGGATATTATGCCGCCGTGTACCAAAACAAGGGTTTGGCGGTCGAACAATATTGCTCGACCGCAGCAAACCGTTGTTGTTGTCTCGATATCGAGTCAAGTCGCTAAATTAAAATATTCACATTTCTAAAATGGTGAAACAGTTAAGTTAGATAACAATAAATTACTAAAACGATGTAAACTGCTAATTAAAATCAAAGTTTAATAACAAGGAGTATAACTTACCTTCATAGATTCACTATGGCAATAAACTAAAGATAAATAAGGAAGTAGTGCTGAAAATAAAATTTTTAATTGAATACTTTCGTGATTTTTTTTAAATAAGTATGGGTTAAAAAGATTAACAAACTTTACCCAATATGATTAGCATAATACAGTCATAGTCAACTATTATAAAATGGTTGTTATTGACATTATACTAAAATGGCGTAGCAATCGCGCTTCAAAATAAGGCCGGCAAAAAATTCACAAGAAAATATTTTCCTCATAAAATATTATAACAGTTGCAATATTGCGTGGAAATTGAGTTGCAAAAATACGTTATCATTTATTTTATTAGATAAATAAAACTGTATGGGTTTGTATATGTTCATGTTGTATATTGGCAGAAGCGAAATAATCGCATTTGGAAAGGTTAGAATACTCGTATATAATTTGAATTTTATTTAGCTTTAGAAAGTAAACTAAAAATCAGATATTACATTATAAATAAAAAAAGTTGGCTGTAGAATACGGCTCTTTAGTGATAAGACCTCTCATTGTATCTCGTCTGTTTAAAATGTAAATATTTTTTAATAGAGGTTGCGGTGCAGAAATGTATTTAAATTACTCTATACATTATAAAGCTGAACAGTTTGTTTGAACGAGCTAATCTCAGGAACTATTGTCTCGATTTGAATAATTATTTCAGTGCCGGGTAGATGAAATGTATCTAGACGCCTTTCGCGTTACTATACAATACAATATTGTTTAATAAAACACCAGCAACAAGGAAAACATATCAGAGAAATGTACATAGTATAGAGTGGAACAATGAACGGCCTTATGACTAACAGCGATCTCTTCCAGGCAACTTTTGGATGGCGTTCAGAGTGTCCGCGCGTTTGCTCGTCTGCATAAGCGGGGGCGGGCGCGGGTAGCGGAATATAGCGAGGGTGATTTTATTCATCTTCTTCTTCTTCTATTTGATGGCGTCCGTGACTGATTCAATTCAATTCAATTTATTATAATTCGATTCTGCGCTTGAAGTGTTAGTTTGCCAGTGTCACGGTAAATTACATTAAGTGAAAAATATGTTACATAGTTGAATGCCATTTGAGAATACCTCTTGGTGACGAAAAATGGCGTTCAACTGAGTTACATTTTTTTCACTTTATAATTTTATTGAACTCGAAACTGGCAAATTTGTAGTATGGGTTGTTGTACATTTGCCACAAAGTAAATTCGTCACGAAAAAAAGTATGTGTAAGTTCGCCACACTTCTGTTTTTCTTATTTTTGGTTGTTGTAAGTTCGTCACATAGATTTTTCCGTAGAGACAGCAGAAAAATCAAACAATAAGTAGAATAGAACAAAATAAATGTTTTCACTCTCATAGATAGGGTTTAATAAAATTCCATATATTACGATAATATTTTTTAATGATCAGGAGAAATAAAATAAATCTATAATTAAATCACATTAATAAACACATTTTTGTATTTAAACTTATATCTAAATAAAATTCGAATTAAAAACGTAATAATTTAAGTATTTAAAGGATTATACCTTACTTCTACAAAAAAATCACAGTTAACAAATAGCTGATTTGCTCATAACACTTACAATTATAAAAATATCAAAATAATTGAATCACGGTAATTATCACATACTTTTTTTAATTTAACCTTAGATTTATGTAAAAATCACAGTGGCTGATTTGCCTACAAGTATATGGATTGATGGATTGATCGTTCACGTTACCTAATTTACATGTTTTTAAAATGCTGCATTACAGAAAGCTTTTTAATAACTTCCAGCCAGAGATATGTTATTATAATTGTCTGAAATTGTTTTTAATTCTTTGTCATATGCAATCGATAGACGCGTGTTCTCAAATTTAGGGGTATATAACATCTGAAATTCTTCAATTTCCAATCGTAATCAGGCTCTTTTTTTAGTGTATCAAGAAACTGAAGCATTCTATCTAACGCTTAATGCGCTTATGCCATGCTTCTGCCAGATTCATTGTTCTATGACGAACCCCGTGTACGTTCCACATAAGTTTTAAACTAGTGTTTTTTAACCACTGGCCCACAAAATAGTCAATATTTGCCTTTGATTCATTGCGAGCGCTAAACACTATTCACTTTACTTGCTAACCCTACTTTATGATGCACTTTACATACCTGTGACGAATTAACACATATTTTTTATGCATGTGACGAATTAACTTTCAATGTATGGAGTTTTCAAAAATGTGACGAATTAACTTTGTGGCAAATGTACAACAACCCGTCGCTTCAAGCGCAAAGTCCAATTACAAGAAACTGAAACTGAATGCCATTTTGGCTCGATCTGCTGTCTTTCAGTCTGATCCTAAATCTTGCTAAATATTTTTGATATATTTGCAGCAACATGAAATCTATGAGAATTTTCCGAAGTGCAACGTCGAACTGATATCTCTCAATGAATATATTTACAACACTCGATTAGAGCTGTAATAAAAATCGCTTCACGCACTGGCCCAGCACGAAGGGTATTTCAAGAAATGTAAAAGGTATTAAATAGTTAATAAATCAAAAGTAGCGTATTAAATTCGAGGTAGATCGTGAAACTTACCTACCGTGTAAAACTTTCAAATTAGCTTATCAAAACCCTTCATTCAATCAGAATTCGTCTATCAACTATAAATTATATTTGAAAGGGTATGGTTTCAGTAACAAGTCTTGATATTGGGCAAGTCATTTTTACAAAAAAAAATTCCTGCTTTATGTGTATAATATAGTGAAGTTACTTGAGAACGACTAACCTAATCCTAATAAAATTCAAATGGGTTCAAATTTTTACCTTTATATAAGAGGGTAGGTAGATCCCTTATGTGATTTTTGATTCTTATAATAGTTGTATAAAGATTATTGCCGTGCTTTGCAAGAGCGATATTTTGATTTAATTAATATAGCCACTGATTACATCTGTATATGTATTATGTAATCTGTGATATAGCATAAAAAAGTGGTTTCAATAAACTCAATAGATGGGAGTTAGCACCACATTGGTCTTCCGACAACTTCATTTCCTGCTTATTTATTATCTTTAAATAAATAAATATATCCCTTTACCAATTTATACATAGACTAGCTGTGCCCCGCGGTGTTACCCGCGTTATAATGGATTTTCCCGCGGAATGACTTTTTCCCGCGGTAAAAAGTAGCCTATGTTATTTTTCAGGCTCTAGAGATTTTGTGTACCAAATTTCATTTAAATCGGTTCAGTAGTTTTTACGTGAAAGAGTAACAAACATCCATACATCCATACTTACAAACTTTCGCCTTTACAATAGTAGTAGGATTTATTTTGTACTGTTGGATTTAGACTATGAAAACAGTAGGTACTAGTTAATAACAAAAAATTGATAAAAGTAGCAGTAAAGAAATCAACAGCCGAGGCTTAATAAGGTAGCGGATATCAAAATGAGTTGTTAGAAATATGTGTATGTTTGTAATTTAAATATTTCAGCCATTTTCTGATTTTTTGTTAAGTACTTAACATCTGTAATTAGAGACGGAATATGAAAATACATTAAGTAGTAGGTAAATTCTATTTCGGATCTATTTGGTTGAAAGTTATTTTATTAATTATTAGGTAGTCTCCAATTCCGAAGAATAAAAACCGTTCCTTGATTTTTGATAAAATCAAAGTCAAAACATTTATTTCCTTAGAAGCACAGCACAGGCCTACATGGACAGGTTAACTTAAAATGATTTAAACTTGTGTAGAAAGAATAAGACCTATCGCTTATCTTTTAGAAGCGAATGTGTTACGCGATTTTTAACCGACTTTCAACGAAAAAAGGAGGTTCTTAATTTGACAAGTATGTTTCTTTTCTACACAAATTTAAATTTAAAATAATAAAAACAATGATGATGTTAAAAGATAGCATTACCAGTTAATAGCAATATAGCATTATGAGGTTTAAATTAATATAGAAGTATAAAAATATAAAAGTATCAAGATTATTCTCGTAGTTTCCAATTAGCGTCAATATAAGAGCTCGCAATCCTCCCACCGAGTTCACTCCGCCTACGCCATGAAGCTTACCATCGGTAATTTGTTACATTCTCCTATTTTTTTACATTTTATTACTAGTTGTTCGTTTCAGAAACATATAACCGACAAACACATTTTTTTTTCTTTTTTTTCTTTTGTGATGAATTGATGATGCTGAAAAACCGTGTTGGCTAAGTGGA
This sequence comes from Gymnoscelis rufifasciata, assembly GCA_929108375.1. Taxonomy (NCBI): domain Eukaryota; kingdom Metazoa; phylum Arthropoda; class Insecta; order Lepidoptera; family Geometridae; genus Gymnoscelis; species Gymnoscelis rufifasciata. The sequence continues at coordinate 8,880,489 of OV815321.1, read as the reverse complement.
AGGACACTCGCCTTTCATTCCGAAGGTCGTGGGTTCAAACCCCGCCACGCACCTCTGGATTTTTCTTCTTGAGACATTCATGTGCGCTTTAAACACGTGCTTTAACGGTGAAGGTAAACATCGTTAGGAAACTGGCATGTTCTGAGAACTTTAAAGACTTTGAAGGACATGTGACATTCACCAACCCGCACTTGGCCAGCGTGGTGAATTAAGGCCTAATCTCTCTCGCCTAGAAAGAAGTCCCTGTGTCCCAGCAGTGTGAACGTTAATAGGGTGATGATGATGATAACGCTTGTCTATGAAGCGAGATTTACCATTCAATATATCTATTGAATCTCTTTGTTGTGTATTGAACCTCTTTGACAAGAATATTTTTTTTCAACTAATAACAATGTTTCGTATGCGTATAAGCATAATATTTTACTTTAACGGTATTTTACCTTATTCTAAGCTATTTATTTTTCAGCTTTAATTTTTGTGCTGGCCCCCCTGTTCATATTTGTTGTAGGGGAAAAGGACGCTGTTGACTATGCAGATGCAATGGAATATTCGGTAATATGTATTTTTTTATTTTATGATAGATAAGCCTTAATTTGACGACAATCTTACCTGATGTGATGTGACGATGTGGTCTAAGATGGGTTATATTATAATGTTTCGCATAATATCTAATTGACAATATAGAAAAAATATATTATAACAAAGAGTTTTTGGACTTAATGTACCCATTTCGTCATACCTGGTTTTTTGCCGTGTTAGGCACATTATGATAATTAATTTAATGAATAAGATATTTATAATTATGTGGTTACTTATAAACACACAAAAATAAACAATCTGTAGAATATATTCCAAATGAAAATAAAGTGATAAAACATGCCGATCATGAGTTTCATAAAATACACAGTATTGAAGCTTTCTTAGTATCGATAATGAAGGCAAAAAACTATTTTAACAGTAGGCATTACTAGGCATTTCAACTGTAAAATTGGATTACATACCATCATTGTCAAGAATAAAAGAAACTATGAATTTAATGTTAATATTCAATTTGTGTCAAAAAAATTAAGACGTAGCTTACTACATAAATTTAGAATATTAGTTCCTATAGGTTGAAACTAATATTCTACATTAATATAAAGTGATATACTCTACTCATAAATGGGGTTGATCACTTTGTAGAAACATAAAGGTTTATAATAAATTTAAAATTAGATCGGTACTTGAAGGTCGTCGAAATATAAGAAAACTCAAAAACCATTAATCAGATCATGGTATTATAATGCTATGATAATAATATATGATATTATAAGTTATTTATTCGTGTTTTTTATTTCACACTACTAGAGAAACAAAACACCGACAAGGCAAACGACAATATCAAACAGTGCGTTCTTGGAGTTTATCCACCAAAAACTGAAACAACACACCGAAAATCTAGAAAAAATAAGCAAGAAGCTTGATGTTAATGAAGAACTTAATAAAAAGATAGTAGAATTAATAAGTAATAATAGTAAAGTAGAAAAAGCAGACACACATGGGAAGATAAAAATTTACCCTGGTAGCCGGCGTTCAAACACTATTCCAACAAAAGAAGAAGATATACCTCTTATAAATTTAGGCAGAAGGATTATGAAATTTGGAAAGACGCTTAGAAGCGTACTGATGACAGATATCACTAAAGATTCAGTTCCTGAGGAAATTTTGGACATAGACGACATAGCCACAACGAGGAAAAGATAAAACTAACATTTTACTTAATATAAACGATGAACTACATTACATTAGTTTTTCTTTCAATTTAATTAAGGTATATACAAGTATATGATGTAATTAGATCTAATATTAATGAAATGAAGAACTATTAGGACATACATAAATATGAGCAACTATTATATGACCTTCTCCGTAGTATACGACGGTATCGCCTTTGGAATAAAAGTAGGTAGTTTAACTTTTTTTAATTATCATGGTTTTAAACAATATTATTACTTAAATCATACCATGATTTGACGGTTTATGAGTTTTATTATTCATTAAAATTTATTTATCAAATAAAATATTCATCTTATAAAATAAATAGTTACAAAAAAATAGTAAATATTTTTTTTGCATTTTGTAAAAATCGCTACACTTAGACGTAGATTTTGTGACTATAACAAAATTCACGCCTAAGTTTAGCGATTGATCAGCTATAATAGAGAAATAGGGATTGCCTTAGGTCGATTTTTTCTGATCCACTCTGCAGCTTGACGTGAATAAATATTTTTCGTCGGGGTTAAAATTATGACATCGATAGTGCTTTTTGACCCGCCTTGATGAAAACTGCCACATGCTTGAAATCAACAGCTATATAAAACACAGTTAGTATTTTGTGATATATTTTGATATTCATTCTACACTAAAAAGTGTGTCCGTTCAATTCCATTCAATCACAATTTTTCAATCGTATATCAAATATAAAATAACCTCAATTCACATTATTTTGAGAGGATAGGTTAAATGAAAACAACGATATAATAACTGGAGTTAGGGCCTGTTTCAATGGTTTAAGTATAGAGCAATATTGCTCAGTCACAAAGCGAGATAGCTCATGATATTTATCTAACAATTGTGTACAAAACCTGAGTAAATCAGGTTTTGTGAAACGAGCCCTTATTTAAGTCGAATGTTATATATTATGAATATGATTAAAATTATATTTAGATGCATAATTCTCAAGTCAACTAATCTGATTGCACACTTCAAGTTAAATTCTTGCAATTTATATTTTCTCTAAAATATTTTTCGAGGTAGAAAATGCCTTGGCATTAAGCTCACCTTTTGTACAACTCTGTATTTTCTTGTGCAAAAAGTATTTTTACTAATAGTAATAAATTAAACCGATAAATGTATAATGCACTCTAGGATATAAATTTACGCTCTAGTGAATAAGTTAACATTTTCTCAAAATATTTAGTACATACGACTAACTACATTTTGTAACTTTAATAGAATTAACAAGCTTTTTATCATTTTACAGATTTTCATCAACACCGTGCAAAATAATGAGAATAAATAAAGTTGTAAAATACTGTTTTAGATGTTATCCGACGCCTCCGACGAGATCACTTGGATTCGGGCAGGGTAACTCATCGTCATCCTTTACGTGTCTGAAAACTGAAGTTCAAGGTTATAAAAAATAAAAGTAGTAGCTATTCATCAACTATATTTGAATTGAACATTTTAATAAAAAACAATTATGAAATGAGTAATTTTAGACTTTATATAACACCATGTGACCCCAAACTTAAAATAGCTTGTAGTATATATTGTCAGTAAGTGGCCACCATACTACAAGACATACTATAAAGATGCACAATGCACACATAGGAAAGTAATAGGATGAAATTAACTTATAAATTAGTCACTTTCACCATCGAATTTTCTATGTCATTAGAACTTTAAAATACTTTTAAGGCTAGGTATTCCTGCAGGAGTAGGCAATTGCAGATGCAGCTTGGATAGATGTTGCTTAGTTCCACATTAACAGGCTCTAATAATTCTGGTTGACCAGGACTGATATGCTCATGTTATAATAGCTTCCCTAAATGACAAAATTTTTTTTATTGTAAATGTTAAACTCATAATAGTTACCTTTATATAAGAACTCCAAAATTGTAATAACTACAAAATTGTAATATCTAACTGATAAAGCTGTGTTGTTCTATTCGCTTCTCAACTCAGTATAAAACATTGAAGCGAACTGTCAAGACAATGTTATTTCCATGATATTTGTTATTTAAGCAATTTAGTTTTATTAATTTTAAGTTAACCTGTCGTATGTAGCCTATATGCTTCTAAGGAAATAAACGTTTTGACTTTGACTTTGATTTAGCGCTGTCTGCGAAATAGCGCGTGACTGATCGAGCCTGCCAAGCCGTCGGGCTCGTACATTTTTTAAGTATTTAAAAATATTAATGAAGAAAATCATTTTATCAAGTCAAACTCTGCGAATATGTTAAGAAATATTTAGTGCCTTTCATTACGTACAAAAATAAAAATATCAGTAGTTCAGTCATAATATCGAAAAAACATTACAAAGTGGGGTAACTTTGGGTTTTTTTCTATTGAGTGAAGTTCATTAGGTCTTGTAACTGAATGCGATTATTAATTTGACTAGATTAGATCTTTGAGTAATATATATATTTTTTTCAAATTTGTAAACACCATTTTCTTTGTCTCAGATGGTTTTAAAAATCATAAAAGCGCGGCCTGTGCTGGAATACCAAGCCTTAAAGTATTTTCGTCTCAAAACGTTGATTCACAATTTAATAATTATAAATATACATATATATATTTTAAGTACATTTAATTATCAAGGCTATGTTGTTCCTATAGCTATACCTAGACTTATCTAGAGTTTAGACTTTTTCACGTAAGACGTGCAGCATCATGTTATCGAAATAATTAATATATTATGATTGCTTATAATAAAAAATATTTATATGACAATATCTATGAAATATATGTATCACTATTATATTAAGTATATCAGAAATCTCGTACCTGTAGCACAAGCTTAGAGCTTACCACGGGGCTAGATGTTGTTGTGTGAATTGTCTGGAAATATTTATTTATTTATTTAAAAAGTTCTTCTTCAGAACACTCCGTAAAAAGTTTTATGGGGTCGTTCATAAAAAAAAAAAATTCACGTCGAATTAAAATCCACCTCCTTACTGCCGTTTTAATACAAATTCTTACCCATGTTATGCTCACAGGAGTATTCATACAAGTCGCATAGATCCAGGAACGTGCGAGCCTCGTTCACCGACTTTCCGCAGATTAGGACCGTATCGTGAAAGCAGACATATGCATGCTCACATATCTTCTTCAGTTCCGACTAAAACATAATTATAAAAAAAACAGCATTAATAACAACAAATATAACCCTTGCATTTGCATCATTGTGTTAAATAAAAACTTGTAAATCGTGCTGCGTCCTCTTGCAAAACGACAAACACAACTAAACAACAATAATGTATTGTGCTGATAACGGACAAGACGATAATGCTGATCCATCTGTTATTCAAGCATCTTCCATTTCCCTGTAGCCTAATCTCATATCTTCTGTACAAAGGTTGCCTGGTTGAGATCGTTTACAGCAATAAAGCCGCATACTCCGATGTCTTACTACTGTTAACTGTTTGTATTATTTTTGTGGTGCATAATAAAGAGCTATTCTGTCTATCGATCAGCGTTTTTCTGGTCCATCTCTTCCCACAGTTCTATTCTATCAACATTTTATTCAAAGGATTTTCTGAATTAAACCCGTACGAGTTAAACTTTGAGCTGCAACTCGTCAACTCGCCTGCCAAGGGTGCTGAGTATGGCAACGCCTTATTATAATGTTATTAAAAAGAACTAGTAGATAGACACTGTCTGCGCCAGTACGGCTGAAGAGAAAGAGAACAGAAGAGAGGAGATAGAAAAAAAAAATTAACTAATATTTACCACATATAATTTGTCTCCAAGAATATGACCGTCCACATTGATGATACAAGTAAACGTTACAAGGATCCATGATATACCGCGCAGCGTCATGTCTCCATGAGGACGAAATGACCAGATTGGATGGGCCACTCAATCGAGAAGTTTTGCAGTGATGTATTAAGGGATAGAACGATTTAGTTAGGTTGGTAATTCAGTAATACCAACCTAATATTTTTAGTATAAATTATTATTATTTTAGTAGGAACCTTTACCTACAACTTGTTTTTAACGCCTTGTCTATGATTTTGTCGGTGGATACATATTAATCATTATAAACTAGGATTAGAGGAACTTCTTCCATTTTACATCTTTACTTTTTCCATATTACCCCCGACATTAACCTTATATATCTATTCGTACCAACTTTTATGTCATGAAATACCTTTAATAATACATTTAATTAACATGTGGAATTCATTATTACCAGTAGTCAAAGTTCCCAATACAAGTAAGTCATATGATTCTGATTTAGCCGACTTTGTGGATCGGTTGAAGCTTTGTTAGCCATATCTATTCTTGTTTAAATAAAAAAAGTTACAATAAACTGACATTGCAATATTATATTTATAATACTCGTATCTATGGGTCTTTAGTTGTTTCATACCAAAAACCCATTTTGTTAATTACTATAAAAGTAAGGCTAATTGGTTAAAATTTTAGGTAGTGTTTTTAGTTATTTGCTTTAATTTAAGTCATTAACTATTATTTGTTAAGTTGTAAGGATAACCTTACATTTTGTTATAATATTTTAATGTAAGTTCATTAATGTTGTTGCAATTGATAGCGACAGTTTACAATGATAGTAAAAAAATACATTTTGATAAGAGTAAAATAAAATCTCCTTGAATGCGGTCCTGCTTTCCTTTTTAACCGTTTACCTGCGAATGTTTTGTGTCTGAAATTCAGCGAACTCAAATGTTTTGTGCTATTCAACAATAGGCAGCGCTGGAAATGCTCTGAACAATACTGTTTGTAATAAAAGCGCCTCTATTTGCAGAAGTGGTGATATTTCGATATTATGCCTGCCTGAATGTACCACAGGTATCAAGTTATGGGATTTTATTAAAAGTCTGTCAGGCAAAAAATCTAATATTTTAGTGAAAATAACGTGTCGGTCACTGAAGAATTGATTATGTCCGCTCGCTCAAAACGCTCAAAGCCCCGTTCAAACAGTTCACTCAAAGGTTTATAAAAATTAAGACCACGAAACAAAGTGACTTTTGATTTACATATGCAAAGTTGGTATACAATTGTTGTTGTGTTCATAATACCAGATACTAGTTGTGAAATCTAAGCGCATGATGGATATAAACAAATTTATAAATTATAATGAAAAAAAATGACATAGGAGCTCAAAATATAGGGTATTTTGAGCTTCTATGTCATTTTTTTCATTATAATTTATAATTTTGTTACCAAAATGACATCTATTTTGGTTTGGTTGTCTTGAAATAGTATCAGAAAATTTGAATGTAAGGTAGCTAGATACTTTTGACAGCTGATTAAAATTCTAAGTCCGGTAAGTAACATAACTGCAGTTATGTAATAATATAATAGAATGAAGACCCCATGATGACCACAAATATCTTATTAACCCCCGACCAAAAAAGAGGGGTGTTATAAGTTTGACGTGTCTGTCTGTCTGTCTGTGTGTCTGTCTGTCTGTCTGTGTCACCATAGCTCCCGAACGCATGGAACGATTTCAATTTAGTTTTTTTTGTATAAAAGGTGAGTCTTGCGCGAGTGTTCTTAGACATGTTTCATGAAAATCGGTTGGGCCGTTTAAAAGTTATGGGGGTGAGAGTGGGGAAGCAAAACCGAAAATCTGCAAATATACTAACTAGTGTGGGGTATCAAATGAAAACGCATCGCGTCCACATTACATAATATTATGTTGTTTTACATTTAAGGAAATTAAGGCATTGGAATCGGGGGTTTTTCTTAAATTTTAAATTTAGATTTTATTTTCATTATGAATACGCCATAAATGCGAGTTATTATCGTTCTTATTTAATTTTAGCGGCAGGGTTTGTTATTTAAAATAGAACTCATTTTATTCTCGGTCGTTATCAATGATACGCCTTTTAATTTTATAATACATCACATTTATTCAATAAAACAAACTCTTTAATTTTTTTTTAGCGTGCATTTATTTCTTCTATTTATATTCTATATTTATTTACATCTATGGATTATATGCCAAAATTATTTAACTTATTGAGATACAGTAATGACGGCCATATAGCCAGTCACGGACGCCATCTAATAAAAGAAGAAGAAGAGGGAGATACAGTAAAAACTCTCAAGACATTAGATTTATCGTCTATTGATCTACTATTAAAAAAACAACGGTAGGTACCCAGTTTACGTAGAGTTAGTAGTTATTTAATAACAATAATAAAGTAATGAGCAATTAATATATTCTGTAACATTTTTACTTTTAAGATTTTTTAGCTTTTGACAATATTATGCGAATAAATAATAAAAACGTGTACCAAACATGATTTGCCGATTTTATATCGGTACATGAAAGCTATAATTTTAAGTCCTTGCACTGTTGCATGTTATTATTATACTACGTATTATAATATGGTAAGAAATAATTTGACTTATAATGCTCAAGTTAACATGTAAAGAATTCTTTTTTGACCAAACTCATGTTTGTCAAGCTAAGTACTTCAAAAGTCAATCATGCAGTTCAATAAAAACCTGAGTCTCTTAGTCAGCTTTTAAATGCATAAAATGTAATCTATATAAAATAAATGCAATGGTTTAAGCTAGTCATCATAGTAGTTACTGGTAGGGCGACGAGACGCGGAGAGCAATGCCTTATCTTCCGGACATCCGGTTTGCCTGTAATCTGAAATAATGAATATAAAATTTACCTAATATATTACGATCGCCATCATTACATTAGTTTGAAGGACATGTGACATTCAACAACCCGCACTCGGCCAGCGTGGTGGGCCTAATCTCTCTCGCTCGGCTCGGCTCGGCGCAAACGGGCTATCGACTACAGCCATCTGTGGCGGTCACGCTCTACTGCTACATTTGTATAATTTTGTCAGTGTCAGAAGCGAGCGACCGCCACCGGTGTTCGGACGACCACCTCTTTTTATAGTTCGCTAAACGGGGTAGGTAAAGTAGTCCGATTTAAAATCTGACAGATCAGTGAGATCGTTTTGATCTCTAGGATATTTGAAACCCCTTATCACCGCAGCATTATCAGCAGTGCTCCTAATATTCATAATGACTACATAAAATTTATTGGTATACTGTGTAGTCCATCTGTTGGCCCGTAAAAAATTCTGGACACTTTGATTTAGAAATTTAATGCAAATTTACTACAAACTCCATGAAAGCGATACGCCACTTTAAGCTTCAATACACTAATAACGGACTAATATATTTTTTGAAGTCGTTAGTTTATGCTACATTACTAACTCCTTCTCCGGATGCAGTTGAAGTCGAACATATCGCAGAGATCCCTGAAGCCCATGATGTCTCCAGCATGGCTGATGCCGCAGACGGGAACACGGTCGTGGTTGCAAACTTTTGCCATGCTGCACCATTTTGGACCCATCTAGAATAAGAAAACATTTAAAAGATATTTAGTGCAAAGACACACAAAGATAATAAGGCACGAGAGATAATATGTACGCTCATATTTTCTGAACTACTACACCAAATTAAAGAAGTGGGTTGCGGGATTGGAATTAAAGGCACAGAATTTGGGAACGTGCCTTTATTTATAATTTGAATGTGTAATATTGTCAATAAACATTTTGTATTGTATTGTATTTACGGGACTCTTGAAGCCAACGAAGTCGTTACGCTACTTATTTACACTACTAGTACTGTTTTACATTCTGGACCGGAAGCTTTCGGATAGACGTAATCAGTCTCGTTACCCCTTTACGCGTTTTCTTTACGTTAATCAGATAGTATAATACTTTGTGACTTGTACGTTTGGCTATGAATCCGACCACGTCATCTATAGAGCAAGAACAGATTTTAGCTTCGAAAGAAAATCAAAAGAGATTGACATTACATTTTTTACCTTCCGTCCCATTTGGACGTCTTCGTTGTCTCTTTCTCGCGGCGGCCCGTGAGTCGCCACTGATATGACGGACACTATCAAAAATACTGGAAAATGAAAATGAAAAATGTTTATTCAGGGAACATGGTACAGAGAAATAGAAGCTATGAACGGTAATACACGGAGAAGTTATAAAAACTGTGTTGCGGGTATTAATGCCCTCCTCCATAAGCTAGATGACAATAGTTCCTAGACGGAAAAAAAAGGAAATTCTCACAAATTATTCTAAAAATCATTGTATTTTGCATCCATATTAATAAAGAAGCCAGAACAAAATGTAAGGCATATATAGGCTTACTGTGTGTTTTAGCCAATTTAGTTATAAAACCAGAAATAGCAGTTTTTAGGAATTCGGGGGCTAGTATTCAACATTGTTTTTTTTCTGTTTGAGAAAACGCCTCGTTGTAAATAATAGAAGCTATCATGATCTCTCGTTAGGATCTCAATTAGTTTATACTTTAATAAAATATTAAGTGAGATAGTAAGATTATTTTTGTATTTACCTGTCAAAGTTTTACTAAGCGCCATGTCCTCTAACCTCAACAGATACAACACAAATGATGCTTACCTTAACATAAGGAACTTATCAAAATTACCCTGTTGTTTATGATAGTGTTTTGTTTGGTAAACAGTCCTTTACACTGTGGTTTCTGTTTTGTAAACGTTTATAATGGCGGAACATGTTTACATTTCGACTTGGAGACCGATTTGAAATCTGGAAAATACGTTGTATGTAATATACTTGATGGAAATCATGTGTTATCTTTAGGTAATTAACAAGGATCTAAGAAGATATACTAAATTATACAAGCATTTTTTTATTGTAAATGTTATACTTATAATAGTTACTTATAATTATGAACTCCAAAATTGTAATAACTGAGAAAGTTGCGTTGTTCTATTCGCTTATCAACTCAGTTTAAAATACTATTTAGTTTTAAAATTTTAAGTTGACCTGCCCATGTGGCTCATGTGCTTCTAAGGAAATAAACGTTTTGACTTTGACTTTATAACGAAAGTCCTTATGAAATTGTTTTATAAAGTCCTATCTGCGCGCCCGCGGCTTTGCTTGCATAATAATACATTTTGACAAAAAGACGACACATAGGCACTTTCGACGGCAAAAAGTGACTTTAGCGCGCCGCGGTAAAAACCGCGGTAAGTTATATTAATGCAAATTTACATCTTAATCCATCCAGTAGTTTTCCGTGAAAGAGCAACAAATACACGTAAGCAAATCCCCACAAACTAACCAGTTTATAATATTAACTTGCAGAAAATCGGAAAATCACGGAAAATTTATCTCACTTTATTGTCAAAATATTTTTTTTCCATAATTTTTGTTGCCAGTGTGGGTTTTTCTAATTAGAATTTGGTAGAATAATTATTGACAATGACATCTGACATTGACAGTAGCAACTTGGCATAATAGATAATAAATAAATCCGAAACCAAAAGAGCTAAAACCTAGTGTGGCCTTTTTGTACCATGGACGTAAGTCGGCATAAAATTTGGTGGCACAAAAGTGCCAGAGGACGTTCAAGTGGTTAGTAGGGACAGTGTAGTGTATGCGGTAAAGCTGGTAGCTCAAACGTCATACGTCACTGTCTCGAGTGTCATGGATTGGCGGGAAAGTAACTGTCATGTCACTGGGAATGCAACACAGCGCCGAGGGCGAGCACGGAGGTCAAGTTGCAAGCTGATACGTGGACATTGCCGAGTTTAGTGTAAATTATAATTACTGGCGTGCAGAACGAGTATCGATCGTCCTCTACAGACAGGAAATAAATTACTAGTAGGGTGTTTTGAAATAATCACCTTTTTTATATTCACAGTTAAATTCCAGTAAGTCGCACTTATCGATAAACCGGCGTACCTCTCGATCTTCAGCATTTAATCCACAGACAAGTTTTTTGTCGTGTTGGCATACATGTGCCTTTACGCAAATGCTCTGTGATAGAAATAGTAATGGTTTTAGATACAGTTAATAGAAATCCAAGGTCACTGCTGGGACACAGGGACTACTCTTTTGACGAGAGAGATTAGGCCTTAAGCCACCGGCCAAGTGCCGGTTGGTGAATGTCACATGTATTTTAAACTCTTCAAAGCTCTCAGAACATGTCGGTTTTCTTACGATGTTTGCCTTCACCGTTAAAGCATATGTTCTAAGCGCACATACATTTTTCTAGATGAAACGTCCAAAGATGCGCGACGAGGTTTGAACCCACGACCTTCGGAATGAAAGTCGCGTGTGCTCCCACTTAGGCACGGCACTTTTTTTATTTTAGATGTATTTTTTAAATATTCTTGGTAATGTAACAACTAGTAGAAATGTTTAAAGTAGTAAAAAAATAGTTTTATACACTTCTTCCTTTAAAATACGGGTTGTTCTTTCTAAACCACTAAACAAGATCCAAACAGAATAAAAAAATTATAATACTATCACAGACCCTCCTCCTAATCCTAATATTTCAGATTTGCTCTAACAATCACCGACAATTGACTTAATTAAGCGATTTACGTATTGGTCTTTGAGTTTTATTTTCATTTACTTAAAAAAACGTATTTATTCTGAAAACAACATGGTTATTAAATTTTGTAGTACGTCAATCTCTGGTTTTTAACATAATTTTTTTATAAATATTTTACGTCCATATTTTTCAAATATTTCTTTTAACATTCACAAATTTACTTAAAAGGATTCTTATTATGAAGGTAGAAGTATATATACATACATACATATATATATATATATATATATATTTATATATATGTACCTGTTTCTTCTTCCCTTGACACAGAACTAAAACTGTAATAATCACACCCAGATGTAAAATACTGGAGATCATTATTTGTCGGGCATTCGCACAAAACTGTATTTGCAACTCTCGAACAACTCTCACATGAACAACTCTCGATCATTTTGTGTTCAGATTTCATTGGCCAGTGAGCCGTAAAAAGTAATGTTTATAGAGTAAATGTAAGGTAAAGTTCACATTATATATTCACATAAGTAGCTTTGCATAAATAAATAAATATTTCCTGACATTTCACACAACAACATCTAGGCCCCGTGGTAAGCTCTAAGCTTGTGTTACGGGTACTAGATATCTGATATACTTAATATAATAGTCATACATAATATAGATATTTTTTATTATACATATTAAACACCCAGACCAAGGAGATCGTGCTTGCAGAACATACAAACACTTTCACCTCGGCGGGAATCGAACCCTACCTCTTGCGCCGCAGGCGGACATATAACGGACGTATATAAGCAGTCAACTATAACAACTGAGAAGTGTATAATTCGTTGTGATGAGCTAATGAAAATCAACATCTTCTATAAAATACAAATTAATTGCAAAATGCGTAATAAATAATAAACTTCTCTTCGTAAACAGAGATAGTTTAGGTATTAATTCACTGGCAAAGTGCGGGTTGGTGTATGTTTCATTCTCAAACTTGTCTTCACCTTGCCTTAATAATAAAACTAGGTATTAAGGGGATAAGGTTGTACTGAATTGAACCTAATGTTCAGATAGAATCTCAATGTTCATTACATTTACAATGGCTGCTGTAATTTAAAAACAAGAATAGTCATTAATAGTCTTTTTTATGGTAGTTAAGCCTTTATTTGGCCACAATCTTACCTGACGATGTGGTCTAAAATGGAGCATGAAGACCTAGAAGGTAGATGGCTTCTCCGGGCCACATTACGAAACACGAAAAAATCGTTTAACGCACTGGCCCAGCCCGGAGGGTGGTGACAAGCCGCGGCCGAAGCCTACCACCAGAGACTGTTCTTAGCACCACCCGGAGGACACGTGAAAGGATTCAGAGGGTTCACAATTACGGACGTGAACAGACAAAACCTCCAAAATTATTTCCTCATTTATTGAAAATAAAATTATACGTCACAATAACAGCTGGTATTTAGTACTAACATAATTTCTACACTTACTGTGATTTATATTGATTTATTTACCCACACATAACTGCGTAACGTTTTCAGACAAAAAATCCGCGTTGCGGACCTTTAATTAATAATACATATATTTATATCTTATTTAGTGGATATTCCCTCCACTCGTACTAAGCGATTCTCATCCACCTTTATAATTCGCAAGTCAAAGATCTGGAATTCGCTCCCTGCTGCTGTATTTCCTAGTTACTACAACCTGAGTGTCTTCAAGGCAAGTGTGATTACCTTCTAGATCTATGTGTTCCATCTTCGTCCACATCGACACTTTCCATCAGGTGAGATTGTGAACAAACATAGCTCTATCTTCCTGCATAAAAAAAAACCCCTCTTACTTATAAAACATGTTATTAACGAACCTAGATGACATTAAATTAGAAAATTTGTTTTTTAAACTGGGTTAAAACCTCGTGATCTTTTTCAATATACTCGTATTTATCTTACCTGCCCCAGTACTACACCCGCTAAAATTCCAGGTATGTTTAATAACACGAGACAAGGGCCAAACACGTGCTCTTAATTAAAATAAACAACATTTGCCACAAGCTTTGAATCAAGCGGAATTATTCGTAATTTCATTAAGAACTTCCTCGTAATTTCTAACTCGCCCTTAAAATTTTAACGTGATCACGCCCTTACCAGAACATTACAATTTTGCAACAAAATAATAAAAAATATTGAAAGGAAGAATAACTTCACGTTACAACATGGATTTTTATATATCGATATGTATGTTTATATTTATATTAAAATATTTTTGAAGTGAAACTTCTATAGAATCGTTGTGATTTGAAACCGGATGAAACGGAAATGGAAATAAGATTGGCTTACCGGTCGGGTAAGCCAATCTTAAACGCTAACGAGGTTAAGCAACGCAAGCGCGACGCCAGTACTTGGATGGGTGACCGCCCGAACAAAATCTTTTTGCATAGTATTTTTTTTTGTTTTTTTTTTTTTATTCTTCTTATTCTTTTGTCGATTTACTGAAGTTTCACTTCTATCGTGTGTGAATCGCACACACATTTTTTTTTTATTTTTATTTTTGTATGACACATATGATTTTTTTTAGGTTTTCTCATAATATTGAGCATAATTTATGAATTGGAAGCAGCTGAGAGCCTTAGCAAAGTGAGTTATTCTTATCTTTCTGAAGATTACGATTTTATAGTCAACAGGAATGTGATGAAATGTATCTTTTCATTGGCGACGTTTTTCGATTAGCTAAAATTAGGGTTATGTTATATTCTACCCATGCCATCTCATCCCATTTCCCGAATCAACCTAAAATGTTATTCCAAACTTAACCTATGACATCAATCGTGTACAGTTTACTACTTACACTAAATCTTGTAACTGAACAAGCCGAACTGAAGGGTTCTTTCTCTTCCTGGTTTCTTAAAACCGAAGTAGTCGAATTACAGCACCCAGTTGTATAGCTCCTGCACGAATCGCACCTGACCTAGACCTCTTAAACCCTATTTGAACAAACCAACGAGCGCTGGGGTGCAACATTTCGTCGTACATTTGCGCGAGCGCTGGCGAAGCATGGACGAAATTTTCTGATAAATGCTCACTTGCATTGAACATTACGTCCAACAGAGCGAGCATTAAAAAAGGTTAGTAACATAGAGTTGCTTACAGGAATGCTTGTGCATGGAAGACCGGCCCAATAACGCTCGCGCCCCAGACACGACTCCTTTTAGACCTGTGCCTGAGTTGTTTTCTATTTATTTAATAGGGTATAATACACATGACTTAAAATAGATTGTGTCTATAGTTATGTAACCTTAATAGTACCTCTATAAAAACATACTCATATTTTGATAGTGAAACTTAATCATCAAAAAGTGGCTATTATATTCCGCCGTAAATTGTGGTGTCATAGTGCTTAGGTTTCGATGGTAATCTATCTATATAAATAAAAATGAATTGTTGTTCGTTAGTCTGATTAAAACTCGAGAACGGTTGAACGGATTTATCTTATCATAGTCTTGAAATGTTCGTGGAGGTCTAGGGAAGGTTTAAAAGGCGAGAAAAAATCGAATAATTGCCGGAAAAAAAATTGAATAAAAACCCATGCGAAGCCGGGGCGGGCCACTAGTTAATAATATATATTAAAATGACTTGACATTTCAGGCGACTTAAACAGTGACGTCAGGCTACACGAGCTCGAGGCAACGAAATGTTCAATTCAGAAAGTAACTGAAAGTTTGATAAAATCTGGTTATTTTAGGCGCCAGTTACTTTGCTTTGTATTCTCTGTATGATATATATATTTTTGGTAATGTAATAACCAGTAGGATTAAAAGCAATGAAAAAACGTGCATATTCCCTATTGTCAGTATTAACATTAAAAAAAATACTTTCTATATAACAATCTAGCATAATCCATTAACAGACAGCCATTAGAAGTTTGATCTTAGGTAAAGTGCATAAAGTCCGGAATATTTTATTTTTAAACTGAGTTTCCGTTTATTGTTGATTAAACTTGAAAATATTAACGTAAAGCTCCTTAGAACTTATTTTAGAATGACAAATATTTACCATGGCTTGCTCGAACCAAAACCAATATCATAAAACTTTGTTAATTGCTCAAGAGTTTAGGTTTGTTGAAGAGATTTTGTGTTAAGATTTTAATTAACGTAGCCTATAATAATAGACTTGAGGTATTAACCATCATTACCAGGGATTTAATAATTTTATAATGTTTTTTTAGTAAGATAATACATATAGTCTTGTCGACATCCTCGTGATATTTATATGACCATCAAAACAACTGGCAGCAAATGGGATTCTTGTTTGTCGCCAGTGGGAATAACGATACGTTTGGTACACGAATTAATAAAGTTCCTACCTAGTACTTAATACAAAAATTAAATACCGCAAAGTTGTAAAGCTTCGATAGTGTTATCTTATATTAGTATTTAAGTGCACAATGCACATAATTTATATTGAACTGAAAGTGTTAATTTAGTTTTTTTTTTAATTAAACATTTCATGCCTTTTTGTATTTTCATATTAGGTTCTAAAATGTATATAAACAATCGTGGCGCTCTTCCGGTTCTACGAGATATTTGTTAAAACTAAAGTATTTCATCCAAAACATTGAAATATAACTACTTTTTAGAAATGTTACAAAGCAAAAACGTGTATTCACGACAATCGGGAAAAGTGCGGTGAAGACGGGCGCAGGGAATTGCGCAGGTTCCTCGACTCTTGCGACATCCTGGAATACAATTGTCTCTATGACAGAGGTAAGTTATTTATATCATTATGAAAATATAAAGAAGTTTATAAGATAAAAAAATCAAATTACTTCATAATGATGCGACTACATAAGCGGCTTACGTATTCGTGTCAAAAATCGCTTTGACACGAATATAATATTCCATACACATCGGTGTACAGCCGCGTACATCGGTGCATCAAGTATTCGGGCGAAAACAATGTTTGGCGTGGGCGTGTCTACACTAACGTCACTTGAGAACCTTACACGACTTACGCGACACAAATTTTGTCCGCTAATCAAGATCAAGAGAAGAACATCGCAATTACCACGATGACGTTTTAAATCTATTATATAAAATTCTACTGTCACGGGGTGCGTAATCGAACTCCTCCAAAACGGCTTGACCGATTCTCATGAAATTTTGTGAGCATATTCAGTAGGTCTGAGAATCGGCCAACATCTATTTTTCATTCAAAAAAAAAAAAAAAATTTTTCAAAACAACGTTTGCTGGGGTCAGCTAGTAGTATAATTTAATTTTAATTTTTTTATAATTTTACTTCTTTAAGAATTTACCGTAAATCTTATAATTTCAGATTTCGTAAAAACTTCTATGAGTAAGTGCGGCCATCTCAAATCTGTTTATGATACAGATATTAAAAATAAAAATACAAACGGAGATGAAAATCCTCCTAAATTTCAACTTAAAGGTGTAGTTCAGTCTGAAATTAAAGATCCTAACGGCAATAATGATGCAAACGAAAATGAGGTTCCCTACGATAATTTCGATCCAAACGAAAACAATGAACCAAACCTATATGAAGTTTTAAACGAATTCTCAATCGGATTAGATGGTGAACTTCGATCTAAAAAAAAGGTCCTCAAGTCACTCAGAGATAACAAAAATGTTGGAGGAAAAATAAGTGATAAACAAAGAAAAAATACCAGAGCTAAAGGAGGTAGAAGGTTAAATGTAAAAAATACGAAAGAACCAATTGAAATATCTAGGGTTCCCATTGAAGTTGTAAGCCTTGTGAAACCAAAAACCGAGAAAGTTTAATTTTGTAGCCGATCTTAATAATAAAGCAGATTCTGATTATGGACAGTATAATTGGCGATGCAAAGATTCTAACTAGCGCATCTAGTGTCAAATTGTGAAGCTGTCTAAGAACGATACTTTGACAGTTTTCGTTACAATTAACGTCAGGGAAAAACATAATTTTTAAGTACAAATCAGATATAAACGAACAAAGTGTCGTTCTTAGACAGTTTCTAAATTTCGCCGCTAGAGGCGTGCGGATAATCTTTGCATAGCCAATAGACTTTTATTTGAGTGCTATACATGTTTAAGGTTAAGGTTTGTAAAGATGGTAAACATATTTAATAGTAAGATTTTTTGATTTGTTGAAAAAAATTCCTTATAGTGCTGTAAATGCAATTATATCATGAGAGACAGCCTTAAATTATCATTATCATGTTTAATTTTGATAAGATACCTTGAGAGGTATAAATTAAAGTAAAACCTATGTCATTTAGTGTTATTTAGTAAATATAAAATAATTTATTAATTATCACTAATAAATCGATGGTGATTTTATTTTGCTTTTTCAATTTCTTCCAGGGGTGAAAAATGTTATTAATTCATAAGGCTAAACATGACCTAGAGATCTTTGATTTAACAGATGACTAAAACATTAAGAAAAACTTTGAACAGAATTGTTAAAAAAGTGTTGAAAAAGTGTTAGCGATCCTGAACACGATGCCGCCATGGCGTCGACGCCGTACCGCTCCTCTGTGCACACGGGCTGCGCAAATCCCGCCGCCCTGGAGCCACCAAGCCGCCAACGCGCCCCCGCCGCTTTTCCCTCCGCTTCGCTGCATTCGCTGCTTATTTAGCTATTCCTTACTCGCAATTTTACTTGTAATGTTCGACGTATAGTGGATCGGTTAAAGGCGCGGCAACGGCAAGAGCTTCTATAAATCCAAATTTAAAATTTAAGAAAACCCCCGATTCCAATGCCCTTATTTCCTTAAAAGTTAAACACCATAATATTTTGTCATGTGCACGTGAGGCGCTTTCATTTGATACCCCACTCGAGTATATTTGCAGAATTTCGGTTTTCCTTCTCCACTCTAACCCCCAAAACTTTAACACGGCACAACCGATTTTGATGAAACATGTCTAAGAACACTCGCGCCAGGCTCACCTTTCATACAAAAAAACAAATTATTAAATTGAAATCGCTCCATCCGTTCGGGAGCTATGATGTCCCAGACAGACACACAGACAGACAGACAGACACGTCAAACTTATAACACCCCTCTTTTTTGTCGGGGGTAAAAAAATAGGTTTATTCATATTATGATAAGGTCATAAATAATAAGGTCAAACAAAAAATGTAAGTTGCCACAGATTCTGTCTGTTTCTGATAGTTAGTGGTTTGGTGGTAAGGTTAGGTTAGGTTAGCTCGGGTGTTTTATGTGGGTGCTTGTGTTGTCACCTACACAGACAATACTGCAGTTCTCTAATATGGAAAAAAATGGTTGAAAGGATCTGTAGAGTTGAAATAATGTATAAGACTGCTATTAACAAAAAATATACCTAAACTAGGAACTACCCGCAAGAAGACAAGTCCGTAATAGAACGAGGCGTTTCCGGAAGTACAGCCAGCGTCCGGTTTTGAATAAATACTGGTGCTGGAGAGGAGAGAGCGAGGTGTGCCGGGGTGGCAACAGGAAGATATGCGCGAGAGATCGGCATTTGAACAAGATGGGCATCTTTGAAGACCAATGTGAAGTTTTTCAGTTCAATTGTGATTATCGTGTTGGTAAGATAAACCTAATGGCTAGATATTAAAAGAGTTTAAGAATTTTATCGATATAACTATTTGTAATCTATGTGCTTTAACGGTAAAGGCAAAGATCGTGTGAAAACCGGCATGTTCTGATACTTCTGAGAACTTTGAACAGTTTGATATTCACCAACCAGCATTTGTGAGCATGGTGAATTAAGTCCTAATCTCTCTCGTCAAGAGAAAAGTCCCTGTGTCGTAGCAGGGGAACGAAAATAGGGGCGCTTTTGCTTAAGCTTACGTGTAATAATCAAGGTTCAAGACAAACATATCTTAATATATATAAATCTCGTGTCACAATGTTTGTCCTCAATGGACTCCTAAACCACTTAACCAATTATAATAAAATTCACACACGATGTGCAGTTCGATTCAACTTGAGAGATAGGATAGTTTAAATCTCAAATTATAGTCGCAAAAATCGAATAATTGCCGAAAAAAAAATTTTTAATAAAAACCATATTATGTACCATTTATTGATCAGTGTGATTATAATAATTAAATCATTGTAGCTTCCCTATAAAGTTCCTCAAAAGTTATTTATTTTTCCCAATGGTAATATTTTAATATATGGTTATGTCTCTTTCAGATTTCATGGTAACGCATTCAGATTATTGTAAAACGCACTGAAGTTTATATTAAATTGCGAAACAATATGATTTTCGTTTATTGTTTCTACGATAAAAACCTCTATTATATAACATAATAATCATGTTTTGTAAAAAGTTTTACAGTATTGGTAAGAAATGAATAGTGAAAAATAATAATTCATTAATTAATTTTGTTATTTAATTTTATTTTTAAGAATAAAATTTTATCTTTATTAATTTATTTCATATGTATAAATATATTAATAAGTGTAATTGATTTGTAAGTCGTGCTAATTAATAGAATAAATAATAAATAAAAAAAATCTAACTCTTATTATTACCTATGCTCTAATTTTACAGTGTTAATAAATGTTGTCTGCTTTATCTACTGTACAAAAATAACAAAGGTAAATACGAGTATTGTTTGTTATTAGATTTTCACAAAATAATTGTCATACATACAGTTGTTACAAAATGCCATTCATATATGTAAGTGTGTCATTATTTATTTAGAAAATATTTGTACTAAATTACTTGTCGATTGACAATTGTCGGCCTGGCGAAATGGGGCCTTAAGAAAACTAGCAACACTGTGCGATGTAAGACTTTTCTCAATGTTTCTATATATATAGGCCACTCAAATATTGTGTATGCATGGGTTTTTGGGACCCTGAGCGTCCTTGAACACTGTAATAATAATATATACATAGTAATATTTGTAAATACGGATGTTAGTGTATTTATGTAGGTTCATTATATAATCTATTGATTTTGGGGTAAACCAAAAGCCCTAAATCTACATAATATATTTTTAATTTCTTTTTTCTTCTGGCTTTCAGGAGTCTGATGACCAAAAAGTGGATACTTACTGCAAAATGTATAATAATTGTGAAGATAAAGGAAAAGGCCCAAAAGTATGTGGCTTTGATGCGAAAGTAAACGCACTTGCCATTTTCGATAGCATTTGTACATTATATAAGGCTAATTGCAAAATAGCTGGAGGTAAGAACCAATTAAAATTATTCAATTGTTTGGTAAATATAAAATGTTGTTAGGTATATTAAAATAAATATAAGGCGGTATTTAAAACGGCGGTTCGATTCCCGCCGTGGGTCTGAGTGTTTTCTATGTTTCATACGTATGCATTTACAAAAATAATAACTGTTTAGAGGTAATTTGGGGTTAGGTGATGCTGCGTAATAATTAAAAAAAACAACGCGTGAACGCCGTTTATGGCGTTGCCGTGTTTTATGGATTTTCCGTGGGAACATCGTGTTTTAGCGCGGTAAAAATAGATTATAGCGTTCCGCGATAGGCTACTATGTGTATATAATAGGCTATCTAACATTAAATTATAATCTGTCAAATCGGAACAGTAACTTTAAAGAAAAAAATATTTTGAGTTGAATCAAACAAACTCTTTATATTTATAATATTAGTAAAGATATAATCTAAAATAAGTAGTAATCCATTAATCATTCCGTAAGGCTTGACTTACCAAGTCAGGCCTTAATATGAAAAAACTACCATGTATCTATTTATCTACATAAATAATTAATTTATATATTTTATAACTTAATTAATTATATGTATTTATCATACCGTTTTATGAACCTCAGTATTTAGAACAACCATGCAATTTTTAAAATTGTTTACGATTTTTTTAGTGTACGAACAAGTCGATATGATTGTGTGTGACATAAAGCAAAATTATCAGACCTCATTCAAAGATGAGTTAGAATTCGTCAGAATTGTAAGACCAACAGCATCAATGACACCGGAAGAACTTGATGATACTTTGAGAATTGGAAATAGCACTCATACTAATAATACCCTCATTATTAGTGGTGGAAATACTACTAATACTTCTAGTATTAGTATACTAGAGCCACATAAGATAACAAATGTAAGACAAGGATTAAATGTAACAGGTATAATCGGGAAAGCAGATACTATAAAAGTTAATAAGAAAAATAATAAAATAGTTATACCACCTGAAAGAGCTGGTAAGAAGGTTCCAGAATTAATGGATCTGCTTTCACTTTTTAACCCTAAATAACATTTTTGACCAGTAAGTAAACGAGTTTATGAGTTAATGATTTTATCATCATGTAATGTAATATTTATATTTATTTATCTAGGTAACTACGCGCATTTATTTCATAAATTAGATAATATATTCAACCATAGTCTCCATAATAATGGTTAGAGGCACTTTTATAAGATTTTATAAAACAAAAACAGTTAACTATATTTATACAAAACTGTTTGGTTAAGCTTCTACGAATTCAAAATAAAATCAAATAAGAAAAATAATAAAATACACACTACTACTAAACACTACTTTGTTTGATTTCATAGTTAAAAAGTTTAATAAAATTATCGTATTTGCTACTTCAAAACAACACAAAGACACAAAGCCTTTGTATGCTGATCCCGCCATCTAGTTTCTTAGGTTTAAAGTTTCACATTGTGGTTCTAGCCCCGAACGCTCTACTGGACTTTCGAAACGTAAGAAAGCAAGACTTAAACGACGTTGAGTGTGGTGCTCAACCCGCTAGATGGCAGTGCACGTTTCAAAAGCCGTGTTGGCTAAGAAAAGCCGTGTTGGCTAAGAAAAGCCGTGTTGGCTAAGTGGGAGGACACTCGACTTTCATTCCGAAGGTCGTGGGTTCAAACCTCGCCACGCACCTCTGGATTTTTCTTGAGAAATCTATGTGCGCTTTAAACACGTGCTTTAACGGTGAAGGCAAACATCGTGAGGAAACCGGCATGTTCTGAGAACTATAAACAGTTTGAAGGACTTGTGACATTCACCAACCCGCACTTGGCCAGCGTGGTGAATTAAGGCCTAATCTCTCTCGTCAAGAGAGAAGTCCCTGTGTCCCAGCAGTGGGAACGTTAATAGGGTGATGATGATGAATTAATATAGAAAATGTTCCAATTGCACGGGACGTCCACGGGACACGGGGGCAATATTTTCATGACGATGCCGGCCCCAGTTAAACTAAGTAATAAATTAAATATTTTCCAAAAAAGTAGCTTGTTTTTTTTGTTACAATTATAATTGTATACATAGATAACAAGTATAAATGCTATCTATGTAGAGATAAGATGCGCTCACATTTTTTTTTATGAATTTAAGCGGTGAATTATAATGGGACTGTAAACAGTAAAGTTTAGACCTCACAAAAAAACATACAAACTCTATCATTATATATATTTTTCATACGTGTAAGTGAAATGTTTACAACATAGTTTGGAAAAGCAATCCATGGAAATCGTCACGCAAAGCGTCGAACGGTCAACTTTTTTTTTTTTTTTTTTTTTTTTTTTTTTTATTATTGATAAGCCTTCATTTGACCACAATCTCACCTGATGCAAAGTGACGATGTGGTCTAAGATGGAGCATGAAGACCTAGAAGGTAGATGGCTTCTCCGGGCCACATTACGAAACACGAAAAAATCGCTTCACGCACTGGCCCAGCCCGGAGGGTGGTGACGAGCCGCGGCCGAAGCCTCCCACCAGAGACTGTTCTTAGCACCACCCGGAGGTCACGTGTAAGGAGGACTACATGATGAATGAACGATTTGGCTTGAGCTGCTAGTCTATTGTGCCTATGGTGTACACAAGCTGTTTCCAAATAAACTAACTGAAATATATTTGAGAGGAGTTTGGTCGATTTATCGAAATATCACAAAAATTTACACATGAGGTGAATCCATTGATTTTATCGTACGCTAAACACAAGCCTTTGTCTTAAGGGGTTAGATTGTAAAGCATTAATATAAACAAAAACAAATAATATATATACAAGTGGATATTATGTTAAACTATGGAACAAGATATTGAATGACAGTTGCATGTATAAAAGGAGGAGGCTTTTTTTGGAGGTTGTGTCTGTTCACGTCCGTAAGTGGTAACCCTCTGAATCCTTACACGTGACCTCCGGGTGGTGCTAAGAACAGTCTCTGGTGGGAGGCTTCGGCCGCGGCTTGTCACCATCCTCCGGGCTGGGCCAGTGCGTGAAGCGATTTTTTCGTGTTTCGTAATGTGGCCCGGAGAAGCCATCTTCCTTCTAAGTTTTCATGCCCCATCTTAGACCACATCGTCACTTTACATCAGGTGAGATTGTGGTCAAATTAATTTTTCAGTGCGAGGCCATGGTCCACCCGCTCTGTCCAACTAGTAGGACTAGGACCACAGCACCTCCACTGCTCCGCACTTTTTTATAAATTTTATATATAAACATTTTTAAACTCATTAACCATTGCTCTTGATGATTGGAAAATAGAAGTGAAATTCGAGTTGTTTACTAGAATGATCTTGATGATTGGCAAATAGAAGTGAAATTCGCGAATGTGATTTCAAGTGAAATTGTCACTTTATTGCTCCACAGATGCGATAAGATAGCCCGCCCACGCGTGCCCTTTCCCACGGCCTTTGTCTTACCACCGTTTAGTCTTACCTAAGTATTATCTTACGGGAAATGAGTAGACACACAAATAAAACAGTTAAATTAAACCACTTGTAATTTGTCTGTTATTAGAATGGCAAGTAAACTCGACATTTTATCTGTAAAGTGGATTCAATCATGAAGCAAGCGCGAAAATTCATCATCATCATATAGAGGACTAAAGCAATTTACTGTTATTTAATTTCAAGCACGTATATAAAAGCACATAATTAAGGTATACAATCACCGTTCATCAGAATTAAAATAGATAAATGGTTATATCTAATATTAAATTAAAAAGAGGCTTGCAACCTGCAACCATTATAATTTAAACGAATATTTTGAAAATAAAGAATTTAAGTAGTAAAATTATAGGACTCATTTATATTATTTATATTATATAAATAAAAATGAATTGTTGTTCGTTAGTTTGATTAAAACTCGAGAACGGCTGAACGGATTTATCTTAGCATAGTTTTGAAATGTTCGTGGAGGTTTAGGGAAGGTTTAAAAGGCGAGAAAAAATCGAATAATTGCCGGGAAAAAAAATTGAATAAAAACCCGTGCGAAGCCGGGGCGGGCCACTAGTAATGTATAATAATGTCTAATCTGTTAGGTTTTTAGTAGGTACCTGTACTATAGTTTTTATTAATAATGTAAGATGGAAATGGACACAGTTGTTGGTACCTATGTTAGCACACAATTTTTACAATTAAATATTCTTATTCTTATTTAAGCCCATACTCCGGATCTTTGTATCTCTATATCTTAGCATTTTTTTTATTAAATTTATAAAGCAAAAATTAGGTGTTCAGTAATTTTGGGCTTTACAGACGGACTAAACAGAATTTTTTATGAAGTCATTATTTCAGCCTATTTCAGCTGTATGCTGGAACATAGCTTCTCATTTTCTCATTCCTATTTTCAGTTGTTTCGGTTAGAAGCGACAAGATACAATAGTGAAATACAATAGTGGGCAACGTATTCAAAAGAAACAGTGATATTAGTGATTTTTTAGTGAAGTGTATGTATTTATTTTTATTTAAAATTGCGGATAATGTTGTATTTGAATAAATCTGAAATTAATGATGTCCCGAATGCTAGATAATAATTAATTATAATGTTTAAAGTGTTCTCATTAAGTGAATTTTGTAAATTCTTTTGAGATTAATAAACGTTCTTAAACCTGAAGATTCAAGATTCTTTATTGATAACATAAGTTACAGGTCAGGTTTGTATAAAGGTATGTGCCTAAAATTTACATACATATTCTGAATTATACAATATACATAGCTTTTTTTTATTAAAAAAACAAATAAAGTGAAATAAGTCATACAATGTTATAAATTTATAATAATTGTTATTTAAAAATAGATTATATTACATTAATAAATTATTTTTATTATAATAAAAAATCATCATAGCGATAGAAACATTGCTCAATAAGCCATTTCTTAAGTAAGCGACCTGGACCCACCATAAACTCATGCTATTTACCAAGATCCATCAACTTTCAAGAAGTTGCGGATTCGCGGTCTTTGTTCAAGAAGCTTTCGGCCCTAACGTCCACGTGTTCTACGTTCTGCCACTCAGTATAGCTATGCCCCTCGTCTTCTACGTATTTAGTTTGATCTTGCATCAATGCTTTGAACATCGCTATTGGTCAATTTTATTTAGTTTAACTAACAACACGTCTTGGCTCTGCATATGTAGAAATTAAACATATAAACCTGCATCTTCAACCGATCTATTTATTGTTGAAAAGTATAAAACTGAAGTTTAGATAAATTTAAAAGATAAAGGTGAATAGACTGAAGAAGCGACTTCATAGATCAATAGGTACTTATTTTTAAAGCACCAATAACTAATATCCACCGATACGTGCACATGCAATTTCATGATTAAGGTGCGGTTACCGGCTTTTCTTTGTGTAAACAAAGGCATAAAGCTTATTAAGCTCCATAAAGACCTCTTGAATAAACATAGGTAGTAACGACAAGTCGCAAACTCGTTAATTATTATAATCTCGCCGCCGTATGCCGTCCGTCGCCGCGTTACTGTTAAACGGAATACTAAGTGGATTATCAAAGTGGCCTGCCTTTATTCGTGTAATCGAATTGACTCGATATTGAAAACAATCGACGGGGTAATGCACGACTCTATTTTTATTTAGGGATGGGTGTTGTTGTTGATGAAGTTGATAGTTATCGATGATTTTGTTAAATTGTTGTTGTCATATATTTTGGGTGAAAAATAATATGAAACCTTTTTTATGGAATATTTATCTAAATTCTATGATAATTAAATACTCCTATTCAAATTTTTTTATCCCCAAATAACTTGCCCGTGGGATTTATAAAAAGCTTCAGCAAATTTATGGTGAAGTCCATAATAAACAAATTAATTGTTTATTAGTATTTTGTATGCATGATTGTAATGTAATAAAATAACTTTCGAACAATTGATTAAACTTGATGAAATTAAGAATGTATGTCAATAGATTTTTTAAATTTGTTGGTCAATGTAATCCGGAATTTTGGAATATTAACAAGTTGGTGAAAGATTATACTTACCTCCGCCCAATCCCATTTAAGTGTTTTGACGGAGGCAAGGAGGTTATATAGATATACAATTTTATTCCCTCTGTCTTTGGTAATAAAAAGCTTATAGAGTACGCGTCAGATACAAGTCAATCATTACAAAAGATTCACGTTGCTGTTCACGAGTTTTATGTTTTAGGCGAACAACAATTGCTATCAATTAATAACGCATATGGCCTTGGCCAAACTTATGCGTCAGCAAGGCGGGAAGCGACTGCGACGCGGCAGAATCTGCTACGCGGGAACTCTTTTTCTGAAAACATCACGCCTTGGGGTCGCGTAGGTGCGCAAAGGGCCACAGTAATTAAGCATGAATAGCGTCCACCACGCGTTTTGCAGAAGCTAGGATAGGAACGAACATGTTTGGTCGAAGACTAAAATCCAAAATTCTCAACTCCCAGCACAGATATCGATAAAATCCCATCACTAAATATTAATATACACGCACGATTGTGATGTTTTGCCACGTGTGTGCCCCACGATCGCCGTCCACCCTGAATTTCATATCAGTCCACTTTTACCCTTTAACAATAACAACCATTTCTAATTGGTCGTGCACGTGCTTTCTACGGTTACGGAATTTAAACAAGTTTTTTTAAAGGGTTGTAGCGATGTAATCAAGGTGAGCGGTCTATTTCAAATGATAGTGCTGGATTTATTAGTTTTGATTTGTAAGCTTATAAAGGAAAAAGTTATTCTTTTTAACC
The DNA here is from genome assembly GCA_929108375.1 of Gymnoscelis rufifasciata. NCBI lineage: Eukaryota > Metazoa > Arthropoda > Insecta > Lepidoptera > Geometridae > Gymnoscelis > Gymnoscelis rufifasciata. Next base: position 8,852,440 of record OV815321.1, on the reverse strand, counting down.
GATTAGAAATTTGAAAATTTGAACCGGCCTCCAAATTAGTCTCGTTTAAATTTCATAAAAATCATTACAGTGGTTTTCGAGTATTTATTTTATAGCGATCATTAAAGATATTTTAAATAAAAACTTTTGATTTTTATTTGTTAAAATTTACTTATCGTTCGTCAAATATCATACGTACACTAACCTAAGCATTTTGCCGTTTTTCTCTAGATCATCGATCAAAGCTCACAAAAATTATCATACATACACAAAAATTTGCAGTGAAGAGATAACTGGTAATGAAGATCATTGAGAACCATCGCTTCGCTCACGCTGAGTCCAGTCTTTTGTCGGATTTCAAACCGAATGTTCGTGTGAACTATAACATTGAAATACTGTTGCCACTGATCCTACAAAAAATCAAAATGGGCAGAGTAGGTAAGACACGACTCCGTCAGAACACAGTGCTACCCAAACATTACCAAGGTACGAGTATCAGCAGTAATTAAATTTTTATTCAAAACTAGTGGCCCGCCCCGGCTTCGCACGGGTTTTTATTAAAAAAAAATCCCAGAAGTTATTAGATTTTTTTCTCGCCTTTTGAACCTTCCCTAGACCTCCACGAACATTTCAAGACTATGATAAGATAAATCCGTTCAGCCGTTCTCGAGTTTTAATCAGACTTAACGAACAACAATTCATTTTTATTTATATATAGATAGATAACGACATTAAATAAACCACGCAAAGTCATTTTTCCGTCAACTGTTTCGTTGGGCTGTAAAATATCAAACATCTAAGCCAACTCAATTAAAAGATACATATATGTTTATGCCAAATTTTCAATTCGAAAGGAATTAAATACCTACAGGGTGCTTCCAGCCATCCTAAAACCTTTGAGGAATATCTAAAATAGTTCTTAAAGCGCCACATAACTGAAAGTAACAAAATTAAAAAAAAGGTGAGTGTCAGTAAATCGACAAAAGAATGAGATGAATAAAAAAATACTGTGCAAAAAGATTTTGTTCGGGCGGTCACCCATCCAAGTACTGGCGTTCCGGAAAGTTGCTTAACCTTGTTGGGGTTAAGATTGGCTTACCTGACGTATTTCCGTTGCATCCGGTCTGAAATCACAACGATTCTAAAGAAGTTTCAGTGTTATTCCAAACTCAACCTATGACATTAATTATTTTATATAAAAAAATACAGCAAACCGACATCAATCAATTTAATAAAATGGTAATGACAGGAAGAGTACACATTTATCGTATCTAGGAAAATAGTGCACTTATTATAGCGAAAGCAGTCTTACCTGGTTGTATGGGTTGTATGGCACCCGCGTTTATATTTCCCTTTTTAACTGGAATCCAGGATGTTAGAGTGCATGAATATTTATCGCCATATTGTCGGTTTTGCCGTAAACCGCATTTTAATGGATTTTTATCGACATGATGCTTTATACACAAGTCTTTACTTTTTGCCTATATGAAATTAGTATTTAGATATTTGAGAAAAAGTATATTTTTTGACTTTTTACACAAGTCCATACTTTTTGCCTATATGAAATTAGATATAGATATTTGAGAAAAAGTATATTTTTTGACTATTTGCAATCTTTTTTGCACTTGACCCCGGTGGTCAACCCTGCATTTTTTACATGTTACTATGCGATCACCTCATCACTCAGCAAAAATGGCAAGGTTAGCATGTCGTTTAGTATAGTCCTCTATAAAAAAAAATTGAATTCGCCGTGAAAGAGATAAGTCGCCGAATACATCTCAGATGGGCAGCGTTCCTGGATGGAATTTCCTGAATTCCACCTTTTCGTCAAAAATACTCAGTCTCTATAGATCTCTTCAACCGATGCGATACGGATCCGAAACGTAGTTTGTAGTGCGTTGCGGGGTTTGAACCCACTACCTTCGGAATGAAAGCCGAGTGTGCTCCCACTTAGCCAACACGGCTTTTTATTTCTACTTATAATTTGAATTCGTATTATGTATAATCCAGTATAGTAAGAAACAAGAAATAATGACAGTGAATTATTTCATGACGCATCAAATGAATTGAGATTGGAGTGTGGCATTTGTTTTTTTGCAGAATCCCGAACAGGATGAAACAATAATGGCATAAACCTCGAATAATCCATGAAAACATCCTCCTTTGATGAAGTCGGTTTAAAACTCATTCACATGTTCACACGTGAATCACTTGGAGATAACTGTGGCAATAAAATACAGTTTTTTTTTTGCGTCCAAAAACATTAAATTAGAAAACCAGTAATCGTTCTCCAATAAATACATCAAACATCTACGTGCGGGGTGATAACTTACCATTTTTATGAGCAACGTTGTTTATTATTTATTTATTCTGCAACTGCAGCGAAATTTAGTGGTTTTCTGACTTTGACCAAAATGCACTCGTTCGGGAAATTCCAGATATATCTTCTTTAAGGCGTTTTAAAATATCACAAGCTGTAATAATATTGGAATTCTAAATAGGTACAAAACATTCACGGCTCATAAGTTTCCCGAAACTTCGATCCAAATTTGTAAGCGCCATGTCTGTTAGGTATTTGTCCCCCTTTTAAATTTGTACAAACATTGGTCTTACTGCGAACGTTTGCCCAATATATTTTTGAATATAGGATAACAAGGCGAATATAAGTTACTTTTGAGGCAGTTTTTTTTATCAAATTAACATATTTTATTGGTTTAGCAAATGGTCGCAAAAGAGGAAGGTTATTGTGTCCTAGTGCCTCGCAGTGTTTCCCAATTTTCTGTTTATAGTTATTCTGCTATTAGACGCAGAAAAATCTAAGAAATCAAAAAGCGCTTCAGCCACTTTTAATCAATGGTCGCTACAGCCGTTCTCGAGCTACTAAACTATAACTACTTAACTTTATAAGGTAATTTAAAAGTCAACTTTGTTTTTATAAAGACGAGCTAGTCCGTTCCAAATTTGCTCGGATTGAGATTGCGTGGGGAGCTTAATTTGCTTGATGCCGTTTTGGCTAAGTGGAAACACACATCTATATTTTTTCTTCTTGAAAACGTATGTGCTCTTAAAAACGCTTGCTTTAACAGTGAAGGCAAAACATCGTGAGGAAACCGGAATGATCCATCGTAACGGTCTGAGAAATTTGAAGATTTTTAAGGACATGTGACATTCACCATCCAGCACTTGGCCAGCGTGGTGAATAAGGCCTAATCTCTCTCGTCAAAAGAGAAGTTGCTGTGTCCCAGCAGTGGGAACGTAAATAGAGGAGTGTTATTGGCGTGGATGAGATATCGTGATAGGAGTGGCTTGTCTACATATAATATTATTTCCCACGCTAGTCAGTGTAATATAATTAATATGTGCTTCTAACAAATGGCAGTGATGCGAGATGTGGCTTGCATACATAGACTAATGAATTAGTAGCAAAAAGCTGAGTGGATCGGCTGTGCTTTTATCAAATGAACACAAAAAGGAGGATAAGTTATATCCTGGTTTATTTTTATAAATGGTTATTTTTATAAATTACTAACAATTGCTTTTTTGAACAAAAGTAGCTTTAAAAATATATACATTTCGTGCGGAAAGCCCTTGGATTCTATGTTTTACTTTTAAGGGCAAATAATATAAAAATAAATGTATCATTTAATTCAAAATAAGTGATCTACGAAAAAGTTACTCAAAATGTCCGGCCTCTTCACAAATACAAAAATGTACTTCCTTTTGTACTGAGGACTTGGATTCATAATTTTATCATTATATTCACCTTGGAACGACTGCGACGATGATGCTATACATAAACCTCACTCAGAGGTTTCCAGTTATGTCGGTCAGAAGTTCACATCTATCATGAACTTATTTGATTATATTTGAATTAATTTTAATTAAGGTTAATAAAAAAACTCTAAAAAACTAAATTTGGTAAGTATAAAAATTACGTAAAAAAATTCTAAATCGCATGTTAAATATATGCATTTTTTCCCCTTTATTTGAATTTGAGAATAGTAATAATCAAAAGATAAAGATTGGTTAATGTAATAATTTTACTCTCTAATGTGGGAAACGTTTTTGGTGCTTTCTGTCATTTCTATTCAGTTCAGTTTCTTGTAATTGGACTTTGCGCTTGAAGCGACAATTCGCCAGTGTCGAGTTAAATAAAATTTATAAAGTGAAAAAAAAATTACTCAGTTGAACGCCATTTTGCGTCTCGCCTTGATCATTTCTATTCGAGTACGTAAATATACTATAACTTTGATGGAACCGCAGTCTTTGTATCCCTACGAGAAATGAGTGTTAGCGATAAAAAATATTTTTGTTATTTTAGCATTTTTCTAACTGATTAACTCTTGTCCAAAATCAGCAGTTCAGAATATCCCTTAAAAAAATGATATTCTCTTAATATAAATTGTTTAATGATATTAAACAATTTTAATGAAATAAATGAGTGGTGGGTTAAGTCGTCATGAGTAAAATATGGAACAACCCATGTAAGGTGGTTCATAATAAAAAAAACAATTGATTCTACAGTATTTACGAGACAGCGTAATTTTTTTTATTTTGGTTTATATATGTACAAAAAATATTAAACTATTTTTGTCGGTAATCTTAAGATACGGGTATCTGATAAATAGTGCTGAGTTAAATAAGATTTAGAAGCACGTCTAACCGAGCATCAATAATGCATTATACAAATGTACCAGCAAGCAGGTGGACGTCGTTGCCATAACAATTGATACAAGTTTTACTGGGGCTTTTTGTACGTAAGTTTCGAGAGAACAGCGTTTTGAGGGTTCAGTAGATAAATTGCAAAAAAGAAAAACCCTTATGGACTCGTCATTTCTGTGTCTGTATGACACAGTCACTTCTTTTCCGAAACTATAAGAACTATGCTGTTGAATTGACTTGGTAAGTAGATGTATTTTAATAATTAAAATTTTTACACGAAAATAGAAAAAAAACAATCAATTTTAGGGTTCCTCATACTTACTAATGAAACTCAAAAATATTTTTCATATAACTGTAACGTATATATCTACGGATAATTGTCTTCAGAAATTAAATTACGATACTAAAAATTTTTTTTTCATAGCTATTCAGTTTGCGCTTTTGTCATTTCCAAAGTGGTAAATGTGTATAAGTTTAAAGTAATGTACTATTAATTTTGTAGTTCGCGTTCATATGTTTTATTTATGCTTTTATGTTATTGTCGTATGTTTAGTTTTCTTTATTAATTCCTTAAAAAGACTGTAAAATTAAGCGGCAGATGAAAAAAAAGTACTCGCTTGCGGGAAAAAAATGCGAAAAGTAAATTAGCTCCAAAGTATTACAGCGTTTGGGAAACTCATCTAACAAATCTATCTTTAAAACTCTTCTTATTCTTTTTATTCTAATTATTTATTCACGAAATTCATACAATTTTATGACTTGTTCCACAACATATCGGAATAAGGCTTACCCTGATTGACAATCGAAGCGCCACCATCGTAAGTAGACCCCCCGTTCCTCTCCGAAGCTTCGACTCTCACACTCAGGAAAACTAGCTGCTTGCCACCACGGAGCTTTTCCTAGAATGGCCTGCTGGAACAACTATTAACATCGATAGTTGCTTCCTAATGATAATACAGATGTTAGGGTTGGGAAAATTCAATGCAGAATCTACTTAATATATTATTGCAATATAAAAATAATAATTGGTAGATTCACATTCACATACAATAAAAACACAAACCAAACACAATGTATTAGATATAAAAAAACATTATAATAAAAAAACTTATAGACTCATAAAAAAAACAAGAAAGTTAAAACAAGTAGGAATAGCTATCGTGTCCAGAAAAGGTCCCTTTTAGCTTAAATATAATGTCATATTTTTTTAACAAGTTGGTAGGATATTAATTCGTGTCTGAACCAGGAATCAGGAACAAGCCATTCTATCTTCAAATTCTTTAATGAAGCTTAAAATTGTTTAAATAAATAAAAAATACAACATTTAATTAAAAAATGTCTTTAATTTTTTATCAACAAATAAGGCACTATGCTTCGTGGCATAGCTGTGTATTTTGAGTATTGTTTGTTGAGAATTTACTTGTCTTCATGTCCCATCTTAGACCACATCGTTAATTTACACCAGGTGAGATTGTGGTCAAATGAAGGCATATCGAGCATAAAAAAAAAGAAAAGCTTTGCCGTGCTCGCAAAAAAACAGTATATAAATATTTTTACGTTTTTACCTACTTATTGAAAAAATTAGATAAGTTACCAAATTTTCATAGTCCTAAAGCAATAAAAACATCCCTATCAGAATTAGATATTTAAATATAATTCGTGAAACTTATGCAGTTGTATTTGCAGTTAATGTGTGCCATTAGATGTATTCACACATTTTAATCGTGTGTTTGTATGTATGCGCTGGCGCTGTTTTAGTTTGCATCCCTTGATCCTCATTAGTACCGTTGATGCTTGTTGTATTGCTACAAACTTTGAGAACTTAATTCTTGGTTGTAACAATAATTAATAATAGTTTATTTTTTAGATATTTTTTGTCATCATTTTGATTATCGCTTTGATTATCGATTTTATTATCAGTTTGATCATAAGGATCTTTTAGGTTTCCACTGCTTGGGGGCTCTCTTGTGACGAGAGAGATTAAGTAAATATTTACCAACTAAGTACGGATTGGTAAATGTTACATATCCTTGAAACTCTTTAAAGTTCTCAGAACATGCCGCTTCTCTCACGAAATTTGCCTTCAATGCTAAAGTACGTATTTAATGCAAACTGTTAGGCCTAGACTTTATAAAAGTAGGTACATTTGCCAAAATGTTTGAACCCCTTTATAATCTCTGGAAAATGAGGTTTAAGAGTTTGAACATCGTGTCACGTGAATTTATGGATTACGTATTTTAATAATACGGGATGGAAAATATCAATTGGCTATGGCAGTTTTTTTTGCGCTAGCTAAGGCTAGCGCATTTTAATGAGGATAACATTTATTTTTTTAATTGCATTAATTAAAAAATTAAAAGATATAAGTGGGAATATTATAATGCAGCTCTGTTTCGTCTCATTTTGATGAAACATTTAAAATAAATCCTAGCTTTTTAATTAATTGCTATTTTATTTTATTGGTAAGATTACTGTTAAGATTAAATAATACCGTAAGAAAAAAGATATCGATAATCTTTGATTATAGATTTGTTTATTTTCAAAAGATTTAATTTCGATTTACAGTAGTTTCCCTCCAGAGTCCATCGATGTTTTCCAGGTAGGTATATTTATTCCGAATTAATTCAAAATAAAAATTAACTTGTCAGATAAAAATAAAATCAACTAAAAGCACCATAAGTGTGTGGCACTGCACCGGTGTGATACTGTTACGTAATTAAACTTACATAATGTTATTTACATTTTCTGATGATGCGAGTAGTCTACGGGAATCCATGACGTCAGGAGCTTAGGTATTTCTTAGGACAATGACCTTGAATAAATTAGGTTTCTTTTGAAAATATGAAATTTTAAAGTAAAATTTCAATTCCTTGTAGACTCTGCGCTTGAAGCGTCAGTTAGTGTCAAGTTAAATAAAATTATAAGAGAAAAAGATGTTCTTCAGTTGAACGCCATTTTGAGTCTCCTGAATGAATTTCGTCATCTACGCTCTGAACATCCCTTTCAGAGCTGTATGTATTTATATTCCATTGATGTATTCAATATAATTCGCAATAAGAATCACAATTTAAAAAAAAATGATAAATGTAAACGTAATTATTTAGGTCACATCTCCGAGCAGACTTTTATATAGCCGATTTCTTAGCAATATCTAGATCTTATGTGGCTAAAGTACCCAATTCTAGCGACAAACCTGCGATCGCTAGATGCACACGTTAGGGTACCATTAATATAATTGTACTGAATATTGGAGAATATTGGAAAAGCCGTGTTGGCTAAAGTGGGAGGACACTCGACTTTCATTCCGAAGGTCGTCGGTTCAAACCCCGCCACGCACCTCTGGATTTTTCTTCTTGAGAAATTTATGTGTGCTTTAAACACGTGCTTTAACGGTGAAGGCAAACATCGTGAGGAAACCGGCATGTTCTGAGAACTTTAAAAGAGTTTGAAGGGCATGTGACATTCACCAACCCGCACTTGGCCAGCGTGGTGAATTAACGCCTAATCTCTCTCGTCAAGAGAGAAGTCCCTGTGTCCCAGCAGTGGGAACGTTAATAGGGTGATGATGATGATGATGAATATTGGAGGGGGCTTGGCTTTGGGAAGGTCACGTTTAAGGTCCAGTTACCGTCTTATTTCTTCTTCGAACTCATAAACCCTATCTAACCTTATATCTTGTATATCCAATATCTAGAGGAATAGTCAAAACAATGTATCAAAAAAAAAAGAAAGAAAATCATAGAATAAACTTATAAAAAGGAAACTGAAAAACCAATTGTGGATCCTTTGTTTTCGACTTCACTGCAACATCTTCCCCGTGGTCTCGAGTCTGCTAAAAGTGTACCCAATGCACCTGGGTGAATAAACCCTGGTGAATTAAGTATACCGCCCCGTACGTTACGGATAGTTGACATCTGATACAGGTTAGTAGCTAGCTATTTAATACAAACGACTGAATTATGTTACTATATGTTTTCACATGGGTGAAATAAGCATAAGTCCTGAAAAAGTGTGGTCAAGTGGCGAGAGCCCAATAGTGGGTGAAATCAGGCAGTTCAGTTCAGTTTCTTGTAATTGGTCTCTGCGCTTGAAGCGCCAATTTCCCAGTGTCGAGTTAAGTAAAATTATGATTATGAAACAATCATTATGTGTAAAATTTTAAACTATCAGAATAAAGCATTAGCTTGTAGATTTTTAACAACTCAAAATTGCCGCAAAGTATTTATGCCATTTAATGTTTGAGTATACAATGAACCAATTTCTCAAACTTTAACCCAATTCTCCGTTTTTGTTTGCTTCTTAATGTAATACAAACTTGCAGCTAATTAAGTTTAAACATTTTGTTTTTTTTTGTATTCTAGGTTTGCATTTCAAGCCTTCATTTGACCACAATCTCACCCGATATAACCTCTTCGTCGTTCAATGATTTAGCCTGTCATGATTTTTTTGACTTTTGACTTCTTACACATAATTAACCCTTGACTTGACCCAGGCAAAATGGCGTTCAACTTATTAACATCTTTTACAATTTATAATTTTATTTAACTCGACACTGGCAAATTGTTGTTCGTATTGACTTCAAGCGCTGAGTCCAATTACAAAAAACTGAACTGAACTGACTTGACCCGTTGCTTCACTTATTGTTAGTGTAACTTAAAACGGAAGCGATTGTACAGACGATAGGTATAGGTTGGTCCGAAAAAAAAGGAAACTTTGGTTCATTTAAAATAGGCAAGTATAGTATTATTTTATTATGCGAGTAGACAGGAAGAAAACAATTAAAGCCAGTTTGTAAAATTCTTAATTTTATTTATTGCATTAGATTTATCTTACATTACAAACGAACCTTAAATTACGAAATTATTTACATTACGTTTAATTAAACCTATATTTACATAAAATAAAACTATTCCTTTGGAATGCAATGCATTTTATATTTGGACGGAATTGTTTTCCCATAATATCTACTATAATAATAATTATAACTAATATCTTAAAAAAATACTGTAAATTCTTATAATTGAGCTTCGGAGCAAGCTCACTAACAACTTATAAATGCATGTAGTAGGAAGAAATTTTCACAACACTTCAGTTCCTATAAAACGAATCCACATAAATATACATATACAACAATACATATTTCTACAAGATTTTTACTATCTATCTAAGTACCTATTTATTTTAATTTACATCGACCTCAACGACTCAAAAATTTAACGTGCATATTTTTTATTTAGTTTCGAACAAACCTTCAATTTAAAAAAAAATAATTCTACGTTTTTAGGCCGTATGTTACTGATAAAATACCTTTAAAATACTTAAAAGCACCAAACTATGTCATCTCCTCAGATCTTAGTCTGAAGGCAGGTATAATATTGGACTTACACTTTATTTGCACAAAGTAGAATTGTGTACAAAAAGGTGGGCTTAATGCCTAGGCATTCTCTACCTGCCAACCTGTAATGGTTTTAGAATCAACATTTTTTGGTCGTGGACCTATTGGAATTCTTCATTGCCAATTTCCCAATGTGTTGTACGCGCCAGCAATGATAAGTTCAGGAAAATAAAATATGGATGTTAACTGATCCTACATGGATACACACGCGACGGACCCGCGTTTTTTGAATAAATTTGATGTGACAGTGTGAGACTATGAGTGTTATTTAGCGGGTTAGTGGGAGGAGTAATGACATTGGAACGGATGACGTGTTTAAAAAAGGAGGAAGTAGAAATCACGTTGTGCCAACTCTGATAAAAAGGTTAACAATAAACTATTGAGTTTTCACAAATATCCGAGGCGCATTTTTGCTTTGTTTTTCCCACAAGACCATCATCATTTTTTCGTCACATGACTTTTAAATCCATTCTCATTATATCTCCATTCCTATATTATTAACCTAAATACTACTTCACATACCGCTGACATCCAAACCGAAGACTTAGTCTTATAAAACAGGCTTGTTGCAATTATAACACTTCTTAAACGACTTTAATTATAAATATCTCTTATCACTATAGTAATTCAAGCTTCTACTAAGTAACCATGGCTCTTTCTCCTGGTGGTAAAGGCAACATGTATGTGAAACGCTGGTTATAGTCAGGTATCTTCAAGGTGGTGTCGGACCACGGTGGACTGGGGTTCCATCGGTCGATGCCGTCTGCATCCTCCGGACCTAGCCGCATGCGCTTTGCACTGGGGTATTCTATAGCTGTAAACATAGTTTAAAATTTAATATTTGACAGGTGATTATTTTTGGACTCAAATCGTGATAAACACGACTGATTATATTCTAATTCTATTTAGTAACTAAGAATTAATTATTTATTTATTACGTTCATACTTTTATTTTTTGCAAGTTAGAGAGTTTTTAAGTAATATGGCATGGCAACATTTGTTACTTAGTTTTTGTGTGTTTTGTAAAATTTTATATGTTTACTCAAAAGGAAAATAAAACTGTCTTTTTTTTCTTCACATCTAATTTAATATAAACTAGTTACTTAAATTATTATCGCATTTCAAGTGGTTTAAAATGCTAGTGTTAGATTCGTTTAGTCATGGTGTCTTAGGTGGGCCATATACGGACTACTCGAGCGTAACCTAGTGATCCCGACACGGACCGCTCTTGCAGTCACAGCTTCTAACAGCCCGTGTATGGCGGGCCTTAGTAATTGTTGATGACATTTTTTGACATGACATGACGTGTTAACAGTTCAGAAATATTTTTAAAAGTGTGACTTACTTTCAACAGCCGTGCTGGTACAAGGCTCTTGCACATGATAGTTGACTCGAGGATACTGTTCATAGTACTCCCTCTTGCCATAAGGGTACATGTACATGCTGCTGTTGACGACCACTTCAGCGGGCGCTTCGTAGTGGTGTGGAGATCTACAAATAAAGCTTTACTAGGTTGGAAATATTTATATCGGGTAGTTACCCCCTAGACCAGTTGGTCTAGGTCTATTTCTTCCATACTTCATAAATATTCTTTTGTTTTTTTTTACATAAAAAGTCAAAAACCTTCGATGTGCTGATGTGATCTGATAGATATTATCTGATCTGATATTCAGTTCAGTTTCTTGTATTTGGACTTTGCGCTTAAAGCGACAATTTGCCAGTGTCGAGTTAAATAAAATTATAAAGTGAAAAAGATGTTACTCAGTTGAACGCCATTTTGCGCCATAATCGATCTGATATTACCTAAACATATTTTAAAAAATAAAGTCCCTCTACGCTTCTGTCTGTCTTTATACACAAAATCTATAAAAAGGATCGGAACGGAAATTAGCAGTTTTGAGGAATAAGTAGAGTGATTCAATAATAAGGTTGGTTTAATTTTATGTATAATTGATGTATAATTTGTGTATGTTTGCAAATTAATTGAATTATAATGATAACTGTTGAAGTAGTCGGGAAAAATTAAGCATTTATTTCGTTATTTTTGTTTATGTATGGCTAAACTACAATAACAGAGTTAGCTAGTCCAAAAATAAAATAAAACAATGGTATATTATATTCATAATATACAAAATTAAAACTAAAATGCGAAAACTTGGAAACCCTTTCAAGATTTCACGTTTTCAATTTTTTTAGTAAAACATATTTTTAAAGATTGATAACAGATTTGAATAAATGTTGTAAAAGTACAAATATATTCGGATTCAGAAAGATGTAAAAAACATAACAACACGACCTTGCGAGTATGTTCAAAACAATTTACTGATAATTGTGTGAAGTGTATGTTAATGACATGTTAATGACATACAATTTGTTGCCTTCTGATTTGTCAATTGATACTACAAAAATATAGTCTTCGTGATTTGAAATATGAAAGACTAACGTATGAATTAAATCTGGATATATCTGGTTTTGATATTTTATACTATTATAACGGTTTTAGATTTAAGGATAAGGTTACCTTACTGTTGTGAATTAGTAGAAAAATTGTCAAAGGGATCTGCACTTCTAATAAAAAAATTATTCAATCAAACTGCACAATGAGTGGGTAATTGCTAAAATTCGATCAAAGCGCTTTTTAAGGGTCGCGGGTCATTTTCATACAAATAAAGTTGTAGACGCTATCGCGTCGCAGTCACTTCCCGTGTTGCTGACGCGTAGCTTTGGCGAATCCATAAGTACCCAATCTGTCTACTTTCTTTCATTTTATACACAATATTCTCACCTTTCCTCACTGACAGTAGAGCCAGGCGAATGGGTAGAATAATCCACCGCCCTCTCGTAAGTTCTCTCACACCCGAACTCGTCCTTCTGCACGTACGGGACATGGTAGCTGTATTCCACTTCCTGGTCTACGTAGTATTCCTGCTAAAAATAACACAAATATAACGATAAATTCAAAGTTTACTTAAATAATTTGTTAATTTTGTCAGAGCCGCTGTTCACTGCGCATTGATAAATATTTTGAGGTTACTATCGTCTGTAAACAAAATGTAAGCAAGTCGTGATTGTATATTATGACTACTTTGAATAATGAATTGTTTTGATCATATTTGTATCGCTCGAACCTGCTTTATTAAATCTCGATTGTATACATATAATCAGCTTCAGAAACTGTTTTTTTAAATAAAATCAAGTATAAGATGGTTGTACCTGGTAATCCTGGTACTGTTCTCGTCTGAAGAACTTCTGGCAGCGAGGATCCAGGATTCCGCAGGGCTGGTTCTGGTAGCCGTAGTACTGGTACAGCCACGAGTTGGCCAGCATTATCTGGGCGTCTTCCTCACTGATGGGAAATAAGGGTTGTTTTAGATGTTTTTATTTGTATTTACATATAAGAACATACCGGTACACTTGGTAACTTAAAATACATAGTAAAAATTACAAATCTTATCTTAGAGCTACTGATTATGGATAAACAGACCGTTAATTCCAAAGGTCGTAGATTCAAATCACGGCAAGCACCTCAGGATTTTCTTTCTTGAAAAAAATATGGGCCCTTTAAAACACGTGCTATAACGGTGAAGGCAAAACATCATAAGGAAACCGGCAAGTTCTGATAACTTTAGAGAACATACTTTCATTGTTAGATAGCCTATGTATATATCTAGATAAATAGCCTTCCTAGGAAGGCTATAGGCTACTTTTACCGTTAAAATACTTCGATTCCGCGGAAATATCCATAAGAATATCCATGGATATTACTGACGACATTTCTTTTAAAAATAAATAAATATTTCCGGATTTTGTTGGTCTAGTACCCGTAACACAAGCTTAGAGTCTACCACGGGGCTAGATGTTGTAAAATTTTCCAATAACTTACCTAAGCACTTGATTGGTTGCTACGATGAACTGCCTAGGCGCATCGGTGGCGTCCTTCACTTGCAGCACCATGTGGATCCAAATGAACTGGCCGGTTCTCTGCTGAAGCTTCACGAGTAGGATGCAGCATTTGTCTTGTTCTGATTGGGTGACTGTTGGAGGAAAATGGCAGATTAGTATATACCTCAATTTCGGGTTTTTGGTAAACTCTGCGATGTAATGATATAGACGGACACTGACGTCTAATAGTGCGTCAGTACACACATCAGTATGTGCGCTTATTATCATAATAATAATTCGATCAATGCTTCACAAAAGTCTCAAAACCACCATAAATCTGGGTGTGCTCGAACCTCAGTTGTTGTTATGTAGACGATATTGGTCTCTAAGATGTATTATAAAACACCTTTCATGTTGTAAAAATCCTTTAACTTTTTCAATGGGCCTTCTAACGCAGGTTTTCTGAACTTGACATTGCAGATTATTCCCAATATTTATAATGTATCAATCTCTCGAATTTGTGTATAGCATATTTACCATTTCAAATGTTTTTTGCGACATCGCACTTCGCAAGGAGGGCATTTGAAACTTAATGACAGACCCATATTGAGGTATAAAAAATACTATAAGTAAGTTTTGTTTTTTTAACGTCGTTATTTAATGTCGTGCTTAAAAAATGCATTAGTAGTTAATATGTAATTATAATGTTTAGATGTTATTTAGAACCTAAATAAAAGTACAATTACTGCAGAAATAGCTTGTGAGTTTATTGTTATGTAAAATTAATTTAAAAATAAATAAATTAATAAAAGTAATTTGTATTTCGCCACTGTCTTTCGTTCCTTTCAATGCCTGTCCATCCTAAGGTTTTCTTCCAGGAAACCTTAGGATGGACAGGCATTGATGACCCAGATTTATGGTGGTTTTAAGACTTCACAAAAGTAAGTGAAAAAAACATCATAACAATGCATTAGTAGTTAATAGGTAATTATAATGTTTAGATGTTATTTAGAACCTAAATAAAAGTACAATTACTGCAGAAATTGCTTGTGAGTTTATTGTTATGTAAAATTAATTTAAAAATTAATAAATTAATAAAAGTTATTTGTATTTCGCCACTGTCTACACAAATATAATTTCATTTCATTCAAGTGATTTCTAGTCTAACTTAAATAAAAAATATAAGTTCATTTTGCATAACACAGGCAAAGCATATATTATGTACATACTTGTAGTTAAATTGTTATAATTATGACAAAAATAGTCACTACTCGTAAGTACTACGGATGTATATGCAATACAGCAGTACCGGTCTTCCGTAGTGGATATACCGAAACTACAGTAATTATTTGTTATTTTTGTCGAATTCTTGTCTGTATTATTTTTGAGACAGAATTAACTTTTTAAATTATCATGGTTTTTAACAATATTATGACTACAATTCAGTTGTTCCGTGATCATGGAGCTCGCAACAGCGTCGAAATATCGGAAAACCAAAAACCCGTCAAATTATAATATTTAATTTAAACTCAAATTGAAATCTTACAGAGGTATAACCTCATATTGTACTCACTTAGTCTATGTTTGCTCTGTGCTTCCCTGAGGCTGTCCCAGTGCATTAATTGGTACCACGACACATCCGCCAACTCGGCTTTCTTCCAGCCCAGGTACCATTCACCACTGAAACAAAAAGTTCATATTCAATTCTATGCTGTAGACCAAGTTTGAAGTCATTAATGTACTAAAGAAGCTGCAGATTTTTGTGTCCAAGATAGGCATTTGGATATTGAAGGATGCATTGTGATTTATACATATCTATTATCTACACGACATTCTAGACGGCAAAATATTTTTGGAACAATTTGTTATGCAGTGATTGTAACATAAAAAAATCGTCGTCAAGTTTTTCGATATTACGATATCGATATTTCTACATGTTTAAAATTATTGTTGTAGAACTGCCTGCGCTGCCCGCCAAGGATTATATTTCTGCATGCAGCTGGAATATCGATGAAGATACCAGCCTAGTTAGAACTAGCCCATTTTTACTAGCGGCATCTAGTTACTCAAACCCGAATGAATATAGGAGCTATTGCCGTTAAATAATTGCAATAATCATGATTGAATTAAGCCTAGTGATGTATTTGTACCCACCGTACTTGATAACCCAGTTTTACAGCGTAGAACTAGAACCACAACTTAAATACCAGTCGTTGAGAGTACATAATATGTCTCAAGCCTATGAAGTGCTAGAGCTATTTTGAAATAAATAGCTATCACCCATTTACCAATGATCGAATTATCGCAAGCTACAGATACTAACTTTGCCCATAACATATAGGTTTCTTTAGGAAAGCGAGAAGCCTAGATAAATTATTTATAGACCAAGCTAACGCATGCATAATATATTCTATGGTAAAGATATGAGATAAATCCACACAAACGTACGCAGAATTTTGTTTATCGACATTAGTATTTAAGTTATAGTTACATAGATACCCTGTTGTGTCCCAATGTGAGTTATAGATCTTATTCCGACGTGATATTCTTTCTCTCTCTCTTCTACCGTAGAATATCGCCTGTTGTGTCCCATTGTGAGTTATAGACCTTATTCCTACGTAATATATTTTCTCTCTCTCTTATACCCAAGAATATCTTCGGCTGAAGTTGAGTCTCCCTTATGACTTAACATAATATTGGAGTGTTGATTCGCCACGGGAGAATGTTTGTCTAAAGGTCTATTTTACTATCTCCCAGTTAATTATTAAATAGTTAAAATATAAAGCAATCATGATACGTCAGTCACTGACAGTTGTCAGTTAACTTGATAGCTTTATATTATAACCCTTGTCTAATTTTTCTCGTATGTAAACAGAACCTAAGCTTATTCGAAAAACTAAAGTTTTTTTCAGTTACGTTATTCTTAAATATAATTGCAACCCAGTTACGTGTAACAGTTATAGGTTTTTAGCAAGCGTTTAAATTATTTATTGTAAAGGATGTTGCTTGCATCTAAATTTTAAAGACGTATTAAGTTTTTTTTTTTGGTGATGATTATTTCCCGTATGCATTTATCCGTCCATCAGACGATTTTTTGACCATCATTTTTCTTTCTTTAATTTTTTTGAGAAAATTAATAAAAAATTGAAAAAAAGTCGAGAAAAGAGGGTAAAAAACCGGCTCCACAAATAACAGTACCTTTAATTAATTACAAGTTGAGATCCTTATATGTACATATTAGCGAACCCAAACAAAAAAAAATAACTTTGTTTATAACTCTCTTATATAATGGCATAGATGAAATATAAATAATGTAGGCTGTTTTTTTTTATTTAATAATTATATTTCGTAATGCATATGTATGATTTTAATTTAGGTCACTCAGGTCACTTTCGAAAAAACACCACAAATTAATTATTTTGTAAACCTTTCCAACGCAAGCACGGCCAAACATGGCTTTTAATTAATCTTAGTCCAAAGACTTAATTAGAAAACTGTTACTGAATGATCTTATATTAATTAACTTTGAGTTATTCAGTAAGAGCGAGAGGTAATAAAAATACGAATATCTTAATATATATAAATCTCGTGTCACAATGTTTGTCCTCAATGAACTCCTAAACCACTTAACCGATTATAATAAAATTCGCACACCATGTGCAGTTCGATCCAACTTGAGAGATAGGATGGTTTTTACGGCGAGAAAAATTCGAATAATTTCCGGGAAAATTTTATACCCGTGCGACGCCGGGGCGGGCCGCTAGTTATTTTATAAAAATATGAACAAGGAGATTTGCAAGCGATGTGCACTGAGCTAGGAGAGGAACACTCGCTTTTTCACTGTAATTATTTAGCTTAGATATCAGTATCTTCATGTCCATAGCGTGTACACGTTGGTGGCGCCGTGCACCACGCACTCGCTGGTCTGGGGCATGGCGAGCGGTGTGCACTGAGCTAGGAACACTCTCGCTAGTTCATTGTACTTACTTAGCGTCAATGTGCAGTATCTTCATGTCCATAGCGTGTACAGTCGTGAACACGTTGGTGGCGCCGTGCACCACGCATTCGCGGGTCTCGGGCATGGCGAGCGGTGTGCACTGAGCTAGGAACACTGGCTCGTTGCGACTGCAGAGTGGCAGGTAGGACACATAGTGACCTCTCACAAGAACTACCTGTAAAAGTAAACTCATTTAGTGCCATCACAAATTTCGCGACCGTCGCTACGTCTTATCGCGGCGTTATCGTTTACAATACATACAATACTCTTTATTGCAACATCAAAATTATAATACAACAGAACAATAAGAATTAAATACTTGTAACAATAGTCGCCTTCACACTACAAGTGATCTCTTCCAGACAACCTTTGGATGACTTTACATCTGCCTGATCGTATCTCGTCGCAGAACTGTCACAAGTGTGCGAAAGCATTTAAAATAAATATAATTGAGTGATTCTCTTCTGACAAAGCATTTTTATAAATATTGGATTTGTTTGATAATAATAGGATTATGTTCCCAATCCGTTGTTTGACAACCAGTCTAAATCAATTCAATCCTTTGCGCGAAGGTTTCGGATGTGTCTTAATTTTCACAGCATAAAATTTAAAAATAGTTTAACCTGCATAGTGAGGTTTATCACTTATTAAAAACATTCAAATTTAAATCAATTCAGTTCAGTTTCTTGTAATTGGACTTTGCGCTTAAAGCGACAATTTGCCAGTGTTGAGTTAAACAAAATTATAAAGTGAAAAAGATGTTACTCAGTTGAACGCCATTTTGCGTCCATGAAAATAATCCAGCCTAAATCACCAATTATTATTTTTAACGGACTTCCAAATTGTTATTTCATTTGTGACATACTTTAGATAGGCTTTGTCATGCTACTGGACAGTACTTCCATAAAGTATGGCTTATGACCTTATCAGTATAAAAACATAAGAGTAATTTAACTTACTTTTTGGTCGCCAAATCTCATCTGCCGTCTAGCATTCCTGGACACATTCATTCTGCAGAAGAAATGCCTATTCTTTGGTATCTCGTCAGTCTCGCCGTTGCCGCGGTTCAGCTCCATCTGAACTGTCTGGTGGTCTTGCCTGTCTATGATGTCGTATACACTGTCTCCGTGGATCAGTAGATCTTCCTGGAAATTTGGACTTGGTTAGTTCATCATCATCATCACCCTTTAACGTTCCCACAGCTGGGACACAGGGACTTCTCTCCTGACGAGAAAGGTTAGGCCTTAATCCTCTCCGTTGGTTTGTTAGTTCTGCAGGCGTTCAGGAAGTTTCCTGATGGGATTGAAATTGTTTATCCAAAGTTGTATGGTAACGAAATATTATTTACTGTAAAACAAAAACAAGTTTGTTCGAACACTTATTACTCGAGAACAGCTAGAGAAACTTTTATGGTTTTTTAATTGAGTTATGTTTTAATTTTATTGTACTGTTCATATTTTTAAGTTTTAATTTGTGGCACAAAATAAATATTTTATTATTATTCTCTTTATTTCTTTTTATTTTATTATTATTATATTTGTCTACGTTCTCAACAGCAGAATATATTATTTATAAAGAAAAAAATAATTCATATGAATACATCAAAATAACGCAGGAGTTATACTGGTACTAGTTTTACGGTTGATGAAATATATCATAGAAAATCTA
The DNA here is from genome assembly GCA_929108375.1 of Gymnoscelis rufifasciata. Taxonomy (NCBI): domain Eukaryota; kingdom Metazoa; phylum Arthropoda; class Insecta; order Lepidoptera; family Geometridae; genus Gymnoscelis; species Gymnoscelis rufifasciata. The sequence goes on along the minus strand of OV815321.1, from coordinate 8,832,857 downwards.
AAGCAGAGCGTGTAAGTTTAAGTCTATTACCTAGTTTAATCTGGGATAGGAATATGCTCGAATCCGGTCTTTCGCAATTTAAAATATAGCGTGATCGTGAGTAGGTATAGATCGACCAGATGCAATAGGCTAAAAAATAAGTATTCTGTGTTGTCTGTCCAAAAAAATCTGTACCGAAACCCTATTTTTCGCTTTATCAATTTAATAAGAAAGTGCCAAGATAGATAACTCTTTATTGTACACCAGAAATACCATTCAAACAAACAGTTTAGGGCAACAAAGTTCTTTTGCCGTATAAATTTAGTACAAATTTCAATAGTAGTAATAAGTAATTAGTATAAATTTAGTACGTCATGCGAAACTTTAATGCACAGTACCGACTAGATTTTTCAAAATATGATAAATTGTGTACAATTTTTTTTAAATAATCTAAATAACGGACTATTTATTATTTTTTAGTCATCATTTATTAATATTTAACTTCCTATTTTATCTAGTTTACCTCTGTTTCAGGGATATCAATATTTTGCGAACAGACTAGAGTTGAAAGACCGTAGAAATATTAAAATACCTAACATATCATGCTAAAGCATGTCCCTTATCTACAACTTACATACCATAGAATGTCCCAAGTACTCGGCAGCATTTTCTGATATGTACAGCAGTTTTCCGTTCTGTGTCATCATCATCATAAAACCATTCATCGCCTGAAAACAATGTAAACCTTAGTTTTATGGCGTGGGTTTAAAACTAGCAGCGTTTACTACCTATTGAACATATGAATTCACTTGACAACTTAAAACATATTTTTAAACTTTTGAATAATAAAAAATATATTTATTTCAGGTAAAGGTTTTACATAAGTAGGTAATATATGTAAGTTGCTGGGGCTCCCCTTAAAGTAGCCAGGAGAGACTTTGTATAGGAAATACCTCGCTCTTCCTTTGTGAATATCGTGATTCAGGAGAATGAAATTAGTAGGTATATGAATTTGTAAATAAATAAATAATAAAACTTTATAATACCAGAGACATTAAAGGGTCATATTTATTATGCCCATATTGCTAATATTACTAAAATATTTAAAAAAATGTAAAAATGTATAGAAACTCAAATTTGAAATGTTTGAAGGGTTAATTAAAATGTTATGTTTATTTATTTAAGCTTCCTTCCTCTTGAATCACTTCTATCTATTGCAGAAAACCTTTTAAATATGTATAATTAAGTAGTTTTTGAGTTAAGCCGGAACATAAAGTCAGACTGAGGTGGCGGGGAATTTAATTTATAATAAGTATAGATTACTTATATTGTGAAAATCTGACCTTGTTATAGAACATGGTATCTGCTATTTATTTTTGACAGAAACAGACATTCAAGTTTGACTGAAATTACTTATAGAACATTTTTCAAAGCAAAACACCTTATTTCCATAACATTTTCTCTAACTAGCTAGAACACACAATCTTAGCACATCGTAAGCCGTAAATATGAAAAACTCACGTACCTTAGAAAATCCGATATTAGGTGTAGGGTTCTGTTCTTGATACTGATAACTGAAGTCGTGACTTTTGAACACTAAAACAGAAAGAAACACCGTATTATGGGTGAAGTTATAGCAACAATAGATAAGATAGCAAGCTAAATGCATTTTAAACGTCTTAATATGAGATATCGTGACTAAGGTGAGCAGACAAAAAGTTTTCGAGAGCAGAGATTTTGGATAAGGGATGAACGTGATGAGTTTTGAGATTTGGACATGGGAAAACACGGAAATGAAGATGAAACGACTAGACATTATGTAAAACAATGTGGGTAAACAAAGGAGCCTTCGACATCATCGTCATTTCAGCCGTGGGACGTCCACAGCTGGACATAGGCATCCCTCAAGAACTCCAGTAATTTCGGCTGACAGCGGCCTACATCAGCATGGCAATTGCATGGCCCGCAGCCAGCCGTGGTCTTTCTAGATTATTTCATGTCAAGGAGCCTTGATTCATAAAATTCAGTGAGAGTAGGTGACTCAAATACTGTTTCTAATTTGTTACTTTTTAACTTTTTGGTCAGTATATCGATGAAATTTTCTTCGGTTAGTAGGTAGTTGGGATGGGAATTAAAATACTATAAGCCTTAATTTGACCACAATCTCACCTGATGTAAAGTGACGATGTGGTCTAAGATGGGCCATGAAGACCTAGAAGCGGCTTCTCCGGGCCACAAAACGAAACACGAAAAAATCGCTTCACGCACTGGCCCAGCCCGGAGGGTGGAGTTACAAACCTTGTTGGAAATAGTTCATCTTCCGCACATACACGCAGACCAGAGCCATCAGTTGCAGCTGGGAGAGCCTCTGCCTGGTGGAGGGGGGGAGGGGCAGCAGGTCCCGAAGGTTGGAGATCTCTGCGTTGATGAGGTCCCGACGCATCTTGCTCGCGCCTTTTGTGGACTTTGTTGGCTCGAATCTGTTAAGCATAATAGAAAGATGTATAAAGTATTATTTTATAGAGTTGTTTGAAAATTCGTAGAACGTAATAGCGCTGGTATAATTTTAGCCTAACGAAAGAGCGTTAACAATTTGTTATGTGTTTTTTTTCTGTAGGTGCTAAATGTTTGAAATAATTTGTTTTATTTGTATCTTTATTAATTTAAGGAATTGAGCATACATACGCTATGAATAATAATAATTGTTAATCTCTGTTTCGTGGACAAAGTCAACGTAAAAACGTTTATTTCCTTAGAAGCACAGGTCAGGACAGGACAGGGCAACCAAAACTTAATAAAACTAAATTTTTAAACAAAAATATGCAAAGATATAACATTGTCTTGACAGTTCGCTTTAATGTTTTAAAGTGAGTTAAAAAGCGAAACTGTATTGTTCTTTGGATACATTCATAATCATTAAACTTAGCTACATAAATACAATCCAATTTCGTTTTGGGATATCCACTGCTCGAAATAACCCTCGCTTAAGGATTATTATTTTGGTTCTAAGGAAAGTGTCTACATTGAGTACGTATCTTTGACCAAGTTATTTATCTTTATAGGCATTTAAGTTTATAAAATCTGGATAGCCTTTTACCTATTTCAAGATTTCCGTCCGAAATATATATAGTGTATAAATAATTTATAATATTTTGAGATATAAAGTGCTCTTTCCCGAGGACGCATCGAAATGTAAACAATCATCGTGCCCAAAAACAAACGAAACAAACTATTTAGAAGCGGGATGCCGACTTTCCCTCTGTGTCAAATTTTCAGTTATCAATACAGTTTCTTAATAATATTTCCGTACTAATTTGTACTGACTTCTCGACTAAAATATAACTGAGTAAAAGTTACTTTTTGAACTTTCTATACAATTCATCGCTTATGACAACTTTCGCAAACTGCCGACGTCATTTTAACAGTATGCAAATATTTGCGTTTTGACGACTGTTCAGATCTAGTATATTTTAACTGTTAGGACTTGATATAAGAATATTTATTACTAGCAGTACACCGCGGTGCTACCCGCGTTTAATGGATAGTCCCGCAGTACCACATATATTTTCCCGCGGAAAAAACACTGTGTCAGTGACATAGTGAATTGTATAGAAAGTTCAAAAAGTAACTTGTACTCGGTAAGCTTTAGACAATCTGTGTCTCAAATTCCATTCAAATCGGTTCTGTAGATCCGAAGATTACCCTTCAACGTCACACATTCTTACAAACTTCACCTCTATAAAATATTAAAAACTAGCAGCCCGCCCCGGCGTCGCACGGGTAAAAAAAACTTCCCGGTAATTTTTAAAGTTTTTTGTTGAAATTAAGTTATGTCAAAGACAATTTTATTTACAATGAAGTACTCTTAACCAACAACATATTTATTTGAATAAAGATTAATATTATTATGTTGATACAACTTAAACAAATTATTTCCATCAAATTAGGTACCATAAAAACGGTTTTTGTGAGTTAATCTTAAAAGATAGACATATACTATCACGGACTGTTTTTAGATCATTAAAAGAGCTATTATTCTTTAATACTTATTTTTTGTGTATCTTGAACCGTTTTCACGGCGCACGCAACGGAAGGCTTCAAAGATGAAATAATTTCTCCCGTTTTTTACACATTTACCACTATATATTTGCTCCTATTGGTCGTAGCGTGATGTTATATAGCCTCCTTCCTCGATAACTGGACTATCCAACACAAAAAGAATTATTCAATTCGAACCAGTAGTTTCGGAGATTAGCGCGTTCAAACAAACAAACAAACACACTCTTCAGCTTTATAATATTAGTATAGATTTAGATTTATTATTTTTAAGAAGATTAAGGTAAGAGAAAATACTATGCAATGCTCAAATTGGTGTAACCGATAACAAACATAAACTTGGTTCGGGTCAATTGGTGAAACGTTAGTTTTTTGTTTTATATTGGTGTATGTGTGGTTATAATTTTTTGTTCAAGCTAAGAATTAGTGTAAGAGCAATGCTGGTTTGCCAAGATACATACACCAACTTAACCTTCTTTGGTCATAGGATAGGAATACAACAATTCGACTTATGTAAATGGATCACATACCTACTCAGTTACAACATAATTACGACGGAAGTCTGCAAATTCACAGTTAAAATGTGTAGCGTAACTGTATTTTTTTAAAAGCTAGAATTCTATTATTATGCTATTCGAAAGAGCAGAAAAAAACTATAAAAACTGTAAACTCAACTTATTTTACGTGTTTTGGTGGTTAACCCAATTGAACCTGCAACCGACGATAATGTACAATATCTATGCTATATGCTAGGGTTTAGTTCTGAAAATAACTTTTTGGATGGAATTAGTTACCTGTTATCGAATTATTAACTACTAACTAAGCGACAAAATATTATCAAGCGACAATTTTTTTATTTCCGCACTCGACCATTCAGTAGGGAGCCGACCCCGCGCGGCAGATTATTTCGTGATCTTAACCCCCCCTCCCGTACCTCCGTGCCCGAGGGACGCCTGACACTCCACAACGCATAGTTAGCCGCCGAGCGGTATTTAAAAAAAAATTGATAGCGTGATATCTTTTGAATGGAATGTCAGAATCTAATAATTCAAAAAGTTATATAAAGGTTTTAAAGCAATCTTACATAATAAATTATTTATTTTGTTAAGGATTAATACCAAGATACAAATAAAGAGCCTTTTCAAACAGTGGTATTTTAATTTTTTAATATAAAAAATCGCTTATTGTCACAAAACTATAATAGTTAGAGATATGATGTAACGACGTTTTTTGTAGATAATGATAAGTTCTACAAAGTTGTAATACATCACTTTGTTATATATTCAATATTTTTCCAGCATTCGCGATTAAAGAAAGATTTTAGGTTTATTTTTTTTGAAGTGAAACTTCTTTAGAATCGTTGTGATTTGAAACCGGATGCAACGGAAGTGGAAATAAGATTGGCTTACCTGGCGGGTAAGCCAATCATAAACGCTAACAAGGTTAAGCAACTTTGCGCGACGCCAGTACTTGGATGGGTGACCGCCCGAACAAAATCTTTTTGCATACATAGTATTTTTTTTTTTAATTCTTCTTATTCTTTTGTCGATTTACTGAAGTTTCACTTCTATCGTGTGTGAATCGCACACACACCATTTTTTTTAAATCGCTTATTGTCACAAAACTATAATAGTTAGAGATATGATGTAACGACGATTTTTGTAGATAATGATAAGTTCTACAAAGTTGTAATACATCACTTTGTTATATATTCAATAGTTTTTCCAGCATTCGCGATTAAAGAAAGATTTTAGGTTTATTTTTTTTTTAATCGCTTATTGTCTCAAAACTATAATAGTTAGAGATATGATGTTACGACGTTTTTTGTAGATAATGATAAGTTCTACAAAGTTGTAATACATCACTTTGTTATATATTCAATAGTTTTCGCAGCATTTGCGATTAAAGAAAGATTTTAGGTTCTTTTTTTTCACCATGGGTTACATTATCGGAGTTTGGTAAGAAATCATATTATTTTTGAAAACTAAATATAGCCTATGTCACTCAGGGATAGTGTAGCTTTCGAATGGTGAAAGAATTTTTTAAATCGGTGCAGTAGTTTCAGAGCCTATTCGAGACAAACAAACAAACAAACAAAAAATCAAACCTTTCCTCTTTATAATATTAGTATAGATTAATAAATATAAATATATCCGGAGAATCCACACAACAACATCTAGCAACGTGGTAAGCTCTCAAGCTTGTGTGTGTTATAATATTAGTATAGATTAAACAAAATGAAAGTTAATATCTTTCTAGTAGAATAAGGAAAGTATTCCCACCATCCTATTTGTAAACGTTTATTCCTAGGATCTAAACAATGCGCGGATACAGGGTTCCGGATGGCGCGCGGGTCCTTTGACATTAACATAACGATCTCTGTTTTAACGCGTACATCGATTTGTTGAGCTTAAGTGGAAATTAACCGGATATTGGCCATTAGAATGTTATTAATGGATTTTGCAGAATTAAGAGCTGAGATTAATATTATATCTATTTGAAAGGGCAAACTTTTTAATTATGGGAAAACCCAGAGTTTCATAGGTCTAATGTTTACAATATGTTATTGTTACAGTTAAAGTTTGCATGCTCATTTTTCTAAAAAAAATATTGAAAACTAAATGTTTATAAAATTAACTAGAAATATTTTTACATCATTTAAATAAGGACTTCTAAAATTTTTAATTATTGCTTCTTGGTGCGAAAGCAACTTACAAAAATAAGTAAAAATAAAGGAAATATAATCAAGATTGAAAAATCTAACAATATATTACAACCATTAAAATATATTTAAGATTTATCATCAACAAAAGAAGTAGGTAGTTACTATTAAGGAAAATCCCTTAAAAAGTATTACAATTACATACTAAAACTTCCGATTAGCAAGCTAAAACTTCCCACCAACAGCTCGAAAACAAACAATCACTCAATAGCATTCAATCAAATTAATAACAAAGTGCCCGTTCCCACAATAAAGGCTAACGATCGAAAAAAACTAATCAAAGAAAAAAAGGCTAAAAGGACTGCCCTGGAGATGAAAGGCGCCGACGGCACGGGTGCGCATGCGCTTGTACTACACGCGTTTTATCATTCAAACAGTGACGGAAAGACACTTCCTTCGAAGCCTCGGTTTTATTGCTGTTTTGATTATTTCTAAATGGCCATCCGATATAAAATTATTGAGCGATGATGGAGATGGTTTAATGACTGTTGGGTTTTGTGGGTGGGATTTATATGAAAAAAAAATATTATAATACGAAAAGTAATAAATAGATAGAGCTCTTTTTTAGAATCTGATAATTAAATACAATTTATAGGGTCAAAATAAAATACTGTCGTATTATTTTGTTAAGAAATTGACTTATCTATAATTTTGTTTTTTTATTTTCTCTGGTGTCTCAGCTGAAAGAATTCGAGCATATTTGCAGGTCCTCATTTTGCATATTACTAAATTTCCCTACCCTAGTGCCTACCCTAAATCAATGCTAGGCAAATTTTTACACGGACAACACTCTATCAATCCGAGAGTGACAATGTCATTTTCAAAAACATTCCAAAATCAAAAAACTCAACGTTCATAACAAATGGAGAATCCCCAGAATGTTCTGGAACCACAAAACCGACATTCCGGACATGCGACGGGGCCATTTCACGGTGAATCCAATTGATGCGTTAAAATTCTTACGTAATCGTAAGTAGCACATTAGGAAGAAATGATGGTTATTAGGAAGAAATTGGATTGAAGTATCTGGGAATTGTCAATATAAATTAAATAGGAATTAGGGATGATTCTCCTGTATTAAATTTCCTATATGATTTCTTGAATCAAACTATGAAAATAAATGATTTTGTTTCGTGTATACCTATTTCCTTGTGAGCTCAATGAATGCAATCTCAATGCGAAATTTACAAGACCGAAAAAAACGACCCTTAGTATTATATCGTTGTAACTAGCTTAGTATATTTTAACCCTTAACTAAAATTATAATATAGCGTGTTCGGTAATAGATAATTATCGGTTGTACAATAAATACATATTGCATTATGATAGGTCCAAATACTATGCTTCAAATTATAGGAATTATCATCAGTACAAGTAGTTCAAATTAAAATCCACGAACGAGATTTACAAGTATGCTAAGCTAACTATACAATTTCTGGTATTTTGGGAATCTGTATTGTCATTTTATTTCAAATTGATTTCTTTCAAATTTGTTGTTATTAGGATTTGCCAAACAAATGCTTCAATTTAGAAAACATTTTTACTTTGCTATGTATTAGACTGTACATATTCATCCAAAACTGGTTTTTAGTGTCGTAAATAATTTGTAAACGACACAACTGGTAGTGCCGTTTCCCGCATCTTAATAAATAGTTTTAAGAAAATATTTTGCGGAAAACCGCGCCCTTAACTTGACATTTTGATCTTGATCATTGACGTTTAATTCCAATATGATATTCTGACCACTTTGGTAAACAAGGACCGAAGATGCAAAATGGCGTTCAACTGAGTAACATCTTTTTCACTTTATAATTTTATTTAACTCGACACTGGCAAACTGACGCTTCAAGTGCAGAGTCCAATTATTATAAGGAATTTTACTAGGACCGGAGAGCCCAAGCTTAGTCGTTGTCAATTCTTCTTCTTCTTTTATTTTGATAGCGTCCGTGACTGGCTAAATATAATATATATTAAATTCATTTAGTTCAGTTTAATTTATTATAATGGGACTCTGCGATTGTAGCATAAGTTTGCCAGTGTCAAGTTAAATAAAATTATAAAGTGAAGTCGGTGTGTAACGGGTACAAGAAGGCAATTTTCGTGCCTGTGATATTTAAAAAAATGATATATAACTTAATTTCGGTAGTTTAGTTTTTTCGATTTTCTTACTAATCGTTTAATCACAAATGCGAGAATTGTTCACTGGAGGCCAATGTAACAAACACAAAATTATTTAATATCGATTTAAAAACTAAAAATTTATCAGAAAAAATATAGATGATAAAATTTTATTATGTGCAATAATTATCTCTAGAGATTAGTATAATTTATTTATAACTTTTGTGTAAGTTATTCGTAATTTTTGGATAACTGTGCATTTTATAACTATTTAGTTTTCAATAACGCGGCTGCATTGCTTCTGTTTTAGATTTTTTCTCGTAATATAACCGTAAATAATATAATATCATTATTTTGTTAAGTAGTTAAGGTCATTATAAGAAAAACAATAATACTCGTATTCATAAAACCAATTAATTTTTAATTTAAGACATTATAATCTAGATATAATATATCTTGATTTGACTGCCTCGGTGGCGCGGTGGCCGAATGTCCGAAGAGGTAGTCTCCTTGGTCTGGGTGTTTAATATGTATAATAACAAATATCTATATTTGAATGCACCTATATTATATTAAGTATATCTGATATCTAGGACCCGTAACACAAGCTTAGAGCTTACCACTGGGCTAGATGTTGTTGTGTAGATTGTCCGGAAATATTAATTTATTCAATATTTATCTGCTGTGTTTTAAAGGTATTTGAAAACTAAAATTTACTTCTAAACATTGTATACCTAATTTTAACCCAAGGTTGGTTACATAAAAACCTTAAATGGTAAAAATAACCAGCCTTAACTCAAGGGAGTATAGTCGATAATTGTTTGTTTGTTATTGCGCATTTTCAGTACCTGAAATCATTAGCACCTACGTCACAATATCTAAGAGCGCTAAAAGGCATGTATATACTTAAATATTTGTTTAAGTATATAAATTTAAGATAAATTTATATTGGTACTTTTAAAGGGATTACTAAGATCACAAATTTGTGATTTTTTTTATATTGTTTGTTAAATATACACATTACATTTTTGACAAAAATGTATTGTGCACTCTCAAATTTGCAAGCCAGTATTGGTAAAACATGTAGAATATTTACTTTTAAATTTACAACCATTTTTATACAATCATGCTTTATGCAAAAAAAATATTCTAATTCATATTCTTATCTAAAACTGCTTTATTTCCTCTTTAATATTTTCGTTATAATATTCATTGTTATTCTGGAAACAATGCAATAAGTTTTTCATATTTCTTCCTAATTTCTCCCGACTCGTTCAACAATTATCGTCATATATCAACTAATTCTCACACCACCTCATCAAATTATACAATTAAACCTTCCCATTGAATTTTTCTACTTATTGCTGAAAATTGAATGAAGATCCGCTTTGTAGCTTTTGAGTAATCTCGAACATAACGACAGACAGGCGATATGGGGGACTTTCATTTATAATATGTATGTATGTTTATGTCAGATTGCTGAAAAATCTAAACAGCAAAATTTACACACATAGTACAAATTTCCAAATATATTTGTATTATACAAAGAATACATCCAAAACAAAAGACTCGTGCTTACAGACTTAACCAGTGGCCTGGGAATAGAACTTGCTATCTCAGAATAATGAGAACTCCTAAGATTGTTTTAATACAAAATGATACTACGATTATATATCTATCGCTCAATTGATTCATAAATCAAATCTATTGCATGTTTCTGAAATTGTGGGTTTTAAAAATATTACTGTGGTTAGAACGTACCATATTGAAATAATTATTAGAATAAGTTTATACCAGGAAATATACTTAAACCTTACATAAATAAAGTACCATTCAAAAATAATTCACTATTATCCTGTAAATAATAAAATAAATAAACTATTTACTTTGTGACTAAAAACAATTCACCAAAAAGTTATACCAGATATATTTTCTGTATTTAAGCGGATAAAAAAATTAATTAAAGATATTTTTTTAAGTAAATTAAAACTTACCTTAGAAACATCTTGAACAGCGAATATTAAAACCCAACACTTTAAAACACAATTAACTAGTCCATTTAACAAATAAACGACCACACAGTACGGCGTACAACTTAAAACTAATGATAACAACCCTTCACAAAACTAATGTCAAACAGCACCCATAAAAATAACGATAAAACGCACGTGCCGTCCATACTCAACACCTATACAACCTCACACCGAGAACTCAATTTAAAAATAAAAAAACAAACGTCAAAGTCAAACGCGTCAATTTATGCGTGAGCTTTTTATTAGAATGAGATTAGGCTCTATCCTGAAGCTCGATACTTCCGTGCGCGTCCGCAACACGGCCACGACTATGACCAAAGAGGCTTCTCTTTCCCGCAAGCCTTCAGTCTTTTTGCTCAAAAAAGCGCTCGCGCCCTATCGAATCCCTACTCCTCACCGCTCTATATTCAAAAAACTCGCCTTTAAAACTGTCATTCCCAAAACTGGAATCGTTAACTTTCAAAGTAAAAACTGAAAATAGCTTCATTTGGAGCGTAATGAGACGCGTGGGAACGAGACGGATAGACTTTCCTTTTTTCCGCCGCAGCCTTGTTGTTTGCGTGAAAGAAATGGAATGGCATCGTGGGTACGGACGTCTAAAGTAATGAGTTCGAGGGAGATGAAAATAAAACGGTGTAATTATGAGTTGTTCGCGTAAACGAGACAAAAGTATGATGATCGTTGCAATGACAGTTATTGATATTGTCGTAATAAGCGGCGATTTGCGCTGAGCGGTGTGTTTTGGTTGGATGTGCGTTTGCGCATGTAACGCAACGCTAATTAGATTTTAATGATGAGGGATTGAGTCCAAATTTGCTTTGCTAGTATGATTCGCTTTGCTATCTTACACTTATGCACTTAGTGTTGCTGTTAGGCTGTGTTTTTATGTTTCATGAAGTTTATTTATTCTGGTTTTGCTGCTTAAGGTGACTTGCCTTGTTATGAGGTTCGTTTTGTCGAAGTCCGACTTAAAAAATCTGTTTATTTACTCTTATAAGGGAACAATGCTATTTTAATTCGGACGCATTAAGACATCTCAAACGAATTCTTAAAAAATAAATTATAAATGTTTCATAGTAGTAAGTAGGTACATTATCTCAGGGGATGCTTGCAGGGGATCAGAAATCCCGTTACTATGAGTAAGCCGCACTCATAGAATAAATAGCCATGATGAGTACATAATATAAATAAATCTAAATTTAAAATTTAAGAAAACCCCCCGATTCCAATGCCTTAATTTCCTTAAACGTAATATTATGTAATGTGGACGCGATGCGATTTCATTTGATACCCCACACTAGTATATTTGCAGATTTTCTGTTTTCCTTACCCACTCTCACCCCCATAACTTTTAAACGGCTCAACCGATTTTCATGAAATATGTCTAAGAACACTCGCACCAGACTCACCTTTCATACAAAAAAAACTAAATTGAAATCGCTCTATCCGTTCGGGAGCTATGGTGCCACAGACAGACAGACAGACACACAGACAGACAGACAGACACGTCAAACTTATAACACCCCTCTTTTTTAAAAAAGGTTTCTGTTAGTCCGTCTGTTAGCCCGTCTAATTATACTAGCGACATATACATATTATTTGATTTATCTTTTATTTATTTTATTATTATATTTTTATATTTAATAAGTGCCAAGATATTGGCGATGCAAAGATTCTAACTAGCGCCTCTAGTGTCAAAATGTGAAGCTGTCTAAGAACGACACTTTGACAGTTTTCGTTACAATTAACGTCAGAGAAAAACATAAATAATAAATACAAATCACATATAAACAAACAAAGTGTCGTTTTTAGACAGTTTCTAAATTTCGCCGCTAGAGGCGTGCGGATAATCTTTGCATCGCCAATAAAGCGTCAAAGTTTTGGAAATAAGGATTGTGACGCGGAAACTAAGTAAGAAATGCATGAAAGCGTAACGTCACGCAATACTGCAATGCACAGTTTTTTCATAATTTTTATTTGCAAAAAAAAATCACATAAGCGGGGATTTTTTTTAATAAAACTTGATTATTATTAGGGCTTATTATTATTTAGGTCATCTACCCTATTACATTTTTACATCTATGGACTACCATAGAAGGTTTGCCCAGGCTGCTGAAAGAAGAAGTTGGTAAGTACCATCTGACCCGGAAAACCGTCTGACTTAAAATACAACTGTTATGTACGGCGACGTTTAAAGTGGAAGCAATTTTCTGTTATTGTCGGATACTCACTTATACATATTTGTTTAAAACATACAACCAACCTATGTGTTATATGTTGGTAAATTAGCAAAACTTAACTATATTAAGATAAAGAAATGATTTGAATAAATATTATTGGTTAGTTCATATATCAACGTGTAAGTATATTTTTAAAATTAAATAGGCATATAAAATAACTATGTATGTAAATAACTAGTATTCACTCGACTTAGCACGTTTCTCGATTACTCAATTTATGATTAAAAAAAAAAACATAGTTTGAATGATAGTGACCCTACAGCGACTCCATTTTATACTAGGTATCTAAAGTTTTCAAAATCATGAACTTCCAAAGCTATGTCTTTACGATCGAGGTTATTCCCAAATAAAAATGACGCGCGCACGACGCATACTGAGTATAAGTTAAAAGTAGATACGTTATTGTAAAGATACTTTAGGATACTATTAATAGCAAAGAACAGTATTATGAAAATGCTAAAGTATTTTTTAAAAGTTAACAGTAACAGTTTAAGTGTTCTAATCGAAGTGGCAGTCGGTAACAAGTTCACTTTGTATTACGTAAAGTTTTCAAAGTCAAGAACTCCGGTCCGATACTAAGACCGAGCCGATTCCCAAATAAAAGGTCGGGCGCACGACGCAGATTTAGTGTAAGATGTACCGAGCCTCGGGGCGACTGCCGGGCTACGCAGATAACCACAGTAATCTGGACATCACGGCACTAATGTGGGAATATCGGTAGCCCACTCCGACCCTTACGCAAATAAAATTTAACAGCTGTTGTGATAACAATACAGCAGTTTTAATTTTTTGGGCTTGAGAAATCAATTTAAAAAAACAGTAAGTTCTAATTTTGAATGCAGATTTAGCGTAAAATGTACCGAGCCTGGGGCTACTGCCGGGCTACGCAGATAACCACAGTAATCACGGTACTGATGTGGGAATATTGGGAGATCCACTCCTAAGGCACCTACCCATATAAGCTCCTACCTCTACGCATATTAAGTTGAAGACCTGTTGTGATATCAATACAGCAGTTTTTGGGGCTTGAGCTATAAATTGATGAAATTGATCGACAATGTAAGTTCTGATTCTTAATGCAGATTTAGTGTAAAATGTATTGAGCCTCTAGGGGACTGCCGGTCTAAGCAGATAACCACAGTAATCGGGATTAAGTTCGTAGATAAGTTAGTCTATGTTTTGATTTAGTACATATAGCTAAATAAAAAAAAAATTGGTAGAAACATATATAGTAAAGAGGAAACAAACATAAGGCCTTGGTTTGAGCATTTTTTTAAATAAGTTTGTTGGATTATTATGTCAACGTTACAAAATTTATAATAAAAGATTTATTTATTTAAGTTTTTTAACAGATGGACACTAAAATCTTGTTGAAAAACTATAAGTATTAAATATAATCGGGACAGTACCACGTCCAGAGATCTAACTTTAGTTCTACCCAATAAGAGTACGTGCCTCTTGAAGCCACAGATGGAGATAAGATCTAAAACGACCTGTTTAGCCCAAAATGATGTTAAAATAAGAGCACCCCTTGAAGATACTGTCGAAGTTTCTTAGTATAGTACACTCGACTATGTGTATATTGTCATAAAGTCTTACATGTGTATAGTTTTAAGTAAACCTATACACATATAATACATATAACCTAATACAGACTCGCGTGTTACGTGATAAAAACTCATTTTGTCAATTTTTTTATGACATGATAACCTTATTTCAAATCTGTCCAGCATTGAGAAATTTCAATAGTTATCTGTATTATTTATTTATGCCAATAAATAATTGACCTAATAGTTGGCAGTCTGCCTTAGGCTAAGGCTCTTTTTTCAGAATAAAACTTTAAAAAATCGCGCAAATTAGCACAGTCACAAGTACGACCTGGACTTACTTAGGACTGAGTCTTACTACTAGAACAACACCAGAAATGCTTGCGGTTCGCCTAACAAGACTTCTTTTACTGATTCTCGTATCTCATTTACGGTGCCGAGCGTCCGCGATGCTATCAGCCTAATAACGCGGTCCCTTTGTCTATTGTTTACATTAGGGTATACGTGGGCCCAAGCCGCGGACCTCCCTGGTACTGGCAACTACGACGTCATCACCGTCTGTCATCAGCTTTTGTGACGCTCACGGTAGGTATAGGGTGCTACTACTTCTTACGTATATGGTGTTCATGACTGGCTATTTCGCCGTTAACAGCTAACGTTCGTGTGTTTTTATCACGACAGTATGCAAACAAGAATAACCCTAATTAATAATTTAAAATAATATCCGTTTCCAGATCTTTAGTTCCCTTAAAAGTAATAAAAAGGTGTGTTTGCGATTCACACACGATAGAAGTGAAACTTCAGCAAATCGACAAAAGAATAAGAAGAATAAAAAAAAAACTAAAAAAAAATACTATGCAAAAAGATTTTGTTCGGGCGGTCACCCATCCAAATACTGGCGTCACGCAAAGTTGCTTAACCTTGTTAGCATTTAAGATTGGCTTACCCGACAGGTAAGCCAATCTTATTTCCATTTCCGTTGCATCCGGTTTCAAATCACAACGATTCTAAAGAAGTTTCACTTCAAAAAGTCTTACTATTTTGTACTCGAGTATATTTGCATATGTTCGGGACTCGGGAGCTATGATTTCCCTGACAGACAGACAGACCGACAGACACGTCAAACTTAAAACACCCCTCTTTTTTATCGGGGGTTAAAAAATAGCGCTTTTTGAGTTTTTTTCTGATTCATATGTTTTTGAGTGTGCTGAATCCAAATATGAATACAATTACTCGTACATTCTGCGATAGAACGTCACGATTGCTGACAATGTTGGAATTCAAATGAACAAATGTTCAATATAATAAAAAAACATTTCCTTTATAATTTCGTAATCAAATGTGTTCATTTACCTAACATATTTATAGAGGTATTAATTACCATTAAACACATTTTTTCCCAGTGAGACTACTTTTGGCACTTATTTGCTTTTGGAAAGTCTCTCTGAAGCGACCAAGAGTAGTCTGTTCGCCCATCTTCCCTGGTAGCTTTTAGTCTAGGTGATATCTTTTACCCTGTTTTTCACTCACTTCACACCAAAATTATACTATTCTTCTAATATTTATTACGTTAAAATTGACCCTAATCCCATTTTTCAATTTTTATTGGCAAAAAACCTACGTTGTAGAGCTTATTGAGTATTATTTTCAGAACACTTAAATACAACATAATTATATCAGAAGGTATGTTGCAGATCTGTTATTCTATAATGTTCTTAAAACACAAAGTTTCTTGTTTCATTGTCCAGCAATATTTATTTGTTTAAGTACTTGTGTTTTCATTTAAGTTTTCGCAAGAGTAATCACGCCCTGTATATCTAAAGGGTGCGCACGCGTCGCAGTTTAGGGTGCGCGTGAGCAGCCTTAATGACGTCACCGGACGCCGTTTGATGCGCCGCGCAGGTGGCTCCAGCGGGATTATCAAACAGTATTGTCTTTATTTGATCTATTGATAAAGTTTTCGACTATTACGTGATTATAGTTCTGATGATATTTTGATAAAGTTTAAAACAAAATACTTGGATTTATTTATTTTTATTGTAATTCTACGCTTTTAGTGATGTAAGAGTATGTGTATATAGTCTTCTCGCTTTTAGTAAAGTAAGTAAAACCCATTTTTTCACTTTTTACCATGCACAATTCTCTGTAATATTTTTCACGTAGTTGGTGTTTCAATAAAGAATATTGTATTCTACGGTATTTTGTCTGTACAGAAGTATCGCGTAGAAGTATCCCTCTGCATACTCAGCTCGTTTTGTAGACGTCTCAAGTAGCCGAGATGGAATTTTTTCATTTAAATATATCTATCTATGTGTCTATTATATTAAGTATATCAGATCTCCTAGCACAGGTATATTATTTAAGGAGACTCAAAAAACTGAATTGTAAACCTTATTATTAAGTTACTGTAATAAAACATTTTTTTTCATCAGATGCCAAGTACCCGTAACACAAGCTTAGAGCTTACCACGGGCTGGAAGTTGTTGTGTGGATTGCTCGGAAATATTTACATCATCATCGTCATCATCATTTCAGCCGTAGGACGTCCACTGCTGAACATAGGCCTCCCTCAACGACTTCCAGTAATTTCGGTCGGTACAAAATATTTACATATTTATTTATATTATAACTTACTCCTACCACAAAATAGCTTTCACACAGAACCCATTTTTTATGAATCCCTTCATACAAAAAATATTTTCACTCCCACCAAAGTCATCTATCAACTTTAAGAATGAACTCTGACTAAATTAACCAAACCTACAATTTAGTTATTAAAAATTACATTCACCATATTTCAGTGAAACCACTTTTAAGGAGTTTTGTAACCTTTTTGGTGTTTTAACTAATGTTTTGTTTTCGATGGGTTTTTAAAGATAGGGTTAAGGTTATGCGGTTATTAATAAAGAGGTTACTCCGGCTTAGTGTAAAATTTGAAACGTTTGTGTTGTTAATAATAATTGAATATATTAAAGTTTATATTTATTTATTTTACGAATCAACGTCTAAAAGTTCTTGTAGTTTGTAATTTTTAACAAATCCGTCGCTGATAATTAAATTCAAAATTAAATATATTAGGTCCTTACATATGAAATTGGCGTTTTGTATGGGAGGAACAAAAAGTCGAATATTTTTTAATATAATATATTTAATTAATCAAAGTATGAACCATTATTTTCTATGCACTTTTGCCATCTTATAGGTAGTTCATTGATCCCTTTACTAAAAAAACCAGTCGGACGGGAATCAATAAAATCTTTGAAGGCGATTTGGACTGCCCCATCGGAGTTGAATTTTTTCCCTTGCAAGAAGTTATCCAAATTTCGAAAAAAATGGTAATCTGTTGGAGCAAGGTCCGGGGAGTACGGAGGATGTCTTAGACTTTCCAATTGAAGCTCTTCTAATTTAGTAGCCGTCTGTTGCGCAGTGTGTGGTCTAGCGTTGTCGTGAAGCAGCAGTGGCGTGGAGCGATTGACCAGCCTAGGTTGTTTAGCCGCTAGCTTTTCCATCATGGTTTGCAATTGCTGACAATAGACATCAGCCGTAATAGTCTGGCCAGATTTGAGAAAACTGTAATGAACAATACCGGCACTAGTCCACCAAACGCTTACAAGTAACTTTTTTGGGGTTAATTTTCGCTTGGGGCAGGATTTGGCTGGCTGGCCAGGATCCAACCATTGCGCTGAGCGCTTCCGATTATCGTAAAGAACCCATTTTTCATCACAGGTAATGATTCGGTTTAAAATACCTTCATTATTGTGCCGGTTTAGTAATGTAACGCAGCAGTCGACGCGCGTTTGCCGGTTTGCTTCAGTCAATTCGTGAGGTACCCACCTTTCAAGCTTTTTAATCTTCCCAATTTGCTTCAAGTGAATTAAAACAGTTTTATCACTAACACCGCAGCCTGCAGCTAACTCGGACGTGGTTTGCGATGGATCCGCTTCCACAATAGCCTTCAACTCTTCATTATCAACTTGAGTCTCAGGCCGTCCACGGGGCTTGTTCTGCAAGTCGAAATTTCCAGAACGAAAACGTTGGAACCAAAAACGAACTGTGTTTTCTTTTGCAACACGACCGCCATACACATCATTCACCCTTCGAGTTGTTTCCGCAGCACTAGTGCCACGGCGGAACTCGTACTCGTAAATAATGCGATATTTTAAGTTTTCCATTTTGTAAAATGAGTGACGCAAACAGAAAAAAACAGAAGAAAAAAAACAAATGAATGACGATCATCGAAGCACAAATACATGAGTCTATAGCTGTACAAATTTGAATTTGGAATTCCTTACCAAAGAGGAGAAATTTGTGATTAAAGTGGCCAGTACGAAAAACGCCAATTTCATATGTAAGGACCTAATATATAAAAGGTGTGTGTTTATTTCCTGAATTATTTTGAACAGATTTAATAAAGCAATATAAATATACATAACATCATGTCAGGGTTATAATATTCAATTAACACATAAATCACATGAAACAACAAATACCCATACCCTTATAAGTGATTAAATTAAGTTCATGAATCACACCAAGGAATTTAGTTTGGGAGATATACCGTTTGAAAATAATGAGCATTATGTTAAAATGCAATCTGATAGTTTATCGATTACGTCCAATTTTTATAAACTTTATCCTTCTTAAAAGTTAGTTATTTGGAAACATTCAAATCATTTGATCATTAATTTTTATTGGTAAGATAAATATAAAGCTAGACCTGCAATTTATTTGCTGATTCTAAATTGAAAGATTACAAGCCGGGAAAAGGGATTTTTTGGATAGTATTTTTATATAATGTTGTAAAAAGGTTGATTTATTTAATAAAGTCCTGTTTTACCACCACCGAAAAGTTTGACAATAGTTAAAATATATAGCAATTTTGCTCACATGTGACAAAGCGAGATAGCTCCTGACTAAGCCATTAGCTCATGTCATAACATTTGGAACCATAAATCCATTGGTAGGCAACTAACCATTGCTTAATTCGGATTTTATGAAATAAGCTCTAATTGCTTATAACAGTAAATTCAACAAATTCTGGGACTCTTTACTATCGTTACCTAATATGTAATCGTTCGCTTTAATTTTGATTTAGTTTTTATAAATACTTTCGCTACACAACTCCAAAACGAAATGGTTAGTTCTGATGTATCGTTAAGTATGAGTTCTCTTTTCCCTCAAGGATCTCCTTCAAAGTGGGGAAAGAATGTTCAGAAAGCATAATGTATACTTAATACAGAGCGTTGGATAAACGAATATCTACCGCTAACCTGCACCACTCAATTTGAGAATCAGCACACTGATTATTTCAAGGAGCCATTTAGATGAATCATTCGGCCGGGTATTCTCGAGGTATCCCATAATCTCATTATCAAGTCCATGGGAACTGTAAAATCGCTACTAGTGTATGGTTTTCGAAAGATAATAGGCGCTTTTTACTATTGGAGAGAAGATTTTCTACTATAATTTCATAATTTTAACTTTTGTACCGCCATTCCCAGACTAAATGGGTATTTAAAGTCAAATTAGTCGATTAGCCTTTGATTTCGCAAATAATAAACAAATGTTTTGAAACTCACGTGAATTGAGATTGTTACAAGTGCTACCATTACCTCGGCGTAGTAATTTATTATTCTATGCCCTCGGTTAAAATTGCCGTGTAAAAAGGTGCGAATCTGCTATTTTTGGGATGAAAGTATTAGCATTCCCATAGTTGGGAGTTTGTCCGTTTCCTTAGTCACAATAACAATTATAAGTTGTTCAGGTTTTGAATAGTAATTTATTGATAAAATATATATTATAAATCACAATTTGGTTTACTCACAACTACGAGGTAACAAAGAACTTACCTTCCCTTTTTAATCTTTATCTTTATATATATAATTCTTCTGTGAGTATGTTTGTCACTGAAATTCTCTCAAACGACTGGACCGACTTTGATGAAATTTTTTGTGTGTGTTCAAGGGGATCTGGGAATGG
This sequence comes from Gymnoscelis rufifasciata, assembly GCA_929108375.1. Lineage (NCBI taxonomy): Eukaryota > Metazoa > Arthropoda > Insecta > Lepidoptera > Geometridae > Gymnoscelis > Gymnoscelis rufifasciata. The sequence continues at coordinate 8,812,183 of OV815321.1, read as the reverse complement.
CTTAGATTCACAATTTTGAATAACAATTTTTGATAAACAAACCCGTGCGAAGCCGGGGCTGGCCACTAGTATAATATAAGTTGTAATGAGAAAAGATAAATCTGCCACATTGCTTTGTAGATATATTACATTTAACTTGCCTGGACCATACTTACATGTAATGTAAAATTCCACAAACCAACTTCAACCAGTTCCAAGCCACAAAACGTTAAATTTGAAAAGTAGATCTAGAAAATAGCACAACAGTTAACGATCTCACAACATATAATTTTCCTGAACCACTTACAAAAGTATCCGAGATCCGTAGAAATCCGTTTTAAATGCCCTTGACCCTACAATTCCACCTGTTCCGATCTGACCTTTGCTCTGATCACTGAGAAGGGGGGGCCGGGAAGAAATGGGGGTTCAATGTCCGGGATTTAATGCCCATCTCGCTAATTATAGGATGCTCAAATTGTACCTTTCTCACGAATTGGAATAATACCTCAATCTATTAAAGTCTAATATGGCTTAGCTTTTAGAAAGGCTTAAAAGCTAGGCTTTAGCTTTAAAAGATCAACGTTTCCAAGACCTGGAAATTAGACTAAGTACTACATAATTGTCTTATTTTTTTTAAACCGAGGAATAAATGGTATAGTATTAAAACCATAGAAAATTATATGATAAATACATGTACGGTATTTTTATTGATAGATACTTCATGTCGATCATCTTGAATCAAATATTTATAGGCATGACAAAAATAATTTTATTTTGATTAAATCTGAAATTCACGGTGTCTAGCTGATTTTATAACAAACCCATAATTTATACTCTTTATACTTGAGTCAAAATTATGGTTTCGTTATAAAATAAAACCTTAAAAAGGTATTGTTTTAAATTCCGATTGGTTCATAGCATTACAACAATGCAAATTATTTGGCAACGCTCTATACTTTTCCTACAAAATTACTATTAAAATTACCATATAATAAAAATACTACGGCTTTTGCTAGAAGTGTTACTGAACAAGAGGTATGCTAGCCTCTCAGCCGTTACCTTATACCAGCTTTAAATAACAAATTCAAGAAAATATTCACGCGCTTTCGCAAGGGAATCGAAACCTTTATTTAAGCAAAGATTAATCGGCGATCAACATTTTGTTAGCGCCGTATCTAGATGCGCCAACCGGGACGTTACTGGTACTATAGAGTTGGGACAACCGGCTTTTTTTAAATGCTGGCTTGAACTTAATTTGATATTTTACTAAAATAAAAATAAAAACATTCAACTGTTGAAGAATGTAAAATTTTTAAATGGTTTCGTAAATTGGTTAAGGGTAAAATGTAACTTGAAAAAAGATCGACCTACCAACGTTAAAATTACTTATAATATTAAAACATATTTGAAGTAAACATGTTGGATCATTTTTGAGTATAAATAAAGTTCTTCAAACCGATATTGTCACCAAAAAAAAACAAAATAATGTTTCATTTTAAAGTTTCCTGTTTAATAAGCTATTTGAAGAATTTAAAGTAGTTCACTCAAGAGTCAATAAATTTATTTTTGCCATCATGTATTTATTTTTTAAAGAAGGTTTTGTTTTTATTTTTCTAGGAATTTTAAAACGTATGGACTTATAATGAGTCGTATTTTAAATTCAGAGTTATCTGATAATAAATACAGTGCGTATTAATATGTAGACTCGAATCTATTTGATATGTGTGTTTAATTAATGTGTGTTTGTGGCTATTGATTGTTATTTTTAATTTTGTAAGCATTGGTGTGCAATAAAGTGTGCAATAAAGATATTATCTATCTATCTAATTCGGTTGAAAAAAACATATATACCATAAAAGTGATATTCATAAGCACCCCTTTGACGATAGAGATTAGGCCTTAATTCACCACACTGGCCAAGTTCGGGTTGGTGAATGTCACATGTCTATCAAACTCTTCTAAGTTCTCAGAACGTGTTTAAGGCGCACATAATTTTTTCAAGAAGAAGAATCCTGAGGTGCGCCTCTGTGTTTGAACCCACGACCTTCGGTATGAAAGTCAAGTGTGCTCCCACTTAGCAAATACGAATTTTTGGAAGTGATATTCAAATACATTTATTCTTAATTCAAATAAATAATATTCGAGTAAATACCGAATTCGTGTTTGAAATCTCACCCCAACTCTAGCTACACTTATTCTGTCTGCAACAACCTGTTACCCGGTCAACTTCATCTCTGTCTCTCAACCTAACTTCCCATATTGCCTTCACCCTCCCACATTCCCAGGTCAGTTCACCATCACAGTAATGATACTTAAACACATATTTAAGTAAAGATTCTTTTTTTACATGCGTCTGAGATGGTTTACAAGATATTTATAGAAGGTTGTTTTGTAGTGGATTTTCGCGAAGGTTGTATGCATTTGTGGCTTCATCATTCGACTTCTTCCTCTCTATGCCTGAGTGGACAACCAGGAACATCTTCGACGTGGGTGAAAACTGAAAAAATAAGTAATACCAACATAAATTATTTATATCTATTTATTTTATTTAACCCCCGAAAGAAGTTAAAACTAAACGAGAAAATTGCATTGACTTTGACTTTGACGGACAGATTGGATAACTCTTTAAAGATTTTTTTTAACAGTTGGGTTTCCAAAGCAAAAGTTCTAAAACAATATTATGTTCGCCTGAAGTGCGCCTAATATTGTTTTATAAACAAAAAAATAATTAAATGGTTTAAGTTAAAAAGTGGGGTTTATCACTTATTAAAATCGTTTACACCTGATGTTTCATCAATCTGAATGGATTTGAAAATTATGGTAGTTTCTTGAAGATGGGTGAAATGAAGCATTTGCGAGTTGGGTGACGGTTTTATTGGCAACCAAAGCGGGCTACCCTCATTCTCACTATTTTGTTGAGTAGTTTTTTGACGCACTACGAGGTAAATACTTATATTTCTCGTCATAAATCTCGAATAACTTTATAATACTTACCTTGATTGGTGTCACAGGCATACTCGAGTAAGTCACAGAGGTCCAGGAAGGTCCTCGTCTGCGTACCCATGGACCCACAGATGGAGATGGTGTCGTGAACACAAGACTCCGCTAGTTGACAGTATTCATCTACCTGGTTCTATTAAATTATAAAAACTGTTAGAACAATATACCTACTATGTACCTATAATAAAAAATATCGGATCGGGGAGTATGGAGAGCATACCTTGGACAACAGATTGGACAGCGCCCAGTAGGTCGTCCCAGATATCGCTGAAAGGACATGGTGGAGGCCGACCTACGAGAGCTCGGGATCGAGAACTGGTCAGAGCTGGTCAGAGCGCAGGACCGGTGGAAGTCTCTCGTTTCGGAGGCTAAGACCCAGTTTGGGTCGCTGAGCCATAATAATTAGTTAATAAACAATATATCTATGTATGTTTCTATTATATTAAGTATATCAGATGTCTAGTACCCTTAACACAAGCTAAGAGCTTACCACGGGGATAGATGTTGTTGTGTGGATTGTCTGGAAATATATATATATTTAATATAAGCGGTATATGTTACTTACCTTGGGCGTAGACAAATAATCTGGGACGTGACAATATAATGTGGATACTTGTAAAACAACCAAAATATCTGAAACAGAATTTAAATATAAATCTAAAAGGTTTTTTTTTGATTCGGTCATTGAAGCCTGCCCAAAAGAAATAATATTGCCCTTCGTAACTTAACTCCGAAAATTAAGAAAATAATTTATTTATTTATTTATTTGCTCACATGTACATTTATACAGATATAGGTCAATTGTTACATCTTAAGTCGATATGTACATGCACCCCGGAGGGGCACTGCAAATTGGGTTTGCGTCAAAATATATAATGTCTGTAAGGTATAGGTTTATATGACCTGAGATGTCTGGAATAAATGATTTATTATTATTATTATGTCAATTTATCACTAAGGAATTCGTCAACGGAATAATAACATTTATTTATAAATATCTTTTTCAAATTATTTTTGAACGATAAATCTTTTTCTTCATTTTTAATTTTAATTGGTATTTTATTGAATATTTTTGATAGCCTATGGTTCGGACTCTTACTCCCTAATTTAATTTTTGTCGATGCAGGTATAATTTTGTTTTTGTTTCGCAGGCTATAATTTTCATTTAGGTCTAATTTTGTTTTAAAGTATAAGTTTTGATATTTCCTAACAAATAGCGCGGCTTAATATATATAGAGGGAAGGAAGTGTGAGTAAATTATGTTTTATAAAGTGTGGTTTGCAACTGTTACGCGGTTTTATGTTCATTAAAATTCGAATACATTTCTTTTGCAGGATAAATATTTGTAATAATTGGCTGAGACTTCAATTTCAAACGATACATTTTTCGATTTCGGGCCTATTTTTCCATTGTCAAAATACAGATAACTTAGCAATAAATGATAAGACTGAAGTTTTCTGACGCACGACTAAAATGTTTGATAGTAAGTGACAATTTTATTCCGCCATCTTAGCTTAAATAGATTTATTTAAAATAAGAAATACAGACAGAATAAGTAAAATACTTCTTAAACCTTATATAGTAATTAAGTTTTGCCTCTGTACTTACAAATTACATATAATCTTACTTAAATCATTTTTGGTTTGGTATCATATTTTATATTGGTCTGTCAATTTTATTCTGACGTTGTAAATTTCGCACTACAATAAGTTATGCTCGAGCACGAAGGAACTGAGTGCTTGATAATTTTGATTTAAATTTCTGTCTTTTAGCTCAGACTTGATTATAAAGATATTAAGGTAAAGTTTTTGTCAAAAGTTAGCTAGGGTGACTCACAAATCTTCGATACCTCCATGGTGACACAGTTTGGCACTGATTATTTGCGCTAGAGCACCCATGTTATTGTGTATTATTCGCCATTGCAGCATTCATGGAATAACAACATGCTACGTTCACATGTGGGTCAGAGGCTATTAAAATGTGAGGTCAGGAAATATTTCTACGAAGATAATTTTTAATTCATCAACATTTCTCGTTATTTTAGTGAGGACAATTAGTTTAATTTATTACCTCAGTGGTAATATATCCGCTTGCGGCGCAAGAGGTAGCGGGTTCAATTGCCTCCGAGGGGTCAAGTGTTTGTATGTTCGCAAGCTCTTTTCTCATAATAAAAATATCTGTATTATGTATAATGTTTCCGGATAATCAACACAACAACATCGAGCCCTGTGGTAAGCTCTAAGCTTGTGTATAGGTACTCGACATCTGATATACCTAATGTTATAGACTTACATATATATGTAGGTGAAAGGTTTGACATAGTGATTTAAACAGATTATATCATTGAATAATAATTAATTACGGGATTAATCGAACAATATCAATCACACAAATATCTGAGGCTCAGTTTAACAGAGATATAGATAAAGTCAATAAGTAACTCCGACAGCGTTTGCACAGAGCAGAAGCCAAAGAAAGAATGCCTCCCGGACTGTTGGAACTGTACTTTAAATAGCATTGCAACTCGTAAACAACCCCTCTACCTGCGGCCACCCGATTGGCTGTTAGACCGGTCGGCTGGCACAGACCGGTACCGGCCGCAGGTAAACATCGCGCGATCGAGTGGCGTGAGCGCCCCGCTCACGCCATCGGACATTTTAAGTTGATTCTATGCTACTACAAACGCACTACTGAAGAACCAGGACGTCACGCCGTCACTGCCATTCTGACTTGCGAACGTCCTCGTTCGCGTAGGCTCAGTTAAAATTATCTGTAAGTGAAAATAATAATAGTTAGTGCTCGATTATCCTGACAACATACTATACTATGTTCTGGACTGGTCTGTTTGACCCTTCAGAAGACTGGCCCAGTAAAACACCCTTTAACACTACAATATTAATCTTATTTAAAATCATCTTTTACAATCCCTTTAGTTGAGAACTGGCCTGGATTAGTACGAATGCTACACCGGAACTTTTCTTTTTTCCCTTTAGCAATGAACTGTATTTTTTTTGTACTAGATCGGAACTGTTTTTTTTTCCTTTAGCAATTACTTATCTGTATTTTTTTTTCTTTTTTTTTTTTTGATAAGGGTAGCCCCATAACCTTTCTTAGTAATTAGCGTCATGCAACTTATCGAGTTGATCATGAATTAACGGAAGTGGATAACTATCGGATTGCGTATTGCTGTTAAGCTCTTAAAGAGTAAATCTTAAATTTTACTTTAAGCAATGTCTTATCTTTATGGAGGCGTCCTTATAATGTGATTTGAGTCTATCAATTTTATTTTAAACTCAGGAATATTAAAGAAAATTTATTAATCATGTCAGGAGGTTGTGGAGGCGGATATCCCACTTCTGATGTAGGTGAAAGGTTTGACATAGTGATTTAAACAGATTATATCATTGAATAATAATTAATTACGGGATTAATCGAACAATATCAATCACACAAATATCTGAGGCTCAGTTTAACAGAGATATAGATAAAGTCAATAAGTAACTCCGACAGCGTTTGCACAGAGCAGAAGCCAAAGAAAGAATACCTCCCGGACTGTTGGAACTGTACTTTAAATAGCATTGCAACTCGTAAACAACCCCTCTACCTGCGGCCACCCGATTGGCTGTTAGACCGGTCGGCTGGCACAGACCGGTACCGGCCGCAGGTAAACATCGCGCGATCGAGTGGCGTGAGCGCCCCGCTCACGCCATCGGACATTTTAAGTTGATTCTATGCTACTACAAACGCACTACTGAAGAACCAGGACGTCACGCCGTCATATATATATATATATTTTATTATACATATTTAACATCTCTTGCGCCGCAATCAATATCTTTCAACTCGCAATAGGCATTACGTCTACTTATAAATTGCAAATCGGTTAAGCCCGTATGTTAGCCCGTCCAAAAATGCTGGACAGTTTTTGGCCTGTCAAATTAATTAGAAATTTAAGCACGTGCTATAACGGTGATGGCATAATATCGTGAGGAATCAGGCATGTTTTGAGTTTGGAAGAGTTTGAAGGAAATGTGCCATTTACCATCCCGCACTTGGCCAGAGCGTAGTGAATAAAGGTCTAATCTCTCTCGTCAGTGGAAACGTAAATAGATGATGATGCTTTAATGAGAAAATGCAAAGATTAATTTCCGGAGTATCACGCAAAACTTCAATGCGCTGTAAAGTTTTGTTTTTTTGTTTGCAAGAAGACATTCAATTATCCGTAAACAGTTTTAAGCTAATTTAATGAACGGATTAATTACTTTTTAGTTTATACCAACCATTCGCTCATCATAAAAGGTTGAGAGCCTCAGACTCTACATAGTCTAGGTAGCGCTCAACAAAGGTTGTTTTATGTTATAACTTCCTGGTCCACTACCATAGTTTTGATTTATGAATAACCAAAACAAACAATAGTTATTTTGCCAAGAGCGTCCTCGTGGCTAACTTGTGCGGTTAGTTTAAAATGGCGCTAAGAAAACTTTTTACCTGTAAGTTTTTTTGCATAATATAATAGGCATCATGACAATATATTATACGTCGTAATATTTTGTTTATTACGTCTGTTAGCCCATCGATACTGGAACATACTGGACCTATTTTAAGCTTTTTATATTAAACAAGAAAGTGTCAAGATATAAAATATCAGATTTCTGGAGTGGGGACTTGTTATGAATGAATTTTGGACAAACCGCTCGAAAGCGCTACGCCGCGCAAAACTTCAATGCATTTGATTTTTCAAGAAAATTAAAGTGTACAATTTTGTAAATTATTCAAATGACGGACTAACTATTTTATTTTAGTCATCTACCTTAATAAGAGTACACTATTATATTATAAATAATATATTTAGTAAAAGCCGTGTTGGTTAAGTGGGAGCACACTCGATTTTAATTCCGAAGGTCGTTGGTTCAAGCCCAGCAATGCTCCTCTGGATTTATCTTCTTGAAAAATGTATGTGCGCTTTATAACACGTGCTTTAACGGTGAAGGCAAACATCGTGAGGAACTTTAAAGAGTTAGAAGGAAATGTGACATTCACCAACCCGCGCTTGGCTAGCGTGGTGAATAAAAGCCTAATCTCTCTAGCCAAGAGAGAAGTAAAAAAATAAAATAAATAAATAAATACAAAATAAATATTAGGTCCTTACATATGAAATTGGCGTTTTGTATGGGAGGAACAAAAAGTCGAATATTTTTTAATATAATATATTTAATTAATCAAAGTATGAACCATTATTTTCTATGCACTTTTGCCATCTTATAGGTAGTTCATTGATCCCTTTACTAAAAAAACCAGTCGGACGGGAATCAATAAAATCTTTGAAGGCGATTTGGACTGCCCCATCGGAGTTGAATTTTTTCCCTTGCAAGAAGTTATCCAAATTTCGAAAAAAATGGTAATCTGTTGGAGCAAGGTCCGGGGAGTACGGAGGATGTCTTAGACTTTCCAATTGAAGCTCTTCTAATTTAGTAGCCGTCTGTTGCGCAGTGTGTGGTCTAGCGTTGTCGTGAAGCAGCAGTGGCGTGGAGCGATTGACCAGCCTAGGTTGTTTAGCCGCTAGCTTTTCCATCATGGTTTGCAATTGCTGACAATAGACATCAGCCGTAATAGTCTGGCCAGATTTGAGAAAACTGTAATGAACAATACCGGCACTAGTCCACCAAACGCTTACAAGTAACTTTTTTGGGGTTAATTTTCGCTTGGGGCAGGATTTGGCTGGCTGGCCAGGATCCAACCATTGCGCTGAGCGCTTCCGATTATCGTAAAGAACCCATTTTTCATCACAGGTAATGATTCGGTTTAAAATACCTTCATTATTGTGCCGGTTTAGTAATGTAACGCAGCAGTCGACGCGCGTTTGCCGGTTTGCTTCAGTCAATTCGTGAGGTACCCACCTTTCAAGCTTTTTAATCTTCCCAATTTGCTTCAAGTGAATTAAAATAGTTTTATCACTAACACCGCAGCCTGCAGCTAACTCGGACGTGGTTTGCGATGGATCCGCTTCCACAATAGCCTTCAACTCTTCATTATCAACTTGAGTCTCAGGCCGTCCACGGGGCTTGTTCTGCAAGTCGAAATTTCCAGAACGAAAACGTTGGAACCAAAAACGAACTGTGTTTTCTTTTGCAACACGACCGCCATACACATCATTCACCCTTCGAGTTGTTTCCGCAGCACTAGTGCCACGGCGGAACTCGTACTCGTAAATAATGCGATATTTTAAGTTTTCCATTTTGTAAAATGAGTGACGCAAACAGAAAAAAACAGAAGAAAAAAAACAAATGAATGACGATCATCGAAGCACAAATACATGAGTCTATAGCTGTACAAATTTGAATTTGGAATTCCTTACCAAAGAGGAGAAATTTGTGATTAAAGTGGCCAGTACGAAAAACGCCAATTTCATATGTAAGGACCTAATATAAAATAAATAACAAAATAAATAAAAAATAAATAAAAAATAAATATCCAATAACTTCGAATACGTCTTAGCTGGTGTAAGCGACGAAGACTTGGGTTTTATACATTTAGGCTTCGTGTCGCGGACTTACCTTTCCACCCGTGTTTCATTTGTTTTTACGTGTGCCAGCAGTAGGCACGTTATGTTAATAGGGTGATGATATTATGATGATATTTTGTAAGTCCTAGTCTAGTTTTGCACGAGTGTCCATGTTCATCACGAAAACATTTCACAATCGTAGGTATCGTTTCATTATATTTTTATTTATTCAGAGTACAAAAAGATCTCACATTTATGTTTGGATCAAAATTATTTTCTTTTAGTTATTTGGTTGTTTAAATAAAATTACATATCTAAATATAATGTACTTTTAATCTTAATTTTTACTATTTTACATTTTTGTAGGTTTAATATTAGCAGGTTTAGCAGCTATGGTGCGGTCGCACGTGGAAATAGAAGCCGAGGATTACTTCTTTCCTCTAGAACCTGTAAGAACCTTCTCGAAAATGTATTTTTTTCTTATATAAGTTTTTAAGTTATCCTGCTATTAACACTTAATAATAACTTAATAATAATATAGCTAACATATCAGAAAAACACATAGGCCACTTTTTACCAGCTTTCTCGGGATTTTCCCGCAACAAAATGAAAGTTTATATTTCATAGATCGATAAAAAAAGTAAACCGTGTATCGAATAATTGTTTATTAATTATGAAAAAAACACAATTTAAGTATTCATTTTTGAACATCCTGTATTTATAATTTATATTATACTTTATAACACTTTTTTTATTACATCAGTAAGCTTTCAAATAAAATTGTCCACCATCTCAGGTAATCAACTATTGCAAGATGTCGGATCAGTGCCAGCATGATTTCGTGAAGGTTTGTGGCCAGGACTCCCACGGAATCACAAGAGGGTTTAAAGATAACTGCGATCTTTTCGAGTACAACTGCGATGAAAAAAAACGTAAGTCGTGTGTCTGTCATTAATATTTAGTATTCATCATAGTGTTACATCATGCTGTATGTCTTTAAAGTAGGGGTGAATCAGCTTAAGATGAATGCTCCGAATTAATATAGAATCCAGCAGATAATGAATTAACTTTATCGCCTATGATTTTAAACTTCTCAACAGTGGTCCCCTGATTTATGAATCCTTTAATACTAATATTATTTAATAAACACAAAAGTTTGTGAGCATGTATGTGTGTGTGTTTTTGTTGCTCTTTCACTCAAAAACTATGAATGGATTTCGATGAAACTTCATATTAATATAGCTAACATAATAATCATATGTCATACACACAGGCTAGCTACTTTTTATCGCGAAAAAATATGTCATTCCGCGGGAAAATTATTAAGTAGAAATAGTAAGTAATAATAATGTTATAATAGTAGTAGTTTTTTAGTAGTTATAAATAACTGCGGCTGTTTAACTGACAGCGAGAAGTTAAATTTTAACTTCTCGCTGTCGCGAAAAAGATGTAATTATTATGGTAACACATATTATAATAACCAGAGAAACAATCAAACAGTATATGAAGAATGAACATTATAAACATTTTGAAGTACATAATATTATCTGATGAAATGGTTTTTTGCAGAATTTCGTCATGTGAAAATGGACATTTGCAACTACGAAGCAGCCGCCGCTGCTAAAGAAGAAGAAGACGAATAATAGATTTAAGATTATAGGGGCAAAAACCGAAACTTAATACATTATAAAGATCTATAACAACATTATATTTTTATTGAGACCCCTAAAGAATCAAGTTGTTTGAATTATAGAATTCGTTTTCTCGATTCTTAAAATAATAGTGATTTTGGTACGTATGAGATGTACACCCAAGTACTACTAACCTTGCTTACGTGGCCTTGAAATCGCTCCATCCGTTCGGGAGCTATGATGTCCCAGACAGACAGAAAGACAGACACGTCAAACTTAAAGCACACCTTTTTTTTGTTGGGGGTTAAAAAGAAGGAAAGACTGATCCCCTAGACCTACTTCATCTAGCTAGAGTATATAACAATGTATATTGCTTGTGTTATGTCATAATTTCCTGGCACGTAAGCATAGTTTAGATTTAACTACGAATCAAAACAACCATTGTTAGTTAGCAAACTAATGCATTCCGGGCGGTCGGTAGGGTGTCTAGTGTAATATGGTGCTTAGAAAACTTTTTACATGTAAGTACGTTTATTTTTTACATCAATGCACTTTAATAATATTAGCTGATATTTGTGATTTCCTACATTTTGATCTTTTTACAACCAAATTAGCAATTGTTTGATAGAAGCATATTTTATTTTAATGCAAAAGCTGGCATTTGTATTGAGTATTATCCCAAAAATTTGGCGCCAAATTGTCTTCACGTCCTGGTAAAAAACTGAAAATAGCAGAAAATAATATTTTTCCAAAATAATAAATCGGTAAACCTATCTTTTATTTTTTATACAGACTAAATTAATTTTGTTTCATTTAAGTTTCCATAATCGTTGTACTAGTGTTTGATAATGTTATAATTAAAATGTTAAATTTCTTTTGTAGCTCTAATATTAGCAAGTTTAACTTCGGAAGTATGGTCTCACGTGGAAATTGAAGCTGAGGATTACTTTTTCCCTCTTGAACCAGTAAGTTTATTAACAATAGGTTTATAATTTAATTCTATTAGACAGGAAAACTAAATACATTAGCATGATAGTTACTTTCATAATTTTTTATTTAAATTTATGTCTTTAACTTGAAACGTTTCTATATTTTTTGAATAAACATCAAAGCTTGTCATTTAAGTTTAATATTTACAATTATTAAGCATACATGCTGTTTACGGCGTATTTTTTATAGTAAGAAGACCACATAGACTTCTTTACACAATTTATTGTGAAATAATGACTAGACTGGTCGTTTGGACTGGTAATGACTAGACACTATGCTTGATGAACTAGCCTTATATATAATTTAATAAAATAAATATTTCCCGACTAATCAATCACACACCATAACCCAACCCCAAACTAAGCAAAACTTGTACTATGGGTGTTAAGTGATTGATATACTACATAGATATTTTTTTTGTAAATAGATAAATAGAAAACACCTAATTGTATGTCAAAAGTCAGTTTTGTTTGTCTTTCCCTTAATAAACTTTTTCTCCATTACAGGTTATCAACTTCTGCAAAATGTCAGACCAATGTAAACATGATTTTGTACCGATTTGCGGTCAGGACTCCCTCGGTATCACGAGAATGTTTAATGACAACTGCGATCTCTACGAATACAACTGCGATGAAAAAAAACGTAGGTCAATCTTCTAATTTACTTAGGAAAATAATATTCTCAGTTTGGCGATTATTTTAATTTTCTATGACGTCATATTTATTTATTTTTCGCATGAATGATTTTGACTAAGAACTTTATGTCCAATTTAGTCCTTTTTAGATTTGGGTCTACAGAATTTAAGACTTTCTTAAAGAGGCATCAATTTTCTGAAATCCATCGTATTTCTTTGGGAAATGTGAAACAGCGATGTTTTTTTTTATTTTGCGTTTTCCAAAACTCATAATAAATTTGCTTTTGGATTAGCATTTATAAACACAAGGAGTTAGGCTGATTACGGCCCAGTACACAGTAGGGCATAATGTACACAATACACTTCTCTAGTATAAGATCTCAGTTCTCCCATTCAGACTAGAATTAGCATTATTCAGAATTAAAAACTTGGAAATGCGAAAAGACGGGTAGTTTTTTACCATCTCTCAGTTTTACATTCTATGAATTGTATAATATTTTTTATTTTAGAATATCGTCATGTAAGAATGGACACTTGCAACTACGAAGCTGCGGCTGCTGAAGATTTGGAACCGGAAGAAGACGAAGATGAAAGAAGATAATAGATAAGATAGTTTATTTAAGTTACTTACCAACTGTTCCTAATAATAAGATAGTTTATTTAAGTAAATATAGTTTAGGATACATCTTAAAGATGAAGTTGTAATGCCCCAACGGGGCTCATGTCAGGGAATTTAGAATGTTAACACCTTTATATTAACCACATGATGCAACAAATAAATAAATAAATAAATAATCTATGATCATAATGTGACAGAATCTGTGTTTTTAACGAAAATATAAAACACCTGCGATTTAGTATAAAACACCGCCGTATAGATATAAACGTTCATCTCCACAATCTTTGATAGATAGACAATTTTTAGTACACACACCAAGCACGAGTAATGGGCGGTCTTATTGCTTAAAGCAATTTCTTCCGGACAACCTTTGTATGGAAACAATATAATTCAGGAAGGTTGTGGACGGCGTTGGTAAACAAAAATGAAGAATTTACTCTAACTAATATACATATATTTAAATATATATACTAAAACCTACTTATGCCAAACTATTTAAGTATATTTTTTGACTAAATTACGATGGTTGATAAAACCTATTTATCTGTAAACATCAAAGTCTGCAATAAAAATACATTTAGACAATATAAGTATAATAATGTAAGTATGAATGTTAGTAAGATCTACCACTTTAATAGTAAGAAGATTTCCATTCGACTTGTTTTTTATTGTTAACTAGCTAACCCGGTTATTTGTGCTGGTCAGTTGCCATAGATACCTAAATAAACAAAACTTAACAAAACCGACTCCTTCAACAATTTAATCAACTTATTTACATTAATTCTCACATAATTATGTTAACAGTTATTACACCAAAATTAAGTATGAAGATTCGTTTTTAAGCTTTTGAGTTTTTCCCGAATTTTCGATTTCTCCATAAAATTGCGTTTTTGTTTAACATTAAATCGGTAGTCTCTCATAAAAATGATTTGACTATTATTTATGGTCGATCGATCTTAGTCCCAGTAGAAACCAAGGACAGTCTAGTTGAGGTCAAAAGACATTGACTATTTTCTCAAAACAGCCTCTAAGCGACACTTCAAATATCTGTTCAAACAGAAGCGCCTACATAAATCACTTGCGACTGCGCAGAGCAAATATACCGCTTCTAGTACGTCACAGTTGTTACATATTCTTAGAATTGTTTGAGTAAATAGTTGCTATGGGTTTTATACGTAACACGTGGAAGGCTGTTTATTTGTGAGAGAATAAGATGGGATGTAACGGTCAACTGAGGAGACAGCTTGTGAGCTAAAAATTTGGTTAGCTCGGGTTTTCAGTGATGCCTGTAGAGATGCAGCGCGTAACACTATTTACAACAAAATCCGTGATGTCAGTTTGCCCCGATTTCACTATATTATGCTACAAATCTAACGTTTTATTTAACCAACCATTAAAATATGGCAGTTTATACCTAATTTCACCATTTTAAGATACAAAAGAGTAGTATTTATTTCTCTGGTTTCTCTGGTGGTGGTAGGCTTTGGCCGTGGCTTGTCATCACCCTCCGGGCTGGGCCAGTAAGTAAAACGATTTTTTCGTGTTTCGTAATGTGTTACGGAGAAGCCTTCTAGGTCTTCATGCCTCATCTTAGACCACATCGTCACTTTACACCAGATGAGATTGTGATCAAATGCAGACTTATCTAGCATAAAAAAACAATTTGATCTCAGTTCATCGGTAATTGTTTTACCGAACCGCTTAACAAAATTTAATCGCGTTCCCTCAAACCATAAAATAAAATATTATAAAGCATAGAAATCTGATTTATCATGATTCATGTAAGTAAAGTAAAATAAACTTGTGCAAGTTTAAATTATCCAAACAAAGGAAATTTCCTAACAGGATATAAAGTTAACTTTCCTGAGTGACTTAACTGAGTCCCTTCTTAGTTATTTTTTAATTTAATGTGATAGAGTCTTGTAATAGATGACTATGCCTACCTCTTAGGCACTATGTCTATCAGTTACTGGAGCTGAAATGAGCTAGCTTATCTAAGCCGGACAATGAAACACTCAGCTCGGGAACAGTTCATATTAATTGACCATTGTCGGCACGAGCGGGTAGAACTTAATTAAGATACAAAGTACCGTATAACTTTAATAGGAAGATGTGATTCGCATTTTCTCAGTTTACCTAACCGCATGAAAATAATAAAAAGCTTTAAGCTTTTTTTAAAAAGCTTTGCTTTTCAGTGTTTTTAGGATTCCGTACCGAAAGCGTAAAACGGGACTATTACTGTGACTTCATCGTCTGTCTATCCTCAAGACTGCGTTAATTATGTAATAGTTTCCTTGGTTTTTAACAAATTATTTGAATTATTAATAGTATGTCACCAGGCTGTATGCTCAAATCGTGATTGACAGAGAGTTGAAATTTTGAGGGATGATATATCTTTGTTGCCGCTATAAAAACATATAATAAAACACATAACAAATAAATATTTATAGGGGCTCCCATGCAACAAACGTATTTTTTACCAGGTTAACCAACGTTGCGCGAGGCCAGTAGGAACTTGTTGGGAGACCGCTAGAACGGCATATAATTATACTTAAAAAATTCTTTTTTATTATTTTTGTTTCTTTTTAATTGCAAATTGTACATTTTTATTGTAAACTGTGTACCCGAGGTAAGATGTATGTTCGTGTTATGGTTTTAAGACGTCTTATGGGTATTGATTAATTTCCTTGTCCTCATAATTACACTATCACAGCACTAAGCTTTGGATATCGCTAACAAACTACAGGTCAGCCCTTGATATACAAGGGTTATCAATAAGCAGCTATAACTTTGAAGTAAAGGTATCTAAATGGAGCTGGTTTCTCGCTATTAATTTGCGATAGAACATTCAAACTGACTTTCAATGTATGGGGATAAGATTGTGTGGTTTTTACGATTGTATTTACGTGCGGACATTGGAGATTGGCTGTGTCGATTCGTTATAGGCTCGAATTAGATCAGGATGCGTGTTCTAAAATAAGAACCGAGCAGACTATCTTCAAATGTAAGAAATATGATTGAAGATTAGCCAAACCTGTGCGACCAGCGAGCGAAGCGGGAGTGTCTGTCGCGCCGAACTGCCCATGCTTTAATATTGCACTTTGCACACCTATGCGACAGATGGGGGGAAAAGAAGAGGACTTAAAAAAATTGCACCCATATATTATTTTTTCTTGCAAACGAAATATCAAGGTACGTCACGCGAAACTTCAATGTACAGTGCATTGAAGTGCATTCGCGTGAAGTTTCTTAATGCTTTCGAACAAATTCATCTAATATATCTTTAAGCACCTATGATTATTTTTGGATTTTATTGTCTAAGTTTTGTAAAACCAAACAATGGAAATAAATGATTTTGTATCTTGTATACTAAATGCATAAGTCACAAGCCCCACTCAAGTTCTTGGCGCTTTCTTTCAATTGTTAAAGCGAAAAATATTTTTGGACGAGCTAACCGACTGACTAAACAAAATACCTATGTTTTTATATCTATGGAAAATAAATACTGTCTAGAGATGTCAAGCAAGGTCAAAATTCAAGCCCAGGTGCCTACATTCTACACAATTAGTTCACTTAACCCGCAACTAGGCATCGCAAACACGCCCCATCTTTGTCCTTCTACTTAGAGCCTCATAGCTAAGTGCTCCGAGATCCTTGTTAACATTTTAGGTTAACAAGACGAGTAGTGGACTTAGGTTGGCTTAGGTCTGTTTTTGAACTATAAACATGGACCGCGAGGTTGTGTGTAGTAGGTTCCTGCAAAGTGATTATAGACTGGGTCTCGTTCAGATATTCGCTGACAACAATTAAATTTATCTACAAAATATGTCACTTATTCGATCATCGTTTCTTATCTTGTATTTCGCCTTTTAGTGAGGCTACAATCCAAGATTCCTGTCGCGTTGGCGCGCTAAAATCATCGTGATAGGCATACTTTGCGTTGCAACGATTATCTGGCCACACACATCGAGTTGACACGATTAATCGCCGCTAATGTAGCCCATGAGCCCGTAGACGGCACGCGCGGTGGCTCTGTGGAGCTAACACATACTTTTTTCTCATCCGATTTTGTTTTGTGACAAGTAACAATAGCCCAGTGCAATCCTGACACAATTACTTCAAATTTTGGATTATGTCAGTCAAATTTGCACTTAATAAGGATGTTCGTGTAATTTCTGTCTGTGTTACTTATTTTAAGTTATGGTATAATTACATGTTAATTTAATATAATGTTAGCTGCAAATAAACGATTCTATCTTATCTTTAAGTAAGAATGTGGAATAAAATTGTAACTCACCTGTTATTGGAGTGTCAGAAGAAGACAGACAATTTCAATATTGCGTCTTTTATTTGATTCTGAATGATGTTAGAAAAATCTACCGTTATTTTTTTTACAATACGGTAGGTAAACGAAAATCTTTATTTTTAACATCTATTTTGGTTACCCTAAGCTTAATTTTACTTAAGAACAGATTGTGCGTTTTTATCTTTAACAAGACACACCATATATTATTTTTTTAACATACATACCTTGCAACCATGAAGCAATTCGAAATAGCTGCTCTTATTAGACAAATAAAAAGCCTGCTACAGTTTCGTAGTTCAAATGTTTGTTTGTTTGTCGTATGGCGCGCGTCCAGACCAGCACTTAGCGTTCTCGTGATAATGCAGCTTTTGGAAAAGCCGATTTTTTTTATGTGATATATTTTATAAGCTTTGAGGTCTCTTATTTACCTTTTCACTTACAGGAGGAATATCTTTTGTTAAAAAGTTAGTCACCATAATTTTTTATACTTTTAGATTATTTTTTATGGTATCGGAATTTTAGAAGAAATTAAGATTAAGTAATGTAGCTTACTATCGAAATGTGGGATTACTATCCTATCCTTCTTTTTAGGATAGTACCTATACGGGATTAGTAAGCTTACCTTGTATATTAATATTTTCTTAACAATTTACGATTATTATTTAATCTAAAAGTGGGGGGGGGGGGGGGGGGGGTTATCTGTTTGTAAAAACATAGTGGATAAAAATATTTTTTATGAGTTAATATCAAGGTTTGTCTTTATACATGCCAACCTTTACAATAAAGGCGCTTTCAATTTGAGCATTTCGTAACGTACGACTTAGGTGCCGTCATATGTACGTTCGTATGTGCTTTTGTCGAACGTAGAAAGCCGTACAGCACGAAACAATATAAAAATAAGGATAGTATAGCAATATTTCTTACAGGATTATTCAAGATGAAGCATCTATTCGTCAATGCGAACCCACCCGGGCGAGGTGCGTCTTCAATGCTCATTAATTGTGAACTAAGTAATTAAAGGCTGGGATAAATAAACGTATTAGACGAGAGAGTTATGGGGCCGTATGCTCGCTAATAAAATAAATGAAGAGTTGCCCTTTGGGCTGTTGAAGTGCTTTGTGACCGGCCGTCAGAGGTGAAACGGTTTAACTGCAGATTATCATAAAATAAATACGTTTAAAAAAAGGTTGTTATGCGAGTATAATTTGCACCCGTGTGAAGCTGGGGCTGTAAAGCTAGTTTTCTAGAACATTTAAAACTTATGAATTTTTTAATATTTTGAATTCGAAACACTCTTATTCGGTGTATTAATGTAGTGGTGGTGATTGAACCAATGCAGATGTATTCATAAATAAAAAAACCGTTAAATTATGCCACTCATTCAACTTATAACAAAATGTTGGTAAAACAGTGATACAATTAAAAAAAATATACATAGGTAGGTACATCAAATCTCGCTGAAGAATCCAATTGACAATTTTTAGTTCATCATCATCATTTCAAATTTCTACTGCTGGTCAAAGGCTACTGCTGCCAAAGCAAAATTTCCTCCAACAGCCTTTACCAAGTCGTCTATCCAGTTGGTGAACGTTCTACGTTGCGCTTTCCGATTCGTGGCCTCCACTCTTGAACTTATCGGATACAATTCGGTTTTAGTGACGACAATTTTTGTGTATTGTGAAGTCAGTCTTTGTTGTTATTTCAAATGACGTTGGAAAAATCGGCAGTAAATCTTTTACAATGCGGTCAATACAAGAATTATTATAAAATCGTCAAAAATAGCAGATTTTCAACATAGATTTCGGTGTGCGTTCTCAAAAACAAACATTACATCAGTTACGCAACTTCTCCAATCTGTATGCGCGAGAGTTCGTCCCGGGCCGAAGTAAGGCAATTGATTAGTCGGCGTTCTTTGTGCGCGCGCCGATGCTCACAACAATTTGCTCGCGGCCGACCGCCCTAATTTTAATGGCCTTATAAAATTTAAATTTCATGTATTTATTTTGCTTGAGTTGTCGTGAACTATGATCTCTTAAGGGGGGGCGCTTTTAATTTGACTACAGAACTAGCAGACGTATGGCGCAGTACCATGACTTTTTGGTGGGCATTCCCTAAAGTGAGAGATCTCTGGTATAAATCGCTCTTTAACGATAAGACCGCAAGTTTTCACATAGTCTTCACTAAGTCGTGTTTATGTATTGTTTTGTCTTTAAATTAAGTGTGCAATTTATACATGAATTAAATAAATATAAAAATATTTTCCGATTATCTCCACAACATCTGAGCTCTGAGCTTGTGTTAGGGGTACTAGACGTCTGATGCATATTAAACATACGAACACTTGACCCTTCGGCGGGAATCGAACCCGCTATCTCTTGCGCCGCAAGCGGACATTCCGTTTAACCATCTCGATAGCCGAGTAAAGTGTCAAGTAGCGAAATCAGTAGTTAGAAATAGAATCTCAGTATGACTATTATATTTCTGCGCCACCTATTTCGTAGTTAATGACTTATAATTAGCTTAACTATTTACTCGGCAATCTATCATTAGACTAATATGTTCTGATATTTAGTACATACAACTTATCAACCTGTTAGATGTGCCATTTGTATGATAATAGGATAAACAAATAACATCATTATCATTAAAGCCATGGACCTACACTACTGGACAACCCATCACGATGGTATGATGTGGATTGGTAAACCAGAGCTTCGTTGGACGGCAGAGGATACTACACCGATGTCTTTGGCTGGATCTCTAATAATGATATTTGAAGCCTTATCTTTTCATATTATCTATGAACGTGGTTAATTCAAGCCGTTTCATTGAGACGTGCGCTCCGCCCCGGACCTACCCCACGACTGAGCCAATCGATGTGTGCACTGGCTCGTGTTATTGCGCATGCGTGTTAGGAAAGCTCTGTACAGGTATGTGCACAAGTTTTAGTGATAAAATGTTTTATTTGTGGTATTTGGATGACTTGACTTAATGGCTGCAGGATCAAGATGAATGTGTCCAACTGTATGTGTTTTGTAACTGTACTTGTTTGTGAAAATCTATGATGAAAAATGTCCTGTAGACTTCCTGCTGCTACATTGATGACGATGATGGTTAGTAATATCAGTCATCACTTGATTATATATGAATCGAGTATATAAAAAAATAATTATAAAGTTAAAAAACAATTAATTCATCAATAAATAGTTACATATTATATAACTATAAACACGTTACTTATCTTGCAAACAAGAAATTAAGACGATTTAATGCATGTAAGTTTGCGTGAAGTAACGATTTGTACTGAATCATAAGCCTCCACTCCGGAAGTTAGATGCCCTTTTTTATTAAATTAAAAAGCAAAAACTACGAACCCAGAACTTGAAAATAAACTAAAAGACGGACTAAACATAATACTCATATTTTATGTGGTCATCTAGCCCATGCCCTATTAAAAATCGAAAAGCTGCCAACTTCTGCCCTACAAAAGCATGTCGTAAGCTTTCCGAAAACCTTTTCTCCGCGAGTTCACTGCGGCCAGACCATTCGCTTTGCCGCAGAAGCGAGTAAAGCTCCCAAAAGTCTGCATTCTGACTAAAATTCAAATTTAGATTTTTTATTCTAGTGTGTGAGTGAGGAAACGGAAATAATGTAAGTCTAGATTTTTAAATATTCATAAATTCTACTTTTTTATCTTATAATCTGCATTCGAAGGTGTGTCCCAGAGTAAATTGTTACTTTTGGCGCAGTTTGCTCAGTAAAGGTTGTTTTGTATGCAGTTAGGATTATGCGGCAAACGTGTGGAATAGCCATTATGTTGAAACCATACGTACTTTGAGAAATAACTTTAGTTTTCGTATTGCAATTATCGTTAGAGTAATCGTTCGTTTTCAAATTATATGATTTTCGCTTTGAAATCTTTGTCTTTGAATTTAAAGTCGACATATTTAAAATTTAATAATAAGTCCTATTATTTAAGCTTTTGATGGTGGAAATGGTCAAAATCGGATAAATTTATAATACCAGTAGCAGCGTTAAAATGAAAAAGTAGCCTATGTCATTTCTCAGTCTCTAGAGTACCAAGTTTCATTAAAATCGGTTTAGTAATTTTATCGTGTACTCGGCAGACTGACTGAGTTACTTTCGCAAATATGTATAAAACTAGAATGGATTTTTAATGTTAAAGTATTTCTTTGAACAAAAGTTTCTTTTGTGATCTATCATCATAATCAAAAACTATGAGACATATAATTATATACGAGTAAGATAGGCTAGGACTTAGTCTAGAGAAATTTACCAGAACCTTCTGGTCGCCTAGACAGCAGTGTCTTTTTGGAGCATGGCACCAAAATACATTCTTCGCCAACTCACTTGTCAAGCTCGGCGAGCAAGAAATGGCAAACCCACCCTGCCACCTTTTAAAATCAATGATTGAGGCATATATCAAGCCTAGTGAAAACCTATCCTTTTAACTAGCAAGGCTCAAGAGTACACTGAGACCTATAACTAATACCCCCCTATACGAATACTAGCGTACTGCCTCGTGACTATGCTAATGGCTTCGCTAGTAACACAATCAATTATAACTAGCAAAATAAATTTGATGAGCATGAGATGGACTCATACTGCACCTAGGGTTCCGTGTACACTTTCTACACATTTCGCAAAAAAAAAAGTACCTAAGTTAATTTTTATTTCATGTGTGCAAAAAGATGCGGATCGAGCGTAACCCATCAAAGTACTAGTTCTTGCGATGTCGCTTAACTTCGAAAAAATCACGTTTCTTGTATGGGAGCCCTGTTATGTATTTATTTTCTTTTAGTTTTATTTGTTATTATTGCAAATGAAATACATCATCCTTCAAACTCTTTCACTTCAAACTCAAACTTCAAATTTTGTTTGAAATCTTACTTATATAATTTGATGAATAATATAATTTCATTATTATTCGTTGGTCACTTACAAATATATTATAAAATATCAAATTCTAGATTTACTACGCAAAAATTTTAAAGTGAGTTTTTGCAAATTTATCAGCGTTACGGAATCTTAGATACGTAGGTATAGTTGACATGGACAAAGAAATGGTATTATAATCGTTGATTATAATAAAAAATATGTATCCGAATCGCTCCTAGGAATTTCATTGATGAATAATCCGTGATTTTACATTTACATTTTTATGAAAACTTATGTTTTTCCACCATTTTACCAGTGGCTTCCGAGTTGAGGGTATAAGACTACTGCTGGTTTTCCGCTCGCGTGATTCAGAGTAGAAGTTCGACATCACCTATGATATAATTTTAATTGATAATTTTTCAAGTGGACTTAAAAAGCTCTTGCAGTACTCCAATGGGGTGCATGGATATGTTGACTAAAAATTACGTTTAGCTAGTAATAAGACCTATGCTGTATAAATGTATGTGTAAGCAAAATTAATAAATAAATAATTAAAAGTAGACTTTTTGCACTCTAGTAAGTTTGCAATATTAGTTTAGTTCTTTATTTCAGTGACTAAAGTCTCTATAAATATTAAATTTGGTAATACATGGATTGATAAGCAGGAATTTCGATTTATGTTACATGATTATATAAGAATCAGGCATTTGGCAAAACGCCAAAATTGTTATTGAATAAGATTGTAGTTTTGTGGTCGTAGGGTTTCTTATATTGAATTACCTATTTTTTTAGATGGATTAAAAATATGTGGGTTACTTTTAAAGATAAGAGAAAAAGTGATCGGTGGAAAATGTCACAACACTCAGCAGTGAGGAGAACGACGAACTGAGGATTAAATTAGATATTGCACTATTATGATATACCTCTATAGGGATTCATAGATACGTACTTGTAGGAAAATAAAAAAAAATATAACTGAATATGGTCTCCTAGATAGTTTTTAACAAAGACGTAACTACCTTTCAAAAGTGTAAGATTAATGGCGATTATGAATAAGTTCAGAGTTACTCAAAGTGCAAACATACTCGGGGTTTTCCCTTAAATTAAAAAATGGGTAGAAAAGTGGGTCTCTGACAAAGCTGATTGAACTGACCTTATAAATCTTAATCCACCGATAAAATAGATAACTTGGTTAAATCCTGGTCTTCTGTAAAAACAGGCCTCTTCAGACATCAAAATAGTAAGAATAGAAAAATATTAAACACCCACACCAAACAAAAAAGCAATAAATAAAAAAAAAAGGGGTGTTATAAGTTTGACGTGTCTGTCTGTCTGTCTGTTCCATCATAGCTCCCGAACGTATGGAGCGATTTCAATTTAGTTTTTTTTTTGTATGAAAGGTGAGTTTGGCCTGGGTGTTCTTAGACATGTTTCATGAAAATCGGTTGAGCCGTTTAAAAGTTATGGGAGTGTGAGTGGGGAAGGAAAACAGAAAATCTGCAAATATACTAGTGTGGGGTATCAAATGAAAGCGCATCGCACATTACATAATATAATGTTGTTTTACATTAAAGGAAATGAAGGCATTGGAATCGTGGGTTTTTCTGAAATTTTAAATTTAGTTTTATTATATTTATATTATAACAATAATCGTATAAATGCTGCCT
This sequence comes from Gymnoscelis rufifasciata, assembly GCA_929108375.1. Classification (NCBI taxonomy): domain Eukaryota; kingdom Metazoa; phylum Arthropoda; class Insecta; order Lepidoptera; family Geometridae; genus Gymnoscelis; species Gymnoscelis rufifasciata. The sequence goes on along the minus strand of OV815321.1, from coordinate 8,787,956 downwards.
TTTTTTTTTTGGTAAGCTAGTGTACAGGACATCCATGAATTTGGTGGACTGACAAACTGGCAGAGATTTAATAGGGCAAGCCAAAACTAGGGGTTTTTAATGAGAGGCCTAGGATTTAGACGTCCTATAGCTGAATTGTCCTAAAACATTTCTGAAGTAAGCCCATGAGACGAGCTATTTGATTACATAACTAGGTTGTTCCCGCCATTTGGCAAATTGCCACTGTTTTTCCATAGCAATGGCGTGGACAGCTTTATTAATGGTCGCTACGGTCGATAGGCCTCGCGGTTAGGTGAAGGTTGTATGAAACATATACCACATAATACATATGTTATGCCTTTTAATTGTTACCTATACCACCCGGCTTTATTGATTAAAATCGATTTTATCAGGAACATGGTAACTTAAGCCTCTGTCCTTTAATGATGCTTAAGCTAAAGTAAGTAAGTATATCACTTGCACTTAAAGTTTCTAGACTTAGTGAGGCTGCTAATGGCATTGTGGGACTTTTTATTGACTTATAAACCCAGATTTTTTCCAAAACTTTATTTTTCTTAAGTAAAAGTATTTCATTTCAAATTATTTGTTAATGGATAATCTATTATAAAATTAAACTCTACAGCTCACAAACTAGAAAGTATATGATACAATATTGAATATTTTCTACAAAATAAAATTAAGTGAATGTCTAGGACCCATAATACAACCTCAGAGCTTACCAAGGAGCTTACCACAAAATGTTGATGATGCTGTGTGGATTGTTCAAAAATGTTTTATTTATTGATCTTTTTCATTGTGGTTCCAAATTTCTAGACCATGTCTTTCCAAATCATTGGAAAGACATGGTCTAGAACTGCACGAACAAGGGAGGAATGGAAGCAGTTGGAAGAGGCCTTTGCCAAATCTGGGCAAACAGATGCAATAGAAGTTGCCGATGTCTAATTTTAAAATTTTCATGTAAACATATTTAAGTATCTGAATAAAGGCTTTATTATTATTATTATATTATATTATTATTATTATCATTGTGGTTCCAGGGCGGACGCAAATCCTAACGGCCCACCAGCTCCAGTGGAGCCTGAAGTAGGCCCTGATGGAGAGGTCATCGGAGGCCCGCGTACCATGCAGCAGATTGCAGCTCAGAGGCGGCTGCAGCAGACGCAGGCCCAGGTTGATGAGGTCAGTGTCTCATCAACTATGGACAGATATAGTAGATCCTGGGGCTGATGGAGAGAACATCCGAGGATGCTGCAGCGTAGGCAGCCCGTGTTGATGAGGTGCCACATCAACTATGGACAGATATAGTAGATCCTGGGGCTGATGGAGAGAACATCCGAGGATGCTGCAGCGTAGGCAGCCCGTGTTGATGAGGTGCCTCATCAACTATGGACAGATATAGTAGAACCATGGGGTTGATGTAGAGATCATTGGAGGAAAGCACCATGCCGCAGATAGCAGCTCAGAAGCTGCAGGGGACGTAGGTTGATAAGTTAGCTGTCTCAAATCAACTAGAGTCATATCATAATAACCCTAGGTAAAGTTTTATGCTGTAGTTACACATCAACTATGGTTAAGCACCCCGGTAACGATAAGCTGTCATGATAAATGTTGATTGTAAGTAATAAAATTAAACAGGGTATAATGCCAACCCAACTTTGGCCAACGTGGTGAGCTAAGGCCTAATCTCTCTCGTCAAGATAGAAGTTCCTTTGTCCTAGCAGTGAAAACGTAAATAGCGGTGCTTAGGTAGGGGATAATTTTTTCAATTATCCTCTTTACAGGAGATGTTCGCAAGGGATTACTAAAGTAAGCATTTATCCGTGTGCACGAGATTTTTTTTATTTACATGCTTGGATGTGCTCGAACAAATGAAAGTGGTTATTAAGTTTCAATTACATGAACAATTAGCAGAATTTTAAAGTTTTTCAATATATGTTATTTTTTACAGGTGGTAGATATCATGAAGACAAACGTCGAGAAGGTTCTTGTGAGGGACGAGAAATTGTCAGAATTGGATGATAGAGCAGGTAAATTAAAAAAAAATGTTCTAGAAAAAAATAAATATCATTTATCAAAAGTAAAAGTTGCCAGAAATAAATCAATTTTAGAGATAAGGCCGCCGATGGTATTACTAGTAGCGGTATATTGTTAGGAAATAGTATGCAATAAAGTTGTTATCTATCTATCTAAATGTGAAAAATATCAAATATTTTTTAAAACTTAGATTGAATTACTTGTTTTAGAATAACTAATAATGCTATTAGACCCATATGTTGTTATTTATTTATTTACGACATATTTACGAGAGTAAATTTTATACCTGCTACAAAAATGTATAACGCACTATCTTATCTGTATTTGACTACAACATAATAATATTTATTTCAGATGCTCTACAACAAGGTGCTTCGCAGTTTGAGCAACAGGCGAAGAGCTTGAAAAACAAGTTCTGGTTACAAAATCTTAAGGTAAACAAAACAATTTTATTTCTGGTCAAAATTGATATGAGGGATAGAAGAAGGAGATTAAACTACTTATTTGTTTAAATTTTATTAATTCATTTCGTAATTTTGGGAAAAAATTGCATTCTTAAAAGTTATACATATTTATACACCGCCATATTATTGTTATAAGGGATTTTTTAAATTTTAAGAGGTTAGAATAATGACAAAATACATAATTAATTAGATCAGTCATGTTTCATAAATTTACCGTATAACAAATTTCTTATAGTCTCTATGTAGAGTACATCTTGATATAACTATCCATTGACTCGTATTATTGGCCTATCTAACTATTGCTTAGCTTACTCGGATTTTAAATAAACCCTTACCAATTTACTTAGATATGCCCCAACGCCAAAAGTTACGCAAATAAGTTTTGTTGAACATAGATGTATCTTCAACAAAACTTAATTCCCAGCTTAGTTCCTTGTTTGTCTATGCCTATATCTACATGAGATAACGTAAATCTTTCTTGCTTGAGAAAATAATGAGGGCCGACTAAAACTATATCATTGAATTTCAATATCTCGAGCCAACTACAATGTATTGGATCTGATTAGCATGTACCTACCGTCGGTCGTCGATTCGACGATGATACAGCAATAAAGAACATTCCAGTTAGTCCAACCATTACAATAAACCATTACATTTTCAGATGATGATAATAATGGGTGTGATCGGCATCGTGATAATTGGACTGCTGTTTGGTAAGTAATTACAAAATTATTATAATTCGTGTTGTCACGTCGAGCGGTGTTAGAAGAAGAATAAATGTTTAATTAATGTGGTACTAAAGCTGTATTATCAAAGATTTGATATTGTAAACAGTTGCTAAGCTTGAAATGCAATAAATAAAATTACAAGTGGTTACTGCACTTCTGTGAAGATTTAATGTGAGTCTCCATTTTAATTACAATCTCTCTGACAAATATTGTTCATCACACTCATTATTGACAGTGCCATTTAACCTATTTATCCAATGAAATTAGTTTAACAAACCATTGACCATTTATACTGGTCAACGATCGAACTAAAATTGTCACATCTTTGATAATCAAAACCTGTATAGCAAATCTACATTTGCATCCTGGATATTGTCTATTGTGATATATGTCTAGATATAACTGATGCTCGTCTAATAGACACGCTACTCTTCCATTGGCTGCCGAATGATCTATCTCAATAGACTGTTCTATGCTTTCTGTTAGAAGAAACATACTACTAAATTTCTATAGCGATTTCTGTGGGATCTTGCATTATCCACAAACTGGATTCAATACTATGCTGATAATTGCAAATCAATTTGCGATTACCTTTAGTCTTCTACTTAATAGTTATACGACGAGCCGAACGCAAGGAATAATGCACATTGAAGGAGTGATGCAAGATCTCACAAATCGTTCATCTTCCTACCTTTAGTACCTTAGACGAATCTGGCTAAACCAAAATTGAATTAACCACAAGAGTAGCGCAGAGTGGCTCCGGGCATATTTTTGCTTGGCATTTGCAGGTGATAACATTAAGGCAATGTTTAATTAGTTCGGTACCGATCGCCCGCGCCTGCTGTGCCGGCCTTACCACCTGTGGGCAATCATACCTTGCCAGCAGTGATTGGTAACCATTGTAAGTGTATCCTGAACCTGTGAGAATGCCTGCCTGTGTGTGCTTGACTTTAGGCTATATCATTGAGCGACGCTCATTTGAGACGTATATTTCGTAAGGCCTAACGGGTTGATGTTTGATATTCTATTTTTAAGAACAGAAGGTACTTATAATAACTTTATGTTGTCCCTGCCCTAAACGACAATTTTGTCGCAATTTTCTTAAAGTGTCCTCAATCGCGCCAGTAATTGTTAATTCTATTTTCATGCGCGTGTTTTGGCAAACTAGAGATTTGCGCTCATAATACAAAGGTTGAATCGTGCATTGTCAGACTCAATAAGAAAATCAATGCATGCTCTCACGCACAAACCCTCTAAAATTCACCTCTTCTGTATGTTCTTGGTAATTAACTCTGATTCTTCTGGTTGAGAATATAAATGTTACATATAAACTTTTCACGTTAGAGTGTTGCCCTTATTTATTGGATTTTTCCGTGGGAATATCGCATTTCCCGCCCTAAAAGGTGCTGTTACTTTCCTGATAAGCTTTAAATCAACAGTGAATAATTTTTAAAAACAATTGAGTATTTATTTACATTAGGAACAAACAAATACACCTATGTATATAATAAATATAATATACCTCTTTATGTGTCTGTGCTCATATGTGTCGTTCAATGAAATAGAGCCTCCTTTAGAACGCTTTGTGTATTTGCTTGTCTGAACAAAACTCCTATCTAGTAGATAAATGCTTTACACTAGAACCTTATTACTAATTTCTAGAGCTTAATTATCCCGTGTGGTAAAACTAAGGTAAGTTTTAAAGGTAAGCTCTGATTAGGTTAAAAATATATAATTGAAAGAATTTGCATTATCATACACAACAATCACTATTAATATTAATAGCACCGATATTTTCGGTTTGCGATTCGTTATTCGACAACAGAATAGGGGTGCTATTTAAAAACAAATACATTGTCAGTCATTACTTTACTCATTTACTTTTAATACTTATACTAAACATGGACTTTACAATTACATTATTCGCATCTACCTCAATTCAGTAACATTATATTTTGAAATAGTTTTAACCCTTGTGTAATTCTCTTACAATACCAATCATCACTTAACTACCAACCAAATACAACATAAGGGCCTCATAGTCGCATATGATAAAGCAAGATTTTGACGTAACTAACCATGGCTTAATTAACTGGGATTTTGTGAAATAAGCCCTCAGAATCGTCTGTGTTAAACCATTTTTTTATATGAAAGACCACCTTTTGCTAATCTCAATTAAATTTTATAAAAATTGGTCCAGTCCAGTTTTATAATTAGTATTTTTCATGTAAAAAATATACTTGTGTCATAATGACTCACTAACTGTCATAACGTTACATAATATATGCAGATGTGTATTGATTGCATTAAAACGATTTAGGTCACAAACGTTTTATTTGTCCTTAAGAAATTGCAAAAGAGGTTATTTAATTATTATAATTGGTATATAATTAAAATAAATGACGTAGATAACTATCCTTATTAAATTATTTAGCTATGGCTGTTATACGAGCCTTGGCTTTGCTTTTGGGTTTATTTACAAGATATTTCATGATTTACATTTAGATAACTTTTTTACATAGTTTTACTCATACAATTTTTTTTACATATACACAGTTAATAATGTTATGTCAAATACATAAAACTATATACCTACCTATCATAATATAATCACCTTGTAGTTTCACTCACTTTTTACGCAGAAAACACGGATTGAAACAAAGTAAGTTTCTCCAATATATCTTATCAACTCAACATATTAATATATGTCACTACCCAGATTTATTTCTTTAAGTTCTTTTTCTAGGCAATAATCTTACAAAACTCACAAATTTAATATGTTATTTATTTTTCAGGAAAATACTTTTAACTTCACTATTCACCAATGGATTCGGAGGAGATACAATTATACTACAATATATTATTATAAACGCTAGTTATCTATAAAATTATTATATCTATAAAAGTCCCTTTTACGGAAATAGAAAGTCTTAGATTTTGGTTGTGTCAAAGACATAGGTAAGAACGTATATTAGTTGAATGATTTAGATTATACACTAGTATAACTATAAATATATATTATAATTGTTTTTTTTGTATTTACATAAAAATGTGAATTGTGACAATTAATTATTAATTTGACTCAAAATTGGCCTAATTACTATGTGGTAATAAGTGGCATTTATAGTAGGACTTCTAAAAATGAAAAATCTAATACATATAAATTAGATATTAATTATCAAATAATTGTTGTCAAAGTCCTATAACTTCCAACTTCTACTTTAAAAAATTAATGTGGCAATAAATTTGTCTATGTTATTGTGATAAATCTTTGTTAAAAGTAAAATGATTTAATTTGCGTGCCTTGACTAAAACCAAAAGGATTTTAGCAGTTTTTTACAACAAAACCCCAATTGGCCCCAAATTAAACTATTACTTAAAAACAATGTAATTTTGAGCTTTAAGTAGCAAAATGTAAAATTAATTTTCTTAGAGAACGTAAGTATTCTGCATTTCTGGACGGAAATGGCTTTCTTCGATGTTGATAATAAACGTAAATTTGACTGTTTTTTAGTAGAGAAAATTTCATGTATATTCTAGCTTAATTTTAATTTTAACTATATTGCACGAAATACATTAAATGTTATAACTTATTCAAGTCAATTCTTTTAGTTAAGCAGATCTGACTTATATTAAAATTAGTGTATTCTATGAGTGGAAACTTATATTTACTATGATAAAATGTATTCGAACTTCTGAACAATAATTCTGTATTTAATATATTTACTATAGTAGATATAAACTTCGTGCCATAAAAATATGAAATAAATTCAACGAATATGTAGAAAGATCTTATGAGACGATTGTGAACTTCTATCATCATTATAGTTGAGTATTGCATTCTGTTAGATGTATAAAATTAATGTGAAAAACTGTCAAATAAATGTGATCTTAAACTCAGCAGTTCTTTTTTTTCTTTAATTATTTATATTTTGGTAAAAAGACGTTTAAGTAAATATAAATAAAAGCAAAAGGATATTTAAGTCTATTGAGAAATACATCGGATTAAAAATATCCTTCGGCAATGGATAGCTTAAATAGGGCACGCCGAAGGCACGGCCATTATTATATATACAGTATTCCTACTCTTCCAAAACTTGGATATCGAATCCTACAGCTGCGCGGTACCTTAACATGCGATAGGTCTGGCCAACATCGTATTGTGATGTGATTTAATTTTTTACTAATAAATTTCTTTGTAAATGGAATAGAAAGTACTCAATAAAATGCGAGTTGTTAATATTTTTTATTGGTAGATTTAATCCAAAAACTATGTTGTAATTTTAAATCAAACTTTATTACAAATCGGTCTTATAAATTTGCGACTGAAAAATATTTTGACTCCACTGGGAAACATATGCGAATTGCTTTATTATTAGGTAAATTTTAAACCATAAAAAATCCACAGTTAAATATAAACCTTAAATAACAAAAATCTACTCGCAATATTAATAAAAGGATCTTGTACTTATTTTTACAAACAACATCGGGCGGTTATTAAATAAAAAACAACACTCCGACCGTTTGCCACTGCGGCACAATCACGACTGCAGGTATCCCTCGTGTAACCTTCGATCGAGGCGCGTAGGTATAGTTCAAGTTTCGACCGTTTGTATGAAGTCGGTATAATGTATAAATTGTATTACAGAGCTGAAAAGTTAGCTTTAAATTTAGGGTTTAAAATACAAATAATTTAAATTTTACGTTACTAAAGATATAGATTATACTAAAGCCCTTCTTGAAGTCTATATGAAAAATAAGTATTTATCATAGAACGGGAAGTTTAACACACACTGTGGTCTTCGAGCCTGGTTCTGCTCTACACGCGCCATCTAAATCAAGAAGAGTTCATCCGAGGCACTGGGTCAGCAGAGATCGTCCACAAACCACCATATTTATCATTTAGGAACGCTATCAACACGACGCCAACATGTTAATATCGCTTTACATGGAACAATCTTCGTAAATTGATAAATTCAGTCCTGTCATATACAACACCATCCAGAAACAAAACTCTAGACCTTATGCACTTATATTACAATTTATAATTGAATAAACTGTGTTTATGGTAGTTTTCGCAAGCGTTTAATAGATACCATAGAGAATGATGTGAGAGCAAAAGCTTTCTCTTTGATACTGCGCGGTGTTTTGATCTAATGGTCTGTTTTGACGTGAGTTATGCGCTTCTGCCATTTGGCGTGAACTAATGTCAGTTGGGGTAAAGTTCAATTAAAAGAAAAACGGGAGGATTATGTACTACGCCCAAGAAGGAGGATAGGTAATGCTGCAAATACATCTTCACAGATCTGTCACCTTAATATTTGCTGCAAGATGTCAACTGCTGGATCTGGATGTGAACAAGCCTCAGGGCAGATTTTCAGTTTTTTCAGTTAAGGCTAGCCACAAAAAACCCTCAGCATTAAGCAAATTATGTGTTCATCTATTTTAGTTGGTCTATCCACAACCTCTATTCATGGAGTTTTTTTACACTAGATGTGAGCCCTTAATTTTCAAATCCTTTTAAGCCTAATTCTAAACGAATAAATTACTTTTAATAATTATAGTAGAATTTAATTCCAATAAATAGCCAGAGAGATATGTAGATTATAATTTTCAAGGGTTTCCTTGTAAATAAATAATAATAATAATATTATGTTTTATTACTAAATTATAATCTACATATCTCTCAAAACGCTGACTCCAACTAGATCAAAATACAGATACACAACAACTTCTAAATCAAGCTTTAACCAGACAGGATGCATTTACCATTCAAACATCCCTTGAACAACAAAACAAACCATTTAACACATCCGAATCAACACCTTCGTATCATTTCACTCTCGCTTCACTTTCTGACATGCAATTAAATAATGCCCGCCATGCTCTCTAAATTCAATATCTGCCAGCCGACTCTTTTAGATCTACAAGGTTTATGATTCTGGGCCTTACTAAGGTTCTTTTAGGAAGAGAACTTTAGACAAGATTTTTAGAAGCAGTAAATAAGGGTGCAATCAATTTGAGCATTTTTCAAAGTCAAATTCCAAACGTTTATTTCCTTAGAAGCACATCGCCAACAAGGACATAATCAACATAAAATCATTAAAACTAAATTGTTTAAATAAAAAATATCAAGGAAATAACATTGTCTTGACAGTTTGCTTCAATGTAATATACTGAGTTGAGAAGCGAATAGAACAACACAGCTTTATCAGTTATTACAATTTTGTAGTTATTCATATTATATATATTTGACTATAACTACTAAGATAGTATATTTTGGTGTTGAATATCAAATACTAAGCGATGTCCTCAGAAAGCGTATAAAGTAGGATAATGTAATCGTAATAAAAAATTGTTAAATAAACATAAGCGGGGTGCGTATTTATTTTTCTACAGCTGGGGCACACAGGAACTTCTCTCTTAATGAGAGAGATAAGGCTTTAATTGGCTTAAACGCTGGCTAAGTGGGGGTTGGTGAATATCACATAACCTTCAAACTCATCAAAGTTCTCGGAACATGCCGGTCTCCTCACGATATTTGCCTTCCCCGTTAAAGCACGTGTTTAAATCACTCATAAATTTATCAAGAAGAAATATCAAGAGGTGCGCGGCCGGGTTTCAATACACGACTTTCGCAATGCAAGAAAAAAAATGTAAACTCACTGGAATACAAGCTACAGTGTTTCCACCGAACACTGATCGAGAACAACTAGTAACAACTTGCAATTCTAGATCTGTTGCACTGTATGTAACTGAACACGCTTTGTTTTCGCGGGCAGTTCCCACCGCGTGGCTAATTGACTGTCTGCCGAACGGAATATCGTGTTCGCACTCCATTTTTGCATCACTTTATATGCTGTTCTGCGCGAAGCTGGCAACACTATGTTGTAGGAGAATACAGCTTTTGGATGTTTGAGTATTTGTGGGTGATAGTTTTATTGCTTGTGTTCGAGCTTGTGTTAGTATAATCCGTGAGCTGGTTAATGTTGGGACGGTATTTGAGGAAGCTTGTAAACTTGCTCAATGCTTCTCTTGCTATATTTTGCTTGATACTCGGCGCTACAGACCTGGCTGCTGGATAGCGGGACTTTAAATTTTAATTTATAATTAGTTTCAGTAAGTTTACACTGTAAAATTAAAATAACTTGAAGGAAATAATTTCTACTAATTTATGGATGATGAAAGACTTATGAGTAAAGATTTAGTTTCTCCTATATGTTTAATAGCTACATAACTTTTATAAAATTTCTGGTTATGATTTTGGGTGTTGTATATGTTTACAAAAAAAAAAGTTTCTATGTCGTATATCAGTCACCTAACACCTATAAGCTATAGTACAAGCTCTGCTTAGTTTGGGGTTAGGTGAGGCTGTGTGAGAAGTCTGGAAATATTTATTTATTTATTATATAACTTAAAAAAAAGCTTTAATCTTTTACGAATCTCATTATGACTTACCTACTAAAAAGTTTGTATTTAAAGGAAAAACTCAACTTGAAAATGTTGACAAACAAAACTTATTGAAAGGCGATTATTACTTTTTTTACCATTTAATAATTACATAATTTATCCAGGGTTTTTAATTTATATACGCCTTTGTCCTTTCTGTAGTTTCTTCACAAAAAAGTTTTTATAGAACATGGCCGCTACCATTATATCGTTTTCAAATGTAAACAAAAACATAAATTAATTTATTAGGTTATTTGGTCCACAAAGAGTAGCTCCTTTGTTAAAGACGATTTGTTTAGACAATTCCATTCGTTTTCTCTATAACTTACCTTTACAATGCTTTTACATTTATTATTCTGGATTTTACAATTCAATAATTAACAGACGGAGCTATGCCTATTTTTTTCGTACCAATGTTATTAATTTTAACGCTCTGCAGATAAACATTGCGTAGTAGTAATTAACTATATCTCAGTTTCTCTGTACGACTCATGTGTGCTTGATGCGCAGAACTTTGCCAAATGTATATAACAGAGCCCAATCTCAAATGTCATGGTATCCACAAAATGCATCTCCAGAGCGATTGCTGCCATCATACAGTTTTACCTTAATTGTAAATGATAGTCCCATACACATGTTTTGCAAAATGAAGATCCATTTCAAACAATCTGCGCCGGATCTCGGCCTAGCTCATTATTTTCACGGTTACTCTTCCCAAGTGCCTGTAAGAGAGCTTTTAGACTATAGTCAGGTGATGATAAAATGTGGTTACAGCCACTCGCTTTTGTAGGCGTCCAACCTTCAGCAAATGCTAAGTGACGACCTTTTTCGAACCCCGGTTTTTTTTTCTTAAATGTTTTATTTTTAAATTTAGGCATATGTGGCGAAGCGACAAGTGCTTGTCTTTGTTCAGCTGTGGACATGACGAAATAATGATGATGAATTCGAATATTAAACCAAGCTTACATTGTCGCTTAGAGAGAATCGAACCCGTTGCGTTCATAGATAACGTCCCGGTACTGGTAGCTAACTGTAGGTACTCAACTCAACTAACTCATCTCACGTTTTCTCACTAACCTCATGCTCTTTTAGTACTGTTTAGCTGCATGAGACTTTACTTGAAGATAGTGAACTAACCCCCGATGTTTCACTAAAACAAACAAATGGACAAAGGTTCGCGAGCCCAGAACCCGTTTCCCACCTAACCTCAGCCGCTCAGTGTGGCCTGTAGGTATCCGTAAATTGGGATTATTACGTTAGCCCATAACGAGGTGTTCGGGCCCCTCTCTAATCAGTTCGCCGCAGTTGAGACGTAATCATGGACTTTACGTATTTTATTATGTGCCAAGGATGAAAGGTAATGTGTGGCCAAGAGATTGAAATGGGAAGTGCTTTAGGAATTTTAGAGAACGTAATAGTTTTATACAATACTAGGTGACCCCAGCAAACGTTGTTTTTCAAAAAGAAAAATATATATAGTAGCTGATTCTCAGACCAACCGAATCCGCATATAAAATTTGGTAAAAATCGGTAAAGTCGTTTCGTAGGAGCACGGTTATTAAAATTGTGACATGAAAATTTTATATATTAGATACAATATACATTGTAGAAGATTGTATTGTAATATAACGCATGTAAACAAATTTAAACTAGGATCGTCTAAGGTTATACCTCATCATCATATTTTATCGTATTTTATTGATAACATAATATTATGAACATGTTATATACCGACAACCAGAACACCAGACAAAGGTTGACTGGAAGTTGGTTGTGGTATTTCTTGCAATAAATACTACTATTATTTTTTTTTATTTTCATTAAATACTATTTTTAATTTATTAAATACTTATTATTAATTATTATTAATATATTATAATTATTATTATTTTTATAATTATTATTATTATAATTATTATTAATATTAATTCATTAAATACTACTATTATTTTTTTTTTCCCCTTGGAGGGTAGGAGTGTAAACAAGTATTGCACATTTATCCAGAGTATTTTTATTTATTTTAAATAAACTACAATAATATATACTGTATTCTATGCAAAAATCATAATAAATACCTGTTAACTTCATCTGCCACTATAAACATCTCCTCTAATTTAAACATAATAAAAACAAACCTACACAAACACAATGGACAGCCAGCAGCCGTTATTTGAAGCCATACAGTCACTGCATAACAGGATGTCACAGTTTGAGGGAGCACTAAAGAAGTCCACCACGCATACTACTCTTGAAGCTATCTCTTCAGATTATACAGCTTTCAAACAGTTTACTATCGACATCCTCAAGTCTCTGCAGCAGCAAATGAAGCTGATTGCCTGTGATGCGGATCGGCAAGAGATGCGGAGTCGGCGCAAAATACTCCTTGTCCATGGTGTGCCCGAGGAAGCTAAGGAAGACACCACTGAGGTTGTATCATCCACTCTGCGGAATAACCTCAAATTGTCTGAGTTCTCAAAGTCTCACATCAACAGATGTCATCGGATGGGTCGCGCTACGAAAGGAGGCAGGCCTCGTCCTATACTGGTAAAGATTTGTGATGTAGCAATGCGAGATAAGGTTTGGTTTGCCAAAACCAAACTCAAAGGTAGCGACATTACACTCTCCGAGTTCCTGACCCGACCGAGACATCTCGCGTTCATGGCAGCGAGAGAGAAATTCGGCGTTAAGTCATGTTGGACAAGGGACGGGTACATCCATATCGCTGCACCAGATGGTACAAGACATCGCATCTGCAGCACTGGAGAGCTCGAAGAGCTGTCGCAATCAAACTCCGTGAAACAAATCGAGCAACCGAAGAAACACAGAGCTCCTTCTGCACGACGAGCCGCTGCCGGCAGTGTCATCGCATCATCTTCCACGAAGAAGTAGTTTCATTGGATTTTGGATGTATCCACAATTGAGTATTGTAATAAGGTATCCGTAAAAACCGTTTTTGCTAACCCTCTCCAGTTTTTGATATGAATAGTCTCCTACCGCTTTTTAAATTCGAATCACTTTTGCTGAGAGAAATTTTTATACAAACTGTTAGGTACTGTTTCAGTGTGTTATTGACAGTTTTCTGTTGACAGTTTGATCTGACTGACTGATCTGCATTCATACGTCATAATAATGTCACTATGTCAGTGGTTTCTGTTCTGGCCCCATGGCTTTTTGTACAATTATATTTAATTCTGAATAATTATTACATAAGTGGTTTTTAATTAGTATAAAAATGTATTTTTCTTTTTGTTTAGTCGTTTGTTTGTTTATGTCCTGATTAGTTAGTTAAAGTTTTTAAGTAAATATTTATGTTTTTTCTTTAAGGCTAGCCGGCGGATGGAGTTGCAGGTGATAATTTATTCTGGTATTTTATATTTTCATATATATTTTATTCTTATTATTTTATATCAGTCTTTAAATTATATATTATATTATACTATAATATTCTTAATATGTCTTCTATAAATAGTGACGATGATGAATTCCTTTCTATTCCTTCATTAAATTCAAGCAACATAAGCACCGATAGTTTTGAGAGTATCCCTTCTCTCATTGACTCTCTTTCATCTTATTTCTCTGATGCGGCCAGTAACCTCAACCTTGTCCATATAAATGCCCAGAGTATCCCAGCCCACTTTTCTGATCTTATTACTTCCTTTGACATAAAAAACCTTCACGCAATTCTAGTATCCGAATCATGGCTTAAACCTTGTCTTCCTTCATCTTTATACTCACTTCCAGGTTTCTCATTGATCCGCAATGATCGCGTTGGTTGTCGCGGGGGAGGTGTGGCAATCTATTTACGTTCTGATATTTCTTACTCTATTGTTAGCTTGTCCGCACAACCTCCGCCCTCCAATGCCGGCGAACATCTTTTCATTGAACTCTCCCTTGCTCATTCTAAAATTCTTCTAGGAGTTTATTATAGCCCCTCTCTCCGCGTTAATTATTTTTCTTCGTTCGAAAATCTTCTACATAGTTTAGTTCCCATCTATAACCATATTATTGTCATGGGAGATTTCAACACATGCCTTGTCAAAAATGATTCGAGGGCGGCTTCCCTTCGCTCCTTGGCTCAGTCTTGCAACTTGCACATTCTTCCTTTAGGTACAACTCACCATACTCCCAATGTGTCTCCTTCTCTCCTTGACTTAATTCTCACCTCTTCTCTTCAGCACGTTGTTAGGCATGGTCAATGCTCAGCGGATGCCTTTTCTTACCATGATCTCTTATACCTATCTTATAAACTTCGTCCTCCTAAATTAAAGCACAAAACCCTTCTCCAGCGCAATTTTAGTGGCATAAATGCGGATAAACTAAGGCTGGATGCCTCTGAAATCGACTGGTCCCCAGTGCTGGCCTCCGACTCAATTGACGAGAAGTTGTCATTGTTTAATAAATGCATTACTCGCCTATTTGATAGCCATGCACCAATCCGAATGGTCAAAATAAAGCACCACCCAGCTCCATGGATCACGGATGAAATTAAAACAATGATGCGAAAAAAGGCAGCTGCCAGAGCAAGATTTAAACGCAATGCAACCGATACAAATAAGGAAGCATATTATGCGGCCAGAAATCGCTGCAACAGAATGTGTAGAGATGCTCAGCGTCGATACATTCATGCTTCGCTTTCCAGTGCGGATCCTGCAAAAGCCTGGAAATTTTTGAAGACTCTTGGTATCGGCAAACAACGACAAGAAGCGGGTACTTCCAATTTTAACATCGATAGTCTTAACGTTCACTTCTCGTCTTCTTCAAACATGGCTGCAGATGTGAAACTTACCACGCTCAACAATCTTTCTTCTTTATCCATCTCTAAACATCCTTCCTTCTTTTTCAGCCAGTTCACCGCTTGCGATGTCCGGAAAAGCATTATGTCTATTTCATCAAACGCTTTGGGTCTTGACAATATAGGACGTAATATGATTGTTCCCATTATTGATAAAATACTTCCAGTGTTGTGTCATCTTCTTAATTTTTCTATTCAATCTGAGTCTGTACCAACACTGTGGAAAGAGGCATATATTATACCACTTCCCAAAAAACCTAAGCCCAGCTCTCTTTCTGATTTCCGACCTATCTCTATACTTCCTTTCCTATCCAAGGTCCTTGAACGTCTAGTTCACGGCCAGCTTAATTCCTTCCTCACATCTCATCATCTACTAAATCCCTTCCAGTCCGGTTTTCGTCCCGGTCATAGTACAACTACGGCCCTTGTCAAGATCACTGATGACATAAGATCCGGTATGGAATCCGGACAACTAACTATCTTAATCTTACTTGATTTTAGCAATGCTTTTAACACTGTAGACTTTGATATTCTTCTAGGCCTCATGCGCTCATTAAACTTATCTCCTTCGGTGACTGGCTGGTTTCGCAGTTACCTTCAGGGGCGACGGCAAAGGGTTCGGACTGACGATTCGTTTTCGTGTTGGTGTGCTACCACCGCTGGCGTCCCTCAAGGTGGCGTGCTATCTCCTCTACTTTTTGCTTTATTCATAAATACTATTTCTAACAAACTCTCCTCTTCCTTCCATCTTTACGCCGACGACCTTCAGATATACACGCATATACCGGTCCACGATCTAAATAATGCTATTCATAAAATTAATAAAGATTTGGCCACTATACACGACTGGAGCGTGGCACACGGTCTCCTCGTAAACCCTCTAAAGACCCAAGCCATTATCATTGGTAGCTCGCGTACGTCTGCTAAGGTTGACTGGCTTGCAGTCCCTAAACTTGTGTTTAATAAAGTAATTATCCCTCTCAGTAGTAATTTCAAGAACTTGGGGGTAATTATGGACTGCAATATGTCCTGGGTCCCACAGATGGAAACAGTGAGTCGTAAGATTTTTGCATCTGCCGCATCACTGAGAAGGCTTCGAAACTTCTTACCCATAGCCACGAAAATTGCGTTGGTTGAATCCCTCTTATTTCCCATCCTTGATTATGCTGACGTCTGTTACCTCGATATTTCGGAGGAGCTGCTAAGCAAACTGGAGCGACTTCAGAATGTCTGCATACGGTTTATTTTTGGACTCCGTAAATACGACCATATATCAGAATTTCGTAGACAACTGAACTGGCTTCCAGTTCGCTTTCGCCGAAACTCCCACATTCTCTTCCTACTTTATAACATTCTTTTTAATCCTCTTAATCCTCATTATTTAAAAGATCGCTTTGATTTTCTTCATCTGTCCCACTCTAACTCATCCCATGTCCTTCGTTCTTCAGACAACCTCCTACTTAGTATACCTTCCCATCGTACCAGCTTCTATGATAAATCCTTTTCCGTGCAAGCCGCAAGGCTGTGGAATGCTCTACCCGAAAGCATTAGAAAGGTTCAGTCAGTATCTGTCTTTAAAAAAAGAGTTAAGGAATTCTATCTCCAAAAGTGCTAATTTATATAAGTACTTACGCCAAACGTAACGTTACTACTAAATTTATTTATTTATGTTATTATGTATTTAAATATATATTTTTATATGTATATATTATATATATATAGGTATACGTCTACTTATTTACTTATGTACTATATGTTTGTACTATATTTTTATGATAATGATATTTAGATGATATTGTTATATTTTTAATATTGTACACCCTTACCTCCTTTCTATTTTAAGTAAAGTTTTTTCCATCCTAAGGTTGCCTGGAAGAGATCGCTTTTTAGCGATAAGGCCGCCCATTGTACCACTTGTTTTTAATTATTTTTTTTTTTTGTTTTACGTGTTTATGTTCCTGTGTTGTGTACAATAAAGCGTTTTTGTATTGTATTGTATTGTATTATTATATGAGATAGCTTATAGGCCGCCCATTGTACTCCAACAATGTAATTATATTATGTTTAGTATATTTTGTGTGGTGTATAAAGTATGTCTAATCTAATCTAGCTAGATGACGAACCGGGTTAGGGGGTTCCACTCACAGCCGCAGATATCTTAGCCCCTTCACAACTACACCTACCCGTGATAGCTCCTGCCAAACAACAAACGAGTCTTTATAAGCACCAAGCCGCATTGGGTCTTTACATTTTTAAGTATTTGAAGAGGGCTTTTATTTCTCTGGTGGTAGGCTTCGGCCGCGGCTTGTCACGACCCTCCGGGCTGGGCCAGTGCGTGAAGTGATTTTTTCGTGTTGCGTAATGTGGCCCGGAGAAGCCATCTTCCATCTACCTTCTAGATTCATGCCCCAACTTAGACTACATCGTCACTTTACATCAGGTGAGATTGTGGTCAAATGAAGGCAGGCTTATCTATCATAAAAAAAGCTATATTATAACCCCCTTGCATTTTATATATTTTATGGATTTAGCGAGAGCCCAACTGGTGGCCGAAATGATGAAAAAGAATCCTTAATACACGTAGCCAAAAAAAATTATGTTTATCTTCATTTTTTGTTTATTTATCTTCTTATTTATGTATATGGCGGGAATGCGCCCAGAGGTCGGTCGTCAGGAACGTCGGACATACTTCGAACTCCAAGAAGTCCAAACAAAGTAATGCAATACAGGTGTTTATTCGTTAATCACAATCTCTCTAGTACGGATAGAAATCATAATGTGAAAACGCAGCAAGTTCAAGGCAGAGGCCAGACAGAACTTAGTGCTCCGCTCGAAAGTCGCCAACAAAGTCCAGTGCCTCACCGCCTCACCGATCAATCAATGTTACAGGGACTCTTGGAAACAGTAAAATTATTCTTTGTCTTCTCGTACTTTTATTATTTTCCATCCCACGACTTCTTCTTCTTTTATATCCCACCCCTCGCTCCTCTAACCATCGATCGTGTGTCGATGGTTGCCACAGAGTGCCGGATTAAACCCGTAACACTCTAAGCTCTCCGACCCTCTGCCTTGACCATGCTCAAGTGACAATGACATTTGTGTACTTGACGTTTTCTACTACTGTCACTCAAGTAACAATGAGGTCACAAATGAATCTTGCTGATCACAAATGAGGCTTGATCTCCGACATAATAATTATATTCATATTCATTTATTCGTTAATTCATGTGGTTACAAATGGTGTTAAGTTTTATATACACCCTTACATGATAATAATATAAAAATCCTTTATCAATCAAGCAATCCGTCAATGTAACGCTCTCCCACAAATCATACGAAACTAAATCGCTTCCCATTTTCTTGAGTTATTTACTATGTACCAAAAAAAATAAGGATAAGGGAAGCTAGTAGCTAACTTTATATATTTACATGTTTTTTATTATCTTCTCGAAATGATAACGATGATAATCCATTTGACAAGTTTACAGCCAGCCTCAAATACCTTCCCAAAATTTTGTACTAGCTCTCGGCTTATGAAGGAAGCCATTGTAAAATAATTATCGGCATGAGTCCACACCTATTACTTGTAAGGGATAATTACCTTCATGTACCTACACACTTAGTCCTTTAGTTAGTCGATGGTAATCTGTGTCTGATATTGTTCTATGTAATGTTAACAGCTTAGCCACTTTAGTTTCAGTGAAGCCTTCTATGATTATGAAGGTAATTAAAATACAACTTGCTATAAAAGTGAGCTATAAAGGACGATTCACACATATCAGTGAGCCCACAGTTCCGGCACAGTACCGTTACAGTTCCGTATCCGTGCTACAGTGGTGCGTCAGTGCTTCAATTCACACATATCAGGCACAGTACAGTTCAGTTTGCCTTCAGACTAGCATTGACGTCGATTGTTTTGATGGCACTCTTCAATACATGTCAGTGATCCGTGATAAAATATCGTCGTCGCCGATCACGTCCGTGATGGCCGGTGCCGGCACTGACACTGACGGTACTGAGACGACACTGACACGGACAAGTGTGAATACATCCATAGAAAATGTTTGAAAGAATAATTATCACTGATGCGGTACTGTGCCGGAACTGTGGGCTCACTGATATGTGTGAATCGTCCTTTATTATACCTTTAGCCGTAACACGTCCACTTCAGAAATTAGGCGTCCTTCATATGTTTGAGGTTCCTAACCAGTCAGGACAAGGATTAACTTGACAACTTGAACAAGAACTTTAAAAAAACATAATATAACCATAACCATTAGCACTTTTTTTAAGTTTGTTAAAAGAAACAGCTTGTATTTTTTATTACATTTTCACTAGAAAAAAAATGGTTAAAGTCAAATCGCATTCTCGGTTAAATACCTATACAATTAAACGCAAACCCCAATGATTAAAACAATGTGAAATAATTTTACTGTAGATACAGTTGCATTAAGAGTATTATAAAACGTAACCAACTAAAACAGCATGAGCTGTGTCAGACAAGCCAAGTTATTGGGTCGCCAATTAATAGATTATTATCGCCACATAAACTTTGAAATTAATTTGCATTCCAGAAATTCGGATACAGTCGCACTCACAGCTGGTCTAAAGTAGGCGTAGACGGTAATAAGGTGCACATAATATTGCTTGGGAGCAAAAGAGGTTTGATTCATCTTAGAGACCCAAGCCAACTCACCGGCCCGTGTACACCCACCAATCTACAAGAAAATATATACCTAAAAGTTTCCAACAACGACGAAATAAACAATGACTCTTAAACATCTCAGTTAAGATGATACCGTAAAGCCGTAATAGAAAATCCATAGATGTTATCATACCGATTTTTATAATCATGATGATGCTGATTAGTGCAAAGTATAGAACAAAATGAAACATAATACAATCCCATTACGGCATCGAAGGCAATTTCTCTTGTAACCGGCGCTCAATCTGCCTCAATAGATATCATTGATTTGAAATTGATACAAAACCCGATACAATATTACCTAGATTTATTTGCCAGTATTTGTATCTAAATGTATCAACAAAACACGAATCTTCTGAGATGTAAGTGGGTTTTAAAATCGATTAGAATATCAGTCCAAATTTGTGTTCTCACAATTTAAGGCCGAAATCCGTAGTCAAACAATAGACTTTAATACAATCAATTATAACTTTTTTATAGAAGCAATATAAGCTCACATATGTAATAATTGATTGTTAGATAATTAGAGATTACTTGCAACTATAACTCTGTCTTAAGTAATTTTATTTTTTTTTGTCTTCTCAAAAAAAAAAAAAAACTCGCCTCTTTCCAAGTCAGTAAAGTCGAGTACAAAAATTGTAGACAAACATAATCATTCTTTGTATCGTACACAAAAACAGTTATACATAAATATGATACAATAAACACCAAACACAAAAGGCGAGCTTAACCTTAAAATAGTTTTCTTACAGCTAACTTCGTCATTGTGATATGTGCTAGAGTACCAATACAAAATTGGCACCTTCTAACTAGATCTACATATTATCAATCCTTGTTCACATTGTCCGGAGATTGATATCCGAAGATATTGTTATCGGCCAAACAAAGGTCTATTTACCATAAAAAAGGGGATATTATTATTTTGTTACAGTTAAAATTCTACAAGATAATTTGTAAACTCTCACTCAGTGGTCCTCATCTTTATTAATTATCGAACTGCTAGCATTCAAAATTTATTTCGGAAATGTCTTGTATATACCCAGGTCCACAGGAAATTCCCAGCTATTTAAGTGGAAGGTTCACCTACAACACTGCACGTTCACAATTCACACCTAAACCTAACATAAACTATCAGTTAACTAAGACTTAGTTCAAACTTATGGAGTTCGCGGCCACAATTTATGTTTTCGGATTCACTTGCGATAGTGTTATACTTTACCTCAGGTTCGCCCTCATAAACATTAAAATAGTTATAATAAGCTGTTTCAAAAATAAGTTAGTTTAATAGAAAGCAAATGAAATTTATGAAATTATTAAATCGTAGAGTAATTAAAAGTCCCAAAAAAACTTATAAAAAATAAGGAAGATAGGTTTATAATCTAGAATCAGACGTATGATCTAGAGAGTTAGTGAATACATTTTCGACTCTAGCCATCTGTTCTAAGCGCTATAATGCCTGACTATAATATTGCTTAAAAAAAAACTAATTTGCTTGGTTTTTTCGTAGCCCGCGTCCTGCTACGTATCTCATCATTCTTGAATCGATCCCGTAAAGAAACCCCAAGCATAGCCCTTCCAATAGCTCGCTGAGCGACGAGCTAGCGTATTCAAAAGGCCTATAAAATAATAAAGCACCACGTTTCAAATCTACGAGTACTACACTGGAAGACTTAGTACTTAAGCTAAAACAAAACACTATCGACAGCATCAAGCTCATTACCATACATTAACTAGCAATTTGAAATAGCATCATTTCCTCAATGCATTATAACCTTCAAAGCGAAGCACACAGGATCAATAAAGTATATCTCGCCCTCAGCTGTTTGCAACATCGCAGGCGCAAGTTATTTGCTTTCTTCCTTTACAAATTATGACATAAGCCCGCACAGGCTCAAGAAATTAGTAATCCCTTTAAAGTCATCTTTACCCTTTAAAACATTAATTACAACACCTCTTTTGTTGATGTTTATTTCCTTTTGTTTGTTGATTTTCGATATGTGTTTATGTTGTTATTATTTATAGCTTAGGGCATTGTTTTTATGGTTTTAAAGCCATGTGGTGGGTTTATGATGGAACGTCTTAATCTGTGGGATCTTGCGGTTTAAGCCTTTTTGCAACCATTTTCTATTTGTTTTTCGTTCGCGGGTTAAATTCTATGGTTAATTTTGTTGAGGGATTTTTGAAGATCTGTTTGAGGGATAGGCCTGAAGCCTTTTTGGATCAGCTTTTGTTAGGTCTATGTTTTAGTGAAAGTTTTTATAGGTTTTTGCACTTCGTTGGTAGCTCTCAATAAATTGTTGCAAATAACGTTTATTCTATAACAATAAATGGACGTCACTTTGTTATTTGTTGTTTTTCATTGGGGTTTTTAAACATCGCCTAAAACTCAAAAGTCATGCAAACAGGAAACAAAAATAATTTATTTCAATTGTTTGATTTTACAAAAACTTTGAAACATCAAAAATAAAATACAAAAAAACACAACTGCCTCTTTGTCCAAACTTCTGACTGACTGACTAAACAATCTGTTTGTATGCATGAAATGGAGTTATGATTATAGACTGCATAACACTATGTTGTACATAGGCGAATTGTAATTGACTAGCAGTATGAAATGATACCTACATTACCAAGTAGATAAGAGACAGTGTGCGCAAATTGTAACAAGAACAATGCTATAGCCTCTAATTAAACACCTGGGATTATTGATAGCTTGCTCTGTAGATTGTGTTCCCATACTACTCTTGGAAACAGTAATTAATGAAAGTAGCTATATAGTAATAGCTTTTCCCAGGATTTCGCTTGGAAATGTACAAAAATAATTTTAGAAATGAATAATGAATATTCATATTATTTTGGTTTTGCATCTCTTTGAAACCGTTAGAACATTTTCTCTCAACCCCA
The DNA here is from genome assembly GCA_929108375.1 of Gymnoscelis rufifasciata. Taxonomy (NCBI): domain Eukaryota; kingdom Metazoa; phylum Arthropoda; class Insecta; order Lepidoptera; family Geometridae; genus Gymnoscelis; species Gymnoscelis rufifasciata. Next base: position 8,764,880 of record OV815321.1, on the reverse strand, counting down.
ACAAAAAAGAGGGGTGTTATAAGTTTGACATGTCTGTCTGTCTGTGGCATCATAGCTCCCGAACAGATGAAGCGATTTCAATTGAGTTTCTTTTTTAAGAAAGGTGTGTTTTGCGCGAGTGTTTGATGAACATCGGTTGAGCCGTTTCAAAGTTATGGGAGTGAAAGGGGGGAATATATAATAATAATAATAAAGCCTTTATTCAGATACTTAACTATGTTTACATGAAAATTTTAAAATTAGTCATCGGCAACTTCTATTGCCTCTGTTTGCCCAGATTTGGCAAAGGCCTCTTCCAACTGAAAGGGGGGAATATATCATATCGCATATCTGAAAAATACTCGAGTGAGGTATCAAATAAAAGCGCATCACGTGCACATTATAAAATAATATGGTTTTTTGACTTTAAGTTTTCAAAATAGATAAACATAGGAAATGTTGTAAACCAACAATCGTATGCCAATGAAAACAGAGTTTATTGCGTTGAATTCCGAAGCATGACAATGAATCTAATATAATTATATCATACTTAATGCAGTAACAAGGATATTAGTTATTTTATGACCACTTATACAGTATATGCCTTCTAATTGTACTTAGGTAAGTAATAGTCGATTTGAACATGCTAATTGCATTAGACTGAGATACGGAACATACATATATGTTTTTGGTTTTCTTAGACTCAAGAGCCTTATTTCCATATTATTTCCATCCTTTAAAGATTATTGTGACATCTTGAATGATATGTACAATGTCAAATTTAATTAAATACACTGGCGAACTTTTTATAATAGTTATTCATTTTGTAAACTGGTTTTACTTACGTGTAAATGTTATGAAATTATGACAGTTTTGAGAGTAATTACAGTTATAGTTGAATCATTGATGTGTCCCATCAGTGGGAACGTAAATAGGGATAGCACCCCTATTTACGTTCCCACTGATGGGACACATGAACTTCTCTCGACGCGAGAGATAAGGCTTTAATTCACCACGCTGGCCAAGTGCAGGTTGGTGAATGTCACATGTTCTTCAAACTCTTCAAAGCCCTCAGAACATGCCGGTTTCTTCACGATGTTAGCCTTCACCGTTAAAGCACAGTGTTTGCTTTCAGCGCAACCAATTTTCTATTTAACTAATTAAAAAAAGTAAAATAAATTATATTAAGACACTTCAAAGTCATATAAAAACTGCATGATTAAATAATGGTTGTGTCCAATATCTAATATACAAGCAATCAATTATTACCTGTAATTTATTCCTTAAAAGATCGTGTTCTCACGAAAATACAATATAATTTCGCTGGTTCATTACAGAAATGTCTAATAACACTGCCAACGTACAAAATAGTTCGTAAGTATCGAAGTAAATAGTAATAAAAGTGATTTATTTTCTGGTTAATTCCAGCTGTAATTGTTAATTCCTAGGCTTTGTGTTGCCGAGATTGTTAATTAATTATGACCATACCAAAAGACCAGATAGTAATTAAAGTAGGTATATTCAGTTATTCAGTCGTTCAGTTTAGGGATTGGAATTTTAGAACATTTGGTACCATGTTTGGTTTTACTCCAAATCAGTAATAGATTTAGTCTGTAGTACCAACATGTTTTTTAATAAGTGATAAATTATGATTTTAATAAGATTTAGGTTATCCTCCGTATCCTGTGTGCGTCTTAATCGGAAAATTCAAAATGATTTCTCCGTTGATTTAATTTTATAGAATTTTTTTTTTAAGAAATCTGTAAATTATCTCTCTTGAGGACAAAACTGCTTGGGACGGAATCTGTTCAAACAGAAAATCAAAAAAAAGACCAACAAATAATACAAAAATAGCTGGAGTTTCTAATCGCTTCTTTGCTCTGGTGTAAAAAAAGCGAAGCGACCTACGATAAATTTATTTCCTATTTATCTTTAAGCACCTATCATTATTTTTTTTTGTTTGTGTATTTTATTTTTGACGTGTCTAATTTTTGTAAAACCAAACAATGGTAATAAATGATTTTGTTCCTTGTACCTACTATTATAAGGTACCTACCTTATCTACTATTATACAGAAACCAATGCAATATTGTAATAATTACGCCAATAGATACGTTACAATAAAACCCATGAGGATGATTTTTAAGTATAATTTGCATCCGTGCAAAGACAGATATATCTCATAATAAAAAAAAAACCTTTAATAACAATTTTATATACAGTAGAACCTCGTTAAGTCGAACCTCGATAAGTCAAAAACCTCCAAATCTCGAAAAAATGTTTTGTTCCCTTCCCTTCAAACACCAAAACCTCCATTACTTGAAATATTGACCCTCTGTTAGTCGAAATAATCACCGAGTCCCTCCAAGCCATTTTGGTACATATTTTCACTCTATAACTCGAAAAATTAAATTTGACCTCTGTATCTCGAACATAGCAACGTTTTATTTTACAACCTTTACAACTTGATCATTTGGAATTTATCTATTGTTCGAACAAAAATAAGTTACCGACTTAGAACTTGCCGACAATGTGAGTATTCTATTGTTACTTAGAAAACATTTTAGGAGTATACGATAATAAATTTATGACTCACGTAAACACGTAAGGTGTCAGGTGTTCAATTTTGATTTCCTTTTAAATTTAGATAAGCAAGTCATTTGTTTTCGACTTAAATACTGTCAGATGTAGTTTGGTTCTAAGCGCGAACCGCATTGAATACCTTACGTAATTTTATAGAGCAGACCAGTAACTCTGAAGAAGAACAATTTTCTGCTCTTTATAGATTAGACAATGCTATAGATAGAGAACAACCAAATTATCTAAAGCAAAAAAAATACTGACTTTTTTTAATGCCATATTTTTATTTTAAAATGATTTGAAATAATGTTGATTTATAATACATAAAAATATTTTTGTCACCTCTGCAAGTTGAACTTTTATTTATTTTACCTCTCTAACTCAAAATTTATAAGAATAAACCTCAAACTCTTTATGTCGAATCAAAATCCGCCTAAGTCGAAATCCTCCATAAGTTGAAAACTCTATATTATCTCGAAATTTTTGGCGTCTCCCTTGATGTTCGACTTATAGAGGTTCGACTGTATTTCTAATGACTAGAGTTTTCGGAGGCTCTAAAGGAAGTCGAGCTTGCAAAAAGTGGAGACCGGCAAATATGCTTAAATTCGTTTAGCAGAGACAACAGAGATAATAAAAGCGGGTGTTGTGGTCCCTCCTTCACCTTTTTTTTCTCACAAATGAACCAATTCCAATACTGTTACTTTTCTCAGAAAGATTCAATTCATTCAGAATCAATTTACAAATCGTATTTTAATGTCTTAAAATTAAATACATTAACTTTGCACATACATTTTTTAAATTAACATAGCAAAAGTTAAAATGAGCAAAATTTGTAAGTTTTTTCAAGTCAAAATAGGACACACAAGATGGATTACTCAAAAGTGATCTTAGATTATGTTTCCTAAAAACCGGTGTTGTTTCGTTTCAATGAACATGTTCTAAATTCAAATTTCTCACTCTTTATTTTTTGGTTCTTCTTCTTCTTCTTGGTTTTATGGCTTGCACCGTTTGCTGGTTGCTACGAATTTTTTGGTTCATTCATCGTGTTTCGACATGTCAGGCATCGAAAAGTCATTACCGACGAGCACAGATTATGTATGTTAAAAAGCAGGAGCACGCCAGCATAGACAAAAGAAGAGGACAAAAAATCGATCGATCTAATGCGATCAGCGCGCGCGCACCGCAAAATCTGTAATCCTATCAAAATTCAATACAAACAGCCTGGCCAGATCGTGGAAGCTCTCGGGATGTGTTGTGCTCAGTGGAGTAGGCAGTTTTGGATATTTAAACTGTGAGTATCTTTGTCTGTAAGCTCGTGTCACGTAATATGAGCCAAGTCTTTCCTTAACAATCGTTGGCCAGACCTTTTGGGGGACCAGGTTTATGTGTTGCTGTGCCTATTATATTTTTTAGGCGAAACAAGAAAAACATTGTTTTTGTATAACACGCGTCACACATTACCGCTAAACTACGCAGCTTTAAGTAAACTCATAAACTTATTGTTTTATCTAAAAACCATAGGTATTTCTCGCACTCTAAGGTATCTTCATAATCATCATCATCATCACCCTATTAACGTTCCCACTGTTGGGACACAGGGACCTAACTGCCGAGAGAGATTAGGCCTTAATTCACCACGCTGGCCAAGTGCGGGTTGGTGAATATCACTATGTCCATTAAACTCTTTCAAAGCCGGTTTCCTCACGATGTTTGCCTTTACCGTTAAATCACGCGTAAAACGCTTAAAAAAGCGCACATACATTTCCAAGAAGAAAAATCTTAGAAAAAATTGTAACCTTTGGAATATAAGTGTGCTCCCACTTAGCGAACACGGATTTCAAGCTATCCTATTTACTATTATTACCTGATTATCCAACGCAATAAGGACAGACATTATCATTTTTTCATCAAACAGGATTTTTCGTCGTGTGAAACAAGTACTTAGATAGTTAAATTTTGTTGACAAGATTACCTTAGATTAGAGTTGGGTGTACAAAGTCCTTGTGATATTTCGAAACAACATTTATTTGCTTTCGTATTATTCTGTGGTATCATTGAACGTAGCGAAGTTTGAGGAGTTTCATTTTGACAAATCTCGACTTATCGGAAAAAATCGAAGAGGGATTATTCCAGAATGCATCTTATCGAATTGCGATGATATTTCTGCGAAAAGTTGCACTTTTTAACCGACTGCGCAATGGAATGGAGTGGAAATAGGTTTTGTCGTATGGGATATCGTTGAATAGATATTTCAAAATCATTTATTTTTCTTTCAACATTTTTCGATCCGGCAAATCATTTCGAATCTATATCGAATCCAAGTTGCGTTCATTCTCATTAAATAATGTTACAGACAAAGCAATCCCAAAAAAGTTAAGTCGCATATAAGTCATATTTTTTTCTTAATTTAAGCTAGTTTTGAATTGACTGCTTCAGTGGCGCGGTGGGCGAGGGTCTGCTTGCGGCGCAAGAGGTAGCGGGTTCGATTCCCGCCGAGGGTGAAAGTGTTTGTATGTTCTGCAAGCACTTTTTCCTTGTTCTGGGTGTTTAATATGTATAATAAAAAATATCTATATATGTATGACTATTATATTAAGTATATCAGATATCTAGTACCCGCTAAACACAAGCTTAGAGCTTACCACGAGGCTAGATGTTGTTGTGTGCATTGTCTGGAAATATTTATTATTATTAAATGAGAAAGCCTTGAATAGTACCTACACGATATAATGTACCTGCGCTTGTAAAGTCCGTAAAAAGTATTTTACTACATTAATGAGTTCGTAAAAGGTAAGTGCCACCTGAACAAGTCACTGGCAAGTAGTGGCCGTGATATAAAATTTTACGATCTTCCGTAGGCTGAATAGAGATAACAGAACATACATTTTAAACTTTATAGAATTCAAATTATAATTATTATCGTTTAAGACCTCATTGGCTCAACCTCGTTGGCTTAGTGGGCAAAGGTTTACCTGAGGTTTCAGATTTTATGCGAACACCAACATCCAGCTGATAAATGGGTCTTGCCATAACAAAACATTTTCAATCTCCATGCTAAGAAACCAGCCCGTTTGGTGAGAATTTATTCATTCGTCTTATACTTAGTGAAACATCAAACATATACGAAATTTGATCCAAAGCGGGCTTTGCTCGCAATAATGGATTTTCTCGCGAAAAGTGATATTTTACTGTGCGAAAAAGGAGCCTAATGTTATTCTGGTTGAAAGCGATACCTCTAGTAGGGGAGACCGGGGCAAGATGGGATACTTAAGAGGAAAAAAATCATACCTGAAAAATTAAACTCTTAATTGGAAAAACGATTACTTAGATAGCAACATTAATAAATCAACTACATATATTTAAATAGTTTTAAAGGCTTAATCACATATTTTTCTGGTAATAAGGAACAATAAAAGTTATGTCAAATATCCCATTTTGCCCCATGACCGGGGCAAAATGGGATATGACCTGGGGCAAAACGAGCACATATTTAGTCGGGCTGGCAACGTTCACAAATATGCGCTTCCTCATCATCTTCGTCAACTCCAGCGCAAGAATTGTGAGCCCAACCTTGGCATACACTACAATTACCCATCCTTCTGATGACTGAGAATAAAGGTACAGTAAATGCATGGACAGTCATCAATTTCTTCTTCATCTTCGGATGAATCAGTTTCTATCTCATTTTTTTACGCTTTTTTGCTTTATTCTTTTCAGGTCTCTTGTATGCTGTATTCAGCTCTGCTTCCTTTATCTTAGTAATTTCTTCAGTTTTCTTACAACTTTTTTTCTTTTCTGTCTTAAGAGTATCCGTCTTTTTTTCTTAATTAAGTCTTGAATTAGGTACTTTTTGTAAGGAGATTCCGTTAGCCTTAGTATGATGTTAGCCAGACTAACCAGAAACGAAGTAGTAGCTGCCATTTGTTTTTCGGGGGTTCTTTCTTTATCTACGGTCATACGGTCTAGGCTGAATAGTAATGTCGGTGGTGTAGAGATTTTCTTCATTTTGACAAGCCAAAATATTAGACTCATCACGATGTGCGGTGGAGTCTTTTGACATAGCTGAAGTGTTAAGAATATACCCACGTTTGCAAAATGAATCAGTATCACACACAAATCCAACAAATACTTTCAACTTTAATCGTGTTGACGGGGCAAGACTGGATATCCCGTTATGCCCCGATCGTTTTGCCCCGTAAACATGATTTCACAAAACAATCAAACGTTTCTTACCTAAAACAATGGAAGATTGTAAACACTACCTAATATCAAACATTATACACCTGCTACCTGCCTTTGATTGAAAATACATTAAAAACGTGCTTACTTACCTCATACCACATCGATGATTGCACCAAAATATCGTAACAATATCAATAAATTTCGTTTTTGGCCAAACTTTTGGCAAACAAGCAAACAAACACTTTCGCGCGCACTGACTGACGTGAGCCGTGTAAAGTTCGTACAAATGGCACTGTCAGCGGTTCATTCACGTGATAAAGACACGCACACCAGCTAGCATCCCGTCTTGCCCCGAACCTCGTTTTGCCCCGGTGTCCCCTACTCGTAGTTTTATATAAACACTTTATTTGCACAAAGTTGGCAAAACAATTACACTTTTACACACTTAAATCTTCACAAACTATTGCGTTTATAATATAATGTAGGATTAGGTGAGCATAAAGCTCACTGTGTTATTTTCATAATTACCTATAAAATTAATTATAACAATGCAAAGAACCTCCTTTGCAAATACTACGATTCGATGAGCACCTAACTCATCACTCTCTTAATAAAAAAATATAATGGCCACTTCACACATAGTAAACCTTTCTGCATCTCACTGTACCTCACTTTTATCCCTCTTTATGCCATTGGACGTCTTAATTAAGTAACATTTTAAGATGAAGCGCTATTATTCGCGCTATCTTACTCTGCCACTACTAGAACATGTATTCTGTTTCGTTATTTTAATAGTGTGTTGTTGTGGTGTCATTGGTTGACAACATTTTTTTTTGCGAGTACACACTCTGCCAAGAATAGTGCATAGAAAGAAACATAACATGCCAGACCATCAATAAGAGATGTGTTTTTATGTGAAAATTTTGTGCAAGTGCAATTGCGACAAAAATAAATTTTAAACCGATAGTACACCTAATGTTTTTTTTCATTTAAAATACTACCAACAAAGATTTCTAGGGATTAAAAAGGGAAAGGGTTCGTTCTATGATTATGCTTACTTACAAAATCAATTAATTTATAACAATACTTTTTTTAGACACCTCAAGCGCTCATTAATTAAAAGAAGTAAAGATCCTTATGTTATAAGTTAAGTTTGTAATTTTAAATAAAGATTTTATAAATTATACCTGAAAAGTCTCTACAACTTTTGTATTTATTGAAGTCTGCTGCTGGTATTTCGTGAATTCTAGTCTAACCGAACATTCTAGATGTTATAATGACTACTATGTCCAGCATTCTATGATTAAACCTACTTTAAAATAATATTTATTGTATGAAGACTAGAAAGGTATTTCGAGACTTGGTTTTGTTCGGTAAAAAAACAGTAAGAAAAACAGGGAGGGCAGAAGGGAATATTGTGAAATAAAGCCTGAATATTTTACTTTCATTTTAATTATTTAAGGTAAGTAACGAAATGTTGCGCTTCCCTGGACACCCAGTTTGAGCCACATTTGCACATTCGATAACATCGTCATTGTGACATAAAATCGTTCGGCCGGCCGGAATAGCTGCCTTCATATCCAGAGTACAGGCGAGCACACTCGCAAGGTTCAATGCCATTAGAGATGCAATATTACTTGAGTATTGTGTTGTTATTTGATTTGAGAATAATTTTACTCAATCTATTATCTTATAAAGGTAAATAATAAATAAAAAAATATATCCGGAAGATCCACACAACAACATCTAGCCCCACAAGCTCTAAACTTCTGTTACGGATACTAGACATTGTATTGAGCGCCTTTGTATTTTGGTAAAGCATCGCAAACTTAAGCATTAATTAAATAAGCCAATATATGTTTTTTTTGCTAATTATGCTCCATGTTCTTTACATACTATATTGTCCTAATAAGATACACTATTATGTAACAACTAACTTATAATTTAGGCAGGTGCACACTTTTGCTCACAAAGTAAAATCAACACAATGTGTAGATAGGATAATTGTAAAGTTTCCATCAATAATATACTGATATGATGTTTGTATGAAAGTAAGCTAATGTTATGATAAATAATCATATAAAAAAAATATCTCTGTATCTGTTCTAGATAAAATTATAGAACGACCAAATCAATTCTTTATGGTCAAAATCTTTCGACCCATTTTTCTCAAATCAAACAAACATACAAATACTTGACGCCTTGGCGGGAATCGAACCCGCTACATTTAACACCGCAAGCGGACCTCCGCCCACAGCGCCACTGAGGCAGTCAGAAGGTACGACTAGGCTTTCATTATTTTACCCATTTTCTACTGGACTTCCTCTTCAAATATAGGGATATGCCTTAACCCTAATAACCTCACTTTTATCAATGGTGGCAGGGGTTACCTCGAGCAGTTTAGATGTCTATTTACTTACTGAGTTATAATTCTAGAAATAATTATAACTTGCTAACTCGGCAATCGTTGTTTTGTCATATGCGCAAAGCAATTTAATTGCTACTATCAGTTGTGATAGATTCCTGAACAATTATTATCATAATTCAATGAATTTTCACACATCATTTAAACAATACACAAAAACCGTCCTCACAAATTGTTTTACCTATTGCTGAAACTGCATTAAGATGCGTTTTGTAGCTTTTGAGTAGTACCCGAACATAAAGACAGGCAAACGCGGAAGGGGACTTTAATTTATAGTATGTAATGGTAGATTCTCTCGGTTATTTCAACGAATATTGTCCCCATCATCATCATCATCATTTCAGCCATTAGACGCCCACTGCTGGACATAAGCCTCCCTCAAAGACGACCAATTATTCCGATCGGTCGCTACTTGCATCCACCGTGAGCCAGCAAGTTTTACTAAGTCATCTGTCCATCTTGTTGGTGGGCGTTCGACGCTGCGCTTACCGATCCGCGGCCTCCATTCAAGAACCTTTCGGCCCCAACGGCCATCTGTTCTACGTGCTATGTGGCCTGCCCACGGCCACTTCAAAGAGCTAATCCGTTTGGCTATGTCGGTGATCTTCGACCTTCTACGGATCTCCTCATTTCTGATTCGATCCCGTAGAGAAACCCCGAGCATAGCCCTTTCCATAGCTCTTTGAGCGACTCTGAGCCTATATATTCTTAAGACCAATAGTGAAGCACCACGTTTCGGATCCGTAAGTCATCACTGGCAACACACACTTATTGAAGACTTTGTCCCCAGTTATTAATATAAATATATACAAACTGCGCACATGACATCACACGACGTATGAATCTATGTAGTATATCAGTCACCTAGCACCCGTAGTACAAGCTCTGCTTAGTTTGGTGTTATGTGATGCTGTGTGATTAGTCCGGAGATATTTATTTTTATTATAAATGCGAGATAAAAAATAGTAAAACCAGCCTTGATTACTTATAATAAAGTGACTCATAAAATAATGGCAATTACGTCAGTATGACATTTAGGTAATGTCAAGTAATGCTTTATGGTAACGATTGTACCCCATAGTTATAGGGTCTCCCTAGGTCACGTTTCTGTGACAAAGCCTACTGCCTTTATGTCTTAATTTAGTCCCAAGGTATGTATCAGAAGGAATTCCATGAATTTGAAAGTCAAAAATGATATATGCTTTGCCTTTGTAATTTTATCTGCAATTTATGCTTAAGAGTTCTGTTGTGTAGTTGAGATTTGATTTGAATTCATTTGATTTTTATCTACGAGTATGTGATTTGAATTTATTTGATTTTTATTTACGAGTATGTGGTCGATAATTAATCGTCAGCAAAATATAGCTGCTTCATCATAACCACCCTATTAACGTTCCCACTGCTGGGACACTGGGACTTGTCTCTTGGCGAGAGAGATTAGGCCGTAATCCACCACACTGGGCAAGTGCGGGTTGGTAAATGTAGCTGCTTATCTTTGTTTATTGAGAATACATAACAGTAACATTAAGAATTAACAATTAAATTTTTTTAGGGTTCCGTACTAAAGGGTATTAGGGGGAACCCATACCCACAGAGTAACTATTACTAAGACTTCGTTGTCTCTATCTGTCTGTCACCAGGTCGTATATTAAGAACCGTGATAGCTAGATAGTTGAAATTTTGTGGGATGATGTATTGCACTTTCCGATGTTTATTACAAGAAATACTAAAAACACATAATTAATTAATAGAGGTAGACATAGTGGTATATAGTGGCCTAATACAACAGACGTGATTTGTACAAAGTTAAGCGACATTGCTCGCTGCCAGTACTTGAATGGGTGACCGCTCGAACTGCATCAGAATCTTTTGGCACGCAATTTTTTTTTTATTGCTTTAATTCATGCAGCTTAAATGACTATAGGTTTTCTTGGACCGTTAATGGGAAACATGAATAAAGTATAAATACTGTGGTGAAGCAACACAGGAAATTCATTAGATTATCCTTAATCTATCAAAGATTTTGCATTCATAAGTTACGAAGAATTTTGCATCTATAATTTATTATTTTAAGAATTCATTGTTTAATGGAGTTATCTATTGGAAAATCCTCAAAGAATAGTCATAGGAAATTTTCCAGAACTAATTTTCTGTTTATTTAATAGTCTTGATTTAGACTTTCCCATTATGGCCAGATTATTAATAATAATTTATCATAATTGTTCTTATTAATTTAATTGTATAACCATTTATATATATTTAATTGATTTACATTTTAAATAATTTTATTTAAATCATGTTTAACTTTATGTGTATGTTTTATACCAAACAAATGTCTACCAGATCATTTCAATTTAATATCTTTATATACATATATAATTCTTCTGTGAGTGTGTATGTCACTGAACTACTCCTAAACGGCAGGACCGATTATGATGAAATTTGTTGTGTGTGTTTAAGTGGGTTCGAGAATGGTTTAGATTCACAATACGGTCAACTAGATATTGTTTTTTGAGACGTGGGACAGGACAAAGTCTGCCGGGTCAACTAGTACTAACATAAAAAAAAGACTTACCCCTAGAATCTAGCAAAATTTTAATTGCCAAAGCTCAACCAAAAAATTAACCCCTAAAATCCTAACAAGTTAAATAAAATGTGTGCGATATATTCTAATAAACGTGTACCTATATAGTGTCCGTCAGATTTGCACCGTCAATAAGTTAGGTAGGCCACTGAACATCAGTGCCATCGCTGCTCCCTGAGCAACTTCAACACACGCTGAGTGGAAGCCATTTTGTTTCTTAATTGTATTATTAAAATAAATATTGCCGGACAACCTATACAACAAAATCTAGCCCTGTGACAAGCTTTAAGCTTGTGTTACGGGTACAAGTCATCTGTCATATTTACTATACATATTAAACACCCAGACAAAGTAGAAAGTGCTTGTAGAGCAAACAAACACCAAAACCCTGGGCGGGAATCGTACCTGTATCGTATCGTACCCTTCTTACGCCGCAAGCGGACCCTCGCCCACCGCGCCACTGAGGCAGACAAATTAGATACCTATTAATTAAGTAATTAATGCTGTTGCATGGTTGTAGATACTGACAAAGACATATTCTATTGTATATTCTATAAAATCCCAACCTAAAAAACAGCAAAAAAATCGGGTTACAAAGCAAAACGTTCTTAGAACGGAGCCAGACTTGTAGATTTATTTTTGCTCTCCCACAATCATTGTGCATTACCTTACATTGAATAGCAGCCCAGATTGCCAATTTATACCAATAGCCCTGAGGGCGTGTGTGCGATACGCGTAGTACCAAGTAGGTAATCTAATCTATGGCGCGCACAGATAATAAATACGCACTTGAGTTATGCCTTCGATCTCTGATTGGAATGAACTAGTTTGATATTGTGGAGACGTAAAATGGAACGGTTTTGCTGAATAGTTATGAGGATAATATTTTGAATTCAAAATTTAAAAACCTTAAAGTAGTCATTATATTTTAATATTTTGTAATATGAACGTGATGCGCTTTCATGTTAGACCCCACTTGTGTATATTTGAAAATTTTCGGTTAAGCTTCCCCACTTTCACCGCTCATAGCTTTTATAAGGGTTAACCGATTTTTATCAAACATCTCTAAGGACACTTAAAACTCAAATAGATGCAGAGTTTGTGAAAATCCGCTATGTAATTCAACATTATTTTCAACAAAATATATTAAAATATAGTAATATTAAAAAAATACACAATACTCGTTGCTAACCTCACTATGCAGGGTTTAACAAAATTTTCGGTCAGCATGGGAAGTTCTAAAAGTAAAAAACATTGGATGATTTGTTCTAAGGAACCATGTCATCGATTTTAGCAAAATAAAAATTTGCATTCATATATATTTTATTGTGGGGAAAGTATGTTATTTTGCGGGCAAAGCCGCGAGCAGAAAGCTAGTTATACAAAAATCTGTTAAAACAATAACTTTGTTGTCTCACCGTAAGTACCCTTTGGCCACAAAAACCCAAAAATTACTTTTTTTAATGCTCTATTAAAATTTGACCACAATCTCACTTGATGTAAAGTGACGATGTGGTCTAAGATGGGCCATGAAGACCTAGAAGATGGTTTCTCCGGACCACATTCGAAACACGAAAAAATAGCTTCACGCACTGGCCCAGCCCGGAGGGTGGTGACAAGCCGCGGCCGAAGCCTACCACCAGAGACTGTTCTTAGCACCACCCGGAGGTCACGTGTAAGGATTCAGAGGGTTACCACTTACGGACGTGAACAGAAAAAAAATTAGTTTTTTATAGTATCTTTGTGTTTACATAATAAATAATGATCTGGCGTAAGATGTCACGTCTAGACATAACAGCATCATCGTCGAGAGCCATTTACATCTTTAAAGGAATATTCATGTAGACGTAAAACACCATAATAAGATGTCATTATTGTTTAAGTTCATTATAAATATTATGTGCTTATGTACATTTGCATAGCGATGACGTAAGAATCTGTGTAAGGTAGAGTAGGGTAACAGTGAACGAGGGGTTATATGAAATTGGAGATTGTATATTTATTAATATTATATATTTTATTCTGCAATATATAGATTTTTTTCTGTAAAAAGGCCTCATATTATTTTTTTTGCCTACAACATATATTTTTAATTTCAGACTCTGTAACTCTGTGTTAGTAATGCAACAATCTAATTATGTATATATTGTAAATTACTTTTCTTTTAATTTTGTTTAAAAACTTATTCGTGCTATAATCTTAACACTTTCAAAAGTTTTAAACTAGTTTAAAATTGTTTGACGAGTCCTCCAAAGAATAATAAAAATATGACATAGAAAAGAGGTTAAGTTGGCGTTGAAATAGCCAGTCCAACCAACCTCCAACCTCAATCTACTCTAAAATGTTTGTAATAAAATAGTCAGAAAAGATAATAATCAGTACTTAGAATTAATAAAGCAAGATTCAGCTCACAGATATCATTGCGTAGTTCAAATAACGTAATTCTTTGTCCTAACTCTACACGCTTTAAATTAGTGCAATTTTCATATAAAATGTAGCTATTCTACTTATTTTAAAGGCAGTTTAGTATTTTCTCACTATATCTCGCAGCTTAAATAAATATTTGTTCAGTATGGGATGAGCGAGCAATGTTGGTTCAGGAAGAGCTACCTATCTAGGTTAGGTATATAATTATTGTCAACTAGCGGCGTGATATGGCTTCACACGATTATTATCATTTCATCCGTACGACGTCTTCTGTTGGGAACATTCAAGCGCTGCGTTACGCGGGCTCATTTTCTTGTGCTATGTTGGTCATGTGTGTTCTTTATTGATGGAATAATTTGTACCGTATTTCTGTAAAATAAAATTGAAATTTACTTTGGTCCATAATGGTGTTTCCATATTATAAAATTATTTACATATTTATATTTAGTTAAAATGATTGATTATTGTTTATTCTAGATTGTGTATGACAAATTTGACAAGGCCTCTTTAAAGCTGCTTCTACATACTTTGACAAAGCATAAATTAAATAATAATGTATGTCATAATTTATTGACGTAACAAAGTGTTCTTTAATGTCCCAAAAGTGAAATAAATGAATTGAATTGAATTGATATCACTTTTGTACGTGTTTGACATAAAACCGCGCCCGCGCCCGCTCAACGCAGCTATCATTAGAGCCATCTGTATCCGTTTAGAAGTTTCGGATGTTATTCGATGCAAACTTATTTGTTTTTAGAGCTTATAATCCCATGGTAACAAGATGGAGGTTTTGTAGGTTTTGTCTGTTCACGTCCGTAAGTGGTGACCCTCTGAATCCTTACACGTGACCTCCGGGTGGTGCTAAGAACAGTCTCTGGTGGGAGGCTTCGGCCGCAACTTGTCACCACCCTCCGTGCTGGGCCAGTGCGTGAAGCGATTTTTTCGTGTTTCGTAATGTGGCCCGGAGAAGCCATCTACCATCTAGGTCTTCATGTCCCATCTTAGACCACATCATCACTTTACATCAGGTGAGTTTGTGGTCAAATAAAGGCTTATCCAGCATAAAAAAAAAATGGGGTTTATTTAAATAATTATCCCAAGGCAAGAATCGAATACTTAAGTCGACGACATAAGACATATTAATTGCTGAGCTGACCTGAGCTGAAATGGTCATGGGTGTATAGCAAAGACAAAAAATATAAGTATATTTTTTATTAATCTAATTAAATACATAATAGGTGTATGATAGTCATTACTTTTCAAATATTTGTACTATAACGGCGTTAACTTGTTAGGCCTCATTTGCATGATGACAAACAACGATAAATTAGCAATGCGAAGGCTTCTCGTTATAAATCAATGGGAACACGCGTGCTATCGAGCTGGACTTCATAACTCAAGGTACGTTCACATGGTGCAATACTGTGGAGATGTATGGAAAATGGAAATGGTTCTAAGGGTTTTTAAAAGAAGTGCTTTTCAAAGTAATATTGCATATATTTCTGTATCTACCGTAAGCCTGCGTCCTTTACTGTATCGTCCTTTCATTTATTACGTGACGTCCCTTTGCCTATTCAGTGGGCCTAGACAATGTAACATTCGATTAGCGAAAGCGATAGTAGAAAAGTCCAAAAATGTATGGGATTGACATAAGCCTTAGATAAGTCACGTGATCTGTTTCTAACGTAACGAATATTGGTAGACAATGTACATAAATTTCGATTCCACCAAACGAATCGACAACATCGAACGATTATTTCCATACAAATGCGTAGCCAAGTTACACTTTTGACAAGCGAATTCGCTTAGTAGTCGATTCTCTTGATGGAAAGGCCAGCGAACGCTAGGACCCTGTAGTTATCGAAACAAAATGGCGATTTTATATACAAACAGCTGCTGTAGAAAGATACCAATAGGGATCAATTACTTAATGCATGCTTTGATTTTTGGGTATTAACCCTAGCTCACTAACCATTCGTGTATTAGACTACGCGTACCCCGCGCATATGTTGTTTAGGTATGTTCCCGGGCCCCGCCGCCCCGCCCATTTCTAGTACCTTCCTAATTCGCATAATTAGGGACCCGCAAACACTCATTGCGGATGCACGTTGCACTGATTGGGATATTTCGCATAATCGTCGCCCCACAGACGAAAGGTTAGTAACAAGCATTACTTTTTTTTCAAAATTATGCATTTGTTATATCTTTTTTATTGCTTATAATTTCGATATAAATTAAGTAATTTTAACATTATATAACTTAATAAATAGTGTTTTACATTTATGGCAGACATAATTACGTTGGTGATTTATATTTATGTTATTAGAAGGTATTTTGTTGTTTGAAATTTATTTGTTTTTTGTTTTTTTATACTTTCAGATGAAATCAATCAATGATTGAAATCACCTTATAAACTCACAATGGTAGGTACTCTGCGAAGCAATAAGCGAGAGATCCCCAAAGAAATGGCGAACACTAGAAGTAGAGCAATAGGTACTTCGATGTTTGGTTTCGACAAAGAAATGACATTAGTGTCCTACAAACCGAAGTCAAATAAGGTGGTATATCTACTTTCTACCACCCATGATCAACCTGCTATCAACAGCAGTTCAAATAAACCGGAAATTATAGAATTTTACAACTCAACTAAAGGTGCTGTTGATACAGTAGACCAAATGTGCTCAATCATGAGTACGAACCGTAAAACCAACCGATGGCCGCTGTGTTTGTTTTACAATATACTAAATATATCTATTGTGAATGCATATGTAATTCACGTGTCAAACGCAATCCGGAATGGAAAGAAACCCATAAAAAGAAGGTCCTTTGCTTTGGCAATGGCAGATGAACTTATGAAACCTTGGCTGCAAGAACGTTATAGCACTGTGACTTTACAACGACATCTGAAGCAAATCATCGCCGAGATCCTGCATATTGGTGACTCTCAGGAAGGATCCAGCCAAGAAGTACCCAGGACACGCAAAATTTGCAGCTACTGCCCTGCCAAAAAACGTCGTATGACAAAATATTTCTGCAAGGGCTGCAAAAGAGCCATTTGTGGAGAGCACACAGTTTCTATGTGCAATAACTGTTCCGACTAAGTTGTTTCTAAAACAATTTTAGTTATTTGACTACCTCAAAATAAGACTGCTAATTATGGTCGTTTTTTTTAATAAATATAGCTGATTAAATTTTTATAGATGTTTTATTTCGTAGTCTGAGAAACGAAAGGTTAGTGACAATGTTGCTTGAAAATATGGTTAGTGAGCTAGGGTTAAAATAATTTTAGTGCTCGTGTTACCAAGTGTTAAATACCTATTTATTTATTTTATTTATAAAATGAAAATGTTTGGCATATACGCCACAAAAGATACATTGGAAAGTGTTGATGAATATCTAATACCAGAAACATTATTTATAGAGCACTATAAACTCAGCAAAGCTTTTTTTAGAAAACTTTGTTGTGATGAAGGTTTTCAACGTCGCTAAAAGGATATCTAGAGATATCTCTGGAAATAAAGGTAAATATAGGTGAAATATTTTTTGTTGTATCTGCCTATCAATACACAATTGTATAGAGGTATTTCCTTTTTTCAGGTGCTTTGCGCCCTTAACTTTTTTGCGACAGGGTCGTATCAAAGAGTTGTTGGGTGTTATCTAAAACTTGACGCAGCGAACAACATCATGCTCTCAACCATGACAAATGATGTGGAAAAATGGATTGTTTCCCCTCAAACATCACAAGAACGTTCTCAAATCAAAGAAGGGTAAGTAAGCGGTTGTTTGTATGTTAGTACATTATTATTTTATACCTATGTTCCCACCAAGAGTTCAATAGGTACATATTATGTAACAAAAAGATAAAGCAGACCACTGTGACCTGCTACTTAACTAAGAACCAACCTTACCTGCCTAGACCACTGTGACCTGCTACTTACCTAAGAACCAACCTTTACCTAGGTACTCATTTTTTTAACAGGTTTGAAAGGATACATGGTCGGCCAGGGGTGATAGAGTGCATTGATTGCACTCATATTGCAATTGTAAAGCCAGTGGATGCTTTACAATTGCAATATGAGTGCAATCAATGTCTTTTATTATAATAGGAAAGGATACTTATCACTCTTTATAATGTTCAGATGATAATTACATATTAACTTTAGCTACTTACATATGTGTGAATGTTGTTTATAACATCATCTAATCTAACTCACTTATTTTTACTGATATTCTCTAATGGAGTTTTATTTTATAGGTATGTAACCACAACTAAGAAATAATAAACATCAATTCTAAGTTTGGTGGTGCCACACATGACTCCCACATATTGTCTGCAAGTATAGTAGAGCCATACATGCAAGGCCTTCATGAAAGTGGAAAACATGTTTGATTGCTGGGTAAGACAATAAACATTTTATTTGATTAGCAGTAAGAGAACCTTATTTATTTATTTATTAATAAATTTAGTTAGGTCAGGTACCTACTCATTAAAACCAATGTGAATAAGTGCTGTTTGTTTTCTTGCAGGGGATTCTGGTTATCCACTGCGACCCTGGCTGATGACCCCTGTTTTAAATGCTGCACTTGGGTCTCGAGAAGAGCTATACAAATCTCACCACATGCAAGCCAGAAACTGCATTGAGCGTCGCTATGGTTTGCTCAAGTTTCATTGGAGGTGTTTACCTAAAGACAGAGTTCTTATCCGAGGCAGAGCAATGCTCAATCACTTAATCAACAGGTTGTGATGAGAATGTGAATTCTAAGTAGATTATAAATAAAAATACATAGTTAAAGTTACAAATATTGTTTTTTTTATTTGGGTACACATTTGCTTTACCTGCTTACATCTTTACACATAATCTAAATCAAAATCCTTTAGGATTAGGTAAAATAAGCACTTCTAAAGTTAAATTATTTTTTATATCACTTCCACTCTAAAAGAGTTGAAAATTGTTTACCACTGGCCCTTGATTTCATTATTAAATAGGTACTTAAAGTATGTTTATCACTGACGCCAAGAAAAATATTATTTATCACTTCTTTTTAGTTGTAACCTCATGACTGAGGGACGTGACTATGGCGTCTCATCAGCTTTGTCACCACTACTCTCCATCGACTCCGGTCCTGAGCCAACTGTATCGACGCTTGGAGAGAGGCACCTGTAGCGTCCTGCGTTATGTGGACTTCTCTTTCTCTCCACAGTGCCACCAGTAATTATCAACCCCTCAACCTCAAGGCTGTTCGGGTCACGCCTTACAGTGTGGCCAAAGAATCTGAGAACTCTCTCTGCTCTGCATGCAGATGTAGATTGATGCAGATTGTATTTAACACTAATAAGCACTAATTTTGTCAGGCATTTTCCTTCAACAATAAAAAAAGAAAACGAAACGAAGCATCAAGCAAGCAGAAACACAATATTATGATAAATGACAAATGACACATTTGACGTTTGATGTCGACAACCATAGACTAAAACTCGTATTTAGCGATCGAACGAGTAGAAATGGCGATCGCTATGCGAATGTTACTTTGTCTACCAATCGAACTACGCTATCGCTTAGGCCATGACGATTGTAGAAATCGATTCGCTTCGTAGCGAATGCCGGTTGGCTAGGCCAGCTGTTCTCCATTCGACAGACTTTAAAGTCATACTAGACCTTACAATTGTAGCTAAATAAATATTTCCAGACTACTCACACAGCATCAACTAACCCTAAACTAATCAGAGCTTGTATGTCCTATAGGTGACTGATATACTGCATAGATACATTTTTTTTGTAGATACTTACATATATGATACATAGAAAACACCCAGACCCGAAACCAGAAATTGTAGATCGTACAAAATCTGGTCCCCCAGACTTATGACCATAACCTATATTGTTTATGGTAGGTACAATATTAATAAGTTTTTATTGAGATTAACCTACCCCAATGTTTGTTTGTAATCAAAATATCGTTCAAATTCTGAATATGTATTTTAACTATTTAGTTTTTGTTTTGTTATATATTTTACATAAAATGTTTCTGATGTTCTTTTTATTCAAGTAAACATAAATTATTAGTTACTGAAGAGGGGTGCCTTCTAATGCAAGTATAAGAATACTTGACAAAAGGTATCCAATACTAAAAAATAAATAAATTTTAATTGTTAATAAATTTCCCGGTTTAAGATTAAACTTATCTTTTTAACTTGAACGTCAAATATCCTATAGTTGTAAAAAAGGACCGATAAATAAAAAAACTCTTCTAGTTCTCTATGAAAAACCTTTGAATACCCATTATTTTATTGCAGGAAAATGTTAACAGAAACAATAGATCTGCTGGCAGATAGTGGATATCGCGTTGAATAATTATAAATCCGTTTTAAATCTAAGAACCCATTATTAAGAGTCAATTAATGGTTGTTCGTGATAAAACGACAGG
This sequence comes from Gymnoscelis rufifasciata, assembly GCA_929108375.1. NCBI lineage: Eukaryota > Metazoa > Arthropoda > Insecta > Lepidoptera > Geometridae > Gymnoscelis > Gymnoscelis rufifasciata. The sequence goes on along the minus strand of OV815321.1, from coordinate 8,744,277 downwards.
TTGTTGGTTATTTTATAAATGATTTTATTAGTAAGAATAAGTTTATCATCATTAGAATCAGCACAATCTCTTACTGTGGGATGTCAGTAATATAAAATGATGTCGATATTAACTTTAGGAGAATCCAATATTATATTGTACATAATAAATAGGCCAATAGGTTATTTGTTTTTTATTACTAATGCCAAAATTTACAAAGGAGATCTTCGTTATTAGCTAATAACTGGTCTGACCACAACTATTACCCTATTGCTATGGACACACTTATATTTATGTGAGCAAATTAAAATAGTTACAGAGTAAAAATTACGCGGTATTTTTGAACGACCACTTATGATAAAGATCGTTAAAGGTAAAAAAAAATTAGAATACCTAGATGCGGTATTTTTGAACGACCGCTTAAGATAAAGATGGTTAAAGGTAAAAAAAATTTAGAATACCTAGACAAACTTATTCTCCATTACGCTTTATTTAACGAGACGTCTAAATAAAAATACAATAAGTCATACAGATTATTAAAAATATAAACAGGTATATTTTCTTTATTTCATTTAAACGAAAAATAAAGACGGTAGTTGTATCGATGCACAATCGATACAATACGAAACGGTGACGTCACAATCCCGATTCCCGGAACTAAGATGCTACTTATCTTATATACTTTTTAAGTAGGTAGTATTTATGGACGGACTAAAAGATAGCCAATTGTTTATGTACTCATCCCGCCTATTATACTGTCCGGGCTATAGACCTAGATCTTAGCATATCTACTTAGGAACTAGGTATCTAAGTCCTAAAGCGCAGGCCTCGTTACGAGCTAATGAGTGGGCGCCCTCTTCATTAGCCGTGCAAAAACAACGTACGCATCTCCGCCGCATGCATCTTGTATGAGACACCCGCCGAGCGGTGATATTCTGAGTTATTCTGAATCGTTATAGTTAGCTTTCGCCTCTTGACGCGATTTAAAGGCTATGAGAGAATCGTAAAAAAGCCGTGTTTGATAAAAAAGCGTGTTGGTTATGTGGGAGAACTCTCGACTTTTGTCGTGGGTTCAAACCCCGCCGCGTATCTTAGGGTTTTTGGAGTTTACTCATTAAGAAACGATTTGAGTTATAAAGCCCGGTACGGAAATTTTATGAGGAGTAAAATCAAGTGTAACACGAAAACTTGAGGCGTTACGTAGAAAGAGACAAACTTATATATCTGAAGGATTGAACGTGTAAAAGAATGAGATGGAATACATTACACAGCATATCTCATTCTCGGGGTCTCCTCTTTGCGCGATACTTCGTAGTCTCACTGTATTTTATTTATATTATTTTGTAACATACTTTATGTAATACGCTTTATTGAAGTAATATAAATAATCCGAATAATTACAGATATATGTTTGTTTCTCTTATCATTGCAGCGGATGCGTTCATTTACCCTTTTTTTCTATTTGATATGTATCATAATTATCGTTCGTAAGGAGTAAACTCCAATCGTGCGTCGTAGCTGACACACACACACTTTTTTCTTCTAAATTTATGTCTGCTTTAAACACGTGCTTTAACGCTGAAGGCGTGCAATCATCGTGAGCAAACAGGCATGGTCTGAGAACTTTTAAGAGTTTGAAGAACATATGACATGCACCAACTCGCACTTGGACAGCGTGGTGAATTAAGCCCTAGTCTCTCTCGTCAAGAGAGAAGTCCCTGTGTCCCAACAGTGGGAACGTAAATAGGAGTGCTTACATATAAAAATAGTCAATCCCTTGCTTACAAATGGTATCAAACCCTAAAGTCTCAATAGCTATTTTTCATCAGAATGGACTGTGTACTGTTTTGGATCTCAATTCGTATATTGGTTTATGTTGCTTTCTCCCTCGAAATCTCTCCCGCAAGCTTATATTCGAGGTTTTTATCAAGACTTCCGGGTCTGTTCAAAGGGCATTCTGAAGGCTTTACGAGGTTGGCAGCGCTGGAGATATCCCCGACGTTATAGGCGTCAATTTTCTACCAACATTAAAAAAAAGGTACTTTATTTTGTTTGTAGCCTCATAGATTCCTAGATTTAAAGATTAGAGCGTAGATTTTAATGTTATTAGAGTTTTTTATATCGAAGCATTATTTGTACTTGTTAAGAAATATTTAGGTCTCATTTAAAATTTATAACAATCGGTTTTGTAGTACTCGAGTAATATTGAGTCATCCATATTTTTGATACTAGTAGTCATTTTTTTTAGTTGTATTTCTATCAGACCCAACTCCTGAAATCATCAGAAAAGTCAAAATTTGCAAAATCAGGATATTTGTTAATCCTAGTGCAAAATCAGGACAGTAACTGAAAATAAATACTTATTTCCGTACAATTTTTGTAATGGTTCTACAAATAATATAATGAGCAAAATAAAAGAATATACACAGTCCGCACTCGGTGGTCCAGAGTATTACCTCTACCGGTGTTACCCTGTTCGTTTGCAGACGATGTATTGCGTATTGTCGCTCAACAAATTGATTGGACTCGTCAGAAGAAGCCGCCTCGTCACTTCGTCACTCCATACGCGTAAAATATCACTAACATCACCACATCACTCTACCATCAACAAACAAACATAAACCTTACCCCTTCAACATAAGACAAGCAATCGCGCCTCGAATTCAACACTCCAGATAAACAAATCCAGTCTGCCGTTGCCAAAATGAAAAACATTCGTATGAAGGCACAAATACAGTTCAAATTAGGGTGATGGGGTTTCCAAGATGGTGGTTTCACATGTCAGATCAAGAACAAGTGTAAACCGTAACGGATTTCAAGACAGCAAAAACTTTGCAGTTTTATTGAATGGTGTAAAAGGAATGAACGCTGTTTTCTACGGTTATGGAGCGTCACTGCGGATAAGAGTAATAGATGTTTAGCCTTATTAAGGTTATATAGGTGATTTAGTGAGAAATAAGGAGTTTCTTAATGAATTATACAATAAAGGGCTATAGGAAAGGTAGAGAGTTGTAACGGCTATGATCGATCAAGCGAAACGATTAGAAAATGTACACAACTGAGGCCTGAATTTATAGTCACATAATATCTTTGTTTTTTTTTCAATAAATGATTACATCTATAATTAATTTACAGTCAATAGGCACGATGACTACATAAAAAAATCGTGTGTTAGACTGTCCAAAAATACTGGATTACATTTTTTTGGATAATTAATTAATTAAGAAAGTGCTACCATATAAATCATCAAAGTTCCGGAGTGGAGGCTTGTAATTGCGAAATTTAGCACAAAAGTATTACGTCATGCTAAACCTCAATGAATAGTAATGTATTGATTATTTGTTTACAAGAAATAATAAAAAATACTGGTAAGTACATACATAATTTTAAAATAATAACGGACTAATGTAAGTTATCTATTACAGATATTATCATTCATCAGAGATTATTTGCGACACTGAAGTCCGGCCTAAGTACCTACCGAAAACAAGTTCATCATCATCATCATCTCAGCCGTAGGACGTCCACTGCTGGTCATAGGCCTCCCTCAAAGATCTCAAAGCCCTGTATCTGGAGGAGGGCGTAAATAAAACTCACACACACACTCGCGACACAGTTATCAACAACTGCGTGTATTATCGTTCCCTATTTTAAGTGCAAATATACTTTATTTTATTTATTTTTTAAGATCTCCAGTAATTTCGGCTGGCAGCGACCAGCATCTACAACGCGCCCGCAGCCTTCACCAGGTCGACCGTCCATCTACTTGGTGAAAAACAAGTTGATCTCAAAATAATTAGAGTTGATAGTAAATCCAATAATTTTCGTGTCTTGTTTTAATTTGATGACATTTAATTTGAAGTGCACTATTTTTAACAATAAAATATTAATTTAAATTAATAACAGTATACCTGAGACCTACCTTCAACGATACATATTCCACATTTATAAACATTTCAACGAAAACAAAATGAAAGCTGCATGCAATAAATACTAAAACAATGAGATGCGGACAAAAATGATCGGTATTATAGGCAAGGTTATTTATGTACGGGCAGAAACGAACCCCCGACCTTTGGGTCTGGCTACCGATCCGGCTTCGGTGGTCTTAAGGCGAATCTCTACACGACTTCCAAGAGTTTTAAGGGCTTTTGCAACTGCATAATAAAAGGCAATGAAAATGATTGTTGAATGTTTGTAATGTATGGGAGAATATTCGAGTTTTAGAACTTTTTGATTAAGCTTGAACTTTGTACCTCCTGCCAATAATGCATACTAATTTTATAGATGCGAAAGTAACTCTTTCTGTCTGTCTGTTCCACTACCACGCAAAAATTACAGAACTGGTTTATATTAAATTTGGACAGTAGCCGTTTACTAAAAGAGCCTGAGAAAGGACATAGGCTTCTTTGTACCGCGGGAAATAGTAATTCCGCTTGAAATCCATTATAACGCAGGTAACACCGCGGGACAATACTAGTTGTCTAATGAACCTTGCCTAGCCAAATATAAACTTTAATTCTCGTCAAACAAGGAATCAAAGAGGAGTACCTAGGAGTCAAGAAATATAAACCCTAAATTTCAGTTTTAGGGTCATCATGATTTACCAAGTAAGCGTGTTAGCTAGTTGTTGCTGACCTGGGGGCACGGCAGTGCCCCCACCAAGTCGAGCAAAAAAGCGGCACGGCCGTACCACATAGTGCGATGGCCAAGTCTCAATATATTTATATAAAACATTAAAGAATTTTGAGACGAAATTTGAAGACTTGGATTTACTTGGATCTCACAACTTTTTACCGCAGAACAACTGAGTTGCGCGACTTGGTTTTTTTGACAAGTATTGTTTTTGATGGGATTGGATAGTCTCGCAATATTAATTGGATTTTAAACCTTACACTTACCTTAGTATTATATAAATAATAAAAATATATTTAACGATGTATCTACATAATATAAGAATAATAAGCTTATCAAGTAATATTTCACAGACCAATCACATTTCTGAGGATTGACAAAATATGTAGTACATTTTTTTTTAAACTAACCACCTTATACAACATGTTTTATGCAAATCAATTATTCTTATTCTTACAATTACGGAAAGTCAGTTAATTCCAAAGTCAAGTTACCGCATCCATCCCAATCGCACTTGTACGTATCACATGCCACTAAATCCTCGAAAAAACCGCATTCCTCATACATCAAATGTATGAATAACGAATAGTGATTGGCAAACAAGATATGGTTTATAAATGCAGCTCTCATACACTATTTCAGCTACTGCCCTTAAGTTCAGTCAAGTGCGCATTCGAGTGCATCAATACTACAATGTAAGTACTCGTTATATTATCATATGAACCATAGCTGCTTGAAATTTAAAAGCTTCGGTCACAATTTTGACTGCCTCTGTGGCGCGGTGAGGTAGCGGGTTCAATTCCCGCCGAGTACGAGGGTCAAGTCTTTTTATGTTTTGCAATCACTTTCTCCTGGGTCTGGGTGTTTAATATGTATGATACAAAATTTTCTATATATGTATTTCTATTAAATTAAGTATATCACATGTCTAGTACCCGTAACACAAGCTTAGAGCTTACCACGGGGCTAGATGTTGTTTTGTGGATTATTCGGAAATATTAATTTATTTACAAGTTCCGAGTAAAATTTGAACACATTTATATAATCAAGATAAGATAAATAAGCCACGTAGATGTGTCTCAAGCATTTTATAAAAACATGACTACAAATTCATCTAATAAATAACTTTATCAACAAAATTGTTCGCCGAAAAACGGAAAAGTTTAATATTATGAAGTTGTTTTTTTAATTACATTTTCCCAAGTTCCTTTACTAATTAAATTATGTAAGCTGCAAGTGTGGTATGTAACCAAAATCGGATACTAAGTAACGAAAAATAACGAATCACAACGTAACCGACACAGTATTCTGAACAAAAAATATACGAGGTACTTATAAAAATGTATAGTTTACATATAAATGTACAAGATTATAAAAAGGTATTGTAATGCGGTGAGGAAATGGAAGGAGTCTGCGTAACGCGAGATTCCGACACGCAGCGCTATGCAGTCCCATTCGGTGTGCTAGGGATGTGAAACTATCGAGATCAATCGATAAATCATATTTTCAATTTTGGATAAATACAACCAATACATATAATATATTCTTTGTAGAATATATTATAACTTGTTTAGCATACAAAAACTATAATATATTAAGTATAAGTTATAATATATTCTACAAAAAATATATTATAACTTATACTTAATATATTATAGTTTTAGTATGCTAAATACGTTATCATCTGACCACAATCTCTCCTGATGTAAAGTGACAATGTGGTCTAAGATGAAGAAGGTAGCTTCTCCGCACCACATTACGAAACACGAAAAAATCGTTTCACGCGCTGGCCCAGACCGGACGATGTTAACTTTTATATTTACAGATTTAGAGCTATGCAATTGATTGTATTGTAAAATCAACTATTTGTACGACGTCACGTCGTTTATTTAAAATATTAAAGTAAAAAATTGAAGCGAACTGTCAAGACTATGTTATTTCCTTGATTATTCTTAGTTTTTTATTTAAATTAGCTTTAAGTTGACCTGTCCATGTATGCTTATGCGTCAAAGGAAATAAACGTTTTTGACTTTGACTTTGACTTTGATTAGGTTATAATGTTTTCAATTCGTCGCTTATGTTTTTTTTTAATTTTTTGTTTGTTTACTCCGTTGACCGATATTCATCATTTTTAAATTAAAGCTGTTGCGTGCAAGTTGGTCCCATTTAGAATTTATTACAATCGGTAAAGTAGTTGAGTTATATTGAAATAACGCCATGATGTGAATCTTTTGACGTCACGGCGTTGTCCGTGTTTTATGGGTTTTAAGCTGGACTATCGTTTTTCCGCGGTAAAAAGCAGATCTTTCTGCTTTTTCGATAAATAGGCTATACAACACTGAAAGATTTTACAAATGGAACCAGCCAGTTTCTGACATTAGCGCGTTTCAAGAAAACAAACTTTTCAGCTTTGTAATACTAGTATACATATACATACATAGATATCCTCATTTCATATCGAATTTGGTCGATCCTGGGGACCTAGGTTCGAATCTCACGTGTGTTTCAATTTTTTTTTAATTTCAATGCTCTAATATTTAAATTACAGGCCCGAGTTATACTCTATCTATACTCATATTATAAATGGGACACTTTCCTTTATTTAAGTGTATGGCAAAATAGTTGAACCAATTAGCCTTAAATTTGGAACGGGATATACTAGGGAGTAGGCGAACTTAATTCTATTTGTAATTCATATATTTCAAACTAAAAGTCAGTTGTTATTTTTTATTGTTTGTGTAAAAAGAAATGAAATAAATACCTTTAGCAATTCCGTATATTATTGGCATACCTACATGGATAAGTCATTCAATAAATTATTAAGTGAAATCGTTTTTCCGCATTCAGAATTTGATAATTTGTCTGTCAACTAAGATTTTAGTTTTTCAAAAATGTAAGGGAAGTTACTTCCAATAAATCATTTAATACAAATAAATATATCTCAGTTAAAACAATATAATCCCATCAAAAACAATACTTGTCAAAAAAACCAAGTCGCGCAACTCAGTTGTTCTGCGGTAAAAAGTTGTGAGATCCAAGTAAATCCAAGTCTTCAAATTTCGTCTCAAAATTCTTTAATGTTTTATATAAATATATTAAGACTTGGCCATCAATAATTGAATTAACACGTGTTTTCAGGCGATTATATTAATTATACATACTTACATAACATTATTAATTAAATATAGATGTAATTATTTCTGAAATGTATTTTATTTGTAAATGCACCACTGCTGGGACACAGGGGCTTTTGTCTTGATGAGAGAGATTTGACCTTAATTCACCACGCTGGCCAAGTGCGGGTTGGTGAATGTCTTTCAAACTATTCAAGGTTCTCAGAAAATTCCGGTTTCCTCACGATATTTTGCCTTGACCGTTAAAGCAATTGTTTAAAGCGCACATTAATTTTCTGGAAGAATAATCCATAGGTGCGCGGCGAGGTTTGAAGCCACGACCCTCGGAATGAAAGTCGAGTGTGTTCCCAATTAGCCAACACGGCACAAAATAAGAAAAAAACAGGTAATTTAACTAATAAAATTTTTAAAACTTATCACGAACGCCTTATTCCGTTATAATTAAGACTGCAAACTGTTGCAAAATGTAAGTAATATAAACCGAATGTAATACCGAGTAAACATATAAAAATCGATAAATCTATTTTGTAAAAATAAAATCGATATATTTATAAACTAGATGTCCCAACACTAAAGCAAACTAATATCTCATATGTTTTATTGGAAGATGCGTGGATCCTTTGTACGCATAAAACAATTCCGGCACGTGCGCCTGCGCCAGTTTCTGTTTCACATTACCCGATTACTTTGGAATATTGGATAGAATAATTTATCATTATGGAAATCATTTTGTGAAATTGATTTGCGTTGAAGTTGGTCAATCTGAGATGATTGGGGCGCAAAAGATTTTTATGTGGATTTCTATAGATTTGTTTTGTTTTAAAACTAAGTGAATACGTATAGAGATTTTCAGTGATCAATAAATCCAGTAAACATTTATTATTACACAAAGAAAGTAGTGATATTATAAACATTTATTTAGCCTCGATGTTGATTTGAGATAAAATCTCACAGGTTAAATAAGCATCAGTTCAGTTCAGTTTTTTACAATTTGCCAGTGTCGAGTTAAATAAAATTATAAAGTGAAAAAGATGTTACACAGTTGAACGCCATTTTGCCTCTCTCTAAATAAGCATCTCCACATAAAATTAACTGTGGCACATTTTTTGTAGTTTTAGATATTTACGTCAATGTCATTGTATCGGTATCAATTGTTTGGAAGAATGACCATCCATTCGCCCCATAACTGAATGATTACCGCCTTTTTTCTACGGGAGAGTTAATCTCGTATCGTTACTCATTTATGTTTGTAATAATGTCATCTTAAACTTTTGATGAATAAACTTTATAACTTTTATTACATCCGTTGGCATAAAACTTTCTAAACAATGGGTTTAAATAATCGTTACATATTTATTAATCATTTAGTCTAGCTTTTTTCATACCATTTTACGGTCAAATCGAAATACTAAGGCTAGTATAACATAAAGGCAAAGCTTTATTTTAATGGACTTCTTCCAGTCATTCCCATTTTACCAAGACCTGTCTGTTGTATGAAAATTGTATGAACGTTTGGATGTATGAAAGCTCTAGAACCCTGGTTGTTTGATGTGCACGGAATAGTCGCGACGTATCGATTTATTCAGAACGCGTGAGAATGAATGGAATTTCGGAAGCTGGGTTTTTATGGGTTTGTTTCGGAATTTAGGATAATTGGGAAAAAAAGAAATAGCTTTCCGTCGATGGTGAGTCATAGATAATGTTTTTTTTTATTTACAGTTAGTTTTTACTTAGGAATTGCTAACGTTGGTTTAAAATAATTGATGTACTTAGGCCGGGCGCTGGCTTTAGCGGGCGCGGTCGCGATTTTATTTCAAAACCGTACAAAAAATTGTATGTAATCGCAGCGTGAGACCTTAATATAATGACATCGTTTGATTATTATTTTACCTAATACATTTTTTTTGTATATAGTCTAATCGCTTCCTTACTGTCATAATATAGTACTGGTAGACTTATCAGAATATTACTGTTCGCTCTGTAATAATATTTTACATCAACAATGCTTGAACTATTATATTCATAAACTCCTCCACCGGTAAAAGTTAAAATGTATTCTATATATCTACATTTACGCCTTAGTAAAGACGAAATTGATTTTCGTTGGTAGCACCGAAGGGAAACGATCCCGAGGACGTTCACCAACTCGATGGACAGATCAAATGAAGGTTCCATCGATAATAATTCTACGACACTGTCAGAGATGCGATGGATAGAACCCTATGGAGACAAATTATCCGCTCCCGATGTAACTCCGATGCTGACCACGATCCTCAGACATGAGGCACCGACTACAGAGAGAGAGAAAGACGATATAAAATGCGATTATAAATTTGATAGGACGACACTGGATGCGGGGTCACTGTGGATGCAGGCCGCTTCCAACCGCAACAACTAAATCCTTGAGGCTTATGTCTAGCAGGAATGCCCTACCTCTGAAATGAATCATCCATTTAATTTCCACGGAGGTCCAATAATGCGATTCTCAATCTGCGATAATTCAAGTACTTAATAACATTTTACAAATACCAAAAACCTCAATACGAAGAAAGTCGTCGAAATTCCAAACAAATCTCTCAATTAATCCAAGATCGGTAAAAACTCTATGTAATGCGCCGGTAAATTAATTAAGTACTAAAGAAACGCATTTCTGACCATCAGTGAACTGTGACCAAATGTTTCGAATACCTGGCGATCTTTAAATAGAAAGGAACTTGGGGTTTCAAGCTATAATGTGTTGTAAATCGGTGGATTAAAGTTTAATTTTATTAATGAGAGTAGTTCCCGCCACATTTGCTATTAGTCGTCAGATATTTACTAGCGAAAGAGACTTGATTTGCTAGCAGACATAATAATAGAACAAAAAAAAACTATTTTTTTAAACAAAAAAATAATTGATTATATCCTATTCAAATTGGCAAAATATTCTCTGTGAGTGTTGAGATGATTGATAGAGAGAAATGGAAGAAAGTACATTTCTCGATGAATGGGCTATCGTACACTCTTTTATTTTTATATTCGGATTAGTAGTTACTAAGATTAACGCGTTGAAGCAAACAAACAAACTTTACAGCTTTATAATATTAGTATAGATTATCGTTAGTACTTCAGAATATTACCGTTACTTAACGCTAAGTGATCTGTTTGAATAATGGCGCCATAGTTAATGATTTCATGATTCTTTTACTTTTAACTTCGTAAATTAATAGTGATCCATTAAAACATAATAATGTTAGGTAGTTTTTAATCTAGAGCTTGGAATATACTTAGTTGACTAAGAATATAACACCGGTCAAACCTACGCGTTAGCAACGCAAGTGTAAAAGCGTCTACAACGCGGGAACTTAGCCTTTTTGTGGGCGTATGGTGTGCAAAGGACCATAGTAAAGCATGAGTAGCGTCCGCCGCGCGGTAGCTCTCCCGCTTTGCAGTCGCTTTGGTCGCGCCGGTTTGTCCGAAGCTTAAGGCAGTACGTAACACGTACGTAGAAAAGTAGGGGCTTACTTGGCACAGCAGTTTGAGACATATTTTAACCAAAAGTAAACCTAATTACTACTTGGGTGGAGATAATGATCTCCATCCAAGGCATACCATCTTTATTGTTGTTCAAATCCTAAAATTTAAGGGTAAAAGAGTAGATTTTCTGTGAGAATGACAGAAAAAAAAATGTCATACAAAGATTTAACAGTTATTATTATTAATTTATTTTGAGTTACGGAAAAAACATGTTTTTCTGCCTAAACTTGCAGGCCTATTTCTACAAGAATTAAGTAATTGAAGATGCAAGCGCACAGCAAATAGAACGACAGACGACTAGAATATAATAGTACAACTAGAAACCTGGTGAGCAGGCGCAGATTAAGATGGTAGGTAATACTTAATTTATGTGTAACATAATTGATCCAACAAAAGTAGACAGTTGATAACTCTACATACAGAAGATACCCACGATGCTAAATGGGAATTTACTTGAGCTTCATGGAAGCCTGTTCATAATTCATAAATTTATTCATTCCACAATATTTACATTGTATTTGAAAATTACAATAATACCAAAAATGTCAAAAAATATTAATAATAAATCAATAAAGTAGACCACTTATAATTGAAAAATTAAATTAAGTACTTAACATTAAAACAAAACAGTATAAATCAAAAATAAAAACAAAAAAAAATTAAAAAATAAAATGAAATTATATTACAAATAACAAATCAAATTAAGTCAAAAATAAAAATGTGAACATCAATCTATAAATAGAAAAATAAAAAAAAATTAGTCAAAGATAATGTCATCAGAAAAAAAGTCTTCAACTGAGTAGTAACACCCTTTCAACAAAATTTATTTTTAAATACTATAGGATCTTCAATAAATTATAATAAATAATAAATATTTCCGGACAATATACACAACAACATCTAGCCCCGTGGTAAGATCTAAGCTTGTGTTACGGGTACTAGATATCTGATATACTTAATATAATATACATACATATATAGATATTTTTTATTATTATACATATTAAACGCCCAGACCAAGGAGAAAAGTGCTTGCAGAACATACAAACAATTTTACCCTCGGCGGGAATCGAACCCGCTACCTCTTGCTCTGCAAGCGGACATTCGCCCACCGCGCCACCGAGGCAGTCAAAATAGTTCAATAGTTTTCATGGAAGTAGGTAATGCGTTGAACAATAGTGTTGAACAATAGTGCTGTTTATATTAGGTGATAAGAAACAAACTTGTCATAATAATGTTTCCTTAGCATTGATGGGGGAAATTAATTATTTGCATGATGGCGATGGTCGTATGTGAAGGTAATATGAAAAAATCTTACTCAAGCGCTTCAGATTTTTTCAGATGTGTAAAAATATTGCAATTTCGTAATAATAATAATCGCATCAGGTTAAAATATATGGTGGTTTATTTTTGTATCCCGGACGTGCTGTTTCTTTATCTGACATATGGATGGATTGGCCAAAACTTGACACTGATTTTTTTTTTATATTTGGCAGAAGTGCTTATTAGATTACAAGTTATCCCTCTGTACATTAATATGCCATGCTCGAATAAATTCCGTTATCCCCTTTTTAGCTCCCTTACTAATATAATTATTTTTTCTCATATGACATGCTTTGTTTGTAATAAAAATTTATTTAACGGAGACCACCAATGAGCAGACGCAATTTAAGACATCCGCCAATTATATGGACAAATAACGTGGACAAATAACTAAATTTGTTATCTCCTTATTATAAATCTAAGCCAACTTGAAAAAAAAACTGCAATGTTTACTTACTTTTTCAATAATTCCGTAATTTGCTCCCAATTCACCGAAACATCGGGTCAACGACACACTATTACAAACTTGATCTATATTTCACAAAAAATCTACGAATCCATCCAAAAATATTAATATCACTGTCCTATTCTATCCATTTGCAGTGTCACCAAAGTCGTGAGAGTGAGCGGGATGGAACTAGTTTGTGAGTGTGGCTTGGTTGTGGGCAGAGTTTCGCAGTGATCCATGACGCCTGTTCTATTCCAAGTTGAAGCGACAACTCGCTGTGGATGAGAGAACGCTTGTTGTCTCATTCTGACATGTTTTTTTTATAATGTAGATGTTGACATTATTTTGATGTAACACTATGAAATTATCGGGATGTTTAGCGTGGAGATGTTAATTTTGACGTAGTTGCTTACGTTGCGCTTTGTCATTGTTGATTCTTCAGGGCTTTTTAACGAATAAAGTAGGTCCATGTAGATATTTCTAGAATTTTTCAGTTTTATGGAGCAGTTATTTAATTTAAAAGATTTAATTTTAATTGTTTTTTATTGTTTTTTTCTTTACATTATTTTTTACAATTCCCATCGAGAAGCATCGGGGTCTCACGTAAAATTATGTCTATTCATGAATATAACAACCTACCGTAATACGTATAACTTATAATTTGTAGTTTTTTTTTTATTTATACATACTAAAATTGAGTACATTCATTATAAAATCAATAATAATTATTTCCAAATTATTTAATGTAAAACTAAGCCAATAATAATGAAACCAAAAGCGCGTTTATGTCCTTTGTTCCTAATACCACAACATAATCCACATGGATTAATATTATAGTATTTCTCCAAGAATCTGTATTTTTTTCTAATCTTGCAATATAGGTATTTTACTTAAAAATGGTATGAGTTTTAATATACTATTGTACAACAACATCAAAATACTTAAGTACTTATTTAAAATAGTTGCGGCCCTACTTAAAGTTGTTTTCACTTTCTATAGACAAATCCATTCACACATCAACAATACACAAAGCTCAGCAATCAGCCACGCTACATAACACGAGCGTTCATTTATAAAATAATCCAGCTTAAAAATAAAACTATCCGACCAGTTTAAATTAAAAAGGCTCTTAGCGCATTAACATCACTCAAAGACGCTTCAACCGTTATTACCCCGTCGACAGATATACATATCGAATCCTTTCCGTGAGAAAATCTTTAGAATAATCGACAGTTCTAAGACGTAGAGAGTTGGAGGCTGTGAAGGTTTCATAGGTCCAAAAGCGCGCGAACGCAGTGTGGCGCCGAAGCCCGCGCGCACAGCACGCTCTCAGACCGCGCGTGCGCGACACGCGACCTGTCAACGCCGCGTTCACGTTCCGAACCTCGGAAACCCCGAAACGCCCATAACCCCCCTCGACTCCGGAGCTCCCGACAAAAAAAAACAACGGATGACTTTCAACTTTGCTCACGTAAATGTAAACTCTGAGTGACATTCGGGCTATTTGTATACAGTGTTCCGATTTCAGTGCTAATCGTTTCTCTAGGTCTGCTTAATTTTCGTTTAGTGGTTTCAGCTTGCAAGGGCGTGAATTTGACTAGTTAGTGTGAACTGAAGGTGTGAAATACTGGATTTGACCAGAAATTGTGTTTGAGCTGTAATTTTCATTCATTGATTTGTATATAGACAATTGACACTTCGGATTGTTTGGTACCTTAAACGGTAAGTTTGCTTTTACTTGATAAAATATATGATAACACTTATTACTGTTTACGTAACAGAATTTTATTATCATTATTTATATTTTGTGGTTATACTTCGTTCTGTAATTGTAATCACTCAAATGGATTATGTGTTTTACTACAGCATAATAACTAAGATATTAATATGATTTACTGAGATCTTGTGGGTAGTTCAGTCTTTAAATAGATATAGTACACATAAACTTATGCAAAGATGAAATAAAGAAAACCAATTAGCTTTGAAGTAAAATAAATAAAAAATATTGGTACCTATTTATTCAGTGTTCACGAGTGAATAAATGTCCTTTACTAAATAAAAGTTTCTTTCTAGTAAAATTGTATTTTGTTTTGCTACTAAAATTCTATGCATTCTATTTCCATCTGAAAATACATTAATCTATTACTAAAGAGCTCTATTTTTTTCTTTTAGCACTTCAAAAATGTTCTTTTCAACATTATTCATCTTTTTATAGTCAAGTGAATAAAAGCCAAAGTGGGTACTAACTACTAATTGATGTAAAAAAGCAAAGTTGATTATGTTCACAATGCCAATTGAACGTACTCCATCCTTAGTTTTTGTTCGTATATGACTCATCGATTTTTTATAATGCATTTTCGGTAAATCACTCTATCTTTGTTCTTGATGAAGGAACTGATTTATAAGTCACTAGCAACGCTTGTTTTAATAAATACTTACAGAATATAATAAAAATAAAAGTATTAATTTGCATCAGCATAATGTAGATTACAAAAGTCTTAAAAAAATAGATAATTTCTATAATGCTCTACTTAGGGTTAAGCATGCAACATTTTTGAGTGAGTATTACATAATGTCATGAAAATATATTATACCAAAATGTCAAAAATAGTCTTTTATTTATTTATTGAGCTTCCCACAAAAGAACACATCAATCTAAATTAAAAACTTAAATTATAATTAGCCTCATTGTGATTATTTTTAATATACTTTCTATGAAGTATCATAAGCTGTATCCCGGAGAACGAGTTATGAGATATATTCTAGTTTATCTAAATTCTTGTAGCGGTTGTAGCGTAAACAGACAGACAGATGCTAAAAATGCCAAGTACCGTGAAATGATGCACAATAACCCATGCAATAGATACTTTGCGCTTAAATAAAAAAACACGTATTTCAGAAAATGGTTTTCCATTCCATAAAGAAAACCAAACGTAAGGTTGAATTATTTTATATTTATGATTATTGAATTTTGAAATATTTTTTTATTATTAATTGTACGTACTTTGTTATATCTCTCATACAATGAGTTCAATTATTGGACATCATCATCTATTTAATAAATCAGAACTAATATGGCGCGGTCTTATTAAGCCCAAGTGCACTACAAATTATCAATAAATTTAACTGCGTAACTCTATTTCTCTAAAATGAAAACCGCGTCCACAAACATTAGTCCTTATTAAATTTATTAGTTTCGAGCGTCAGAAGTAGTCTACCACGAGTTGGCAAATTTTAAGCCAAGTTGTGAAAAATCTGTCAAATTCATGGGATTACAACATGTTGTAATCTTCAACAGACGTAAGTGGCAACTCTTGGTAGAGCTAATGGTCACTTGAGGTTATTTTACCTGAGGATAAATAAATATTAAGCTCTAAACGACACGTGTAGTAAACCAACTTAGTAGCCGGCCACAAGCATAGCATAGTTAGGCGACTCATCTGCTTACTAAGTCCACATAAAAAACAGACTGCAAACAGTAAGAGTTGTTTAGAAATTATCTTAAAATGGAATGGCGAGAGAAACTTACTTCTGTATGTATGACAAACCAAAAACCGAAAGAGAATACAGAACTTTAATCTAGTGTACGTTGGATATTGAAGAACAGATTGACAGATGACTTGCTAAAGGCCACGTCATTAGATGCAGGGTTTTAGCAAAATAACTGATAAACTATGAGAGAGTAACCTACATTGTATATCTCACAGACTACTAACTGAAATAATAATGAGTTATGCAAAACTTACAATTTTATAAAAGAAAATCACAATTTATTAAAAAAGAGGAGGTCTCAAACACGTTTTTTTTATATTTCCAGGCATAACTTTTACTGTTTTAGTCCAATTTGGATGATTATTTTTTTAAATGAAAGCTGTTACTCTCAAGTTAGTCCCATTTTTATTATTTCTTGGGTATACTTTAATAAGTGTTAGAAATTGGTTAATATGGTTTTAAAAAGCAACTTCATTATTTTTAACTTCATATTTTGGGAGACAAAGTTTTTTATAAGTATTATATATAAAACAATTAATCCAATAAAGGGCCTATTTTACAAAACCCGAGTTAACAAAGCAAAGGTTAGTTATGACAAGAGCTATCTCGCTTTGTCACATGTGACTGAACGAAACAGTTCTATATTTTACCCATTGTCAAATTTCTCGGAGATGGTAAAACAGGCCTTAAGTTTAAAACTCTTGCTTCTTTAGTAAAATAAGATTTAAAATGCAAAGAACCTGTTTGATGTAATACGTATCTGGTCCACTCGGAACATAGAAATTTAGTTGCGCAGCTAAAAGGTCAGAGGTCCATACTGTTTATCCGAAACCGTTCCGATCCGCTCCAAGTTTTTTAATTGAACCAGACCGACCAAAAAAATAAACGAAGAAAATAAATCTGACTGGAAGAGATCCGTTTGTTTGAATATAGAACAAGAAAACTACTTGAGAAATTGAAATTGTAATTGAACGGTGAAAATTGTTATATTTTATGAATACTTACTTAATATTATGGGTTAAAGCTATTTTTCACAAAAGGTATAAAAAAGCACAGCTTGAGCACCAATTTTTATAACAAAGGTAAAGGTATCGCATTTAGGAACATAATTATACGGATAAATAGACATTCATAACGTGGCAAATATAATTAAGTTTTTATTTTTACGGTGAAACTATTATTTTCATCATATTAGCCATAGAATGTCTGGATCTCCCTCACAGATTCCCGGTAATTTTGGATTGATGGTCAGCATTCACACTAAATAGAATAAGGAAGTTTATCATCCATAACAATATGATTTATAAAATAAATCTAGATTTTCAAAAACTCTGGAACGGATCGCTGTAAGCGATAAGAGCGCCCTTTTATTCACTGTATTATTCTAAGGTTTTCGGTATTGTAGGATTTTTGGAATGTATTATTGCTAAGGAGTTGTATTGATAAAGAGTATTATTGCATTGCACTACTTTTGCAAAAATAGTATACACATAAAATTATAGCCAAAATGAAAATACTTAGCACTCCAAATATGCTGTCCATTTAAAATAAAAAAAAACTATTTCAAAACAAAACGTACGTTCATGACCTTTGGTACTGCCACTTCTAGTTAGACGATATCAGTAAATCACACAATTTGGACCGCATTGCGTTCGGTTTCTGAGCTGTCAGTGTCAATGTAATTTGACATTTTACAGCATAACCTTGTAAGCGAATGGGTATTTTTTTTATTCTAAAAAACTTAACAACAAAGGCTTTAAGCTGAATTTTATAAGGTCTTAAAGAAAAATGTTGCCCCGTGGTAAGCTTTTAGCATGTGTTACGGGTACTAGACATCTGATATACTTAATGTAATAGTCATTATATACATTGATATTTTTTATTATACATATTAAACACCCAGACCAAGGAAAAAGTGCTTGCAGAACATACAAGCACTTAACCCCTCGGCGGTAATCGAACCCGCTACCTCTTAATAATATATGTATACAGCGTCTTTTAACACAAAACCACAACCAACAGTCGCAAACCCGCCTGCTAAGTGTGGCGAGTATTGGCAAAATCTCCTAATTGCGAACGTGGGACGCCATGCCCGGGAAGCTATGTCCTGCAATGGACTTCCCACGGCCGACAAATTTACGAACTCACATTAAGTGCTTATTTCACAAAATGCGAGTATACTAAGCAATGGTTAGTTACGTCAAGAGTTATCTCGCTTTCACATGTGACTGGGCGAAATGTATCTATATTTTAACCATTGTCTAACTTTACTCAGAAATTGTATAATCAGCATAAAGTATAGGTTTTTGACCGACATTTCAGGAACCGTTTAAGACTTACGGCTAACTGACTTTCTTGGAGCCTTTGTACAACCCGAATACTACAATGATGGCAGCCTCAAGGCGCTATCGGTAATGCAATACAAATTGGTTTAGCAGAATACAATTCAGGCAGTTAATTTGCATATATTTTCTAATAGCAATGAAATATGTCATTTTATATAAATTATTGAAAGAAGAGTGAAGCAATTGTCTCTTATTACAATCATAGACAAAATATTTAGAGCACGATGCGCCTATTCCTTTATTGTTTGTTAGTTGTTGATCAAATATAGTTCAAAATATCACTAAGAGCCTGTTTCTCAATATCTTTGTAAATCGTATATGTATATAAAATTTCCATGTCACAGTGTTAGTTACCGTACTCTTCCGAAACGGCTTAACCGATTATTATGAAATTGCATATAGGTACTCTGTAGGTCTGAGAATCGGCTACTATCAGGTCAGCTAGTTATAATATAGAGTATCAAGTCAACTGACAACTGGTGGTGAATGACTGACCGAGATTGCTCTTTATTTCAACCATAGGCGTTTTTACTCATAGATCTAACATGGGCAAAAAAGAAGAATATTAATAGATTTTGAAACATAATTTTCCGTCTAACAAATTAAACAAAAGATATTTGCTACAAAAAATATATTTGAAAATCTGTAAACCAAAGTTTTTCGTGAGTTACAGCCTTAATATATGATTGTTTTAATATTTTTTACCGCGGTACAATTCAATATAGGTAACGGTAGGTATGTAACTGCACTTTACTAGTGCATTATAACAGATACAGGTTAAAGAATCTTTATACCTACTCATTTTATTTATAAATCTGTCACAGATCTCTATTGTTAACAAATTTCAGATCCATCCAAAGGTTGCCTGGAAGAGATCGCTATTAGTGATAAGGCCGCCCTTGTGTCACTGTATGTAATATGTATCTCCTATGTATGTTCCTATATTGTGGTGTTGCAATAATGTTTGTATTGTATAATGATATTAACAAAAGCTAACAACAAAGCTTTGCGGATGTTGTGAAGTCTTAATAATAAAATAAAATTTAAATTGTTCTACTTGTTTAAACAGGTATTTCAAAATCCATATTTATATGCTAATATTAATTATAATAAGATGTCTAGTACCCGTATCAGAAATAGCTATCATCATGGGACTAGATATTGTAGTGTGGATTGTCAACCAATACTTATTTGTAAACTGGTGATATCCAGTCAAATCCGTTAAGCAATATGAGTAGCATACATAAATATGAATGTATGTTACACATTACGTCTACGCAAACAAACTATCGCATTTTTAATATCGGTACCAAATCCCAAACCAACCTTATAATAATAGAACTTTGACAAAGTTAAGGTCGTTAGTTCAAGCACATTCTTTCATCTCCATTCGGTAGAGTATGTATATAAAGAAACATATGTCACCATTATTTGGTTTTGATGAATGCCAGACATAAATAATGATCAGTGTGTTTTTGTCGCGGGTGATGAAAGACAGAATGGAAACGTCTAACACGGCTTTTGACGTTTGAAGGACATGGCATTTGAAGAATGGGCTTGAAATCCCCAAAGTATAAGTAGAATAGGTTTATATTCAAACGTTTCAAAGTATTTTATATATTTTTTTAATCATTTAAAGCTTCAGTGTATTTTAAATTACTATAGGATAGATGACTAAAACATATTAATAGGTGCGTCAGTTAGATTACTTATATTTTATTATTAAATTGATAAAGCAAAAAATAGGTGTCCAGTATTTTTGGACATGCGGACTAAACCTAATATCTATTTATTTCTGTAGTCATCATGCTTATTGTCATTACAGTTTTTATTTTATTTTGCACATTAAAACAATATTACATATTAAAAGTAGCAGTCATTAATTATTTTTTTCGTAGGTTATTTTATATCTTATGATTCAAACAAAATAATTACGTATTAACATGAAACTAACAAGACAGGCAAATGTGCACCAGTTGACAGAATAAAGGTCAATAACCCACAACACCGTATTTAGCCGATACCACTCGATTTAAAAGCCAAAACATAAATAAAACAAACCAACTGAATATGCATCGGAATTCGGCAACTTATTCCCAACAGTTTCAATATAAAAACGTTAAGATAGAAGCACAGATGCTCAAACAAAACACTGAATACCAAGATGAACGACGGAATACCCAAGCAAATATTTAAATTTCGAGGCATATCAATGGAGCACCATAAGCCACCGCTTTTTTTTATTCACCAGAGACAATAAAGAAAAAGCCATAGGAAAAAAAAGAAAAAATAAAAGCAGCATCTAGATTCAGACTTGGCTGATTCGAAGTTGGAAACAAAAGAAGTCTGTTGCCTGACCGAGATCTGCGCGGGCACAATTTCTTTTTTTTCTTTATTTGAGTTGATTTCTTTTCTTGATGCATCACAATGAGAACGTTTTTTATGTCAGTAGCTATTTTTTTAAATTACGAGATGCGTTTACGGTACATGTTTGTCCGATTTTGTGCTGACTGTGTTGCATTGAAATAACAAACAATTTTTTTTTATGGTACCCAATTTAGTAGTTTACATAATAAGATATTTGAAAACTATTCCAAGTATTTTATACAAATTATAATGTTCCCTTGTAACTTCATTCGACCCAAAATTCAGTTTCAATTAACTAAATAACACTTAAGACTTATTTCACTATATCCGAGGTAAATAAGTCAATGGTTAAAATTTTAATATAGAGTTATCAAGCCAACTGTCAGTTAGTGACGGACCAAGATTTTTCTATAATCATTGTCAAATTTTCCTCGAAGATGGTGAAACTTATTTAAAGTTATCACAATTTAATAATACAAATTTTAAAGTCCCTATAATTTCAAAAATCATATAAATAATAAAATAAGAGAAATCATGTAAATACCTATAATGTTTTTTTTTGTGTCAGCATTGCCACTTAATAAGTTTTGCTACAAACAACTAAATAATACAATGGATCGAAATTGATTCACAGGATTAATCAGAAGATCAAAGAATATTTGAAGGATATTTGCCATCAAACGATTATGGATATCAAGCATCACTATTACAAACTTACCACTTTATTATTTATAAAAAGCACCAACCTGTTCACGCGTATTTTATTACTAATCTAGGCGCTTCACTTATTTCAATTAGTGATGAGTAATCACTATAATTACGATATTATCAAGATCTCACAACCATTAGGTCATCGTGCCTGGGAATCTTTGGAAACAGGATCTAATCCCTTCTAGGATGTCTTCTCATCGAGTGAGTAATACTTCTAGTACAATGTTAATTAATTTCATAATAGTACTTATGTGTACTAAGTTCAATATTAGCTTCCTAATAATTTGTTCATGATTAGCTACTCAGTCTTTATGCTCACCTGCACAAAACTTTACAAAGCAAAATGTGAAATTTAGAACATTTTATACATTCGCTGTACATTATTATATCAGATAGATATACATATAGAACAAAATTCCTTCCAACCTTGTTGTACCCAATAATTAACCCTCAAAACATCCTAACGGGCCCCTTACAAATATTGACCCCCCATTTTTAACACCCACATTAGCAAGTGCCCTGACAGCAGTGTCCACACTTTTTTAATGTATACCATCCCAAAAAACAATACAACCTCAATTGAGCTTTAAAACTTAACTTTAAAGTTCAAATTGTAGTAGCCGGTTTATGTAAAATTAACACTATTTAGCGATTACTTACTGTAGGGTGCAGGTGGTCTTTGTTTAAGGCACACCTGATTTGTTTTTTTAAGGCACTTTAAAAGGTATTAAATGCCCATTTGTTTAAGCTTTTGTGGTTACGGACATGTACAGTCAAGGTCGAGAATAGGTATTCACTACATTGTATCTTAAATTTGTGGTTTTAGCGTCACTTTTGCTGCGTTGCATGGTCGTGGGACACCCTATATCCTATATATACTCACTTTTATATATGTCACGACCATGACGACCCCTCTATGTGGTATGGTTTAAATATTTAGGGAACCTTAAATAATTATTGAGTATCGAACATTTTCCTGAAGGAAGACTTCATTTTGATTTTAAAACATTCATTTTGATCTGAATCTGCATTCAAAGTTTCTTGATAAATGGTCTGTATGAACCGGAAATCGAAACCTAAGAATTGTAAAAAAAAATGCACCTCATTTTACTATGCCAATCAGAAAACAAAATCGCTACAATTATTTTTCTCTAAATAAAGTCTTTAATAACTGGAAGACCCTGAATTTTACGTTTATATTTTTAAGGAAAATGAATATTTACCTTTATTTGTAAAATTACTTTGCCATGTTCATAACAACTTAAAATTATTATTTTACCATATTACTTACTTAACATGTTTCTATTTAAATTGCATTATAAAATAATGTGATTTGATGCTTCTGACTAGCCAGAAGATGTTCTATAATGTTGCCGCACTCTTCTATTTATATTGAGGTACTCTCTTTTTGGTAGGGTTATACTACTAACTTTTCACGCCCTGACGTTGCCCGTGTTTTATGGCTTTTCTCACGTATTTCCCGAGGTAAAAAGTAGCTTATAGCCTTCCTCAAAGAACCAGCTATTTAAAACTGAAATAATTTTTCAAATCGGACCAGTACTTACTGAGATTAGCGCGTTCAAACAATCTCTTCAGCTTTATAATATTAGTACAACTTTGGAAATCCTAATAAAATTGCTGTTCCATTATTTTTCAAATTCAAATCGTTCTTTGGCGAGTGACATTCCTCACATTCACTTTAAAGGAGGTCGGCTTGTCAAATACTTTTTGCAGGTAAAGTGAAACCTCCTTAGTTAAACTCCAGTTCCATTGCAGTGAAGCCTGCGCCTTAACCCTTTCCCTCCTTACGGTACTAAGAAGTACCTCCACATTTTTCGTCTAATAACTTAAGTTCGGAAACACTTTAAGCTGACTGCTACTGACGGTCCTTTAGAGCACGGTTTTTGTAAGCCAATCACTTCGCGTGATTTGAATTACCGCCTAATGTTGCAAAAAAAATTGAATATCAAGTTACATCCTCTCGATCATTTCGTCACTTCGCTAAGCTGTGTATTTGGAGATGTTTTTTATATAAAATATTACTGGTAAGTGCTATGTTTTTTTACTTATTACGTTGTTTATATTATTGACCACATATCTAAATGCATTTATAATATATTTTCACATTATTATATATGAATATTGGATAAAAACTGATGCGGACTTAAAAGTACCATTAGGTAATTTCAGTCTCAAAAATTATGGGTTTTTATATTACACATACTCAATAAAGTGGGTATTTTTTCATCAAAAACGAATGAGTTTATGATTTTTATTATTATTCGGACCAATTTTCTTATTGGTTTAGCCATTGAGATAGATATTACAAACAATACCGCTCTAATTGAAGACCTGTTGTTAGAATAGCTACAAGACTATCACGAAGAGTCTGGTGCAGGTGTTTCTGACGATGAACTGGAAAATTTTCAAGTACCCTCACTAGAGAGGCTTCTATAAGGTTTTTGAAATATCTCATGCTAGTGTTTTTGTGAAAGTTCCGCCATCGTTGCCGTCAAATTGAAGATGTTTTGAAATGCCCTATAAATCAGGCACCCACATCTCTAATACCGTTCCGTCTGATCTACCGTCTGCAAATACGTCTTCACACAGATCTAACTAACTAAAAAGCGATTGCCTGAACCAAACCGTGAAGGAAAAAAAGAACCCTAGATACAATTTTATCACAATACATAGCAGATACGTGTAGAAGTATAAGACTGTTTTGCTCACTGTACCACACTGATGGATATATTTATAGTATTGATTGGATATATAATTTACAAGATTGTGGTACCAAAGGAACCATTATGCTTCTCAGAAAGCAAGGTATTGAACCTAAAAAAGAGGAAATACCTACAAGCCCTGTAGGTAGCTATCAAAGATAACAATAGTTATATGGGCAGCGTAGATACAGCTGATCGTTTGAGAGCCATGTACTGTATAAATCTCAAATCTCCGAAATGGTGCCTCAGGTTGTTTTGGGGAATTCTGGACATCGCATTTGTCATTTCATATATCATTCATGGACTTATAATCGTACAGACCACCGTTATAGATTTTAAAATTTTATTACACAAGACTTTATGACAATGAAAGATGCTAGTCAGAAAAGAAGAATTTCTTCTGATAATAGTGCAAAACGCGGCTCTTCGAAATGGCGCAAATCTGACTATTCTACTGTGAAAGCCGTACCCTTGGGTAACAGAGGCATCTATTGACCTACATTTGTAGAGAACAGGGGAAGGTGTGAAGTTATTAGTTTGAAGAAGATTCAGTCGAAACCTGATAGTAAATGTTCGCATTGCAACGTATATTTTTGTGCAGATTATTAGAAAATTTGTTTTATTAAATACCACGAGGTAATTATGTAATTAAAAACCGATCTATTTAATTATTACCTAGTCAATATAAGATCTTAGTACTTATGTAGTTTCTATCAAAGTTCCTAACATTGACGTAACACGAAGTTCCTTACGGTACTTTTAAGTCTAGGTCTTGGAAATAGTACTTCTAGGTATACTAAAAATCTAAAAAAAATCTGTGTGTTTCCTTTAACCTACCTCATTATAATAATAAACTTCAAAACCGAAATTCGTAAAAAATCTGAACCCCGGGGGGAAAGGGTTAAGCTGCTTTGTTTCGGATCGCTCTAGTTGTGCTTATCAGAATGACTCGATTTGTGGCCCTCATAAGAGATACACCGCATCATTCACCGACCTTCTGCTGGTTGGGAGCTCAGTAACGTTTTTTATTTGGATGCGGTATTTTGAAAACCATATGCACATTGAAGCTACTAAAAAGTTGTACAATATTGCTTTTTTGCAAAAAAAAATATTAAGACGAAATAAGTTTACCCATAAATACCTATACCCATTTTTATGTACTTGTGAAGTAGGATCATTAATATATATTTTTTTGGCTTTGTTATTGTTTTTGCTTAAACATTTAATTATTAATGGTATTTTAATAACCCGAGAATGCAAGTTACATTTATGAATGTATTTTTTACAAATGATAAATAGTTTCATACGATTTATCTATAGTTTCCCTGTCATTATCAATTGAAATGCAAATAACTATGTCAAATATAAATTGCCAGTTATAATTTCAAATCTGTTTTATCAATGATTAATAAATAAATAGAAAATATCCAGTGACAAATAAATCTGAAAACTAAAATATCTTAGTAAGCAAGCTGTTCAAATTCAAAATTTCGTTTACTTTAAAATTGATTACAAAAATGCCATATCCAAAACATCTAACATCGAGCTTCTATCCAGAACCTAATCGTAGGCCATTATGCTCTACCAGAACTAATTCATGGGGCCTTATCATAATTTGAATCGACATTTCGTATGACTTTTGTATGACAAACCGGAGTTTTCTTACGGTTATTAATTCCTCTGTGGCTCTATGTTCTCATTAGGTAGTTTCGACAAGTTCAGTCAACTTTTAACTGTTTTAGATAACTCTAAAGAAAATAACAAACTTACTCTAGGCGTGTTTTTTTGACAAACTGTTTTTTATATTTTTTTATACGACAAAAATAACCGTTTTGTCTAAGTAAGTCCAAAATGACACGGTTTTTTTTCAAATATGTGCACTTTAAGCACGTGCTTTAAAATATCGAGAGGAAGCCGGCATGATCTGAAAACTTTGAAGAACAAGTGACATTCACCAACCTGCACTTAGCGAGCGTGGTGAATTAACCCCTAATCTCTTTCAAGAGAAGTCCCTGTGTCCCAGCCGTTAGAACGTTAATAGGGGTGCTTTTATAATTTATATAATTATTACCGATATTCCAATCAAATATTCGACAAAATGCAAAACAAATTGGAAATTATTTGGTTCGTATTAGGATTTATTCTCCACATACTCTAGTAAATATATACTTCTAAGTTGTAATGAGCGAAACCGTGGGTTACTCAGTAGTAACTGAGTAACCCACGGTTTCGCTCATGTTTAACTGATTTTTCAGAAGATCGTATTTTCCTAATAACCAGTAAGTATCCCAGTTGCAAAAAGGCCTTTTCACCACAATTAAACACAGTATTTAGTTGCCTCTAGTAAAATTGTGTTTGCTGGCTCTTCAACTTTGCATAATAGTAAAATTAATTTACCCACTTGCATTTTCTAAGTTTATCAAAGTCATCGACTAGTACGCATTACTTTAATCGTAACCTATTGTTGGCATCCCTATAAAGTCACGGTACGCTACCATATTGGCATATTACGAACCCTACATGGCAAAGACCTAATGACCTACGACATTTCAACCGGCGTCTCCGTCCTTTTCCATCCTAGTATTGTAGAAAGAGACAACACAAACCCATAATAGAATACGGCCGTATTTGTTTTGTTCGATTTGCTAGTGGCCAGTATTTTCTCATATTGTTTCTTTAGTGCTGTGTTGTCTTTGCTTTTTGTATGATAGGTTCCCACAGGACTGTGATAGCATTACTCAATGTTGGCTCCTTGAATTGAAACGGTGACTTTGTATTTATGATTTTTGAAATTCGAAACACGATGCTGGTAAGGTTCGAGAGCGACCGATATTGTTTGCATATGGAACAACTCGGCAAAAAAGAGAAGTATTTCTTACTTATACGTGTTTATACTATGAGACATACGTAAGGAAATAAATGTTTGCCCTAACAATAAGGTTTGGTAAATATAGTTTACATTCATTAGGTTCAAACATTTTGCTGGAGAATCCTAAGGTTTAGGCACACGATGCCACCACCGTGATGCCACTGCACCGCTCCACTGTACACAATCGCCACCGCCGCGCTCCCACCGCTTTTTCCTCCGCGTCGCTGCTTAATTAGCTATTCATAACTAGCAACGTAATTGGAATTTCTTCGTAACTAGCAAGTATTACTAACAGCCGTTTAGTGTAATTTGGCTTTGACAGCGCGTGTGTACAGTGGAGCAGTCCGGCGTTGACGCGGTGGTGGCGCGGTGGCGGGGTCGAGTTTAGGAGCGCGCAAGAAGATTTTTAACAATATCAATGAACGAAAAAAATTCCATAAAAAAATTGCAATATTATTTTACGGATATATTAATAAGTTTACCTTCGTTTAGCACCATCAATTTCACCATAAATATTCGATAAACTCCTATCGACATCTTTACTTATCCCAATTACACTGCTTTTACAAATAATGGTATTAAAATTATACACCGAGATGTCCAATTTATTGGGCCGAAAGTGGACGCAATCATTTTAATCAGATCCTTATACACTTCGAGCCAAAATTATTAGTGCATTGAAAACTGTAATTTTAACTTAAGAGCGAGCGTTGGTACCTACGCTAAGTACTAGCATTATGGTACAATAATTGTAATTTGACGTCATGTTTGTAAGACGATTATTACTGAGATCATCATCATTGACTTGAAAATTAAAATTGTAAGAAAATGTATGTAAATAATGCGGTATATAGACCTCATTGCATAATAATATAAGAGGAATTTTCGTATGCAAATTTTAGTGTAAACAAAAATATTTATGGTGAGAATAAAAAAATATTCATTTTAACCAGGAAAGTTAGGTATCGTAGATACAGTTTTATGAACTTATTATTTATCATACGTCTTGTCTATCTCACTGCTGGGGCAAAAGCCATAGAGGCCAGAAAAAATATGCATAATATACTTTAATTAATTAAAGTATTCTTGCTTTATTTTCTCTGTATATTTTTCTAATTTTAGTTGATCTTGAAGTTTATCTTCAAACGGTCAAACAGTTTAGCCGCGCTTCTAAAATTTACCTGTTCATTAAACACCACAATCACACTGACAATAGAAATAAAATTAAAACAATAAGAATAACACTGATTTAAAAACCTCCTTGGTTTATTCAGTGTAATTATAAGTTTGAATATTATAATCATAAATTAAGTAGGTTAAACATACAAAATTTTAAAAAATTACCATAAATACCTAATTTGACGACACAACACTAACCCTACCTACTAATTTCTTATTGGTCGACAGAGGTCACTCATTAGCGTTTTACGACCACTTCAAAATTTGACACTCCATATACGAAAGTGCGAGCAAACGCCTCCCAGACGTTTTTGGGCATCGGACGCGTCATGAGTCATGATTGGTGAGCACTAAACACTAATTATGGAGTGGTTAGCATTCCATTTTAGGGTTAATAAGTGTTTGTTCTTGCTGTTTTGGGAGCGACAATATACTGAGGGCCGGCCAATCGGGTATCGGTCGGTATTTTGAACTTGTACGTTGTAGGTCCTAAAATGGATGTGAGAATTATATTGTTGGTAACTGTGTAGTGGGATTGTGGGAGGAGACACGTACAAGTAAATTTATGCTTTTCTCGCTACGGGTTTCCCGCGATCGAAAGTAGCCTATATATTATAGCCTTATTAAAGCCTTCCTCGATAAATAGGCCATAATAGGCCATGCCATAGGGCCATATAGTGGCCCGGAGAAGCCATCTACCTTCTAGCTAAGTCTTCATGCCCCAACTTAGACCACATCGTCACTTTACATCAGGTGAGATTGTGGACAAATGAAGGATATCTAACATAAAAAAAAATTTGCATGAAATTATTTTTTAAATCGAACCAACTAGCGCGTTAAAAGAAACAAATTGTTCAGCATTGTAATAAAAGTATTTGGATAATAGATAAAGGTATATTTTAGGTAGTCTACTTCTAAACAAAGTTAAAAAAAAAAACGATTTAAACTTGGAACAGGTACCTACTACTCGCACAACAGAACGGCACTAAATCCCCAGAATAGTTCAGGAGTCTATTGAGATTACCAAACAGTAGAAAGAGATGGTTTCCAATTGTCTGGTAAGTTGAAACCTGTGGTGCGGTTATGCAAAAATAAAAAAAGGTTAGTTGCGTATAATTCGTCAGGACACCGTTTGAGTAGTGTGTCGTGATCGAGATGTGTTCGAGAAAGAAACATGTAGTAACAACACTAGTGTTTGTCAACCTCGCAATAAAAGACTCAGAAAGAGGGTAGACCGGTCCTTTTGTGTTTAACTGTCTGCCTTACCGCAAAGACAATCAGTTTATTCCGCGATCAAGGCGCTTGCAACAGCGTCGAAATATCGGTAAACTCGTAACATCCATTACCCGTTGCAAGTTTTAATATTGTTATTTATTCTATTTATTAAAAAGTTAGATATCCCCCTCATTCAATCTGATTCATTATTGTGACGTGTGTGTACTATACTACCAACTCGGAACGCTTTTCGGGAGTATTGTCGAGAAAATTCGGCCCTGCTGTCCACACTAAGGTTGGCCTCACACCTCGGTAGTTCCAATATACGAGTGGTATATTGGTACTACCGAGGTGTGAGGTACGTTTTGTATTGCATTCCATCAGATTGTTTAATTTTTTTATAAATTAATCATTTTATAAGAAATATTTAATAAATAATTCTTGCATATTATTTTAAATCATTCATCAATAATAATTTATTCGCTAAATGCTTTAAACGATACATTGTTTCTTTGTAATATTATAAAAAAATGTATCAATACAGCAAACAAGGTGATTTGATGATCAAGAATTGCAGTATCGCGGTTTCAAATTGCCATATTTATAATTTTAAAATACTGTTTGATGCTGCAAGGGCTTTTCGGATTAAATACACTGCTGTCCGGTTTCAATTCTTTACTGTTCTGTAGGAAATAGCACGGGACCGGAAGGTGTGTTACCAGTATTAAGTTTCCGTTCTCAGTCACATGTCTGTAGCTATATTTTTCAAACGTACTGACCTCATGCTTTATTTAACAGGTTGTGCGTGCGGAGTCACAGTGGGATCCGTGCTAATGATGACAACGGCCCCGGCACAGAACGAACTGTGCGAGCCACCGTGCCACCATGTTCACCAGGTACATAAACAACCCTAT
This sequence comes from Gymnoscelis rufifasciata, assembly GCA_929108375.1. Taxonomy (NCBI): domain Eukaryota; kingdom Metazoa; phylum Arthropoda; class Insecta; order Lepidoptera; family Geometridae; genus Gymnoscelis; species Gymnoscelis rufifasciata. The sequence continues at coordinate 8,713,427 of OV815321.1, read as the reverse complement.
TAACGTTCCCACTGCTGGGACACAGGGACTTCTCCCTAGACGAGAGAGATTAGGCCTTAATTCACCACGCTAGCCAAGTGCTGGGGTGAATACCAGGTACGCCACCATACAACCGAACACCAACAGACCTGACCGGTACGATGGGATCAAAATATAGGGAACTATATACGTCAGCTTGTGTTAGATTCCGTTAAGATTTGTTACTTAAGATATACTATTATGATTTACTGGTTTATGAGTTTCCCTATATTTCGGCAAAGTTATATGTTACATGAAACCAGTAAAACCAGTAATTTATGGTAAATATCCCGTTATAACTCTAAATAGTGTTGTTACCCATGATTGTTAAAAAAGTTAGTTTGTTCGATTTTTTTTAAATAATCAGTGCCGTAAGCCTGGCCTTGGAAACAGTCCAGAAGCATCATCTTCTTGGTAACTTAACCTGCCAAGCCTGTCGAGTAATTGGCCAAACTTCCCTCAATATGAAGTCTCAAAGAAATATGATTCCAATCAACAAGGAAGGCATTGATCAAGCAAACATCCAACGGCTGAAATAATAATAATGACTACATTTAGTAAATAGCTTTCAGAAAACTTGTTCAATTACTGAAACTGGTTCTCTGACGCCTGACGTCGTGACAGACCGATTTGAAGTCGAAACGTCACTGTGTTTAGCACGTGCTGTGATGTCTATTGCTTTGATTTTTGTAACCAAGAGGATGCCCTTGCTAACAAAATATGAGGACATTGAAATACTGAGTTATGATGATACATGATAAAACATAAAAAAAGGTATTCTGTTAAGTCCATCTGTTAGCTCGTCAAAAAATACTGGGCACATATGGTTTTTTTTTCAATTTAGTTATAGTTCTTGAGTGGGAGCTTGTGACGTATGCATTTAGAAAATTTTGCTCGAAAGCATTACGTCACTATGTAGCCATCTAAGAGCACACCAAAGGGTAGATGACCTTAAACCCTAGTAGTAAGTTAAAAATGCCTGTCCTCAATGAGTGACGCAGTTCCAATGGCCGAAATCATTCAGGATTTTTCATTTCCGAGAAAACATAAAAAAGTTCTTAATAATCTAAATGACGGACTAATAATTTTTTTAGTGACTAACCCTATTATGCTAACTTTTTGAAATGTTCTGCTATCTCTTCCTTTAATGCCGAAATTCCCATGATGCTGTTTTTTAGTAGTGCAAAATAATTAATAAATGTTTTATATTACTTGTGTACAACACAAAAAAAATAGTATTAATATACTATTTCTTGAAGATTTTAGTATTTTACAATTGAAGTCATACTAGTTTATGTAATATAAATAATAATCTTTTTACATTACTTGTGTACAACACAAAAAAAATAGTATAAATATACTATTTCTTGAAGATTTTAGTATTTTACAATTGAAGTCATACTAGTTTATGTAATATAAATAATAATCTTTTTACATTACTTGTGTACAACACAAAAAAAATAGTATAAATATACTATTTCTTGAAGATTTTAGTATTTTAGAATTGAAGTATACTAGTTTATGTAATATAAATTATAATCTTAATAGTACTGCTACATTTTGATTAATGTAAGTGAAAGGATAAAGTTTTGAAAGTTTGAGTAAAATTTTGACTCGAAACTACCTTTTAGGATTTTTAAGGAGATATAAAACATAGAGAAACATATTTCCGAAGTCAATTTAAAATTATCAAGTGTTTCGTATAATGTGATAATATATAAATAAACAATAAGTTACTATTTACACTTCACCCTTGACGAGAGAGATTAGGCCTTAATTCACCACGCTAGCCAAATGCTGGGTGAATACCAGGTACGCCACCATACAACCGAACACCAACAGACCGATGATAATATATAAATAAATAATAAGTTACTATTTATAGCACAAACATACATCAAAGTAACGCAAATTTACGATTTAGAATGAAACCAAGCGTGCCGACTTTTGCCTGTATTATGAAGTTGAAGTGATGCGACAGTATCGCTTGTTGCGATATGTATCGTCTCATAACCCACAAAAGTCAGATCGAACGTCTAAATCAAACGCGGCAACGTAATGTGAATATTTTTTTGCGGCCGTCCGGCTACAGTAACGGACGCACGCGGTCTCACGGCGACCAACCTCGTCGCTTGGAACGCTTTCAGACACGAGAAGTCCATGCATTTTAGCTATCTAGGTAGATGTCATCATCACCCTATTAACGTTCCCACTGTTGGGACACAGGGATTTCTCTCTTGGCGAGAGAGATTAGGCCTTAATTCACCACGCTGGCCAAGTGCGGGTTGGTGAATGTCACATGTCCTTCAAACTCTTTAGAGTTCTCAGAAAATGCCGGTTTCCTCACGATGTTTGCCTTCACCGTTAAAGCACGTGTTTTAAGCGCACATAAATATCTCAAGAAGAAAAATTCAGAAGTGCGTGGCGGGGTTTGAACCCACGACCTTCGGAATGAAAGTCGAGAGTCCTCCCACTTAGCCAACACTTTTTTTTTATAGGTAGGCTTTAGGTAGATGTTTGTCTGTGATTTATAGGTATATTTTATGAATTATTGTATGAATATTGACTGCAAAACTTTTGTGCAAAATTCATATTTTGCTCGCGACGTTTTGCACTCGTTTGCACTAAAGTTTACTGGAAATTCCTAAGTAGGTAAATTTATGACGATATAAAATTCACACCTGTGACGACATCTTACGTTCTTGTTAATCAATTCCAAATATCACTATGTACAAAGCGAAACTAGGTCAACAACGCGCTGCTTTGAGGAATTAGAGCTTATTAGCGAATATTTTATTAGCGGTAACAAAACGTCATATTATTAATATAAATAGCCAATACAGATGTGTGAAATACTAGAATGTACGAAACAAGCGATTTTGACTGCCAGACCTTGTGCAACTTGAAGAAACGCTAACAGAAAACTAGCATCTATACTTTATGCACTGGATATTAAAGAAAGAAAAATCTGGATGCGCGGCAGGGTTTGAACCCAAAACCTTCGAAATTAAAGTCACGTGTAATACCCCTTAGCCGACATGGCTTTTTAAAAGTTGTGAATGATCAAATGAGGGATGGAAAAGATAACAGTAAAATTTTACAAAAATCAACCGACTTCTAGTATAAAAATATCGACTGAATGTTATAAAATTTCAAGGGGATAAATTAGCAGGCAACGATTTTGTCATAATTACCATACTGTTATGTTGTTGAGATGCAAAAAATAAAAAATACTGATACTTAAGACATCTTAATATAATTAAATAGATCGCTCTATGGTTATGGTCATCGTTGATTTTTGTCCCTCTTTGCTTTCATACTCTAGTATTGGGGTATTTTTGCTTAGGGTAAGCTGTATTTGTGTATTTTTAAAATGTAGGTGCTAATCGCACCTAGTCCGGAATTTAAAAAGTATTAAATTTAAAATATTTATTTAATAAAAATAAAAAAAGCCGATAACCACGTTTGACATGAGTTTCATTCTTAAAAGTGACAATAATACTTAATGATAATCGAACGAGTTCCAAAAATAAGTGCAACCTTCATATACAAAACGTACGTTCACGGCATAATCGAAATGCCGACTTTTTGTTTTGACCCTCAATACTCGTAAGTAATTTGAGGACCATTAACCATTAGAGATGACTGGTAACATTCCTAAAAAGCCTCAATTTTGGAGCAGACGACATTTTGGTAATAAGCATCTTAGCGTTTCTTTACCGAAACTAAAATAGTTTCGGTAATTTACGGGTTCGGGGTAGGATTATAATAAGGTTTAGGAGATTTATAAAAAAGTTACATTGGCGTTGAATGTTTGAAGTTTACGAGTACGGCGCATATTTTGCCATTAGCTTTATATTCGCAAATTTTTGTCAATAGCATTTTTGGACGTAGCATTGTTTCCGTTATCAAGTTTTACCTGTCGTCTATATCCTTTTTAGAACATTCTTATATAAACCTTAATATTTTTATGAAGTATCAAACCTCGCTCTTCAGGTTGATATTTTAAATTAGTTTATAAAAAATTGAGCCGTATCATATATATTAGCGAAATGCGAGATGCATTTCGCTACTAAGAAACGTGATTCGTCTTATTTTTTTCTATGCTAATTTATTTAAGTTTTAAAAAAGATAAATATCAAATTATATTTAACAAAATCTATAACAGTGCATTACATTTTTATACAATGTAAGTCAACTCTTGACTAACTATTGTAGGTTCGATATAGTCGATTTAAATGTAGATTGACCGCGTAAGGCTGCATCCGGAAAGTAAAATAAAACACGTTTACTTCATAAGTTTGGACAAATCTCTACCAAATTCGTTTACTAAGCTCCGTTATACATCAGGGCATCATTAATCATACACCTCGGCCGAGCAACAAGTATAATCTAAGCATAAAATGTCACACAGTACTGCCAAGGCAAAAACTGATATTATACCTCTAGTATATATATTTAGTTACGACTGGCCAGCTCGTCAGTATTCGAATGGCCGCGGTAGCTTTGGAACATGAAATAAATAAATAAAAATGAATATTCTACATCTGAGTAACCCCCTGGTAACCCTGTCTAAGATTATATCACGGGTATCATCTGCACGGACTGATTCAGTTGTAGCTCTTTAGTAGACTGGGCCTACCCAATTCGCCCCCTCGGGCTCGGTTATTTTTATTTATGATTTATGAATCGGTCAACTGGCCCCGCTTATTTTACACTTTTTAGTTTTTCGACTTTCTTATTTTATTATTTAATCTTTAGTTTTTTTATACAATATAAACTTTCTAAGCGAAATTATTCTGATCGTGGGTCTATTTAAAGAATCTTTTTTTTTATACTTGTATTCCAGCAACTGTCTTCCAAAAATCGTTTAATTAATGTCATATATAACTAACCTACGGAAAATAATGGAAATAAATAATTATGAATATTCATTTAATTTTATTCCTCTTGGTCACTTATCGGCAAACGCAGCGTAGGACGTCCACCAACTAGATGGTCGGACGACCTGGTGAAGGTAGCGAGCTCGCAGTGGTTACCGCCAGCTACCGCCCGAAGTCCAGTAGTGGATATCCTACGGCTGAAATGGAAATTATGTTAATGACTTTTGCACTGAGATACTTGTGACATTAATATAATGATATTAATGTCACAAGTATTTAAGTGCAAAAGCAGAAAAGCAGTTATAAATTTGATCACTAGTTATATTTTAAAACATAGTTCTACTCGATAGTACACTCACATTACTCTAGGCACGTGGACCGATGGATAGCGACATTAAGCCGATCAACCATGTTTGTCCGCAAGTGTACAAGGGATCGAGGAATTTGTACTACGGTACAGGCACCAACAAAGTATTTAGACTTTTGTTACGCGCTTATTAATTAGTGTGTAAATTTCCTTGTATAATTAACCTTTAAGGCGCCAAAATAAATAAATACTGATAAATAAAATTTCCTATTAGGCGTATGCCAAACGGCGAACTGATACCGATTAATGGATGGAAATTCCTGAAGTGACTTACTTTTGATTTCTAATTTATTAGATTACCTATCAGTTCAACATTAAGTTAGAGGGTTAATAAATTAAATACACATTTTAATACAACAATTTTTTTAACGGTTAAGCAAGCGCGTTGAAATCTTTCTCGCGAAAAACCCTGAACTAAGAATTTGGTTCAAACATCGGCAAATTCCAAAAAAATCTAATCTTTTTATTATCCTTTTTGCGACAAAATTATTTTCAAAGTTAATTTGCTATTACAATTCTTATAAATAAATGGGTATGAAGCCGTGTTGGCTAAGTGGGAGGACACTCGACTTTCATTCCGAAGGTCGTGGGTTCAAACCCCGCCACGCACCTCTGGATTTTTCTTCTTGAGAAATTTATGTGCGTTTTAAACACGTGCTTTTACGGTGAAGGCAAACATCGTGAGGAAACCGGCATGTTCTGAGAACTTGAAGTTTGAAGAAAAGAGTTTGAAGGACATGTGACATTCACCAACCCGCACTTGGCCAGCGTGGTGAATTAAGGCCTAATCTCTCTCGTCAAGAGAGAAGTCCCTGTGTCCCAGCAGTGGGAACGTTAATAGGGTGCTGATGATGAAATGGGTATCATTGAAAAATAATCGTTAAAGTTGATTACTTTTAAACACGATAGTACCTTACACAATCAGTTCAGTGACACGTGACATCTTTGACATTTAGTTGACAGCTAACGTCAAACCGCGTGTTTTGACACCAGCCATGTTAATGAAGGCTCGCTCTAATTAAAGCTTTGTATTTGAGCTAAACTCATTATACTTAATGGAACTTCGACTATTAATTACAATAATCCATTATTGGTATTGGATTGGGAAATGTAATGAAAATGAATAATGTACTTCAATACAATGCATTTGTCATTATTTGAAATTTTGAAATAGATAGAATTTGAAACTTTGAGTGTAAACAAGAATGTAAACTTTATTCAAGAATATACCACTAAGGGCATGTTTCACCACCTCCGAGTAAACTTAGACAAAGGTTAAGATATAGATCTATTTTGCTCAGTCACAAGTGACAAAGTGAGATAGCTCTTGACATAACTAACCATTGCTAAGTTCACACGGATTTTGTGATACAAAACAACATGAAACAAAAAAAAGTGTGTGTGTGTCAGCTACGACGCACGATTGGAGTTTACTCCTTACGAACGATAATTATGATATATATCGAATAGAAAAAAAGGGGAAACGAACGCATCTGCTCAAATGATAAGAGAAACAAACATATATCTGTAATTATTAGGATTATTTATATTACTTCAATAAAGCGTATTACATAAAGTACCTATGTTACAAAATAATATAAATAAAATACAGCAATACCTCTTTGCGCGATACTTCGTAGTCTCAACTACGAAGTATCGCGCAATGTATTCCATCTCATTCTTTTACACGTTCAATCCTACAGATATATATGTTTGTCTCTTTCTACGTAACGCCTCAACTTTTCGTGTTACACTTGATTTTACTCCTCATAAAATTTCCGTACCGGGCCTTATAACTCAATTCGTTTCTTAAGGAGTAAACTCCAAAAAGAACCATATGTTAATTATTAGCACCGAGCGCCTATTTTATTTCCAACCATAAAACGTAAGCATCTCCAAGTTAATTCCGAACTTCCAGTCACTTGAGACCCGGAACTAGACCTGCGCATCAGTTTGATCTGACAGCCGCAGAAAAGCACAATTAACAGTGCATGCGTACAACCTTAATGGATTTATGTACGTATTGACGGATCAATCATGGAGACTGCAGGCTTTTAATTGAATGATCTGGTTTTAGAGATCTTTTTGTGGGATTGCTTTGATGGTGGTGTTTTGGTTTTATATCATGATAGAGTATTATTACAATTATTTAGAATAGATATAATAAATAGAAATACGAACAGATATAAAACTTAAGGATAACACAGGTCTAAGAAGTATGCCTTCTAGGGAAATACTGTACTACTATATTATATAATTTCTTACATTTTACTTACTCAAAACGGTTATTGAGTAAAATTTGAAACATATTTAATATTTTATTAACCGAAATAACTAAAACACTATTTTAAAATATTGTCGATTATTCTAAGATTTTTGTCATTATTAAAATTGTATAATTTTCGTATTTAATCACGTGACTCAAAAAGCTTCTTTTAAAAATGGCCTGTGACGTAACTGAGTAGTTCAAAACTTTTAGTATCGGCTTCGTACTCGAAGTGCCCCATTAATATTATTTATTAGTATCGGCGTAGTTGTTCTTAGTTAGTTGTAATTTATTTAATTACTAAGAAAGGACACCCAATACATGGTAAAATAAAATACAAAAAATAAAATAAACATTACTTAAATGATTAAATGCGATGTGTTCTCGTAATAACAGTCTTCTCTCGTAATTTTCATATATCTATATTCGGTAAATTTGCAACCGGTCTCTGAACATTGAAAATTGATGTGATTTTGTTATTATTAACCCCCGACGCAAAAGGGGTGTTATGAGTTTATCGTGCGTATAGGTGTATCTGTCAATCATACAGATGTACTGATTTCGATTCCATTTTTTTAATGATACGAGTAGGCTAGAGGAACGTGTTCTTAACTATGTTTCATAAAATATTTCCAGCTGTTTCAAAGATAAAGAGTAGCCAACGTGGCAATAAAAAATCTAATGTTTATAAATGTACCCGTGCTGGGTACCATATGAAAGATCCCAACTTCTATACTAACACAACCAGTCAGCAAGTTTTATGTTTTATGGAAATCCGTTCAGCCATAAGAAATATATGAGAAATGAATGTTTATGTTGAACAATGGTTAAATGACAAAGTCTTTGACTATTTCGACCCAGGGGTCTTTTTTTATTTAAATATAATATTATTTATTTAGATTTCAAGTATAATATTCAACATAAATAATTGAAGTGTATGAAAGTAATATATATTTACAGCGATGAATAAATAAAATGTCAATCTACAAACCATTACGTGTCTAATTTATGTTCTCTTTTAAATTGACAATAATTGACATAGCGTATAAGGTAAGTTATTGAATAACTACATAAATCTGTAACACCAGTAGGTATTACAAGAATAAATCAAATAGTTCTGTCATTCATTAATTATGTTCATGGCACAGAAACATTGTAGCATAAGTAATCTCAATTGGCTATAAACCTCTTTAGTAAATTCTGTTACTGGCCAAAAATACTTTATGGTTTTTAATTTAAATGTGCAGTTTGATGAAAGATAACAATAAATTCTAAACTATAATGATGAAACCGGCATGTTCTGAGAACTTTAGAGAGTTTGAAGAACAAGTGACATTTATCATCATTATCATATCATATCATTTATATATTTTTTTTATACATGGCCTGCGTGATGTAATAAGGCCTAAATGCTCTCGTCAAGAGAGAAGTCCCTGTGTCCCAGCAGTGGGAAAATAAATAGGGGTGCTTATTATACTACTGGAATACTTTTTTTGCAAGTTCAAAACTAATAATATTTATAGCGTTGTAAGTACGTAGCATGTATTTGGTAGCCTATATTTCTGAAAAAATAACCTATCTCAGTAATACCTCGATTTTCTCATTAGCTAGGTGTAGGAGAAGTTAATTTTCTTAATTCAATTTGTAGTCAGTTCAAAAAATACACAACGTAACTATAGTTAGCTAACATATCTTTAGAATTTTTGTACCTGCACATTTTTAAAAACACTGTCTGTATACTGAGCTACAAACTGTTATATAACAGAACTGTTATCTTTTTGATGTGAATGCATAATATGAATTATAGTAAATGTTGTAATGGTTAAGAAAAAATAAAATGCACATTCAACCATTCATTATTCATTTCATTTACTTAGGGTTATTTTATTTGTAATTTAATGATAAATAAAATAGCATATAGATCCCCCCCTAACACAAGTTCTTAAGCTTAAATGAGGTTCTTTACAAAAGAAATCAGTTATTGTAAATTCATTACAGATATAAAGTATATTTTTATGGATAGGTTAAATATCCTTTGACATTTGTTAATTTTAACAAATTTTATTTTATTTCAATTCAATTGAGGTGTTTAGTTAAGTTAATATACACTTATAATATTTCAAATACGATTTTAAAATTGTTTTATGAATACATGAATATGAATATGAATCGATGACCAAAAAACCGCCTTAATCTCACACTAAGTCTAAGTTAAATAAGTCACAGGCGTGTTAAAGTTCATAATTAAGGAACTGTAAATGCTTAAAGCCGTGTTGGCTAAGTGGAAGGACACTCGACTTTAAATCCGAAGGTCGTGGGTTCAAACCCCGCACGCACCTCTGAATTTTTCTTCTTGAGAAATTTATGTGCGCTTTAAACACGTGCTTTAACGGTGAAGGAAAACATCGTGAGGAAACCGGCATGTTCTGAGAACTTTAAACAGTTTGAAGGACATGTGACATTCACCATCCCGCACTTGGCCAGCGTGGTGAATTAAGGCCTAATCTCTCTCGTCAAGAGAGAAGTCCCTGTGTCCCAGCAGTGGGAACGTTGATAGGGTGATGATGATGAAATGCTTAAAAGACATTTTATCACTAAAAAACTAAATTACTCAGTCCATCTTACCACAAAGCTGTTGTTTGATATTCACTTGGCCTTAGGCCTTCTGCAATTTCAACAGATTCCCACGATTGCTAATGCAAATTGATAAATCATATTATCTTGTTTATCTACGTTTATTATTGAGGTTTAAATACCTTACTGCCTCAGTGGCGTGGTGGGCGATGGTCCGGTTGCGGGGCAAGAGGTAGCGAGTTCGATTTCTGTCGAGGGGTGTTTGAATGTTCCGCAAGCACTTTCTCCGTGGTTTTAAAATCAAATCTTTAATCCAACATAGACCGTTTTCAAAATAAAAAAATAATAAAAAAGTTAACTATCCACACAACAACATGCTAAAGTTGTTGCAAATGCATTAATGTTTGCATTTGCAAACAGAGGCTAAGTAACTCAGTTAATTAAAATACGATCTCAAACTAGTTCATAGTTTTAAGTATATAAAAAGCTCAGGATTCTTTCGACTAATGCATATTTCAAAGTGATTGACAATCACTTTAAAATATATGAAATGTATGCCTTTTAGTTTTGGCTTTGCGCAATACTTTGATGTAATTAATACGTCTGGTAATTAGTAACGGTATTTATGTATTACCTTTCATTCGTTAAGAAACTTGTGAAATATATGTTTTTTTTATTTAGTACGATATAAGAAGTTCTGACGGATTTGAACGAGAATTAAAAAGTCCAATTGCGAATAACCATCAAAATAAAAAAAAAACAACTCACTTCTGTTGCTTTGGCAATCAAAAATAAATCTATGCTAAAAATAAGACAGAACTGGACTTCTTAAAATAAATGTTTTTTTTCTTCGGTAAGAATAAAAGTTTTCCTTCATTAGCTAAAAATATTTAATACATGTTTTAATGTTAGATAAGCCTTCATTTGTTCATAATCTCACTTGATGTGAAGTGACGATGTTGTCTAGGACGGGGCATGAAGACCAAGAAGGTAGATGGCTTCTCTAGGCCATATAACGAAACACGAAAAAAATGCTTCACGCACTGGCCCAGCCCGGTGGTGACAAGCTGCAAATATCGTGATGGAACGGAAAATAATAATTATGGTCTCTTGGGCATGTCATAGTGTGAGAAGTATATACTCAGGAATTTCTCCACTAGCATCTTCGTTAGTCTATCAGGTTCGAGGTAGTTTCGCACGAAGGGGAAATTAAGACCTGTCTCGTTGATTTTTATGCCATCCTGAAATAAACAGACGTCGAAGTCTCAGTAATAATAATAAGGTCCCGTTTTTTACCCTTTGGGTATGTTATATTATACTGACTGCTTTAGTGGCGCGGTGGGCGAGGGCCCGCTTGCGGCGCAAGAGGTAGCGGGTTCGATTCCCGCCGGGGGGTCAAGTGTTTGTATGTTCTGCAAACACTTTCTCCTTGGTCTGGGTGTTTAATATGTATAATAAAAAATTTCTATGTATGTATGTCTATTATATTAAGTATATCAGATGTCTAGTACCCGTAACACAAGCTAAGAGCTTACCACGGGGCTAGATGTTGTTGTGTGAATTGTCCGGAAATATTTATTAAATATTTATTTATTTATGAATGGCCAGAAAAATAATGACCTTGGAGAGATTAAAGTGCTCATTATATATTATACAAATAAGTTTTTACTCCAATTACCGGCACAATGAGCTAATGTCAAAGTCAGACCTTTAAATTTAGAACATAAAGGTTGACAGATGATTCTCCCAGCCATGACTTGAATCATGCGCATAAAAAGTAACCTCAAAGCTTATAGATCTTACGTAAGCTTATGACATTAGCCTTATAAAGTACGACATAATAAGGTTGACATTAAATAGATCATACTGCGAGGAAGTTATATCAATATGTGATAAAAGGTTTTGTTCTGCAAAAACAGCAATTTCATTATGTTTTTATGAAATAATCCCCAATACCTTTTTATTTTTTTTGGCTTAGTTTTAGTTCAAATAATATTCTGAAAATCAACAAAATAAAATATAATTCTAAGCTTAGTTAAAAATGTGTAGAAAAATAATGCAAAGCAATTTGTAAATAAAAGTATTCTTAAAATAATAATGTAGGTACTCTTTGCATCGAATACATTTCCAATAGGCATGATAACTACATTAAACATTGCTATTCTATTTATTACGTCTGTTATCCTGTTCTTAAATATTAGGTCCTTACATATGAAATTGGCGTTTTTCGTACTGGCCACTTTAATCACAAATTTCTCCTCTTTGGTAAGGAATTCCAAATTCAAATTTGTACAGCTATAGACTCATGTATTTGTGCTTCGATGATCGTCATTCATTTGTTTTTTTTCTTCTGTTTTTTTTCTGTTTGCGTCACTCATTTTACAAAATGGAAAACTTAAAATATCGCATTATTTACGAGTACGAGTTCCGCCGTGGCACTAGTGCTGCGGAAACAACTCGAAGGGTGAATGATGTGTATGGCGGTCGTGTTGCAAAAGAAAACACAGTTCGTTTTTGGTTCCAACGTTTTCGTTCTGGAAATTTCGACTTGCAGAACAAGCCCCGTGGACGGCCTGAGACTCAAGTTGATAATGAAGAGTTGAAGGCTATTGTGGAAGCGGATCCATCGCAAACCACGTCCGAGTTAGCTGCAGGCTGCGGTGTTAGTGATAAAACTGTTTTAATTCACTTGAAGCAAATTGGGAAGATTAAAAAGCTTGAAAGGTGGGTACCTCACGAATTGACTGAAGCAAACCGGCAAACGCGCGTCGACTGCTGCGTTACATTACTAAACCGGCACAATAATGAAGGTATTTTAAACCGAATCATTACCTGTGATGAAAAATGGGTTCTTTACGATAATCGGAAGCGCTCAGCGCAATGGTTGGATCCTGGCCAGCCAGCCAAATCCTGCCCCAAGCGAAAATTAACCCCAAAAAAGTTACTTGTAAGCGTTTGGTGGACTAGTGCCGGTATTGTTCATTACAGTTTTCTCAAATCTGGCCAGACTATTACGGCTGATGTCTATTGTCAGCAATTGCAAACCATGATGGAAAAGCTAGCGGCTAAACAACCTAGGCTGGTCAATCGCTCCACGCCACTGCTGCTTCACGACAACGCTAGACCACACACTGCGCAACAGACGGCTACTAAATTAGAAGAGCTTCAATTGGAAAGTCTAAGACATCCTCCGTACTCCCCGGACCTTGCTCCAACAGATTACCATTTTTTCGAAATTTGGATAACTTCTTGCAAGGGAAAAAATTCAACTCCGATGGGGCAGTCCAAATCGCCTTCAAAGATTTTATTGATTCCCGTCCGACTGGTTTTTTTAGTAAAGGGATCAATAAACTACCTATAAGATGGCAAAAGTGCATAGAAAATAATGGTTCATACTTTGATTAATTAAATATATTATATTAAAAAATATTCGACTTTTTGTTCCTCCCATACAAAACGCCAATTTCATATGTAAGGACCTAATATTAGATGTCATATACATACCTATTTTCTGCAATAAGAAAGAAAGCTGGTGAGGCATATATTTAGTGCAAATCGCACAAAAGCTTTACCTCACACGAAACTTTAATGCTCTATTCTCGCCTTGATTTTTAATTTGCAAGAAATATGGAAAAAACGTGTATCATTTTTAAAAGCATTATTTGCTGCCTTATTTTATTTTGTAATGTTATTGTGTTCTGAACAGTGCGTCACAGCATGCTGCATAAATGTTTATTCTATTCTAGTCACTGATTCACGTACTGATGTTGCGCAAAAATGTTTTCAAACATGTGTAAGTACTGCACACTTTTTTGGTAGAATCGTCAAAGTCAAAGTAAAAACGCTCATTTCATCATGGGCAGGTCAAATTAAAGTTTTTTTTTTTTTTTTTTCTTTATCCTATATATTGTCCCACTGCTGGGCAAAGGCCTCCCCCAACTTCCTCCAACAATCCCTGTCCAAAGCTGTTTGCCACCAACTTTTCCAAAAGTCCTGAAGGTCGTCTCGCCAACGTTTAAACTTACAGTAATTTAAAATTTTTTTTAAGGAAATGACATAGTCTTGACTGGTCGCTTAATTTTTTGTGAAACTAAGGGCTGTTGATTTTGTTACATAAATAAAATAAAATAAACTAAAAATAACTCAACAACGCCGGGACCAATTTGGACATTTTTTTTTAATGATTGTTGGAGTAGAGGATTGTTTTACGGCGAGACAAATTCGAATAACTGCTGCGAAAAAAAAAGAATAAAAACCCATGCGAAGCCGAGGCAGACCGCTAGTTTATCATAAATTCAAATAGTTTAATATAAAATGACAATGTGAAAATAGTGATTAAACATATAGAATAACTTTTAACCAATTCATAAGTGTTCTTTTTGTAAGTAAATCAATGTTAGTAAATTCTAAAAAATAAAAAAAAAACATTTTCTTTATAACCCATATGCCTCAAGCATAAAATAATCTAGTAAAATCGATATTAATAATACACCAGTAAATCCTACAGCCTTATATCACCCTTTGCTTACTCTTCTGTCCGCATAAAGCACAACGCCTCATTATTCTCATACAAGTTTGACAGCAGTTTGACAGATACCTAGCGTTTAATCGAGTATTAAAATTAGCTGTCAAGTAATGAACACTGGCTGGTTATTTAAGCACTACCATAGACGATATATTGAATCTGTGGACCAATTGGATCTTAATTGTTTTTCACGCTTGTTTGATGTTGTTTTTTTTTTCACGGATGTGTATTGATTTGTGCATGCTTATTGTCTGCGAAGGTTTTGCAAGTTTAAATTATTTGTAGTTTTTGTTTATTTTTTTCTGTTAATTCGTTACAGTTAAATCTTTATTTTTATATCTTTATCTTATCGCGCCTTGTGAAAGGGACAAGACGGAAAAAATATATAAGACGGGGAATATTTCATAAGAACATAAAGCAATTGCTGTTTTTGCAGAACAAAACCTTTTATCACATATTGATATAACTTCCTCGCAGTATGATCTATTTAATGTCAACCTTATTATGGCGTACTTCCCCAGATGTGGGGTATCGTTCAATAGGTATTAAAAAAATATTGGTAGTTTTCTTAAAACATTTTTTTATCTGTCTGACTGCTACATATGTCGATTTAATGTTGCGTAACCACTCTCACTTAAATAAATAATAAATAAATAAATACTTCCGGACAATCTACACAACAACATCTGCTAGCCCCGTGTTAAGCTCTAAGCTTGTGTTACGGGTACTAAATATCTGATATACTTAATATAATATACATACAAATATAGATATTTTTATTATACATATTAAACACCCAGACCAAGGGGAAAAGTGCTTGCAGAACATACAAACAATTTAACCCTCGGCGGGAATCGAACCCTTGCCTTTTGCTCTACAAGTGGACATTTGCCCACCGCACCACAGAGGTAGTTAAACTTATAAGGATTAATAGACTGTAAAATCCCCAAAATAGTTCAGTAGCGGTCGGGTTATATTCTTTTTAATTTCAGCTTCAGTAAAATCTTTCTAGAAAATATGTGTGAGGAATTAGTACTAAATATTAAGTTCCATATAGCATTCTATAATTATAATTTTAATTTATAGGCACCACAAGTAGGAAAACGTAAACATGCAGTTGTATGGATACCATAATTACCATTACAATTTGTATGTGTGATTACCTTGAAGATGAGGAAGGAGGAAATCATTTGAATACTAATGTGAATCTTTTCTATTTGCGGGTTCCATATTTAAAATGCCTATTTAAATTAAAAATAGTATATGGACAATATTTATCTGTTTAAACTTTATGAATTGGGGCCTTGAAAGTATCACTCGAAGTAGTGTGTTGCCAGTGATGACTTTACACATATGGTATTGACTGCATCAGTGGCCCGGTCCGAAAGTCCGCTTACGGCGGACGAGGTAGCGGGTTCGATTCCCGCCGAGTGAATTATTCCGATCTGTCACCCTGCTTTGTCCCCATGGGGTGACAGAACGGACAAAATAGTTTGATCTGTCCCCCTGTTACCGATGAGGGGACAGTTCGAACTTTATTCAGCTCCTTAATGTTTTATCTGTCCCCCTATCGTTATTAGGGGGACAGATCAAACTTTTTGATTCCTGTTTGTCCGCAATAGAATTAAATATATTCTTAAAATCATACAAAAAAATATTATTTATTTTTGATTACGTTCTTAAAAATAATGCAACCTTTTATTAACTAAAAGCCAAAATGGTCTATATTTATAATCACCTTTATTTGTATAAGTTATAAATTCAGTCTATAATAATTATCAGTCTCATAAATCACGAAAGGTACATTTTACACAATCAGTCTTATTAAGATACAAATATTCATATTAAAACTTACTAACAGCACGAAAATATATCTTGCTTTAAATATAAATCACAGTAAATATTGTACATATTACAATATCAGTCTTCTGATTTGACTTCTTACCTAGTAACTATAAAATTAAATGAAACCTGGACTAATAAACTAAAAATTAATAATGTAAATAATTTGATAACTTAATTAAACGATATCAAATGTCTAACGAATTATAAAACTTATTTTTTTTGTATAACTGTAAACTGTAAACATAAAATATATAAAAACATGTCTATCTTAATTTCTCAAATAAATGACCAACAGTAATTTCACCAGCTACAAACTGCCAAAGTCTTTGTATGTTCTGCGAGCTTTTTTTCTCCTTGGCCTGGGTGATTATTACGTATAATAAAATAGCTATGTATGTTTGTCTATTATATTAAGTATATCAGATGTCTATTACCCATAACACAAGCTTAAAGCTGACCACGGGGCTAGATGTTGTTGTGTAGATTGTCCGGAAATATTTATTTATCCATTTATTGAATAGGTCGATTCAATTAGCAAAGACAATCTTAAAATATCATGAAATAACCAAAGATAGAAAGTTTAACCCGTGACTGTAGAATAGCCGTGTGTAATGTTATGTCGGTGACAAAGTAAAGGTAATTAGTAGATGTAGCAACTAATTACTGTAGTATTGTCCCTTCGAGCGTCGACCGGTCAACGTACAGGTAAATGTTTACGTGTCTATCAATGTAGGATTTGTGGGTAACGTGAAAGTAAAAACTAAAATTGTTTATTTGTACTTACATTAATAAGAAAAACATCTTGTTTTCGTGGGAATTCCAAATTGGACAAACGCTTCTATCAAACAATATAAGGGGCCAGAGGTTTGTTGCGACATTCTTGCCCTTTTCGTAACATCCGATTAGTAGTTTGTATCTGTCTGTCTGTCCGTCACCGTTACCAGGCTGCATCTCAAGAACCGTGATAGAAGGTTGACATTAAGAGGGACGATTATATTTCTGATGACTTAACAAAAAGTAATTTTAAATAAAAATACAGACATAATAAGTAAATACTTAAGGGGGCTCCCATACAACAAGGTGATTTTATTAAAAAGTTAATCTACGTTGACTGCTTTCTTTTTGTATAAATATTTTGTTTTCTTTTTATTACAAAAAATACACGAATCTTCAAAGTCCATCATAAACTTCTTGAATTCATTTTACTGTCCAAATCATTTACTACTGTCAAAATTTTAACCAGTAGTATGTGTGTTTCTAGGTTATAATAAAAAAAATGGAGCTCCAACTCCATTTTTTTTTATTGTTTCCAGTCGACTCTTGTTTTCAGGAAGCAACTGCAAATATAGTAGCGATAAATCATCCATCCAAGCCTCGTGGGAACTGATTTCATTGTCGGCAACACTGGAGTTAATCTATTTTATATAAGGGCATCTTCTCGAGAACAAAGCCCAATTTAAACTTGAGTGTTGCCGCGTTTTTATTAGAATTCACTTTAAATTTTGAGTTGATCCTGCATTTCTTAGTTTTCGTAGATCAAAGAAATTATTAGATAGAGAATCTTTAAAAATCGTCTAATATCTAAAAAAAAAATAACTTTTGAAACGCCCACGAATGAAAAATGAAAATGTAAATATTAAATCATATATAATTTTTTTAATTTTTAACTATCATAAACCCTAAAACCCATAGTAAAGACATTTTGATTTGATCTATCTTTTATAGAATCGTTCTAAATGGAGGTTAGAAATAAAATTAAAAATAAGTTAACAACATCAGTTGAGATAAGTTAAGCGCTTAAGTGCTTAACTTATCTTATACTTCTTTGTTTCATTTAAATCCTTAACCAACACAAAAACCCACTTGCAAATCATACGCATATAATTATAGAACACAGAGAATCCCAGTATTACTTGTATAATCTAGTAGGAGTGAAAACTGCTGTTTTCCCACGGCGCTAGACGGCTGATAATTTAGACAATTTTCCAATATCAGTTTGCCTGTGGCATAAATAAAAAGCTGAAGCGGATACTCAACAATGGCGTACTTTTGCAATGCTTCCGTACGAAGGACAGTTAAAAAAATGAAACAAATTGTTGATAGATTTATAGTTAATATTTTGTTGAACAGAAATAACTTATATAGCATTGAAAAAAAAAAATAGACGATTCTTATTTTTTTGTTCAAAACGCTACTTTTCAACATGATGTTGCTTTGCCGGACTGTGACGTAAATGAGTAGTACAAAACTGTTAAGTGCCCTATTATACCGTCTGTAGCAGATTTCCAACACGTGACGTTAGGTTTCCCTAAAGTATGCAGCTTGCGATTTCACGGTCGCAAGTACCTAAGCCAGGAAAGATCCAAACACTCATTTTGCAAAGCTTGCAAAAAGTAGCCAAAATATCTTCCTGCAAAACGACTAAACCGTAGATACATCTGTAACATTTTTCAGACAAGCACACTAAGACATTTATAAAATTCAAATAAATTAATGACTTATTAAACATTTTGTTGATTGCTTCTGAAATAAAGCTTAACTTATAAACTTACAGCAAACACCAAGGCTTGCTTAGAAACCGCAACAGCGTATCGGTTGCAGCCGACAACACCGACCTTTAGAAGAGGCATTACGAGAAGCATTCCATACTGCATTGTATCGGCTAACATTACCTACTGTGTGTTTATGCTATCCTGGTATCTTTGATTTCAAGATATAGGTTTCTATTAATATTATTAATAGTTTGTTTGACATTTATTTTAACTTTTGACTGCCTCAGAAGCGCGGTGACAAAGGTTCGTTTGGGGCAGGAGGTAGCGTGTTCGATTCCCGCCGAGGGGTCAAGTGTTTGCATGATCTGTAAGCACTTTCTCCTTGATCTGGATGTTAAGTATTTATAATAAACAAGATCTATGTATGATTTATACATTTAAAATATTAATTCTATCAGACGTCTACTACCCGTAACACAAGCTAAGAGCTTACCACGGGGCTAATTTTTGTTTTGTTGATTGTGCATCAATATTTATTTATTTATTTTATTTTGCAACATCTTAGGAAACGGTATTTGAGTATCTAATACAAATCTGTTTGTTAAAATTATTTACGCGTGAATCCAACTTTTTACATTCATATTGTTCAGTAAATAGCTGTTATTTTTCTACTTTCATTATCTGTTTACCTAAAAGGACATGCATTGTGGTGTTTTACGTCATTGGCGGCATGATGGTATTATTTAATGTTATCTAACCTTTCGAACTATGTTGTTAGTCCATTTAATTTGTTGTACCCATCCGTAAAGTAGCGTAATACATACTTGCAGATTAGCTAAACTTAAAATACAGGCTTATTAATTTCATAAGCCAATTGTGTAAAGTACACGTCTTAAAATGCCGAAGTATGCCGCTAAACTTCTACAGGCTGATTACCAACTATTACTAGCTATTGTGAGGAAAGTGCTTCCTAAGGCTAAATCATTTCACTTCATATCAGTGTAGCCCACCTTTACCTTGTATGCTGGCTCTAATGTGAAAATGAACACTAGATAGGTATATTTTAATCTAGGTTTTCACACTGCGATATTCCCGAGGCTATTTGGCAATTTTCCCAGGTATTTATATTATATCTTTTCTCATAAATTGATTATATTCATATTCATATTCATTTATTCGTTTATTCATGTGGTTTACAAATGGTGTTAAGTTTTATATATACCCTGACATGAGCCCCGTTGGGACATTACAACTGATACAAAAGTAGTCTTAGACTATAATAGGTAAGAAACTTATTACATACTCAATATTTATCATTAAATTTATATATGTTTAAAAGGAAAGTTTTTTTGTTATCCGACACGAATGTTGCTGGATATCGGTTTTTCTGGTGGTAGGCTACGGCCGCAGCTTGTGGCCGCGACCACCCTCCGGGCTGGGCCAGTGCGTGAAGCCATTTTTTCATGCTTCGTAATGTGGTCCGAAGGAGCAATCTACCATCTAGGTCTTCATGCCCCATCTTAGACCACATCGTCACTTTACATCAGGTGAGATTGTGGTCAAATGAAGGCTTATCCAGCATTCAAAAAAAATTAAGATCTTGAATTATACCGTACAATTTTTTGGAGGTTTTGGCTGTTCACGTCCGTAAGTGGTAACCCTCTGAATCCTTACACGTGACCTCCGGGTGGTGCTAAGAACTAAGAACAGTCTCTGGTGGTAGGCTTCGGCCGCGGCTTGTCACCACCCTCCGGGCTGGGCCAGTGCGTGAAGCGATCATTTTCGTGTTTCGTAATGTGGTCCGGAGAAGCCATCTTCTAGGCCTTCATGCTCCATCTTAGACCACATCTTCACTTTACATCAGGTGAGATTGTGGTCAAATGAAGGCTTATCAATAATAAAAAAAAAAAAAAAACCTTATAAAATCACAAATCTCACATTTCACATTTTACGACAGATATTATTTAAAGATTTCGTGTTTAAGTTTTAAAAGTTATCTTGTTTTACATTATTATTTTTAGATCAGGATTTACACACACAAAGAGCTATGATTCATAATAAAGAAAAGTGAATGGTGCAAACTTAAAATAAATAAAATTGATGTAGACATTAAACTAAACGTGAGATGAAAAGTCTGATGTTTTAAAACAATTTAAATTGTTACATTTTGATGTCCAGACGTTTTGATAAAATACAAAATACATAATTTAGCATTAATGTCCAGATCTACTCAAAAAGAAAACACGGTCCAGACATTTCAGCTATAATGTCCTTTATCTATAAATTTAATGTAAATTTAATAATGACTCAACGGATTAAAATTGAATAACTCAAAAACTTCAAAGGGATCGTCATGAAGTCTTTAGCAGTAGGTAGTATTCACAAATTCATTATAACTTTATAAAAAAGTTAAGAAATTTTTTGTAAAGTTTGCTGGGTAGGTATTGTATTGTGATTGTATTGATTAGATATGTATTAAATTCTTATTTTCGAAACTGTTAGTAACACACATAATCTGTCTTTGAAGATGAAGTGACAAGGTGCATAAACAAGTATAATTTATGAAAAATAAAACGCAAATGCAACTGTATCCCCTAAGACTTTCAGGATAAAAAAATATCTGTTTATGAACATAAACATGTACATGTGTGTAACATATGGGTTAATAACATAAACCCTCCTTTGGCAGTAGGGCAAATATTATAATTTTTTGTATCATGGGAGTACGGCGCATATTTTTGGGCCTTCGTGAGTAAACTTTAAGTCCTAAATGGAATACTTTCGAGATCGCGTGCTTTATTTTTTATTGAAATAATTCACACTGGGATTATTGAAACAGCTCTTTTGAAAGGAATCCTTTTACTGTTAACAATTTTATTCCTTTCGCGTGCCGACTTTTTCCCACCATTAAGCAATACAACTGTCAAAATTTCGGCCCTTGTAAAAATGTGTTGGATTTTTAGTGAGGATTGAGCATAACAAACATTTTTTTTCCGATAAGCAATATGTGCTCAGTATCTTACTAAATTATGCATGGAAATATTAAAATCTATCGTTTTTATTTTTACTTTGAAAATACTTAACATTCATAATTTATTATTTAAAAAATGTAATTTGATTTTTATTGATTAATTTTTTCTGAGATACAAAGAGTCAAGTCAGGCAAGTAGTCTGGTATTTGAGATACATCTTCTTATTTATTTATTTAATTTTATTGATAAAAGCCACACCAAATACATTATTAGATTATGAGACATGTTTTCATAAAAGGCAGTGATGTGCTCCCCACATCACTGCCTGAAAGCCAAAAAACCTGAAAGTCATTTACTAACCTGGAAACACCGAGTCTTGGGTAGGTATAATAACAAAACTATTATAATTTTAATAAACATACCTAGATTTTTTTATATTCACCTTTAGACGTAGGTACGTACGTACGTAGTTGCATGCTCTACTTACCCCACATCCATCCTAGCTCCTCTAGTAGTTAATCTAAGTAAAACCTGCGTAGTTCTATTAACTGGCAGGGTTAAATGTCAGCTGTACTATCAGCAACGAGGACCATTGAGATGGACGTCCGGTCATAGGTCCGTGTGCTCTGAGGCTAATGCGTTTGCAATCGCCGAGTCGGCAATTGGCTTTGTGCTAATGTGATATTAAGGTTTATTTACATGAGCTAGACTACATGGATTTTAGGGCTACCTTAGGATTAGGGATTTATGTATTATGTACGTTCACTTTGCTAGGAAATAAAAAGACGTGTGGCACTCAGAGACTGCCGCGGAAAAGCTATTGCATAGCATTTTTTATCAACTTATGCAATTATAATTATATATTTATTAAATTTATTCAGTATTTTTTTTCTTTGATACTATTGAAGAAGAGGATTACGCATGCGCAGTATGGTGGAAGGTTTTTTGTTACGGAATTTCTAGATTCGGTCTCCACGCTCAAGGCCCGCGATAGAAGCTTGCATGCATTTTTTTTCATAATGCATAAAAAATTCATAATTGATAATTTTAAAACCCTAAAACAATATAAATAGTAAATTAGGTAGAAAGTTTCTGATTATTGTAGTTTGTTAGAAGTAAAAGAACAAATAACGTATTATATGAAAAATATTAGGTCCTTACATATGAAATTGGCGTTTTTCGTACTGGCCACTTTAATCACAAATTTCTCCTCTTTGGTAAGGAATTCCAAATTCAAATTTGTACAGCTATAGACTCATGTATTTGTGCTTCGATGATCGTCATTCATTTGTTTTTTTTCTTCTGTTTTTTTCTGTTTGCGTCACTCATTTTACAAAATGGAAAACTTAAAATATCGCATTATTTACGAGTACGAGTTCCGCCGTGGCACTAGTGCTGCGGAAACAACTCGAAGGGTGAATGATGTGTATGGCGGTCGTGTTGCAAAAGAAAACACAGTTCGTTTTTGGTTCCAACGTTTTCGTTCTGGAAATTTCGACTTGCAGAACAAGCCCCGTGGACGGCCTGAGACTCAAGTTGATAATGAAGAGTTGAAGGCTATTGTGGAAGCGGATCCATCGCAAACCACGTCCGAGTTAGCTGCAGGCTGCGGTGTTAGTGATAAAACTGTTTTAATTCACTTGAAGCAAATTGGGAAGATTAAAAAGCTTGAAAGGTGGGTACCTCACGAATTGACTGAAGCAAACCGGCAAACGCGCGTCGACTGCTGCGTTACATTACTAAACCGGCACAATAATGAAGGTATTTTAAACCGAATCATTACCTGTGATGAAAAATGGGTTCTTTACGATAATCGGAAGCGCTCAGCGCAATGGTTGGATCCTGGCCAGCCAGCCAAATCCTGCCCCAAGCGAAAATTAACCCCAAAAAAGTTACTTGTAAGCGTTTGGTGGACTAGTGCCGGTATTGTTCATTACAGTTTTCTCAAATCTGGCCAGACTATTACGGCTGATGTCTATTGTCAGCAATTGCAAACCATGATGAAAAAGCTAGCGGCTAAACAACCTAGGCTGGTCAATCGCTCCACGCCACTGCTGCTTCACGACAACGCTAGACCACACACTGCGCAACAGACGGCTACTAAATTAGAAGAGCTTCAATTGGAAAGTCTAAGACATCCTCCGTACTCCCCGGACCTTGCTCCAACAGATTACCATTTTTTTCGAAATTTGGATAACTTCTTGCAAGGGAAAAAATTCAACTCCGATGGGGCAGTCCAAATCGCCTTCAAAGATTTTATTGATTCCCGTCCGACTGGTTTTTTTAGTAAAGGGATCAATGAACTACCTATAAGATGGCAAAAGTGCATAGAAAATAATGGTTCATACTTTGATTAATTAAATATATTATATTAAAAAATATTCGACTTTTTGTTCCTCCCATACAAAACGCCAATTTCATATGTAAGGACCTAATATTACATTTATTTTGATCGTTGGTGTTATTTTCATCATTTTCTTTTAACCAAATAAACTTCACTTAAAATTAACCGATTGGTTATAATTATTGGTTGCACTTTACATCTACACACTACAAAACGTTTTGAAACGTTGATTTTGTTCACTTACTTTTGCTGTTGACTGTAAATATTAATCCAAAATTGGCCAAAAGCCAAAAAGCGTTATGAAACAGGCAGTATCGTCTAGTGATTACATCCAGAGCATACAATTGCTCACATGTTTGGTACCAAGAAAGAAAGTAGAAATGCAAAATTATAAATAATATATAAATATGAATTAAAATATCCTACATTTAAAATAAAATTTACCGCACCTACCAACACATAAATAAAATCATGAAGTTGACATTACAAAATTGATTTATAGTTTCTAAATTAAATATAAAACTGTTATAAAGTATTATTGATTGATCATTTATAACTAAATATTAGGTCCTTACATATGAAATTGGCGTTTTTCGTACTGGCCACTTTAATCACAAATTTCTCCTCTTTGGTAAGGAATTCCAAATTCAAATTTGTACAGCTATAGACTCATGTATTTGTGCTTCGATGATCGTCATTCATTTGTTTTTTTTCTTCTGTTTTTTTCTGTTTGCGTCACTCATTTTACAAAATGGAAAACTTAAAATATCGCATTATTTACGAGTACGAGTTCCGCCGTGGCACTAGTGCTGCGGAAACAACTCGAAGGGTGAATGATGTGTATGGCGGTCGTGTTGCAAAAGAAAACACAGTTCGTTTTTGGTTCCAACGTTTTCGTTCTGGAAATTTCGACTTGCAGAACAAGCCCCGTGGACGGCCTGAGACTCAAGTTGATAATGAAGAGTTGAAGGCTATTGTGGAAGCGGATCCATCGCAAACCACGTCCGAGTTAGCTGCAGGCTGCGGTGTTAGTGATAAAACTGTTTTAATTCACTTGAAGCAAATTGGGAAGATTAAAAAGCTTGAAAGGTGGGTACCTCACGAATTGACTGAAGCAAACCGGCAAACGCGCGTCGACTGCTGCGTTACATTACTAAACCGGCACAATAATGAAGGTATTTTAAACCGAATCATTACCTGTGATGAAAAATGGGTTCTTTACGATAATCGGAAGCGCTCAGCGCAATGGTTGGATCCTGGCCAGCCAGCCAAATCCTGCCCCAAGCGAAAATTAACCCCAAAAAAGTTACTTGTAAGCGTTTGGTGGACTAGTGCCGGTATTGTTCATTACAGTTTTCTCAAATCTGGCCAGACTATTACGGCTGATGTCTATTGTCAGCAATTGCAAACCATGATGGAAAAGCTAGCGGCTAAACAACCTAGGCTGGTCAATCGCTCCACGCCACTGCTGCTTCACGACAACGCTAGACCACACACTGCGCAACAGACGGCTACTAAATTAGAAGAGCTTCAATTGGAAAGTCTAAGACATCCTCCGTACTCCCCGGACCTTGCTCCAACAGATTACCATTTTTTTCGAAATTTGGATAACTTCTTGCAAGGGAAAAAATTCAACTCCGATGGGGCAGTCCAAATCGCCTTCAAAGATTTTATTGATTCCCGTCCGACTGGTTTTTTTAGTAAAGGGATCAATGAACTACCTATAAGATGGCAAAAGTGCATAGAAAATAATGGTTCATACTTTGATTAATTAAATATATTATATTAAAAAATATTCGACTTTTTGTTCCTCCCATACAAAACGCCAATTTCATATGTAAGGACCTAATATATTCTGATGCCACGGTTCAGCGTAAAATGCAGTAATTTTTTATGTTGGGTTTATGTATATAAAAATGCCAAGCTGATTTTATCTGTGCAATTAATCGTAGGTTAAAATTTTGTCCCAATGTTATCACGTCATCTATTATTTTTATGAATTATTACAACTTGTATATCTGCAACATCATTGTTTTTAAATAAAAAAATTATGTTAGTTAATAAGTTACCCTAAAATATAATAATTACTAATGAGTACCTGTTATACTTAACACTAATAATATAATACATTTGTATAATAATACAAATATTTTAATAATACATTTGTATTATATTACAGTGTTAAGTATAACAGGATGTCTAGTACTCGTAACATAAGTTTAGAGCTTACGACAGAGCTAGATTTAACAATAAATGTACTTATTTTGTTTAAAAAAAATTACCTAGCTATTGGAATAATTTTTGTTTATCCTTAAGTGTATTCCACTAAATGTAGGATGCTAAATAAAAATCTTATTTTTGCACATCTATTTATAACAAGCTGACCCCAGCAAACGTTGTTTTGCAAAACGTAAAATAGATAGTAGCCGATTCTCAGACCTACTGAATACGCATATAAAATTTGGTAAAAACCGTTAAATCCGTTTCGGAGGAGTACGGTAACTAACACTGTGACATGGAAATTTATAAATTAGATACTACACTCATGTTTTAAAATGTTTGTTTCGAAATTAGAATTACAGGAAAATTTAATTTAAAATCACTTGAACTTCCGGTCTGATTTAAGTAATTATTTCACTGCTGATATCCGGAATACGTCGTTCCCGCGAAAAAATCCGTGAAACATTAGCAACGCCTTGGCGTTAAAAGCTGGTTATATTAAAATAGCCAGCCAAGACCAATTCGCGCCTATACTCGGCTTAGCAAAGCCATCAGAATCCCTTGATGAATGGTTATATTAACATTATTAATACTTGGCCATCAACTTCCTTGAATATCCCTTTCAATAAGTTAAACGGTTTGCTCAAGTGATCGGTATTAAGACATAAACCGTATGTAAAGACCCTGTTTAA
Source organism: Gymnoscelis rufifasciata (assembly GCA_929108375.1). Classification (NCBI taxonomy): domain Eukaryota; kingdom Metazoa; phylum Arthropoda; class Insecta; order Lepidoptera; family Geometridae; genus Gymnoscelis; species Gymnoscelis rufifasciata. The sequence continues at coordinate 8,686,229 of OV815321.1, read as the reverse complement.
GAAAACTCATATTTATTTAGATTGTTCGTTCATAGCCTACACGCATCGAGTAGGATAATGAAAGATTTAATAAATTCAATCTATGAATGAACATTAAGTAACTCTTAAAACACTGAATAATATTATGACTTTATTAAAACACATTTTAAACTTACTATCTCAAGCTAAAATCCGCCTGTGTGATTTTTCAGGAATGTCACTAATTTACCAAAATGAGTTCGGAGTTACGGAGTTACGGAAGTCAACATTAGACAACATACATAATAGTGAATCCTATTCGCGTGTTTTTCATCCCAGGTTTAGAATTAGATATAATATACCAAATGCATCATTAATCAGAATTTCGTTTATAGTAATCTTTAGATCAATCGATAAATTAACTAATTTATAAATATAAAACTATTGTATAGGTTCTCCCTACAGTTTCGTTGTAATAATATTGTAAGTTTACGGCTCACTATAACTATAAACTTCTAATTATTACGATGTAGTTATAATTATCTTTCAACATACCGAACTAGGATATAGTCGGTGGAACTGATTTTTATTGTAACATAAACTGGCTAACAACATAATTGAATATCGTAAGATTTCGTAGTTTCTATGTTAAATAATTAATATATTCTTGTAGTATTTCTGTTTTATTTACTTAATAGTTAGTTCATTTGACTCATTTAATTAAGTGAATAAGGCTTGGTTGTTTTTAATGAACCTGGTTTCTCTTGGCCTAAATAGATTGAAGTATAAATTAGAAAATAGATAAGTTAACTATTTATTTTGTAGAATATCTTAAACCAAGATTACTTATAAAGCAGCACAGTTCTAATAAAACATGTACCCACCAAGACTATATAAAGAAGTAAAGTAGCAAAATCGCCAGACGTTTTCATTTATGTTTCATTTTATAAAGGACACACACATAAAATGTGACACAAGAATATAATAAGAGGTATAGTAGCAAAATCGCCAGACGTTTTCATTTATGTTTCATTTTATAAAGGACACACACATAAAATGTGACACAAGAAAATAAAAAGAGCTATAGTAGCAAAATCGCCAGTCGTTTTCATTTGTTTCATTTAAAAATGACTTACACACAAAATGTTCATGTAGGTACACTTCCCCGCAGGCACGGGGTATGTTAAACATTTATCTCAGCAAATATGTAATTATTTTTGTTGGTGTCAAATAAGACTTATTTTAGTTTTACTTTAAGAAAAGCAGACGCGGAGATTAGTTCCCTTCTTGAATAATAGATCAATTTGCTAATCAAGTGTTCTTATCCTTATATTCTTATGCTTAGTTTATTAGAAGGATTTAAAGGATGGAAGGATGGCAACAGTAATTTTCACTATAAATGTTTAATATAAATCCGTTTTGTTTTTTTTTGGCGTATTCGTTTCTGATTTATAAAATAGTCATACATAATATATATTTTTTATTATAAAAATTAAACACCCAGACCAAGGAGAAAGTGCTTGCAGAACATACAAACACTTTCACCCTTGGCGGGTGTAAATGTAATAAATGACTTATTTTATATTTGTTCAAGGTTCGACCAGGGAAAGTCAACGAAAGGCGCGAGCAAGCTGCGTCGGGACCTCATCAACGCAGAGATCGCCAACCTTCGGGACCTGCTGCCCCTCCCCCCCTCCACCAGGCAGAGGCTGTCGCAATTACAGCTGATGGCTCTGGTCTGTGTTTATGTGAGGAAGAGCAATTACTTCCAACAAGGTAAGAGGGATATTATATTTATTTTGTCTCTACAGGTATTCCCGTGAACCTGGCCAAAGGAAACTTAGCAGAAGATGATGTTCCTATCTATCTTAGTCTTCGTACTTCATCATACTATAGACATTCACCATAGAACACACTGTCAGTAACCTTTTCCGAAAATCGATGATTTTGCCTGTAGATATTAATACCATTTGATTTTGAATAATCATGAATTTGACGATAAGGCAACTAATTACTATATTACAACTTAAAACGGGTAAAATACTATATTTTGACGAATTCAGAGTTTTCCGATATTTGACGCTGTTGCATGCAACATGAGCCGGCATAAACTGATTGTCTTTACGATTAGGCAGCAGATTAGATATTTCTATTTAGTTTTCTGTATGAAAAGTGACTTTTGCGCGAGTTTTCCGAGGGAAAATCGTTTAAGCCGTTTAAAAGTTATAGGGGTTGAAACAGAGAAAGAGGAACCGAATATCTGGATATTTAGACATTTAAAAAAATATATGATTTTGTTACTTTTTAAGGAAACTAAGGTTAATCTGTTTATTTTTGATTATTGATTTAGTAAAACATAGCAACTACACCTCATAACACATGCGACATCGCCACTACAAAAACAAATCCCTTGGATATACGACCCTAATCTCAACAAACACAAAGTCGAAAAAACGCAAACAAATCAACACAGATCCAGTGCATCAATTCCATAAAGACGAGTAGATTATAAACAGTATTACATTAATATCCTAAAGATCAGATAGACTAACCCCATTCAAAGTGCACACGTCTTAGCCACCACACCGTCATGCTAACCATGCATAAATTACTTAACACGTGTGTCTGTCAGTACGCCTGTAATGAGAAACTACCAGCTTATAACTGTTATAACCTCGTTTTGGATTATTCTGTAGTACACAGCGTTTTAATCCCGAGTCTGGCAGATTTTAAGATTAATGTAGGTACAATTAGATACGATAAGATACAATTTTAAAATATTTTTATGCAGAAAAAAATTAAGACACATCTGTAACGTACGAACACAGGTTACGGATGTGTCTTAATTTTATCTGTATAAAAATATTTTAAAAATAGTTTAACCTGCAAAGTGAGGTTTGTCACTTATTAAAAACATTAAAGATAAGATAAATATTCTAAATTCTAAAGCTTACTAGCGAGATGCTGCGATTTCAACCTATATGTTGGGTTTATCACTTTGTAGAAACATAAAAAAAAAGGTATATATTCTTTATTGCATACATAATTAAAACACAAAACAATACATAAGCACTTAAAACTATGTGACAAATGGCGGTCTTATTGCTAAAGAGTGATCTCTACCAGTCAGACCACCTACCAACTAGATAAATCTATTCTTGAGCCTTGTGGTTTAGTCTTTGAAGACAATTATGGCTCAAATGATATAATATCGAATTCGATATTATATAAAGTCGGTAGATTTCATTCATTTTTTATGTTCTTATTTAATTTTAAATGTTGGTAAGCGCATAACTCAACAACGCTTGGACCAATTGAGCCAATTCTTGTTTTTTTATATGTTTGTAGAAGTTACAGGGTGGTGAAAATGAGAAATGAAAAAGATAATATGTGAATAATTACCCGTGCGAATCCGGGGCGGGCCGCTTCTATTAAATATATATATATATTTTTTTTAATTATGTCTATTATGTGGTTTCTGAAAGAACACATTAAAATCCACTAGCTTTCGGATCTTAGTCTAAAGGTAATAGGGTAATGCAATACATTTATATGAGTATTTACCGCGGTTTTAATAGTTACATTATCTACTAAAGAATAACAAGATTATTAACATTAGGTTAGCTTGCATGACTTTGATTCCAAATGCTAAGTCATTTAATTATAATAATGCGCATAGAGCATCAAAGTTACGGAGTGTGTTGTGACTACGAAATTTATTACTTATCGTACGAAAGCGTTACGTCACGCGAATCTTAAATGAATTGTAACGTATTGATTATTCGTTTGCAAGATAAAAGAAAAATAAGGGTGCAATATTTTTAAATAACCTAAATAACCGACAATTTTTTTTAACATTTCTAACTTTTTATATAGGTACACAAATTTCCGATACAAAAACAGGGGTTTAATAAGTTTAATCCAACGGAATATTAGCATTACATTCTATAATCTTAATTAATCTTAGGATAGGATAAAACTAAACCTAGAAGTGTGTAACCTGTGTAAGCAACACAGGATCCTGTGTGCGAAAATTACGGATGTCTTAATTTTTTCTGCATAAAAATTTAAAAATTTGAGCTGCAAAGTGAGGTTAATCACTTATTAAAAACATTAAAAAAAAATTGTACTATTCTATTCTATAATCTTCAGGCCCTAAACGCTCTTCTTAACCAGAATACAGACATGGATATGTTTGCAGATGACTGGAGAATAAATATGATTGTTATTTTTTTTTTTAATCGTGCTAATTAATTAAATAACTAAAATGCTAGATTATAGATTAATACAAACACACAGTGTTCTACCAGTGGAAACTAAATACATCATAAAAATTCAATAATTCAACTTCACAAGTATTCGTATAATCTACCAGGTAAAAGCTAGCAATGGCCATGAGAGTCAATCGTAATCAATCGCAATAAGCCAATAACTATTACCTTAAACTTCACGCAGTAACCTTGTAACTATTCGACACATCCAAAAGTTATAAAATAACTTTAAGTGAACGAGCCACACGCAAGGGGCTGACCATTAATCACGTGATATTGCTTATCATTTTTCAGGTTTTCTCACGATAAGACATCTAAGTCAAATCAAAACGTTATTTCCTTAGACGCAAAATTAATAAAACGATTTTTTTAAAACAAAATTTATTAGGGATATAACATTGTCTTGACAGTTCACTTTAATTTTTAATACTAAGTTGAGAAGCGTTTTATAATTTTGCAGTTTTTACTTATAGGTAAATTTGATTTACTTAATATAATAAAGTCAAAGTCAAAGTCAAAACGTTTATTTCCTTAGAAGCACATAGCCTACATGGACAGGTCAACTTAAAATTAATAAAACTAAATTGCTTAAATAACAAATATCAAGGAAATAACATTGTCTTTTGACTCAATGTTTTATACTGAGTTGAGAAGCGAATAGAACAACACAGCTTTATCAGTTATTACAATTTTGTAGTTATTACAATTTTGGAGTTCTTATTTACAGATAGAATAGACATTTTTATCTAGAAAAATCAACATTATAATTCATATTCATTCGTATTCGCAAACCTTTGTGAAGGTTGTAATTAAGTTGCCTGTTTGCGCCGGCCCTAAGAGATACGTATGTATGGCATCCTTCAGGGCAATTTAGCGCATTAGGCAAGGCCGATTCACACGCACGCAACCAAAACTATAGAATATGGCGAAGTTCAAACAACCTTGAGTAAAAAGCTTTATTTTATTGGTGATTTTACTCCACACGATACGATGAGTTATGATGAATTGCTAAAATGTCTGTTGAATGCGAAATCATTTATTTATTTACTGTTTAATGATTTATGTTTAAGATGTATCGTGATTTTTACAAAGTGTACGGCTTCTGTTTACGGTTACATTTAATCTAGCCAGAATAAAAACTGCACCACGGACAGGTCCCTTATTATTTGGTCCACACGCTCCATAGAAAATAATATATGTCTTTTACTTTTATCTAACGGTATATATAACACAAACTAAATCTGTTCTTTTTTGATTATATGGAACAATTCCAATCCAATGCCAATACTCTTTTTTTATTTAATAATACCTACTTATCCATCAATGAAATAATCAATTTTAAAAAAAATTAAATATAATATGTATATTGCAATATCAAATAACGTTCCGATCCAAGCAACAAACACTTAAAAACATCGTATCGTACACCATAAATCCCTCCAATAATTACATAACAAACTTTGTTCTCACGATCGGAACAGTTATTTTGCTTCTGTTCAAAAAACAATGGCGTATCGGTTTTGATAGGAAAATTAGAGAAAATTAGCGGTCCTGGCCGCTACCGACTGATGGTTAGCTAATGGTGCCCGCCGGGAATCGAACCCGCGCCCCGTCACGCCCGCGAGGTTCACATGGAGTTGGATTTTGAGGAATTTCTTTGGGTTTGTGGCAGATGGAATTGAGGACTGAGATTTTTATTTATATTCGCCTTTTGCAATCGGTGATTGATTTTTAAGACAGCTGTCAGGAGATTTGAGCTTTATGGTAATTTGCTCAGAACAAGGAACAAGAAACTTTTTTGAGATATTTTTAGGAGGCCTGACTGAAATATTATGGCCCAATAAAACAGATGTATTTGAAATATGTATTTATTTACTATTCATGGTAGGCATTCAAATTTTCATAATTTTTGCATCATGTACATCGAGCCGATACCTTCCAGCTTTCCTTGAGGCTATGTAATTTCTACTCAAATATACCACAGTCTGTTCTGTATGCTGATTCTCGCTACTCTTTGCCTCTGATATCTTAATTCAGTTCAGTTCCTCTTCATGGCTCTGCACTTTATATATATATATATATATATTCAGGTTATGAACAGACTTTGTAATTTACCAGAAGTTGACCTATTTTACACGTCTTTGGCGAAGTTCAAAGAGGCTGTAACTAGGGATATAAGATGTTCTTTGTAAAAGTTATAATTACCTGTGTATTTAATTGTAATTTAATTTAAAATTTTTGGTCATCGTATTAATTTTTCTAATGTTTGTCTGTATAAGTATATTTTATCTGTGTTTGGAATTTATATCTGTGTAATGATAATATCTAAAATTATAATTAAGTTAATTACATTGTCGTTCTTGGTATGTGCATCTTACTGTTAAGACCATGTAATTATGTTAATAAATAAATATTTATTTCTCAGCAACGGGTTCGTGGGTTAGGCCCCCTATTTTCAATTCAGTTATAACAGTCGATTTCGTCAGAATAAAAGTGATTTTTACCAGATAAAGTCGACCAAAAGGTGTTTTAGAACTAATAAGTAATTAAATTTCACTGTAATATTTCCCGTTTATGATTATTATGATTAAAATGTGTTACAGGTGTAATTATGTAGAAAACTAACACATAATAAACATTATTTTTAAGTGGTTGCTATTAGTTGTTGTTAGCAGTTTATTTTTTCAACATGTTTGACGAATGACAGACGCGTCGCCTAATTTTTACCAACTGTCAAATTGTTGCAATAGTACACAGTCCTTTGAAAGCTTACGTTTTTTCAGAGGATGTAATTTTCTGTTTTTTCATGTAGTAAATGGGGTTAGTATAAGGGCTTATTTCACTAAATGCGAGCTACCTAACCAATTGTTAGTTATAATAAATACGTGTCAATGTTTGGTTTATAAGGTAAAAAGCTGTATATTTTAATCATTGTTTAATTTTACTCGGAGATGGTAAAACAGGCGCTCATTCAATTTCAAGAGTCTCCACCACAGACATGCACTTATGACCTCTGAGAAAATGTAAATGTATGATTTCAATGGAGATTTACTTCGCAATATTTATTATTATTACGAGGAAAATCGCCATATTTTCAAACATATGCAAAATTAAAAAAATATTGGTTACGTATAAGAAGCCCGGAGATAAAATAACAAATAAACAAACATATTTTCGCATTTGCATCATAAGTTGGAATTATTGTAATTGCTTATAATCGCGATTCTATTAATAACCACTGAGATCATTACGCTGATATTATATATGCGGATTAATAGCGACCATTATCTCAGAAAAGTACTGAGTAGGTATAGGTAGATAGAGGTAGGTATGATATGAGTTCCAACTTAATATCTGTCGACGTTCCTGAATGAGCAGTTTTGGCCGCAAGGGGTCAAGTTTCGACGGTCGCCTACACTGCAAGGCGACACCGCCGTAACAGATGATCCACGATACGGACATTTTATATAAAATTTATATTTTTATGTATATCAGTCTGTAAGGTATATGTTTATATGGGCCTGAGATGCCAGAAATAAATGGTTATTATTATTATATATCTACCTACTCAATTGCTCATAAATGCTTCTGTCCGGCACTACACCCGTACCAAATTTAGTAATTATAGGGCTTTGCTTGCAATAATTTATTTTCCCCCAAAAAATAGTATTTCTCCTCGATAAAAAGTAGCATTTGTGTTATTTTGCTATATTATTGTGAAGTTTCATGAAAATCTTCCCTCATCATCATCAGGAACATCCTCACTCACTCAAACTCAAAAAAAATGTGTTTATAATATTCGTAGGACTCACTCACTACATTTGTATAATGTACAAAACTATCAAATTACATTAATGTTCCAAGCTATAATGTTCAAAAATCAAATCTATATCGGAAGAATTTGTAAAAAAAAAATTACTACCATATTAACTTATTTCTCAAAATAAACAGTACCAGTTACTAGTTAGGTTAGAGTTTCATTATTTCCTATAAATTGTCTCAGCATCGTAATCGAAAAAAATCTATAACGAATAATGATAAAAATGAAATAGAACAGGTTATAAATTTGTCTTATAAATATTGTTTTCTTAAACATTTAAAACAGTTTAGCCAGTAATTTATGAACATAAAACAACACGTTACCCCAAGAACTAATAAATATAGATTTGTAATTTAATAGTCGTAGATAAGTATGTTAATAATCCTTGTATGTTTTATGACATAAATATTAAATTTATATATCTAAGTGTAAAATATCTAATAAATTCTGTTAACGATATGTTTATAAATGCATATTTATAAAAGCATTAATATCAGAGAAGTGTTTAAAATAAAATTTACATAGAGAGTCAATCATTAAACTTGTCAATTTGTCGATAATGTTGTATTCTAAAACCATTATATAGATTTATTGGGAAATTATTTTAAACTTATTTGAACAGTTTTTTATAATCAATAATAAAATATCAAATCGATAATATTTATTATCTTTAAAGTACGTTAAATGACTATGAATCATTATATTTACTGTTATATTTATCATTTATTGGTTTGGTGAAGAAGAGGGATTGATGATTGAGAAATGATTAATGATGAAATTAGAACTTTAAAAAAACTGATTATAAGAATAACTTAATAACCCCTATTTACTGTCCCACGGCTTGTACACAAAGTCTCTCTTAACGAGAGATTTTAGGCCTTAGTTCTCCACGCTGGCCTAATGCGGGTTGGTGAATGTCAATTACCTTCAAACTCTTCATAGTTCACAGAACATATCGGTTTCCTCACGATGTCTGCCTTTTCCAATAACATTCGTGTTAAATCTCTGACTTTCATAATTTACATCAAGTCACAATCACGAGTTTCAAAAGAAATTACATGAAGAATATGAAAAGTAATTGAGATGGAGACACTTCAACTGTTTATATACTTTTTTATTGCTATCTCCTGAATTCTTCTCAAGTTTTTTTAATTGTTAATATTATAGAATTTCATTGAATAAGAAATTTACATGATTTTAATCCCTAAAATTATACCTAAACACCCTTGTCCCCTTATCACATTTAATAATATATTTTCTGTCACAAAAACACAATTAGAATCCATATTTAAACAATCAAAACATTTCGATTACCATAGACAAAGTTTAAAAAAGTAAAAATCTTTAAAATTACCACCTTACGAGTAACAATCGACTACCTTGATCATGATAGCTTTATGGCTCATAACAATGACTCATAAACTCTCAACTTGAATCCATAACCGTGCAAAAAGAATTGACACAAATTACCCAGATCTTACCCCAGTGTTACCCTAAACTGGCGAATTACCCACACGCACTCCCCCGTTGGAATTTTCTCAACAATTTTTGCATACCTTTCGTGGGAATCTCAAAGTACCTTACAGGTTTGCATAAAATGGGTAATTAGAATAATTGGAGTAAGTTGGTTCTTTGAAGTGCTTACGTAATGACCTATTTGAGCTTTATGGTTTTATAGGGTAGGTCCATTATTCGACTTTTGAAAGCTTTTGAATATCCATGGGTTTCAGTTAAAGAAATGTCCTCTATTAGATTATTTTATTAAATTACGTTTAATTTTATGATCATACATAAATTTATTTGGAAACAATCAAACCACACACTGCAAATAAAAATATATATTTCCAGCACTTCTGTGTCGAAATCGTAACTGTCACTTTAGTAGAACACACACAATAACAATAGATAAAAAACTATTCTTCTAAGATATATTTAGTACTAGCTGAGACCTGCGGTGTTATCCGCGTTTAAATGAATTTTCCCGTGGAATTACATATTCTCCCGCGATAAAAAATAGCCTATGTTACTTTTAATACCTCCAAGAATATGTGTACAATGTTTTATGATGATCGGTTGAGTAGTTTTTGCGTGAAAGCGTAACAAACAAACTTATTTATATATTAATTGTAGGGATAGAAATTTCATTTTAATAAATTTCCTAGTACAAATCCTAAGCAATATTATTGTAATTTAAATTGATATATAGGCTGCGTCTTTAATGGAATATAGTGTAACCTTATCTTTATTTAAAATTACCTATAAAACCTGCAATAAATGTATATCCATGGCCTTTTAATAAATGTATTATAATAACGCTTTTAATGGTTTAATAGTACAATTCATGCGTTTAGTTCCACGTGAGAACCACTATAACTATTTACAATAGATAAGATAAAATTATTGTTTTTTTATCTTCAGAGAAATTGGGAATCTAGAATAGTTTTAAGTAATTTTGAACTTGTACAGCTAAATTAATAAAAGTTTAACTTCGTAATATAAACTATTTTCTTGACATCAGTAAAAAATGATGCAATAAAACCTATTCTTAGATACTTACTAAGTTTATTTATTTTGATGTATATCAAACTACCTCTTGCGCCGCAAGCGGCCCGTTGCCCACCGCGCCACTGAAGCAGTCATATGAAATTTCAGTGAAAATTGAATTGCCGAATTTCAAAATTTTACAGCAAAGTCAGTGGACTTAGCTAAGTAAAGAATTAGTTAGGTTCAATTAAATATGGTATAACCATAGCCAAAATATTTCAATTCAATGTTCACTGAAATTTCATATGACTGCTTCAGTGGCGCGGTGAGCGACGGGCCGCTTGCGGCGCAAGAGGTAGCGAGTTCGAGTCCCACCGCTCGAGTACAGATACAGGTACCACGGGGCTAGATATTATTGTGTGGATTGTCCGGAAATATTTATTATTATAAGTTTTTAAAGACTTACTGTTGGTCTTTAAATGCATAGATAAATATAAATAATCCCTATTGAATAATTACGGGTTGGCCTTGGGCTGTCAATAACAGAATTTGACTACTTTTGATTTTCTAAAAGTGAACACACCTCGATAGTCACAATGAACAATACAATATAATAACATATAAAAAACCAAAAACCCATATAACTACCTATTTACTAACAATAAAATAACTATGAGCTAGTCGCTGCCTGACTGAGTTGACTATTGAAGTAAAGAGATCCAAGCCATCATTGCTGGCTTGGATCTATTGACTTATGGATCAGGATGCCTGATTAGCTTATTGAAAACGTCACTAGTTCGCCACATAAATGAATTTTGCCTATAGTTCTTACCGACAACAGATCTCCTGAGATAAATGAGATAATGGATATTCTCATGGAGATTAATGTTGTAATCCCATGCATTTGACAGATTTTCACAACTAACATTTTATCTTTATCTGTCAAATGCATGGGATTATAACATGTTGTAATCTCTAACAGTCGTAAGTGGCAACTCGTGGTAGTTCTAATGAACATTGCGAATCAGGCACCCTGTATCATTACAGGCAATGTCGTGAATCAAACGTTCCAATTTCTACAAACATTTTATTGCAGCAAAACAAACGCATCATTCGTGATGGAGCGCATCAAGGTATCATTACTGTTGGAGAGTGATGGAATGTGAGACGCGACTTAAAGACGCGAAAGTGAAAGTTTAAGGCAATTTAATGGAATATAATACTCGTACTACAGTTCTTATAAGTTAGAGGAGTAGCAAAATAATTGAAACAAAATTAATAGAAATTACAAAAAAATATAATTTTTACCATAATACCTACAAATAAACTCTGTTAGTACAAGACTGTATAAAAATTGTTAGTTTTCTGAAAATAAATTTTGTATTCGTTGTTATAATTTCTAGACCTCCACGAACATTTCAAGACTATGATAAGATAAATCCGTTCAGCCGTTCTCGAGTTTTAATCAGACTAACGAACAACAATTCATTTTTATTTATATAGATAATACTCGTACTACAGTTCTTATAAAATAGAGGAGTAGCAAAATAGTTGAAACAAAATTAATAGAGATTACAAAAAAAAATATTTTTTACCATAATACCTACAAATAAACTCTGTTAGTACAAGACTGTATAAAAATTGTTAGTTTTCTGGAAATAAATTTTGTATTCGTTGTTATAATTTCTAGTTCTAAAATGTAAAAAACTAAGCAGAAGTATCACTAGAATCTATACTAGGGGAAAATAATATCAGTTCTTCGATCAATCATTTACATTCACCATCTTTACAACTCAAATTGTATTTTTATGTCATCAAAAAAAGTTATTAATTAAGCTGATTTGTAAGAGAAGCGCATTGAAATTTCTTGGATGGAGAATAATATGTCCAAAATATTTTTTTTACCTTTTATTTTTAAATTACTTTATGCAACAGGCAAGGTTAAATCAAACATAACCGTTTTAATATAAAAAGGAAATAACTTTTCATTTTAACGTAAACCATTTTCATACCTTCGTTTTTTTCATAACTTGAGGTATATAAAAAGGAAATAAGTGTACAATTTAATGGAAATTATCTCTTCGATTTTTTTTCTAATACTAATTACGACTTATGGAGACCTAAAATCGCCTCCTTAATTTTGTAGACAGTGCAAGGCGGCGGCAACACTTAGCACCCCATTATCCACATCGCAATAGTTTGTTCGTTTACAATTGTACTGTAATTAGAAATAATTACTGCGGTATGCCGGTGTGCCTACAAGATCGACACTGAGTATTGACTTGGAAATTTCAATATCTGACTTTACTCAATAATTGCCATCTACACCTACACTTGCTGAAACAACTTGTGACGACAACGAAGGTCCAGCTCCGCTGCGTCAGGGAGTTGGTCTGGTTAGGGCATTGTTACTCCTAGAGGTAAGATTTCAGTGCAGAGTCCCCCCTTAAGATTTAGAATTTTTATTGATATTTGATCGTTGTTGTGCGACGTTCTTATGACACCGAAGTACCTGCTCCGCTGCGTCAGGGAGTTGGTCTGGTTAGGGCCTGCTCAGACAGAGGGATAATGCACAAAACACACCTAGGCGAGATGTCAGTACAGACCTCAGTTCCCCCCTTTATTTATTTATTTATTTATACTTTGTGCACAAAAGACAATGAACAGTAAGGAGGACTTAATGCTAGAAGCATTCTCTACCAGTCATCTTGGGCGTGCAAGAAAATAAATTAGGCACTATAATATAAAACTTATTAAAATATATATAGATTAAGAATTAGAATTGACTCAACAATTTTTAAGGTATTGAGAATTATCTTGTCAATGTAAAGTTTATTTGAGTTGCGCTTGAATGGAAAATTAGTAACGACATTTTATAATAAGTATTTTTATAGATACCCTATTTTCTTAAAAAGCATAAAACGTTTAAAAATGACCCAAATCATATTTTTTATTTTTTTGTTAATGAATTCAAATTATTTACTATTTTTAAAGTAACATGCAAACATCCGATTTTGAGTACAGTACCAAAAGTTGAGTTTTTGAAAATCAGAAATATTTTCACATAAATTATTATAAGATTTAAAACTATATAACGAACTGAAATGTAAAACAACATTTCTGCAGATACTTAATGCTTTCACTGGTAGCGCAGGTGATAGTTTTGACGCGATTAAATTACGTTTTGCAAAATATCACATCCATAAATCTGTTTACTAACAGACAACTGGTTGCGCGTTAATCACTCATTTCAAAGTACTTGTAGAAGGTAATAAGAAACTTTGTAATTTCAAGAGTCTATAGACTATATTCGTAGACTCTTAAAAGATTGGAACCGTTAGTTAGATTTAAAATTTATAAGTAAGGCTGTAAGGTATTTATTCATAATGCCTTTTTAAGGTATATCTGTGTGGTTTGAGTTTAACCTTGATGTAACACTGTTTCTATATACCACTAGAGGTAAAGTCCTAAGAAATTTGGGCTATTTAGAGCTTTTATACATGTATTATTTTATAAATACTTTTATCAAAACCTTCCACTGATTATGTTGTTAAGCATAACCCCTTTATCCTCCTCCTCAATAGAGGTATTTCGTTCTCACTGCTGGGACAAAAGGACGTCCCACGATTAAAATGTATTATAACTATGTTGGAATTGATAAAGCATAGAACCGTATTTTAGTCAACTATAAATTAACTTTCTATATACAAGATAAGTGCTTAATCATAAAGTTCATAAAAAGTTTGGAAACCCGAAAAGTTAAATAAAAACAATAACATTGTCTATAATACTCTATAGTCTATATCCTATTGTAAAGTTAATGATGAAATCACCTCTACTTATGCTATGACCTTTCGTACTAAACATATTTTTTATAAAACAATTGAAAGTGAGACTTATTTAAGGTCACGGCTGGTGTATTGAACAAAAATAATATAGATTGTATTTTTAGGTACGTAAACTAAACATAGGTACCTATAATGTAATTGCAATAATTTTTTACCTAAAAAATTTATTAAAAATGGTTTCCATCATTTTAGCATACCAACTAGTCCGCCATTTCGAAAAAAATAACGTCTCTATCAGAAACGCTTTTTGTTTGTATCCATTTACTCTATTTATTGGCACGAGTTTCATCACTGGCCGCAAAATCACGTTTTTTTTTAAATGCTAGTAGGTTTGCCAGGCGCGATACAAAAATGTCGGAAGAGAGCTAGCTCTCTCATCAATTTGGCCTTCCGTTTTAACTCAGCAAGCGGTAACTTCAAGCAAGCTACAAAATATCTCTACTAATTATAACTTAATAATTATTTTAAGCAAAATAATTATTTACAAAATCCTCTTGAATGAATCTACAAAATAGCTTGAATGAAGAATTTACATGGGTAATCGTTATAGCAGAGCAAGTTCGACCAAATTATTTTCATGTTTTCAAAGAACACATAAAATATTTTTACTTCTCAAAATCAGGTTTATAGAACGTTATTTAAATAAATCTTAATAAGGGCTAAATCTGAATAACAACAGTTCAATACTTTTCAACCTTGTTAAATAAATAGGCTTAGGTGTATGTTTTAGCCAATTCAGTTATATTATAAATAAATAAATAAATATTTCCAGACAATACACACAATTAAGATTAATATTAGCCAGAAGTAGCAGTTTTTATGTTTATACTAGCGCAAGATCGTTTGTTAAATAAAGTTATATAAGATTTTATTCACCATTTTTCGATGCTATACAGTAGGTAGGTACTTAAATTGGTCTTCCTGTTTCACTTTCGATTGCAATCACCGAGAAAGCATAAGTTTACGTATACATTACTCATTTTACCTTGAAGATAGAGTAGATAGAATTACACATAATATTATCATTATTTACAATTACAAACGCTTAACCAATAAATCAATACAATGACAGCTGCTGAGTTCCTGTTCGTAGAATAAAATTTATCATAATATTCTCCAAGTATCTACACTACACGATCATATAACATTTTCTGTAAGTTGTATTTTATTTGCGTTTAATTTGAGATTTGTTAACATAGGTTACGAATTACATTGAATAATTCCAAGTGGAAGTAATTTTGTTTGATTTTGAGCAAGTGGGTGATCAAAATCAACGGAGGAGGAGGTTTGGAGGTTTAGTCTGTTCACGTCCGTAAGTGGTAACCCTCTGAATCCTTACACGTGACCTCCGGGTGGTGCTTAGAACAGTAACTGGTGGTAGGCTTCGGCCGCGGCTTGTCACCACCCTCCGGGCTGGGCCAGTGCGTGAAGCCATTTTTTCGTGTTTCGTAATGTGGTCCGGAGAAGCCATCTACCTTCTAGGCCTTCATGCCCAATCTTATACCACATCGTCACTTTACATCAGGTGAGATTGTGGTCAAATGAAGGCTTATTCAGTATAAAATAAACGTTAAAAATAACGTTTCATAACGTATTTTAGCATGACGTCCTAGATCAAATTAGTTATATCTAAATATCAGTACTAAATGAAGTTTAAATAAGTCAAATGTAAATGATCATAATAACACCGAGGTTTGAAATAAATGTAATTACTTACTTATGCCCCGTTGTTTGTTCCTTTACTTCTAATAAACTACAACATTAGTCAGTAACTTTTGGCTTAATTTATAGAATAATTAATATTGGGACTCTATTTCATCAGTCTGTTTTGTTGTTGTCTTAAACTAATTATACCTAATTAAATTATTAATTTTGACAATTGGCTTCGTGAGTAAAAATCGGCCATCATAACATATTTCAACAATTTGAATCGGCAATATAATAAAATCGTTAACGCGTGAATCGATTATCTGACCTTAGTAGCGCTAATTGTTTTGGTAACGTACAATATGCTTAATTAGATATTGTAAAAAAGTTATTTGTAAGATGTCTTAACTTTTGTTAGAACTTCTGTTTATTTTTTATTACGTATAAATATTGCTATAGTACTATGTTTTTGAGAGTTACGTCACTATTAATATAATTGTCCTTAACATTACAACCATAAGTCTGTCGCGCGTGATACGGCAATCATGCGTGAATGTAAAGGATGTGAATGGGATCGAACAATACTGCACACGCTCCAAAACAAACACGAGAGCAAACGAACGAGGAAGCGTAAAAAACCTTACTAAAGCAATCGCGTGCGAATGAGCGTGCAGACTTTCTTGCGCGCAATCTTGCTATCCATAGAACGCGCGATGTGTTTGTGTGTGTAAGGGCACCCATTCAGTAGATACTGAGATAAATTGCTTTATTGATGGGGAATTGTCAATACTTGGCACGATTTGAAGACAATTTGGCAAGCGTACGGTAGTATAAATGAAATGAAATTTGTTTATTGCTTGAATTATGGTATACATAGGTGTTAGGTTATTAGACAGTTCTACATACTTCGTCAATTCATATTTGACATGCCATGTCAATTACGATTAAAGAAAAAAAATGAGAAAAAATACAATATCAATATTAAGCTAGTTAATCCCAATTTAATATTATGACTAATGTCTAGTATTTTAATGATCGTGTACATTGTAATAGGATTTGTCGATAGTCCATTTCTTAATTGCAATGTCAATAATTATGATTAAAGAAAAAAAAAAAAAATAATACAATATCAATATGAAGGTAGTTAATTCCAATTTAATATGATGTCTAATGTCTAGTATTTAAATGATCGTTTACATTGTAATATGATGTGTCGATAAGCCATTTTCAATTTTGGGTACAAATGAAGTAGTTTGTTCTGGTCTAAGAAGAAACTGTATATACATAATATATATGTATATTTTTAATAGAATTACTTTGGTTTGATTTTGGTATTGCCATGGTAGGATTACTCTAGCGCTTATAGTTAGAACTTCTGGGTTTGTGTTAACCTTCGCGACCAAAGCGACTGCGAAGGGAGCGACTGGAGTGTCTACCGCGTGGCGGACGCTACCGATACTTCACTATGGCTCTTCACACACCACAAAGATAGATTTATTTCAGACAAAAATGTCCCGCTTTTCAGACGCTACAGCGTCACGTTCGTTGAACTATTATTCTAAATTTGTGTTGAAGAAATAAGAAATCACGAATCACGTAACTTTTTATCCCATTTATCTTTCCCTTTTACTTTTTATACGGTAATCGTGTTATTTTATTTGCACAAATGTTTAAATTGTAATATGGATTTAGGTATTCAAACTAATTATCCTTCAGCTTCTGCGAAAGTCAAATAAATTTATCTACTAAAGCTATTTATTCACAGTAAACGGTAACATAAAAACTAAAACAATATCTATGGTAATTTTAGTATCATTTCATAAATCCCAAGGCCCGGTGAAATATAGACGTAGTAGTACATGTTTATTAAAATAATATTCAATTGTAAAACATTATGTGTAATAATAGTGAACAGTCGAAGCCATAAATCTCTCATGCGTACGGTGCGAGTACGGGAGTAAAGCTTGTGTACTACTGAGAGATATTTTGTACTATAAACTAGCTATAACTAAATCATCTTCATTATCACCCTATTAACGTTCCCACTGCTGGGACCCAGGGACTTATCTCTTAAAGAGAGATTAAGCCTTAAAGTCACCACGGCCAAGTTCCGGTTGGTAAATGTCACAAGTCCTTCTAAGTTCTCGGAAAATGCCGGTTTCCTTACGATGTTTGCTTTCGTCGTTGAAGCACGTTTTTAAATAGCACATACATTTTTCAACCTTCGGAATTTAATAACAATATTTTATTGAGGGATAATAGCAGACGTAGGCCTCTGCTATTATCACGCACTGTTAAATTACTCAACGGATTTGAATAAAAATTTCTGAAATACATAAAGTGATACAAGTAGAAAGTTTATTTACCTACTTAAATTCTACCCGTTCACATTCTCGATGGGTTGCTACTTACATATAATATTTTATAAGTATAAGGTCGACACATAGTTTGCAAAAAAAAATATTTTTTTATCTTTTAAGTGCAAAAATGCCGTTAGGACTGTCACCCATCCAAGTACTGGCTTAACTTGATAAAAATGACGTTGGTTGTGTGGGAACACCCTTACACATTTATTTATTCATCTATCACGGTCCTTGAGTTACAGCGGGGTGATGGAAAGACAGACGACGTAGTCTCAGTCGGTTCCGTTTTACCTTTTGGGTACGGAACCCATAAAACGAGAGCTACCATAAATTATCGCTATCACTGGTCAAAGCCTTAAATGTACCAGTCAAGCCTGTGAAGGACCTTGACCTACCGACATACATGTGTTCCTATAGTTAATATACATATACAGAAATATTACACGCCTATAGTAAAGTAATCATAGCATTACAGTCGCGTATGGAAAGATACTGAGCTTTAAGCTCGAGAATTTGCATATCTTTCGAGTTTATTTTGCGTAGGTATAGAGAAATAATAATATTGGGAGTTAAGTTGAAAATTTCGAAATGCCACTAAGTAATGGCAAGTAATTCATGTAATATGCAACAAGATTAGTAAGTACTTTTGAACTAACTTGAAAATTGATTAGGTATACGTTTAATTCAACGTGTTTTGACAACTTAGTCCTAACTGTCGGTCAAAAAATAACCAACAGATAAGTCGCACGGGACTAGAAATTTATTATTAAGAGACATCTCATCTTGTCGTTAAAATCTTAGTCTAGATATATCGGTGCTAAGATGAATTTAGCACTTGGATTCGTTGTTTAGCTGCGGATCGGTAAGCGCAGTATCGGATGACCACCAACAAGATGGATGGATGGCTTGGTCAAAGGTGATGCCTCATTAATAGTCATTAATAGTCATTTATTGATAATATTATTAATCGTGACAATTACATTTTGTTTACACTGGTTTTTTAGTACTAATAATGTCAAAACAAATAAATCATCAAATAAACAGTGGATGCAATTATCGGAATAATTAGTCATCTTTGAGGGAGACCTCTGTCCAGCAGAAGCGTTTAATAGCTGAAATGATGATGATAGAGAGCCCTTCATCATCATCTCTACTCTATTTGACCTACTTAAATAATACGTATCATCATTACAAAGGAAATAATTACCTACTCACCTAATTTCTAAAATCACTTGCGTCATATTCATTGATTTTCATCAAACAACTTACGTTCACGGCCGGAGACTCAATAAATCATCTAATGTCAATCACAAAATGAGCTGTCAGTATTGACAAATAAAAAAATGTTGCAAGATTATGAATGAAGTGTGTTTTCTTTGTATGAAACTATCAATTAATTAGGTGGCTCGATGGAGCCATCAATTCTCATTATTCAGAAATGTATTGCAGATGTAAAAGCTACGAATATACCTAGAAATATGTAATTAGTGTGCAATCGACAAATTACTATTAATTTTTAGGTTACTTCTGAAATGATTTTCAATTTTGTTTCGGCAACATAACTTATTGAAATACAGCACGCGACACCGCCGCCGCGCCGCCAACGCGCCGTCAAAGCCTTATTATACCGGTTCACTATGCTAGCAATTAATACATTGCTAAGTTAACTCAGCGACGCACAGTGGACGTACAAGCTACACGTCGGAAAGTTATTACATAATTAAGCTATTTTCACTACTCATAGTGATTAACAGGCAACTTGGGCCCTTTATAAATACCATTACTGATGACATATCCTTATTCTGTTATAATTATGAAGATAGAAATTTACATAAGAGTTAGGTAACATGAAAAAATATTGTACCTATTTCAAATTTATGCGTCAATGTGCTGTGATCGATTTTTTATAGTTTTGTAGCAAATTTCTTAAGTTACGGTTATGAACTAACCGAGGTTATTAGTTGAAAATATCAACTTAGATGAGTTATTGTCCAAAACAAATAGTAGTAAGTGACAATTTATCTATAATAGGGTTGTCTACAATTGACTAAAATAAAATAATAAGTCCTATAATAATTAAATAAAATTGCCCATTTTTTTGTCGCAAACGAAAGATCAAAATGATACAGTGCATTGAAAAAGTAGTGAAAAAAAGGTGTCGAGTATGAGAGGCTTCGGCCGCGGCTTGTCACCACCCTCCGGGCTGGGCCAGTACGTGAAGCGATTTTTTCGTGTTTCGTAATGTGGTCCAGAGAAGCCATCTACCTTCTAGGTCTTCATGCTCCATCTTAGACCACATCATCACTTTACATCAGGTGCGATTGTGGTCAAACAAATGCTTATCGATCATAAAAAATAAGAGTATTTTGGGATGGGCTCAACAAAAAACCAATTTTTTACGTATTCATCATGGAAAGTAAGAGTCACTATTGAAATACTATCTAGAAATTGAACTCTAATTAATTTTTATTTAATATTTTAATCCAAGTTTCAAGTTTCTTTATTTATAATAAAGGTGACCTGACTTAAGGTTACAATTATATACATGATCTATTTTATAGAGTATTGAACTAAATCTATTAAAAATATTTTTAACTGTTTCTATTTTCGCACAGCTTTCTTAACAAGCACCGAAAGGGCCTAGGCAATGTTCAAATCGATATATTCGATTGGCCACATAAATACAGGTCACTCGCTTTATAAATCACATTGGAAATCGATTTGGACAAGTGGCTATTAATTAAGTTGTTAGATTGGGAATAAGATAGGGTTACCGTTGGGCGGTAGATTTTATGTACAAGGGCTTAGCTTAAGGGTGTATGGGCACTATACTGCTACAACATATCCAATATTTTTTTTTTTTTTTGTTACTAAATATAATTATTATTTAATGTTTTCAGATGTCATCCCACTGCTCCTCAGGCCTCCTTATTCTCATAAACAGATATTAAAATGAAATAAACAAAATATCATAGATATATTTATGGGTTGTTTCATGAAAAGTCTAGGCAATGATGAGCAATGTTTTTTCGTTAAATCTGTTTTTATTTTTTCAACCCAGAATAATATTTTAGTAACTTTTAGTAACAGTAATAATTTTCTGTCTGTCAGCACTATCGATGATAAAGTTATTAGATACCTATTACTATCAGTGAAATGTTGTATTCATGTTTTTTTTTCTATAAGAGAATAGGCTGGCCCGTTGAAAACCTCATTTTACAGATGTTATATCGATATTTATATAAAAGCAAAAATAAAAATGTATTTAACTACAATTTTATCTTATTAAATGTACGCACCGCTACAGTGGACGTTCACCTTAACTCATCTTCACTTGAAACTACCAATAATCCAAAAGGTGTTAAGAGGTGAAACGGCGCGCCGTATGGTAATCTCTCATTTCTAATTGCTGGTTAGATGCTGTACCAGATTCATATTCGGGGAAATTAATGAAATGATGTATGCTATGTGAAACTGGCAACAGCTGTGTCTTAATTAAGTTTTGTTTACGTTTGATTAAGGCGTTATCTCGCTATGTTACATGACATGTGCATCTTTAGTATAATGAAATTTTATACGCGTATTCAGTAGGACTGAGAATCGGCTAACTATATATTTTTCATTTTGCAAAACAACGTTTTCTGGGGTCAGCTAGTTATATATATAATACACTAATGATACTATAGTAAAAATTTCCGTATAATTAATTGTGGTTTGTCGATTGCACCCATAGAAGTAAAATATACAAGAATCACACATTCTAATCGGAGATGTGAAGAAACATTTACGCAAATCCATTATATTGAAATATAACTTTCTGAACAAAAATTAAAAAAAAAAAAGTTTTGGAACAATTTAAATTGCTGAATATTTTTGTGAAAAGTATTTTACATGATTTATTGCTTTTGCACTAATCGTTTATATCCACTATGTACAACATAAATATACGCAAAATTCACCCTAAAAACAAAACTAATTACCTTTGCAAGAAAAACTATGACACATTCAGTAACTTAATTATTGTCTATATGAACTTATTGGAACTTCACGTTCCTCCCTTCTTGTTTCTTTTTGTGTATAAATCATATCGTATCATTATTAATTATTTTGACCAGGAGTACGATAGAGTCGAATGGAATGCATCACAAATTGATAAACATGAATAAAAATTATCTCGAGTCGAAACCATGGAAACCGGAGAAATCTTATTCAACAAATGAATGAAATGTACTAATTTTCCTATCAAACTTAACGGATCTAAACATTTTCGGAACTTATTATTTCCAAGCAAACAAAATAGTGGAATAAATAAATTGATTTTAACACCAACGCGCTGGTGGTTAGCGAAATTGAGATGTTCGTTACCGTAATGTATGTATCGGCGCATCTGACCACCGCGTCAGCCGTCTTAAGGCTTAAGGGGTGCTGCATAATGTGAAGGCTGCGTCTATTAAGGCGATCTACTAGCTGAGTTCTGTTCTCCACCTGGTGGTTAAGATATAAATATAGATAGAAATTTTGTTTTGCATACATCAATCAACATAAATAGAAAAATATTAGTAGTAAGGTAACATTTAAGCCTAGCATGCAAGTAATTTCTAACTGAAAACCTTCGTATGACCTTTGTAGATTTATGTACCTACAACAAATTTGATACAAAAACAGCATAAAATATACAAATACAAACCTTTTGCTATCACGCTGCCCAATTTCATGAGCTGTCGGTTAAGTGTAGACTATGTTATATTCCAGTGAATATTTTCAATTTCAGTGAAATAAGTC
Source organism: Gymnoscelis rufifasciata (assembly GCA_929108375.1). Lineage (NCBI taxonomy): Eukaryota > Metazoa > Arthropoda > Insecta > Lepidoptera > Geometridae > Gymnoscelis > Gymnoscelis rufifasciata. The sequence continues at coordinate 8,663,056 of OV815321.1, read as the reverse complement.
TCTGTCAGACTATTTTGCCATCAATAGTTTTTCGGCGATGTTTAAATACCGCAGCTTAAGGCTTAAGGGGAAGCACTGCATAATGAGAAACTTCTACGTTTATTAAGGATCCACCAGTGAGTTTGTTTATTTTTGAATAAATAAATTATGTTGATATAGTTCCTATACATTTATATCCATTAAAATAAAAGGAAAACCAATATACATCTTATGTTATTCCATTCAGACTATTCAGTGTAAAGATATTATAGATTATATATGTCGGAACAGGAGGCCTCTCTGGGTCAGGCGTCGTAGGTTTTTAGGGCAATGAGCTAAATCACAACACCAGGTATAACAGGTTTCAATTTAATTTTCTTGCTACACAAATTAACACGAAATAATATCACTGATAGATAAACTAGACTACCCTGATCAATTCTAGATTTGATTATAATCGAAATCAAATAGGATTACACCGAATTTTAGTGATTCGCCGTGGACTTGGTGCGCAAGCGACCATTCCGTTCTGACAAGTTTTAACAAGTGCCAAAACCAACATGGCCGCCCCGCCACCACAGATACGGAGCTTCACTAGAGCAAACCCGATATCGGTCTCGCTCTCATTCGGTCATCCGGCGCCACTGGCGCGCGCCGTCACGGCCATACTGACTATCGACCGTCCTCGGGCGCATTTCAGCAATTGGTCTTGAAACAAGACAACAACCATGGCCTAGATATCCGCTCGTCCAGCCTGACAAGCCTAAAGGTTCCTAGATCTCATCTCATTTAATGTTTCGACTATTACTCGTGACTGAATGAGTGTGTCCTTTCGACCAGCAATAACTTAATGAAAAGCGGAGCATGGACCGGACGACACTATTCTTTCAACAGCTCAATGCACACAGAATTATGTGGACCGGACGAGTGTGTCCCTTCGACCAGCGATAACTTAGTTAAAAGTATTGCATGGACCGGACGACACTGTCCCTTCGACCACCCATCGTGTGGACCGGACGAGTGTGTCCCTTCGACCAGCCATAACTTAGTTAAAAGTATGGCATGGACCGGACGGCACTGTCCCTTCGACCACCCACGAGAATGAAGACGTGCATCCCTTCAACCAAATACTCTTTGGCCCGGACGACACTCTCCATCAACCATTTCACTCAACAAGTTTGGACCGGACGAGTGCATCGTTGACCAGACTCTGGTAACAACAGCACTGTCCTTTCGACCAACTTCACAATCATCACACACAAAGTATAGGTATTACACAAATCAAAATGATCATACCTAAGACTGCGGACCATCTTATTCAGTATATAGTAAATTCGACTTCACACTGTACTTCAATCTGCTCAGGATCAGAGTATACACTATCAGTATCCGAACCCGCCGTTAGTGTATCAGAGCGGCTTACAGAAATGGTATCAGAGCACGCGCAGTTTCTAGATAATCTATCATAACTACTGTCTACTCGAAGGCTATCACTACCATCTACATCTATCGGCGCCGTCACGGTCTCCCCTTCACTCATTAGACTAGTTGAAACTTCCAGTAAACCTTCGTGCCCAGCAGGCACTGTGCGCAAGCCCTCACGTGCGTATTTGTAGGAGCGCGAAGAATTATTTAAGCCCTTTAGCTACTAGCTGTCGTTTTCAAGAACAGCTGTTATAATAAACGGCCCCTTAAATTTTCTATCCAGTTAAGTTTAACTATGCTCGCTATTTTTAATAAACACGAAATCCCCTTCAGAAAACGGACTCACGATTGAACGTCTGCGATTAAAGCGTTATATTTCAGATGCTGCAGCCCGTTTAATATTATTTAAGGCGTCCTCCCTAATAACATCGAGTTCTAATCGAGCTGGTAAGTTTTGTGATACAGGGTCCAAGCCAGATATGCCTAATGATTGAGCTCGAATCCTAAACATCAATTCCGTGGGTGTGTATTTAGTAACAGCTGACCCGGTGCCGCTAATTGCAAGCTGAACATTGCCTAATTCGTCACGCCAGTTTTATTACCATCATTTTCTATTACCGTAAGCAAGCTGTAGCAATAAAATGGAGCTCAATTTTATGCCTAGCACAGAAGTCTTTGAATTCGGAGCTAACGTAACACCTCCCTTGATCTACTATAATTCGTTTAGGCGCTCCGAAAAGGGGAACAGCCTTTTGCAATGCTTTAATTGCACTTTCTGCAACAATAGACATAGTATGTTCTAGCAACACGTACTTGGTAAAGCCGTCAATTATTACCGAGCAGTATTTATTCCTTTCGGTCGCTCTTCCCACTCAACTGTCCCGTAAAGTCAATGTGAATAGTGTGCCAGGGCACGGAAACCTTGGGTATCGGATGTAATTGAACAGGTTGAGCACCAGGTGGGTTTTTTGATGACTTGCAAACTATACAAGAATCGATAAACTTACGTACGCATTTCGACATTTGCGGGAACCAATACTGTTCGTATAATTTTTATCTTTGCCTAAATACTGTACTTATCTCATTGTGAACGTGATTTATTAATGTCCAAATCAATGAACGCGGTACTACTGGCAACCATGACACTGCTTTATTTCGAACAACTTTTATATAGAGAATACCATCACACACATCATAAGTCATAAGTACACACACACACACATACAGTATATAGTCACATCATAAGTATGCGCTACATTTTCGGGTAATTCATCGTTGTTGAATTTTGTGGTCCAATCCCTTCAATATCACGCTTTTGTTCAACCGATAACCAACCTTGATGTAACTCGACAAACTGAACAATTTTAGCCTCTGCAGTGACCGGTTTTGGAGCGTCCGCTTGGGGTTGCAGATTTCGAGAGAAACAATCAGCGCGCTCCACTCCGCGACCCTCACGGCAAATTATGTCAAAGTCGCAGGCCTGTAAAAACGCCCACCGCAGGCGCACTCGAGCAGTTAAACCGACCCTAGACCTCGACGCTCTAAGCGAATTGCAGTCAGTATATGAAACCGTCGTCCGTACAGACAATACCTGAAGTGTTCAACCGCAAGTACGAAAGCAAGTGCCCCCAACCCACACGAGTGATACCGAGATTCTACTTCGGTCGTACGTCGGCCGAAGTACTCCACGACATGAGGGAGACCCCCCTCTTCCGCACAAGGACCGCGCCATAACTCTCTGAATTGTCCCTCCCTATCACCAGGAGCATAGGGCCTGCAAAAGGAGAGGAACCTTCTTGAATGACCCCAGATTCTAGGAGCTAGTCTATAAGGACAACGCTGAACAACTTTGAGTTGATTAAGTCTGTCTTAAGCTCCCCCGTTTTGACTCGATTTGTAGGTATACCTTCGATAAAGTGATCGGCGTATTTATTCAACAGTGTCACAAGTGCCTCTTTTTCCTTCCCCTGCAAATCTGTATCTACATCTGTAAATTGTTTTCCCGCAGCCAAGTCACAAAAATGTGAAGTTTGTTTATAATTGAATGACAAGGTATCATTATCAAGGTTAACACTAATGCCTTTCTCCAAAATGTCCCTACCAATAATAGCAGGCACAGCAATGCTGCTATCAGGCACAATGTGAAAAAGCAAAATCGTTATTATTTGATCAATCGCCACCTCACTAAGGATCTGAGACGTGCACTCAATATTATTTTTAGGAGCTGACTGCCAACCTTCAGTAATGAAGTGGCACCTAAAGAAGAAGACTCAATATTATCCCCACCTATACCGCTAAGACAAACTAGATCATTGCACACAGCACCCGAAAAAAAACTGACAGTAACTGATCAAGATGATCCGCTATCAAATAAAAAAAGGAACGCGCTCACCGGATGCTCCAACTGCCCCGCCCGAAGGTCGATGTTCACACAGACTGACGACTCCGACCGCGGCCCCATCACCGCTCTTTCCGTCCGGACACGCAGGAGCTATGTGGCCTTCCACATGTGTAGCAGGACACTGATGGTGACCCCTCCAGAAGTCGAGTTGATCCTGAAGATTGCTGCAGTCTGGTAGAAGGAGCAGCGTCATCCCGTTGTCGTTTTCGGCAGTCGGCCCGTGACCCGCAAGGCCACAATAGTTGTCACCATTAAATCTTTCATTCGAAATACGAGAGCGTTTAATTTCCGGTTCTTGTTTATCACTGCCGTCAAACCGTTGCGTTAGAGATATTCCACCAAGTGTTCTAAAGACTTGAGCCCTGGTTGTGATTGTATGAGCATTCAACTCTCGGCGCATAGCACTGATATTACGAGCCCCGTTATAATCTCTTCGATCATTTCTAATTTGGGTATGCGCTCAGTAAAATTCCACAAACGCATAGCGGCTTAGGATGCTGACTCCTTAAATCCAATTTCAAAACGCAATATATCATCAAAATAATCCTGATACAGTTTGGGTTTGGAAAACCTTGCGATTAAAGTTTGTTTAACCACATCCCAAGTCAGTTCGTTCAAATTCAGCCTAGTAAGGCACGCGGCGGCACGTCCTTTTAATGCACTTGTAAGCGCGACAAGCAAATCCACACCTTCTAGCCGTTTTCCTTTTATAATCAGATCAGACACGTTACACTAGTCGTCTATGTCGGCATCCAAGTCATCAGGATTGAATTCCAATAGCTTCGTAGGAGTATTACTCACGGTTGCATTCTGCGACATCGATAGCACACGAGACAATAACGCTTCCATGTTGCTAAGTAATTTTGTGGCAGAGGATTCATCCATTTGTTGTTGATATCGCTCATTTGGTTGCCCCATAAATCCCACTTCTGATGTCGGAACAGGAGGCCTCTCTGGGTCAGGCGTCGTAGGTTTTTAGGGCAATGAGCTAAATCACAACACCAGGTATAACAGGTTTCAATTTAATTTTCTTGCTACACAAATTAACACGAAATAATATCACTGATAGATAAACTAGACTACCCTGATCAATTCTAGATTTGATTATAATCGAAATCAAATAGGATTACACCGAATTTTAGTGATTCGCCGTGGACTTGGTGCGCAAGCGACCATTCCGTTCTGACAAGTTTTAACAAGTGCCAAAACCAACATGGCCGCCCCGCCACCACAGATACGGAGCTTCACTAGAGCAAACCCGATATCGGTCTCGCTCTCATTCGGTCATCCGGCGCCACTGGCACGCGCCGTCATATATGTATAATAGCACAAGTTTTGTATTTTTTATGTTTTGTAAATCACTCGTAGTCTATAGTAGATATCATTTTTTAGTGTCGCATTTTGCTGTGTGCATTGCTACACCGTATATATTTAAAAGCTTTATAAAAGATCGGTATAAATTATCTGAACGTTTATTTGGTTGTAAGTCGCGGTGATTTAGTAATCGCTTAAATTCACTATTAACCTGAAAGAAAATAAATTTTTTTAAGATTTTTTAATTCACTCAACTCAAGCATTTGTATTAGTAGGTATATCTGACTTAAATACAACGATTCACTTTTTCTATCATCTACCATAAACCAATTGACAAAAAAAAAGTTATCAATTTAGTAAGTTAGTAACTATATAAATATAATAAACATAAAGTACGTTATAATAATTATAAGTAATGACCAAATTAAAAAAAACATAAGTTAGAATAATGCGCGTTCAAATCTTTTCCATACTCAAAAATCATTCCGTCCTTCGCAGAGCAAAATGCATAATTAGTGTATTAAAAGACCTTAAATCATTCACTCAACCACCGAGGTCCACTTTCACTTGAAACTGAGAAATAAATTACGTATTGTTTCTTAAACTGTACTCTATTGGCAATAGGAGTTAGAAACAGATTCTGCCTTATTATTTCAAATTATCTCCGCAGTTCACATTCGCCATATAGGGGCTCTGTGGAACGAGTCTATGCAAATACAGGCAATTTAAAAGAAGACGCTGGTTCGGTTGCTGTTTAGTGAACATTCACCTTTAGATCGTGAGAACCCCTTTTAGATGGCTTAAAAGTTCTGTATCAATCGTTTAAGTTTTTATTCGTAACGGTAATTTAAAAAATAAGTTTAATTGAGTCTAGACGGATCACGAAATACTTAAGGGAGAAAAATGGAGGCTTTTCTCCCTTACAGCTAATGTTATAATACTTTATATAATTTGGGAGATAAAAAATAAATGAGTAAATCATCAAACCATTGATGATAGAATCATCTCCGAACACTATTTAGCAGATATTTGTTTTAAAGGCGTTTCCAAGTCTATAGATAAAATAAATAATAAATGAATAAATAAATATTTCTGAAAATAATCCACACCCGTGGTAATCTCTAAGCTTGTGTCACGGATACTAAATAGCCGATACACTTAATATAATAGACATATGTACATATATAGATACTTATGATTATATATATTTTCGTAATAATACTAATTTACTGATATTTATGATATCATTTTAACAGCATAATATTCTGTCTCCCTCATTAATTGTAACCATTACAATCTAAAGACTGGGTTTCTCACTCGCCACACTTGGCAAGCGGGTGGCAAGCGTAGTGTTATAATCGTCAATTATATTCATTATGGATGTCACTAAAGTGAACCATTCTGTAATTTTGTTTTCATTGTATTAATTTTAATAATTGTGAAAGTATTTGTCACAATTTAACGGGTTTGCCGATTTAATTAAGTTTGTTTTTGAGAAAGAGATACTTAAAGTTAGGGAAAGGACTTAAGTGGCCACGGGGCAGAAAGCCTTATATAACCAAGACGTTAAATAATTGTAAGATCGAGAACAATTCCCACTGGCTTAGTTTTACGAAATGACTTTCTACAACTTAACCATTAAGTCACTAATCACCGCTATAATTTCCACTAAACTCATCCAACCAATCCGTCCGCTTGACAGCCGTCAATCGTAAGGCCCGCTTCACATGCCGCGACGTGGTAATTTGTATGACCCATTTGAATGGGTCAGCGATCATACGTTTACCTTATGCACTCTTGCGTAATGATTTGGTTTTTGGCTTGGATTAACAGATTTGGGGCAAGGCTTGTAAGTTTATTTTAAAGTTACTATGCGCCACTTTTGTGGCAATGATTATATTTAAAAAAATATAAATAAGAAAAAAAAACATTATTGCCAGGTTGTTCTTTATGTTATACATTTAAATTTTGAGATACGCATACATACTTTCTGGGAATCGTCTAATAAGACGTTTCGGATAAAAATGTTTAGAAAATGTTATACGTTGTATAGTGTATGAACGTATGTGTCTTAAAGTCGCAAATAAATGATATTATTTCCTTTTTTAATACAAAATATCACTTTGAAAGGACTTTGTGACAAGAGTTCTGGGTCCCCTAGTAAAACCAATCGTGTGAATAACCTAAATAAAACATTATTAAAAAAAATAACTGTATATGTAAAATATATTTTCCAAACTGAGTAAACAAGATGTTTAAACACATTACAGTAACAAACAAACAATTCCGCGCTAAATAATTGTACGGTATTTGACTTGAATAGCGGCGCGCGCATGCTAATTAATACAACTAACGAATCGGAGTATACTCTCTAACTATACACGTGCTAGCCCTTAGAATGGACAAGTGTGAGTTGGCCTTAATTAGCTAATATATATGTTTTATATTAAAAGTAGACACTTCTTATTCTTATTCTTGATTCTCATAGCTAAGGCTTCGGCCAAACTTAAGAGTCAGAAACACAGGATTTTTTACGGGTATGGGTAGCGTCGGCCGCGCGGTAGACGCTCCCGCTTCGCTGTCGCTATGGGGTGTTTGGCCTGTGCATAATTATACACAAAGGATGTACAAATCGAAAATATGCGATGCATTTTTATTAGCAATAAATTGACTAGTTTATTGTGTTTATGGAGAGTCAAAACCCTCATGCATACAAATACTATAACCCCTTATTATAACGCTTGATAATATTTTACTCGTAAACACTTTTATTTGACGCCTTAAACTTTTGTAGGTACTTCCTTTATATTTGATTAACTTCTACTGTAAAGTGAATTTGGCTCTTATTTCAAGGCAGAGCTTATCGAAACCTATGTCAAGAAACTAATATTTAGTGGGTGTAACTTGCGCATTCAACAAAGCTAATTAAGCTCTAACTTTATTGTAAACCTACATCAATAGAAATAAACAAATCAGGTCGCTGACCTATCGCAAATAAGATAAGGTACTAACAGAGGTATAGCTCACAAAAGTCACGTTTCTTGTTAATTACTACACAAATGTTTTCCGTGTTAGCATTAAGTTTAATGAGACGAAATATTTCGTGGCGCGATGCTAGACGTTTAGTCGCCACAGATGAACCATAGAAGTATGAAGTGAGCTTTGGCGTTAATACAAGATACAAAATTATTTATTTTCATTGTTTGGTTTAACAAATCTTAGAACCGTCAGAAATAAAATCCTAAAAGTCCTAAAAGGACCTATGTATTTCTTGATCTTTAGTGATGTTATAAGTTGAGATTAGGTTAATGTTGAGAAGATTTAATATTTAAAGTGTAACAAGGTGATCCGGCAAATGGTTGGTTTGACATTAACACAAACCCAGCCCTAAACCCACCACCACTGCTGAGGGCCTTTTCCAATTAATAATTTCAAATTCTGAACGCACGCAAAAAAGTTTGAAGACAATAAAACCTCTTTCAGTTTCGTTCAGTTCCTCTACACGTCTCTGGGCGTAATAAAACCCTACTAAAAATATTCTATTTTAAATCTCTATTTTAAAACGCCTAAATGTTTTGTGTAGGGATTACTTTTTTTTGTTTAAAGGCGATCATCCAGCGGCAAGCACGTTTTGTTAATTTTTTTTTTAATTCAACATTATAAGCTATTTTTGTTGAAGATTAAATGTAAATAATTTTTACTAAGCATTGTTCATTCAAAAGACTTAGCGGCTCAAACAAATGGGCCGTCATTAAAATCATTTAGCACGGCATTTGCTGAGACTGTGACTAATGATTCAAGCTAGCCTAACGATTATGTTGGAATTAACAGAATTACTTTCTGAAATAATGTGGAAAGCTACCTATATTGATTTTGTCATTGATTTTGACGTTACATGTATTTAAAGATATTTTGTTTCAATAAATTAGGTTCGTTAAACCGTAAATATTCTGGTACTTATTTTAAATTTTGTATTGACATATTTGTTCTACATCTATTCAATTGATTTAATTAGAAAAAGTATTGCTACTAAATATCATCTAGTCCCATGAAACGCTCTATTCTTGAGGTACTAGATATCTGGTATATCTAGTACCTCAAGAATATTTACATATATATATATTAACATAGTTATAAATCTCTCCTCCTATATTTACATAGTTATAAATCACGGCCACCATCCTAATTACCTAATTACGGTCCCTCTCTTGACGAGAGAAATTAGGCCTTAATTCCCCACGCTGGCCTAGTACGAATTGGTGAAGTCACATAATTATGTCCATCAAACTCTACAAAGTTTTCAGAACATACCGGTTCATTTACGATGTTTGCCTTCACTAATGATGACAACTAGGTAAACATCGCGAGGAAACCGGTACGTATTAAAAAAATAACGGCCGAACCGAGGAAAACCCCTTCAGAATAAACCACCGCACCACAGAGGCATTACGTCTAAATATTTACTATCTTCAACTGTTTCCTTCTTTGTAGCTTTTGATAAAACATTAAGCTGCCTATCGTATCATAATCTAATCATGAAGCTTGTCAAAATAAGGCCAGACCTGCATTGTTTATGCGCCGTGAAACCGCCCATAACTTATCGGTATTCTAATCCATCGATAAACCCCAGTCTGATATAGTTTAGAAAGTGTAAATCCTTTGCAACAGTGTTTCAATGCGGTGAGCTTTATATAAATCTTTGTTTTTATAATGGAGCTAGCGATCCTCGCAGACTTTGTACAGGTGCTCATTTTACACATAAACTGTAAAATACAAGATAATTAATTGCCATTGTTTGATTTAACAAATCTTAGTCATTGTCAAAAATAAAATACAAAAAACTTAAACGTAAGTAAAAAGTAAGTAAGTTAAAAGATAAATAGGAAATAAATTTATCGTATCTGGTCGCTTCGTTTTTTTTACACTAGAGCAAAGAAGCGAATATAAAAGCTCATTTTTGTTATGAAATTTTACATCTGCTAATCTTGAAACCCAATATAAAAATTATGTATAAAATTTCAATAGCCTATAATTGCAAATAAAACATGACTTGCTGTCTATCTTATGACAATTATTTACCTATAGTTTCTAATGACAAAAGTCAAATAATGAATCTAATGCTTATCCTATCGACCTCCTACACACGATGGCCCCACCGCGCCGCCCGCTTCACTGCATACACGCGTCGCCGCCGCGACGCCACCGTGCCGTTAAAGCCTAAATTACCAGGCAACTAATCGGCTGTTAGTAATACATAGCTAGTTATGAAGAACATTACAAGTTATGAATAGCTAAGTAAGCAGCGACGTGCAGGAAAAAGCGGCACTGCAGAATCGTGTGCAGACGCCCTAAACCCATTTTTTTTATTTAATGTTAAAAATGTTTATAAAAAACTTTCATTGTCCATTGGAATGCTTGTCAGTTTAGCTATGCATTTGTATACCTAAGTTAGCTCCGTGGCGGGCCCATTAGAGTTGGGAATAATTCCATATCTTATCGATACTATCAACCGCGCTTGGTTATTGTTTATCGTCGAGAAAGTATCGATAGATATTATCGATTAATTACAAACTATGTTTGTCCCGTAAGTGCGCAATGACAAAGAATAATAAAAGTTAGGAGTGTAGTAAGACGGACACTGTTTATTATGATTTGTAAATCAAATAATGGACGAGTTTATGGTGTGAGACGTGTCGTGATAAAAATGGCATAATAATTTAATATGACGTCTTTTCCATTTATTGAATACGCACTATTTTCCATAATTTATAAATGCATCAGACAATACAATTTTTTTTTTTTTGTTTCACTTGGAAGAATGAAACCTGCAACCACATCTAGGACAGGTTTGGGCTCACACCGTTCCACTGACGGCGTCATATTATATTTGTAAATCGCTTAATACCCATAAATAATAGATTGGAAAAATCCTTGGTAATTTATTATTATACTCTTTCTACTGTTGGCCAGTTACAAAGTATTTGTTTTTAGTTTTTGTCATTTGGTCGTGCTACGTATTTTTGTTGTCTTAAATAGAGCAATGTGGGCGTATTTTAGTGATGTGTCACAACAATTAAAGCGCGATAACATATCGATGTTTTCAATCTCACTTTGATTTATGATGTTTTAAGTCGCAATCTATAATTTGATAATTCTTTTAGGCAGCCATTATAGGAGATTAATATAACACAAATCAATTTCAATTTTAGATCCGTGTATGTCATATTAATCTTTTTAAATAGAGGTCAATCACTATTACGAAACGAAATTTATTGGACGATTTGAAATTATTTATGATCTATTCTTTAGCTAAACACTTTCTAATGCAGTTTTGTTTTGTTTCAGTTTTCAAACGCTTTGACATCAATCAACAACAATCGAACGCACCTAATTTTGGATTTTCTAAGGTAAGTTTTATTAATTTATTTATAAACAGGTATAAAAACAAGAAATACATTGTTATAATATCGAAATATCGTTGGAACATTTAGTTAGTTTTACATTAATATAAAAGTCTATTTCTTCGTCTCTGAGGTAATTAAACATTTAAGGGGGCTCCCATATATCAAACAACATTTTATAAAGTTAAGCCACTTTGCGCGCACTTTGACTGATTTCTTTTTTTCACTTTATTTTGGTTTTTCATGAAAAAAGTGTATTTTTTTTAAATAACATGGTGCCGCCTGTGTATGAGTCCATCTCATACATATTTAAATATAGGGTTTTTGACATGATTATAAATAAGCTACGTCAGAGTAATAAACAAATTACAACTCATCATAATTTTTAAACGCCTTCTCATTGTTTCCAACTGATTCCCACGATCAACTTTACACGCATCAGCTTCCGTCCCTCTCCGACGCGTGGTGATAACTCACGAGTGACAAGGACAAGAGTAATTTGATTGGTTACTGATGGGTGTGGTCGCGTAACTACTAATTAACTTAATTCTGGGGTTGGAATTATAGAGGTTTCTTAGTAGTTCTGATAACGGATCATGGTAGTACAATTTCAGTTAAGTTTTGCTCTTGATAGTACCCAATTTCTTATAAGATGCATATACCTATTATTTATAACTAGCTGAGCCCCGCGGTGTTACCCGCGTTATAATGTATTTTCCCGCGGAATGACGTTTTCCCGCGGTAAAAAGTAGCCTATGTTATTTTTCAGGCTCTAGAGATTCTTTGTACCAAATTTCATTTAAATCGGTTCAGTAGTTTTTTTTTGTTTTTGTCCATGAAAGCGCACATGAAGGGTAACCTTCCACTAGCACTTAAGCGCAAACTCTTAGACATGTGCATTCTGCCTGTCCTAACCTACGGTGCACAGACATGGTCGCTTACCGAGCTTCAGAAGTCCAAGCTCAAGATCTGTCAGAGGGCAATGGAGCGTAGTATCCTTGGTATCAAACTAACCGATCGCATTCGGAACACGGATATACGCTCGCTTACAGGCATTGCAGATGTTGGAGTTTCAACAGCAAATCTCAAGTGGCGGTGGGCTGGGCATATTCGTCGGATGCACCCCGAAAGGTGGGCACTTGCTGCAACTGCTTGGAACCCGGAAGGAAGTCGCAAGCGAGGTCGGCCCCGAAAACGTTGGCGAGACGACCTTCAAGACTTTTCGGAAAGCTGGTGGCAAACAGCTCTGGACAGGGATTGTTGGAGGGAGTTGGGGGAGGCCTTTGCCCAGCAGTGGGACAACGTAGGCTAATATAAAAAAAAAAAAAAAAAAAGTAGTTTTTACGTGAAAGAGTAACAAACATCCATACATCCATACTTACAAACTTTCGCCTTTATAATAGTAGTAGGATTACAAAATGTCACAATATTAAAAAGGATTGATCGATTGAATGGCGATGAGCAGGTATTAAAACCAAAACAGGGGTAGTAGGGTGTTAGGGTAGAAAAGTTTTCGGAAGGAGGTGATGGAAAGGCAAATGCAGCGTCGGACGTCTACTAATTATATGTCAATGATTTAATGAAAACTGATGGCAGGACATTTTGTGATTGAAATATTTGTATTAAATGAGTTACCTACGTCTTTGTCCAGAACGGAAGTCAAATTGTTTGTACGAATTTGTTTATACAATTTTGTATTTTCCAAAACATGATTCTAAATACATACCTAGGTAATTTTCTTAAGTAGGTTTTTCGTTTTTTTATTTATTTATAATTTACTGGAGTGATAGACTTTCATTTTCTATGATATTTCACAAGATTTACAAATAAAATACAAGTTTAGTATGGTTCAAGCCTAGGCTTGTCGTAAATATTATATAAGGAATTCCTACAATAATGGTCTTGATACAATTAGTGAGTGAGCGTGCGAGTTTGGCAAATTATTTACAATACTCCTAGTATTGTAAAGGTATTGGTTATAATATCTTTATCAGATATGATATTTATGTAGTAAAAATATTTTTTTAATTTTATTATGTTAGAATATGTAATTTTTGTTTCCCGAAAATGCGATGTGGTCGCCGGTATATCTATATAAATAAAAATGAATTGTTGTTCGTTAGTCTGATTAAAACTCGAGAACAGCTGGGACGATAGAGCTGATTTCGGTTTGAAAATGTTTGTCGTAGTCCAGGGTAGGTCTAAACGGTGAGCAAATAAGGAAAAATTGCCGGAAACTGTTTTTACCCGTGCGACGCCGGGGCGGGCCGCTAGTATAATATATAAATATAATTATATATATATATATATATATATAATTATATTTTAAAGGACAGGTTAAAATGTAACAACTATCATAACTTTTAAGATATAATCTTTTAAAATGTTTAATTGCTATGTAGGTAATATATCGATCAGAATAAATTAATATTCTTTGAGGAAGCTCTATGTCCAGCTGTGTACGTCTTAATGCTGATATGACGATGAATTAATACAAAATATTTAAAAAATGTGTTGTACGATACATTCATTTTTGACGATCTCTATGGCTCGGTGGGCGAACGTCCGGCGCAGGAGGTTGCGGGTTCGATTCCCGCCGGGGGACCAGATTTTGTACGATCTATTATTTCTGGTTTCGGGTCTGGGTGTTTTCTATGTATCATAATGTATGTTTTAACAAAAAAAAATGTATCTATGTAGTATATCAGTCACCTAACACCCATTGTACAAGCTCTGCTTAGTTTGGGGTTAGGTGATGCTGTGTGAGTAGTCCGGAAATATTTATTTATTTATTTATTTTTAAAACCAGGTAATAATTACAAAGAAAAAATACCTATAAAGTAACATGTAGCAATGACCGGCCTTATCACTACAAACAAAAAAAGAACTACTTATAGAAACAATATTATCAAACGACATAATCTCTCCTACTATCCTATCTACTGTCATAGTGTATAAAGAACCTAACATAGTTTATCTGCCACCTACAGTTAGTTAAGCTTTAAATACAGTCTAATTTCACCAACAGCTAACATATTTCTCCACAACAATGCTCGAATGCAACACAAAACATTCAATTCAACATACAATACAACATAAAGTACTAGCATTGAAGGATAGTGGAATAAATCACGGAAGTAGAGTTTGTAGTTTATAGGCTCAATAATAATAGGATTAGTGAATTATTTTGTAGATTATTTACTTATTAACATTTTTTATCTAAAAAAATATAGAAATACAGGCAAACCTGCGCGACCAAAGCGACTGCGAAGCGGGAGTGTCTGCCGCGCGGCGGACGCTACCCATGGTGTTCTATGGCCCTGTAATAACCTACAGACGTTTACAAGCCAAAAACAAAGTAATTGAACACAGGATTCATTCTAAGCCAAAATAGTGGCTAAATTAGTGACCCATAAATTATATTTAATATATCTTTTTCCAGAATTTTAACAAAAACGTGATTTTTTTAATTATTCATAATATGATTATACATATTCTTCTTTTATTTTATTTGTAAGCTTTATGGTCTTCATAATTATATAATAGATTTGATGATAACATTATTATTTATTGACAGGCTTTAACCGGATTCCTGATGATGATGACGCAAAACGGCAAACTATTGTACATATCAGACAACGCGGCCGAGTACCTAGGACATTCTATGGTGAGTACTAGCCTAGACTATAACCTAACCTAGTTTGTAATTAGACGACTCTCGTATCAACTGATGATTATGTGATAGGTGCATAAGATTTATTGTATTTTTTAGTTTCCTGTGCCGTTCGTAACATCTTGGATATACATTTCTGTAACGTTATGTATGCATGTTGTAAATATATAAATAAGAAATAAAAAAATAAAAACACATGTAGGCGGAATGTAGAAAATCAAGAGCTCCCCTTTTCACAAAAATCACTTTGACCAAGAAATGAGTGCTGGCAAATGATACAAGCCTCTTAGCGATTTTTTAGTCTCTCAGAAGAATTTTAACCAAACCCGCTAATACTAAAATAACTTAACCCCAAATTGCTTACTTACGTAGACAGTACGGCCTAAATTCACGACCTACAGAATGAAAGTCCCTGAGCCAACACGGCTTTTCACCAGAAATAACCCAGGTCATGATTTAAGTACTTGAAAATCAAACACTAGTTTCTCAGCTGGAATCAAAACCGAACCCGCTCATACTTATATTACTAAACTCCAAATTGCTTACTAGAGTAGACAGTACGACTGTACGGCCTAAATTCAACGGCTGATGTGCACAATGCTGTAGACATTCTATCATTGTAGCAGCTGCGCTTATTAATCATAATTTGATGATATTGACTGGCATCATTATCTAGTGGATCTCTAGGTGAGGCTTCACACGGAGGTACCGCCAAAATGTATACAGGGTGATTCCGACAACGAATTCTGTTTAACGGACTCGTTAAATAGAATTTAGTTTTAAAGTATGTAGGAATAATTTAGAGAACGTACAATACAAAAAAAGGTGTGTGTGTGGTTCACACACGGTAGAAGTGAAACTTCAGTAAATCGATAAAAGAATGAGATGAATAAAAAAAAATACTGTGCAAAAAGATTTTGTTCGGGCGGTCACCCAGCCAAGTACTGGCGTTCCGGAAAGTTGCTTAACCTTGTTAGCGTTTAAGATTGGCTTACCTGACGTATTTCCGTTGAAATCACAACGATTCTAAAGAAGTTTCACTTCAAAAAAACTGTTTATTGTACACCAAAACAAAACAATAAAAAGAAAACCTTTATGACTACTTAAGTGTTAAAGTTTATTCGCAGAAAGAAACATAACATTAGTAACCGTTTCTTCACTTAACTTTTAATGTCTCAAATGTCAAATAAGTCGCGTAATTATTTTAAACAAGAGAACTACATTTATGTCCTTTTTAGCTATTAATAAGATAAAGTCAGTTATCAAACATTATTTTTAATAAAATAATAAGAAGAATCTTTATTGGTCCAAAAATATAACATTAGTTTTGGTCTCCAAACTAGGAATGAACTGTAATTTGAAGAAAATTCCATTAAAACAAAACAAATCTTAAAAAATTAACTAGGATTGTGTGCCTATATTATAAAATAAAGACATAAAGAGTTAAAATCCGTTATAAAACCTCAATATCTCTTCAAAGTCATGTCTCAGAGGCGTTTAAAACAATACAATCATAAATCAGTTAACATTAATATGATGTTAATGTTTTAAGAGCACCCTCTATTAGTCGGCGTTCAATAAAATGCAGTGATTAATTCGCTGCGCGGGCGCCGTAACGAGCGACTATTCGGGGCCGGGCGCTCTGTTTATTCGGACCACACCGACTACGCTACAAATTGCTACGAAGAATTAAATATAATAAACAAAGATTTCAGATGACTTTGCTCTCTGTTTATTATTCACGAAAATAGCTGTAGAAGATATTTTTTTATAATGTACGACGTCTAGCAACTTATGTTAAAATACATTTATTTCTTAAAAGAATAACAAGAATTCACTTACAGAAAAAAACTTAAGGTATTTAAATATAAGAATTTGGTAAAGACTGATATTTCACGATAGTTGTAGCTTTAGCGGAAATAACCAAAATCATAAGTACCGAAATAAGAGATCTGCATTAAGTATGTTTTGCACCGAAAAGTGCAAACAAGCCATTTACATTTAATTAAAAGATACTTCAATTGTATTTAGCAGTACATTAAAATCAAATAATTACGTAAATTTACCTCAGTGACTGCCTGAGTGGCGCGGGGGGGCGAAGGTCCGCTCGTGGCTTCGATTCCCGCCAAGGGGACAAGTATTTGTATGTTCTGCAAGCAGTTTCTCTTTGGTCTGGGTTTTTAATGTCTATAATAAAAAAATATCTAAATATGTCTATTATAATAAGTATATCAGATGTCTAGTACCCGTTACACAAGCTTAGAGCTTACAGGGGCTAGATGTTGTTGTTGTGTATTGTCTAGAAATATATTATTTTACCTAGTATTGTAGTAGTTATGACTATTTATGTGGGTGTGGTTATATTAATATTTTGCAATTCTACTCCCAATAAAAACCAGTATAACTCTTTATAACCCCCAGGCAAAACAAGTAATGATAAATTAAACAAAAATATGATTGAGCTGCTTGCTTATCTAATCTGAAGGAACATTGGTAATGTTTTCGCTCAAACGAACCGATGATGTTGTGATCTGGCTAGATAACTGCTCTTATTTTGATTCGTAGATACAGTTTTATTGCTTTCCTATCGGTAATTTGACTGTCTCAAATACAAAAGGGAATTACTGTTAGGGCCTGTTTTACCAACTCCGAGGTAAATTAGTAAGTGGTTAAAAAAAAGAGCGATCGCAGTCAGTCGGCCACTTACAGATGTCAGTCGCTTTGATAGCTTTGTAATTAACCCATTTGTGGATTTTTTATTATATTGAATAGGTACCTTCTAGGTTTTTATGTCCCATCTTAGCATTGCATCACATTTTCACTTTACATCAGGTGAGATTGTGGTCAAATAAAGGCTTATCATTAAGCATAAAAAACGCAGTGTTGCAGGTTTTGTCTGGGCGACACTCAATCAAACTAACCTATATATAGATATTCACAATCGATCTATATCCGGGTGTCTACAAACACAAGTATTCCACAGTCCCATCTACCATCATAACTCATAGATCGTCGAATTTCCCACGATATACTTCTTATAAGCCAAGACGTAATGATCGCACCAACTATTATTACAACCAAAACGCATCAAAAACCAGCTATAACCCAAGTAAATAAGGCCTCAAATCCCCTGTAGGCAACGAAACCTCCCAGCCAATATTTTATTGTATTCTGCAATTAAGATTAATGATAAGGTAGTAAGTACTTAATCCAAATATCTTGTTAAAAACAATGCCGAAATAGTTAATACGGCGTTTATAAGATCAAATTGGTGTGTGGGTGTACCTAACTGTACTTTACTTAGTAATTTATTATCAACTAATCGTTGCTTTGGGTTTTACTTAGGAGATAAGATTTTATATGACTTTTAAACTATCGGTAAGGGCTTATTTCACATAATCCGAGTAAACTAAGCAATGGTTAGTTATGTCAATAATACGGGTCAATGATTAGTTATATCAAGCTTTGTGACATGTGAGTGAGCGAAATAACACTCTCATTATTTTAAACATTGTCTTATTTTACTCAGAGATGGTAAAATAGGACCACTCACATAATTTGAATACAGCCGTAGTTATAGTATAGTCATTTGAGGCCCTCTACTGGTCATAGGGTTTACGATTTAATTTAACGTTGTTTCGAGTAGAAGAAGCCTACACCCTATCATCTAAACAACATCGAAAATTAAAAAAAAACTTTTTAGTGGACATCCTACGCTGTGCTTGCCTATCCGACTTTTCAGTATCGGCAGCTATCTGTTCCATATGCCATGAAATCTACCGACTGCCATTTTAATCTTACTTCAGTTGATCGTTAAGTTATTCTGAGCATCACATTTCAGATCGGTAAGTTTTGTCTAACGACACCTACTAGTATCTATTGACGATTAAATACTATTTTCTTGAATTAAATATTATTATTATTAAACAATTCACGAGATATATTTTGTCGTGTGCGTAAATTAGTGCGAAAGTTTGTGGTTATAGTCTATTTATATAAACAATTTCGTGACAAGCAACTAATCGGTGGGAGTTCGCACCCGGGCAACATTATTCCTTAAATTTATGAACTCTAAAGGGTTTATAGCGAATATGCGATTAAAATTTTGGTATTTACATAATAATTTTATATGCTAGGTAAGTAATTTACTTAGCCTATTGAATTTCTAATGCCACAACATTTAATAGACTGAGTAGGATCTATGGGTCAATAAATATAGATACATTATAAGGAAAATCTAAACTAGTGGTTTGGGAGCTAGATTATTATGATAACGTACTAATTATCCATTATTTATTCAATACTTTTTAAAATAGCCTGACCTAGGTAGATGCGCTTGCATAACATTCAAACGAAGTTTTTACGGATTTCTAAGTATTTTAGAATTCTTCTAAATCGCGATCCCAAATAAAAATGAGAAACTTATTTTTGATGGAGATCTTCAAACGGACATCCCTCGGCTTACTTATCGTCCCTACTTGAACTATGAGTTTATAAATTCAGTCCATTACTGGGTGTGTTTTGTTTGTTTGAAACAAGTGTTTGAAATGACCACCATACCAATGCCTTCAGTAAATCGGTGTATGTAACATGTTCTGATACCAGCAAAGAACGTTAAACGTGTGGAATATTGAACATAAATTATATCATCATTGCAAAAACAAAATATTATTTATTACAGGATATGAAAACCAAAGTTTTTTTTTAAACAACAAATTTCACAGTAATATTAACTATTGAAAACCTACAAAATCAATATCTAAATAGACATAACAAGTATTAATTAAAGTTCTCATAATAATAATAATCGTCATAAAAGTAATTTATTGATAATAAGGATTATAAGTCACAATATGGGTTTTAACGTGGTTGCCCAATGCCACAACTTTGTAAAATATAATAAAAACTAATATCACAATTAATTTAAATGTCAAAATCTAGAATACATGAATAATTCATATAAACAATTAAAATAATGTCTAATTCTAATTTATAACTAAGTACTTACACAAAATATAAATAATGTCAATTTATGCGACATCCCTTTTCTTATGATTACCGGATAAATGGAAAGTCAATCTCTCGGTCAACAGTTATAAAAGACCTGGGAGTCAAATTTGATCGTCATCTTACGTTTCATGATCATATGACAGTGGTGGCCAAAGAATCCTATAGGAGACTGGGCTTTGTGCTGAGAAATGCTCGGGACTTTGAGAGCGATGAAGTCATTCGACTCCTTTATAGTGCTCTGGTACGAAGCAAGCTGGAGTCTAGCTCCTGTGTTTGGAACCCACATGAAGTTTCATATGCTCTTCCCTTAGAGAAGGTACAGAAGGCTTTCCTAAGGTTTCTCTATAGGAAAGTCTTTGGATATTATCCATATATGTACCCTACGAAGTTCTTGCTGGGATGCCTCGGATACAACTCCCTTAGTACTCGAAGATCATATGAACAAATTATTACCTTCTGTAAGATCGCACGAAACGCAATTGATGCCGTTGACCTGCACAATGAACTTCTTCGACTCTACGTCCCGAATAACTACATTCGGGGCAGGAGCCACAGGCTCATGGCTAAACCCCTATGTCGCACGGTCGCGCGCGCGCAATCCCCACTGCCTCGCACTCTGAACTCTCTCAACAAGATGATAGCTATCTATCCACATGTTGACATATTTGATGATAATTGGAAGCTATTTATTAAAAATTGTTTGTCATTTTGTGAGATTGATCTGTGATGTGTATTGTTTTTATTTTTAATTAATTTATATTATGTTTTATTATAATAATTTTTGGTTAATTTATTTTAATTTTAATAATGTAATTGCATTTTAGTATTAATTAATTAGTGTAAGTGGTTATTGTTAACCGTTCTAATTAAATAAATAAATAAATAAAATAAAATAAATAAATTATCATAATTATCATTAACAATGATTACGAATGTCTTGAAACAATTATTATTTTAATTACATGTCAAATAAATAAAAACATAGAATAAATAATAATGTAAATTGAAATTATTTATATAGAGTAAAAATCATTCCCATTCATGACTCACACTAAAACTAAATAATAGTTTTTAAATACTTTATATCTTAAAACTAATACAGTATGCGTCAAATTATTGTGCCGTAAACGAATTAAAAGCGAATGTTGAAACCACACACGTTGAGAGTCGAAACTAACCATAGAGCACAGACAATAGAGAACGCATTCAATATGCAAACCGAACAATGTAATGATAATCCAATCTAGAGGTATAGCCATAGACAATGCACTAACCACTGTACGAATTTATTGATGTTCTAACCAGAGTACTAGACCTACCAAATTGAAGGGAAATCTCCATATTTGTGTATAAATCCATTTATATGGAAACCTTTAAGGGTATTGCTATTAGGTAGAGTAGAAAACAATTTGCAGGAACCTTATTTAAACTCTGACGATACATAAAGAAGACAGATTTTGGTATAAATATTTCAACATGGTTTTTCTTTGCTTTGCTATGGGTAATAAAGTCTTGATCGGCTCCGCTTGATAAAAGTTGTTAACCTTATTCTTGGATTAGCAAGGAAAGTTTGTTGACGAAAAATTGTTCGGTTAAAACATAGGCCTCATATTGAGCGGGTTGCCAATTACTCGCCAAGTTTGTCAGAACGAGTAGGCAAGTACAGAATGAGTATTGAGGCCTTAAATACGCTTTTGTTCATCTTCTGGTTTCCTAGGCCGGGTGAGAGGGAGAGAGAGAGGCCAGCTAAGAGGCTCACGCGAGCAGATGACAGGCAACATTCTAACGCCGGTATCCGTGGACATCAATAGGTCTTGAAATCATAATAGGCAGAAATTAAGGAAAAACTATAACACGATTGTGACTTATCTTTTTGGGAGTTTTAAAAGTCTTTATACCTATTAAGTGAGAATGGTTGATACGCAAGTTAACTTCGATATAGATCTTAAACTGACAGCCGGATCTAAAAATATAGAAAAAAAAGTTAAAATGATTTTAAATAGTTACCTGTTGTATAATAATAAATAGTTGGCCATTACACATTTTGTATTTAGCATTAAGTCTTTATTTGTATTGTTTTATCTTGGTGTGTAATAAAGAGTTATATTATTATTATTATTTAACAATACCCCTCATGACAGATTGTTGACTACATTTTTTTTATTTTTACTAAAAGGTAGTTGCCATATTGAATTTTCACTGACGTTATGTCATACATAAGTGACACTTTGCCGGACTAAGAGCAATCGATCGACGTATTATTATCTTAATATATATAAATCTCGTGTCACAATGTTTGTCCTCAATGGACTACTAAACCACTTAACCTATATATTATAATAAAATAATATGATTATAATAAAATTCGCACGTTCGCAGTTCGATCCAACTTGAGAGATAGGATGGTTTTTACGGCGAGAAAAATCGAATAATTTCCGGGAAAATTTTATACCCGTGCGACGCCGGGGCGGGCCGCTAGTAGTATCATATAAATCGGCCCAGTAGTTTGGTCTGTATACAAAGGAACATAAAAACATAGACTGATAAACATATTACAACTCCTTTTCGTGGCGCAGTCGGGTAAAAAGGCACAGTTCTACACAAGTCGGCATCGTCCCTGACTCATACAACTTGCCCTTCCAATAAGGCAATTGCATATCAATACATTGTGGATGCCCTTTCCTCGATGATGTGTCGTATTGTTGAGAGCCGATTGTTCCATTCAATACTTGCTATGCTAATGTTACTGCTAGATTTACGATCTGATGAATATTTTCTGCGTTATTAGTCTGTAAGTTCAAGCATTTAACGTTACGAGTACATTGGTATTGTTTTTCTAAGGACCTGTTTCACCATCTCCGTGTAAAATTAGACAATGGTTAAAATATAGAGCTGTTTCGATCAGTCTCGTGTGACAAAGTGAGAAAAAGAACAAAGAACAACCCACACAACGAGCAATTTGGAAGAGCGATTCCTCCTAATACTTTTTTGAAAGCAATAAACATTTTTATGCCCTAACACCTAGTGGTAAGCGTTAAGCTTGTGTTACGGGTACTCGACAACTGATATTCTTAATATTATAGATATACTTACATATATATTATATTTTTTATTATACCTCTACATTTAAAACACCCATGGAGAATGTGCTTGCTGAACAAACAAATACTTGACCCCTCGGCCCGAATCGAACCCGCTACGTCCTGCGCCGACAGCGGACCATCGCCCACCGCACCACTGAGGCAGTCAAATATAATGTGAAATTTAAACTTACACGGCGTTACATTCTTCAATTCTAAACTCAATCAATCTAGTAGACACAGAGTCATTTGTAATCCAATTACATATATACATTGTGTATTATCATTAATCTGCATACAGTATGTTTGTCTAACATTAGTTCTACTTCTGTTGAACGAGTATAAATAATGCATATAATGATTTATTGACTGTTGAAATAGTTTTTGGCGGTCATGGTCAGAACATATTGATGTATCTGATAGATCTTATTGATCTAAATCCAATAATTATGGTAGGAATGTTGAAGACGGATGTATGACCAGATTGGATTTAATAGTTCGAGATTATTTCATGAAATCCGAGTAAACTAAGCAATGGATAGTTATGTCAATAATACGTGTCAATGGTTATTATGTCAAGAGCTATCTCGCTTTGTCACATGTGACTGAGCTTTATATTTAAACCGTCTCATTTTACTCTGAGATGGTGAAACATCGCTCTCCATCTAAAAATTAGGAGGTTTATCTCTTTGAAAAAGTCAAAAATATATTTCTGATGTTTGTCACTTGTACAGTAAGCGTCGCTAACTGGTAACCCCTTTGAACTAGTGGTTTGTATGCAGAAGGTTATCAGTTAGTGTAAGTGACGCATATTGTAAATAAAAATAAATATTTACGGACTTAATCACACAGCATCACCTAACCCCAAACTAAGCAGAGCTTGTACTATGGGTGTTCGGTGACTGTTATACTACATATGTATGTAGTTATTTTTTTTAAATACACATTATATGTATCTATAAACTCACTCAAAAACACTCAGACCCGAAACCATAAATTGTAGTTCAAACAAAATCGTACGTAAGGTTCGACCAGATTGCTGTAAAGATCTGTTGGTATTAATAACTACAAAGCAATATGCAAAGGTATTCATAATTTACAGTGACAGCAAATAGTCTTGAAAGTGTTAGAGCAATTTTCTTATGACTAAATGGCACTTGAACCATTTAAGATCCTGTCTCGAACTACATATCTTGCATCTGTTAAGAGAATAACTAAAGTTAATTAATAGCCCATCAAATACCAGAAATTTATAAAATAAATATTAATAATAGGCTAGATAACAAAAAAAAATATGTTAGTTTTTTAGATTATTAAGAAAAATTGTAAACGTAAAACATACCCACCCGTTTCCTTAATTTTCCTCTTGGATCACTCAATAGAATGATCAAAGCTATCAGTAATAATAACTGATAAGTGCTTTGAACTTGAATAGTTTAGGAGATATAAGCAAACAGACACTGGACGCGACTTCTTTATTTTACTAATTATTATAAACGCGAAACTTTGTGAGGATGTAAGTAAGTATGTACGCAAAAACGACTAGATGGATTTTGACAAAACTTTACATGAATAAAGCTTACCTATCTCAATAACACATAGGCTACTTTTACAAATAAACTATCGGCTTTTCGCGGGAAAATACAATTTTAACGAGCAAAGCCCGAATTGAGTCATATTTGGCATGTACATAGCTGTTTTCCCAGAAATGGAAAATAGCTACTTTTTAACCCGGGAAAATATATTATTACGCGGGCAAAGCTGCGGGCGGGCGACTAGTAAATTATATATCCTAGTTATTTTAGTCTAATCCTTCTTATCCTGAAGTATCTTAATCAAAACTCAAGCCATCAAAAACACTTTGTTATTTTGATCGCCAAATACAAACCTTAAAAACATAAACTCAATCAGTATAATAATCAACAATTCTCTCTACGAAATGTTATTATATCCACGGTGGGCTTCATATTCTGCGATTACCGTCAATGAATGAAACAGTTCCGATACTTAGATTGATCATTCACTATTGTATTTGCACCGTTATTATGATAGAAGATATTGAATAGATTGTGTTTTCTATGTAGGATTTTGACATCATACATTTAAGATTCTAAATTGTTATTTAATATATTTGTATAAAATTGAGCTATCACTGTCTTTTCGGTTGTGTCTAAAAAACAAATCAACGGATTTTAATTCAGTTTCTTGCAATATAAAGAATGATTGAAGTGGAAGAATTCATACTATATTTAGGGTATACATAATTCACCCAGGTGCATTAAGTATACTTTATACACCCAGTTGCTTCCGGGTCCATTAAATCCACTACTTTAATAGACTTAACTCATCCTTATAATTTGCTCCCGTGATAATTTTGTAAAAAAAATAATTATGTGCTATATATAAATAGAAACAAAGATTCCTAACAGTTAGATGTATTTGAGATTTAAAGAGCTTCCATTCTGATATATTTGTTGTACGTGGAATATTAGGTCCAGTAATTTTAGGTTTTATGAAAATTGCTACTAGGCTGAATTTTTGGTTACACGAAGTCTAACTTCTAGGTCTTCTTGCCCCATTTTAGACCACATCGTCACTTTACATCAGGTGCGATTGTGGTCAAGTGAAGGCTTGTCTAGCATAAAAAAATAAACACCTTTATAACCGGCGACAATATAGGTGCTCTATGCAACGGACATTTTACGGTAAAAAACCTTCTTATTTTTTTATGAGCACAGGGCTGTCCAACATCATGTCAAAGTCTACCTTCCTATGGAAATCTTGTACAATGTTACCTCATAATTTATGGAATTTATACTTACTTGAGTTTTATGGGTGGTCTATCACTTTACTGTAATTAAAAGTAGACAATGAAAGTGAACATAATGGTTCTGACAGCTTTTCATAATTTTGTTTATGAGAATGCGGTTTTAGTGGTGGTGTATGCAAGCAAACAATTATTTAAATAAATGCGTACATTTACAATTTGAATAATTTCCTTTATATTATTATATATTCACGCTTTATACTCACGCGATTGCATATTAGGCAAAGTTTTATTTTAATGGGAATACAATATAAACAAAGCGATATGTACTTACATAAGTACGAGTATAAATGGTAATAACTTTATGCTTAAGACACATCCGTTACCACGCACGCAGGGTTTAACCAAAAAAGTGAGGTTCATCACTTATTGAGTTATTAAAAATCATTAAGTTCCAATATTTATTTATGTAATTACAATGGGATAAATTTGCAATAACATAATAACAATAAATGTACAAATGGGCTATGGGACTACTTCTTAATAATGTAAAAAAGGTTAACAATATAAAAATATATAGGTTATTGGTCTAAGTAACATATAAAATATTTTATTACATTACGCTACGGAGCAAGAGGTAGCGGGTTCGATTCCCGCCAAGGGGGTCAAGTGTTTGTATGTTCTTCAAGCACTTTTTCAGTACATCAGATGTTTAGTACCCTTAACACAAACGCAGGGCTTAGATATATAATATAATAATAATATACAATCATGCGGTGCGACCGCAAAGATATGGGGCATGATGTTGATGTGTTGATTGTCCGGAAATATTTATTTTATTTATACTAATATTAATATTATAAATGCGAAAGTAACTCTGACTAATTCCTCATTCGCGAAAAAACTACTGAACCGATTTTAATGAAATTAAGTATACAGACTCTCTAGAGCTTGAGAAAGGACATAGGTAGGCTACTTTTTGCCGCGGGGAAATCCCTTATAACACGGGTAAAACCGCGAGGCAATACTAGTTTTAGATAAACTAAAGTTACCTTCCAAAACTATGTGTACTGATAATAAAAACTTAGTACGTATAAATACTTATTCGAAAAAATAACAGTTATTTATTCACCCGAACAATGAACACAATAGTTGCAACCATAACCGACTACATTCGCAAAATTTACTTCTATATTAACCGCTCAAACAATCCTGCGGTCACAACCACAAAGATTCTTAGTGTGGGGCCAGTTGTTACTATCAATATGGGTTTAACCTATAAGGCGTACAATTTTTCATCGTGCCATATAGGGCGTGCGCTCTAAGTTTTACTTACGAAGTACTTACTACTTAAGTTGTAGAATACGACAATGTATTTCTGGGTTGGTTCACACACAAGAGAACATAAGAGGGATGATTACTAAAAATATTTAGTATGTCGTTAAGATTATTTAATAAAATTATACATGAATTTTTTTTTTTTCTTGCAAATGAAATATCAAAACAATACAGTGCATTTGGTGCGATATGTATTAAATTTATACGTCACAACTGTAACTTTGATGATTTATATATTGTGGCACTTTCTTATTATATTAATATTTCATTTTAGTCTATATCTTAAAGTGCTATCTACTACATTATGGGTCAAACACTCAAATCTACAATAACACGAATTGACTAGTGCACATTATATTCTTTATATAAATATATATATTTATGACTCGAACACTAATTGTACAAATCAAGTAGTAAATTCAAATTACAATAATATGACATGCATTTGAAACAAAATAAAATAAACATCAAATGTAT
This sequence comes from Gymnoscelis rufifasciata, assembly GCA_929108375.1. Classification (NCBI taxonomy): domain Eukaryota; kingdom Metazoa; phylum Arthropoda; class Insecta; order Lepidoptera; family Geometridae; genus Gymnoscelis; species Gymnoscelis rufifasciata. The sequence goes on along the minus strand of OV815321.1, from coordinate 8,635,191 downwards.
GGGAATGCAGCATTAATGTAGTCTACAGCAGTTGCATGTAAACCTTAGAGCTGGGACACAGGTTGGCTTGCGCCTTTCCTCGTTTCCTTAACCCCCCCGGCGTATGTGTGGGCGGGCGGGCGTGTAATTATGTCTTAACGGAGGGCGCGCGACAGGTGGGCGTGGTCTGACGTTTGATGTAATGCAGGGCTGGCGATTTGTGAAGCGAAGCGAATCTTTGTTTTGAGAGAAAACCAGTATTATATATTTAAGGTTCTATTATTTTTCGATTAATAGTCATAAATGCAATATTCTCCCTATAATCGAGATACTGTACGACAATACGATTTCTCAATTAATTTTTATTAATCATGACGTGGAATGTGGACGTAGCCTAGTGTTAGCTAAATAGGAGGACACTTCAAACCCAGCCGCACATCTGTGGTGAAGGCAAAATGGCAAAAATTGTGAAGAAGTCAGCATGATGAAGGGCCTAATCTCTCTCGTCAAGAGTCAAGCGATCTCCGGGTGGTGCTAAGAACAGTCTCTGGTGTTAGGCTTCGACCGCGGCTTGTCACCACCCTCCACGCTGGGCCAGTGAGATTGTCGTCATATGAAGGCTTACATAGCATAAAAGTCCTAGAATTGGGAACGTAATGTGCTATGTAAATATTTTAATGATCTAATAAATGCATCTATAGCAATTGTGTAGGTATTTTGAAAATAAAATGCCAGTACCACGTAAAATTAAACGTCGAATTAATTTCTAATCTTTTGATAATTATCACTGTCATCTAGTTCACTATTATACGATCATAATTTATACTCGAAGCAGTTATAATATTTTTGCATGCAATAATAAAGAATGAAGTACTTATCAATTAAAGACTGAACATATTTTTTGTTTACTTGCCAAAGTGATTTGCCTTTTACTTATATTTAAAATAATATATATATCTAAAAGAACAGTATATTGCTCAAATAATATTGTATCATATTAAACTTCGTAAGTTGATCTTGCCAACCCTACCAACATAACAATCTCAGCAAAGCCTAAGTTTACTCTAGGAATATGATTTAATTAAAGTTATAAAACCACCCAGGCTAATTGAAATTTTATGCGGATAGGGAAAATTGAACTACAAAACTGACCCCGCCGGCCGAGGTCAGCAGAGGAAGGGTTAAATCATAATTATTAGGTTTAAATTCAATGTTGTTACAAGGTAATCATGTTGATTATAGAGTTCGTATTGAGTACAATAGAATGTAAGTAGTATCTAGCAAGAATATGTTAATAACCGTTGGCTATTGTGCCTTATTTACATTACAATGCATATTTTTAAATTACTATTGTTTTGTGATATCGTTTAAGGATTTTTTTTTTCTTTCGTTTCTATTGACCACGGTTGGAAGTTATCTTTCAATTACTTTAGTGAGTTTGACTCGAATGTAAAGGTGTTGTTGTAGAGTCAACAGCAAAAGTAGGTTATAAAAATCATCGCTTTGAAATATCTAACGTAACGTACCATATTTAACAAGTTAAACCAAAGTGTCAATTTCAAATGAACTTTTAATAAGTTAAAATCATTTACAAATAAACACCCTAAAGAATTAATGTGATCACTTACTTATGACACGTTATTACAAAATAAAATAGTCAGTAACTTTTGACTTAATTTGCTCTATTATATTATGATATTTCATCAGTATCTATTTTTATATATATAACAATATAATACCAGAAACAGGGAGATAGAACTTACCACGGGACTATTTGATATTATGTGGATAGCCCAACAATAAAATTACTTACTGTACATATTAATATCTCATAAGTAAGGTACAGTACTACAATTTATTTGCGACAATGTGTTTGTTGTAATTTAAACCAATAGAATCGCTTATTTACTTAACTTCAGCATAAATCCAGAGGGAAAAAGAACCGTTTCTTAAGGTATTTGTGTTACAACACAAATACAAACAACCCGTCGTGTTTGACGATAGATGTGTAGCAAATATTTTGTTTGTAGAGTATGTTAGAGATGGGCTTGGCGAGGAATGATTTCTGAGTACGAGACTTTTCTTGTACTTACCTTACCCTTTGGTAAGGTTTGCTAGGGATAACTACCAGTCAGTCAATTTGTGTAAGTATTTGCTCCATTGACGTCATCTTTGCCCCCGAATAAGAAGGTCAACAGTAAGCGCATTTTATGTAAATAAGTTACTATTGTCGTTTATTTAGCCTTAAAATAACCACCAAATTGTCAAGACCTGGTATAATAACTAAAAATCACTTGAAACGAAGGCTTTTACAGATTAATTAAAATTTCAAGATACCTGTATGTTAACCACTAATAGTTCCCTGTGTTTTTACCCGCGTTATAAAGGATTTCCTGCGGAATAATATTTTCCCTGTGTCCTTTCACAGACTCTAGAGAATCTGTGTATCAAATTTCATTTAAATCGGTTCAGTAGTTCTTGGGTGAAAGAGGAACAGAGCGGGCTACTTTCGCATTTATAATATTAGTGTGTATTCTAATGATATGTACATAAACACGAAATGAAATGTTTGAGAAGCCTATCAAGAATAACAATTAGTATGCATCTGAGTTTTACAAGCAGTACCTACTTCGTACAATTCACAACTGTTAAATCATCGTTTGTGAATTATCCCACAAATTTATAAAATCCTAGTAGGTACCTACTTATTTTTTAATAGTATCATATTGTTAGAACGCGACATCTCCCAAGCAAAATCATCCTCATAGCTTACAGCAACAATAGCCTAGCACACAAAAGACAGAATTCTAATTGCCCTAGCGGATTCCGTCACCATACCGCTTTTATTTTTAAACAGGCCTATACTTTGCGAGATTGCGCAGGCATTTTCATCAGTACTCAAACCGCAAGACATATTATTTTAATCGTAGATGCGGCACCTTTGTCTAATGCTTCCTACGTTTAGCTTTGTTTGGCTTTTGAATGGTTTGAAACAGCCGGGTGTTGCTACAGGCAACATTGTACCAAGGTATATGGGTAGGTACTTCGGTGTTATGGTAATGCTATAAGTGTTAGGCAGCTCTGTGACCCATCCAGCTGGATTATATTAACGCTTATACTCATCAATCGCCATCGCATCAAAATAATATAACCGAACCAAAATTGGTCTATTAAATAACAAAAAAGCATTTTTTAATGTTATTTGTATTCAGTTGATATCAAAATCAAATAATATGCTATTGGGAAATTAATCTCAAACAAAATAATCTCAATTAGTAGTTTTCTTTTCCATGATTTGTACACCAAATATACAGCTTAATATAATCTTACTTAAAGATCAAATGGAATAGGGCAAACTGTAAGTTTTATTCTTTAGGTACAGTCAGCGTAAAATTGATATAAGACGATTAATTTGACGAGAAATATTTTGCTTTGATTAATATGAAACAATTGAAGTGAGATATTTTGACCACTGTGGCCACATACAATAACCTACAATAACAATAGGTGATGCCGGCTGTACACACGCGCCGAGACACCCCGAGACAGGCCGAACGCGAGTGTATACAGGGCGCTCTCGTCTCGTCTCGCTCTCTCGTTCTCGTCTCGGTCGCTCTCGGTGGCTTGTCGGTTTTTTGCGCCCGAGTCAAAGGGTCTCGTTGGCTCTCGCGAGGTAAACAAGAGCGAGCATGTACACACTCGTTCATTTACTTGCTCGCTGATAGTATTAAATTTTTTTTTTATTTAATTTTAATTTAATTTAATAAAAATAATTTTTTTCTTTTTTCTCCATGGTTTACGAATTTTCTTTTTATAGTAAATGTTAAAAAAATTATAATAGCTCATGGCACAAACACAAATAGCAGCAGCAATTTCTACGTCCATTGTCGCGTGAGTCTTCAGTTCAAATGTTAGAACGAGTGTGTACAGGCATGCTCTCGACGAGACCCCTCTCGGCCGAGACATTCGCCGAGAGGGTCTCGGCGCGTGTGTACAGCCGGCATGATAATATTCCACCAAAGCTTTTATCAAATTAAGGCTATTTGTTTATCAAATTACTTTGACAGCTCTAGGCGCCATTATCAATTTGTCGCTATTCTACACGTAGAGTCGATATATCGACGTGAGAAAATATTCTGACCCAACCACCTTTACAGGAAGACCTGCTTATCCACGGAGACAGCGTGTACGACGTGATCGACAAGCAAGACCAGCAAGCAGTCAGGACGGAGCTGTCGCGAGCCCCCAGCGATGGAGAAGACAGGGTGTTCCTCTGTCGCATGAACGTGGCCAGGAATGCTCGAAGGCAGATGCGGTTCGGTGATCAGAAGGTATGACTTCACTTACACACTATATAATACTCAACGCATATTCAAATTCAAATTCAAATCTTTATTAACTTTTGAACATGGTTGTACACTTAGTTTCGTCAAATAATATTATTTACACACAATTAAAAAAAAACAACAACAATTATTAAATACATACATTAAAACAATTTAACACAAAAAAAAACAATAATCAATAAATATAGCAGCTGTACAGGGGCTTTGTCAACTTACATAATAATAATAACAGCTGTAAAGAGGCCTTGTCAAAGATGTCACACAAAATAGGTAAAAAAAGTTCCCGGCAATTTTTCCTTATTTGCTCACCGTTTAGACCTACCCTGGACTACGACAAACATTTTAAAACCAAAATCAGCTCAATCGTCCCAGCCGTTCTCGAGTTTTAATCAGACTAACGAACAACAATTCATTTTTATTTATATAGAATAAAGATAATCTCCGCTATTTCACGGACGCTTTTAACAAAAAAAATAAAAAATAATAATTAAGTACTTCAAACTCATGTCAGAAAGAAATGATTGAAAACTATGTTGAATATTGAACTTTCGAGACATAGGTATACAATAGCTCAAAGAGCACGTATGAAATAACCACCACGTATGAATAGCATATCAAGAAAAATCATAGACAACCTATAAAATGAATATTGAACTTTCGAGACATAGACAATAGCTCAAAGATTATATTACCACCACGTATGAATAGCTTATCAAGAAAAATCATAGACAACCTATAAAAAGACATTTATTTTACACTTTTGTTAGATAATAACAGACAAATAATTAGCAATAAATTAAAATTGCGACTATAATTTGAGATTTAAACTATCCTATCTCTCAAGTTGGATCGAACTGCACATGGTGTGCGAATTTTATTATAATCGGTTTAGTGGTTTAGGAGTCCATTGAGGACAAAGATTGTGACACGAGATTTATATATATTAAGATAACACACCTGAATAAAACAATAGTTACTAAATACGCATAAAATTAAAAAGTTGGTTTTCGGGATTCGAGCCAGTATAAAATAATATTTTAGCAACCATATAAACTCGGTAATTTTAAGCAGTTAACCAATTCCTCAAGTATTTATAAGACCTCATCGACAAGCAAAAAAAACTCGGAAAATAAATTAATTAAACACGTTAACTGAACTTGTATTTCTGTGTTCCTTGTAATTATGCCAATAGATTATTTTTAAGATTTTATCCAGACATTCTATGCATTTTCATGTATTACTACTAATGGACAAATTAATTTCTCTAAGTAAATATAATATACATTTATTAAATATAATAGAATTTCTTTTAAGAAGAGAGATATCTTATTTGAACTGTTACTCACGTGATACTAAATAATTTAACTTATCAAAACCTGCACATAACACATTAATTTACATTGCCCAACTCGTCAAAAAAAACCTCATTTATTGACTTGAGAGCAACACCGTTTAAGTTTTTACTCAATTTTGAAAGTAACCCGACCGTGCCTCTCATCAATAACACTCAATCTGTTCTTACATCACTTTGATTGACGCTACCATTCCGACTGCAAACACTTTTAACTCTATTAAAAAAACCTTCCATCACCATCCCATCTGAACTTATGGACTTCTAATTCGTTTTAAATAAACCTGTCAATTTCAACTAAAAATTACCAATTTATTATTTCAATATTTAATTTGTGTGTAACCGGATCTTGTGTATTCTGATTTCACGCCCCGCTGTCTTTTCACAGGCATAAATCAATTTACTAAATGATGAAGTTCGGTTTTACAATCCAAAGCGTTGGATCATAGTAATTAAAGAACCTTGGCTGTAAAATCATCACATCAATGAGGTTATCAATATTATAGCTTAGGTTTAAATAACTGTGTTACTTCTGACTTCAAATAATTAAAATTTTGACAAGTCACAGTCAGATGATGTATTTCTGTTGCCGAAAATACTAAACCTTATATTTATGAGGTCGAGTCTCGATTTCAGATTCAGTAGATCAAAGAGTTAAGGGATCATACAGACTTAAATGTCAAAGATAATAGTTATAGCCCGTTATAACCATTCTGATACAATGTAAAAAATTGTAAGTAAAAGGGATATTAGTTATTCGATAACCTACGAGTTTTTCCATTCAACATTATTAATTTAAATTTATACTTACTCAGCCCCATGGCTTTTTTGGTAGGCTCATAGTGTACGCAGAAAGTTATTCGTTAACGCATTACGTTTTTTGTAGTACCTATTTACTATTATAATTAATCTTTTAATTGTTTATGTTTCTTTTAATTAAAGTCTGAATCATTTGTAGAAATTAATTTATTTTTTACTATTTAGTTTTCATTTTGAAGTTGGTGTTGTTTTGGCAGAAAAAAATTATATTCCTTACATTTTTTAAAGTTACTTTGAATAACTTTGAGTGGACCAGTTATTTAAATTTAATTGAAGCTGCAATCATCCGTTTTCACATAAACTTCGTGGGAATTTGGACCTTGACCGGAAGCATCAAGAGCAATTTTGCCTGATTTATCCTCATTTATTAATATCACACCGGTTTTACGGTTACATCAAAGTAAAACTTAATCATGATTATTAAACATTGAAACAAGTAATATGTGATTTATTTCAATCCGACTTTTTAATTTACAATTGAACTACCTAATTACCAATAAACTACCTTATTTACTACATTTTATTCAATGATGAACGAATAGTGCCATAAACAGGGCTCTACTTTTATATGTATGTCAGTAAAGTTTTGGAACTATTTATGGTGCCTCATAACCGGGATAGAAACTAGTGTTGACAATGACCCGGATCCTACAAAAATCACATTCGGCTGAGTAAAACTCGATTCCGTGTACATGCAGCTTAAAGAGTGATTCAAGTCGAATAAATATATATTTACTTCCTCAGTGGCACGATGGGCAAAGGTCTACTTGCGGCGCAAGAGGTAGCGGGTTCGATTCCCGCCCAAGGGTAAAGTGTTTGTATCTTCTGCAAGCACTCATTTGCATCCTCTTGGTTTGGATGCTTGATATGAATTATAAAAAAATATCTGTATAATTATGTATCTATTATACAGATATTTTATACTCGTAACACAAGCTCAGAGCTAACCACGAGCATAGATATCATTGTCTGGATTGTCCAAAAACATTAATTTCACATTTAATTTATATAATTTAAACCAATGCAAAGTCGAGGCCCCTAGTCTACAATATATCGTAGTAACGTAAAGACAAATGACACTAGCATAGTATTTGTCCAGATGATAAACACGCCTGCGACATTTTCGCAAGAACGCACGTGCACCCTTTATTAATCGCATACAGTAAGTCCGTAATTGCCGGCATTACTTATATTAGAGTGTTTTAACGCCACTCGCCTATCTCGCTACCACTTACTGTGGGTGTTGACGGAGCTATGACTGGTAGATGTGAAACTAGCCACTTCAACGTGGTATTTTTATTATTCAGGTGCTGGAATTATAACGGATTGCTGACTTAACTATTTAAATTATGGTTTTGCCATAATATTAACAATATTATGACTTAAAACGGGTCACATGCCTTGACGGTTCAAATCGTAGAGCCCATGAGCCCATGTTCCGTCAAAGCATGGTATGTCGCCCGTTTTAAGCCCGAATAAAGATTGCTGACTTACCAATTAAAAATATTTGAATACGAAAATTTTTGGATTCAGCAATTATCTATAAAATATGAACGCAAAACAACTACTATACTTTTATTTTCTGAAAGAGAACATTTATTTTGACAGTGACGGTTGACGTTTATGCACAGAAAGAGTGAGTACTGCTATCCGTTCTGGAGCTTTGAAGCATGTGTCAAGATGGGTAACTTTCTATTAAAATGTGGATTTGGGGATGTATAAATCACTTCAATATATTAAGAACTTAAACCTTCTTGTTAAATTAAAGCATAAGAAGGACTTCCTTAATTTAGCTTTTTAATATTAAACATACCTACAGATTCTCTTTTTCACTTCTATACAACATCAACATCGATTTGTGTAGTGAGTGTCGCACTTTGAATAATTTTAATGTATATTTTATAGTTGCAGGGAAGGATAAGTTATTATGTTGCAGTCATTTCGATAAAATATAGATCACCTAATAAATCTTAGTTTATTTGCTGTACAATAATTAATTGCAACTATTTTTGGTCGCACAGGCTGTAAACATTGATTTACTTTAGTAAATTGTCAACCGTTCATATAAAACTGTGTATTAAGTAAGTTATTTCGACTATTCGGAGGTTTTGTCTGTTCACCCTCTGAATCCTTACACGTGACCTCCGGGTGGTGCTAAGAACAGTCGCTTGTGGTAGGCTTCGGCCGCGGCTTGTCACCACCCTCCGGGCTGGGCCAGTGCGTGAAGCGATTTTTTCGTGTTTCGTAATGTGGTCCGGAGAAGCCATCTTCTAGACCTTCATGCTCCATCTTAGACCACATCGTCACTTTACATCAGGTGAGATTGTGGTCAAATGAAGGCTTAAAAATAGAAATCTTATAAACTAAAAAAGAAGGCTTGAAACTACAGTGCCCACTGTCCAGTAATGACTTCAATAATTCTACGGAGGTCTTCGCTTCTCATACTGAGTACCTAACGTTTTGTTGTTTTTCTGTCTTTAAGTTCAAATAGTAATTTTGTTGTTTGCTCTCTGTTCGATGCTCGCACAGTTCTGATGTTATTTTAAGAGCAATACTTTAACTAAAATAAAGTTTATTTCATGCCAAGTTAAAGTAGACATTAAAAATACATAGAGTAGGAAAAAATTGCCTTATAAACATGATGTCATAAAATCAGCGTAAATCAACGTACATATTAAATTGCTATGAGGCTTCAAAAACGGTAATTTTCCACTTTATTAGCTAAGTATGGTGCAATTATTTCTTATCGTCAATCTTGGTCGTTATTTATAGATATTAAGTATTTATATTACTGTAAATATTCATTATTTTACGTATATAATATTATACATGATAAATATTTTTGCTGGACACCAAGTTCTGTTGTAAGCAAGTTAAAATTTAAAATTAAACGATAAATTATAGTTTTAAAGTACCACCCCATCCATACTAACATTTTACCGCGGTAACATAAGTTACCGCGGTAAAATGTTACAAAAAATGTAAAATGGTAAAATGTGCAAAGAAGGCTATAAAGCCTTCTTTGATAAATGGGCTATATAACACTGAAAGAATTTTACAAATTGGAACAGTAATTCTTGAGATTAGCTCGTTTAAACAAACAATCAAACTCTTTATCATTAAATATTAGGATGGATACTTTTAGTCTGCTATTTCACTAGTGCGCTTACAGTTAAATAGGAAAGGATACTAAGAAACATCATATAACAAATGTTAAATTATTTTAACACAAGTATATACAACAGAGCTTGTTTGAATAGATTCTTACCCCCCCCCCCCCACGGTCTCACCCCCTCCCCCCCGTCTTTTAATATTCCGACATAAACTACCTGAACATACATAGTTTCTTAGCAACAAATGAAACGTAAACGAACAACCGCAATCGCGAGCGCAGATTTGTTCATCCAAATGTACCCTTTTAACCGCCATCATTTCCACTATCATCTCAGCCATTCGAGCCAATCACACAGTTTAATTACAATTCTGTGCAAATCAAGGCGAGCTTAACAAGGAGTTTACAAAGAATTCATTTATGCAAAAGTAGCTGAACGAACGTTGTGTAAATTGAAATCAGATAATGCAACTTTGTATTCTTATATTGAGATGTGAAAATTTGTCATAAAATTATGTTATTTTTAAGGTGTAATTACTAAAAATTAAAATTAAAAAAATAAAATTATGAACGTTACTGTGTACATGTATGATGTATGTAGAGGTATATTTAACCTATTAATAAATAAATAAATATTAAATAAATATTTCCGGACTACTCACACAGCATCACCTAACCCCAAACTAAGCAGTGCTTGTACTATGGGTGTTAGGTGACTGATATACTACATGGATACATTTTTTTTTGTAAATACATACTTAAGATACATTGAAAACACCCAGACCCGAAATCAGAAATTGTAGATCGTACAAAATCTGGTCCCCCGGCGGGAATCGAACCCGCAACCTCCTGCGCCTCAAGCGGGCGTTCGCCCACCGAGCCACAGAGGTCGTCGGTATTTTATATTACACATCACTTACAAATATGACTTAACCTCAACGCAAGCTCCGACAGCAATGATGGTGTGAGAGTAACGTGAAGTCCTAATAGTCGGATCTTTTATAAAAATATACCTGGAGGTATTTTACCTTTATTTATATATTATTAATCTACAAAAAGCCTAGAATTTTCAGTCCTTACGTGATAATCTTGTGTACTACATAAGTCTTGTGTTATTGAATAGACTTGAACTACATTACAAAACTTAATGCTCAGCTACTTTTGAGCACTAGGCAATACGCATGGGCATCTACCAGGCCAATCGCGTTGATAAGCCTCATTAGAAGGTTCTACTTACTACAGATTGCTACTCCAGCTGCTTCTAGACAATTATTCTAATTAAGCATACCCTTGACTGCTTCAACAAAATGTGTTGGACCTTATTTTACAGGGAGTACTTTTTGCCCATTATTAAATATATATTTGAAGTAAGTATTAACTCAGATATTTTAACATAAGCAGATGATCTAATGATAATAGTAATTTTTAAGCCGCAAACAAATTGGTTTTAAAAAGGAGGTCCAAAAAGATGCTACTTTATAAATACCTTTTTAATCAGCAACGGATTTTCTTGTATTTTTGTAATAAGTTCATAGCATAAATTCTGGGCGGAGATTCCTTTATTTTTATTATCGTCAAATAAAAACCGTGATAGTTGTCACACATACTTTTAATTATTACAAGAAATCAATTCAAAACTATCTTTTGCATTAGCAAGACATTTTTTAGGCTCAGTATAATTATAAAGAGTCTCTTGATCACTGTCGACCGATCCATACGATAGAAGCTTCAACACCTCGTCTTCTTTAACTTTCTTATTCATTATTTGTTTTTTACAACACTGTATTACCATTCTCAGTATAATTGCAAAAGTTATTATTGTAAGAGCTCCAAGCACCGCCAACATTATGGAATCATACATATTCCAAGCGTAGTCGCTCTTTCTTTCAAATTGACATACTTTAATTTCTTTTCCGATAGTTTCTTTTTCAAACTTAGTTTCAAGAGCGTCGTTTACATCTTCAACTAGCTTTGTAAGCACCGCATGTCTAAGCCAATTAGCTAGATCAGGCCTCCCGATTTGTGATAGTCTACGTGCAATATCAGTGTGTGATTTGTCCTTGCCTTGGTACTTTTTTGTACCTTTGTCCCACTGTTTGAGTAGTTGTAAACATGATACTTTTGGCACGGTTCTTGCTGCTATGGCTTGAGATGAGGGAAGTTCAAAGGTGGAAAAATGCAAAGAGGCGTAGAGGCGACGGCATTCTTTAAGGGTCAGATGCTGGGCTAAGTATGTGTACTCGGATATATCGACGTCGATTGTGCACAGCGTGTTTTGGATGAGTAAAGCAAGAATGCATTGTATTTGTGTGATTTTTTTCATTTTTTATTATGTTTTGCTACTTGACAATTTATGGTTCTTTCAAAATTATTCATCTTTCAAAGTTATAGTCTTTGAGATTGACATTTTATTGCTAGAGATTATAAATTAAAATTTGTTTATTTTTTATTGAAGAAGAAAGTGACAAATGTGAAACGTAGTATTTCATTGTATACTCTCTGTTTTGGACTACGAAGCATAAACAGAACAGAGTAGAAGGCAGTAGAAACGAATCTTAAAGCATCTAAACGAATATTGTTTAAATTAAGTACATTGTAAGAGAAAATTGGCCAACTCAGCAATTGCACATGTAACTTTTCACGTAAGCACGTCTCCACGGAAACAAAAGCGAGTTTTCCTTTTGAACTGCTTACTAAATGTTTTGCAAGAAACTTTAATGGTCTTTCAGTCACGAATCCGACATATACGCCGCCGATATCGTTCTAATAGCCATATTATTTCATAAATACCCACAATTTTCTAATAAACTGACGGTTTTGCGTCAGTTATTTTATTGGTTGGATCGTTAAGGGAAATTTGTAGCTCTTTTTGAAAGCTGGTCAGCCCTATATCAATAGAGAAATCATAAAAATTCTCCTAGTAGTGTCGCTACTTCGTTTAACATTCTTCTAATAGAGTTATAATTACAATAACTAAACACAATTTAAATAAAATAAAATATACAAAATATTTCCGGACAATCCACACAACAACATTTAGCCCCGTGGTAAGCTCATAGCTTGTTTTACGGGTACCAGACATCTGATATACTTAATATAATGGACATACATACATAGATATTTTTTGTTATACATATTACTATTAATTAGCCATTTAATCATGATTTCAGACTTTGTGCGTCCACTGCATGGACTAAGAAGTATTAATAGTCAGTTATATTGCCCAGAAGAGTTATGTGACAATCAATAGAAACAACAACGATCGAACAACTTTAACCAAATAATTTGTCCAACTTGTTGGCTGATGGTTTCTCCGCAGTCATACTAGATAGGATTTCCAAATTGCCCAATTTAATGCAACAATTGAATTGAGAGCTGTCGGATCCGTAACCGGCTTAATGACTCTTAAAATAAAAATAAACATACACGTTGAACTTGAAACAGATATAATAAGCCACTTGAAAATCCTCCTGCTCTGTTATAAATATAAAAACATCTCTATATTAAACACCAACCAGTAAATATCGAGCATACGTAAGACTGGCATATAGCCTCTAATTGTGACACATTCCGATAGAATAGACAAAACATCAGTAACGTCGGCCATCATTAGGTATACAATGACAAAAGAACTTGTGCAACTCTACTTAAAATATGTGCTCAGCTAGGTACAGATGGAATATTAATTTGATATAAAGGAACTAGATATTTTGTTGAAATTTCAATTATGAAATACCTTTAAACAGGTCTAGGAAAAGATTATGACTGCTTAAAAATAAGGGGATCTAAAAATATGGGAGCGTTCGATTGGATTTACCACTTAGAATGATGAAATTGAAAAAAACTTAATATGGTGGTCGTGTTTTATGAAATTCTACACTGTTAAGATCAAAAATTATTAAAATACGCGTCGTCATAACTGATTTTTTATGTATTCTTTTTTTATAAATCAAGGAAGTAGAAGAATTCTTAGTATTATGGGGACTTCAATGAAATAAAATATTTTCAACCCTAAGTGAGCATTACGACCATAAAAAATGTATAAGCTCAATTGCTCATAGTTGAAATGGGATGCCCAATGACCTGTTTTTTTTAAATATTTAAACCTGCTAGGGTTTCCGACGTAAATAAATACTTCATTCACACAAATACCTTATAACAGACAGAAAATTTTCAAATAGTTTTCTCGAATCTACATATATACCATGACAATCTTTAATTTAAAATTTTAGTAAGCAAAGACAGGTTTTACTTTAAACCTATTTAAAAATATTTTTTTAATTAATATTATTTATTGATTTACAAATGCTCTAAATGTTTTTGCGATCGGTACAGATCAGTTCCAGTATGTAACCTTATTCCACATTACAATAATGGTTGAGATAGCTCATACATTCCTGCTCTTGCGCATTACAAAACAGTTAATCTATCTCTTCTATGTGACGCATTACAATTCTATCGGGAATTCTTGTATACGGTAACCAATGATTGTGACAGGAACTAGAATAAATAAAACAATATTTCATTTACTCAGTACAATAAAATGCTTACGTTTTTGTTATGATAATAATTACTGAAGATGTAATAATAGTGTTTAGCTTATACTCATAGCTGATTGAATGACTATCACTTCTGACCACAATCATCTTGATCAATTTTATTAATCATCATCATCAGTTTACCCGTAGGACATCAACAAAGGATAGGCAGGATAGATAGGCGTATTGCATAGATTTCTTGCTATTGTTTTGGAATCGGCATGTATACATTACCTCGAGGTCTTTAGCAAGCCATAATATAATATGTTTATTATATAAAGTATATCAGATGTCTAGTACCCGAAACACCAATTTAGAGCCTTAACCGCGGGGCTAGATGTTGTTGTGTGGATAAGTCTGAGAACCTTTAAACTAAGACCAAAATATTTAATTGCCAACCTACTACCAATTTTTTTACTCACTCAGGTCATTATAAGTCATCATACATTCATCCATATCCACAAAGAGCCTTTATATTTTTCAACGATACATTTTCTAGCATTTACAAATATATTATTTACCTTTAAACATTAGTAATGTAAATCTTATTTCCTTTCGTTAAGACTCAATGCATTCGCTATATAACTGCGTCTTGTGTGTTCTTGAAAGTTAAGCAAATAATGTTTGTAAAGGTTCGTCAGTGTAAAAGGGCTATTGAATGTTAAATTGACAATGGTGTTGTGATTTGAAGTTTGGTAATCGATAGTTGGACTACTCAAGGCGATTTGAACATGTAACTAACTCTCTGGGTAGATCATCTCTGATCGGTAAATCAAGGTTATTTTTTTTCTAGTTAGGTCCAAACAGGCCCATAAACTCTTATTATTAAACTTCTTACTTAGTGATAAACGATAATAGAAAACACAGAGTATGTACTGAGCCTACTAATTTGTAGCCGACTTTAAGAAGGAATGGTGGTTTTTTTTTAATACCTTGTTTTTTGGTCTCACTTATAATAAACAGTCCAGTGGTTAAGATGTTTCTAAAAGTTTTTTTTAATATTATGTATTCAATGTTGTAGATACTAAATTGTGTACCTATTTAAGATTTCATAAGCCCCTTTACAACAGTATTAAAAATAAAATATATAGTAGTTATTTACACATTCAAATTTAATGTTAACATATTACCATAATAATTTACCTACCAGTAGGTCATACACACAAAACACAAAACATATTCGTTTTCTCACGGGCAAATACCGAATATAGGTACGAATAATTACTGAACCTATGATCTCTCACGTAGGTATATTAATACATAATGACCAATGAAGACGATTCTTTCGTCACAGACAAGAAAACAAGTATTCGTAATTATGGGTATATATTTTGAGATCAATATTCTCTATGAATACCGGTTCGCTTGAAAAAACATGGCTCCGTATTGTTCGCGTTACTTTATCTTACTGTGTTATAATTATAATGTAGGTAGGTAATTAATGTATGTGTAGGACGTCCGCTGGAAAAAGATCTCCCAGATACACTTTATTTATCAATTAAGGCCTCAGCATTAAATGAAATGGTTTTTAAGGTTCCGTATCCAACGGTTTAAACGAGACCCTATTATATTTATTCATCGTCTGTCTGTCTGTCACCAGATTGTTACCTCTGTGTATCATGAACCGTACACAGAGACCGTACATAGATAGAGAGTTGAAATTTTGAGGATTGGTGTATTTCTGTTGCCGCTATAGCAACAAATACTTTGCAAACTTTTGCAGACACCATCGTTCGATATTTATTTTAATACTTAAAACACAATTAATAAAAATATAAAATAGGCTCCCATGCAACAAAAGTGAATTTTTTATAGCAACGTTGCGTGAGGCCAATACTTGAATAGGTGACCGATCTAACTGCATAGTTTTTGTATATTAATAACATTGTTTACATATTTTTGTGTTTTTTTGCAAAATCATAAATTGTATTATTTTTATTGTGTAAAGACATTTTTTCGTTGTTTGATTTAAAAACAAATCAACAAATTCTCTAGTAACCCGTTAGAATAAGGAGAACGTAAAAATGTAAATGATTATATACACATTAATTAATGTAAAACTGTATGACTAGTACTTTCTTCAAACCTACCATAATTCATATCAACACGAACCCAAAAAGAGTGATTAGCTGGTAGCTTTTCTAATTCATATACTACTGAGAACCTTGTATTTACCACACCTATTTTGACAGATGAGAACCATATTTCATTTAATCCACCGTGTCAGCCGAAATGCTCAATCGATCATACACAAGACTACAGAAATTACCATGCCCATCAATTTACTGATTTACAAGTGGCCAATTAAAAAAAATTGCTCAAAA
Source organism: Gymnoscelis rufifasciata (assembly GCA_929108375.1). Lineage (NCBI taxonomy): Eukaryota > Metazoa > Arthropoda > Insecta > Lepidoptera > Geometridae > Gymnoscelis > Gymnoscelis rufifasciata. The sequence goes on along the minus strand of OV815321.1, from coordinate 8,618,722 downwards.
CATTATGCAAGCCGTGAACTATGAACCAGAGAGCAAATCGAAGGTGATTATGTCTTAAATTAATTTTGAAAATCAAGTGGATTAGAAAGTTGTAATTGTTGGATATGGCACTTGAACTAATGTGTGGTCTCGGTAAACTTATAAGGTCATATTTTACTTGAATATTAAAACTAGTTGGTTAATGGTTGGCCCATTTAAATTTTGAATTTTTTGGATGCCTAGCACACATAACACAAGCTTAGAGCTTACCACCTTGATTGTCTTGGCAGTTGAGATTGTCCGGAGATATTAATCTATTATTTAGGCCTCATCTTGCGTTTCTCAGAGGGAGAAATCTTATTGAGCAAAAAACCTCAAACTAATAATAATAATAATAAAATGTTTATTTTGTTACAAATATACAACATAAATTGTTTAGTACATAGATTGTAACACAAAGGGCTTCCACTCAGCATTATGCTACAGCAGACTAATCTGCTGTAACGCTGGTCTTCCGTGGTAACCGATTGGTAAACTAAAACACTTTTCACTTTTTTTTCTGCTTTTTTCAAGATCTTGTATCAAAATCGCCAATTTTAAAACAAGAGTGACTCTTAAAACTTGAATTAATTACATGTAAAAAGAAGATTTTGTCTTCTGAAAAACAATACTTAGACGGTTACTCATGTCTGGGTATAATATCAATGTTACCTTGTGTCATCTGGGTAACCACGTGAAACAACAAATAAATGATTATGAATATTATAACTAGAATAGGTACAATATATGTACGTATTGTACCTTTTAATGGTTCATAATAATTATGTTCTGACAAAACTTGGCTGGGATGCTTTTGATATCTACTAAATAAGGCGATCTTTTACTATATATACTACTATTTGTTTTATAAAAACATACATAGTGTTCTTATATGTATTTTTTTTAATATACTTTAAATTGTAAAAGCAAAGGACGAAACGCTTACGAATTTTGAAAATTTTATTTCAAACTTTGTGCTGAAAATGGTTAAGACGCATCCGTAACCGTTTACAATAGTTTAACCGACTAAGTGAGGTTTATCATTTAGTAAAAAATATTAGAATTAAACATTTTATTTCCTTAATTATAAGACTTTGGTCAATTCTAAGATACTTTCTCTTTCTTCGCTATTTATATTTAAGGTTTAACTTTAGTTATTCACACATGTGTAGGATTCTTCGATTAACTTTACAAAAAGTGTGATTTTTTAAAGTAAATTGTAGTCCAACAGTCATGAACTCATGACACTTATTTTACAATTACGATTATCTACTGCTACTACATATACCAAGGTTTCACCTTTTTCCAAATCAAAACTAAAATAATTAACTTTGATTAATACATGTTCCTATTCATGAAATCTTAAGTAGATCTCGTTCACCTTTATGATCTGAATTGCGCGTTAATTTTCAATTAACCGACGGGTAATTCCAATGCAATATTGGCGAAGAAGCCTCTAATTCCACTTCATTATCAAACTTGATTTCTATTCGTACGTGATTATTTATTTCTTACTAGCTGCATCCCGTGGTGTTGCCTGCTTTATTATATTTGATTATTTTATGGATTAGAAAAGATAGCTTATTTACTTTAATAAATATTTTAAGTAAGTATGCTATTTAGCCTTTAAATTGCTTCAGAATAGAAGTATGGGATATCTCTTTTATTGCTGAAAATTTAAAACAACTTGTTAAAATTAAACTTGAAACGGGTAACGGGTTTAAATTATTTAAAAAGCTTTTATGTTCATTTATAGAGTTTCAAGGACATGTGACATTCACCAACCCGCACTTGGCCAGCGTGGTGATTTAAGGCCTAATATCTCTCGCCTAGAGAAACAACCTAAGAACACAAGCTAAGAGCTTACCACGGGGCTAGATGTTGTTGTGTGGATTGTCCGGAAATATTTATTTATTTATTTATTAGAGAGAAGTCACTGTGTCCCGACAGTGGGAACGTTAATAGGGTGATGATGATGATGAAAAATTTATAACTTGTCAAAGGTCCTCTTCAATCCGAATCTTATTTATTCAAGTTTCCAAAAGCAATAAAGTAATTGAATGTTAACCTTAAATAACTTTCTTTTCACACGTCTTAGAAAATGACTCGATTTTAGCAATGCGGTAACTTTATATAGTATTCATAAAATGAGGTTTAGCTAAACTATAATTTGTTTACTTACAGTTATTTTCCTACATTTCAGATGATGTGTTAAATATGCAAATGCTTTTTTTCCTAAGAGTCACCGTTTTTGAGATATAAGTATAAAACATTTTTATAAATGTTTGTAACTTTTCAAGTAGTCTCATTAAATTATATTTTTTACAAAAACTTGGCCACATCATGTACTGATGATGATAATAAGATCAATAATAAAAAATCGTTTGATGATTTTATTTCCGAAAATTTAATATTTTTTTTTAATTCTACGATACGAGTACATCAATATACTTGCATATATTACCTCTATATCCATACATTCACACAAACCTATCTGTCTATAATATTAACACAGTCAATTAACCTTGTGCAACCTAAATGTTTTAATCACTATTATTTTTATGTGAATTACGCTTAAATTAGTAATTACTGCCAGACGGGCTTAATGACGTAGTGGGTTGAGGTCTACTGGCATAGTAAAGTAGCGAGTTTGATTCTCACAATTGATACTGACTGACTTTTCCGTCAATATTTACTTTTTAATAATTTAATCGAATAGAAAACTAGAAGGCTTAGGTAATTAACATTTCTCGACTTATGCAAAATTTTCCAGCTCCTGCACTCAAATATAAACTACAACAAATAGTTAAAGGACAGAGAAAAGGAATTTCACACCTAGCTCCTTAGAATAAAGTTGAACAAATGTGGCTTGGTCCAAGTTAAACACTTTATGAGAGAAACATATGCAAAATGGTATTTCAAATATAATTGGTTTCCAATTTATCAAAATATAGGGCATAGATGCTACCATATAATGTTACCAAAAACGCTGTTTTTAATATCTTGTCAACATGAAAGAAGGATAAGTTATTGATGTTCTCAGGCCAGCCACAACTTTGGAACTTGTGCATTTAAAACACAGCCTTCAAAACTTAGGCTTAGCTAAAAAAAGGGTTTGGTTACTTACAGTTCGTTCCCTATTATTTTTATATAAGCTAGCGTATCAGCCCGCCTTCGCAGGAATGTGAATTATAAACACATAAACCTTATTCTTGGATCTCTATCTGTTGCGGAAACCTGCATTATCAGTTTATTATTTTGTGTGCTTGCCCAGTGAGTGTTACTACCTAGTGTTTTTGAGATTAATCGCAAACGCATATAGATAGACAGGGAAATTCCAATTAATATTATATAGAAAGAGATGCCTGGAGAGAATGGGGGGAGGCCTTTGCCCAGCAGTGGGATGATACCGGCTCATAATAATAATAATTATATAGAAATTATATATAGCAAAACATTTAGTGCAGACACAGATTTTGAGATACCTATGACACATTTTGGTCCCGCAACAATAAAGATAATACAAAAGCATACACAAATATAAAAAAAAACGCATTCTTACCCTTTTGTTTCATTTCTTTGGACCAATCGAGCATATATTCCAACCAGCGCACTCAAACTCGAGTTTATTTGCTGCAAAAACGTTCTGCGTCGTTAGAGCGAAGATGCATTTATTTATGAAATGGAAATACAGCTGATTGTAATAACAAAACCGCTCTCTATATTAAGATGTAGTATTAACATTGCTTTGTCGACGTGTGAGTGTAGCCTTGAGATGAATGCACCGTGGAAAATGCCCTATACCTACAACCTATTGTTATTATAATATTCATAGTATATTCATCGTCTTTACGTAAATTATAATAATGTTTCATGCAAATGTCTTTCATAGCATACTTAACAGCTGTAAAAGGAATCCTGTTTCATACAGTCAGGTCACACATTCTTAGTCAGGTTTTCGTTTCGTCTTTATAAAATTTTACACAAGATCTCGTTAGTAAATTATTGGTTTACATAGTAATAGTCAAAGTAATGTGTGTTTACATTGATCTGTGTACAAGTGGGTCAATTCCATTTTGTTTTTATAAGAAAGATCCTGAAAATATTCTTTAAGTTAATCTATTTAGACATAATTACATATTGACCCATTTACCTTAACTAAGTGGTAGTTAGTGGCTTCCGAAAAAAATTTGTCTTGAATTGCATTCAGTTTGTCTTTGGTGTGACCTAAATAATCAACAACACAAAATGACTAAGTTTTGATACCATTGATCGAGCAAAACGTAACTTTTTAAAATACCTTTTCACTTTTAGATACCTATCAGATGAAAAGCACTGATACCGTTTTTTACTAGACAGAATATGAAACGCCTTTTTTAAATGGAAATTTAGAAAGTAATTATTTTATAAAACTAACCATATAAACTAATTACACAGATAACCATATTTTCCTATGCTTATTGACATATCACGCGCCACGACACAACCCAACCTCCACATTCATAACAAAACAAATCCAAAACAAATTCCCGCCCACAATAAACAAGCCAATATAAAAAGAAACTATTCCTTCAACCTGCTAAAGGTCTTTAACACGTCGTGGTCGCTGGTCGTGATTGAAGGCACGTGCTGAACAGTTATAAGGATAACTTGGGGATAAAAAAATATGGAGGTGTGTTCTGACGTCACAAATCGTGACTGCGTACGCGTGACTCCCTTGACCACGTTGACGCTGGGTTTGGGTAAACAGCCTAGGGGTTATTGGAATCTATGGCGAGTAATTATGGAACCGGTATATTTTTAGCTTTTTTGGTGACGATCGCTGTAGGCTGTGCGGTTTTTCAAAGTAGGATTGTTTTTTAAATTTATTCTTATTAATCTAAGACTACAGATAAAAGAGTCTATACCCTTTTTTTACTTTGTTAATATTTAATGAAATATTACAGTACATTTTGCTGCAAATCGGTGCAAAAATAGATCCTTATAATTTTTAGTACGTGATAAACCCCACTTTTAAGGTTAAACACTTTTTAGGTTCAGAAGGATATCGATTTATCACGTGATTGACGCACTTGTGTAATTGGTAGCACGCCGGGGCGCTTTCTCTATGGTGCAGGCTCGAATCTTTAGTGAGAAGGTTACGGATCTTGCTAAAGGTCTTTTATGGAAGCTTAATCTCTTTCTGAATAGAAAACTTAAATGTGTAAAATTGTAGATATCAATCCCATTACCTTACTCTCTTATCACTTTATTACTTATAACAGATAAATACTTTGAGTAGTTTAAAAAGAAGAAAATTAATTATATTGCTTTCACATAAACCCATAGTATCCTTACTTTCAAAGTTTAAAATCCTTATTTTTTATAAAATATTAACCTATAGGTACTATAAATTATAGTAAAATGAAATAATCCATACTGCCGATATAATTTCTCAACAATATAATTCGATACCACCCAAGCTAGGTATTTTCTATTAGATTAGCTATCAAAGCACCCATTGCTCAGATAAATCGTTAGCCTTTTGTTGGCGGTTCATTTACATGAATTACCACACGTTTTGTTGTGATGTAAAAGCCTCTATATTTCGCTATGTTTATTACGCGTCAGCACGATACATAAAAATCTTTACTGCTTAACAGATTGAGCTTAAGGCAGCTTTACACGATAGCTGGTGCTTAATAAGGGCTGGTTAGGTTAGGTTTCTTTTTCTGTAACCAGGTTACGGATTTATAATGTATAATAGGTAAATTAAAAATAGGTTTTCTATTTATTTCGACTCCCTTTTTTGGTCAGGGAAACCCCCGACCAAAAAAGAGGGGTGTTATAAGTTTGACGTGTCTGTCTGTCTGTGGCATCATAGCTCCCGATATCGGATGGAGCGATTTCAATTTAGTTTTTTTTTTTGTATGAAAGGTGAGTTTGGCGCGGGTGTTCTTAGACATGTTTCATGAAAGTCGGTTGTGTCGTTCAAAAGTTATGGGGGTGAGAGTGGGGAAGGAAAACCGAAAATCTGCAAATATACTCGAGTGGGGTATCAAATAAGCATCGCGTGCCCTAACTACTAAATATTTTGGTGTTTTACTTATAAGGAAATTAAGGCATTGGAATCGGGGGTTTTTCTTAAATTTGATATTTAGATTTATATATAATCTAAATGACGGACTGTTTACTTTAGTCACCTACCCTTTTGAGAACCTGCCATGATTGTGTCGAATAGACTTTTAACAAAAAACATGATATAATTATTGCATTATACTAATGTGCCCACTTTTTTTTTAAATACTCATCTCATAATCTAAGAATAATAAACATGTATTTTCAAAGGCATATTTTTTCTCGTTATGTTTTCTGTTAAATATTTCGACACAATTTAATAATACTTTGAGAATTACTGATTAAAATTGAATTAAAATTGAATTGATGCACAAAGCATTCAACAACATAACTAGCGCTAGCAATGCGTCCCACTTACTAGCCTCGCGTAAACGAGCTTTACACTAAAAGCTTTGATATCGGGACATAATGACTTTACTAAAACCCACCAACCGGCGTTTCATTGTTCATATCTCTTGACATTACAGCTACTACATCGGCGAAGTGAACCTTGCTGTTTATTTACTCGACTAGTGTAGTCACGGCTTTGTTCATAAAATTGTTTCTTGTCTTCTCTCGTGAAAATATCTGTATAGATTAAGTTTTGAAACTATCCTGGTTATAACTGTTTAGATTTATAACAATCGAAAGATAATTAATCATGAGAAATATCTCGATATTAATCTTAATACTGTTTATAGATGAATTCTGGTTCATTCACGTTGTTCTTTTATATTTAACTGATTTGGACCTTAAAATTATCGGCAACATGTTTCGATCTTGATTTCAAATTGGAATATATTTCTTTTACAAGCAAAATAAAAGGTCTTGTATTAGGTGTACGCGAGTTTCAACTTATTTATAATAAAGTTTGGGTTAAAATTTTGGTTAATTTTAAAAGACGCTTATGACACAAGTACAATCACAAGCTCGGTGGGCGAAGCTCAGTGCAGTGGGTTCGATTTCCGCCGAGGGGTCAAGTTTTTGTATGTTCTGCCAGCTCTTTCTCCTTGGTCTGGGTGTTAAATATGTTTAATCAAATATATCTAAGTAGGTATGTGTATGTCGTTTTTTATTAAGTACTAGCGGCCCGGCCCGGCTTCGAACGGGTAATTATTCATATATCATATCACACTTTGGTCCAGAGGTTGTTGAGTTTTGCGATTCATTTTTATTTTAGAATATCATGTACCCGTAACGTTAAAGATATTATGTGGATCAATAATTATATTTTAATTTTTGTTTATATCAAAAATGTATTAAAACTAACAAACTAATATTACAAATCTATAATGATTAGTTGTTTTCAAACATGGTAAACATGGTTTTGAAAAGGGTAGGTATATAAATATAATAAAAAAAAAACCCTATAAGTTAATTAATTCAAATAATTTAATGAGTTTTTGTAATTTAACATCGACACTCTTAAACATTTACACTACGCGCAGTGGGTAAATAGGTACAAATTATACTAATTTTGATTTTCGAAATATAATCTCAAATCAAGCACGTGGTCCATTTAGTATAATCTCTATAATTGACATCTCAAACTATATCTGATAGATTACTTGCGATACTTACTGTTGCTAAAACTAATTACAGTATCACTGAATCACAACTTACAATGCCACACGCTTATAAGGTTCTCAAGTCATTTCAAAGCTGACACATGGCTAATTAAATTTTCAAAAAACTAAAATGAATGGCTTATACAAGTTTTTTATAGTATTTGTCGTATCTAACTTATTATAAATTAAAGTCCTCTGCCGCAACTGTATGTCCCTATGTTCGGGATAATCTCAAAAATGTTGTTTATTATAAAATATACAACATAAATGCTATTTTGCAAAAATAAAAAAGTTTGATAGCGAGATTTATACTATGATTTATTTAACTGCACAGAAATATCGGGAAACTCAAAACGGAAATCATGGTAAATACCCGTACCCGTATAAATCTAAATAAATTACAAAAAAGCAGAAGCCGTGAATAATTAAAGAATCCATTTTTTTGGTTACATTTATAAATACTTCGTTACCAAATTGTTATTTCTATTTAATGGTTTCATCACAAATAAAAATAACATTTCTTTAATAACATTTGAAGTTATTACTTATAATAAAAAGTACATTCAATTCAGAATTTCCAAAATGACTTAAAAATACACACAACAATACACGTTACTATCAAACTAAACGTATTTCATATTTAGAATTTTCTATTATATCTCAAAAGTTAAAAATCACCGTTTAAATGTAAGTGTAACTCGGGCAAAGTACGAAACACTAGTTTTCATACACAAAAAGGAGTCTTCAACTTTGTCGTACTGTAATAAGGTACAACGGGTCACGACATTGGTACTGCCAATAGAAAGTGGTCCATTGTTCCCCTCAGCTTCGGTTTGGGAGCTTATGACGGAGGGGATAATAAGTCACGATTGGTCATTCGTCTGAGTACTCAGAGTTGTCGAGTGAGACATGGGCGGCCTTGCGACAGCTGTCAATAGTGTGACTACTGGGTACTGTGTGTATGTTGTGCCGTAGATATTATTGTGAGGTCTTAGATAATGAAGGTATGAAAATGATGTGGTGACTGTTATGGTATGGATACAGTGGGCTAAAATTTGCGTCGCGTTGCGCGCTACAAGATTCTGAAGCGAAGTTATTGTTGCCATGCCATGCCAAACATCGTCATCGCCCGAATACTTCGCGTTGCAATGATTTATCCGGCCACACATATGGCGTTGACACGAATATTCGCCGTAGACCGCTAATGTAGCCGCACCATTACAGATATGGTACAGCCACTTCTTAAGCTTGTAGAACGTCCTCTATTATCAAATATCTGAAGCTTTTTATTGTTCGACAATTTATTATTCAATTATTTAAATAAACTCGTAACATTCCCTTGAAACAAAGTTTTTCAATAACATTCCCACTATAAAGTTGAGGTTGGTAATATTCATCTACTGAATATTGAATTTGTCATTATTTTATATTTTTGTCCCACTGCTGGGCCAAGGCCTACCTTTTCTCTTTCCACTCGTATCGATTTGCCGCTATTTCAGGCCAATATTTTAAGTTAACGTCAATCAAATTTATCATTAAATAAAAACAATTAATTTAAATGAGATTTTTTTGCAGTTATGGGACTGACAGACTCAAAAACATTTTGAGAATTGAAGATCCTGACCGAAAGAAAACGAAACGAACACCGTTTGATTGAAACGAACACTTTTAAAATAGTGCATGTTTTTTTTTTAAATATATAAAACATTTTTTTTTTTGAGATTTTGCTCAAATGACTATGCTTGTTGTATAAAAGGTTTTAAATTAAATTACCCTTGAAGTAGAATCAGATAAAGAATAGAGCTTGGGCGCTTTCCTGTACATCCGGCTGGTCCATCATCATTAAACTGTGATGTGGGTGTGGACTGGACAGTTGACAAGCCACTGGTCCACAGATGATATCTTGTCGCCTTGATATAACGCACAAATTATATGGCTAATGGAATTAATTAACTAAGCATATAAGATATTTTCCATTGATATTGGTATATAAGAATAAGGGGAATTGCGTAAGAACTCGCATAGAAAGAAAGAACCTATTTATCAGTTATCATGAAACAATTTAAGAAATCAAATTCTGGTGTGTTCTGTTTGGATTTGATAACTTCTAACATTCACTGATTACATCATTATTATTAATTAATTTTATTTATTTATTTTATTTGCACGGCCTAGGCATTATTATTAAGCATTATATCAAATATTCTTAAATATTAAATTAATTAAAACATGTACAATTTTCTTTTCGCACATAAAATTTAATACAAGCACTCAGAGTACTCTAAGCAAGCAGCTCGGAGTAGGTGCCAGTCTGCTGCGAACACATCGCAGTCTGGGCGCAGGGCAGGGGTTAAAATATATATCTATGTAGTTTATCAGTCATTTAACACCCATAGCACAAGCTCTGCTTAGTTTGGGATTAGGTTATGCTGTGTTATCCAGAAATATTTCTTTAATTTATTTATTTATTATGGACCACGAAACAATTACTTTTTTTAAATAGTTGATATAAATAACAATGACAGGATAAGCTAGTTGAATGTGCCATCATAAATAAAATAATAAAGACCCATATCAATTATATTCATATTTTGCAAAATGAAAAATATAGAATAATTTAATACCTATTGGAGAAGAGTAGCTACTATGTATGTACAAAAAGGTAATGACGGACGTCATACAGAGAAGTAATTTTGAATTAATTTCCTCTGATCCACCGAAGGTTTATACAAAACTTAAAGTATATTTCCAAAGTTTAAAATATTGAATAAACAACTTAAGAACTTACATTTTACATATAAAAGACGCAACGCGCTCAACCAATCCTGTGATTTTCGGTTCAAAATCCAAACACATTACATACATTTTATGATGTAGATCGCATGAACCAGTGGAACGGATTTACTTACACTAAACTTAAGTGGAACCAATAAATTATCGCTACTAAACCGTGTGAAAATCTATATGGTTAAGCAAAATACGGGTAATTTACGACGAGGAAAAGGTATGATTTATAACAAGTACTGAAAGCACAACTTATGTCGGTATCGCTGACTTTGCCATTTTGAATGCACCCTATATATCATATTAGGTTTGAAACTTGTGCTCTTTAAGAAAGTATTTTCGAGAAGACAGAAATTTGTTAATCCACAAATTCTACACGTACTACTTTAGTATTTATTCATAAAGTTAAGTAGATATTATTAGTATATGGCTCTAACTGACTCAAAGTGATGGCCACCTCCGTATCATTTTTAACGGTCTTTTTAGGTAGCCCGTGCAGTCATTCAAGCGTTTTGAGTTCAAAAGAATAAAAATACAAAGCAAAATATAATGTTCTAAAAGCTGAAAGTTTAAACGCCTGGCCGACTGTGATAGAGATACCTAGCTCTCTGAGATCTCTCTACCAACCTCTAACGCGGTCACTTCAAAATCAAAGCGGAAAATTCAAGCTCGTCCTGCTATTACCTGGGCTTTTCTTGAAGTGTTTTACCAAGTGTCTTATCAATATAAAACGCCGAGTTATTAACAGTTTAACTCTGAAATTACCGCCAAATTGTCAAGACTTCGTAAAATAATTAAAAATATGTTTTACCATATGAAAAAAATTCATCACATATAAAATGTAAGTGTATATTTTTCGAAAACAGCTGGCGCCATTTGCTATAGAATCAATTTCCTTGGTACTTATTCAATACTGAATTTTATGTGACAAGCCCCACGACATAATATTTAATTCCATTTAATTTGTTTCAATCTATTATGCAAGTGCCCTGGGCTTTTAAAAGCAATTAATGCAAATAGCCTGGTAGTAAATAAACAATTAAAGTTGTAGTCATAAATCGTTGTATCGCTGTATTAACACAATACTTGACAAGACATCAAACAAGTATAAAGTCCAGGCCATACTTGATATAGTGAAGTTAATAAGGCGGACTTCGTATCCAAATATCATGAAACAATGAGACTAACGAAAAGTGAAACTACCATGAAACAATGAGGAGTTTTTAGTTAACTCTAGACCTTGTACTATATTAGCTGCAAGTCTAAGAATGAATGAATGAATGAATCTTCGAGAATGAAGAGTTTAGGAATAAAATGCATTGATTGGTACCTATTGGTACATGAAGTATGAGAAGAAGATCTCCTAGGCGAATTCAGCTACAGACACCTTTTTTAGTTCTATCATAACGAGTGTTTGATAAATTAAAATAATACATTAAGTATTCTTTGACAAATGACAAGCAAAGAACTATGTGGATACAGACATAAGATACATATAAAAACATTTACATATGTTTTCTAAAAAAGAGCTAAACAACTGTTGAATTCGTATCTAAGCCGTGTTTATTTATTTGTGGTAAGGCGGCTAGTTTTCAGCTTCGGCATAATGCAGAAATACTACAGACTTGTTGCTTATTGTGCATAACCAATTAGACGATTCAAATTGAAGACTAATAAGTAGCTTTACCTAGAAAACTATTTTCTATGATAACCCATACTTATATGTATTTTGATGCGAAAGTAACTCTGTCTGTCTATTCCTCTTTTACACAAAAAGTACGGAACCGATTTAAATGGGTGTTTCATAAGTATCATAAAAAAATAGTTATATTAAGTATATCAGATGTCTAGTACCCATAACACAAGCTTAGAGCTTACCACGGGGTTAGATGTTGTCGTGTGGATTGTCCGGAAACATTTATTTATTTTTATTTATTTAAATGAAATTTGGTACACAGATTTCTAAAGCCTGAGAAAGGACATAGGTATACTTCACCGCAGGAATGATCATTCCGCATTAAAATCCATTATGGTATGTATAACAAACAAAAACAATAAAAAAAAACATTTCGTTATTTTGTAGTTCCGTGAACTCGTGGCGTAAAAGCCATGCAATAGAACGTCGCCTTACAATAGTGTAATTGATACGATACCCACATTCAAGAATACCTAGCAGATACGTACTAACGAGAGTCAACAATAAAATATGGTCCAAGGCCACACGTATCCGGATCCTTAGTGAGCGGCTGAACTGTGAACTATAGTGCCAAGCGATACTCAGGCTTAAAACATCGTCAATTGATTTTAAAGTTACCTATTTAACAGAATTTTATAAGTTTTAAAGATCTTAAGATATCTGTAAACTTAAATTATAAATGGGAAAACAACTGTAACTCTTTCTGTCTTTTACAGCTGCGCTATCACTTCAAAATATTAAATCGATTTATTGAAATTCGGTAAACGGTAACTTGAGGTATCGGTACAATGAGGTAGTAGAATTCACTTGTAGCATACATACATTATACATATATAATTCACATATAGTAATTATAGCACGATTTAAAAACTACGATATTTATACAAGATTTTAATTTAGTTTCACCTACCCGATGTTTATGATCAAATTAAGTATTAAAACTAAAATTTTACACAATTCCTGGTTTCTTTGAGCAATCGCATCACAATTTAATTTTATAAATGGGACAGCAAAAAAACTATTTATTTTTAAATTACTTTTTCCATTACCTTAGTTTCCAGAAAAGTAAAAAAATCATTTATTTTGTAATGTGCAGGTTATTCGTTTTCATTTAAAACCCCACTCGAGTACATTTACTAGCTATAACGTAAATAGGGGTGTTTATAGTGTATGTTTTGATGGGACAGCAGAGCTGATACGATGACGGAGATAAGGTGGCCATAGGAACTTCGTTATAAAAATAATAAAAAATAAACAAACAGTTTTTTAACTTGAATATAACAACGCTTTGAAATCAATTATGTAAAGTTAAAATTAGCGATTGTACATGGAAGGTTAACCTTGTTTGCTAAATGCACTTTTAAAGAATGTCATAGCGCCACACCTTCATAGAATTTTGGTTCAAAGTTCAGCGCCAATGGTATTCAACTATTGCAGTTAAAGATATAAATGTGCCTGATATGAGAAATGGCAAGCTATTGATTTGGTTATGGTCTTATTGAACGTTTTTATTGCTCTGGCTGGTTGGAATTAAGCTTTTAAATGTGTAGATTGCGGTGGAACAGTATGTAAGTAGTTTTGTTTGTTTCGTCGAAGGGTCTTAATCTAACAACATTTCGGTAGGTGTCTATCAAAGAAAAAAGAGAGAAGGAGATAAGGGTAAGAGCGCCCTATGTGTATTGTAAAACTATTTTAGTTTTGGTGTGTATCGTGAAAAGTTTTAAAACGCAGATGACGTCGATTCAGACGAAAAGTTAACCCTCATACTGCAAGCAATTCTCAACAATTACTAAAACATTATATTCTCTTACAGGTTGTCCTTGTCCGAGGACACTACGTCTCCTACCTCCCCCTGTGCAGTCGCAACGAGCCAGTATTCCTATGCGCTTGCACACCGCTCGCCATGCCCGAGACCCGCGAATGCGTGGTGCACGGCGCCACCAACGTGTTCACGACTGTGCACGCTATGGACATGAAGATACTGCATATTGACACGAAGTAAGTACAATGCACGAGCGAGAGTGTTTCAAGCTCAGTGCGAGCGAGAGTGTTCGTAGCTCAGTGCGAGCGAGAGTGTTCCTAGCTCAGTGCGAGCGAGAGTGTTCCTAGCTCAGTGCGAGCGAGAGTGTTCCTAGCTCAGTGCGGGCGAGCGGTGTGCCATGCCCCAGACCCGCGAGTGCGTGGTGCACGGCGCCACCAACGTGTTCAGGTTCCTAGCGGTATACACTCTGCTTACCTTAGAATCGAAGTCCATAATTGGATAACTATTTATCTACATTCTAGGTATTAACTTGTATAACTTGACAGTATCAATATTCATCATACCAAGCCCTATAAATCCAACTCAATAGGCACTAGCGCATGAATCTCACCAATTGTATGCAAAAACCGTCAACAGTTGATGTGTTCACATGAGCAAAATTAACATTTAATATAAATTATGATAATGGCAGAATTCACGACATGTTATGAAAATAAAAGAGATTTTGTAGGTACTACTATTTATTGTTATAGTATGCTGCAATAGACAGATGCTTTGTCTAAAAATACAATAAGTGTTACTTTGAGTAAGTAACAAGTTATTTTGAGTCCTAACCTTAGTATTCCTTCTAGGTCTTCATATGCCCTATCTTAGACCACAGCGTCACTTTACATCAGGTGAGATTGTGGTCAAATGAAGACTTATCCAGCATAAAAAAATAATTATAATAAAATAGCGAAAATAGCCTCAGATTCGTTTTCACTAAGTATAAGACACAACACGTTCTTGTTTTTTTTCGTTTTGCATAATCTTCACTGGTTTTCGTAAATGGAGTTATTTTTATTTACATTCAAGACTTCTATTTCATTCTGAAGTTTTAAGATAAATGTCCATCTTCCAGGCTATAAATAAAACATCAAACTTTTCCATAAATTCAACGAAAAGCGACGCCAAACTGGTCTGTACATCTTCCCGCGTTATTTATAATCTGAGATAAGATGTCAAGGAGTAGGTATAACCAATCTTTGTAAATTATATACCTGGGATATAATTTTCAAAAATTGATATTATATAATATGGATTACTAGCTGTGCCCCGCGGTGTTATAGTCATTCATAGTCATTTATTGATAATATTATTATACGTCACAATTACATTTTGTTTACACTGGTTTTTCAGTACTAATAATGTCAAACCAAACAAATCATCAAATTCAATTACTTAATAAATATGTCAAATTGCAAATAATATAGTCAATAACACAAATGTCAAGTTTTAAATAATAAATAAATTACAATACAAACGGAATGTCAATGCAAGCAAATTAATTGATATGTCAGCTACTTATGATTTGTCAGAGAGCACTCTATGAACTCATCATAGGTATAAAATGACTGTTGTATGAGCCATCGTTTTAATCGTGCCTTAAATGCGGAGTCGCCCGTGGCTTCAACCACCGAATCTGGAAGTTTATTATATACTGTCGCACCTATAACATGAGTTAGTCTGGCAGATTTCTCGAGTGTGTGCGACACTGTTTCGAGTTTGTGCCGGTTACGCGTTAAGTATGAGTGATGTTGTCCATTCGTCGCATACAAGTCTATGTTGGACCGAACATACGAGGCTACCTGATAAATGTGAATGCAAGGTAGTGTCAGAACCTTTATGTTACCCGCGTTATAATGTATTTTCCCGCGGAATGACGTTTTCCCGCGGTAAAAAGTAACTAACTCTAGAGATTCTGTGTACCAAATTTCATTTAAATCGGTTCAGTAGTTTTCGCGTGAAAGAATAACAAACATCCATACATCCATACTTACAAACTTTCGCCTTTATAATAGTAGTAGGATTATACAGTAGAAAACAGTAAAGTACGCAATTATTCTAGGTTCTATTGCTTTGTAAGCCTAATCATCTAATTCTTATTAAAGGTTGCTATTTTAAAAGTTAATTCCTGAATTCAACTGTTAGTTTGCAAGAAGTATTTGTTTAAAGCAATTCTCCATCCTTTTCAATTATGTGTATCAGTCCATCTCATAGATATTGGTTTTTGGATAAAACCTTAATTAAACTGTTTAATTAAAATGTTAATATGTATCGTAAAAAATATCTTTAGATGTATGTCTATTAAATTAAATATATCAGATATCTAGTACCCGTAACACAAGCTTTAGAGCATACCACGATACTAGATGTTGTTGTGTGGATTGTTCGGAAATATTTATTTTAAAACAATTAAATTATTTATTTCTCTCCAAAAAACACGTAAGTAAACGTCCTTTTATAAATAAGCCATCGTAGTGACAAACTACCTGTTTACCAGTACATTATTTCAAGCTACATTATCTCGGAGGCATGAATATGAATACCCAATAGAGATGTTGTCTTGTCCTCCATGCTCAGACTGCTGTTTACGCATCACCTATTGTTTATTTTATGACTAGCAGTATTTATATTTAACTTAGGCCCTGTTTCACCATCTCCGAGTAAAATAATACAATGGTAGAAATATAGAGTTACTCGCTTAGTCACATGTGACAAAGCGCGATAGCTCTTGACATAAACCATTGACACGCATTATTGACACAACTAACCATTGCTTGGTTTAATCGGATTTGTGAAACAAGTCCTTAAACTGACATACCATCCATTGAAACTCGTATAGCAAATGAAAATGTTGGTTTTAGGATCGTTATTTTTTTTAATTTATTTTTTTAATTAATAAGAATATGGAGGCTTTGTGAATGGATTAAAGGTTAAAAAAAAATTATGTCCTAGTTCATCCCAGTTCGTTCTCATCTGTGTTCCCATTAAAAAATAATTATAATATTAAAACATTATGTATTTACTTTATAGTTATGATGTCCAATTCCTGCAAAAAAAAATCATTTTAATTTAGCCACTAATTTTGGGCAAGGATTTTAGTTATGCGTAAAATGAACCCAGCAAATCAAAAAATACTTCATCCCATAAAATATAAATCAATAGAAAACCTATCTAATATATTTGGTATGTAATTCACTTTCAAAAATTTAAACAAGGCCAACGGATGATTAATCGTAATATTGACCCCATCAGAGTGTTTGTTTAGCTTAGAATTATGTATTAATTAATGCCTTTTGTAGTTCAAATGCAATAGATTAGTTTGTTTTGCCAATTACAACTTGAAGTAGATACACAATGTAGAACTAAACTCCTAGACACTAAACTGAGTCTTCTTTAAACAAATATTAACTTTTATTATTTGTATTTACTACAAATCTAAAAATCGTAAGAAAAATACAAAACACATTGGTGATTATTCATATTCGGTTATTTTTTAAGGTATGGTTAACACAAAATATTTTTATTTAAATCTAGTCTCACCACCCCAATAGGTCTTTATGGGTAGTACTCAATATTTTAAATTGACAAAATAATTCCTAAATATTATAAAACTGGCAGGTAGCGTTATAATTTTCTCACAGAATGACATTTTTCCTATGTATTAAGTAGCCTATGTACCAGGTTCAGTAGTTTTTGCGTTTAAGGGACACATAGAGTTACTATTGCATTTATAATATTAGTATGGAGTATGGATTGATTGTTAATTTGTCTTCAGTAGCGAATGGCACCTTGGTTGGGAGCGGACTTCACTCCACGGCGTGAGCTGGTACCATCTCTTGCACCCTGACTGTTGCAAGGAAGCCCAGAGCAAGCACAGGTTAAGTAAGTACCATTTCTTTATTGACGTGACTACGTCTTTTAATTCGATGGAGCCATGACTCATGCGGCGTTACCTCACTCTGAGACGTTCTATTTAAGGCTTGAAGTGCAAGCGAGAGCGCGGAACGAGCGACAAAAATGCACAATCAGCAGCTTGGCAGTGACGTTGACACGTTCTACTATCGTCAGTAAACCGACTTTACAGACAACCGATTTTTATACATACGCCTTTCCCTCATAATCATTGAGTGACGATTGTAACATGACGTCAAAATAATTCCATTTACATTACGTCGTCATATCCTCCTTCAAGTCTGTTATATCCTGTAAGGCCTGATGCTACATTACGCGGGCGCCTGAGCGTTTTCATACAAATGTATATTTGTACGTGTTTGATATAAGTTCCTAGTTGTATACAAATATGATCCATGCTAAGTCGTTTCGGATTTACAACATATTGTAATCCCATTTGATTTGACTAAAGATGTATTATGATATTTCACAACTATTTTTTTTCCTTTATCTGTCAAATGTATGCGATGTATGTTGTAAATAAACTGCAGATAAAATAGCAACTAAATTGTAAGGTTAATGATCGAAAAAGCTTTAATCGTAAGGTTTGTCACAATCTTTCAAGCTTTTATAGATTGATAATATGCCATAAATTTAATATTCAAGTTTTCACTTTTGCCAGCACCTTCGGAGTGCAGTGCACACAAGTTTGGGTGTTTTTTGTGGATGAAGGGTATAGAAAATCAATAGTAACAATTCATAAGCCACAGTATAGCTTCGCTCGTGTCTATCGTCTCCCTAGTATTTATGTGATTCTGTAAAATATGACCTGAATAAAGGATTTTATAATTTTAATATTATACTCAATTCAACATACGAATCATATGTAAGCACTCATAAAATGTGAGAAGTAAAAAAACATAACTTACTTATGTCTACTTACCTACCTCAAGAAGTATACTTAGATAGGTTCATATCAGAGGTTGATAATTTCGAGCATGCCCCGCTAACTCGATGTAATCGCTCACGTATTAGGCCGCTCACACACGTCGCAACTTTCTCAAACGTGTGAATATGGATGATGTTATAACCTTAAGGGGTTATTGACAGGTCAACGATGATCAAAATGTTGCAAACTTAAAAATAACTGATTTACGCCATTTTACATGCAAGTCATTTTTCAGTCTAAGGGCGTGTTTCACCATCTTCGTAACAGTAAATTAAGACAATAGTTTTAATATAAAGCTATTTCGCTCAGTTACATGTGACAAAGCGACATAGTTCTTGACATAACTACCGTTGACACGTATTATTGACGTAACTACCCATTGCTTAGTTTACTCGAATTTTGGGAAATATGCCCTAATTATTCCTTTCTTTACTTCTCCCTCGACCATACCATATGCTTTAATAAATTATTTACAGGATCTTTAGGTAAAAGCCAATGCAAAAGAAATTAAATAATAATAATTAAACATCACCTACCTAAGCTTATTTCAAATAGGAATGTATCATAAAATAAGTTAAAATCAAAACCTAGCTGTTCTTCATACTAACTAGGTACAATAAAATTGTTGTAAATGCATTTAAGTAAAGTAGTGTTTTCTATAATTAATTACGGTAACAGCGTGATTTATCATTGCGTAGGCGACTCTCGCAAATCAGCCCACTTCGCAGATTCTACTTTACTCCACTGTACTCAACACACTCGCGAAACTAAGATAAGTTACTACAATCACCGCTAGTCAATCTCCTCTAGACTTGGTGGATAGCTGGATCACCTATCCCAAGATATCTTTGATAATTTGTATTCAATTGTGTGTTTCGACGAAGATTTTTGTCAATTTTATGTATTAATACATGACTACAGTGATTAAACCCCACTGAGTGTGGCTCTAATTAAGGAGTGGGTCTTGTTATTTACACAAATTAAAAAAAAGGTGGGTATGCGATTCACACACGATAGAAGTGAAACTTCAGTAAATCGACAAAAGAATAAGAAGAATAAAAAAAAACAAAAAAAAAAACTATGCAAAAAGATTTTGTTCGGGCGGTCACCCATCCATGTTTTGGCGTCGCGCAAAGTTGCTTAACCTTGTTAGCGTTTAAGATTGGCTTACCCGACAGGTAAGCCAATCTTATTTCCACTTCCGTTGCATCCGGTTTCAAAAGAAAGATTCTAAAGAAGTTTCACTTCAAAAAATTGCCTTGTATTTAACTATCTGCTGACCTACACAAAAAAAAATTGTGTTTAATGATTATTTAGATAGTATATGATAATTTTAGTCTGAGTTCACCACAATTTAAAACCTGGGTTCATATTAAAACCAAGCACTGACATCTCCCCAAGCAAGGTTATGTCGTGTGACACTTTTTTGGCGTTTCTACTACGAATACCTATTTATTTTATCGCACAAATGGAAAAGGATTAGTAAGTAAACAAAGCCCAAACTACTAGTGTTCCAGCCATTCATACAAAACTGTGTCAATCTAAAACCAACAGTATGGATTGCACAAATAACCGTCTGACATTAACTCTCATTACTCTAGCTCTGTTCCGAAACGTTCCAAACTTTAGCACACAGACATAAAACACATTTTCCTTTGATGAATATAACTTGTGGGATTCAAATAGAGCTGGCATTTGAGACATCACTGAGACGATCGAAAATCGGTACAAATAGGAGGAAGATACCTACTTTAAAAAGTATTTATTGTGTTTTTTATTTCTAAATGTAAGCACCATCTATTGCGATAAAGCCACCAGATTTAAGATGGCTTCTCTGTAGGTCAAGTAAAATTTATTTTCAGATTTTTATGAAAGTAATTTTTACGAAAATAATTGGTGTCACCGACTTAGTCCAGTGGATTAGTTCGTTGAATTGGTGGAGTTCGTAGATTGTAATATATATATAATGAAAATCATAGAACTCCGCGAGTCTTTGCCATAATGATCTAAAGTTTGATTGGTTAAAGCTCCTATAATTCAAGCCACTTCAAGCCGAAACGACTCTACATCATGAAGGTTCATTATCCAGGAGGGAAATTCTCAGTTACCTATTCAATATATTTCGAAAGCAGATATTTTGAGCAAAATCACGAATTCGTGATTATAAATCTCATATTGAACAAAAATAGTTTATAAAGTTCATAAAATCGGTAATATTACTTTTGTTATGACAAATATCATTGAATTAATTCACTCATCAGCATCAGATTTTATTGTTTTGTTTCATAGGTAATTAAATGACGTTGTTTTGCTCACTGTTAGGAAAAACCTTTATCAAAATTCCACAAAGCATACCTAACACAACACAAATCGCTTAAAAGACAGAAAACTCTATACTTCCCTCGGTTCTGTCCATAAAATAGTAATAATTTAGTAAAATGTGACGAAATAACAAAAAACACTGCATTTTAATTGCAAACATTCGAAAAACTCTGTCTAGTTCCTAAGTCTCCATGTGTTAAAAATATCGATAGCGTTTTCGAAATATATATATCAGCTAGTGATATTTTTTCGATATATTTCGGATTCGTTAGTTTATCATGGTTCTTAGAATTGCCTTCTTTAATTGTATCTTTCCGATAAAATAATGATTCTAAATAATATAATCTTTCTCCAACAGTAACCCAGTCGGAGCAAGAGCGGTCCTGCATAGCCCTCCTGCGGCTACAAAAGCGCTGTGGACAGTTCCTCTGGGTGCACTCCGTGATGCAACTGAAGGATAACCTGGAAAACTCCCAGCGGCCTGTCATCATCTGCACAAATCAAGTGCTCAGGTAAGTAAACATTGAACTAAACTGAAGAAAATCTTATATATAAAATTCTCGTGTCACAGTTTTCGTTCCCGTACTCCTCCGAAACTTGACCGATTCTCATGAAATTTTGTGAGCATATTGAGTAGGTCTGAGAATCGGCCAACATCTATTTTTTATTTTGCAAAACAACGTTTGCTGGGGTCTGCTAGTAACTTCACATAATTTAGAGGTACATGCAACAGTGTCGCGGTGGGCAAAGCTCCGCTTGCGGTACAATGGTAGCGGGTTCAATTCCCGCAAAGGTATCAAGTGTTTTTATGTTCTGCAAGAACTTTCTCGTTGGTCTGCTTGTTTAATTAATATGTAAAATAAAAATATCTATACATGGATGTCTATTATATTAGGTATATCAGATGTGTAGTACCCGTAACACAAGCTTAGAACTTACGATTAGTTAGGATTTATAGAATTACACCCAAATTTCATAGTAAGTACAGTACTTGAAAACGAACTGAAAGAACTACGGGAAGTGATTAAGATTTCATAAGACCATAGATAAGCAGGTGTTAGATAAACCTATTGGCAAGAATACAACAAAGTCTTAAGTTAAATGAATATAAAAGCGCCTTAACAAAGGAACCTGTATCAAACTGGCCCACCTCAGTATTCAATTCAAAGTTCCGAACAATAGAAAGTAAAATAGAATAGGTGCAACACAACCTATTTGTTGTCCACAAAGCGCTGAATATGTAAATGGGGATAAAAGATAGGGTCAAATGGCGAAATAAAACGAAAATGAAGTAAGAACAACATTTCGCAATCGGCGAAATGCCTACACTTTCAGATATTAAGCATTATTACTAGTACTGTTATATTTATTCATAACACTGTAGCGTTATGATTTATTATTAAAACAATTTTTAATTATATGACAGATTTTAGCCTTCTGCCTTTTTGTGTTCTCTTATGTTGAACACTTAATAAGTAGGTACCTTCAGCAAGTTAGGAAACAATCTGTAACTGAAGGAAAAAATATACCGAATATATATAGGCATGTATGCTACAAAAAAGACAACATGAGATTTATGCCAACAAATAATGCTTATACTCGTATAACAGTTTGCTTCTGAGCCTATCTGTAATGAAAGAATTCGCGCCCGCCATTTTAATTTCAAAAAGCGAGCTTTTCTTGTTTCCCGCTACAAAATAGTGTTGCCAGCACCATCGATCAACAGCGGCGCTTGTTAAACACCGTTTCTCACATAACAACAATAGCTCTGCAGGCATATTTCAAGCTATCCAAGCTACATCGGGCGGCTGATCGCTTCGGAACACCGCTCTTGTTCAATAAATCACCGTTTACAATATTTATTCGCGGGATCGTCACTATGGACTCGCTAGAGTTACGTTCAAGGGAAAACTTCTTTCGAGTTGAGCAATAGGTATATATTATTTTATTCCATTTTACTGCCTAGCTATATTTTAGACATAAGACTCACCACTAAGTTAAGGCAGATAAATTAGCTAAATAGTTTTGATTAACTGGGAAGGTTTATACACAATATTATTTTCTTATCCTTACCTCAATTAACACTCTCAACTCTTAATCATATTAAATTACGACTATCGTCATTCAATTTATATTAGTTTAAGAAATTTTATCAACGTAACGTTATTTGTGTTCGAGCAGACGGTCGTTTGCACAGCACTTTTTAAGGTTAAAACGCCTGAAATTAGTGTTATAAAAGTGAAGCTTTTTTTATGACTACAAGAACTTTACTGCAAGTACAAATTACTATCTACAGACATAGAATGCATGAAAAGCACTTGTGTATTTAAGTGTGTATGTTTTCAATAAACGATATCGTTGCAAGATAATACATAAAAGTATAACCATTAATAATACCCATAACTAGTGACTTTCATTCGACTTGCCTCAAACTGAATCCCGTGGTTGGGCCCGTGTTTACGCGAGGCGTACGTCGCTCATCCACCATTGATATCTCAATAGGGAAGTCTGTAAGTGACCGTGTTAATTTATAGGCGGCTATTTTTCAACTCGTGGCATGGCGTGGGTCCGCGGCCTTATCGCCGGTCTAATGGTAGGCATCGCTTTGCGCCAATTAGATCCGAATGGAACGTTTAGGCTTAAATGCCCTTTTATTAAGCATTTATTCCACAAGGCCTCGAAAAATAAAAATAGATTCTAGGTAGGTTCATGTGCGTGGTGTGGAAGCCATCTTTCTTTCATGCCTGTAGCTTCCTTAACCAAATCCAAATATAGGGAAATGCCATGGACTGTCATGAAAAGGAAATAAGTAGGTTATATGTGAATAAAAAGTCATGTGCGTCTTAAGACACCCAACAGAACTGATAAGTGTAGATAACGCGTTGCGTAATGAATTGGTGTACCAAAAGAAGTTTTCACTTCAAAAATAAAATTTAATGGAACTACCTACCTACTAATAATTATTATTCAATAGTTAAGGTAATTAAGAGATATTTACTCACTTAAAAAACGTATAGGTATTGAATCTTTATTCCCAGCCTTCAGAAACAAACTTAACAAATAATATTGAATCTTTATTCCCAGCCTTCAGAAACAAACTTAACAAATAATTTTCAATAGGTTTATAATGGAGCGATTAAATTTAATATGCGAACAATAAACGCCTAAGATTTCATCTAATGTATGCAAAAGCTATCAATAAATATTTACCTACCAATATTGAATGATGTATTTATTGATTACATGTTTACGATTGATCCGTATCCAACAAACTTTAATTTACATAGATGCAATTTAGCAGTTTGATTTGATTATAATCATTGTTAATAGCCAATAGCATTTAAATGTGAAATTTAATCGGTCCTGACTTTGTAGTAGGAAGTTGGTGGGTAGATCATAAAACCGGAGTTAATTTATACAATTTATTGCCCAAATTTATCTTGTTAGGTCATAGTCATAGTTGGATATTCTTACCTTAATCTGTTTGCACGACTAAGCTATCGTCAATTTGTATGGCCTATGTAGGTACCTAGCATACTTATAATTGATATCGTTATAATCTATTAGAACAGTTCAACAGTTCCTCCCACTGAAAACCGAGTGACTCACATCAGTACTGATATTATAAAACTGCAGGGTTTGTTTCTTTGTTAATCTCGCTGATCTCCTAACAACTAGTAAGATTTGAATTTCTTACAGTGTTAGATAGCTCATTTATCGAGGAAGATTACTCTTTACCGCGGGAAAGAACGTTGTTCCCGCGGTAACTTTATATGATTAATTATAAGAATAATAAGAATAAGAATAATTTTTATTTATCATTTTACAAAACATAGCTTAGGTACCTACATACATATATTATTAAGTGTCTTGTTACAAAAATTATGCAAACTTTGAATTATAATTCAATATAAACACTATTTTTAACTTATTAATCATATATCTTCCAAATAATCTTACAAAACAATTAAGTTACCTTAACTGTTTTGTACATTATTTAAGTTAAAATGACGGTACCTAAACGGTTGGAGATGCAATACTTCCCGTGCTAGTCGAAACTGTGAATTAGATTAGCATTTTAGGCTAGTATTGTTTCTATAATGTATCCAACCGTCAAATGTAGGTAATAAATTTATAGTAAGATAAATATAGACAGTAATGGTGTTCAGTATTGTAATTATCGTTTTTAATAATATTAAAACTTGAAACGGGTAACATACAGTGCGTGAAACGATTTTTCCGTGTTTCGTAAAATGTGGTAAGGAGAAGCCGGACCTTCGAGATCTTCATGCCCCATCTTAGACCACATCGTCACTTTACATCAGGTGAGATTGTGGTCAAATGAAGACTTATCTATCTTATAAAAAACATGATTTTTACTGAGCTTATGCCGTGATTATGGTGCTTGAGAAATCGTAGAAATGTCACAAACCTCAAAATTCGTCTTATCAAAGTATGCTCCCCGTTTTAAGTTTTAATATAGCTATAAACCATGATTATTTCAATGTACCTATTCATCTATCCAATTAGTTATTCAAACAGACAGAAAATGTGAAGCCTATCTATTAATTGACCTCAGAAGGAACACGTAGCATTAGCATTGCGTCCCAGATCGGCGCACGCGCTGTATCCTAGATGTAGATAATTTTCAAGGCTCCGCAGCATTCTAAGTTTGTTTTTTGCTCCATAATCCTTCGCTTGTTATGCATAACCGAGTTAATGGAAATATCGTATCCGTACGTTCTTAGTTTCCCACCAAGACGCCAATTTGTGCGTCCGCGCAGGTTAGTGATAGGGTTGTCGATGCTGTTGTTTTGTTTTTGTGAGAATTGCGCAGAAGGCTAGGTATACCTGACTATAGATACTATATACCGTATAAGTATTGTGAGTAAGTAGTTTTTATACTTATATAGAAACTTGTTTAAACTCATGATTGAGGTGAATTAGGTTTATTTTTTATTATGTTCCTATTACTTAAAACTCCTGAGTAGGTGCCTAAAAAGAGAAAGATTCGGATTAACCTACAATTTAAGACTTTTTATGCACTTACGAAATTTACGAATAGACATCGCGACAGACGCTTTCAATGAAAAATAAACAAAATATAGACAGAAATTCTTGGAGACTAGACTTACAAACTGTAATCTAGAGGCAGGTTGAATGCTTTGAACCCAATGGAATCCCACAGTACAGCCCTAAGCCAAACGCATAAATCTCACGGACATGACGTAGGCGGGATACACGTTGACAATTTGTTGTCGTTCACTGTATCATGCATGTGTTAAATTAATAAGCACGATACAAAGACCACTCAGAGTACAGAATCCGGTTTAAGATTAAGATGCGCGGTCTTGCCATTTAAGCTCGATTTGTTCGGATGAAGCTTCCATGTTTGCTTGCTTTAAGTTATTTTAATTTTAAGAGATAAGCAAAATAATATCCCTATATCTGATTAATTACCTATTTAAAAATTATATTTTACAAGACATACAATTCCTAGCACCTACACACATACCTACAACACACTCCTGGAAAATGAAACTAGCGTGTTTTTATTATATAAACATGAAAGGAAGCATATAAGAAACTTAAAGCAAATCTAATGTCTGAGAATTATGCCAGGCTGAGCTCAACAAAAGAGGGATTAAAATTGCATGGTGCCGTGCTGTTCACAGTACCTATTGAATTTGTTGTTTGTACTCCGTAACCTTTCGCAGCTAACGCTACCTTTAGATAGGATAGGGAAATGTCACATAGTTGGACTAGCCCTGGACCTAACATAAGCAAAGTACAGTGAGATTTAAAAGCTAGAAAGGTTTAAGGAAAACATTACTTCGGAAATAACAAAAAAAAAAGACAAATAAACATTCATGCATAAAGCATTAGCATAAAGGACAAGTCAAACGAAGAAAAATATCACCAAATTTTATCTTAAACCCTTATGGTCCAAGTGTATAGACATGTCACGCACTCTTTCGCAGAAAAAAGATAAAGAAATTCTGATGATGATTAATGCTCCCAAAAAGCGACAAAACAAACAAAAACTTTGGCTAAGCCCTCTCTCGGCGAGCGTACATCAAAAGTTTAGATACGTCTTGGACGTCGACAAATCGCTTTAGCATTCGCATTAGGAAACAGAGATAACTGGTGGCAAATCAAAGGGCGAGAGGCTAAACCCAGCCGATGTAAACACACGTTCTGCATTAATGAACTTGAACTGAAGATGAACTTCGATGTTAAACCTTTGCGTAAAGGTTTTTAAACACGCTTAACTCAATGCCTTTGATTTAACAAAAACAAAACAAAGATTCTTGAAAGTAAAAGCAAGGTTTTATAGTTGGAGGATTATTTAATTAAATACCGAAGGTTGGAAACTTAATAAAATAAAAAACATTAAACTTAAAGTATTCCCATCTTCTATTTCATGTAGCAGTTAGGTAATGGGTAAACCTTGTAACAATGTCCCGGTTTCTAAGTAATAACATGCCATCACCCATTAAAAGTTATTTTAACTGTGTATCTTAGTAATACATTTATTCTTACGAACAGAAATAGCTAAACGTACGCTAATAGCTGCTAATTCCGACAAATGTTAATACATATAACAATGAAACTGATAATCGTATGGTTTAATTGAAGTTAGAACTAAACAAGATATGTTTTGTTTTGATCTCTCTATTCTTAGAATACCTAGGTATCCTTTTTAAAGTTGATATTAGTAAAACACGAGCTGGTAAAGAGCGTTGACCCAAATAAAATAATTGAAGCTATCGGTAGGTACCTATAAATAAACTTATCTGTTTTAGATAACGGATTTATAGCTGTGACGGTGAATCCTGAATTAGTGATATGCCTAATTAATTCAATTGAAGTACCTACTCGTAGATCCTAGATAGTAATAAAATGAAACCTATTAACATTATGATACGTTTTTGTTCACAGTGAACAAGAAGCGGAAGTAATGAAAGCGAACCCATGGCTCTATCACTATTACGCAGTCC
Organism: Gymnoscelis rufifasciata; assembly: GCA_929108375.1. Classification (NCBI taxonomy): domain Eukaryota; kingdom Metazoa; phylum Arthropoda; class Insecta; order Lepidoptera; family Geometridae; genus Gymnoscelis; species Gymnoscelis rufifasciata. The sequence continues at coordinate 8,590,590 of OV815321.1, read as the reverse complement.
AGTCAAAACTCCATTACGGATTGGCGTATGAAGCTGCTACGAGAATGTATGGGCCACCGCCTCCTGATATCCAAGTTTACCCTTCTACTATGCAATACGCGCCGACGCCTCCAGTGTGCTTGAACGGGAGCCAGCCAGTCATGATGCCCAACGCTGGGCTCCAAACACACATAACGCACGTACCTCCACACCTAACTCCAATGCACTATGCTTACGAAAGAACCGAAAACATCCCCGCTCCAGTGGACTACTCAGTCTCTTTGCAGGAAAACAGGTAACCAGATCATAAAAAATAAATTCCGGGTCAGTCTTAATTATACTCTAATTGAACAGCAGATGAGCAATGCTATTTAAATAAAACCTTGTAGTGTCGATCAAAGAATGTTATGGAATGCGGACACACTTAGGCCTTTGTCCAGTTTTTATGAATGGCCATCCTAGCAGACAAGATTTATTCCGCATGTTTAACTTTAGATTTTTGTTTTAGATACCACAATATTAGGATAGAAGACCCGAGAATCCAACCTAACGCGAAACGGAAAACGAAAGTCAATGACGATAAGACCACTCCTACAAATATATCACCTAGTTGTACACCGCTAACAGTTACATCAGGAGATACATTGGTGGCAGTATCAGCTGGATCCATTGCAAGCAGAAGACCAGGATCAAAAACATTTAACATATCAGAAACAGAAATAGACCAATGGAATCCTAGTCCTACTTGGTCGGAATCAGCATTACAAAAAGTTCCGGATGTATGTCACCAAGATTTAAGTCCTTACGTCACCACCACGCCCCCAACACCTTCTGGTACGCCGTCAGCGTACACACAAAACTATAGTCATTCGTTTGTGTTCGACTGGTCACCAGAGCAATATGTTCCTCATACTAACAATAGATGTAACACAGTAACCACAGAAAGTTCCTATCAACAAACGTGGAATAGAAGTCAAAGGACGTTTGCAGTCGGCGCAGAGAATTTGGACGAGAATTGCAATCCTAATAGATTAAGTATGTCGATGAGAGTCAATAATCCACCGCCGGCGTATAACGCGAGAGAAGGGGAGGCGCTCCGAAGGCAAATTGGTAAGTTAGTGCTATGATATTATCTGCAGAACACTTCAAATTATGAACCAGTTTTGTCTTGATAGTTCCTATCTAATAGTTTAATCAAAACTGGTCGAGTCCTTTGATCATCCTGTTTCTTATTTAATCTAATGTTTTATTTTACAGATCGACCGCATCCTGATTCTCCGGAAGCAAAAAAGCCTGCGTTATAATTACAGTATTTGTTACCTGTTTTACTTTGTAGGTAAAACGTGTAGGTATAGCATAGACAATTATAGAGCTCTGGAACTCTCCTGTGATGTTTGTAAGAATTTTGTAAATGCTTTTACGTTAGGTTATAAGTTCAAATTGTACAAAACGTATCAGATAAATAAATGTTATAAGTAAGTTTCATACAGATGTAATCTGTTGCGTAGGCGAAGTGTATTTTGTGTAAATAAGTAGGTAACTTTATTTAAATTGTAATTACTTTTTTGTTTGATTTCTGATTTAAAGCTCAACTGTTTTATTTCAACCAAAATATTTTTTAAAAATTATCTACTTACAAGCACGTTTATTATTATTATAAGTGTCAATGTGAAAAACTATTCAAACCATAACGTGTCTTCGAAAATATTGTTGTACCGTCCTTTTGCGTCCTATTATTATTGAGATAATTTTATCTAATTAGGTATATTAACTAGGCACATTTACCTATCATAGTATTATTTATGATTTGTTGATTGATTTTGAAAATAAAAATAATTCCTTGATTTTTTGTGGGTTTTATTTCCTGTTAAACTAAGACGTTGCTACAGATCAACTAAATAAAACATTTATATTCTTAAATTATTTTATTTCTTACCCTTATTACATAGTACATCTATAAATCTTATCTATCGCCTCTATATTCAGTATTAATCGGGTCTCAGTCTCATGTTTCTCAAAAGACACAGATCTCTTGCAGTATCCTTCCGCCCGTAAGGATTAGACAAGTCATACAATCTGAGTATCAAACTGATGTTAAAACTGTCAGGTAAAGCCTTGATCAAGGTTGGAACGAGTTCATTTGACATCTTTTGTAAAATCACTTGCGATCTTTCCTGTCCACAACGCACTACGTACACCAAAAATTCTAGAATAAACTGCGTCTGTGGTGTAACATCGCCGTTTTTACCAGCCAATTGAGAAAAAGATACAAACAGTGTTTCCAAAGCGGATTGGAGAGGTTCCTTCAAAACAATCCCAGTAGTGTTTGAACTCTGTGAATAGTAAGTAGCATCTGAGGAGTTATCATTCAAACGTCGAAGCTTGTTACTTGATACGTTATCTAAGTCATCAGAATCGTCGTGACGTCTTTTCCTGCTGGACTGAGATCGATTGCAATTGCTAGCCTCCAGTGCCGCGTAAATACAGTACACGGACATCTTTGCTAGTGTCGCACATTGTGGTTCAACCAACTCTTCACAAAGTTTAGCGTTGTACAAATACTGGGGAAGCACGTTCGATATAAGGGCTTCGGTGCACTTCTCTATGTCAAGATGAAGCATTGCCAACACAATATCGACTGTTCTGTCGAGATCTTCTTGATATCGGTATTTGAGGGTTTCTTTCACTAGGTTTGTCACAAACCAAACTGGGCCAGTTGTGTTGAGTAGACTTTCTATGACGTGAGTAGATTCAATGTGAAGATACCCTCTGGTTTTAATGTCTTCCCAGACGATTTGCAGTTGTTCCAAGATTGGCTGGCGAGAAATAATGCTATGTGACAGTATGATGGGTTTAGACTTCGGAACTGATGGCGGGTGAATGTCTTTCTGCATTTTGTTTATTATCAGATACATAAGAACAGCCCGCTCCTTGAAGTTATCTATTTGTATTTCTAGTTCAGTCAGAGGGTTCAAAAACTGTTGAATCATATTGATGGGTTTTGCGACAGCCTCTTGGTGTACTACATTTACATATGAGCAAAGAAATACAGAAGCACACACACTCAGCGACGCCATTTTCTGACGTAATGAATCTAACATACGCTTTACGTCGGCAGCCGAAAGTGAACCTTGCTCCCAAGCATATAAAATCTCTTTTATGGCCCCACTTACATTCATACAAAGATCTTGGGGTTTCATGCTTAAATTTTTGAAGTCAAATTCAGGAGAGCTCAATGTGTGGATGATGTAATCTACTACTTGTGACTCACATTTCTGTAGAATTTGTTCTGGAGATTTGTAGACACCTTTGTGAGGCATACACTCTCTAACCCATTTATCAAAGAATGAGTCTCCATTTTCTTCAAGCACTGCATCAGGGCCATAGTCTTGTACTATAGAGCAAAGGATTAAGAATGATATATCAAAAATGTAAGCCTTTGATGGGGAGGCTCCTTTTTCGCTGGCAGCAATCAGTGCAAAGTCATTGAACTTGATTAATCTTGACACAAATAGTTTTAACTTCCCTTCTACTGTGGCAACAGCCAGGATTGTATCCAGAGTTGTTCCACCGACAATCTGACAAAGCATAGCATTCAAAGAATCCTGAGTTTTATGGAAATCCCCTCCCATTGTTTTCAAGATTCCTGCAAGGGTTGGCTCAGCTCTAGTTATGAATGAGGGCACTGACCCTTGTAAGCCTGTGGGTTCTAGCCTCTGCAACTTAGTTTGGGTTTTTGTCTCTCTTTTCTGTTGAAAATAGGACAGATGGCTTTCGGAAACAACATTTACCTTCACAAGTGGTTCAAGCAGTGATACAATGCTATTGCAAGAGTTCTTGGTATCAACCACATCCAGTAATGGAGTTGCCTGTAGCAACTTTTCAAATGCCTCAACAATTTCTACTGAATATTCTGCATCTTTATTTGTAGTACCACATGTGTTATGAATGTAGTGTAGAACTTGAGGTATTTTGACAAAAGTAAATGCAGCCCACAATGCTTGCTTTGATGCATCTTTGCTTGAATCATTGAGGGATATAAAACATGATCTGATGAGCTCACAGTACAGACGGGGTAAGGTGTAATTTTTAATCCGATAAACCATGAGTAGTTGACTTGAAAGCTGCTGCATATCCGCACTAGGGTTTGATAAAACATTCACAGTGATGAGTGCTTGTAGGCAGTGAGTTACAGGTTCCGCTACTATATTCAGTGGGGCAACTTTATCAACATCCATGAGGCAGATTTTTTGGATTGTTTCATGGATTGTCACAGGTGCCTTGAATTGAGTATTCATCATCATAAATGCTTGAATCTCTTTACATTTTTTATTCACTTCTTGATACTCTTCTGGATCATTTTGTTTTGCCAGATAAAACATTGCCAATAGAAAGTCGGAGCTAACTATCTGATTGAGTAAGACGGTAGATTTCTCTAAAATTTCCTGGCTTAGGATTGGGTTAGCTGATGGCTTGCTAATGCAGTAATAGTAGACCTGCAGCAGCCATAATATAATAGAAGAGACAGCATAGGTAAGGATTTCTTCTTCAAGTTTTCCTCGACAGGTGATGTTATCTAAGAAGCATTCCAGGAATTCCAATAGGCTACTCACACAGTGCGGTTTGTGAAAGGCATCGAATTTGGCGATTCTTTGGAGGACTGCTGCGTAGGAGACCAAGTGGGACGCCAAAGAATGTTTCAGATAGGATATTACAAGTTGATTTGCGCCACATCCTACCATAGCTTGTTGCAGGATGCAATCAGCGAGGTTATACAAGTCTCCGCTTACTCCTCTGGGTACAATAGTCTTGATATTGATACCCCATTGAATATCGGTCCATCGTTCTCGCCAAGCCTTGAGAATAAGAGCTTTTAGAGAGCTGGTTTTGCTGGTGATCTTTGAGGCGTCCATGGTTCGAAGTGTTTTGACTAGTCAAAGCCTTTTTGGCACCTTTTTTTTAATCAGTTTGATGTTTTAAATACTAAGGAACATCATGACACTATTTATTCACGACCCAACTATGTATTATTAATGAGTTTTGGAAAAAATATATATGAAATAGCTGAAATGTATCCGTGAAAATAACACGTCAAAACGTCTATCTACTATCTAGGAGTATGTTTTCATTTCCTTTCTATTAGTTTTGTGATTGGTTGACAGTTTATGCAAAGCATTGAACAGTTCATGTCGAAATTGAAAACAAACTTTAAACGTTCCATTATAACTAATTGGCCAAACATAATAATAAGAATTAAGTCCTTTTTAAATAAAAATTTTCTAAAACAAAATTGTTTTAATAAAAACTGTAAGTTAATCTATCAAAAATGTTATTGAAATAAGGTTATTAACCAATTATATACATTTCTTTCATTACAAAACGCATAACGAAACGTAACAGAACCCATCTGATGTCAAAAACATAACCTAAACGTTTGTTTACAAACTTACAAATTACAAACTTTGTTTTGAAAACTTTTCCTGTGTTGTGTAAAGTTTTAAAATAAAATGAGTTTTAAAGCTTACAAAGACAAAATTGAAGAGGGAGATACGGTGATTCTATATATGAGTAACAACTTATACGCACTAGACGTAACCATTGAAATCAAAAACAAAAAAGGGGAAATGGTTGAGAATGTTTTTCAGACCACTTACGGTGCTTTAAAGGTTAAAAACCTGATCGGCACTGAATACGGGAGTCGGGTAAGGAAATTTAATGTTAATTCGTCTCTAGGAAAACAAATAATTACTAAGTAGACCAAGTTTTATGTCATAAATTTGTTTTTTTCTGAAGGTGGAGTTATCCAAAGGTTGGGGGCACGTTCTTCAGCCGACGCCTGAATTGTGGTCGTTGACTCTGCCCCATCGTACCCAGATTATCTACTCTCCAGACATCAGCATGATAATCTTACAACTGGATTTGGTACCGGGTTCCATTGTTATTGAAGCTGGTATGTACCAAATATTTACATACACTCCTATAGCTAAATGTAGAATGTTTCTTTGTAAACTATGTTAGGCAACATTATGTTGTATCCACTTTGGAGCTGTTCAGACCTCTATGAATTATTTTTTACCTTAATATATGTTCTTATACATAAGTTATGGTGATAATATCTGTGACTTATTAACTTCATACTTTCAATGATTGCCCGAAAATATAAGCAAGACGATATACAATGTGTCTTAATTTTTTCTGCATAAAAAAATATTTTAAAAATAGTTTAACCTGCAAAGTGAGGTTTATCACTTATTAAAAACATTAAAAAAGACAATATATTTCAGCAGGTAGCACAATATACCCTTTCTCCATAACTAATCTTGAAACTCAAAAGGCAATCAATCATGGTAAATATCCCATTATAAATCTAAATAGATATGTATCATATCTTTACTGTAACGCAGAAGGTAGGAAAGGTGGATATTTTGTTTTATGTAACTTTCAGAATCTGTTAATATACTTAGTTATAGGTCATTTAACATTCTAACTGTATATATTGATCTAAAACATAGCACTTTAAATTTGCAGTTAATAACATTGATTATTTTTAATATCTGTATGGTGTCCTCCTCATTATATCTTAACACCCTTAGGTACTGGAAGTGGCTCCTTAACACATGCATTGATCCGTCGAGTAAGACCACATGGACACGTCCACACCTTTGACTTCCATGAACATAGATCCAAGTTGGCCCAACAGGAGTTCACTGATCATGGAATAGCTGAACATGTAACAGTGAGTATTTTATATAATTATATATAAATAAAATTACAAAAACATCTATAATATACCTAAGAAATACTAACAACCTGATCAGAAAATGTTGCCTGTCCCTACTGTGCTTAAAAATCTAAATAATGCTGTTAAACAATAATGTTTTTTGCATTAAAATAAAGTGGTATTTCCAAATCAACAAGAAGATATGGATGTATTGAGAAAATCTTCATTATTGCGGTTGATGGCCGCTTCAGAAAGACTATGACAAGCTGTGGACATCCTACAGCTTAAACATTGATAATGATTTTCTAAATTGTCAACAATGCTTGCCACATAAATGGCTTATGGTTTGGAAAATTAGAAAATCACTGAGTAAATACAAACCACAATGATGTATCACATTTGAGTTTTTTTATAATAATTTTAATATAAGCATAGTAATAGTGTAAAAAGCTGTGTTGGCTAAGTGGACAGTGAACACTCGACCTTCATTCCGAAGGTCGTTGGGCCAAACTCCTGCGAAATGGGAACGTAAACAGTGCTTATGTTTAAATAGTATAATGTAGGTAGTATTAACATAAATATCTCTTATTATCAGGCAAAACACAGAGATGTTCTCCAAGACGGGTTCAGTCCAGAGCTGGATGGTAGAGCTGATGCTGTGTTCCTAGATCTTCCAAGCCCGTGGATTGGCGTGACCCATGCCGTGAAAGCCTTGAAGGATGCTGGTAAGTTGATTTAAAAGTGGTGGATACATACCTGTGTAAGGAAGTTTACCCTAATTACTTAGTAGGTACAGAGTTGAACTTTTCTATGTAACCTAACCGCTGCAGTGGCCTAAGCTTTTGTAATTAAAACGTGTATATATATATATATATTTCTCATACATAAATATGCAGGAAAAGACTTACAAGTCCAGTAAAGGCACTTCTTAAAAAAATTTGGGAGACAGAAACGATTTTTTCTGACTTTTAAATCTCAGATATCTGTGTTCTTTATAAAAATAAAGGCGACAAGGGCATTTCACTTCTATGTAATATAAAGTTGTAACAAATGGCTTTTATCTAAGAATAACAATCAAATTAATGACAAACTGAAATTAAGAAAAAATATAACCCTACTGCGACTTGTCTTTTTTGGGATTTTTTACTGTGTATAAGCCTATTAAGTGACAATTGTTCTTACGCAACTTTAAAGCAATACAGAACCTCGGAGATCCTAGAACGGTCAGTCGGATCAATACTCTTAAAATAAAACTAAAAATATTTTTAAAAATACTTTGTTTTTTTTATTTTCACAAAATGGCGTGCAGAAGGCGCCATATTGACACTCGCCGGACTATATAAGAGGAATCGATCGACGCATGAATAATTAAAAACGGCCAGGTGTTTGGTCTGTATAGTGCTACAAGGAACATACATACATGTATAGACTGATTAACACATTACCACTCCTTTGCCTCGCGCAGTCGGGTAAAAAGGTCCAAGTTCTTGCATAGGACCAATCATAAATCCATCTCAAGCTAATTATACCTACCAGAACGCGGAAAGCGTTTGCAGTACAAGTCTAAGGTACCTAAGCAATGTTCTATTGTCTATTTGTAGTGTTCATAAGTCAGTATTAATTTCATACTGAGAACTCCTAAATATTGTTTCCGTAAATTTTATCTTTATGATTTCTTCCAAACCCAGTGTCACCTGCGTCAGTAATCGGAAATCAAAGACATATATATGAACTAGCTGACCCCGGCAAACGTTGTTTTGCAAAATTAAAAATAGATGTTGGCCGATTCTCAGACCTACTCAATATGCTCACAAAACTTCATGAGAATCGGTCAAGCCGTTTCGGAGGAGTACGGGAACAAAAACTGTGACACGAGAATTTTATATATAAGATAGTATCAATATAAGCATAACTCTCTTTCTTCGCAGTCGCATAATAATGAGCTTATAATACAAAAAGTTCTTATATCAACGTGAATCCAATAATGAAATTGCGCTCCAGTATGCAACAAGATTTAAACCTCATTTGTTCTATTTTAGAAAGGAGCATACCTACCTGCCAGTGTTTGTATCTACATACACAACACGAACCATTACCATGCTGCGCTACCTTAAAATAAATCCAATTACAAGTCATTACTACGTCTAAGCAATGCTTAACAAATCCGTTCTAAGTCAAATAAACTAGAGGCAAACACATAGAGCTACTTGATTCACTGCCGGTCATTATCTTTTTGTATAGGATATATAGATAGGTAGGATTTATCAATGCTCACTTTGTGTCAAGGATTGGTGGACTAGGGTGGATTGGGGTTTTAATGTGGACTGGCCTTTTATCTGACTTATTAAGTATATAAATTGTTTCTCCTGTTTTCTGGTCGTGGGAAATTTTAATTTTATGTTTGTGAATTAAGTGACTCACCACACTAGAGAACGAAGTCAAAGTGAATGATTCCGAAAAACGTATTTTATCAGCATTTTAAGGGTGTATTTTCTTATATTGTTTCGGTACCTGACTAATTGGAGGTTACCAAGAGTCTTGATAAATTATTGTTTAATTAAAAGAAAAGTAACATTAAGGATTTGTTCTAATTTAATTTTTTGGCAGCATATTGCTATTTTTTAAACCAGACGCAAAACGGGCGTTATAAGCTTAACGTGTGTACAGGTCTGTCCACCTATCTGTGGCATCGTAACTCCCATGATGAACTGATTTCGATTCTGTTCCTTTTGTTTGAAAGATATGTTACCGGACTGTTCTTAGCTTTATTTATAAAAATCCGTTTAACGGTTTCAAAGATATGATTAGTCAAAATGGCATTAAAACTATATACTACCCCGTGTGCGGTACAAATTGAAAGGTCAAAAGTTATACGTTACAGTTTTATGGAAACCAGCTTAGCGATTTGAAAAATAGGAGTTAATAATTTCAACCTGATACTGCGTTGGGGGTTTTTTTTTAATTTAAAATGTAATCTTGTTGTCATACATGTACAAAGTTATCCCAGTCTGCTGATATCCACTTAGTTCTAGGCACGAGAAACAATCGACAATCGATTCGGTGATCAGATACCGCATCGATTATTCAGACGCGCTTGTAAATTATTCGATTCCATTCATTGGCTCTTGTTACGTTTGTATTGATGGCGTATTGAAGTTTCGCATTTATGGTATGCCAAATTAAGGTTTAATTAGCCATATCTAGGGACTCATTGGTGACCATCTTTGTCCTAAATCACCAGGATACGTTTAACTTAGCTTAGGTGTCTTATTATCAAATGAAACTATAATTAACGAAGTGGTCCTAAGTTAGTTCTGGTTCATTATTTTATTCTATTATTCGCTCTGCAGGTTACGTTTTATTGACTAGACAAAATAATCGTTTAGATTTTCCGAATATTTTATTTTATAAGTGATTTTTATACATCTCAAATAAACCGACATAAAAATAATAATTTAAGGTTGACCTTGACGGAAAAATTGGCTTTACACTCAACGTTTTTTACCAACATAATTTTGAAACACCTTGTACATTTTATAACTATCCGAACTTTAAAACAATCCATACTAATATTATGAATGCGTAAGTAGGTAACTCTGTCCGTTCCTCTTCACGGAAATACTACTGAACCGATTCAAATGAATTTGGTACACAGATTCTATAGAGCCTGTGAAAGGACATAGGCTTTGTACCGCGGTAAAATCCGTTATAATGCGGACTACAGCACAAGGCACTGCTAGTATATAATAATACCAATATCTTAACCGCAGAAACACTAAATCATTTACCTAATTGGTTACTAATATAATAATAGAAGTTGTAGATAACATCACTATTTTACCATTGTTGCAGTTGTTCATTTTAGATCTTGAAAGCGTAGCCCCATTGTCAACACGATTTATGGCGTAAGAATCATCATCAGCAGTTCAACTATTTTCAAAGCTTCGAGATTTTATTTTTAACTAGCTGACCCCAGCAAACGTTGTTTTACAAAATGAAAAATTGATAGTAGCTGATTCTCCAGACCTACTGTATACGCATATAAAATTTGGTAAAAATCGGTAAAGCAGTTTCGGAGGAGTACGGTAACTAACATTGTGACATGAAAATTTTATATACTTTTGATAGATATGATCTTTGACGTTAGGAACACACCTACATTGCTTAGACAACAGTGAGTGCTCGTAATTTAATATGAACTTTATACCATAGCAATAAAGCTCAAATTGACTACGTTTTAGTTACAAATCATTTGTATGGGAAAAAGAAAAGGGCTATTTTTAGGGTTTTTCCAGCAATAATTCTAATTTTTCTCGCCGTAAAAACCATCCTTGAACTTCAACGAACATTTAAAAAAAAGATTTGGCCAAATTGGTCCAGGCGTTGTTGAGTTATGCGCTTACCAACACATTTTGCGATTCATTTTTATATTATAGATTTATCTCTTTACTTTTTGGAATAAGAATTTCTACTAAGCATGGAACAAATAACACATTACTGGAAATCATCATGAATTCATTAGCCACAACTTCATAGACGCAGTTGCTTTTATTTTCCTATGTGTTTTTTTACATACTAAGCAGAGCGTCTGCAACGCGGGACATTTTTGCCTGAAAACGTCCCGCTTTGTCGCCGCGGGGTGTGCTAAGAGCCCTATGGCTATGTCTCTATTAATCTCATAAATAAAATTAAAAGTGACTGGAATAAAATGCAGTCTATCAAATAATAGAGTTAGAATTTCAGTTAATTCAAATTAGGTATCATTATTATTTTGATTTGAAATCTTAACACTGTAAAAAGCATTCTCTGTTTCCCAAACTTCTCTCTCTTCTGTTATCTTTAACATTTTTACAGATGTATTAAATGGTAATTTTTTTATTTCAATAGAAAATTTTCTATTTAATATCGAATTTGCGAGTCACAGGTTGTCACAGGTCGCAAATTATCAATTACAGGCTTAGTGAAGTTTCATATATGAGTACGATAGTAATTTTCATTCGCTGCGGTAATTCTAGGTCTTTATGTTCCATCTTAGACCGCATTATCACTTCACATAAGGTGAGATGTGGTCAAATAAAAGCTTTTATAGCAATAAAGACAAATAAAATTACAGACATTCTGTAATAAAACGATATTTAAATGAATTTCATCTTGAAAATGAAAAAGTATTCATTTTTAGGTACTTATTTGTTATTAGTTAGGGCTAGGCAACGCTTGTGTGTAACACTGAAGGGTCAAAAATAATTTGTACTGCAAAATACTTTGTATCTGTCTAAGACGAAAAATTGTTATACGTAAATGAAAGCCTATTTCGTATTAATAACAACAGAAAATAAAATCAAAATTTGTGTAAAAAAAATTAAAAAACGTAGCCTTTACTGGCGAAACGCGGGACTCGAACCCACGTTTTCCATTTTACGCATGGATGTGCTAACCGCAACACTAAACAATGTATTTTAGTTTTAAGGAACTATTGTCATCTAGCTTAAGGAGGAGGGCGTTAATACCCGCGACACAGTTTTTTAACTTCTGCGTGTATTACCGTTCATAGCTTCTATTTCTCTGTACCATGTTCCCTGAATAAACATTTTTCATTTTCATTTTCATTTCATTTTCGTCTAAAAGAAATTCAAGCGATGTCGTAGTGGCGCGTCATGGCTTGAATTTAATTTACACTTATAACTACAAGTAGACTTTCGTACGGGACGCCATCGGCGTTCAACTGAATAACATCTCTTTCACTTTATAATTTTATTTAACTCGACACTGGCAAATTGTCGCTTCAAGCGCAAAGTCCAATTACAAGACACTGAACTGAACTTCGTACGAGACGAAGGAAAATGTGAAAACCGACCATGATGGCCGAAATAATTTCTTACCTGAATTAAAGAGGCATTATTTCCCATAACTTTATCCATACCTCTCCTATACTTAGCTATATAATCGATGACTAAACAGTTACCCGAGTATTAGCCCATGGTCGTCAGTTAATACAACATAACTACGCCATTATGTGGTCAATAGCGGATAATGTACCTAATCGCTGTGTTTCAAACATATTACCTAAGGAACGAACACTACTTATGGAAGTAACTGATGAGAAGATATATGTTCTGTGTTCAACTTTGTCTGGGATATTATAGAGATATTGCAACTAATAATATTACCCTGTAATGATTTAAACCGTAGTCTGGTAATATCGTATAGAATGGTAGCGAAATGGCACATAAACTTTCCTTGTGACATGTATGTATAGATGTTAATTTTCACGTCGCGGCTTTATTTCAATTTAACACCGAATTAAGGTTTTTACGGTAAAAAAATATTCACTTTAAACCGTCTGATAGCACGTCCAAACATATTAGACATCTTGTTTTTTCATTATCAATTTAAATAAGAAAGTGCCAAGATATGTTTCATGAAAGTTCTTAAGTGGGGACTTTTTACGTTTACATTTAGTAAAATGGCGCGAAAGCGTTTTGTTTTGTTGTTTTTTTAGTCAACTACTCTATTGTTTCAATTCTGGAGAGTAAGTCCTTTCAAGCAAACAAACTAATATAGCTTATTAATTTTTTGTATGGGATACGAGTAGGAAAAAACTAAAACACATTACCGTAGAAACCTCACTCCAAACTTAATCAAAACAATAGTTCTGATAATGTCTAACAATCTTGACGAACAAATACGGAAATGTTGTTTTGTGCGTTCTAGCTCTATGTTTCTGATTGTATTCAGCCAAATCATATACCATGGTAAGTTATTATGCATATAATTATAACCAATAATTATGTATAAATTATTAAAAAATATAGCCATCCTACTCCTCCGAGATCGAGGTTTTTTGACGAATCTTCAAATATAAAGTATGTGAGAAGCAATAGTTAATTGTGTAATACGTATTACAATGACACACGTTTCATAACCGTTTCTAAAATCTTTGAATGCATTACCACCGTAACCAAAGCTTCGTTCGGGTCTATAATGACTTGAGCGGTTCCCTGTCCAAATACGTCCTACTTATAAATAGCCCTTTTCGAGCCCTCGCGGGCTGCAAACACAATAGTTGCACAATAAACGCTCTGTTCGTTAGATCTTATATTCACATTGAACATATAATATTTGAATTATAGGAAAATGGTTTTAAAATTTAATGTAATTCGATTACTACACTTGTACACACAGCGTCCATCTAATATTGTAAACGCGAAAGTTTGTGAATATGTGTGTCACTGTGTGTGTTTGTTGCTCTTTCACGCAAAAATTACTGAATGGATATAGATGAAAATTTACAGTAATTATAGCTTAAAAATCATAATAACACCATCCAGCAAAAATTCGCGGCAAAATCCATTATTACGAGCGAAGCCCGATTTGCATCAAATTTGACATAGCTGTTGTCCCAGTAAAGTAAAAAGGCTACTTTATACCGCGCAAAATCTATAATTAGTGGCGAAGCCACGGGCGGAAAGCTATTTCTTTATAAAATAATCTTTCTAGAGCAAAAATTTGGGGTAACTTTTCTATCAAAACTTAGATAACACGTAGTAGACAAGACAAAACTTTAGACATAGACATCGTTTATTTGCTACAAAGTCATACAAGAAAACACAAATACACAACTAAGCGATAAATTAATAGTAGGTACATACAAAACACGTTAATTATACAAACAATAATACACAAATTACTTAATAATGCTCTGTAGCAAAAGGGATAAAGCTCAGCATAATGCCAGCTACTAAAAGCGCCTCTGCTTTTAGTAGCTGGCATTATGCTGAGCTATGTATAGAGGGACTATAATAGACAAATTATACAACTCTTTTGCAGTCAGTGTTATATGAAACATTTGTGGATGAAAGAAAGTAAACTTTACAATGGTGTATTTGTCCTTCAATTTATCTAGTTTTAAAAGTCAAGTATGTACCTAAATAAATAATTTATATTTTCGGACAAACCACACAACAGCATAATAGCCCTGTGGTAAGCTTTTAACTCGTGTTACGGGTACTAGATATCTGAAATACTTAATATAATAGACATACAAATATATAAATATTTTTGTATTATCCATATAAAACACCAAGACAAGGGAGAAAGTCCTTGCAGAACATACAATCACCGGGCTCTCGGCGGGAATCGATCGAACCTGCTACCTGAGCCACAAACGGATCTTTGTCCACCGCGCCACCGAGACAGTTAAATATTTATAGGATAAACAGACAACGAGATATAAGCTACTTATTTTATTAATCTTACTCTTGAATTGAGTAGTGCCACCAATTTGCATGAAAGTATAGCTTAATTACAATAAGAATACTTTATATTTCTTACCATACAGTTCTTTATAAAATTCGCCCTAACACGCCCATTAGGATGGCACTGCCAAGCCACAAAGGGAGCTATTTTTCACCGAAAGATAACGTCTAACCTAAGACAGTTGAGCAAAAGGGTTCTGTCCTATTACAGTTTCTGTTGTCCCATAGGACCACCAGGGTAGAGGCTCTCGTTTCTCAGATATGTCACGCTCAGCCAGACGTTTGTTAATGGCTAGATTGTGACCACTTACTGCAGTGTGCTGGCGAAATTCTGCCTTTGACCTTTGCTGCTAAGATTTACTGTGGGAATCAAACAAACTTACCCGCTTCGATAGTAAATTAAACGAATCCAATTTCAATATTTATTGCAACAAAATCTTCGTTACTTGGGCAAGTCAAATTAAAATTAACATTTAATAGTAATTATGTATATACGCGCTGGGCGAGTTTATAGTAATGTATATGTATAGTATTTAACCTCTGTCTAAAGTGTTACCAATAGAGTCTGCTACTGCTGTTATTGATTTTTATTTTTGAGTAATGGTAACCCGTTATAAATCTAACTTATTTTGATGAACATTGCAGTTTTAAAAGTAATTTGGTTTACTCTTACAAAAACGTGTTTTTAATGTATTTTATATTGATATTAAACAAAAAGTGAGGTTTATCATTTATATAAAATCATGAAAACGTGTTTATCTTAAAATCGTATTATAACATCAAAAAACAATCTATATAGATCAGTCGCAAGTTCTCACTTCAGTGTTAATTATTTCAGCCCTCGTTAAATGTATATGCGACCTGAATACACGGTGAACCCGCGACCTTATTCTAGCCATCCGCCCATCTTAGACTTCCTACGTAAACACTGGCCTGCTAATTATAATGTAAAACTAATATTACCATTTACCTACCCTATCAGTTTTTACTATCAATTCAATCTAAGGTCATGGTTTAAGTTAAACCTTTAATAAGTAACTCCATACACGATGTAACCATTAATCAATCTATCGTCGGCATTGCTAATCAAATTAAATGCTTCGTTAACTTGTTGGATATGATCCCACCTTATTGGGTGTTGATGAAGGAATTATTAACATACATAGCATATAATTAAATGATTGTGGATATTACTCGATGAATTAAGTTATGAATGTTAAGGTGTTAATATTAAGAATAATGTGTAAAAAACAACTTGTCATCTATGTTGAGTGTTTTGTTCTATAACAGTAAAGACACGGTTTTGTTACCAGACTAAATATGAGGTTTTTATAATAATAATAAACAATGCATGAAGAAAAAAACAATTTGCACATATGACATTTTTAAAATTATGACTTCGCATAAACTAACCAACCTAATTTGTTATTTCTTCAACTGGCAATCGGCGCAGAGCATTTGTAATTTTTTGCTATCGTCGTGTCTTGCAAACTTCTTTCTTGAAATAATTAAGGAGATAAGTAACATTTTTTTAAGTACTTTTTTTGTATTGTACATAAACAAATAACCTCAAATAACCAACAGTTATTTGATTATGTCAGCAATGAACATAAATGCCTAGTAAATTGTACACAAATTCTACATTTACATTTGAAAGCCGGTAAACAACACAAGAAGTGTGGTTTATAGAAAAAATAATAAACAAATGCACATTCAATAAACTTATAATTATCAAATGCACAGATTACAAACACACAGAAAACAGATAGTAATTACAGTACTATCCGTACTAGGAAGTCTCATTCAAGGCATGTCCGCACTACGCAATATTTTAGTTTTAATAAACATAAATATAAGGATGAGTCCTGCCTTATAAGGTCGTTATTTTTCTGTAACATGCTCAATAGCTCACTCAGACTCAATGACAACACATTAATGATTCATCAAAACCAGGAATCAAATTAACATTATATTTATAATTCTTAATATATCGTTGTTTTGTCCCGTTCAAACACACAAATACACTGTCAGCAAAAAGTCAATTTCAGCTGGCCGTCGTGAAATCAGAATACTCAGTCAGCATAGAGTTAATTCAGCTGGATGAGGAAATCAGAAACAAATTGTAGTTTTTGTATTGTAAATTGTATTGTCCTTTCTCAGGCTCTGGAGAAACTTTGTACCAAATTGCATTTAAATCAGTTCATTAGGTTTTACGTAAAACAGGAGCAAACAGACAGACACGAGTTATTTTCGCATTTATAATATCAGTATGGAAATTCAAAATTTATTAACTTAAGCTCCGTCATTTATGCTCCTTTCTCCTATCCTTCCAAAGATTGACTGGAAGAAATCGCTTTCAGCCATAAGGCCGCCGATTGTACCAGTTGTAGTGTTATACTGCTTCTTTATGTAATTTAGTTCGTAAAAAATGGTGTGCAATAAAGTTGTTATCTATCAATCGGAATCTAAAACAGTTTTTGTTAAAAAATTTTTTAAGTAAGCAAAAAGGGTACTTACGCCCTTGTCTGTAGGTGTGTAATGATTTAAATAATTGATAAATAATGTTTTATAAAAAATGTTCTCAAGTTTTTAGTTTTTCAGTATTGTGACATTCGAGTATAAATGATACTCTGTTATATTACCGACGCAAAACTGGCCATCCTATTTTTTATTTTTTAAATATATCACTTCTTAGACAATGTATAACGCGAGCCGCGGGGCGGAAAACGAGAAATATACAAACGCAAGCAAGAATACAAATCTAATCAAATCAATGTTGATAAATACGCTGACATGTTTCATTTGCTAACCAACTGTTCCGATAATGATCGGGGCATTGCAACTTAGCCGTTGCATATATTACCCAAACCTACAGTACCTACTAATAACTGATTTAATGTCTTGACGAGGTCAAAGGTGATTTTGTGAAGGAGAAATGATCGACTAGAATTAATTTGATAAGTAAGGTTAGTGTATTTAAACAGTTTATACACTTTTATAGCTTGTTCTTATAGTTTTGGAGAAAAGTGTCATACGGACGGTCAGACAAACTCTAAAATGGCATGTATTGTAACTATTTATCTATGTCATGTTGAATTGTATTTCAAATAACATATAAAAACATTTGTAAAAAAGTACCGATATAAATCTGTTGGATTGGTGATCGAATAATTAAAATGTTGAGACACGCGTAAGGGCAATTTCGAAATGACAATAAATCGACCCAACACCTGAAAAACAAGCCTACACCCGCCGGCCAACACGCCGAACTAATTCAATCATATAACTACAGAAATGCAATCGAAATCCACGCATGATAAAGATCTAATATCCTTGTTACTTTCGTACAGACGTGAAATAGTTGTATGACATAACCTGTCCCCTTAGGCGTCTCATACAATGTTCTCAAACCAAATTCGATAAATCAACATTTTGAATGCCACTGAATCGTATGCCGTTCTGATAAGACCGAATCTCAAACTGACCCGAGGAATCTAAAAGAACTCAGGGTCCGGCACGTGCTACCTGTATACAAAGTTACAAATGCAGTTGTCGAAATATAGTCCGGTGATACAGTCGGTGCGTGTAGAGATAAAGTTATAGTAAAATTAATTTGGTGAGTAGTTGCGCCACTAAATCAAATTGCACTCAATTAAGATAAAGCGTCGGGCACGACAGCTTTGGACAATAGTGCGTGCGACTAATATACCGTTTTGTTTTGCTAACTGAATTACAACTGAATTGAATTTGTATAGATATTATCGTGTTGCTTAAATTCATTTGGGAACTAATTAAAAATTAAAATGAGTTTCATCATCATGATTTAACAGTAAAATGTCTCTGGAAATAGTATTTTTTAGGATATTTTTCTAGTTTCTATCGGTTGAAAGCGGCCGGTACTCATATCGCAATTGATCCCATAAAGAAACACTGAACCTTCTCCACTAACGTCATTTAAAAATACTTAATCTATAATAAAAATTAATCGCAAAATGTGTTGGTAAGCACATAACTCAAGTCTAAATTGGTTTAATTTAGACGTTTTATTATTCAAATGCTCGTAGAAGTCTAGGGATGGTTTTTACGACGAGAAAAAAATTTCGAGTGCCCACCCCCCCCCCCCGTGTATCCTAGAATCGTGAAAACGTGGTCGGGTCGTTAGAAACATATAAATATATGTTTTGAAAAAGATTACTTATGAATAAACCAAATAATAATTTACACCAAAACGAGTTACAAATGGAAGCTCCATTAGTGAATAGCTTTGTAAATCGCTTTGTTTAGACATCTACAAAACATTAATCGATTTAAATTTATTCAGTCTCGAAATCAAATTATTTCAGCGCATATTGATAAATTTTTCAACACCAAAGCCTGCCTTACGCGACAAATAGTCTAACACAGCCACCTGCGCTGGAATTTTCCGACTTAGATTTAGATAATCTCTACGGTTCAAATTCCAGAATAAAGCAGTATCTAAGACACAATACGGATCACTGATTTATTTACGATCAACAATAAATTTACTGCTTCTGTACTAACCTTTGTGCGTTAGTTGATTGCATTAATTAGTTTGAATTCCAGTTGTGAAATAATTTGACATTGAATCACCTACGCGTACTGGTAATAAAATTTGTATGAACTCGGAGATAATGTATTTTGCAGATTACGTTTGAGCCTTCTGGGAATGAGTTTGAATTGGCTATTAGTTAATACACAAAGAGTGGTAATGTAAAATAAATGAATATTATCGGTTAATCCTCACAGAAACATAAAGCTCGGTGAAAAGTTCCGAGTGTTAGTTCAGTGACTAGGACTTAAAATATACTTTTTTTTTGGCTTTAATGTCCCACAGCTGGGTAAAACCTCCCCTAATTCCGTTCAATAGTCGCTATTTAGAGCCGTCTGCCACCAGCCTTCTCAGAAGTCCTGTAGATCGTCTTGTCAACGCTTTCGTGGTCCTCCTGAGGTCCACGCTATTGCAAAATGCAGAAGATATATACATATGCTATTTTTATTCTATCTAGAGTACCACAAAGGTACAAGTACTTGCAGAACATACAGTTGTTCCTCAGGTTGATTCCTACTTAAAATAAGCCTTGAAGAATGCTACATATGTATTCTGTTTTCAAGGAAACCCTTTCATATTTTTTTTGTTCTTATATTGTTCTTAGTTGTCATATTTATTATCTACCTGTACTATGTAAACTTTAATTTGACCCTTTCAAGTAATTACTAAGATATTATGGAAATAAAGCTTAAATCTCTGCAATATCTGCATCGAATCCGCTACATATTGCGCCGCAAGCGGAACTTCGGCCAGTGATGCAGAAATATCCAAGATTTCTTATAATATTTATGTATCTCTAAGTGTTATGTTGCTCTAAAACTCGATCGCGTTCAGCAAAAGCCCTCGGCTTATTACGTAACCCTCTTACGATAACAATACTACCAATCATATGATATTACGAAACGATTTGTCCTTTTGTAAGACGGAATCGAGTTCAAAAGGTATTTGTGAATGTGAGTAATACTTCAACGTCTAGTAATGTGTCGGTATACTTTTGAATGATATGTATTTGAATATCTAACTGGCATTGGTAATAGTTGTTTACTAAAGAAACTTTCAACGGCCCCCTTAGCATCTTTGTCTCGTTTGCAGTCCTAAACCGCTTTATCCTATCCTACTTTACTATAATTTTACTAGTATTGAACATTATGTCAAAGATTATTATTTCTTTTATATAACTGCCGTGACCTATGTCACCGTAAAATACTCCGCCTTTAAAATATCAATGAAAATCATCAATTTCAATAAGACATTTATCACATCGTTAACCAAAATCTTGTTACCGAACTGTTCTAAGCCGATCTTCGTTTCAATGGGCGAGGTGTCTCGATGTTATACCTGTCAGCATTATCAGCTGCCTAGAAACTCTCCGGTTACCTATTACCATAACTCATTTTACAATAGCCCCGAGATAATCTGAGCAAATATGAATGTGACGTATGTTTGTGACGTGTCTCGGTATGCCGTAGGGTGCGGCGAGTCAAGGCGAGAGGTCATAGAGAAAGGAACAGCTGTCCAAGTGAATTTTACAGATATTAATAGCAATTAGCTAATGCCTTGAGTGGCCGTGAAATGGCCCAATTTAGTTGGACTTTCAGTTGCTGGTTTATGTAGTTTGGACCGCGCGTTTATTTGGATGGTTCGTTTACGGATGTCGAACGTTCACTTTTTTATAAAATTTCGAACTTTATCATAGAAAATGACAATTCTTCTTTTGTTTTGATCGCCTCCTGAGGATTAGAATGACAATAAAGGGATGATATAGGTTTGACCGCTGTTTGTCTTTGTCCGTGTCATCATAAAAATGTAGACCAGTTCAAATACCAAGAAAAAACATTTTTTTTATTTGATAGGTATATTTTAGTACCAAAGGGGGGCGATAAAACACAAAAAGAAACGGGGTCCAGGAGTCTCATGATTTGGCATCCCCTTCCACCTCCCCTTTTATGCCGAAATGCCAAAAATACCAAAACTCCTATTTCGATACATGAGAGGGTAGGTCTGGGCTGGTTATGGATAAGCTTTGCAGGGGATTAATGGAAAATACTCCTTCACGAGATGTCGTGCTGATCCGTTCCTCAATCCAGAATTAGAAGGGAAAGTTTATTAACCCCTTAATCATTAAAATCATATTCAGTTATACATCAGAATTAGATATTCTGATGTATAACCAAGATTGTTTCAATAGTAACATCATTTTACATATTACGTTTTAGCTGAAATCCTACTTGCTGTTAATAAGCACTCGTTAAACTAACGACATTATTTTATCTATAAGGAAATGATGTATTTTACTACATATGGTACTTCTACACACTAATGATAATAACCATGGCAGTTCAGTTCATTACAAAGGTAATCAGCTGCGGTTGCAAGCTCAAAGTTCGGCCCAAGTGACATTGTGCTTTGATCCAATTCCAGACCAGTTTTGCTCTGAGTAATGCGTGCTTATAAGCTAGACAGCAACCTTAGCTGTGTTTCTGAGCTTTATTTAAAAGAATGAACGCAGTCTTTTAATGCATATGACAGTTTTGTAGATAGTATGACGACTTTTATAGACTTATATTATCCCGAAAGACAGGTCACGGAATATTTGCGAAAAAATGATTCTCGTGACCTTTTGACTTAGGCTTTAAACTTTGTAGCCGAATCGATATCAATGTCGATTTTTTACATCTTAATTAGAACGCCGTTTTAAAGGTCTCAGATTATAAAACACTTCAGATTTTTATTTTAATATTTTTAAATCAGTTTTACACGAATATTATTTAATTTATAATATTAGAAATTTAGAGTAGGTACACTTATTCTTCAAAGAAATCTAAAGAATAATCCGGCTTCAAAATTTACGATCTTTTCTTGTTATTAGAGTAACTAATATCTGAGGTAATATTTTAAATGCTTTTGCTGGTCACGTTTAGTTTTCAGGGACTGAAAATAGGATGTTTGCATTTTAATTTCCCTCATACTAAGTTTATCTTTGACGAAATTCTCATTGGTTCTATAATTTGTAAATCATTATTCCTTCCTAATCTAATCTCATATTTACATAATCCAAGCTAAATCTATTCATTCAGCGGCTAACGAAATACCAGACCGATTACGAATCGATTGCGCCCGATTCGATTATATACTTTAATATACTGAATGTTACTCGATAATTAATAAATCTGTTTTAATTGTTGGCTTTTATTAGGCTAGATTGTTTTATGAGAGTAGCGTCCGAATTGCCGTTTTATTTATAGGTTGCTAGAAGATTCTCGTAGTTAGAAGATGTCTTTGAGAATGTTTTGTAAATACTGCATTTTGGTCTAAAGACCTACCGTCCTTATCATCATCGTCATCAGCGTTTCAGCCATAAGGCATGAAGTAATGCCTATGGATAAATTATTAAATACTTGAAATAAGGGAGGCCACTCCTTCAATAGTTTCCATTTATTTTAGTTCGATGCGGTAATACAATGTAATAATGGGACCAAAATAGATGCAAAGTTGTGATTTCCAGAGAATAAAAATATAATATATTATTAACTTTGACCAAATCAATATCATTATTTCAACCCTAAGACATCAATAGGCGCAATAAAATAGGTTTTCTGTTTAGTCTATCTTTTAACCGGTCAAAAGAACTGCTTACCTATTTTTAGCTTTATCAATTAATAAGCAAGTGTCAAGATAAAGAGCATCAAAGTACCAGAGTGAGGTCTTGTGACGTAGAAATCACATAAAAGCGCTACGGCAAGCGAAACTTCAATGGAATGTATCGTCTTTATTTTTCGTTTGCAAGAAAAAATAATTGTGCATTGTTTTTTAATAAGTAGGACGGAATGGCGGATTAATTTTTTTAGTGATTTACCCTATTGCTTTGTGTTCAGTTATTTTGAAAAAGCTTACAATCAACATGATGATGATGTCCTCCGTGTCGTATCCGACAAAGGCGAACCTGGACTGTTATATTTTCTACTGTTTTCTATTGTGTGCCCGAATGTGGCTGGCGAAGCCAAATTTAGATTTGAAAACTTTGTTGCAGGGCGTACAGTGCAGTTGGCCACTGCTGTCATAGGTGTAATTGTAGGAAGGCTTCGGACAGACCTTTTTATTAAAGCGTTTTGCGTCAAGGTCTTCTAAACGACGCTCTTCAAAGTTCGATACGGCCTTATATACAGAGCTACGCCATTCAGGTCTCTGTTTCGCGAGCTCTGCCCAATTGCCACATGATATGTTACATGCCATAAGGTGGCGTTTTAGGACGTCCTTGTAGCGCAGGAACTGGCCGCCAGGTGTACATTTACCGTTTCTGAGTTGCGAATAAAACACGGCTTTGGGCAATCTGTTGTCGTTCATACGCGCTACGTGTCCACACCAACGTAATTGACCTTTCATCAGCAAAGACTCCATGCCAATAAGGTTGGTACGCCTGAGAACTTCAGTGTTTGGAACCCGATCCTGCCATTTGATTCGAAGTATAGATCTTAAGCACTTCATATGAAAGGTATCCAGGCGTTTAATGTCACCTTTGTAAAGACACCAAGTCTCAGTGGCGTAAAGCAAAATGGGCAGGACGATTGCCTTATACACAGAAAGCTTTGTTTGTAAGCGGAGGTCATGTGAGTCCCAGACCCTTTTGCGTAGTAGGCCAAAAGTTGTTGCTGCTCTTGCAATTCGAGAGGATATTTCGGTTTCAAGTCGATTATCGTTGCGAAGTTATTATTATTATCACCAATATCTTTAGATGGAAAGGTTCTTGAGGAAGTAACATCTTTTAGGTATTTAGGTACAATCAACATAGTCCAGCGTTCACCAAATCATCCATACATCTTATAAAAAAAATGTATATATGTAGTTTATCATTCACCTTACACCCATAGTACAAGCTCTGCTTAGTTTGGGGTTAGGTGATGCTGTGTGAGTGAGGAAATATTTATTTTATTTTATTTATTTTATCTTGTCGATGAGTTTCCAAGCGACGCTGCTTTTGCCAACCGTCCCCATTGCAAAACCTCAACCTAATGATTAGTTAATAATTATGTTATGAATACTCGCTTTCATTCAGTACACTTGAAAATTCCCGTCAAAGGAAACACAAACGAATGATTTAGTTAGAAAGCCCGGCGACGTGCAAAGAGCCTGCCTGCCCAGCGGATTTATACCAACCGGCACATGTTGATTGTGAATACGGTATATAAACACGGTGTCTTTGAAAGTGAATTTATTTTACGGCCGTCTAAGTTGAAATACGGTCTAACATCGTGAAATCTTTGTTTAATTGAGCTTTGTAAGGACACATTTATGTGTTCTAATCCTTTTTGCTGATTGTATTAATTATAGTAGTTGCCGCCGCCCAGTAATCGAAGTTTTAAGTAAATTTAATTAAATAAATTTGAGAAATTTGAGATGGACGCATACTACACCTAGGGTTCCGTGTAGTATATACACTTTTTGCAATAAAAAAAACACAAAAAATAAGAATATTTTTTTAGAGTGCAATAAGATGCAGTCAGATCTGTCACCAATCCAAGTACTGGCGTCGCGCAACGTTGCTTAACTAAACAATATCATAATCATCTCAGCCATATGATATTTTATTGTAATTATATCATCTCATTTATTATTATCGTAATTTAATTGCATGTCTGTAATATACATTGCTAGGGTGAAATACTTTCAACACTACTAATCCTTGTTGTCTACTTTTTTATTCTCAAATGCCTGAGGGGTTTTTATTAAATAATGTTTACAATACTTGGATTA
Source organism: Gymnoscelis rufifasciata (assembly GCA_929108375.1). Lineage (NCBI taxonomy): Eukaryota > Metazoa > Arthropoda > Insecta > Lepidoptera > Geometridae > Gymnoscelis > Gymnoscelis rufifasciata. The sequence goes on along the minus strand of OV815321.1, from coordinate 8,565,314 downwards.
CCTATTGAGGCAGTAGTTATCAGGGAACACAGAAGCAAGGATTATTCCAAACATTGCAACTTTAAGCTGACCTGTCCACGTATACCCTGTGCTTCTAAGGAAATATACTTTTTGACTTGACAGTACGTGACACAAGGGCTTTAAAAGCTAAAAGCTCCGTATGTCTCATCACATCAATCTTGTTAATAGCCCTAATTACCCCGGTTAACCCACAAACATCCATCACCAGCAAGAAAATTGAATACGACAAAAAACAGTAACGAATGTTATCGCATTAAATTCATTTATGCCAGCAATTAATTCGTATGTGAATGTTTTAAACGGTCCATACAGGCCTCTAGGCGTTTTCTCAACAAATGCGTCTAGGCACGCTATGGTTATAGGTTACCTGTTGTTATGAATCGCTGTGGGAATGTACCATAGTATCTAATAATGGGGTTCAACTAGGATTTGCATGCAGGTTTTCGTAATTCAGACGGAATTCTATGCGAAAAATTTGTAAATTGTTCCGCGCGTGCAGTCGTTGAGTTGTTTACATACTTGTAGACGTATCTTAAGCAAATACTAATAGTCATATAATTTCGTTTCTTAGGTAGTGAAGATTATGATAGTTTTGTCTAGCCCTGGAAGTTTAAATATATTTTAGTGTCTTAGCCTCAGAAGAACAAAAAGGAATCTTATATCTCAACTATTATTATAATTGCGAAAACGTTTAATTTACTCAACTAAACTATTAGAGGCTAGAGAGCATGAGCCGAAACCAAAGTATTACAATAACATTGCACATGCGTTACTTGTTTGTACATATACATATATCCAAATTTGATCGTTTCTATGCCAATTACTATTACGACTATTATGTACTCTCAAGCCTGTCCTTTGCCAGTTCATCGATCTAATCCGCATGGCTATGTCGATAACTACACTCGGTTCCAAAAAGAACGGTAGGTCTGCAAAGTTTTACGTAATAGACCCAACGGTCAATCTTCAAGTCTTCATACGTAGTTCGGGAGATATTCGGGTTTATGTGACTGACCCGTTTTTTTTGTATTTATCCTACGAATCTCATAATATCAACAGATACACGATACAGTTTCTAATTACACATAGAGATAATTACTTTCTAGCGGAAGCTAAGGCGCTTGCAATAAACATCAAAACAAAACACAACCAAGCTTAAGCTAAACATTGATGGAAAGCATTAACATGTAATTACTTGGATACACTAGCGCCATCTATCAAATGCTACCGGCGAACACCAACGCACAACAACCTTTAAATCAATGGAGATATAAAGAACATAATTCCATTCAACGTGAAATTCACTTAATTATGGTACAACATGATGGGGAATGCATAAGCCGGTATAGGTCTGTGTAGCTTTATGCTAAACAGTTGGGGATGTGGACTGAAAACTGTTGGTTTGTTCGTCTGTGCTCTATTTATTTAAGGACTACTAGCGAAGGTAACATACATTTAGTTAAATTCGTTATTCTTAAGTTGTGTTGCTTAAATATTTTTTATCATTAACGAAATGAATGTTTTAAAATTGATACAAAAAAATATCAATATTGTAAAAATCTGAGAAGTCTTCTATGTTAAACATAACAAACTATTAAAAATAATAATAACCACAATAATAATGTTAATAATAATAATGGGATAATAATAGCTATTGAATAAAGCGCTAATTTTGGGTCTTCCCCTAACTTTCTTTACAGCCATAACATGTTCACTAATGCACTTAAAACTTCCTTATAGATATCATAATTTAAAGTTGTTGCCACACTCGCCACGCTTGGCAGGGGGGTTGCCCAACGGAAACTCATCAGAAGATGAACAGCTACATGTTCTTTGAACACACAACAGCAAAAAAACGTTTTACGTTACGTTTTTTTACACCCTGTAGTGGTGTATTACTGCAATGTGCTCGCGCCTGAGACAGTAAACAGAAATTAAAAGCGTTTCTTGGTTCTTGGTAAGGTTTGGTGGTTTTTATCTTTGACGAGTCCTTCAAAGTTTAATGAAACGAGAAAATAGTTTCTTGATCATAGAGGTCACAAATGTCAGAAACCCTAAAAAATGGCGATGTTTACTGTCTATGCCAGTGCCAAAAGCGCATACTAGTCAGCTGTCTAAAAAAAATGATATACAAAAGATTTTTGAAGTAAAACTTTAGAATCGTTGTGATTTCAAACCGGATGCAACGGAAATGCGACATGTAAGCCAATCTTAAACGCTAACAAGGTTAAGGAACTTTGCGCGACGCCAGTACTTGGATGGGTGACCGCCTTAACAAAATCTTTTTGCACAGTATTTTTTTTTGTTTTTTTTTTTATTCTTCTCATTCTTTTGTCGATTTACTGAAGTTTCACTTCTATCGTGAGTGAATCGCACACACACCTTTTTTTATGGACTGAACCATAAAAAAAAAACAAGCAACGCAACATCTATACCTTCTTATTTTAATATAAACACTATGTTATAAACTATTTTGCCAAGCTGTTCAATTTATGCTGCCCTTAAAGCTTTAATTACACGATGGATTATACTGTTACATGCCCGCTAAGGATGACGGTTCTTGGCTATCCGATAATGCGTGCCTCCGACGATTAGAGGGGTTAATTTGCACCATAACTAACAGTCGGCTGGGTTAAATTGGAATGTTAAGATAGGAAAGTCTGTTTTGTTCGCTACTGTTACATTGAACCTCGATAAACTACAACCTAATAGTCCTATTGAATAAATAAATAAAATCTTGAGAAAGTACACTATTTCTAAAGTCAATATTATTAAGAGAAATGTCGGCCTTCGTTGGGAAAAGTACAATGGGAAATCTTTGAAAAGGGTGTAATTTTGTCATAATCATAAACAAATAAATATTGATGGAATCGGTAGATTGATAATTATACATTTTAACATCATTCTATTTTTCGATTTAATAAAATAATTATACACAAGCTCGGCAAGCGTTGCTTGCCGTTAAAAATAGATGTTGGCCGATTCTAAGACCAATTATACAGCCTCCAGCCGTTTCGGAGGAGTAACAAATAAGTTAAAGAAGTCTTAACATATCCTTTGTAATAATAATTGCTTTGCTTCATTGTTTTTGGTCATCTTATTAAACCTCGCAGTTTGTACAATCTTATATATAAAATTTCCATGTCACAATGTTAGTTACCGTACTCCTCCGAAACGGCTTAACCGATTATTAGGAAATTTTATAAGCATATTCAGTAGGTCTAAGAATCGGCTATTATCTATTTTTCATTTTGCAAAACAACGTTTGCTGGGGTCAACTAGTAAATAGATAAAACCAAGATGGGTTGTTCTGTTGATTATATCACGCATTCGCACGTGCCTATTCAGATCGTTTCAAGCAAAACGCGTGTCTAAAGTCGCATAATAACACGTCCGCTCGCCTCAGCGGCCGTTGCGCGACTAATCAATTTGAGCGGGTCGCGTGATGTCTTCATCAGCCGCTCGGGGGGGTTACGCCCCTGCGCTTGCGCACCTATTCTACGCGAATATTCTGGTTCTATTGTAATTTTACCCATATGTTGGGATATTTGAATAATTTATTATTATCTACAATCTATAGCTGAATAAAATTGATCAGTCGATATGGATTTCTGTGAGACGTGGTGTGACATTTCGTCAAACCGGCGCGGGCTATGCGCGAAATCCCAACATTTCAACAAAGAGTGTAAAAGTTTTGTTTACGGACAATTTATTCATCAGAAGTCACCCAATATATTCTGCACATATGGATATAAGAAAATTATTTTCAGGTTATATTCCGAGATGGCCACTCTGAGCAGTACCTACGCTGAATATTCGCAAGTCAAAAAAATTATAACACCTGAGATACTCTAATGCATTTACCTAACAAGAAGGGGTTCGGAGTTCCAGTAGAGTTTAAAAACCTGCGTTAGCCTTTAAAAATAAGGTTCTTAAAGTTTTTATTTTTGATGATTTGTGTATGAGTGTGTGGCAATTGAAGAAAAATGTATGGCTACAATTACTGTTTACAGCGGGCCGTGGGAAAACAAAACAGGCCATAATACACATAGCCATAGTACATAAGTATTAATTTGACAATATCTCAAAAATCTACCCTACTTTTTGTTTACTTGAGATGTGATTTATAAAATACCATGACAGAAGTATCGATTTATCAGACTGGAATCTAAATGTGCACTAAAACGGGACCAAATGGCTTGATCTTTGTTTTCTATTTAGATCTATTAACCATTCACCAGTGAAATTAAATTGAATTTATCCTCTAATTACGATATCAAAGTCACAGTCATCCTTGACTGTCCTGTCTAACTTTATCTGACCGGAATCTAGATGTACCTGGTGTTATCCGTTTAACACTACACAGCCACCTGTCCGTGGGAAAGCATCCTATTCCCTAATTACCCGGGGCAGATAACGAGTCTAATTCGCGGGCTGCGTGCGCAGGGCGGCTCTCACGCACGCATTGTCTTCGTAATTGCCGATCCTGTTCAATTGGCGGTCCTGTTCAATTTGTTGGATTTGTTGCCTTCCCCGCACTGTGATTCCTTTAAGTGGCCACTTTCAATTGCTAAATAAATCGTATGCGTGCTTAGGCGCCTTCTACGTATGTGGCTTGTCCGTGTATGATGCAATTAAAATGCAGTGCAACCGTGTTAGGGATAAAAAGGTAGAGTTAATAAGTGAGGATATGTTTAAATCTAATAAAATGGTACTGCGGTGCAACTTATTAAGAATAAAATTTATGATCATTTAAAGTTTATTAAAATAAATTTAAAAAATCGTCATGTCTAGAGGTTTTAAATAAATAAATCACTGAAAATCAGCGCTGTCGCTACTCCCTGAGCAACTTCTGCACATGCTGAGTAGCAACCATTTAGTTTGTTTAGTGTTTTAATATTTTAAATTAAATTTATGTATGTTGTCTTATGTTAAAGTTGTGGGGGTAAAAGTTGAGAAGACTAACCGAATTTGTTCTAATGAGTGTGTGAAATGAAAGAACATCACGTGCACATGACAAAATAATATAATTTTTTACTTATTAGGGAATTAGGGTTGTTGAATAGGGGATTATAAATTTAGATTATGCCACCGCTACATCAGCGAGCCTTTGCCCGTGTCGCGCATTCGTGTCGCGTTTACACTTGTCTACTACATTATCGGGCAAAGATTTGCCTCACTTTGCTCGCTACAAGATTCTGAAGTAACGTAGGTGTAGCCACGCCCACGCTAAACATCGTCTGCGACCGAACACTTTGCGGTGCAATGATGTACGCGGCAACACACATCGCGTTGACACGAATATTCGCCGTAGGCCGTTAATGTAGCCACACCATTAACAAGTAAATACTCTATCTTATAATCTTTAGGGCCTGTTGCAGAATGAAGGCCGCGGATGGGGAAAAGCAGCGTTCGACGTTCACCAAAAATGTTGGACAGACGATTTATTGAAAGGTGTCGGTTCACGTTGGTTGCAAATCGCTTCCGACCTATATAGGTGGAAGTCATTAAGGCCTATGTCCAGCAGTGGTCCTGTGAATCATGATAAAACCAACTGACATTTCACTATAGTGAGATAGCTCTATATTTTCTGAAAATTACAAACCATTGACTAAGTTTACTCGAAGATTGTAAAACAAGCCCGTACAGTTTTACTCTGCCAGCTCACCTCTCCACACCTTTTGTTGTACGCATATAAAGTTCCTTCTGTTTTACATCTATCAAGATTATTTTATGTGCTATACCAAGATTAAATCTATCCCATGCCAAACGTAAAGATCCGATCAACTGTTTTATCATGCGAACACAACAGGTAGACAGAGTTACTTTCGCGTTTATAATATAATGCGGATTATATAAACTGAAATGTAGAAACCCTAGCCCTATTGATCGATTAATAGAAAATAAAAAAAAAATAGGTACATATGTTTATCTTTAATAATTATAAAGTAGTAAAAATATAATTATCAAAATTCATGCTCGGAAAAAACAGTTCTGAGCCACCAAGAAAAAGGAGACTCTTTCCAAAATAAAGACGCTTTGAATTTACCTGCTCCTTTTTTAATTCGGTTCAGAATTACAAACCTAAACATATATATGTTATCAAATAATGCCGTTTTGCAAGATATATAAATAAGTACAGCCAAGTTTGTAAGACATAAAAGAACTAATATAATAGATCCCATTCAATTGCCTAGCTATAACTTGTACTTTTAAGATGTACCACAACCTACTTGCATAATTAGTAAGAATTACAAAGTCAAAATAGCTATTAGTTAACTAACTGCCATGTCTGTTCGTTAAATAGAATTAGCCTTATAAAACTGTTTCGCCAGGAATTTCATATAAAACATGTAAACGTCGACAGGGACCTATTAATAATCAATTAATAGCTCAATAGCGTAAAATAAATCATAAGTCACTGAAGCCTAACATAAGAACTAAGACACAAAATAGGACACGAATAAATTTAAATATAAACCCGCGCAAACGTGGTATTAATTTCTATGCTGGGCGGCTCTAGGAAATCATTTCGATTGAATCGATAGAATTATTGCCTTTACTCCAAGGTAACAGAAACCGATTTTGCGTCCCGACGATTTCAGCAAATAAAATGTATAACAGCAGATAATTTAGAGATGATCAACCCTAGGGGCAGGTCCGATGTTACTGCACTGATACTAAGTACATTCGATTGAATCGAGTTTAGAACACGAAATCGATTCCTGTATTCAGAGCGGTGGGTTTTTAATAAGGCACCTGTTTGTTGACGAACGTGTGAATGAGTTTTATTACCTTATCCGTACCGGGAGAGGCATTGGCATGTCCCTTAATGATTTACTGGGTGTCTTACGCATAGAGTATTAAGTAGTGGCGCGTAGCGGTCCATATTTCAAGCGATTTCAAGCCTAAAACCCCATTGTGGGCTAAGACAATATTACAAACGCAGCAAGCATTTAATTTATGACCGTTTCTCGTATGCAGACGTCTATAAAGTTACGAAAATAGCGCAATCTCTGTGGCCATTTATCCTGGAGCGATTGGATTCCTTGTATAATGATGTTGTTGTGGTTTTGATTCATTAGCCTTTGTGTGGGTGTGGGTATTTAGAGTACCTAATTGGTGAGTACGCAATAGGCTGAAATCAAAGGTACTCAGTCATAATTGTCTGGTCGTAAAATCGGAGATGATTCGGCAATATTGACTGATTTGACTTTAAAGATGGAAGTTATATTCGCGTAGTATTTATTGTAATAGAACTATTTATTATTTTGGTGTGTGCTTCACAAGTTTCCATGTTTATTATCGCGATATTATATAAGCAACTCTTTTTCTTTATTTTCAAATTATATTCAGCCTATTTGCGCGAGCCCCAGTTACCATCATAATGGAACTGAGCGATATCAGTCCAAGCATTTAGCATTTCTTTAACAGTTTGTACATACATCACTATCAGAATTTTTATAAAGATTAAACGCACTGATCCGATTAAGATAGAAAAAGATAGAGGGAGATAGTTAAAATTTCAACATTCATCACTATCAGAAAAGATAGAAATAGATTGAGGGAGATAGTTCAAATTTCAACATTCATCACTATCAGAAAAGATAGAAATATATTGAGGGAGATAGATAGTTCAAATTACAACATTAAATCTTTTCATCATCGTCATTCTAAGTAAAATAAGACCAATTTTAGAGCGCGAAGGCGGTTATGTAGTGGTGCCACTTTTCCGCCAGTGCAAAAAAAAGGTTAATAAGTTTAACTAGAGATAGTAAGCTTTCGAGGTAAAAGTCTTATTTTCCCGGACTCTTAGGTTTATGCAGCGACACGGCAGCTTGTCGCGCGCACAGAGCCATATACGCACGGAACAAGCGCGTGCGCATATTCGGAGCCACGGTAATTAGGCGTATTTCAGTCACGATTGGAAACCGATTCAATTATATTTACATTTATGCGAATGAGGTAAAAGTGTTACCTTTTAGGGTGTTTTCGGTAGGTATTTTTAGTAATTAGTTATATCTATACTGTAATCTGAAATGTCCGTTTTTTTGAACACTTAAAAGGAGAGAATTGCTGGATCGTTTTTCACAGATTTATTCCTTGGATTTTCTCTGTGAAAGCAGAATAACTATGTATTGGAAATTGACAAAACAATTAAAGGAAAAATTACATATTTTCGGTTCATAGCGAGTGTGGGCGAGCATAAATTGTCAGTTTGCATGTATTTCCGTACATGCCAACTGACAATTTATGTTGTTTACCTTCGAAGACATTCGTCTGAAGTATCAACTTTTACGGAGGAGCAGAAAATTTCTCCTCTTTCTGTAAAAGTTAATCTCAAATTCTCACCTTAAACTATAAAATCCTGTTAAACATAAACCTATCCCTCTGTTCAATAATCTCGTCAAGCGAACAGTAAGAAAATAATTCACTAATTCAAAAATAGATCACTTAATTCTTCATTCAAAATCATCCAATCACAACAGAACAATAAACAAAAACAACTGTGCGATCAAGAATTGAGCTCGGCTTAGTACCAGCTCCATAATTTAATTGCTCACCGGCCGATGACCTAAGATTAGGCTTTTTCTCGTATTAAGGCCCGGATGCCTATCTTCCCCGGGCCAACACATTGATCGACCGATTCCCAGAAATAAATAGCAAAGTATTTATAAAGCCGGGCAACGGGCGATGCGGCTCGCAGATTGGGCTACGTTCTTGTATCACTTGTAAAATACTTTATTGGTCTGTAGTCTTGCTGTTTTGTGTTGGTCTTAGTTGGGAATGTTTTCTCATAGGTTTGCCGTTGGTTTTTTATTTATATTGAGAAATCAACTATCAGTAGCTTAATGGTTAGATCACGGTAAGAGGTGACTTTAAAGTCACTCTTTTAGATAACAAGACTTGAAACGGTAATACCATGATTTGATGATTTTTGAGTTTTATTTATTTATTTATTTATACTTTGTGCACAAAAAACAATGTACAGAGGAGGACTTAATGCTAGAAGCATTCTCTACCAGTCATCCTGGGCGTGCAAGAAAACAAATCAGGCACTATAAATATAAAACTTATCTAAATATGTATAATATATAAAATGCTGAAGTATTAATAAATACATATATAATATATATAAATATATATATATATATATACCTAAGGAATATTTATACATATAACAATATATATACAGATATACCATAAACAATACATAAATTTGAGAATTGTTGTAATCATAAAAATACATAAATCATAAAAGCTATACCTAATTACAAGCCTTGTGAACATTTTAGCAGCTAATTACGGTTAGCTAGATGTTTGCGAGCCGCCAGCTTAAAACTCAGTTTGTTATTTATTTTTCTAATGTCCAGGGGTAGAGAGTTCCATAGTCTTACAGCTACTACTGCGAAAGAATTGCCTACAAAGGAAGTGCGGTGACTCGGAGTTGCAAGAGCTAGTGTATTAGATGACCGTAGATTCTTTGAGTGGGCCTCTGCTATAAACTTGAAATCTTTCTTAAGGTATTCTGGAGCGTTCGGATCGTTTAAGATGGAGAAAAGAGTACATAAGATTCTAAGGTCGCGGCGCTCGCGTATCCGTAACCATTTCAGTTTAGTTCGAAATTCGGATACGTGAGTTTTCCGATATTACAACTCTGTTGCAAACGCCATGATCACGGGAACTCAGAAAATTCTAAAATTATCAAATAATTTCATATTACCCGTTACAAGTCTTAATATTGTTAAAAACCATGATAATTTTAAATACTTTTTTCGATTTTTCGTAATCCACTAATAGTCACTGATTCTGTAGCGCAGTATATGAAAATTGTTTTGCGGCTCTAATGATAATGGATTCGATTCTTAAAACATGCTACTCTACGCATGCGTAGACACTTTCAGCTTTTAAGAAATAACGAAGTTCTGCCTGTCCTAGGCTATATAAATATTTTGTTTTCCTTGATCCACTCTATTGAATTTGTGTAAGATATAATGTATAGATCACAGGTGAGCAAATAGTGGTTCATTAGGTACTTGCTAGATAGATAGAGATTGATAAGTAGGTTCTAAAATGATTATTCTCTTTGAGTGGGCGTATGTACATTATGTTTTTTGAGAAATAAAGAATCTTCAAACCGAATATCACAAATTATCTTCATAATCAAATTATGCCAATAGTCGCTGCAAATGACGAGGGTATTTTAATGTACCTTTAAAGGAGAACAACAGAGGCTGACCCGACGTTCTTTACGACTTGTAGACAATTAGACAACTCAATTAAGTTTCACGACTTTCACAGTATTAGTCATGTTTTATGTATTACACCTATTTCAAGTTTACTTACCTAGGTTTAAAATGTGACAATGTCGAATTTTATTCACTAACAATTGTATTGCATAATATTTCGCTTCTTATTAGTGCGACCACCACTCTTCACTTCACTCTGAACATTTCTAATGAAAAATTGAGATGTTCCCCTTGGAGCGCCGAGAAGAAAGAGTGCCAAGCTGAGGAGCACCAAAGTTATTCCACAAAGAGCGACACATGCTTACTGTACACCAGTATGTTGTAGTGTACCATATAACACCACCTATTTTTGACAGGGCTTAAAAATAATCAACAATTTAGTTTGAATAATAGAATTGTCAGGTTAACATAACAGGATAATTATACCAAGATACATAAATTCCTAGGTCGCTTGAAAAGGGGTGAGAGTTTTCCTAAGCCGGCGCGGGCGCAGGCCGAGTGTACATTTACTATTTTGGATTTATAGCTGCTCTGTTAGCGTGTTATCGAATATCTACTGGATTTAAAGCTATTTATTTGAGCGTTTCCTAATAGTGTTAGTAAGCATTTACAGAAATACTTAAATAAAAACTGAATACATTGAGTGGTTACCACCACTTAGCCTAGTTAAATGAAACGAAAAAACCAGGACGACATTTAAAAAAATGATATTAAATTTAAACTTAAGCATATCTATATGTACAGATATAACGACTTCGCTCAACATGCATTTAAGAATGTTTTTTATTTTTGTACCTTATTCTGTAACTTTTTGCAAATTCATCAATTGCTGTCTAAATAGAATCTACATTATAGCCCTAAACAAAGTTTTGAAAATATTTTTTTTTATGCTAAATAAACCTTCATTTGATCTTAGATGGGACATGAGACCTAGATAGATGGCTTCTCCGGACCACATTACAAAACAAGAAAAAATCGTTTCACGCACTGGCCCAGCCCGGAGGGTGGTGACAAGCCGCGGCCGAAGCCTACTACCAGAGACTGTTCTTAGCACCACCGGAGGTTTAAGCCTTCATTTGACTTAAAAAAAATATATACAACAGAAACAAGACTAATCAAAAAACAATCATGATAAATATACCGTTATAAATCTAAATCTCTACAATGAATACTATAATGAATGGGCGGCCTTATCACTAAAAGTGATCTCTTCCAGACAACCTTTGAATGGACTGGAGAAAAATACTAAAAACGACGGATGTTGCAAATTGCTAAAATAATAAAAAGATAAATGTTGAATAATAAATAAGCTTTACATATTATTGTATTTTTATTTTGTATACGTTGGTGAATATCACATGTCCTTCAAACCCTTTAAAGTTTTCAGAATATGCCGGTTTCCTCACGATGTTTCCTTTGCAAAACGCTCCCAAGCAATTATTTGATCGAGCAAACAAGCAAAGACAAATGCTGCAACAGTACATTCTTAGCCCAACGTAAATCCCACAGCTAATGATGCACTGATTAACAATATTCGGGGTAGATACCCGTAAGTTACTTGCAGGGCGGGGCGGTCGATGTTAGATTGCGCGCGCCGATTTATGCCAACCTCTACACATTAAACCTTATCGAACACTAAATATGCCATTATTATATGCGGGCAAATACGAGATTTTATATGCGTGATTTATTAGAATAAGGATGGTATTTAGATGAGAATGGATATTGCTCGATAACATTTTGAGTCAGCGATGTTGAAAATGTAGTGTGAGTTTATTTGTAAATGCTAAGGAAGGTTGGTTGGAATGATAACTTTAAGGACAAGATTCTTTCTGTTCAGTTTATTACTATGCATGTGTTATTCATACAATACAATCTTTTTAAATTGCTCTTTATTGAAATTCCAATATGTCAATACAAAAAATCAACGTTTAACATAACTACTAACATACTTAATAAAATATATTTAGATAATAGTGTAACAATAGGCGACCTTAACACTAAAATGATCGCTTTCAGACATCATTCGGATGGACTGTAGAAAAACTAAAAACGAATGATGTTGCAAAAATGTGTTACGTTATCGTTAAAAGTGTGACAGATCTCTCTCTCAGATGTATCTCGGTACCATCCTGAGTACATTTACCTTAATTTTGTCAATATAAGTCATATTGACCTACAACCGCAAAATATCGATTGCATCGTTTGTGAATATTGATCCATGGCTGAGAAGAAAGACGCCTAAGCCTATGCAAACTTTACATAGTCATAAGATACCCTTTAGTGCTGTTACGTTGTGTTTGAGTAGAATATACTTTTGTAGAAATATATTATCAAAATATATTTATGATAAAAATCAAGTTAAAAATAACAATGCACAGTGATCCTACTAAGCACGTTTACTTTCGAATCTAAATAGCAAATCAAAGAGCAAATTTAAAATAAGAACCAACGACTAGAATCTTCGTGCAATCGTAGGTATCATCTACGGCCGCACAATCCCATACGTAATTATTTAGCGTTTGAATCGATATAAATAAAAAAATAAATAAATATCATATCGGCATTATCACGCGTGTTCCGAGTTTGTTAATACGGAATAAAAGCCAATTTATAAATTCGTCTGAGACACGAGAATCATTAATTATGTTGCTGACTGGGTGGCTGAGAAAAACTTACTCCACTCATTTTGCTATCGTTGTCATCGCGTGCCGTCCCTGTCTCTCCTTCGCGAAAGTATCTGAATAATCCCGTCCTCTAATGCAGTTTGTAACATAACCTTCCACAGAAATATAGACCGTATATAAAACAAATAAGTGGTTTAATTCAGTGTTGGGTTTGAGCGGTTGTTGCGTTTGGGATTTGGGATTGTGCAAGTGTCCCTTTCTATTGTTTTGTTCAGCAGTCTTCCCGGCGTTAATGGTGTTATCTCGAACCTCGAACGCAGCCACCTCTTCGTATATTTCTTTATCTTGTCCACTCTGTTGGCGGTTGGCCTTTTTTTATCCATTTGCTAATTTCGAAAATGAGAAGGTTGCGATGCCATCTACGATGGTAGATTCAGGGAACGTCGCATTAATAAAATTAACGAATGCAGTTTAAATTAATTGATCCCGTACTGGGAACGCTATCCTTACCTTCTGGGTATTTCTAAGTTTATAGGCTCTGATAGGAATTTTCCGAGCGCTGTATTGGTTTAAAGCAAGATGCTGTTACATTGTTTCTATGCTTAAGTACTTCCAATGTTTCTGTTTCTTGTGGTATAAAACGTCTTATCATCTCATCTCTTCGGATATTTTTCTTTGATTTGTAATATACGGTTTTAATGCGATTAATTAATTGATATCTGAAAGTTTCTTTTACTCTTAGGGAGTTCAACCTAAGAGTCAAAAGTTCATTGTTAGGGTTCCGCACCCAATGGGTAGAACCCGGCACCCTATTGCCAAGACTTCGTCGTCTGTCTGTCTGTCACCAGGCTGTATCTCAAGAACCGTGTTAGCTAGAGAGTTTGCATTTTGAGGTATGATGTATTTATGTTGCTGCTATAACAACAAATACTAAATACATACAATAAATACATATGCATGAGGGCTCCCATACAACAAACGTGATTTAAAAGGTTAACCAACGTTGCGCGATGCCAGTACTTGGATGGGTGACCGCTCTGACAGAACCTTATCTTAATATATATAAATCTCGTGTCACAATGTTTGTCCTCAATGGACTTCTAAACCACTTAACCGATTATAGTAAAATTCGCACACCATGTGCAGTTCCAACTTGAGAGATAGGATGGTTTTTACGGCGAGAAAAATTCGAATAATTTCCGGGAAAATTGTATACCCGTGCGACGCCGGGGCGGGCCGCTAGTTGTATTATAAAAAATAATCTTATTTTTTTTAATTGCAAAAAGTGATTATTCTATACACGGAACCCTAAGTTTAATTTAAGGCTATCTCGTAAAGTATGACGAATTCATTTGTACTTCCGTCCGTTGATTTTTTTTTTTTTATTATTATTGATAAGCTTTTATTTGACCACAATCTCACCTGATGTAAAGTGACGATGTGGTCTAAGATGGAGCATGAAGGCCTAGAATTGTCGGAAACCTTGTCCGTGGGGAATGGAAAGGGTTATCCTTGACACACAATGACTCATCGCATCAGTTAAGTTACCTAATGCAATTGATTCTCACAAATCCTAAACTACTATAGTCTATAAACTAATGTAAACTTATGCACCGCGGATAAGCGGTATCTATGAGCTCTGAATACATAACTTCGCCGAGATAATTCTCTAATGCAAATAATATTAAATTGAAATTATGTTTGTTCGTATGACAGCACAATCCACGCCATTTCCCAGGATTGTTTACATTAAATTACAACATTCGGTCTATAGGTGGTGGGTAATAGTTGTATCAGGGCTGGCGAATCTGAATCTGAAAAATAATATTATCTATTCAGTATCATTTGTCCTTTTGAGGGAGTAATCGTATTTATAAACGATGACTAATAAATAATTGATTCGTCATTTAGATTATTTAAAAATTTAAGAAAAACCATCGATTCAATCCAATGCCATTATTTCCTTTAAAGTAAAACACCACAATATTTAGTAATGTGCACGGGATGCGCTTTCGTTTGATACCCCACTCGTGTATATTTGCAGATTTTCGGTTTTCTTTCCCCACTCTAACCCCCATAACTTTTTAACAGCACAACCGATTTTCATGAATCATTTCTAAGAACACCCGCGCCAAACTCACCTTTCATTAAAAAAAAACAAAATAAAATCGCTCCATCCGTTAGGAAGCTATGATGTCCCAGACTGACAGACAGACACGTCAAACTTATAACACCCCTCTTTTTTGGTTGGGGGTTAATAAATTATACATTATTTTTTTCTGCTTTCTTGCAAACGAAAAATCTTGACGATACAGTGCATTGATGATTTCTTGTTCTTTATCTTTGCCCTTCCTTTTAAATTGATAATAATGAGAATAAAACGAAAAATTTTTGGATGGGCTATCAGCCGGACATACTGGATACCTATTTTTTATGTAGGTGTCATCATGCCTATTGATTTTGTTTTGAACGCGATAGGTTTCGCTAAATTTGTTCTATGAATTCCCTTGAACTACTGGTAGGGAGAGAAATGCCTTACGGAGTACAATAAAGTAACATTAAAGTACAAGCTTATCCTAATAAGTTATAATTCGTAGATGTTTAGTACATTTAACACATTTTACATTTATGTAGTATATCTGTCGCCTACCACCCATAGTACAAGCTCTGCTTAGTTTGGGGTTAGGTGATGCTGTGTGAGTAGTCCGGAAATATTTATTTATTTTTATTTTTTTATTATTTGTGAGATTTCCATCCTAGTCTGGCTGGGATGGTAGTAACTTTTGAAAAGTATAAGAGACTACGTTTTGTTGGTTGTAAAGCAGATCTGTTTTCCGATAAAAATAAGTCAAAATATGACAACAAATAAACGCTAATCATAAAATTAGCCACCACCAAACTACCCAATATATTTATGTAACTAACATTTACTACATTCTAACAATTGTGATTTCAAGATACGAATAATGTTCAGTGTTGATCTTTGTACATTGCTTGTAGTTTAAATGTTGTAAAGGGGCGTGCTCGCCAACATGCGATACTGGTGTATCGACAAAAAACATCTTTTCAGATACGATACGAGAGGAGCTGGTACCTTCTTGCTTATTGAAAACAACAGAAGGTAGCATTTAACACTTTGGCTACAATTACGGTTTGACTTTGGCTACAATTACGGTTTACGGTGGTTTTTATTCACGCCGCGCACTCCTAGATTACTATCAAATAATATAAGTGGTTATTTTTTGCCTTTGCCCTGCAGTAAGACTAATTATAAAAAAAAATATAACTGTGCTTTAAATGTATACTTTGTTAATGCTAATGTAACTTAAATTTTTCTTTCTGTTCTTTCTTTATCTTAAAAAACACGCAGCAATTAGCTTGCGTAAGCATAAATCGCCTCTGCTAGAGAATGGTTACTTACTTCTGGGCACGCCAAATACTTCTATGTATGTGTATGTCCCACCTTAAGTCCTCTTTCTCCACAGTAGTTGATCTGGTTTGGTTAGGCAGGGGGATAATGGCACGCCAAATACATCTATCTATGTACGTCCCTCCTAAACTCCGATACATCTGGAAGGAAGGCCTAGTTAGACAGGGCATGAGGCAAAAATGGTCTCATAAGCGAAAAGTCAATGTAGATCTAAGTTCCTCCCAAAATTCAATAGAAAAGATCTCAGCTGAAATTGAATAAAATAATCTGAAAGGTAAGGTAAAGGTAACCAAAGCCTTAATATTGGTAACCCTAGCTGCTAGCTGAACCGGCGCGCGCCGCAGGCCTGGGCGGGGCGGACGCATGCCCGGCCACCCCGACGCAGACGCCCTACGCCACACGCGCTCCGGCCATGCATCGAGGGCGAAACCCTATACCATATACCCATAGAAAGTGTCTTTCACAGGTGGATGATTCACGAGTTGAACTTTATCGTCGGGCGTGGGGAATCTTTGGGATAAGGAGTTTTGAAGTATGACTAAAATACCAGTTGTAACTCATAGTTGCAAGTGTAGAAGAAATTGAAGCGAATGACGTAGTGGCGGGGTTGGTTTAGCGGTCAGAACGTCCATGCGTATGATTGAAGACGTGGGTTCGAGTCCCGCATCTCGCGGGTAAGCTACGTTACTGTCATCTGATGATAGACATTACAAGGTTTAATAGAATAACCGATGTTGTGTTCATATGAGTTTATAGAGGTAGTAGCATATCATCATTAGCTTTCGGCCAAGGGACCACAAAAGTTATTGGGTGAGCCAGAGAATTGATGCTTTTTTTGGCTGGAGAAACAACAAGCACAGGCTTGAATTTGTACTTACTCTATCTAATATTTTTTTATCTTATTTGTAAAGATCTAAGCTTATAAAGGTAAAGATATATAACGGAAACAACTTTGTAAATGTAAAGATGTAGCTCCTACTCGTCGTCCCTTTATCTCAGGAGTAGCGTTAGTATTCAATATTCTGTGACCTTTCTCAAGAAATATTTGCTGCAGGACACTAATCGTTTTTCAAATTCATAATTATATTTCTAGCTTTAGCTTAAACATTCATATTTACACTATAAGAGGCTGAAACATTACTTTTCAGTTTACTTCTTAGAGTTACATTACATATCGATACAAAAATCAATTAAGCTTTTAATTGAATTCAAGTGTGCCATTTCCAAATCGATCGACAGGCAATGCAGCTGCGTCTCATTCAATAATTAATCGGTTAATCTAAAGAACAATACCGTTTGTAAGCCGACCTCATTTCGTGGAGGGCACATATGATTTCACCGCGTTATCTCCGCTGATACATCAATGACTTGTCCAGTATTGTTAGTGACGCAGCATGAGCTATTGTCGTATACCTCTGCTAGTGTTGGCCCGTACTTGTCGATACTTTAAAAAAAATAGAAAATATATATTATATGGTGTCATCATCATCAACACCCTATTAGCGTTCCTGCTGCTAACTGCTGGAACACTGGGACTTCACTCTTGACGAGAGAGATTCAATATAAAAATAAATAAAATAAATAAATATTTCCGGACAATCTACACAACAACATCTAGCCCCGTGGTAAGTTCTAAGCTTGTGTTACGGGTACTAGATATCTGATATACTTCATATAATATACATACATATATAGATATTTTTATTATACATATTAAACACCCTTAGGCCTTAAATCACCAAGAAGTGCGGGTTGGTAAATGTCACATGTCTTTCAAACTCTTTAAAATTCTCAGAACATGCCGGTTTCCTTACGATGTTTGCCTGCACCGTTAAATCGCATTTTTATAGCGCACATACATTTTTCAAATGTACCTCTATATATGTATGTCATTAATATTAAGTATATCAGATGTCTAGTACCCGTAACACAAGCTTAGAGCTTACCACGGGGCTAGTTGTTGCTGTCAAGTAATTTGTCCAGAAATATTAACATATATGTATATTTTATTTAATACTATTATTAAAGTCTTGTCGATTGTCGCAGGTTCTGAATTCTGATTTTGCGCGAACGCTTCACACTAGTATAGCCAGTACTTTGATAACATTTACAGACTGGGTCAGTGCATATAGTGACTTGGTCAAGTTTTGTAATGTTGTACGGATACCCATTTTTAAGCATCTAAGCCTTCGTGATCCGACATCGGCGTGATCATTTAGTTACTATCAGGAAAGATTGTGGTGAAAAAAACATTTGGATGTCCCTAAAAATAACAGTTTTTTTATTAAATATAAACGCAGATAGTATTTTCCGATTTCTAGAGGTTTCTTGCCTACTAGGATCTTAAAAAAAAGAAATAGAGAAGTTCTTATTTTATGAGGGAAACAATGATTTCGTAGTCCGTATAACCTACGCTTATATAAAAAGTCTTAATTAAAAATGTGTCTTAAGTGTTTGGGCCTGTTTACCTTGTCCGAGTAAAATTATACAATGGTTATAATATAGAGCTATTTCACTCAGTCATATGTGCCAAGCGAGATAGATCTTGACATAACTAACCATTGCTTAACTTACTCGGAGTTTGTGAAATAATCCCTAAGACTTTTAAAAAGTACTATCGATATCTCGTCTATGATGCGATCCCACGCCTACTAATACACAGACGTACCCAGTGATTGAATGGGAGTATTTACAGCACAAAGCAGTTGTTACGTAACGTTCGAAATGGAGCAATCTGTAGGTCAGCCTTTGAGGTTCTACTTACGATCTTTCTCTGAACTGAATGCGAATTACACCACTCAGGCTTTGCTCAGGACCTTTATTTAGAATTGCATAATTGTTTAAGGTGAAGGTAAGCTGTTGCTGTGCAAAGATTGTTGGCAAAATCTAGATTAGTTGTTTATTCGGGACTGGTGGACGGACATGCCATAATACTGACAATTAAAAAAAAAAGTGAGTAACGAGGTGAAAGCGTGTCTGACTGGAAGAATATCAATAAATATTTCTGGACAATCCACGTACATAATATATACATTTCTAAGCATTTAAAGATAAAGATAAAGAAAGTTTTATTCATGAAACATCTGCATTACAAAACTATGTATTTAGGTTACTTAGGTTGTGTTTCGGGTTCTAGACATTAGTTACACTGTTGTCCTATGTGAGGGGTACCCGAGACAAGCTTTCAAGAGGCAAGATGCCTGCAGAACATTTAAACACTGGTCTCTCAGCAGGAATCAAACCACTAAGGCTTCCTACACGCCTCGCCGGCCGCCACCGCGTCACCGTAGCTATACCTAACTAGCAAAGTAACTTGTAATGTTCCTCGTAACTAGCAAAGTATTACTAACAGCCGTATAGTGATCGGTGAAATTAGGCTTTGAAGGCAAGCAAGCAGCGCGTGTGTACAGTGGAGCGGTGCGGCGGCGGCGCGGTGGCAGCATCGTGTGCAGGAGCGCTTAGCCATCAGGGTAATCAATTATACAACTTATCAACGACTGTAATTCTTACATCTTTGGCATTGTGATTGGTGGCGCAATAAGGCGTAATAATAATCTACATAATATACATATCAGTAACTACGATAAGTGAAAACTTTCTTCTCCTTATAAGAATTTGCTTGAACGAAATTTATGATTGATGACTGTATCTTCTGTGTATGGAATTATTTTGGATATAATAATTAAATTTGGTGTAAATACAATCACTGCGAAAACTAGTTATTAATTATCATTTTTTAAATTAAAAACTATAAAGAAACAAAGATACCCCGGTTCCGGGCCTAAAACGTTACAGACTAAACCGAATGTTATAAAAATATTTAATTTTATGCTTAGTCCAAATACAGTGCAATATAAGTTAAAAATATAAAGTTTCTCAATATCGCAAGCAATTCAGAAGCATACTCAAAGTGAACTCAAACCTACCTAATAAAAGCAGACATGGCTAACAAGCTCCAAATATGATCAGTAGACAACGGGCTAACCGGACCGGACACACATCAGGCGGACGTCCTCACCTCTCTGTCAATTAACCAGCATTCCTGTGCCCTGACCCGGTGTTGCAACCTCCCAATATGATGACTAACCTTATTGTCTGTAACCTTATTGCTGTGCCCACCTAATGGTCAGGCGCCTAGGATTTGTAGACTAAGATCCGATACGGGATCAGTGCGCTCATTGGGTATATATCTCATATCTCTACGCAAATTTATGATGAGAATAAACATATAGGTGTCTTCTACATTATGAAGACGTCCTCACCTCTCTGTCAATTAACCAGCATTCCTGTGCCCTGACCCGGTGTGGTAACCTCCCAATATGATGACTAACCTTATTGTCTGTAATCTTGTTGTTTGCCCACCTAATGATCAAGTGCCTAGGATTTGTAGACTAAGGTCCGATGCTGGATCAGTGCGCTCGTGGTTAAAAGCTATGCACCATATGTTAAGGATAATATAATATATGTATATCTACCAGTTTGCCCATTAAATTTTGACCGCCAGTATTTTCAATTAATTTTGTTTTCATTGGGTTTTCGAAAAAAACATTTATATGTTTTAAAAATAAATTATCGTCGAGTCTTATGTCCAGCAGTAGACGACCACCAGCTGACATGATGATGAGGTTGTATTTCAACAAGTCTTCGAAGTATCCATATTAGTCAAGGCAATATTTTCATATGTCTATTCTCTGTACAAGGTGTTTTAAAAGGACTTATTTTTTTATCTTTTCGCTTTATATGCCATTTTGATAAACCTTGTATATGCTTATTCTCCTAATCAATTCTCCTAATAAAATAATCCTATAAAATTTATATGTTTTATTAATAATATTGTGTATATAATAATAGTTTTAAATTTCGTTTCTTTTGTTCTTTGTCCGCTGCTTATTTTATTTTGTGCTAATGTTATTTTAACTGTCTGTTGCCATTTTATATTGTACTCGATGTGATGCCCTGTTATTACGAGAACACATCGCATTTAATCCATTTTTAGTCATGTTTATTTTATGTTTGTATTTTGTGTTAACTTGTGTTGGGTGTCCTTTCTTAATAAATAAATAAATAAATCATAAATATGCGTAATAATATGGTTTCGCAGTGATACTGCAGCCGGATCTCGTACTTTGCCAACTACCAACCCCGATTTCCAATTACCCAGTCTAGGAGCGAAGGATATTGCAATTTTGTCAATTTTCAATTGACAGTATAAATATTCATTGCGCAGCTGTTGGTGTTTGTGTACGTAAACTATGCTGTCTGTCTTTGATATTTTATTGTAGCGAGAGCTGTCATATTCGTAATATTTTAAGGACAACAAATCACACAGTTTAATATATTAATGGTAGAAGAAACAGAATTTCCATATTTTAACACCTAAAATATCCAGCTTTAAATCTTTACAACATTGGACATGCAATATATTGATTTGTAATCGATCAGACGCATTTCTGTTCTTTTCAATTCTCTAACAGTATAACAGTACCATTTCAATTTGTGCATCGTAGATGAAAGATACGAAGCCTCGAATGCTACACTATCAGCCATCGTGTGTATTGTGCCGCGTATCACAATGGTAGGAGTCGATAATGTCCGAAGGATTTCACTGGCCCCGTCAGGACCCGTCCGACCGACTAACAATGTTTGAGCCGCCAGGGGCGATCGACCTCGCATCACACAATCCAAATAAAACAAACAAAACAACCCACTTCATAATGCTCCACAAAAAGACAAACGTCGACAGATGTTTTCATTCCCAGTGATAGATAGATGACCGCGCGTCAGATAGAGCCTTTTTTTGAAAAGCCCGAAATGCTACGGAAAAGACGCGACTCTTTTATGTTACCGGCTCGTTATCTGTCACATCTTATCGACCAATAAGGACGGCCAACGTCACTCTGTCTGCCAATCTGAACGCGGGCGCTGCTCAGCGGGGGTCGAATTTATAAATTGTTCCAATTTTAAATGTATATCGCGTGCCGGTGTGATATAACTCGGGTAATGTATACGGTGTATTACGTACTTTTTTTATCAAGTCGCTGGTGGTAATGGAGCTATTAAGGATAGCTTTAGGTGATCGGCGGGATATCGTACGATAAAAAAATCAATCCAGTGTTGCGAGAACCATCGATCATACATTGTTCGTGTATCGAGCTGTCGGTTTGATTGTAGTGTGATCTCATTCTGCCATCATCGATCGAAAATATCGATTCAGTGTAATGTAAACACCCAAATCTTACTTGCAACACTATAAACTAATTTGCTTTGCTAATCAATAACAATCTGCAGTCTATTAGGTATTGCGAATTGATGTATCAATAGATTAGCTGTTATGTAAAGTGCAAAGGGTCGGAGGCAAAAATGTGGACGGAATTTTCCGCTAGGTTGGGTCAGATTAATGTGGTCCGATCTCGGTATTTGTGACCCACCTTAGTGGCGTGGGCTTTCGGACAATCTGATTAATTCTGTACATATCCCCTACCTACGCGTTGGCTAGGAAAGCCTGGAAATGCAGTTGACTGATTAGTATTAAAATGTTGGTTTAAACCTCACCGTAAACAACAAGACAAGTAAACATGTTTGTTTTTTAGATAAGATTGTGACTACGTACGTGTGACTACTGCATAAAGTTTTTCATGTAAAAAACTTACCTTAAAATGCAACGAATCTCTGAATAAGTGATTTTTACTAGTACTACCCGTTTTTTTTTGCTTGCATACCTTCTACTTTGTATTATCCCTAACAAGCTTAGATTATATCTATGGCATAGATACTCTAAGTTAACAAGGCTGTTTTTCTTACTACTCATAAATGTATTTAAGATAAAAACAATGGAATACGCACATGACTTTAAATAAACAACAAGTAGCTATTTTCCCTCGCATATAAATTCCCTCACAAATTTCTTAAACGTAACGCTTGGCCGGAACAAAATTTGACGTCAAATGGTGTTGGTTTTAATTGTAAAAATTTGAAACAAACTTTCAGTTACTTTCTGAACCAAAAACCTTATTATGGTCTCGAACTCGTGTACCCAAAAGTCACAGAATAAGCGCGCCAAAATGGCTACGTTAAAGTCTACTGAAAATGATAAAGGTTTATTATCTATTTTATAACTTAATTTTGAATTATAACAAATCATTTTGATAAAGTAATGTAATGACTAGTATTAACGTTTAAGGCAATAAAAACATGCATATTCAATAATAGTTTGTTTCTTTTCTAGGTGGAAGGTTCTGTTCGTTCTCTCCATGTATCGAGCAAGTTCAGCGAACCTGCTTGGCGCTACAAGAGCATGGCTTCACGGATGTCTCGACGATGGAGGTGCTTCAAACAGAGCTCAGCGTCGTTAGGAGGAAAATTGCTGTGCGGGATTTGTCATTCTTGAAACATAAGGTAACAATGTTTTTAACAAATTACATGACATTAAGTATGATATAAGTTTTCAGTCTGAAAACCAGCGTTGCTTCGATCCCTCTCGCGGGGAGCGGAGTGGCATTAAGCTGAGACTGCTCCTTTTTTGGTACATGGCAGCACAGCCTGGCAGCTAATTAATTATCTGTTTGTGGTTTTCATGTTAATTTTCTTGTGTCTGTTTGTGTATGCTGTCTTCTGTGCTGTTGTTTGTTAATGTACCAAAATAAATGTGTTTCATGTGTTTCATTTCATATACTAGCTGTTGCCCGCGGCTTCGCCTGTAGTGTGTTTTCATTTTGAATGTTAATTCCGTGGTATTGGTTTTTCTAAAGTTCAGACATTTTGCCATAAATAATAAACATGGATACTTATTTTTTTTTGCCTTTCATAATAAAAAAATAAAAAATGATTTATTTACATAGAGCTAAAAACATAACATTTTTGGAACTGTGTCACATGTGGTAGCTTAAAGCTGTGTTACAGATGAAACTTCCTGTACAATAATGTTTTAGAGAACAGAGTTGTAGAGCTAAGGACATGTGTACTTAATCTTATCTTTATCCACCGTTAATATCCCACTGTTGGGCAAAGGCTTCTCCTTGCCTTGCCTTGTTTTTTTACAGAATTTGTTCTGTTGATCTTTGTACAAGGCAGAAAGTACCTAATTCAAATGGCTAACAACAAGACAACGAGAAGAGGTAGGTAGACCCATACTTTTTAGAACAGATTTGTAGGATAAATAATGAAGTTTTATACAACATTCAAAAAAGTACACCTCAATAATCCAGTTTAAAAGTTACAGAGCAAAAATAAAATAAAAATCGATTTTTTGTCAAATTTCTACACACAAGAATATTTTTAATAGGCTTTTGTACCGAAATTGTATTGCCTTTAATTTTCTTAGCTAGGTAAACTATCTAGCTTTCAATTGAGACTACTTGAATAAAATACACCGTTTACTCAAACAGAAACGAAAAACAACCAGATGAAGAAGTTTTCGTAAAAAAATAATAAAATAGGCTTTTTTTTTTAAATAGCCAACATATCATTTGTTTTTATCCGATATTTATCGATAAATTTATGTCGTGTATCCGCATATTTCATTTCATCAAGGTTCAAAAATATACACATTGTACAGAAAATGAGAGCTTACTTAAGAACTATCTTATGACACTCTAGCTAGGTCTTCATGCCCCATCTTAGACCACATCGTCACTTTACATCAGGTGAGATTGTGGTCAAATGAAGGCTTATGTAACATAAAAAAAAATGAAATGTTATATATATTAACATGGTTATACTTTGTGTTTTCTTAGTTATATCGAAAATTATAATCATGGGTAATTAATTGTCTGGATATTTAACAGAAATGGAAACATTCTGAAAACATATTGACTTTTACAAAATCCAAACTACATTTACCTATACATTTCTTAAATTTGTTAACACATGTTGCCTTAGTAAGCCAAGCTATGTTTTCATCCCATTAAATATACACTTCATGGGCCCAACATCGTAAAGTATGATCAAAGAACATGCGCAGTTTCCAAATACATACATTATGCCATGTCCTGAATTAATAAATGCCTAGACTATTCAGAAAATCCAGTTCAATTGCTTAGTCCGATTGGGCTATAGATCTACTGACCTAACTTGGAACAACTTACACATTAGCTTAACTAACGCACGGTACCTTGCTTCACTTGAGATTGATTACACAAGTCTAGGTGCATATAATTGACAGAAGCTAGGATATGCTAGCTGTAGCTTTATTCGCAATTAAGGTGTTATTAATTAAAAATAACGTACGATTGTTATCATAACTTAGAACAGTTTATTGAAATCCTATTTCAAATTAAGACCAACAAGTTTTTGTTCAGCCTTAATCAATAGCTCAATATTACTTTTGATACTTCGTGTAGATGTAAATAGATATGATATGACACATAATCTATAACTATTAAAATCTCACTTCTGCACTTTCTAATCCTATCAATCAACACAGTAAGGTATTCAATATACACATTAAATAAATTGAGTCAAAACATATAACTCTGTAGTATTCTCAACTGCACAAGTCTAGAGAAACTCTGTTGTAATTGACATAAATATAAACAATAACCATGTAGTAGGTAAATTTCAATCTCATCGTAAAGTTTGCTAAAAGGTTATCTCCGTATCGTAGTTTACCTAATTACCAATAGTATCTTATCCCTTTAGTAATTTCCACGCAACCTCTGTCGAAGGCCTTAGTTAAATACATGCATCAATAACTGTTTATCCTCTGATAAAAACATAACACGTAATGATTAATCGAGAATTTATCCCTTTACTAATAATTGCTATCTAAAACTTCGCGCCATAAATAAATCTTCAGAACCTAAAGGCAGTGAGTCAAGAAACATCGTTTCAATTAATTATTCTCGCAAATACCTGTTCTGATTAAATTAATTTCTTGTTTGCTTTAGCTCATTGTGCGTATGCGCTGTTGCCACCTTTATTATATTAACTTTGTGAGTATTAAGTACATATATAGAATTATGTCCGATCTAGACCTCCTATATCTCAAATAATGCATTCAAATAGGTTAAATTATGATAAACCTGTGAACATGTGATCAATCGTCTTATCTGGATGACATTGGAGATTGGATGCACGTCCATTTGAGGCGCAAGAAGTTGCGGGCTCGATTCCCTCCGACGACCAGGTTTTGAATATATGAATACTAGCTGCTAGTCTTGCTATTTTTATATAAATATAAAAAGTGATATGTCATCTTCCAAAATCCATAGTTCAAACCTTGCATAATATTGACTTAATGATGTCTTAACAAAAGTACTAAATACTCACGCGGGTTCGCGTGGGGCAAATCTGACAATCTATACTAATATTTTAAATGATAAAGAAACTCTGTCTCTCTGTTTCTCTTTCACGCAATAACTAATGAACCGATTTAAATTAAATTGGCTACTTTTTACCGAGCGAAAATGCCAAATCTTTTATAACGCGGGTAGTACCGCGGGGCACTACTAGTATTTATATAAACCGATCCACAGAGGCGCACTTACATAAATTTATACTCCTTTGTCAAAGAGTGTGTAAACGACAATCTAAATACCATTCTATGCTGTCTATTAAATAATTGTGAGTCATCCTTAAGATCCAATAAAGCGATACACCGAACGGATCTTTTTGTGGATAATTGGACGAGCGATACGTGAATGCTGTGGTTCTTGAATAAGGTCATACCTTTCCGCTTGGATCTGCGATTGAAAGGCAGTTGGCGCGCATAGAATCCAATGGATGGAACTAGGAAGGATGTTCGAAGCTTAAGGTTTAGGTTGGATCATGAATGGTGAATGAGTGTTTAGCTGACAGGAGATCGAACTGATTTTTTAGATAAAACTTATACTTCCTATTTTTTTTTCTTATCAGTCGCTAAACTTTTTTATGTTCTTCTGAAAATAACAAGAATTTCGAAATTAGTTAATTAGTAATAATTTTTTTTAATTATGATGTTTTACATTCAAAATATATTTTTGGTTTCTGATCTGTACGAAAACTGTAAATTGTCCACTGATACACAGTATTCAATAGTCTATAAATGGTCCATAAAAAGACCTATGAATCGAAATATAACTTCGAAATCATTAAGTTAATCTCCAAATTATTAACATTACACAAGCTTAGTGATTAAGACACGGGTTTAGATGTTTTTGTGTGAATTTTCCGGCAAAATTTATTTATTTTTATTATATACTAGCCGAGCCGACGAATATGTTACCGTCTCATTTGTTTGCCATTTTTGTGACATGCTGTATATAGATTTTAATTTATGCAAACCTAAACATAACAAACGCGAAACAGAAATAATCATCGTATTTAATACAGTTTGGAAGTTATGCGCCTCCGTACATTTCGGCGATCTATTTTAATTAATATAGATTTCGTTGTTTTAATAGATTCGTGTGCATTTCCCCTATCCCTCAGTGTTTCGAATTAAATTAGATTAACGATGGATAGGTCTGATTGATTGATGTAGATTGATCTCGCCCGGTAGTGTTATATAGATTTACGAAAGTGCCCCATTGTGAGCTTTCTCGGAATATACGTCGGTGTATTTATTCTCATGTCCGTTTTACTGGCTTTGAATTTAAATGCTATGGAACGTCAAGATTTTTTGATGAGTTAAATCTGTGCAATATTAAATAAATACGTTGGTTTCGTTGCTGTACTTTGCACACCATTATCTTACCTCTCTAACTAAGCTTTCTCACATTAGAGACCTGGGTTCGATGCCAGCTGACTTATAAGTGTTTTATGTACCTACTACAGTCACGTGTACCTTGGTCTGAATGTTTTATGTGTATAGTTAAACCATCCTAAAAATATATAACCATTTATATTCAACTAGCCGACTTCATCCGCTTGGTATTTGTGGCTTTAATAAATCTGACTAGAAAGAGTTCCGACATTTTAGTATCCACTGTAACGTCCAGCGCCCGCGGCGTAACTAGGGACTAACGTCCCAGCCCGCGTTACGCGAGCGGTGCGTGACACGCTGCGCGGATTTTCCGTTAAAACTATTTATCACATAAAAAGTACTAAACCTATTTCAAAACCAAAAATGTATTTATTTTCTTTATTATAATTATATAAACTTGAATAATAATACGAATCATCGTACCTACATCTTCATTTACTAAAAAATTATCAAAAATAGGATGGTAGCATTTTTAGACTGATTTGGAGACCTATTTTGATAAATTTATTTAAAATACCTCCTCTGAACATTTAATTATTATTTTGGTACCGTTTTAACGGGGTTGGAGTCTAGTTTTTTCAATAACATATTTAATTTTAATACAGATATCACAAGTAAATCATAAAGAAATTAACTTGCGAAAAATAGGAAAATGGCGGAAAATTTATCTCACTTTATTGACAAAATATTTTTTTTTTCATAATTTTTGTTGCCAGGTATGAGTTTTTCTAATTAGAATTTAGTAGAATAATTATTGACAATGACATCTGACATTGACACTAGCAACTTGTGTTATTAGAAAATAAAGAAAATCCGAAATAAAAAAACCAAAAACTCGTGTGGCACTCTAGTACCATGGACGTTAGTCGGCATAAAGTTTTGTGGCACTACAGTACCACTGGACGTTCAAGTGGGTATAGAGCCTAACAATCCTGTCAGCCATTTTGAAAAAATAACGAGGTATTGCGGCCAGTTGTGAAACGTATGTTTATCGACATAGTAAATTCTAATGAACAAAAAGTGTCAAAAAAAAGAACCTCTATGTTGAACGGTTTCTGAAATAGTAGGGATTTCGTAAAATCACGTATTTTTAAATGGTAGACTAATCAGAATGCCAGAATGTTCAAACCTCTTAAATTTATATATGTTCTATAGTTTTTTAGCTAAAAGCGTGATGGATAAACAGGGATACTTTCGTTGTTTTAATATTAAAAATAGGTACTTATATGTGTTGTCTAGTTCCCGAATAACAGCATAGAACTAGGTCTTACTGAGTAGATTGTCGATTAGCCATACATTTATATATATATTCCCATACAAACACCATCTGTTTCACAAGCTGTGTGAAATTTTCATCGCAATATCAAGTATCGATATCAGTACCAATAAGCTTAAACCTTACAACACTATATCTTTCTTATAACATCTTAAGGGTAAAGTGCAAACTTTATGTTTAACATGGCGTCTGTGTAAGGTAAACACCATAAAAAAGATTCCATCGGTAATCTGCGCGCTTAATAAACCTATGGATATAAACATAAGCTAGCTTTTAAAAAGGCATTTTCCCACGGCTGCTAATGCCTTTGTTGCTAGGCATGGCCGAAGGTGTATCGATAAAAGTGTTATACAGAATAAATTTGAAATAAAATCTTCATAGTTCTGTGGAAATTATTTTGTTTTAGTAAGTCTTCATAGCTGAATACTTAAAGATTGGTTCAATTTAAAAAATAGTTTGAATATTAGTCTTAGGGCCGGTAACACTATCTCCTAAGTAAATTAGTTAATGTTTAAAATATAGGGCAATCTCAGTCAATCAATCACTGACATTCGCTTTGATAGCTCTAAATTTGAACCATTGCGTAGTTTACCTCGGATTGCGTAGTTTGAATCAGGTCATTCAGTTCAATTCATTTATTCAGACTGTAGGATCAAATAGAACACATAATCGCCCTTAGCATTACAAAACAATTTTAATTTCCACCAATATAAATTATTTATCGTCAATTATTTACAGTTTGCATATCTCATAATTCGATAAACCTAGACCGTAACGTCGGCCGGATGCTTAAGACATTCATAAATCATCGATCATGTTGCCGGTATTGACAACTAGTCATCGATACCGACATTACGCGCACATCACTCGGCTACCGTAAACGTGACCGCGCGACAGAATGCGCATGACATCTCTTGTCAGATTTATAGATAGGTGCTTTTTGCACTAATGCTCACTTCATTATGACTTTGCCGTGTTGAATATTATTCCAGTAAAAATAGGATTTTGTGACGTCATTTTTGTGGGTTTGATTCCGCTCCCATTACCACAATGTCCGGTTTCGGGTCTGGGTGTTTTCAATGTATCATAAGTATTCATTTACAAAATATAATGTATCTATGTAGTATATCAGTCTCCTAACACCCGTAGTACAAGCTCTGCTTAGGCGTTAAGTGTATGTTGTGTGATTGGTCGGTAAATATTTATTTTATTTATTTATTTGTATAACTTTGACTGTTGTTTTTATTTAATGGCATTACTTAGTCCCTGTTCGCGTTATATCGGTCCCTGTTGTCGGTACGAACTATAGGCAAAATTCATTTTTATGGCGAACTAGTGACGCTTTTAATAAGCTATGCAGAGCAGACATCCTGATCCATCCATTGCTGGCTTGGATCTGTTTACTTCGGGAGTCAACTCGATCAGGCAGCGACTAGCTAATAGTTATTTTATTGATAGTATATAGGTAGTTTTATAGGTTTTTGTTTTTTTTTTGTATGTTATAATATTGTAATGTTAATTGTGTCCATCTAGGTGTGTTCACTTTTTAATGTTTAATATGTGACCATCCGTGAAGATCTGTAATTAGCTTTCTGTTACTACTAGGTTAGTTATAGTGATAATATTGGCTGTTGATTTTCCAAATAAATAAATAAATATAGATATTTACTTACTTCGTAAGTATAATACATTTTCCCTCAGTCAAAAGCACCGTTATGAAATAGCAATAAATTGTATTACATAATTTTATTAAAATAAATTTATTTAAAAAAAGTATTCCGTTTAGTCCGAGTGATTAGTTCGGAAATATTTATTTATTTATCTAAATCAGCTTCATAAAAGCTATCTATCCTTATATGAGGTATAATAAAATAATAGTAACTCATTTTCACTTTTACATACATGTAACAAAGGGCTTCTTCTGTCAATCTTAGAAAATTTTGAAATTACTAAAAATAGTTGTAATTATCTGATTAATGAGTACTAGGGCATGCAATTATCGAAACTTTTCGATAATCGATAATTCGATATTTATCGCTCTATTTATCGATAAATATCGATAATTATCGGTTTTGGTAAAGGAAAAATATCTTTACGTTTCGGCTGCTCTATTTATCCAATCTGTATTTAATTTTTGTATTACCTACTGTTAATCTATCTATATCGTTATATACTACTCAAAACAAAATAAGGTCCACCACGAATTTTCCCATTTTTTATATTTGGTTCGGATTTTTTGCTTTGATTGTTTTAAATTTAATAAAACAATGTTTTTTAAATTAAATGAAATAAATTTTAATGCAATTAGACATAACATAATTAACATTTCAATGTTTTTGGATTTTATCACTTTTTATGGCTGTTTACACCTGACAATAAATATCATTAAATTGTAGACTAAAGCACAGCTAAGTTATTTATTTATTTTTTAATATCGGGTATTTCCTCCCCTCTTCAAAACATATTCTTGAAGCCTCGATGGCATGCTCTCAATAAGATGGCGGATGTTTTCAAGTGATATCTCTTCCCAGCACCTTTTCAGCAAATGAATCAACTCTTGCTGGCTGTGGACATCCTCTTCAGCTGCACGGACTCGGCGTTCTAATTGGTCCCAAAGGTGTTCAATTGGATTCAGGTCAGGGCTGTTCGCAGGCCATGCCATAAGTTGAATATTGGCTTCCTCCAGGACAGAGATAGTCGCCCAGGCTGTGTGCGGTCGTGCATTATCCTGCATCAGGATGAAACCGTCCACCGCTCGTTGTGAAAATGGGATCACATATGGTCTGACAACCCGTTCGATGCAACTCTGAGACGTCAAAGTGCCCTCATTCAGAAAAACAAGGTCAGTTTTACCTTGTAAGCTGATCCCGCCCCAGACTATGACATTGGGACCACCATATCTGTCACGTTCGTGAATGCAAGGATCGGTAAATCTTTCTCCGCTTCTTCGCCGCATACGTCGGTCGTCACTAAAATACTTCACCTTACACTCATCCGTAAAAAGCACCTTACGCCATTCCTTCATACCCCATTCAAGATGTTGACGTGCAAACTGTAATCGATTTGCACTATGAGCCCAGTCTAGTCAGTTTAGTGCGGGTTACAGGCATACAGTGAATGTTGCTGGTCTTCGTGCAAACGAATCCTAATGGTGTGGTCGCTGACAAGAGTAGTCGGTTTTGTAATGCCCGAGCTGTCACGTTACGATCACGTCGTGCAGTAAGTCCCACGTACCGGTCTTTCTGAGCGGTGGTAGCTCGAATTCTTCCAGGGCCACGACGCCGAGATACACTCCCGGTCTCCTGATACCGGTTCCAAAGGTTTAATATAGCCCTTCGCAAACATCCCAGCTGTAAGGCCACGGAACTTTGCGATTGCCCAGTCTCTACCATCGTTACGGCCGTGGTAGCAGAAGCATTGTTCAAATGGCGGCGAATTCTTGGCACTTTACGTTAAAAATTTTTAAATTACACGTTTAACTTCCGAGAACAACCGTAGTTGTCAGTAGACTTGAGTAAACTAATCTGGGATCAAATTAAAAAATAAACCAAAACTCTACCCACTTCACATTAAGTGGAACATTAATTTTTTTTACCATACCGTCAACACTAATATCCCTAGTGCTTCACTATTATCGTTACCGCAACACTTGAGAACAATATGCAATCATAAAAAAATATTTTCGTCGCGAGGGTCAGCAAAAAATAGTCTCGAAACAAAATTACTCGGGTGGCCCTTATTTTGTTTTGAGTAGTACTAGTATAGTATAAATTCTTCCATCATCGAACTTTGCCTGAATCACACACAACGAAAATTCAAATTTAAACCATTCAACCAAAGCCATAAACACAGGTAAGCTTATTTGCGCGGGTAATTTTAAACACTCGCGATTGAAGCGCCGTGATGAGAATGGTTTTGATGATTATTTAAGAAATTATCTTTTATCGATATTTTATCGTTTTTTTTCGATAATTATCGCCGACATAAATGAGCCGATTACCGATAATTTATCGATTATCGATTATCGGTTTGCATGCCCTAATGAGTACAGCTTGGGCCTTCCAAGTTCTACGTTATTAAGCACTACTAGCAATAATTAGGTAAGAATAGGTACACCATTGCTAAGCCGTGTAAGCTTTTTTTATTTATTTATTAACCAACCCGCACATAGCCAGCGTGGTGAATTAAGGCCTAATCTCTCTCGTCAAGAGAGAAGTTTCTGTGTCCCAGCAGTGGGAACGTTAAGAGTTGATGATGTGGTACACCATTGTAGGAGTTCTATATAAATATTATAAAGCTTAACAGACAACGCGTCAACATTAGAAACAAATTTAACAGATTTTGAAAAATCATTTAAAAAATACAGGCAGGTCTTTTATTAAGCATTTTTACAGGCTCACTCATACCTAGGTAAAATCCCATATTCCCCCTCGCTAAAATCTAAATAAAAACAGGCAAAGATGCAGCGTGAAAACTACCCACGAATAAAATAACCGAAGCTTTTAAATCAACACGTCAGCCCATAAAACGTTTTTCCTACATCAAAGTCAGTGCCGTGCACACATTAGGTAAATCTATCGACGTTATCAATCTCGTGATCGACATCTGTCGATAATCGATGCTCGTATCGATAATCTATAAGTTAGCGGTTAACAAAATATCGGACTCGGTAGTGATTGAAGTGATTCTGGTGAGCTTTGTGAGCGGTTTCTGTTTGATGGAAAAAATGTGGTACTATGTACTTATACTGTAAACTTACGTGTATTAAAATAGAGAGCTGATGACGTAAAAATAAAAAATTAAAAAAAATATATATCTATATAATTTTATTGAAGTGATTTTCTCAAATATTTCTCAAATATCAAAATCCTTAATCAACCACTTTAGGGACGTTACGAAATGTGTGACATTATAATTATATTTTATTCAACCAATTCAAACTAGTATAATACTTGAAAAAGATTTCATTGAATTTATTTCGAAGATCTATAAAACAAATTTCGTGTTTTGTCAGTGTGATGATGATGATGACACGGAACCCTAAGTGTAGTATGAGTCCACCATTGTGAAAGAAAAAACACAAAAAAAATATTTTGTATCCATGAATATTGAGTTGCCATAGATAAATAGTCCAACTTATCATGTATATATTTGCTGTATTGTCACAGAATACATAATAGGTATTGTGTAAGTTATAATTTAGCAAAGTGGGCACAAGGTCCACGCGTGTTGGCTGTCGCATTAAATATTTACTGTGACTTGTCTTTATAAATTACTACTGAATTTGTACGTTTCAGTTTTTGTTTATTTAATAGAATGGGTTTGGAGAGTCAACCGTATAGTGAAATTACAAGGTCTCACGGAACTACAGGAATGTGGTACATCTAATTTAATATTCGGATACATAAATATATTGAAGATTTTTAAATAAAATAATTATTTAGTTTCCGCTTTATCTTTTTCTTAACGATCTACGGATTTTATTTAAGTTTTCAGCAATAAATAAAGTACCCTTAGCTGAAGATCTTGTTTGTTGGGAACGATTACCGACTGGCTTATCAACGTCCAGCCGAACCGTTTATCTAGCCAACGCCAAATTTTTTTATTGACTTTGCTGTGAAACTCAGTCTAAATAAGTACTAAATGAATTTGACGTTTCCGTACAGTCATAGATTTTCGGTACTACAACTAAAATGCATTAATTACCAACTATTCAAAATACATAAGGACTCAGTAGTCTTAGAATCTTATAACAGTTACCATCAAATTATTACTGTTTTTCTTTTTTATTTCGTTAAGTTTTCATTAAGTAAATCATATGATGGAAGCATGCTGGTATGTGCACTGCTCTCGCAAATCAACGAACAGAAGGATTTAGGGCAGTGTAACACGATCCACCGTGTGCCCCGCGTATGATGCAACAAATCTGTCGCATGCACGAACGCAGTACTAACAATAGTGATGTCCTATAGATTACATCGATACATAATTATAGAAAGATTTATTTAATATCGACAGCAGAATGATTACTTTATGAGATAATGGAAACGATAATGCTTCTTACGAGCATCGAGTAATAATGTTGTTGTGTACGTACACGTTCATTGTAATATCAATGCTTACAACATAAATTTATTGCAAACAATTTATTTATTTGTTACAAGGAAATGTAACGGTTAATACAACACACCAGTAACTTAATAGCAAAAGTAAGCTAAAAAAATGCTTTCACGTATTATTTTCTACATAAGTAGTACAGTAATATAATACAGTAATTGAACATTTGTTTGAAATTTCTTGATGTTATTGCAAAATGTAATCTTATGTAATATTTTTTTTTGTCCTATTGTGTCACTTTCTTTGTATTCATGCACTGTTTTTTATACCCGGTTAAACCTTCTTGTAACAGGTATCCTGCAATACAGGCTTGCGTCGTGCGAGAACCGCTTGTAACGTGTGTATTGGTAAATTAATATTTAATAACGAAAAGTATAGTCTGCATAAAAATCATCGACTAAAGCCAACACTGGCGGATTGATCGGGCGACAGGCGTGGCGAAAGGATGCGCTTGCACACCGTGAAATCCCTCGTTACGAGCTCTTGTGCGAGTTATCGACTGCGGCCGCACAATGGTACTGTTTCATTGTACGAGACTAGATCAACATGGTGTCGAAATTTTACAAAATATAGCGTAAGATTCGGTTAAACTTATTGGGAATGCCGGTCGGAAAGCACAGGATTTAGCTAGACAGTTGGATAAATAAATATTCCTGGAGATATCCACACATCCAACATCTAGCCATGTGGGAAGCTCTAAGCTTGTGTTAAGGGTACTCGACATCTGATAAAATACAAAAAACAAATTGAACATAGGTACCTAAAGATAAATAGGAAATAAATTTATCGTATCTGGTCGCTTCCTATTTTACACTAGAGCAAAGAAGCGATTACAAACTCGATTAAGTAAAAGTTACTTATCCCAGAGAAAATGCACCTCTTTTGTTCTAAGTCCCGTTTTAGGAGCGACTAACCCTCTCATGCAGAGTAGATAGCGGACCTATTTTAGTTAGCATCATAAATTTCTAACAAAGACAAATCTCAATGTGCTCGACAAGGGCAAACGCATGCCGGTTTCCGCATGCTAGCGGCATTATTATCCAAAATAGGTAAAGTTGATAGTTTTTCTTAAGGGGTTAAATTTTAGCCGTTGGTGAAAACTGGCATAAGGCTAAAGAGTCTCATCTATCAAAAACAACACAGATTATACCTCTTCGATGTTCAGATAACTTTATCCGCGGCCATTGGTCAGCTACAAGTGATCGGTGTTTGGACACGCATTTCGCGCGACAATGCGCGTCGATCGCGAGATAAGATGGTATCGTGCGCAC
This sequence comes from Gymnoscelis rufifasciata, assembly GCA_929108375.1. Taxonomy (NCBI): domain Eukaryota; kingdom Metazoa; phylum Arthropoda; class Insecta; order Lepidoptera; family Geometridae; genus Gymnoscelis; species Gymnoscelis rufifasciata. Next base: position 8,528,642 of record OV815321.1, on the reverse strand, counting down.
GCGCCGGCCGGGCTACGCGCGATTTATGTAATCAGGGGTTAATTGATGAAGTAAGAGTGTGATTGATTATTTTTATATAAAATACAATTTTTAATACAAGAAAAATATAATTTCCTGCGTTTAATGCAAAAAAAAATTGGCATTTCCAATATAACGCTTTTTTTTTTGTTTTGATTAGTAACACCAGGAGATATGACGCTGAAGTGTGTACATTTAGAAAAAAACACTTAAATACTGTGTGAGACGCAACTGAGTAACATATTTTCACTTAATAATTTAATTTAACTTGACACTGGCAAAATGACGCTTCAAGCGCAGAGTCCAATTGTAAGAAATTGAATTGAAATACTGACTTTTATAACTCAGCGTTGTTTATACTATATTTTTCCAAATACTTGTCTGAGACGACAAAGAAATTTTTTGTTGTCTTAAATTCACTTTCACACGAGGTACTTTGTAAACACAAATACTTTATATTATTGTATATTTAATAAAATATACTTTCCTAAACATGGCATGCGAACTAAATCATAATCAAACGGCCTATGGATTGGTATAATAGATTAAGCTGGTTTCTGTGCAAGTATTTCGAAATCGATCAAACAACCGCGGCATCCTAACAATTACCACAAAACAAACATCATAATTAAATCGATAAGAAACCAAACTGACAGACGAAACAAGAGTTTTTGTTGTGGCATCGCAATGACACCGCTATACCGACGCATTGTGGCTTCATGACAGTTGTTAGATACAGTCAATTCTGCTTTATCGAGTGATGTATCACTCGATTATAGGACTCGATTCTCGGCGATGGGCTGTGGAGCAATCGAGTTGCCGTAATGTTGTATTTTAAGATGGATTGTTCTTGGACAAAGGAAGTAAGCGTTTTATAGGTAATTTATTTAAATTACGCTCGCAATGTAGGTTTCTTAGAGAGCCATTGCAACTTTCTGTTTTTCAGGTAAAAGGTGCTTTAGAATACCTTCCAAGATTTATATATGTACACATTTTTGTCTTACTTTTTGTACTCCTGCAAGATAACGGGATAACGAGAAATCTATGAAATAGGCTTAATTCTGCAGCGGACTTCCTCCAACGGCAAAAATGATAACGACGATTAAAAACACATGTTTTCAGGTAAAAAAGTCTCGCATTGCATGCTCTCCCGTGTCGCGCTCCTCTTTCCGTTGCCGACGTTTAGGTTTGACCGAAGCCTAAGTCTTGAAAGAAATAACTTTTGTCAAATGAAATATTGTCAATAGACGACACGGGAGAGTATGTAATGCGAGACTTTTTTACCTGAAAACGTTGTGCTCGTGTAGGTGTGCAAAGAGCCATAGTATGATTAGTCCGAGAAAATTTATTTATTTATTTATAGTAAAGCATCGGTAGCATTACATATTATATTATTAATTATAAAAGAGATTAGAAATAATGTAAAAATAATTATATTGTTGAATTCTTAATCTTTATATATATAATTCTTCAGTGAGTGTGTATGTCACTGAACTTCTCTCAAACGACTGGACCGATTTTGATGAAATTTTATGTGTGTGTTCAAGGGGATCTGGGAATGGTTTAGATTCACAATGGGCTGGATATTGTTTTTGAGACGTGGGACAGGACAACGTCTGTCGGGTCGACTAGTAAGATTATAAATTGTAGACTGTGTGTGAATGATTTTGTAATGAATTTCTATTGAAAAGCAAGAAATAAAAGGCTTTTTTATTTATTTATTTTATTATGGGTAGCATCAGCGGCAGACGCTCCCACTTCGCAGTTGCTTTTGTCACGCAGGTTTGACAAAAAGCTTTAACTTATACATAAGCAATTTGCCATAAATCTATACTATTTTGATAACTGAAAAGAAATCCAAAGGCAAACTTACAAGTTAGTTTAAATAATGCTGCCAAAATAAATGATATCTTCTAATTACGATCTAAACGAACGTACATCGCAATATAGATAAGCTATACCTCAAGTACGGATATGATTAATCTGAGATGCGCGGACGCAGCGGCTGGTACATTTGTACTCGGCCTTTCCCACATTACTTAGAGAAATGACTGATCGTTGCTTCTATTATTGTGCTGTGTCGTCACTAGATGTTGTGTGCGATTGGTCAGAGCATCTGAAGTATTTAAAGTCTATTGTGCTTACGTCTTAAGTTGATGTGACTGAACGAAAGTTTAGTAATTGCGTAAAGTTTTCTTGTAATATGTTGGATGTGTTTTGCAATTAAGAAAATTTCGTTAATAGTTTAGTTTTGTTTCCGTTTTAGCCGGAAAAAGAAATTACGTTAGTTTATCGGTATGTTTTAATAATTTTATTGACTATGATCCCTACAGTAAGAAGTAGTAGTTAAGAAAACCTATTAAATTCGACTTTTACTAATTAGAAATTGTACAATAAATACATATATTATAATAATATTTGCACGCCTGTCTGAAGACTAAATTTACTATTATACTATTATTTAAGACCTGACATAGACATCTATTATTATTTATTACTAGCGGCCCGCCCCGGCGGCGCACGGGAAAAAAAAGGTCCCGGCAATTTTTCCTTATTTGCTCACCGTTTAGGCCTACCCTGGACTACGACAAACATTTTAAAACCAAAATCAGCTCAATCGGCCCAGCCGTTCTCGAGTTTAAATCAGACTAACGAACAACAATTCATTTTTATTTATATAGATAGTACAAAAAATATATCTAAAATTTTAATTCAACAATTTCATTTCATACCAAAACGGTATTTTGAGAAACGGGGTAAATGATTAGTCTAGAAAATAAGTTATATATCAACAAGGTAATAAAATAAAACCTAGAAGCGGGCCTTACCATACACGAGTAAGATGTAATTTGCCGAGGTTTAATACACGCAGGGTTAGCCGACTAGTTAAATGGTCTAGTGCACCATATTTGGTGCTACCGGCTAACCAAAATGTATCTACAGGGTCTGATCTTGATGTTTGGGGTCACAGACCTGGGAGAAATTGTATCTTTGATAGAATTTTAAGTGGATTGGATTATATCATCAATAAAACAAACAGGGTGAATGTTCCGAGATGTTTTCGGTGTTAAAATGGATTTTTAAATAACCAAAATCCTTTGCCCGAAATATGCTGTTTTCCATTTTAGAAGGCTCAAGTACTCGTAAAAAAGTGTAGAAGTAATTACAGTAGGTAATGTACATAGAAACTATAATTTATTTGAAAAATACTAACATTAGCGTTAGTTGTGTTTCAGTCTTAATGAATAGAACAGTTTCAGAAGTTTCTCAACTATCTATGGACAGGGTTACATATTTCTAGTTGTCCGAATCAAATAGCAACAAAATTCTTAGAACGAGAAGGATCACTGAGAGCCAAGCATATTCGCTCGTTGATACTCGTTTCGCAATATGCTGACCATTTATAACTAAAACAGATCCGGTATTATTGAGGGCCGTAAAGTTTGATGATAGAGGCTGACAAATACTTGAAATCTCAAACAACTAGGTGAAAGGAAGATTATACTAAACCTCAGGTTCACAATGAATCATCATCACCACCCTATTACCGTTCCCACTGCTGGGACACAGGGACTTCTCTCTTGACGAGAAAGATTATGCCTTAATTTACCACGCTGGCCAACGGCAAATTATTCAAGAAGAAAAATCCAGAAGTGCGTCTTCTTCTTCTTAAGGTGCCACTTCATTACTGAAGGTTGGCAGTCAACTCCTTAAATTTGTCTTTGTTCATGGCGATCCTGAACAGCTGTTCCACGGTTTTAATGCCAGTCCAATGTCGAATGTTCCGAAGCCATGACATTTTACGTCCACCAACTCTGCGCTTTCCGGCAATTTTCCCCATCATCACAGTTTGTAATAGATGGTACCGTGGGTTACGAAGTATGTGACCAAGATATGCGACAGAAGTGCGTGGCGGGGTTTAAACCCTCGACCTTTTGAATGAAAGTCGAATGTGCTCCCACTTAGCCAACTTGGCATGTTCACAATGAACGCAGGCGGCCAAAACAGGGCGTTCGTCAGTTAGATGACTTTAAAATATTGCATGATGACTACATTAGGCATTCTGTTAAGTTTGTTAGCCCGTCAAAAAATACTGAACTAAGAAAGTGTAAAAAGTGTGGAAGTGTGTGTTGAGAGCATCAACGTTCTAGAGTGAGGGCTTGTGACATATACACACATTCAGAACATTTTGCTCGATAGCATTACGTCACGCGAAATTGCATCGTCTTCATTTTACGTTAGCAAGAAAAATTAAAATTTGTGCGATTTTTTTTTAAGTTCAAGGTTTAACTTAAACACGGACTAAATTTTATTTTTAGTCATCTACCCAATTCCAAATTACGGCTACTTGATATAATTGAAACCGCCGCTTTCAGTTGTTCTAAAGTTAGTGCAACGAGTACATACAGTTATCGGTAAATAAATAAAGCTTAATTTCCGCCTACTGCAAAGAGATAGTTATTGTCTGACGTTTTGTATCAAAACAATTGTAAAAGATTAAGCAGTCGCCTAAAATAGCAACAACAACATTGTCAACGTGCAACCACAAATAAGCAATATATTCTTGTCGAAATAATCTAAACCACTCTAAATTCAAACTTACATCGTATAGAGCTATCTAAATCCAAAAACCAAGCGCTTTTGCCACAACGTGAGCTCCCAGCTCCAGCTAACACGATAGCTTTGGACTAGTAAAGACATTGATCAATTAAACCGAGATACTGGTCTACAACAAAAGGAGAACACAAAAGATTAAGTTCCAACAGCCTATATTAAGGTATCTGATTGAGAAGGGCAGGCCTAATATATCTCTTTGGGCGTTAATAGCGCAGAACTATCGTACCCTATTATTTTGTCAAGTCGCGAATTTATTGATAGCCCTGTGTAACGGTTAAACAGATCGCTCCCCGGAGATCGGGTGATTTACTATGTGAATTTGTTTAATTATTTTAAAGGTATATCATGGGTATTGTTTAAGCCACGTGTGATTCATGTATAAGCAAACATAAAAGAGTCTATAATTCCTTAACTCAGCTTTGACTTGAGCTTTGACTCAGGGCCTTATTCATTATCTCCGAGTAAAGTTAGACAAAGATAAAAAAACAGCTATTTCGCTCAGTCACATGTGACAAATTGAGATAGCTATTGACATAACTACTTAACCATTGTTTAATCGGATTTTGTGAAATAAGCCCTTATATTGATTTCCCATGGGTTTACATTACAATTTGACTCTGCAAAGTTTATTTCATTAACAGTGTTTACAATTTTGCACAACAATATTGGAGACCTTTCTGTTAAGTATGGAAATACTTGTATTAGAAGGAAAGTCAAGTTAAAAACAAAAATATTCATGATGAAAGTACATATTATGTTTTACTTGTTTCGGAAATGATTTATAACATGTATAAAGCAATAGAAGACGTCTATCCCATACATGGTTTTTACTGAATTACCTTCTGAATACCTATACAAAAAGTTTAGCAAAAGCTAATCATCAATAATTACCTGAGTGCCTTCAAAACAAGATTAAATAAGTACCTTCTTGATCTATTTGATTTACGATGAAACTACGATATTCAAAAGTACTCGACTGTACATTCGATCGATTTAATTCTTATCGAGCATGCCTGGTACATCTGATATATAAAATTCTCGTGTCATAATGTTCTTTCCCGTTCTCCTCCGAAACGGCTTGACCGATTCTCATGAAATTTTTTGAGCATATTGAGTAGGTCTTAGAATCGGCCAACATCTATTTTTCATTTTGCAAAACAACGTTTGCTGCGGTCAGCTAGTATTACAATAAAAAGCTTTGAGAGATTTCCCGTCAGCTATCAAGACGAAGAAACAAATTTAAGAACATGGACCTCAAACCCTCAATAAAACCTTAATAAAATACATTGATGTTTTAATTGTATTTGCCAATGTAAAATTAATGTTAAAGTTGGCAACATTGATCTCATAATCCTTTTTAAATTTTAACGACTTAAAATCAATGTTTTGTAAGTAAAAATTAAGTTTCATAACACAAAAAATGTCTATGGTAATTAATATTAAATACATATTTTTTATATAAACAATCAATCACGATTTTATTTGATAAATTATTATCGGTCTTGAAATAACTTATCACTCTTCTATACTGTATAAACAAAACTTTATAATGTTTTAAGTTTTAAAAAAGTATACATTTTTGTTCATTTTCCTTAACTTTATGATTTGTACCTGATATAGACGAAAAAAATTGAAAACGGTTGAAAATTTAAAATATTATAAAGATTTGTTTAATACATTATGGAAGAATTATAAGTTATTTAAAACCGATAAAAATTTATAAAATAAAATCGTGATTGATGGTTTATATATTATAAAATAAAATCCCTTTCTGAAAGTTTCAAGTTTCTATATAGTTATATTCAATCATACGTAGATATTCGTAGATATTCTATTCTATGATTTTGCAATCATAGAAACTTGAAATTGTAAAATGGAAGCGGTCTCTACTCCAAGGTTTCAGGTAATCCCGACTATGTAGAATCTATAAAAATGTGTAAAGTATTATACATATAAATAGGAGAAGCATTTGATTAGTTGTATAATGCTTATCGCAGAAATACCTTATGACCAGATTTTGAATACGATTTTTGGGATGGATCAAGTTATAACCTGAACTGAAAACCTCGGTACTTGTATAAATTTGGTAAAGAGCATAAGGTTGGGGCTTACTTAATATTTTTATAACAAACTTTAAAAATAAATTAATAAATGTTTCCGGACAATCCACACAACAACATTTAGCACCGTGGTAAGCTCTAAGCTTGTGATACTAGACATCTGATATACTTTTTATAATAGACATACATACATAAAAATACATTGTTACTATACATATTAAACCCCCAGACCAAGGAGAAGTGATTGATAGTGAGTGAACATACAAACCCTTGACCCATCGGCGGGATTCGAACCCGCTACCTCATGTGCCGCAAGCTGACCGCCACTGAGGCAGTCATCATATGACATAACTATGCGATTAAAGATCTTTAGCAACAACACGTGTGTTCTCAAGACAATATATCCGTTCCCGATCACAGCAGTGACTAGAGACAATTGTCTAAGCCGTTGCAATAAACAACGGATCCCGTAGCTCTCCCTTTAATTGTGCCACGAACAACCACCATACATTACGACTGTTGGCATCAAATTGTTTTGTCTCGGCTCACCTTTACTGCTATCGGTGGATCTGGAGACAGATGTGGGAACAACGCTGGCCTATATACTAGCTTCTGGGGGTAATTGTTGATTAGCTTCTGCTCACGATTTTGTTGGTATTCAGAAGTTATTTCTAGTTTTGGATTTTAGCTAAGTTAGGGAAGGAGGTCTTATATTGCTTGCTATTCACGTGTTTTAAATACCTACTGAAAAATTTAATATGAATAGTACATATATATACAGTAGAAAATCGATGGTCTCTGGAGGGAAACTACATTTAATCCTTTAGCTAGCTCATTATTACTTTTAAAAAAATATTCCTTTATATACAAAAATGAAAACTGCAAATAAAAATTTTCAAAAAAAACATGGACTGTTGCAAAATCTCTAGCTGTTTTATCTTACGAATCGCTCGGATTACTGTCTAATATAACATTTCCTTTAAATTCACTTTTCGAAAAAGCATATTACATAGAACTTCGAACATTCTTTTGATTTATTTTAATTTTTCATTTCGTAAATCGCTTGTACAAGTCGAATTCATCAAACGTAATGAAAGCCTATCTATCATAAAAAAAATGAATATTTAGAAGCTGTATTTCAACAAAAACTAATTTGCCACACATCAAAACGTTTATTTCCTTAGAAGCACATAGCCTACATGGACAGGTCAACTTAAAATTAATAAAACTAAATTGCTTAAATAACAAATATCAAGGAAATAACATTGTCTTGACAGTTCGCTTCAATGTTTTATACTGAGTTGAGAAGCGAATAGAACAACACAGCTTTATCAGTTATTACAATTTGTAGTTATTACAATTTTGGAGTTCTTATTTATAGGTAACTATTATAAGTTTAACATTTACAATAAAAAAATGTTTGTCATATAAGGAAGCTATTATAACATGAGCATATCAGTCCTGGTCAACCAGAATTATTAGAGCCTGTTAATGTGGAACTAAGCAACATCTATCCAAGCTGCATCATCCTTTATATAATCATTTATAGAATAATACGCTTTTTTATTAGACTTCTCTTAATAAATGATTTAAATTTTCTTATAAGCTCTGTTACATTATGAGGAAGCTTATTATAAAAACGTACAGAGTTACCCATAAATGATTTGCCTACATAAAGTAGGTATGTACAATTTTACGTTTATCCGCCCGCGCGCTGCTTACACACAGTGGTATTCAGTTTTCCATTCATAAAAAACATGGAATTAATATGGATGGATAAAAACAAGCATAGATTAATATTTGTTTCCAAGGTTAGGTTTTAAGATATCAACATATTGATCACATGAATTTATCTGAACTGCCAGAAGGCTTATCATAATCATACATAGCGCTACATTCAAATCAAAACAGGACATCACAGAAGGTATTCTACTTTATCATAAATCAAACTATAGCACAATACACCTGTAATTAAAAAAATGATATATAATAATATCGTATGATTGAATATAACGCGGTGTATTTCATTATAAAGGCTGTATCTCGAATATTTACACCTGACATGTTTATTTGTAGATGATATATATATATATGAGTACCATTATTTGTGAAATATAGACTGTGTTTACGCTTGGCTTGGCTATGCCACATATTGATTTGAAATGGCTGATACACTTTGATATCAAGGACATTAGAATTGATGCAAGGCAAATTTCATCATTCTTAGGGCCTTGAAAGAAGGACTTTGAATTTATCACTGTAAGAATTGTGTAAAAAACTGTAGTAGTAATGTATCGCTATTCATTGATAAGTATGAGATATGAGTTCCGGATACAGTTTATACAAATTTGCATTAAAAAAGAGTGCAAAAAGATTCATTTATTTACGAGAATTTATATGAACATTTAGAGGTTATTTATCGTAAATATATAAGTCAAAGTCAAAACGTTTGTTTCCTTAGAAGCCTATGCTTACATGGATTTTTATCTTTTAATATAGGCTTTTAAGATGCAGTCAGAGCGGTCACCCATCCAAATACTGACCTCGCGATCGTTACTAAATGTCATAAAAATCACGTATGTTGTATGGGAGGCCCTTTATTATTAATGTGTTTTTAGTATTTGTTGTTATAACGGCAACAGTTAAAGATAATCCCTCAAATTTCAACAATCTATCTATCACGCTTCTTGAGATACAGCCTGCTGACAGACCGACAGACAGACAGACCGACCACGAAGTCTCAGTAATAGCCTATTACTTACCGATTTACCCTTTGGGAACGGAATCCTAAAACTGGAAGTTCTCAATGAGGTCAATTGCCAATACAATAAAAAGTTTATAAAATTCAATTACAACCTTATTATTTGCTTCCTCCATCGAATGCGAAGTTTTTTTGCCTTTTTGGAAAATCCTAGGTTTCCATTTAGTAGAGTGGTAATGGTTCTAACTCACACTGTGTCACACGATTGCATGTAACGAGTTCAGAAGTTTTATGCAGTGTTGATTAAGCCCTGGGTGTGTTAAGATCTGATAATGCTGTATTTATTTATATGCGACGGTTTTGGAGCAATAACTATAAGCTGTAAATGTAGTTATGAATCACAGGTGTGGAAATAACACTTTTGTTTTGTTGTGGGCTGCTATTGAGAGCGATTTTGTGGTGATAGTGGGTACTTGGGTAGTTGGTTTCTATTTGCTGTGAGTAGGGACTTTGAAGTGTGATTGCGAATCTAGTTATTGTCTTTATGATTTTTAATAAGTGATAAACCTCTCTTATTGGGTTCAACTATTTTTAAATTTAATTATTTTTTTCTAGTTATTGTTTTTATGAATATATTGTGTAGTTACGTTGAAACATTTATTAATTAACAATTTTATTTTCATAATAATGCAACAAATTAAATAAATTGACTGTTCGAAACTGACGAGTTCGATTCCCGCTGAGGTACATGGTCTATAAAGGCACATATTCCTTTCTAAGTAGGATACTTCTACGCCTGTCTTTCAATCGGTATATCTGTCATTCTGTATGTCTGTCTATAGAGGTATTGACATTATGAAATTTTAAGATTTTTTTAAGCTTTAAGAAATAAATTCCTTAAACAATACTGAAACACGTAATAAATAAGACATAATACATAATAAAATATAAAAGGTGGCTCTGATACAATAAACGTGAATTTTATTAGTTAAGCGACGTTGCGCGGGCCAGTACTTGGATGGGTGACAGCAATAACTGCATATTTTTGCACCTAAAAAAGAGGTTATATAATTATTTCTGTTTTTTCATTGCAAAATGTGTATAAACTACACGAAACTAGATGTAGTATAAGCCCGTCTAATACTAATCAAATTTATTTGAGTTTACTAAGAAATAAATTTAAGGAGTGGAAACTCCACCTTGTTCCATTATTCCCGTTTTAGGTATCGGTACAAATAGATATGTAAATATAAAAATAACAGTTTTTCAAACCTTATGTATACTTATGGATACTTTAAGTACACTTTGTTGAAATAGTTAGAAATCTTAGTCTACAATAGCGTATGTCCGATATTGCTATTTTCCGGAGTGATCGAGGCAAATGTGTACAAGTAACAGAATCGATTTGCTTTCAACTGCACCGAATCGTATCGCTATCCATTGACACTTGCGTTTCCGGTTCGATACGGTAAAGAACTGTTTACATTGGTTGTAGATTTTAACTCTGAATTTGCGAGTATAAGGGACTAAGAATAAGAATCACGTTTGTTTGCAAACATTAGTTACAATACCTATAATAACAAAAAAATGTTCAGTACTTAGAGTTTCATACATGTTTTGCTTATCTAGAGCATCCAATAGTTATGGATTTAATACCTAATATAAATTCTAGATTTTGTATTTAATTCAACAAAACAATTCAAGAATTTACAAAAAAAAAAGAAATTACGGTAAAAATTACTTAAAGAAACATTTCCATTTGAAATTTTCTACAAAAATCGGATTACCTATTTGGGCGGAACCTGCCCCAAGCACATAAAAACAACTTAATTAAAGCCCAAAACAAAGTAATAGCTGTTAATTGTTTAGGAAACTCCACAACAATTTTCTCTTTGCTGTCTTTCGGCTCCATCATCAGATGCATTCCAGATCCACTTGCATTGAGAATCAGAAGCACTATGATTCTCAAATGACCTTGATTTCTCTGAAATACCATAGTCTATCTTTTTCTTACAAAAAAGTATTCATCAAAATCTGTTCATAACCGACGAAGTTATCAGCAATCACACACGAAAAATATGTAAGTTCAAATTGAGAAACTTATTGTTTTCATCAATTATAAATAAATTTTATAAGTAAAGTAAAGTAAAGTAATTATTTATTGCATTTACATGTACATAAAAGATCTTAAATATATAAATTAGTATCAATGTAAATTACCCATTGAGCATGCAATTTCATTTGTTACATAATGTCATCTTATCATAAAATTATTTAAATTAAATTAATCAATAAATCATTTTTCATCACACATATAATTAAAAATGTACCTAATGTCAAATTTTGTCAATAGACTTGTCATTTAAAAATTCTCTAATATCATAATAACATTTATCTAGTAAAATTGCTCTCAGCCTTCTCTGAAACATTCCGGTTGTCAACTTTCTAATTGTCTGCGGAATTTTATTATATAAAATAGACGACATTCCAAACAAACTTTTGCGCATCAATTTTTTTTTGCAGGTGAGACCACAGACCTTAAGTTGGTCTCGTCTGTTTCGGGGAACAGTATCAGAAACCTGACAAAACAGGTCAGGGTTGTTCCTAACAAACATAACTGTTTCAAGAATATACATAGATGGTAGCGTCAAAATGTTATACTTTTTAAAAAGTGGTTTGCAAGAATCAGTCATTTTAATACGGAACATGGTTCGAATACATCTTTTTTGTGACTTAAATACCTTTACAACGTCAGTAGAGCTACCCCAAAAAATTAAACCGTACCTTAAAATCGAGGCAATCAAGCCGTGATATGCAAGTAGTAGAGTTTCCTCATTCACTAAAAATGACAATTTATGTAGTACGTAAACTCGGCTATTTACTTTTTTACAAACATTCTCTACATGTTGTTTCCAGTTTAATTTTTTATCAATGTCTACTCCTAAAAATTTTGTAGTGTCAACTTCTTCGATTTTGTTATTATTACATTTTATGTCAATGTTTTTTACTGCAGCTATATCGCGTTGTCGGAAATGAATTACTTTAGTTTTATCTACATTTATTTTTAAATTATTATTTTCTAGCCATTGTATAATAGATGTCAGTGCAAGGTTTATGTCATTTTCGTAATTAATAATATTGTCACATTTTACCGTTACCGTACTATCGTCCGCAAAGAGTGACATATGTTGTATGGTTGCTTTCGGTAGATCATTTATATAGGTTAGAAACAATAGAGGTCCTAGCACACTCCCCTGTGGGACGCCATACACAATTTCACGTTCCAGAGAGGCGTAAACCATCTCTCTTTTAGTTTTATAGTCGATTTTAGTGATATGAGTTATTTGTTTTCTCTTCTCTAGGTATGATTTTATGAGCTGTAGAGCATTACCCCTAACACCATATGCTTCTAGCTTATCAAGTAGAATATTGTGCTCTACATAATCAAATGCCTGTGTCATGTCGCAAAAGATAGAGCAGACAGGTATATTCTTGTCTACGTTATACGACACACGAGAGAGAAAGTCATATAGAGCTACATTGACTGTTTTGTTTTCCTTAAGTATGATAAAGACTCATATAGGGTTCCGTGTACAGTTTATACATGATAAACAACGCTTTTGGCGCGGAGGTTTTGTCTGTTCACGTCCGTAAGTGGTAACCCTCTGAATCCTTACACGTGACGTCCGGGTGGTGCTAAGAACAGTCTCTGGTGGTAGGCTTCGGCCGCGCCTTGTCACCACCCTCCGGGATGGGCCAGTGCGTGAAGCGATTTTTTCGTGTTTCGTAATGTGGCCCGGAGAAGCCACCTTCTAGGTCTTCATGTCCCATCTTAGACCACATCGTCACTTTACTTCAGGTGAGATTGTGGTCAAATGAAGGCTTATCGATCATAAAAAAAAAATACTCTATTTACCTGCCCAACTGCTGGGACACAGGGACTTCTCTCTTGACGAGAGAGATTAGGCCTTAATTCACCACGCTGGATATGTGACAAACAATACAACATGCAACATTTTATGGATGCTCCCAAAGGAGCCCCTTTCTATTTGTTGCTAAAGCGGCAAGAGAAATGCAATCATCTCTCAAAACCTTATCTCTTAATTACAGACATGTTGGCTTGTGTGCCAACATGTCTCTTTTCGCCTAGTATAAAAGCCCTGTAACATCTCCTATAGCCGCGGCCAGTCCCATTCGCATGTACATACCGTGTCAATACTGTAAACGTACATTTCGCTACACCGCGTCCTACACGCCGTTGATTCCATTCTAGCCATAGGTCTGCAACTTTGTATAATAAACTTATATTGAACTAGACTTAAGTTTGAGTAGGATATAGAAATGTCAAATGTTATAGATAAAGCTTGTATTATGAAAAATTATATCCATTAAGTTTAATTTTGCATGCTTAGCGAAAGTCTTTCAACGAAGGCTTCGGCCGTACTTATACCTTACCATCGACACCATCAGGTGAGATTGTGGACAAACAAAGATCTATCGTACATAAAAAAAAACCTACGCGTCAGCAACGCGGAAAGCGACGGCCACGCGAAGCTTTTTTGCTTTGTGGTCGCGCAAGGCCCATAGTAGAGCATACGCGCCGACTTCGAAGTCCATTTGGTAGCGCAGTTTTGGCCGAAGCTTAATGGATCCGAGATATAGTATACTAGGGTCTAGTATGCTCAGAGTGTTACTCAAGGAGCTTTGGGCCTTAACATCCATCCAGCGTGCTATTTGATTCCCGAGTGCCATTTTTACGAGTAATCTCTTTATTTTTCGACGTAACCGATTGAAATACGAGTATTATTCACAGACATATCGATGGCAGCAAAGAATAAAAAGACATCTGCAAAAGTGCAACTTTACAGGAGAGCACATTTAGTAAAAAATTGTCGTCATTTTGAGAGTTATTGGCCGATTTACATGAAACTTCGAATAATGAATTAAAATAGTGCTTTTTATTGATTATATAAGAGGTTTAATCTATAGATTGTTTTTTTACTGAAATAATGTAGATGTCTTTTTATACTTTGAAAATCTTTAGACGTAAATGAAGATATCTGGCAGATATCCGTTTATACGTTGTGATCATTAGAGTGCCAGCCTCTCCTAAAATCATCCATCTCTATTCGCAAATCACTTGGCTGAATCAATAATTCATTTTCTGTATCAGAATCTAAAAAAAGTTTATTACATAATTAGTTTATAATAAACTGTTCGTATAACTTTTCAGATAATGCACAGTTAGTATTAAAATTCAAGTTATAACGAGAAATAATAAATTAATAAATTGAGTCATCTGAAAAAAGTACGACGTATAAACGGACAAAAGACAGATGTCCGTGTTTACGTGGCAACATAACCTCAAAACTAATTTTATTACTTACGCTAAGATCTCATTACTAGCCTTAATATTTTCATTTTAAACACGATTTTATAACATAATTGTGTCACAGGTACTCACCTTGGCCGGCATTTTGCATTGTTTCCTTTAAATTGCACAAATCCGAAATATCATTTATTTCTTTTTGTACCCCTTTTTGAGCCATATTCAAAAGTAATTTATTCCTCGAGATATTCATTTTAACGGATAATAAATATTTAATGGGTTCATTTATGGTTAAATGCGTTAAACAATAAGAATTTAATAAAAAGGCACCAGAACATAACCACTACACGAAAGAATGAGACTAGTGACAGATGTCTTTGTTGACGTCACTGGTCAAAGTTACGAAGTAATGGCGGGTAAATTCAAATGTCCGGTTCTACTGCGATGTTTTTTGAAAATCAAGTGTAGATGTCTTCATATACGTGCCAGATATTGGCCATTATTATGAAATTCGATTTTATTTTAATGCAGACTTGTAGATAGGATTCATTGGATGCAAATTTTGAAAAAAAAACTTTTTGCTAAAAATGTAGATGTCCGTTTATTCTTTGCTGCCATCGATATAAGATATGTTTCAAGAGAATGGACAATTATTTTTTTATACTTAATATACGTAGGGATTGTTGGAGGGCGTTGGAGGAGGCCTTTGCCCAGCAGTGGGACACCATATAATATATATATATATATATATAATAAACGTACAAATAAACGGCTACCGCAACCCATAGACGCCAGTTAAATTGTAGATAGAGATCAACTTCACCCTAAACCGTTATACGTCCACATTTCCTCAAAAAACTCCAAATCTGCTTATTTCAAAATAACACACATAGAACCACAGCCTCCTTTCGAGTATTGTGCAAATATTTCTCAATATATAGTTACAATACAGCTGAGAGTTCGTGCGTCATTTGCCACGTTCGTTATTTATATGCCCCGTTAATAGTTACAATTTACCGGCTAATCTGATTTACCGCATGGGATGATACAGAAAATGAAGCATTGCTTCTCATGTTGCGCAAGAGTTGCCAAGGAGTATGGGGGTATTGCTTAAATAGATGTGATTTTTTTATATATAGAAGTACCTACTTTATATTAGCTTTATATTAGACATACTGTGTGACTTTCATTTCATAATATTTGGCACCTCATTTAATTTTTTTTTTATTAATACAATATAACAACTCGGGGTTTCGGCATAAACATTTAGTTGTTACCGAAATGTATTTATTTAGTAACCTTACAATGCATTATTAATATTCAGCACGAAAATGGATAGGTATTGATATGAGGATTATAATTTTCTATGATATTTAATTATGTTATTTAGTAGTTTTCTGGGCCGCGTTAATGTTGGTACATAACATGTAAGTATTGTTATTTAATTTGGCAAGCAATTTGTTTTACTAATTATTTAGTTGTTGTATGTTCCAATGTTAGTTGTAAGAAATATTGTTAATTAAGAATTATGGGAGTGGCATAGCCATTGATTGGAAAAACTTCCATGTACTAAATAATTAATAACTTTGTTAACCCTTTGTAAAGCCCCGTTTTGCTTCTAAAGTTTATATTGTCTGTTATAAGTCTGGCTTAGTTACTTCCAAACGGATGAATCTATTTCAATTATGTTTCTTTTGTATGAGACATAGGTTAGGAGAGTGTTCTTAGCTGTATTTTATCTTATATATAAAATTCTCGTGTCACAGTTTTCGTTCCCGTACGGCCTCCGTTCCCTCCGAAACGGCTTGACCGATTCTCATGAAATTTTCTGAGCATATTGATGCTAGGAGTAGGTCTGAGAATCGGCCAACATCTATTTTGCAAAACAACGTTTGCTGGGGTCAGCTAGTAATTTATATAAATAAGTTTTACCGTTTCATAGATATGAGTCGTCAAATTGAAATTAAAAAACAAATGTTTACGTTTAAATAATTGTGTTGGGTACCAAATGAAAGGTCATAATCATAACTTATATGCTACGGAACAGCAAGATTAATGGAAATCAGTTTAGCCATTTGAAATCTGATAGGATCAAATAATTTCAACCTGATCCTGCGTTGGGAGTTTCAGTTCTTTTAATATAATTTTGTTTATATCTGTTATGTCGACGCTCTGCTTTTTGGCGTGCGAGCGAGTCGTAAGTCGTGTCTATAAAGACGAAAGTATAAGTAACCACAGTCTCTGGACATAAACGTTCACTAAGCTAACATCACGAAGGCGAAATATGTTTTAGTCACACTCATTGGGATGCTAAATAATTAATCGTGATTTCAGGTGATTTCAAATCTTCTGCTTATGCATTTGAGAGCATGAAATCGTGTAAAAACAGCTGGTTTAAACTGGTCCATATTAATATCGTTTATGGCGAGACTTACGTAGTTATGAGCTGGGAAAATCAAGAATTTGACCTTAGGGTGAAACCGTGTCGTACCTAGCAGGGGGTCTCCCTGTTAATATTAATTCGACGAAAGTGAAATTTCGTTTGAAAATTATCTTTTAGCACGGTTTCGTGTACATTCTATAGTTACGTGTACATAAGGGGGAAAATATTTAATAACTTTTCATTTAGGGTTCACTTTCGAAGACAGCGAGGATTTTTTGGTCTTGAAACCCAGGTCGAATAATCTAAATTCCAAAATTAAAAAATAAACCCCCGCATGCAAAACCGTGATATCCTTAAAAATATAAAATCTTATTATTTTAATTTTTTTCTTGGTTCTTTAGCATAATATTGTATTAAATTTATACATTGTTTGATATGTATTTATAATAATAGGTATTCATATGTTATATTTATAGGTATCTGTATATATATTTATATGTATTTATGATAACATATTTGGATATTATTTGTTGTTCTTGTATTATTATTATTATTACTAATTATAACATATATATATATATATATATTTTATGTAACCGCACCGTCCAGTTATTTGCTGTGTATTATCCTCTCCATCCTAAGGTTGTCTGGAAGAAATTGCTCTAAGCAATAAGGCCGCCCATTACGCATTTTTGTATTTAGCCTTAAGTCCCTTTTGTATTGTGATATCCTGGTGTGTAATAAAGAGTTTTATTATTATTATTATTATTTTGTATAGTGCACATAATGCACTTTCATTTGAGACCCCACTCGTGTATATTTGTAGATATTCGGTTCTTCTTCCCCACTTTCCATACCTTATAAACGGCTTAACCTTGTTTCATCAAACATGTCTAAGAACACTCGCGTAAAAGTCACCTTTTAAACAAATAAAATCAAAATTTCAATTGCTTCATCCGTTCGGGGGCTATGATGCCTCAGACAGACAAACAGACATACACATAAAATTTTAACACCCCTCATTTTCGGTCGGGGGCTAAAATTGAGCGACCGCGGATGAACGATGCCCTAAAGCTAATAAAGTGCTGCTCGATTTTATTAGTTGAAACTAGTCATAATTAAGAGCGAAAATGGTTCACGTTTTAGTTTCACTTTCTAAGAAAGCTAGGATCTCTGGGTTCGATCTCGTAAATCAGGTCGCAAAAGTTCGAGCAAGCTGCTAGAGAACTTCAAAGCTTAAGCATAAATCTTTATTCTCTTATTTATCTAATCTTTATTTGATACATTAGTATAGAATCTCTTTATTTTGATATTATAGTCAATACATTGGTTTCTTAGAAATTGGACTCATAATATTAATCTATAATATTCAGTTTTAAGTAGCCTTGTTTGAGGATGAATAATTTGTTGGTCTTGAATTAAATATGTAGTTGAGTCATGAAATATAGTCATTCCGCTAATATCTTAGAAATTGTACTCATAATATTAACCTTTAAAATACCTTTATTATTCAATATTAGAAAGATTTATTTGTAGGTCTAGAATTCAATATGCAGTTGAGTCATCCTACTAACATTATGCACGTGAAAGTGTTTGTTCCTCTTTTAAGCAAAAACTCCGGAATGGATTTTGGTGGAACTTCTCAATAATATAGCTTACATATCAGAATAACACATATGCTAGTATTATATAAATTACCGCTCTTTGCAGGAAAATACAGCAAATACCGATTTAGGTCAAATTTGGTGTGGACATAGTTTTCCCAGAAAAGGAGAATACTAATTCTTTACCACGGGAAAATCTATTAATACCGGATACGCGGAAAGCTAGTATAAAATATATTCATAGGAGACTTTAAGAAATCTAATATGTTACATTTTTTAAAAGGCAGATGATTAGGACGTTTGTTATTTATTTAGTTCACTAGTGAGTCATTTATTTTGAGTGGATATAGTAATGTCATTCATAAGTCATAATCTCAACGGTGACAAGTGACAACCGAACCCATTTTTTGTGTAGGTATGACTACAATCGAACGGAATTCCGGAAATCCGCTTGCTTGCGATTGAAATCTGATAGAATTATCCGGTTCTAAGACCTGTTACTGCGTTAAGTGGGCGCGGGCGCGGTTTTATTTATTTATTTTTAAAAAACAGTTAAAATTACTAATCTAAAGCACATAATAATAACTTAAAACCATTTGTACGTTTTCGCGTATTGAAACACGTACAAAAGCACACGTACGGAACACATGACACATGACGGTGGGCGAATGTCCGCTTGCAGGGCAAGAGGTAGCGAGTTCGATTCCCGCCGAGGGTAAAATTGTTTGTATGTTCTGCAAGCACTTTTCTCCTTGGTCTTGGTGTTTAATATGTATAATAAAAATATCTATATATGTATGTATATTATATTAAGTATATCAGATATTTAGTACCCGTAACACAAGCTTAGAGCTTACCACGGGGCTAGATGTTGTTGGGTAAATTGTCCGGAAATATTTATTATTATTATTTATTGGTATGAATCGTGCCCGCGTAACGCAACGTCAGGGCTAAAACCTCTTATAATATAGATCGAATAGAAAATGTTAACGATAGTAGGTATCATCTTCTAATTACTGTAACGTTCTTAGTGACTCAGACGTTACAAGTCTGTCTTAGGAACCCCAGTACTTCAAGCAATATTTTAATATTTGTTCCTATACACAATATAAATCTATAGAAATTGTGATTTATAACGTAATTTTTTTTATGTTACATTGTTGCAAATTATATGATTGTAACCAAAAACATGCTATGTTATTTTTAAGATAGATCTTTGTGCATATTTATAATAATAAATATATTATTTTTCATTTTATAACATTGTCTATAAATAAACTTGCAACGCCTCTCTTTCATAGTTTTCTTAATTTTCAACCGAAATCCGTAAACCAAGTCATTGAGCAACACGTCATGTCTAGACACGAATTTGTCAGCAACACCTTTCTATATTTTTAATCTTGATGACATTCCCGACCCCTTTCGCTCTCAGTCTTGCCATTGCAAAATAAGCATGGTTCCGTATTACAAAAGACAATGTACGGTGACAACTTACTCCACTATTTTTGCGCTCTCATTTGCTATTTGAATTTACGATTACGGCAGACGGTATAGAGTCGTCACAGGCGTGTTGTTCGGCCAATGGAGTACTAGTTATTGGACGCTATATTGCAAAGCTTAGAATATAATAGAAATAGGCTTTATATATTTTTTCATAAGGAATGCTTTCAGCCAACTCAGCGAAATAATTAGCTTAATTATTTTACAGAAAGCTATTTATAAAGCCCTCGCGGACAAAAGACACAATTCCTAACAAGACCTTAAACAAAAACAAACGAAACCCGTTATAAAACTACACATTAATACCTAAACAACATTCTTTAGTAACAATGAACACTATACACTACATATACATAAACCAAAAGATTAACTCCTACTTGACCAATGAACATAAATACAAAAATTTTGAATAGTAAGGTAACATATAAACCCAGCTATTAATGGGTGGTCTTATTCCTTAAAGCTATTTCTACCAGCCAACCTTGGGTCCAATAACCCAGTGAATAATCCTTTCCATAGGATTATTCACTATTTGATCGTTACGTTTGGAAGTTAAGAAGATCGTACGTGAAGAAGTTGTGAGTAAGAGTAATTATTTTTTTTATGTTCGAGGAATTATGGTATCCCGGATATCTTTATAAAAAACGGAATAAGTTTCTGTTTTATACATTAAACAGCACATTATTATACATTATAGCATTAAACAGAGTCGTTTTCCGCGGTCTGTACTCGGCTTGTACTCTTAAATCTTAAAAACTACGCAAGGGATTTTAATACGGCTTTTTAACGGAGTGGTTTAGGAATAAGGTTTATGTGGTCAGTTGCCACGGGAATATACATTCATATGGAATAAAAAAACGATAAAAAAAGAAGTATATAGTGAAGTATCGTATCTGCTCGTACTTTTATAAATATATTCTTGAATTATCTTGTCGATTCAATTTTTTTATTTCTTTTTTGGGTGTACCAAGATTATTTTATAAGCCTTCAGTAGGGGTTTGGGTAGTTTCCCATATTTGCAAATCACATTTGCTAAGTTTGCTCAAAAGCATTTTTTTCATAATTATTTAGAAATAATCATACTGGATAAGGAAAAATTTTTGTGTTATTTTCGTAAGAATGTACGAAAAATACTTCAACCATTCCTATTTAACCCTACTACTACCAACATCACCACAACTAGAGTCCCTTCGTAGGTTCCTCTGTTGGCTCACCGCTCGGCCATAAATCAGAGCCGGCAGTGGAGTGTTCCCACGAACAGAGGAACGGTATCAAGATGCTGCGCCTCACCTGAACAACGTCTCCGGAGCGGCCTAGAAACGCGCGAAATGCTTTATTTTCTCGCTCAATTTATTGTAACGTTCTGCTAGTTGTCAGTGTCACACGTGTTCGCAATATGCCTTTGTGTTCTGTCAGTTGCATGTGACGTGTGCCATTGTCGCCGGTAATCTGGATGAACTGTGACATTTTGATACTTACGAACTTAGGTTTGGTTAAAAATCTATAGCACAGTAGGTATATATACTTGAATTTAAAAACAAAACTGGCTTTTTAACTCGATATTTATTATCATTCTATAATATGTGGCAGATAGTAGTGTAGTCAGTTCATACCATCTTTTATTTTAAAAATGGATCCACATACTAAAAATAATAAATAATTTATTTCAGACTTCTCAGGCCCATAAACAAATACCTTACAGACTAACATGCATACAAATATAAATCTTAGTTATATACTAATATATCATTATGTCCGTATCCTGTGTCGATATTGTATGTTTTTTAATATATATATTTTAATGAATGCAGACAATCTGAGTCTATAACGACAATATGGACGCTCACTTACAGTCGTATCAAGATAAGTGTTTGTCCAGTTTATGATGCAAAAGTATGGTAAACTTTGAACGATAAATGTGCTCGTAATAACGAATGTTACTGTATTACAAAACGATGAAAATATCGGTTATATAATATAAATTCACCGTCAAAAACTTGCACATTTAGCGTATTTTAGGATACTTGTGCGGTGTCGTAGCAAACGCATGCTGATTTAGGTTAAGTGCTTTGTATAATCCGAAACTGCTAATACTGTTTGTTGTTATCCTGTTATCGAAGCTTAAGGAGTTGCTAGACGATTTAGGTGGTGATATTATTATTTTGAAATAACTTTTTTTCTAAATAGTCGAGCAACTGATCCAAGACTTGATTCATATCTAAAATGTATCTGCCTCGGTGGTCAGTTCGATTCCCGTTGAAGACCTAACTTTGTTTTATAAGCACCTATTCCTGTGCTTTGTGTTTTCTACCAATGTAAATTGTACCTGACATTTGAATATCAATCAATTTAACTTTATGCGTTTAAACGCTTTATTTTTCCACTAGAACCAGTTTAATTCAGATTTTCTTATAGGGTTGTTGAAAATGTTAAATTATATTGCATAAATTATATAATGAGGTATTTTTATGTGATATATTTTCATGAAAAATATCAAAATGCCTCAGAAAATATACTATAACTAAATAATAAAACGGCTTTGTTTATGATACCTATGTATAATAACGGTAAGAAGAAGTTGTTATTTTTTCTTTCTGTTGAGGTCGATTGTTATTGATTTATAAAAAATATATAAATCATCATTGTATCACATCATTTTTATTTTCGACTTCCCTACCTCCTTAAGCGCCAAAGGCGTAGGCGTGTGTTATGATCAATGAAACGTCTCGAGTCTAGACAACAACTGGCTTTATTCAAGTACCCCCACATACAAATAATAAAATAATCACAACATCTTCCCCTTTAATAAAACACTCAACCACCACCACTTAAGCTAAACTAACTTAATAACACGTTTTATTACTTAGTTAATTTTTAACAACACTTGTTGTGAACAAAGATAATATTATACGTGACTAAACCAAAACTTAATTGTTCATCTAAAGAAGTAGGTAGGTATGTAACTAGCGTTATAGGTGCATAAATAACACCTTATAATACCTGATAAGGACAAGCTTAAAGTAATATACATAATTATATACACTCACTATCCTCCTTTCCTAGAAAAATATAGCTACACGATAATTATTAGCAGTGAGCATTTTAAGAAAATGTTATTAAATATACCTAATAGATCATTAATATTAATTACTTAACTATTTCTGCATAACTATAACATAATGCAGAGAAAAACTTTGTTTCACTCTAACATAATAACTTTGCTTTAAAATCTGTAGTGTAAAAAAATAAACATTTATTGAACAAGTATGAACGAGAAGTTAATGGATGAATACAAACGTGAAATAGGTATGTTTACATACCTAGTATTATTTATTATATTGCTGAGCTATGCGCTGCTCGGCAATTTTTTTCGCTCTGCGTTTGAGGGGCACAGACGGCAGCATATTTTGATCAGGAAAAATGTTCTCACAATCAAAAGTTACATATCTTTTTGTTTTATTGTCCGTACAAACATCACTTAGCTCCTCCTCCGAGCTCCGATCCGAGCGATCAGTTTTGTCTATACTTATTTGAGAATTACATTTAATTAAGTGACGACGATTACGTCTATATCTGGCGCCGGCCTTTGTTTGTACAATATATGATCGAGGAGTATAAGAATTAGAAACAATTTTTCCTCTATTCCTATTTTTACCATCTAAGCAAATTACAGTGTCTCCTTTCTTTAAATCAGATAATTTTTTACAACTTCTATCATAGTACATTTTAGAATCATTTTGTTTTTTTATCATTGTTTGATATTCAGATGGGCTTATCGGCTTTGGTACCAGTAAGTTATTATTTACAGGGAGCTGACAACGAAGCCTTCGCCCCATTAATAGTTGTGCCGGAGAACTCAAACCATCCCTGGGAGTGTTTCTATAATTTAACAGAGCCAAATGAAAATCGCTGCCACTTTGAATTGACTTTTTTAATAAGTTTTTTATTGTTTGCACCGCGCGCTCACTCTTACCATTTGACTGCGGATAATTTGGTGATGAAGTCACGTGATCAAATCCCCATTCATTAACAAATTTTTTAAATTCTCGACTAGTATATTGAGTTCCGTTATCACTTATCAATACACTTGGTATTCCATGTCGCGAGAACAATTCTTTCATTTTAGATACTACTTCGTTAGAAGTCAAGTTATTTATTTTGGAAACTTCTGTAAAATTGGAGTAATAATCAACCACAATTAAGTAATATTTCTTTTTGTATTCAAAGATATCTGAGCCTAATTTTTGCCACGGTAGTTCGGGAATTTCCATGGGTATCATCGGCTCTTTAGAGGGTGCGTTTGAGTGCTCCTGGCACGTGTGACACCGCTTTACAAACATTTCTATGTCATGTGACATTCCTGGCCAAAACATTACTTGTCTCGCGCGTCGCTTGCACCTGTCTATTCCTAAATGACCTTCATGAATAAGCTTTAACATTTGTTTCCTTAATTTATAGGGGATTAATACTAGGTTATTCCTAAATATGACATCATTGACAACAAACAAGTCTTCTTTAAATGGCCAATAATATTTAACTAATTCATCAACATTGTATTTATGATCCGGCCAACCAGAATTTATATATTTATATAACATTTGTATTTCTGCATCTAGTTTCGATTCTTTTTTTATGAGTGTAAGTTTATCGTTAGATATCGGCATAGTTTCTATCATCATCTGTAACTGATAAACAACGTTGCTATGAACCTCTTCGCTATATAAGTCAGGCAGCGGCGCACGAGACAACATGTCGGCGATGTACATGTATTTACCTGGTACGTATGTAACAATCAAATCGTAACCTTGAATTCGAAGCAGCATTCGTTGTAGGCGGGCCGGGACAGACATCAAAGGTTTTTTAAAAATGCTCTCTAATGGTTTGTGGTCCGACTCGACCACTACCCCCTTCTGACCATACACGTACTGGTGGAACCGTTCGCAAGCAAACACAATTGCTAACATCTCTTTTTCGACTTGTGCGTATCTTCTCTGTGCATCTGTGAGAGTTCGCGACGCGTATTCTACCGGCCGGCCGCACTGCAGCAGCACGGCGCCCAGCGCGTCGCGCGACGCGTCCACCGACAGCAGCACCGCCTTCGTAGGGTCATACAGCGCCAGCACCCCGGCACTTGTTACCGCATCCTTTAATCTATTAAATGCAATGCTCTCGCTTTCTTCCCATCGCCATTCGTTCTCCTTTTTTAATAAGTTTGTCAGAGGAATAGCTGTTTCCGAATAATGAGGAATGAATTTTGATAAATAGTTTACTGCACCTAAAAATCGTTCTAACTCCTTCCTATTTTTTGGAGATTCTATCTCTTTTATTGCTTTAATTTTATTATAATCTGGCCGTATACCATTCGAATCAAACACATGCCCCAAGTAAGTAACTTCTTGCACACCGAACTTGCATTTTTCTTTGTTAAACTTTAAATTTATTTGTCTCGATCTCTCTAGCAAGGCTTTCAAACGACTGTCATGAATTTCTTTGGTGTTTCCCCAAACAATAACGTCATCAATGTAATTTTCTACTCCTTCTAACCCCTCTAGCAGTTGACGTAGCTTACTATGAAATACTTCTGAAGCACAATTAATTCCAAAAGGTAACCGCAAAAATTTATACCTTCCGAAGGGTGTGCTGAAAGTACAAATATCAGAGCTTTGTTCGTCTAACTCGACCGTCCAGAAGCCCGAGTTGGCGTCCAGCACGGAGAAGTAGCGCGCGCCGTGGAGCCGCGAGGCCAGCTCGGATACCGTGGGAAGCTGAAAATGCGCTCTTTGTACAGCTTTGTTTAATTCTCTCGGATCTAAGCAAATACGAATTCCATTGTTCTTTTTGGCTACCAATACTAGAGGATGCACCCATTGGGTAGGATGAGAAACCTTCTTAATGACACCTAACTGTTCCATCTTATTTAATTCACCCTGTAATCGATCACGCAAACCATGTGGAATTTTTCTCGACGCACAAATTACAGGCGGTACAGATTTATCAATAACTATGTTATATTTACCTGGTAAACATCCCAACCCCCGAAATAGATCATTGTAATTTTGCAACTCCATTGTTCTTATGCGTTTTATTAGACCTAAATGTTCGCATGATTTCTGTCCCAGCACACTACAACATTCCATATCCGCGATAGCAAATTTTAAATTATACATGACATTTTTGTAAAACCAAGGTAAAATACATACACCTTTAACCGGTATAACATCGTGCGTATATGAGAATAGCGGCAACCTTTTATTTATAATTAACGAGTCATCAAAGCCTAGCATCTTAAATCTACGATAAGACAATACATTTAAATCGGCTCCCGTATCAAGCTTAAAATTTTCTTTTCCATTTTTACACCAAAGTTCCTGAAACCAGTTATCGGGCCTACTATTTTCGTTTCTGAGGCCGACAGTTGAAACGTAAAAAGCATCATCATCAGAGCCACTAAAATTGTCAGTTATACCTTCGGCTTCGTACACTTGATTCACTCTGTTACGATCACTATAGCGATTAATAGAATGATTTGACTTACAATATCGTGCGAAGTGTCCACGTTTACCACAAGTGTAACAGTCGACCCGTCGCGCCGGACACCCATCAGCCGAGTCGCAGCGCGGCCCTCCGCAGGAGTTACACGGCGGACGCGCGCCGATCGCGCGCCGGCCGGCCGCACGCTCAGCACCGGCAGCTGCGTGACCGCGCCTCGGTTGCGCGGCGGACGGCGCCCGCCGCCGGCCCCAGGTCCCCGGGCTCCGGCCGCGTCCTCTATAACCCACGCTGTCGATGTGCTCCGAACCGATGCTCGAACTCGCCATCTGCTGCTCACTCTCCTGAGACGCCTCAACAGCTTGACAAATTTTTATCGCCTTATCTAGATCTAGGTCGTCACAACGAAGCAGCCGGTCCCTCACGGCACTCTGACGGATCCCGCAGACCACTCGATCTTTAATCAAATCTTCCTCTAGCGTAGAAAATTCACATTTTTTACTCAGTAGACGTAACGCCGTCATATACTGTTGAATATTTTCACCTTCCTCTTGGTTTCTGGTAAAAAACTTATATCTCAGTAGCGTTAAGTTAGGCTTCGTTCCGAAACATGAATCAAATTTTTTTATCAAAACCGTGACGTCGTCTCGCTCACTTTCTGTCTCGAAAGAAAACGTTTGATAAATATCAAATCCGTCTGTCCCTATAAGGTTCAACAATAGGCTAGCTTGGACACTCGAGGGTTCCGTATGTACTCCTGAAGCCTTCACAAACAGGAGGAATTGTTGTTTCCATTTTTTCCAAGCCTCGGCCCGCCCGACGGGCCCACTGACGCCATCCATATTTAACTCTAATGGCGGTCGTGCATGTTCCATTTTGATTCACTGATATTTCCGATATCTACTGTTCACAAACTTATAATAATGCTAACACATATGCACAAGTAGATCTTCTTTCGTATTTATCGTTCAAAATTAGAAATAATTCGCGCAATACGTATAATAAAATCCTAAAACCGCTGTCACCATGTTATGATCAATGAAACGTCTCGAGTCTAGACAACAACTGGCTTTATTCAAGTACCCCCACATACAAATAATAAAATAATCACAACAGCGTGTAGGTGTTAATGTAAGTTGTGCCACACTTGAACAAAAGTCGTAACTACTTGCATATTTATGTAACAAGCGCAACTTTGTCCGCTCAGCAATTACAAGTATCGCCGGGAAGTGAGTTTAGTGTGTGGTATAGCCTAATGAAGTGCGGAATGTACGAGCCACCGGCGTTCCAGTGACGGCCGCGTAGTTCTAGCAACTAATTGCAGAAAGGCACAGTTTTATGGTTGTTCAAAATTAGCTCAGTTCCCTAATTAGACATTTTACCCACGCTTTGACGATGTGTTAGCTGTCACTGTCACGCGTGACAGTTATGGATTTGTGTTATGTCAGTCTGCGTGTGACAGTGTCATTGACGCGGGCAATCATGTCGAACTATGATATTTAAAAACTTTCTAATAATAAAGGATAGTTGGATGATATGCCTGAAATAATTTATTTATTATTATTATTAAAATGAATTGCGAAATGTACGAGCCCCGGGGTTCCAGTGACGACCGCATAGTTCTAGCTACTAATTGCTTCTTGTCTCTCTCTCTATCTGTAATCTATTCAATATTTATTATGTCCAGAAAGAAATACAATTTACTTAGAACGCCAAATGACATATCTCTAGTATTATGTTTCTGCATTCTGGATACCGATCAAATTCTGTATAGCTTACAAAACTTCCAAGTCATCCAAACCTGAATGAAATTGGCAAGTTGTAGCATATGGCAAGCGCGATGCCAAAAACAAAAACTGAACTGAATATCTTATGTGACAAATGTATGTGTGCTTTAAAACACGTGCTTTAACGGTGAAGGCAAACATCGTGAGGAAACCGGCATGTTCTGACAACTTTGAAAGACATGTGTGTGTGTTATTTCACCAACCCGCACTTGGCCAGCATGGTGAATAAAGGCCTCTCTTGTCAAGAGAGAAGTCTCTGTGTCCCAGCAGCAGTGGGAATGTTAAACGGGTGATGATGATGATGAATTGGAATCGAAACACTTAGCGATTAACAATGGTTTTGTTCTTCTTGTATATCTTGAAGTCGAGTATTGCATATTAGTAATCTAATAATATGTACTTATAATTTTATTAATGATCTAAAATAATAATTAAATACCGTATTTATAGCCTCCACATCACAAAAGTAACCTTGGTGGAATTAGTTATTAATTACCGTAATAAATATGGGCTACGTACTGACGTTTGCACATTTTTTTTTTTTTTTTTTTTTTTTTTTTTTTTTTTTTTATCGTTTATAAGCCTTCATTTGACCACAATCTCACATGATGTAAAGTGACGATGTGGCCTAAGATGGAGCATGAAGACTTAGAAGGTGGCTTCTCCGGGCCACATTACGAAACACGAATAATCGCTTCACGCACTGGCCCAGCCCGGAGGGTGGTGACAAGCCGCGGCCGAAGCCTACCACCAGAGACTGTTCTAAGCACCACCCGGAGGTCACGTGTAAGGATTCAGAGGGTTACCACTTACGGACGTGAACAGACAAAACCTCCAAACATTGCTTCGTTTGTGCCAAATTTCAATCCGAGTAGTCTTTATGTTATTTTTTACCTTATGTTGTTTTCTCTGGTGGCAGGCTTCGGCCGCGGCTTGTCACCACCCTCTGGCTGGGCTGGCACTGGCGTCACACGATTTTTTCATTTTTCGTAATGTGGTCCGGAGAAGCCATCTACCTAAGTCTTCATGCCCCATCTTAGACCACATCGTCACTTTACATCAGGTGAGATTGTGGTCAAATGAAGACTATTCTATAATAAAAAAAATAAAAAAATTTTAGTTCCTCTAGTCACTGAAACTGAACTGGTCTTTTCATCGACCAATCAATTTATTCTTGGTATAGTTAATATCTTCAAAGTACTCCTTACCATCATCTAACCTGGTTTCCTATGTGGAAACCAAAACGAAGTAAGGAAAATGTTTCCCAACGCGAGGCTAATAGTTTGATGTGTGAGTGCTTTGACTGCATCTTACTGCATAATTACAACTTATTTTTTGAGTTATTTTATTGCACAAAGTGTATAAACTGTACTCTGAACTCTCAGTGTAGTGAGTCTATCTCATACTTATTAAACTTGTTTTGTTATATTGAGCTTATAAAACTGAATAAATTCAAACATTGGCATTGGCATTTGTAATGAATTGTTGCTCACGCGAATGCTTGCTATTTGTTACCGAAAATAAACCATCAGTTGACCAAAATCTTACCTAATAAAAGAGTCGATGAAGATATATTACAAAGATATATGTACCTTACCTAGAATCTAATAAAATCATATCATGGTTGTAACATCATCATTTCAGCCATTAGACGCCCACTGCTGGACATAAGCCTCCCTCAAAGACCACCAATTATTCCGATCGGTCGCCACTTGCATCCACAGTGAGCCAGCAAGTTTGATCATCATGGTTGTATAGTATAAAATATTATTTAGACCAACATACATACGGTCCATTTCGTTTGTGATATTAGCACAAATCACATCCGTAATTGTTGATTGATTGTTTGAATGGAACAATAGACCAGGATATATTTTAAAATTCATTCTTAGGGCGGTCATTGGTATTTCAGATTTCTACACATTTTTTACAAGTCACATTTATAGACACTGCAGAAAGCACCACGAGCACTTGCCTTTTACAATGGATCATCTCACGTATAAATTGCTAGCATTGCACCGCGGTGCTACCCGCGTTTGAAATGATTTTCTTGGGAATAACTTTTTCCGCGGTAAATAGTAACCTATGTCACTTCTGAAACTTAGGGGAATCTGTGTACCAAATTTAATTCAAATCGCTTCAGTAGATCCAGAGATACAACCTACAACGTCGTCATAAACTCTCACAATTACACAAACTTTACCTTATTACGAGTATAATTTATGTATAGACAAGTTTAGATAACGTAGTCATACATTTTTATAATGCTTGCATAAAAATGAAATCGATCATTAATATTCGAAACAATTATTTTTTTGCGTACTAAATTACTTAATGACCACAATAATTAATAATTAGTATGTCATACTAACTGATGGGATTTTTTAACAATAACGAATCTACTTCCGAAAACAAGAATCATCAGAGCAAAAAAACAACAAATATAGTATAAAAGTATAGATTGGCTGATAATATGAACCAATTGCACTTGAAATGCAAAGTGCTTATTTTTTATACTTTTTTTATTGTGATTATATAAAACTTAGTTATATAGATTGAAACGAAGTCAAGTGTGCAGAACGAATAACTACCAATATACCAATAAAATTATAGTATCTAGCAAATTATGTGTTAATCGACTACCAGCATTCTTCACGTCATACAAGATTTCGCTAAAGCTTTCGGTGGATACCCGGTGACCCCAAAACTAGATCAGTTCGTGACCCGTCGCGGCCCCGATCCGCTTGCACCCATTGTCTCTGCGATTGGTGCAAGGTATATCCAAGTATTATGTTGTAAGCTTTTTATATTGCCTAATGCTATGTAATTAGAAAAAATGCTGTCGTATTTACGGTCCGAAAATCTCGATAGTAATATAATAAAAAGAATACAAATAAAAATCTTTTACTGAGGATAACAAATAATCCAGAGTTTGTTAGTAAACTTAATGATGATGGTAAAACAAATAACATAAATATTTAAATTAAACTAAGTTAAATTAAATTAGTTTAAACCAAATTATAATAAATCAAATCAAATTAAACCAAATCAAAATCAA
Organism: Gymnoscelis rufifasciata; assembly: GCA_929108375.1. NCBI lineage: Eukaryota > Metazoa > Arthropoda > Insecta > Lepidoptera > Geometridae > Gymnoscelis > Gymnoscelis rufifasciata. Next base: position 8,497,096 of record OV815321.1, on the reverse strand, counting down.
ATTACATAATATGATATAGCTGAGGTGTTTTTTTGTTTTAACGTTCTATTCATAGGTATTTATTGATTTGAAAAATTGTTTGATTGTTAGATAGGCCACTTAGCGAGAAAGTCTAAGACCTGACGCTGCGTTATGCGGGCGCGGGCGCGTTTTCATATAACATGTTAACAAATGACGTATCACTTTTGTACGCGTTTGACATAAACATACATTTAAAACCAGATAGTATTATATATAGATTATATTTAGATTAAATCCTCCATACAACAAAATTATGTAAGTCACTGGATTTTTTACTTTTATGAATAACATGGACCTTACATATTTATGGCATCAATTACACAATCTTTTTTATTTTCGGTATTTTGTGGACCAAATGTACTGACCTACAAAAAGCTTACGTAGGAGAGTCCCTAAGTAATTTTTTTGGTACATAGTGTTTTTTTGGTTATTAAATAATAAAGTTCTATTCTTTTTAGTAAGCTAAAAATAAATGCTGTAAACTTAAAACTACAATTACTAGAAACGTAATAATACATAATTAAATCCCGTCTTTTTTTTAATTAATAGTGAAACTCACGATAACTTTGAACATGATGTTACTAGAAACGTTCAAACGGGCTCTGGGGTGTTAATCACCCCACGCGAGTTATTTAAGGGTTAAAGTTTACGGGTTAAGAATACACTATTTAATAAATCTTATCCTTATATCAGAGATGAAATAGTAACAAACATAATTATGTACTTCCACTAATCGCTTGTGAGCACACTTCAGACAATTAAATAGGAAGGTTTTTCTTTATCTAAAGGTTGTCAAAATGGCCTTGAATAGACAAATTAAACAAATGATTGTCGGTGGATGAATCATTAGAATAGGTTTGATTGGTGTCAATAGTTGGTACTCATAATTTCTTAATTTACAGTACCCGGCGCTTAATAATGCGCTGAAGTGTGTACTTGACCTTAACGGCTACAGTTTGCGTATATACACATGGCACAGTATTAGCAAACAAATATAAATTTATACTACTGTCAAAGATCATAATTTATAATGTCACATGTTTTGTGATAATCTATATTACTATTATAAAGAGGTTAAGTTTGTCAGATTGTGAGAATGTTTGTGACGATGTAGGGGGTAACATCTGGAAATGAACCGGTTTTAATGAAATTTGATAAAAGCTTGATGTGTGATATAGGCCACATTTTACCGCGGGAAAATCCATTAAAGGCGGGTACACCGCGTACTAATAATAATAATAACTCTTTATTACACACCAAAATAAAACAAAAAAAATTGACTTAAGCTAAATACAAAATGCGTAATGGGTACTAGTGTGACATTTATTTTAAGTTGTTTTTTTTTATTGGGGATAACTGCCTAATTCTTTTAAAATTAATGGAACATGGCTTATCTAATTTTCATACATCTTCCAACAGCTATCGAGCGATTGTCAAAATTATTTTACTTTAAAAGCTTAATAAAATTAACCAATATGTGCCATACGAATACCACATTCAACCACCACAGATTATTGACAAGGAGCCTTGTCGAGATCAATTTATCGGAACAAAGCGAAATTACATCAATCGGTCTAAAACAAAGCGATATTTCATCAGCAGTAGTAGGTACTTGTAAAACAAATTACATAAACGCACTCATCGCGCGCTATTGTCTCTGGTTATAGATATTATTCATGGTTGACTTAGAGCCTGTTACACCATCGCATACACAAGGTGTTTTCTATAATGGTATACATCGGAAAGAGTATGAACTGCAGGTACCAAACGATTATATTTTTAACCCCCGACCAAAAAAGAGGGGTGTTATAAGTTTGACGTGTCTGTCTGTCTGTGTGTCTGTCTGTCTGTCTGTCTGTGTCACCATAGCTCCCGAACGGATGGAGCGATTTCAATTTAGTTTTTTTTGTATGAAAGGTGAGTCTTGCGCGAGTGTTCTTAGACATGTTTCATGAAAATCGGTTAGGCCGTTTAAAAGTTATGGGGGTGTGAGTGGGGAAGCAAAACCGAAAATCTGCAAATATACTAGTGTAGTAGCATTGGAATCGGGGGTTTTTCTTAAATTTTAAATTTAGATTTATGTTCTACAACATTTCGATTTGAGGCCCTTTTTTTACGGAAAATGTCCTCTTATTTTCTTTAGCCTAATATAATCTCTAGGTCATGTTTAGCCTCATGTTAGTTGACATTTTTTTTTAGTAGTCGACATTTATGCGAAAATTAAATGCAATATGTGGTGGGTAACACCGATTTAATGGTGACTATTGTTGTGATACTAAATGAGATAGGTTTTACTTTAATTGATACCTCTCAAGGTAATTTAAAAAAAACATTATAATTTAAGGCTGGCACTCACGATAAAGTTGGATTTACAAATGTAAAGTTTTAATTATTTTTTTCGACAAATGGGCTTGCAAATCGAAAAATCTTCGAACAAAATATGTTTGCCTGGTGCGTGCCCTTCACACCCTTTCCGCTTAATATACCATATCCAAAACACCTTGTATATGATACTATCGCATATATATTAAATTATATAATATATTATATTCGCTTCTCAACTAAGTACAAATAAGCTAACTTTCAAGCTTCTAAGGAAATAACCGCTTTGACTTTGACATCTCCGAGTAAAGTCAGACAATGGGTTACAATATAGAGCTGTTTCGCTCAGTCACATGTAAAGCGAGATAGCACTTGACATAACTAAACATTGTCACGTATTGTTTACTTAACTAACCATTGCTTAGTTTACTCCGATTTTGTGAAATAAGCCACTATATGCAATAAGAGACCCTCTCTGATTATCACACGTCAAGGCGAACAATTTATATCGGTGACCCGAGTTCTAATTTGTATTAAAATTGTAAATTTACTTACAGAAAATGCCTATATAAATGCAAAGTAATAGGAAAAGTCATTGTAAAATGTTTGCGACGATATTCTCACCAAAATTCCCTTTCCTTTGTATTCACAAACAATTATTTCCCATCGACTCCAGAAGCGTGATTAAACGGTCATCAGAATTATACAAATCCTTTCACGTTTCTATTTACAAGTTTTTCACTGTTTTTGTATAAAGCAGTAAAGTATTGTTAGATGCAACTCTGACCAACTTACAGATGCAGTCAGAGAATATCCATTCTTATAGCGGTTTCGCACTTCGCCCCATTCAAAAGTATTTTATTTAGTATCGTCGTATTTTCATATATTCATAAATTCTTTATTGCACAAAGAAACAAATACAAATCTGAGTATAAACGTAGGTCATGTACAAAGGCTTTTTGTTTCGTATTTCATATGCATAAGTAGTTATACGATTGCACTACTATTTCTATGGTAGGTAATCTACATACATATGTATAAAACCTTGGATTTGGATCGGATGAAGTGCGAAATCGCTCTTAGTTAACTACATTATCAAAAGAAATACCTTATATCTTAAATAGATACCGTTTCATAATATGACACATACATTTGATAAGCATGAAAATTAATTTTCATACAACGAGGATTCCGTGTAATTCAGTAGTTTAAACACTTTTCTAATATAAACATATAAATAAAGAAAAAAGTGCAAAAGGTTGCAGTCAGCGGTCACCGATCCAAGTACTTACCACGCTGAACGTGCTTAGCATTATCTATATATTTATACGTGATCTCATAAAGAAAAGTGATTGATGGAGTGATGAACTACTGGACATATTTATAAAATAAATAAATATTTCCGGACTAATCACACAGCATCACCTAACCCCAAACCACCCAAACTAAGCAGAGCTTGTACTATGGGTGTTAGGTGACTGATATACTACATTTTTTTTATACATATTATTTATGATACATTTTTTTTTAATTATTCATAATATAAGTTTCACCGCAGAAAACCATTCAGGGCCGAGTTAAATAAGACAATGGTTGAAATATAGAGCTAGTATTTCGCTGTCACATGTCACAAAGCGAGATAGTAGTTTAACCGTCCATTGATACGTATTATTGACATAACTAACCATTACTTCGTTTACACAGGTTTTGTAAAATAACATTAACAAGTAAATAACAGTCAGTCTTATTCGTGCTTTATGATTTGTGTCCATCCCAAGGTTGCCTGGAAGAGATCGCTATCAGCGATAAGGCCGCCCATTGATTCACAATTTTTGTGCATTTTATCTTTTTTGTGTTTTATTATATTGTGTTCAATAAAGAGTATTGTACTACTACGGCTGGACCGATTTCACTAATTCTTTTTTTGTTCTGTTCGTTATAATCAGGAGAAGGTTCTCATGAAAGAAAAAATTAAGGAAAATGCGCGGAAAATTAGAAAAATTAATTTTATTTAACCACCATATAAGATTATTAAACTTTTTTAATTTAACCTTAATACATTTGTCATAGAATTGACTGAATGCGTGACGTTTAAATCGGATTCTTCTGTCAATCTTATTTTATTGATAAACAATAGGTACATTTAAAATAACTTTTTTTTTTTTTTTTTTTTTTATTATTGATAAGCCTTCATTTGACCTCAATCTCACCTGATGTAAAGTGAAGATGTGGGCTAAGATGGAGCATGAAGGCCTAGAAGATGGCTTCTCCGGACCACATTACGAAACACGAAAAAATCGCTTCACGCACTGGCCCAGCCCGGAGGGTGGTGACAAGCCGCGGCCGAAGCCTACCACCAGAGACTGTTCTTAGCACCACCCGGAGGTCACGTGTAAGGATTCAGAGGGTTACCACTTACGGACGTGAACAGCCAAAACCTCCAACTAACTTAATAAAATCAAAAATCTGCTCATTTATGGCGTCTAAGGCGGAACAAAGTTCGCCGGGTCAGCTAGTAACACATATTTTTAAGTGTTTGTTACATATTCTGTTTTTGTGGCCTATTTCAATAAATACATATGACATTCTTACTTATAATAGTGTTACTCCAGTGACATTATAATCTGCTACGATTCAACCCACCGCATAGCTAAGTTGGTAAAGTTGGGTCTCGGTTCATTGACGGTTCGATTGACAGCGTGACCGTCGCCGGGCAGGGTCACGAGGAGCCGACGATTGACCTGCCCCGTCTCCATTGATCTCTCATCCGATATTTAGAGATGTGAGGGCAAATAGAGATTTTCAAAATATCTTTAAAGGTTATGTTATTGTATTTAACTTGAAGACATTCAAATACGGTTTGTCAATTGTTTCTGAATAAATTGAATTGATTAGAGATTGATTAAAAATCTAATTTTTTTTGTTTGTGTGGACTTGTTGAGTTACAAATAAACAAAGACAAAATAAAAACACATCCGTAACATTCGCGCGCAGGATGTGTCTTAAAATTGCCTGCATAAAATTTAAAAAAAATTTAATCTGCAAAGTGAGGTTTATCACTTATTAAAAACAATTACTCAATTAACATATTAAATGCTATCTGTACATATTTTTATTTTTTTCTTGTGAAGTAGGTTATATCGGCTGAAGATGAAGAATTTGATTGTTATTATGGCACATAATAAAATAAATCTATCTGGAATACGTTATCTATTTCAGTTATTTCTAATTTTAAAAGCAAAAACATTTATCCTCACTATAATCTCCTAAGTTAAAAATAACTTTATCAGTAGTATCTTTCATTGTTTTTCCCGTGTCCGGTCCAAAAACGGACACAGCATCCATCAGTCGAACTCCGACACGGAACCGCGGAAGGCACGACCGGTAAAAACTCACAAAGCACTCGTGACCGCCGCCCCCCATTCACTAACCACGTGCAGGCATCTGCATTCGATCTGCCCAGATGGCCGGCGATAATCTAGGAGAATCCAACACTTTTTATTTTTTAACTCCAAAAATATGCATCTTTAAGCAATTAATGAGTGACAATTTGTTAAAATATATTTTAACTATATTATATAATCTGTGCTTAAACAATTTTGTTAAGTTGAGTTATAACACCCCTCTTTTTTGGTCGGGGGTTAAAAAGCATTTAAATCACACAAATTTATGACGCCATGTTCATTGTTTGCATCTTAAAAGTAAAGTTTGTTGTTTTCAAACCTTCAATTATATATATTTTTTCGTATCTGTAGTTTGAGTAGAAATAAGTCATACTTATTTAAACAAAAAAAGCTGTTTAGCTATAACGGCGATATTATGTGTTATTATATAACCTTGTAACAGACAGATGGACAACGGAGTCATTGTCATAGCGCCCCGTTTTTACCGGATATTTAACCCTAAAATCGTCGTCATTGGAAAGAATCGCGAGCCGCGCGGCGGCACGGCGCGGCGCGGCGCTTATGCCGTTTTGGTGGTGCGTTGACCTTTGTAGTCGGTTTCGTAAAATTATAACTAGATGTCGCTAGTAAAAAGTGTCGAGCGCTAGATCGCGCTATCGAAGCGTTTGCAGTAGAAATGGGGTTCGAACTCAGCATGTCATTTGGTTAACTTTGCGCAGAGGCAATATCGTAACCAATGAGGTTAATCCGAGGTGCGATTATTGCTAGTTGAAAACTTTACCAATACCCCGCCATGTGGACGTGAAATACCGTCCGCTACGGCAATTTTTGAACGGCCGTAAAGGCCTTAATAAATAAATTGAAAATGGTTTATTTCTTTTCCGTCTTAAACGGAACGGAAATAAGATTATAAACTTATTGACACACAAAGGAGAATCTCATGCGGCGCGTATTTTTCTACGTATATTAGCTAGAACTATTTACTTTACTACCCATTTTCAAATGATATTTCAGAGACCATTTTGCAACGATGTATTTATATTCAACATTGTATGTAATATTTATGTCTTTGTTGCAATAAATAATTGTATTGTTTATTCTTTACCTGAACGGTATTTTCTGTTTAAAAAAAAGCTGTCGCTTACGAGCTATTTTCATTTAATTTCGATAAGAGTCGTTAAGTGTATTTCTCGAGTATAATCAATTATCCATTATTTTCATACATGGAATCCGACTGATTGAACAACTTTTTAAATACTAAGCATATATGCAGATATTCGTATTTTTTTCCCTCATAACTTCTCAACCGATTTTTATCAAACAAGTCAAAGAAAAATCGGCGGTAAATCACCTTAAATAAAAAAAAACTAAATTGAATTAGCTATAGAAATATCCATTCGGGAACTATGTTGCCACAGACAAACATACACCCCTCTTTACCCGTCAAAGGTTAAAAAAAAATCTTTCATAAGTTCATAACTCATCAGCATTCATTTTATCAATGATGTCGTATTAACTCACTCGGGCGCAATAAGCGATAAACACTTCTTAATGTCATAACAGGCACTTTTCGTCCAAACGACCGTGCCTAAAAGGATTTGGACTCGATACAAATACCTTTAAGCATTCGAAATCGATACAAGTTTAATGTCACTGGGTTTTGACATTCACACTCGGTGAAAGTATAGGACTTAGCAATCGAGTCGAGTGATAATCGATCAATTGCTCTGTAATAGGATTATCGATTCGATGGGGGGGTCTTAGTTTATAGGGCTATCGTGTTGCGATTGCGGTGGAAAACATTCCAGTAAAAATAAAGAATAAATATAAATAAATATTTTCGGACAATCCACTCAACAACATCTAGCACCGTGGAAGCTCTAAAGCTTGTGTAAAGGGTAGACATCTGATATACCTTATACAATAGACATAAATGAGTTTACATACATCATCATTTCAGCCATTACACGCCCACTGCTGGACATAAGCCTCCCTCAAAGACGACCAATTATTCCGATCGGTCGCTACTTGCATCCACCGTGAGCCAGCAAGTTTGCCAAGTCATCCGTCCATCTTGTTGGTGGCCGTCCGACGCTGCTCTTACCAATCCGCGGCCTCCATTCGAGAACTTTTCGGCCCCAACGGCCATCTGTTCTGCATGCTCTGTGGATACATATATAGATATTTTTATGATACATGATTAAACATACTAGCACTTGACCCCTCGGTGAGAATCGAACCTGCTACCTCTTGCGCTGCAAGTGGACCGACGCCCACCGCGCTACTGAGGTAATCAAAGAAGATGCCATTTACACCGAGTTTTTCAGAATAATTTTATCCATTTTATGAAATGTTTAAATTTAAATTCTTTTAAACCAACCTGCTAAAACGGCTCGAATGGTTTTTGTAAAATTTCGAATATATTTTAAATAAATAAATATTTTGTTGCACACAGCAACTACTAGGCCCCACGAGGCCTACAAATTGGCCCAACAAAGTAGAGTTCAATCAAAGTAACAAACCAATTCATATCATTTATTAGCGAAACATTGTTTTTAAATACCTACACTTGTTTTTTTTTTATTATATAATATTTTTTAAATATCTTTATATAGATTCATATCGTTTATTAGCGAAATATTAAAAAAAAAAAAAAAAAATTTAATTAATGATAGTGTCAAAAATATCTTATACATACTCTGCTCCATACTGCCAATCAATGCTATACAAACATAGACACGTAATTCCTAAGTAACTGTCACGTAACTAAAACCTATATATAGAATTATTTTTATACATAATAATGTCTCATGCCCACAATTAGCTGGATGTCATTCAATAAAAACCATTCATTAATATATTTGATTGACATCCGTAATGCAGCCCACACATGGACCCACCTGAAGGTACGTTTTATTGAAATTTAACTCTGCAATTCAAACCTTAATAATGTAATTCAAAGTCAAGTAAAGTTGTGCAACCGTTTATCCAATTGCACTCAACTTGTATGGCAATGTTTTTGATTGCCACAGCTAGGTATAAACAGCTGGTGGTTATATATTCAAAACAACTAACAGCTAAGCAATTGTGCTTAGCAGTTAGTTGACACATACATACATATTGATGTATTATGTGTATGTAGAAGGTTGTGAGTTTGATTCTTAAAAAGTTCTGTTTTTAAGTCTGGGTATAAAAACTATCATAACCAAGGAAATAAAATTTGTATATTTCTGTTTCTGTATAAAAGTATAATTATCTTACCATGCTCATGTTTAACACTATTGTTATCCAATCGAATAGGTGTATTTAATATAACAAACTATTTTGATTAATTCATCGCTCATGCAATTTATGGAAAATTCAATCGTCTCTTTAGAGGCCGACACAAATGTTTATGTACCTAATGGATGGGGATTAAAGAGCTTTTTTAAAAGACATATTATGTACATATTATGACATATTATGACATGCATTGAAAAATGTGTCAGCTTGCAGAGAACCACCAACTGACCCAGCTTAAGTAATTTAAGCTATGCCTGAGTCCTATTTCCGATTTTATGACACGTGATAGTTTGTTAATTGAAATTGTTACAATTTGTACTGATTAATTGTTTTGTAGATCACAGTGATTAGATGAAGCCGTAAAAAGCATAATTGTTTTTGCAACATGTTGGTTTAAGGCTGGGCTTGATTAATGTTTCAGTTAGTTTTGTAATTGGTCCACTTTTAAACTTGTTTAGATTCCGTTCAGAGAGAAACGTAGGTTTTATTTATTTGATTGCTATCTGATCAAACAGTCGAATAGAATACCTACAGTTACGACAGAAAAATCATTTGATAATAATATAATCAATTAAATTATACAGTTATTTGTTCAGTTTTTGAAGTGAAACTTCTATAGAATCGTAGTGATTTCAAACCGGATGCAAAAAGATGAAACGGAAATGGTAAGAGACACCAATACAATGCTTTATTTAAATTTCTTTGCGCGATACTTCGTAGTCTCAACTACGAAGTATCGCGAGAGAGAGGTATTGCTGTATTTTATTTATATTATTTTGTAACATACTTTATGTAATACGCTTTATTGAAGTAATATAAATAATCCGAATAATTACAGATATATGTTTGTTTCTCTTATCATTTTAGCAGATGCGTTCATTTACCCTTTTTTTCTATTCGATATACAGTAGAACCTCGTTAAGTCGAACCTCGATAAGTCAAAAACCTCCAAATCTCGAAAAAATGTTTTGTTCCCTTCCCTTCAAACACCAAAACCTCCATTACTTGAAATCTTGACCCTCTGTTAGTCGAAATAATCACCGAGTCCCTCCAAGCCATTTTGGTACATATTTTCACTCTAGAACTCGAAAAATTAAATTTGACCTCTGTATCTCGAACATAGCAACGTTCTAATTTACAACCTTTACAACTTGATCATTTGGAATTTTTTTCCTCTATTGTTCGAACAAAAATAAGTTACCGACCTTAAGAACTTGCCGAAAATGTGAGTACCTATACTATTGTTTATTAGAAAACATTTTAGAAGTATACAATAATAAATTTATGGCTCACGTAAACACGTGTTTGCTTGCTTGGTGTCCGGTGTTAAATTTTGATTTCCTTTGAAAATTAGCTAAGCAAGTCATTTCAAGCAGTCAATCTCTCTCGTCAAGAGAGAAGTCCCTGTGTCCCAGCAGTGGGAACGTTAATAGGGTGATGATGATGATGATGAAGTCATTTGTTTTCGACTTAAATACTGTCAGATGTAGTTTGGTTCTACTGCAATACACATCAATTAGTACAACAGTTAACATGAGTGCTGTGAAACGTAAACTAAAACTTTGAGTCTTGCTGAAAAATTAGAAGTGCTCGAAGCTGTGAACAGGTGTCAAAAAAAGAAAGATGTTGCTGAACAATTTGGCCTGCCAATGAGTACTCTTTCAACAATAATAAAAAATAAATCAGACATCATGAGAAAAATACAAAACGGTCAAATAAATAAAAATATGTTTGTCACCTCTGCAAGTTGAATTTTTATTTATTTTACCTCTCTAACTCAAAACTTATAAGAATAAACCTCAAACTCTTTATGTCGAATCAAAATCCGCCTAAGTCGAAATCCTCCATAAGTTGAAAACTCTATAACTCGAAATTTTTGGCGTCTCCCTTGATGATCGACTTATAGAGGTTCGACTGTATATCATAATTATAGTTCGTAAGTAGTAGACTCCAATAGTGCGTCGTAGCTGACACACACAAACTTTTTTTTTATTCTTCTTATTCTTTCGTCGATTTACTGAAGTTTCACTTCTATCGTGTGTGAATCGCACACACACCTTTTTTTCTAACTGAAATAACGCTTCAACGATATTCATGAAATGTTGTATGCATGGTTTGTTCGTTTGTTCTGTTGTCAAATACTTAAAACACATAATAAATAAACCATAAATATTTATCAGACAACAGAAATATACATCATCCCTCAAAATTTCAACTCTAGCTATCACGTTACATGAGGTACAGCCTGGTGACAGACAGACAGTCAGACAAAGAACTCTCAGTAATAGGGTCCCGCTTTACCCGTTGGCTACGGAACCTTAAAACCGAGCGAACCCTCGAGCGTCATCCAGCTACTAAAATATAAATGAGTGCATAATTCACATTTTATAACCAGCGACTGTCGACTTTAAACAACATTAGCCCTACCACGAGTTGAAGATGTTGTAATGTTGTAATCCCATGCTTTTGACAGATTTTTCACATCTCAAATTTTATATTTATCTGTCAACATGTTGTAATCTCCAATAGTCGTAAGTGACAACTCGTGGTAAGGCTACATACATGTTGTTGTAAAGACAAACGACGTAGGATGCGCGTATATCAGGCGTGGTCATCTCTCCAACAGCTTCCGAATACATTCCTCGAACCGGCTCGAATTCGTGATAAGGTGCTGCCGGGTATCGCTTTCTTTTGATGTTTTTGGATCCTCAAATATGATTTGTGTTGTCAACTGACGACACTGTCATCTGTAGCTGTGATATTAACTACAACATCATCATCATGATCTCTGCTGGATGTCAAATGATGTCTGTCACGCTCAAAGATGATGATAATAATATCACCTAACCCCAAACTAAGCAGAGCTTGTCCTATGGCAGTTCAGTAACTGATAAGTCAAAGTCAAAACATTTATTTCATTAGACGCCACGTTTATTTAAAACAACGCAAATGACGTTGAACTAAGTAACACCTAGTATATCACTTTATAATTTTATTTAACTCGACACTGGCAAATTGTCGCTTCAAGGGCAATTTGACTGCTTCAGTGCCGCGGTGGGCGAGGGTCCGATTGCGGCGCAAGAGGTAGCGGGTTCGATTCCCGCCGAGGGTGAAAGTGTTTGTATGTTCTGCAAGCACTTTCTCCTTGGTCTGGGTGTTTAATATGTATAGTAAAAAATCTATATGTATGTTTTCCTCTTATATTAAGTATATCAGATATCTAGTACCCGTAACACAAGCTCAGAGCTTACCACGGGGCTAGATGTTGTTGTGTGGATTGTCTGGAAAGATTTATTTAATAAATAAATAAATAAATTTAAAAAAAAACGCACAGTCAAATAACAAGAAACTGAACTGAACTTAAATAAAATCTAAGAATAATCAAGGAAATAGCATTGTCTTGACAGTGCGCTTAAATTTTTTTTACACTGATAAACTACATTGATAATTTTTTTTGTAAATATATACTTCTGATACTTAGAAAACACACTGCATCCTGCAGTCACTGTTAAACCCGTGGTTTTGGTCATATCTTTTCCAACACAGACTTTGGACGGATCCATCAAGGCTAGCTACAAACATAAATATATTTTTGTCTTAATTTGACAAGTCTCTCAGCCTTAATGGTACTTCATGAAAATTGGCATGACTTATATATACTTTCGCGGGCTCGTATTTAAACTAGTGCCTAATACCATTTCAGGAATAATTATTTCTCGATTATTCCAGAAATAAATAGCACAAGTCGCAAAGTATCACTAACCCAAAACTAATCAGGACCTGTACTATGTTTTTTGAGTGTTAATAGACTAAAATACCTACCATACCATAGATACTTGTGGTATATTACTGTTATACTAATAGAATTAACCTTTTCCACTTAAACCCATGTTTAAAAACATTCATACAAACCACACACAGTTACATAAATCTAATTAAAAACGCACCTTCGATAGCTCAAGTTCCGATTCCTATTACAACCTCTGCGATATCGTAAATCCATCGCCATTATACCGTCATCTGTCCGTCTGTCAGTAATAGGGGCGCATGAATCACGCGAATATATTACCTATACACGATACGATATATTAGCTATAGACCATACGATATATTCGCTATACCTCCCAAGGATTATATAGAGCATCTGGATTGAATCCTTGAACATTAAGAATGAAATAGAGCCTATTTCACTGTTTTATCGCTCTTATTTTTAAAGACTTATGTAACGATGTTTTAATTTTAATGGTTTTAATTAAATAAGTTAGCTATAGGAAATTATATCTAAAATATTGTCTATAGCGACATATGGTTTAGAAAATGTTTTATATATTTAACTTTTTATTTCTTCTAAAAGCTATATGTTCCAAATGTTATCTGTTTTTTTTATTGGCAAAATAGGCCTTTTGTTTTGCATTTCAGGGAAAAAATTTAGAGAATTTCAGAGAATGCCACCTAATCGCGTGTTTTGTTATGTCGAGTGAAGGCCGTTCACGGCCTCCATGACATCAAGCGCAGCGTCGGACGACAACCAACAAAATGGACAAATGACCAGGTCAAATGTCTGTGTACTCACGGTGGATGTAAATTAATTCCAACTGAGACAGATTGGTCATCTTTGAGAGAGGATTATGTACAGTAATTACGGTCCTACGGCTAAATTTCCTACTCTTACCAACCCGCTCCAACTCCAACTCTGATGGCAGCTGGTATTAATAATTTTGTATTTTTTGTTTATTGGTGTGGGCAATAAAGAATCTTACTACGCTTCACCAAGGATTAGCTGGTTAGGGCCTAGAGAGGCCGATCTCAGTCCCCTTCCCATAATTAGAATTAGTTGGTAATCTTTCGAACGGATATTCACCCGCTTAGTCACAGCGTTTAGGAAGATGAAGAAGATGGGCAGCGTCTCCGCGGCAGTCTTTTTGGACTGCAATACCGCGCTCACCAACCCCCCTGCCAAGGAGGTTTTGGAGGTTTTGTCTGTTCACGTCCGTAAGTTGTAACCCTCTGAATCCTTACACGTGACCTCCGGGTGGTGCTAAGAACAGTCTCTGGTGGTAGGCTTCGGCCGCGGTTTGTCACCACCCTCCGGGCTGGGCCAGTGCGTGAAGCGATTTTTTGTTTTTCGTAATGTGGTCCGGAGAAGCCATCTTCTAGGCCTTCATGCTCCATCTTAGACCACATCGTCACTTTACATCAGGTGAGATTGTGGTCAAATGAAGGCTAAACAATAATAAAAAAAAAGCATGGCGAGTATCCCTACTGGCAAACCACCTCATTATGTTTCACAAAGGCCTGTGTCTTGCAGTGAGCTTCCCGCAGCCCAAAACGAACGAAGCGACAGTTTCACATGTTACATTTGTAACTCGCGTGTGCCATATCTGAAACGGGTTCCCGCTACCGACGCACTTTCAATATCTCGCGCCACATTCATTTTGTTTCACTTTTATTTCTTTGTAAACGTCTAAATTGAGTGTACGGTTGTTTATCACCTTCGACAGTTATGGCGACAGGGTACATGGGTTAGTGATAAAAAACGCTTGTAACTTAGGCCCGTTTACAACGGGGGCAGTGAATAATATTTTGATCAATTCAGTGGTTTGGACGCATCTCCGCTTAGGCGCTGATGGCAGGCCATACCAAACAAAACCTGGGCTCACGAATTTGGTTGGTGGGCTCACGAATTTGGTTGGTAAATCTTCTACACGAGTGTTAGTCATTGAACTCCTCCTAAACGGCTGGACTGATTTTGATGATTTTTTTTGTGTGTGTTTAAGTGGGTTCGAGTATTGTTTAGATTCACAATACGGTCAAAGGTGCGAAGCGGGGGCGGACCGCTAGTATTGTTTATAATGTAATTTATCAGTCCTGTAACCGGTGGTATAATTCTGGTTAATTTAATGAGTTAATGTATGCTAAGTAAATAGTCTAGTTTTTTTTTCCTTTTAGCAAGTTTTAACATATTTTCCTAAAATAACGAAATTAATCGATAACTTATTTCTAATTAAGCTTTACGATCAGAACTTCAGTTTACAATAGTGGAATAAAAATGTTAAGGATTAAGAGAAATAGAAAGGCTTTAATTACAAGATGTGTCTTATTCTTTTTCTACAAAAAATATAAATATTTCTAATATAATGGATACTCTAGATACCATTTCTTACATTGTTCGTACATAAATTGACTTTGCTCTGTATGTTTGATTCCGTGCTGTTCGGACTAAATAGGAACACTAGATCCGCAGAAACACGGCCTATATAGCGTATATAGCGTTTTACGTTCTTGCCCAACAGATATTGTCATTTTGTTATTCGATTCTGAGAATTGTGTACCGTTTAAGGAAAGGAAATGGCGCATTTAGACGCCGGTGGTTGATGACCTTAGATAAGAAGCTGTTGGACTTTTCAATTCAGACCCCTTCGTTATCATGACTGACAGTATTCTGTGAAATATTATTTCATTTTACATGTTACAAAATAGAAATATGAAGTTTATTTTACGAAGTCACGAGTCCATAGTCTATAGTCGTACGTATTTATAATGTCATATTTAACTGTATCTTTAAAATCCTAAAATTTAAATGAAATAAAATAATATATATATATCGACTTCAGGTGCTCTAAAAAATAAACTGTTCATAGGACCATCCTGAAAGCTTTAAAAAAAAAGAAAAGTTCATGGAGAAAAAAAGGTGTGAATTAACAATAGAGAAAAAACAAATAGATTTGAGAACCTCCTCCTTTTTCAAATTATTCCTAATTTCAAATTATTCATAACCTCATAGACCACTTCGCATTTTTTTACCATAATCAGGCATTTCCGCAAAGCCACTCTATTAGAGCCTCCAACGACGTAAGGTCTTCGACACCGACATTTCGGCACGGGCCAACTCCGGTAATTACTTTAAGTGTCAATAAATAATAAAAGCCGCACTCTGAGTGCTCGTCCATCTCTCTTATCTCAATTCTTAATGCGCCTCTTTGCTCCACGTTCTTTTTTATTTCCTTTTTTGTTTATGTCATCCAGCGGAGAGGTTAAATTCTGTGTTGACAGCACGAAGGTTTTATGTTTTAATCCGAACTTTATGGTCGCTTAGTCGGAAACGGAGTTCGAATTTTGAGATATAAAATCGTTTATCGCTTTTATGTTGTTCGAGGGAGGTAAAGTAGAAAGCCGATGATTATTGTCTCATTAAAGTAATGAAATAGAGGGCATTATTAGAGCGGTCTAAATAAAGTCCAGATGATAAATCTCGGGTCGGTTATGGGTCCGGCGCATACGGCGGTATGGAGTGATCCATCGATCACAGGCCGTGGTCCGTGGATTTATGTTACGTAATTGCGGTGTGTGGGCATGTGCGCCGGCGCAATACATTCGACATTACGTTTTTCATGTTAATGCCTTGATATCTCTGTTAATGCACCGAGAAATTGTATGTTTATTATTGCACGCAATTGCAGTAAATTGAACAATTATTTTGACATGATTTACGAAATGTATTTTTGTTGGATGGGAAATTTGAGCTTTGCGCTTCGCGGGCATGCCTCGGCTTCTATAAGTGATAGTTATATAGCTCTATATAGTTGAGATGGTCATTTAAATTTTATTAGTTAGTTAATCTGTCTTTTGATTATGAAAATAATTAACTTTAATGGTTTCTACACGTAGACCTTCATTCAAGTACCTACTTTGAAATAAAATTCAAGAGCTACACAAACTTTAGCAAAGCATAACAAGGTAAGTAATAACTGAAAATATCGCTGCGTTCGTAATGTGTGTGCATAAATATGTTAATGTTTCGAAAATCTTAAATTATATCAATGATAATAGATACGCATCTATTGGCCAAAAATTAGAGTTCCTCAGGATGATAAGTGCATGTGTATTTTACAACCAATTCCATACAATCTGAAGTGGGTATCTAAGCTTTACAACCCAAATGTTTTAAATAGGCTTTTATTTTGTGTCGAATAATGCTTAGACGCACCCCGCGTTTTGATTTAACCCAAAGTATTTATGGTTTGCCACTTTTAAAAGTGAAAATGATTGCTTTTGTGTAAAATCTATCCATACTAATATTATAGGTACAATTGAAAAACTCTGTATTTTACTCTTTCACGCAAAAAAAATACTGAACCGATTTAAATGAAATTTAGTACACAGATTCTATAAGGCCTGGTAAAAACATAGGCTACTTTTTACGCGGGTTAATCCTAGTATAAGATAAAAGAGAAACGAGGTTGGAAGTTTGTATGAAAGTCCTTTTTTTATAAGAAACTTTAAATTTAAAATATATTATATATGGTGGGGATGTGCAATTATAATGTACCTTTATAAATACGTACATGTTTTACCTATGTGTTTTTATTAAGTAGGTATTATTTAACTAAAGAACAATCTCCATACGAAGTCGTGGGCGTCCACGAAATTATACAATAATGAATGTTTATCTGTATGTTCTCTATGGAATCGTAAACTAAGCATATGATTATGTAATGACATTTAGCAAAGTTGTTTTACATGAGCCAAAGAAGGTTTCTGACTCTTAGTTTAACTTTGTATTTGGACCCAAGTGGCGCTGTTCTCAACATATCGCTTAGAAGCTTTTCCGGGCACGACGACGTCTGCCGGACGGAAGATATATTAAAATAAAATAAATAAATAAATATTTCCGGGCAGTCTACACAATAACATCTAGCCCCGTGTTAAGCTCTAAGCCTGTGTTACGGGCACTAGATATCTGATATACTTAATATAATATACATACATATATAGATATTTTTATTATACATGATAAACACCCAGACCAAGGAGAAAAGTGCTTGCAGAACATACAAACAATTTTACCCTCGGCGGGAATCGAACCCGCTACCTCTTGCTCTGCAAGCGGACATTCGTCCACCGCGCCACCGAGGCAGTCGCATATTACGTGCGGACAGCATAGGTTTTATAGTAGCCAAATCTCTTCGACCAACTAACCACAACCAACAGAAATTAGTTAAGTACAATAACATTAGTTTTAGCACAAACAAGTCAAGGCCCATTCTCAAGTTCAGTCTGCGGTTACACTTACTGTCAACCAAGTCTTCTATAATCTGTGGTGCGGGTCAAATTAGTGTAATCTTCACCACAATTCTGTCAAGGTCCCTAATTGCGGGCCACGTGGTTGCTGTACCTAATCGACGAGTTACGCATCGGGATGATGGCTCCAAATTAGTACTTAAGGTGAACGAGTACATACAATGTTGTGGAATAGTTTACTTTGATAAGTTTATTATAGTTTCTCGCTTCAAAGTGGTATATACCGTATGTGCCGTACCGTACCGTATGTAATCTGTACATATTTTATGAGCACTTTTTTATTTTTTTATTTTTTTTTATGTTTGATAAGCCTTCATTTTACCACAATCTCACCTGATGTAAAGTGACGATGTGGTCTAAGATGGGACATGAAGACCTAGAAGATGGCTTCTCCGGGCCACATTACGAAACACGAAAAAATCGCTTCACGCACTGGCCCAGCCCGGAGGGTCATAAATCATAAATCCACGTACATATCTACATAAGTCGCAATTAAAATATTCTAATTTGTGTAGAAAAAATTAAGACGAAGTAACGTAACTAGCGAGATGCGGGACTCGAAGCCACGTCTTCCATTATACGCATGGAGGTGCTGACCGCTACACCAAACTCGCCACTAGGTACGTCTTCGCTTCAATTTCATCTACACTTGCAACTACGAGTTACGCCTAGTACTCAATCTATATGTGGGGTTTATCACTTTTTATAAACATAAAAGGCTGAAATTTACTAACTTTACTGATAAAAAAGTATTTTGGCGGTTTTTCTGTTCACGTCCGTAAGTGATTACGCTCTGAATTCTTACATGTGACCTCCGGGTGGTGCTAAGAACAGTCTCTGGTGGCAGGCTTCGGCCGCGGCTTGTCACCACCCACCGGGCTGGGCCAGTGCGTTTTTTCTTGTTTCGTAATGTGGCCCGGAGAAGCCATTTACCTTCTAGGTCTTCATGTCCCATCTTAGACCACTTCGTCACTTTATATCAGGTGAGATTGTGGTCAAATGAAGGCTTTACTATGTATCATATGTATGTATTTAAAAAAAAACACCTAAACACCCATAGTAAAAGCTCTGCTTAGTTTGGGGTTAGGTGATGCTGTGTGAGTAGTCCGGAAATATTTATTTATTTATTTATCTATCATAAAAAAAAAACTTATTACGGATATTTTGTGTTGTGTTGGCTAAGAGGGAGCATTTTCGACTTTCATTCCGATGGTCGTGGGTACTGATCTAACATAAAAAGTGGGAATTGCCACCATTATGTATATCGTACAAGGATTTAAGAAATAAATTTCACAAAAAATCTTGCTCTGGTATTTTAATTTTAATTTTGGTGATAAAAATGAGGCTTTCGCAAATACTCTGATTCCTTTCGTAAAATGTATGTTGGTTATATTTGTACATGAAAACTCAGCGAGCCGCGGCAGCAAACGTCTAAGCTGCTTATGGAATTTAATATCTATGTAACTGTCTGCAAAATAATCGATAGGTACCTAACCGCGCTCTCAAGCATTCGTTTGGTAATCCCTTAAGATGACACTATGCTATAATAACATAGGTTCTTGTCTAGCCGTGTTATTTATCCTAAGCTCTGTAATCTAGCTGTATTCACTGTACCGCTAGGTGCTTATTCTGTTTCAAAATACGCGAGGATTGCAAAATATTGTTCAAAATTGTCGCTAAAAGTAGAGCAAGCTTATTGTTACGAAAATGTCGCTTCTTTGAGAATGGCAATAACTAATCGTTTGCTAACATTAACAGTTTTGAGCTACAAGATAAATGTTATTTTTTATTTTCTTTTTAACAGAATCTCAGAATATATAACTCTGTACAAGTTAAACGGTTTCAAACACCACCAATTCCTTAAATCCCTTACTTAATAATTCATTGTTTGACTACTGTTTATTATGTGTTTAACGTCCTGTCTGTTTCACCATAATCCTAAGCTGTAGCACAGAATACATAATAGTACGCTGTAGTAAGATAAGATCTACTTACTTGTACTACTTAAAATAAAATAAAAATGTTTTTTATTGTAAAATTTTTTTACAAAAGGTGCATCTTATCGATGGGACGATGTCTTACAGACGACCTATAACTACACTAAGACTAAAACTAAAAACTAAACTAGACTAGGTTTAATTGCACCAAGTATAGGAGGCATATTTCGCATACAGTCAAGGCTACGGATCCTTCTGAACTAATCAGTGCCTGTATCTCAGAGGATCCGTATCTCGACAGCAGCTCAACTCCCCCCATACTGGTGCATTTATTTACTTAGTACTTGTACTATGTGTTTGACGTTACCAAGTGTACCAGTGTGTCCTACGATGAATAAATAAATACAATACAATACCGACCTGCGATATCCCCTGCCGAACGAAGCTCTGGTGTACCTACCAACCCGCATTGGACCTGCGTGGTGGGTTATGGTCAACCCCCGTATTATTTGAGGGTGGGTGGTCTCAGTGCAGCAGTAGACATTAATAGTTGTTCCATTTCCGATATGATGAAGATGTTTGACTGTCACTAATTTTATAATTACCCTGTATATTATATCAACTAGCTTTACAACACACATGTGTTTTTTGGATTTCCCCGCGGAAATAACCTATTTTACCGCGGTAAAAAGTAGACTTCCTCTAGAAATTAAAAAAAAATCCAAATGGAATTGAAAATGCTAGTATTTGTATAGATAAACGTTTATGACTAACGCTACAACAGCTGTAGATGAATTAATAACATTTAAATATTCACGAGAACATTACTGTTTTTAAGGTAAAATAGGCTTGGCTAATAAACCGATAATAGCTTAATAACGCAGGTGCAAATTAACCAAACCGAGAACAGTTAAGATTATTTGTGATTATGTTTGTAGAACGTAATGCACGGTGTTTATGCCGTGACATCGATAATTATGCTAACGCCCTGACCTTTGACACCGTGTAGATATTTAGGTATCGTCGAGCACATCGTTGGGTTTAGATATTATTTACGTAATCATCATTACAGCTATGTAATAACTTGACAGTTCTAAATCTACTAATTACTTAAATTAATAATAAATACTTAATTATACGTTTATTTTGTTGATGACGCTGAAGCTGAATAAACAAGATAGGGAAATAATGACAAATGTTATCTAAACATTCGTTATTCGATATAGAAATCTAGGAAGAAAGCATAAGTCGACAGACGTCCCTTGCTAATATTTTTGCAAACGTGCTTGGAAAGTGTAACAATGATATAGAGAGCAAAGTATTTCATATGGCAAAGATTATAGCAAGGCAAGGATTTTATATAGTGATTAGTAAATTATAATACGTTATTGTAAAAAACATATATACATATATATGTATGTTAACTAAGTATATCAGATGTCTAGTATCTACCCGTAACACAAGCTTATGTTGTTGTGTGGAAATATTTATTTAGTTATTGTATAAAATTTGTGGTGGCGACCGTACAATCCCATCAAGCACGTATATTCTTGGAGGCTGCATGCATCTTACGTTTGTCTCGCATTCTGTATGACGTCACCAAGCTTTTAACCACGACAGTAATGAGTCTGTAATTATAGACTTGAAGCTTAATTGATGACAGGATGAGTTTATGATTTACGTAGTTAACACCTTGTCTACAAGTAGGTGCCTAAGGATGGTGAAAAGGTCGAGTTTGACGCGGTTCTGCTGCAAAGTCACGACGATTCTCGTCATTTCGATGCAGTTTCGGCTTGCAATCTATGCGCTAAATTTAATATATTTGGTTTAATTTATTCTTCACCCGTATTACGTAAAAACATAATATCATAAATCTATCTTGGTGTTAATTTGTCAGCCGGCGTGAAGCCGCAAAACGTATTATCAATGCGCGTGATATTTGTATTTCCCGTGTTAAAAAGAAACCTCTATAGCCTTCTTCGGGAAAAAAGAGCTAGACACTTAAATAACTTTCAACCTAATGCGTTGAAGCAAATAAGCTGGAAGCCCTGCATATTGTGACCATCGATAATTTTATAACCTTATGCAGCGACAGTTAGAGTCAAATACCTTAACCTACATAAAACTTAACTTGACTTTTCCTTGTTCCAGAGTTCAGAGAAGCCAGTAGATGAGAAGCCAAACAGCGAGACGAGTTACAACATAGCTGCTTGGCCGGCCAGTACCCCGGGGCACACTGGCTACCTCACTGTGGCTACCCTCCCACCGGCGATAGTCAGGAGTAAGTATATCAGTCATGAGTGGTGACCTGGTGACCTCGTTTTAGAGTTACAAAAGAGGGGGCCATAAATTTGACGTGTCTTTCTGTCTGGGACATCAAAGCTCTATTATTTTCTCTGTTATCTCGCTTATTTTTGTATGAGTTTCGCGCGAGTGTTTGAACGCAGCGTTACACGACCACCGTTGATGGTGGTCACACGACCACTATTAATTTTGTGATAGAGGGATATTCTGATTAGTGCTATGAACCCTGAGCAAACCGCATAAAACTGTTCGATTTGATACTTACCTACCAGGCTCTAGCCAGGTCTGTAATATAATAGCATGGTTATAATGATAATGGTAAAAAAACTTCGATCGGCGAATTAGTAACCTGCTTCTTTCTAGAAGTCGGTTTAAAATAGACATCACTTTGATAATGCCTGGTAGTGCAAGAATATTGTGTATATTTTATTTAACCTCTTCTATTCTATACGTAATTAATATAAATTAAAGTCGTATGTATGTATGCCTCGTCTGCATGCCCTTACATCGGATCTTCGTGCAGTTTTCGGCAGAGCGTTTTAAGAAGGAAGGTTTTAAGTATAATTTTTATTGGTTAACGATGTGTTAGAATAAGTTGAATGATGATGACAATTGTTGAAGGTGTCGGCAAAACAAAAGATTTCCGGTAAGCCACTTATTTTATATATATATTTCATTTTCAGGAAAAATAAAGAAATCAGCTGAATCGGCTTCTGAAAATATTGAAAAGATGGTGGTTGAAGTAAATTAAGTATGTTGGATAAATAACATTTGTTTTTGAAAATTTAGTTTTCTTTAATAACATTTTAATAATTTCACAATTCTGGAGGATTTTGCAGAGATTTCTATACTCGTAGAATATAGGTAAACATCCATACGACCTTATAATATCGTAATAATGTGCTTTTATACCAATCCCTACTAAAAAACACATTTTAGGTGAACCTAAATAAATAAAAAGGCAAGCTGACTATTAAAATAAGTATATTATTACAATTAAATCCTTTAAATATACGTTATTGGCTGAAATCAAAAGCTAAACATTTTAATATTACATGCCATATTGTCAAAATATCTTGAGATTACTATAGCCTTTAGCCCGTTTTATAATTTAAGATGGTTCGCAGTTCAGTTTCTTGTAATTTGCACTTGAAGCGACAATTTGCCAGTGTCGAGTTGAATAAAATTATAAAGTTAAAAAGATGTTACTCAGTTGAACGCCATTTTGCGTCCAACTATGGTTAGGTTAGGTTAGGTTAGTGGCGTAAAACACGAATACTAGATGAACTGCATGTTATAAATAGAAATGGTTCTCAACATAGGTTCTCAACGATAAAACAACAGGAGTAATTTGTGTAAACAAATAAATGTCATTAGATGTTAATGTTATCAAATTTAAAAAGAGACAATCAGGAATACTTAACATATGCAGCATTTAAAATCTTACTTTTTTAAATTATTTAATTATGTCACCTTATTGATATTTTTATGAAATAACTTTAGTTTATGTGCTGATAATAGCACAAATTCTTTATTATAGTAAAATCACCCTTATTTACATTCTCACTGCTGAGTCACAGGGACACTCTCGACTCGAGATTAGGCAAAATCCGCAACCCGCACTGGGTTGGAAAAAATATTTATAATTATCTAAATTATCGATATCGATAAGAAAACTTTTAACTAATTTTTTTAGTCTAATTTTCATACTCACTTTTCGAAAACATTTAATTCGAAATTATAAAACGGACTATATAGATTCGGAAGTCAAAGGCAGTGATTCAAAATATAAAATTTGGCAAACAGAGTTTTTCCAACTTTATCACAGAATTTGTATATTTCCTCAGTTATATACAATCATTCGTTTTTAACACTCCATTATAATCATCTTACGTCTAAATTATAGTAAATAAATTTCATACTCATTATACGATCTATTTAAATACGTTAAATTTGCTATGCAGTTATTTTTGTTAGTGATTATGTAAGAAATTGAAATAGGAACTCGTTAGTTCATTTTTATACCTACATACATATTTAATAAATTAAAATAATTTAAAAGCAACTTGAATTCAATATTAAGACAAACCACATCATCATGACTTTTATTTGTGTTGTTTTTAACTCAAAACCCTAAATATTGGTAAAAAGCATTATAATTTGTAAATAATAACTGTACTTGTGGAATGACTTATAAATACATTTTGTGCAAAAATAACTTAATCAAACATTATATCTATATCTAATAAAATAAGTTGGTCATAT
The DNA here is from genome assembly GCA_929108375.1 of Gymnoscelis rufifasciata. Classification (NCBI taxonomy): domain Eukaryota; kingdom Metazoa; phylum Arthropoda; class Insecta; order Lepidoptera; family Geometridae; genus Gymnoscelis; species Gymnoscelis rufifasciata. The sequence continues at coordinate 8,472,480 of OV815321.1, read as the reverse complement.
AAATAATATATTACACTAATGTCGAAGTCCTATATTTATTGCCCTTCGTCTACGCTCTCTTAGAGAAATTACACTGATTGGTTGTGTAGGGTGTTATCCTGTTTACAACCATGACAATTTTAAGATACACCCACGTCTAGGTTAAGATTTTTGTTCATGTCACAATAATATTGTTCAATACAGCTTGTCCTCTAAATAGACTAACTTTATAAAATTTCTTGAAAACTAAATATTTAGATTACGCATTAAGAGTGGCCTATAATGCCAAGATAAATGACAGGGATCAGAGCAAGTTTTAACTTCAGAATTGTACCTATTCGTGGGTCACAAATGTTTATGATATTATTGTAATTCTTATTTAAAGTCACTATAACGCGTCAGTTCTCAGTAAAGTAAAAACGCTCTCACGCTCAGATGATTTCCGCGTCACTGTCTCAGTAACGTAATGTCACTAACTAAAGTCTGTTTTGACCTGTATAGTGAACAATCAATGGCAATTTTTATCTAGTTACTTGAAGTCACTGAAGTCTGTTTTGAGCTGAATAGTGAATATCAGCGCTCGTTTGGCTTGTTGTCACTGCTACGCTCAGATATTTTCCGCGTCACTGTGTTAGACTGCGTAATTTTTTAGTTAATTAAAGTCACTGCAGTCTGTTTTGAGTTTTATGCGCTCTCTTGGCTTGCCTTCACTGCTACGCTCAGAATATTTCCTGGTCATTATCTTGTTGCTGAAAGTCATTGAAGTCTGTTTTTAGCTGTATAGTGAACACATGCCAGAACGCTTTGATTCACAGTTCCGCTCAGATCATTATCGCGTTGTTTACTTAAAGTCACTAAAGTCTGTCTTGAGTTGTATTGTAGGGCGACTAGGAGTAAATACAGGGCGTGGTGCGGGACGGCCGCGCGCGCTCGCTTGGCTCGCCTTCACTGCGCTTTCCAACTTGTTACGAAGCTCGGATGATTGCTGCATCATTGTTTTGAACTCCTGAAAAGAATAGATAGAAATTGTAGAAAATTCTTGAGTTTTATAAAAAAATATTATGGCGTGTCGTGTAAAAATACCTCTGCGCGCGACTATTATCGACATCATAAGCAGTGAGAGTATTGTGTATCCCTCTGCCTAAAGCTAGATAGGTATTACCAGCTCATTGCTACAGCGAAGTTGGACTTTAAGGTTCTACTTTGATAGTGTTGTGAATGTGTTTTTGTTATTTTTAGGTTATTACTTCTAAAGGAAGTGTAACCCAAGTTCAAAATAAAAATCGTAAAACGCTGTTCTCAATAGTTTCCAAAGGAAATAAAATAATATAAACCACATAAATACGGGTTCGTTCTCGGCAGATCCACTGACTAGATCCATCATGGTCGTAGTGCGCTTTCCCACTAGATCAAATTTGGTGATGGATGTATTTACTGGGAGGTGATTTTTGGTTTATTAGGTCTACTGATCAGATGTTGGATGACAATTTATTATATCAATAGGTCTTATAAATGTTATTGCTGGATGGATCGACTGTTTTATTTTTGGAAGATTTGATTAACTTTTAAATATCAAACTATTTATTATTTTTTATTATTTATAGTTTTATTATTTACTAGTTGACCCCAGCAAACGTTTTTTTGCAAAATGAAAAATAGGATGTTGGCCGATTCTCAGACCTATTCAATATGCTCACAACAATTAATCAGAATCGGTCAAGCCGTTTCGGAGGAGTATGGCAACGAAAACTGTGACACGAGAATTTTATATATTAGATAGTTTTATTATCTTAATACATATAAATCTCGTGTCACAATGTTTGTCCTCGGTGGACTCCTAAACCACTTAACCGATTATAATAAAATTCGCACACCATGTGCAGTTCGATCCAACTTGAGAGATAGGATGGTTTTTACGGCGAGAAAAATTCGAATAATTACCGTGAAAAGTTTATACCCGTGCGACGCCGGGGCGGGCCGCTAGTTTATTTTATTTATTATTATTTAGTTTGAGCGTAAGTAGAACATCCCCTATCATACCTGGGGGTGTTTAGGGCCGACCCTGGAGAGCCACTGCAGCGCGAACTCGTGCAGCGCGCGGCCGTGCGCCGGCGCGCGGGCCAGCTCCGCCCCCTCCCGCAGGTACGATATCACTATGGGCACCAGAAGCCATAGCATTTGGATGCCTGGAACATACAACATACAAAATCCATTGTTTACATTGTTTGGTTTTACAAAACCTAGACACGTCAAAAATAACATACAAAAAATGTAATCATAGGTGCTTAAAGAAACAATGAATAAATCAACATTTGTTAAAAGAATAAGACGCACCCGTTACCGTTACTATTCGAATCTGCAGCTTTGATTAGAAGCGAAATGCATTACACTAATGCGACGGTGACATAACCAGTTAAATTCCATAGTCACTTAAAAAAATCATAATTATAACAATAATTCATTATTGCGCACACAATTATAATACAAAATAACAATAATATTCTTAACACTATGCGACAATTGGCGGTCTTATCGCTCAAGAGCGATCTCTACCAGACAACCTTGAATGGATGGGATCATTAAGACATTAAAGGGGATATGTGTGCAAATATGAATTAATTATAGATACTTACAGGATTATATATAACAAAAGTGACTAAAATAAATATAATAAACCTACATGCATGTAAATATATTAACTATATCGAACCTAATAAACATAAATAGATCATAAAAATCAATCTTAGAGAATCATAAAGATTTCATACAAATAAATGCTTACTAGGTATTATTATTAAGGAAGTTATGATAGTCGTTATTCTTTCAAACTTAAACAGCTGAATGTTTTATTGAAATGGGCTTACAATCGGAATTAACACAAGTTACTTGAGCGAGAAATACCTATTTATAGTAGGAGTATTTTGTAAAATTTGGGAGATGAATTAATTAAAATTCATTACATATTTAATTTAGTTCCATTATGATGTGAAGTTGTGAGTCTAATTAAAGTGATTATAAGATCAGAGAGAGATGCAATGCTTACTTAACAGTATCTTAGGCAAATATATTGTTCTATATGAGTAATGCACAACAGATATTTTTTGTGTTACCTTGGGTTGGGTGTTCTTTCTTAATAAATAAAATAAATAAGCGCTCCTGCGCAAGCTCTTGTTTTTGAAATTATCTTACCTTTTGGACCACCATCTTCCATAGCGGCGTGAAAGTATAATTAATAAATAAATAAGGATTACGTAATCATAGGTAATATAACTAACTAACCCAATGGTCAGATAAGTAGTAAAAAAAGATGGTAACAAAAATTCTGACTTTTAGGCCCGATTATTCAATAGTCAGTTAGGCTTTGTACATACATACAGTTAGGCATTGGCCTACGATCAACTGTTTTAGAGGTGGAGCGCGTAGAGTGTGTACAGTAATTTATAACCTAATGCAAGGTCAGGTGTGAGTTATCAATCAGTATAAAGTCATTATTTTCAATCAGTAATTCCAATTTTTATGACCTTTAATATGCGAACACAATAGCCTTTGTGATACCACATTAGAATGACAAAACAAAGGTTTATACCAATTTCCAGCTTATTATTTTCATTGCGACGTGAATCCCCCTGACATGACTGTAAATATGCTCGCCGGAATGCGAGAAGCACAATATCATTTAGTGCAAGACTTCAACCACTGTCGCTCGGTTTTCAATGTAAGTGACGTAATAGTCGACTTCCAGTCCCCAAAGATAGACCGGCAATACTATAGTAAGATTACTCACTAGAAGCGGCGAACTTAAGTCCATCATGGTGAACGTGGTGACTTAAAAGCGAGATCGACAGCGGACTAGAGCTCTACCAGCTCAGTGATGGCAACGTTTGTGTCTGCTCTACTGTCAAAAGTAGACGTGCCAAAGCTAACTTTAGTGGTATCCAGTAGTGCAGAAAGCTTGCTACACAAGTAGCTACTTGAGTGGGACTACTCACGGGCGGCATTGGGCGCAGCAGACACAAGCTCGTCGAGCGCAGTAACAGCGGCGACGGCGGCGCGCGAGTGAGCGGCATCGGTTGTCGTGCAATTAGCTACTTTAGTGGGACTACTCACGGGCGGCATTGGGCGCGGCAGACACGAGCTCGTCGAGCGCAGTAACAGCGGCGACGGCGGCGCGCGAGTGAGCGGCATCGGTTGTCGTGCAATTAGCTACTTGAGTGGGAGTACTCACGGGCGGCATTGGGCGCGGCAGACACGAGCTCGTCGAGCGCAGTAACAGCGGCGACGGCGGCGCGCGAGTGAGCGGCATCGGTTGTCGTGCAATTAGCTACTTTAGTGGGACTACTCACGGGCGGCATTGGGCGCGGCAGACACGAGCTCGTCGAGCGCAGTAACAGCGGCGACGGCGGCGCGCGAGTGAGCGGCATCGGTTGTCGTGCAATTAGCTACTTGAGTGGGAGTACTCACGGGCGGCATTGGGCGCGGCAGACACGAGCTCGTCGAGCGCAGTAACAGCGGCGACGGCGGCGCGCGAGTGAGCGGCATCGGTTGTCGTGCAATTAGCTACTTGAGTGGGAGTACTCACGGGCGGCATTGGGTGCGGCAGACACGAGCTCGTCGAGCGCAGTAACAGCGGCGACGGCGGCGCGCGAGTGAGCGGCATCGGTTGTCGTGCAATTAGCTACTTTAGTGGGACTACTCACGGGCGGCATTGGGCGCGGCAGACACGAGCTCGTCGAGCGCAGTAACAGCGGCGACGGCGGCGCGCGAGTGAGCGGCATCGGTTGTCGTGCAATTAGCTACTTGAGTGGGAGTACTCACGGGCGGCATTGGGCGCGGCAGACACGAGCTCGTCGAGCGCAGTAACAGCGGCGACGGCGGCGCGCGAGTGAGCGGCATCGGTTGTCGTGCAATTAGCTACTTGAGTGGGAGTACTCACGGGCGGCATTGGGTGCGGCAGACACGAGCTCGTCCAGCGCAGTAACAGCGGCGACGGCGGCGCGCGAGTGAGCGGCATCGGTTGTCGTGCAATTAGCTACTTGAGTGGGAGTACTCACGGGCGGCATTGGGCGCGGCAGACACGAGCTCGTCGAGCGCAGTAACAGCGGCGACGGCGGCGCGCGAGTGAGCGGCATCGGTTGTCGTGCAATTAGCTACTTGAGTGGGAGTACTCACGGGCGGCATTGGGTGCGGCAGACACGAGCTCGTCGAGCGCAGTAACAGCGGCGACGGCCGCGCGCGTGTGAGCGGCGTCGGTGGGCCGGTTGGCGTGCGCGGCGCGAGCGACCACCCGCCCCGCTAAACCCCGCGCCCACCACGACACGCACGAGGCCGGTGAGGACGACGACCAGATGTTGCGCAGTACTGAGCAACACGACGCGAACACCTGAGGGAGGGAGGCCATTTTTTAAGACTACATTTGTGAAATGCGAAAGTATGTTAGGATTCTTGTCCGTGCGTGTATTTGTTGCTCTTTCACATGAAAAAAAACCTACTGAATGGAATTTGTAAAACTTCACAATAATGTTGCTTAGATATCAGAATATCAGGCCGCGGAAAAATACCAATTTTACCTGATTCGTATGATACATATCTGGTTTCCCTCTAAAGGGCAAAATCTTCTTTTTACCGCGGGCTATACTAATATTACGCGGGAAAAGCCGCCTTCGGAAAGTACTACTTCAATTTGAAGTTATTGTGACAAATCTAATGACGAAAATTTATTTTCATTATGTTCTATGAAATGTTAACGCGGTTTCTCAGATATTTGTGATTAAGCTATGAAAGCTTTATCACAGCGTTAATTAGTGTTTTTATTATTTTTAAATTATTAATTATTAGTTGGCACTGATAACACTATTAATTTATCCGTAGGTCAAAGTTATGTGTAGCATAAAGTAAATTAGGTTTATACAGGATGTTCAGGAGAACTAACTTAATATGAGTAGCTCTGTCACGAACCTTAATAATTACTAAAGCAGATCAAAATTTATTGAAAATATTTAGAAAACCTGCACCTGAATAGGCATTTATAAATGTACTGCCCCAAATTGTTTGACTGAGTAACCCAATCGAGTGTTTTAAAATAAAATAAAAAATGTAACTTACAAATTCATCTTAAAACGGAATTCACAAATTAAAGTTTATAAGCTTATTGACACTTTTAAGGTTTCTGTATTTTAAGCTGATAGGATGATAGATTATTATCCATCGTTGTAAAGATCTGCTTATTCTTTCTCTTATTCTTCTGAATTCCTTTTTTTTGGCATCTCTAAGGTCACATAGTCACCTAAGGTCATCGGAAAAATTACCCAATTTCCTACACACCTCATTTCATTTCATTTTTTTAAATCAGGTTATCAGGATAAAAGGTTAATAAGGCACTTTCTCGCGCTATCTGACGCTATTTTAAAATATATAGCAACTAATGATTTTTGTTTTACATTACCGATGTAGGTTTTCTATAATGTCAACGCCATTATTTTTACATATAGATCAACCTATATACATATAATACTTATCTGAACTGCAATAACTAAAAAAATAATAACCTGCCATATTCATATTTATACAAAACACATTCATTCTGAGTTCTTTAGGATGGAAATGTGTTGACATTGAATAAAAATAAATTACAATTTTTTTAGTGGCTATGTCTAAAGTACTATTATAGTAAAGTAGTGAACAATCGGTTAATAATATGCTAGAATTTTTTTTAACTACAAACTTAAATATCGCTGCTGACTGCTATAAAAATAATCTACAATAACACGACATTTATTACTATGAGTGATTATGAAAACGACCAGTGGGAGACAACGGATTTGGAAAATACGACGGACTATAATTCTACAGAGGACACCGATTTTGAGAACCTGTATGAATACGCCGTATGGCTCAAGGGTGACCCTGTATACGACACAATATATAACACGTCAGCCATTCTATCCTTGATAGCGCTTGCAGTTGGCACCATAACATGGAATTATGTAGCAAAATGGCGCAAGTTCAGAAATTTCGTGAGACTCAACGCAATTTTGAGTTTCGTTCTATCAGTGACGTTTTATTTTTGCATTGAAACATTCACCAAAATCAGTTTTAAAGTGTGGTGGTTTTATATGTATGTTGTATATTATTTCGAGCATGCCTTCTTTATTTGGATATTTATTATGTCGGTTACAATGTATATGGATATTGTGGTGGTATTCAAATGGACAACGACTAGAAAGAGACTAAAATCAAGCATTGTCGCTTGGATTCTGCCTTTACTGCTAACTGCTATACAAGTATTTTACAATATCTATGACATGCATTTTTTTAACACATTACACGTCAATCTCTATCTTATAGAATTGTATACACGTTTTACTTTCTTCATAATATTGTTACTTATAAGTGTCACAATGCATATTAGAATCTTGCACTGTTTGTATACACTGAAGACTCGAGCAAGAAGACAAATTTGGATGAAAATTCGTTTGGCAACATTGACATTCATTATAAGCGGTAATATACCCCTGTTTATTACGACGTGCACCGTCATAATAATTGATAACACATATGAATATTACGAAGATTTTATAAAATTATATCATATTATGCCAGCTGTTCAAAACATAGCGTTATGTGTAATATTTTTATTTCAAAAGAGCAATCGAGAGGTCTGGTCGGAGCTTTTTTGGAAAAAAGTTAAAATTAAAGCCATACCTTTTTGATATAGAGAGAGTAGGAATGTCAGATTGTATTTATTTGTAAAATGTTTTTATCTGGATAGTAATTAAATACTATTTAGTTTTGTTTGTTGCTTTACTCCGGTCAGCTAATGACCTATTTAACTAAATTTGAATTTAAGCTTTATGTATATACTACAAAAAATTTAAAAATTCCAGTGAAAAAAAACATGTTCAATGACAGTGTTTGTTGTGAGAACTTTGAAGAGTTTGAAGGAAGTGTGACATTTACCCACCCGCACTTGGCCAGTGTGGTGAATTAAGGCCTAATTTCTCTCGTTAAAAGAGAAGTCCCTGTGTCCCAGCAGTGAGAACGTTGATAGGGTGATGATTAATTGATTACGTCCATTAGTCGTAATCAATTAATCATCATTCAAAATAAAATATTAAATTATTTTTTAATTAGCGCAACTTTAAAAGTTTGTAAAAACATAACCACTTGTTATTAAATATTTGAATTAAATAAAGGCTTTGCTGTAACACTGTTTTCGAATAATTGTACATTGATACGAAATGTCACTCTCACCCCCATAACTATTAAACGGCACAACCGATTTTCATGAAACATGTCTAAGAACACTCGCGCCAAACTCATCTTTCATACAAAAAAAATTAAAATCGCTCCATCCGTTTGGGAGCTATGATGTCCCAGACAGACAGACAGACACACAGACAGACACGTCAAACTTATAGCACCTTCTTTTTTGGTCCGGGGTTAAAAAGACGTAAATTCAATAAGCATTTAAGGGATTCTTACAAAGCCATACGACACACATCCGTGTGTAAGGAACCGTGATAGCTAGTTGTCAAATAGCATACATTTTAGAATTATACAAGATAAATTGAGATTATGGTGGATAAAATAACCTCTTAACTATAACCCCTCTTTTTGGTCTGGGGTTATAAAGGGAATTACCTCGTTGTCATCAGTTTCAAGACAGTGCCGGAAGTGGTTGATACAGGGGTAGTGCAATGCTGGAGATGGGGTGGCCCGGCTCAGCACCGCCGCCATGCCACGGGCGCCGGTCACAGGTTCGATGCGCTGTTCCGGGTCATCTTATAACAAATAAACAAACGTAAATTAAGCCCGTAAATACTTGGTCTGGGTGTTTAATACGTTTTATTTTCTTATTGTTTCGAAAAAAGTAGCTGTGATAAACAGACATTGCGAATCCATAAGCCTTGGAGTGGGTCCTGGTGACCAGTAACACAGGCTTTTAGCCTACCATTGGCACCAGCCTCTCACAAAATAGATATTTTATGTAATATGTTATCTCATAGTAACATAGATATATAAGGCTTTCAACAATGTAATTTTTTTGTGAGAGGAAAATAAATGATTTATTTATAAGCGTTCATTATGGTGGCTCACTCATAGATGGTGAAACAGGCCCTAAGAGTGACACTGGGTATTGTGAAATAAAAGAAGCCAAACGGTCGATTTATAAATTATACCATTAAAAAAAAATCATTACAGGTAATATTTTTTCTTAAACTATGATTGTTTTATAAAAACCTTGTCCTCACCGCTCTTAACTCTCTCTAGCAGGCTGTGCAACGCGCTCTGCAGTAGCGTCGCGTGCGTAGTTCTCGTCTGCTCTAGTAGACGCGCGCCTTTACAGTCCGCAGAGCGCTCCAGCACCACTATGCCGGCCTCGGATAGAGTTGTGCTGCCTCTGCTGAGCCGGAGTATCTCTACGGCTAGGAAGAGGATTGTTGGGAGAATCGAGAGGGCCCCTGGAAGGATATTAATGAATAATTAGCTTAAGCTTGCCAAAAATAAATAAATATTCCGGACTATTCACTCAGGATCATATATAAAGATATGAAATTGTACTATAAGGCCAGAAGTGTGTCTTGTGTAGAACTGTGGCTTCGAACAAGACTGCGTTCAAGTATAAGCTCATTAAAAGTAGAAAAAAAACAGACTTTGTCATAAAAGACGCACCGCAAAAACATTAGTAAATGACGTACTCTTAGATATAGTGTATTGGAGGAATTATAATTTGCACCCGTGCGAAGTCGGGGCGGGTAGTAGAATGATTATGATTTTACAGGCTTTAAAAGATTTCATAAATACCGAGTCCCGTCTTCAGTTACGTTTGCAGTTTTCATCGTTTTCCTCCAATATCTCAGGAACCGATTAAAAACTCTTTCGGTTTCAAATAGAACATTTATAGAGGACGGCTGTAGGCTTTGTTATTTTGTTAATATATGACGTCACACGCATCAGGCTCGCTAATTTTAAAGTTACATTTTCTTGAATTATTTCACACGTATTTTGTTAATTTATTAGCAGTTTAGACAGAGACCTCAAATTTAAAGAAGTGAACATTATTTATTTTACCTTGAGGACTAGTAAGAGTCGGTAGCTCGGACACGGCAGAAAGACTCTTGATATCAATATGGATGCCGAGGCCTTTCGGCAGCCTATGACGCTTACAGTTCCTTCTTGTTTGACTGAGCGTTGGCAGTCGACTGTAAGTACCGAGTTATGTACCTTGAGGGCTAGTCAGAGACGGTAGCTCGGACATGGCAGGAATACTCTTGACGCGTAATGTATCACCATAGATGCCGAGGCATTTTTGGCACGTCTATGACGCTTACAGTTCCTTCTTGTTTGACTGAGCGTTGGCAGTAGACTGTATGTACCGAGTTATGTACCTTGAGGGCTAGTCAGAGTCGGTAGCTCGGACATGGCAGAAATACTCTTGACGAGTAATGTATCACCATAGATGCCGAGGCCTTTTTGGCACGTCTATGACGCTTACATTCCCTTCTTGTTTGAATGAGCGTTGGCAGTCGTCTGTATGTACCGAGTTATGTACCTTGAGGGCTAGTCAGAGTCGGTAGCTCGGACATGGCAGAGAGACTCTTGACGAGTAATGTATCACCATAGATGCCGAGGCCTTTTTGGCACGCCTATGACGCTTACAGTTCCTTCTTGTTTGACTGAGCGGTGGCAGTCGACTGTATGCACTGAGTTATGTACCTTGAGGGCTAGTCAGAGTCGGTAGCTCGGACATGGCAGAGAGACTCTTGACGAGCAGCGTATCACCATGGATGCCGAGACCTTTTGGCACGCCTATGGCGCTTACATTCCCTTCTTGTTTGACTGAGCGGTGGCAGTCGACTGTATGTACTGAGTTATGTACCTTGAGGGCTAGTCAGAGTCGGTAGCTCGGACATGGCAGAGAGACTCTTGACGAGCAGCGTATCACCATGGATGCCGAGACCTTTTGGCACGCCTATGGCGCTTCCATTCCCTTCTTGTTTGACTGAGCGGTGGCAGTCGACTGTATGTACTGAGTTATGTACCTTGAGGGCTAGTCAGAGTCGGTAGCTCGGACATGGCAGAGAGACTCTTGACGAGCAGCGTATCACCATGGATGCCGAGGCCTTTTGGTACGCCTATGATGCCCACGGTCCCTTCTTGTTTCAACGGACTGAGCGGTGGTAGACGCCTGCGATAAAAGATATGATTATGATTGAATGGATTAGCAAATATTTATTTCGGACATCGAAGCACTTTACGAGAGCAAAGACAATAAAACACTTTTAAGCCATTGTATAAAGTTAAGGTTTAAACGGAGAGGAAGTGAACTTGAGTTTCAATTGGGTCGTATTTTCAACTTAAGCTAAAATATATAAGTTTTTTGTATCCGTTGCCTCAGAACTTTTTTTCAGTTTAAACAGATTTTGGGGATTGTTTTGAGCAATATTCCTCGCGTTATTTATATTTCTATATTAAGGATAGTTCATATAATTCATATTAAAAGTTTTTTTGCCAAACGAAAAAATTTACTTGTTATTTAATTGTTCTTGAAATTAAATAACGGTATATGTTGCAACTATTAGTATATTATATAATGGCCTTCAGTGTGCACATAAGTGTATTTATAATGTTTATATTACATACTAGCTAGCAGTTAGCAAGTTTTCCTAAAATCTTAAAACAAAATAATGATTCTTAAACGCACAAGTCTCTTTTTGTGGCAATTTCTGTTATCGTGTAATGCAAATGTTTAAGGTCAAATTATGTATAGTTCCATATACATATTACTATTTCACGAGCATATGCATAAGACATGTATAATGTATACCAAGCAATATTAATAATAATGGACATGAGACTCACCGAACCAGTAGACACACGCAGACTTCCAAACAGGAGAAGACTAGCGACTTCCCTGGAGGTAGGTCACCAGTAGGACCACCTTCTCCGAGAGTATGAACCACCTCCAGAACAGACTGGGGTATGTCTTCTGTGGTTTCATCTGGTGCCAGTTCTGGAGATAAATAACACAATGTAGGTTGAGGTTATAACGCTTGGTGTACAATAAAGATATTATATATCTATCTAACGCTTTTAGCTTCATAGAAATATTTTATGTGTACAAGGCATGCAAATTCAAATGCTGTGCTCACCTTTAATTAGAATATGTATCATAGTGTAATAATGTGTGTATTAATTACTTTAAAGTGTTTGTTATATATTCTGTTGGTGTAGCCTATTACAAAAAAAAAAAAAAAAAAAAAAGGCATTGCAGAATGTAACTATATTCGTACATTTTTGTATGGAGCCTGGCATACCTATTAATCCGTCATCTTGATATTCTTTTGATTGATTTAACGCATGATACCCTCGTATTTATAAAAACGCATATTTCTAGATAATAGTCATTAAAAGACATTTATTGATGGTATAATTATTCGTCACAATTACATTTTGGTTTTTGTTACACTGGTTTTTAGAACTAATAATGTCAAAACAAATAAATCATCAAATTCAATTACTTAATAAATATGTCAAATTGCAAATACTTAGTCAATTAATTTAATACATTATGTATAGTTTATATATAATATATCTGGATCATCTAAAACACACAATAAGCCTAATTATGCCTTATCTTGCGACTATTATAGAGATAAACAAGGGTGAAAAGCTTCTATAGAACTGTTTTAAACAGATTTGGAACTAATTTAGATTTATGAGTAACGTTTTTAAACGAATGTTATAATAACCTAATATAATGAATACGAGGGTGAGTAATGAGTAAAAAAAAAGTAATGAAAACTGTATGTGGTACAGTTTATGAAATTATTATGGCCTAAAAATGGCGGACCAGTAGGTTTGTCAACGTTCTTTAAGAACTTTAGAATAACACATCTTATAAATAAATGATTTGGTTTACTCCAAAAGATCATTGCCCCAAACTGAGCGAGAGTAAAGAACACCATTTTTTGCTGACTCCACGTATTAATAACAATATGGCTAATAGGATAAAGGACTAAAAGAAAAAAATTAGACCGTCATTTACAGATTATAATAAATTAGCCCCTATTCTTTTAATTTTTGTTGCAAATGAAAATCAAGATGATATATAGTACATTGATGTTTCGCGCGACGTAACGATTTCGTGCGATTTTTAGTAAATTTGTACATCATAAGGCCCCACTCCAGAACGTTGCTGATCCATGGCATTTTCTTGATAAATTGAAATAAGTGTCCAGTATTTTTGAACGACGGAACGGAAAGACGGAGCTAACAGAATACCAAATCGTTTATGTAGTTATCAGCCTATTCTATACACTATACCTTTGATCTTAGCGTGCATATTAGCTTGCAGTTGTTCTCTCGCCGCGTCAATGATTAGCTTCAACACATCAGCCACCAAAAGCAAAGCCTCCGTGCTTTCCTGAGTTAATCCAGTCCTGTGTATCATTTGACATAGTTCTATGGCTAATGATCTGAAACAAGTTTTTGAAGTGAAACTTCTTTAGAATCGTTGTGATTTCAAACCGGATGCAACGGAAAAAACGACAGGTAAGCCAATCTTAAACGCTAACAAGGTTAAAAGCAACGTTGCGCGACGCCAGTACTTGGAAGGGTGTCCGCCCGAAATCTTTTTGCACAGTATTTTTTTTTGTTTTGTTTTTTATTCATCTCATTCTTTTGTCTATTTATTGAAGTTTCACTTCGAAATGACAGTGTACTATGCCTCCACTTGACCAACACTGCTACAATAACTCAATAATAATCATACACAACCTTCGTTACTAAGCAATAAAATATTACCTGTCTCTCAACAAGCGAGCCCTGTTCTCGGTCGCGTCGAGCAATGTGACTAGAGATAGCAACACAGCAATCGTATTTTCCACGCTCATATCGCGCTGGGCACACAAAGCCTCCATGCAGATACCTAGAAATAAAACATATTTTTGGAAGTTCTATTTATTTACCCACTCCATCGAGGATTTTAGCTGGAGCTGTACTAAAAATGTTTCTAATATTATTCAATAAAATTTAATATCTTAAGGGAATTACCATGAACATTATGATACTACTATTGACTTTGAAATACATATTATAATATTTCAGCAATGTTCTATGAACAGATTAGCTGTAGTACAATACAATACAAAAAATCTTTATTGCAACACCACAATATTTTTTTTATTTTTTATTATTGATAAGCCTTCAATTGACCACAATCTCACCTGATGTAAAGTGATGATGTGTTCTAAGATGGAGCATGAAGGCCTAGAAGATGGCTTCTCCGGACCATATTACGAAACACGAAAAAATCGCTTCACGCACTGGCCCAGTCCGGAGAGTGGTGACAAGCCAATATATAGGAACATACATATTACATACAGTGACACAATGGGCGGCCTTATTACTAATAGCGATCTCTTCCATTGCCTGGAAGAGATCCTTTGGATGGATCCGAAATTTGTTAATAAAAGTCCTTGTTCTGAGAAAACAGCCACTGCTGGGACAAAGGGACTTCTGTCTTATCGTGCCCTCGCGGCAAGGCCTAATTTGAAAGCACCGTAAATGTGAAATGTACTCACCGAATAGTAAATGGAATCTCTCATCAACCGGTGCGAAAAATTCAAAGTTTCCATTGTCTGTTTTTGATGATCGATTATCAACATTGCTCTCGGTAGTTTCTGAAAGAAATTTAAGTAATCATTTAATTGACAATGGACCGATTACTTATACCGGTACTAATACCGCATATTGATCACCTGTCTGATAAATGCATTGACAGTATTGACACATAATACGATTAAAATAAAAATATCCCTATGATATTCTAGATTTAGTATTTATTTAAGACCGCGACAGTATATCTTTATATATATAATTCTTCTGTGAGTGTGTATGTCACTGAACTTCTCTCAAACGACAGGACCAATTTTGATGAAATTTTTTGTGTGTGTTCAAGGGGATCTGGGAATGGTTTAGATTCACAATTTTGTCCGCTGGACAATGTTTTTTTAATTTATTTTCAATTTATTAGTAGTTGTTGATTTTGGAATGTTTTACATTGGATCCGACAGACGGCGCTACCATGGCAGTGTCAAATTTTAAATAATATTCGAATAATTGCCGGGAAATAAAATTGAATAAAAACCCGTGCGAAGCCGGGGCGGGCCACTAGTATATCTATATTTTAATGGTAGTGAGGCACACAGGCGGTCGGGGGTCACGGTTACCCTACGAGTTACCTTACCGCCCGGCTCAGATGCTTCGTCGGCATACGGAAAGATTACACTCAGCAATCTACTTTCATAATTTCCAAAACATACCTATATTCGTATAAATGTATATTTTTTCAATTATAAATAACAGTCCATCGCTGCGTCTGTCTGTCCCTATGTTCGCGATAAACTCGAAAACTACTGAACTAGAAATGCAGTTTTCAGGAATAAGTCGTGTAAATACAACAGGTAGGTTTTTATGAATAATTTGTTAGGGATGTGTGAGAATTAGTTGAATAAGTATTATTATTACCCAAGTATCTATGTATTATTGTATGTATTAGTGACAGAAGCAGTCACTTTTACTAAAACTAACTGTCACTAAAACAACGATTGCCGGTAGATCTATTACGTAAAACTTTGCATTAGCGTTAGCAACAGCAAAGCGAGAGCGACCGCTACGTGATTGGTTGAAACAGATCAGAAACATGCTAGAAACAATTTGCAACCAAAGTTTTACGTAATAGACGGGCGGGTCAGCTAGTAGTAGATACTTCTAAGCATTCCTGTTGTACGCCGAAAATGAAACAAGTTCGTTACTTCGCATCGTTGTTAGAGGTAAGATTAATATTGGCGTTGAATCATAGCGACGCGACACTTCGTAGAGATGTCTTCTTCGGAGGTTTTGTCTGTTCACGTCCGTAAGTGGTAACCCTCTGAATCCTTATACGTGACCTTCGGGTGGTGCTAAGAACAGTCTCTGGTGGTAGGCTTCGGCCGCGGCTTGTCACCACCCTCCGGGCTGGGCCAGTACGTGAATCGATTTTTTCGTGTTTCGTAATGTGGCCCGGAGAAGCCACCTACCTTCTAGGTCTTCATGTCCCATCTTAGACCACATTGTCACTTTACATCAGGTGAGATTGTGGTCAAATAAAGACTTATCAAGAATAAAAAAAAAAAAAAAAAAAAGATCAGCCTCATTTGTGTTATCCGCTTGGAAATCTTCGACTGTTTCCCCGAGTATTAAACAAATTCGCGCCGTCGTAAACTTACCGTCGTTAGGGGGTAGGTTGATATTGGCGTTGAAACGCAGCGACGCGGCGTATAGCAGAGAAGGCCAAGCGTTCGCGTAGTGCGCTCGGGATGCTTCGGCTGTTTCCGCTGAGTAGAAAGCTCCGCCTCCGTGGGGCAGTTGAGAAGCAAATTCTGTGCCAAAAACGATAATCATAATATAACTCTTTATTACACACCAATATAAAATAATACAAAAAGGACTAAAGCTAAATGCAAAAATGCGTAATGGGCGGCCTTATTGCTTAAAGCAATTTATTCCAGACAACCTGGATGAAGAGGAAAATGCGCAGCAAATAACTGGACGGTGCGGTGTCACAAGAAAAAAGTTTCGAAATTGTTTGGTGACAGATACTCACAGTTATCTTTAAGATGTCTGTACTTACCGCGGCCTCCCTGACGTATTAAATGTTATGTTACAAATTCTACAAAATAATTAATAAATGAGTATTTAAGTACCTATTATTTGTGGAACTATTGTAAAGTAGCAATAACTTACCAGGAGGCAAACTCAATAATGCATGGTCTTTCAGAGCAGCGAGCCAGTTTTCACCTAAACTTTCTAGCTCCGGCTCCACCAATCTTAGTAGACTTTCTCCTTTGAACAAAATGCAAATAATTAATTTTATATCAATGACTCAATTTCGTTAATCATCATCATCATCATCACCCTATTAACGTTCCGACTGCTGGGACACAGGGACTTCTCTCTTGACGAGAGAGATTAGGCCTTAATCCACCACGCTGGCCAAGTGCGGGTTGGTGAATGTCACATGTCCTTCAAACTCTTTTAAAGTTCCAGAACATGCCGGTTTCCTCATGATGTTTTGCCTTCACCGTTAAAGCACGTGTTAAAGCGCACATAAATTTTTCAAGAAGAAAAATCCAGAGGTGTATGGCGGGGTTTGAAACCACCACCTTCGGAATGGAAGTCGAATGTCCTCCCACTTAGCCAACACGGCTATAATTTAATTTCGTTAATGCTATTA
Source organism: Gymnoscelis rufifasciata (assembly GCA_929108375.1). Classification (NCBI taxonomy): domain Eukaryota; kingdom Metazoa; phylum Arthropoda; class Insecta; order Lepidoptera; family Geometridae; genus Gymnoscelis; species Gymnoscelis rufifasciata. The sequence continues at coordinate 8,455,223 of OV815321.1, read as the reverse complement.
TTTATTCAAACAAGATTGATATCGATACAAACCTTTACTCTCGAACTCTCCAAAATCATCCTCTTCAATGTCCGCACTGGCATTATCAACCTGATTGTTGTTCGACAACATCTGATTCCGCCATTTTGCGATTTCAGCGCGGTTGTTGAACGGCTTCGTGTCGAGGTGCTTCACGTAACTGCCTGGCGCGCTGTTGTTTGATACCATCGCTACTATGTACACCTGAAATTATTATTATTATTTTTTTTATTATAAAATAAATAAATATTTCCGGACTACTCACACACCTAACCCCAAACTAAGCAGAGCTTGTACTATGGGTGTTAGGTGACTGATATACTACATAGATACATTTTTTTTTGTAAATACATACATATGATAGATAGAAAACACCCAGACTCGTAACAGGAAATTGTAGATCGTACAAAATCTTGTCCCCCGGCGGGAATCGAACCCGCAACCTCCTGCGCCTCAGGCGGACTTTCCACCGAGCCACAGAGGTCGCCAAATTACCATAATAAATAGAGTTATAATATATTATACTAGCTGGCCCGTTAAGGCTTTGTATTTTGGCTGTATGTATAATGTATTATTACTTAAATAAATAAATATATCCGGACAATCTACACAACAACATATAGCCCCGTGATAAGCTCTAAGCTTGTGTTACGGGTACTAGATATATCTGATATACTTAATATAATATAGATACATACATATACAGGGTGTAATCGTTAAGTGTGCACAGGCGATTATTCCGTAACTATTGCAGATATCAAAAAACTTTAAACTGATATCGAAAGTACTTTACCTAATGAGTAAAATGACATTAATAACTTTTTAAAAATAAAACGAGAAATATCCAAAAAAATTACATTAATCACTGCCATACATTTTATTTCTTAGTAAGTACAAAATTTTGTGTTCAAAGCATATGTTCGAAGTGACGTCCTCCTTGTGCAATACAATGACGAGCTCTATTTACAGTTTCTAAATGAACTTTCCTTAACATTTGCGGAGTAATTAAAGCAATTGCACGACGTACACGATTCTGTAACTCTTCTAGGCTGTGTACTCTATCAGCGTACACGTGGTCTTTGACAAATCCTCATAAGAAGAAATCACAAGGCGTGAGATCCGGGGATCTGGCAGGCCAAGGGGTTGCACTATTATTGGCTATTAAGCCATTATAATTGTTTCGTAAGAAATTCATTACAACATTTGTATTATGTGCAGGTGCTCCATCTTGTTGAAAAATTATCGACCTTCTTTCATCGTCTGGAATTGGTTCTAAGAGACTTGGCATATCGTTTTGTACAAAGGAGAAATATCTCTGTCCATTTAAGGTTCCACTGTAAAAATATGGCCCAATGATCCGATCTCCAAGAATACCACACCACAAATTAATTGAGAATCGCACCTGAGCTCTAACTTCAGTAGTTAAGCGAGGATTGTCAATTGACCAATAATGCGAGTTTTTTCTATTGTAAATGCCGCAGTTTGAAACATTACTTTCATCGGTCCATAAAATTGACCTTACATTGACATAATTATTGACTAGCCAATTGCAATAGACCAGCCGACGAGCAGGATCATCATTGTGCAGCGTTTGAGTAGATTTTATCTTAAATGCTTTGAAGTTGTGTTTTTTTAATAACTTGTGTACATAATTGTGGGACACTGGAAATGATCGGGCCACTGAACGCGTTGATTCTTGTGGATTATCTACTACGTAGTTAATAATATTGTTATCTAAGTCATTATCGAATTCCGGAGCTCTTGTTCTCGAACCTTTTTTTCTGTTAAAAGATCCATAATTTATCAAATTGTTATCCAACTTACGTAAATACGTACCAGAAGGAACTTCTCTATCTGGGTACTCTCTTCTGTAGGCGATAATGGCCGCCCTATTGTTACAATCATGTTTGTAGTACATTTTTAACATGTCCCTCTTTTCTGTATTGGAATATGCCATTTTTCAATCAATAAATGCAACAATCACGATTATTAACGCAAATTGAAAAATACAATAAATTGGCGGGATCGAGAACCCGCGATAAAGAATTTGAATTTAGAACGAACACCAAAGAGTATCTTTCTTTTTGTTTTTATTTAGTATGTTGCTTTTCAGCTAGTTCAAATCAATACAATATTGAAACACGGTTTATTATAAATTTGAAGTGGTAAGATAATTAATCTACACGTGTATCTACTTGAAATTCATTAATACCTTCATATCGTACATAATTATAAAATGACAAGGGTAAAATGAGTAGGTACTATTCCACTTAAAATAAGGAAACTAAAACCTTTCTACTATCTCATGATTTTTGGATATTTCTCGTTTTATTTAAAAAAAGTTATTAATGTCATTTTACTCATTAGGTAAAGTACTTTCGATATCAGTTTAAAGTTTTTTTATATCTGCAATAGTTACGGAATAATCGCCTGTGCACACTTAACGATTACACCCTGTATAGATATTTTTTTATTATATATATTAAACACCCAGACCAAGGAGAAAAGTATTGTGTTAGGCTGAAAGTTTCCTGAAATAAATAGAACTTTCCTCTTGAATTGGTTAATGAGTAAGGTTTCCGCAACCATGCAAATCCGGAATTAGCCAGCTAGTTGTTAAATAAATAAATATTTCCTATATACATACTCCGGACACCATGGTAAGCTTGTGTTTGGGGTATCTGATATTCTTAATATACAACATTCATAAAATAAATTGGTAAGCTTTAGAGCTTACCAATTTATTTTATGGTTGTGTTACGGGTACTAGACATCTCATATACTTAATATATGTAATAGACATACATATATAGATATATTTTACTAAACATATTAAACACCCAGACCAAAGATAAAATTATTGCAGAACATTCAAACACTTGACTATAAATATATAAAAAGGGTTTAATTATATTACTTTTTGATTTATTTTATGTTATTACCTCGGCCCAAGCCTTCAAGATGGACAGTTTCTCCAGGGTCGCCATACTTTCGTTGTAGATAAGCGTTGTATTGCCTTTTGTGTTAAGCTTGTCTAAGCTCGAAACCAACAGTTGATGTACTCTGTAGAAACAAACAAAACAATTTATTTAAATTCTTCTCATTTTAAGGTACACCAAATACTTATTTATAAAAAGTTATCAGTATCATAAACGAGTGGTCAGAAAATCATTAAATTAAAAAGTGATCCTTGTTAAAAGAATATTATTATGATAAGAAATGTTACCCTCTCTCTCTCTTTTTAATACCGTTTATGTTCTCGGAAGAATCAGCCTTCAAATGACAAAAAAACCTGGTAAAACAAAACGACAAAGTAGTTTTTTTACCAAATTAGCAAAATTAATATTTGTGTGTGTTTTTAATGTAATATGATGTCACGACAGATAATGTTAGATCAAGTATTCATAAAATTAAATAAGACGAGTTGCCAACAACTGTTTAAATGAGCTACGATATAGTCGATTTGCGTCCAAGAAGAGCAACTTGCCTATTACCAGTGCCCTCTGTGTGCATTCGACCGATTTCGACCACGGCGACAGCTCATATTCCTTGTTAATACAGTAAATTAATTGATTGCACCAGAAACTTACACAATAACATTGGCAAGTCAGTTATTTACATAGAATTTCATAATTATGATTTTTTATGCTAGATAAGTCTTCATTTTACCACAATCTTACCTTATGTTAAGTGACGATGTGGTCTTAGATGGGGCATGAAGACCTCGGACCACATTACGATACACGAAAAATCGCCAGCTGCCAAGGTGGTGACAAGCCACGGCCGAAAACTACCACCTGAGACTGTTCTTAACACCACCCGGAGATCACGTGTGAGGATTCAGAGGGTTAACACTTAGGGACGTGAACAGAAAAAAAAACCTCCAAATTTAACAAAATCATTGTTATAATGATTGCTAAATGCACCCGTGTGTGGCTTATATAGCCTATTTTCTTAGAAAATACCCTCGAACAATAGGGACATGTGAGTACATTGTTTACATAACTGCCGTATAGAGATACCGTGATACTATAACGATTACTTACCGCCTCAAGTCATTAATGTCCCTAGCGACGCCACAGCCGATCCATGCAGAGCATACGTCACAAGCTGCAGCGGTCACGTGGGACGCTGTGTCTCCAGAAAACGCTGGTCTGACCGCAGCGCCGACCTTCGGGAAGATATCAATATAAGTTTACTATGACTTTGTTCATATATGATATTCCAACAAACAATTTCAGAAATAGTCACAAATATTTCAATAAGAAATTTATGTTAGATTGTGGTAAATGTCGAGTTAATAACATTTCAATGAAACAAAACAGGAAATTTTGTCTACAAACCGTTACAATTGCTACGACAACAATTCATTTTTGGTCATTGAATGACAGTTGACCTTGGATATTGACAATAACATGAAAAATAGCTAGTCCAATTACCCTACCTCAATGACGTCACACAGCTAACAATGCATTGTGCACTGTTATCCCAACTGTTATATGAATCGAGTAACAAGATTCCACTCGAATAAACTTATAAAAAAATAAAAAATAGTTAAAATAAACTAAAAAAACACGCTTTTTATAGAAACCCTACCTATTACCTATTAATAATTTATATTTATTAAAATTTATTTTATATTTTTTAGTTCGGTTTCTATAAAAAGCGTTTTAAAATAGTGCATTGGTCCTCGATAAATCTACAAAGTTTGAACTAAATCTGGCCGTTTAAAGTGGGTCAAAATCGCGCCCAAAGAAGTCGGTTACAAGCATACAAGTGCAGCTAATATAAAGCTAATAAAAATAACAAGTTAATATATATTTTTTTTTTAATAAGTGATATACCTCACTTTGAAAGTTAAACAATTTTTAAAATATCTGTGCGCGAAGGTTACGGATGTGTCTTAATTTTTTCTGCATAAAATTATTTAAAAAAAAGTAAATAAAAACTTATAAAAGGCAATTTTTGACACTGCATACATCTAAAGACTGTGACTGACCTGTGCTTGATACTGCTCAAGCAGTAGATGCCCGGGGAAGTCAGGTTCGGGCGCTCTAGCATACTGCTGTATAATCATTTGCAAGGTCTTCAGACCGCACAATCTCAGTGCGTCTGATTCTCCCGTCGCGCTCACGAACGCCATTCGCACTAGGTCTGATAGGTGGAAGGATAAGTAGTCCCCTGAAAGTAACAATTACATCTTATGAGTAACGCAAGGCAGAAGGTGTAATCCACTGATTAAGCGTTATTAGCTATCAAATAGACTTTTAGCTGTGAAAGCCATTTTACTTCTTAAACTTCTGCTCCGATGTGTTAATTTTTTTTTCATCACAGTGATGGCCATAGGCCTTCCTCGATTACCTCAAGATATCTCTACCTGTAACCACCGTTTTCCAATATATATAATCCAAGAGAATACCCAAGAAAATACCTAATTCTCACAAGGAAATAAGTGGCAAAAAAAAACAAGAAATTTATTTTCATGAAATCCTTTCTGGCTAAGTCAATAATTAAAAATTTATTTAAAGTAAGTACAAAATAAACTCAAAATTAGCTTAAATGTAGTCAATTAAATCTTAATTTAAAATTTAAGAAAAACCCCCGATTCCAATGCCTAAATTCCTGTAAAAGTAAAACACCAAACTATTTTGTTATGTGCACTTTCATTTGATACCCCACTCCAGTATATTTGCAGATTTTCGGTTTTCCTTTCCCACTCTCACCCCCATTACTTTTAAACGGCACAACCGATTTTCATGAAACATGTCTAAGAACACTCGCGCCAAAAACACAAAAAATAAACTAAAGTGAAATCGCTCCATCCGTTCGGGAGCTATGATGTCCCAGACAGACAGTCACTGTGCGTCTGTCTGACACAATGGTTAATAATCTGATAAATGGAAATAAAATTGTCTTGGCAATACGCTAACATAGCGTGTTATAAGCCTACCCGTTTTAGGATCCTGCAGCTTCTTATTGGTGGCCTTCACGAGGTCGAAATGCGCCGCGTCCCCGGTCGCCTCGCAAGCGCCCATTATCTTCTGAATGCACTCCATTGCAAACACCTGAGAAAATTATACTTGTATACATAATAATATTGCTCTCTTTCATAAATCAGTAATATCAAGACAGTATAGACAACAAGACCGCTATTGTCGAATAACAATTGGCGGTTTTATCGCTCAAGAGCGATCTCTTCCAGACAACCTTGAATAGATAGGATCATAATCATTAAGACATGAAAGGGGATCTGTCATACATTTCTGAATTGTAAGGGTTTTGAATCACAAATAGTAGAAGTTTTAACATAAAATGGTTAATGTCAGGTTTGCCAAATGGATTGAAGATAATATTTTGGCTTTGCACCCATTTAACTAAGTTGTATCCTTGTTAATAAGATAACTATTTAAACGTTAATAAGGGGATTATTAGCAATTATTCCGCCAAGTCAATCCCAATCCCAAAAAAACACCAATAGCTCATAGCTTTAAGGCCGCCATTTGTACCCTGTTTTTTATTTAATTAAGGATTCTCATTTTGTTGAGTTTATTTTTATTTGTGTGATGAACATTAAGGTGACTTACTTAATCTTTATATCTATAAATAGATAATTTAACGAGTTGCTAATCCACACAACAACAACTAGGCCCGTGGTAAGCTCTTACCTTGTGTTACGGGTACTAGACATTTGATATACTTAATATAATAGACATACGTACATAGACATTTTGACGTGACAACGTCTTATAAATTGGTTTGCCGGGTGACACTTCAAGAAACTGCGTTACGCTCCGCTCACGTTATGCGCTCACAATGAGAGCGAGTGAGAGGCACGCGTCCCTTCCACTCGGGCATGGTTAGCCCGCCTAAGAGCGAGAGAGACAGCCATAAAAAATGTCATCCTTCTTCCTACTATACGAATGAATATTCACATTAATATTATTTTACCACTCAAAGTCGTTGTCACGTAAAACTTTCGCCCGTATACCGACTTTACAGGCAACCAATTTTTTATTTTATTATACATATTAAACACCCAGACCAAGGAGAAAGTGCTTGCAGAACATACAAACACTTGTACCCTCGGCGGGAATCGAACCCGCTACCTCTTGCGCTGCCAGCGGACCCTTGCCCACCGCGCCACTGAGGCAGTCAAAATAAAATAATAATGAATAACATAGACCAGTTGCTTTCTGTGGTCAACATGTAGGAAGAAAGGCCACCTAGACAACTGTTTAACTCGGCGGTTGAATTGTTACCTAACTTCCTTTTCCTAACTTGTCTTGTGGACCGTGTTTAATAGTAAGACAGTGAGCGATCACGCGTATAAGCGTTCCGATTAGAGTAACTAATATACAAAACTAGAATAAATAGTTCTGAACGCGAAACGCTTCAACGCCTGGCCGCTCTCTGTCTGACGAGACCTTAAAATCCATTGTTCATTATTATTAAGAATACTTTATTGCACAAGAAAATGAAGAGTTGTACAAAAGGTGGGCTCAATGCCAAGGCATTTTCTACCTGCCAACCTGTTGTTGCAACCTGCTCATCTCGTTTTCATGTCCACCTCACGGTTGTTGCTTTCTTCCGTTACAGAGATATACTAAATACGTACTCTAGTCGGCCATCTTGACTGCACAGCGGGATGTGTGGACTGCTCCGATTCCGCGTGAAACTCCGCCTGGTCATCATCTCCCTCCGCGTCGAAATCCGTCTCAGGGTTGTTGCTGTCCTCTGTGAAAGAACAGTATATGTTTAGTATTATTATATTTTTTTTTTATTATTGATTAGCCTTCATTTGACCACAATCTCACCCGATGTTAAGTGACGATGTGGTCTAAGATGGAGCCATGAAGGCCTAGAAGATGGCTTCTCCGGACCACATTACGAAACACGAAAAAATCGCTTCACGCACTGGCCCAGCCCGGAGGGTGGTGACAAGCCGCGGCCGAAGCCTACCACCAGAGACTGTACCTACTCGTAGTGCCCCGCGTTATAATAGATTTTTCCGCGGTAAAAAGTAGCCTAGTCCGTTCTCAGGCTCTAGAGAATCTGTGTACCAATTGTCATATAAATCGGTTAAGTAGTTTTTGCAAGAAAGAGGAATTGACAGTTTTTTTTTAATTTTTTATTTTTTTTTTACTTACACAGCATCACTTAACTCCAAACTAAGCAGAGCTTGTACTATGGGTGTTAGGTGACTGATATACTACATAAACACATTTTTTTTTTGTTAATACATACATATGATACATAGAAAACACCCAGACCCGAAACCAGAAATTGTAAATCGTACAAAATCTGGTCCCCCGGCGGGAATCTAACCCGCAACCTCCTGCGCCTCAGGCGGACATTCGCCCACCGAGTCACAGAGGTCGTCAAAGTTACTTTCGCGTTCATAATATTAGTATGGAAGAATAGATATGGATGGATTTTGTGGCACTTTCAAACATTTTCCCTCTCGCTCTCTCAAGGAAAGCAATGAAGCTACATGTCTGTGGCTCTCGCGTGTGACTGGCACATACAAACACTTCTTTAAATATAAGCAACACGCTTCCCGGCGAATGAATGGACAAAATCAGGAATATGTAAGAGAGGCAATTTGAAAGTAGCACCAATATAAAACCACCAGTAAATAGAAATTACGGGTTAAAAAAAAATACTGGGTCGGTAATTAGCACAGTATGACAGAGAAAGTATGAAAGACGAGCAGCGCGTTTTTTTATTTACTCACTGAAACTATACGTACAGTATTCAAAATTTATAATAACACTGAGTAAACCACGGTTTTTAAATAATTATTAATCTAACTTAATTTCTAGTGTCAGTGTAATTAAGTAGGCACCTAACCCACTAGAATAGTTATAGAAATAGGTATAAATACACTGTGGGCAAAGATACTTGTTACTTAGAGCATGTGTGTGGATCTCGCTCGATGGCCCAATCTCACGGTATAACTTACCCAATCTCACTGTTAGAACTCGCTTCGCCAAAGCCAGCCAGTCTCTCAAGGCGGCGGCGGAGGCGGCAGCTAGCAAGCAGCACGTGAGAGTGTCCCGCGCGTGGGACACCGCACTGGGATCTCGCTCTATGTCCAGGAACGCGAATAACGCGCCCGGCAGTCCAGTCTCCGTTATTACTACTCCTGTAAAAGAAGATACGTCTATCTCCGTGATGTAAAGCCTCAGCGCTTTGTCACGAAGTTGACAGTCGTCGGCCGCATTTGACATTCGCTGTGTTGCAGTTCTGAGCAGTGTACATGTACAGTGCTAGTTATAAAATAAGTATAATAATAAAAAAAGGTGTGTGTGCGATTCACACACGAAACTTCAGTAAATCGACAAAAGAATGATATGAATTAAAAAAAAAACAAAACTGTGCAAAAAGATTTTGTTCGGGCGGTCACCCATCCAAGTACTGGCGTCGCGCAACGTTGCTTAACCTTGTTAGCGTTTAAGATTGGCTTACCTGTCGTTTTTTCTGTTGCATCCGATTTGAAATCACAACGATTCTAAAGCAATTTCACTTTAAAAAGTCTAAGAATTATTACTTATTATCACTTTGTAATAGTTTCAAACACTTAATACTCAAACTATCAACTTTGTTTAGCGCCTCCTCTATAAACTGTGTCCTGCTTTCAAAGATTAACGCGTTTTATCAAAATATCTACTGTAAGATAATGGCGGCCTGCATCTCTTTGAGGAATTTACCAACACAATGACAAATATTATCACAATAATATATTTTCATTCATTAAGATTTTTTAAAAAGAACATATTATTAAAATAACTTTATGAATAAACTTTATTAAAATATTTTTTTTATACGGGTCGATTTAGACGTGGATGAATCACAAAGGTTTATTATAAAAAACTCTTTATTACACACCAGGATATCACAATACAAAAAGGGACTTAAAGCTAAATACAAATATGCGTAATAGGCGACCTTATTGCTCAGAGCAATTTCTTCCAGACAACCTTTGGATGGAGAGGATAATGTACGGCAAATAATTTATTCTAAGACATAAACATACCATAGTAAGGTTTGGGCGGCACATGCTCCTTGGCCAGCATGGCGTGGCGGCAAACCTCCGCCGCTTCCTTCTGCGACAGTTGCCGCAAGCAGCACAATGCCGCGCGCCGCACCGACAACTCCGGACTCGATAGATCGCGCTGTAAAACATTTTATGGGTTAATTAACCACACAAGCAATGCGTATGCATTCCACGAATATATCGATGTCATAGATACTTTACGGATGTAACTGTAGTTCTGATATAGTTACGGACACCATCTTAATAAAAGAAGAAGAGTAGTAGTTCTCATTTTTTTAGAGTTTACTCCTTAAGAAACGATTTGATTTGAGGCCCGGTACGGAAATTTTATGAGGAGTAAAATCAAAAAGTGTAACACGAAAGTTGAGGCGTTACGTGGAAAGAGACAAACATATATATCTGTAGGATTGAACGTGTAAAAGAATGAGATGGAATACATTACACAGCGTATCTCATTCTCGGGGTCTCCAACTACGAAGTATCGCGGCAAAGAGGTATTGCTGTATTTTATTTATATTATTTTGTAACATACTTTATGTAATACGCTTTATTGAAGTAATATAAATAATCCGAATAATTACAGATATATGTTTGTTTCTCTTATAATTTTAGCAGATGCGTTCATATACCCTTTTTTTCTATTCGATATATATCATAATTATAGTTCGTAAGTAGTAAACTCCAATCGTGCGTCGTAGCTGACACACACACACTTTTTTTTGTTATTATAATTAACAGTTGTGGTGTTGCCAATCTCCGTTAGGTTGGTATAAAATAGATAAAACTAGCCACGGACGCCATTGAAATTAAAGAAGAAGAAGAGTAGTGGTTCTGACATATTTTTTTCTTTGTTAATTCAAAGTTGTGGTGTTGCCAATCTTACGAACCCTGGCAGAATACCAGCGCTCATAAGGTTCTATGGCAGATGCATTATGCTGAGCCAGGGACTGTTTATTACACATGTTTTTTTCCACGTAGGTTAAGGTATATTTAATTTAGTTAGATATTAATAAGATATAAATTAATAGATATTTCCTCCAAGCCATCTTTGGATGGAAAAGTTCGGATAATTAATGGAATGGAATTAGGATAATTAATGACGGTGCAGACATGTTAATATAATATAATATATTAACATGTCTGCACCGTCATTAATTATCCTAATAGATCCTATCCATCCAAAGATGGCTTGGAGGAAATCTTTCGCGATCGCTTTTAGCGATAAGGCCGCCGATTATACCACTAGTAACGTTTTTTTTTTGTAATTTAGTTCGTTAGAAATGGTGTGCAATGAAGATATTAAATATCTATCATTAAAAAAAACGGTCAAACTCGATTTGCAGCATTATTGTCTCTTTTTTTCCTTAGTTTATATAAGTATGAATATGTGTCTTAAGGTTTACTGTATTTTTAATTGTTTAAATAGTATAAGAACAACTAGCTCAAGGTGATCATGGAAGAACAGCGCTGTGGTTTGACTCGCTCAATCATAGCATAACGCTAATGATCACCTTTTTGTCACATTCATTATTGATTTTTGTTTACTTTATAATATATTTGGTTTTGACTATGTGACAAATAAACATTTCTTTCTTTCCTTCATTAAATGGTGAAATTGGGCCTAAGAGCGCTGTAATGGATCAGCGAACTTTTAGTGATACTTACACATAGCTGTGGGACTAGGGTGTGGTTGTTGATGTGCGTGGGCGCGAACATCTGGATCTGTTGGAGGCAGCCGAGCGCCTCAGAACGTGCGCCCGCGCCACCGCATTCCAGTAGGGCTGCGCAAGCGCATACGAACCGCCCTACCGACGTTACTGTAAACATATAAATATAATAAGCTGCATTTTATTCAGGAAGGTGATAAATACAGCTTATAACTTGTTAAATTATCATGGTTTTTAACAATATTATTGTAGTATATTGTATCCGAACACAAATAATGGTAGTAAACGTTTCCGAACGTAACACGCTATATAAGCAATGTCAAATCGTGGTTTATTCAGGAAGGAGATAAATACAGCCTAAAACTTTTTAAATTATCATGGTTTTTAACAATATTATTGTAGTATATTGTATCCGAACACAAATAATGGTAGTTAACGTTTCCGAACGTAACAAGCTATATAGGCAATGTCAAATCGTGGCTCGCCCTCTTTTCGGCCACTCGCTAGCACGAAGCTACTAATAATAATAACAACCATTGTAACGTGTTTCCACATAAGAACTAAGAAGAATAAATGCGTGTATTCTATATCATCTTTTATTGAACCGAAAAAATTAACAGAAAATTACAGTACATTCATATTAACCAGCGATCTCCTACACTAGGCGAAGCCTGTATCGTGGAGATCAATATTGAAATTACCAGATCAGATTTTGCGGACTAACCAAACTTAACTTAAAACATTTCATTTTATTCAATAACATTACATGGCGCAGCCGGTAGGATACTAATAATAATAACAACCATTGTAACGTGTTTCCACATAAGAACTAAGAAGAATAAATGCATGTATCCCATATGATCTTTTATTCAATAACATTACAATTATGATTTTTAATCATGGTATTTTACCCGTTTTAAGTCAAAATACAGCTTAGTTCTTAACTTTGTAGCTAATACTTTGAATGTCACTTATCATAAAATCCTCATAATAAAAGATTCGGTAACGGTATTCCTTTTATGTAAAGCCGTCCTAAAGATTATTTCATCTCAAAATAAGAGGTGATTTTCTACTTTCCACCTCGCCTGTAAACCACTAACTTTCCACCCACGACTTTGGCCGCAGGAAAAAGCAGTTTTTATCCTTTATTGGGGCTACACTACAGCTAAGTCCATGCTAAAATTCGGGCTTTGCTTGCAATAATTGATTGGCTCGCGAAAGTCAACAAACATCCTGACTCACTTACTTACATCCTCAAACTTTCACGCTTATAATTTAATATAGCAATAGGATTATGCAATAGGCCTATAAGCAATAAGCTTAACAGCGGTCGCCGGTAAAATAAACACTAGGAACTATAAAAGCCTAGCAATAACGCTTAATAACGCTATTGGAGCTAGAATAACCGCGGCAGCTGGCACCAGACTTGCCCTCCAATTGTTCTTCGTTTAAATATTTAAAGTGAACTCATTCCGATTTCTTTGAAGTGGCAGTGGGCAGGCCACATGGCACGTAGAACAGATGGCCGTTGGGGCCGAAAAGTTCTCGAATGGAGGCCACGGATCGTCAAGCGCAGCGTCGGACGACCACCAACAAGATGGACAGATGACTTGGTCAAACTTGCTGGCTCACGGTGGAGGCAAGTGGCGACCGATCGGAATGATTGGTCGCCTTTGAGGGAGGCTTATGTCCAGCAGTGGGCGTCTAATGGCTGAAATGATGATGATGATCACTCATTCCGATTACAAGACCTCTTAAGAGTCCCGTCAATGAGATAGACGTAAGCAAGAAACTCTTAAACACTTACCTTGTAGCTCTGGTCCCAGCACACATAAGCAAGAAACTCTTAAACATTTAACCTTGTAGCTCTGGTCCCAGCACACATAAGCAAGAAACTCTTAAACATTTGCCTTATAGCTCTGGTCCCGGCACACATAAGCAAGAAACTCTTAAACATTTGCCTTATAGCTCTGGTCCCAGCACACATAAGCAAGAAACTCTTAAACATTTAACCTTGTAGCTCTGGTCCCAGCACACATAAGCAAGAAACTCTTAAACATTTGCCTTATAGCTCTGGTCCCAGCACACATAAGCAAGAAACTCTTAAACATTTGCCTTATAGCTCTGGTCCCAGCACACATAAGCAAGAAACTCTTAAACATTAACCTTGTAGCTCCGGTCCGAGCACAGTGATCAGAGCAGCGAGCAGTCTCCCGATACTCCGGTGGAGTTCCTCCGGGAAGGGCGGCGAGGAGAACACCAGCTTCAGCGCTAACGTCAAAGTGGACTCCACGTGCGAGCGGAACATGGGCCCTGACGCGTCCGCCAGCACTGATAGAGCGTGCAGTGACCACACCTGATATTAATTAATTATACAGATTAAAACAATACAATACAATTTATACATTTTATGCAGAAAAAGAATAAGACACATCCGTAACTTTCGCATGCACAGGACGAAAGTTTCGGATGTGTCTTAATCTTTTTCTGCATAAAATTTATAAATAGTTTCACCTACAAAGTGAAGTTTATCACTTATTTAAAATATTTAAAAAATACAATACAATACAAAATTCTTTATTGCAACACCACAATATAGGAACTTACATAGGAGATACATGCTTCATACAGTGACACAATGGGCAACCTTAGCGGGTCTGGGTATTTTCTATGTAGAATAAGTATGTATTTACAAAAAAAAAATATCTATGTAGTATATCAGTCACTTAACACCCATAGTAAAAGCTCTGCTTAGTTTGGGGTTATGTTGTGCTGTGTGAGTAGTCGGGAAATATTTATTTATTTATCACTAATAGCGATCTCTTCCAGGCAACAGATCAGAATTTTTTTAATAATAGAAAGCAGTGGCGTTTAGACAGATGTATAATAAAATAAAAATAAAATGAGTAGGTATATGTAGTACTGAAAACAAACACAGTAGGAGTGTGTAGTAATGAACACAAATTAAACATACTATTGATAAATATTAAGTGAAGTTGAAAGAAAATGACTATAAACCTTATTTTTGAAAATTGTTACAGATTGAGCTTTTTACAATTAAAGGGAAATATATCTCTTAACAAATCATAAGTTTAGGATTCGTGTCGCGTTGCCGCGCTATAACATAATAATCATTTATTGCATTCTATATGGTACATGCAAGATATTAAAATTTAAATAAGGTTCACATACTTCACCAAAAAACATTGTCATGCAAAAATGTTGTACTATAAAATCAAATATAATTATTCAATATATTAAATTAGTAATGATCCTGTATTACACATAATGGCACAAATTCTTCGCATTACGGTACGTTCACACGGAGACACGATTCGCCGAATCTTATTTTCATCGGATCTGGAAAAACCGAATGTTGTATTCACACAGCACATCTTGCTTGGCCGTATCCGACGGCCTCGTATCGGGATCTCGTGTGAACTCACCATCCGGCTTTTATTAGCAAGAGCGCGCACAGTTCCTCACGTTGATTTGGAAGCGATGGACGTGAACAGTCTTGCTATACTATACTGGTATTATCGCCGTCAGCGTCGTAGAAAAAGATTGTGGTTAAACCCAATAGTACAAAGAAGATCAATTGTTGGTGCCTTTACAACTCTAATGCAGCAGTTAAGAAATGATCCACAAAATTTTTTAACTACTTTAGAATGACTGTACCTACATTTGATAATCTTTTGAAAAAAGTGGAAAAAGATTTGAAAAAGCGTGATACAAATATCTTTCCCAGCTTGTGCGACGCATTCGGTTTCAAGATCCGACAAAAAACCGAATCTACCCCTGCGTGTATCGTATGAACGCATGTATTGAATGCCCTATACCACTGCATCGGATCTGCATTTAGTATCGCCGGATCGGTTTGTAGTCGCAAAATCGGATGTCAACTTCAGCAAGATTCGGTTTTTATGTCGTGTCTTGAAACCGAATGCAAGTGTGAACTCCATCATTGAAATACTTATGCCACTAAACCGAATCCTGCAAAAAACCGATTCGTTAGAGAAACACTCGACGCCGTGTGAACGTACCGTTACGATGTACCCGGCCACAAACACGATTATTCCCCGTAGGCCGCTAATGTAGCCACAATATTACACTTATTTATCAACATTGAGAAATAAAGATAATGGATGAAATTTCAATTCTTTGTCTTTTGTTTTTAGGAAGACTTTAAGGGGAAAAGAAAATGTTGCAAGTAAAATTGACCAAAAATGATTACGATTGACACTTCACTAATCGATTTTTCTACTTTATCTCTGTTTGCTAGATTGTTTTATATTACCTGTAACTCGTGTCCGCCTGTGTCTTGCGCTAAGGCCCTCAACACTGGTAGAGCAGCCGCGCTGAATCCCGCCCCTCTAGCCCTTTGCACGGCGCCGACACAGGCCGCCGCTGCAGCTTTTGTGGGCCTAAACAAAAATATCGTGTTAAATAAATTTAGCAAATAGTAACAACTGGTATACACGAATTACTGGAACATTGTAGATAGATTTGCAGGTAATACTGGCATGCATGTTGTGGCATGCTAATGGTTAGTCTGTAGCTGTTCATTCAGTTCAAGTTTGGTAGCCTCCCGTGTCTCTTGTCCGGCTCCCTTAACGAGCATCAAATGCAAGTAAATAACGTTGTGCTAGCACAACAATCGATTTTCAATTCGATTATCGAGTATCGAAATATTCGATTCACTGATTCGATCGAGTATCTAAATACTTGTATGCCACTTACAGGCGAGCCAGTAAGATGACATTATGTAAGCAGACAGCTGCCAGACATTTTTCGAAGACTCGATTCCCGACATACTTTTTTTAAATAATTTATGAATGCTGTTTTGTGTTTTTTTTTTAATAATGGTATGTTGCCTTTTAGTAAAATGAGCTAGCTACACGATTTAAAGTAGTTTCCCTCCACAATCCATTGATTTATTCCAACCTGTGGAATATATAGATAGAACAGATACCTGTTTACAGCAGTCCGTGCTAACGCTATAGCCTTCTCGCTGAGCGCTTGGCTCTCAGCCTCAGTGATACAGCCGCAGAGTCGCCCGGCGCAAGAGGCGGATAGCGCTCTTACTGTTCCACTGTTGGCTGATAAACCGGCCTAGAGAGTAAAATTTGAATTAAAACCATCACTTCGAATATTTAAGGGCTTTTATCATAGTATAACTTAATCTACTTAATTATTATGTACTTGGAAGAGCGAGGTTTTCCTAACACAGGTATTTCTTTACTTAAAAGGGAACCTCAAACACTGTTAGTCAAATGTTAAATTAAGTTATGAAATAAAGATTTTGTATTTTTTTTTATCAGCTTGTCGTTCAAAAGAAAAAGTAGTTCAAAAAGGCTCTTTATAGCATCAACCAACATCAAATCGCCAAAATTAGCGCCCTTTCGTTTACCATTTATACCTGCAATTACTGCAGATCGTTACTTATATCCTACACTACTAAGAAACATATCAGAACAATCCACACAACAACATCTAGCCCCGTGGTAAGCTCTAAGCTTGAGTTACGGGTACAAGACATCTGATATACTTAATATAATAAACATACTACTCTTATACATTTGCGGAGAACTTATTGTACCATTTTCTTTTAACATTGAACTATATTAATTTAATAATTATAAATGTTTTTTTTTAATTCTTATTTGTATTAAAAATTTTGTCTGTATAAGTTACTTTTAGTTGTTGACATAATTTGTAATAAGTCCACATAGGAGAAGCCACTGGCTCCTGAAATACAGTTTTTAACTAGTTCGGGAGCCTATGGGACCTTAGTTTTGTTACTGTACCTCATTTTATGTCAAATAAAGATTTTTTTTTACTTTTTTACTTTACTAAACATAGATATCATTTTTTATTTTACATACAAAACACCCAGAGGAAGGATTGTAGAACTTACAAACACTCGACCCCTCGGCGGGAATCGAACTCGCTACCTCTTGCACCGCAAACTCACCGCGGACCTTCGCCCACCGCGCCACAGAGGCCATCGAATTTATCTATTATAATTGTGATACAACCAAAAATCCCATAAAACGCAGAATTCATAACATAAACTACTCTGAAAACACTATCATAAAATCTCATAAATTTCGTACCATAATAAGGTCAGTAGCAATAGTCTTCACAGTATCTTGTCCTAAGGCACTTTTCTGCTCAGCTAAAGTCCTGAGAGCTAGCAGTAACGCTGTGTACACGTTTATTTGGATAGCCTCCTGTCTAGCCCCCTTTGACATCTTGATGCATTCCGTGAAGTGTTCTAGCATTTGTTGCCTGTTAAAAAAATATAGATTACTAGTTTCCCTCCCGCGGCTTGGCCCACGTAATAATAATTTTAACTTATGTCCATTACTGGGAAAACAGCGAGGTCCATGCCAAATAAAATAAATAAATATTTCTGGACAATCCATACAACAACCGTGGTAATCAGTTATCGAGCGGGATGAAAAAATATTAAATTACTAAAACAACTTTTAAAAATAGGGGTTGGTAAAAGAATAGATAGTTTAGTAATTTTGCGAGAAAGTGGAAATGACAAACAGACTTACTTTCGCATTTATTATATTTGTATGGATTTCGACAGCTTACACTTGCACTAGCAAAAAATATTAGGTAAACATTTATAAATACCAATACCAGAAGCCATCTACCTTCTAGGTCTTCATGTCCTATCTTAGACCACATCGTCACTTTACAGGTGAGATTGTGGTCAAATGAAGGCTTAACGAGCATAAAAAAAAATAAGAACTTTTAACCGAACATTTCTTTATTTCTGAAACACATGGAACACTCCCCGCCATCAAATTATTTATAATAATTATCTAATGACAGTATACCTGTGTTTATTAGCAGCTCTGGCGAATATCTGCGGGAAGAGAGTGACGGACGCGTCGATGACGGCGACACCTAGCGGCTGGGCGCCGTTCAACCCGCGGTACACGCAACAAGGCTCGTGTTCCAATGCGCTCGACCCACTTGCACTTAGCGGGGACGTAAGCTGCAATGAAAAATGATTTTAAAGTCAGAAACGATAGTTTTTTCTAAGTACCAAGTTGATAAGTGTGATGAAAAAGCATATATGCCAAATATAATAACAACTTGTTATTATGTTTGGCAATTATATGCTTTTTCATCACACTTGCTCGTAAATTGTGTTATTCCATGCCTGTATACAGCAGGACAATGGCCTAAATTGTTCCCGCGCGAGTTATGGCAAGTTTGAATTCTCTAGGGAGTAATGACATTATTTTTAAAATTTGCAACTATTTCGTACATCATTCTGACTAAGGAGGTTTCATGTTCAGCTAAAAATTCAAACGGTGTCTAATTTCATCTTTAAAACTTAGCTGTCAACCTATACACTTAATTAAACTTCATTATTTTTATATTTCAAGTTTATATCAATATTTATCATTAATTTTAGTAATTACGTTTAAATGTTTTCCTTTAATTTTTCCTCGCAAATGTGATGAAAACCAGGGGAGGGGATTACTAACTCGAATCTATTTGGGGTTATTAAGTCACCAAATTGTTACAAGTACTAAAGTGAGTTAAAAAGTAAGTTATTCTGAGAGTGAACAAATCCGATAAGGGATCGGATCTGCATCAAAATATTGGGGATACAATATTTACCTGTTCTTCAATATCAGCATGATCGGTATCATAGATCCACCCGTCTTCTCCGAGCAGAATGGTATCTCTAGGGTGCATTGCAGCTCTAACCATACCTAGGAAACAAAATGTGCATTTAAGTGTACTGGGTTATAACATTTTCTGACAACGTTTTTTTATGATTTTAACGTAAAATCAAGGATAGTATTCGTATTTTAGCTTAGATTGCTGATCCTATTTCATTACCATCAAAACACACCGGCCATACTACAGACCATATAGTACTAGTAGATCATAAAGGGGTCGGATCATAAAGCTAATAAACTCAGTAGAGGAACGTTAGTAATAACCCCTGTTAACGCTACAAGCCTGGTATAGTGATAGGTCTAGTACTAGGAGATCATTAGCATATCGGCAGCAACATAAGCGCCGGCGGGGTCAACATAGCTTGCTAGCTCGGCAGCTAGCCTCAGCCTCAGCTGCAGCGATGCATAAGTAATAACATCCGATAACGCTACAAGCCTGGTATTGCGTGCGAAAAAGTACTAGGAGATCATAAACATACCGGTAGCGACATTAGCTCCAGCGGGGTCAGCGGAGCCCGCTAGCTCGGCAGCTAATAGCCTCAGTAGAGGCGCGGCGGGCGCACTGGCCCCTGTCAAGGCGCTACACGCCTGGTATAATCTCAGGCGGAGTAATGCGGCGGGTGCTTTTAGGGCTCCACCATAGCTTCGGACTACGCTTGATACGCTGGAATAAAAATATAGGTGAATGGTTGAAAATTCAAATATCATCTGATTCCATACTGAAGTAAAACGTGAAAGTTTAGTTTGTCTCATTCCAAACAGACACCCGACTAACATCGATATCACTTTTATTCTAGTATTGAGATAACCAAGCTGTGCTCGATATTTTTTAATGAGCGCCGTTTTTTTAAAATCACGAAGCTTAATTGATTATTCGATCCCAAAATTAGCTGCACATTAATTTTAATTAAGTCTTTGCTGCCGTCTCAGGTACTATAACTGTTTTTAAGATATTAGACTAATGAGACACACAGATATTTTTAGCTACTCTCTGCCTCTCTATCTGTCTGCTCAGTCGTAGAATGTCCACAAATGAGCCTCCATTATGTTTAACATAATAGGTTTGCGTGTCCTATGCTTCGTTCTGAGCGAAGTTATTAAATAGTCATTTTATGCTAATGTACAACTTACTTGGTAAGAACTGCTATAGCGCCCTCTATAGGCTGGGCGAGGCGTTTGGCAGTGTCGTCATTATTGACAAGCGACGGACAGTGGATCAGTAAGCTGTGTAATGCTGATAACGCGCCAGCGCGACCTTCCAATGTCACCTGTGTTCAAAACGAGTATTAGAAGGAAGATCATTTAATAAAGCGTAAACGGAAATATTTGGGTTAAGTAGTTAATATATTATGTAGCTGTATCACTCAAAGTATGTCTGGGCTCAAGACACAGAATCAGTTTTTAAGGATGAGTCACAATAGAGTCGGGTTAGGTTTGCCACAAACATCTTAATATATATAAATCTCGTGTCACAATGTTTGTCCTCAATGGACTCCTAAACCACTTAACCGATTATAATAAAATTCGCACACCATGTGCAGTTCGATCCAACTTGAGAGATAGGATGGTTTTTACGTCGAGAAAAATTCTAATAATTTCCGGGTAAATTTTATACCCGTGCGACGCTGGGGCGGGCCGCTAGTATATTATGTAACAAAATTACATTCCGGTCAGGGTGGTTATAATACATGAATGTAAACTCAACATACGGTTTGTGTCCGGCGATGGTAATTTACATATTTTCATACATTTTTGCATCCCGACTTAATAAAAATAATTCACGTCGGGCTTATAATATTTGAAAGAATTTACCTGCCAAGTAAATGCGTCTCCCCTAGATTTCTCGGACTCCAATTCTTTTACGGATCTCGGGAAACTGTTTCGCCATAACAGCAACATTCGCGGCAGCAACCCTCTGACCACTGGTACACCTGGGATAAAAACAGAATATATTTATGATATAAATGAGTTTCAAGACTTACCTAACTAATACTTATTTCACTAATTTCAGTTCTATGTTTGCTTTTATTTCATCG
This sequence comes from Gymnoscelis rufifasciata, assembly GCA_929108375.1. Lineage (NCBI taxonomy): Eukaryota > Metazoa > Arthropoda > Insecta > Lepidoptera > Geometridae > Gymnoscelis > Gymnoscelis rufifasciata. Next base: position 8,433,730 of record OV815321.1, on the reverse strand, counting down.
TTCCAGAAAACAGTGTGATATTATAACAAATAGTATTAATGTATTTTAACTATTTTTTTACACTGCTGGGCAAAACCCGAACTCAATCATAATGGGTTGGGGGTTTGTCAATACCGCCTTTGCAGGCGTTTAGCGAGCGCATTATTTTCTCTTGACTAGGTTCCGGTTATGCCGGTGCCGCTGTACTGAGTTTATATGGGAAGAGTAGGCCAAAGCAAAGATAAATAACATAAATGAGAAGGATGGCACATGTAAGAAAGAAGTAAGTGTTGAGATGTTTGAGATGATTGTAAGCATGTTCCAATCCCACGTGTTGTATGATAAGGGCAAGACAAAAAATGACTCACCCAAAGTGCAAATAGCGCCGACGATCAACCATCCAGCATTAGTTCTAGCGGCAGTTAAGCGGCTGCTTTGACCAGCGGATCTTAAGAGCTGTTCAGCGGCGTTGAACGCTATCTTGCCTCTGCCGTGGGGCACGCCCAATGGGGATAAGCGGACTGCCCCTAGGATCGCGGCTAAAGCTGCGGAATAACCTGTGAACAAATATTTTCAATATTGTTAAATAACTAAATTAAGTTAAATAACTTCAGAATTAACCTAACACAATCTGCTTGTTATTCAAGTTAAAGCTTAAAAGTTTAGCATATAGTTACAAAAATTACCAACAAAACCTCATTGAATAGCCTTCACACATTTGGCACAAAGTGGCGCACAACAGCGGCCTTTTAATGTGCCAATAGCTGGTCTTACAGGAGTCTTAGCTGTAATAATATCAGGCTATTCCTCACGAGGATTATGATGAGGTGAGTCCACGCACTTTCTAACAACAGCGTTTTATGCGTTAGGTGTACTATGCACAAACAGCGGACAGTATCAGTGGCTCATTCAACATTTACTTACCAGAAATATGATGCGGCGTCGGTCTAGCGGCATCCAAAGCATCGACACACTTGTCTAACAGCGGTGTTATCTGCGACGGCAGGGCTACACACACGCAGCGGATGCACCAAGCGGCCGCTAATCTCGCCGCTACACAGGGATGTTCAAGCACAGTGCATATAGAATCTATCATGTTGAGCGATGTATCTGAGACTAGGTTTTGGACTGAGGTTCCCAGTTGAAGTGCTAATTCTCCCGCCTCCATTAGAGCGCATACTAGTAAGTGTTGGCTGAAAAGTGTTTCCTGGAACAAGTTAACATTTTGATTATACATACTAGGTTTTAGAAACGAACTGTGTAAATTAAGTATTTTCTTCATATTGGGTACAAATTATGATGTTATATAATTATTTTTGGCACTTGGAAGGATAGGAACGACTCACTATAACGACTCACTTGTGACTTTGATCAGAAATGGGTCGTTATAGAATAATGCAAAAAAATATGTCTAGAATTAAATATAGGTTTGTGTTGTACCAGCTCATAAATATTTTCCGAATGTTTACAAGCTCTGTCAGTATTTTCACTTCATATTTTTAACTTTTTTAACGCATTGATTTGGCGTGTTTTACATTTAATTATACACTGATCAATTTTGTAATTATACATAAGGTTATTTAATATCTAACCTGATTGCAATCCTTCGCGTTTTCTGGGTTGAAATCGATACTGTTCATTTGTTTGATGACAATCTGTATTATTTCTTTGCACGCTGACGCCTGGGCTTTCTCACCAAGCATCTTACCAAGAGTATTGCGAAGAATATAGTTTATACATTTCCTGAAAATAAATATTTAAAATATGTTAATATTAGGTCCTTACATATGAAATTGGCGTTTTTCGTACTGGCCACTTTAATCACAAATTTCTCCTCTTTGGTAAGGAATTCCAAATTCAAATTTGTACAGCTATAGACTCATGTATTTGTGCTTCGATGATCGTCATTCATTTGTTTTTTTTCTTCTGTTTTTTTCTGTTTGCGTCACTCATTTTACAAAATGGAAAACTTAAAATATCGCATTATTTACGAGTACGAGTTCCGCCGTGGCACTAGTGCTGCGGAAACAACTCGAAGGGTGAATGATGTGTATGGCGGTCGTGTTGCAAAAGAAAACACAGTTCGTTTTTGGTTCCAACGTTTTCGTTCTGGAAATTTCGACTTGCAGAACAAGCCCCGTGGACGGCCTGAGACTCAAGTTGATAATGAAGAGTTGAAGGCTATTGTGGAAGCGGATCCATCGCAAACCACGTCCGAGTTAGCTGCAGGCTGCGGTGTTAGTGATAAAACTGTTTTAATTCACTTGAAGCAAATTGGGAAGATTAAAAAGCTTGAAAGGTGGGTACCTCACGAATTGACTGAAGCAAACCGGCAAACGCGCGTCGACTGCTGCGTTACATTACTAAACCGGCACAATAATGAAGGTATTTTAAACCGAATCATTACCTGTGATGAAAAATGGGTTCTTTACGATAATCGGAAGCGCTCAGCGCAATGGTTGGATCCTGGCCAGCCAGCCAAATCCTGCCCCAAGCGAAAATTAACCCCAAAAAAGTTACTTGTAAGCGTTTGGTGGACTAGTGCCGGTATTGTTCATTACAGTTTTCTCAAATCTGGCCAGACTATTACGGCTGATGTCTATTGTCAGCAATTGCAAACCATGATGGAAAAGCTAGCGGCTAAACAACCTAGGCTGGTCAATCGCTCCACGCCACTGCTGCTTCACGACAACGCTAGACCACACACTGCGCAACAGACGGCTACTAAATTAGAAGAGCTTCAATTGGAAAGTCTAAGACATCCTCCGTACTCCCCGGACCTTGCTCCAACAGATTACCATTTTTTTCGAAATTTGGATAACTTCTTGCAAGGGAAAAAATTCAACTCCGATGGGGCAGTCCAAATCGCCTTCAAAGATTTTATTGATTCCCGTCCGACTGGTTTTTTTAGTAAAGGGATCAATGAACTACCTATAAGATGGCAAAAGTGCATAGAAAATAATGGTTCATACTTTGATTAATTAAATATATTATATTAAAAAATATTCGACTTTTTGTTCCTCCCATACAAAACGCCAATTTCATATGTAAGGACCTAATATATACTATAAATTCGGATATTTCATATTCTCATAGAAGCATCATTTTATGAAGCAAGAATTGAAATGCGCTTCTGTAGGATCCCAGTATATTAAGTTCTTTAAAAATGTCTACTAACCGATCCTCTGTGTTAATGTCAATATTACGACCAGAATTCAATTCAATTCGTTAAAACTTTTAAACCATGACTATTTTAACATTTTATTTACCTTTTATTCAAAACAACAGCAAGAGTTATGAAAAATGCTGATGGTTCTAGTCTTTACATTTCCGAAAAAAATAATCTAAAGCCAGTGGAATACCAATTAGGGTGATTGCTACAGTTATTGACCACCCTACAGTTATTGATACTCAACAAAATCAAACGAAATAAGATAATAGCAGATCGCACGGGAATGAAAGAAACAAAAACTATACCTTTATTCATTCTTCTTTCGTATTAGTTCATAATCTTTGGCGGTTTTTTTAATTGTTGAGGTCAGTTCAAAAAAGTTGTGTTATGTGCGGGTGTTCGTTACGAAAAAAACAAGGTAAGTGTTTTTTAAATCCATGATTTTTTATGTCACTTGTTGATTTGTTATTGTAAAGTTGTTATATATATGTTGATAATTTAATAATAGATAATTTAGTGTGATTTCAAAGTTCGTTAAGTAATTCTAACCTCACAAAAACAATCCGGTCAATTACTTAATCTTATTTGTATGAAATTCAGCTATTAACAACCCCCGGTCAATAACTGAATTTCCGAAATAAATATTTTGAATGCATTTTCTGCTTTATTGTGGTATTAATAAGGTATTCTCAAAATCTCAGTATCGTAACTGCATCGGATCAGTTATTGTTCGAGGGGTGGCTAATTATAATTATTAAATCTCAGGTGGGCAATAACTATATCGCTCTGTTTATTTTCTTTCAGACTGATTCAACAAGCCCAAAGTACCGCAATATATCAAAGGACAATTGGAAAAGGCTCTAGAAGACGTAAGCCTAGGTCTTTCTGTTCGGGCAGTAGCCAAAATATATAGCATACCTAGAGCGACATTACATTTTAAGATAAAAAACCCGAAGAGCAAAAGCTACTTTGGACCATTACCCTTCCTGAAAACAGAAGAAGAAAACTCATAGAAGAATGGATATTTGATATGGGTAGGAGCGGATTTCCAAGAAATGCAGCAGATTATATTAGATTCTGTACAAAACTTGAAAGTGTTTTCTACGTGCTTTAATGTAGGTTTAGTGAAAATCGGTTCAGCCGCTTTGGTGTTATGATTGTTTTTTAATTTTATATTCTGCTTGGTCAATATTTGTATCTTAGTATGATAATTACTGCGTTTTCATGGCTAATTATTGAATTCAGCCATATTTTATATATATAATGTTTTAAACAATAAATATCTGATTTTAAAACATTTCTTTAAATTTTCTATTACTCAGATATACAACGATTTGATTGGTATATCATAGGAACCTGTATCTCTATTCAACTTTTTTTTTATAGAGATTAAAAAATATTATCTTTATTCCTAAAATTCACCTTTACAATGGCTATGTTGTGTCTTCAAGCCTGTGTCAAGTTTAACAAAACACTAAGTTTCTCAGTTACTAAACATGTATATAATTACCTAAAAAACGTACCTACTTATTATTAAGATTTCTTTAACTTACCTAGAATAAACGGCGTCGACATGAGAACTGGCTGCCTTAGGATTAGCTACAAGATCCAAGACATGATTCAAGAATGTGGTGATATTCCTCTCCAGCCAAACACCGCCCATGTTTTGCACAAACACGACATACGCCTTTAAACAAACAATGAGGTGTTCTAAATTAAAAAAGTAAAATAGTAAAAATAATGTACATGTCACTAGTTTATAAAATTGAGGATTACTGAATATTACTCGAGAGTTACAGGGCCCAATTCTAAATAGACTTGATCCACCAAACTTCAAAATTCGCACAGACAACAAATTTCTGTGCTAACAAACATAAAAAAAAGCCTAAAAATTCTATATTTTCTACTAAATCTATTCGTCAGAACAATATCGTAAACATATATTAATATCGTATCTAAATATTGCAACAAGTAATTGAATGCAACAACCAAATAAAAACAAAACTCTCTAACAACAAATATCATAAAATGTGATAATCAGCTCAATATACTTATTATTATTTAAAATCTTAAGTTTGTAAAATCATTACCCTTATACTCACATTAGTAACACAAACTCGAACTTCACGATTGATCCCCGAGCCGGATTTAATAATTTCGCCCTTTAGGAATGAAGTGCCTCCTCTTAAAAACGCACCCATTAAAAGGTTCAGCGCTTCGTCCAAGGATACCACGTTTTTCGGGGGGTCTTTCTTGTTTTGTTGCACTAGAACACAATTATTAGGTCACACTTATTATAGTTATTATACGTATAGCTTTCCACACCTCCCCGCGTTTTTATGGATTTTCTCTCACAAATTTGCCATTTCACCCCAGTAAAAGTTTCCTTTATCTTTTAAAAATTAGTGCGTTATGCAAAATCTACATTTAAAATTTAAGAAAAACCCCCGATGCCTATGCCTTATTTCCTTAATAGTAAAACACCATAATATTTTATGTGCACGCGATGCGTTTTCATTTGAGTTCCCACTCGAGTATATTTACAGATTTTCGATTTTCTTTCCCCACCATATCTTTTAAACGGCACCACTGATTTTCATGAAACATGTCTAAGAACACTCGCGCTAAACTCACCTTTCATACAAAACTAAATTGAAATCATGCCATCCGTTCGGCAGCTACGATGTCTCAGATATACAGACAGACAGACACGTCAAACTTATAACACCCCTCTTTATGCTGTTTAATAACAGCATCGACAAATTCGAAAATTCGTGTCGCGTTGGCGCTCCTAAGTCATCGTTAACGCGATGTTTATGTCTACATTAGCGGACAAAGCCTTACGTCGCGTTGACACCAATATTCGCCGTAGGCCGTTAATGTAGCCGCACCATATGAGAAATACCATTATTGCATAATATTGGTTTTCGATAGTTATTAAAAAATAAATAAAACTCATAATGGATAGTTGAACTGTTTTGTGTTGTGAAATATGTCGGTGGGTCGGATCTCAGAACATGGCTCATGCTGTCATGCTCTCTCTGCCTCATTCTTAACTGACCCCATCCGCCATAATTGCCTAGGCTTTAATGAGCTATAAGAATATAATTTTTAACAAGTAACATGGTATTAAAATCTACCTGCTTGTGCGCCAATTTTCTTTGAATTCAGATTTGTGACTTCCCCAGCCTGCGTTGTTGCTATCAACGTCCCCATAAGGTCAGCAATTGCGCATCTGTTTGGAAAATGGAAGATGTTTAATTAAAAACTCATCTTTTTGGACCAAAGGTCTTAAACTACAAATTTCCCATGTTTACCCTCAAAGAGCTGCCCGTCCAATCCAATCCATCCATCCCGTCCTAATAAATAAATATCTCTACCTGAGAGTATAGTCACTGGGCTGCGCTGCCCTCATACAAGCGGCGGCTATGGCGTCCAGGTCGGCCGGCGTCAGCTTCATCAGCGGCAGCAGGTTCCTAAGCGCATGTGCTGCGGCGGCACGGACCGGAGGGGCTCGGTCAGACATGAGTGCGTTTCGTGATGCACGGGACACTTCGCGCACTGCTGCCGGGGCGGCTGTACCCATGCCTACGCAGATCTGGGTAGAGAAATATATAAGGTTTATAATATAGTATATCAGATATCTAGTACCCGTAACACAAGCTTAGAGCTTACCATGGGGCTAGATGTTGTTGTGTAGATTGTCCGGAAATATTTTTATTTATTTATTTATAAGCCTCATTTTGTGGTGTTTTACTAAAACATCTCATTGGAATCTTCCCATGAGGTGTTCCCATGAACTGTTCATCTGAACAGGTTAGTTAGTTACGTAACGCGTTACGCAGTCTGTCTGGCTTGTCTTTCTCTCAGGTATGCAGCAGGCGGTAGGTAGTCTCTTAGATAGGATAATTTAATTTGAGTGTTGTTAAGAATTATCAAGAGTTCGAGAAGTTTTTTGTCAGTACATACACCACAATGTCATCTGATGTTAGTCATTCTGCGGTAAAATTCATTATAACGTGAGTAATACGGGGGGTACTGTTAGTAATTGTAATATAAGTAAACAAACCTTTTCAAGAGTATTCATAATCTCAAGCCTGGTCTGTGACTCGGCACTCTTCAAAGACCTCACGAGGGTGGTTACTGTTTCCTCGTAAGACCTGCCCATCATCCTGCCGAGTTTCTCGTACATACCGCCCAAACAACATATTGCTGCTCTGAAATTATTACAGGAGTGAAAACCAAGGTTGAAATAGGGTTCAAAAGATATTTCCCTGATTTGTTTTTAGTTGCTACAGTTTTCCAATCAGATCTTTTAAAGACTAGGTGATGATCAGAAGTCCAATTTTTATATCACGTAACGTAACTAATATTATTAACGTAATTATTATTATTAACATAATTATTATTATTAACATACTTAATATTATTAACATAATTAATATTATTAACATAATTAATATTATGTTAAAATACGTAATTCATATTATGTTAAAAACATTGGTTCAATTAACTTATGGGGAGCATAAGTTTTTAAAGGCCAGTGTCATTATTTTGTTAATTCATACTAATTGGAAAGTCCACCCGGCTTTTACCCTAATACTACTGAACCAGTTTAAATTAAATTTGGTAGATACACAGCCCACAACTAGAAAGGATGCTTTTTCCTAAAATTACTGTGGTAATAAGAGTAATATTTAGGAAAAATCTATTATACATAGGTGACAACAGCTTGTCACAATGTATTTTACATGGAATAATACTACCAACTGAAGCTGAGGAATATATGGGTATTACAAGTATTAGAACATTTACTTACAATCTCGTGGGCAAGTATGAAGGTGAATCATCTTTGACTTTGATGATATCATTGCATTTGTTTACTGTATCAAACAGCAGAAATGTGTCTCCAACAGAGAAGAGAGTAGCCAGACATCTAGCCAGCAGTCTCCTTGCCGGCACCCCAAGATTCTCCCTTAGTAAGTTCACCAACTGAGCAACTAGCTTTTGCTGGCAGCTCTTAATGTCACTCTGAAAAATATGAGGTAAGTTTAATTTATATGACTAAATCATTTTAGATTCTAATCATTAGCTTGCTTAACAATCAAGTCAAGAGTTTTTATACTATTTTTAGTATGGGAAAACTACAAAAGAACTACAAATATCAATATAGGCTTGGGAAAAAGGTTCCTTATTCTTATGAGTTTGAAGTATAATATAGAGTAACCAGGTAGGTACACAGTAAAAATATGAAAAATATATTTAAAAATATCACCTTATGAGCTGCCACCAAAACTTTGTCAAGGAATCTTAGCCATTCAAATATGAAATGTGGTTTCTTATCATCAGGCAACTGCTGCAGAGCAGTCTCATTTAGAGTTAAAGAATGAGACACCTCCATGATTCTGAAAAGTATAAATAATAACATAACATAATTATTTGGTAATAGAGATAATTATTTGGAAAAGTTATTACATTAATTATAGAAATATTTATTTGTGCAAAACATAACAGGACACATTGAAACCGGTTTAAATCTAGCTGGATGAACCTGACAATGTCATGTTGCCTATTTATTATGTCAATTAGTGTTCCTAAACCACATTCTGTCTATATGAAGATTTTGATTGTTTGCCTTAACTTGAAGGACTGTAACAATTCATTATTAATCACATAATGTTTTAAATTATCAAAATATTCTTAGTCAGCAAACCAATAATGTAAAGCAGGTAGTAGTCTCGCGAAAAGTTATAAATACACATCTTTGACACATAACTATCTATTCAGCATTCTATCAAAAGAGGAACAGATGATTATACTAACATGTTCCCTAACAATAAAAACAGATGTAGCGCCGGGGTTTGTTTATTAAAGTTAATTACACCGCTGTAAATGGCGTCAGCCCGATGATTCAACCAGGACCTATGTAGTTCAGTTTCACACTGAAACTAGCACAAGGCCGACTTTCAGTAATAAAAAATTGATAGTGTAGTTGAATTGCAGTAAATATACTGTGGAACTGGTAACAAACCTGCCTTCAACCAGCTGATCTCACAAATCACCTACTTTCACATATATTTAAAAAAAAGTGATCGATTGAGTATAGACATCGGTAATGTGAATCCGTTTTGTATCTAACCACTAAGGTCTTTATATAAAAAAATACTATTTACACTAGTAGATTAAAGAAATTAGAGAAGATTTTACTCAGAAAATTCGCATGTGAATTTCAAAACTTGCAGAGAAACAAATCCAAGTCCAGCCACTATACCACACCACAACAGTCAACACACACACACAGCGAATGGAATAAATAAGAAGCAGTGCAGTACGTCAAGTTCAAGTATGTCAGTATGTGTCACTGTCAACACAGTTATAGAAGTGAAACTTCTGTTTCTAGTTCAAGTAGCTAAAATCGTTGTGATTTCAAACCGGATGCAACGGAAAAAACGACAGGTAAGCCAATCTTAGTCGCTAACAAGGTTAAGCAACGTTGCGCGACGCCAGTACTTGGATGGGTGACCGCCCGAACAAAATCTTTTTTGTTTTTTTTTACATCTCATTCTTTTGTTGATGTTTTCAAATTTCACTTCTATCGTGTGTGAATCGCACACACACCCTTTTTTTTACATCTGTAGTTTTTTAGCCTTTTCTTGCCACATGACAATTAATGATTTATTATAATTTAATTAAATTAAATTAATTCAATTTATTGATTTTCGATCAAAGTGATTAATTAATTGTGTTAAAATAATTTATTAATTGTTATTTCGTTACTTTACTTACAGGGTAGATGGATCGATTTTTGTAAGCATTAAGTAATATCAAAATTGGCCTATTTGGATTTAATTTAAATATCACAATATGCGCCATTATTTTGATATTCTTCCATTGGATGGACATTTAAACTATGTCGTAAGCAACATTTTTCAGCTGAGACAGTCATAAAAAACAACGAAATAATTAAACAATTTAAAACTTTTTTTAAAAGCTAATAGAAATTGAAGATAACAATAAATTGCCCCTGCTGCTGCTAAATGCCTTAAGGATTCCTAAACAATACACCAATACACCTCACCTGTGTTGTGTGTGCCACGACAACTTATGTTGTTTGTGACTTTAAGCTTCTAGTGCCATAAATTAATATCTAGATTTCCATAAAATTTAAGTGTCCATTAGATATAACTATACAAAGTACCCCCTTTAAAAAAAATAGTTCAGTTTAATCTTTCTTCTCGGTTGTGCCGTTCAAAGTTATGGGGGTGAGAGTGGGTAAGGAAAACCGAAAATCTGCAAATGCACATTACTTAAGGAAATTATGGCATTGCAAACGGGGGTTTTTCTTTAAAGTTAGATTTATATTAAATGGCGCCCGTGACGTCACAGTTCAATCTTAGTTCAGTTTCTTGTAATTGGACTTTGCGCTTGAAGCGACAATTTGCCAGTGTCGAGTTAAAATAAAATTATAAAGCTTAAAAGTTGTTACTCAGTTGAACGCCATTCCGCCGTTTTGCGTCAATCTTACTCTTCAGGCAATAACTAAAATAATCTGTCAAAGTCATATTTGACTGTATGTTATGTATTAGGTATATCACTGTCAAAATGCATTGACGAACGCTCGCTTCTTGCCTTTGTGCTTTTTGATTTTGTGAAAACAAACTTCCAGCATTTTTTAGCAACATCGTGAACATATTTGTGATGATAATATTCCGTTTAAATAGTAAGGCAGTCGGACCATGATAGTAAATAAAAATTGGTCCCACTAAAGAAGCATCAGTGCATATTTTTGTAAAATAGTCTCAATCTGAGAAAGGAAACAAAATGCTTAGCATGAGTTCACAGCCCAGTCCGGCTAATATGCAGGCTGCAGTGGATAGAGAGAAAATATATACGTGGATAGTGGAGTTATGCAACCCGGAGACCAGAGAGAACGCGCTACTGGAGCTCAGTAAGAAGCGTGAAGTGGTGCCAGATTTAGCGCCAATGTTGTGGCACAGCTTCGGCACGATAGCGGCTCTGTTGCAAGAAATTACCAATATATATGTTGCAATGATACCGCCTACACTTACCGCACACCAAAGCAATCGCGTTTGTAACGCTCTAGCCCTGATGCAGTGCGTCGCTTCACATCCAGAAACACGGTCGGCCTTTCTCCAAGCCCACGTTCCTCTGTTCCTGTATCCCTTCCTACACACTGTGTCTAAGACTCGGCCTTTCGAATACCTACGCCTTACCAGTCTTGGCGTTATTGGAGCCCTAGTCAAAACTGATGAACAAGAAGTAATAACATTCCTGCTTACTACTGAGATAATACCTTTGTGCCTTCGCATTATGGAAAATGGGTCTGAACTGTCCAAAACTGTAGCCACGTTTATTCTACAAAAGATCTTGTTAGATGACAGTGGCCTATGTTATATTTGCCAGACATATGATCGATTTTCTCATGTGGCTATGATATTGGGGAAAATGGTACTGTCTCTTGCGAAAGAACCATCAGCCCGTTTGTTGAAGCATGTAGTCCGCTGCTATCTAAGACTGTCTGACAATCCTAGGGCCCGTGAAGCTCTAAGGCAATGTCTTCCAGATCAGCTGAGAGATGCTACTTTCTCCGCTTGCTTGCAAGAGGATAGCTCCACCAAGCACTGGCTGGCTCAGCTCATCAAGAACTTGGAAGCTGCTCCGCCTCCAGCCAGCCCTGCGCAACAGAACTTGTGAGCTTCAATTCCAAGAAGGCAACACATACCCACTACAAGATCACCAAGTAGTACAAATAGTATAATTGAGACTTGGATCAATACTATTTAGTTGATCCTATTGTTAATGTTATTTACTAAAGTAGCTTAATTATAGTAGCAAAAATACATGCCTTGCATAACATTTACATAGTCAAAAGTTAACTGGTGTTTTAACCAGTTATTCCGTTAATTAATTTATAGTAAACCCGTGCTACTATGTGGTGGGCTTGTGTGCCTTTTAATAGAAATGTATTCAATGATATTTGCTGCAATATAAGATTAACATTAGATTTGTAATGCAGGACAATCCGTTTATATTGTATATCAAAATGTTTAGCCAAGCAAAACAAATTCATAGAAGATTTACTTAAAACAGGCTTTAATAATTCTATGACAACTTAAAACAACTGCATAGAATAAACAGTTATATAATTCCCATACAATCCAATTCAAATGGAACAATTTGAGATATAAACATTTTTGAAAACATCTTGAAAAACCTAAGGCAGTATTAGTTTCCAAATATAAGAGTTTTGTTTCAAACTTTTTTAGGTCTAATGTTCCAAGTGAAGATAATCATTATAAGCGGATTATTCTTATGTTTTAAACATATCTGATCTACCAATTTATTGTATTCATAATGAACTGAATGTTTGCCTGTTTGTCAAAATCCTTATTATCTTATTGTTTTTAGGTTGAAAACCAGATGGATGCACTAATTTTGTATGCAGTAGTAATTGGACTGGAATAGAAAAATAAACATTTTTCACAAATATATTGTCTTTACATGTCCTGTCCCCATTAAGCTTCGGCCTAACCGGCGCAACCAAAGCGACTGCGAAGTGGGAGCGTCTACCGCGCGGGAGACTCTTACTTTATATATATGGCTCTACACAAATCTACGCAACCATAAAGCAATTTTTCAGGCATGAAAATTTCGCGTTGCAGACGCTCTAACATCGCTTCCCGCGTTGCTGACCAATATAAAATAAAATAAAAATGGGTGATCCAATTCAAGAAATCACTAAGTCCGTTTTTTACGGTTTTGAGTTAGCAGCACTGGCTTGTTAAGTTTTTCATTCTCTTTCAAATGGTCTATTCGAGGTTCTTGGGAAAAATCTCTAAGTGACTTTTCTTAATTGAAAAAATAAAATAAAAATCGTTTTTTCCATTCATAAAATCCCTATGTCCTAAGAAATCTCTAAGTCTTTTAGTTTTTGTGGGAAAAATCGCTAAGTCCATTGAATCAAATTTTTATTATGAGACTCCTGTTACTTCTTATTTTTTTTATTCTTTTATCAAAGAAAACTACTTAGTTTGCGCTATAATGTATATTTTCATTGATTTTTTTTACCCACGCATGTTATTTCAGCTGACATTTAAAACATAAAATTATAAATATCTCAAAAGTCACTTTTAGGACTTAGTGATTTCTTGAATTGGGCCACCCAAATGAATATGTCACGCCACGGCGATGCCCATGTTTTATAGATTTTTCTGGGTAATAAATAACTAATTTCTAATATTTGTAGGTATAGATTCAATCCATTAGGCGGTATGAGATGTTGGTTAAATTGCTTCAAGGATGAGATACTGCTGACTCTAAACGCATCTGCTATAGAATGTCTGCTCAATAAAGTTAAACTTGTACAGCTGTGGGTAAATAGACTACCCTAAAATACAACACTTCAATTGGGACTTAAATAAGAGCTTCTTACTCAGCTACCTACCACATCTGGGATTCTTTTTATATCGCATCCAAAAGTGTAACCGGTTACTTTACTAACTCGAGTCAAGATAGAACGCGATACCGATTCGAAAACATACGTGCCTAATCTTAAATTTCTGGGCCATATTATTATTTCACATTCCATAATCGATCTCATAGTGAAACCCCTAGCACACACAGGTTAGACTACTCCATAGCTCTTTGAATTTACACAACATGAGGCCTCTAGTGTAGCGACGCCTTTCGAATTAGAAATGAAGATAAAGGTACATATACCGACATAACCAGCAAAATTAGCTCATTAGTGGCAAATAGGCAGGCATACATATCGCATCGCATTATCGCGCCGCCGGCCGTTGAGGAATGGAGTCGCAGTTTTGGTCGCTAAAAGACGATCCGTATTTAATTGGGAAAATAGTAGCTCAGCCACGGTATTAACACTGGTAATACTAATAATATTACCGTGGCTCAGCGACCAAACTAGTGGAACTAGCCGTCCATCGGTCGGTCGTCGCCAGCAGTGTAAGCAGTTTAGTCAGCCAACATGAATCATGTTTGCGGCGTTTAGTTGCCAATTAAACGCCGCATACATGATGATGAACAGTATTTAAAGAGCAACAAGAGCAGTAGTTAGAGGTAAATAGGTACCTAATTAACTGTTGTATGTAGGTTTCTTAGTGAGAAAATATACGATTGTCGTTTCTCGCCGCGCTGGGGCTGCGAGATGCGCTGGGACAGTTCGTACGCTGCCGATAAAAGCATCGGACTTCCTATGGCATAAATGATGACGATGATTAGTTCACAATCAAATGTTTTGGTAATCAGTACCTACGCATTTCACTCAGAAATGCCAGTAAATTCGGCAAATATTGCCTATTTCATCTGTGATGGACATCTTCAGTCCTTGATTGGTGTTAATGTCTCAAGAGGATATTTGGTAGATTCAGGCGTTACTTAGCGGTACTTAATCGATTCTAGATACATTGAAGAAACCAAATATTTAGTACTAATTCCGCACCCACTTGTCCAAGAAGTTTATTTGTTTGTTCTACAAAATTATCATGCATCTACCTACACCGCCGCGCCGCGCCGCCCGCCCGCCCACTACACACACACATACAAACAACTCAGAACTCGAGGAAATAAATAACCGAAGGAAAAACATGCTTCTGTTGCTGGTATTGGTATTTATTAATAAATGGTTAAGGGAACTTGCTTTTTTCCAATCCCCTTTTTGTATTTTGGTCACCACACAATTCCAATTTTGCTGTCGATAAGCTAGGTACCTAAATATTTCAGAATTTCAGTTTTAAAATAAATATTGTTCTTCAAAATAGATATTTTCATTTTATGTATCTACTTAAAACGAAAGGTACTTAAAGTTCAACAATTCATGCGTGATGGATGAGTTGATGACTGATGATGAAATTGTATTTTTTTTGCATGGGTTTATAAAATTTGTAGTTACATGGATTTTTACTTAAGGGCTCTGGTGTAAAGCCATGGTTAAAAATCTGGGCCGCGAGTAGGTCGCTGTGTTAAGGCCCATCTTCTTGCACCCATGAAGTTGATGAACGGAGGCCTTAAAACGCTCCGATCGTGATCACGAAGGGTATTGAGATCATTCAGGTAGTACGATGATCTGTCTTCATTGACATATCTCCGCGACTCTTGAGGTTTCGAAACCCCACTCTTCAACCCTCCTGATATCTGTGTACCGCAACTAACAGTTTCTACAATATGAGTACAAGATTTGTCTGTTTGAAGGGCATTTCTAAATGTTTGTATCGGTTTGGGAGACGCATAACTGCGGCGGGTACATTTACAAGAACATTTGTTCCGCCGCTGTTGAACTATGGTTACACAGTCATTGTCGCATCGTAGCGGCCCTGTAATGACTGTGTTTAGACCTATGTCCGTAAATTTCTTTTTCAGAATTGTTATATTTTTAACTCTGGTTGTACTAGTAGAAGGGTTGCGGGGGTTTAATTTATTGACGACTTTTTGTTTCTCAATTATAATTGAGCGAGTAGGTCTGCTTAGGCTAGGATTTTTGCTGCACGTCCTTTTCACAGAACATTTAGATGGTCTCCAATCAGGTTTCTCGATGTCTTCATAAAGTTTTTGCGCTATTCTAGACATTGGTGAAATTGTTTGCATCTACCCACTCGTTGCACTAGCTCTATTTACATTGCGTGTAGGTACTGTAGTAGGTACTCGTAGGTAAGTTTTTTGGTTGTTGACAAAACCAAGCAGGATATCACATTTTTGCTTTCAAATATTTGAGCTCATTAAATCACGTAGCTGTTATATAAACATTATAATTATTTTTTATATATAATTTTAGTTATTATTTATAAAACGGCAACTATTATTTTTGAAAAATGTGCCTCAGAGAGTATAAATATATATTCACTACCAGAGAGTATAATAGTAAATACGTTTTATACGTAGGTAGTTAAGAAGCGGATCCGGATATGAAGAGACTATGTGTACAATGCGTAGTGATTATTTATTTATTTATTATATTTATTTATTTAAAGATCTTAGGAAAACTTACAGCTAATACATTAAGGTAGTAAAAACAAATATCTGCACATAGGTGCACACTTAGGGCCAATTAAAAGTTTTCACATATAGAAAATAAATAAGAAGTATAAAAAAAAAGAATATGAACAACATACCTACATAATATAACATTAAATATATATTATACAAAAAACAACAATATTGGATAACTATGTATGTTACTCACGGAAAAACTTATCACTAAGAACTTTTTTAAGACTTGTTATTGATATATTATATACATAGTGATTATACCTACCTATACTCTCTGGTACAATGATTCAAACACGGTTATAAAAAACTGGCTAGAGTTTTTTGCTTTTAGTTGAATTCCCATTAAGTAATAGAAATAGCATACTGATTAATATTACTTGCGTCTTATAAAAATTTGGCATGCAATTTGACAAGAAGGAATTATTATACCTAGATGAACATGATTCATATTTTGTTCAAATATTATAGAATTTGCATTTTTAATAAGATATCCTGACACATTTTTTATTATAATATATGAAATCGTTTAATATTGTCATTTGTATACATTGAGCTAGATATTAGCTCAATGTTTGTATAACATTAATTACTAATTTTGAAATAATGCGCTATTGATTAACATAAAATCACTAGCTAACAGCCCGCAGGTTTCTTTGTCCGCGTAATTATACATTTTGCCGCGGTAAAAAGAAATATTAGGTACTGGGAAAACAGCTATGTTGTTGCCAAGTTTGATTGAAATCGGTCTTTGTTCGTAATAATTGTATTTTCGGTATAATGTATTTATGGTATTTAAGCGCAGTAAAAATTAGCCCTTTATGTTATTCTGTTTTAATATAATATCGTGAAGTTTCATCAAAATCCATCCAGTAGTTTTTGCGTCCAAGAGCAACAAATTCATAAATTGGTCTTCTGTTTTTCTTATTTTTCCTGGTAGTAAGTCTTTCTTCGATTTCTTCGACATCTTCTTCTTCTTATTTCCTCCTTAAGAATCACTTTTAACTGCTGTTCAGTATACCTACATTATAAGCCTCACTTGTTACAGTGTTATATTAGTGGAATTGAACAAAACATAAACGGTATTCTTTAAATACTTGTACTCGTGGATTTTATGGATTCGTCCGTCTAGTTGGATGTTGTCCCACACTGCGTTTGGCGATCCACGGTCTCCATTTGGTCTCCAATCTTTAAACCCTAGCAGCAATCTATTCCAATGCCCTAATAAAACTACTTTAACGATCCGATTGGTTAATTTGTTAACTCTGAGTTTTAACCACTGCTTAGATGTGGTTCTCTATTCAAAAATATTTTATGAACTTAATAGAAATTTTCAGTTTAGAATTCCAAAAATATATATAATTGAATTGCCCAGCATAAACAGTATTGAATGATTTTATGGTTAAGTTTGCCGATGCAAACTTAACCATAAAATCATATAGGTCATATAGGTGGTCAGATTCTTTTGCAGAAGGGTCTAACAGTTAGCCACGTCAAGTAGGTACAGTAGTACCTACTTGACGCAAATTCATGGTTGTCACATTTGGGACTCTTACAAGGCTATGCGCGCACGCCGCGCCGGCGCCGCTGCAATGACGACACGCAGCGAAGTTGTCTGATTCTTAACTAGATGTCGCTAGTAAAAAGCGAGCGAGCTCTAGATCGCGCTGACGAAAACGCACGGGTTCGAATGAGGACGCTGAATTATTTCCGATTCATTAAGACCTTACTTCATAGGATCATTTCTATAGTAAGCTCTTCCTCAGGTTTCCACAATACGTGAGACCAGCTCAAACCGCGATGAAGAGATGTGGCGCGGCGCCCTGAGCGTGAGAGTGGCGGGGGTGGCTCACCCCTAGCCTTCGATGATCGTTCACTTCCTCTAGGGGGAGCGTGGGGTGCTGTCGCTGTCTGAGTGGTTTTAGCAAATTATATTATTAATTTGAAAAAAATATAGGTCGTTTTTAAACAACCATGATAAAACACTGATGTCTTACAATAATTATGTGAGAATAGAAACATGGACATGGGCACTATAATATAAACATCTTAAAACTAATCTTAGCATCTAAGTACATAAATATATCTTTAATAGGAACAATGGCTAATATGACTAGTTCAAAATAAACTAAGTTTTTATTATTTATAAGTACATATAAGTTGTTTTAACTACATATTTCTATATAAATTCTACAAACTTTGATAAATATTTTCTTTATTTATTAGATGGCTCTTAAATTAAATTTCAGTTCTCTTATTTTAAATTTCAGTTCAGTCAAAATTTTAATTTTCCTCGTTTTTTTTATTTTTATTCTATGTAAATAAATACACAAATTAAAAAATCTTGAATTATAGTAGTTGGATGAGCAGGAGAGAAATTCAATTAATTATTATTATTCGACAAGATTATTTTTTTACATAATATACGGAGTGTAATATAATAGCATTAGGTATACTGCCTTTATTATTACCACAATGAACTAACTCTGTAATCCGAGCAATATAAAATGTTGATTTCAGCACAAAAGCCTTAGCGTTGGTAATATTGTTTATTGTCAAAAATCTTCTGACGTTGACTGTTTATAGTTAGTTTTGTTTTGCTGCTGCTGTAATTGAAATGACAAACATTCCATATCCATATATCCAGATATATTCCATATATTCCATAGCCATAAACGGACGCCATCAAAAAAGAAGAAGAATAAAAATAACTGACTGACACTGACATTGACGTATAGATTTGCAGGATATTCTTCACATTCACATCAACTACCAAAACAAAACAAACAAATATTACGTTATTATTAGCCAGTTTCAAGGGATTACAAAAGTAACTGTATAAATAATATAGTTATTCTATAAAAAGCCACCAAAATGTGGATATTTGGTTACGGGTCTCTAGTTTGGAAGGCTGATTTTAAATATGAATTGAAAGTGGTTGGTCTCATCAAAGGTTATCATCGAAGGTTTTACCAGCACAGTACGGATCATAGAGGTGTACCAGAGAAGGTAAAATTATAACCATTTCGTCACGGTATTAGAATTAGTTAGACAAGCTTATCAAACTTACACATTCGTAACCTACAAAGATACCAAACTTAAGCTAAAAGAAAATGATCAGACTACAAAAATATATTTAATTGCACAACTTGATGTTATTCAAGACTATATTATTACTTCCGAACTGTCAGAATATGAAACATATCTATTTGTTCAATTTCCAAATTAAAGCTACCTCTATTTATCAAAAAGAAGAACTTGGTCTAATCTTGAACAGCACCTTAAGCCTTTATATGTATGTAGTATACAAAAGAAATAGACTAGCTCATTATGTTGTCATTTTATTTCAGCCCGGCAGAGTAGTAACACTAATTCCTAGCGAAGATCCTCACAGCGAAGTTTGGGGTGTAGCATACAAAATCAATGAAGAAGATGCTGAAAAGGTTGGACAACATCTAGACTTCAGAGAGAAGAATGGATATTCAAAGAAAACTCTCACTTTCTACCCAGTGGATAAAAATATTAATCCATTCAATATAACACTCTATGTGGCTACAGAGGAAAATGAAGCTTATGCCGGTGAGTGTTTAATTCTATAGTATAGATTTTTCGGTGATAAGGTGGTATTGCCATTGTTACCAAAGAACATATTTTCAATTTTTTACTGTTAACATACACAGGCAAAATGTTTATATGAGTAATTACTTTATAACATAAGAAAAATGGATATGGAACTTTAATTTAAATATAATTTTCCTTACATAAAACTTAGCTTAGCCCAGTCTGAAACACAAACTAAAATTAATCATTGTCCAACCAACACTGAGAAATGAGAGCTGGAAATTGAACCTCTATATTTTATGGTTATATGGGGGTATAAAAGGTAGACATTTATAAAAGCAAACACAATTTCCACATGGCTTACTAGTTAGTTATAAGACTCCTGATACAAGATAATTTTTATTATACCACAAAACTGTTAAACTGTGACCTAACAAATATTTTATTGTATGGCATTTGATAACATTTTTAGTAACTTATAACAAAAAAAAACTAATGTGCAATTTTGTCCAAAAACCTTGTAAATTTTAAATTTAATGTTAAATTTTTTAAGTCCCTATAGCCTGCTTATAATGTTGTAATAATAATTTGCTCTTGCTTTTTTAGGACCAGCTTCAATAGAGGATATAGCAATGCAGATAGTCAGTAGCCAAGGACCTAGTGGACAGAACAAAGAGTATGTGTACAACCTTGCGGCAGCGATGCGTCAGATGGCCCCACATGTAATGGACAGACATTTATTTGAACTAGAAAAGGCAGTACAAAAAATTGACCCAGATCATAATAGCTGAAATTTATTTATTTTTTGAAGATTTCCATAAATCTGAAGCTGTTGAATGGTGCTTATAATTCAAGAAATAGTAATATTGTCTTCTACTTAAATTATTTACTGTAAATAACCAATTAAAATTGGTCAGTATAAATAATTTAAGATTTGAATCTAATTTAATTGGTTTTAAAATCTTGCTTGAATCTTGCTGTTTCACTGAAATTAGTAATTATTACACTAGCACATAATTTGACTTCAAGGTTTGCGGACTACCTTGTAAATCTTGTAATATTTAATTTTATAAATTTGTTCTACTTCCTTCATGGATGTTATTGTTCATTGGAAGGCATTCAAGTTTCTAGAAATCCTTTGTATTTTTAGTTAATGTAGCTAGACAAAAACACTATTCAAAACTGCTGTGACTGAACTGGAATATTGAAATTTTTTTGGTAATTTTCTTCCTAAATTTCTTTTTTTTTCTCGACAAATTAATCATAAGTAACATATTTTTAAATAAGTGTTTAAATTGACAATGCAAAAATAACTCAAATAAATAATTATGTTTTCTTTCGTTAAAAGTATTTCAATTTCGTCAAATTAAATCTAATTGTGTTTTTACTATCGCCATTCCAATCCAAAGCCCTGTAAAAGCTATTTATATTATTACATCAATTTCTTTGTTTACAGAATAAGAATATCTCTAATTGCCCTAGTGATGGTCTGTATTCTAAGAAAACAATCTCTATTTTAAACATGTTAGGGTCCTATTTACAATGACAATGTAAATAGCTTTGTGATTCTATTGTAGTCTGAGAACTGACTCATACAATTGTGATTAAGATCTCCAGGAATATAGTTCCTATTTTAAGTGCACTGCACGCTAATGATTATTGTCGCTGTTTTTATGAAGTTTTAATGATGTTATTTTTTTTCCTAGGTTCGCCTTGGCTTTATTTATTGTGTTACTATTTTATTATCTGTAAGAAAAAACAATATTTTTTAAAAATAAATATTTATTTAAAGAAAAATTCAGTGTTATCATTCACTAGAAAATATTTCAGTATTATTACAAAATATATGATTCAATGTAAACCTTGAAAGTATAATAGGGAAAACTGGTTCTTAATTACAATATTAAAGAGCAAAATGTACAAACAATTTATATTAGTCAGAAACTGTACAAAAATAGATTTCATTCGAAAACTTATCAATTGACTACTTTTATGGTTAACTTCACTTAGATATTGTGATAGGAGTGTCACATGGCACTTTGTTTTATCAAGTTGTGATAACCCAACCAAAGCGTAGGTATAGATAAAGACTTAGCAAACTATTGGCAACTCCTCATAAATTATACTTAGTTACTAAAATATATAAAATTTTACATTATCGTTTTATCGACATATCGCTGACGTATTTTCTGTACAAGCATCATACAACCTTGGATTTCTTTGGCGGATTCGCTTCAACATCGCTATCACTCGCAATCCTTACAAGATATTACTTATCCTTCTTACGACCTAGAAGTTTATCTAAGAAACTCCTCTTTCTTTTCACTTTAGTCGCGCTCCTTGCGTGCGATTCTATTTCTTTACCTTCCTCTGTCATTTTGTCTATCAAGTCTGGAATGGTCAAATCTACGATTTCTATAGGCGGTTTCTTAGACTCTCGCCTTGACAGGCTTTGCGAGTTGAGTTCTGGTACTTTATCATTTTTCTCTTCATGTTCTGACAGAGACACTTTAGCTTCTTCCAATCGCCCCGGACCATTTTGAATCACTTTATTCGCAGTCTCTTGTTTTTCCAACAAATTTGCATCTTTTTTATTTTTTTCGAATACATCGTCGTCTATCTTTTCCTCCGCTTTCTTCGTACCTTCGAAACTACTAGCGCTGCTTTTAGCTACTGATCCGATGACTCTTGGCTTGGTTGGAGGGAGCGTCCAATCCACAGGCTTACGCTGAGGAGAATATCGCTTCAGCAACTCCTCAAACAATTTGTTATGGTCAAGTTTCGAGGTGTTGTTGTTGTCCGGAACACTCATGTGGCGCACTTTTGGGTCCTCATTCTCCTTTCCGACTTCTCCGTCCACTTCAGAGCTATCTAAGTCCAGTCTCACTTTACGTGTTGGGGTTGGAGTGCTGTACGGTTCAGCGAACGGAAATTTGTACAGATTGGGACTCTCGATTTTATAGCTCGATATAGGAGAATTAGGTGAATAAGGCTTAGCAGGTAGAGAGGCGCGCGTTCCTGCCCTTGTAAATGGGCTGCTGGTGGGATCATGTAGATTTGAAGTCATGAAATCCCTTCGCAGTTTAGAAAGCCGCCGCGTACGGTCGGTCATCGACCGCCTGTAATCCACATCGTCACTTTGGTTCAACTCGGACATAAAGTTGTCTGAATACTTTCTCGGCCGGAAATCGTATTCCGTTTCGTCGGTGCGGGACTCCCTCATGCTCGAATATCCTGGGGTGTTCCGTTTGAAGTTGGACGTGGTCTTGCCGTGGTTGGAGGTGATGATGGGCTCGACGTCGGGTGCGGGCGCGAGCGTGGGAGACGCGGGCGGTAGGAACACGGTGTCGTGCTTGTCGAACACCTCGCGCCGCAAACTGAACTGGTCACCTCCAATAATCTCCCGCGACTTAACGCTCATAGTTGCCGTTTTACTTGTCATTTCCGCTCGATAACAAACCGCAACACAATGTTATTGATTCTATTTTCCTGTAAACACTGTATTTCTATTTTCGTGCGCACATTATGTATTCACTGTTAACATCACGCCTATACACGTCTGCACAATAAATTCGACAATAAAGGTAGTCCGGTCGTCCGTTTAAGGCGGGCCGTTCGCGATATGTGACTGATCAATAGAGTGGTGGCGATAAGATACGAACGCGAAGCCGCGCCACTTGGCCGTTTCTATATCTTTCAGCCGAAGCCAGTTGAGTAAATATAAATGAATACAATCGTGTACGTAATTAATAGCAGAGCGAGTGAAAGCGCACCGCGCTGCGGGCTATCGGCGAACGCCTCATTATGTAATGAATATTAAAACAAACGGCCCAAATACTGAAGAATGGTTCATTGTAATCCGCACGGAATGCTAATTTGTAAACTCCAATATTTACACTTCCCGACCTTAAAAGAGATTCGCGATGATTTGTTAATCGAGTTTTGAAAAGGGCTTTGTGTTCACAAACTCCTTGATTGTGGAAACGTCTAAGCGGAGATGTGACGAGATATCGACTGTTGCTCTGTTGCTATTATAAATAGTATTCTGTGGTTATAGAGATCAAAATTGTATGCAGTTGTGATGGTTCCCGGTATACTTGTACTCAGTGAACCGTTAGAACGAAATTGATAAATTAACATTCCTGTATGAGACATCTAAAATTAAATACATACCACTACAAACTCAAAATACTAAACTGCCTGAAAATATATAAATATCTTACTAAAGTTACCTTGGTATATAATTTATTCCATAGTTTTCAGAAACGCGTCAAAATACCATTTACTTCTTGCGCTAAAATTGGGCCAATGATAATATGAATACTCGGTTACTGTAATAATAAATGCTATTTATACCCAAAGTAGTCATTCTGTTTGTTGATATTTTCGCGTGCCGCTTTAGATTAGTGGGTCAGAGACACGTTAAGAATATCTGAGTTTATTTGTAAAGATGCTGGAATTTAACAACTCGCGCTTAGACAAACATTTTCTCTTTGACTTAGCTAGATGGATAACTCTTTAGGTAGTATGACACAAATGGTCTGTCTGTAAGAATCAACATGCAAGATTTCCTCGTCGGATATTTACGTTCGGGGAAAAACTGGTAGGTGGGTGTACCAAGCCCGATCTAGAATTCTGAAAGGCTATCTAACGATCAGCTGATTCGGAGATATTAGTCAGCTACCTATTATGGATTACGTTTGTTAAGTGGAAGCGAAATTATGAACCTATGACGGATGGTAGAGTCATCAATCGAACATTAGAACATTAAATTGACATTAACAATAATTCCAACATTCTATTCACATTAGGCAGATGTTGAGCTTTACTTAAGTTTTACATCTGTCTGCAACAGCACTTTATCTCAAAATAGTATCACCTTTAACATAAATGACTGTACCTAATTAGTTACAAGAGACGTCCGTCATCTAAGTAGGATAAAAGAGTAAACCTACATTTTATGTATAAGCATGTATTGTTTTGACGTAAGACATAGATTTTCTTTATCTTGGTTCAACTATGGGTTACACAAATGCTCATATACGATATGCGAAACTTTTTATGTTGTTACCTTTCTTGGTTATTTTTTTGATGGTAATCTTTGTTAAGTATTAAAATCTAATGCTTCCGAAAGGAACCTGTTTGAAATAAAAGGTTCGGTATTCAGTAGTTGTTCAGTTCAGATTTCTGCAATCGTAGAGTTGAAGACGGTGGTAGCTTATTGTTTAAATTTGCCATGCCCTTGCCACGCCCTGTCAGGGCTCATGTTGTAAGCGCTAATTAATTTGAAGATCAAAATTGTACACGATTTTGAATTTGAAATTTCACTTGTCCAAGTTGTTCACTACTTGACACTTACGTAAATGAATTAAAACAAGTACCTATCATAATAACTGGGTCGCCTGTACTATCTATTATTTTACGATAGTTTATTTGGGTTTATAGTTCTCACCTAAATAACGGCAGCATCTAAAGGTTCTTGACTTCAGTGCTTACGAAATCTTTACAAACACTGATTGTGTTTTCTTATCTGAACTGACTAAACTTCCACTTTATTTTAAACGCGTGAAAGCTTTCATTCTTTATAATTAAATAGCTTTTATGCACTTCCTGCTCCAAGCTTATAAATAACTATGACGCAGTAGGAGGTATCTATCCAAGCGGCTTAAACTGTCTTCTGGAATCTGATGACTAAATTTATTAAATCTTGTGGAATCTTGGAGATTAGGTTTAATGCTTACTATAATATTAAACATGCAAACATTTCTTGGACAGTTTAGTAAACAATATAACTTTTTTATGGTGAATTTATTGAGCTTTGTTTGTTCAATCTTAACTTAAGCTTAAGCTTGGTACCTAAGTATCGATTGTAAGATGGATCGCGAAGGTCTATTAGGATCGCTATTCAAAGATATATTCTGCAATGAAGTAACTTACAACTAAAATAAATAGGTCATCTCTGAGGGAGGCATATCACCAGCATTGGACGTCTAATATCCTACGGCTGAAATGATAATGATATCCCCGATGTCGGACTTTCGGTGGAATCAAACGATTTATGGATGAGAACAATTACGTTCCAATTGACCTAATTCAATTATAGATCTGACCTTATTTTCTATCGATCAGGCGAAATGACCTTTCGGTGTTTCTGTGAGAATCTAATAAACCAGCCAAACTTGTCTTACCGGAATGTACCTACTTACACGTATTACGTAACCGATAGACTTAATGGAGAATGTTTTCGCAATAGTTCATCGACATGATGTTACCCTACCTATAGTCACATTTCTTGACCACATTGTGGGAATGCATAGAGTAAAATTGTATAAATACTAGCAGTGCCTTGAGATGGTAACATTCATATGACACTGCTAATTCTGAGGGAAAACTTATGTAACGTATATAACGTACGATATATAAGTTTTCCCTCAGAATCATACATATAATTACGTATATTTTCGCGGTTAAAAGTGCATATTCTCTGTTACATCTGAATCTTCTAAAAGGGTTCCTTTAATAACATCTGTACAAAGTTTCAAAATGTTCATTTAAGTAACTATAGTCCTCGCGTGAAAGCATAACAAACAAACTTACATTCACATTTTTATTATTAAGGTAGGGATTAGTAAAAATCTTGTTCGACTGTATGGTAACATTATCTATGTAAGCTTTTTCGCTAAAGGAAGTAATTCTTTGTTATTACCCTTTTAATATCTAAAGAAAGGAATAGTTTGGTGTTTTATGAAATAAGGGAAGTTATTATCATTTCCCAAACTGTTAAAATTAATTTCACTTTAGGACAGCGGAGTAAATTATAAAATATGGCAGGTATTAGCTGTGGTATTAGATTCTTCATGAATATCCTGTTAGGCACCTAGATACTTACAAAGGGAAACCAGATAACATTTGATTAACAGATCGCAACATAGAACAGGTCGCATTTGATAATTATTAATATTTTGTGCACCTGGGGGATAAAACTGCCTCACTCGATACTCGATACATTTATCTACTTTTGAACATGATATTTAGGTATTCATGCTTAATACATAAAAATGTATACGATTACGGGCCCTTATAGCTAACCTTGTGCTTATCAAGACGCCCAGCCCATCGTCTATTTTTTTAAGCTATAACATAAAATGTAAATTGTAATATTTTTGTTCAATGGATGACTGAACTGAATTAATTCAGTTTCAGTTTCTTTATTGCAATATAAACATTTAAGGACCCTGTGTAATGAATTAATGATATGTAAACCCTTAAAAATAGATATATAACATTACTTCTAAGCTCTCAGTCTCTCAAACCATATTAAACCCACAAATATGAAATATTAGGTGTCAGACTAAAATTCCCCTAAACAGACAATGATGAAATCATTTTGTAAAATTCGCTGACATAATACTCAAAGTATTTTCACACCGTGCAAGGTAACTCCCAAAATGTCTGACAATAGGTAAGCTGATGATAGCACACCAGTGATCTCATTCTGGCCAATTTGAATACAATTTTGGTCATTGACATTGGCCTTTATTATGACCATGATCGGAAATTCACACCCACCGTTTATTATGACTTCAGTAACTTGGTTGCTAGTCATTCTGATGTAGCTTATTGCAGTAATTTTTAGGTTTCTTTTGTGGTTTATTTATTAATCGAGGCAAGCCAACAGCACACCTAACATACACTTACCTAATCAACTACATCAGCGTATTTATTGATATAATGTATGCAAATAATAGCATGCACAGCACTGACAAATTGACAAACTTTGAGTTAAGGGATCCCATGTCCTATGTGTATATGTATGTAATGGACATCATCATTTTATCTATGGGGCGTCCACCGCTGAACAAAGGCCTCTCTCAGAGATGGCCGTATGGCCCGTAGCTGCGTTCAATATTAAAAGATTTGCTTGTAACAGTAGGAGTGCTACGGCTGAAATCGAATTATTTATTATAATTAAGTACTTATTGTATTTTTTCTGTGACAATATCACAGTAACATGTTCATATGAAGTGAATTATAAAATTGGAATGTATGGCTCTCTAGACAAAGTTTGTTTTTGTTTAGAGAAAAAAATTACATAATTTATTTGATCTAATATGGTAGGTAATTTTTCAAGTGTAATAGGTATGGATTATGTCAAAATTAACAATGAATCGGGTTTAATTGTAAACACTCACTCCTCATTAAGATTTAAATGGCTAAACCGATTTCCAGAAAACTTGGTGTTCCGTGATGTTAGTTATTTCATTTAGTAGGACCCAATACGGGTATATTTTGAAAAAATTTGATGGTTGATTGCCCCTTTAACTCGTAACTTTGAAACGGGTAAGTAAAGAGATTTTTATGAATTGTAACTACGAGCTTTCTCCGTTATCACACCGTTTTTCGTCAGGGGTTAAAATATGGCACCTTTTGCAAAACGACAAAAACAAACATTATTACTTGCGAATTGTATGTCAATTACAGTATGATAGGTAGATAAGATACCTACCCTGTTGTTATTACTTACGTAGTAGGTAGACACTTAACACCTATAAACGTCATGTCATGACAGCAAAACTTTAGCCACTTAGGTTTTGCTAAGTGTGTAGTAGTGATTATAATTCAACATAGGTACCTCCATTACGAATCCGGAACATCCGGTAGAACTGTTTAATATTAGTTTATTTTGGTACTTCAGGAAGTGGGATCTATTGTTATTCAAATCGTAAAAATTGCTTAGCTTGCCCCCGAACTGCGGACTGAGTTTGAATGACGAAATTTGCTGAATTTAATTCACTATGTTGTTGCCTATATTATAGAAAACAATTAAAGATAGGTATCAGGCGCTTATAAGCTGGCTCAGAAATGAGAGCTTTCCTTCTCGGATTTAATAATAGAAGGAACTTTATAATCTCTCTATTTCTTAATTTTTTACGCCGTCAGTACCTAATACTTATAAATAAACCTACTTGGGTACATAAAAAAATCATATATTTTTCCTGCACAACCATTTCCTTCATACCTATTTATATGTTCCATTAAATTTTACAACGATCAGAAATGGTCTGTATTATAACTTGGAAATGTCGCTAAAGGTACCTAACTATAAAAAAATTGGTTTTATTCCTTCCTGTTTGTAATTGTTGCTGCCACAGTAAGAGCCATTAACAAGGAAAAGATGGAGGACACGTGCACGTGCGTGGCCCAGTTCGATACACGTATTGATATTTATTTCTTCTGGATACGGGAGACAGAGACATTTCTTGATTATATCTATCCCGTTCTAACTATAACTAAGTGTTTTTTATGATATTATTAGAGGGGAATGGAAATCGTAGTTTCCTTTAAATTAGGTAGGTAAGTAGTTTTCCTCATTTAAAAGATATTTTATCGTTAATAAGTAAACAGGTGGTTAATCCAGCAGTTTCTTTCAACTAACTTAGGTATGTAATACTTTTACCTAGGTACTCTAAAGCTAATTAAGAGGTATTATTAACACTGGACATGTATAAAAATAAGTAGGTAGATAAATTATAATAAAGGACAATTACTTAAAATACTTTAAATAAGTACTCTTAATAAGGAATCCCACTTTATCAAATATAATTTTAATCACATTGCAGGATTTTCCGAAGGCCAATTTGAATTATTTTAGAAACTCTACGACAAAGATCAAATGTCGTTCCGTCCTTTGTGGTCACGTTCATTCTAAGCAGAGGCATTTTATCAGTACAAAGTTGTAAATAAAGTAGAGAACAGATGGTCGGAATGCCCTTTGACGTCGGTTAAACAACTTGACCTAAGGTCACCTACTTTTGACTGAACGTAGGGACAGTCACGATTTACTGCTGGATGTGGTTGGTATTTTAATAGTTCGTTACTGGATCGACTGTGTTGTAGGTAGTTTGGTAGTTGCATGCCAGGTCGATATCTATAGATAGGAAGATCTCTTCGGGTAAATATGAAACACTATGAAAGTTTTGGATCCCGTGTTATTTCTATTTAGAACCATCTCGAAAAATTTTGCTAAATAAGCACAAGTTACAATTTGCTAAATAGGTCTTCCGACAATAGATTTTATAATACTAAGTTGTCCTAAATCGAAGCTATACCTAGATTAGAAAATGACACATAGGACTATCATCAATAATGGATTTTGAGAAGTATTTATGTGATAAGGAGCTACGAATCTCTTGTGGGGAGTACAAAGCCATAGAAGAAAATCACTAATATTATGAAGCTGTAGAGTTTGTTTGTTCCATGGAACGCGCTATCCATAGGAACTACTGGTCTG
Organism: Gymnoscelis rufifasciata; assembly: GCA_929108375.1. NCBI lineage: Eukaryota > Metazoa > Arthropoda > Insecta > Lepidoptera > Geometridae > Gymnoscelis > Gymnoscelis rufifasciata. Next base: position 8,403,704 of record OV815321.1, on the reverse strand, counting down.
ACTAAAAAAAATAATTCAGTGTTTGAAACGAATATGGCGTGAAGCGATTTTCTCGTGTTTCGTAATGTGGCCCGGAGAAGCCATCTACCTTCTAGGTCTTCATGCTCCATCTTAGACCATATCGTCACTTTACATCAGGTGAGATTGTGGTCAAATGAAGGATAATCCAGCATAAAAAAAAAATTACGAAATTATAATTGTGCAGCTTGTACCAAAAAGGAGCAGTCTTAGTTTTTGTGACACTATTCTCTACACTTAGTCATAGAATAATAAATTACTATGACTTAGTAGTCCTCTCGCAGTACAAAACCGTCATAATTGGCTCAATACTTCGTTACGTGTTTATTCTGATGCAAATGAGAGCGGTCAGGTCGTTTTCTTTATAACAGTGACCTTCATAGCAACAGGTGCCGTTTCGAATGAGACTGGCTTTACTTACATTGAAAAATATCATTTTACGGAGTGAAAAATTCAGTTATCAAACAACTTTACTTCTCAATAGGGTAGATGACAAAAAAATAATAATCAGTTCTCTAATTTAGATTACATAAAAAAATGTTAAATACTTACCCATATTTTTCCTTTTTTCTTGTAAACGAAAAATCAAGACGATACAGTGTATTGAAGTTTCGCGTGACATAATGCTTTCGAGCAAAATGTTTATAAACCCCCACTCCGGACTTTGATGCCCTATATCTTGGCACTTTCTAATTAAATTTATGAGGCCAAAAAAGGTTATAAGTATTTTTGTATACGACCTGCCTTGGCTTTATTCTCGCCGTAAAAATCATCCATGGACTTCTACGAACATCAAAAAAAATTGGCTAAAGTGGTCCAGGTTATGTTGAGTTATTCGCTTAGCAACACATTTTGCGATTCATTTTAGAGTATACATAGATTACACAGCTAACGTGGCCTCCTATTGTTAGCCGACATCGTTTCAACCGTCGGACGTCCGTGCTGAGCATAGGCCTAAGATGTGTAGGTATAAAGTCAAAGTCAAATTGTTTGTCGCATTCATGTGTACAAATTGTGGTCTTTAAAATTTAATTGCAGTAACAACATGCAGATCATATACTATACCTAGTTAATTATACCTGATACCGGCAACAATCAGATAAATTCCGACAAGTTAAATCTTTAATCCAATTGACAGTTCTTTAAATTACTTGACTTGAGTTCAAAACCAACGGAGTTTTCAAAACAAATCTTTTATTTATTTCTGTCATAAATAAAATTAGTATTTCTTATTATTCTTTATATTATTTTATAAAAAATTCATGCCCTTTTATTCCAAATCAAAAACATGGTTACAAAGATCATTATCACCTCGATAACACGATTTGCCAACAGTTAAGTGAATTTGTTGGAAGACTATCAGCAAATTCAGATATGCCTGTCGGTAGGTAAGTGCCTCCGATAAGTAATCGACTGCTATCATTAATCACTGATTATGCTATTATAAATGTAGCAAATGAGATGGCTCAACAAAACCTAACACTGGAAATAAAATATCAAGTAATATGTATAATTATTTTCTTAATAAATATAGGTAGTTTAAACATTTAGGGCTTATTTAACAAATCCGGCTAAACTAAGCAATGGTAAGTTGTATTTTTAAATTTTATGCAGAAAAAATAGTTTAACCTACAAAGTGAGGTTTATCACTTATTAAAAACATTTAAAAAAAAAATTGTTGTGTCAATAATACGTATCAATGGTTAGATAGGTCTAGAGCTATCTAGCTTTGACACATACGACTGAGCGAAATAGCTCATGTTTTATCTTAGCGTTTTATTAATTGCTTGTGGAAATTAAACATCATTCTGCTCTTGCATTATTTTCATAAGTTGCCATTGATTATATTTTGAGTTGCATCAAACTTTATTCAGATACCGAAGGTCAGCTGAGCAGTAAAATTTTTTACTAGTTCAATAAATAGTGTACTAAGGTTTGGGGGACTTTAGGCTTGAGAGTCCCGGGGCACTACCCAGCATATTCGAATTCATGTATTTGTTGCTTCATGTGTTATCAATAAAGGTGTTAACATGATAGATTCCCTGACATGAGCCCCGTAGGGTCATTACAACTTTAAAGCTTAGCCCGCCGATAGCTACTCCACTGTGCTACTCCTATTAATTCCACGCATTTTTGAAGATATGCAACCTCATAGTCTTAATGAAATGATGCTTAAAAACATAGGATTAGGCAATAGGCCTTTATACCACTATACAACCGGAAAATATTGTAAGAACCAGCTGGCCCGTTCCGGGAAAAGCAGCATAATGATCCCTTCAGTAGCTTTTGAGTTTATCCCGAAATTCCCGAACATAAAGACAGACAGACGCGGCGGGAGACTATAATTTATATAAGTATAGATATAATCAGAAGGTATTTAACATAATATCATTCAAACATACAAACTATTCAGTTTTATAATATTAAAGACACGAGAAAGTAGTATATTGGCCTTTATTCATACATGGGCATAAATTAATATTATTTTCACTGTTACTATAAATAAACTTGATTTGTTTTCAATGAACTACTGAGTGCATACTTAACAACGCCCATTATAATAGCAAATTCAAGCGGCCTTATACAGTTTATGTGTTTTACACAACAAATAACTTACATAATCATAGAAGTACATTATGCTATAATAGTTAATATTTTCTTATGGTTTTACAGGCAGTTTTATATTAATAACATTCATTTTAGGTACTTGCAAAGTCAATAATATTCAGAATCTCTATAGTATTATCAACCTTTAGTGAGATCTACATAGATAAAATTAGAGGTTCGACTCTCATATATCAATAAATTTCGTCCGAAACAAAGTTAATTTCTTATTTACGGTATTATTGAAATAGGTACGAAATTTGTTAGTCATTTTCGTTCTTTTGCGTGGTTTCAATAAGCATTAATGCTTCTTGAGGCATTGGCTTATTTTCGATTTCTGTAGTCCAAGAAACTATTGGGAGCTATTTAATAGGTCATATTACTGCAACGTGCTCGCGCCAGAGTGCAGCGTACTGAGAGCGTAGACAGTAAACAGAGAAGAAAAGAGGTTCTCGATTCTAGGTAAGCAGTTTTTTCTATAACAAGTCTTTCAAAGCATGATGAAATATGACAATTAATCTTTTTCATAGAGGTCACAAACGCCAAAAAACCTAAAAAAAGATGTTAACTGTCTGTGCTAATGGCGCCATCTGTGCTGAGTTTCGCGTATCCCCCTATTATAAACTGATAAAATATATAATACTGAGAGAATAAAATAGCTACGATTTTGATAATATCTCTTTCATAGCCAGCTCAATCTTCAATTGTATGCAAGCAACTCTTTCTTGAAAGATCTGATTGATTAAATTTAGTCTCTTTTGCTCAAGCACTGCGTTTTCTTTCAACAGCCTTTGCTTTAACTCTAGGTCTTCTGGAGTCAGAGGGTCTTTATTCTCTTTGTTGAGTAAACCTTCCTGTTTATTCTTCAAGGTAACATGACTCCGAAGTTTGACAATTTCAAACTGCTCCGAGTTGATTTTCGCTTGCAGTAATGACTTCAGTTGGAGGTATTCAGCGTTTTCTAACTCTAGTCTAAGTATTTTCAGTTCTTTTTCTGTGAATTTTGGTTTTTCGATGACCGGTTCTGGCGGTGCCTCGAATTCTGGCGTTTCCTTCTCAGGTTTGAATTCAAAATGATGAGGATCTTTTTTAAGTTGGAACTCTTTATCTGTTTTGAAGTCGAATGTGTCTTTTTCTTTAAAGTCCGTTTTGAATTCAAAATTGTCTTCGAATTCCGCTTCAAAAGCGGGTTCTGGAACGTTGAATTCTGCTTCAAAAGGAGGTTCAGGTACTTTTGGTGATTCTTTGTCTATGGATTTGTCTTGGAATGCATCAGGTGGGGTCTTTATTTCGTCTGTGGTGATTGCTTCGTTATGCGAGTTCCGTCTAGAACCTCCGTCTTTTTCGTCTATGGAAGCTTGCTGTTGTGATATCGCATTTGGTTCAACGGATTTTTGCAGCGATCGAAGTTTTCTCTGAAAAAATATGTCTCAGTTACTGTAGGAAATCAAGGGGGAAAATAATTTAAATTAATAACGTATAATGCCATTATTATAAAATATTGTAGTTAAAATAAGGTGTCAAAATAAGGATAATTACAAGAATATTTCAATAGGGATAAAATATGGCATTGCCCTGGTACAAATCAAGGTTCGCTTGAGGTAAACTTTTCAAAACTGACCTTGTGCTAAAGTGAGTCACGTAAAGGATTTTTATTTTCAGGGTTAGTTAGATTAGTATATGTCTAATATAACCGTGGCCGGGTAATATTTGGCTGTCATGACTATTCGCCTTGGAGAGTTAAAATAAATAAAATACATGAACAAATAATTCCGGACAATCAACACAACAAAAACTAGCCCCGTGGTAAGCTCTAAGCTTGTGTTACGGGTACTAGAGATCTGATATACTTAACTTAATATACTTACATATTAAACACCCAGACGAAGGAGAAAGTGCTTGTAGAACATACAAACACTTAACCCCTCGGCGGGAAGTTGTATTTTTGCATTTAAAAGTGATTCTAATTCGGTGGATAACGGTATATTAAGAAATAAGCAAGATCTGTTATTGGGTAGAGGGAATGCAATACCGGTCTCGGGAGATCTTTTAAAATTTTTCGGGATCAATCCCGTAGCATTATATGACGAGATCCCTTTCGAGATGGACGGGATTGGGCGGCTGTGGTCAGCAACCTCCACACATCCACTCGGGACGCGAGCGGTGCGCTGAATGGATTTTTTTTTAGTGTGGAAGAACGAGGGGGAGATTTTTGCAGTTTGCATATTATAATTGTTTAGTCACGCTGTTGACAACCAGTGTCGAGGGCATTCTCAGCAGCTGGGTACATTGCAACGGACAATAAAGTCCTCCTAATATACTTTGTTTTTTTTTACGTAGCTTCTCTCAAAATCACCTGTTACTACTCTCTAAATCTCCTTGAGTAATACAATTTTTTGTTTTGATTGTGCTAATTTAAACTCTACCATTTAGAGAGTAATATCGAAGGATAAAGGTATTTGTTTTCTTTTAAATAAATATCTTAATAACCTCACTGAACAATCCCAAACAAGCCGTTTTCATCGTTTCAGCCATCCGAACTTTATGTAATTTATAAACTAGACGAAAGTTCGAAAATTCCGATCCAACCCCGGGATCGATATTTCCAATCAAAATTAATTTCAGGCCTGCCCCGGCTTAGATCACTCCGCCACGGATAATTATTTTAAATTGTTTTCCCGACAATCATCCTATTTTTGCCGTACGCCCCAACCTTGTACTTCTAAGTACATTTTTAAAAAATATTGGTCAAATTGCTCCAGGCGTTGTTGAGTTATCCGCTTTCCTACACATTTTGCGATTATTTGTAACCCCCGACCAAAAAAGAGGGGTGTTATGAGTTTGACGTGTCCGTCTGTCTGGGACATCATAGCTCCCGACCGGATGGAGCGATTTCAATTTAGTTTTTTTTTGTATGAAAGCTGAGTTTGGCCCGGGTGTTCTTAGACATGTTTCATGAAAATAGGTTGAGCCGTTTAAAAGTTACAGGTATGAGAGTGGGGAAGGAAATCCGAAAATCTGCAAATACACTAGTGTGGGGTATCAAATGAAAGCGCATCGCGTGCACATTACATCGTATTATGTTGTTTTACATTTTAGGAATAAAGAAATTGGAATCGAGGGTTTTTCTTAAATTTTAAATTTAGATTTATTTATATTATAGACTAGCGGCCCGCCCCGGCGTCGCACGGGTAAAAAAAGTTCCCGGCAATTTTTGCTTATTTGCTCACCGTTTAGACCTACCCTGGACTACGACAAACATTTTAAAACCAAAATCAGCTCAATCAGCCCAGCCGTTCTCGAGTTTTAATCAGACTAACGAACAACAATTCATTTTTATTTATATAGATTAAAATTACCTTCAGCTGAGTGACTATCCTCTGCGCCTCCCAGAGGCAGTGGTCGCGCGCCGGCGTGATGAACCCAGCGTGCATCTCCGCGTGGATCTGACTCAGTAGAGACTCCTGTTTGCGCAGCTCCAGGCTTATCTCAGTTGAGGACTCCGGGAATTCCGTAGGCAGAGATGGTAGAGGCGGTATGTATCTGTGGCAAAAAGGCCTTAATTACTTTTGGGCTTGATTCTATTGTTAGATATTAAAGAAGAAAATTAGAGGTCGAGTTTTTATTCCACTCATTTTATTAAATTTGACATACAAGCTTCTGGAGAGGCGGTATGTATCTGTGGGAAAAAGGGCTTTATTGCTTTTGGGCTTGATTCTATTGTTAGATATTAAAGAAGAATAAAAGGAGAAAATTAAAGGTCGAGTTTTCATTCCACTCATTTTATTAAGTTTGACATACAAGCATCTGGAGAGAATGAAAGGGTATTCATTAACTACCGAAGTGTTGCAGATGGGGAGTTTGTAAACAAAAGACAGTCATCTACCTTAAGTTACGAGAGCCCAATTCCCTAACTTTTAAACTATTATAGGATTAAAAAAAATTACTATAACCCGACTTCTAAAAACATTTGCTAAAAAGTACGAAACAAGAATGGTTACATGCCACATACTGTGGCAAAAATTTAAAAGTAGCATAGCAATAATAATGTATCCTAGCCGATCTCGGCCATGGCGACTGCGTCACTGGATAGGCATTTTAACTAGAAGACTTTTTATTACTAAGGTTGTAGGTTATCTACCCTTTTAGAAGTTATGAGGGAACAGATGAACAACCATAGCCACATACATACTGGTCAAAATCATAACCTTCCTTTAAGCTTCGCCGTAGTCAGTACATGGACATGGCAGCACAGCCTGTCAGCTAATTATCTCTTTGTGGTATTTATGTTTTTTTTTTCTTGTGACTGTCTGTTTATGCTGTCTACTGTGCTGTTGTTTGTTTACGTTCCCAAAATAAATGTATTCTATTTAGTGGTCTAGCTATAGTCAGCCATCTGCTATGAGCACGAAATATGAGTTTTAAACCTGGGTCCGACAATACAGTCGACATAACAACGTAGACTTACTTGCTTAGCTCGACGTCCGGGAAGAGTTTGTCCGACTTAGTAACGAGATAGGTGAGCAGATTTAACGACATGTTCAGAGCCGGCCCCATCGCACTGGATATAACTTGTATATTCGCGTGGTTCACCTGCAATAAAAAAAACACATAATAAATAAATATATAAGGGGGCTTTCATCCAACAAACATGATTTTAATTTAAGCGATGTTGCGCGAAATCAGTACTTGGGTGGTTTTGATCACCCTGATAGCATCTATTTGCACGTTAAAAAAAATCTTTTGTATATTTTTTATTACAAAATGCATATAATCTATACACGGAATCCTAGGTGCCAGTATAACTGTGTCTCATACTTAACAAATTTATTTCTTATATAAATAAATACATACATCATAGTTCAAAATGAATACATCATAGTTCTAATTAAATTTTTTGTCAACTTTAGATTTAAGTGATTTTCTGAATAAATATATTATTATTATCTTTATTTCATTTAAAACACGTCATAAATATATTTTTTACATTATAAATTATATAAAACTACCTACTGTAAAAAATATATCAAAACGGAGAATCACCGGTCGCGAAGCTAGGCTCAAGCGACCGGTGACTAGGGCTGTAGAGAGAGGAACTTCCTTATTATTATATTATTATCATGTCCACGAGTGACAACATGGCTGCGCTACAGCCGACCGAGCAGTTCTTGAGTGAGGAAAGACTCTGACAGTTATTTGTAAATAAACTCACCTGTTCATTAGCTACAACGCTCTCGAAGTGCCGCATCAGCCAGCCGACCAGGCTGCAGTTGACGGCCGGCAGCTTGTTCACGAGCGACAACATGGCCGCCTCGCGCTGCGGCTCCGCTATTGCCGTGGCTTGCTCGAATTGGCCGTGCAGTTCTTGAGTTAGGAAAGACACTGACAGTTATTTGTCAATAAACTCACCTGTTCATTAGCTACAACGCTCTCGAAGTGCCGCATCAGCCAGCCGACCAGGCTGCAGTTGACGGCCGGCAGCTTGTTCACGAGCGACAACATGGCCGCCTCGCGCTGCGGCTCCGCTATTGCCGTGGCTTGCTCGAATTGGCCGTGCAGTTCTTGAGTTAGGAAAGACACTGACAGTTATTTGTCAATAAACTCACCTGTTCATTAGCTACAACGCTCTCGAAGTGCCGCATCAGCCAGCCGACCAGGCTGCAGTTGACGGCCGGCAGCTTGTTCACGAGCGACAACATGGCCGCCTCGCGCTGCGGCTCCGCTATTGCCGTGGCTTGCTCGAATTGGCCGTGCAGTTCTTGAGTTAGGAAAGACACTGACAGTTATTTGTCAATAAACTCACCTGTTCATTAGCTACAACGCTCTCGAAGTGCCGCATCAGCCAGCCGACCAGGCTGCAGTTGACGGCCGGCAGCTTGTTCACGAGCGACAACATGGCCGCCTCGCGCTGCGGCTCCGCTATTGCCGTGGCTTGCTCGAATTGGCCGTGCAGTTCTTGAGTTAGGAAAGACACTGACAGTTATTTGTCAATAAACTCACCTGTTCATTAGCTACAACGCTCTCGAAGTGCCGCATCAGCCAGCCGACCAGGCTGCAGTTGACGGCCGGCAGCTTGTTCACGAGCGACAACATGGCCGCCTCGCGCTGCGGCTCCGCTATTGCCGTGGCTTGCTCGAATTGGCCGTGCAGTTCTTGAGTTAGGAAAGACACTGACAGTTATTTGTCAATAAACTCACCTGTTCATTAGCTACAACGCTCTCGAAGTGCCGCATCAGCCAGCCGACCAGGCTGCAGTTGACGGCCGGCAGCTTGTTCACGAGCGACAACATGGCCGCCTCGCGCTGCGGCTCTGCTATTGCCGTGGCTTGCTCGAATTGGCCGTGCAGTTCTTGAGTTAGTACGGATTCTGGAAGCTCACTGGAAATATTTAAACAAAACATAAATATTACATTCCATTTTTGATGCAGACACAAACATCCAAGGTGTCTAGTCACGTGGTAAGCTCCCCTTAGCCTTTAGTTATCTAAGCTTGTGTGGACTATGCCTTCAATTGCTTTATATAATTAAGAATCTCAATTTCTTTCACAAGTACCACATACGTAACTTACAGGCATTGATTCTATATGTTATTCTGTCAAATATGACTTCATTCGTTCATTTAGTAATCAACTATCTGTCACCTAAGAGTTGACCATCTCTAATGGCTAAGTTCGACGCTGCGTTTGAAGACGCAAGATTCATAATCCTACAAATTTTATAAACGCGACAGTTTGTGAGGATATAAGTATGTGTGTTTGTTGTTCTTTCACGCTAAAACTACTGAATTATGGTGAGTAAAGCCCGATTTGGATCAAATTTGCTATCGGATAAATAGCTGTTTTCCCAGTAAATGAGAAAAGATCCTTTTAACTAAGAACATCAATTTTTAAGCAGGCAAAGCCGCAGGTGGATTGCTAGTTAGCGCATAAAATAAGTATACCTTAGGAACCCTTTCAGCATAGCACAAGCGATGGGCACATCCCAATGGTAGGGGAATGTTTGTCCGCGATCCGTGAATAGTTTACGTAACTGCTGGAATTTTATCTTGTCTGGCTCCGCTCGGTAGATCTGCGTAGATTTTAGACCGTTTGCCTATTGGAAGAAATAATCACAATTAAAAAATAATGTTTTTATGTGTCCTTTGTAATATTTTACACAAATAAACATTTCTTCTACCGTGATTGGGGTATATCATTATGAAACATTCACAACAGATTTCCCTAATTTTCAGGCTAATATGCAACGGCTTTTGATAACGCATTTAATAGTCACAAAATTATAAAGACTAGGCCGCTGAAACGAAACGCCAAAGAGGCCAACCGTGTGCGTATTGGCCTATAGGAATAATACTTTACCTGCAAATAGTCGATGCTGTCCCTCACGACGAGAGGCAGGCCGGTGTCGTCGTGGCATCTCGATCGTTCTACCGACTGGTGCAGCGGAACACCGAAAATTGGCAGGGCCACTGGAAATTACAAGTTATAGAATATTTACTAAAATTATGTATACACTCTCTCTCTCTAGGGTCGTTCCCTCGTGGCGGAGGATCGTGGTCATCACAAGTTCAGGACAACGGTGATGTGGTGTACATGGATTGAATAATCTGCCTCCAACGGTGCCTATCCATAGCGTCAGGGACAATGGAGCAAAATGATATACTAACCATTGTCTTATCATTTACCCACGTATTCATAAAAATATTTTAGCCTTTTAAGAGTTAATAGAACGTTTCATAATAAACTTTATTCATTAGCCTAAATAAGTGCCAAAATAGTTAAATAAAAGCTTTTTACCCTTCCTTGTCTCTATAATAGTCGCAAAATAAAGGCATAATCAGGCTTATTGTGTGTTTGAGCTAATTCTGTTATATAAGCAAAAAATTGGAGGGTTAAAAAAAAGAACTGGATACACTCCGAAAGTGCCGGTAAATAGTGAAAATGTTTACATCGCTCAAGGCACGTGTCCATCTTACGATCTTTATGAGGCGAGTTTAACATTTATCACCCATCCCGAAAAGTGTACAATGCTATTTATTTTGAAAACGGGTATGACTCACGAGTAATTGTACTTTTAATAATACTGTAACTGGCATTTGTTTTGAGAGCACAACGCCGCTAAAGAAGTTTTCACTTCAAATTATCTGTTGTGAACTTGGATGTGTGTATAGATCAGTAAAGTTTATTCATTTAGGTTTCTTTTACAAAGTTGCTTTAAATAGTTAATTTATATTCTTACAAATACAACCAAACATAACAACATGAAGCGAACAAAGATTTATGAAAATCACAAACAAAGAACAGTGCAACTTTCAGTGATGATATGAATGGCGAATTTTAGCATTTATTGCCTTCCAAAATTCAGTTATTGATCAAAATGCCAGTTATATTCTATACGTGTCCGATTAAAGGTTATTGTTTTAATTCATTATGCATCACAATCGGTACAGATCATCGAATGTGACAGACAGACGGAATGAAAGAAATACAAATTTTCATGTACATAATTATTTCCTATAATCGAGCTTGCTCATAAAGTTTTGTGATGGGTTCATTTTATTTACACAAAAACATTATTTACATCTTATTAAATTTACGCGACCATTTAAAAAACCACTATCATATAGTATAATATTTATAGGTACAATAATATAAGAATGGCTAAAAACTTCACTTACCATCAAGAGAGAAGCCATTTAAAAAAGGATTCATCACTATCAAAATATAACTCGCTTAAATAATGACTTTTTTGAAATCAATTTGTATCACGGCACATGATGTAAGAGAAACAGCTATACAACAACTGACTTTGATGTTGTTATCTCAGTGTGAATTCTTTTGTTTATTTGTTGATAAAGATTGTTATCGTTATTATTATGCGCGACACAGAAGATACTGCATATGTTGTAAAAGATTCACTCTACAAGTAATTTTAAATTTTCGCTATAAACTTTTTAAGCCTTTTCTTAAAGCGTGAAGTTACTAATCGCAAACACACTTAATTTCGTCGAAACACGATTTAAGATAATTCACACCTTACTAATCCTCGTATTATAGCGCCAAAAAAAATCATTCACGCAGAAATACCCGAACAGAATTTACTAAAACTCATAGCTATATACATAGATTAAAATCGGGATAAGCAAATGGGCTACTTTTCAATCGCGGTAAAAAAACATAAAACCGCTCGTTTATAATGAAAATGTTAAATGTTTGTGTTCAACGTGAATTAATACTATATTAGACATGGATGAAAAAGTAATTAATATCTAATATACAATTCTTAAGAATGTGTATGAGTTAAAAAATGTGTAAAACGGACCCAATTATTATCCAAGTATGCAGAACTTAGACTCCTTTGATGTGTTTTGTTAAATAAAACAATTTACAGAAATACTATAGACAAATACAGAATCTCGTAGTTTAAACTGTGGAGTGAAACAGACCTAGAATAGCGTCATAGAAATTTTTGGTGTAGGTACCTAACCTAGTTTGCCAGGCAATTTTCAACCTAAGGCACCACTGACGTTTTATCATGATTAGCACTTTCATAGATCTAACAGTCGTTGTAATAGCCCCTCTACACAGGTCCCGAAGTTGAACGATTTTAGTCGAACACTAGTGTATAGACTAGAAGAGGCTTAGACTTTTATGAATATTATTTATGGAATATCGTTAAACGATTAGGTATTGCAAAAGGCATCCGGAGTTAGGATGTTTAAAGCAGATAAAAAATAGTTTATTACTTTTCAGACGTCGATTGTTTTGCCAATCGATTACTTTTTCACATCCCTATAAAGAAGTCGTGTATGCCATAGTTGAGCATCAATACTTGCGCAGGCCATCGAAACCACAGAGCGAATGAGCTCATCGCAAAAAGAACGAGTGTGTATTGAAGCACTGCGAACTTCGCCGAGTTCCTTAGCGAGGAACTTCGCGAGTAGTGTATGGCATAAGGTTTTCTGCTGTGGTTGACAATACAATGAACAATGGCATTTTCGTGTTTTTCAGTAAAGTTTTCTTTTATTAATATGGTGACAAGTCGAACTAAGTTTTAAGACTGCTGGATTTTCCAAGTTAATCTAATTTATATCCTATAAATTAGATTAACTAGGATTTATCTTTAAGTGCCTATGTTTAATTGGTTTATGTTTTTTGTATTTTATATTTGACGTTTCTAAGATTTGTAAAAAAAAACAATGGAAATATACAGATGGGTCTGTGTTATCTATGTATCATATGTGTGTATACACAAAAAAATGTATCTATGTATACTACATAGATACATTTTTTTGCTGTGTGAGTAGTCTGGAAATATTTATTATTTTATTATATGATTTTGTATCTTGTATCTTGAATTATCCTAATTACCTTTGTTCCTCATAGTGCTATGGTCTATTTTAAACTATAGAACCGTTTTTGTAGAACGCTTTTGTATACAAGGTTATGACCGATTCGTGCCTACTGTTGACTTTAAAATTAAACTTTAGTGCAACTAGATATAAGCTTGTTCGCAAATACATACAATAAGGCTCAGCTTAAAACATGGCAGCAACACACGGCAGAATATTTATTACCACTGCTTAACTTTCTTTAATGCAATCGGAATGCTATTGAGACCAAATGTAATTAAGCCACCATCCATAAAATACATATGTAATCTTTTTTCTCTCCATCCACGGTTGTCTGGAAGAAATTGCTTTTAGCAATAATACCGCTCATTATGCATTCTAGGTTTAGTTTTAATTTCATATTGTATTGTTCATCTGGTGTGTAATAAAGTATATTCTATTCTATTAAGATAATTGACCTTCAGGACTTTTGGAACAGTTGGTAGCTAACGGCAAGGGATAGGGGGCTGTTAGGGCAACAAGCTTAAGAAGAAAAACAATTTTGTTTAAACTCACCTCCCAAAGTGAATATCTCCTCGAAAGGCACCCCCGATGTCACAGTGGACGGTACTTTGGTCAACTTCTTATCTTTCTTGTCTTTGTCCTTTTCTTTCACCTTTTCTTTTTCTTTCTCCTTCACCTTTTCCTTTTCTTTCTCTGTAAAAATACCTTTGGGTTATTTTGTTGTTGATAACTTGGTCAAACTTGCTGGCTCATGGTGCATGCAAGTAGCGACGGATCGGAGTAATTGGTCGTTTTTGAGGGAGGTCTAAAAGATCGTTTAAAAGATCTGAACAGCACACAAACGAAGTAGATATTATTTTATACAAGACCATTAACGTATTGTTAAGATTAAAAGATGTAGGAAGAATTTTACTATAATTATTATTGTTAGGGCTAGGGACTCATAGATAAACTTTTAAATTATCATGGTATTCAACAATATTATGACTGACAACGGGTAACATGACCATACATTCTTAAATAAAACCCGTTAAATCATGGCATGTTACCCGTTTAAAGGTAGAATATAATACTCATAAGTAAGCTTTTAAATTCTACCTTTAACTTTTTCTTTATCCTTGTCCTTGGGTTTCTTTTCTTCTTTAGTCTTCTCTTTCTTTTCATCCTTGAGTTTCTCTTTCGATTCTAGCTTGAATTTGGCTTTTTCTTCTTTTTCCTGAAAAAATATTAAATTGATTGTATTTAGATTTACTTTCTTAATAGAACTTGAAACGGGCTGGTCGATAGCATGTTTATTTACATACATTATCAAATACTAGCTGACCCGGTGAACTTCGTATCACCTAGTTCGTTAGGGGTTGATCGTAGACGGGTGAAAATTTAGGGTTGTATGTATTTTTGTATGCTGTATCATATAATCCTACTACTATATTATAAAGGCGAAAGTTTGTAAGTATGGATGTTTGTTACTCTTTCACGCGAAAACTACTGAACCGATTTAAATGAAATTTGGTACACAGAATCTCTAGAGCCTGAAAAATAACATAGACTTTTTACCGCGGGAAAACGTCATTTCGCGGGAAAATCCATTATAACGCGGGTAACACCGCGGGGCACAGCTAGTATCATATAAAATAAACAAATATCCAAAACAAAAAAATGTTGTGGACCACCCTTAAAATTTAGTGGGATGAAAAATAGATGTTGTACGATTCTCCACCCTGGCCGATATCCTTGCTTCGGATGACGAAAATCGGTCGAGCCGTTTCGGAGGAGTTAGATTACAAACACCATGACACGAGAATTTTATAATTAAGACTAGCTGAGCCCAGCAAACGTTGATTAGCAAAATGAAAAATAGATAGTAGCCGTTTCTCAGACCTACTGAATACGCATATAAAAAATGGTAAAAATCGGTAATGCTGTTTCGGAGGAGTACGGTAACTAACATTGTGACAATTTTATATACCTACCTCTATTACAAGATTATAAGTGAGAAAGTGTATACACTACTTAAATATTTATTTATTTAATTCCGCGGGTAAATGCATTAAGTAACACATATGCGGGTAACACAGAGGGGCGCTTCTTGTTAAATTATAATAAATAACTAGTTAGATTTAATGCGCTAATTTCAGAAAAATATCACATCACAAAAAAAACTGTTTTGGATACTCCATGTATCAAGGAAGGCTATGCGATATTTATCGCGGGATAAAATTTCCCCCGTGGGTAAAACAATACAACAGGGTATAGTTGTACTGGCCGTAAATAAAGGCAATATGTCGATACTGATATTACTATAATAATATTTTCAAACGTCGCTTTTTTAAAACGATTCCCTTTCTCCAAATGTTACAGAGCTAAATAATTTTAGTTCACTTCGGCGTGCTAATCTCAGAAAACTAATTTTATTTTTATAATTCGAATTAAGTATTATTTTATTTTTATTTTATCGAAGATGGCTATAATCCGCTATTTACTAATAGAACTTGAAAGGGGCTGGTCGATAGCATGTTTATTACACACTAATACTAGCTGACCCGGTTATAATGTTACATGCATTATAATGGATTCCCGTGATTTCCTCAGAAATATACCTTGCTAGCTTATCAAGCTACGGCATTTATGATTTTTTTCGGGGTAACGTATTTTTCCGCGGCGGAATAAATAGGCTATCTAGAAATGAAATATTTTTTCTCGGACAATCTCAAACAAACAATCTCTTCAGCTTCCCGCAAAGCCATGGTTTAAATATATAGTATTACTAGCTGACCCCAGCAAACGTTGTTTTGAAAAATGAAAATTAGATAGTAGCTAATACTCAGACCTACTGAATATTCATATAAAATTTCATAATAATAATTGGTTAAGCCGTTTCGGAGGAGTATGGTAACTAAGACAGTGACAGGTGAATTTTATATAAAAGATTATATAATATCTCGTAAACATTATATTTACACTAATCTAACCTTAACTTTGTTAACATAAAGGCCATTGTGTTATCCTTGTCTCTGCTCGTTTACCGGCCGTCAAGTTACTGTCACAAGACCTAATTTATTACCTCAGCGTAATAATATTATCTTGATAGCAACGACCGATGGAATTGGCTCACTAGGGCATTGTGAAATGTAACCTTATATCACATTTTATTTGTATACACAGTCCCACAACAAATGGACAACATATTTTTGTTTGGCATCAATAACACACATATTTTACATAACGTTACATTATGTGTGTTCTTAGTTTTCTCTTACGAGAATTGAACTTAATATTTGAATATTGCTTACTTTAAGGATAGATTTTTTCATTTATCTTTAATTGTCAATGTATAAAAATAACGTCAGACATAGCCTATTTGACCAATGAAAAAAAGGCCTGAGGCTTTTACTCTAATCGATATTTAAGTCAGCAAACAAACATAGTTGTATAACATTTTGATATCTCTACCACAGACAATTTAAATTTTTAGGGCACCTATACTTGTTAATGTAGGAATTAATGAATACGGATGAATGATTAACTCCACAATGACATGGCTAATGCTATAACCGTGGTCACTTTTAATAAGGGCTATTCACAATTGGGGCCAGGTCAATTTATAGCTGCACCTACCTACATGCATTACGACACTATATGATACCCACCTATACAATATAACTGGTTCTATTCCATTATTTCTACTTACACGGAACGAGTTTCAAATTAAAAATACTCTTTTCTGTAAAGAATGACGCGTGAGAAATTGTAATTGTTTGCTTTTATCTTGGTAATTGGTTAGTAACTTCATGAATGCATTTACGAGTACATGTTGCGAAATTCCAATGAATATCCAGTGAAATTACGTAAACTACAATTTTAACTTTGAATAATATCCGTTAAGTATTAATTTCACTGTGGAAAATGTAATTATTAAGCAATTATTCGTTACTATTCTAAAATATACTTCCATAACATTATCACAATATAAGTAACTTACTCCGTTCCAAAAATTAGTTGCTTGCATAGCTGTTAACCTACATTTAAAATGTTCCAAACATAGAAAGCTACTATTAAGCAATTATTCGTTTCTATTCCAAAATATAAATACTTATAAAATACTAGCTGTGCCTTGCGGTGCTACCCGCGTTATAATGGATGAAGTACTCTTAACCAACAACATATTTAGTTGATACAACTTAAACAAATTATTTCGACCAAATTAGGTACCTACCATAAAAACGGTTTTTGTGAGTTAATCTTAAAAGATAGACATATACTATCGCGGACTGTTTTTTAGATCATTAAAAGAGATATTATTCTTTAATACATTTTTTTTTGTGTATCTTGAACCGTTTTCACGGCGCACGCATCGGAAGGCTTCAAAGATGAAATAATTTCTCCCGTTTTTTACACATTTACCACTATATTTTGGCTCCTATTGGTCGTAGCGTGATGTTATATAGCCTATAGCCTTCCTCGATAACTGGACTATCCAACGCAAAAAGAATTATTCAATTCGAACCAGTAGTTTCGGAGATTAGCGCGTTCAAACAAACAAACAAACAAACTCTTCAGCTTTATAATATTAGTATAGATACGTCCATAACATTAACACAATATAAGTACCTTCCTTCGTTTCAAAAAAATATAGTTGCTAGCATAGCTGTTAACCTACATTTAAAACGTTCCATACATGGAAAGCTTATATAACTTTATTTATGATAGCACATCGAGAGCTTCACACCACTGCAATCCAAATCTACCCGCAACCGATGGAGCACTTATAGATTTTTGGGCTATCTTTCGACACAGATAAAAGGCGCATTAGAAGCGGTTATCATTATCACAGAACAAAATCATATTGTTATATTTATTTATCAACACGCATGCAGGTTCTGTGTTTATGTCAAGGCCTTAATTCTCTTTAGGATATCTGAACATAACACCAAATGCACAGTAAAAAAAAGTAAAATTTACACATTACGACGTCATAAAATTATTTACGGTTTGTGGTAATATATTGTTATCGTATTTGACACCGTACCTTGGTAAAAACACTGCGCAAGTGATGCATCGTTCGCATTCAAAACACAACTGAATAAAGCGTTTCACCGACCAGTAGCGACCAAGGTTAGAGGAGTGTAGGTGGCATGGCAGGTTTATACTATCAGATCTTGTCAGAACTGATACTTGTTATTTGGATCACTGAATTTATAAAAAGCCTTTAATTTGACAATTATGTATTTATTAGATGATTTATACACGGTAACTGTTCGATTATATATTATACCTAGCTTTACACATAACGTTCTGTCCGTGTTTTTGGATTTGCCGGCGGGAAAGACGTATTTTCTCGCGGTAAAAATAGCCAATAACTCTTATATAGATCTAATCAAAATCTTATCTATTCCATTTTTTTAAGTTGATTATTATACATGCAAAATAATATAATTTTATAAATAATTTAAAATATAAGTTAATTGTGAATTGATTATAATAAGAAAAGCTTAAGTTAATTTTTATTTATGTTCTGTGCATATTGTGTTGTTCAAAGCAGTGCCGCGCGCTGCATTGTCTGAGGCACCACTGAAAACCAGCGCTGTGTCAGTATCATCCTGCTGACACAGCCTTCATGCTGAGCTGGTGACCTATTTGTGTTCGAACTAAGATATGACTAATTGTTTATCTACTCTCTTTCATGTTTGTTTATAATTATGTACTCTATTTTTAACGTGTTTAATACGCAAATAAACTTTTTATGATTATGATTATGTCACAATGTTAGGTACCGTACTCCACCGAAAAGGCTTTACCGATTTTTACCAAATTGTATACGCATATTCAGTAGGTCTGAGAATACTATCTTTTTATCATTTTGCAAAACAACGTCATGTCGTCGTGCTGGGTCAGCTAGTAATATTAAAAAAAAGGACTGTTTTAACATTATTTTTTCTAATTGAACCAGTGTTCCTGAGCTTAGCGCGTTCAAACAATCAAACTCGTAGATGTAGAGAGTATAGATGTTCGAAGTCAATGGAGACCACAGTTCGGCTGGAGCACCGTAGATTTTTCACTATAGAGAAAGGTTGAATAATGTGATATTGGTAGATTTGGCATGGCTAGGAATAAGTCACATTTAAAGCAAGGATATAAAACATCAACCATTATCTGTTTTAATATGTACCTACTTAATTAATTTCTTCACGGTCTAGTCGCAACGTATAAACAATAGTGGTACTGTTAAAATTTATAGACGCTTGGTTTGACATTATCGCATCATATCGTATCGTATATTGTTAAAGTCTGCGTAGTACAAAACAGCGCAGAAAAGGAAATTATGCAAAGGTACGGGACTCAGTGAAGCGCTTAGTGATTCAGTCATAAGCATTATTCAAATGAGACAGTTAAATGTTTACTAATATTACCCAGAAATCATTAGTAACTTATATGTTAAAATGTTAAACTTATAATAGTTAGCTATAAATAAGAACTCCAAAATTGTAATAACTGATAAAGCTGTGTTGCTCTATTCGCTTCTCAACTCAATATAAAACATTGAAGTTAACTGTCAAGACAATGTTATTTCCTTGATATTTTTGGTTTAAACAATTTAGTTTTATTAATTTTAAGTTGACGTGCCCATGTAGGCCATGTGCTTCTAAGGAAATAAACTTTTTGACTTTGACTTAGATAAATACCTAGTATGTGATTATTAGATTTTGTGGATGTTTTTGCCGATGTCTCTAGTACTGTATCGATTTGTCACATAAGACAATTAGGTACTATCAAAGATAACGCGTTTTAAACATATCTTGTTAGTCGTCTAGCCCTTGAGTTGAGTAAACAACAGTTTTCACAGATTTTACACGGTAATATTATTCCAACTCCACTGAAAACTTTTTTGTTTTGGAAATAATTATCTACAGCCTTTAGCCGTGCAGTATTGAACACGCGGTAGTGCTGCCTAACGCATTTTAATTACATCTGCCATGTTTGAGTTTTCATCATTTTTAAACTTTGTAAATGGAATAATAAAAATGCATGTGGTTTATATTTTTGCGTAGGTATAGCTCGCGTTTCGACTGTTTGTATGAAATTAGAATACTGTTTATAAGTAGCTTTTTTAGACTCTGGCTCAAATCACGTGACATACATAAGTGTTGGACCCTTTCCAATGAAATGTAGCCTTGAATTCAGATGTACAAACGATGAGAATTGCCATATCAATAAAAAGTTATTTGTTCTATATTCTAAATACACAAAGTTACACTTTGTGTATTTACACTATGTTTAGTTTATATATGCTTTTAGTTACGAAATTATGTTGCTCCTTTTCTCTTACTTAATTACGCTCTACAAAATGTTTGTTTCTTTCTGTAGGTACATTCTTTACCCTCTTCAAATGTTACGAATGAAATAAAATAGCGTCTGACCTTAAACAATTGGATTTCCCTCTAGTGTAGAGAGTGAAGTGCATACCCATCTTAGGATTAACTTAGACTACTCAACACTAAAATAAAAAAATCCTTAAAATAAAAATAAAAAACACATCTAGTCTATTAAAAAGTCATACCTTCAACTCCCTCATCTTCTCGCGTTTTTCTTTTTCCTTCTTTTCCTTTTCTTTTTCTTTCTTCCTCTCTTTTTCATTGAGCTCCTTATGCTTCACAACTTCTTCTAGAACCTTTTCTTTGTCACGTGACTTCTCTCGCTTCTCTTTGCTTTTTGTCGGGAATTTGAATGATTTCGTCTTTTTTGATTTTGATGGACTTCTATGAATCAGAGGAAATGTTTAGTTTTGTGTTAAATTCATGGTAAATAGGTCATAATCATTTAATTTCATACATTTTCTGTTTTGATCTGATTTAATGGGATACAAATAGACCCCAATAGGAAATAAATGTATTTATCCAAAAATCCTGTTTTTTCATTAATAACTAGCAGTTGCGGACTTACAGTTAGTTATTTGCACACACTTTGTAGGTACTTGTTTTAAAAAATCTTTTAGAAAACACAGGTCTTTAATATCTTATCCTTTATGGAATGTTTATCCCAAATTATAAGCTTCTTACTACAAAAACATAGGACAAACTTCTAACCCCACTTTATCTAAGGTCATAAGGGGTCTAAGGGTTATGTGTCAGTCTGTCAGCTTTGCAGACAAAGCATACTTTTGCAATAAGTTTTTGTGGAGTAAAGTGCTTGTTTTGAATATGCAAAAAATCTTTCAATTGGTCCCACTAGACCTTTGTGATCTATTGAATACAATTGTATAATTTCACTGTTTTTCTGAGAGCTAGATAAAAAAACTATTTATAATTGGAAAATTTCTAATTCACATCTGTGTAGAGGTTGATTTTGCCAAGGAATAATGCACACTACTACTTACAGTTATTCCCCCAATTCATTGTCCTCGGAACAGACAGGCTACCTTACATAAAACTAAAGCAAAGCTGTGGGGTAAAAAGATAGTAACAGGATAAAATGTTTAAGTTTACTTTGTATCAGTGTCCTCTTCTGGGGAGCTTTCTCCTTCAAGTGCTGCATAGCCTCTATCTTTTTTCTCTTTCTTATCTTTCCGCCGGCCTAGCAAGTCCTTTTTGCTTGGTTTATCATGATCTCCGCCATCACTAACTGAAAAAAATAAGGTTTTGAATTGTTCAATATTTACAAAACAGAACTTGTACCAAGTCCAACATTATTAGATACATTTGAGTGAATGTACACTTGAGATATGTTTTTTATTTTATTTTATTTATTAAAATAGGCTACACCAACAGAATATATAACAAACACTTTAAAGTAATTAATACACACATTATTATACTATGATACATATTCTAATTAAAGGTGAGCACAGCATTTGATGTTTAGGCATGGTCTGGATTGTCGTCTTATCATGATGAAAAGGGTCTATTATTAAGAAGGTAATGTATATTTTTTATCTTACAATCACTCTCGTTGCTTTTGCGTCCACTTTCCGAAGCATATAAGCCCGGAAAATCTTTTTCAACGTCTGGGCTCTCAAAATCCATATCTACCTAAACCATTACTTCAAACCACACTAGGAAATATAATAAATTAAGTCAGAAATATAATAAAATATTTAGGAAAGTAGAATAATCTATTTATTTTCTAAAATTACGCATGAATCAAATCAACCAAGCAAGCAAAACACAAAAAAAAACTGACCTTGACGCCTGACACCTGACAGTTATGACAAACA
This sequence comes from Gymnoscelis rufifasciata, assembly GCA_929108375.1. Classification (NCBI taxonomy): domain Eukaryota; kingdom Metazoa; phylum Arthropoda; class Insecta; order Lepidoptera; family Geometridae; genus Gymnoscelis; species Gymnoscelis rufifasciata. The sequence continues at coordinate 8,381,520 of OV815321.1, read as the reverse complement.
GAAGCAAGCAAAATTTTTTTGACCATACCTCAACCCACAGATTAGATACATATAATCTGTGCTCAACCTCAGAACAAGGAACTTCTTTCTCAAAAACTGAATCTGCGGATCTGCGACTATAACAATTTTTAATAGAACCCAATAACTCTATCTATAGGTTGAAATTGAAGTCTTAACAATTTGGACGAATGAAATCAAAGCTGTGAATAAATTAACGAAACAGGACTTTTCGCAATGAGGTAGCGATGCTCATTGTTATTTCACTGTCAGCCTGCTGTCAAATTTAATCAATTTGAATCTGAAGTATTTTGATTTTGAAGTCAGAAGTCAGTCAAATAAACAAGTCTTTCGAAATCTATATCAGGCTGGTGCAAGTGTCTATGATAGAATCTGACATAAAGCTTTGCTAAGGCATTGCTTTGAAAAAATTGCCACCTTAATAAAAAAAAAAAGCCAACTTAATAAAACTAATCGCGACTATAATACTTCCAAATATTAAATACGCTTTAGTGGTTCGCAAATCTTTTTGTAACTGCTACTTCTGAGATAAGTGGTATTATTATTCTTCTTCTTCTTGTTAAATAGGTTTTATTCTTCATGATCATTGTCAATTTGTCACCTATCAGTCTAGTACTTGACCTTTAATTGTCATTTAGGATCGCAAATTTGTGAAAATTATGAAGAACAAAACAATTAATAAAAATTCTATTCGATGAGAAATTTGCAAGAAACTCATACAGCAGACAAGTGAAGACAAAAAGCTTATACCAAATATTGGCCCTGGATGAAGATCGGTGAGTACATTTACCAATATGTTATAGAATGCTTCTGTAAAGAATAGGCGTTTTGGTTGCTCGCCTATCATCGATATATTTTCATACCACAAAATTACAAGTCCACCAGACCTAAATGGTTCTATGCTACAAATTAAATATGAATTATTCATCATCATTTTTAATATACTAGGACATAAGCCTCACTTCAAAATTGTATCTATAACACGATAATATGCTATGGCCAGTTTTTTTTTCTTTTTTTGAACATAAATATAACGAATTTGTCTCCCACATCCTCAGTTCAACACTCGGAATCTAAAACCATTAACCATCAATATGATCAGGAGTATACTATACAGGGTGTAATCAGACGACTATCGAAAAAAAAGGGGGGGTATGCAGGACACCAAACCAAATCAATATAAAAAAACCCCAGTCCAAAAAAAAAATTGTAGCCGGAGATATCGATGGTTGAAATTTTCTGACTATTTAGCCAACCAGCAATGTAGCTGCAATGTTTTTAGCGATAAGTGGCATCGTTTCGCAGCTGTAATAAACGTTAGTAGTAGCAGGCAGGCAGTGGGCGCCGTAAATTCTGAACGACCTTCAGAATGAAAGTCGAGTGTCCTCCTACCTAAATAGCCCATTTATGCAGGAAAATATTGGATTTTGCCGCGGGAAAGTACTAGTACGCGGTACAGCTTTCCCGCGGTTTTGAAAGTAATAACTTGTTTTAAAATAAAATACAGCAGATACCCTTCTCGTAATTCTAAAATCTCTCAGGTCATTGAACTTACTCAACATTCATAATAACATACTCTAGAAACATAATGTCACGATTTTGATTTGATAATAATAACACTTGTGGTGTTATTATTATTATTACTGTGAATTATTGTTTTTTTCAGAGCCGCGTTGGCTTAGTGCAAGCACACTCGACTTTCATTCTGAAGGTCGTGGGTTCAAACCCCGCCACGCACCTCTGGATTTTTCTTCTTGAGATATTTATGTCCGCTTTAAACACGTGGTTTAACGGTGAAGGCAAACATCGTGAGGAAACCGGCATCGTCTGAGAACTTTAAAAGAGTTTGAAGGACATGTGACATTCACCAACACGCACTTGGCCAGCGTGGTTTAATTAAGGCCTAATCTCTCTCGTCAAGAGAGAAGTCCCTGTGTCCTAGCAGTGGGATCGTTAATAGAATAACATTTGAAGGCATTGAATGTACTTAGTTACTTACCTAATTTCGCTGTCGCCTCGGTCGCACTAGAAATGGCTCAAATTGAGCTCCTCCTCTTTCATGGCACATCTTGTACTCACACACACACTGGCACTCTGTAGTCCTCTGGAGGCATTTCCTCATGCCTCGCCGTAACACATTAACATTTGTCCATATTCTCTCGCACTAAACATTGCCAAAACCAAATCACACTAACATTTGAATAACAATCACTCGTCACTTTACACTACCATAGAATAATAAATTACTACGTAACACTACTGACCGAAATAGACAAATCTATCCATCTATTCTTACCATAAAATAAATGAAAAACGTTAACTAACTTTTTTGAAAAAGAAAGGATTTTACTAAAACTAATTAAAGAGAAATACTAGAAAAAATAAGCTGAACAGTGCATAGATTTGCGATGCGACGCGCAAGTATTCAATACGAGTTATGAACACCGACTGAATTGATTCTCAAAACACTACGAAAATAATAGGCAATAATAGGTACATATCTTCAAAAAGCGCCGCCACGCGGCGCGGCTTATGGCAAAGGGTGCCGACATTGCGGCGTCTTTTGTCAAACAGGATCATAATTTATTCTTTGCAAAAGCCGTGTTCACTATGCCTACGAAAATAATTAGAACAAACTCAGTTTGATAAATACCTTTCCCTATGTTAGGTATGACTACAAAAATAAAAAATAATTGATTATTTTTTAATGCGAACGAACTCGAACAGCTGGTTTAGATAAACTTACGTGTATTATTTAACATAATATTTATTTAAAATGCTGTTATCTGAGTAGTTTTTAATTGATTTTTGTTATTTAGACTTAGAATAAAATACTTACTTATGTACCTACCTAGGTTAGGTACCAAACTGTTTTTAATAAGAATATTAACAATTATAACTCATTGAGCTAATATTAGCTCAATGTTATAACTAGATGTCGTTCGTACAGTAGGCAAAGATTGCAGTAGGCCGATAATCTAATAACAGGGTGAGTTGAGTTCGTTTCAGCCCTAGAAACTCCTTTACAGGACATAGGCCTCCCTCAATCTTATGATAGGTCGATTGAGTAATAAAAATAAATTTTGAATTATTTTGTTGGTAGGTACTTTAACTTAACTAACTTATGTGTGGCGGGAATTGTGCATGGATTTTAATAAAATCCATTACATATCTAGGTCACCAGAGTTTATTGCGCTCGAACAGCTGTTTTTGATTTACTCCATTGCAGGACATAGGCCTCCCTCAATCTTTCTAAAAGATTGAGTAATAAAAATAAATTTTGAATTATTTTGTAGGTACTTTAAATTAACTATGATGTGGCGGGAATTGTGCATGGATTTAAATAAAATCCATTATCTAGGTCACCAGAGTTCATTGCGCTTAGAGCAGGATAGCGCTCGCTTGCGTGTGTGCGTATGGGTCGTACACGCAAGCGCTATCACTGTGTGGATGCCATCAGCTGTGATTATGTGTTAGGGTATTAGAATGAATATCAGCGCGGCGGGCGCGCCGGCCGCGAAAGCGAGCGCGAGAGTGAAATTATATTCACTGATGTTTTAATTTTTTTAATGGTTTTTTTTTTATTATTAGTGTGTTAATTACGTTGGCATGTTCTTAAATTAACGTACAATGACTAAAAAACCTATAAATAGAAAAAAAAATTATATGAAAAAAAAAAAAAAAAACCCTTTTTTTTTTCGATAAATTTGTTCAGTATCGTGGTCTGAATCTCCCCTTTCATTTTTCGATAGTAGTCTAATTACACCCTGTATATTAATTAATTTCTTGTTGTGCTGTTTTTCCGAATATACCCTAGACATGTGTAGTTCACGAATGAATCCTTCAAAAGATATACTTCAGTTGTGCTCCTTCCTTCTCTCTCTCGTTCACTTACAATTCAACTAGCTCACTAAGGTAATTAAACTTTTTTTTCAGATGATGCTTGGTCAACCTCATTTAAATGACACATTATAGGAGGAGTATCATATTCTTAGATTCATCTCGATGTGTTGAAAAATAATTTGCGGTTTTAACACACTTTGCAATAGCGGAACATTTTCTTTGATTTATCTGATCATAATACCAAAAGTTAATTATTTATTTATTCAACAACAAAATTACTTTCTCATTCTTTACATCATGTTTCCTAGTGCAATAGAGTAACTCAAAATAGATTATAATATACTATGTATTATTTAATTCAATTCAATAGATCATGTTATCATCATGATCATGTGATGATGACATCTCGCCATAAATAATGGGTACGCACTATGAACATAATATATTGTATAAATAAATATTTTGCTTTGCACTTTGTTTTTGTACTAAGTATCCTCCTCCCTGTTCCCAATTTCAGTATGTAGGTCCAACCTATTATTGAGAGAAACCTAAATCATCGATATCGATAAAACGCGATTCTGTACGAGTGCAACCCTATACCCTTCTTCTTCTTTAAGGTTTAAAATTATCTTTGTGTTGGTACCATTGCTTTTAAACTTCTAACAGTTTATTTATTATGTTGGTGTTTCACTTATAGTAAACTTCGATTTGACATTTTGCCTAGATCAAAAATTTCCTTCCTAGTCCCGTCTCTTAGAACGTAGTGATTATATACTCTCTGATCTATATAAAATCTTGTAATTTCAGTGAAATCTGGCTATAATTTTCTAAATGACTGGTAATTTATTATTTTATATAAATTTGTTACTACACTTCCTTATTTTGTTGAGATGCGATACCAAATCTGTCCAATATGTTTCGACTGGATCTCCGTTTTTCTATTCACTAACTAATATTTACTGAATGCATACGTGTGCACTGTGTACTCTACTTGACAAGTTTAACTCAAGATTTTTACCTTAATTTCGAAGCGATATTGTTTCCAATAGATGAAATTGTGTGACTGTAAAATTAAATAATCAAAGTGTGCCTGTATAATTCCTTTGACTTTAAGGGCCCACATAAAAGAAAATGGCCTGGTTAGCGGACCTCGCTGGCAGGGCGGAACACCTCCTTAACAATTTGGATGAGTCCACTGGCGCTGCGTTCCGTAATCACAACATAAAACGTTCAAAATGCGAGAAAAACGACAACACTCGACAAGAAAGCTGGTTGGTAAAGAAGAGGCCTCCTCCTCGACACTCCAGTCCAAGCAAAAGAAATATGCTAGTGTCTGAGTCAAAGACTTCCTACGACGCCAGTAGGAAGTCAACTCCTATGTATCATCGATCCCGAGACCATGTGAAAGCGGTAACAGACCAAAATGGGCCTAGGACAAGAAAGTCTAGAAGCAAAAGCCCTTCACCGGAAAAATATCATTTGAATAATTGTCCCAAAACATTGGTAGATGATGTGCATGGTGACAATGAATTTATTGACTTCTACCCAAAACAAAGAAGTAAGTTATTTATTTACTTCTGTTTACTTTCATAAACATTGCTTCGTCTAACTTCTTATTTTCTTATAACACCTGTGCTTTTAAAGGTCCCATGCATCTTTTATCTCATTGAATCATATCTCTCAACATGTTTTTATATTTATTTCCCTTTCTGCTACAATGTAAATAATAATCATAATATTGTCCCAGAAATTATTTCAAAATAAACCTAGTTGTACCTATTGTTTATTTATTGTGGTTACCTCGCAAATTAACAATTGAAATTCTTTTTATAACAAAATTAATCCATCTGAAGAGATGTGAACTATAGATTTTTTTATGTGAACTATAGATTTTTTTATGTGAACTATAGATTTTTTTATGTGAGACATTAAATATTGAATTATTCAATGTTTATTGGAAATCATATATATCAAGATCCTTATTTGAATATTATGCAATAAAAACATTAGTTTTATGTATCCATCTAGCATATGTATAAGCATTTTATAGTGAACTAGCAACCCGCCCCGGCTTCGCATGGATGCAATGCTGATACTAAATAAATATTGCGTTTGCAATGTAAGTGGAAAAAATGAAATTATTCACGACATCACATTAGAAACCTCAAAAATAACATTACTTCTCCACGATTTAATGGATGTTAATATACATATAAACCTTCCTTTTGAATCATTCTATCTATAAAAAAAACCACATCAAAATCCGTTGCGTAGTTTCAAAGATTAAAGCATACAAAGGGACATAGGGACAGAGAAAGCGACTTTGTTTTATACTATGTAGTGATTCCATTTAAAACATTGCCATCTTACAGGATTCAGTTTACCTTCTGACATAGAGTCAGAAATTGGATTGCCTATTAGAATGCAAAATCTCGAAGTAGAAAATGCAATGTTGAAAAATGAACTCAATGTCATAAACACAGAAACATTACAATTAGTAAATAAATTGAGGACCACTGAGGATGGTAACTATGTAGATTGCAATGTGAATGTCTTAGAATTACAAGTATTAGAAAACTGTGGGTTTTTTTGCTTTGGTGTTGTCGCTATTCATGTACTTTTCTCTAGCTTATTGCAAAAACATCTGTAACTACTACTTCTTTTTTTTTAAATGTAAAGAAAGTTCGTTTTCGCACATGACTGCTAGCATACATATTTAACAGCTGAAACCTCCCAACTTTATGGTTTGAAAATGCCATAAACAAGACATTTTATCTAAAACAATGGTATTGCTGTGGTATTTTTCTTTGCAATTGTAGTGTGGGTTAAGTTCTTTTATTGTTTTTGTTGTAGATAGTTTGGATGTAAAGCTGGTGTATACTATATTTGTAGTAGGATTAAAAAAATAATGATTCCTTAAAAATTGTTTTAATATAATATTGATAGATTTGTTTGGTTTTTGGTAGATTTGATTAATTTCTGACATTAACACCACATCACATCAACACTGTTAACTGTAAGGGCTCTTTCAAATTGAACGTTCGAGAATACGTACGTCTCGAAACGCCAAATTTAAAAGCACCGTTAACACTAAAACTAGATATAACAAAACTGAAGTTAATTAATCTCATTAATTAACTGGGATTCTAAACTACTTTCTTTTATCAAGTCTACGTTTTACGGATTTTTATAGGAAATTCTATGGAAAATGCTTAACCAGACATTTAAATTTTGATGCAAGTTGAAAAGCCTTGCGTATTTTCCAAAGCTACAAAAAATAAGTATTGCAATTACCGATTTAGTATTCAGGTACTCACCATTTACTTGGTTAACTACACATTAGTTATACATTATGACGACCGGATATAATCCGTTACGATTTCAAAATGTCTCATAACCCAATTGCTTGTTACAGACCTCGTCATTTAAATCTTTTACATACACACAATTACTAGAATATTGTCTACAAAATCACGGTCGGTTTATGTATTTATTCTGTGTTTTAATCCCTACATTCAATGTTGGTGTATTCGTGTCTAAAAGTGAATTTCATAATAAAATAATATCGTAACCGTTATATTATCTTCGTTTCTTTATAGAATTAAGCAATACACATCACAAACTAGAGCAAACGGAACGGGAGAAAAACACGATGATTTTAGATAAAGACGCTCTCGTCGGACAATTGGACGAGGTAAAGGTGAAGATAGGTGAAATTACAGATGTGCAGAAAAATCATGATGATGAGAAAACACGGCTGCTAACGCGTATATCGCTCTTACAAGATGCGGTTAAGGATTTGGAAGAGAGGTATGCTTTACAATGTAAACTACTCTACCTACAACCAGATTATCTTCAAGTCAAGAGTGAATAGGTAAGTTCTAGATCTTTGTGATCCATCCTCGTCCACATCGACACTTACCATCAGGTGAGATTGTTGTCAAACAAAGATCTATCGTCCATTAAAAAAATAATAACAATAGATAACAGTTCACTAAGGTCCTTAAGTAAATATTACTTACTTACTTACTTACTTATTATGGCTCAGCGACCCAAAGTGGGTCTTGGCCTCCGAAACGAGAGACTTCCACTGGTCTCTATCCTGCGCTAGCTCTGACCAGTTCTCGATCCCGAGCTAAATATTATAAGTAAATATTATAGATTAAAAAAATGTACGTAATGTAGAACGTTAAGGTGGTGGTAGATCATTCCAGCAGCAAGAAGCTACTTAATAATAAATTCAAACTTAAACCACTTTTCAGCTTTATCATATCTCTCTCTAATGAACGTAAGGCTGCCTAGTTTTTTCTTATCATAGGCGGGTTGCCAATACTCGCCACGATAGGCAGGCGGGTTGGCGAGCGCTATATTTGGCGTTGTCCAAAAGATGCTATTCCCGGAGTCCTACGGCTGCCAAAGGGGAGATAGGGACATTCTTACTCCTAGCGACAGAGCAGTGTACTAATAGATTTTTATTTTATTATAATATTTGTAAATCAACAGGAGCAACCTACTTAATAAAACCAAAGACGACACGGAAACACAACGGATGCGAATGGAGAACGAACTACGACAAGCCAACAACACGATCATAGAGTTACAGAGCAACTTTAACAAAAGCCACGACGAGTGCCAGAGGCTGGAGAGGGACTGGGCGGCGTACAAGTTAAGGGTTAAGAACATGTTAGCAGCTAAAGATAGCGAGATCAAATCTCTGCAGGAAGGGTTAATTGATACAGAAGATACTAGGGAGTTGATGGAACAGTTGCAAACTTTGAGGTAAGGAATTTAAAATCTAAATTTAAAATACCACATACTTTTAATTTACTTTTGAAATAATATTCAAACATGTGCATGATAAAACGTGTGTGTCGTGTGATAACTTAAACTAAATATGTAGTTCTTTGTGGTACTGCGGTTAGGGCTGTGTGTTAGAGTGAGAGAGGAGCCTGCCTACCGCATTATGCGTAAAAAGCAGAAAGAGAGCAGAGAGAGCCAGGCAGACCGGCGCTGTAACACGTTACGTAAACGTAGTGGTTTGCTTCGCTAAGCAGTTATCATGTATTTTAATATACTGGAGGGCCCGACTTAAATGCAATGTTAAGTTGTAATATAATTTAACAACCTTTGCAGTGTACTTGTTTTTTATTATCAACACAATTTAAAACCATTAATTTATTTACAGGGAGGAACGTGACGATCTATCAGAAGCCATTACAACCGTACAAACGGAGTCTGAGACGATAAAATCGTATCTGGCGCAAGTAGAAACGCGGAATAGCGCGGCTGAACGCGTCGTTGTCGCGTTACGAGACGCGTTGAAAGACGAGCGCGCTGCGAGGAATAGAGTTGAAGCGCAACTCGCTGTGTATGGGAAGGTAACTAACGCTACGTTTTACTACTTTACATACGGCGGCTGAACGCGTTGTGCCCGTGTTATGGGATAGAGTTGAGTTACGAATACGAATGAGTTAAAAATAATTATGTTAGATATTAATATATGTATCTAACATAATTATTGTTATGCATCATTATTATTACGAAAACGTACTCACATAATACGTATCTTATGGTCACCCTGAGTGTTTAAAAATATGTATGAAATTTTGGGAAAACTAACAGCTAGTATAAATTTTAAACTAAAATATAAACATGCTTGCAACTGTAACTGTCAATTGCAATCACAGAGATGGCCAATTATAAGTTTCCACTCTATAAAATCTATCTAAGACCTAACTATGTATGTACCTTGTATTTATATTTTCCTGTGTTTAAAGTGCTTTGTTATGCTGACGTTTGGGGTTAGGTGATGCTGACCGGGAAAGTAGTTACCGTGATTAGCGCGTTCAAACAAACCAACAAACAAAAAACTCTTCAGCTTTATAATATTAGTATTATTTTTGGACCCACCTCGCGGCAAACCTTGTAATCTATAATTATCGACAAACATTTATTTTCGAGAGGTCGCTCTCAGCGATGAGCCCTTCGATGTATTGTCTTTTACTGTTTGTATTATATTTGTGGAGCAATAAGGATTTATCTATCTAACATTGACATTAAATTGTCTATCAACAGGAGATAAAGAACATTCAGCAAGAGTCGAACCAGACGATATCCTCACTCCGAACATCGCTGCACGAGAAGGAAGCCGAAATAAGCGCCATGCGGGAGTCTGCTCTATCTGTCAAAGCAACCAGCGACCCTAGCGTTAGTGAACTCAACGTGGCGGACTATGAGGTAACTCGAAGCCTACCTATACATACAGACAACAGCTAATAGTAGCTTCTAAAAAAATAGCTACAACAAAATTATATCAAAATTTACCTAGATTGGACTGCAAGTCCTGGGTATACATACGCGTCCACAATTTCAGGGGTCGAATTCTCAGCCATAAAAAGGTTGTGCATAACTTGGTCTTATCATTAGACACCTACATCGAGTCCATGTTTATCCTTAGACCCAGCCGGTCTGAGACTCGATTGAGTCTTTTAGAATTGTAAATTGTTTGTTTGAATTGTTTTTGAATTGTGTGTTGTTGTTTTGTTGTTTTTGTATTTTTCCAAAGATGTTAGCTTAAACATAATTTATATTGCTGGTTTTATAATGTGTAGGTCGTTCAACGCTTGTGACTACGCGATAAGCATATAGTCACAAGAAATATATTATTTTAACTCCTTTTGATCTAAGAATGTCGAAGAACAAGTGATATTATTATTTTTTCTAGGTCGCTCAACAAAGCATAGACAGGGAGAAGATTCAACACTTGACAGACAGTCTCGTCCAGAAACAAGATAGAGTTGATAAGCTGTTGACAGAGAATAATATATTGAAAATACAGTTGGATAAACTGGAGGTAATTATTTTAGACGTTTAATAGTATCAAAATAAGGCATAACATTGGCTTATTGTGTGTTTTATCCAATTCAGTTAGATAAGACAGAAATAAATAGGTTTTTTTATGAATACGAGAGTTAGTAGTTTCGACTCTAAGTTGCATATATCCATCGCAACTAAACATCTTTAGGTCACATAATGAATTACACTTGCAGACTAAAAGTGTTTTTGTAGCGGGGTTTTTTGTTGTTTTTGGTAACCGATTTTCCTATTGCATTGTTCTGGCGGGAATACCTTGTTTTTATTCATAATATACTGACTAATAAAACAAATAGATTAAATAATGCAGAACTGGGTACGTGTAACAGAGTTACAAAGCAAATAATCTTTTATTTTGTTAAAATATATATATTATATATATAGTTGTAATTTCCTGGCTAAAGATGGCTAGGAGGGTAGATTAATTACTGTCAAATACATAAATAATAATAATAATATAATGTGCGGTGAGACATTAATTTGACTATATAGTAATTTATTATACTATATTAAATAAATAATCGCAAGATCTAACGAGAATGTTTAGTTGGTTCACAATTTATTACTTTTAACCGACTTTCAACGATAAAAGGAAGTTCTCAATTCTCAATATTATAAATGGGAAAGTGTATGTGTGTGTCTGTTTGTTTGTCCGATTTACATTGGTATGGGTTAAATATACCAAATTGAAGGTCGGTTCTTTTTTGTTTAAAATCTACTTGTGTTTATTTTAAACTGATGCATACTGTTCTACAAATAACTCTAGAGAAATACTTAATACGTTTCATTTAAATACTAGGAATGATAAAATGTGCAGTAAACATTAAGAAAAAGTTATCTCCAGTATTTCAACGTATTTATTTGTTTGCTCAGAATTTCGTCTTCTTCGGGTTTCGATGATTATCTATATAGAAGGCTACAACTTTTTTTACTGTTTTCGGCTAGAGGTTTTTGAATGTATAACTTCCGTCAGGCGCATTTTTTTATATTTTATGATTTTTTTTGCAGTCTAAATACACGACAGAACGAATGCAGAATCAGAAGAGCCACAGCGTTGTAAACTTACACGGGGACGTTAGGAAACGGCCGGGCTCCGACTCGGCGCTAGTAGGCATCTCAAATAGGATGGCGGCCGTTATAAGGCGGCACCCGGCTTTTAGGATATTCATTGTTATTTATATGGTAAGTTAGTAGGGCTAATCAAATTCGCATTCATTACATTTATTTAAATGAAATCGTAAACATTATCTGGCTTAGATAAGGTTAAAATTATTACAAATTAGATTAAAAGTAATAAGTTAACAAAAATAAACTTTGGTTCCAACAGTTTGGCGTACCAACTCGTCCGCCATTTTGAATAAACAGTAATGAAAGCAAAATCATGTTTTGTTTTCAAGATGGCTGCATAGTAGTTGTGTGAGGCTCCATACAAAAATGTCGGAACCCCTTAAGTAAAATAATATGATAAATGGAAATAAGGTTGTCTCTTAAATTCGCTTTTGACTGGTTCAGTGGCGCGGTGGGCGAGAGTCCGCTTGCGGCGCAAGAGGTATCGGGTTCGATTCCCGCCGAGCGTGAAAGTGTTTGTATGTTCTGAAAGCACTTTGTCCTTGGTCTGGGTTTTTAATATGTATAATAAAAAATCTTAATATGTATAAATCTCGTGTCACAATGTTTGTCCTCGATGGACTCCAACCGATTATAATAAAATTCGCACACCGTGTGCAGTTCGATCCAACTTGAGAGATAGGATAGTTTAAATCTCAAATTATAGTCGCAATTTTAATTTATTGCTAATTATTTGTTTGTTATTATCTACAGGTTAACAAAAGTGTAAAATAAATGTCTTTTTATAGGTTATCTACGATTTTTCTTGAAAGTTATTCATACGTGGTGGTAATTATACTCTTTGAGCTATTGTCTATGTCTCGAAAGTTCAATATTCATTTTATAGGTTGTCTATGAATTTTCTTGATTTTGGTTTTAAAATGTTTGTCGTAGTCCAGGTAGGTCTAAACGGTGAGCAAATAAGGAAAAATTGCCGGGAACTTTTTTTACCCGTGCGACGCCGGGGCGGGCCGCTAGTATCTATATATGTATGCCTTTTATATTAAGTATATCAGAAATCTAGTACCCGTAACACAAGCTCAGAGGTTACCACGGGGCTATGTGTTGTTGTGATAATTGTCTGGAAATTTTTATTTATTTATTTAATGTTGAGAAGCGTAAAGAAAAATACACTCCACAGTCCTTGCTGATCACAAGTATCTATTCCAGTACATACTTCTAGAGATGGTGTTATTTAACACGAACTTTTAGAAGTATGAACTTTAAAATTCGATGCGTTTTTTTTATTGGGTGCATCTGAAATTTTTCTGCATAAGAAAATTATTAGTTTAAAAAAAATAGTATTTAGTTAATCGAAGTCGACAATCTATCTATATAAATAAAAATGAATTGTTGTTCGTTAGTCTGATTAAAACTCGAGAACGGCTGGGACTGAGCTGATTTTGGTTTTAAAATGTTTGTCGTAGTCCAGGGTAGGTCTAAACGGTGAGCAAATAAGGAACAATTGCCGGGACCTTTTTTTACCCGTGCGTCGCCGGGGCGGGCCGCTAGTAATAAATAAAATCACATAATGAAAGTTACAGCTGTAACTTTCTGTTTTATCTACATAAAACTAGTTTAAATTTTACTTTCTTTTCCAGATATGCCTTCATTTTTGGGTGATGACGGTCCTATTAAACAACACGCCCGACTCGCACATCATACGCCCAAGCCGGTCATGATAGATAATAGTCTTCTGTTTGTCAGTTGCTCAAACATTATTCTCAAATCTCCTCTTCGAAGAATTCCACTCTGCCCCTATATGACTATTTTTACTTGTACATAAAACCACTGTTGCGGATTGATGGTACATAATGTATGTATAAATTATCTTTGAAAATCGTTAACTAGAATAACGATTTCTAACTCGCAATGGGGCGGCCATTATGCGTCAAAATGGAACAATTATCTTCGACTCCTGTTAAAAGTTTTTCTTGCCATTACATACAAATACTGTAGTCTGTAATATAAGCGATTAACCCGTGTTTGTTAGACTTTCTCGCAAATATTTATTCACATTTTCTATAATTATTTTCATATATTTGCCACTTAGTGGAGTTTTATAAATTTTATTGTTATTATTTATGTTAATGTTGCAATTATTGGAAAGTGTGATTATTGTGTATATTTCATGATACTTTGTGAAATGGTGCTATTTTATTAAACGTTTTCAATGATCGACGCAATATTAACGGCCATTTTTTGTACCTGTTTATTATTAGTTATTTAATTATTGGGTTTTGTTATTACGTCATTCCATTGGTATTTCCATAAGCTAAGTTCTTTTAACAGTGATTCATAGTCTTGTCTTGGAAATTGTATGTGCTATAATAAGTTCTTGTTAAGTTTGTTTTGTGACAGAAAAAATGAGAATATACTCTTAAAAATCTGTTTGCTGTTTAATTTTAAAATAAGATATGTGCTTTGTTTCTTGACTGAGGAAATATTTGTTGTTAAACAATAAAACGAGACTTCCAAGTACAATCAAGGTCAGAAATATGTACCATATAATAAAGTACGTCTTAAAAAACTGTGGTGATTACTTGCCTTGAAGTAGCTTTGATTTTATCTTATATATAAAATTCTCGTGTCACAGTTTTCGTTCCCATACTCCGAAACGGCTTGACCGATTCTCATGAAATTTTGTGAGCATATTCAGTAGGTCTGAGAATCGGCCAACATCTATTTTTCATTTTGCGAAACAACGTTTGCTGGGGTCAGCTAGTTTATTAATAAAGATGTTAAATATCCAAACATTTGTGTCGCTTTTCGTAATTTTAATGTACAATAGCAATTATTACCCATTTCCAAAATATGAAAGATTCTGCGCTTGACTCATTTTGTAAGGTTCCGTACCTAAAGGATAAAATTAGACCATATTGCTCAATACTCAATTCATTCATTGCTAAGACTTCGTCGTTTGTCTGTACCTGTATCTCAAGACCGTGATAAATAAATAGATAAATAATAAATAAATATTTCCGGACTACTCACACAGCATCACCTAACCCCAAACTAAGCAGAGCTTGTACTATGGGTGTTAAGTGACTGATATACTACATAGATACATTTTTTTTGTAAATACATACATATGATACATAGAAAACACCCAGACCCGAAACCAGAAATTATAGATCGTACAAAATCTGGTCCCCCGGCGGGAATCGAACCCGCAACCTCCTGCGCCTCAAGCGGACGTTCGCCCACCAAGCCACAGAGGTCGTCGTGATAGATAGAGAGTTGACATTTTGAGACAAGATTTATTTATGTTGCCGGTCTAACTACAAATGCTAAAAACACATAGCAACAAACGTAATTTTTATAAAGTGAAGCTACGTTTAACTGCATCTTTGCAATAAATATTAGTTTTCCTGTTTTTGTATTTGTTATTGGAATATATGTTTATATTGCACGTAGAACGCTAGGTGTAGTTTATCCCGTACTTTAAATCTTTGAAATTACATGCTTTGTTATTCCAATAATAAGCAATGTACCATTTTTTAACCCCCGACCCGACGGTTGTGCCGCCGTTTAAAAGTTATGGGGGTGAGAGTGGGTAAGGAAAACGAATGAACGAACGAAAATCTGCAAATATACTAGTGTGGGGTATCAAATGAAATCGCATCGCGTCCACATTACATATTATTATGTTGTTTTACGTTTAAGGAAATTAAGGCATTGGAATCGGGGGTTTTTCTTAAATTTTAAATTTAGATTTATTAAAAGAAATAATGACCATTGACGTTAGTAATGCAATTTTTTTATTTAATAGTAGGTTATGCAACATTTTAGAATAACTGCTATATTAAGATTGGAGTTGATAAACAAATCTTTTTGACAGTTCGTTTAAATTTTACCTGTGCGAGGTACTTATTTAACATCTTAAATATGCCATGGACTTTAAGACGGCCTTAATAATATTAATTCCTTAATATATTTTGTTTTATTAGTTCGTGTATGGTACGATGCACCATGCCTTCAGATTAATGCAGTTTGGGGAAAACCGAATGAGCGTGGCAATGAGCTTATTAAGGCGATAACGGGAAGTACGTAACGGCAGTTATCGCTCATTTTAATAGCTTTCCACTTGTTAGACGGGAGAGCGATAAACACCTACTATTTAAGCAATATATGTAGATAGCAATTAGCTGTATATAAACAGCTGTTTATGCTGGCATCAATTTGGTCTATTTCTAATATACAACAATCAACAAAATTACATTGTTATATATCAAACGTTTATTTTTATATTTTTGACAAGTACAACCTATTATATTAGGTACATATATATAAATACTAGTCGACCTGACAGACGTTGTCCTGTCCCACGTCTCAAAAAACAATATCCAGTTGACCGTATTGTGAATCTAAACCATTCCCAGATCCTTGAACACACACAAAAAAAATCATCAAAATCGGTCCAGTCGTTTGAGAGAAGTTCAGTGACATACACACTCACAGAAGAATTATACATATAAAGATAAATAAATACACAAATTACAATGTTAAACGAATGCAAGAATAAAACGACATTATTATGTATTTATTATAGGTTTTGTGGACTACTTCGCTAAGTCTGCTTGAGAAATTTCAGCGTTTTTTTATTTACATAACGTTGCCGCGTTTGCTTTGGAATCTGTCCTTTGTGTGTTAGGAGTCATTTCGACTTCACAATACAGGCAAAAGTCGACACGCTTGGTTTTAATACAAATCGTGATACTTGCGTTATCTAGGTAGAGTATGTCTGCGAATATAAAACTCAGTATAAAACATTGAAGCGAACTGTCAAGACAATGTTATTTCCTTGATATTTGTTATTTAAGCAATTTAGTTTTATTAATTTTAAGTTGACCTGTCCATGTAGGCTATGTGCTTCTAAGGAAATAAACGTTTTGACTTTGACTTTGAATAGAAGTCTTCCCGTCAGCCCTTACGTGGCCGACCACGTCCACGACTTCCTTCTGGGACCCAGAGTGAGTCCATCTCTTGGGGTTTATGCGAGCGGTGTGTCCAGCCCATTGCTACTTAAAACATTTTTTTTTATATTTATCAAACCTTTTCCATTTTTTATATTCTAATCCAGTCTGTATTTGCGCTTACTAATGGTCGTCTCGCCAGTCCCATTACCAATTCAGTCCAAATAAAAATAACAGTTAGATAATAAAGAAACCGCAAATTTGTAGGTACTTATTATTTTTACGAACCATTTTGTTTATAACATTGGCCCTAAGAAGGACATAATCCTCTCTCAATCACAATGAGGGGATTTGCCAATACTCGCCACGCTTGGCAGGCGGGTTGACATCGCGGCTTTAGGTGTCCACGAAGACACTGCTGCCCGTCTTCTGTCCTGTCTGTCTTAGATTCCCTTGGTTCGGTTCTACGGCGTACACGGGAGGAAACGGGGAGCAACATTCTCATGCCGGTGCCCGCATTGTACATGCAGGTATAAATTAGTTAATTATTTTATGAGTCTAATCAAAAATATTTAGAGCGCAGGAGGTTGCGGGTTCGATTCCCGCCGGGGGACCAGTTTTTGTACGATCTACAATATCTGTTTTCGGGTCTGTGTTTTCTATCAATAATTCGAAGTGGATCGTAGCAAATACTAAACAATGCCCATATTAGCGACTTTTTGGATTCCATTGAGTTCCGAAGACTATCTTTTATTTATATCATCGCTTTGTTATAGAACCCAAATTTTATATCATGGTTTTGTTAACATGCTGGGAATTTAAATGAGAGGTAAAACCCGTATAGATTATTTATTGTGCGGGCATAAGTCACGGTTTGCGATAAAATCGATTTGCAAATTGTTTATGCATTGAGTACCTAACTAGCAAGGTTTATTATAGCCTTACATAATAAATAAGCTATCTAACAGGATATAATTATTTAACCAAGATGTAAAGGAAGAAGCTTAAGTCATTGAAAATGGAAATCCCAAATTGAATACAATGAGGACGACGCTTCCGCGAGTACCAATTTTATAGGCCGTAAAATTATGCGTTTTTATGTACTTAATTATGATTTATGGCAGATAAATGGAAGAGCACAAACAGTTTACTGATGTGATAACTGATTCCCTAAATATATTTAGGTAATCCGTGTTTTAGGAATTAAAAACTGCTTTGGCATGGCCTAATTATGCATGACAGAACACATTACTTAATGTTAAACCACAGATTATTATTAAACTAGCCACCCGCCACGTCCATAAGAACATATTCGCGTAGATCATATAAACAAATCTATTAATATTCCTGGAAGCTAATAATTATAGTAAAAAATGAATTAAATTAGATTTTGCCTACTTCAACATCGATTTCTCTAAAACACACTTCAAACACACATCACTATAGCAAATTTCTAAGAAAATATTAGTTAAAACAGTAATCAAAACATTAAAGTTGTTTAACACAATACCCTGGATCGACCCGACAACCAGTTCTTAGAACCTGTTAAACTCTCAATGCTAAAAAAGCAATATTATGATCTTCTGTTCAGTCGTCCATCAGCAGCGTTGCCATTTGGCAACTTTGGTTGCCATTTTGGCAACATTTGACCCTTCGTGGCAACCAAATGGCAACCACGCTAAAATGGCAACTTTTGGCAACTTTTAGGTTTGTCATCATTAAAAATATAGCTTAATTTATGCTATATTTTCGCAAATGAACTGAACGCATCGAATTGAACGAAATCGAAATCTTGAACGCATTTTTATTCCAAAAAATTAAAACAACACATAATTATTAGACAAACAAATTGTACCAGTATTACTACAGACAAAAAGTCTATTATGCTGAAGCTAGAGATAAAAATATGGGTTAAGTCTAAAACGTAAATGGATTATGATATGGATGTGTGTGTCTGTGTGTTCAGTGCAGTGCAATAGAAGTTTTTTTCGTGGTTTTCTAATACTCGAATACTTTTATACCTACTGGTAAGTTCTCTTTTTAACCCCCGACCAAAAAAGAGGGGTGTTATACGTTTGACATGTCTGAGACATCATAGCTCCCGAACGGATTTAGTTTTTTTTATGAATAGTGAGTTTGGCCCGGGTGTTCATAAACATGTAACATGAAAATCGGTTGGGCCGTTTAAATGTTATAAGGCTGAAAGTGGGGAAGGAAAACCGAAAATCTCCAAATATGCTCGAGTGGGGTATCAAATGAAAGCACATCGCGTGCACATCACAAAATATTATGGTATTCAACTTTAAGGAAATTAAGGCATTGGAATCGGGGGTTCTACTTAAATTTTAAATTTAGATTTATTATTGTTTGAATCGAAGAAGCTACAATTTGTAAAACAAAACTAAGCAAATGGTAGGTACCTAGTTACATTCAGTTGGATCTGTAGGGCTATACACTAGAATGAAACCAAGTTTATAGAATTATTTTTTTTTTGTGGCAAACTGTTAATATATTTGAATTCCTCGCGTTATTGTTTAACCATCGTGAGTAGCCCTGCTTAGTTCAGTTTCTTATAATTGGACTTTGCGCTTGAAGCGACAATTTGCCATTTGTGTCGAGTTATATAAAATTCTATAGTGAAAAAGATGTTAGGTACTCAGTTAAACGCCATTTTGCGTCCGTAGCCCTGCTTGTTGGATCAAACAAATTGGATGGTCTGTCCGTCCTTCTTCGTTTGTCAATGTCATAGAAATGAAAGAAGGAAAGTGTTACCATCTTATTATTTTTTAAATAGATGTTCATTTCATCCAATAATAGGATAAGGCAAAAGTTAATATTTTGTTATTGTTACACTATGTTATGTTACACTATTATAATATCAGGAAAACATAGATTAATTTTTTAAGAAAATCGAAATAAATATTTTTTTATAGTTTTATTTAATAATTATAAAATTTTATAAACTGTAAAAATGTAGAGAGACTTCCACCGGTCTCGATCCTGCACTAGCTCTGACCAGACTCACTTACTCTCTCTCGTTTCGGATGCCAAGACCCACTTTGGGTAGATGAGCCACAATAGTTAGTTTCATTTTTATTAAAAACCTTTTGGTCTAAAGTATTTTTCTACCAATAAAATAAAAATGCGTAATTTTTTATACAGATTTTATCTAATGGCAACTTTTGGGTTCATATGGCAACATTTGAAGTTCAAAATGGCAACCTGGGCTGAGTAGGCTCTGGCAACACTGTCCATCAGACATGGCTGGGTCAGGACGTGTATGAGATTAAATAGAATAAATTTATCAAATATAAGCTTTAATTCCTAGTGCATAGTGAAGAGCCAATGGTCTCTAAATAATATTTGCACGCCGAACCGGTTATACAAGAAACCTTGGACATATATAGTTATACCTACAACTTAAATAGTGGTTTTTCCTTGTTTGTCGCGGTCAAGATGATTTCAATGTGTTTTGTGTTTTTTGTACTTGGTAAGTATTATTCACCCATTAATTTGATTCAATTCCCTGATATCGTCATATGAATAAAACAATTCTAGTCATCTAAAATTGCTTTATATCGTAAAATATGAAAAAAGCTAGTTTCTTTTTCCGTATAAATACATATTCAATAATGTTTTACATAAATTTGATTGGCAACGAAAGGTATTGCATATCAAGAGATTCGCCCACCAGTAGGACATTAATAAATAAATAAATGAATATTTCCGGACAATCCACACAACAACACCTAGCCCCGTGGTTCCTAGTTGAATTGAAAAAAAAAAACATTTATTTCACAGATCTTTTTCTCAGAAGATTTTTTGTAGCACTCGTTTTAGGAACGGCAGTCTTTATTTCAAGCATTAATTTTAATTATTACATAAAATTTTATTCATTTATTAGGTACTAGCTGTCCGTTCGCGGCTTTGTCCGCTAATGATAGATCTTTCTTCGGTACAAATAGCTTTTGTCTTTAACTTAGAAAACAGCTGTAGGTACCTATGTATCCGTGATAAAAAATTGGTTTTTGCTCGCAATCATTGACTTTCTCGCGAGAAATGGCATTTTACCGCGGTAAAAAGCAGCCTATGTGTTATTCTGATACCTATATCATCATCACCCTATTAACGTTCCCACTGCTGGGACACATGGATGTCACTCTTGACGAAAGAGATTAGGCCTTAATTCTGATAT
Source organism: Gymnoscelis rufifasciata (assembly GCA_929108375.1). NCBI lineage: Eukaryota > Metazoa > Arthropoda > Insecta > Lepidoptera > Geometridae > Gymnoscelis > Gymnoscelis rufifasciata. Next base: position 8,360,568 of record OV815321.1, on the reverse strand, counting down.
ATAAGCTATATTATTTTGAAGTTTCATTAAAATCCATTGAGTAGTTTTTGCGTAAAACATACTTCCATAATTACATCTTTCGCGTTTATAATGCTAGTAGGATTTTATCACAGTGCTTGTTGCCTTTGAATGTTTACGGGTCAGAACCAGTATCTTATAAGCAACAACAACTGACCTCAATGACGAGCCAGTGCGATATAAACAAGCAGTGAAAATAAAAAATATAGAACTAATATTTTATATCCGCTCAGGTCGATATACTCACGAGTTTTTTTCGATGTTTACAAGCATGTCTTTATCAATATTTTTATTTTAAGCAAGAGCAGATTGTTTTCACTAGTGACCCTATTTGAATCAGAGCTCGGAAAAAGTCATCTGATTATCGGATGTACCAAGAACGGACCAAAAAATTATCCCCAGTAGATCCATCCAGCAAACAAATGATGTAATGGGAAAAAAGTCCCATTAGATCCAAGATAATTCTGATTAATGGATCTACTCGGAATCTACTGCATCATCGGTTGAAGATGATGACTTAAATACCTTTTTCAATAGCGTAACATTTTATTACCTATATGTAAATAGAAATATAGATTATTTCTTTATTGTGCACAAATACTTACAAACTAGCTAACTTATAACAACTAACAACAACTTTATTAGTAGTACAATCGGCGCCTTACTGCTAAAAGCGATCTCTTCCAGGCAACCTTTGGAGGAAAAGGATATGCTAGGAACACGAATGACGGTAGTGGTACGGTCTGTACCTAGTTAGATGTTATCGCGTAATGGCGTAACCATAAGGTTAACTGTAGTTATGTATATATGAAAGTAATCAACACAACAAAAAGTTAATAAATAATTCGATATATTGTCAACATTATTTTAAACTTGTTGATAGATTTTTTACGTATAAATCTAATCAAATCAAGTAATTAGTAGAGATACCAAAGTCAGGCTTTACATATTTGTCTTATTTTATCTCGTAGAAAACAGTTTTTCGAGTGACGATGTGACAGTAAATTATTAATTAGAAAGGTTATCGCACCGCGCCGCGCCGTTATCAGTAATCCCTGGCCAATCAAAACAGTATTGAGGAATATGTTTAATAATTACATATTCCTCAATACTAACAAACAAACATTATGATAATGTTAGTAAGTATATAGCATAATTAATAAATTATACTTTCCTCCCTATTTTAATTAGAGTTTTCCTTTTAAAAACTGAATAATTCTCAATTTTGAAATTACAGAAAAATTTAACTCATCTTAACGTAACATGTAGCTTTCTCTTGCTATTTTTTTCTAATGGTAGGAAGGTAGGTAGTGTTGTTATCATTAAATCGTTTCATATTTTCGTTTATTACCAATTTTTTTGTTAAAAAAAAGGTTGTAAATAAACCTATTACATAGTAACATACCAAAGTCAACTACTATACACATACTACAATACTCAATTTAAAACAGCAGTAAAACCCATTCCTCGCTAAGTTAATTAAGTTGAAACGAGTTTCCGCCAACAATCTTAAATTAAGGAATCTGCTGACGCAAACGGTTTTCTGTCACAAGACGCCGTTTTTTTTGTTGATAAACGTAATGGGGGATTCCGATAACATCCTCAAGATAAGCACTTCTTAATAGTTTTTCAATACGTTCTCACTGTAATTCCAAGAATAATGAGATAAGTACTTTTGTACACAGTGATACAAAAATCTCCTGCTTTTGATGTACACAACGCAAGAACAGGTTGATGACGAAGAGTTTTACAAAGTATTATATAACAACTATTTGCTTGGAATTTTAAGGGGATTTTGAAAGAAATACTCACTGTTACCACGGTGCAATTTTTACTTGTATCTAACTCGGCCGAGACTTTGTTATAAATGCCTTTAGGCGCGCAGTACCTGGACATGCGATAGGGCTGCCCACCTTCAGCAAAGATCTTTCTAGTTTGAATTGCCATCTAGTTTTGTGATTGATTAAAGCGAACTGTCAAGACAATGTCAATGACAATTTCTCCTTGGTCTGGGTGTTTAATATTTATAATAAAAAATATCTATATAATGTATGACTATTATATTAAGGCCACCTTGTTTCGAAGATTTAGGCATTTTACTCGCCCAGTCGACTTGCATGCGCGTTTCGCGGGAGCCGACTTGATATGAACTCCGGCACAATCCGGCGAACAATGCAGTAGCTACGGTGATTTTAATTTTATTGACTCTATTATTTTAGTATATTGATTATTTTATTGACTATATTCTTTTATTTGATTGAAATGAAAGTTTATTGTAGTAGGTATGTAGGTATTGAATGTAAACATAATTTTTTTTACTAAACTTTTTGAATTAGTGAGGTGATAATGATGATTGAAGAGTTTGTGGTAAAGAATACAAACAACAAAATGAAAACAAACATAATTGTTATGTACAATATTTGTTCTCATTTATAAAAAAAAAATACATTTTATATGAGGAATAAAATGCCTTTTTTATTTCATTGTAATTTAGAGTTCTAGTGCTAGGTCCTGATTGCAAATTAATAATGTTTTGCGATAAAAAAATCTCCTTTTCTTTATTTTCGGATTCGGTGGATTCGCATTCAAGTGTCAGATTCCGTATAGAGGCATACCACGAGTGTGTCTGGGGTAGACGATTTCTGGCAGCAGACATTGGACAGGTGGTAAAAGTGTGATAATTTTGTTTCCATCTTTGATTTCCAAAATTCATCATCTTTTTCAATTCTTTCGATATGTACTGTTATTATACACTGTTATGATACAGTTGCCGAATATTTAAATGACAAAACCATTGGTAAATAAGTGTAATGTGTAATTATTTTTAATCATTAACTAATATTATTTTATATAATTTAATCTGATTTATAAAATTATTGACATGTTTATTTTTTAATTATATACAATTATTCTTTAAAATTTGTTATTATTAAATTGTTGTTAATCAAAATGTTGCACGCTCGCTCCAATGGGCAAATTACATTGATACAAAACCTTATATAATACCTACTATTTAAACTACATGTAATAATGCAATAAAGATACTTTGACTGGTTCTTTTTCCCCGGCCCAAATACCAAATAGACATTGCCGTCGCGACGGCAATGTCGCGCAGTTGTCCTTGTAAAACCAATTACGGTTTTTATTAATTGTTGTAGTTTCACTTCTGTCGTGTGTGAATCGCACACACACCTTTTTTTTTCACGTCGCACGTCGCTCGTCGGGCGGGAAGAGCACTGGCACAGGTCCGTCGTCGGTAAGCGCCACCGCGCGACTGACGAAGCCCGCGGGCGTCGCGCCGCTCGCCGGTTTGTAGGTATTTAGGCATAATTAATAGTAAAATAACACTACAACACGCATCTCAGCGATTTGCACTAGAAAAATGATTTATCTAAAGATTGGTGTAAAAATAAGGTCTATAAATTTATTATTTTAGGCACAGTATTGAAAATGTTTTTTAAAAAGAGGCCACTTTGGTATTTTTTTCTATCAAGCGAAGTTCATCTTATTGTGTAAATGTTAGCGAATTGCACTCTGTAAGATCCTCAACTGAAACATATATTTTTTTAAAAATTTTACGTTAATTTTTGACTGATTCATATTGATTTTAAAAACAGCATTTGCGGTATAAGGGGCCCTTAAGTATATCAGATATCTAGTACCCGTAACACAAGCTTAGAGCTTACCACGGGGCTAGATGTTGTTGTGTGAAAAAAAAAAAAAATGTTATTTCCTTGATATTTGTTATTTAAGCAATTTAGTTTTATTAATTTTAAGTTGACCTGTTGAAACAATCGGGCGGATATTAGGTAAAAAACAACATGGCGACCGTTCGTCACTGCGTCAGTCGTGACTGCCAGTATCCCTCGTGCAACCTTCAAACGAAGCACGTAGGTATATATAACCCGCGTTTCAAAGTCAAAGTCAAAGTCAAAACGTTTATTTCCTTTGACGCATAAGCATACATGGACAGGTCAACTTAAAGCTAATTTAAATAAAAAACTAAGAATAATCAAGGAAATAACATAGTCTTGACAGTTCGCTTCAATTTTTTACACTGAGTTGAGAAGCGAATAGAACAACCCAGCTTTCATCTCTTATGTTGATATAATAACAATATTGGTGTACAACATGGTTACAATTAATTATACATTTAACATTAACAAAATGCTAGTCAAACATGCACATAACAGAAAAAAAATCAAAATTCAGCTATTTTGTCCATCCTAGTGGAACGGAGCTACATCCGTCCAAGCATTATCATCTTTGATATAGTCTTCTATAGAATAAAAGGCTTTTTTCAGAAGACATTTTTTAATTAAAAGCTTAAATTTCTGAATGGGTAGGTCAGTTATAAACTGCGGAAGCTTATTATAAAAACGGACACAATTTCCCATAACAGATTTCCCAACCTTACGTAATCTAAATGTAGGGATTTGTAGTTTATTCTTATTTCTAGTATTAATATTGTGAAAATCACTCTTTTTTAGAAAATCTTGCTTGTGTGTGTACAACAAGTTCTCATAAATATATTGTGAAGCAACAGTCATAATATTTATTTCCTTAAATTTATCACGTAAGGAATCGCGTGGTTTCATTTTATAGATTGAACGCACAGCTCTTTTCTGAAGAATAAAAATAGTTTGAATATCAGCTGCCGTTCCCCAAAGCAAGATACCGTATGACATGACACTATGGAAGTAACTAAAATAAACAAGTCTCGCGGTGGCTTCATCAGTTATATATCGCATAGTCCGTACTGCATAAGCTGCTGAACTAAGTCTACTTGCAAGAGCATTAATTTGAGGTTTCCATTGAAGTTTTGAATCAATATGTAGCCCTAGAAACACTGTTGAGTCAACAAGATCAAGCGTTTCATTATCTAATATTATTTTTATAGGACATTCTCTGACTGTTGGTAGTTTAAAATTAATACATTTCGTTTTTTTCGCGTTCAGTAACAAATTATTAGCAGTAAACCAATTAAGTACGCTAGACAAAGAATTATTTACGTCGTCAAAGTTATCTTTATCTCTATCTACCTTAAAAATAAGAGAGGTGTCATCAGCAAATAAAACTATGTCACATAGGTCCTTGGCATAAAAAGGAAGATCATTTACATAAACTAAAAATAAGAAAGGTCCTAGAATCGATCCTTGCGGCACGCCTAGTTCTATTTTAGAGCCCGTGGATCTTTCAGTTCCAACTTGTACTATTTGGATTCTATTTGCCAGATATGACTTAAGAAGGTCTAAAGCTTTACTGCAAATACCGTAATGTTTTAATTTATTTAATAACGTAACATGACTTACACAGTCAAAAGCCTTCGAGAGATCACAAAATACACCAATAGCATTTTGTGATTTATCCCAGGCCCCTAAGACGTGTTTTAGTAGTGCAGCACCTGCATCATTAGTGGATCTACCTTTGGTGAAGCCAAACTGGTTATTATGTAATAATTTGTTAAAATTAAAGTGTTCAGTGAGTTGATTTAAAATATTTTTTTCAAATATTTTACTCATGACAGGAAGCACTGATATAGGCCTATAATTGGCAGGGTCGTTATGACTGCCAGATTTAAAAAGAGGGACAAGCTTACCATGTTTCATGAGATCTGGAAATATACCCATCTCAATACACTTATTAAAAATATGAGCTAGATATGGTGCAATGTCGTAAATGATGTTACCTAGAATTTTTGTTGATATGTTCCAAAGGTCCTCGGTATTTTTTATGTTAAGGGACTTGTATGTTTTCACAATATCGTCAGTGTCAACGTAACTGAAATCGAAACTCGGTACACATTTATCAACAGATAATTCTAATAAATCTACAGCCTTTTCGGCGGAGGAGTTTAATGATTGGGTTACAGTCTTAGAAACGTTACAAAAAAACTTATCGAAGGCATTCGCTACCTCTTTATTTTTAGTTAAAACGGTGTCATTTATTTTTAATATAATATCTTTCTTTTGTGGCTTTGACCTTCCAGTCTCATTATTTATAATATTCCAAGTAGCTTTAGGTTTATTAGTAGAACTTGTTATTTTGTTTCTAAGTAAGAGAGATTTAGCGGTATTGCATACTTGTTTAAACAGCTTCGAATATTTTTTTACGTATGAAAGAAAAGAGTCGTTATGTAACATTGATTCCCTGTCAGAATAGAGTTCGTATAGTTTATTCCTGCTTTTAAAAATTCCTGGCGTAGCCCAGTCAGTGAAACTAACTTTTTCTCTAACCTTACAAAATTTAATCTTAAATATATCCTCGTGTGCACTTGCAATAATTTCGGATAGCGAAGTAAAAAGATCATTAGGGTCATCAATATAAGGTAATGAGACAAGATTATATGCTATTTTACTTTGGAAAATTGAGATGCGCTCCTTTGTAATAGGCCTGTAACTAAATTCCACTAACTTATTATTAGAATTGGTATAAGGGAACTTAACACTTTGTCCATAATGGTCTGAATTCAAATGTTGTATTACTGATTTACAGATAGGAGATTGATTACTGAAAATATTGTCTATACAAGTGGCGGTAGTTGCAGTTACTCTAGTTGGTTCATTAAAAATATGCATTATAATGCATACTAAAACATTTGAATAAATTAAGTAGTCTATCAGCTAGAGGATTTTGTAAGATATCTATATTGAAATCACCACAGACAATCAGAGACTTGTTGCAGGTGAACATTTTAAGAAGTACTTCTTCCATAGTAGATTCAAAAATATCCTGGTTGACATTCGGAGGACGATAAACACATAAGATTAAATGCTGCTCCAGTTCCACACAAGACAGTTCAATGTTTCTCTCAATACTTAACTTAACTATGTCTTTACGCTCTTTATATTTAAGATTGTTTTTGACAAATATTAATGATCCACCGCGGATAGCGGTGCTCCTTTTATAACAACTAGCACAACAATAATTACTATAAAAAGGTAGCAGCTGATTATTTTGAATCCAGTGTTCTGTTATGCACATTATATCAACACTCAAAAAATTTAAAAATAATTCTAGTTCTAAAACTTTGCTGGTTAAGCCTTGTATATTTTGATGTACTATATGTAATTCTAAATTGCTTTACCATTGTCGAAGAAGTCAGTTTAAATTAATATTATCTGACATTGTAATAACTTTGCCCTCATTAGTAAAATTACTAACTACTCGTACAGGCTCGTCCGGTAACTTCGTTATACTTTCTATAACTGGATCAAAAATATTATATGCTAACAATTTAGCAAGAGTTAATTTACATTTTTTACTAAGGTACAACGTATCTTTAGTCATAACGCAATTACTAATAAAATTATTAGTTTCGAAAAATAAAACGTCACAATGACGACATGTCAGATTATACATAAGTAAATTTATGTTATATATAAGTCGATTTTGCTTTTCACTCAATGACTTTGAGTACGGAAGAGAACAAAGAATCAATTTGCCAAGGCCACACTGTATCTTATTTAGCAAAATTTCAACTAATTTAATTATTTCAGACCGTTTTATGTTTACATAACTTAATTGAACTATAAGGCTTGTATTACTGTCCAAACTAGAGTCACCATTAATAAGGCTTGTCATTGTACTAATACTACAATCAGTAAAACAATTATTTGTGACAGATTGCATTAGGAGGTCATTCAACAGCAACCCCATTCCAGAGCCAATACCATCTGAATATATCACAGTTTTCCGGGTCTTACAGCTGGAGTTTAGCCTAACCGGGGACTGTATTTTTTTTTGTGCAGGTTGCATCTGTAAAGATCCCTCATTGCTTAGAAAACTGAAGCTTTCATCGGCAATTGGTGGGTCTGTTTGGGTGCTATTGCACTGTACTTGTACATAACTACTATCATTACTTATAATATTAACATAATTATGAATTTTTTTATAGTGAGCCTCGGCTTCCTTTTGAACCGTTTTATATTTACATGTAATATCATGAAGTGATCTTTCTAAACTAACTATCTTCTCTGCCATGTAATCTAACTCTGTGGAGTTTCTTCCTATCAAATTATAACATTGATTTAGTTCTTCTTGAAGGTTACATTTATCTTTACTTAATCTAGCTGTATTAATAACTTGCTTATGTTTTTTCAACTTTCTCTCTGATTTTTTAATGAAGTTACTTAATTTTACATATTTTTTAACCCTATTTCTACCTTTTAGGACAGGCGTTGTAGTTGGGCAATGAGGTGATGTCAGATCTACAATTGACAAGTTAAGCCCAGAGTTTTGTAACTGAGTATGTAAATCTAAACTGTCATAATTAGTTACTGGGGCCAAAGTCTTCGATTCCAACTCATCTAACTTAATTCTATATTCAGAAAGCTCTTGTTGTAAGTCGCGGTTCAGCTGCAATACCAGTTCATACGAATCATGACAGATTTCTTCATTTTGGAGGGAAGCCCTTAAGCGATTCACTTCTTCTAAGGCTTCTTCATACTGAATATGTAGCTGGGCAAGCTGGCTCTTGAGGGTTGTATTTTGTCCCAGGTTTTGTAGGAATTGAGCTTCACAGTCCTCCCTTTCCTGAAGAAGCCTGTCACGATCTTCCTTCACAGCCTTCAGTTGAGCCGTCACCGCCTTGAGCTTCTTTTCGAGATCTGCTTGGCAAGCCTTTCTTGTCATGGCCATGATGTAATGAAAACTTCTGAAAAAATTGCAAGACAGATGTGAGCTTGTGGAAGTAAGGAGAAGAAAAGATATGAGGTTAGCTGCAGTAAAGGGAAATTTGAAAGTAAATAAGTTTATGTGACAAGAAAAAAGAAAATGGTTATCCCGTGGTCACCCTCCAGAGGTATGATGGTCCTGAAAAGGACCTCGTGACCAAATGGTGGAAATAACTAAAAAAAAAAAAAAGTTAACTTATAGAAGGAGAAAATAAATTAAGGTATAATGAAAGTTTATAAATACATCAAACTTTATAAAAAGCATATGAACAAATCCTCATTGTAAAATAATAATTGTTAACATAAGTATTATAATGATTTAATCTTAAGCAAAAGTGTTATATTTATAATATTCTTTTGTCCGGAGTGCTTGATTAGCAAATTTCAAGAAAATATTGAAAAACAAAAAAACTAAGACTTAAAAAATATCTAGGATTTATCTTATAAACCTAGACGTTCCAACAAGAAGGTAATTAGTTTCACACTAATTAGTTTCAAGATTCCTGCAGAAATAAGATAGTAACTTGTGTAAATTTGTTTTGTGTGTTGTTTGTAGTGTAATGTTGTGTGGGGCTTTATTGTTAAATTCTGCAACTGAGATTCCACCTTTTTGTCAATCTGAGAGAGAAATAAACCAGAGCCGTGTGTGAGGATTGACGAGACTCAGTCAATAGATAACTGAGTAATGTTTATGTGTGTTTATGGTGTGAGATGTGTTACACTTATCTAAGTAATAATCAAAAAACAGTACTCTCCAGGTTTTTGTGTAGTCCGTAAACGTGTTCGTAGGCTACCGTATGCTGTCGATTCCTTTATATTGTAACGTACTCCTGGAGTACTTTGTGGAGTCGAACAAGTTTAGGATGGTGAACGATATCCTTGGGCTGCTGGTACAATCTTCGCAATCTACTATGTGCTTTGATGCCGTCTCAGCCTGGTTTCAGAGATTTTTAATCCAGTATTGATGTAAACAAAAGAACTCTTTGTTTCAAATTTGAAAACGGTCGTTGTAGTTGTTTGTCTATTGGGACTTTCCGCGGCAATGCACTGTGTAACTTCTCCTCGAGTATTTGTATTTTTTATGTATTTAGGCACACACTACACTTAATTTATGGCAAAACAATACTATTTACTAGAGTAATTCACATGAATTTAATTAAATATTTCGACCGTTTGTATGAAGTTGGAATACTGTTTAGATAGTATCACCGTTGTGCTTCATTCGAATTCAAATTCTGTCACTTATTTTTCGAAACAGTCATGACATGCTGAATGTAGCTTCAGTCTTAAGAAAATGATGGTGAAATTCGAGAAAATACGCTAGCATTATAAGAAGACCGCTGGAATGCTACGCACGCCAGCATTGCTACGCTATTTTGTCGGCTACGCCGTAGAGATGCTACGTTGTGGTCTAATGATGAGAGATCTACGAAAAGAGCTACAACGTAGCAACGCTACGCCATGTACTACGCAAAGTTACGTTGTAGTAAAACGCAATCCATTCTATAGAAACACCTTAAATTTGCTAGTAGAGAGCTGCAAGTACCTACTACTAATCTACCTCTACGTATGATGATCTACACCCCATGCAGAAATTGACCCTTTAACATCATCACTGCCCTCTGTTGTTCGACTCTCGTTCAGTTCGTTCCATTATTTTTAACCCTTTATCGAAAAAGAGGGGTGTTATAAGTTTGACTTTTATGTTTGTCTGTGCGTGTGTATCTCTCGAAAAGATGAAGCGATTTCAATTTAGTATTTTTGTATTAAAGGTAACTTACGCTGGAGTGTTTTTAAACTTGTTTGATGAAAATCGTTTGAGCTGTTTAAAGAATGTAGGGGGTTGGGGTGTGAAAGTGGGAAAGAATAACCGAATATATGAAAATATACTCGAGTGGGATATCAAATAAAGCGCATGACGTGCAAATAACAAATAAAATGTTTTTTTACTTTTAAGTTAATAAGGTTTTTTAAGGTGAATTTAAATATTATATTATTGGTGTTACCCGCGTTTAAATGTATTGTCCCGCGGAATTACATATTTTCCCGGGATAAAAAGTATCTTATGTTACTTCTAATACCTCCAAGAATATGTGTACAAAGTTTCATGATGATCGATTGAGTAGTTTTCGCGTGAAAGCGTCACAAACAAACTAACATTCACATTTATAATAGTATAGGATTCAGCTTAAGTTTATATTAATACTCGCTTTAACCGCGTAATAAGGGATTTTGTAAAAAGCAGCTTTGTAATTTACTGGGAAAGCAGGTATGTTCGTGCCAAATTTAATCTAAATCGGGCTTCACTCGCAATAATTGATTTTCCCGCGAAAACTGATATTTTACCGCGGTAAAAAGTAGCCTATATGTTATTCTGATGTATAAGATATATTGTGGTAAAGTTTCATTCAAATCCATTCAGTAGTTTTTACGTGAAAGAGTAACAAACATCCATACATCCATACATCCATACTTACAAACTTTCGCCTTTATAATAGTAGTAGGATTTTATTCAATCCACTGTTTTATATCCGCGGCGCATTTCGCCACTTCGACTTCGCATCCAAATCATAGGACGCTTTGTAACAAATACCTATTCACAATACACATTATGGGTTGACTTGACTCTTTCAGCGGCCGCCAACGCCAATAACATCGACCCCTCGACCCTACTGAGTGTGTTCGGAAACGCGGCTCAATATGACGCGGCGCACGCAGCGTCTAGCGTGCAGGCTCAAGCCGTCACGCCGACTGGTACGCTGGTGGACCCCGACTACTGGGACATGTTCGACGAGTACACCCCCTCCAATACAGACTATGATAAGTTTGATTGGACTATTACGAAGGTAAGTAACAGACAGGCTCAAGCCGTTCCGCCGACCCCGACTACTAGGACAATACGGGGGTCCACTTGCGGCACAAGAGGTAGCGGGTTCGATTCCCGCCGAGGGGTCATGTGTTTGTATGTTTTGCAAGCACTTTCTCCTGGGTGTGGGTGTTTAATATGTATAGTAAAATATCTATATATGTATGTCTATTATATTAAGTATATCAGATGTCTAGTATCCGTAACACAAGCTTACCACGAGGCTAAATGTTGTTGTGTGGATTGTCCAGAAATATTGATTTATTTATATTTATTTGATACACCCCCTCTAATACAGATTATGATAAGTTTGATTGGACTATTACGAAGTTGAGTTAAAATATTTAAAGCTTCGAATTCAATGAGCCTTTTTGGAAGTAAAAGTTGCGAACGAGGCTAAAACGAGCTGATGATGATTGGTGGTATTTTGATCAGTCGAGTGTTAAGATAAATTATGAGTTTTACTGTTTTATAAAACGACACAGGCAAATGTGGGCTTAATTTTGACTACATGCTAGCTGTCCAACTCAATTTTTTCCCTAACTTTTGGAGGTTTCATTGAGGTGAAATTTGGTATTCATGTGTCAATAACATACAGATGGACGTAAATAAAATTTTAAATACATTTGCAACCCACATTCGGGCGCATTCTCCAAACTTGATAGCCCCGGTTCGACTTCCTCGGATACGAGGTTGGTAGCAAAAAACATATTTATGTCCATACCTTATGAAAGTAAGTATGTTTAAGTATGTTTGTTGCCTTTTAACACAAAAACTAATTGGATTTTGATGAAACTTCACAACAATAAAGCTTACACATCAGAATAACACATAATTCGAAGTCCTATGAGGTCACAAGGTCCAATAGGATAAAAGCAGGTACTTACTTTTATTGCAGGATAATCTATTTCTACGCGGCAACACGCGGAATGTTAGTAGGCATGTACATTATTTACTTATTTTCAAAGTGAAAGCGCTTTAAAAGTTGAGTTGTATTAAAGGATAAATATTTATATTTTATATTTTTTTTTTCGTTATTTTTGTTGTTGTTTGATGCGGGCCATAATATTTGTAACTTTTTCTCTAAATTATTACTCTCAATTGTTCTAGCGAGTAGCAGTATCTTCAGAGGACAACTTCCTACTCTCGCCGCTAGGTCTGAAATTGGCGCTGGCGATCCTATCCGAAGCGGCCACTGGACCCACCCAGTCCGAGCTCTCGTCTGTACTCGGCTTTGATCTGGACAGAAACATCGTTAGGAGGAAATTCGCTTCTATCATCGAGTCGTTAAAGGTTTGTATTTGCAAATAAATATTCGCTTCTAACCTTAGATTAAAAAATTTAAGCAAAATGTCAAGATAATGTTATTTCCTTGATTATTCTTGGTTTTTATTTAAAATAACTTTATGTTGACCTGTCCATGTTTGCCATGTGCGTCTAATGAAATAAACGATTTGACTATGACTTTGCTTAACACAGACACAGATTATATAATATTAGGTCCTTACATATGAAATTGGCGTTTTGTATGGGAGGAACAAAAAGTCGAATATTTTTTAATATAATATATTTAATTAATCAAAGTATGAACCATTATTTTCTATGCACTTTTGCCATCTTATAGGTAGTTCATTGATCCCTTTACTAAAAAAACCAGTCGGACGGGAATCAATAAAATCTTTGAAGGCGATTTGGACTGCCCCATCGGAGTTGAATTTTTTCCCTTGCAAGAAGTTATCCAAATTTCGAAAAAAATGGTAATCTGTTGGAGCAAGGTCCGGGGAGTACGGAGGATGTCTTAGACTTTCCAATTGAAGCTCTTCTAATTTAGTAGCCGTCTGTTGCGCAGTGTGTGGTCTAGCGTTGTCGTGAAGCAGCAGTGGCGTGGAGCGATTGACCAGCCTAGGTTGTTTAGCCGCTAGCTTTTCCATCATGGTTTGCAATTGCTGACAATAGACATCAGCCGTAATAGTCTGGCCAGATTTGAGAAAACTGTAATGAACAATACCGGCACTAGTCCACCAAACGCTTACAAGTAACTTTTTTGGGGTTAATTTTCGCTTGGGGCAGGATTTGGCTGGCTGGCCAGGATCCAACCATTGCGCTGAGCGCTTCCGATTATCGTAAAGAACCCATTTTTCATCACAGGTAATGATTCGGTTTAAAATACCTTCATTATTGTGCCGGTTTAGTAATGTAACGCAGCAGTCGACGCGCGTTTGCCGGTTTGCTTCAGTCAATTCGTGAGGTACCCACCTTTCAAGCTTTTTAATCTTCCCAATTTGCTTCAAGTGAATTAAAACAGTTTTATCACTAACACCGCAGCCTGCAGCTAACTCGGACGTGGTTTGCGATGGATCCGCTTCCACAATAGCCTTCAACTCTTCATTATCAACTTGAGTCTCAGGCCGTCCACGGGGCTTGTTCTGCAAGTCGAAATTTCCAGAACGAAAACGTTGGAACCAAAAACGAACTGTGTTTTCTTTTGCAACACGACCGCCATACACATCATTCACCCTTCGAGTTGTTTCCGCAGCACTAGTGCCACGGCGGAACTCGTACTCGTAAATAATGCGATATTTTAAGTTTTCCATTTTGTAAAATGAGTGACGCAAACAGAAAAAAACAGAAGAAAAAAAACAAATGAATGACGATCATCGAAGCACAAATACATGAGTCTATAGCTGTACAAATTTGAATTTGGAATTCCTTACCAAAGAGGAGAAATTTGTGATTAAAGTGGCCAGTACGAAAAACGCCAATTTCATATGTAAGGACCTAATATTATTGCTAATAACACTGATTAGTACAAATAGTAAACAAATCTGTTTAGTTTGGGGTTGGTAGGTTCTAATCCTCTTCCATAGACCTTATCAGCTGTTGTTCTATCCACGGTTAATACCTACATCATTTCTTTGGCCTATCTCTTCCTAAACTATCCCAATTCCTATCCACACTTATATGTTGCCCTTTCCGTCACTGACTTTTATCTCTTTAATTCGGGTATAATGTGACAAGTTTAGCATTTACTCGCAGTTTTGATCGCATTTAATTTGGAGTTAAGGCACTAAAATATGTCAAAGCGTCGACTTTTACTACCCTGCCAACTACGCGCTAACTGTCACTACTTTTGGCGCAATACTCAATAGACCATCAGGTCATGTTCCTAAACAAACTGTATTCACACAAATTGGTTACATAATCATCTTTTTCAATAGAAACAATCGCCAGAGTACATCCTGAACCTCGGCAGCCGAATCTACATCGGTAACGATGCGTTGCCACGGCAACGGTTCGCCGCCATTGCTGAAGAATACTACAAGACTGAACTTAAAACCGTCAACTTCAAAACCCCAGCAGTAGCGGCTACGGATATCAATGGATGGGTATCGAATACCACACATGGCAGGATTCCTGTCCTTGTTGATGAAGGTATGGATGTATGGATACACAGATCTTAATATTTTTTAGCTGTATAAATTCCAACCTGTTATAAGAGAAGCTTTAAAAAGCATTTTACAATCTGAAAGAATTTTACTAAAGAAATTGGGAGTATAAATTAAATAGCATGTTATTGCTTCTAATATGTTTAGTTGTTATTCTAAGATAAACAATTTTTTTTTGTTAACGCTTCATCATATAAGTTTATTAATATGATACCTTAGTTCGTAACGAAGTCCTACAATTGTACAACCTCTCGAGGTTAAGCTTACCTTGTGTTACAGTTTACAATAAAAAAAAACAGTATTTCAGTGGTGATTCATTCAGATAGGACATCTGAGAGAAATATAGGGAGGCTTTTGCCCCCTTCAGTTGTGTGTATGGAACACCACAGGTTTATAAAAAAAGTATTAAGTATTGTTAGTTAAGTAGGTTCCTACACAACATAACTGCTTCGCAATGTGCTATGTGGTATGACCTTTTCAAAGATTAGGTTAAATTAGACAAGAGATAAAACTTAAATAAAATAAAAAATATATATATTACGGATAATATTCTGTGTAATTTTGTTACCATAATAAACATTTTGTATTGTTTTTATCAGTTCTTGGAGAGGTTACCGCCTTCTGCACTTTTTATAATAAAATTTTCGCTTCGCCATATGAGCCTTTCTCATACTTATCGAGTTATTTTCCTTTTCAGCCGATCTACCAGACATGGTAGTTCTCATCTTGAACACGCTGTACTTCAAAGGCAGTTGGCGCCACCAGTTCCCGCCGAACGCGACCAAAAACGGCCCGTTCTACGTATCCGCCGCCAAGCAGGCTAACATTCCGTTTATGCATGTGAAAGACAAATTCTTTTACACGGAGTCCGCGAAATATGACGCGAAGATTTTAAGGATGCCGTACAGGGTGAGTTATATTATAGTACAGGACTTTTTTAACATTGTTATAATCTATATACCTATATAAATAAAAATGAATTGTTGTTCGTTAGTCTGATTAAAACTCGAGAACGGCTGGGCCGATTGAGCTGATTTTGGTTTTAAAATGTTTGTCGTAGTCCAGGGTAGGTCTAAACGGTGAGCAACTAATGAAAAAATGCCCGGAACTTTTTTACCCGTGCGACGCCGGGCCGGGCCGCTAGTTATTATTAAAAACTTCATTTGAACATAAACATTGTACAAATAGGTGGGCTTAATGCCTAAACATTGTCTACCAGCCAACTTGGCGTCGGCGTGCTATATACAGTAGGTATAATATCAAAGTATCTTTACATTCGGTGGCGCGGTGAGCGAATGTCCGCTTGCAGAGCAAGAGGTAGCGGGTTCGATTCCCGCCGAGGGTAAAATTGTTTGTATGTTCTGCAAGCACTTTTCTCCTTGGTCTGGGTGTTTAATATGTATAATAAAAATATCTATATATGTATGTATATTGTATTAAGTATAATCTAGTACCTACTCGTAACACAAGCTTAGAGCTTAACCACGGGGCTAGATGTCGTTGTGTAAATTGTCCGGATATATTTATTTATTTATTTATACAATAAAACCTATAACTATCCCATACAAATTTTTAATACAAACGATAAGAAAATTAAAGTCAACAAAATTATTTATTTCAGGGATTATATTTTTTATGGGTTTATGGGTCCTAAATATTCACAGGGTAACAAGTTCGCCATGTACATCATAGTGCCGAACTCCATCGCCGGCCTACCGCGAGTGTTGAACGGACTGAGTGATCTGCGCGTCGAGATGAACAACCTCAGTGAACGAATGGTGGACGTCACTCTGCCCCGGTTCAAGTTCGACTACACTTCGCGCTTGGATGGAGTGTTGAAGGAGGTTTGTTGTAAAGTATTTAAATTTGGAATCATAAATCGCCATGTGCAACATAGCGCCGGCTTACTCCGAGTGTTGAACGGACTGAGTGATCTGCGCGTCGAGATGAACAACCTCAGTGAACGAATGGTGGACGTCACTCTGCCCCGGTTCAAGTTCGACTACACTTCGAGATTGGATGGAGTGTTGAAGGAGGTTCGTTGCAATGCTTTTGAATTGGGTTTTCTCCCGAAATCTTCTTAGCGAAATAACTCCCTTCCCTTAAAGGGAATTCGAAGATCAGTAATGGACAAAAATGATTGTCTACGCAATTCAATGATTGTATCCCTTGCACCACAAGCAGGCGTTGACTCTCTTGGCTAATAAAACTAGGTAGTCCAGTTAAAGCACGCTATCTTGGCCTAGACTATTAACAGAGCCTATCAATAATTTGACACCACCACAATCGTGGGGGTGTGTATGTGATATGAGCACCTGTCAAAATATGAAAAAGTAAAATTTATATGAAATATTTCCAGTTGGGAGTCCGAACAGCGTTCAGCGATGGTGCCTCCTTCCCCGGCATCGCTCGCGGCCAACCGCTGGACTCGAGACTAAAGGTGTCCAACGTGCTCCAGAAGTCTGGCATGGAGGTCAACGAACTCGGCAGCATCGCTTACACAGTTACTGGTACCTACTATTTTTAATTCTAATTCTGGTATGAGGAACTGATATTTTGATTGACATCTAGCGTTGGAGTGTATTGTGCATTACATTGCATTCACCCTTCCTAACTAGATGCTCATCAGCCCAACTCTTTGATATAGCGGAGTAGGAGTTTAGTAGTATCCAGTATCCGTCCATACGTAGAAAAAAGTAATCTGTCCATAATTAATACCCATATTATGTCCATTCGGTGTAACGTATTATATTAGGTCCTTACATATGAAATTGGCGTTTTGTATGGGAGGAACAAAAAGTCGAATATTTTTTAATATAATATATTTAATTAATCAAAGTATGAACCATTATTTTCTATGCACTTTTGCCATCTTATAGGTAGTTCATTGATCCCTTTACTAAAAAAACCAGTCGGACGGGAATCAATAAAATCTTTGAAGGCGATTTGGACTGCCCCATCGGAGTTGAATTTTTTCCCTTGCAAGAAGTTATCCAAATTTCGAAAAAAATGGTAATCTGTTGGAGCAAGGTCCGGGGAGTACGGAGGATGTCTTAGACTTTCCAATTGAAGCTCTTCTAATTTAGTAGCCGTCTGTTGCGCAGTGTGTGGTCTAGCGTTGTCGTGAAGCAGCAGTGGCGTGGAGCGATTGACCAGCCTAGGTTGTTTAGCCGCTAGCTTTTCCATCATGGTTTGCAATTGCTGACAATAGACATCAGCCGTAATAGTCTGGCCAGATTTGAGAAAACTGTAATGAACAATACCGGCACTAGTCCACCAAACGCTTACAAGTAACTTTTTTGGGGTTAATTTTCGCTTGGGGCAGGATTTGGCTGGCTGGCCAGGATCCAACCATTGCGCTGAGCGCTTCCGATTATCGTAAAGAACCCATTTTTCATCACAGGTAATGATTCGGTTTAAAATACCTTCATTATTGTGCCGGTTTAGTAATGTAACGCAGCAGTCGACGCGCGTTTGCCGGTTTGCTTCAGTCAATTCGTGAGGTACCCACCTTTCAAGCTTTTTAATCTTCCCAATTTGCTTCAAGTGAATTAAAACAGTTTTATCACTAACACCGCAGCCTGCAGCTAACTCGGACGTGGTTTGCGATGGATCCGCTTCCACAATAGCCTTCAACTCTTCATTATCAACTTGAGTCTCAGGCCGTCCACGGGGCTTGTTCTGCAAGTCGAAATTTCCAGAACGAAAACGTTGGAACCAAAAACGAACTGTGTTTTCTTTTGCAACACGACCGCCATACACATCATTCACCCTTCGAGTTGTTTCCGCAGCACTAGTGCCACGGCGGAACTCGTACTCGTAAATAATGCGATATTTTAAGTTTTCCATTTTGTAAAATGAGTGACGCAAACAGAAAAAAACAGAAGAAAAAAAACAAATGAATGACGATCATCGAAGCACAAATACATGAGTCTATAGCTGTACAAATTTGAATTTGGAATTCCTTACCAAAGAGGAGAAATTTGTGATTAAAGTGGCCAGTACGAAAAACGCCAATTTCATATGTAAGGACCTAATATACAGGGTCTCCGGTAACGAATGGATAACATTGAAATGGGTTATGCACTGCTCATGCCCGTTAAGAAAAATATATGGAAAATTATCGTTAATTATCTCACTCCAAAAAATACTAAATCCCTAGTAAATGATTACTATCGAAACTGTAACAAGGTTTTTATACTATATTATAAAAACCTAGTTAGTAAAAATAGTGTTGGTAAAACATGATAAAGTTTCGATAATAATCATAAAATCAATGTCCTTGCACTACCGCGAAGATATTTGCACTAACCATAAAATATATTTTCCAGAAATCTCCCTAGTTAACAAGTTCGGCGAGGACACAGAGAGTAGTTTCGAGGTGGTTGCCAACAAGCCGTTCCTGTTCTTTATCCAAGATGAGCCGACCAGACAACTCCTCTTCACTGGCAGGGTTTCCAACCCTGGCATGGTCGATGGCAACTTTAAATTGTAGATCTTATTCTAATTGGGGGAGCTGAGATCTGCACTGACATCTCGCCTAGGAGTGAATTGTAGATCTAGAGAAAATATGGGACTTACCTAAGAGCAATAGAACCCGGAAACGGAATAAGTTTCCTTTTGATTCATGTTATATTAAGCTTAAGAAACTATCTATAACTAAAGCATATCCTCAAAGAAAACTGACATGACATAATATGACATGATTATATAAATGTTACTCTATTGAAATATAATTTACAAATTTACAAATAAATGCCGCAGTAAGTAATTAATACATAGTATACTCGTATGTAGATAATTAAGACTATAAAATGTTTATGATTCACAAATAAAATAGTTTAAAAAAAAGTGCCATTATTTTTTTCATGTTTGTCTTTAAATAAAAACATGTTGTGATGATGAAAAAGATTTTTATTGCATTTTTCTGTTACACCTCTATTTTTGGGGTTCCGTAGCCAAATGGTAAAAATGGAACCCTTAGACATGCGTTCTGTCTCTCTGTCTGTTTGTGTATGTCACAGCCACTTTTTTCCGAAACTATATTATTGAAACTTGGTAAGTAGATATACTGTGATTAGCATTAAGATTTCCACAAAAACCCAAAACAAAAAAAAATTAAGGTGTTCCCAGACTAAAATGTGCCCCTCCCTCTTACTTCCAAAATAAGAGAATGATAAATCTGAAAAAAACCACATGATCAAGAAAACTGCCAACGAAAATTGGTTTTAACGAGATCTAGTATGTAGTTTTTATTTTAAACCGCAATTTAGCTGACAAGGCGCAAGGAACCCTATTTATGAGACCATCTTACATCTTACTTTTCAAGTTTATTATTATACAATTTACCGATTTTAATGCCTATTTGCTCACTTTTATAAAACATAATTTCTTTTGTTTACGACTACGTGATCGAATCGTGAGTCAACTTAACCAAACGGTTCACTAAAGTGGCAGTGAGCAAGCCATTTAGCACTTAGAACCGATACCGTTGGGGCCGAAAAGTTCTCGAATGGAGGCCACAAATCGGCAAGCGCAGGGTACGACCTCCAACCAACTTTATGGACGGACCCTTTCGGACTTGAAGACCACGGTTCGCTGTACAGGTAGCTAGTTGGTTGGTGGTACTAAAATAAATTTGATATGGTTGTAATAGAGCACCTAGGCTATCCTAGGCGTAGAATTATTACGTAAACCTTATATAAAAAAAATTGCTATAAAAAAGTATACAAAAAAAAGTGAGAGAGTTTCGAATGAAAGATGCAGTCAGAGCAGTCAGCCATCCAAGTACTGGCCGCACGCAACGTCGCTTTACCTCATTAAAACCACATTTGTTGTATGGGAGCCCCCTTATATGTAGGTATATTTAATTTTGTTTAAGATAAACGACTAATTCTCAGTAATCCGTTTTACGGAACCCTAAAAAAAGATAGAAAATAGCTAGTATATGCTTGCACAGAATCAAAAAGTTAGCGTAGTATGGTACTTTATTTGCATTTATTGAGTTTTAACACTTCACCATCCATAAGCTTGATATATTCATATATCCATGTGCAGAAAATAAAGTAATCGCCTTCGGTAAACTTCCATTCCAATCATCTGCATATGTAGGTACATTGGTAACGCTCTAGCAACACACGGACTCGTGTCATACTCTGTCGAATCTTCCAATGCTAGACTTCACACGAGCATTGAAATACTAAGCTCCTCTGGGTTGTTCTAAGATCCGACCAAATCGAATGTGTGTGTAAATCGCGTAAGTGTTTCCCAAAATGGCCGAGACGTCAAAGCCTTGCAAAACCTGATTCACATAAACATACATAGAATATAAAATCAGTATGAAGTTGAGTCACGGTAGACAGAAGACTTGTTTGATCATTAACCTTTTGTATTTTTGTTTACACATAGGTACCATTCATTACGGACCGCTTAAAGATACTGACGTATTGTTCGTGAGACCAGGATGAATCTTTTTGTTCTATGTGAGTATTTAATATAAGATGTAACTTTGTTTAAATATTATGTCATGTATTAAGCTTATGTTTATTGTCTCTGTTCGTTTTAGCTCGATTGAGTATGATTTTAATGTAATTCAAATGTTTTGTGCCTTTCAATGTAAGATGACTTTAAGATTTTCGTTGTAATTGCATGTTATAGGCATTGGTTATTTTATATCGGTCTTCTATTTATATATACTAGGGTAGATACATAATGAATGTTATTATCAATAATATGTGATTGCATTATAAATTGACAGTATTTAAGTGTTGAATGACCTTGTGTGTGATTGCCAATATAGGTAATCATTTACTATTGATTTCATGTTTTATTGAAAACTATTTATACACAGTTATATTACAAATATATTTTTATTTTAATGATCAAATACACATTACTATAAACGAAACGATAAAGCATGGTATAACATAAACAAGGAGTAAGTATTAATATTGAACTCGCATCTTGAGGAAAAATTCCAAATTAAATGCGACTGCCAAACCAGTTTATGAAATGCAAGGCTTTCTTTTTTGTTTTCACCAGCATAAGTCATTCGTTGTTACACTTTGGTACACATATTTTATTATATTAGCAGACAGGTCACTTGCCAAAGAAATCGTTTGAAACGTATTTTTTATTATATTTAATCCTATAATAAACAAAACTCTATGATGATGTGGTCCTTCCTAGCCAATTTCGGCTATTTTTTACGTTTGCCGTTGGTGTGCCCTTTAATAAATAAATTTTCCCAGGCAATCCACACAACAACATCTAGCCCCGTGGTAAGATCCAAGCTTGTGTTACGGGTACTAGACATCTGAAGTACTTAATATAATAGGCTTACATATTTAGATTTTTTTTTTACATATTAAACAACAGAATGAAATGATTGGCAAACCCATATTTAGCCTTGAATATGCGATAAAGGAATTGACAAAGCAAAACTATTAACGTTTTAAAAACTTGGTTTACATAAATAAAGCACAACTCTATACAAGTCTATTATATACGCATGCCCAGTGAACACATATTGGGTTGGTCTTGGACCGGAACAAATTGAACTAGACGGTCTGGAACACAATTTCACTACATTCCTGCCAAGCGCTTTTATATATACCGAAAGATCTTGCAAAAATCTCTTCATATAAGTCAACCAAAAATAGTAACCGGAAATTGGTAACAACTTTTAAATTTACAGCATTACTGCTCTTCAGCCTTCAACTTCAACCCTTCCACTGCCACCATGGTCGATCGATCCCAAACAGCAGACTAAACTTTTTCGATATCGAACTCCTTCGATACGCGGCTGAAGATAAACATACGAACGTGATGGTATCACCTGCCAGTGCTAAAATATCACTTGCAATGTTACTGGAAGGCGCTAGAGATTCCACTGCGAATGAAATTAGACGGGCTTTGAGATTGTCTGCGAATCCTGATGATCGGAAGATGGAGTTGTTTACGTATTTAGATGCTGTGAAGGTAAGATTGCTCTCATCAGAGGTACCATATGCATATTATAAATATTATATTATAGCGTATTTGCTTATTTAGACAAACCTACTGGACTGTTTTTAAATTCACATTGAATCAGTTTAAGAACAATTTTTTTTTAAATGAAAACTGTTGATCATATCTGGTTCGATTAAGGTTAGTTTTATAAGAATTGGTTAATTAGTTCACGAATTATATGCAAGAGTCCATATCTTTCATACTACGAGTAGGTTGATTTTTGTTATAATTGCTTCAATCAAATGTATAAGCAACAATAAACAACTACCAATTGTTAGATACCTAGACAAAAAGTACCATGTTTCATACAGGTCAACAAAACATGGTAGCAGGTTCTATAGAAGCTTTGAGGAAAATTGTGACTAATATATGTCTGTACTTATTTAGTCATTATAATAATTAAGACGTAAATTTGTAGAAGGATAATATAATAGAAAACTAGCCACAAGGCACTCATACGGTCATCATGAATTGCATCAATGTTTCAATAATTATAGACATATGTATTCGTTCTAAATAATAATTATTACCTAGAAAAGGCAAGTTTTAGAGGGCTGAAGCCTCAATTTTACCATTTTTTGCCACCAATCGAGTATAATTGAACCAAGTTCATCCATTAAAAAAATTCAATTTTATGTCAATTTTTTATGGAAATATTTATTATTATTCACTTACTTATGACACGTTTTTTGTTCCTTTACTTCTAATATACTACATTAGCCAGTCTGTTCACTTAATTTATTGCATAAATTATTTCGAGACTCTATTTCATTTGTTTCGTTTTTCATATTGTACTTTATTTTTCAGCCAAAAGCTTCAGTATTGGAAAGCGCCAATGGAATCTTTGTATCAAAGAAGTTGCTGCTGAAGAAAGAATATGAGAAAAACGTAAAACAGGACTTTGGTGCCGAGATCCACAAAGTGGACTTTGAGGATTCGAGAAAGTCAGTGGATCTGATAAACTCTTGGGTGAAAGAGAAGACTTTTGGGACCATACCCAGTATTCTAGAACCTGGTAAGTCTAATGATGGTATTGTAGTTACCAATTAAATCAGTAAAAAAAAATAGTTAAATTAATTAAGTCAGTGCGTGAAGCGAATTCTTCGTGTTTCTTAATGTGGTCCGGAGAAGCCATCTACCTTCTAGGTCTTCATGCTCCTTCTTAGACCACATCGTCACTTTTAGATCAGCTGAGATTGTGGTCAAATGAAGGCTTTACTATGTATCATATGTATGTATTTAAAAAAAAATATGTATGTATGTAGTATATTATATCAGTCACCTAAACACCCATAGTACAAGCTCTGCTTAGTTTGGGGTTAGGTGATGCTGTGTGAGTAGTCCGGAAATATTTATTTATCTATCATAAAAAAAACTTATTACGGATATTTTGTGTTGTGTTGGCTAAGAGGGAGCATTTTCGACTTTCATTCCGAAGGTCGTGGGTTCAAACCTGTGGCAAACCGTCCAGAGGAAACCTGCATGTTTTTGAGAACTTTAAAGAGTTTGAAGGACATGTGACATTCACCAACTCGCACTTGGCCAGCGTGGTGAATTTATTTATTTACACAATTTTGGGAGGCCTTATCTCTCTCGCCAAGGGAGAAGTCCCTGTGTCTCAACAGTGGGAACGATAATAGGGCGATGATGTTATGAAGGATATTTTTTTAAAAAGTGTAGTTTTCGATAAAGTTTAAGGCCTAGTAATAAAAATATATGTTATAAAATCACGAAATAAAACGGTAATTTGGATAGTTTAATATTTGTTAAACTATTGGTTAGTTTAACAAATATAAATACCGACTATGAAATCGAATCGAAGTCATTAATGATAAATTTAGTTACTAAACAAGTTACTACCTATTAGTATCATTCATTTCACTTAAAGAGTGTTCATTCTGTCAGATCCATTAATTACTGAGCAATTTACAATGAATGATCAAGTCGTACAGACATTAGTTATACCTTATTAGTTATATCACTTTAAATATTAGTCTACTACTAATTTTCAAGTCGAACAAGTAAATTTGATAGCTTGAAATCATCGCACATCAGTATTATTAGTCCGAAAATTCATTCATATTTTTTTTTATTTAGTGATAAACATAAGCTTTACTTCATAAGAATATACCTACCATTGAATTTAAATAACTGTTGTGATGTCAGATAATCTATATGTATCTATATAAATAAAAATGAATTGTTGTTCCTTAGTCTGATTAAAACTCGAGAACGGATGGGCCGATTGAGCTGATTTTGGTTTTAAAATGTTTGTCCTAGTCCAGGGTAGGTCTAAACGGTGAGCAAATAAGGAAAAATTGCCGGGAACTTTTTTTACCGGTGCGACGCCGGGGCGGGCCGCTAGTTTAAAATAAAAATAAAACCACAGTTTACTTTTTTACAAACCTTTTTACTTTAAGGGAACAAAATGTGTGTTCCCTTAAAGTAAAAAGGGAATGTCCTATTTTGTAATGTGCATGTGATGCGCTTTCATTTGAGACCCCACTCGAGTATACTCGTAATTGCTGATTTTCGGATGATAGGCCGTGTTGGGTTCTAAGTGGGGGTGGACTTTCATAACGAAGGTCGTGGGTTCCAACCCCGCCACGCACCTCTGGATTTTTCTTCTTGAAAGTGTATGTGCGCTTTAAAACACTTGCTTTAACGGTGAAGGCAAACATCTTGAGGAAACCGGCATGTTCTGAGAACCTTAAAAACATGAGAGATTCACCAACCCGAACTTGACCGCGTGGTGATTTAAAGACTAATATCTCTTGCCAAGAGAGAAGTTTCTGTGTTCCAGCAGTGAGAACGTAATTAGGGTGTTGATAATTTGATGATCAAAATCAAATCACAATATATAGAAATAAAATTATTTTAATTACATTTTCAGCCAGTCTACCAACCACATCCCAGATCATAATAGCCAACGCATTATACTTCAAAAGCAGTTGGAAGTTCGCGTTCGATCCTCTGCGCACCAAGCCAGACTGCTTCCACAGATATGGAGTCTGCCAGAAGGTTGCTATGATGGAGCTGGAAAAGGAACTGCCTTATGGATACATCAATGATCTAAGGGCACATGCAGTCGAGTTGCCTTATGAGGTAAGATTAGAGGCAGAATACAGACTTAGGAAATGAAGGACCTGATCAGGCTGGTGCAACTGTCTATGATAGAATCTGACTTAAGACTTTGCTAAGCAATGTTTTGACAAAGTGTAATAATTAAAACGTAGTGATTATATACTCTCTGGACCTGATGTCCTTTATGTCCCTAAAGCTTGGTGCTTATTGAAGTGAAGTCTGTTTTAAAATATTTTGTCGTTGACATGTGCGCGGCTTTATTTATTCTGTAAGGCGGTAGTCAGTGGCGAAACATTTTTGTCTTGGGCCCGAACCAACCGAGTAAGATTTTCGAGGTGGGGTCAAATAAAACATAAATTTGAAGGCTTACTGAATATTTCAAAATATATATGTAATATCAAAATGTAGGTTTTGTTTTATATCCTACTACTATTATAAAGGCGAAAGTTTGTAAGTATGGATGTTTGTTACTCTTTCACGCGAAAACTACTGAACCGATTTAAATGAAATTTGGTACACAGAATCTCTAGAGCCTGAAAAATAACATAGGCTACTTTTTACCGCGGGAAAACGTCATTCCGCGGGAAAATCCATTATAACGCGGGTGACACCGCGGGGCACAGCTAGTCGTTTATAAACACAAAAAGTTTAACATGCTCGTCAGGTACTCGGATATTTTTAGTATAACCACAGATTAGATATCCATAACCGAACCGCAAAAGGACGAAACTTTTTCGAAGGTGATTTTTTGTCATGCTGTGACTTTAAATTTAGTGATAAATTAATTATTATAACGTAAGCTATGTCAAGATACCGATTTTATTAATTGATAACTTAGCAGAAATAACAGTTATTATTTCGTTTTAACTTACAGGGTAGATGGACCAATTTTTGTACACATTAATTAATATCATAATTTGCCAATTTGGATTTGATCTTTAAATCACAATACGCGCTATGCATTTTGATATTCTTCCACTGGATGTACCTATATTTAAGTAGTAGGCAGTATTTTTCAGCTAAAACAGTCGTAAAAATACAACAAAATGTTTCTTTTTAGGGTTCCGTACCCAAAGGGTAAAGGGATCTATGCAGGTGCTCTATGCTGGCTGTATCTCAAAACCATGATAGTTATTGAGTTGAAATTTAAAGGGATGCTGTATTCTCTTATAAGCCACTGTAACAACAAAATATAAAAAAAAGGTGTGTGTGTGTAAAAAAAAAAACAAAAAAAATACTATGCAAAAAGATTTTGTTCGGGCGGTCACCCATCCAAGTACTGGCGTCGCGCAAAGTTGCTTAACCTTGTTAGCGTTTAAGATTGGCTTACCCGACAGGTAAGCCAATCTTATTTCCATTTCCGTTGCCTCCGGTTTCAAATCACAACGATTCTAAAGAAGTTTCACTTCAAAATATATAAGGTACTACCATACAACAAATGTGATTTTAACACAGTTAAGCAAGGTTGCGCGAGGCCAGAGACCGCTCTGACTTCATCTTTTTGCATTAAAATATATTTTTTAACATTTTGTTGTTTTTTTTTTATTGCAAAATGTGTATAAACTATACTAGGAACCCTAGGTGTATTATGAGTCTATCGCATACTATAAAAATTATTTATATTTAATAATTTTGTCTCCAGGCCATCTTCTTTCTTTGTTTTAAAAAATATATGTCTATACCAACCGTTATCTATTTCAGACGTCACGCTACTCCATGGTCCTCCTGGTGCCTCTAGAACACGACGGCTGCGAAGCCCTCATCAGGGACCTACCCTTCATAAGCCTCGCCCAGATCCACGATAAGATGCATTTGACAGATGTCACTCTGTCTATGCCCAAGTTTACAGTCGATTTCACTGTGGACATGGTAGAAACTTTGCAGAAAGTGAGTAAAGATGCTTGGTGAACCTATTTATATGTAGAATTATAGATACAGAGCATACATCCTAGGCCTTCATGCTCCATCTTAGACCACATCGTCACTTTACATCAGGTGAGATTGTGGTCAAATGAAGGCTTATCGATAATAATAATAAAAAATAATAATAATAATAATACAGTACGGGAAGAGTACGCAACAACATTGCAATGACTGCCTCAGTGGTGCGGTGGGCGAAGGTCAAGAGGTAGAGGTTCGATTCCGCCCAGGGGTCTTTTGCACTTTTCTCCTTTATCTGGGCGTTTAAGAAATATCTATTAAATTTTTGTATATGATATTAAGTATATCAGATGTCTAGTAAACGTAACACCAGCTAAGAGCTTACCACGGAACTAGATGTTGTGTGGATTGTCCAGAAATATTTATTTATTTATTTTCTGATGAGGTTTAAAAGTAAGTAAAATGAGTATCTGGTATGTAATCTAATGGAATCATAATCATAGTAAATTTTAATATATTTTTTTAATAGCTAGAGATAAACCTCACTTTTTACAGAAAAACTCGGAGGTGCAGGTTCGAATCCTGTGTGTGAAGGTTACGGATGCATCTTAATCTTTTTCTGCATAATATAATAAATAATCATAGTATGTATCATACTAATATTATAAATGCGAATGTAAGTTTGTTTGTTATGCTTTCACGCAAAAACTACTAAACCGATCATCATGAAACTTTGCACATATACTCTTGAAGGTATTAGAAGTAACATATGATACTAAAAAAATAAAAACCACTGCGGGCGAAGCCGCGGGTAAAAAGCTAGTATAATATAAAATACGGACCATGCCGTCACATTTTAAGCCAGTTCATGATATACCATTACTGAAAACATTATCTCATTACATTACAGATGCGTATCAACACCCTATTCTCCAGCAAAGCCAACCTCACTGGAATCTTCGATTCCCCTGGACAGGTCAGCAGTTTCCAACACAAGGTCTTCATGTCCATCGACGAGGTTGGAACCATCGCATCCGCTGTGTCATCGGCCGCCGTCGTTCCTTTATCCTTCAGTGGGGTAGAAATCAAAGTGGACAGGCCATTCGTGTTCCTCATTAGAGATAATGTGCAGGGGATTGTGTTGTTTGAAGGGAAGATTGAAGAGCCGACTGCGTTTGAGGAGAAGACTAAAATAGTGCCAGCTAGAACGTCCACTGTAAACCCAGTTGTTACTACTTTGATTGTGGATCCTAAGCCTTTGGGTAAACAGAGTAAGTGTTTATATTTTGTTATCGGTATCATGCTATAGATAGTTGTTTAAATGTTTTTGTTTGTTGTATTAAATTACTGAATGCAGAAAAAAAGTCTGCTTTTTTCTGTTATCAGTAATTTTGACTCAATAATAATCCAATCTATGTTAATATTATAAAGCTGATGAGTTGTCTGTGTAACTAAGTCGGGAAAATACGCTGTTCCCGAGGGAAAGCACGTGCAATGCCGTAGCGTGAAATGCTAGAGCTAATAATAATCAATTTGATAATATTAAAAAATCATACGAACGGCCAACCATAGGGCAGTTACAAATTAACAACCTAAATCTATATATAATATAAACAATATGTTTATTGACGCATACAACACGAGCTTCACAACTTGAATCAAGAAAAACAAGGGAGGTAGAAAAGATATTTTTTATCATACTTTTCGAGTCAAGAAATGTTTACTCTGATAGTTATCATATCGTCTTTGAATTCAACACTCCACACTATACTATATAATATACAATCTTATTAGGTATATTTCTTTTTGTTTGTAAATTGGAGTTCACTGTTCACTTCCCCAAAAAATAAGCTGTTTATTTTAATGACATTATTTTCCAATCGTGTTTTTTTTGGAATCGGACAAACCAAATTGCAGGAAATATTTCGAAATGTAAATAATTCTATGGTCATCGTACCGTCACTGATTTAATTTACTGATAATATTTTTTTCAGGGCCCATTGAAGTGCTGACACCTATATTTTTTCCAAGAAACAATTTCCCAACTGTGACTGAAACAACAACAACAACCACAGAAAATTCAGGTGGCTTCTTTTCATCTGTCAAAGACTTTTTCGGATAAAAAGTTAATTATCTTTAAAAGTATAAAGTTGATTTATTTGTTTAGATTAGTTAGATTTTTTTTTGTTTAAATCACTTTGATGTAGATATTATAAAACCAATAAAATTCACAATATTTCTTATAATTGGACTCTGCGCTAGAAGCGTCAATTTGCTAGTGTCAAGTCAAATAAAATTATTTTAAGTGATAAGATGTTACTTAGTTGAACGCCATTTACCATTTTGAGAAGCTATAATAAAGCAAGTTGATGACACTTTGATACGTTCAAATTAGTAGTGAGCGTTGAATCGACGAACCGTTTTTTTCAACTGTTTTTCTACAGACAACGTGTCGACTGTTTTCTAATTACGGCAAAAGTAGTTTTTTCTACGAACAGGTTTTTTCATTCAACGTCAACGATAAACGCAACGCAAACGAACGAAACACAAAGACAGATTCAACTACATACACGACCGACAACGACACGAAGACCACCCGAAAATTAACGAACAAGCCGCGAGCGAAGCGCGAGGTAAAACGCGGTATGCGAGCGAGTGAGATGTCCGTCGCTCAGTTGTTTGAGAGCGTAAGAGATGTATGTATGTTTGTTCATTCCGGGTCTAAGCTTAGCGCTTGAGCCAAACTGACCGAAAAAACAGGTTAATTGGGCACAGGTTTGTTAGTTTTCGTGTCAAATAATTAGTTTGTCTAATTGACGTGACACGTGAGGTCAACGCATTTTTGTTTGGCACGAAAGTATTACTTCTGTTATAGTGAAAGTTCTTTTTGTTATCTAGATTCTTAATTATATTCAACTGCTCACTCAAACATACTAAATTAAATAAACCACGATGATTAAAAACAACGATAGATGAATTACTTACGTTCAGTTATCTTTTCAATGTAACTACGAACTTAATTTAACGCATAGTTCCTTAAGACAGTTAACGAAAATCAGTCGACGGACTCGTTCGTTCGAAAAAACTGTCGCGACATTCAACCGGTTCATTCGTTGAACTACGAACGAACCAGTTAAACGTCGACCGTTTTTTCAACCGGTTCACCGATTATAAAAAACGGTTTCGTTTCGTTTTCGCAAAAATAGTCAACGACCCACCAGTAGTTCAAATTTGCAGAGTCCTTACAAAAAGCGAACGCGACGCCACCTAATAAGAACTTGTTGTTGAAAGATATATCTGACAGATAAGTTATATTAAAGATATAGAGATAGGCAGGCGATGAATATTGAGATTCTTAATAAATTTACAAATTTTAAATTTCATATCTACATAAGAGATGGTTTCGCACTATTGTAAAAATAAGAAATGGTCACGTAGTAAAGACTAGACTTCTATCTCATTAAGAG
Source organism: Gymnoscelis rufifasciata (assembly GCA_929108375.1). Taxonomy (NCBI): domain Eukaryota; kingdom Metazoa; phylum Arthropoda; class Insecta; order Lepidoptera; family Geometridae; genus Gymnoscelis; species Gymnoscelis rufifasciata. The sequence goes on along the minus strand of OV815321.1, from coordinate 8,329,121 downwards.
TATGTGCATTGAAATGTGATAACTACTTTACTCACCAATTATTTTGACTGTGTCAATAATTATTTTGAATGCGCTAGGCAAGGGCATTGTGTAATAAGCTGTTCCAAGCCTTCCGAATTGGGTAGGTATGTTTAAGAGCCATGATAGATGAGATATATAAAACTATCAACTATGCCCTTCCCCTAACTATATTGATCAAATAAATTATAATGACGATGATTTGTTTCATTTAAGTTTGATTGTGTTTGCTACCCTTTTCAAACTGATTTTATTCTCAAATATAGAAGTACTATCTAATGAACCTGGGTATTATATGGTAGGTATGTTTATAATCTGGTAAATAACGTACGTAAGTATTTGATTTCGTATCTGTGGACTTATTTCCCGGTGATATCAAGGTGTCTCGACAGTTCGCTTCAATGTTTAATACTGAATTGAGAAGCGAATAGAACAAAACAGTTTTCTCAGTTATTACAATTTTGTAGTTATTACAAGTAAAAGTAGTCATATAAAATTAGACTATAATCATCACCACCCTATTAATATTCCCACTGCTAGGACACAGGGACTTCTCTCTTGGCGAGAGACATTAGGCCTCAATTAACCACGCTGGCCAAGTGCGGGTTAGTGAATGTCACATGTCAAACTCTTTAAAGTTCTCAGAACATGTCGGATTTCTCGCGATGTTTGCCTTCACCGTTAAAGCACGTGTTTTAAAGCGCACATACATTTTTAAGAAGAAAATCGGAATGAAAGTTGATTGTGCTACCACTAGGCCAATATGGCTTTATTTTAATTAGACTATAATATGGTCAACTACATGCAGCCATAACAGCGGAAAACTTAAACAACAAATGAAGATATCAATGACGATTTTGTAGAATCCGAAAGCACATAGCACATAGTATGACTATGTGCTATGTATGTATATATCATAATTTGTATATATGTTTCATATAATGTAATTCAGTTTTAACCCCCGACCACAAAAAGAGGGGTCTTATAATTTTGACGTGTCTATCTGTTCTCTCTGTGGCATCATAGCTCCTAAACAGATGAAGCGATTTCAGTTTAGTTTTTTTTGTATGAAAGGTGAATTTTGCGCGAGTGTTCTTAGACATGTTGAGTGAAAATCGATTGAGCCGTTTAAAAGTTATGGGAGTGAAAGTGGGTAGTCAGTGGGATATCAAATGACAGAGCATCATGTGCACATTACAAAATAATATGAATTTTTACTTTTAAGGAAATTAATGTTATGTAATCGGGGTTTTTTTAATATTAATTTTAAATTATAGTGTAGGTGAAGTTATTTAATGAAACTTAAATTAACATTGATATCTATAAAACTGGAGTTTCTATTTGTTAAAGGTACAACAATGGATGGTAGCTGATGTTATATCCTTCCTATCTTTATACAGGGTGTGGCGTAATGAATGGATAATCCTTTACCCACGGTTGGGGGGCATCGCGACTGTTCGGAAAATGATAATTTGTATTCAGTAAAAATGTCACGGTTTTCGAGTTATCAGGCATTTTTTTTTTTTTTTAAATTTAAACCTGACCCACTCTTTTAAGTACAAAATTTACAATACAAAGAATTTTCTCAGTCTGAAGAATTATATATATATATATATAATTCTTCTGTGAGTGTGTATGTCACTGTACTTCTCTCAAACGACTGGACCGATTTAGATGAAATTTTTTGTGTGTGTTCAAGGGGATCTGGGAATGGTTTAGATTCACAATACGGTCAACTGGAAATTGTTTTTTGAGACGTGGGACAGGACAACGTCTGTCGGGTCGACTAGTTAATATTATAAAACGAGAAAGTGTGCAAGTTTGTTGCTCATACACGCACGAGAAAACAACAATTTCAATTCAAAACGACTGAATGGATTTTCATGAAACTTTCCAATAATAAAGCTTACCTATAAGAATAAGACAAATGCTACTTTTTACCGTGAAATACCACATTTCAATTTGCAAAATCAAATTGCGAACAAAACCGATCTAAATGAAATTAGGCACTGAAATAACTGTTTCAACAGTTAAGGACAACGGCTACTTTACCGCTGGTAAATCTATAATTACGCAAGCAAAACCGCAGGCAGAGATAGTATGTATATAGTAAGATGATAAGAAGTAATAAAGGAACACTTTTCAGCGACAATATGTAAAATTTCCTCAGGAAAAAACCATAGAACGCGGGCAACGCAGGGCGCCTGTAGTGTATAAATAATGCTAAAAATAATTATAAACCAAATTGATTGAAAGATATAAATAAGAAACAGCAGGTAGACCAAAACACAAGATAATTGGTTTCTATAGCAACATAAAGTATGAGATCCTCCGCAGATACGAAAGAACTGGATCCATTCCAATGTAGGGCATCGGCTCGCATTTTTAGGTTACAAAAACAGGTCCTTCGCCAACTGGTTTTATTGATAACCCATCATAAATGCAGGTCATTTATGTTTAACGTGATTATGTTGAGAAGCATCACATTCTTATGGTAGAATTATTTCAGAACATAGGTTTTAACAATGGCGAAGCTTCTTCATGTAAGTATAGACATCACAGATTTCTAGACACTATTACTCACTAGTCACTTTGTGAAATGCCAAGCTTTGGAATCATGAGTTTTTTTGAAGTGAAACTTCTTTAGAATCGTTGTGATTTGAAACCGGATGCAACGGAAATGGGAATAAAGGTTAAGCAACTTTGCGTGACGCCAATACTTGGATGGGTGACAGCCCGAACGAAATCTTTTTGCATAGTACATTTTTTTTTATTTTTTATTCTTCTTATTTTTTTGTCGATTTACTGAAGTTTCACTACTATCGTGTGTGAATCGCACACACACCTTTTTTTAACATAGGTTTTTACAATGGCAAAGCTTCTTCATGTAAGTAGACATCACAAGATTTCTAGACACTATCACTCACTAGTCACTTAGTGAAATGCCAAGCTTTGGAATCATGAGTTTTTCTTTGTTATAACGCTTTCTTAAATAACTTTTGAAACTATCATGGTTATCAATAGATAAAGATCCGTTCAGTAGTTTTTCAGACAATCGCGAAAATAAAAGCCGTGTTGGCTAAGTGGGAGGACATTCGACTTTCATTCCTAAGGTCGTGGGTTCAAACCCCGCCACGCACCTCTGGATTATTCTTCTTGAGAAATTTATGTGAGCTTTATACACGTGCTTTAACGGTAAAGGCAAACATCGTGAGGAAACCGGCATGTGCTGAGAACTTTCAAAAAAAAGTTTGAAGGACATGTGACATTCACCAATCCGCACTTGGCCAGCGTAGTGAATTAAGGCCTAATTTCTCACGCCAAGAGAGAAGTCCCTGTGTCCCAGCTGTGGGAACGCTAAAGGGTGATGATGATGATGATGATGAAAGATGGACAGACGCGGCGGGGTACTTTACAATGAGAGAAACTTGTAAGTTTGAAGCTATAATATAGCTATATATACATATTATGTTTTGATTAAAGTCACTCAAGATGATATACATTTTAAATTAAAAACAAACCCCCGCTTCCATAATCTTTGTTTCCTTAAAAGTTAAAAATAATATAATTTTGTAATGTACACGATGCGCTTTCATTTGAGACCCCACTCGAGGATATTTGTAGATATTCGGTCCTTCTTCCCCACTTTCACCCCACAAAAATCACCATTAGGTAATACGAAAAAACTAAACTGAAATCGCCTTATCCGCTATGTTGCCATAGACAGACGGCAAACAGAGGCACGTCAAACTTATAACACTCCTCTTTTTCGGTCGGTTGTTAAGAAATAGTGGAAAAAATAGTTTTCTATAAAACACTAGCTGACCCCAGCAAACGTTGTTTTGCCAGATGAAAAATACATGTTGGCCGATTCTTAGACCTACTCAATATGCTCACAAAATTCCATGAGAATCGGTCAAGCCGTTTCGGAGGAGTATGGCAACGAAAACTGTGACACGAGAATTTTATATATAAGATAGATCAAAGTGAAAGTATTATTATTGAAATACAAATCATTAAATGTAGACCAGTGTAAGATACAGCGTTATCCTTTAAGATTTACGAGCGAATAAAACCGAAGAAATATAATTAATGTGCCTTTCTTTTGCCATTTCTGCTGTGCGATCATTGATTTCGCGTGCCGGCTTGTAGATATAAGAATGCACCAACAGACACGCTGGTTTTAAATTAAAAATAAATTGGTATAAATAAAGTTTCTTAAAATTTTAACCTAGACGGAGACAACAAATATTATGATAAAGTTAGACCTTTATTTCCGGTGCAACATATCATTATTATATATCAATAGATAGTTTTGTATTTTTTTTGTGTTCGTGGAAGCTTATAAATTAGATTACGTTTGTAAGTAATTTTTTTATTGATAAGTGTTTTAACGATTTATTTTGAATTGTAATTGACTTTTAATTGTATATAGAGAACATAAAACTCCGTTGCCTGCACTTAATAGTAATATAATATAATTAACTAAATAGTATATCAATTGATAACACGATGTACAACATAATTACCTGTACCTTATATCTATATTTTTACTATCTATACTTCCTACTACTATTATAAAGGCGAAAGTTTGTAAGTATGGATGTTTGGATGTTTGTTACTCTTTCACGCGAAAACTACTGAACCGATTTAAATGAAATTTGGTACACAGAATCTCTAGAGCCTGAAAAATAACATAGGCTACTTTTTACCGCGGGAAAACGTCATTCCGTGGGAAAATACATTATAACGCGGGTAACACCGCGGGGCACAGCTAGTATATAATAAAGCTGAACAGTGTTTGTTTGATTGTATGTTTCTTTATTTGAAGGCGCTTATCTCGGGACTACTGGTCCTATTTGAAAATTTAATTATTTTGTTACTTTTATAATTTAAATAAGTCGTTCTTGCATGAAAATAAAACACGTGAAAAGCTAATCCAATATCTGCGATCAAACTAAAAAAAAAACTTGGTGATCTGCATTACAGTCTGCCTGACGCAACCTAATCCTAATCCATGGAATACAGTCCGCGAACCGTTTTACATAATAAAACTTAAAAGCCAGAACTGTCAGCTCTATTCATTCCATAGCCGCTTTACAATATAACTGCTTTAAGTCTAGATATAAGCGCCTGAGTTTCCGCGCACGTCATTCTACACTCAGACTTGAGCACGCGCAGTCGCGCGTTGACAAAATCAGTTTAAAAAGTGCCATAGTGTTGTTTACCAGTAATACGGCACCAGCAATACTGCACCAGTAATATTGTACCTGTAAGTAGTGGTCGTTGACATTTTGAAACTGGGTCAGGCTTTGTTGATTCAACGGGACCAGTGTTGACTTGGTCAATAGAAATAGGTTTATTTCTCTCTCGTTGGGTTTACTTAAAAATATATTGATGATGCAAAGGTCGTTTTTTGTATACTTATTTAATGTAAAAATTAAATAATACTAATCCATAAATAATAAAATAATATCCATTATAGTAAACCCCCTCTCTTTTCACAAATAATTATGCTATAGAATTTATTTTTGTACATTTAAAACAATAGATTATTACACATAAGTTTTATTTCTAACGATAATTAACCTAACCTACTACTCCTGGTTATGAGGTTCACAATTACACACTATTGTAATTAATATTGATTTTCAATTATATTTGCTAATACCTACAAACATGTCAAATGGAATTACTACTAATAATAAACATGTATGTTAAACAAGCCTTAGCACAGATAATGTGTTTAATAACTTGATACTGCCTATCTAATAAAATGAAACGTTGCCGCTAAAATATTAATTAATTTTGAGTACCTTTAGCTATTTTTACCGCAACTATGCTTTATTTATGGGATATATATTTGATTTATAAATTATAAACAACAATTTATCTGCAGGTTCTAAGCCATCTGTACCTACATCTGTAGATGTACTAATTACAATGCAAAAAATAGGCATATTATTATTCTTTCTATTCATAACATTAATAGTTTTTTTTTACTCGAAACGGGTAACATACCATGACTCCGATGGTGTTTGAGTTTTCCGATATTTCGACTCTGTTGCTAGAGGCATAAACGGTTTGTTACCCATTCGGAGTCTTTTTTGTTAATCAGTAATCGTATCAGTAAGCCAAGTATGGCGTGCAATACTTATTTATATAAAATCATATTAATTAAAAACATAAATAATTATACAATACAATAATATGATAAAAATATAGTAGGTACCTATAGAGTCACGGTTCTTTATAATAGTAATATTATTTAGCTTACCTCGAGGCTAGATGTTGTTATGTGGATTGTCCGGCAATATTTATTTATTTATTTTGCATCATAAACTTAGCACAGTTTCGTGGAGAATCTGCCAAAGACCACAAGTGGCACAAACTATTAATTGTCCGTGAAACTTTGAGTTTGTCAAACTTATAATTCTGCTGATACCTACCTACAGCAGAAAAAAAATAAACTGTCAAATGGTTACAAACATTGTTAAAATCATTTCTATACTATTTAAAGAGGAATACTTACTTTGTTTGAACGCGCTAATCTTAGGAAGTTATTGCTTCGATTTAAATAAATAAATAAAAATATTTCTGGATAATCTACACAAAAACTTCTAGCCCCGTGGTAAGCTCTAAGCTTGTGTTACGGGTATCTAGATGTCTTCTTATTCTTCTTCCTGACCTTATCCCACATCACGTGGGGTCGGTACAACGTGTTTTCTGCTGCCATTTCCCTCTATCACCCGTCATAACAACACTCACCTCACATGTCATCTTTCACACAGTCCATCCATCTTTTCTTCGGCCTACCTCTTCTCACATATCCACCTACATTCATATCTAACGCTCTTCTTGTCACATGACTTAGATGTCTGATATACCTTAATTATATTTATAATATACTGTATATAGATATTTTTTATTTTACATATAAAACAACCAGACCAAGGAGAAAAGTGCTTGCAGAACATACAAACACTTTAACCCTCGCCGGGAATCAAACCCTCTGCAAGCGGACATACGCCCACCGCGCCACTGAGGCATTCAAAATAAAATAATCAATTTAATAAAATATTTTAGTGTTAGAAAGCTTAATTATCTAGGAAGATACATTGTTCCCACAGGGAAAAAAACACGGGTAACGCAGTGGATTGATAAGCTACAGTACATACATATTAAATGACTAGCTGTGCCCTGCGGTGCTACCCGCGTTATAATGGATGAAGTACTCTTAACCAACAACATATTTATTTGAATAAAGATTAATATTATTATGTTGATACAACTTAAACAAATTATTTCGACCAAATTAGGTACCATAAAAACGGTTTTTGTGAGTTAATCTTAAAAGATAGACATATACTATCGCGGACTGTTTTTAGGTCATTAAAAGAGCTATTATTCTTTAATACATATTTTTTGTGTATCTTGAACCGTTTTCACGGCACACGCAACGGAAGGCTTCAAAGATGAACAATTTCTCCCGTTTTTTACACATTTACCGCTATATCTTTGCTCCTATTGGTTGTAGCGTGATGTTATATAGCCTATAGCCTTCCTCGATAACTGGACTATCCAACACAAAAAGAATTATTCAATTCGAACCAGTAGTTTCGGAGATTAGCGCGTTCAAACAAACAAACAAACAAACAATCAAACAAACAAACTCTTCAGCTTTATAATATTAGTATAGATTTTCTCTAATATTTGATTATACTCGTTTCTTGTTTTATCTTATTAGGATTTTATACAAAGACACTGAATTGTTCGGTATAAAAATTACTCTAAAATAAATACTCTTTTTTTATGTTAGATAAGCCTTAATTTGACCACAATCTTAACTGATTTAAATTGACGATGTGGTCAAAGATGGGACATGACATCTCCGGGCCACATTACGAAATACGAAAAAATCGTTTCACGCACTGGCCCAGCCCGGAGGGTGGTGACAAGCCGCGGCCGAATCCTACCACCAGAGAGACTGTTCTTAGATTAGATTAGATTCAGAGGGTTACCACTTACGGACGTGAACAGACAAAACCTCCACTACTCGTAGTAACGGTTAAGAGTTAAAATAATTTCTTTATTTTCAGGTTCAGAAAATAGCGGTCGAGTACGATCGTCATGCGTCTGTTGTTTTTAGGTAAGTTTTTGAAAAATATTATTAAACCGTTTTTTTTATAAATTACCTATCCACTATTATCATTTATTTATATTCAATAATTCCGAATGGTGATGAACGAAAATGAGAAAAATTATTACTATCACAATACAACAAGAAAATATATTAGATTTTGACAAATTGCTGTGACTTTAAAATACACACAGCACAAACAAATTTATTTCATACAAGAACATTGAAAACGTTTAACCAGAAGTGAAAAAAAACGTGTTTAACACAAAATTACGTTTTTATTCAAGAAAAAAACAAGATTTTTAAATCAATTAATTTATTCTATCATTCGTAGGATCTATTTACGTGGTTTACCTAATAATTAGCTATGATCTCATCTCAAACACATCTGATCAAAATCACATCATTATGTGTGTTGTCATATACGTTAGATTTATTTGCAAACATTGCGGTTCGATAGAGGTATACTTAGTGTCGCAAGCGTGTTTAGAATAACCATCCTAGTTTAAGTTTCCGGGCTCAGTTCGTATCCGCTACTCGACAAAGATTTGTTGTGAATAAAAATAAATGTGAAGCATGAGATGGATGGATGGAAAAAAGCCGTGTTGGCTAAGTGGGAGGACACTCGACTTTCATTCCAAAGGTCGTGGGATCAAACCCCGCCACGCACCTCTGTATTTTTCCTCTTGAGAAATGTATGTGCTCTTTTAACACGTGCTTTAACGGTGTAAAATGTAATTTGTGTTTGTATGTGGATAACCTGCCTGAATAAAGAATCTTTTTTTTTGTTTTTTTAACACTTGCTTTAAAAAACACAAGAAACAAGTTTTTATTGATATAGTGCAAAAAGAATCAGTCAGAGCGGTCACCTATCCAAGTAACTCTTTAATATGTATTTTTTGTTTGTTTTCATGGTTTGTTACCTAGTTACATTTCAAGTTTTAGTTGTGATATGATACCTATAACTATGATAATTTAAAAAGTTATTATGTTGAAATCTATATAAATAAAAATGAATTGTTGTTCGTTAGTCTGATTAAAACTCGAGAACGGCTGGGCCGATTGAGCTGATTTTGGTTTTAAAATGTTTGTCGTAGTCCAGGGTAGGTCTAAACGGTGAGCAAATAAGGAAAAATTGCCGGGAACTTTTTTTACCCGTGCGACGCCGGGGCGGGCCGCTAGTCTTGAATAAAATCCATTTACTTACAAATGAAATCAACTAATTTTAAAAGTTCATTAAGGGTAAATATATTATTTTATTTTAAAAATTAAAAAAAAAACTTCCAGCTAGACAAACAATATTAACTGACAAAAAGAACAAGACTAAAACATGCCATTAACACAGAAGGCCAAATAATAGTGCCCATTTTTTACTACATAATAAAAATAAACAAATAATACTGCATAACATCTAGTGTATATTGCATAATAAGGAACAGGTATAACAAAATATTGCACTTTGTTTTTTTATTACTTATTCTAACACAAGTACTATCCCGCGGTGTTACCTACCAGCGTAAAATGGATTTTCCCGCGAAATGTCATTTTTCAGCGGTAAATAGTACCCTTTCTCAGGCTCTAAAGAGTCTGCGTACTACATTTCATTTAAATCAGTTCATTTGATTTTTGTGAAAGATAAACAGACAGACAGATTTACATTCGCATTTATTAGTATGGATGAGCGAAGGCTTGGGAAATAAACTAACTACCATAACTTTATATTTTTCTGGAAACTTAGTATTCAATGTGTATACTTTATTATGATAACTTTTTTTAACTTTCTAAGAAGAGTGCGCTTATTGTCAGGTAACTGCAAGTGTACTGCTCGCAAAAAAGTTAGTGTGTTTTTAGGGAATTTGCTTCAGATTTATTTCTGCCTTCTAGGTCTTCATGCCCCATCTTAGACCACATCGCCACTTTACATCAGGTGAGATTGTGGTCAAATGAAGGCTTACCTATCATAAAATATATATATATATATACTAGCGGCCCGCCCCGGCGTCACACGGGTGTAAAATTTTCCCGGAGATTATTCGAATTTTTCTCGCCGTAAAAACCATCCTATCTCTCAAGTTGGATCGAACTGCACATGGTGTGCGAATTTTATTATAATCGGTTAAGTGGTTTAGTAGTCCATTGAGGACAAACATTGTGACACGAGATTTATATTATATTAACATATATATATTTCAGATCAATTTCATTACACGTTGAGATGTCAGGCGTCATATCAACACTCAAATTTCTTACAAGTACATTATCCTTCATATAATCTATATTTATATTCTTTCGATACTTAACTATAGCTGCAATACCTTATTAAGGTGTTGTTAGGTGTGTCATTTAATAAAATTATTAAAGCTTATTTAAATAGCGATGTATTTGTATAATCTATGAAGAACTATAAACCACGGACTGTCCCTCGCCGCGCCGTGCCGTGGCGTGAATAACTAGTATTTCTATTTGATATTCCTGTATTTTTCTGCCATCCGTACAGCTGCATAGCACAATACCTAGCTAAGGTCAGGCCGGTGCATTCACCGCGTTGCGTACTTTACTCAAACAATCAAAGAAGTACTGCTACAATCTCGACTGCAAGCTGCAGATCTATGCCACTTTGCTTGCAGGAATTCCGTTGGAACTGGCTAAAGCACTAATTAGTCCGATTAACAGTTTGAAAATCGTTATTTCTCATTAAGAATTTAAAATAATTTACTTATACAGAAAATAACACATATATAATGTAACTATACATTTTTACGTACAGTAGCGTGTGGATTTCATTTGGATAATCGTTATCTGACATGGTTTTTCTAGCTTAGACAATTTTTGGAGTTGAGAAAAAGTCAGGCCAATACTTAACCCTCTTATGCATGTTACAATAACAACATTCTTATGCATATATTATTTAATTTACCGACTCTCAACGAAAAAACATGGTAATCCATTCGTTGCATATGTTTTTTTTAATTATCCCTATTTTCCAAGTGATAATTGAGGACAAACAAAAGTTAGCTGCATTTTAATTTAAAATTGTTGTCAATAAATTTTATATAATTATTAGAACTCCATAGATTTGTAAAATCATGCTTATAAATAATAATCAATTTAGTTGCGTGTGTGTTTAATTTGAAAGGTGTATTATTCTTTAATTATAAAATTCATCATCATCATCATCACCCTATTAACGTTCCCACTGCTGGGACACAGGGACTTCTCTCTTTGACGAGAGAAATTAGGCCTTAATTCACCACGCTGGCCAAGTGCGGGTTGGTGGATGTCACATGCCCTTCAAACTCTTTTTAAAGTTCTCAGAACATGCCGGTTTCCTCACGATGTTTGCCTTCACCGTTAAAGCACGTGTTTAAAGCGCACATAAATTTCTCAAGAAGTAAAATCCAGAGGTGCGTGGCGGGGTTTGAACCCACGACCTTCGGAATGAAAGTCGAGTGTCCTCCCACTTAGCCAACACGGCAAAAAAATAAAAAATTAGCATTTGATTTTTATGAGCTTAACATAAAGGTAGGTATACAAGTTCTTAGGTGCTAGGTATTATTAATATTAACTGCATCCATTACCTATTTGTACCTAATGAGGAAAAATGTTCAATATTTTTTTTTATGCTCCGACTGGGCTCATATCATATTTTCAGAATTGTTAAAAATAAATCGCAACCACCATTAAGTTTTAAACTATTTGCATGACTATTATTCATTTTGCTTTTGACAGTTTGCATAAAATGTTTCCATTCCTAAACAAATCCATGCACTTAAAAGTTCGATGATCTATTAATATCTATTTATATTTTTTATGGGAGATAGATCTATGTTGCTCCTCAGTCTCATCTTATGGTAAAGATCTTGTTATTTTTTTATTAATTTTACTTTTCAAGACTGCACATCCCTAGCTCAAAAAGTATTTTAGCCTCAGGTTTTTGAATTCCGAAGCAAAAACTGCATAGTCGGCATATCCATTGTAACTCAAGCAAATTACCCCATAAGTACTCTCTGGATACCAATGTTATAAGAGTTGTATGTAAAAAATTTAATTTAAATTTAAATTTAATTTAATTTAATATTAAATGCAGTATTTGCGTCAATTATCCCAATTATGGAGCTAGCGCACTAAGCGGTGTAGCTTTTACACCGCGAAAGAGCAACAGTGATCAGAATTACCTTCGTGCATCCATTTACCATGTAGAACAATTATAATAATTTAAAAACATCGGCAATTTCCCATCTGGCCATCTTGATTTGATTATTTTGAATCATAAATTAAATATAATGTTTAGTGAAATCTATGCGTGATAGCTTAATCGTTTAAAATTTTTACGGGTGCCAAATATCTTTGTTTTTTTGATTTCCAAGGTTTTCTGGAAGAAAAAAACCGCCCATTACGCATGCTCCATTTCATTTGTTTTGATTGGTGTGTTTGTATCCGCAAAAGTTGTTCAGTTCAGTTCCTTTTTAGCGCTTAATTCGCGAGTCCGAAATTAAAAAAAAAACTATCATTCTTCTTCTTGATTGTATGGCTTGTTCCGTTCGCTGGTTAGTTGGTTGGTTGGTACGATTCTGCCAGTGTAGTCAGTTATTTGATAGTAAATATGAACAAATAAATTTGAAAATAAAGAAATAAAACTCATTTTATTAAGGACACATTAAACACAATAAAAATAACATAAGTATGAGAAGGACTCATACTAGGGTTCAGTGTAAGTACAGTTTATACACATCTATATAAATAAAAATGAATTGTCGTTCGTTAGTCTGATTAAAACTCGAGAACGGCTGAACGGATTTATCTTATCATAGTCTTGAAATGTTCATGGAGGTCTAGGGAAGGTTTAAAAGGCGAGAAAAAAATCGAATAATTGCCGGGAAAAAAAATTGAATAAAAACCCGTACGAAGCCGGGGCGGGCCACTAGTTTTGCAATAAATATTACCGGTCACCAATCCAAGTAATACTGGAACATTGTTAACCTTAAAAACCTGGTAAAAATCACGTTTGTTGTATGGTAGCCCCCTTAAATATTTTTTTATATGTAATCTAATAACTATATAAAACCTAATCTCCCTATCTATAACCTAATAAGAGAAGTCCCTGTGTCCCAGCAGTGGGAACGTTAATAGCGTGTTGTTGATGATGATGATGTGTTTTTAGTATTTGTTGTTATAGCGGCAACATAAATACATTATCCCTTAAAATGTCAACTCTCTAACTATCACAGTTCTTGTGATAATTATAGCCTGATGACAGACAGATAGACGACGAAATCTTAGTAATACGGTCCCGTTAAAGGTACGGAACCCTTAAAACAATTGTGTAAAGCGCGTATGACGCTGTCAGGATGTCAGATGTCAGATGGATGGATGACTTTGACAGATTTCCTTCACTTAACCTACATTTAGTAAATAAGCGAAAGGTTGCATTTGCATCCTGTAACAACAGTTACTATACATGCATGGTCCCGCTACTCGGCACACATCGGAACCAGTCGATTTCACAGTTAGCGAGATAGAACAGAGATCTCTGAACTAGCTTTATCTAATAGTACTAGCGGTCCTCCCCCGCTTCGCAGCTAGATGACCGTATTGTGAATCTAAACCATTCTCGAACCCACTTAAACACACACAAAACATTTCATCAAAATCGGTCCAGCTGTTTAGGATTAGTTCAATGACTAACACACGCACAGAAGATTTATATATATAAAGATTCAATATACATGAGCTGTATTTCTAAAAAAATATAATAATCTTTCTTAAATACCCTAATTATTATTTTTACGTTAATGTTAATAGAGTGATAATGATGATGATTATGATGTATGTTATTATTTAGACATGTCAAGCTAAAAGTGCTAAAACGAATATTTTTTGGTAGTTTGTTATGTTAGGCATTGTAAGTGTCATCATCGCTATAGAAGATTATGTACAATACATAAACCTACCCGTTGACTAAAACATTATAAACGTATATATCGCGTAGAATTAAGTAGATATATCTATAAAGGGTATAGTTTACTTTTGCTTAGGATTTAGGACCTTTCATTATTTACCTATATTTCAAACTACATTCAAAATAGGATGAATAAAAAAAATATTAGAACGTCTATTAAAAAATATATTTAATACAATACAATACTCATTTTTGAAACACAAATATTATAATACAACAGAACAATGCTCAAGAACTAAAATGCATCAAAATAATAGTGTAACAATGTGTGTTAGATTAATTTAATTTATATGAATCAAGACCGTGCATGGAACTTTGGGGTGGCATAAGGCTTTCTCGCGATTTAAACGAAATGATTGCGTCACAAGCCCCCACTTCAAAACTAAAATGCTCTGTATTATGATTAACTATAATAAAGCGAAAAATAGGTGTCCAGTATTTTTTGATGCGCTAAAAGACTGACTAAACAGAATACTTATTTTATGTAGTCAATAGGCTTCGGACGGAAATCCTATTGCAGTGTTTTGCAGATTTATATATTAAGTAATTGTTATAACGTTTTCAGTCAAGAATTATACCAGTGACAAATAAGTATAGGTTACTATTTGTCTAGGTTTCCAAATCAACTGATTTTAATTAATTGTTGGGTTGTAGGTACATTCCATTTAACTGATAATAAATAAACAAATATTACCGGACAATCCACAAAACAACATCTAACCCCGTGGTGAGTTCTAAGCTTGTGTTACGGGTACTAGACATCTTATATTATATAATTATAGTATAATATAAATATAGATACATGTATAATGTATATGTCTATTACATTTTATGGATATGTTTTATTATACATATTATTAAACACCCAGACCAAGGAGCGGTTACTGCGATTTGATTTCGTTTCGGGTAAAATTTCGCTTTTCTCTCAGGCTTGGGTCAGCACAGTGGCATTAAATTCCTTACTATAAAATAAATACCACATTGAGGTTAATGTCACGGATTGGCGCCATCGCATTCCGATTTCGGTGACCTCGAGGATGTATGAAACATGTTATTTCCAACTCATCCATACAGGTTTTGGTTTCCAATATTTTCTTGTTTTTCTTATTTAAATTACAATTGTCTGTCT
Organism: Gymnoscelis rufifasciata; assembly: GCA_929108375.1. NCBI lineage: Eukaryota > Metazoa > Arthropoda > Insecta > Lepidoptera > Geometridae > Gymnoscelis > Gymnoscelis rufifasciata. Next base: position 8,313,875 of record OV815321.1, on the reverse strand, counting down.
GCTTTAATTTGCAGAAATACGCGGGTTTTAGATTTTTTGTTGCAAGTTCATAGGAATTCATTATGTATACGTCTTTTTGTTTTTATAATAAACCAAACCGACACAGCAATAATAATTTAGTCCGTTCGTATTCCCGATATTGGAAAAAGAAACACGCCTTAGTGAGAATATGTATTTATTGAGTCATGGTGAGTTTGATACTCACAAGACTAACAAATAATTATTGTAAACTTTCTATACAAAAATGAACTAGAGTTTATAATAGTTTCTTTGTTTTATTGTAAAAAAATCGAAGCGACTAGAAACAATAAATTTATTTCCTACTTATCTTTAAGCTCCTATGTTTATTTATTTGTTTTTTGTAATTTATTTTTTTGACGTTTCTAAGATTTGTAAAACTAAACAATGGAAATAAATGATTTTGTATCTTGTTTGATCCCATTTGATCTTGTTTGGAGGTAGGTGACGTGTAATGTCTGAATCATTACACGTCAAACACGTCAAACGTCAACAGTCTCTGGTGGTAGGCTTCGGCCGGGGCTTGTCACCACCCTCCGGGCTTGGCCGATTTTTTCGTGTTTCGTAATGTGGTCCGGAGAAGCCTACTAATCCTAATCTACCTTCTAGGTCTTCATGCGTATTCTAACATTCTTCAGCTATAGCTTATATTCTAACTTAAATCTTTTTTTTTTTTTCTTATGATAGATAAGTTTTCATTTGACCACAATCTCACCTGATGTAAAGTGACGATGTGGTCTAAGATGGCGCATAAAGACCTAGAAGGTAGATGGCTTCTCCGGACCACATTACGAAACACGAAAAAATCGCTTCAAGCACTGACCCAGCCCGGAGGGTGGGTGATCTGCTTTAGATGGGCGATAATGACAGTAAATCAGTCAGGTTAAGCTAGGTTTTCTATGGTAAACTAACAGTACAAAAGACAATACGGCATCTAACACTGAAATACTTTTTCAAATCGGACAAAAGGGGTTCTTGTTATTCTCAAACAAAGAAACTCTTCTTTATAATATTACTGTAGATTTTATTTTCTCGGGAGTTCTCCTTTTTTTAAGTAAGCTATTCCACATACAATAAGTTCCTAAAAACTACTTTCAGTGAGCCACGAAAGTTACATGTTCCTTGGGTTCCCTCGTGACTCTGTAACGGCTATTACACAGCGCACAGTTAGAACCAGCTGTACCTTACCACGGTATTACTAAGCATAACCATAACTAACTGTTTATAGTATAGGTTACTAGACTGAGCGGTGTGCAACGCAGTACTTGTAACATTGAACGTGCAATGATATTTAATACAAGTGTAGTTGTAATCTACGCAAATTGCTCTCTTATTATGTGTCACGCACTTTAACATAACAATTAATTGTTAGGTTAATATTTTACCGAAGCACTAATAATTGCTTCCTCTCTGAGGTAACTTAAAGAAGAGGATCCAGCATTTTTTATTACGCTGTTTCCAAAATCTATTCCGTGGAAACTAAATAAACGATAACGATTTTTCAAAACTTGCAGTATGAGTGTTACATTTAATTAGCTAACTTTTATAGTTTTGCTTAGACAATTTTTTTTAGATGGTTATTATTTTGACGTATTCCCACCCTATATCCTCATGGACCTGACCCTTGATATAAGTAGGTAATTACTTTCAATAATTATCAAAATAGTTTCATCAAACACAAATATAAAACTTGCATAAAAATATATATATATATTCATAAGATACACTTTTACAATGACTTAAAGTGTATTCAAGCCTTCAAGCCAAGTTAAGGCCACCTTGTTTCGAAGATTTAGGCATTTTACTCGCCCAGTCGACTTGCATGCGCGTTACGCGGGATCCGACTTGATAATGAACTCCGGCGAACTTTGTCGGCAGCAAGAACGCCACAATACAGCATAATGCAGTAGCTACGGTGATTTTAATTTTATTGACTGTAATTTTTTAGTATATTGATTATTTTATTGACTATATTCTTTTATTTGATTGAAATGAAAGTTTATTGTAAGTAGTAGGTATTGAATGTAAACATAATTTTTCTTACTAAACTTTTTTAATTAGTGAGGTGATAATTATGATTGAATTTGTGGTAAAGAATACAAACAACAAAATGAAAACAAACATAATTGTTATGTACAATATTTATTCTCATTTATAAAAAAAAATACATTTTATATGAGGAATAAAATGCTTTTTTATTTCATTGTAATTTAGAGTTCTAGTGCTAGGTAAATCTCTTTTTCTTTATTTTCGGATTTTGATTTTGCGAATCCACCGGGATTCGCATTCAAGTGTCAAATTCCGTATAGAGGCAACCAAGAGTGTGTCTGGGGTTGACGATTTCTGGCAGCAGACATTTTGACAGGTGGTAAAAGTGTGATAATTTTGATTCCATCTTTGATTTCCAAAATTCATCATCTGTTTCGATTCTTTCGATATGTACTGTTATTATACAATGTTATTATACAGTTGCCGAATATTTAAATGACAAAACCATTGGTAAATAAATGTAATGTGTAATTATTTTTAATCACTAACTAATATTTTATTTAATTTAATCTGATTTATAAAATTATTGACATGTTTATTTTTTAATTATATACAATTATTATTTAAAATTTCTTATTATTGAATTGTTGTTAATCAAAATGTTGCACGCTCCAATGGGCAAATTATATTGATACAAAACCTTATATAATACCTACCATTTAAACTACATGCAATAATGCAATAAAGATACTTTGACTTTGACTGGTTCTTTTTCCCCGGCCCAAATACCAAATAGTCATTGCCGTCGCGACGGCAATGTCGCGCAGTTGTCCTTGTACTTGTAAAACCAATTACGGTTTTTATTAATTGTTTTAGTTTCACTTCTGTCGTGTGTGAATCGCACACACACCTTTTTTTTTCACGTCGCACGTCGCTCGTCGGGCGGGAAGAGCACTGGCACAGGTCCGTCGTCGGTAAGCGCCACCGCGCGACTGACGAAGCCCGCGGGCGTCGCGCCGCTCGCGGGTTTGTAGGTATTTAGGCATAATTAATAGGAAAATAATACTACAACACGCACCTCAGCGATTTGCACTAGAAAAATGATTTATCTAAAGATTGGTGTAAAAATAAGGTCAATAAATTTATTATTTTAGGCACAGTATTGAAAATGTTTTTTAAAAAGAGGCAACTTTGGTATTTTTTTCTATCGAGCGAAGTTCATCTTATTGTGTAAATGTAAGCGAATTGCACTCTGTAAGATCCTCAACTGAAACATATATTTTTTTCAAAATTTTACGTCAATTTTTGACTGATTCATATTGATTTTAAAAACAGCATTTGCGGTATAAGGGGCCCTTAATCAAGACACGATAGTTGTCGAATTACAATCACGCATCTAAATAACTCTACGTAGGTACCTACTTTCTTATTATTATACATATATAAGTTTGACAAAGGAACAATGTTGTTCCACTACTTCTCAATTGAAACCAAGGACTTGGAAACAGATTATGTAGGTATGTAGTGTAATAATGCGCGGTACAATGAGACACTAATGGGCCCGTTTGACAAAGCCCTCGGGCCATTTGACACTTTGTTAGAAGTGATTTAAAATAATTTATGTGAAAAATGTGTTAAGTGGAGCATGGTCATAACGAATATAACGATGACCGTAATCGTAATCACAAATCATTTAATAAAAACCAAAGAAAGTATTGCTTAATTAATTTCTATCTTCTTAGAAACTGTGTTACAGCAGTAATGCCCCGCAAACCACACAGTCACATAAAATACCTTACAAAGGCATATATAAATTACTTATTGACTATCATTAAATATAATATATAAGTTGAAACTAATATTATTTTTCACGAACCGTCGGTAGGTATACGAATCCTGCCGGGCAAAAGTCGGGAGCAATGAAAATGTCTTTGTTGGAACTCTCAGCGCATAGAACTTGAAGCCAGAACAGTGGCCCCGGTATTCAACGACTCGAGCTCAGTTATAAATCTATGTTTTTTTCTTTACAGTTTTACTATCAGTCGGCCTGTGCAGCGCGAGATGGCTGCGCCAGGGACGGGCAAGGTCAGATGGAGCCACCATCGTTGGACAAGCTACTTCAGAACTGTCCACTGCTATCTTCCAGGTATTATAATGCATCCGATCGTAAAACCTATTAATCCGATCCATGATATTTTGAATAAGGGCTTTAATGATTTGAATACGTATTTCGTGTTGGCTGGCTAGAGGCTCGCGGCATCTAGATAGTAGACAAATGGCTGTCAATTAAAAATAACGAGCAATATATTATATGTTAATTATTATTAAAAAAGTATCGCCATATAGTTAGGTATACGGAGTGTCTCTTAAGCCGTGTTGGCTAAGTTGGAAGACACTCGACTTTCATTCCGAAGGTCGTGGGTTCAAACCCCGCCACGCAACTGTATTTTTATTTTTGAGATATTTATGTGTGCTTTAAACACGTGCTTTAACGGTGAAGGCAAACATCGTGAGGTAAGGTTAGTAATATTTGTTCAAGTAACAAATCCAAGAAATAGGCATAAAATTAAGAACCTCCTATTTGCAAGTAATAAAATAAATTTTAAATAATTGTAATGAGAAAATATTAAAAAGACTTTCACATAGGCCCTCTCTTATGTCGAAAAGCTAACTAGTCAAGAAACTTTAATAATCAAGAATGATGCATATTGGATTTAGAAATCTTCACTTTAATCCTTTCATTAAATTTCCATAATGCTTCTGATAATAGTTGAAAGTAAGCCAGTCCGGTTTGAAAGCAAACCTGATAAAATTCATATTGCAAGAGTCTCTAAAGCAAACCACTTTCTATCATACATTTATAAATGGAAACCTGACAGATAACATAGTCCAATACTAACTCTCCAATCTACGATTAAATTATCATGGATTAATAAATAAATAAATATTTTGGGCATTACACGTAGCCTAAACCTTACGAGAAGTTTTTTAATTTTAAGTTGATTTGTCCTTGTAAGCCATGTGCTTCTAAGGAAATAAACGTTTTGACTTTGACTTTGAAGCCGGTATACAAACAGATTAGGTGTTTATCAATAAGTTTTATATCATTTCACATTAATAAGAGGCCTTTTTTCGACAAAACGGCTTCCAAAACCAAAAATCGTAGAATAAAAATGTTCGCTTGGTGCTTGTCATTCACACTTCTTCCTCTTCTCTAAGCAAAACTATAAAATAGATTTTAATTATGAAATTCTGAATTTTCAGTCCGCGTTATTTATTCACTTTCACGTAACAAAATTAAAAAAAAAATATTTAATTACTTGGACTAACCGTATGCGGTTTACAAAAGGTAAACTTGAATATTTTTTTGGGATTCTTTACATAAATGAATGTTTTGTATTACAGGGCTATATCGACGATGATCAGAACATCGCCTTCTCCCCACTTGGTTTCTCCGCAATCCTGGCCATGTTAGCTGAAGGTGCAAAAGGAGAAACTAGAGAACAACTAGTTTCAGCCCTTCACTTACCAACTGACCATAACCTGACCAGAAAAACTTACAAGTCCATCTTAAGCATGGTCCCATTAAGTAACTTCTTCTACGTATACAAGAACTACACAATAAATGACAACTACAAGAAAATATTAGAAGAATATTATTTGACTGATGTCAGATCCGTGGAACGAGTGCAGAGCAGCATTCATGATGATGATGATGATGATGATAATGTTAAACCATCTGGGTTCACCATTGAAATTCCGGAGAAGAAACCTGAGGACAAGACTGATGACATTCCTGAAATGATGCCTCCCAAGCCTTCAGAGGAACAGTTAATTTCCTTCGCAGTTGACGATATCCCTGACAAAGTTGACATTTCTGAAATTGAATACAAACCGGCGAAGAACATCAAAGAGAAGATAAAGTTGGTTAAGACTTATCCTAAGAAAGAGTCTTCGTCATCATCTGAAGAGGAAGAAACCATGGTAGCTGTGGAAGCAAGGAACCACGCAAGAAGTCTCAAAATATTACAAGATAAGAAAGATATTTCATCTTCCTGGTCTGTAAACAGCTTTGGAAAGAACAGTCAGTATTTTTATTTTAGTTTGGGTACTACATAGTTCATAATAATGGTCAAGAGGTATATGCTAATATTTTTTATAGATATAATTGATAATCACTGCAGAGCAGTCTTTTTGCCATGTATCAACATGCAAACATAACAGTAATAAAAATAAGCATAATTAACTAGCGCTCCCCGTATCTAGCAACTTCTGTATTTATTATTTCCTGAAGATATTCAAATTTAGTATTAAATGTGTTAGTAGTTATTCCAATAACACTATCGGCAAGATAAGTCAATTTAATCCTGTGAAATAAATGGATTAGGGTTTATAGCTATATATAGATATATAGGTTTTTTTTTTCTATGCTCGATAAGCCTTTCTTAGACCACAATCTCACCTGATGTAAAGTGACGATATGGTCTAAGATGGGGCATGAAGACCTAGAAGGTAGATAGGCTTCTCCAGACCACATTACGAAACACGAAAAAATCGCTTCACGTACTGGTACTGCCCGGAGGGTGCTGACAAGCCGGGGCCGAAGCCTACCACGAGACTGTTCTTAGCACCACCCGGAGGTCACGTGTAAGGATTCAGAGGGTTACCACTTACGGACGTGAACGACCGAACCTCCAAAAGAAAAAAGATATAGATTATGTGATTCAGATAATAAAATACTTAAAATGTCATCATAATCACTTATAATTGTCAAGTTCAAGAAGAATGTCGTGCGGTCAGGCACTCTGCTCCTGTAACTTCTGCTAATTTTGTGGTTTGAATTAAATTTGTTGTCGCGTAGATTTGGATATTTTGGATACCATATAAACTTTGCTTTAGTCATCTCATCCCATTTGTATTTCCAGAGTCCGTCTCCGACTCTCTGATGATAATATTCAACGGCATGACATTCCGTGGCTCTTGGAAGCGTCCGTTCAGCTCCGTGGAATCTGGCGTGTTCTACAAGTCCAGTTCTGAGAAGAAACAGGTTCCGGTGATGAAGGCCAGTGGATCCTATAAGACGGCATATGTCGCAGTTTTGGACAGTGAGGCGGTGTTGCTGCCTTATGATGTGAGTTATGAGCTTTTGGTTGGTTGTTCTTTAACAGATTTTAATTCCTTAGCGTCAGTTCTGACCGGCGACAATGCGAGGCGCGGCGAGCTGCGTAATTTTTTAAAAGCAATACAAAATATAACATTATTAACTTCACAAGAAGATACACTTTTAATTGCAAGCATTCTAAAACGCCCAGGCTTGCAATCTAACTTTAGAGGCTAAGAAACATAATATAACCTCCACTCATCGCCAGTCAGAACTGACCCTTAATAGCATAAACGCAGTATAAAAACTTCGTTTGAATCGGCTTTTCGTTTAAAGAATTTAATTTTCAGAATAACATATTGTTTTATAGACGCTAACGTTACATAGTCGTGGAACTTATTACAACCCCCTTCTTGTTTGCGTACAGGATTTTACGGTAGAGTTCCTTCGCACTAAAACATTGAAAAAAAAACAAAATACTTTATTCAATGATTAGGTCAGGAATTTAAAGCTACCAATGTTGTAATTAATTTTCCCGCGGAATTACATTTTCCCGCGGTAAATAAGTTCAGTAGTTTTTGCGTGAAAGAAGAACAGGCAGACAGAGTTACTTTATAATATAAATATGGATATTATATGTTATTAATTTCAGAATGACCGTTTCGCCCTACTCGCCGTCGTTCCCCGCTCCCGAGATGGCCTGACTCGCCTCATCGCTGACCTGCCGGCTGCGCCCCTAGCCGACATCCAGGACATGCTGAAGGATGAGGAGATCCAGCTCAGCGTACCTGTGTTCTACGTCGAGACCACGACGAAACCTATTTCTGCGCTGGCTAAGGTTACCTATACTACTTACTATATAATTATATTTTACTACTCGAAGCTTGACTTTCTGTCTAATCTGTGCTTTCTGGGATACGTTTCCACTATTAGTTCATTTGCCACTGAGTATAATAATAATATCGCAAATCGCTATAACGTTCCACGCTTTGAGTCGCATGGTTTAAATATTCAAGTTTATTTATCTATCCTCAAACAAATAAAACTTCTTGTCAACATTCAAGTACTTTACGTCTAATAAGCATAAACATGATTGCAAAAATGTGGCTATCTTTAATTAAGAAAGCACTAGAACATAAATATTCTGTACTTAAATTTTAAGCTATTTGTATTTTCTTGTGAAAAAGGTGGCCATTATAATCTTCGTATGTTGAATCGAAGTTGTTGTTGAATTTGGATTGTGTACCTAATTAATCAACCTTTTCCCACAGTTTGGAGTGACGAAAATCTTCACCCGTGACGCTGACTTGTCCGGGGTGTCGTCCGACGAAGGTCTCTTCGTGCAAGAGATGGTGCAGCATGTAACAGTGAGGGTCGAAAACACTGATGCTTCAGTCTCAGAAATCTCTGGTAAGTATTGTTCATCTTTCTAGCTTAAAGGAGGCGAAATGCGAAACAAGGTCAAGGTCACGTTGCGGACGAATACACTTTTGTGATTTAAGTGAGATTGGGTTGCATGACGAAAGGAAATTATGTGAAATAAAATAAAACTTCTCCATAATCAATACTTTTCTTAAAAACTGCATAGCAGTTACAGAAATACATACGATTCATATCAATCTTAAAATGTTTTGATATCTAGTAGAATAACTTTATGAATATTCTTAATTTTTACCTTCTTATTATATGCATCGGTTGACTGCCTCAGTGGCGCGGTGGGCGAGAGTCCGCTTGCGGCGCAAGAGGTAGCGGGTTCGATTCCCGCCGAGGGGTCAAGTGTTTGTATGTTCTGCAAGCACTTTCTCCTTGGTCTGGGTGTTTAATATGTATAATAAAAAATATCTATGTATGTATGTATATTATATTAAGTATATTAGATGTCTAGTACCCGTAACACAAGCTAAGAGCTTACCACGGGGCTAGATGTTGTTGTGTGGATTGTCCGGAAATATTTATTATTTATTTATTATTATTTATTTATCGGTAATAATTAAGACAATGTCTTGTTTCTGCTACAGTTTACCTACCCGCGTAGTTCGTGGTCTAATATTTCTTCGAACTTAAAGTACTCAATACAAAATCGAATAAGTTACCTATTTATAAGAAAAAACATTCCCTTTGCAGCATCGAACACAGTCTCCGAGGCCACCAGGAACCTCCCCATCCAAGAGAAGAAAGGCAGACGGTTCAGCATCGAGCAACCCTTCATTTTCTATGTCATCGATCAGCTAGATAACTTGGTCGTGGCCGCCGGCAAGGTTAATGACCCCAAACAGCCAACACCCTTCGAAAGGAAAAACTAAAGAATTTTTCTAAACGACACTTTGTTTCAAAATGTATAGGTACCTACCCTAAAACTAGTTTCAATACAATGTTGTTTGTTTATGTCGAAATTGATTTGCAAAAATTATTTTTGCAATAAAAAACTCGAAGAATGTTTTAATAAACCAATGTTATATTTTTTTAAACCTCTTCAATTTCAACTTTTGTGAATGATTGCCGAATTTCATTAAAAACGTCACGCGCAAGAGTTTTAAACTCACCCTTGTGATTTTTTTTGTAAAAATTCGATATATTTGAAATTTTACAAAAATCTACGTACTTAACTACGATAGTACTTATTTATTTCTTTAACTTGCTGTGAAAGTTTGATTCTACGATAACCCAGAAGCATTTGATTATAAAAAGTACACAGCCTAGAATTAAATTGATTTAAGTATTTAGTTTTATTTATAAACATAAAATGTAACCTAGTGCATAAGTAAATTATTTATTTTTATACATTTTGTTTTATTAATTACATCCTATCCAAACCCACAGATAAAATGTGAAATGCACGTTGCATTTCACATTTTATCTGTTGTGTAGCATGACATTTTCTAAATTGAAGGTAGTTAAAAGAATATTTACATTTCCTACAAGTTTTTTTTTCAGTGCAATTGCAACGGTCATGCTGGTCGTGATCGTGTTTTTGCAATTATTTTAAAATTTGCTATTTCGCTGAGATAATATCATAAAAGGTTATATAGTGTGTGATGTTTAAAACATGGCGTCAAATAAAGAAAATGCCAGACCAAAAATCGAAACAAGAATCCCTCTGCCTCTCCAGCCACTACCACCGTTACCTATCCATTTGCTGAACAAAACCGGTAACAAAGAGAATCGTTTTCCATTAAAAACGATCTCTCAAGCTAATATACTCCCAAGCACAAGCAAAGAAGCCACCAAAAAAGAGAAATTATTCAAAGAAGTATCTTCGAAGCGAACAAAAATAAAGATCGATACGAAACACGTCACTCTTCGAGAAAGTAATAAGAATTACAATGTGTGCAAAGATCACAGTGAAATAATTTTAATAAGTGACGATGAAGACAAAGATATTGGAGAAGAGATATACTTCTCTAAAAATAGAGATAGGAATACTTTTGATGCTAGATTAGCTATTACACCTGTGGAGAAGAGTGTACAGAATAAGCAGATAAGGAATATCAAGAGGAGCTTGAAGAGGCCTCATAGTCGGGAGCTTCAGGGTTTATCTCCTACTGAGAAGCAAGAGAAGAGGGAAGAGGATAAGGCTAAACGTCGTTTGGTGTTTAATGAGAGTTTGCAGGACAGGCTCCAATCACCAGACTATTGTAAGTAAGCTTAGCTTAAAAAAAAAGCTTATCTTTTTGTTTTCCCCACTTTCAATGAAGAATGTTATTGGTTGTGTGATTATTTTTAATGTAAAACGAATAAAAAGATATTTAAATATGTATTACTGTCTTAATAAGTATGTATATACTAGCTGTACCCCGCGGTGTTACCCGCGTTATAATGTATTTTCCCGCGGAATGACGTTTTCCCGCGGTAAAAAGTAGCCTATGTTATTTTTCAGGCTCTAGAGATTCTGTGTACCAAATTTCATTTAAATCGGTTCAGTAGTTTTCGCTTGAAAGAGTAACAAACATCCATACATCCATACATCCATACTTACAAACTTTCGCCTTTATAATAGTAGTAGGATTTAAACAAGCTTTTCATGCCGCGGCGTTGCGAGTATTATGGATCCGGAAGGCACGACGTATTTTCCCGCGGTTAAGTAGTCTATATACAGGGTGTAATCGTTAAGTGTGCACAGGCGATTATTCCGTAACTATTGCTGATATCAAAAAACTTTAAACTGATATCGAAAGTACTTTACCTAATGAGTAAAATGACATTAATAACTTTTTAAAAATAAAACGAGAAATATCTAAAAAAATTACATTAATCACTGCCATACATTTTATTTCTTAGTAAGTACAAAATTTTGTGTTCAAAGCATATGTTCGAAGTGACGTCCTCCTTGTGCAATACAATGACGAGCTCTATTTACAGTTTCTAAATGAACTTTCCTTAACATTTGCGGAGTAATTAAAGCAATTGCACGACGTACACGATTCTGTAACTCTTCTAGGCTGTGTACTCTCTCAGCGTACACGTGGTCTTTGACAAATCCCCTTATGAAGAAATCACAAGGCGTGAGATCCGGGGATCTGGCAGGCCAAGGGGTTGCACTATTATTGGCTATTAAGCCATTATAATTGTTTCGTAAAAAATTCATTACAACATTTGTATTATGTCATCGTCTGGAATTGGTTCTAAGAGACTTGGCATATCGTTTTGTACAAAGGAGAAATATCTCTGTCCATTTAAGGTTCCACTGTAAAAATATGGCCCAGTGATCCGATCTCCAAGAATACCACACCACACATTAATTGAGAATCGCACCTGAGCTCTAACTTCAGTAGTTAAGCGAGGATTGTCAATTGAGGATTTTAATTAATTTCGCTATAAAATTGTAAATTTAGCGTGTAAAGTGTTAATCTCGGTTGTGCTAAGTATATTGTGTTATAATTTATGTGAAACTTTATTGTAAATAAGTGCAAGACTAAGAAATTTACTACTGACAACCGCCATTGGACGCTGGCTGTTGTAATTTGAAAACAAGAGGGATTTACACATTGCCTGTGATTGATATTTAATTATTCACCCGCTTGGTACCGCATAACGTATCTGGAAGACATATGAAATCATCTATATCATAATAAGCCTTGCCAGGAAGAGGATTCGTCAACGGTTTTGGAAACGACGTAAACAAGGATTCAAACTGCAACGGAGTTACGAGTTACAACTACGACCAAAAACCCGGGAAGTTGCCAAACCTTGTTTATTTAAACCTAATAATATTACTACTGTATTTCATAGCTACTAATATCTACACTCACTATACCTTACAACACATAAATAACACAGCTCACTTTGAGTGAGCTTCGCCACTTCTCACACACTGGCACCGTTTATTTCTCTCTTGACTTGACAAAAAGTGGAAGTCCAGTTGAAGATCTGAACACCTAGCCACAGACAATTTTATACTACTATCAGACTACACATGCAACAACTAGGTAATTAACTATTGATATAATAATTTACCATTTAATTTTATAATCTGAGACAAGGCACTATAAATAAACCCATACCTAAAAGTCATAAGTTATATATCATAGGTGCATAATTACCTACATTAATAAGGCCTAGTAGAATAAATAGCTGTGCTAATTAACTACATAAATTAAGTTTAGCTCCAAATTTCATAAAGAATTAATTCTAAGCAATACTTTTGTTCACTTTTACCCTTATATACTATTACTCTGTCTTTCTACTTAAATTTCTGGCTGCTCATCATCACCAACCTGCATCACCGGTCACAGGGTCTGAGACTCACCATACCTCTATAATCACAGAGGGTGACCACGAAGGCTCACAACCTCTCTATCTTTATTTTCCTCTATTTGTTTTGTTTTTATCTTTCAATTATTATTATTTTAATTATAATTTCATAACATTCTACTGAACTTACCTTTCTTTCCCTTGTTCACCCTTGTTTTTCAGTCTGACTTACATAATCTTACTTCATATTGCTATTTTCAGAAACTATCACACACAATGACCATGACAAGGAAGGCATGCCAAGCTGACCTTGAGGGAAGGCTAAAACAAGTTACAGCTCAGCTGAAGGAAGTTAAAGAGGACCGGGACAGGCTTCTACAAGACAGGGAGGAATGTGAAGCTGAGTTCCTTGCAAATCTTGGGAAAATGAAAAGCCTAAAAAATGAACTCGCTGAACTTCATTCCCACTATGAAGAGGCCCTCCTTGATATCAACAGACTGCAATCCTGCTTACATTCTGTGGATAGCTGCCATCAAGAGTATGACTCAGTGCTACAAAAAAACAAGGACTTACAACAAGAACTCTCCGAGTGCAGGATAAAAATTGATAGGTTAGAATCTAAGCCATTGACTTCAGCGATGAGTTTTGCTAGCATGGATCTACAAACGGAGCTACAATGCTCACTTAATATGCCCATAGTCGATCTTACTTCTCCTCATCGCTTGAGCCAAACACCGGTCATAAAAGGGAGCAAAAAAATTAAAAAATATGTTAAACTAAATAATTTTATCAAGAAATCAGAAAAAAAGCTTAGAAAACAAAAGCTTATTATAAATAATACTAGGATAAGCAAAGAAAAGTGTAAATGGGACATGCAGGAAGAATTAAACTCTTGCTACAATTTGATAGGAAGAAATACAAAAGAATTAGATTATATGTCAGGTAAAATTGTTATCTTAGAAAAGGAATTGCAAAATGTGTCTTGTAAATATCAGCAAGCCATGACAGAGGCTAAAGACAATTGCCATAAACTTAGTAAATATGTAGACCTAGTCAATAATACATCCATTTATGTGCAAGTTTATAGCAGCAGCACTCAAACGGACCAGCCAGCCACCTCACACTCAGCCTCTCATGCTGGCGCAGGACAGGAGTTGGCGCCGCCTTTGGAACATGAAGCCATTTCTCCTGTAGCGGCGCCTTCGCCTTCTCCAGTGTGGGCTGAAGGCTTAGGTTTACCATCTTCACAGTCTACGGTAAAGCAGAACACCTGCTGTCAGACCCGGAAAACTGTGATCTATTCAGATAGGATTGGCAACGGAATGGGCTCACTTTTAAATGACCTTCTGTCTCAGAGTGTGATTAATAACTGCTATATAAATGCTGCAACTAGAACTATCACAAATTCTATTGATAAGGATGTTAGTTTTGATAAATTGACCTCACTAATAGTACAGTTAAGTGAAATAAATGTTAAGCGGTTAGATATTTTACAACTTTTTGAGGTATTGCTTCATAAATTAGAATGTGGTCTAGGTAAATTGATTATATGTGCCTTCCCATACTCAAAGTCATTGAGTATAAAACAAAATAGACATTTAAGTAATATGAATTTACTACTTTACAACTTGACATGTCGTCATAGTGACGTTTTATTTTTAGACACTAATATTTTTATTAGTAACAGTTTTTTGATAAGAGATACTTTGTATCTTAACAACCAGAACAAGAATGTTCTTGCTAAATTATTAGCATACAATATTAATGACTCAGTTATAAATTCTATGACAAAGTTTTCTGACGAGCCTATATCTTTAGCTAGTTATTCTGCTAATAAGGGTGTAGATTTAACAAAGTCAGCTTATCATAATTTAAACTGACTTTGCCGACAATGGGTAACAACTTGCAGTTACATGTAGTCCACCAAAATATTCAAGGTTTACCCAGCAAAATTCTGGAATTAGAATTATTTCTAAATTGTTTTAATGTAGATGTTATGTGCATATCAGAACACTGGATCACAAGTAATCAGTCAATACCATATTACAGTAATTATTCTTGTGCTAGTAGTTTCAAAAGAAGTACTGCTATTAGAGGCGGAACTGTTATCCTGGTTAAAAATAATCTTAAATTTAAAGAACGTAAAGATATTGCTAAGTTAAGTGTTGAGAGATGCATTGAACTGTCTTGTGTGGAACTTGAGCGACATATTTGTGTTTGCGTTTATCGACCTCCGATTGCGGATCAGGCAACCTTCGAGTCTACCATGGAGGATGCCTTACTGAAAATATTTACTTGTAATAAAACTATTATTGTATGTGGAGACTTTAACATTGATATCATTAGTAATCCTCTTGCAGACAGACTAATTAATTTATTTAAATGTTTTAATTTGATAAATAATTTTCATGACCCCACACGCGTAACATCAACTACTGCAACATGCATAGATAACATATTCTCCTCTCAGTCACCAACAGTAAAATCAGTAGTTAAACATTTTAATTCAGACCACTATGGTCAGAGTATTAAGTTTTCTTTAGAAAGAGGTCATAATAAGTTATTAGAATTTACATACAGACCCATAACTAATGAACGTATTTTAGCTTTTCAAAGTAGAGTAGAACAAAGACTTTTAACATTACCTACTGGTGATGACCCTAATGAATTGTTTATGTTTTTATCAGAAACAATAGCAAGGGAAAATAACGAAGTATTTACAAAGAAAACTTGCAAAATTAAAGAAAAAGTAGGATTCACAGATTGGGCTACGCCTGGTATTTATAAAAGTAGAAATAAGTTATATGATCTGTATTCGGAAAGAGAATCTAAACTAAATGATGACGAATTCATAACATATGTCAGAAATTACGGAAAATTATTTAAACAAGTATGCAACATAGCAAAATCAAATTTTCATAAGAATAAAATAATTAACTCTTCAAATAAAGTTAAAGCCACTTGGAAGCTTATCAATAATGAGACTGGCAAATCAGTACCCCGTAGTAAACAGATTAGGTTAAAAATAAATGATAATATCCTAGTCAAAGACAATGACATTGCCAATGCTTTTGAAAGTTTTTTCTGTAACATACCGAAAACTATAACGCAGTCATTAAACTCATCTACATCTAAGGCTGTGGAACTATTAGAGGCATCCGTTGATGCATGTGCTGAAGTCTTTTACTTTACTCATGTAACTGCCGACTGCATAGTGAAAACATTCAAATCTCTCAACATCAAATACACAGAAGATCTTTGGAATATCTCAACAAAAGTGCTAGGTAATATTATTAATGATATTGCCCCCCTACTGGCCTTCATTTTTAACAGCTGTGTTGATGTTGGTATCTTTCCGGATCTCATGAAATATGGCAAGCTTGTCCCTCTTCATAAATCTGGTACTCAATTTGATCCTGCAAATTATCGGCCTATCTCAGTTCTTCCCGTAATGAGTAAAATCTTTGAAAAAATTATTTTAACACAATTAATTAATCATTTTGATCGCAACAGACTTCTGCATAGCAATCAGTTTGGCTTCACCAAAGGTAGATCAACTACTGATGCTGGAACACTATTGATAAAGCACATTTTGGCGGCTTGGGATAGAGCGCAAAATACTATCGGCGTGTTCTGTGATCTCTCCAAGGCTTTTGATTGTGTCTGCCATGCAACACTTATAAATAAATTAAAGCATTACGGCATTCACAACAAAGCCCTTGAGCTCCTACATTCCTACTTGACCGATAGAATTCAAATGGTTCAAGTAGGTAATGAAAGATCCTCAGGATCAAAAATCGAATTAGGGGTTCCACAAGGATCAATACTTGGGCCTTTTTTGTTTTTAGTATATGTAAATGATCTCCCGTATTTTGCTAAAGACCTTTGTGACATAGTCTTATTTGCTGATGATACTTCTTTATTATTTAAAGTTGATAGGAATAAAAATAATTTTGACGATGTAAATAACTCACTGTCACTAGTACTAAATTGGTTTACGGTTAATAACTTACTGCTAAACGCAAAAAAAACTAAATGTATTAAATTCAAACTCCCTAATGTTAAAGAATTTCCTACAAAAATCATAGTAAACGATGAAATTCTCGAGCTCGTTGACTCAACAGTGTTTCTAGGTTTACATATTGATTCTCGTCTACAATGGAAACCCCAAATTACAAACCTTGCAGGTAGACTTAGTTCAGCCGCTTATGCAGTGCGAACAATGAGATATATCACAGATGAGGGTACAGCTAGACTGGTTTATTTTAGTTACTTTCATAGTATTATGTCATATGGTATCCTACTCTGGGGTGCTGCAGCCGATATTCAAACTATATTCGTGCTGCAAAAAAGGGCTGTACGTGCAATATATAAAATGAAACCACGTGACTCCCTCAAAGAAAAATTCAAAGAGATTAACATTCTAACTGTAATCTCACAGTACATTTTTGAGAACTTGATGTTCACCCACAAGAATAAGCATTTGTTTCTAAGAAAAAGTGACGTACATAGTATTAACACTAGAAGTAAAGAAAAATTACTAATTCCTACTTACAGACTAAAAAAACTAGGCAAATCATTTATGGGTAACTCTGTACGTTTTTATAATAAGCTTCCTCATAATGTAACAGAGCTTCCTATTAGAAAATTTAAATCATTTATTAAGAGAATTCTAATGAAAAAAGCGTATTACTCTATAAATGATTATATAAAGGATGATGCAGCTTGGATAGATGTTGCTTAGTTCCACAGTAACAGGCTCTAATAATTCTGGTTGACCAGGACTGATATGCTCATGCTAAAATAGCTTCCTTATATGACAAACATTTTTTTTATTGTAAATGTTAAACTTATAATAGTTACCTATAAATAAGAACTGTAATAACTACAAAATTGTAATAACTGATAAAGCTGTGTTGTTCTATTCGCTTCTCAACTCAGTATAAAACATTGAAGCGAACTGTCAAGACAATGTTATTTCCTTGATATTTGTTATTTAAGCAATTTAGTTTTATTAATTTTAATTTTAAGTTGACCTGTCCATGTAGGCTATGTGCTTCTAAGGAAATAAACGTTTTGACTTTGACTTTGACTTTGACCAATAATGCGAGTTTTTTCTATTGTAAATGCCGCAGTTTGAAACATTACTTTCATCGGTCCATAAAATTGACCTTACATTGACATAATTATTGACTAGCCAATTGCAATAGACCAGCCGACGAGCAGGATCATCATTGTGCAGCGTTTGAGTAGGTTTTATCTTAAATGCTTTGAAGTTGTGTTTTTTTAATAACTTGTGTACATAATTGTGGGACACTGGAAATGATCGGGCCACTGAACGCGTTGATTCTTCTGGATTATCTACTACGTAGTTAATAATATTGCTATCTAAGTCATTATCAAATTCCGGAGCTCTTGTTCTCGAACCTTTTTTTCTGTTAAAAGATCCATAATTTATCAAATTTCTATCCAACTTACGTAAATACGTACCAGAAGGAACTTCTCTATCTGGGTACTCTCTTCTGTAGGCGATAATGGCCGCCCTATTGTTACAATCATGTTTGTAGTACATATTTAACATTTCCCTCTTTTCTGTATTGGAATATGCCATTTTACAATCAATAAATGCAACAATCACGATTATTAACGCAAATTGAAAAATACAATAAATTGGCGGGAACGAGAACCCGCGATAAAGAATTTGAATTTAGAACGAACACCAAAGAGTATCTTTCTTTTTGTTTTTATTTAGTATGTTGCTTTTCAGCTAGTTCAAATCAATACAATATTGAAACAAGGTTTATTATAAATTTGAAGTGGTAAGATAATTAATCTACACGTGTATCTACTTGAAATTCATTAATACCTTCATATCGTACATAATTATTATAAAATGACAAGGGTAAAATGAGTGGGTACTATTCCACTTAAAATAAGGAAACTAAAACCTTTCTACTATCTCATGATTTTTGTATATTTCTCGTTTTATTTTTAAAAAGTTATTAATGTCATTTTACTCATTAGGTAAAGTACTTTCGATATCAGTTTAAAGTTTTTTGATATCTGCAATAGTTACGGAATAATCGCCTGTGCACACTTAACGATTACACCCTGTATAGCTGTTATATAGCCTTCTTCGATAAATACGTTATGTAACAGTGAAATAATGGTTGAAATCGAACCAGTAGCTACTGAGATCAGCGCGTTAAAACGAAAAAACTCTTAAGTTATACTATAATACAGAACTTTTGCTTTGTTTTGATTTATACAGCTTTACTTTATTTAGCTTTTTCTACGAGTATCGAGAACTTATCCAAACAAACTTTTTATGGATATATTTCATTTATTGCTTTACCTCTTATGTTCGATAAAATAGTAGTTTTAATTAAATTTCGTGCCATGCATTTTTTGTCAGTGAATAATCCATTTAAAAAACATTTTAATCTAACTTAAATGTAAGAACCAAACGGTCACATAAATTGTTGAGGTTTATGTGTGATGTTTCTAGGGTCTAAGGCGTACATGCTTCGCTTAGAACAAGACTACACGGATGACTTACTTGGCCATCTGCTGAACACAGAGCGACCTCCTGTGCCAGTGCCAACTCTACCCCAGATTACCAGGGCATGTGTCATAAATTGGCTCATGAAAGTCAACGTAAGTTTATATCGATTTTTGAGGACTTACGTATCTTAGATCTAGTATCTCGAAAAGCGTTAAGTTAAACTTATTTTGAGATAATATCTTCATCACCCTATTAACGTTCCCACTGCTGGGACACAAGGACTTCTCTCTTTACGAGAGAGATTAGGCCTTAATTCACCACGCTGGCCAAGTGCGGGTTGGTGAATGTCACATGTCCTTCAAACTCTTTTAAAGGTCTCAGAACATGCTGGTTTCCTCACGATGTCTGCCTTCACCGTTAAATCACGTGTTTAAAGCGCACATCAACTCAGTATAAAACATTGAAGCGAACTGTCAAGACAATGTTATTTCCTTGATATTTGTTATTGAAGCCATAAATTAATTACCAATTAGCCAATTTAGTTTTATTAATTTTAAGTTGACCTGTCCATGTAGGCTATGTGCTTCTAAGGAAATAAACGTTTTGACTTTTGACTTTTGACATAAATTTCACAAGAAGAAAAAACCCAGAGGTGTGTGGCGGGGTTTGAACCCACGACCTTCGGAATAAACGTCGAGTGTCCTCCCACTTAGCCAACACGTTTTTATTTTTATTTTGGGATAATATATAACAAAACATAAGCTAAGATTATATAATTCGAGCCGTGGGCACACCACAACAACGGTGCCAATAATGGCGAGTATTGGCAAACTAATGGTCTCATTGGTCCTAATCAAGTATCAAGATTATTTTTTTATTTTTTAAACACACATAACTTACATATACATTAAATCTAAAACGTTGTATATACTTAAAATGATAATGGTTGTGTATCGAAAAACAATGATTTATATATTTCCACATATAAAAGCACACAAAAATTGTTTGGAAAATGCAAATAGCGTATAACAGTAGACTAAACTATCAATACTTTTCAGGGTCCATTCGGAAACCCGGCGGTCGTCCAAACAGCTTGCTGGTACCTGGACTCGATCCTCGGCACCGACTCCGTCCAGCTGGATAAGCTCCAGCTGGTGGCAGCAGCTTGCCACTGGATCGCGCAGAAGATCCACGGACCTGTGCTGCATGCTTCACGACTGGTGAAGTGTGCCAACAATGCGTTCACCCAGGAAATGCTTCTGCGCGCTGAGAAGGCAATCTTGCAGAAGCTGGTTAGTTTAATTCTTTTATAGCCTTCAGGTTCTTTTACTCGAACGTTTTTTTGAAGGGGATACAACTACTCAATATAGATCATAATATAATGTTATTAATAAAATGTAAATAATAATAAATAAATGTTTCCAGACAATCCACACAACAACATCATCTGATATACTTAATATAACAGACATAAATATGTAGATATTTTTTAATATTTATATTAAACACCCGGACCAAGGAGAAAATGATTGCAGAAGATACAAACACTCGACGGGAATCGAACCCGCTACCCCTTGCGCCGCAAGCGGACCGTCGGTCGCGTCGCCCACCATGCCACTCAGGCAGTCTGATTAATGTTTTGTCATTGTATTTTAAATGAATATATAAGAAAGAAAAAAGATTTATTAAGTACACAAAAACAGATGCAAAATATTTACATCTAAAAGTGAAAAAATCTGGTTTAGACATTTTTATAGCTCTGTAGATGCTAATTGATATGTTTTATGATAAATTCAACTTGTTTTGAAACAATTATATAATTCTAGTTGACAGTTGGATCAACAATTTGTTTCGTTGCCGGTCAATTTATTGACCTGGCTGGTTGAATCGGTGCCACACAGCAACATCTATATATATAAATAAAAATGACTTGTTATTCTGATTAAAACTCGAGAACGGCTGAACGAATTTATCTTATCATAGTCTTGAAATGTTCGTGAAGGTCTAGGGAAGGTTTAAAGAAAAAATCGAATAATTGCCGGGAACAAAAATTGATAAAAACCCGTGCGAAGCCGGGGCGGGCCACTAGTTTAATAATAAAAATAATTTTGTGCCACAATAGAACAAATTAAAACTAAAATTGTCATTGGTAATTGGTGGAGCTTGGTTCCATTAAGCTAGATTTGTAGCATAAAATGGTGAAATTAGGGTATGAGAGATCTACAAAAGTGTTGTCTTTTCAGGGTTTCCCACCCCAGCCAGTGATTCCACACGAGTACATCACGTATCTCTCTTGGTGGTGCGACAACAATGAGCCAGGCCAGACCGAGGTGGCCGCCACCTTCCTCTGCTTGTCAGGGCTGATGGTCAGCAAGGAGCTGTGTGACGTATGCCCGTCCGTGCTGGCCTGCGCGGCCATCAGGAACGCTGTTCTGCTGCTGAGGAGGAAGGACTTGATGAGACGTCTTCAGGAATGCCCATTGTAAGATTTTTTTAGACCAAAAAAGAGGGGTGTTATAAGTTTGACGTGTCTGTCTGTTACATCATAGCTCCCGAACGGATGGAGCGATTTCAATTAATTTTTTTTTGTATGAAAGATGAGTTTGGCATGGGTGTTCTTAGATATGTTTCATGATAATCGGTTGAGCCGTTTAAAAGTAATGGGGGTAAGAGTGGGGAAGGAAAACAGAAAATCTGCAAATATCTAGTATATTTGCAGATTTTCTGTGGGGTATCAAATGAAAGCGCATCGCGTCCACATTACACAATATTATTATGTTGTTTTACATTTAAGGACATGATGGCATTGGAATCGGGGATTTTTCTTAAATTTTATATTTAGATTTTATGTGTTTTATTGCTTTTATTGAAGGAAAATGTAGGACGAGAATCTCACCCGATGACAAGTGTCGATGTGCACGAGATTGGGTTACTACGGTCTAGATATCTTAGTCTTGTAGTATTATTTGATATCTCTCTTATCTTATTAAGTAAGAAGATAACAATTATACGAGTAATATAGCTCTTTATTATACAGCAAGATTTAAAACAATACAAAAAGGATTTAAAGCCATCAATATCAATCAATATCGTCTAGCGATATTCTGTTTTATACTTACAAATACTTGGAATAAGTGGTTTATTTTTATTTTCTAATCTAATTAAATTGCAAAATATTAATATTGCGTTTCACCTCATACACAATCTATGTAGTAATAGATATTAGTAAAGCTCATTGTAGATCCAATATTAAAGGTCGTAATTATATTTAAATTTTGTAAAAAAAATTTTAATTCAGTTTTGATTATTTGTGCATTACGGAGTCAACGTATACATTTTTCACTACTGAGTATCTTTACCAATTTTTTAGGAAATTCATTCAACGCTTGTTGAAATTTGCAATAAAAACACAGTTACGTATAATTAATTACAAGGAAATATTATAGTTAATGTTTTCATTCCTATTAATATAACTTGCGTAAGCAGTTTGGGTTCCCCCATGGCCAAACATGGTGACCTTTAAAGTTCCTAGGTATCACCACTCCACTATAGTTCAGTTCAGTTTCTTGTAATTGGACTTTGCGCTTGAAGCGACAATTTGCCAGTGTCGAGTTAAATAAAATTATAAAGTAAAAAAAATGTCACTCAGTTGAACGCCATTTTGCGTCGCTCCACTATAAACGAGCCCCGCCGCTTTTCGTAATAAAACTTGACTTTGCAATTAACTTGACATTTCTTCGTAACTAGTAATGATTTACTAACGGCCGTATGGTAAATCGGTAAAAAAGACTTCAAAAAATAATAATTCGAGCTTTTTAAACCTTTATTATAAATATTTCCGGACAATCTACATAACAACATCTAGCCCTGTGGTTAGCTTTAACCTTGTGCTACGGGAACTAAATATTTGATATAGGTACTTAATATAATATTCATACACATATATATTTTTTATTATACATATTAAACACCCAGACCAAGGAGTAAGTGCTTTCATAGCATACAAAAACTTGACCCCACCTCTTGCACCGCAATATAAACTGTTCATTGGTTGTTACACTTTAATCAAATAAGGAGACAACAGCAATAATAACTACAAAATTGTAATAACTGATAAATTCGCTTTTCAACTCAGTATAAAACATTAAAGCGAACTGTCAAGACACTGTTATTTCCTTGATATTTTATGTTTAAACAATTTAGTTTTCTTAATTTTAAGTTGACCTGTCCATGTAGGCCATGTGCTTTTAAGGAAATAAACGTTTTGACTTTGACTTTGAGTATAACGTAAAAATTATAATATTTTTTTAACTTTTATATTTTAGGGACTTTGAATTACTGGGCGTTATGCTTAATTTACCCAGGTGTATTATAATTGCATAGCCCTTTTTTCTAGTATACACATTTGTTGTTTCAACAGGCATAGTTTGGGTTAGGTGATGCTGTGTGAGTAGTCCGCAATTTTTTTTTATTATAGTTTAATTGGACGGGCTAACAGATGTACTTAACAGAATACCTATTTTTATGTAGTCACCATGCCTATAATAATTCACTGCCATTTAGTGCGACAGACGAAGGTCCACCTACGTCCAGCAGTTGACGTTCTTTGGATAAAATGACGATAGATGATGATCATACCTTTGCCTTTTCTTTTATTTATTTATTTTCCAAAACTAACAACTATTTTTACAGGCTTTACCTAATGCAATAGTGTGCTTATCTAAACTTATCTAATTATTTCTATTATAGCATAATGTATACATTGTTATCCTAGTAAATTCGTTCAGGGTACAATTCAAGGGTTTAATGCAATTACCACATGAATATTTGTTACAGGTACAAAGCAGGGGAAACCAAAGCGAGCAGCCTCTCCCACATCGGTTCTCTCCTAAGGAAGTCAGTGAGGACTGTAGCTGACCCCAGCTACGAATACAAAGCTCCCCTGGAGCACTACGGAGTCCCGCCCCACTACATCGCCCAGCAGATCATAAATTCTGCAAGGCAGTGTTTCCATAAGCCTTGTTAGGGGTTTCTTCTGTTTTGATCGTTCTTTGTTTTATTTTGTTATTTGGCATGGATGGCTCAGCAGATTGTCCGCTATCGCAACCGCGTCACTGCTTAAGGAATACCTAAGATTCCTAACTTGTATTGGTCTTCGTAACTAGCAGTGTATAAACTAACAGCCGTATAGTGGACCGGTAAAATTAGGCTTTGGAGTATTTTGGAGGTGCGGTGGCAGCGCGAGAGGCACATGGTGTGGAGAAGCCTTGTCAGGAGTTTCTTCTACTATGATCTTGTGTTTTAGTGTATAGCTAATTATAGGGTAAAGATCGGAGCATATGAGAGTTTGTTTCTTCGCTTATTAACACACATTATCTTTCAGGCGTTCGCTTTTCCACTAAAACGAAAATTTGTGCATATCGGAAATATTTCGCTGTTTCCGAAGCGGTTTTCGATATTAATTATGTTTTAATTGCCTTGCTATGGTTTAGAATATAATTAGGACAACTTGTTAGGCTATAATTATTTTACAAGACGACTATACTTTGACAAATATTAAATGAGTTAGGAAAATGCTTTAATAAAAATTTATTGTGTTAACAACTATTTTCTTACAAATTATATTTTTTTTGTTTTAAAATATTTATCTTAAACATGATCTGGACTTTTATTGTAACTAATATTAACAGCAATTTAAATTAATTCTTGTAATATAATTTGTTTTGATTTTGTTTGAAAGCATTTTTCTAGAACTTGACTTTTTTTATTATGACTTTAGGACTATTAAAAACTAGGTAAATATATTTTAGGGCTCATTTTTCAAACAAATTTGTTTATGGACAGATACCCGAGGTGTTGTTACTAGTTAAGCACTATTAGAAATAAAATGTGATTTAAAATATAACAAAATGTATGGCGAAACTTTGTTCACTAGGTGCAAATTAAGCAGTAGCTAAGCGTTGTGGTATATGCTGTTACTAATCTGAAAATGCATCTTTCTATAGTAACTAATAAAATAACTTCAACATTATGATGATGACTGCTTTCTAATAACACGTAACGTTATACGATATAGGTATGGCTACATAAGCGACCTACGGCGAATATTCGTGTCAACGCGATGTGTGTGGCCGGGTACATCGTTGGAACGCGATGTATTCGGGCGAAGACAATGCTTAGCGCGGGCGTAGCTACAATAACGTTACTTCAGAATCTTGCAGCGCGCAACGCGACGTAATTCTTTGTCCTATGTAGACCAGAACATCGCGTAAACCCGTTTACGACGATTTTAGCGCGCCATCGCGACGCGAACCTTCGCCCGCTCATGTAGCCGCACCTTAAAAGAAACATGTACTTAGGTTTAAACTTATTCGACATTTAGATTAAAGATAGTGTTTTGTTTTGTCTTAGATTTTCCATTTAGATTAAAGATAGTGTTTTGTCTTAGATTTGCTTACTATTGACATTATTAATCGACATGTACAATTTTCATATGAGACTACTTGATAATAACTATGATTTTTAACATAAGGACTACCTACCTAAATAAGAAATTGTAAAAATATATAATTATTAACTAGTAATTATGTCTTATAACATAATTATTGTTTTAGGAATAAGTTGGTAATTTAAATAAATAATTTATATTTAGTAATTTAAAGATACAAGCGGATGAAGGGAGTTTTTGTTTAATCCTTAATAAGTTATTCCGTAAATGTGTTTTTTCGTTTTTATTTTTTAATTCCGTAATTTTTGTAACTATTATATCTTTTTAGATTTATAACGGGATATTTATCATGATTAATTGTCTTACGAGTTTCCCGATATTTTGGCACAGTTACATGCGCCATGATCACGGTTTAACTGAAGCTGCAGCGATTGGAGTAACAGTTTTATCGGCAGACAAATCGATCTACCCTCATTCTCACTCTTTTATTACGAGTCGATGTATCACTAGAGCTGGGACATGTTTCACACCCCACTAACACACTATCGCGACATACAATACTGACGTTGTCCGTTTGGACCTCCGTTGCAGGCTTTTGACACCGTCAGTATTGTAGTAATATCAAGTAATAAGTAGTAATTATGTAGTAAATATCCCGTTATAAATCTAAATAGTATTGATAACCATGATAGTTTCAAAAGTTATACCATTATATCTATTTTAAAAGTTAATAAAATAATGATTTGATCTAGTTTAAATATATGAGTAAGAATAAAACTTATGAAAAGTACCTACCTATTATGAAAAATTATGTCATTATTAAGGTATCCCACTTACATGGGCTACTTATTTAGTGACGCATACCATACGTAGGGATGGTAAAAACACAAAGTAAATATACCTAGTGTTTTTGCCATCAATTACGGAGCAAAATCAATAACTATTAATACCTAAATTAATGGAATTTAAACCTAAACTTAATTCTAGTAAACTCTTATAACCTTATAACACTAATATTCACACAGCAAAACACCATAAAAGCAAGGTTTTCATATTGTCTTCATCTATATGTATCTTTATATTCGTGATAATAATAAAACTATGAATGATTTTATTGCGTTTTACTTAATGCTGTTTCAAAACATTGCACACACTTATCTTCATTGCTTCAGTGGCGCGGTGGACGATGGTCCGTTTGCCGCGAAAGATGTATGTACAGTACATATGTATGTTCTGCAAGCACTTTCTCCTTGGTCTGGGTGTTAATATGTATAATAAAAAATATCTATATATGTATGTCTTTTATATTATACAAGCTTAGAGCTTATTACCACGGGGCTAGATGTTGTTGTGTGAATTGACTGGAAATATTTATTTATTTATTTTAATGACAAAATTAGTTTACAAATTGTCAATAGTTAAAAATAAACAATCTTTCATACAAAACGGGTCAAACATAACTCTTTTTCACAGTTGACTGAAAGGTTAAACTAACATAAATAGTTGTATGTATATGTTTTTATTAATAGAGAGATTTCCATATTGCAAATTATATTTTGATTAAATAAATAAAACAAATTGCAAATTTACTAAGAGATTGGTTATCTACATAATCATCACAATAAATAAATCTAAATTTAAAATTTAAGAAAAACCCCCGATTCTAATGCCATAATTTCCTTAAGCGTAAAACAACATAATATTATGTAATGTGGACGCGATGCGCTTTCATTTGATACCCCACACTAGTATATTTGCAGATTTTCGGTTTTCCTTACCCACTCTCACCCCCATAACTTTTAAACGGCACAACCGATTTTCATGAAACATGTCTAAGAACACTCGCGCCAGACTCACCTTTCATACAAAAAAACTAAATTGAAATCGCTCCATCCGTTCGGGAGCTATGGTGACACAGACAGACAGACAGACACACAGACAGACAGACAGACAGACAGACAGACACGTCAAACTTATAACACCCCTCTTTTTTGGTCGGGGGTTAAAAATATAGAAACGATAGGAGTTGGTACAAAACGTGTTTGACTTAAAAGAAACAATCCAAAAATAACTAGTTTCAAGAGAGTAAACTTAACGTTTAAAATGGCAAGTTAAATGAATTCTATAATTAACACAGAAACTGGTTCTTTGCTAGTTTGTGTTAATGCCAAAAATGTTGGAATGGTGATTAACCCCTTATAACGTAATTACTTATTATTACACACTTGTTATCCTGTTGATGTTATCCTTGTTATTGAGCAATTATTATAATTTGTAAATGGTTACGAGTCACAACGCCGAGACAGGTCCTGGGAATAAAATATTGTATAATGTAAATATCCCGTTTTTTACAATTGAACATGTATATCTATGCTTTCAAAGTTCCAACTCCTGCCCATCTTGAAAAAAAAAACGTGACTCTACGGTCAGTGATGAAACTCATATCAATTAAATAAAAACAAACAAAAATGTGCTACGGAATTCTCTTAGTCATACTTTTTATGACACAGTTTGCTCAAATTTTTTAACCCGAATAACTTGGAAACCGAACAACTCAATGGTTACTCTGTCGATTGACATGCGTTGCATCACTGGCCGGCAAATGTCATTTTCTCTAAAATGGCGAACTATTAGTTATGCCGGGCTCCATACTATAATGTCGGTAACTCTTTCTGTTTGCTAAAAATGCTTTGGCTTTGTTACAATAAACTTAACATTATATATATGGTATAACATTCTGCTTACTGCGAGAGGCATTTCTCCGTAAAGTTTTGAATACCTAGCGTTCACTCTTTGTTGTTGTGGATACATTAGTGGCCTATGGCGAATATGCTTGTCAAAACGACGTTAGTGGCCGAGTACGTCGTTGCAACGCGAAGTATTCGGGCGAAAACGATGTTCAGCATGTGTGTGGCTACATGCGTACGTCGCTTTAGAAAACACGACACAAAACTTTGCCCGCTTATGTAGACAAAAACTTGGTGATTAAACAATGTGTTTCCTTTATGGTATAGGTAAACTCCGGAAAAAAAGGCAAAAAGGGCATTAAAATAATAAATAAAAAAATAAATTAAATTAATAAAAATTATTAAAGGGCACGCACCAGGCGAACATATTTTGTTCTACAACTTTTTGACATGAAAATCGAGTTAGCCCGTACACAATTTATTTGGCGTACCAACGCGACACAAATCTCTGCCCGCTGCTGTACCCACTCCATCTTGAAAGAAAGATAATTCGCGCTCGACTCGACGTAATGTTACACCCAAACACTTGTTCATTTAGTTAAAAACGGCGAGCGGTTCGTTGTTCAGTCACAACTAAATGCTCTTATCTATCTCATGAATTACCTACTGGTCCGTTTTCAGAAATTCGTTCACTGCTAGATAATTTATTTATCGCGGAAGGCCACCCGAAATACGTTATTACCGAGGGAAAATCCATAATACCCGGGCAACGGCGCGTTGTGAAAAGCTAGTTTAAATATTAAATCTCTTAAAATCTCGAGTCTCTGTACGGTATTATTTCTCTAGGACATCTACCAATCCAGTTATATGGAACTGTTAACTAATCTGTGCTTACGGAAAAACCGGAGTTATGCGCTGCACATAAGCGAAATAACCACAACTCTAAAATGGTACTTATACGTGAGGTTGTAAAGTTGTTTTTTCCGTAAAATTCACGTAAATATAAGTTCAAGGAGTTGTTTACGGTCATATGCCTCAGTCCACTCTTGTACCTCGGACTATAGTGTACTACAAATTAACTTTTTAGCAATTTATGGCTTAAAATGCTTATTATCCTTATGTAGTAGTGAAAATAATAAATCTAAGTAAATAATAATAACAATAAGTGAGAATTTTGGAAGTAAAAGAAAATAACTACAAGAAAAAAATGGATTGCACGATGATACTCGGTAAGTACTCAAGTATTTAAGATTACCGTGACTTAAGTAAACATTAAGATTTCTACAGGAATGTAGCATTATGATAAATGGATTATAGTCAAGCAGTATGACATGTGTAGGTACTGAATATAGATGAGTTACATGGAAACATCTATTTATTATTTAGTATTTTGCAATATATTTATTGTTACTATTTAGAATAGAATAGAAAATACTTTATTACTACACACCAGATAAACAGTACAATAAGAAATTAAAACTAAACCTAGAATGTGTAATGGGCGGTCTTATTGCTAAAAGCAATTTCTTCCAGACAACCGTGGATGGAGAGATATAAATTACATGTGTTATGGACGGTGGCTTATACAATATAAATACCTAATATCTAATGCTAAACCTAAAACTAGATGTATATTATTCATGATTGATTGTCTTTCGAGTTTCCCGATATTTCGACACAGTTACATGCGCTATGAGCACTGTTGATCATGGCGCATGTAACTGTGATGAAATATCGGAAAATTCAAATGAAAATTAATCATGGTAAATAACCCGTTATAAATCTTAATAGTATTTGTAACGATGTTAGTTTCAAAAGTTATTTAGTTATGGTTATTAACTCCCTCAACCTCTTTAGATTTAAAAATAATTTTAACATTTGATTCTACCCATCTGACTTAGGTATCTTCATAACAGGTTAATTTTATACATAAACACATATATAAGCACCCCTATTTACGTACCAACTGCTGGTAACCGGGGACTTTTCTCTTGACGAGAGATTAGGCCTTAATTCACCACGCTGGCCAAGTGCGGGTTGGTAAATGTCATTATTATGCAGTTAAATCAAAATATGTTAGTAATGTTATTTTGCCTCTTATTTAGTAAGACTGATATTTATATTTAATATAAATTTATTTCATAACTTGATTATTAATATATATTTTTTATATTAATTACTAAGTTACTTTCGCTCGTATTCGTATTTATCCTATTTCTGTTTACTATAACTGAATTAGTTGAAACACTCAATAAGTCAATGTATGCCTTATTTGGTAACATTCGGCAATTATTTATAGGTTTTTGAATAATGTTTTTGGATCAAACGTTCTTTTAACCGTTATATATGTGTTATTTAAAAATTTAATATTTTTTTAAATACGGAACAATATCATTAATTATTTTATACCGAAATTAATAGTATCAAACTCGCAACGTTTGTAAAAGTATCTATCTATACTCTGTATAAATAATAATTAAGGATAATAATATTTTCTTATCTACGTTACTGATGTGTTACCAATGTACATATTACAGTAATTTCTCTCTCGCTTATTCGTCGAAATTCCACTATACATATAGACATACATTTAAAACAATTTAATTAATATAAGATCCTAATTTAATTAGTACATATATAAATTCCAGGTATATTTACAAGCCTTTTATTGGCAACCACGACTTCACAGAACATTTACCCTGGCTCCGTTCCAAACCCTGATCAAATATATTTCATCGATGACCGACCAAGACTGCCTCTGCCACTGTCGGTCGAACCACTATCGGTGACTCAGCAGCCCATCATCCAACAGACAGTACAACCTAAGAAGATAAGTCAAGGGGTTGATGATGGTGTTGACGTTCCAAGCAGAAACACAAATATGATGAGATCGAAGGAAGTTTTACGACTGGATGACACAGCTAAAGCTCTGACCAGTTTTAGTATCGATTTGATGAAAGTAAGAATTCTATTGCTATGACATAAGTCAAAAAACGTTCCAGAAGCTTCCGAGGAAGGTTTATTAACCTTAAATATATTTTTTTTGTAAACTACTGATACAATGCATTACCTATAAACTGTAGCTACAAAAGTTTTGGGTACATATATTATTTTAGTAGCTACCACCAACCAAACAACTTCATAACTTTTTGATGATCCTGATATTAAACCACAATTTTCCAACCTTACCAAAATATAATATTTTCTAGGAAGTCAGCCAACAAGCACAAGGCAACACCGTAGTGTCTCCATACTCCATAGCCACTGTTCTGTCGCTGCTGCAGCAAGGAGCCACGGGACAGACCCTGGAACAGCTGACTCAAACACTACAGATGGGACCTGAGATGTCTGCTGCTAGTTATAAGACGAGGAGTGCAAATATTCAGGTACTAAAGTGCTGTTGAAATCAGAAATCTGATTTTGATTTTTGATAGGATTAGCTACCCGATTTTAGAAGAGCACAATGATCTTGCGTATCAGTGGTGAAGTGATTATATACAGGTTTTTTTTAAATGTTCGTTTATGCCTTAATTTAAACGTAAACTTAAGTTGACGTTGTGCTCCCATTTTAAAACACTAAAAAATTGCCCAAAAAATGAAGAAATATGCTGGTTAGAATATATTTTTAAAATGTATTTATTTGAATAGACCTCAATAACAATTTTAACGTTAAATATGAAGTAACAAAATGTGAGGTCATATTTCAAATTTATTATCCATGACCGAAAATCCAAGAAACGGTTTACGCGAAGAGCAAATTATTCAAATTGACGATTCTGATGTTTATAATATAAGAAGTCGTAACGTGGATTTCCTCAATAACTTTTCCTTAAATACTATGTAAGAGTATTTACTTAACTGCGTCATTGGTCTTACTTATGAATCTACGAACTTGTATGGGTAAAACTAACGTACGAAATTTATTGCGTCATTATTGTTGGATATTGTTCGGTACCTCAGGAATGACGATATTTGAACAAGGAATATAAAAGACGTATGAAGAATAATAATATTTGGAGGAGAAGGAACGAAAGTCATGTTACGAGAAGAGCGTTAGTTATGAATGTGTAAGGATATGTGGGAAGAGGGAGGCCAAAGAAAAGATGGATGGACTCTTGACGAAAAGATGTGTGTACGAAAGGAGTGAGTGTTGAGATGACGGGTGATCTAGGGAAATGGAAGAAAAACACATCTTGTGCCGACCCCACATAGTGTGGGACAACCTACCTAACCTACCTATAATGGGTATGCCCGTTTTTATCGTTAACAAGTTATCAATCATAGAAATATTGTGACGGAAGGAAAGATATGTGAGTCCAAAAAATGTATACCAAAAGCAAAGGATTTGTTACAAACATAATATATTTTGTACCTCACTTTTAGAAACGCCAATCCCGAAACATTCTTCGAACAGCCAACAACATCTTTTTAGCCAACGGTTTCACACTCAGCCCCGCGTTCAGAGCCACGGCTCTTAGAGATTTCCGCACTGATGTCACACCTACCAACTTCGCGGCTGCCGTCCAAACTGCACAGGATATCAACAAATGGGTCGCCGCTAGCACTGACAATAAAATACAGAACCTTATTTCTCCAGGTACCTATGTTTTTTTTTATAACTATTTCTTTTAGGGTTGATATGCATATGATTGATGACTTCTGTGGCTGGGTGGGCGAACGTCCGCCTGAGGCGCAGGAGGTTGCGGGTTCGATTCCCGCCGGAGGACCAGATTTTGTACGTTCTACAATTCCTGGTTTCGGGTCTGGGTGTTTTCTATGTATCATATGTGTGTATTTACAAAAAAAAATGTATCTATGTAGTATATCAGTCACCTAGCACCCATAGTACAAGCTCTGCTTAGTTTGGGGTTAGGTAATGCTGTGTGAGTAGTCCGGAAATATATATATTTATTTATTATTAAACAAAATTATACTTTATTGCTGATAAATAAATAAATAATCAATTTATTCGTAAAAAATAAATAATACATATGAATAAAAATATATATATATAAAGTTTATTATTAAAGTTATGTTAATATAATAAAATTAAAAAAAGCAACATTAATTATATTTTAATGTCAAAAATGTCATCTACTCTATAGAATGCCCGCTCGATGAGCCAGACCTTAAGTTTGTGCTTGAATGCGGCTAAGCTAGGCGACTACATGCTCAGGAAGTTGGCTTTAGATGGCAGGGCCCAGCACATGCGTGAGCCACTTGGCTGACTAAACTTAAATAACATCCACGTTTTAAGCTCTTAACTTGGGTAAAAAGCTTACGTTCTTAGGTACCTACTGGCAAAATCTCTCTCAATATATTTTTCACGTTTAATTGTTGTTTAAACGCATCTTTATAATAATCTATTTGAAAATACATTATTGTATTAATTACTTAATTTTTAATACGTTTAATCAAGAGCAATAGCAAAGCTTCGTTTTCCAATACGCGGTTTCCATTCGACAGATTGCAACCCAAACGACCACTACTACTAACTAACTACGTGCTGTTTGATTCGAATTTAACGAATTAATTCGCTAGTCAACCCTATTTTTACGTATTTCTGGTGTTATGGTTCACACCGATCTTTATTATATAATTTATGATATCTCCCGCAGATACCTTTAGCGAAAATACACAGATGGTCCTAGTTAATGCGATCTACTTCAAGGGTCTATGGGAGGTGCCCTTCAGAAAACAAGCGACGACCACTGAGGATTTCCACCTCAGCAACAGGGATGTGAAGAAAACTCAGTTTATGCAAACTAGACGCTATTTTAGAACAGGGGCAGATCCTTATACTGGATCTAAAGTTATCTTGCTACCTTTTGAGGTAAGTTTATATAAAGAAATAACTCTAATGGCTTCGTTCACCACATCCTAGTAAAATCTTAAGTAGTAGCTACTAGCTACGAAGTGAAGAGGAAAAAGGAAAGTGAAACCTTATACTACATGAATACTAGACAGGTTTTAAGCATTTGAAAAATTTTCAATCAGATGGTGAGTAGTAGTTTAAATACTAAGTGGTCAAACATACCTCATGTGTGAGTAAATGTAAACAGCATTGATTACATAAAAAAAAGCCTTAATTGCAGTGAAACTTAATCTACATTTTACATTTGTTTATCATATTGCCTCCTCTAGAGCCTTCCACTTTTCTCTGTCCTTTGCTAATCTTAGCTAACATAAAACAATTTTCTATTTCAGCGTGAAGAATACTCCTTGATGGTCATCCTTCCTCATTCCCTGGTCTCCGTGAACAATATTCTCTCAATGCTGAGTGTATCGCAGCTACAAGAATACCTGAACTTCCCATATTTGGAGACGGAGTTGCATATGCCTAAGTTTTCCATCAAAGCTGACACTGAACTTAGATCAGTTCTGCAGCAGGTAAAGTGTTAATTTATATGGGTATAAGTTTTAATTGATAATTAATATTTTTTTGTATTTTTTTTTTATTATTGATAAGCCTTCAATTGACCACAATCTCACCTGATGTTAAGTGACGATGTGGTCTAAGATGGAGCATGAAGGCCTAGAAGATGGCTTCTCCGGACCACATTACGAAACACGAAAAAATCGCTTCACGCACTGGCTCAGCCCGGAGGGTGGTGACAAGCGGCGGCCGAAGCCTACCACCAGATACTGTTCTTAGCACCACCCGGAGGTTACGTGTAAGGCTTCAGAGGGTTACCACTTACGGACGTGAACAGACAAAACCTCCAAAAGAAGTGAAGTATGAAGTGTTTTAAAAGTGTATTGTTAATAGATTTTTGGATATAGAGATTAAGTTTAGGTTTTCTTGTATAGGCACTACAACAGTGTCCCATGGTATCAAGAATTTAAGGATCTGATGAGATTATCTGAGTTTATAGAGGCTTGTGTATCATATTCTATAAAATAACAATTTATAAATATAGGTCTAAAGTATGTAATCTTTTTAATCAAGACAACAAATTCTCTGTTGTTTGACTTCTAAATAAAAATACTTCTTGCTTTCAGATGGGTTTAACGAAAATCTTCGGGAGCTCTGAGCTGTCAAACATTGGCACATTCGAGAACATGTCTCCACAAGTGTCAGAAGCAGTACACTCAGCAGCATTTACCATTGACGAGGAAGGTGGTTCAGCCTCCGCTGCCACTGCCTTCTCAGTAGTTGCACTATCCAATGATTCCCCTTCAGTTATATTCAAGGCTAACAGACCGTTTTTGGCAATATTGTGGGATGCAAAAGCCAAGATACCTTTGTTTGTTGCTAAGATTGAAGATCCTACGCTGTTGTCCTAATAAATAGTTTTGACTTGCTCAATTACAAGGTTCCTAAAATATGACGAGTCGCCCCAGCATTTTACCTTAATTTTAAGAGAACGTTTTGAACCTATGTAAGTTTAAAATATCAAAATTTAAACTGCCACTTATTTAAATTTCAATAAATAATGTGAACGTTTGAAGATTGTTTTGCCGGTATTTAATGTGTCTAGAAAACCACAGAATAAATAGCAGAGGTTTTGTCAAAAATGGATGAGATATTTTGAGTTTTCTCTTTTGTCTGTGATGTATCTTCTATACAACAATACAAATAATTTTAAAAATGTAAGTAAAAATCCTATACTTTACAAACATGCTGTTGCATATGCATTTTTTTGTACAAATAAAATCCAAAACAACGATACAAAATTAACTTTATTACTAAACCTTACGCTAATACCGTCTTATCAGTTTTTTTCTTGAACCTCTTGAAGGTGTTAATAACGGGGTCATCGGCGAATGTTCTGAATTCACCATCATAATAGCCTTCTATTTCGGCAAGTGTTTTGCCTTCAGTTTCTGGGAGGAAGAAATATAGGTATATGGCTCCAACGAAGCCAAATGCTGCGTAGATCGCGAATGTGCCCGAAAGTTTGAAAGCCATTTCTAAGTTTATGAAAGTTTTCGATCCGATGAACATGACTACGTAGTTCCAAGCCGCTGCAAAACCTTGGGATGATGCGCGACTCCTAGTTAAAAAGAGAAAGCAACATGTTAAGAATTTTAAAATGAACAAGCGGACAGTGCTGTTATCTGTTACAACCAGAAATCGGACGTAGAAAGGTAACTGCTGAAAATTGCCCTCTTTTCAATGGGTTACCTTTTCTGGGTATTGGCTGTTCTTAGCTTGTAGGTGGCTAAAACCAACCTCCACCACCCTGAGTCATCCTGTCAAAACATCCTACCATTTTCAACTAAAATTAAAAAAAAGTCGTCAGAATTCGAAAATGTATTTGTTTTCGTGGATAACTTCGCTTATGAATTACTTTTGATCATTATTTTTTTAAATAAGAAAACTAGGACTTGGTGATGTGATCAAAAGGCAATTAAAAAAATTTAGGGGCAAGGGTAGCTAATTAAATGTTGGGGCCTCCAAATAGGTCCCATTTTAATTTCGATTCTTAATATTATATCTTGTGTTTATTGAAATAGTTGCACAGGCTAATCAGCGAAAGATAAGAACCCTCAAAGGCCGATGCGACTGCTGGCAGCCGTTTACTACCAACTAGGTACTTGCTGCATAGGTAGTTGTTATTACGAGAACCATAAATAATATATCGATAAAGATAATCAATAAATATACAACAACATCTAACACCGTGGAAGGCTCTAAAGCCTGTGTAATGGGTACTAGACATCTGATTTACTTAACATAATAGACATACATATACATATATTTATAATTATACATATTAAATACTCAGACCAAGGAGAAAGTGATTGCAGAACAAACAAACACTTGACCCCTCGCTGGGAATCGAACCCGCAACCTCATGCGACGCAAGCGGACCTTCGCCCACCGCGCAGCCAGATATATCACCTGAAGGGAAAGACTTCGCCAAGCAGCACCCAGGCCAAATTGCAGCCGGACCAGACCGTCATGATGTAGAAGAAAGCTAGGGGAACCACGCTCGTCTCTGTCGGGAAGGTGCTCTTGTCATACGAGAAGACTGTATCAGGGATATGCAGCTTTGCATATATGCTAATGGCTGAAAAATATAACAGAAATTCAATAGGAGAGAATAGTAATCATGGTTAATAGAAATGGTAAAATAAATGGTTATATCATTATTATTTAAATAGTTGTTTTTTAATGATTTTTTTTCTAATTATTTTGTCTACTCCTGAAGCTTATATCAATTTGACGCTGACTGTACAGATTTTTCATATTCTGTTGACACAGAAAAACCTAAGCCCATAGCTATGTTTTATTATAATTTAGTACATTTCTCAAATTTTGTTCTTTGATAGGTTTTGATGGCGTTATAGAAATGAGGCGCATCCACCAATTTCGTTAAATTTGGATTTTTGGCTATCCATCCTTCATTATAATTGGCAATTAAAGTAAAACAGTTTTTTCTGTAAATTGTCTTATTCCTGAAAATTTCCAAAAAGTTCTATAAGCGCCTTTGTTATGATGCCCTCGATCCATCTTTTCGACCATTTCATCCCTCATATTTATATACCTACCTCTTGAATTTATAAACCACTTGAAAGGTGGCAAAGAAAGAACAAGAAGAAGCTGGTATTTATATTTCATGTAACACAATGGCTATACTAAATGTAATTTTGTTTGCTCTTTTTTTTGTCCATTTATTTAATTTGTATGGCATTGAAGACATTTAGTTAAATTAAACTTTTTGATAAAAAATAATAATTAGAATAATTATTAAAAAATATTACCTGTGCAAGACACAGCAGTACCAAACATAGCGGTAATGGCAAGTTTTCTCTTTCCAGCCAGTTTGATGATTCCTATGATGATTACGGCGGCCAAGAACAGTATTACGCCGACCATGAGCTAGAATATAATCAACAAACAATTAAGGGCAAGTTAATCATTCCAAGTCATTGTACTGTTACTTTGATAGACTATTGTGAAATATATAGCGATGAGATTGTAGAAGAACAACTATGGGTTCAGTGATTGTAATCAATATATTTGTTTTATTTAGCGCGAGTTGAAGCGATTTTAAAACTCGTTTAAATACGTTAATACTGCATATAATATAGCTTAGAATATGCGCGGTTCGCGACACGGATCGTGATCCGTGAATATCCTAAGCGTGCTTAGGTTACAAGGTTGCGTTTGAATCTTGCTTGGTACACGTATACGAAGAACTCTGATTCTATTCTTCTAAATAAATTTACAAAACATTATAGCACTTACCACAATCTTTTTTGGATCCCCAGCCATGCCCAACGCCCCACAAACATTCGCCATGTTAGGCCTGATGGGCGAGAGGCCACTCATCACGAAGAACATGAAGTATGCCATCACTAACGTCAAAGGTCTCAGGGTTTCCTTGCATAGCATCACTAAGTTGAATTTTAGGAAGAATCTGTAATAAAGTGTATGTATATTAGTTTCACGTCACCGCCGTGACTTCGCTTATAAGCGCAATTGACATATTCGATTATCGCTGAACCCACGGGAATAGTACAGACGGCAGCAAAAGAAACTGATGCCA
Source organism: Gymnoscelis rufifasciata (assembly GCA_929108375.1). Lineage (NCBI taxonomy): Eukaryota > Metazoa > Arthropoda > Insecta > Lepidoptera > Geometridae > Gymnoscelis > Gymnoscelis rufifasciata. Next base: position 8,274,936 of record OV815321.1, on the reverse strand, counting down.
ATCCCTAAAAAAAATACACAAAATTTTGTGACGATTGTAGTTTATTTTATGTCAATAACGTGTCAATAAGTACCTAAGTGATTACATTTATTTCGAACCTCGGTGTTATTCTGATCATTTACTTCTGACTAATCAAAACATCGTTTAGAACTGACACTTTGTCATAACTTGTTACATCTGGCACCTCACGATAGAAGATGTTTTGAAACGTTTATTTTGCTCACCTACTTTTGCTGTTGACGGTAGATAGTCTTACCGTGGTTCGTAGTTCAATGGTAGCTTAAAAAATATCTATTGAATAATTCAAACACTGATTTAAAGTATTTAAATGTAGCGGTTTTTGAAAAGCAATGCCGTCTGCCAAAATAAACAGACGATCTGAGGCAGTAGGTACCTATTTTATATATTTATTGAACACTTTTGTTTTCCATAATTTCATAGGCTTATAGACTAGTCAACCTACGTTTAGTATGTTTCACTAAGTAACCCCTTGTAGTATTGGTTTGTACGCAGAAGGGGCGAGGATACATACATGCATCACATGAGAAAACCATCATGCATCAGATGAGAGAATGCGAGAACTCAAACTTGAGCCATCAAAATATACATAATCTTCACAATTTCGGCAAAGCGACAACTGGGGTACGAAAATCTTGGAGAAATTCGGTAATGTCCACTGCTGCACGTAGACCTCCCTAAAAAATATAACAACAGGGTTAGACCACAGCCTACCTAGTCCGGTGCGGGCTGGTCGTCACCAGAGCCTTGTTCCTCGTTCGGCAGGGCATATCACGAGTCGATAAGATTGACTTGAGACTATAAGTGTTTGAAACCCCTTAACCGCGTTCAGATCATACTTACTTTTTGATAAAATTCATATTCTTATGCTCGCATTCTCCCTCATGGCCCATCTTTTCACATATGACACATCGTTGCAGCTTCTTCGAGTACAACACCAGTTCCTCAAACTCTTCCCTCACGTCCTCTGGACTAGTCCAGCCTCGAAGGTAGCAAAGAGACTTCAAGGCCTCTTTCTCTTTGCCTTGAGATAGCAGCCATACTGGGGTTTCTGGTACCTGGGAAGATAAAAAGCTATTGAAATAAAGCAGGTAGGTACGTTATACAAGGTGTTTCAGAACTGGTATATAAATCAGAAAGGGTGTGAATGGCACACACCAGGCAAACATATTTTTTTCTACAACTTTTCAATTTGGAAGCCAATGGGTTTTCGACAAATGTGTCGAAAAAAAATCTTCAAACTGTAAATCTGTAGATAAACTACTTGAAAACTACATTTGCGAAGGTATAAGTTTGGGAAAACAACCATTTATGTTTTTGTAAAACGAACGAAACGAATTTAATTCGTTAAGTGAATATTTAGAATTGTGTAGAAATAAAGGTGGATTTCCGTGGATATTGTGTAATTTAGAATTAATGATAGTAAAATAAAGAAGATATGCACCGTGTATATCTACTTTCACTTAACTAGCAAAAATGTATTTACCAACAAGAAATCAAAAAAAATAAAAAAAATAAATGACGTTTTCATCTCAAGACGTTTAACTCTTTGTTTATTTATACTCGTACCTATTGTTATTTATTACTTTCAGTTTATGTTTTTGACTTTGATATCAATAACAAAAACACGACACTGCAACTAATTTCATGTTGAAAGTTTATTGTTGGCTCGTAGATTCTGTAGTCCTCTTGTAGGCTCCAGTTGTTTTAGTATATAAATAAGTATATATAGATTTAAATAAATAAGTAAGTATAAGTAGATTAATCATTATTTTTTATTAACAACTTGTGCGGGCTGATGGCGTGAGAGTTGATTTAGGTCAGTAGTTGAAATAATAATTAAAGTGAATACCTTTAATTTCAACACAGACAATAGATTACGAAATAATTAGTTATCGTTTCTACAGTAAGTACCTATATGTTGAAAGAGGAAAATTCTATTGATAACAAAAATTATGGCATATAATTTAAATAATTGTATAACTATCCAAAATACTAGATAGTATCTAACCAAGCGTTATTTGTGAAAATTATTTTCGCATTGGATTTCCGCCGATAATAATGCGCACACACGAGCCATTTTGGTTTCGTTTCACATTACACGCCATGTTTGTTCAGTTTGTTACAAAAATATTTTATTGAGATACTTTGCTAAAATGTAGTCTAAATTAAGTGGACACTAGCTTGAACTCTGGTTATTAGTTTATTATTTATAAGTTTACGTATTGTTTGGTATTATTTCGAGAATCATCGTTTGAATGGTTCTAAATATAAATAACATGAAGACCAAGGGATCAATTGAAAAACAGGGGCAAACCAATAACGCGGATCTAACGAAAAAATTTACGGATCCATGAATAAATTAATAACATAATGCAAATAAATATATGTCTTCTAGGTGGGGTTGAGGGCTTCCACAGTGCGTCATCCCGTACGCCTTATATAACGTCATTTTAATTATCTATATTTTTCCTCCCACAAAACTTAAATCATATGGGACGTTGCGCTGCTCGGCGCGCTTGGCAAGCGGGTTTCCAAGCGCAGGTTAAGTTGTTGTGTTCAAAGAAAAACGCTGCTCTGGTTTTCTTAGGTACTGGAAGAGTTTCGGGCAATATTAAAACGCCGGTGCCCGAGTCGATCGAAAATGTTGTCTGGTTTCAATTTGGAAAGAACAAGGGTAGAACAAACTTACTAATAGAACAAACAGCATAGCCGAGATGGGGGCAGCCAGGCAGATCAAGGCGGCTGTTCTCCAGTCCACCACGGTGCCCAGGAAGTAAATCGCGAACATGCCCACAGAGCTAAACAGCTGGGTCACCGTGCATATTGCTCCTCGGAACGATGGCTCGCTGTGGACAAAAAATACTTGTCTGTGAATATTTTATTATAAATCTTCGGACATAGTTACAGGGTGATGAGTAATTTTTTCAACAAACAAGTTTCTCTAATTCCAAAGTTGTCTTGAATTTAGGATTATATTTTTAACTACCTACGTCTATGTCATCAAAGTTATCGACAACGTAAATCTTAAAGACTCGATAGGTTATAATGTAATTCCTTTGTTCACGTTTCAGATTCTTCGTCAGATCAGTTTTTAATTATTTACCATAATAATACGTATGCCTTCATATACAGCTTTTAATTCAAAGTAAGTAATATTATTTAAACTAGTTACATGTTGCACTTGATGAACGGACAGAAGCAAAACTTAAAATGAACCGCGGTGCCATCTCAACTTTTTCCTCTATGGCTATACAATACAATCAATAAATTAAAATATGATAATAAAATATCCCGTTTACATATCCCGGAGTCATAGTTCTGAAAAAACACAAGTACTGATTGATTTTTACGATGAAATTCAGATTTTAGATTTCAAACAGCCTGATTTAGCAATATGTACCAGTACCAACTCAAGGTAGAAACGTGAGTCTTAAAGATTCCATTAACTTGACCCATTTAAGATTATCTATTAGATTAACCGATTTAATAATATACGATAAGGATTTAACTATTGACCAATACTCGATATTCGTTAATACCTGTAATAAAACAGCTGATCTGTTGTTTAGGTAAGTAAATAAATATACAAATTATTCGATTATAAATGTGTTGAGAAATAAGCAAATATTAGGTCCTTACATATGAAATTGGCGTTTTTCGTACTGGCCACTTTAATCACAAATTTCTCCTCTTTGGTAAGGAATTCCAAATTCAAATTTGTACAGCTATAGACTCATGTATTTGTGCTTCGATGATCGTCATTCATTTGTTTTTTTTCTTCTGTTTTTTTCTGTTTGCGTCACTCATTTTACAAAATGGAAAACTTAAAATATCGCATTATTTACGAGTACGAGTTCCGCCGTGGCACTAGTGCTGCGGAAACAACTCGAAGGGTGAATGATGTGTATGGCGGTCGTGTTGCAAAAGAAAACACAGTTCGTTTTTGGTTCCAACGTTTTCGTTCTGGAAATTTCGACTTGCAGAACAAGCCCCGTGGACGGCCTGAGACTCAAGTTGATAATGAAGAGTTGAAGGCTATTGTGGAAGCGGATCCATCGCAAACCACGTCCGAGTTAGCTGCAGGCTGCGGTGTTAGTGATAAAACTGTTTTAATTCACTTGAAGCAAATTGGGAAGATTAAAAAGCTTGAAAGGTGGGTACCTCACGAATTGACTGAAGCAAACCGGCAAACGCGCGTCGACTGCTGCGTTACATTACTAAACCGGCACAATAATGAAGGTATTTTAAACCGAATCATTACCTGTGATGAAAAATGGGTTCTTTACGATAATCGGAAGCGCTCAGCGCAATGGTTGGATCCTGGCCAGCCAGCCAAATCCTGCCCCAAGCGAAAATTAACCCCAAAAAAGTTACTTGTAAGCGTTTGGTGGACTAGTGCCGGTATTGTTCATTACAGTTTTCTCAAATCTGGCCAGACTATTACGGCTGATGTCTATTGTCAGCAATTGCAAACCATGATGGAAAAGCTAGCGGCTAAACAACCTAGGCTGGTCAATCGCTCCACGCCACTGCTGCTTCACGACAACGCTATACCACACACTGCGCAACAGACGGCTACTAAATTAGAAGAGCTTCAATTGGAAAGTCTAAGACATCCTCCGTACTCCCCGGACCTTGCTCCAACAGATTACCATTTTTTTCGAAATTTGGATAACTTCTTGCAAGGGAAAAAATTCAACTCCGATGGGGCAGTCCAAATCGCCTTCAAAGATTTTATTGATTCCCGTCCGACTGGTTTTTTTAGTAAAGGGATCAATGAACTACCTATAAGATGGCAAAAGTGCATAGAAAATAATGGTTCATACTTTGATTAATTAAATATATTATATTAAAAAATATTCGACTTTTTGTTCCTCCCATACAAAACGCCAATTTCATATGTAAGGACCTAATATGATGATTACCGAAATCCTAAGCAAGTTGTAAAATTGTAGGGGCAGTATATTTAATTCACCTGAGTTAATTCACCCAGGTGCATTAAGTATACTTTTAGTAGACTTTATTCGTATAACCACCTCACCCGTTTCAGTTTTTATCGCATTCATATTTGGAAACAGCGAGCGTTAATTTTAAGATTTTTTGAATAACGGGTACTTAAAACAAAATTTTTTTTTAGAAAATGAATGATATTGTTTCTTTTAAAAAATAAAGCATTGTTTTCTTTCTATTAAATTTGTTATGTTCCTTTAAGGGAGTAGACGTCCGTTATTAACTAATTTTACGAAACTTTACCTTAAAGGGGGTTGAAAGATTGTATGAAAGTCCTTTAAACGTAGGACTTTCACGTTTCATATCATTTATTCTTAGAAAGACATCCTGTCCATTACATGGGCATTATTCTAACATACAAAATACACTATTATGTCATTTACACTTATCAGTAACAGTTGTTTGCGAAGTAAGAAACTTGAAATTTGGCAGGTATTTTACAAAACTCCACCGTGTTGTTGTAAATTTAAACTCTGCCGCTAAGGGGGTAAAACGGCGGTGGTTATTTGAAAGTCCTATATTTTAGAGCTAATGCGAGATTTATATTTGAATTTTACCTGTGTTTTCATCGAGTACTATTCAGCTAAATAACATAGCCCACGCGTACGAAGTCGTGGGCGCCCATATTAATATAAACTAGATATAATATGTATAGATAAAAGAGAAGAAAATAATAAAATATATTTTATTATAAAGAGCTAAGTTAGACCGCGAAAATAAGATACTAGTTGTTTAGTATAACCTAGCAAAATTCGGCTAACATAAAATAATTCTGCCAAAAATGTAAGTACTAACCTTATTTCCCCCACGAAGGAATTAATCGGTGCTTCCATAACCCCAGACCCGAAACCCAATAGCCCATTCGCTATGAACAGGGTCGGCAAATTCCAGGAATAGTACATCAGGATCCAAGCGATGAGGTGAGGTATGTTGACTAGAAAGTTGGCCTTTTTGCGGCCGAAGTAATCCACTATGGGACCTGATACCAGTGCGCCGAGGGGTTGAGTCAGAAATGATAAACTACCTGAAAACAATAGTTATTGATATATATTACCAGTTTTTATTACCCTATAAACGTTCCCACTGCTGGGACACAGGGACTTCTCCCTTGTTAAACGTGGACGAGGATGATTTCTTAAGCTAAGTATGTATTTACTTTTCTTACAGTTAAGACACATTTTGCAAAAGGATAAGTAAAAAAAAATATTATTTGCAAATAATGCAGTTCGAGTACCTACTGGCTGCGCGAATTATTGCTTAACCTGGTTAAAGCGTTGCCTTTGTATGGGATCTTTTAATATTTATTTATTATGAGTTTTTAGTATTTCTTGGTATAGCGGTAACAAAATACATTATCCCACAAAATGTAAACTCTCTTACTATCACGGTTCCTGATATACAGCCTGGTGACAGACAGATAGACAGACAGACGACAAAGTCTCAGAAAGGGACCCTTTTCCCTTTGGGTAACGGATAATAATAATAATATAATACTAATTATTTTATTAAAGCTATTTTTCCATCCAAAGGTTGCCTGGAAGAGATCGCTTTTTAACGATAAGGCCGCCCATTGTACATTTTGTTTCCTACGTGTTGTTGTATTTTGTTTCCCTGTGTGTGCAATAAAGTGTTTTGTATTGTATTTCATTGTATAATAATAATATTTCCGGACTACTCACACAGCATCTCCTAACCCCAAACTAAGCAGAGCTTGTACTATGGGTGTTAGGTGACTGATATACTACATAGATACATTTTTTTTTTAAATGCATAGGTACATATGATACATGGATGATATAATATTTTCCTCTTTGGGTAACGGAACCATAAAAAAGGAAGATTCTGGAAAAAGGAGAACAGGCTTCCTATTGTTATTATGTAATAAACGACTTAACCCAATAACCATTAAGGATTAATCTCGGTTTAAATCTCGGTTGTGAAAATTGGCACAATTTATACAACCGAGATTTATAGAGGTTTGCTATCCTATTGCATATTATTAACCTTGAAGACAGATCTTTATAAATAAGATTACATATTCAGAGGCAAATAAAACTTTAAAAAGTGGGTTAAGTTTAAAAAGTATGTAGGTAGTGAATGCCAAATTTTGGCTGATTTTTTTATGACCTTCAAAATTCTTAGCATGCCCATTTTTAACCCCCGACCAAAAAAGAGGAGTGTTATAAGTTTGACGTGTTTGTCTGTCTGTCTGGGACATCATAGCTCCCGAACGGATGGAGCGATTTCAGTTAAGTTTTTTTTTTGTATATAAGGTGAGTTTGGCAGGGTGTTCTTAGATATGTTTCATGAAAATTGGTTGAGCCGTTTAAAAGTTATGGAGGTGAGAGTGGGGAAGGAAACCGAAAATCTGCAAATATACTAGTGTGGGGTATCAAATGAAAGCGCATCGCGTCCACATTACATAATATTATGTTGTTAAGGCATAGGAATCGGGGGATTTTCTTAAATTTTAAATTTAGATTTATATTGAAAACGGCTTTGATCACTTTCTAAGAAATACATATTTTGGAGTAATCTTGCGTATCACGAATGCTACCTACAGTTTAGCTAAAATAGGTTAAGTTTAATTAATTTAAAATATTTTTTTTTTAAGTTGCTATCTCTGCATAACGGGGTATGTTTTTACATAAACACATAACGTCCGTAAATTTACGAACTAAACAAGTCAATGGGTTCAGTTGTATAATATCAAAATAAATTTGTTACAGATAGACAAACCAGTAGACACTTTAATGTGTTATAATAGATCTTTTTGCTCTCCTTAGAACCCCAAACAATTTATTTATGACCGACCGACTCCCTGGTTCGCACGTGCATTAAATATGTATATTAGGAACCTTGTAGTTTATAGATATAATATGTCTATATATAATATGTGTGTATGTGAAATGTTTATATTCTAGTCTTCATTCTTGAAAATATAAAAGACAGCGGGAGCGACTTGATCTTAAACAATGTAATGTTAAATTCAGACAGTTCAGATGCGCGCGCGCAGTCTGGCCGGCGCGGCGGACTGCACGACAAGCTGCTGTCTGAAGAGGGAGCGATGTTGAATGTGGAGTTGAACGGGCGCGTCTCTTAGCATATAAGGATAAGGAAATAGAGTGTATGCACGTATTTTTATCTCTGTAAATGTTTCTACTAGTTGTAACATTTACAAAAAAAAAAACAAAATATAAACCATTAAGCTACAAAAGGTATTTTAAAATCACTATCCTTAATCCTAATTAATTGATTTCATCAGTTGTTAATGTTACTTATATTAATTAGTGTAATTGATTTTTAAGTCGTGCTAATTAATTCAATAAATAAATAATAAAATAATCCTTTTCGTGCGACATAAACGCGCCCAATTTGACGAACGTGTCAAGTTACGACAGTAACAAAGTGTTTGGTTCAGTTCAGTTTCTTGTAATTGGACTTTGCGCTTGAAGCGACAATTTGCCAGTGTCAAGTTAAATAAAATAATAAAGTAAAAAAGATGTTATTCAGTTGAACGCCATTTTGCGTCTCCAGTGTTTGGTTCACAATCTTACTGAAAGTTTGATAAAATCAGCTTATTACTATGGAAACCAATACATTTTGACGTCACATATTAATTCGGCCAAGCGATGCGTTTTGGTATTTTCCGAAGTAATATAAAAATAGTCTCTTTTTAACCGACATGTTTTTGAAACAGTAAGATTACAAGAAAAAATAAAAAGTCCATTTTAAAGTCTCGTGCATATTCCCTACTGCAGTACAGTATGAGGTCATATAATATTTGAATAAGTCTTACCAAACCAAGATGCCTGTTCTTCATTGAGAGATAACCCTTCAGACGCGTTGAGGAGGTCTGGTAGAGAGATGGTAGCAAAACTCACTGCCATACCAAGGTCCAGCAATAGGAGGTATGGACACGTACATGCTACCAACTGGAAAGAACAATCTGTTGAGCTCGTAACATACAATGGAGTAAAAGAATGATTCAATCATTTAATTGCAATAATCTTACTAATGTACCTACATAATAAAATGTTGGGTCAATTTGTCAATTGACAGATAGGCTTTCACTGACATTGCAAAAGGAACTGAAAATAAATAAATACCTTCCCTGTTTGCGTTTATAAATTGTGTGCATTTACCTTGAGCTGGAAATGTAACATAGGTTCCAACAATTTCGGACATACAATATTAATAAAAACTCTATAATAGGTACCTACTAAAAACGTAAGAAAAAGACATTATAAGATAATAAAGGAGACTGCATTTTACCATTGTATCACTTAATTCTTAGTTTTTATTTAGATTAAGTTTAAGTTATCTCGTGTATCTACGAAAATAAACGTTTTGACTTTGACTTTGACTTAAATTCCTTTATTTCAAGATATTCGTTTAAATTATAATGCCTAGAAATTATGGGTCATCAGCATTAATGCATCCTTAATTGTCCCAACAACGTCAGACGCTGACTACTGACACGGATTTTTCAAACATATTTAAACTCAACCGTAATATTAAGCCACGGTAATACTATACTAATGGAGCTGAGTTGTAAAATAAGGTTTTCTTAACCGTGTCATCTATTAGTCAAGGTTATGTTAGACAAAAAGGCCTACGTGTTAGTGATCTTACTTCTTACTTGTAATGATAAATATAAAACCCTGGAATGATCTTGGCGATGTCTTCCGAGAATGGTTTACCTTTGCCAATAAATTATGCATAAGTATCACGCCAACGATCAGTATATTTTGTTTATTTTTTAGTGAATAGTGCCCCGTGGCGTAACCCACGTTATAATGGATTTTCTCACGTTAAAAAGTAGCCTATGTCCTTTCTCAGGAACCAAATTTCATTTCAATAGGTTTGCGTGAAAATGGAACAGATAGACCGACAGAGTTACTTTCGCATTTATAATATTAGTCTTGGATCTTATCAATCTTATGTTTTTATTGGAAGTCTAATTACAAGTTGTATTATTGTCTAATTTGGCGGTTACAATAACGTTGGTTAAATACGAATTCATGGATTTGAGAAAATTTTGTATTTATTAAAATATCAAACTGACCCGGCAATAATTATTTTGCCATTTGCCCAACGCAATGCGACTGCTATTGTCCGTTGCCAATGAAAATAACAATAAAAAAAAAATCCCGGACTTTTTAACAATTATCAGTACCTATCCGTTTTATTACCTTTGAGTATATCCCGAACATAAAGACTGGCAGACGCGGCGACTTTAATTTATAATATGTATAATTGAATTTTTATGTTTTATATAATGTCTTGGTTCTGTAGAACAAGTGAACATAATTTGACCTTAAACTGTGTCATGCTTCATGGCTTTAGATTATTGTGCAGTTATAATTTTCCGCTGTAAAATATATAAATGTACTCGTATAAATTATAATACTAGAAATAAATTGCCAATTGAGAGTAAAATCGTAGTCGTTAAATTTAATGAGTAAATACAAATGCATTTTTATCATTTGACTAATAGGTCATATCTTCATACATTTTCTTGTAGGTACTAAATGTGGTACTTATATATTGTTATCTTTAAAACTACATAACCCGTTCGTTTGTAGCTATGAAAGTGGACAAAATTTTCTTATTTAATAACCAGGTTTGAAAATGGAAAAAAAAACTCCTTTCGTAGCTGGTTATGAAACTTGGTAATGAAAAGGGCAATTTTATTTCTGTTTTCGAAGCTGGTTATGAAAAAAAGAAAAAAAATCCGTGTTCATAGCTGGTTATGAAAGATCAGTTACAAAAGTGGACCAAACCAACCCATCTATACTATTATGAGCTGAGGAGTAGGTATGTTTGTTTGTTTGAAGGCGCTAAATTCAGGAACTACTTGCTGGTCAGATTTGAATAATTATTTCACTGTTAGATAGCTTATTTTTCGACCGTTTTAATTTTTCAAGTTTTCAAGGGCAACGCCGTTACGTGAAAAGCTTGTAATTAATAAAATAATATTTTAAAAATCAATTTCATTTATCATTAGACATACGTCTTTCTATACATGACATACAGAATATACTTTATGTAGGTACCTAATCTATTTCGATCCATTTATTTCTGAAAAAATTTGATTTATAGAGAAACAGACAGCCAGACCGAGGCGAGAGAAGAGTAATCGGGGAAGATTCCTAGGATCTATGATTAAAAGATTTTTTACTACCCTACATTAGAACTCTTAGCAGAAATGATTATTTATTTATTTATATACAACATACAAACATAACGTTACAGAATCGAACATCCAAGAAGTTGTTTATAGCATAGTAAACCAAAAAAAAAAAAAAAAAATTTGTAAAAAAAAAATGCGCTTCACATCTCCACAGGGCACAGACTAATGAATAAATATGATAAGTGTAATAAATAAATACAAATGAAAACGTACCTGTGATGTTACAGATCTTAATCGGGATACTCTCGCGGTAACTTCCTCAATTCCGATTTTATGCACCATTTTTACCACTCAAAGTAATATACACAACAACCAAAAATTTTTCAAAAACATATAATAATAATGCAAGTAACTTCACAATATTAAATATTGGTCATGCCGTACTTGCAGGTACGTTTGCGAGGTATACAATATTAAACTATTATTATTAATTAAGGTTTTTTCTTTTTGTTATATTTAAGACAGATACGGTTGTGCCGTGCTATGACACTTTACTAAATGATGATAAAACAAGGCTACAATGTAATGACAGTAATCTTGTAACAATCGTTTGGTTGTGCGCTCGACGGTTTTCAATACTGCCGTTTTAAAGGAAAAATTGGGTAAGTATTGGGATTAACTTTATCTATATTATTTGAACGAAAAAGATCTACAGAGGTTGTCGATTCTCGACTAATGTTTTGTTTAGTCTATGATTACTAAACAAAACATTAGTCAAAACATGAAAACATCGAAAGGTTCTATTTTGAGGGTAAATAAACTTTACCTATATCCGACACAAAATAAACACACGAGATGGCAATGAAGCAATGGTAAATGATGGCTTAGTTTACTTACCACAAAATAAATGAAAAGCACAGACCTAGGAAAAAGTACTTGCAGCATAGTAACCCCACATTCGTTTGTGGATGTTAATTTGAAACCAAGTGAATTTGGCTACTTTTAATATAATGTGACTTGAAAATTTGTGACCACCTTGTGAGGTAAGTAGTTTTCAAAGAAATAAAATTGGCCAAGTTCGGGTTGTACTCCTTACAAAACCTATGGATATAATGAAGTTAAATAAATATAAATATATATTATAATAGGAACTGAATTTGGACCAAGACATTTAAAGTTTTTAGAATTTTTACAATGACATACAAAAAAAAATAATTTGAAAATTTGGAATGGATATTCAATTTAATACCACAACGCGTTCATGAGCAAAGGGGTAGTAAGCCCAAATATGTGTATAAAACAAATAAAAATGTATGGTTTTCGCAATTTTCCTGTATCAGCAATAAGACGTTGCTTTATGCTAAATTTCAAGAATCTAGGATGATTTGAAGTAAAGGGTATTTTTTCTTTTATCTTTACGAGTATCCTTAATTTGCAGATTTTGCGGCATTAACCGCTGTATTTTTTGATCGCCTAAGCTTAGAAGTTTAATATTTTTCAGCTATGTTCTTGCATCTTAAGTATTCGCTATGAATTCAGCTTGATACCTTCACGCATTCCAGAGAAAAAGAAACTTGATCCTATAAGAGTTCCGTTTTTACCTTTTGTGGTACGGAACCCTTAATAAAATAGTAATAGTTTTTGGTATGTATAATTCTCGTATTGATCTCGTACCTTCTAAATCAAAGATTGACAAGCACGCAGTCCTACAATGGATGCTGCACGGCCGCAAGTAACAGGATCAGTTCCTACTATGCTGCGGCAGTAATTTAATTGGTATTTACGAAAAATTAATATATTATTCGTATTCAATTCTTAGCAATTAATAAAGTATTCGGTCATGTATTTTCAAAGTATTTTTTTATTGTTATCAATAGATTTGATGTTACCTTCTTTATGCTTTTGCGGCTATGGTCAGTGCTATTAGTAGAAGGTACCTACATGTTATTTGAAGGTGAAAATAATCATCTTATAACAGGTTGATGACTTTTTTCGGTTACCTACATAATATGTAGCTGCATGTTGACATTATAATCAAAACTGTCCTTCAAATTGTATAATCATATATCCAATGTCATAATAATTACTTATAATAGTCGTAATATATCCTTCAACACTTAGACGATGATGAGATTAATAATATAAGAGGGTTAAGTAAAAAAGAAAAAAGCCCGAGTTGGATTCAGAAATTAACCTCCAGGTAAGTGCATCATTGAGAAATCGTATACGGTCTGTCTACATACGTATAGGTATACATACGCGTCAACAACTTCAAGCACCGATTTCTCAACCACAAGAAAAAAAGGGGCAGGCACAACATAGACATTTGAAATGATATAATATATTCGTATTGTATATATTCATTTTGGCTGGGAGACTCGAGTGGAGCCTGTTTTACTTTAATAAAGGAAGGAAAAAGAAGTCAAAAATTAAACTTGACACAACTTGAAATTTGATAATATTTTATTCAAAAAATTAAATCACAAATCGAAGGTTTATTACTATTAACCTGAATGCTTACATTAGATAAACTCTTTTTCAAACAGTTTGACAAGTTTATCTTTATGTTATTTACTATCTTATCATAAACCTCGTCTCTGAGTCGTCTAGGCATTGAGATTTAAATAATGCTTCTCATATCTGTACAACTGGATGTAACTGGATTAATCTTACTTAAAAAATCTAAAAAATCTATTGGACTTGGTAATCCATTATTTGATATATCTCTTGTGGGAAATTTGATACTTAAAGGTATCCTGATATAATAATTCAACATAAATTCTACGTCAACTACGACTGTCCCGGGTACCTAAGTCAAGTAATTTCAAGTCAAGACTCCATAGCAACATCTTCGTGTTCACCTTAAAACAACTCGAGTGGACTATTTAGGTATATAAAGACCGATGCGTATACATAATAATTCTTGTTGAAACTATAAAAATAATAATAAACGAATTGGAATTCAATTTATCTATAAATTGATCTCGAGTCATGAGATGTAAATTATCGTACCTATGCGATTAACAAAATTTCGTAATACAAGTTTAGTTCACGCGAACACCGTAGGTTTACAATGATCGCCTTTCATGTCTATTCTGCTATGACGAATACATAGTCTTAAATCATTATTATGTAGGTACATACGTACCTTATTATTTAGATTTCTGTGGCACATCCTTATCATATAATCCTATATCTACAAGCCTTTGTTCTTTGAGAAAAGTAGGCAAAATGTATCATCCTCTCAATGCTAGCAAATATGAAATCTACGAATGAGTAATTCCTACTTATAGTTGGTAGGTGGTAATCTTACAATGATGCATCTTGCCAATGAACTTTCACAACATATTTTTGCATTCCTTTACAACTGAATCATCTCTGGGAAAAATCCAGAATACGACATAATAATTTATCTATTTATGGCCAAATTGCGAAGGTTGTAATTTGTTAACAATTTTATTTATTGTTATTTACCAAACACATTTATACAGTATTCAAACTTGGCCGAGGTTTGGAAATGCCCACTTAAGCCTACCCACCTACAGCTTTTTATTACTTCTGCCTAATTTGTGTTTAAATTTAGTTTTGTGGTTGTAAATATTACAATTACAAAAAAAAACACTTTATTGTACACCAAATCCAAAACAATAAAATAGTTACTAAATTCACATAAAAGGAAGAAGTACAAAGGGTAGCCTAAACGCTTAAGAGCGATCTCTTCCAGACATATTATTTTTTTGAATAATCAATTTTATTTACTTGTACATGGAATATAAAGTGTTCAATCAAAATGCATGTGGTTTATATAGCGGTTATTAGTTAATAAAAAAACGGCAACCGTTTGTCACCTTGACACAGACGCGACTACCTGTATCCCTCGTGTAACCTTCGATCGAGGCGCGTAGATATAGCTCGCGTTTCGACCGTTTGTAGGAAGTTGGAATACTGTAAGTAATAATACTGTATTACCGTGGTGTAGTTATCTAATATCATCATGCGATACGCTTGATTATTCGACGGAAATATTTTTACGTCGATCTAACGTCGTAAACATTGCTCTTAAATTTTGGACTCAAGTGTTGATAACTGGCTAGATAGTAACTTTATATATATATGATATGCGTCATACAATCCCGGACAAACAATAGTTTGTCCGGGATTGTATGACGCATATCCAGAGTATACAATTTTCTACTTTTCTAGGTCTAAACTGTTTTTTCTTTTACTTTTGCATCTTAGGCATCTAATAACTGGATCATCGGCAAATATCCTGAACTCTCCGTTGTAGAAATTCTCGATGTCTTGTAGAGGTACACCTTCAGTTTCGGGAATGAAGAAATATAAATAAATGGTGCCTAGGAAACCGAAGGCTGCGTAGACTGCGAAGGCTCCCCAGAGTCGGTAGCTGGTCTCCAGATTCACGAAGGTTTTGGCACCTACGAAGGTGACCAGGTAATTCCATGCTGCGCCTATTCCTTGAGCTGATGCGCGACTCCTGATAAAAATGAAAAGCAAACGTTATTGTTACTGTTTTCAGAGAAAACCTAAATGTTACTGATATAAACCCTAAAAGAAGCAATGGAACTAGTATGGCCAGTTAATGACAGAGATTTACATTTCATGTCCACATTACGTCCGTGTTATTTAAATCATCTATGAATTCAACACATTTGCTAATGTTCTTAAAAACATAACATACGTATAAGTAATGTTATAGTTTGCTCACTGAAATATTAATACCTGAATGGAAACACTTCTCCTAGCAGCACCCACGAAACATTGGCTCCAGTAAAAAGTGCCAACGCGTAGAAAAACACCAGAGGAAAGTAACTCTTCTCCACCGGGAAAGTGCTGGTGTCAAATGAGAACACGGACTCAGATAGATTCATCTTCGCGTAGGCGCTGAGAACTGCACAACAGACTCCAGTGCCAAGCATCACGGTGATGCCGAGTTTCCGTTTACCCGTGATCTTGATCAGGAATATTACGATGATCGATGCCAGGAATGTTACTACTCCGACCATGAACTGGAAAGTAATAGATATAGAGGTATGTATAGATAGAAAACAACGATTGCACATTAAATAACAAAAAACAGTATCACGCTAGTACTAGTTCTACAAACGACAGCCTTATTGCTAAAAGCTTAAGTTTATCATTGTTAAATTTAATTTATGGACGGGGTTTTACAAAAACAAAAGCGTAACTGGGAGAGGTTTGATAATCAGCATTTGTGATGGCTTCGCTCACAGACAATACGGAAGGCAGAACAGAGATGGAGGTTTTAATCTCGTAATTTGGTGCAAACCAGCTGATTTTAGAACCTTTATCCGGGAGTAGTGATCTTGACATTACTTATTCAGATTAATTGGGCACATTGCCCGCCATTTTTTGTCCTTGACAATATATCACTGGTCAATAGTCACTCCCCGACTTAGTGGAGTAAAGTTGATCAATTCCATATATTCTGGTATTAGAAAGTGTAAACATAATATCAGGATCTTATTAAGAATTATATTCATCTCATATTTACCAGGTATCTTAACAATAGGAGTAAAAACCTTCTTACCACGACATTCTTCCCATCATCAGCCATTCCAAAAGCGTTGCAGATGTTGACCATGTTCGGCCGGATGGGCGTGAGGCCGCTCATCACGAAGAACAAGAAGTAACTAAGGATGAGGGTCAGAGGCCTCATAGTCTCCTTGCATAGCATCACTACTCTGAACTTCTGCCAGCACCTGAAAAATATATAATAACGGCGTCAAAGAAAAGAGGGGACTCGTCTACTACAGGACTTATAACTTACCAGAAGAGCTCCCAAACTTTGTTATAATTTGAATTATGTAATATTGTCAATAAACATGTTTGTATATATTTATTATGAACACACTACAGGAACTAAAATCTCTGAAGAAGTTTTCAACCGTAAAAAGTTCACTCTTCGACGCACGCCTCTGTCACTTAGTTCCTATTTTAGTTCGAATCTTCAGTTTTAATCTAAATAAGCATTTATTATTGCTTGTAGTAGTGATTTCAGGACCACACTTTTGGCTTGGCTCAGGTAGATCTGTGACTAAGTCTTACAACTACAATAAACAACCCAATCTAGCTGTGTATTTTTGTTTATGGGTAACAGGACTGCTAGTCGATTCGATTAAAGATACAATAACGTAGAAAATCGTCACGCAAATAAATCGATTTCGACGATGGTCGTTTCAGTAATAAATAGTAAAACCATAAATGCTACAAATAATTTATCAGTCTGCATTAAGTTTTACCTTTTAAATAAATTCATGTTCTGGTGTTCACATTCTAATTTCTCATAACCTTCCACCTCCTCATTCTGGCAACATAGCACGCATTTCGTCAGATTCCTAGAATGTACCACCAGTTTGTGGAACTCCTCTTGTACGTTCTCGGGTTTTGTCCAGCCTCTGAGGTAGCAAAGAGACTTCAGTGCATCCTTTTCTCTGCCTTGGGATAGAAGCCACACAGGGGTTTCGGGTACCTGAGGAAAATCATCGGGTAATTAGTAAAAATAAGCATAGGAACCAACGAAAAGCTGACTCCAAGTTGTTAATAATACTAAGTTACAATCTCCGAGTAATCCTAGTTAAAATATAGAACAATCTCGGTCAGTCAGACAACTGTTGTATAGAGATATGACTGACAACTGTTACAGTTGTCAGTTGAATATCTCTATATTTTAACCATTGACTATGTGTACTCCGAGATATTGAAACAGGTCCTTATAGTATTACTCGTAATAACTCACAAAGCATTTTCGGAATAAGCCAATAGTTTCTGGATACAATAGTTGTTTTCGTTTTAAAATTCAGTAAGTTTTGGCCAATATTACATACTTTAGTTATTTCTTTTGGTAAACTCCAGAAATACACATACCAACAATATTAACAGCATGGCCGTTATAGGCGCTGCTAATGAGATCAGCGCTGCTTGTCTCCAGTACACCACAGTACCTAAGAAGTACATAGTCAGGATACCGATAGCCAAGAAACATTGCGTTGCTGTTGTCAAGGCTCCTCTGATTGATGGTTCACTGTAAATAAAGATATGATTTATAATTTTGGGTTTAATATTTGACCTTTGTTAGGTTACAGAAAAATAAATACATACATTTATGTCAAAAATACATTTGACAGTAAAATTATTGGACTGAAATACGAGTTTGTAGACTCAATGTTATTTAAATCTTATTGAATGAATCCATATCCTAAAAGATTTTGGACGCCTGAAAAGTCTCCAATACGGAACCTAAGCCTGGTAGATAAATAAGCGCTAAAATACAAACGGCATGTACTCGTTTTTTCTTGGTTGGGAGTTTAAGTATAATAAAAAAATATCTATGCCTATTATATTAAGTATATGAGATGTCTAGTACCTAAGACACAAACTTAGAGCTTACCACGAGGCCAGATATTGTTGTGTGGATTGTCTGTAAATATTTATTTATTTACCTTACTTCCCCAACATATGCAAATATCGGAGCTTCCATCAACCCAGTTCCAAGGCCTAGTAAGCCATTCGCAAAGAATATAGTTGGCAGGTTTGGAGAGAAGTACATGATGATCCATGCGATTAGATGTGGCACGTTGACGATAAAGCTGGCCTTTTTACGGCCGAAATAGTCCACCACGGGGCCAGACATGATGGCGCCAAAGGGTTGGGTGAGATAGGAGAGGCTCCCTGAAAGTAGAGGTTTATGAGGTTAAATAAATAAAATAAATATTTCCGGACTAATCACACAGCATCTCCTTACCCCAAGAGCTTGTACTATGGGTGCTAGGTGTCTGATAAACTAGAGGAACATGGAAGGTTCATGGAATATTCTGAATTTATGGATCTCTTAACTCTCGGCGTAAACGGAACAACCCAGCCAGCATGGTGGTGGCTAAAATGTAAAATGTATGAAAACTGCTCGTGGCTGGACACCTGCTGCAGTGGCCCGTTTGCGCCATGCCTACGGATATTTGCTTGTATCTTTTATTTTTGTAGCACTCTAGCTCCACCAACTTATTGAGATAGTTTTTTCTAATTAAAAAAAAAAATAATACTTTCCGTTAGATGTTGTGCCGACCCCACATAGTGTGGGACAAGGGCAGGATGATGATGAATACTTTCCGTTAGATTCATCATTGGGGACCAACACTGGTGCAATTTATATTATAAACATCTATATTATTTGCCAAGGTCAATAATGTTTAATTATTTGATTTAGAAGCGGATTGCATTCAAAGTGATTGTTTTGAATAAAGTTTTGAATAATTTATCTTTCCTGTTTGTTGGCGAAGAAACCATGAGACAGGACAGAGATACCTACTTAACAAATCAATTTTAATTTGTTTGCTGATTTATTATTTTGCCTTATCAAAGTATGTAAACCGAGCAAGGAACTATTTGTTCCTCATGTATCATGAAGACGGTTTGACTGCTGCGTAACAAATCATATTAACTATCTCGGAAAACCTCCTGAGGCATCCAACGCAACGTGCTTGTTCTAAACAAATTATTTTCGCTAACACGTGACAGTAGCGGATAATTTAGTAGATCAGTATGCATACTAGTTTTCCATGTTGACATTGACATCCATATCTCAAGGAGAAGCGGGACACGTGAATGAATTGTTATTAATACAAACACCCTGAAACATTTTTATATTCCAATAGAACATTTTAGCAGGAGGCCTGGCCTGCCTTCAGTTATTTTGATATTTCAGCAGGCATAAGCATACTGCACAGCGCTCGCATCTCTAAAGAGTTTTTAACTTCTCAATAAGTTTCTGTCTTTTATTACAGCACTGTTGCAACTATGGTCAAAAATAGTTCAAATTTACTGAGTGGCAAAATGAGTGTCATATCCTTCTCAGCGCTCGTACGCCAAAACTATTGACTTTATAAAAAAAATGCTGAAATATAAATTGTAGGTAATGTTTAGTTTAATTTTGTAATAAATCGGAGAAGCCATCTTCTAGGCCTTCATGCTCCATCTTAGACCATATCGTCACTTTACATCAGGTGAGATTGTGGTCAAATGAAGGCTTATCAATAATAAAACAAAAAAAAAAATTTAAAAAAAAATTCAGTAAAATGAGTTAGAAGGGAGATATTTCCAAATATATCCGGTAAAAAAAAATCCAATATTGCAGTGCAAGCAACAAAAGTACGAGGAGGCAAAGTTGAAATTCGGAAAGAGCAAATCACAATCTATAATACTGTCAATTTAGAAAACTCCCAGAAAACATTCCCGGTAACCACTATTTTTCAACCAAATAACTGTACACGTGAATTTGAAGTTATACTTCTAAACTTTTTACAATGACACGTAGGTATGCTTCACAAATTTATTATTGTATTAATGTATTCACGTTTTTCACGAAGGAGCACCATTGTAAGTAGGCACCGCTTTTTGTACCTAAATTATTTTTTAATTTTTTGCATAGTTGTTTTTTTATTAGTTTGGATGTCACGTCCTCTAAATGGCTTTCTGAGTAAAAGGATACAGTAATCAGACATGAAAGGTTGAATGCCGTAAAGGTAAACCAATCACCAAGTAGGTGATGTTGTAAACATGTGTCTACAGTAAGTATGTATTGAAATATAATCTATGGGTTATTTTCTATTTAACTATTACATTATTAGCACAATCCCTAGATACATAATAATAATAATGAATAAAAATAGGCCTAAAATACTACTTCGTGGGACTCCAAAGTATTTAACCATGTAATGGGATCCAGCAACAATCTTTTTTTTTGTCCAACTATGTTACTTTTTACACATTGTTGACTTAAGTCTTTATATATCTATACGTTCCGTTGCTTTTGTCATAAATATCTTATTTTAATAATATATTTACTCACGTTGTGTTGCATTTTGTAATCTACAAAATCAAATTTGAATTGCTTTTGTCATGTATAATATAATATTTGGAACGTTATGATTTATTGCATCCATTCCTTATTTTAAATATTTTTGGAGTTTACTCCTTAAGAAACAATTTGAGTTTTATGGCCCGGTACGGAAATTGTATGAGGAGTAAAATCAAGTGTAACACGAAAAGTTGAGGCGTTACGTAGAAAGAGACAAACATATATATCTGTTTGTTTCTCTTATAATTTTAGCAGATGCGTTCATTAACCCTTTTTTTCTATTCGTAAGGAGTAAACTCCAATCGTGCGTCGTCGCTGACACACACACACTTTTTTTCTTCTTTCTTAAATATACCGCTTTAGTTTTTTTTACGTTAATTTTATTTTTTATTTTTTGATATCAGCGTTAATTGTCCATTAGCCTGCTGATGAGGGCTGAAGGCCAATAACTAGTTGTTTTGGTGCATGAAATTATACATACTTACGGTATGTTCAAACAAAAATAAAAAATACATAATTTAGTTTTTTTTGTTTGTTGACTAACATTCTAAAATTATACTTATAATTAAGAAAAAATTACCAAACCAAGACGCCTGAGTATCAGTCATGGAGAGATCAGTGGTGGAGTGCAGAAGGTAGGGCACCGCTATGGTCGGAAAACTGATTGCCATGCCTATGTCTAGCAACAACATGTTCGGGGACATTATTGCTATGCACTGTAACAAACGGAATCGAATTGAAATAATTATATCATCATTATTTCAGCCTTACAGAATACACTGAAAAATGTAGGTATAATATTGATAGTAATTAAATTTAAATAACAAAACTTGGCAGACGGGTTGGCAAGTGCAGTGTAAGGTGTTAAGGTACAAGAAGTCGAGTTTATATTAAAATTTTCGTTATAAAAATACATAAGTACTTCAAGATCTTAAAATTACGGATTAATTCCATTTCCTCACAGATTAACACAAGAACAAGTATATATTTCGAAATTATAATACTAATCAAGTAAAAAAGTAAAATTAATTTTAAATACTTACTTGTGATATGATAGCCTTAAGTCTCGTCACGTTTATTAATTCACCACAATTCAAAAACATTTTCATAACTCTCAACAAACAAATTATTTTATGATTTAAATTGAGAAAATCATAAACAAATATATAATTCTTTGTCACACGCGAAATCTACGTCAGTCATCGAATTTTATCTAACGATCGATTTTACAAACTAAAAACTGGATATATTTTAAATTCGATATTTTTTAGCCATAGCCACAAGCGCTACCTAGGCCAAAAGATCTTGAAATGATCCGACTAAATATGAGGAAAACAGCCTTCAAACAGTTTTGCATGCTCAATAAACGGTATTTATAATATTTAAAGAATGAACATTTCATCTGTCTTTATTATATTTTCTTTAAATATTAGTAAAGTTTATCTAAAGTCTAGGTCAAAGTTGTAAGTCGGTGACCTTGGCACTAATTTCTCATGTGCTAAATAGTGACACAAGTTGTATACTTAAACATAATCACTATTCACCCATACCACAGAATACATCATAGTACCCATACTGACGTTCCCTCTGCTGGGACACAAACACTTCTCCCTTAATTCGAGAGATTAGGCCTGAATTGACCACATTGGCCAAGTGCGGGTTGGTGAATGTCAAACTTTTCAGAGCATCTCGGTTTCCTCACGATGTTTGCCGTGTACGTGATTAAAGAGCACATCCCCTTTAAAAAAGAAAAATTAAGAGTTTCGTAGTGGGATTTGAACCCACGACCTTCTTCACGGAATGAAAACCGAGTGTCGAACGCAAAGAAAGGTGTTTTATTAGTCTATGGCCATTTTACACTATTAAAACCCAATTTGTTTTTCTAATTAAGTTTTTGACACTTTTGGTAACTGTTCTTTTATTTTTGAAGGTGTTATTAGGTTTAAGTTGTGAGTTTTTTGTTTATACTATTTTTTTTATGTGCACGCATATTTAACATAATAGAGAATAAGAAAAATACCCTAAATGTGATGCTTAGAAATTGTCTAAAAAACAAAAATCACATTGAAATCAGTTCACCCCCTTAAATTGCTACATGATACCTAAGGCAGACAGTCATTATGGCACTTTGGGAATACTGAAAAAATACTACGCTTTTTATAGTACCGGCTTCATCTTTGCACACATTTTCTCCTAAGATATTATAAGCAAACCGACAAACTTTTGCATTATTATATTTACTAATATGATTAACCGAGATAAAACTTCACTTTGAATTTTATTTAACACTAGTCGACCCGACAGACGTTGCCCTGTCCCACGTCTCAAAAAACAATATCCAGTTGACCGTATTGTGAATCTAAACCATTCCCAGATCCCCTTGAACACACACAAAAAATTTCATTAAAATCGGTCCAGTCGTTTGAGAGAAGTTCAGTGACATACACACTCACAGAAGAATTATATATATAAAGATAAAATTGAGAACTTAAAAAATATAATTGTTATACTTATTTATTAATAATATATCGAAAATACTTATCAGTATTTTTTTTTTTTTTTAATGTATTTATAGACATGATCCTTCTTGTTTATTAATAAATATTAATAACAAAAGAAAAGCCTCTTAAGTGCTAAAGTGATTGTGCCACAAATCATTTAATAGAAGCGTTTATCAGCAATCGATGTATTATACCGTACAAATTGAAAATAAAAATTGTTTTTATAAAAGTACTCACACAGGCCAGGGGTTCAAGGCGTATACAGACTACTTCTAACTAAAATAGCTGAAAGGCATTCGTCCAGTAGTGGTCTTTCCTACTCCTGAAATGGTAATAATGATGATAAAAGTTCTCAAGCTCGTCCCAAGTTACTTCGTCAAAAATACGAATATTACCGTCTTTCGTGTTCCTAACAGATCCTATCCACCCAAAGGTTGCCTGGAAGAGATCGCTTTAAGCGATAAGGCCGCCGATTGTACAACAAATGAGGCTACTGATTGTTATTTTTAAGTTAGTCTGTAAGCATTGGTGTGCAATAAAGATATTATCTATCTAAACCAAAGTGTCCATAGTTTCTACTTCGTAGTTCCTATTTAGATAATCTTAATATATATAAATCTCATGTCACAATGTTTGTCCTCACTCCTAAACTCCTTAACCGATTATAATAAAATTCGCACACCATGTGCATTTCGATCCAACTTGAGAGATAGGATGGTTTTTACGGCGAGATAAATTCGAATAATTTCCGGGAAAATTTTATACCCGTGCGACGCCGGGGCGGGCCGCTAGTTTCTTATATTTGTATAGCATTAGCCTTCTCCATATAAGTGTTCATTCAGTCATGGCAATATATGTTCGTCGCCATGAAAACGTACTTATTTCTACAAATAGTACCGCGAAGTACACAAAATTTTGCCGTTTTTCGTAGGGCTGTGATATGATAAATAAATAAAATCTTTATTTGCATAATAGTTTTTTGAGCGCTTTAAGTAGGTTTGTATATAACATGAGTAATGCACAATCTATAGAATCAACGATCGATATCATGTTAGTAACAAAAACGCCTTTATTGTATTGCAAACTATAAAGTTATTTTTTATTTTTCCTTAAATTATTTGCTGAGTAAGGAGATCAAGTCGTTTCGTTTTTCACCAATTTGCACTGTTATTTATGTATTTATTTTACAAATAACAAAAATCAGGAGGATGTTGTACAAAACCAGAAGATCAAGTGAATTGTATAAAAATAGGATATCTGGCAACACAGCCCGCGCCTGCCCCGCCCGTGCACTCTGAATGAGCACTAAGGCTTATAATATAATTCATTCATTATCATAAACCTACACAGTAAACTGTTAAATCCGCTTATATCTGGTTCTTCTTACATTGTGTCTAAAACAAACGTTAGCACTTAAATGCCAATCGTTACAATATGGTTTTTAGTATTCTGAACTTAGTAGCAATTTAATATATAAATATAACAGATTGGTGTAAATTGGACTTGTTATCATAGTTTTCCGTTTATCATAAGATCTATATTAAGAGAAGGACGCAGGAAGATACACGTGTCCAGTGAGTGTTCCTACCTCTGATCTAAGGCAATATTTGGATTGAGACAAACATAGTTTAAAGTTCAGTTCAGTTCAGTTTCTTGTTATTGGACTTTGCGCTTGAAGCGATAATTTGCCAGTGTCGAGTTAAATTAAATTATAAAGTAATTCGGAATTCTAGTTTAAAGTTAGTGGTTAAGTGGAGAATATGTCTAACCTGAAATACAATAGTTATAGTCGATTTATTAAAACACTTACGGGGAATGCACACTTAGATAATTATGTTGATGGACGAATCGTTCGTTGGTCAAGGTCGTTGGTTCAAGCTCTATTTCGCACCTCTCAATTGTGTAAAATATATTTACGAAACCATAGTAAGGACAGCAGACCTTTTCCGCTGAATGGTTTTTTTTTTTATTTAAACATTACACCCATGCATATACAATCTTAATTAAATTAATGTAGTGCAGTCGTTACTCGTCGAAACCAAAATGGAAAGACGTTCACGATGCATTCTTCAATCCAAATGACAGTATTTTTTGTTAGCTTTGTTTACAAACATAAACATTGATTAGATACGGGAAATGGCGTTCAACTGAGTAACATCTTTTTCACTTTTTATTTTTATTTAACTCGACACTGGCAAATTGTCGCTTCAAGCGCAAAGTCCAATTACAAGAAACTGAACTGAACTAACATTGATTATGAAGCTCTTACGTGGACGCTGTTAAACTGCAACAAACCAAACGCAGTAGCAATTAATGAAAAACTGAACTGAACTAAACATAAAAATGTTTTGTTTTACTATTTTATAAACGAAATAAAAACGGCTGTTGCTGTCATTAAAAGGCCTAAATCGAGCCGAACTTCCTTTTTTAAAAGTCAATCGTAAATATTAGGTCCTTACATATGAAATTGGCGTTTTTCGTACTGGCCACTTTAATCACAAATTTCTCCTCTTTGGTAAGGAATTCCAAATTCAAATTTGTACAGCTATAGACTCATGTATTTGTGCTTCGTTGATCGTCATTCATTTGTTTTTTTTCTTCTGTTTTTTTCTGTTTGCGTCACTCATTTTACAAAATGGAAAACTTAAAATATCGCATTATTTACGAGTACGAGTTCCGCCGTGGCACTAGTGCTGCGGAAACAACTCGAAGGGTGAATGATGTGTATGGCGGTCGTGTTGCAAAAGAAAACACAGTTCGTTTTTGGTTCCAACGTTTTCGTTCTGGAAATTTCGACTTGCAGAACAAGCCCCGTGGACGGCCTGAGACTCAAGTTGATAATGAAGAGTTGAAGGCTATTGTGGAAGCGGATCCATCGCAAACCACGTCCGAGTTAGCTGCAGGCTGCGGTGTTAGTGATAAAACTGTTTTAATTCACTTGAAGCAAATTGGGAAGATTAAAAAGCTTGAAAGGTGGGTACCTCACGAATTGACTGAAGCAAACCGGCAAACGCGCGTCGACTGCTGCGTTACATTACTAAACCGGCACAATAATGAAGGTATTTTAAACCGAATCATTACCTGTGATGAAAAATGGGTTCTTTACGATAATCGGAAGCGCTCAGCGCAATGGTTGGATCCTGGCCAGCCAGCCAAATCCTGCCCCAAGCGAAAATTAACCCCAAAAAAGTTACTTGTAAGCGTTTGGTGGACTAGTGCCGGTATTGTTCATTACAGTTTTCTCAAATCTGGCCAGACTATTACGGCTGATGTCTATTGTCAGCAATTGCAAACCATGATGGAAAAGCTAGCGGCTAAACAACCTAGGCTGGTCAATCGCTCCACGCCACTGCTGCTTCACGACAACGCTAGACCACACACTGCGCAACAGACGGCTACTAAATTAGAAGAGCTTCAATTGGAAAGTCTAAGACATCCTCCGTACTCCCCGGACCTTGCTCCAACAGATTACCATTTTTTTCGAAATTTGGATAACTTCTTGCAAGGGAAAAAATTCAACTCCGATGGGGCAGTCCAAATCGCCTTCAAAGATTTTATTGATTCCCGTCCGACTGGTTTTTTTAGTAAAGGGATCAATGAACTACCTATAAGATGGCAAAAGTGCATAGAAAATAATGGTTCATACTTTGATTAATTAAATATATTATATTAAAAAATATTCGACTTTTTGTTCCTCCCATACAAAACGCCAATTTCATATGTAAGGACCTAATATAAATCTTGTGACGCGCCGTCGCACGGCGTACGTCCAAATGGATGGTCTATTAAAAAGTATTCCATTTAGAAGCATTCTTAATGGATTTAGCAGATAAAGGTAACTAAGCATAAAATTTTATGAAAACAAACTAAGTAACATAGAATAAGGTTAGGTATAGGCATGGTCGTATTCTTATAGAGTTTAAGGAAACCTTCTGCATTATTTAAGCATTTTAAAACCTCTTTTTCTATCGACAACAAGGTCGTTGAATTGTGGTGGCAACATTTAGTCTACACGTGACTCACGTGTTTAGAACAAAACTGGTATATCATAGGCGCTCCTGCACACGATAACATCCCGTCTTCATCTGTATTTGTGTGTAACTCTAATGTTCTTCGTAACTAGCAATGTATTACGTAAAGCCGTATAATGTACCGGCAAAATAAGGCTTTGAGTGCTTCGGTGGCGGCGCCAGCCACCGCACCTTCAAAACCTAATTTTATTAGTCCACTACACGGCACCGCGCCGTCGCACCGCAAAGTATATACAACACCACATACGTGAGGGCCTGTAATATAATTTCAAAGTTTTTAAAAATAAGTATTTTAGAACACGTAGGTAACGCTTCTCTCTAAGACAACACAGTAATAGCAAATTCTAAGAAGATATTTTTTTATAATATTAAAGTTTTAGTTAAGTTATATATGACCACTGTCAATTTAAGCTCCACAATTAATTTATTATAGTTACGGCTGTAAGTAATACATTGCTTATTACGAAGAACATTACAAGGTACATTGCTAGTTAGGAAAACTGTTTCTGTTGCTAGTTAGGAAAAAGCATTTTCAAAGTGGAGTGTGCGGCGGCGGCGCGGTGCCGGCATCGTGTGCAGGAGCGCTTAGACTGACATCCTGACGCAAATACCTAGAACAATTAACCGTGGACCGGCTTTTACCTCTGGCTTTCCTTAACATTTATTTAAATTACAAATTGGTAAAAAGTAAAAAACATCATGGTCACACCGTGGGCACGGCATATGAAACGCAGATACTAAAGGCTATTTACATAAGCATACTTTTTGGTGTCATAATTACTTTAGTAAGTTAAACACTAAGTGACTAAGTGTATTCAATAACTTAAGTTATAGGAATAAGTAAAGCAATCCATTTGTTCTTGCGACTCTTTTAGCCATAAATTTGGGAGATCCAAACTAAAAAGGTCAACACTTAAGGTAATCACTTTAGCATACTTTGAACTTTAGGCTTGACTAATCTAGTAAAACAAACAGACAAATACCCTTTCGTATTTATTTAGATAAATAAATGTTTTTGTACACCACAAAAAGAATACAAACAGTAACAAGACAATAAATACATCGGAGTACAAAGGGTGGCTCTGCAACTTATTCGGAGCCAATTTTATTTTCAACAAATTATATTTTCATACACAAAACTGAGTGCCGAATGCTAGTATTGATAGTAGGTAATAAAGTCGAGATTGAACCAATCCAATTATTTTACCACGTCGTTTTACGCACAAAATGTTGAAACGGCGAAAATGCTCGTGGGATTTGTGTTCGGTAAGAAGAAATTTATTTACATCCAATATAAAGAAATATTAAAAAAGTAATAGACAAATCAATATGCATGCAGATGTAATTGTTCTTTGATACGAGTATTATAATTATATTGCCAGTCTAGATTTGATTTAGGATAACATATGTGAGTTTTAAAATGAACTTTAAAACATAAATAGGTGTTTTAAACACATTTCATTAGCATTGGCACTCTTTGTGCAATAACTTTGACGCTCTTTGGCTTGGTGGAATACCTCGTGTTCAATTGAAAATGGGCTAGCAAGATATTACAATTTATTTTTTTACTCCAACCCACGAACGTGAAATGTAACACAAGTTTTTGAATTACCTATAGTGGTAGAAATGTATCAATAATCTATAGCTAATTAACAGTATTTTTTTATTTTAGTTTTATCATTGGTGCACTGGACTGAGCAGCATTTATTATTTGTAAGTACGCCTACGATTGTTGCCTCCCATCTCCTTCCCAGTGGGTTTCGTGATTCACACAAGCCTAATTTTTATTTAATAATGTTCTAACTATAACTACTTAAAATTATTGTCCAAATCAAAGTTCCTCATACCGTATAAACCTAAAATGTGGCGATAGCTTAAAATATTTATTTACTTACTGCCAATTAATGATTAGTTACAGTCTAATTGTGCAAACCCATCAGCCTAAGCGTGTAATATTTCAACAAAGAGCGAACTCAAGAATCAACGAAATGTTACGAATAAATTCTTGCACGCAGTAAGCATTACGCCCATCCAATGAAGGTTTTAAATAAAAATTCAACGAATTTCTCTAATGTATCCTAAGCCTAAACCTGAACGAGTAATGATAACATTTAAAACCCTCTTAACTAAATTCTAGTGCGTTTTACCGATATACAATTTAAATTTGCGAGTTTTTACATTATTTGCCGTTTTGTATGTTTTTGTTTGCTTTTGAAATATATTTTATGTAAGAGTTAAGAGTTTAGAGTTATTTACTTTCAAAGCCATTTAATTATTCCAGCCTGTAAACTTCTGCCATATGGCTATGGCGTGTATCCACGACAACAGGGCGGTATGCGCCTCCAGCCCCGACGGCTGCAGCCGCAGGACCTTCCTGGATCAATGCGATATGTACGAGTTCAACTGCGATTACGGAACACGTAAGTATCTTTGCTTCATCATCATCATCACCCTATTAACGTTCCCACTGCTGGGACACAGGGACTTCTCTCTTGACGAGAGAGATTAGGCCTTAATTCACCACGCTGGCCAAGTGCGGGTTGGTGAATGTCACATGTCCTTCAAACTCTTTTAAAGTTCTCAGAACATGCCGGTTTCCTCACGATGTTTGCCTTCACCGTTAAAGCACGTGTTTAAAGCGCACATACATTTCTCAAGAAGAAAAATCCAGAGGTGGTGGTATCGTTGCTTACAGTCTGAGATTTAACAAAACCAACTCGAAATTTGGACACTAGAAAGTCGGACAATAGTTCTCGTTACTTTTTTTGGAGGTTATTAGAGTTTTTGGAGTTTACTCCTTAAGAAACGATTAAAGTTATAAGGCCCGGTACGGAAATTTTATGAGGAGTAAAATCAAGTGTAACACGAAAAGTTGAGGCGTTACGTAGAAAGAGACAAACATATATATCTGTATGATCTAACGTGTAAAACAATGAGATGGAATACATTACACAGCGTATCTCATTCTCGGGGTCTCCTCTTTCCAGTCTCACTGTATATTATTTTGTAACATACTCTATGTAATACGCTTTATTGAAGTAATATAAATAAACCGAATAGTTACAGATATAT
The DNA here is from genome assembly GCA_929108375.1 of Gymnoscelis rufifasciata. Lineage (NCBI taxonomy): Eukaryota > Metazoa > Arthropoda > Insecta > Lepidoptera > Geometridae > Gymnoscelis > Gymnoscelis rufifasciata. The sequence continues at coordinate 8,244,273 of OV815321.1, read as the reverse complement.
GTTTGTTTCTTTTATCATTTTAGCAGATGCGTTAATTTACCCTTTTTTTCTATTCGATATATATATCATAATAAAATTATCGTTCGTAAGGAGTAAACTCCAATCGTGCGTCGTAGCAGAACCCTTTATCCTTTAAGATCTACCAATGATTGGCCAGATGTGACTCTACCAGGAATCTGAGTAGTAGAAGTATTCCCTGCCCACGGGCTAAGCGACATTAAGTTGAGACTTCTCCTTTTTGGCACATGACAGCGTGGGGCAGTTTTTTTCATATGTTCTGTTTTATTTCTTCTTTGAGTATAACTGTTTTTTTTATCCTTAATGTTTCGTGTTGTGTCTTTTTTTATTATGCTGTATTTGTTGTGCCAAATATAAGTCTGTCTATATCTATGTCTATTTGTATATCTGGTGGTGACTGAGTAAAATCAGTGAATAACACATTCCTTGTGTTTCAGACTACAACACAAAGCCGGCAGTAGTCGCCTGCATAGGAAGGCCGCTGGACTTAAACTGCTAGTTCATAGTATTATTATTGTGCAATAAATGTTTTGAGTCGCATTTCACTGGTTTTACTCAGATGCATCTTAGTAGTATTAAGTTAAAAGTTTACGATCCGATCTAATAAGCTTCTTCTGTAAGTGGTACCACAGATTACATAATATAGTGTCACTTCTCGCTCAACGGCAAATATAATAGTATCAATCTTGTATGATTAGCCTAAATCACCTACATCAATGTCAAATTGTGTACCGATGAGGGTTTCGTCCAATTTGGTTGGATATATTTATTGTAGTATTGTTTTGCAGTTTTATCAACCTAAATTAAGATGTTAATTGCAAGAGGTACAGAGAATGCAATAAAATATCGTTCAAATACATTCAAAAAGGTTATTTTTTCATTATGAAAACAAGTAGCTACTTTACTAACTACCTACTTTGCTCTTAGAATATAACTAAGTTATTTATTATTTTATTAACTGTTAGTGAGAATTTTTGGGTGTCCTTTACATCACCCATAAATCCGCAAGCAACGCTTCGTGTCATGCATTAAGTGAGTTATCATTTAAATTAAAAATAACTTTTACAGGATACGATGAAGTTAGCATGACATACTGCCAACAAATAGTCTATCAAGGTAAAGGACCAAGGTTTCCTCAGAGTATGAGGATGTTTTTCTATTATCTGGTCTGCCGCAACACTGTTTAGTCTGTGGAGAAATTTACATTTTTCTTTGCATCGATGCAACAAATAAAATTGAGGGTTGTTTATTAAATTTAAGTGAAGAAAATAATTGGAAACTGAAGTTAAAGATAATTATACTTAAAATGCATTTAGAGTTAAATACTGAGTCTCAGTTTCTTACACTTCAGATATAATCGAAAATTTGAAGAAATGCCGAAAACTAATAATTTTACATTAGTTTACGGAATAAATTAAGCCTACATAAAATCACTCGCAATGAACTGCGTGTTTCAAGTATGATTGCTCTTATAAAAACAATCTATCTAAACCGAGATATAAGTATTTATTGAGTGAAGCTGCTTTGATGAACTTGAGTCTAAGCTGGGCTTTGCTTAAGCCTTGTTTAAATATAAGCCGAAAAGCTATCAATTAAAAAAAAGTGATATAGATTACTAAAATTCAATCCTGTTTCAGGATATCAAGAGACATACACGCTGTTCTGTATAACTTCAAATTTAGAAGGTTTTAGTCCAAATATTGAAGCGGCTTCATCGATTAAAATAATGGCTACTAAAGTAACTCAGTCAACTACAATAGAAGACGATCAAAATGACTTGTTAGAGGCAGACCCACTTCCAGTAACAGAGAGAAATGTAATAACTCCAGAATATCATATAACGGCATATGTGTATCCATGTGAAGATATGAAACTTTTACGTTGTGAATGCAGAATAAATCCTGCTACAAATAAACCTACGATGACTAAACTTTTAACTTCTGCTATTGCATCAACATCAAAGTCTACAGACGCACCAACGACAACTGCTGAATCTACAACTGTTAAGATAACTACAACTACTACAACAACAACTTCTGCAAAACTAAGAAGTACTACAGGTAGTACTACGGGTACTACAACACCGACTTTAGCTCTCAAACCATCTTCTACCACAACAACTACAGAATCACCAACAATACCATGCTGCAATATGCCATTCACTTCGTTAGTCACCACAGGAAAGAGCATGCCATATTTTTTCCCAGGCAATAACATAGAATATTATGATAATATTGAAACAACTAAAATAACAAAATTGCCAAATACACCAATAGTATATACGCTAATGCCAAAGGCAACGAAATTGCTCGCAAGAAAAACCACAACAACAAAGATATCTAAAATTTTATCAACATTGTTTAAAGCAATAACCACCACAGAAACCCTAAAATCAGCTAAACCGTGTTGCGATAGGCCAGACTTGTGGACTGTAACTACTGAAGAAAGCATTAAGCCTTATGTCATTCCAGAAATACCAACAACGTTTATAGATACTACTTACTCAACAACAACAACGATGAAACCAACAACAACCACGATAGAACCAACAACAACAGCTATAAAATTGAAACCAACAACGACTATAGATACAACAACAACAACAACAATGACAACGACCACAACAACAGAGAAACTACCTTCTACAAAAGAAAGACCTGATTTATGGATTACTACTGTTGAAACAACAGAACCAGAGTTATTTGTAATATCTAACCCAATAACATTCTCAGAGATTACAGATCCACCAACTACCGAAACCCCTACTACAGTAGAATCTACCGAAAAACCTACAGTATGTTGCGATAGACCACTAATTTGGCTTACTTCAAAGGACCCAGTTCCTATTATTGTCGATATACCCGTAGAAATTAATAAGATACTTACTGGTGATGATATTTCTGAAGGTGGTCCAAGCTCTTATTTAACTACAACCACGGCTTCACCAACGTCTGCTGAAACGTCAAGCGTAACCACTCTAATAACAAGACAACCAATATCTACAACAACAACAACTCAATCTACAACAGCAACAACTCCGTCTACAACAACATCACCTTCACCAACACCAACGAAGTCTATTCACAAAACGGCACGTACCATAAGAATACATACTACATCAGATCAGGAAAGTTCAGAAGAAAAAATACCCGAGAATATATCGGAAGAGGATTTTTCTGATATTGTACCTCTGAAGGTGGACGATACACCAGAAACACCACATAAATCTACTAACAAGTTGTACCCTACAACGTGTAAAGATAGATGTCAAAGACCTAAAACTTGGACTACAACTAAATCTCCTAAACACAGAAGAAAAAAATGGTGGAGAAATTAAATTGTTAGTAACTTATGGTATCTAATACATTATTGCTTTAATAACTTGATTTTTATTCCAATACATACATTTAACTTTCTAAACTAAATATTATAACAAACAAATTTAATTGAATAACAAAAGATAAAATTAATTCTAATTACAGTTAAGTAATATGTGTTAAAATGTTAGATTTTTAACTTTCAGTTTATTTTGAAACATTGGGTGGCGTAGGATGCGAAGGACTAAATGAAACTGCGACAGCCAATAACCAATCAATTCCATCCAAAACCAATCAATCTATTACCACTGAAGCCATTTCAACAGAACATGAATCACAGGGTGAAGATTCAGGGGGAAATTTAGGTGGAGATCCTACTAAAACGCCTACCGTGGTTAATCTTCTGAAAGGCAAAAAGTTAACCGATTTTAAACATTTAATTTTATTAGAGAAAAGCGACCAGTTAAATAGTGAACATGATTCAAATGAAAATAGAATCAAAAGTAATTGCTCGAATCCATATTGCGGTAATTCTTGGATTACAACTGTCAAAGGCGAAACTAGAGACTTTTTCAGAATTATTAATGATGTTGAAAACCCAATCGCAGAAAATAGAGATGCAGAAAACGATCTTGATAATAAATATCAACATAGCGATAAAGGTATGTCGATAGACAGCTCACAAGCAAGTGATATACTTCTAGAAAAAAAATAGTTTTTATGGTTTAGTATAGGTATTTGTATTAAAGCAAAAAAGGGTAGATAAGCTATGCAATTGGTTCTGTCGGAAGACCAGCGCTGGTTACTAGCTAGTACCAGTAATCTGGCACATGCTGAAACAGAGCCAGTTTTTCTACCAAATATTATTTAAATGTTTGTGTATATTTACAATATTTTTGTTTCTATTATTGTAGGAAAATAAATATCTTTTGTTTGTATCATTAATTTGAAACTAACAAAGCCCCGAATTCACCATTTTATCCTACAAATCGAGTTTGATTAAACCAAGATTAAACATACAAATTTGATCTCAGTTAGGCGGTAAAACGAGTTTAGCCGGAACTGATCGCGCTTATATCCAATCTTAGAGTATCTATCTATGCGGTATCCAATGGTGAAATCGGGGCTATTGGTCATAATATAGATAATAATTAAATAAAAACATTATATGACTTGTATTAAAATTTTATTAACTTAAAATGTAAATTATATTTTATAAAATAGAGATACCACAATTTATGAGCACCTACATTATTTTAAAACAGTTTGTTTGAAGAACTATCCAAACATTTTAAGATAGCAAAAGTGAATAAGAGACCAGAATATATCGACATATTTATAAATAACTACAGTAGGTATCAACATAAATCAAATTATCAATTAACAAAGTAAAAATTAAATCTTTTCGTATCAAAGTTAGGTTATTTTATATAACGTGACACAAAGTTTAGTTTTGGCAAGAGTTTTAATACAAGTAAACAACATTGTAAAAGAAATAATCTTATTATCATGGAACAGACAACAATCGAGGGAGTTTTTGAGTGAACTTCTTTTATTATTTATTATATAAGGATAATATAAGGCATAAGCGAAATCAGGTCTTAAACAAATCAATGTTTATCATTCTACCTTTTAACCATCAATAATAATATTCATCAAAACGAGTAAATGGTTATAAAAAAATAAATTATTAACAAATCTTATTGCGTCTTATTAACTACCTTAATATTATAGGAAAATATTGCCTACACCATTATGAGGTAGAATTATTGGAATGGTTGTAACCAATTGGTTTAAGATACTATAGTCGTTAAGTCGTTACTTATTAATTGACTCTAATTAGTAATTACCCTCTCAACACTATTACAAATTAAAAAAAGTGACTCTATGAGTATAGATTCTCATAACACCAACAGATACTAACAAGATGTGTTGAGAGGTTACAGCCAAATTATTTTCATTCGCAGTATTATGTTGTAAAATCATGCATGTCCAAACTTACTAATTCCATATCTTCATAATTTCTACTCACATACAACATCATGCTTTGATAGAATCATTGACTAGCATGGGCTTATCTACGTCACTATTCTGCAATTTCTTTACGAATATATTAATAAACCAATCATCAGCGAAGATTATTTGATCACTCTTGTAATATGCCTCTATTTCGACTAGTGTTCTGCTTTCTGTCTCAGGAAGGAAGAGATACATAAATATGGCTCCGAGGGTTCCGAAGACAGCGTAGGTTGCGTACATTCCGCTTATGTGGAAGGCTTCGTCAATATTGATGTTAGTTTTGGTAGCCAAGAAGAAGATGCTGTAGGTGAGGGCTGCAGCTAAGCCCGTGGCCATACCGCGACTCCTGAAATAAAAAAAAACAATGAGTTTCCAGTTTAAGACTTGAAAGACTTTTAGGAACAAAATATTCCTATCAAATATTTCTCTTGTAAGACAAATAAATAATATTTATTTTAACGTACCTGAACGGAAACACTTCAGACAGCAACGCCCACGGCACACCGAGCCCATAGAAGCACACCATAAGTAAGAACAGCACGACTGGAACTACTTCCTTTTGTTCCACGAAAGTGCTGGGGTCATACGAATGCACGGAACTAGGGATGTTCTGGCTAGCGTAGGTACTGATGCCGACGCAACAGACGGCCGTGCAAAGAAGACAGGTGATGACAAGCTTTCTCTTTCCGGTGATCTTGACTAGTGATGCGGAGATAAGACTCATACAGATAAGGCAGGCGCCCACGATAACCTGAAAGGACAGGGTTTTATTAAAACTAAAAGCAATGACTTGTATTTTAAAGTCCATTACAGATAATGGTTCGATCTTCTAGATGAGTGAGCGGTTTTATTTTTATTTTTAACTAGCGCTCACTTAGCAAGGAATCTGATTATACATAAGCATTTCCAATTGAATCACTCTATTTTTATGTAAATAATATAGATTAATCTAAGAGCTAAGCAAACAGACAACAGAATGGACTACATAATATACTTTATAAATAAATATTTAAATGGCTTCCTCGTCCAAATTAGAATCCTTAATTTACTACGGCGAAACGATGATAAGTAGGTATTAACGGCCTGCATTAATTATTACCGATTACCGGTTCAAAAGCTGTGTCAGTATGATTTTTCTCAAATTCTTTCTTACAAAAAATAACACATTTTTTACATTGTAACATACTAATAAACCACTTAAAAAACCGGTATTCTAGTAATATAAACATACAAAACTTTATATTCCGGTATTTCGTAACATGTAAGGTTAGGCCTTATAACCTTCAAAACACCATCGAGTTTTATGGCATATAATAATAATTATATATAAAACAGAAGCGTTGTTAACTAGTTTTCTGTTGATTCTTTGATGTTAATTGCCTACACATAAATTTATTCTTTTGTAGAGTTAGGTACCTAATATTATCTAAATTTAATAGGTGAAAGAGAGGATAGATCGGTAAAACAAAAGCTCAGTTTACCTCGTAATTACTCTTCAACTACATCGTTTATACCTTGTTTAAAGAATTTACTTCCGCCATCCATCAGCTGATATATTTCAAAATAATTAACGAATTTTAATACAGTTCTGCAATACATACTCTAAATACTCATACTCGTATTATATACACAATTTGCATTCGTGAAAAGACATAGCGGATCGCAAGCGATCAACACAACAACAACATTTACATCTTGAAATAGTTTTCGAAACGTAAACTAAAATAATCCAATAATAAATACTATTTTATGCTCAAAAACTTTCAACTTTATTGGTGCTCAACGGTGATGTAAATGACATCAATTTGTGTCAAGTTTCTTATCTATCTATCAAAGAGCCCAACCCAACCCTTGTTCTTGGGATTCGAAGAACCTGTTTATATAGAGCTTTTATAGATCAAAGTGTAGTATAAAAAACATTTTTAAAGTTGGAGTGACCACAAACTTTTTTATTTTTTGTGTTTTAAGGTCATTGACATCGTAGTTTGTTTAATGAGCTGAGGATTTACAATGAAGCTTTTTTGAAAACGCTTGACGAACGCATTAATAATGATAAGAACTATATCATATCCAGCTACGTAAATATAATAGCGTAAGCTTAAAAAAATTCCTTATTAGCAAAAATAAAATATTTTTATTAACTGCTCAGTTAAGTTTCGTCAAAATAATTTAGATTTTATTGATTGATATTATATATTAAGTTTCCTCTTAAACTTCGAAGGTGTATGCACTGGGCATGCACATGGAGTACCTATCTATGGTTTTTCTTTATAATACCTACACAATATTCAATAAATCGTCAAACATGATATTTAATTACTTCTCTGTTATTATACTAGCTTATTTTAATTGAATCAGCTGTTTTCCATAAATTAAACCTATCATATTCATGATTATTCGTTTTAATATCGTACAGACAAGGCACATTTAATAACAAATACATTCTTAATATTAAGTACTTACTGTTCACCAACCCGCAATTGGCCAGCGAGAGAAAAGTCCCTGTGTCCCAATGATAACAGGGTGTTGATGTTGAAGTACTTAATCGTAAGTATTTAGATGATACTAGCTTCATCCAAAATTAAATCATATAGGATAATATTAAAAGTAAACTTACCGCTATAAATTTAGAATCATACTTCATTCCAAGAGCTTTGCAAAGGTTCACCATATTCGCCCTCACTGGAACCATACCGCTCATCGCATGGAAGAAGAAATACCCCATGACTAGCATGAAGGGTTTCATTGTCTCTTTGACAAACAATATGTTTTTCAACTTCCAGGCGATTCGTTTGATGATGCTGTTGCCTTTGTGTGAGCAGGGCTTGAGTGTATCACCTTGAAGATAAAAATAAATAAGTATATGTCTACTGAAAAAAAAGTATGTAATCAAACATTTAAAAAGCGTGGCTAAGTTGGAGCACACTCACACATTCTCATTCCTTAGGTCGTGTTCAAACGTAGCTCTTTAAATACATGCTTTAACGGTGAAGGCTAAAAACTTTGAAGAACAAGTGACATTCAACCCGCATTTGGCCAGCGTGGTGAATTATGGACTGATCTCACTCGTCGAGAAGTCTCTTTGTCCCAGCAGTGGGAACGTTATTCTTATTACGAATATAACGGGTGCTTATGTGACGGATAAGAACACAGGCAGGTCTTGAAGAATGTGAGGAATAAAGTGAGGATTGTTCAACAATATTTGCTTATTTCGTTTAAATATTAAACATTTTTATTTTAAGCAGAAATTGTGGATTTTACAATAAAAAAAAAATATATTTTGGCTCTTTAAGAATAAATTGTAAAAATTGGGAAAGCGAACAGGCAAACTCCGAAATGCCGCTTATAATTAGCAATATTTAAGAAAAATTCCCGATTTTTCGTGTTTCGTAATGTGGTCCGGAGAAGCCATCTTCTAGGCCTTCATGCTCCATCTTAGACCACATCGTCACTTTGCATCAGGTGAGATTGTGGTCAAATGAAGGCTTATCAATAATAAAAATAAAAAAATAGCCACAACTCGGACAATACAATCGTAATAATAATGAAAAAGAGGTACAGTACCAAGTTAACACTGTAACTGTAAACAGGTTATACTAACTAAGAATAATATTAATAATGCTTGCGTACTCATTCAAAAAGGACATTGTAACAAACCTTCTTTAAGACACATGACACATTGGTGGATGAAGTGGTTGTATTCCACGAAATGCGGCATATAATTAGCAATATCAAAGAAAAATAGCCACAACTCGGACAATACAATCGTAAAAATCATGAAAAAGAGGTACAGTACCTAGTTAACACTGGTAAACAGGTTAAACTAACTAAGATTAAAATTAATAATGCTTGCGTAGGTACTCATTAAAAAAGGACATTGTTACAAACCTTCTTTAAGACACATGACACATTGGTGGATGAAGTGGTTGTATTCCACGAGCTGATCGAATTCCTCCTGCACATGGCCTGGCTGGGCCCAGCCTCGGAGCCGGCAGAGGGACTTCAAAGCTTCTTCCTTTCGACCTTGGGACAGCAGCCATATTGGAGTTTCAGGGACCTGAAAATTAATTGCAAAATTAAAGTCATAAATTATTTGGTAATCAGTATTTGTAGCTATCAGATGAAATGAGAGAGAAAGAGAAAAAATCCTAACTTTAAATCTTCATCCTTTATCTGCTGTGCCACAGAGCATGAAATTTGTTATGGAAAGTAAAGTAGTTCCGGGAAAATACGATAATTTTACGGTTAAATCTATTTAACGCGAAACCACGTGACGTAAAAAATTCGCATTAGATAAATAAACACAACCCATTTTTCACTGTCGATTTCATCATAATAAACTCGTAAATTATATAATAATTTATTAAAATTAATATCTATATTACAATTTATAGCATATAACTGTTGTTATAAACAAAATGAACTATGCCGACTACTTAAATATTTTAAGTTTATATATTAAAATTATCATTTTGTCTATAAATATCATCATTATTATCATATAACGATTTTTTATGAGCTATTAATGATAATTGACCACTGTGGATCAGTAGGCACAAGTTCATCTTAGTCACAAGACGTCACGAGTTCGATTCCTTCCTGAGGACAGATTTTATGTTTGATTATGATGATGTGCAATATCTAGTTCTGGCATTGTGTGGTCTGTATAATATGTATACTCCGTGCAACTTTGTTGGGGCAAAAAGCTTCAAGACCTCAACTCCAATACTGGTCCTAACAAATAATTTTAACCCCCCACCGTAAAAGAAGGGGGGTGTCTGTGTCTGTGGCATTGTAGCTCCCGAATGGATGAAACGATTTCAATTTATTTATTTTTATTAAAGGTGACTTAGGCACGAGTGTTTTTAATCATGTTATAGGGAAATCGGTTGAGCCGTTTAAAAGTACTCTTAAAAGTGCGGATGAAAATACTCAAATACTCCCAATAAAATAGGGTTTGGTTGTAATATAGATAATGATTATAATAACAGGTTTAACAAAGCTTTGATGAAAATAAAAAAAAAACAGCAATTAACCTGGAGAATGAATGTAGTATTAATATTCGAAATTAATGGTGGGCGTACGTATTTTCATGGCTTTACATGGCTTGTTTTCTTACTATAAACTATAATATCATAAAGTCCTGTTAAATCAAGCGTAAACTAGTGAACGACGAAGTGTGAATGTGAATGTAATATGATTATCATATCATTTGTCATGTAAATATGATATCTACCATTTTATATAGCTACGAGTATATATATGTATATTCACACCTTGCAGTTATGTTGTTGATATGAATGGATAGAAAAAGCAGTTCTTCCCCACAGATCTGTGTGTGATAGATATATACATTATGTTGTGGTGATAAATGTGGTATAAAAATATGATATATATTATATATATAATCTTAAGCGTAGAGCTTTTTGCGACTTATAGCATGAGTTATGCTTAGGGTTTAGATACATGAGTATACATAGTAGTACACAGAGAGAGTACTTAGTCGATATCATCGTTTCGGTCGTAGGACCACTGCATATGTCTCCCTCATTCAGATTATTTCTAGTAGTTGCTGAAATTTGTTTAAAAATCCATTGATTGGTACAAAAGATCTGAAAGAACATAATGTGGAAGCGACTACATCTTGCACTGGGTAAATTTTGAGCCAGTTATGTAAACTATATTTTCATTCAATACATAACCTTAGTTTCCTTATGATATATTGTTATTTTGTATTGTGCTCGTGACGAGCTTTCATTTTATACCCCACTCGAGTATATTTGCAGATATTCGGTTCTTCTTCTCCACTTTTACCCCCCATAGCTTTTAGACGGCTCAGCCCATTTCCAACAAACATGTCTAAGATCACTCGCGCAAAAGACACCTTTCATACAAGAAAAATAAACAGAAACTGCTTTATCCGTTCGGGAGCTATAATACCACAGACAGACATACATGTCAAATTTATCACACACCTCTTTAGTTGGGGTTAATGAAAAATACATACAAAAAAAAAGATGGACGGACTGTAGGAAAAATTACATGTGTAGGAATGGGCGAGTGTTGAGATGACGGGTGAAAGAGGGAAATGGAAGCAAAATACATGTTGTGTCGACCACACGTAATGTGGGATAAGGGCAGGATAATGATACTTACAAACAAAACCAGCACCATAGTGGAAAGAGGAACACTAAGGGCCACTAAAGCGGCTTTTCTCCAATGTAGCACCGATCCCAGTAAGTAGGAGAGGAAAAGACCTGTGCAAGTGAACGCGTTGCAGAGGGTAGTCAGGATACCGCGTATTGATGGGTCACTGAAAATAAGAATATACTTTATATGTACTTGAATATACATGTCGACGGTCAGCCTTAAGGCCGCAGAGTCAATAAATGGTATAATCTAACATTGTATGTAATATTAACGTTATTGTTGCAGATATACAATTTTGTTTTTTATTTTAAAAATATAGGGACAAGGGTCAGGCCGCTTCGAAGTCAAAATTATATAGAAAAAACAATTCAGTAATGTAAAATATTCATCATCACCCTATTAACGTTCCCACTGCTGGGACACAGGGACTTCTCTCTTGACGAGAGAGATTAGGCCTTAATTCACCACGCTGGCCAAGTGCGGGTTGGTGAATGTCACATGTCCTTCAAAGTCTTTAAAAGTTCTCAGAACATGCCGGTTTCCTCACGATGTTTGCCTTCACCGTAAAAGCACGTGTTTAAAGCGCACATAAATTTCTCAAGAAGAAAAATCCAGAGGTGCGTGGCGGGGTTTGAACCCACGACCTTCGGAATGAAAGTCGAGTGTCCTCCCACTTAGCCAACACGGCTTTTTGTACTTGTTTTGTTTGTGTGCTTGTTTTGCTTTTACAATGTAAAATATTAAAACCGAGCATTCGTCAAGAGACCTGTTGAAACCACTATCAAGAGTTTTAAACGACATAGAAAAAAGCGAATTTTAAAAATTTCAAATATATTCCTTGAAAAAATATTTTTAATAAAATGAGCTAGCTTGATTTTTTTCACCTTGTATGTACTTTCAAATTATAAACTAAATAATCAAGCAGCTCCGACTAAATATATAATAAAACAACGTACATACATATATAAATAAACATTTAAATTGAACTTTAATCGTAAAGACCAATAAAGCTAAATTTAAAATTTAAGAAGAACCCCCGATTTCCATGCCTTAATTTCCTTAAACGTAAAACAACATAATATATTGTAATGTGGACGCGATGCGATTTCATTTGATACCCCACACTGCATATTTGCAGATTTTCGGGTTTCCTTACCCACTCTCAACCCCATAACTTTTAAACGGCACAACCGATTTTCATGAAACATGTAAAACACTCGCGTTAGACTCACCTTTCATACAAAAAAACTAAATTGAAATCGCTCCATCCGTTCGGGAGCTATGGTGCCACAGACAGACTGACAGACAGACACGTCAAACTTATAACACCCCTCTTTTTTGGTCGGGGGTTAATAATAACAGAATGACTATATCTATCCACTAAATGACTATAACATCTATACGAGTTTATGGATAACAACTTTAATTAAATAGATATGCATGCATTCAAAATGCAAATTTTATGTTTTTCTAAAGTTCACATTCTAATAAGGCATGACGACTGCCTCGGTGGCGCGGTGGGCGAATGTCCGCTTGCAGAGCAAGAGGTAGCGGGTTCGATTCCCGCCGAGGGTAAAATTGTTTGTATGTTCTGCAAGCACTTTTCTCCTTGGTCTGGGTGTTTAATATGTATAATAAAAATATCTATATATGTATGTATATTATATTAAGTATATCAGATATCTAGTGCCCGTAACACAAGCTTAGAGCTTACCACGGGGCTAGATGTTGTTGTGTAGATTGTCCGGAAATATTTATTATTTATTTATTTATTTATCTGATGATAAAAAAATAACACTATGAGTAATTTAGATAAGCGATCTTAATAAATTCAGCATTCTCACAGATAGTTCCGTGATAAGTAACTTAATTATTTTTAACCAACTTATAACATATTTTTTTTATTTTTATGTTGGTTGAAAATGTCACGGATTTTTTGTACATACAACGGTTCTATATCATTGCCACTTCAAGGCTATATTGGTGAACTTCGTACGTACCTTCTCTTCATTTCTAAATTCTGACTCCGAAAATATAATCATCCTAATTTTTTTAATATTTCCGGACAATCCACACAACAACATTATGACCCGATCAAGTCCCAATGCCAATGACCATAATTCTACTGTTCTCACGTTTATTGTGAGTTAGGTCCGCGAATTAAGCATATTATTATTTGACACAAGACTTAGAATGTTAGTTAAAGAACATCATTTTTATTTAGATAGAAATAGACGAGACAGAGATGTAACTGTAAAATTGGTGAAAAAAAGGCATTAATAGATGTATTAATATAACGTCAAGCTTATTAACTTGTCATGTAATCTATTCTGCATATTGTAGTACATTAAAGTGCTCCAGGCGTCCTCCTGTCCTTATGTTACCTGTAAACTCAAAAGCTACGAAACGAATCTTCGTGCAGTTTACAGCAACAGGCAGAGCAATTCAAGAGATAAGTTTTATGTATTTAGTTAGTTATGGATGAGAGAATTTATTGAATTAGGTAATATGATAAATGTCGAAGGAGTCGGAAAAATTAAGCAAATACTTTGTTTTGTTTATTTATAGATAGTTTATGGGATCATTTGTTTTAATACTTTCTTGTTTCTTGTGTACACCGCTGCAGAGCATTTTTCCTTCTGTCTAATCACAAGTTATTTGTTAGCTTAGTTAGAACAAGAAGAAGCATTGTATACCTACGAGGTTATCATAGGCAAGGTCACAGGATGTTTATTATGTTTGAATACTTTAAGAACTAATGTAATTATATAGATAAATGTATACTTTTTTTGTAAATCATTTCACTTTTTATTTAATTTAATAATTTATTTATAGTTATCAACCGACAATGAATTGCGCATATCGCAAAGCAATGATCGCCGGGTCAGCTAGTATTGATTATTTTATCAGCTTTAATTTCAACTGATTTTAAAAAATGAATCCTCTATTGAATAAATATTCTAGGCCTTCATGCTTCTTCTTAGACCACATCGTCACTTTACATCAGGTGAGATTGTGGTCAAATGAAGGCTTATCAATAATTAAAAAAAAAAACATATCCTCCTCCGCGCGTCGAATACCTCATTACTGAGGGTTGTGATTCCCTATTTGTGGCATGATCTTCTTTCGGACCGGACTCGCCACTTGTTCCTCTCCTTGTAAATATACATATAAGTAATATAAAATATATAAAGACTAACAAATAATCATAGGCAGGTTGCAGAACAACAAATGAGCTTGAGTTTCTAATCGCTTAGGTCTAGTGTAAAAAAAGCGAAGCGACCAGATACCGTAAATTTATTTCCAATCTATCTTTATGTACCTATGTTTAATTTGTTTGTGTTTTATATATTTTATTTTTGACGTTTCTAGGATTTGTAACATCTTACAATAAAATAAAATGACCTTGAATCTTGAATATTTTATATATATTTTAATAACTATTAAGTTTTCAATTTCTTACCTGACTTCTCCAACGTATGTCACTGAAGGCGCCTCCATGACTCCAGTTCCGATGCCAAGCAATGCATTGGCGAGGAACAGCGAGGGGATATTCCAGGATGCGTACATCAGTATCCAAGCGAAAAGGTGCGGTATGTTCACCAAGAATATGGCCTTTTTTCGCCCGAAGTAGTCCAGGATCGGCCCCGACACAATACTTCCGAGAGGCTGGCATAGAAACGCCATACTGCCTGGAATAAATAATACGGTAAGGCTACCTTCGTCAGGATTGGAAACTAAATAAAAAAAAAATTGGAACACAAGGTTTTATTATGTAGTTACAGTCAACAGCATAAGTAACTGATCTTTGATAAGTTTCAAAACATCTTCTATTGTGTGTGACGCGACCGGTGTTACAAGTTATATCAACCAAAGTGTAATTTTTATTCTTTTTTTTATATTTCCGGACAATCCACACAACAACATCTATCCCCGTGGTAAGCTCTAAACCTATGTTACAGGACCAAGGAGAAAGTGCTTGCAGAGCATTCAAACACATAACCACTTGAATCGAACCCTTGCAAAATGAAGTTTAATTGGTCAAGTGTTTTCTATGTATCATAAGTAAGTATTTACAAAAAAAAATGTATCTATGTACCTAGTATATCAGTCACCTAACATAGTACAAGCTCTGCTTAGTTTGGGGTTAGGTGATGCTGTGTGAGTAGTCCGGAAATATTTATTTAATTTAATTTAATTAGGAATGTACTTTACTCTAGTAGGAAGTATATTTTAAATCCATTAATAAATAGTTTGAGCTTTTTTTATTGCAGTTATAGGTAAGTACCCTCTAGCAATATCTTATTGTTTTTCGTAGAACTTGCACTTCGCCGCAATGACTGGCGCAACACTGCACAAATCATGCGCTCTTTTTGAGGACGCTCGCTTGGAACACCTCGATGCCAAATATGCCTCGTAAAGCTAAGCCTAAGGTTGTATACATTTATACAAATAATTCTGCAGGATAACTGTACTGCGCATCCTGTCGAGTGTTCCAAACTAAATTTGGGCTTGCAAGCCATATTCGCGCACACCAGCGAAGTAGTCAAAATTAATCAATAAAAAAATTAAAATAAATAAAAGCAACGTGTCTCTTTCGCCGTTGACGGACACGTCAAGGAGGGCATCATCATTGTTTTTCGTTTATAAGTTTTATCGGGCGTTGCTTCGTTGCCCATGTTTTGAGAAATCGGTTTTTGAGTTTTCCGATATTCAAAAACCGTCAAATCATGGTATGTTACCCGTTTTAAATCATAATATTGTTAAAAACCATGATAATTTAAAAAGTTATGATTAAAATTCTTTAAATTATAGTGATTTATAACATTGTCTGAATCCTTTTAACTCTAGCGTTATTTCCTGAATTGCATTAGTAGATATTAGTAGATAATTTAATTTATTTATTACCTAATAAATTTTGATCTAAGTAGGTGATTTCAATTTTATCAAAACATCTCAAAATGCATGGAGATTGATTATGGATAAGTCAAATTAATATTTTCGTATTTTTTTTACCATTTATAGCAGTTGCCTTGAAATATAAATAAATTTATCTTTAAATTTAAATACATTCTTATAAAATTAAAGATTAGCATGCTAACTAAATCAAATTACGCCAACGTGTTTTTGAAATAATGCTTTATAGTTATATCCACTTATTCATTATTAGGTGATTACCTATTACCTTACCTAAATATTTATTGCTAATACTAACTTTTCGCTGTTGTATTTTGGACGTAAAATTATAATATTTAAATTGTATAATGTTTCTACATGTAGCCCCAACACGAGTTGCCACCTATGACTGTTGGAGATTACAACAGATAAAGATAAAATTTTAGTTGTGAAAAATCTGTCAATGGCATGGTATTACAACATGTTGTAATCTAACAGTCGTAAGTGGCAACTAGTGATAGGGCTACAGAACGTTAGAGACACGTGGTGACTAGTCCCGAGTATTTTACATAGATATTTGGTATTTTGATTCATTATTCTACTGAAAATTACATATAATCGTACAAATGTATGATTCTGTGACCATACCTACCAACCAAAGACTTTTTTTACCTTGGTACTTTTACTTTTTTTCGCCGCGACTTTACAAAGAGAAATCCTAGGCACATTTACCCCCGTTATTTATAAAAAATCCTATTAATGGCTAATATAACTGAACTAGCTTAGAAGTCAAAGTCAAAATCAAAACGTTTATTTCCTTAGAAGCATATGCTTACATGGACAGGTCAACATAAAGCTAATTTAAATAAAAACTAAGAAGTTAAGAATAATCAAGGAAATAACATAGTATTGACAGTTCGCTTCAATTTTTAACACTGAGTTGAGAAGCGAATACTTTCATCTCTTATGTTGTTATTATAACAATATTGGTGTACAACATGGTTACCACATTATACATTTAACATTTACAAATAAAAGTTAAAAATACACGGTAGGCTTGTTTACGCCTTATTTCGCAAATAATATTTAGACAAACAAGAGCGTGAAGCTTCTATTTAACTGTTATCAAAAAGATTTGACACTTATTTGACATAAATCTAATTTATGAATTAAGTTTTTCATTAAACGATTTAAACCCCCTATTTAGGTTTGATATAAAAAGTGAAATATATTTATGAGGAGACAAAATATTTGTTTTCAGATACCCTAATATAATGTATGGTATACGCACGCATGATGTAGGTATGACGCTGACATAATTTAGGCAACGCTGCATTACCTAGTTCTAAAGTACCAAATACCTACCTATCGGAAGTAGATATAAATTTACGCATGATAGTCAATATGTCCAAAACAACATAGTTACAGCGATACAATAATGTGCTAACGTAACTAAATCGTAATACGTTCAAATTACAAGTCGTTAGACATTGAATTGCATTGAGGCCAACCTGTTTTGTTTCTATAAGAATTATTGAAAATCATGAAGTAATTTAATAGGACGTTTAATATAAACAAAATAAGTCCTAAAAACTGCGATAATTGTTTAATACTGACTATCTTTCGTTTTTAAATGATCGATTGGTAAAATATGAAAATTAAAACTTCATTTTGAACTGATACTTTGGTATAACTTTTGACACGCTGTTTTTGATAACTTACTCTGACTGTACAAACACTGTTCTTTATACTCGGTAACAAGAATAAGCACTTATACATTTGTCCATACTTAGCATAAGCTTTGTATTGACGTTCCCACTACTGGGACACTAGGACTCCTCTCTTGACTAAAGACATTACATAGTATGAAACTCAAACTCTTCAAAGTTCTCAGAACATGCCGGTTTCCTCACGATGTGGCAATCAGCGTTAGAGCATGTCAGCATCTACACTTATTTTGATTTTGAATTTAAGATTAAAAAAATACACATCTCTTAAAATAAGTATAATTAATTACTACAAAGGTGATTGGGCCAGTGCTCCCTCAATTATAAGTAATCACATTATTTAAAAGAAAGAAAGAAGCATTGACAAGAATCATTATCTTACCAAACCAGCTGGCTTGGTCCTCGTTGAGAGACAGGCCCTCCTTGGCGTGGAGGACGTCAGGCAGGACCATGGTGACGAAGCTGATGGACATGCCCAGTCCGATCAGCAGGCAGTTTAGGGTTAAACATGCTAGGACCTGCAAAAAATTACTGTTATACATACATCGCCGTTTCTGGCCCATCTTTTTTTGATGGGGGATCTGGTAATGGTTTAGATTCACAATACGGTCAACTGGATATTGATTTTTGAGTCGTGGGACAGGACAACGTCTGTCGGGTCGACTAGTATCCCTATAAATTTCTATATAAGCTAAAAGTCCATAGGCATACGAGCATGTCCATTATGACCATTGGCTTCTGTCATCTTCTATATAAATATTATAACGCTGAAAGTTTGTTTCTTTGATTGTGTGCTTGAACGCGCTAATCACAATTTCAAAATAATATTTCAATGTTTGAAAGCGTTTTTATCGAGGAAGGTTGTAAGCTACTAAATTTACCGCTGAAATATCCAAAAACACGGGCAACGCCGTGGTGTGTATAACTATTAGATTATAATCTTATTGAGGGTTTTTTTTTAATGTTGGTATTTGGGTTGGCAAGCGCTGTGTGTTAGTTATCAAAAACATTAAGCTTCTGTGCCGATCAGCAATGAAAAAAATACTCCTTTATAATAGAGGATAAGACCAAAAACGACCAAAAACACAGGGTCCTGTGAAAGGGTGTGCGTCGTTCGAGGTTCGGCAGGTAGGTATGTGGTAGGAAAACAAGAAAAATAAATGCTGACGCAACAACAACAACAATGGTAGATATACTGAGTTCGTCTTAAGCTATTTAACAACAACAACAATGGTAGAAATACTGTGTTTGTCTTAAGCTATTTAAAATGACGTCATATGGCTAAAATTACATTGGAGCTATTCTGATGCAACTTCCAAAAATTACCGACTAAAATTAATGTTGATAGCGTAGTTGAACGAAAAACGGCGTTCAACTAAGTAACATATTTTACACTTTAAAATTGTATTTAACTTGATACTGCGACAGTATCAAGTTAAATATATTTATTTAGAGAAAATGAATACAATTAATTGAAAATTCTAAATTAACATTAATTTTAAACAAGGTTATTCTTATTAAATTTAAAGCCGGTTACATTACATTCGACATCGATAGCAAGAAACATTTTAGGGCCCTGAAATTTGGTACACAGATTCTATAGAGCCCGCGAAACGTCATGGAGTACTTTTTACCGCGGGGACATCCATTTTAAAGGGAGAAATACTCTAGATCACTGAATTTGGGTGCGGATGAACGAAGAAATCAGAACCAGCACAATTAAACGGGATAAAGCGCTTACGAACAAGCCGCGATCGATTCAATTTAGGAATTTTAAGAAACATAGACTTAGATTGTAATCAGAATACGACAACGGCCTTAAACTAACCTAACTAAAAATTATTTATTAGCTTTAGCTTGAGGCAATCTGTGAATCGTCACCAATGTGGACTAGGATAGAAGGATGTTGAAATTATCTATAATTATAATTGAGCTATTATTCAGTTTTTTTACGATAATGACCTGTAGTGGACGTTATATGGCTGACAAAAAGACAGAGCCAATTTAATACGAAGCAGGTATCTATTGTTACTGGAAGGTTCAGTTCTTATTATTGGCATCGGGCTTGCCATTACTGGAAGGTTAAAAAACGTATTTGATAATATAAACAATTAAGCAGTAACTTTTTATCGGCGTGACTTATTTGTCGGACTTATCTCTATTTACTTTATTAATTAATATCTGTAAATATAAAGAGTTTTTGACCGTTAAAGGTTAATATATACAAAGTAATTGTTTACGAAGCTTAAATCTGAAATATCAATCAATCAATCGATCGTAACGAGAGCAATTGCTGGTCATTGACATCAAGAACATGAGATATTGACATAGATTGTGATATCTAGGTATTTTAGTAGTAGGAATAATAAGATATCTGGTATCGAGCAATCAATAACCTATTGTTGATATGTTTTACAATACTCTTTATTTGTTACTATAACTTTATAATATAATATTTGTACCATAAATTAGTAAGGGTGAAGTCGACAGTAAAATAAACTGATGTTATAGGGTCTCAAAATCATAGATACAGTAAATTAAGTCAAAAGTTACGGACCATTGTAGTTGTAGGCCGTGTCATAAGTTTACATTTTCATTAAGGGGACGCATTTAGATTGATTAATATAAGCTCAAAAAAAAAAAAAAAAAAAGCCGTGTTGGCTAAGTGGGAGGACACTCGACTTTCATTCCGAAGGTCGTAGGTTCAAACCCAGCCTCGCACCTCTGGATTTTTCTTCTTGAGAAATTTATGTGCGATTTAAACACGTGCTTTAACGGTGAAGGCAAACATCGTGAGGAAACCGGCATGTTCTGAGAACTTTAAAGAGTATGAAGGACATGTGACATTCACCAACCCGCACTTGGCCAGCGTGGTGAATTAAGGCCTAATCTCTCTCGTCAAGAGAGAAGTCCCTGTGTCCCAGCAGTGGGAACGTTAATAGGGTGATGATGAATATAAGCTCTTTTATGTCATTCCAAAATTTGCATTTAAAGCAAAAGCATGTTAAAAATCTCAGATTTATGAAGTGTGTGGTGGTAAATATTAAACGATTATGATTTTTACCATTAGGTACGAGTTGGTAAATTGTAGGATCTTCTGGTGCAGTTAGTTAGTTTACAGTAGCATAAACCTTAAATTTAATATTGACAAAAAGCTACTAAATAAATTTTCTTGGCTTTGTCTAAATGTGCGTAGTACGGTGATGTGACATAAATATGTAAATGTTTTTTGTATGAAATAGTTTCCATAGGCTTGCTGAATTAATTAAACTTACGGAAGAACTTAACCCAGATAAGCCTACTGTCCTATATTTAGGACAGTAGAAATAAAAAAAAATATCAGAATACCCTCTTTATCTAAGACTATTTAGTCTTATGATTTGCAGTAAGAAACGTATCAGCTTTATTACAAAAAATAAAAAGATAGTTATTTTAACAGTTTTTACCTTATATTTTACCTTATAAGTGTGTAATAAAAGTGCGTTGCAGACATGGCAAATGACAGGTATGTATAAAAAGTTATATTTTACTCGTGAGTTGTTTTTTTCTGTGTTAATATCTAGTTGATAACCTTAACTTTTGTACTAAATAAATATTCTAGCAAAATAATATAAATAAATTACGTACAACTTGTTACAAATACCAGCGTACTATATATAGGACAGTAGGATAATATACATGATTTTAGTACAATAATACAACTTTTTCTTTACAGACCGTTAGCTGCGCATGAAATTTTAGATGCTTTAGAAAATGTTTCTGATAATGAAGAAGATTATAGAGAACGACTGATATGTATTCTACCTCCTCCTGTTGATCCTGACTGTCTCACTGACGAAGATTCGGGTGAAGAAGATAATGTAACTTTGAATAATTTGCCACGAAACATTCGGCTTCGACCTTCCTTACCACGTAGTTTTTGATATTTTTTTTACTGGGACGCCCTCGCTGGAAGAGATAACAAAGAAAGGCCTTTGTTGCACTGGGACAGTTCGAGAAAACAGGACATCTAGTTGACCTCTGATTACATCGAAGTTACTGAAAAAAAAGGAACGTGGTGCTGTCGATTTCAGAACGACACATGACAACACGTTCATTATTGCTAAATGGCATGCCAATAATATATTCAGTATTGCTTCTAATGCTGTAGGAATAAATCCTAAACAATCTGCCAAACGCTTCTCACAAAGTGAAAAGAGAAACATTATCATAGAAGAACCACATATGGTGTCCATCTATAACAAATATATGGGAGGAGTGGATCGGTCTGATGAAAATATTTCACATTACCGAATTGGTATACGAGGTAAGAAATGGTACATGCCGTTGCTCACACACATGATAGATCTTGCCGAACATAATGCATGGCAGTTATATAAAATAAATCATGGAAAACTGGATCATCTTGGCTTTCGCAGAAGGGTAGCAATTGCTTTGATTGAATCAAACAGAAAATTGCCAAAAGAGGGCCTAGCCGACCCTCCCGTCATGAACATGCTGATAGTCGTAAAGACCAAATGAATCATCTGGTTATTCCTCAATCGAAGCAAACACACTGTCGTCAATGTCGTGTGTGTCATGTGATGTTGGAGTGTGTGTCAAGTGTTTTGAAACATATCATTCATAAATAGTGTTAATCTAGTAAATTACATATAACAATAGGTAATATAATCAATAGTTATCTAATAAACTACACTTTTTGATTACATTCTGTTTTGTCATAAATGGTCTTTTATTTCCTCTTATTATCCTACTGTCCTACATATAGGACGGCTGTTTCCCTGAAAGCCTTACACTTAATTTTTTTTTCATAATTTTATTTATGTTGCATAAGATCTAATAAACTAAATAATGTAACTTTTTTCAAAATTTTCAGAAAATTTTAGTTTCAGGCTTATCTGGGTTAATACAATTTTATAGTAAGTATCATACTTTAAATAATTAAGCTCGTTAATCAAAAATGTAGGCAATATAACTGGACATTGATTTAGTGTATGGTTATAAAATTTATTACTATTTTATGTTATTTAATGTCGAAATATCTATAAAAGTTTGTTAAAACTCCGTTTAAAACTAGCTTAATGTGTTTTATGACTAATAAGACGGCTTTTAGTTGATTTTATTGGATACGTTTTTTTAGGCATTTGCTTAGGTAGGTTTATCAATTAGTTAAAATTTTCCAAAACTTGTGTTGATATTTTTATATTCTGAGCTTTCGAAAAAAATAGATCTTTGTTATTGTTGTGTAGGTATGTCTTTGCAAAGGTATATTACGTGATGTACTCACATAATTATCTAACTAACTAGATTTAAAAGCACATTGGTAGTTCCAGGCTTGGATTGGACCCAGAGAGGGCTTTACACATTTTTTAACTATATTTTATTACATGAAATACATAATCTGGAGATTAATCTGGAGTATTTTGCTATAATTTTTAGGTACCTAATTAGGCTGCGCATGGTTGTAAATGTGACTTTTCGTTTCGCAAATGCATGGCGGTACGCACATAACTTGAGAAAGATGATCAAATTTTACTGAACATGTCCTTAGAATCTAGAATTATTTCTGAATCCTTACACGTGACCTCCGGGTGGTGCTAAGAACAAACTCTGGTGGTAGGCTTCGGCCGCGGCTTGTCACCACCCTCCGGGCTGGGCCAGTGCGTGAATCGATTTATTCGTGTTTCGTAATGTGGCCCGGAGAAGCCATTTACCTTCTAGGTCTTCATGTCCCATCTTAGTCCACATCGTCACTTTACATCAGGTGAGATTGTGGTCAAATTATTATAAAAAAATTATATAGAGGTAAAACTCGCAAATAAATGATTTTTACTTAATTTAAAACTTATTATGATGATGTGTTAAGATTATGACTAATGAAATTTCAATCCAAGGGCTTACCTGCGAAGTGACCACACGGGCCCTGCTTAGAGGTTCCAGTTTAACGTTCGACATGATGCAACGCTCTATCACTAATCAATTTATCATATAGACACCAATCTCATACACCTATCACTGCATCCATTATGTTTACCCTGCGAGGTTTGTTTTGATATCTCCCGTGACTGATACTGCAGGAGTTACTTTCTTCGCCTCGCCTGTGCGCTCTTATCTGCAAAGATATAAGGGTTAATGTAGGTTAAAGTAATATTAATTAAGCCTTTATTATTTCTAGATAAGTTAGTTTATCTGGGAAATTCGTTTTGATTTGTTTGTTGTTTTATTGAAATGATAATATTGTCTGATGAACTTATTGTTTGCTGCGTGCATTGTTTGATTATAGTTAATTGTCTTTATTTTATCAAAATATATGGTCCTAAGAACCGCGATACATTTGGTGCTAGTATTTTATAATTATTGTTGATTTATTTATATTTTAATAGCTGGTTCCAGCTTTGCACGGAAGCAAATACCTTCCCCTTGAATCACTACTTTTCTATTGCTTATTGATCTATTCATTTAATTTATATTGCAAAAAAAAGCACGAAAATCCGTGCAGTAAGTTTTTGAGTTTATTACGAACTTAAAGACCGATAAACGCGGATGCAGCTAAGAAGATTTTATTTTTAAATAAACCCCTCACATAATAAATCTTTTTGAAATTAGGACACATTAAGTACAACGGTGGTGAATGTTTTGTCATAACAGTTATAGGGATATTCAGGGATATGACACATAATCTAAATTTACAATTAAAAAATACCTTGATTCCAGAACTTTAGTTCCCTTCATTTGAGACCCCACTCGAGTACATTTGTATATTTTCGGTTGTCCTGCCCTCATAACTTTGAAACGGGTTAAGCGATTTTCATAAAACATAATAAACACTCGCGCGAAACTCACCTTCCATACACAAAAAACGAAATTGAAATAGTACCTTATATCTGAAACACTTTTTGCATTCACAGTACTTTTATACCTCGATGTTATTTGTTGACACTTCAAATTAATTTAAACTGATTTATCGTAACTTGAGTCAATGTACACTTCACGAAGGTAAGCATTGAAGTGACATCAAAGTTCGATTGAGAAATAATGAATGTGTTACGAATAATTTTGGATTAATTAGGTCGCTAAAGACCTTCTAATTACTAAAAACTTAAGTGAGCTTAAGTAACCTCATGTTTAGATTCATATTACGACCTTGGTTACAACATTTTTGTTGAATTCACGTAGGTACTTTGTTGTAAAGAAACATTGTTGAGAATATCCTGTATAATAAGAATACTTATTAAGTATATATATGGCATAACCTATATACAAATGATGGGCAGAGACTATAACCCCCGTATTGATATCAATATTTCACTTTTTATATCAGACTTTTCTATCTATCTTCTATAAATATAAAAATGAATTGCTGTTCGTTAGTCTCACTAAAACTCGAAAGGGCTGAACGGATTTATATTATCTTAGTCTTGAAATGTTCGTGGAGGTCTAGGGAAGGTTTAAAAGGCGAGAAAAAATCGAATAATTGCCGGATTTTTTTTCCCGTGCGACGCCGGGGCTGGCCGCTAGTAGGCGATAAATATACCTAACAGTTGATAAAAACTTTACTCATACATAGCCTAAGTTAATGCCAAATCTGGTTCATAATAGTTTAATAAAAGCTTTGACCCTTGTTTATCTATAATGGTCCCAAAATAAGGCTTATAGTGTGTTAGCCAATACAGGTATATTATAGCTAGTTTTTATGAACACAAGCGTAAATGAATAACAGACTTTCGCTATTTCTTCAAATTTAAATTCAAATATCATTTATTCCAGAGGAGAGAGAGATTATATAATGTTGCACTTAGAATAGTAATTAAATACATTAAATCATAAATTATGTCAGCTTAACTTTTGAACTATCATTTAAACTATCAACACTATTTAGATTTATAACGGGTTGTGTACCATGATTAATCGTCTTTCGAGTTTACCAATATTTCGGCACATTTACATGCGCCATGATGCTTGAACTGAAATGAGATCCCAACGCTAGTGATGCATCGTCTCGTAATAAAAGCATAGAAAGAGGGTAGACCGCTGTGTCTTCCAATGAAACTGTTACCCAAATCGCTGCAGCTTCAGTTCAACCGTAATCATGGCGCATGTAACTGTGCCGAAATATCGGGAAACTCGAACGACAATAAATCATGGTAAATATCCCGTTATCAATCTAAATAGTTATACATAAAATATATAAGTTTGTCGCATTTTCACGTCTTAGCACTGAACCGCTATAAACTGATAGAAGGAGAAGGAGCTGAGAACACAGATAACCCTATAAATTTGAAATTTTCATTATTTATCACAATATCATGACTTAAAACAGGTAACATACCATGATTTGACAGGTAACCCTAGTTTGGGAGTCAAGACCCCTTTGTGTTTTGTACCTACATGGA
Source organism: Gymnoscelis rufifasciata (assembly GCA_929108375.1). Taxonomy (NCBI): domain Eukaryota; kingdom Metazoa; phylum Arthropoda; class Insecta; order Lepidoptera; family Geometridae; genus Gymnoscelis; species Gymnoscelis rufifasciata. The sequence goes on along the minus strand of OV815321.1, from coordinate 8,217,753 downwards.
ATATCTAGCAATAAAGAAATGTTTAAGTTAAATTTGATTTCGAATAAACGATTATATTCAGATTTAGTTTAAAGCTCAAAATGAGGGCTGTTTTTAAGAAATGTATAGCCAATATAAAATAATTACATTTTAATAATAATAATAAATCATTTATTAACAAAGACAAGGCTTACATAATTAGATGATATATTAATAGTACTTACATACAGAACCGCACATCTTGCTTTGTCAAGCACTTACTTATATCTACTTGAAGGTGATCACATCGGTTTGTTTGTATAAAATACTTTCTCTAAATTACTTATTAATCACAAAATATATAATAAAAAATTAAATTAAAAAAACAAAGGAGTTTTTAAATAAAAAAATTCCCTATGAACGTTCCCACTGCTGGGATACAGGGACTTCTCTCTTGACGAGATTAGGCCTAAATTCCCCACGCTGGCCAAGTGCGTATTAGTGAATGTCACAGGTCCTTCAAACTCTTTAAAGTTCTCTCAATTCTCTTCTTTGTAAAACAATAAGTAAAAACAGTTTTATACTTCTTAAATATAATATTTTTGAATATGTACAAACTGTTAATAAAAACTTACAACTTATTTATTTAATTATCTATTCATTTTAAGAATTGTAATACACTTAACGTTTTTTAAATTAAATAACATAATTATTACGTGGAGGCTAAGCGGAAAACCAATAATACAAGTCAAAAACCTTGCTTCGAAAAGCTTTAGTATCTTCGTATCTCAAACTACATATTTATTTCACATGGCAGCATAATTTGAGATAATTATTTAGAATTGGGGACCGGTTGTTAAAAACTGGTATTTTGAACACGATGAAAATCCATACATATTCATAGGAATACTCCGGGCTACTCACATTAGTGATCTTGTATTTGTATAACAAGGGACTGTCACCTTTAGGCTTTTAGACACACCTTCTTTAATAAAACTAATAGATTCAACCCCATTCATACGATAATTTGAACGCTCGTAAAAATATCGAGATGCATCCAATGAATTTCTGATAATGTATTATGCAACTGGTATTTTGATCTTTAACTCGGAACCTATGTATATTCTTGGGATCCGTTGCAAAGCGAGTTGTCTTCAAATTTTATTTAAAAGGCTAGTTATCAAGCAATTTTGTTTTTTATGTCTGTCTCGAGATCATAGACATGAGGCATGCTAATGGGGAGCTGGTTGTGAATCGTTGGCAAGTCCAGAGTGATTGGGGGATCCCGTTGAGTGTCCATGGTGCAACGACCCAAATGTGTAGGTACAAATCTACCCCTGAGTAAGTATGAGTACTACACTAAACATTTTCCCGCTACTTTTTAAGTGTATTGTTTTTAACCTATTTTTTATACCGGAAATAGATGCCGAGAAATATCGATGGCCGTGGATCGTGAATCCGCTATCAAAGTTCCAGCTATGGAAGGCCACCTGCACTTTGATTCATTAGACATCATTTAGATATAAATATATAGACATCCACATCGATTTCGATGACAGATACCTTTGCATTTCTTTATGTTATGGGCTCTTAAATGACTGGCCAGACCAAAATTGATATTATATGATCTGAAACGAAAGCCTGGCAATTTATTTACTTGATTTGATTTTATAAATAAAATAAATTGTTTTTTATTTCAGACAACATATAAGTCCATAGTTTATAAGCAAAGCCATAAGAAAGGTCATTCGTATATTGATATTTTATTATCTTAATACAAATAATAATAGCAATATTATAAATAGTGAAACCAGCTTACTCAACCTAATATGGTGCTGGTACACCATACCATCTTACTTATTCGCAACCATCCTTCGAGTTGGATAGTTGCTATTCGTAGGATAGTGTTGGTACTCGCGCGCATGCTGCACAGCAGTTAGGCCACTGATCTTCTTCATGACTCACTTTTTTATGGGTACGGTATACGTCGCTAGCTGGTTGTCGTGATCACATTGAGTAGTGTAAAGTCAGTAGGATTGACTCTAAATCTTAGAGTAGGTACCTGCATAGCAATTGGGACTAAAAATCTAGAACACAGCAAAAATAGCAGCGTCCGTCATGGTTGTCCCATCTATCAGGTAGGACAATTTGGCTAAAAGTTAGGCTCGAGTCTTGCAGGAAATAAAGCTTAAAAACTTTACTAATATTATAAAGCTTTAATAGTTGGATTGTTTTATTGTTTGCCTGAACGCGCTTATGTCAGAAATGATTTCTGATTTGAAAAAATCTGTCAATGTTCGAAAGCCCATTTATTGAGGAAGGACTTTTTGCGGTGAAAAACGCTCTTCCCGCTAGAAAATTAATAAAATAGGCATCGTCAAAATCTAGTACAGAGTGAATTTATTTAAAAACTATATATCATACACTTAAAACTATCATAGCTATTTACAATTATGTAAAAATTTAATGATACCAAAAAATGTTTTATCAAAATAATACTTTTCACATTTTACATCAAAATTCAGTTGTTAGAAACACGTGTATGTAAATAAATTCAGAGATTTATTTTAAGCATGTCTCAATATATGATGTTGTTTTTATAAGCCCGACACGACATTTACGCATATAAAGTTTAATGTTCTTCAACGTCATCATCATCATCATTTTACTACCACAGCGGGATATAGGCCTTTCTCAGGCTTCCTTTCGGCAATAACCTATTATTAAATGTTTTACATAGCCTAACCGGTATAATCTTATTTTGACCGAACTACAAATTCTGGTTCCAAGTACCACGGTAACACCCAAATGTTAGCGTTTTTTAACTCCTGGAATAATTTGGCTGACACTCACAAAAATAAAGGATTTTCAGATTTTAACTCGGCTTTGGAATCGAAAGTTCGTTCAACAAAATAAAACCGTCGTGAGCTCACTTTTCGAACCCCTCCGCTTTATATATAAATTTTGAAACACCTTGTATAAGATTTCTCAAGTGTAAAGTTACGGGAAATAACTAGGAATAATCAAATGATATTCTGCGGAAATCTTGTGTTTGGTATAAATAGATTCCGGTTCAACAGCATTCCCTAATAACTAATTATGTTCTTAACTTGATTGATTAGTGGTGGAATAAGAAGCTTCGTCGGACTGAACCAGTTTGGCCTATTATAAAAAGTCAGTGTTACAAAATATTGCGCAACCCATTCATTGAACATTCAAATTTGTGGATGTATGCAAAAACTTTTAAAATGCGAAGTCTATTTTTATACAAGCCCCCATGTTCTTATACGAACTTACCTACCTGAAATAGATACTTTCGTTCCGAAATAGTTGTATAATGTCATAGAGCAAAGATGGCGAGGCTCTGACGCAAAATGGCGTCGAACTGAGTAACATCTAGTATTTAACTTTATAATTTTATTTAACTCGACACTGGCAAAGTGTCGCTTCAAGCGCAAAGTCCAATTACAAGAAACTGAAGATGGCGAGGGTTTTATAAAGTTTTTTGGACGAGACAGATTTGGAGTTCACAAAGGCCAAGGTTGAGTTGTATCTATAGTCAAGCGTAAATTGTCTATATGTTTTAATGCGTGCTGAAAAAAAATGCACGCGATGTATGAGGATAAGCACTAGGCGTTAGATTGTAAATAGATTTCATAAGTATGGTATAGATTCATCCTACACCAAGGGTTCCGTATACACAGTTTAAACACTACCTTTTACTTAACTTAACTTAAAACTTAACTTAAAATACATCACTTAGGCGTCTAAATTGAAAACCTATCTTTTTTCGTTGAAAGTCGGTTAGTGAAAAGAGTTTATTACTAACATTTTAAATATCAGGTAATTTAGTAACTGGTTATATATGGCTTCACAGATTGTTAATAACATTAACTAAATTAATATTAAAATGACGTATCGAATTAAAAAAACTTCGATTTTTCCAACTACAATTTTTAGAGCATTCGTGTCTGGTAACTTTTTAGCGACGTTTCACATTAAAAATAATAAAAATGAATAAAACATCGTTATCAGAAGATCTAATAATATTAAGTAAATAATATATTTATTTTACGTATCGTAGATATGAACTATCTAAAATATCGTTTAAATAGCACTTTTGTGACACATAATGATTTTAAACACCGAATTTATAATCTTAACTCAATGCCTGAGTATTTTGGCTAATGAATAAAGATTAAATTTTGAACAGAAACGGGCAGCATTTTTTTTTTTAAATATATCGTATCTTGTAAATATTATTCCATCGGTCGTTGAATTGATATTAATTGGTTCAATCTCACAGCCTTGTCACTCATCACATCAGAGTTAAGAAACTGATTTTTTGTTCATCTCAAACGAACCACAAAAGTCTAAAGGCATATTAATCGATCGATCGGTTTAATATGATAAAAATAAATGAAAGATTAATAATTTGAATTTATTTGCGAATAAGAAATAAGAGGCATGGTGACATTGAATTTAATACACTATTTTTTAATATGATTGGTTTTTTGATTGTGAAAAAGGTTCTTAATCTTACAGAATTGATAAATCCGCCGTTAAATAAAAAAAACGGTCTCAATTGTCGGTCAGTAGTAGTTTATAGGTACCTTAATAACAACTAACGGATAACGGCCAAGCAACAGTTGATAATATATATTATCTGACGTTATTTTCAATGATCGATATCAGAGGATAGAAAAAAATACCATGATACAAATATGAAATTATTATCTTAAAATGTTTTTAGTTATTTTGCAAAATATGTAAATATTTTTTTTTTAAATATTAATTTTTCTTTTCTTTACGCTAATATAATATTAACTTTAAGGACCGTCTTGCAGGCCAGTATTTGTGTATGGGCTACTTATTTTAAATAATGGTTTATTTGGATGTTAATCTAAATTAATTCAATTTATGTAAGATGCTAATAAATGATTTCTATTCTATTCTATTATATAAGCAAGGAAGTGTGCCCACTCGTACTTTTAAGTCGTTAAAGGACTTCGATCATGATTCTTTTAAATCAAGCCAAGTCAATTAGAAATTTTAATATGTTAATTTATATAATGTATTGCGAGCAACATGTATTGTCAGCCAAAAAAAAAACAAAATTTATCTAAACATTAAATGGGGTCGATGAAAGATGAAATGAGGCCGCGAATTGTACCCTGTTTTCAATTTAAGCCATCCATCTTCTAGGTCTTCATGCCCCATCTGAGACCACATCGTCACTTTACATCAGGTTAGATTGCTGTCAAATAAAGGCTTATCTAGCATAAAATAAATCAAGGTTTTTGTTAGGTCCATTATTTATTTGTGTGGTTTGTATTAAAGTGTTTAATAATCTTAAGTCACCCGTTTGCTACGACATCAAGAATTCTATACTTAGCCGGTCTTGTTACGTCTAGTTCTGTTAAGGTTCGGTAAACACTTCATCTTGGTCACATTTCTATGTTACTATGTTTTTTAAGCAAATTCAAATGAAGGTAATAAAACTATTATCTAAGTATCTATTGATCAAGGTTTCGAAAAGCTATTTTAACACGTTGACTGTGCCGTCTACTTTGAGAAATTTTCTGGTACGTCAATCTGTTTCAATGAAGCCATTAAAGACCTCATTTGTGATTTCTGACGTTCATAAACAATAAAAAAAATACGCTGGGACATTTTCGTTTTATTTTCGCCAATTCATTTATTTTTTCATTCATTCGTCCCTAGAAAATCAAAGTTCTAACTCTCAAGTCCAGCCCAGGAAACGCGATTCAGTTATCTTTGGCAAATGCATTACATGTAATGCATGAACGATGAAGCCAGACCTAAAATGCATTACATTCGTTTCGTTGATTTATTTTCGATGTTCCATGAAGTGCCTATAGCATAAGCTTGAAAACTCCAGCTAAGAGAGCACAGAAGGGTAGATAACCGTATTACATGTTATATTAATCAAAGTCAAAGTCAGTCGGTTTAGTCTTCAGTGACGTCTTCACACACACAATACAGCTAACAGGATTTTTGGATGTTTTTATAATTACAATTAACTGTTATTTTAAGGGTTCCGTATCCAAAGGGTAAAACGGGAAACTACTTCGTCGTCTATCTGTCTATCTGTATGTCTGTCACTAGGCTGTATCTGAAGAACCGTGATGCATAGAGAGTTAATTTTTATATATCTCGCCAACAAATAAATACTAAAAACACATACAAATTATGTATATGCAAAGGGGCTCTCATAAAACCAACGTGTTTTTCATCAAGTAAGACGTTGCGCGAAAAGTGTCCTTTAAAAAGGTTCTATTAATAAAATTATATAGATATTACAATATTTTAAAGTGAACATTTTGTAACTTAAAGGAAAATAAAGGCTTTTTATTTTATTTTATTGATTTATTAAGACGTTGCGTGAGGTCAGTAGTGTATGTGTGACCGCACTAACAGCACCTTTTGCACTTAAAAAAAGTCAAAGTTTTTTTTAAAAAATTTTGTGTATAAACGGTACACGTAGTACGAATCCATCTTATTATATTTATTTTTATCCGTTCACTGATCGTTTTTCTCTGAAACGACAATACCTAGGTTCTTTTAGCAGCTTATTTTCATAAGTCTATAAACTGTATAAATATCAACCTAAATACCTATCTATGCATGAATAGGAAACTCCGTTTTGCGCAAACTATTGAACTTTGACAGAGTTATTTTTAATTTGACAAAAAACTATAAAAAGCGTAGGCCTAAAAAAAAGTACTTGCAGCATAATATAATCCTACACACATGCTTGCGGCGCAAGAGGTAGCCGGTTCGAATTCAGCCGAGAGGTCAAAAATATCTATAAATGTATGCATTTTATATTAAGTATATCAGTTCTTTAGTCCCCGTAACACAAGCTTAGAGCTTACTACGGGGCTAGATGTTGATGTGTAGACTGTCCGGATAAATTAATTTATTTTTATTTTATTTTATAACGCAGATTTTACACTAAGGATAATGTTAAAAAAAGTGCAATCATAAAGCTATATTTTAAATTAAATTTGTATTAAGCTGACAAGTAAAGTATTACGTTAATAGATTTACAATTACGTCAGTAATTATTGTATAATTGCGTGAGGCAATTCATTCTAAACATGTTCATTACATTAACTAATATGTTAACTAAAAAACGATCGCATATATGCAGGTACTTATATAATTCACGGAAATGTCGCCTAATTACATCAGTGCATTAATTAAAATATAATTTTACTTGTCGAATCTGTGCATAATAAATATGAAAATGGAGATTTCTGAAATATGAACAATAGCTTTCATAGAAGCTTTTATGGCCTACTTAACTGCTATGTTGCGGCTAAATCATCGTGAACGCGATGTTCTTATCTGTACGCTAGCGGAAATAGTTTGTGTCGCGTTGCGCGCAACAAGATTCTGATGTGACGTAATTGTAGCCACGCCCACGCCAACATCGTCCTAGCCCGGATACGCTTTGCATCGAACTACAAAGCCTGGTAACGCCGTCATGGCTATCTGCAATGAACAGCATCATAATATCCATTCAAAAAATTTAAAGGATGGCCCAAAATTTATAATAAAATACCCAATAATATGAAAGAGTTACAAATGACAATGTTTGAGAACTAACTTTATAAACTTTTGAACAACTTTAGATTTTTTTGTGTTTCGCAATGTGGTCCGGAGAAGTCTACCTTCTATAGGTCTTCGCATGCCCCATCTTAGACCACATCGTCACTTTACATCAGGTGAAATTGTGGTCAAATGAAGGCTTATCTACCATAAAAAAAAAAGATTTTTTGACTGGTAAAAGAGTAAAATTTAATCTGTCATTTCCAATGATTTTACTTACAATTAATTTTAACTGATTTCTTGAAGTGTTTTCGTGTTTTCGTTGAATTAGAAACATAAAGTATTTGCATGCTTAGATAAGTAAAACGTGTATGGAACTACTGAACATTTTTTTTTTTTTTTTTTTTATTGTTGATAAGCCTTCATTTGACCACAATCTCACCTGATGTAAAGTGAAGATGTGGTCTAAGATGGAGCATGAAGGCAAGAGGCCTTCTTTTTGTTATTATATTGTAACCCATATGTTTGCAAATAAACATTATTATTTTTTTGCAATAATATATAACTTTGCTAAACAGATAATCAAAATTATTCAGCCACTTCTGCGATCGTAATAAATGGCGGGCTTATAAAATTTTCAAAATTGATACTTAATTAAAATCAATGTCTTTCGCAGATCCAGGCAAAATTATTTATGAGTTTTTTTTTTATTTACAGATTATTAACAAAAGGTCACTGTTTAAATTTTTTATCTGTCTTAACTAAAAAATAGTACAGAAATAACAACTTGTTGAAATAATGTTTATTAATAACCTTATTAAAACACATTATTTCAACAAGTTGTAATTTTCGTTGTTGACCACAACAGCGTTTGATGATTTTACTCAAGTTGATCAATTTACAACAAATTAATCAATTTTCGATTCGTATTATTTTCTGGTGAGATATAATCTATACCCTTAAATAAAATGTCTGTAAGGTTCAAATTTTGATTTCAGATTAGGGAGTTCTTTATATTTAAGAAACGTGTCCCAATAAGATAAGGAGTTAAAAGTATGAAGTTGCCGTTACATTATGAAAACAGTTTTTTTTGTACCATGACCTATATTTAATTAAACAAAGTTTATTTTTAATGTTGCCTCCTAACTGTATTATTTTTGAACCTTTTCTATAAAAATATGTGGACTTAGCCTTCACAAACTCTGTGAGGGCCCTATGCAATGCTATCTAAAAAAAAAATTTTTTTTGAGCAAAAAAATAATTGTTTGAGGCAAAATCCAGTGAGTATGGAGAATAACGGATAGTGAAGTCGCAATTTGCTTTCTTATATTCAAGTTTTCTTATTTTACCGATTGGCAAATGTCTCACATTTGTGGGTCTATCGTCAAATTATACTGCAAATTATTAGGTCATTTAATTCATCATTGTTGATGGTGGTCTATGGTGGCAACAGAATATAAATCACTACCCCCGTATTCATAAAAAAACCTATATTTCTGGCTAATTACGCCATATTTTGTGACTGTTAGAGATATAAACAAGGGTTAAAGCTTTCAACTGTTTTAAACAGATTTGAGCCTTTTCAGCAGTTTCAGCTGTATAAATGCCACGTCGAAACTCGTTTTCGTTAATTACTCTGATTGTATCCTTATTTATCTTTACGCAAAAAATATTAAAATAAATTATAAAAATAAATTAAACATCATATGTCTTGTCTTTTGAAATTTTAAATGTAATGGTTTTTCAAGTAAAAAAGATTAAGGGAATGTTTTGTGATCTCAGAATTAATTTAGTCCTTTTTTAAATCATTTATAATTTAGGATACTGTAAATACGGTTCCCAAAATTTATAAAAATAAATAAATTTCTTTCATGGTAATCGTGCCGCATCATATAACTGTATTATTTTTACAAAAAACTAAACTAAGCAAGTTGCTAACGAATGAACACGTCCACAATAAAACTAATAACCACCATAAAGATAATTTCCTTGAACCCATCAATCACACGAATATCAAAACAGTCGAGTATGGAACTAATGACCTAAAGTTGTTTTTGTATTATGTGATAATAAACATTTCCGGACAATCCTCACAACAACATGGTCACACCGAGGTAAGCTCTAAAGCTTGTGTTACGGGTATCAAACCCATTTTATTTAAACTCTATTAAACATCCAAAAGAAACAGGTCATATATGTCTTATTCTAAAAATATCCTGATAATTGGGGTAAGTCTCATCTTAATTCACACGAAATCAAAAAATAAATAATAAAAGTATGGAACTAATTCTAATTCTTGGTTGGGGGGGACTAATTACTGCACTGACGTCTCGCTCTGGAGTATATTGTGCATTACCCCATTCCTAGCTACGCACTAACCAGCCCAACTCCTTGACGTACCGGAGTAAGCGTATGGAACTAATAACCTAAGGTTTTTTTTAATAGGAGAGAAAAGGAGCGAGTTAAATTTATTTATTCCTCATTATGTTACTACCATAATAGGCTTATAACGTCCCGACACTATCCCCTGCTTAGGGAATAGTAAGGGCATGAAAGCGAGTCAATTCGCCGCTAAAGGCACTGGAGTAACGTAAGGTCCGAAATGCCAAATATCATAGTTTCTTAGGTTACGCGAGTATATCTATACTAATATTATAAAGCTGAAGAGTTTGTTTGTTTGTTTGTTTGTTTGAACGCGCTAATCTCCGAAACTACTGGTTCGAATTGAATAATTCTTTTTGTGTTGGATAGTCCAGTTATCGAGGAAGGCTATAAGCTATATAACATCACGCTACGACCAATAAGAGCAAAGATTTAGTTGTAAATGTGTAAAAAACGGGAGAAATTGTTCATCTTTGAAGCCTTCCGTTGCGGGCGCCGTGAAAACGGTTCAAGATACACAAAAAATATGTATTAAAGAATAATAGCTCTTTTAATGATCTAAAAAACAGTCCGCGATAGCATATGTCTATTTTTTAAGATTAACTCACAAAAACCGTTTTTATGGTACCTAATTTGGTCGAAATAATTTGTTTAAGTTGTATCAACATAATAATATTAACCTTTATTCAAATAAATATGTTGTTGGTTAAGAGTACTTCATTCATTATAACGCGGGTAGCACCGCAGGGCACAGCTAGTTTATGAATAAAAATTTAATAATTTTGTGATTTCCTGAGAGTCTTATGGTGGCGCTCACTGTGCACAAAAATATGGTATGAATTTTAAGGGTATTTCTGGAGAAGTGTTTTTCAGTGAGTGTGTACCAAAAGGTTTATCAATATAATATCAGCTCGTACCTACTGCCTCATACCTGCGTAAAGTACTCTACCAGTTTGATGATTCTGGGTGAGCTCAACCAGTGGCTTTCAGCAAACCTGGCGATTTCGTATCTATTTATATTATTTCTACCTGAGAGCTCTTTATTCCGTTTATCATTATCACCCTATTAACGTTCCCACTGCTGGAACACAGGGACTTCTCTCTTGACGAGAGAGATTAGGCCTTAATTCACCACGCTGGCCAAGTGCGGGTTGGTGAATGTCACATGCCCTTCAAACTCTTTTAAAGTTCTCAAAACATGCCGGTTTCCTCACGATGTTTGCCTTCACCGTTAAAGCACGTGTTTAAAGCGCACATAAATTTCTCAAGAAGATAAATCCAGAGGTGCGTGGCGTGGTTTGAACCCACGACCATCGGAATGAAAGTCGAGTGTTCTCCCACTTAGCTAACACGGCTATCCGGTAACGGTTTATTCCGTTAGCGAATTATAATAATTGTTTTTATTTGGATCTAAAAGTAAGGCATTTAGGCAAGTTGATCAATGGCGTAGGTTATTGTTATGTGGTAATGTTAAAGTATAAGCTCAGTAACATGTTCCAATAAAAAAATATGTATCTATATTTTAACAATTCATTAAATTTACTCGGAGAGGATAAACAAGCCCTTAGTCAGTTGGTTTTCTTTTAAATGCGATATGGTGCGTTCAAAGCATAAACGTAGGCCTACATTGGCATAAACTGCCTATTCTATAAATCATTATTCAGCCAAAACTTTCCTTGATTATTGAAATCTTTAAAAAAAATACAACCTGGTTTTATTTCTCAGAAACTTTAAGCACCGGATAGCTTAGAATTCCGTGCCATCGTAAAATAAAATTGATCTATTTAATGATAAGACAATAAAACGCGTTCAAAATCTTTACATTCCTACACCTACTTATTAGGAATATTTTAAACAAGTTTCAAGCGAGTGTTTTTTAGAAAATCGCCAAGTTTTAATTATAATGTGATTAGGTTTGACAAATAGTATCAAGTTCTTATTCATTATGCCTTGATATTAATAGGTGCCAGTTATACTATAATGTATTAATGTGGACAAAAAATGTTATGTAGGCACTTAGGAACAATACAATACGCAGATTGTTTCGCAACATATTGCAAGATCCACAATAAATTGAGTTGAAATTTATAAATCAAGCAAATGTCTATTATATTTAGTGGTTAGTTGTCCGTCCGGCTTTCCTTGCATTTTAGAGACTTGTATCGATTAACTAAACTAACACTTTACTTTGTATTTAGTTAGCCATAGAGCATACTATAGCATCAGACTAAACATTAAACTTAACTTAAAAACGATGACTATTTAGCAGATAAAGATATCTCCTAAAACAGTCGAGATGCATAAAAATGTAATTAGTTGATGTTGAAATATGTAAGTATCTATAATTATTTTAAAAATTAAATTATGTTTGAGCAAAGATGTAATTTCTATTGAAGGATTTTAAACAACGTGTTATCTGCATATGTATACGTTTCAGTCCAATGATTTTTGCTAATTTAAGGTTTTATCTATTTCTAATGACATTACCTAATGGCACGCGATAGTAACTCATTAATATAGACTTATATTAATATGCATATGTATAAATATAATTCATTCGATATATTTTAAAATAATTAAGCTTTGTTCGGAAAATCGGTTCCTCCACAGAAAACCGCATTCGCATTCGCAACTATTTGAGTTTATCCCGAATATAAAAACAGGTCGACAAACAGACTCGGCCTTTGCATTCATAAGTTTCAGGCATGTTATACAAGAAAAAACCTACCTGAAAGCTCCTTGAAAGACAACTTATTGTGTTTCCGGTTCCTGCTTTTTAACACAAATATCTACTTTAAACCTTTATTTGAATTATAAAACTTAAAACAACAAACTTATAAACTTTTATAAGGCTGGACCGGTTTTTTTTAATAGACAAACACGCTCGCCTCCTAGCACAGATTATTAATGACTGAATAGATCTGACACGACGTCTAAAAGTCTGTCAGGCTTTTAAATTACTATGATACAAAATTTAAGTGCTCGTTGACTAAGCAACTTACACAAACGACTTAAAATAAATAAATATATCCTTTAGATGTCTAATTTTAAACATAAGAACCATTTTATACCACCAATTCAACCAATTTAATACCAATTTATTTTTTTACTTAGATTGTTAATATTGACACATATTATTTATTTTATATGTTATACAAGGTATTTCCTTTATGGTATACATATACAGCGAAAAGGGTGTGAATGACACTCAGCAGGCGAACATTGTTTGTTCTAGGATTTTTTGATTTTTCCGAAAAAATAATTATGTACATGGTCAGTTAGGTAATAATAAGTAGGTAACTATGTAACTACTTCCATCCAGATAATCCAGATAATATCTTTCAAAGAAGATGACACATTCTTAAATGAATGTGGCGGTATTCCTAGAGTCTTATTGGAAGGCTTTAGCTATACTTATATTATAATGAGGAAGTATTTGTTTGTTTGCAATGAATAGGCGCCGAGCTTAGAGTATCTATGTAAGAATAGAGTGAGCCTATTGAATTGCGAACATTAGACACGTCTAAGAACAACATGACGTTTGCGCAGTGAGCATTCGCAGTCGTGGATCGAGCGCACCGCGCCGACTGTCAAAACTAGTGATGGGATACGATCGATTGTAGTCGTTTTAAAAAAATATATGTTAGTTGGGAGTAGGGTTTTTATTCGATAATTTATATAAGATAAAAAAAATACCGGCACATTTTTATCTTCTTATTATTATCGGTAATGCAGAATCTTACTACTATGTAACACCTAAATTAAGCACACCTTTCGGACCTTCGTACCGTACAGTACAATTATTTATATTCCTGTGGTTACATTTATAATAATAATAAATGTAACCTCTTGAAACAACCAGAAAATGATTATGTAAATGGTAGAACTATCATTATAATTGGGTAAATTACTAGAAGTTTTATATTATGAACCAGAGAACAAGTAAATAACATAATGAGTGTGTAACTAATTACCTAACAGAGAACCTAATTAATGTAATTTATCGATAGCTTTTTCCCCATCGGCACGCCCCATCTCTACCTGTCATTCAATTTTTTTCGTTTGTCTATGATAGCTGTCCACGTTCTGCACAAATACTCTAAGGCGCCGAGCTACTCAAAGGATCTGTAAATTGCAACATTGGCAGAAAAATAAACATTTGTTTCGGACAACATTGCAAATTAAAATTTCATTAAGTTGAGGTTCATATCAAATTATTTAAAATTATACCTACGAAAATAGTATCCCGAAGTTACATAGCCTATATTTTATTATCTGCAATTATGAACCCCAGTTTTTTTGGCACCCGACTCCTAGCTTCTACATTTATAGCAGTTAGTACCTATCGTAAAACATTATTAGAATTTACATTTTAGGGAAATTATCTATTTTTTCTTAACTTTTAGTTTTGATCAATGATTATGAAAAAAAAATTACATTCTTCAGTAATGTATTTCCGAATAGGTAAATTTTTTACAATATTCGCTCAAAAACTAGAAATAATAAAAAACATTGTTAATTTTAGAATTTTTTTAATTAAATAAAGCTATCCTAGGATTGCGATGACAAAAAAAATACACAATTAAATCTAATTTTATTCAAATGGCAGCTGATTGAATGGCTATAGCAGTAAAATTTAAAAAATCTAAAACCAACACTATATTTACACAGTCGGTTAAAATTAAGGACATTATAATATGATTTTATTAATATAATAGGCATACTTATTAATATAATATAGATATTTTTTTATTATGCATACTAGTATCCAAACTCTTCCCTTCGGACCGCGAAAGCGAACTAAACGTTTGAGCGTATCTATGGTAAATATTTAAAACAAATTATTTGAAAAAATAAATCTTGCAACTACCAGGAATGCATGAAGTGTAAGGCGACAATACGACAAACAGCTCAGATTAAGTTCTTAAGCGAAAGCGTTTATCGTCATAAGAAAAATGGATAAATTTCTGGCTCCTAAAACCCACTTGTATTCTAGTGAAGGTAATTTAAATCAAGCCACTCAAGATTTGGAAACAAATACATCCCCCGTAAGCTACGTCTTTTTACGTGATTATATACTGAGTTAGACACGCTGAAAACAGAAATGAGTATTATGATGGGAAAACTTTTGGCAGATCAAGATGAGAAATTAATGAGCTCTTTCTCTTTAATGTTGTCTGATATGCAAAACACCAACAAAAACATAGAAACCTTTTCTCAAAATCAAAAATGAAGAACTTACCAAGAAGTGGAACACGAATCGTTTCTTCAACTCACACCATGATTCTTGTCCCAACTGATGTGAGTTAACGAATCGTAAAAAAAACGAAAAACAAAGGTGTGTGTTTCAGAATGAATACTATACTCTTCATTCAGCAACTCACACCTTTACTCTGGGTGAATTTTAGTACAATCAACCAAAAAACCAGTATGAATATAATAATGCACAAAAGGCATACCTATTATACACTTTTATTTAACTATTAATTAAAACTACACTTGTCAGCAAAAAAAAAAAAAATATCTCCACAACTAAATAAGATATTCAACAATGGTATTTACATAATTATTTTAAAGTACACAATAAAATAAAATAAATCTCTTACAACAAAATCAGACTCATAATATCACATATGTATAGAAAAGTATGAGTAAGTAAGTTTTAAGTCTATTTTGTGGTCTAAAATGTGATAAGTTCCATAATAAGTTGCATGAAAACTCTATGCCACTCTATGTCTCTATGCAATAGCGTTTATCAGAGGTTTAATCTGGTATCTAACTAGAACCTTTGTAAAAAACACTAGCTGGTAATAACTACAAACCACTCGTAAGGAATTTCAGTGGTTGAATGCTAATCCATATAAATAGAGCTGTATTGAAAGTTATTGATCTTGGTTTGTGCTATATAATATGTATAAGTGATAACCAAACGTAATAGAAGAAAAGAGAAAAAAAACCATAATGACATCGAAGAATGTTACTTAGTCTAGGTTTGCTTCTCGTCAATTTGCAACTCAATCAGTGAAATTATATAAATATTTATCCTATGAATAACAGTGATATTAGGTTCTTATATATATTATTATAACATGGCATAAACATTAAATTATTCTCAATATAGGTATTTGTGTATTTGCTGTCTTATAATCTAATATTAGGTCCTTACATATGAAATTGGCGTTTTTCGTACTGGCCACTTTAATCACAAATTTCTCCTCTTTGGTAAGGAATTCCAAATTCAAATTTGTACAGCTATAGACTCATGTATTTGTGCTTCGATGATCGTCATTCATTTGTTTTTTTTCTTCTGTTTTTTTCTGTTTGCGTCACTCATTTTACAAAATGGAAAACTTAAAATATCGCATTATTTACGAGTACGAGTTCCGCCGTGGCACTAGTGCTGCGGAAACAACTCGAAGGGTGAATGATGTGTATGGCGGTCGTGTTGCAAAAGAAAACACAGTTCGTTTTTGGTTCCAACGTTTTCGTTCTGGAAATTTCGACTTGCAGAACAAGCCCCGTGGACGGCCTGAGACTCAAGTTGATAATGAAGAGTTGAAGGCTATTGTGGAAGCGGATCCATCGCAAACCACGTCCGAGTTAGCTGCAGGCTGCGGTGTTAGTGATAAAACTGTTTTAATTCACTTGAAGCAAATTGGGAAGATTAAAAAGCTTGAAAGGTGGGTACCTCACGAATTGACTGAAGCAAACCGGCAAACGCGCGTCGACTGCTGCGTTACATTACTAAACCGGCACAATAATGAAGGTATTTTAAACCGAATCATTACCTGTGATGAAAAATGGGTTCTTTACGATAATCGGAAGCGCTCAGCGCAATGGTTGGATCCTGGCCAGCCAGCCAAATCCTGCCCCAAGCGAAAATTAACCCCAAAAAAGTTACTTGTAAGCGTTTGGTGGACTAGTGCCGGTATTGTTCATTACAGTTTTCTCAAATCTGGCCAGACTATTACGGCTGATGTCTATTGTCAGCAATTGCAAACCATGATGGAAAAGCTAGCGGCTAAACAACCTAGGCTGGTCAATCGCTCCACGCCACTGCTGCTTCACGACAACGCTAGACCACACACTGCGCAACAGACGGCTACTAAATTAGAAGAGCTTCAATTGGAAAGTCTAAGACATCCTCCGTACTCCCCGGACCTTGCTCCAACAGATTACCATTTTTTTCGAAATTTGGATAACTTCTTGCAAGGGAAAAAATTCAACTCCGATGGGGCAGTCCAAATCGCCTTCAAAGATTTTATTGATTCCCGTCCGACTGGTTTTTTTAGTAAAGGGATCAATGAACTACCTATAAGATGGCAAAAGTGCATAGAAAATAATGGTTCATACTTTGATTAATTAAATATATTATATTAAAAAATATTCGACTTTTTGTTCCTCCCATACAAAACGCCAATTTCATATGTAAGGACCTAATATTATAAATTTATATCTTTATATAATGTAGGTGTTACTTTAAACTAAACTCTTATTTTTTTTTTTTTTTTTATGAGCCTGTGGTGTCCCACTTCAGGGCAAAGGCCTCCCTACCTTCCTTCCAGACGTCCCTATCACCTGTTGAAGTTGTCCAATCCCTAAGGTGGGCGTCAAGTTCGTCTCTCCACCGTCGCCTTGGTCTACCGCGAAACTCTTATTAAAATATAAAATTATAATATTTCACCTAAAAACCAATAAATACAAACATACTTCTGTTACTTTCATTCGTTAACTTAAAAATACGCCCATAGCTCATAAATTGTACCATACACCAACATTCCTATCCTAATGAGGTTTGCCTTTAGTTGCAGATAATTATGACAGTTCATTAGACTTAGGTACTTTTATTTTGCCTCTACCCTCAAAAAGTGATGTTATATAATATTGATTATTTGTTTGTTTGATTAAACTAAAAAAAAACATAATTACATGTAGGCTGAAATGATGACAATGATGATATAGGTTGGTTACGTAACACATTCATTCTAATGCTTGTATCTACCGAAGAAAATTTAACCTATTGTAAATAGGTACCTAATTGTAAAGAAGCCTAAAAAGCTAAAGCCTACCTTAAAGCCCGACCACAAAGCACATTGCTGCGGCTTCTGTCGAGCTTTATAAGATTATTGTGATAAAAGGACCAGCTGGCTTAGCATGGCGCTTTCCTTTCTATTTCACTATAGAATAGACAAGGACAAGGACAAAGGATACGCCTTTTGTCCTTTGCAGGAGAAAGATACAATAACATCTCTTCGCGCAACTACTTCTTATTGGTCTCGACTAGTCTAATAGACATCTGATATTATACATATTATAGACATGTATACATGGATAGATATTTTTTCTTTTACGTATTAAACACCCAGACAAAGGAGAAAGTACTTGCAAAAAACATACAAACACTTGACCCCGGCGGGAATTGAACCCGCTACCTCTTGCACCACAAGCGTACCTCCGCCCACCGCGCTACTAAGGCAGACAAATCATAATAAAAAATTAAATCTTAATTTTCATTTTAAAAAGTGATTTTAAGGTTAAACTATTACATAAAAATATTATCGCACGAGATAATAAGTTCATTATGTTTAGACAAGAAGTATATTTTTTCTTTAATTTTCTTTTCTAGATAGTCAACAATTGCCGTGCTAAGCTGACTGCTCACAAAGACGATTTTAGTATTATTTCAAACAAAACCTGTTATACATTCAAAAATATTTGTTTTAAGATATTTTTGTGAGGTTTATCCTTGACCTACCATCGTAACATTCTACAGTTTATGGTTTCATCATAATGAGTAGGTAGGTTTTATGTTCACGTATGAATCTGGGTCCTTTTTTGCTACTTAAATTATATTTAGAATGATTTAGTTCGTTTGAGTCTTTTTTTAAATAATATTTATTTATAAATCGAAATTTAAAATTAAAAAAAAACTTCTGATTTCAATGCCTTAATTTCCTTAAAAGAAAAATACACCATAATATTTTGTAATGTGCACGCGATGCGCTTTCATTTGATACCCCACTCGAGTATATTTGCAGATTTTCGGTTTTCCTTCCCCACTCTAACCCCCATAACTTTGAAACGGCACAACCGATTTTCATGAAACATATCTAAGAACATTCGTGTCAGACTCACCTTTCATACAAAAAACAACTAAATCAAAATCGCTCCATCCTTACTGGAGCTATGATGTCCCAGACAGACAGACAGACACACAGACAGACACGTCAAACTTATAACACCCCTCTTTTTTGGTCGGGGGTTAATCCTGACCCGGCAAACGTTGTTTTGTCAGATACATCATCATATATATATAATTCACCTATCACAGTGTTAGTTACCATACTCCTCCGAAACGGCTTAACCGATTATTATGAAATTTAATATGCGTATTCAGTAGGTCTGAGAATCGGCTACTATCTATTTTTCATTTTGCAAAACAACGTTTGCTGGGGTCAGCAAGTAATGTTATGTATATATATAATATTTGATAATATTACACCCTCGTGCATAAAACTAGGCAAGCCCATTTTTCAAACACAAAGTCAAAGTCTAACTAAAATAAGTTCATTATACAAATATGTTTAACAGCACGTCAACCAACGAATGCTAGCTGCACTTTAACTACAAAAGATTTCGTTACCAATTATGTTTATTAGGCGACGCGACGTTAAGGCAGCCTTCCTTAAAATTATATATAAATAAATAAATATTTCCGAACATTCCATGCATTAACATCGAGCCCAATGTTAAGCTAAACTTATTTTTTTTTTATAAATAGCTTATTAAATTTCGACCCTTAGAATAAAACTGGAAGACGTGTGCTCCTGTGACTTTTGCCGTTCAGTCAGTAGGAAATTTACAAAATGTCATTTAAACAAAAAATATTTTATTTGATATTGTTTTATTGTTATACAGACCTTTTCCTAAAAATTAGAAATATATAAAATAAACAATTACTTATTCAATTTGTTCCATTTCCCAATCAATTTTTCTATAAATTACTTATAAAAGATATTACTTATAAAAGATTATGTTCGTCAACTATTCCTAACTAAAATTGTTGTAACCTATTCGATCTTATAAAATAAGTCCTCTGTTCACATTTAAAAAATATATTTGTAATGGGAACAGTTTTAAATTTGTTAGCTTTTTAAGCTTCAATCCTTGAAGAATAAGAATCTATGACCTAATAATTTGGCCATCTGTGTTTTTTACATCGAACTAGATAAAAACCCGAACAAACTCCACCACAATGTTGAAAAACATGTATTAATCAAGTTCTTAAATACAAATTAGCAGGGATGGCAGCATAATCGAATTAAAATAACAATTTACCTACTTCATTAAAGAAATATTGCTGAAAGATAAATAATTGCTATTTTGTTTGGATAATAAGCAGCTAATTAAAAAATATGATAGACAATACACGAAACACAGATAGAAAACATATTCTATTTAAGCTTTCTCGTTCCATCACGCTTTGCAGGACTTCTTAGATAAAACTGCTATCCTATAGTTTATTCCGCACTGTGGCGATAGCAAATTGCAGTAATTTAAATAATCGTATTGATACAAAACTTCTTAATTCTACCGGACACTAGATGACGCTATTAAACGTTTCACTACCTAGGACCTGCTAGCACTTTGCTACTAATGGCTCCTCGTTTTTTCCTTTTCATAATTATTAAAAATCTGGGCTCTCATTTACTTATCTGATCGGACATAAGGAAACATAATCATGTCTTTGGTTTCCCTGCAGCATTAGTTGGGGGTTCTCTAAACTGCACAAAACTAACATTCTACTCGCCGCTAGATGGCGCTAGACTACATTCATAGATTACAGGCATTACAGCTAGTGTGACGTCGTAAGTCGTAGTCCTGCTACGCTAAATAATTCAAATACAAAGCTTCGTTATTTTGTTTGTATTGGGTTAGCGCTATGCTCGGATTTAAAATTCCTTATCCTCCCTCGATTAACTCAAAGCTATAATAAAAGGTACAGTTCGTTAAAAAAAATCTAATTAGGCCGCGTTCAAGGATTTTTATTAAGGATAAGCGTTCATTTGACCACAATCGCACCTGATATTAAGTGACGATGTGGCCTATGATGGAGCATGAAGACCTAGATGGTTTATTATGCGGGACGTCAGGCGTCAAGCGGTGGCCGCCATTATATTCGCTGCGTTCCCTCTTTGAAACCCTCTGTTAGTCCGGGATCCAACAACAAAAAACCCTTCCTAATAAAAAAATATAAAATAATATTAATAATAAATCATTTAATTCAGGCATCTCAGGCCCATATAAACACATACCTTACAGACTTACATACATAAAAATATTAATCTTATGTACTAAAATATCATCACGAATATTATCCTACTGGAAAAAACGCGGCGTTTTACACGCTCGGCGCGCGTGACGCGCGCTGGGACGTTAGTCCCTAGTTACGCCGCGGGTGCTGGACGTTAGAGTGGATAAAGGCGAAAGTTTGTAAGTATGGATGTATGGATGTTTGTTACTCTTACACGGGAAAACTACTGAACCGATTTAAATGAAATTTGGTACACAGAATCTCTAGAGCCTGAAAAATAACATAGGCTACGTTTTACCGCGGGAAAACGTCATTCCGCGGGAAAATACATTATAACGCGGGTAACACCGCGGGGCACAGCTAGTAATTTATATCGTGATGATATAAAATGCCTACTCTCTATGGGTTTAAGTAGATTACTGCTCTTGTCAGCCGCGGCTTCACCTGGCTCATTTTGCGTAAATGAGAAAAGACTGGCAAACAACTATTTAGATAAAGAATAAGATATTAACCATATTGGTATTTCATAGTTTCCAAAAAAACACGCAACCTACACGTCGTTATCCAAAGAACCCACAAGTATATGGTGGAACGAAAACCAGCTGTTCTGACATAAACACTTCGAATCACTCCGGCATGAACGGCCACCGACGGCATGGTGTGTCGCATTAGTGTGTCATTTGGTGAGAAACACAAGTCTCAACTCGTCGTTAATAAAAATGATTAAACTTTAATTTAATTTATATGGAAGGTAGCGTAAATATCTACAAAAATCTATATTATCTACAAAAAAAATCGTGGCCTCTTAATAAGAAATCAACATTTTATTCAACTATTTCAGATCGAGTGGAATACCCTCTTACACCTTTTAACGTATTATTGTCAACTATTCACTAATGCTAAACTTTGAATTGCTGCATTCAAAGTTTAGGATTCAAAATCAGAATGAAGTCTTCCAGTAAAGTTTATATCTTTAATATTATAGAACTTCCTCTGAATAGTATTTAACCTTATAATAAGTATATAATTAGCAAATAAAATTGGTACAAGAAATAAAATATATTATTTATTCCAAAATCTATGTATTTTCCAATAAACATCTTATGTCTAGACCATAGCATAAATATATATGTATAACCATAATTTCTTGTTTGATGAGAAAACTAAAGAAGCGTACTTAATTGAAAATTTAAATCAGGAAAGTAAGCTTTCATATTTTACAAATACAAACAACAAAAAAAAAAACAATTTCAACAAACAGAATAAAATAAATAAATTATTTTTTATTTTAACTTTGATTATTATTATTTAAAAATGTGTTTTATTTTTAAAATAATGAACACTTGGGTAATTCTGTGCTGTAACTAAAACTACAAAACAAAACAATTAAATGCAATTGGATGTTTCATACAAAGCGAACTATTTAAGGTTGAGTCTTCATAGTTAAATATGTAATTATAAGATCTATGGATTAATTTAATACAAGACGCCCTTGATACACGATTGATTTCCAACTTAAATTGGCAGTGGATAGTATTACATACTGACATAATGATAAGTTAAATTAACATACATTCTACATTTTTCGTGTAGTAAATGTATACTGTTAAATACTGATACAATAACTATTTAATTTTCATGATATATAACAAAATCAAACCCGAGATAAGTCTATACAAGCTTGTTATACCAATATTTCGTATGATAGATAAAATTTAAATAGACAAATTCATGGAAACGTAAACATAACGAACTGAAAACATCACCAGGTATTTTATTTATATAAATATAATATTTTCGAATTTCATTGGTGAAGTGAAATACTGATGAAAATTATTAAAACTTCTACATTCTTACATCCAATACAGCCTCTGGTTGACAACCATTGATTTAACCCCTAAATTCAACACTTATTTACAATCCACAACTTTTATATATAAGACACTGATTATAAATTATTGCAGGCTCAAGCGAAGGCCACCTAAACATTGAACACGACACAGAATATATCTGAAAGCATTCTAAAAACATATTTACGAATATACATTTTATCTCTAATTAGTTTTCTGAATAATAAATTAATCACAAGGTGAACAGGAAACGAGCGAAAACCGTCCATCCGTCAAGTCTCAAAATTAGATAGTTTTTACTGTGTGCAACTGATACATTAAAGTTTCAAATTTTATTTATAAATGGTATTATATGTTATTTAACAAAATACCACCATATCAACGAATGCTAAGGCAAATAATAGAAGTTTTTCAGTAACATCTGACGAACCTCAAATGGTAACAGGTATAAATATATGACTACCTAGTCATGGAATTTCAAGCTCTAAAATAGGTTTATAATTATATAATTTAACAGAAACACTTAATAATGAAGGGGTAGTTATCAAAAGCTAACGTTTTAAGAGAACAGGCTCTAAGGTTTGTAAGAAGTCCATAAAGTCTTATATGTACCTACCTACTTAACATTAATTTTAAAAACTACTTCTAAAAAATAACTTAAGTAAATATAATTTAAACAATAAGAACACATTATTTTCACAAAGTGTGATCCTCAAACGATTTTAGGTTATTATTCCACTGTAAATAACCCTAAAACCTTCAACATTGTGATTGGGTGATTGGGATCAATTTTAACACTGATAAAATAAACTAGAATATGAGTCTGAATTGTTTCAAATACAATTTCACCTACATGATGAAATTGACACCACAATCATTCATTCATTCACTCATACCGTGCATTCAATTTACGTCATCGGCTGCCCAGCTGGTTGATCTATTGGTAAATTCTCTTTATCACTCTGTGCTGAACTGTATTCTTGAGACCTCATGTAGTCAATATACCGCTGCTTATGTTCTGGGTTATTGACTATAGCTGCGACGAAGTCAGATGTTTCTTTTTGGAGTGCTATTATCTTTTGCTGTATGAGTTTGTTCTTATGCATGAGTGCAATGGTTTTCCAGGCGAGTTCCATGATGAGTTTGTTCTGGACCGCCTTGTCTATGCCAACAACAGTGTATGTTGGGGGTGATTCGTCGTTAGCGGCTGGAGGCATCCTTTCTATACGCTGAATGCGCCTGGCTTCCCTTAGTCGAGTCACGTGGGGTCCTGAAAAGAAGAAAACTTCGGTTTAGAAGATGGTATTTGATACAGGGCATATTTGACCTCGTATGATATTTTGATGCCATATTAATAAATTAGTGATTGATCATTGATTTATTTATTGAATAGTCTAATTTAGAACTGTGCCGTCTTATACCATCCTACCATACTCTGACTGATAGGGCAGTAGGTACGCTTGTTTCTGTGGATTTTCTATGATTCGACTGAAATTTGTCGTATATATTTTTGTTGGTATAAAAGTAAAATAAGTAGTCATAGTACCCACTTAAATTCTTGTTTCAATCACAATTTTGGATATACAGACACAATCTTTGTTTCAAAACGGAAAGTTAATAGGTATCCTTTGCCCTCTGTTAAAAAATTTAAATCGCTTCATCCGTTCGGGAGCTATGACGTCAAACTTTTTAAACCTTGACGAAAAAATGAGGGGTGTAATAAGTTTGACGTGTCTGTCTGTCTGTGGCATTGTAGCTCCCGAACGGATGAAACTATTTAAATTTTTTTTGTATAAAACGTGTGTTTCGCGTAAGTGTTCTAAGACATGTTTGATGAAATTCAAGATAAACAAGGGAAGAAATATCGAAATCTGCAAATATACTCGAGCGTGGTCTTAAATAAAAGCGCATCACGTGCACATTACAAAATAGTACGACTTTTTAATTTTAAGGGAGCTAAGATTTTGAAATAAAGGGGTTTCTTTACATTTAGATTATTATCTGTGTTTATCTGCCGAACCCAACAAAGAGCTCGTAAATGGAACAGTTTCGACTTTTTGCCAACGAACAAAGGTAGTAAGAGTCACGTTACAAACCAACTGACATTGACACGTGATCGCCGGTTACGTACGTTCCATTGTTAAAAAAAATGTTTACACCTACTTTCACCAACCCATGTTGTACATTGGGTTATAATTAACTAGGTAGGGACTTTATTGTTTTTAAAACGCCAAGTAAATCATAATTAGGGTTCCGTGCCCAAAGTGACCCTATTACTGAGAGTTCGTCGGCTTTCTGTCAACAGGGTGTATCTCAAGAACTGTGATAAATAGTGAGTTGACATTTCGAGGGACGATGTATTTTTCTTGCCGCTATAACAATAAATACTAAAAACAACAACAAAACACAACAAAATACGTGTAAGTGGGCCCCATGCAACAAAAGATATTTTCATAATGATAAGCGACCATGCGGAAGGCCGTACTGGCCGCTTGCAATTAAAAAAAAAGAGTTTTTTTATTTTTTTTTATTTGCAAAATGTGTATAAATTGTACACGGAACTCTAGGTGAGTCATAGTTGATCTCATTCTTATCAAATATCCTTATCTGAAGATATCTTAGTTGTATTAATTTTCTGGGAACTTTAGTTATCCGCCATTTTCCCATAAGTTTTAAGGGTCAATTTTGTGTTAATAAGCACAAAATATTTTTGGAAAGTTCACTTAGATTTGATTTTATTTTATGGGCCTAAAACGTAGATAAAACATTTAATCTTTAATCTAGTACTTTATTACATTTAATCTAATACTTTATACTTGTCTATTAACAAATTAATCTTTTAAGTACAAATGTACTTTGTACGTACCTGCACATTGCAGCCTGCTCTAAAAATGTAGAGCAACATTTGCGAAATAGTTTAAACTATAATCGATTTTTACTCGACCTAGTTTAAGACCATTGTCAGAAGCAAGCTATTTTATAACAATAATCATAAAATAATATAGGCATGGCCTTCCAATCATTTTCAGGCCTTCTAATCTTGGCAACATTGTATACCTATCTGATTCCCATCCCACCCCCGCCACTTATTTCATCAATAACGTCTACTTGCTAACCTCCGAGAATAGAACACAGGCGTTAGAGAAATGGAACGAATATAGGTATAATAACGAATATTCCTCAAGCTCTTTTGAACATCGAATACCGTAAAAATAGTTCCAACTACTATTAAATGTAGCCTCTGCTGAGTAAATGAAACCTCTTTCGATTTTTGACCGGTAGTTTTATGATCTGTGGCTTAAAACTTAGTAACCTTGAGATGTCGAATTTTTGGGTAGAACAGTTAGAGTAGAGTATTTTTTCGTCCAAACATACATAATTATTTGTTGCCATTTTACCAAATAGCTATAAAATGCACTATCGTTAGTCTAGAAGGCTTTTTATTGGCAAAATAAACAATACGGTTGTCAAATAATTTTATCAATTATTGTTTTTGTAGTATCCTAAGCAAAGAAACTAACTGTTCTCGTGTGTGTTGACAGTCCCAAGAACCCAAAAAAAAATATCTATGATTTGCATTATTATTAAAACGAATGTTAATTAATCTTGCTATACAAAAATAAGTAAATCATTATGTCTTAATAAACCTGGTAGTTTTACGCCAAGCTAAGATCAATGCTGTATATTACAAGGTATGTCCAAATTAGACTTAGATACTATTTGAAGTATTTATATTAAAGGAAATTTATCGATGTCTCTAGAATATTCATATCTATCACGATGAATCAACGTGTTATGTATAAAAGAGTATTTAATATATTTAATATTGTGCAGATGCATTTTATAACATGTGAACAAATAACATTGTTCGCGCACGTTTTCATGCACACTCAAAGTGTAGACGTTAAAAACAAAGTCATTATGTTAGTATTGCTAATTTCTGAACATTAAACCTACGTAGAATATTTATATTCAGTTTGTTAATTGTTTTTTATTTCAACTTTATCGGAATACCGTTGATAATCTGCTCTTTCTTATTTTTATTTATATTTACAACAGATTTGATTTTTTGTTTGTTTTTATATCAATTTTAAAATGTGTACATAATTTTGTAAGAAATTGGAAACACATACGCTACTCAAAGATTTATATACGTGTAAGCAAGTATATTATTCTTCCTTGAATTTATCAACATGTCACTAGCTTATTACATCCAAACGCCATCCATCTTGCAGCATTGAAAATCGAATTTGTACAAAACAACACGATAACCTTGAATAACCTTACCCTAAATATAGGGAAATATTTAAATATTTATAGTATTACAACACCGAAAACCAACACCGAGAACACCAAGATATTTTGAAAAAAGAAGGTCAACGCACCTATTTTTCGTATTTGGAACGCGAGAGCTCGTCCTATTGAGCTCGGAAGGCTACTGGCGAACGGAGCCTTTTTTTTTGTCGTGTTTTCGTCTGGGCGTGCGCGATGCATCCCATATTGACGATGGCTGTAAGGTCTGTTTGTAAATATGGCAATTATGTTGCTGTTGCTATTGCAAATATGGTGGTATTGTTTGTTACGGTTATTTATTGTATATTTATGATACAACTTGGTGTTTTGAGCCATGATTCTAGTTATTCAGTATAATTGGCAGAATCGATAATGGCTTCTGCTATCCTTCGTTTCAGCAGCGCGGGAAGTGACTGCGAGGTGATATTATTTAATCAGGAAACGTCTTGCTTTGTGGTATGTAAAGCGCCATAGTAAAGCCCAGGTAGCGTCCGCCGCGAGGCAGTCGCTTTGGTCGCGAAGGTTTGGCCGAAGCTTAAACCTAATTATTGAATTTGTTGAATAATAAATTAAGATAGCAACGGAATGTACTTATTAAGAGATTTTGTTTGATGAATTTTCTTTGCACGACTAAATGTATTAACAGTAAAATTTCATTTACCTATTCTAAAAAGACTTATCCTCGATTGCATACATAATGGACTCTCTCTCCGTAGAAATATTATGAAGAGTTATTATCCTTGTCGTTGGCGGAACAAAGAGCGGTGTGACGTCATACTCGGTCATTGAACCACCCCGATCCAATCTCTCGAGTCACGTGGGTCGTGGAGCGAATTGCAAAAATTCAAACATGGATTCAATTTTGACCGCTTGCACTGCTTCAAAGTATACCTATTATAGTGCATTCATTCAATTTTTTCATACACTAATGAATGTGTTGTAGTATGATGTAACTATAAAATAGGTATATATAATAGGTACCTATCAAATAACAATTTGGTAGAAAGTATAATAATTCTATTAATTTATTTATTTCTACCAAAATCAAAACGTCAAAAAGTATTGTGAATATAATTTATATCATGTCTTTGTAACCTTAAGTTTTTAAAAAACGTGTTACCTACCTATGTACAAAATCTTGGTTTCGACATTTGTTTTTTTTTATTTTTATAAGAATCATTGCATTGTATTGTATAGGTACTTACTTATAGGCGATTTTTCTACAAACATCCAATACAAAATCGTGATCGTTTTAATTAAAATGTAGGTACTTATTTAGCTAATTAGGTAAACAGCACCTAACAAACACAACGTGTTAAAAAAAAAAAAAAAGACATTCGTTTGTCTTTGCCTACTACTAGCTAGAAGTTGGTTAACAATAAAATTGTTAAACTGAGTTACCCCCTCAGTTTACCGCTAGTTAACAATTTTATGAGAAAATTTTACAGTTCGATTTATATAGATTTTGTTTGTAAATTCCCGTTATTAGATACTTAAATAGATTCCTGTTGTTACATCTATATCCTCAAAGTTTTCCGAGAATGGAAATACCACTAAATGAAATCCATATTCCTTTAGGACCTATTTATTTTTATTATTATGACAAACAAACGTGATAATACCTAAATACAATGATATTTAAAAATAGTACAGCCTACGTGCTTGAAAAAGAAAAATGAAACTCAGGCATTGCTTGAGGTAGGTCAGGGCCGTGCAAGCAATCGTAAAGCACGCAGTCAGCGTTGCCATTTGGCAACTTTGGTTGCCATTTTGGCAACATTTGACCCTTCGTGGCAACCAAATGGCAACCAAGATCAACTGGCAACTTTTTGGCAACTTTTCGATTTGTCAAGCGTACATCAGAAAAAAATAAAAAATATATCGATGAACTGAACGCATCGGATTGAACAAAATCAAAATCTTGAACGCTTTTTAATTCCCAAAAATTAAAACAAAACAAAACTAACTTTTCTAAATTACCTACTGACTGACTGAGTGTGTGTGTGGTGTGCAGTGCAGTTTCAATTTCAATTTCAATTTATTTATTTTAGCTTTGAATAGTAAATATTACAGCCATAATAATAATAGTTAATAGTTAGAGTAGGTACATAATTTATACATAGAAATACGTCATTGAGAAAGTAGAACACATCCTGCAGTGCAGTGCAAAGAAAGTTTTGTTCGTGGTTTTTCTTTTTTTTTGTTACTTTCGTTTATAAACCTACTGGTAAGTTTTTTTTTTATTGTTTTAATCGTGAAGCTACAATTTGTAAAACAATAAATGCTAAATAAAACATAAAACTAGATTAACAAATGGACGGTACCTAGTTGCATTCAGTTGGATCTGCAGGCCTATTCACCAGAATGAATCCGAGTTTATAGAAAATATATATAAGTTTATAGTAACTATTTGTGTATTGTTTTTTCTGTTCGTTTAATTCCCTATAGAACGTCGAAAATATAAAAAAATTGCTTATATATAATTCGCGCGTAATATTTGAATTCCTCGCGTATTTGTTTCGATTCCCAGCCTCGGTTTCATTCCGCGCCATCGTGAATTAGCCCTGCTGGTTGGATCAATTCAATTCCTTATAATTTATAATTGAACTCTGCGCTTGAAGCGTCAGTTTGCCAGTGTCGAGTTGTATAAAATTATAAAGTAAAAAAGATATTACTCAATTGAACGCCATTTTG
Organism: Gymnoscelis rufifasciata; assembly: GCA_929108375.1. Taxonomy (NCBI): domain Eukaryota; kingdom Metazoa; phylum Arthropoda; class Insecta; order Lepidoptera; family Geometridae; genus Gymnoscelis; species Gymnoscelis rufifasciata. The sequence goes on along the minus strand of OV815321.1, from coordinate 8,187,684 downwards.
GTTGGACCTTCTTCTTCTTCTTTTATTCGCCCATCAAACTGGTCTGTCCGTCCTTCTTTGTTTGTCAATGTCAAACAAATGAAAGAAGGAAAGTGTTGCCATCTTATTATTTTTAAATAGATGTTCATTTCATCCAATAATAGTTTAAGGCAAAGGTTATTTATTATGTTTTATTCAAGGCTGCTTTTTTTCAGATTTTTTCTTAAATTGAGTAATAAAACATATAGAAAAACCTAGGTAAGTGTTATTTTTCAGTTACTTAACTCACTGCTTTTTGTCTTTTGGTATTGGGAAGTACTGTATAGATTTAACCGTTTTTCTTTTTTATTTTGCTTGGTTTAGCTTATGAAAATTAAAATACTAAAAGCGCCATGAAGAGATTTTTAATATCAAAAACTTCAACATCTCGACAAAACGATGACAAAGAGGTGGTGGGCTCGGAAATGCATGACGCTCGATCAAAAAAAAAAAAGATTGATGAAAAATCGCAGACATTTACCACAAAAACACTTACACCAGTGTCATCTACAAAAAAAACAGAACCAAACAGGTAAAAATATGGGCCACCTTATGTATCCAATATTATTTGGTTTACAATTTACAATACAAGCTAATTTAATTTGACCAACTAACAAAGCGACTTATTATAATATTGTGTTTAACAGCCGGTTTGCAATTATTATTACCTACTAGTGGCCCGCCCCGGCTTCGCACGGGTTTTTATTCAATTTTTTTTCCCGGCAATTATTCGATTTTTTCTCGCTTTTTAAACCTTCCCTAGACCTCCACGAACATTTCTAGACTATGATAAGATAAATCCGTTCAGCCGTTCTCGAGTTTTAATCAGACTAACGAACAACAATTCATTTTTCTTTATATAGATAGATCTGATATTTTAATTGTTTTATTTTGAATGTTATGTAAATATGTTTTGTTTCATGGTTATTTTGCATGGTGTGGCTTTTTGCTAACTAACAAAAAAGAGCTATGAAAGGACTTATAACACCAAAACCTATAACGGATATTCAAAGCAACAACATCTTAATTGCTTCTTCTGTTTCTGACCCTCAAGTATGTGCATCTAATGAAACTCATAGCATTGAGCACGCAACAAATTTGACAACAGCCACGACCACTATCATGACATCAATACCTGTTGCTTATTCTTCAAAGTCTTCAAGCACATCTCTTACACCAATAGCCTCATCTTCAAAGTTTTCAAGCACATCTGTAACACCAATAGCCTCATCTTCAAAGTCTTCAAGCATATCAGTTAAACCGAGATTATTTTCAGAAAAATGGCTTACTGATATTAAATTTAAAAACTGGATCTCAAAAAAAGAGCAGAATGGTCAAGAAAAACCATACTGCACCATTTGCGATTGTTTGTTGATAAATCGAAAATTTGCCATTGTCAAGCACATGGAATCAAAAAAACACATTGCCCAGATCAAACTAGTAAGCAAAAATGAACCTATTGACAAATTATTAAAGCCCACTAATGAAGAAGTACTGAGAAAGAGAGCAGAACTGAAAATATCTGCATTTATTGCAAAAAATAACTTGCCATTATCCCTAACTGACACCTTAATTCCATTTTTGGGCAATACATTTTCTGATTCGAAAATAGCTAATTCATTGAAGTTAGGCCGAACTAAAACCACAGCAGTCATCACAAATGTCTTAGGACCAATATCCACTGAGCATCTCGTGGATAAATTGAAGAACTCATTTTTCAGCATAATAATGGATGAGACCACTGACATCAGTGTCTTTAAACAATGTGCTTTGGCAGTGATCTATTTTGATGATGAAACTAATGCTGTTGTTACAAAATTTCTTGATATGTACGAGGTGAAGTCAGGTAAAGCAGAAGATCTAACTCAGTGCCTGCTTGACTGGCTTAAAAATAGACAAATTCCTATGACAAACTTCGTTGGGTTTGCGTCTGACACGACAAACAGTATGGTAGGCACGCACAATTCTGTTTTTAGCCATTTAAAGAAAGAAATTCCGCATATTGCATGTGTAAAGTGCTCCTGTCACATGATACATCTTGCGGCATCAAAAGCATGCTTGAAACTGCCGAAATCTATCGAAGACATGCTAAGAAGCGTTGGCGCACATTTTAGCCGTAGCTCATTAAGGCAGGATAAATTGAAGGAGTTTCAAGATTACTTCAAAGTTGACATACACAAAATTTTAAGCCCAGCAACCACCAGATGGTTATCTTTAAAGGCCTGCGTAGATAGGGTCTTAGAGCAATACGATGTTCTTGCTGCATATTTTAGAGTAGAGGTTCTCGAAGACCCTAGTAAAGTGACTGACGACATCCTATCAGCGTTAAACAATAAATTTACACGCATATATCTCGAATTCATGTCGTATGTTTTGGGACTGCTCACAGATTTTAACACCCTATTTCAATCTGAGAGACCTCTTTTGCACGTTCTGAAACCGGAATTGCTAAAACTTATCAAAACTGTGGCAAGCAATTACATGAAAATCAATTATTGCAAATCCATCAACCCTTTCAACTATGAATATTCGAATCCTGGAAATTTTATCACTTTGGAAAAAGTATATTTGGGAGTAGCCGCACAAACTTCAATAAACGAACTGAAACAAGTAGCCCAACCACCAATGGAACAAATCCAGACTTTCCAAAAAAGTTGTTTAACATTTTATATTGAGCTAGTTGGTCAAATTATTAAAAGATTTGATTTCACAGACCCACTTTTTAATGTGATTGAAAAAATCATAGATCCACGAAAAGCTCAGGCGAACGATCATCAAGTTTTATATGATATTATTTCACGTTTTCCAAACTTATCAGCTCACATAAACATTCAAAATTTGCACACGGAATGGACGAGCCATGCACTGTTGGACTCTGTTGATTGTGAAACAGAAAATGCCGAAGAGTATTGGAGAACCATATTTAAAATTAAAAATGCATCAAATGACCAAGCATTCCCCAATTTAATCAAAGTTGTGAACTTGCTTTTCGTGCTGCCTTTTTCAAATGCCTGCGTAGAACGTATTTTCAGCCAACTGAAACTTATAAAGACTGATAACAGGAACCGTCTCAATACAAAAACAATATCATCATTAATGACTGTGAAAGCAACTGTTAAAGATGCAGTTACATTTGAGCCAACAAAAACTATGTTAAATAGGAAAATAAAATACTAACCACTTTTTGAAGGTGCTGGGAAATTTTTATTTATTTTTTGAATGTTTTTAAGATTGGATTTAAAATGCAAAGGCACTTATAAAACACAAAATTAATTTTAATATAAAAAATAATTCAGCTTCGCTCTAGAAGCTATTTTTCTAAATATGTGGATGTTGTGGTTCTTAATTTATTTTGTATCTACATTTTTATCTTTGTCTTTATATTTTACAATATTTTTATTTTCAGGAAAACATGGATTTGATTTTTTTAAGGATAACTAAATAAATAGGGGTTTAAAGATTTAAATTTTAATCAACCAAAATGAAGAGCAATTAACAATCAATAGGTATAAGTATTTTTATATAGATAAAATAAAAACGCATAGTTTTTTTTACAGATTTTATCTAATGGCAACCTTTGATTCCAGATGGCAACATTTGAAACTACAAATGGCAACCTGGGCTGAGTAGGCTCTGGCAACACTGCACGCAGTACAGTGTCTAAGAAACTATGTCACGTTTACTAAAACACTCAATTGCAATTCAGTTATTTTTATCTAAAAATACCTAACATGTACTAAGAAGGTACTTAGGTATATAAAAAATATTTAACAGGACTTTAAAGAAACCTACTATTTCTACAATAAAATTAAGTCTTTATTTGTAATATTAATTTCACTGGCATATGGCATATAGCTAATGTAATAGGAAATATGAGGTTAATTTGTCGAATAAAAAATCATATTTTCCGCGAAAAAATCCAAAAAAATAGGCAGCGATACTTTTTTGCAACTTATGTTTTGTTATTTTAATAAATAAAAAATATGGTATATATTTGAGAGATTTCAATTATAATAATACTAACCAAGAATATTATTATTTGAAACCTCAAACATTAACTAAAAAAAGGAAAGAAAGTTGCAATGTCATTTTCAGATAGGTACGAACCTCTTTTCAGACTTTGCCTTATCCTTTTCTCACACATAGTTAAACACGACAGCTTGGCGTCACAAAACACGAGTCAAATCAAACAGTTTTGTTTTTTGTTTTTATGAATTTCGATTTCTTACAAGAGGTTGGAACGTGTGAACCTCTTGAAAACCAAACGAGTAATGACTATGTGAAAATGAAACGTAAACCCAGCGATACGTAGAGTTAGTCAGGCTTCGTCATAATATCGCGTCGCTAGTAGAGACGGAAAGTTGTGTTGCCACACTCTAACAGTACATTTTACCCGATATTTTAACGGATCTCAATTAGGAGTGGGTTTACAACAATCTTTTTTTCTGTATTGCATAATAGATTTTCCTCCTTTTAAACTTAATGTGAAAGTTTTTTAATTACATTTTGTTTTTGATTTATATATAAATATTCATAAATTAAAATATATGGAAGAAGACATAAACTATACTTCTTTTCTACAAAAAAGGTTATATCGTCAACGTTAATGGTCGGTTACATAAAGTAGGTAAAGGTAAACATAAGAATGAATGTCATGAGGAAATTGTGTATTTTTGATGAAAAGTATTTTTTTTTTGTTTAGTACTTATGCCATTTACAAATACTTACATTATATATCATCTTAAAATACGTCAATACTACATAAACTGTATCAATCATAGCTTTGTCAACAAATAAAATATATAAATTACTTCATTTACCTTTACAGCGAGTAAAAATATATTTTATAAGTTGGCAACTTCTGTTCCCACGGATCTCGCATGGTAAGCCACGTGCTACGCTGGCATAGTTTCAATTAGCCTGCTTTTACGGCACTGTAAAGCGTTTATTGGATACTGGATCTAAGTACAAGGAAATAAGGCTATAACCAAATATTCCGTAGGATACTTCAATAAATTATTAAGTAATAAAACAATCCTTTACTTTGGTATTGTTATGGCCAAGTTTCCTTTGTTTGCTGGCCTTATTTCCCAGAAACTACTGTTAGAAGTATTAATTATTAAATTGTTTCCGAAACCATTTTGTAATCACCGTTACCAGTAATGTTCACAAGAGAGTTCACGTGTTTTTGGAACGTAAGTCCTGTTATCGCAATATTTTCACGAAAGCCAAACGTATGTTGTAATCGTACGTATTGACGTTCAGCATAGCATGTTATCACACGTGTGGTGGCTGTAGGTAGGGTAGATACAATGTAGATACTTTATGAATGATCAATTAAATATTATATTGCAGTTAATAGTTTACTTAGCAGACGATACCTTGTTGTTTAGTAAAATGTTTACGGAAAAATTCTGCGGAAATGGAACTATCCCTATTGATTGTAATCATACTTGAATATTTTTCAATTTGTTTATTTTATTATATTAAAAATACATTTCAATTAAAAAAAAATTAAAATATATTAGCTACGTTTTAATCCATACTTTCTTTAGATCAAATAAATGTTTGTTGTCTTCAACATTAATTTCTGGTAATACTGGGGGGAGTGTCAGAGTGTTGTGGCAACCCTAGAACGCATACAATGTTTGGGCGACTCGCGCATGGCTTTGCACGTGTAGTCGCGACGACCGTGTATCTTGCTATCTGTCTCAAATAGAGATACTTTGTTTTAGAACTGGCATTTGGAAATTGAGCCTTAAAGTCCAATGTTTAACTTACAACTTGTTTGATAGGTACTTAGCAACTTTTCGATTGGAAGATTATTGATTTGGTTTCAAGTTTTTATAATTAAATAAAAGAACAATTATTTTTTTATATTTTAACAATAATTATTTTGATTATTTTCTTAACTATTTTCTTCTAATACTTAGTAGTTATTCGTATAGGTATTAAAATTATTGTTAAAATTATGCCGTCAAAAATGATCTCAAAAACTTGATACTACAACATTGTACATTGTAACCTGAATTAATATTTTTTTGATGACATTTTTATTAAGATCTTTATTTTTTTTATACTAACCTCAAAAGTCTGATGCCAAGCGGTGCGATTGTAAAAGGACACTAAACTTTTTAGTTCACTTGAACAGGCGATAAAACACACACGGAGAGGAAAAAATTGTCCGTGTTAAACAGTCACAACAGCTTAATATTAATTATTAGCTCTTCTGTTTCTGTCTGCAACCCGTAACTCGGAAGTTAAGCTAGAAGACCTTAGTGTCAGACCCGATATTTCATTAGCCATATCTAGGCTTACAGCCTAAGCCTCACCTGGACTCGTTTGAACGAGTTGTTTCTTAATTTGCCACATTCATTAAACTCCATACATCAAAAGGAAATTTTCCATTTTATATAATTTTTAATGAAAATAAAATTCTTTATTCAATATATATAGGCCTTCAATTCCCTACCGAGTTGTTATATCTGACACAAGGCCCGCTGATGCCCGTGTCTATACATTCATAGTTCTCTAATCGCACGTTTTGTGCAACTACATACAGTAGGCAAGCCCACGCAACGTGGGTTCTGATCTCACTCATGCGTTACGGATAAAAACAATGCTTCTGCTAAGCCGACTGTGGTAATAAAAAGTTGCAATGTACGTTTTAGAAATGAAATTCAGTCGTGCCTTTAAGTTAGGTAAAGGAAACCGATTCGTTACGTAACGCTCGTGACATAATGCGCCCAGTGTATTCCTTTCTCTCATGCATAGGCAGTAGGATAGCTCCTCTCTCACTCTTAATAGTAATTTATGGATAAAATAAATTATAAGTCAGAATAATTATGGTTTATAACGTGGTTCCCCAATGCCACAATTTATTTAAAAAAAAAAAGAAATTACATAAATTGATTTATTAATTAATTTATGAATAATTAATACTGTAAAATCTGAAATACATTAATAATGTCTACTTTATAACTACACGAAATAAAAAATGATAATTTATGATAATTATCATTAATAATGGTTACGAATGTCAAAAATTAATTATTATTTTGATTTCATGTCAAATTAAATAAAATAATAACATACATAATAATGTAAATTGAAATATTTTTATAGTTATTATTTTTATAGCCGTATTTTGGTCAGATTATTGCGGTATCACTTTATATGTGCATAACCCTACATTTATTGGTATTCAATTTTTAATAAGTTGTCATATCTCGCCTTCTTTTTGCAGGCGGTCTATATCTTCATAGATCTATATTCGCACGTTTTGTGTGAGTACAGGCAGTAGGCAAACCGACGCGACGCAACGTGGGTTCTGACTCATGCGTTTGGAGCAAAACAATGCTACTGCTAAACTGTGACACTATATTGTGGCAAGATAATACATAATAACGTATTAGAACTGAAACTTAGTAGTGCCTTATTAGTTTTAGTTTCAACTGCAGTTGTAGTACCATTAAGTTTTGTATTTTTCAGATTATTTTTCCTTATAGTTTATCTGTGACCTTGATGTTTTTTAGTGATAAATATTATAAATAAAAACTTTGCGCTCGCATTGGGTGTTCCACGCACAGTATATAATGTATGTTTACTAGGCTGATTTGTAATATTTTTGACCCTATTATCTCCATGACGTATTGTTTTTTTTGGAGATATTAATATATTTAAACTTGCACACTCATTGAGGGTTACGCAGTATTTGTTTTATCGGAATGATTCAATGCACTGAAGTCATGCCATTGAATGGTATTTGTTTATCAGGAAAATACGTAGATAATACTGTAACTTGTTTATTACCATAATTAAAGTGTTAACTGTTTATTTCATGATCAAACTGGGCTTGTCGCTGTCAGATGACTAATCTCACATTAATTTTATAATGGCTTAAAATCTAATTCAAAAATAACGAATTCCTCATTGTTGTCACTCTCCAAGATTAACAAATATGTAGTTTTCATGGTTTAATTATTAGCCACAATACATCGATTTAGGCTAAGAAATTAATTGAATATACCTGAATATACGTACCTTACCTACCTTTTTACCTATCTATCAGTACTAATAGTTTGAAGCAAATCGAGGACTTTTAAATTGAGTGCCAGTTCTATGTTCTACCTTACTTCTCAGTCATATGCCGCATGTTTCGGTACAATGCTAGACAACGTGAATTCGTACGGAAAGAGCTCGTGAAGCAAAATCTCCGCCACGAGTTACATTAAATGTGCATTATGTCTAACTATCCTACTAATATTATAAACGCGAAAGTTTTTCTGAGGATGGAAGTAAGTGTGTTTGTTGCTCTTTCAAGCAAAAACTACTGGGTGGATTATGATGAAACTTCACAATAATATAGATCATCAGCCTATTAACGTTCCCACTGCTGGGACACAGGGACTACTCTTGACGAGAGAGATTAGGCCTTAATTCACCACGCTGGAAAGTGCGGGTTGGTTATATATAATATAGATTACATATCACAATAACTCATAGGCTACCTTTTACTGTGGTTAAATATAAAATATTAAGCATAGCAAAGATTTGAGATAATATTGGCATGTGTTATAAATTATAATCCCAGTACAGGACATAAGCTACTTACTGCTCGCTGCGTCGTCCCCACGTTAGTCGAGTATTGCTTCCGGCGCAGTACAGCGAACTCTAAATAATGTAAGTGGCCCGAATCTGGGGTCTTAAATAGGTATGTCAGACCCTCCCAAATAATAAAATGTTTCCATCTACTGCTTCCAGAAACAACCTTAATGATAATTAATCGCATCGTCCATTCAATAGTAACAATAATCCAAAGAAATTAATTACATGTTGAAAATATATTAATATGAGTCCAAAAGATGACTAGCCGATGTATAAAATAAATAAAAATCTATGTATTTATAGTTTGTGAAATAATGTGACTTATAATATATTTGATATTAAATAAATGAAAATAAATAATTATGCAATACAATACAAAAACATGACAATAGTTACAAAATACACATGGGAGGAAGAAGTACAAAAGGCGTCCTTGTCGCTTAGGAGCGATCTCTTCCAGGCAACCATAGGGCGAATATAAACACATTACCAATTATAGTAGTAGGAGTTAGAAGTACCTATCTACATATCAGTAGGTACTCTTATATAAATAAATAAATATTTCCAGACTAATCACACAGCATCATCTAACACCAAACTTAAGCAGAGTTTGTACTATGGGCTATAGGTTACTGATATACTACATACATACATTTTTTTTTAAATACATACATTATTATGTACATATAAAACACCCGGAGCCGAAACCAGCAATTGTAGATCTTAAAAAACCTGGTCTCGCGTTCCCGCGTCGGGTATAATATTATGTAGTAGGTACGCAATAATAACGCATCACTCATATCATAACATATAACCTACCTACCTACTTATAAATGTGTTTACCTTTTTCCACGTGCATATATCGACGAAATGTGACGTTGTGATTACGTACTGCGTTCACATGTTCGAAAACGATCTTGGCAAGATTAAGAAATTTGTGCCAGCTGGTGGGAGGACACTCGAAAAAGCCGTGTTGGCTAAGTGGGAGGACACTCGACTTTCATTCCGATGGTCGTGGGTTCAAACCCCGCCACGCACCTCTGGATTTTTCTTCTTGAGAAATTTATGTGCGCTTTAAACACGTGCTTTAACGGTGAAGGCAAACATCGTGAGGAAACCGGCATGTTCTGAGAACTTTAAAAGAGTTTGAAGGGCATGTGACATTCACCAACCCGCACTTGGCCAGCGTGGTGAATTAAGGCCTAATCTCTCTCGTCAAGAGAGAAGTCCCTGTGTCCCAGCAGTGGGAACGTTAATAGGGTGATGGTGGTGGTAGGTATACGCATTCTACCAATTAACCACGTTTTAAGGGTTCCGTAGTCAAATGGCAAAAAGCGGAACCCTTATAGATTCGTTATGTCTGTCTGTCTGTCCATCCGTATGTCACTTGCCACTTTTCTCCGAAACTAAAAACTATTGGAGGTTTTGTCTGTTCACGTCCGTAAGTGGTAACCCTCTGAATCCTTACACGTGACCTCCGCGTGGTGCTAAGAACAGTCTCTGGTGGGAGGCTTCGGCCGCGGCTTGTCACCACCCTCCGGGCTGGGCCAGTGCGTGAAGCGATTTTTTCATATTTCGTAATGTGGTCCGGAGAAACCATCTACCTCCTGGGCCTTCATGCTCCATCTTAGACCACATCGTCACTTTACATCTGGTGAGATTGTGGTCAAATGAAGGCTTATCGATAATAAACAAAAAAAAACATCGTAGGTTATCGTTTTAGATGTATTCTAAAAAGTAGAAAGAAAGTATACATTTTTGGGGTACCCATACTGAAACCGAAAAAAGTATTTACATTAAACCCATTTGTGTGGGGTATCTATGGATAGGTCTTCATAAAATATTTTGATGTTTCCAAGATATTTATTTTCTAAATTGAATAGTTTACAAAATTAAAAAGCCGTGTTGGCTAAGTGGGAACACACTCCACTTTCATTCCGAAGGTTGTGGGTTCAATCCCCGCCACGTACCCCTGGCTTTTTCTTCTTGAAAAATGTATGTGTGCTTTAAAACACGAGAAGGACACAATAAGAGTGTATTCGACGCTCGACTTTCATTCCGAAGGTCGTGGGTTCAAACCCCGCCACGCACCTCTGGATTTTTCTTCTTGAGAAATGTGTGTGCGCTTTAAACGCGTGCTTTAACGGTGAAGGCAAACATCTTGAGGAAACCGGTATGTTCTTAGAACTTTAAAGAGTTTTAAAGGACATGCGACATTCACCAACCCGCGCTTGGCCAGCGTGGTGAATTAAGGCCTTATCACTCTCGCCAAGACAGAAGTCCGTATGTCCCAGCAGTGGGAACGTTAATAGGGTGATGATGATGATTATAACTTGTAATCGGATTACTAAACTTTGGCTTTGAAAAGGTGAACATGCCATTTGACTTTTTCAGAAAGAAGTATTTTTTCTTTAAATTAATATGCTATATGTTATTTCTTATTAAAGAGTCGCTTCTGCTATCTGTTCGCATAGATCTTAATAATAATAAGTAGGTACTAAACAATTTGAATGCAGTTAAGAATACGAATATTTTTCATTATCATTTTACATAAACATAGCTTAGGTACATGTATAACTAAGGACCTTGTTACAAAAAATATGCAAACTTTAAATTATTATATAGACACTACTTTTAACTTATTAATCATATTTTTTTCACATAGATTTCTGTATTAAATTGAGTTTCGTTAAATTGAGTTATAGAATCAGTAGATACCTAGGGTCTCTTTTACCACTCTAAATGCTAAGTAACTAAACAGTAGGTACTTATAGTCAAAGTCAAAGTCAAAACGTTTATTTCCTTAGAAGCCATAGCCATAGCCTACATGGACAGGTCAACTTAAAATTAATAAAACTAAATTGCTTAAATAACAAATATCAAGGAAATAACATTGTCTTGACAGTTCGCTTCAATGTTTTATACTGAGTTGAGAAGCGAATAGAGCTTATAATAATTCATAAAAAAACAAGAAGAGAGTATTTCACAATTTTACGAAGTTTTTACTTACATTTCAGTATTAATATCTCATGGTACTTTACATGTACAGTTTTTGACTCGTAGTTGGAGTACTTATGGATATAGAGCACACTGTCTCAGACTATATTGTGTGACTGAGTACTTACAGATTAGCTGCTTAAGACTTTTAAGCCTTCATTTGACCACAATCTCAGCTGATGTAAAGATACGATGGGGTCTAAGATGGGAAATGAATACATAGAAGGTAAGTACCTATTTACACTTTCCTTAAAGATACCCAGGACTATACTCGGTGATGTTGAAACACGCACTTAAACAAAATGTAAACCCGAATTTCATGTTCTTGTGACGTAACAATATTATAATGTGACTTAAGGCGTTAGTCACATGCAGTCACGTTTGTCTCCATGCTCTGCCTCCAACGTGCCAAATGTTTCTCAAAACTTCAATAAATAAATACTTGATATAGGTTTTGATTTCAAAATGTACAAAAATATGATCTGTTCTGTTTTAAAATAGTGATAGGTTCACTCTAAAAAGAAAAAATCATATTTATTTATTTTAGAGAACGGGAATAATAATGCCTTAAATATGTTAAGATTTTATAATGTACAAACATAGATACTGTTTTATTTTAAAAATTGATTGGTGACTCTATAAAAATAAAAATTCATTTGTTTTAAATCTCCTGAATAAAAAATTGTATTTTTTATTTAAGAGAACGGGAATAATAAGGCAATTTTCAATTTTATTTTTGTTTCTACACTCATACTTGTACCATCGAAAGTCAAAAACGTAATAATAGAAAGAAACATGGTTATCAGTTGTGACTTTTACCACAGTTATAATAATATATATCGTTTATTATACTATTATACTTTGTAAATATAAGTTCTACTAATTTTTTTAAATAATGTAGGTATGTATTGTATTCCTTATCATATTATATATGTTTATGCAATGATCTTTGTGCAACGTCTTTCGTGTTCCTAGCAGATCTTATCCATCGAAAGGTTGCCTGGAAAAGATCGCTTTTGCGATTTGGCCCTAATAAATTAGTAATCCGCCTATTGATTGTTATTTTTAAGTAAGCCTGTAAGTATTGGTGTGCAATAAATAAATTATTTATCTATCTTAAAGTTGCTACGGACATCTTCATGTATACTCTACATACTCTACATGATACTCTACATACTCTACATGTAAGTACTTAATACCTACTAGATAACATAACACACGCCATAATATAGTGAAACAAAACCAATTCGGATCCAGTTCTACCCGGCTAGATACGATTTTTAAGTTGAAGTTACGATAGCTTCGAAAATGAATTAGAGTAGGTTCAATAACGAACCTTCGTTTAAAGTTCGTTCGTTTGCGAAACTTCGTTTTGAAGAACAAAAGTAGACCTCCTGGAACTTACTTAATTTTCGTTTAGATTTCAAGGTCTGTATCGGCCTTGGGGGACTAGATTGAGGGCTTATACTATCGTGGTATCGTATTCTCGCATTAATATGTTTGTTTGTTTATGATTGTTTTACTGATTTTTGCGACTGTGGGTTACATACCTATCCTAGTACGATATTCCAGTAAGGCACTAATAAAATTATATAAAATCTGATGAAATCAATAAAAATGATGAATTAAAAAACATATCAATTTCGCCGTTGACACATCAAGTAGGCCATCGTCAATAAAATAAAGTTTTGTAACCTTTGAAACTACTGATTTCATATTTAAAAAATAAGATAAACTAGCTTTTCACAGGAACAACCGTTGTTCGTGTAAAAAGTAGCATACAGACTTCTTCGAGAAATGTACTATTTAAAAATTAAATATTTTTTTTAAATCCGACTAGTGTTTCCTGAGATTAAAGAGTTCAAACAAACAAATACTTCAGCTTTATAATATTAGTATATACTCTAATTTTATAAATGGATAAAGCCTTATTTAATACCTACTACTGTCAAGAAAGCCAGTCTCAGGATCTCGTACCTGCTTTTTTATTCATAAAATCTCGTTCATCATTAAAAAGACAGAATTCATATCATCGTTTAGTAAACAGTTTACCAAGATCAAGATGTTTTGAAGAATGTATTACAGATTTTATGCGAAGCCGTGGTCACGGTTGTAGCCACATTTGGCGTTGCGCATAGCCACACGGCCAGGCCACGTTGCGTGCGCGATGGTTGCCTACGCTGCCAAATTATACTAACCATTATATTACAATGTTCTCGGTAATTATGTTACACGAGTATGGTAAATGGAATGGCTTGAGATTGCCGGGAGTTGACGGGTTTAATAAATAAATTAATAATAAAAATCAATTAAATTCATTTATTTTGGACAGCAAAGACCAATAGTTTCGTTAGTGAGTGACTTTAAATAAGTAGTTTTTGGAGGTTTTGTTTGTTCACGTCCGTAAGTGGTAACCCTCCGAATCCTTACCAGTGACCCCCGGGTGGTGCTAAGAACAGTCTCTGGTGGTAGGCTTCGGCCGCGGCTTGTCACCACCCTCCGGGCTGGGCCAGTGCGTGAAGCGATTTTTTCGTGTTTCGAAATGTGGTCCGGAGAAGCATCTTCTAGGCCTTCATGTTCCATCTTAGACCACATCGTCACTTTACATCAGGTGAGATTGTCAATAAATGAAGGCTTTTCAATAATTAAAAAAAAAATGTATTAGTTTAATATTATTTGACAAGCATATTAACAAACTTTTTATAAATACCCCATTTATAAAAAGTTTGTACATTACTAGATAGATTGCTATTTTTGCTGCAGTAAAAAAAGTAAAGTATTAACCTGCTTACTTTCAATGGACACAATAAAAGATTTCATCATCGTCATAATTCATTCAGCTATATAACGTTATCCGCTGGACCCCGGCATCCTTTTAAGATTTTCATCACCAAATCGTCCTTACTTCTAATTGACGGACGTCTACTACGCTGCGTTTGAAGAATCGCTGTCTCCGCCCGAGAACATTTACGGTCCCAATCGCCATCTGTACTACGTGCTATAAATAATCAACTATTATAATACTATTGCTACTTAAATACATTTATTGTGAGGTACTATCGATATCAAATAAGGAAACTTGCAGTAAATTAGCTTCGTTCAAAATTTTACAACAAATGCGGCGATTTCTCCGAAATAGTAAACACGAGATACTCCATTGAAATCCTAATTTATTGTGCATTTCTTTGAATACGCATTATTTTTTATTGATTAACTCTCTTAACTTTATTTATTTTCTCTTGTCCCTCGGCCGACATGTTGTAAAATGAGATACTAGGGGTTTCCGCGCCCCACCTCGTTATCTAACGTTAAGTAATCGGACACAAAAATAATAAACAACCCTTTTTGGGCTTAAAATGGAGATTAGAAGTTTTTTACAATGTTTTTTAAGTAAGAGATTTTTTATAACAAGTCTTGCAAACAACTAACTCTACGCGTTCAAAGTGGCGGGCGCGTCAGCTAATTATTTTACAAAACGCCTTATTTCTTTGAAACTATAACTGACCAAGCCAAAGGTGATGAAAACAAAGACAGAAAGTATTTTTCCTACCATTGCGTTGGAAACCCTATTGCCTATGGGCTTCCTAAACAATATATCATCATGATCAGAGCCGCCATTCCTAGGTCACGACAAGTCACGTGCATTTCAAATTGCCACCAATTTGCTATTTATAGCATATGGCAGTTTTCGTTTTGGCAAATAATACTAAGCTATAGTTGTATTGGCTAACTATCATTACACTCCATAGGGTTGCCCGTGAGTTTGGATTTTCCCGTAATTACAATTAATTAATATTTGCTCGCAGTAATAATATAAATCTAAATTTAAAATATAAGAAAAACCCCCGATTCCAATGCCATAATTTCCTTAAACGTAAAACAACATAATATTATATGTAATGTGGACGCGATGCGATTTCATTTGATACCCCACACTAGTATATTTGCAGTATTTCGGTTTTCCTTACCCACTCCCACCCCCATAACTTTTAAACGGCACAACCGATTTTCATGAAACATGTCTAAGAACACTCGCGCCAGACTCACCTTTCATGCAAAAAAAACTTAATTGAAATCGCTCCATCCGTTCGGGAGCTATGGTGCCACAGACGGACAGACAGACACACAGACAGACAGACAGACAGACACGTCAAACTTATAACACCCCTCTTTTTTGGTCGGGGGTTAAAAAGTAGTCTATATAGATTAACGACAAGTTATATAAAAAAAATACAAAAACACGAAATATTCAAACAAACAATCAAACCAATAAACTCTTCAGCTCTATAATATTATAAGAGATAAAGTACGTAAATTATTTAGTTATAAGCTTCTATTTAGGTCACCTGTTCAAAAGATTTTTTTTATAAATATCGTAAACTTATTTACTAATTAGACTTGTTTGGTAAAAAGACTTGTACAATGAGCTTCGTTGTCCAACGACTTGGCGTCACAGAATAGTAAAAAAAATTAAGATATTCGGTCCTATAACATACTTATAAATTCGTAATTATGTAGGTACCTACTTAAATTACTTAATGATCGTATTAGTACCTACTTATACGATCTTTCCATAATATTTTCTAGAGATTAAACCAAAGAGAATCTTATGTGTGATATCGTTTTATCAAAACAGGAATCAAATTTGTTTTATGAAAGACACGAAAAACCTTTTTATTTAAAAAAATCTTACTCAAAATTTCCACTGACTTTACTTTTTCTATGACTGTAAATTCCCGCGGGTGACAATGTGGAATGTGCATTGAGAGATTTTCAATTAAAATTGTTTTGAATGAGGTATTTGAGTTATTTTGTGAGTTCCCTAATTACATTGTAGATTTTCTCTCATTCATAATAAAACACGTGTCACCCAAATCTACTAGGATTCGTTGTCATTAGTGACATCACGTGTTTACACGAGTAAGTGTGAAATAAGCTTTGTGCTAGTGAAGTTTATTTACGACATGGTCTTCATTCTCTTATGAGAAATCTCCACTGAGAATTACTACTTATTGTTAAAATTTCAACTGATTTTCTAAATAAGAGGGTGGTTTTCAATTCAGCGCGTTTTTTTACTATGCTTGTTAGATTATAAGTCTTTTCCATGAACTGATGATGATAATTATTTTTATATGAAAGGTGGTGCTAACAAGGCTGTCCAATTTAAATTAAAGAGATCTGTTTTAGTTCTTGAGTGTTATCACTGGTGTTATCAATAACATACATTTTATTGTAATAAAAGTCTGTTATTTCACTGATATCGAAACTTTTTGTAATTACGTCGCTGCTCCACCATTCATTTGGCTTCGGGCAAACCTACGCCGGAAGCAGGAAGGGGGAGTGTCTGCAACGCAGGACATTTGTACCAGAAAACGTCCCGCTTCGTAGACGTTTAGGTCGCGCAGGTTTAGCCGAAGCCACTTCCTTTTTGGTTATAATGACGCAAATGTTACATACTGGTTATATTTTACATTGGACGTCCTACGGCTATGATAATGATGATGAAGTGAGTATCTTTAATCGTAAGGAACGATACAATTGGCTAATACCACTTAAATAATTATTAAATTGAGTCATTTACGTAAGGGGTATGGTATAAAAAAATGACCCCTGGAACATTATATAGGTACAGAATCATAATAAGAATAAGAATAAGAATAAAAAACATTTATTGCATAAAGTTATTACAAAGAAAAGAACTTAAAACTAAAAACGTAACATAGCGAATAAGGTACAATTAAATTTTTAATCAATTATTAATTCTCTTATATAACTTTAGGCAAAAGGGATAATCTCAGCTTGATGCCGACAAGCTGTTTAACTTGTACGGCGCTGATTTTCAGAGAATCCCATACGACTGTTTGATGTTGCATTATTTTATGTTTAATATAAATTATCTTTTTTTTTGCTAGCTAATATTTACTTTTATTTACTTATTACAACACTGGTCAATAAACTTTTTCAAACTTAATCAGAATTTGGTAAAACATAGTATTCGATTAAATAAATCTTCGCAAGGTATTTATTACTTCTGTGTGTGAACTTTTTAATTAAAGAACTATGACATACGTACTGCAATCGATAAATATCATATATTATTAATAGGTTAAGTGTTTTCAAAATAGAAGTAGTAACAAAATTAAAATAAATATATAAATACCAAAACATATTTAATATTTATACTTGTTATTGAATATTTATAATTGTTATTTAATATTTATAGTATAGTAGTAGCAAGTAATTAACGCCAAAGTTACTTGATTTTTAATTTAAAGGAAGTCTCAAAGTTGGCAAACTGCCGCTCCATTAGAATTTTTTTATGTTTTACTTTGAATGTAGATGTATTTATTTTTTGTCTTAATGGTGGCGGAAGATTGTTCCATATTTTTGATGCGTTGTACTTAAAACTTCCCTTAAATCCGACAGTTTTGTGCTTAACGATGACGAGCTTATTGAGAGCTTTTGATCGGGTGTTAGCTGTTTGGATGTCTTTAATCCATACCAACTTATCGAAGAGGTATTCTGGCCTTTTTGTCCAGATTACTCTGTGTGTAGTGCAGGCTGCATGAAGCTCTCGTCTAAGCTTCATACTCAAAATATTGTGTGTAACGAGGTGCGGAGTTATATGGTGTCTAATACGTCATTATGTTACGTCTGACCACTAGCCGACAAACTTTTTTTGGGCTGGCTGAAAAATGTAAGCTAAAGGTAATTATATTTACAACTCCCGCCCCGGCGTCGCTCGGGTAAAAAAAGTTCCCTGCAATTATTCGATTTTTTCTCGCCTTTTAAACCTTCCCTAGACCTCCACGAACATTTTAAGACTAAGATACATCCGTTCAGCCGTTCTCGAGTTTTAATCAGATTAGCGAACAACAATTCATTTTTATTTATATAGATAGATAGATAAAGCTCGACCAAACCTGAGCTCTACTATCTAATCTGTGGCTCTACCGACGCGACCCTCCCGCTTTGTGACAGCATAATCGTGAGGAAACCGGTACGTTCTTAGAACTTTAAAGAGTTTTGAAGGACATGTGACATTCACCAACCCGCATATGGCCAGCTTGGCCATATGCGGGTTTTCCAAATAATTTTACTCCTTGCTAGGATATGACACAGTAACCGGATAAACTTCGACTAATTCTTATGTCACGTTTGACAGACGCTTGACAGTTTCCTTTCATGACGCTATCACATGTGAGAAACGCTGCACACGTGAGTATAGCATATAAGAATGCCAAAGAACGTGAGCTCGTAACGTCTCGGGTGTATAGAGCGTTAAGCGTGCTATATGAATAAAGAACTTGCAAGTCGTACGTTTTGTTGTAGACAATGGTTCGAGATTATATATGTAAATCTAGAGGTATATATTTCCGGACCATTCAGTACGTTTTGTTTAATAATGAGACGAGATTCTGAGACATGTGATGTGCAGTGCATGGGAATGCATAATTAGTTTTAGTTTTCGAGACATCTTAGTAGGTTCACAATTAATTAAGTCTTTATAAAGCACGGAATGTTGTGCATAAAAATAATATTACTTGATTTATTATTGATTTTAAGAGTGTTGAGGTAGGAAGGACGAACAAACTTATATATTCCATAGTCAAGACGAATACATAGAATAAGTTAAATAGTATTATTTTATAATATTTTATTTTTAATATCACAAGCAGAAACAAGCAAATACAAATACACTTATTTTATTGATTATATTTTTTTAAGTTGCAGTTAGAGCGGTACTTGGCTGTTCTGGCCCTTAACGTTGAATAACTCTATAAATGAAAAATAAATTTAATATGATTTAACATTATCTCTAGATCTCGTTCTAACAAATTTGCGATGAAAGTTAGCATAGTAATTTTTTTTAGTTTTATACTAACCTATAATTAAATATTACCACACAAACCTTGAAATGAAATAATGTACCTTATTTCATACACGCTCGTATCTACGTCATTCTTAAATATAATAGATAGATAAAAAATTCTTTATTACACACACGAATAAACTTATATTCAAAATTATTAATAGTAAAATTAAACCTAGCATGCATAATGCGCGGTCATTTATTACAGACAACCTTTGTATGGAATGAATTTAATTAAGGAAGTTTGTGGACGGCGGTGGTTAATAAAATAAAACATACTAAATTTACAAAAATAAAAACAAAAACTTACTAATATTTATAATTTATTTTATTTTTGGAGGTATTGTCTGTTCACGTCCGTAAGTGGTTACCCTCTGAATCCTTAACGTGACCTCCGGGTGGTGCTAAGAACAGTCTCTGGTGGTAGGCTTCGGCCGCGGCTTGTCACCAGCTCCAGTCTGGGCCAGTGCGTGAAGCGATTTTTTCGTATTTCGTAATGTGGCCCGGAGACCTACCTTCTAGGTCTTCATTCCCATCTTAGACCATATCGTCACTTTACATCAGTGAGATTGTGGTCAAATGAAGGCTGAATCCAGCATTATTTTTGATTTCTAGTAAAAAAAATATTTCGACAAAATACATAGGTAAACTTGTGATTAATTACTTAAACTTGAGTACCTTATAATATAAATTATGATTATAATTTCCCCCCACTCCTATGCTTTTAATTTAAAATCCTAATTGTATTTTTTTTTATTACAGAGCCTAGTTCTTGTACTTTTGACGACATTCCGTGACCCAATTAAAAAAAAAAAGACGGCATTACGGGAATGAATGTTTCATATTTTAAAAAAGATGGCATCACGGGAAATCTGACGTGTGATTTTCTTTTTAAAAAAGATAGCGCAGTAACGTAAGTCGGCATTGAGCAGAATAACCCGTCATCAATTGAGCACCATAACCCATTGTCATGCTACTGATGCTACGATGACGTCACACTACGGGGCGCCTCGTATTATGGGTCACGTGATTATGCCAGATTAAAAGTAAGGTTTTTAAATGAAATTTATTTAAACAATAATGGGAAATTTAAGAATCACTTTTGTTTATTAGCATGAATATATACAATTTTATCTAATTTTATAATTTTTTTTCTCTACTCTCTAAAGTTAAGTGTATGGTTCGTTCAAATAGTTGTCTTGCTAAAGTCAAATTGGCTTAGTACGACAGTTGGCAACACGATTTTAAACCTTACGTGCATAATACTGCATGATAGATAAGATAGATAGATAATATCTTTATTGCACACCAATGCTTATAGACTAACTAACTAAAATAACAATCAATAGCCACATACGTTGTACAATCGGCGGCCTAATAAACATGATACGTGGTAGTAACCGCTTCTACTCCATACTAATATTATAAATGCCAAAGTAACTCTATGGTCGCGTTTACGGTCCCATGGGTTCGGCTTTATGGTCACGCGGCCGCTTGAAGCTTCAACCGGCACGAGCCACGAGGCGTGCCGCCTGAAATTCAAACATACGGCAATGTTCAGGGCGATCAAGGAAAAAGCGTTAGGTTTGTAAGCGTTTGTTTTAATTGTAGCGGGGTTCGACATGACGCTAATCGCACCGTTCGACGGATCGCCGGAAGCGCGCCGCGCCGCTCGATGCACCGTCTGAAGTGCCGGTTAACTCTTCGCATGTCACTACACTTTAAGCTACACGAGTCCTTCAAAGCGGCCTTTCTGTCTGTCCGGCTTTCACGCTAAAACTCCTGAATCGATTTAGATGAAACTTTGTTCAAAAAATCTTTAGAGCCTGAGATGAGAAATGATATGAAATATGTCATTCTTCGGGAAAATCTAATAAAACGAGACTTGCCAATATACATGTAATATTAAATTTAGATCCTTTAACTGATATTTATTTATTTTTTTTAATTACAGGTCCTTTCATATACTCCTTAGCCTGTCGTATCCTTTGGGCAAAGACAACATTACTACTCATAATTGAAAATAAACTTTATCATTGTTGTTTGGTATAAACATGGCGGCCTTGGGTCGCGCACGTTGCCTGTAAACAATTCTAATATCTACACGTGAATTTTTGGACAACTATGAGTAAATATAAGTTTGGTACAATCGACGCGTATGATAACAAAGATAATTTTGGAGCTCCACCGTCAAAAATAAGCTAGGGAACTGCTTCTTGCAACTATGCTGTAGTTAGAACAGGCCTGTCATCTCTCTCTCTCTCTCTCCAACCATATAATTACCTATAAAGCCGTAACATCATGAAAATCTGGTGCTCAAATTCTGATTTATTACCCTTGACTGGGTTCTACGGAGCTATGCTACTAACTTATTTATCATTCAATAATTTATGCGAATGGATAATAGTTTCCAATTCAGTTTCTTTTGTTCTTCATTCACTGCTTACATTTTTTCTGTCTTTTGCCATTTTATATTTTAAGTAGGTACATGATGTGATGTCCTGATATTACAACCACACGTTGTTTTTTAAATTTATGATATGTAGGTATGAGTTTTGTGATATCTTGTGTTGTGTGTGGTGTCCTTATGTTTTAAATAAAACAATACCTAAATATATGAACTTTTCTGCGCTAATGCCAGTTTCCTAACGTGTGAGAAATTGAGAGTATCGTGACCAAAAAATAGATCTACAGAATAGTTTCTTGATTGGAGATTTGACCCATTGTTACCTATTACGAACACGAGTTTTTTTTTATCCACAAGCTATTATGTAAGTTAATTTAATTATTAGTTTTAGGAAAGCAAACTGTTTAACGAATATACATAAACTTACCAATTTGTTTTTGGTCTGAGAGCATAATCTATATTTTGTTTAACCGTGACACAAATATGAATTTTAATAAAAAAATACCATAGAGGCTAGAAATACGAGTAGTAATATGCTCATGGCACTGATCATTCAGCGACATTTATAAGAAATAAATTACAATTTATGGTGTTAAATGATTTATTAACCAAAGTAAACGGAAAAAAATCCTTATTTTTTTTATTGCCATTGCAACAAAGATTAATTTGGAACTGTTTTATTTTTAAATAATATTTTGTTGTAGAACGACAAGGTCAAGTTTTTTATTTTTGTTTAACTGAAAAAATGGGGCTTATAATTTTAAAACTTTATTTGCTCCGGAATGTCCTGCTTACTTTCATGAAAAATTACGAGAGCTGTTTCCGAGATTCAGAGTAAATATATACAACAATTGCTCGTTTTAAGGTAGATATTCGTTATAGAATATACTTATACCTACAGAAGCAAATTTACCACAACTTTTATAAAGACAAATTATTTAATTAAAAGGTGAATACCCATGTCAGTGAATTACAGAGTGAGTAATTCTATAGTTAGCCCGGCCCCGCGGCGATGCAGCGGCCGGCGACCCGCAAGTAGGTCGGGGAGCACGTGCGCGAACCACGTGCGAACCGAAATACCACCACTGCTGGCTGTAGATTGAAGTGCACGAAAAGTTTGAGGTCCTGAGAGCTTTTTGAGTGCTAGATCATCATAGTTCCGTTTTCAAAAATATTTCCGTATTTACTTATAAAATAGAAACTACGTAGTCATAATCCTTCGCGAAGCTATAAACCTACGATATATTTATTTCCTAATTATCATAAGTAGGTATATTGAATTTGCTTTTTTTTTACAGTGTTGATATTTCTCAGCGTAAGACAATGGAAATAAATGACTTTGTATTTTGTATCTTTGACACTCCGCATGCTAAAAGTTTGATGTACACGAGAGCTTTGAGGCCTAATTCTCGTTCAAGATTTTCACAAACGTATAAATAATTACTTCGACTTTTTCGTATCTAAATATTTTGATAATTTAATTATGTATTATTAAAATGTTTTTTTATACATTTATTTAAACATCGATCATGAGTAGATGGCAAAGAACGTGCCAAGTCACGTGCAGGAACGAAATACCTACTAGAGCACTATTGATGACAAAATTTGAAGTGCACTGGAAAAAATAAAGATCCTGAGATCAACGGATATTTAGATTTATAAGGGAATATTTACCATTGTTTATTAAATTTTGAGTTTCCTCATATTTCGGCACAGTTACATGCGCCATGATCAGTTTAACCGTGTAGGTTACCTACTGTGATTATCTATAGAGATACTCTATGGTGCCGAAAATGGTGATACCTAACCGTAATATTTCTACGTTTTAATCCACAGATGTCCCTTTAAAAGGCATTCTAATCCTCTTGCTTGATTTTTATGGTGTAGCCAGCGTTATTCAATTCTTTGGATATTGTTGTTAACTGCGATTTTTGGTAATACTTTCCTTACCAGTTTATCTATATAAAAAAATATGATTTATTACCATTCATAAATGTTTTATGTCACTTGTGATAATTAATAATATTAGAAGTGGCAATAGTTGTAAGTTACGACATTTTAAATACCTACTGTAGTACAGTACAAACATCATTTGATTTAAACTACTGGATTATTTATTGGTAAATCATTTATTTGTTGAACTTAAATTTAGTTCCCCATAAAAGTGCTACTAAGCAGGCGTAAGGTTTCCTTCCTTAGAGTATCTATAATAGATACTCTAAGTTTCCTCCGTTTTCGCGCAAGTGAGGGCGAGGCGTTAGGTACGCCTGACGGCACGTGTTTGACATTTATAACCGCGCCCGCGTCCGCTTAACGCAGCGTCAGACCTTAGTAATAAAAACCTACTACTTGCTTACAAAAAGTACGTAGAAATAGAGGATACAGAAGTGCATTGACCTAATAAGCATGTGTAACGTTTATCTATCCTTATCTTAACAAATACCAATGTTTTTCAGTCAACAGACTAAAGATAAATAACTATAATGCCTAGATAACGTGAAATAAATACTTCTGTACACAAACATCTTAGTGGCACATCTGTGCATATTATTACCTATATTTTACAAGCTTTATTTTAGAAAGCGATTAGATTATAAAAACAGTAGCTTATGCGTTTTCTCGCCATAAAAATTTTCTGTGTATATTATTTGTTACGTTTTCTATGTTTCATGAAAATCGGTTGAGCCGTTTAAAAGTTATGGGGGTGATAGTGGGGAAGGAATACCGAAAATATTTTTTTTTCAGTCACGCAGATTTTTGTTCTCAAATGAAAGCGCATCGCGTGCACATTACAAAATATTATGGTGTTTTACTTTTAAGGAAATTAAGGCATTGCAATAGGAGGTTTTTCATAATGTTATATACTTATTTATTTAAAAGTTTATGTTAAATTATTCATGGTTTATTAAAAATATTTAGGGCCTGTTTCACCATCTTCGAGGTAAATTAGTCAATGGTAGATAAGACAAATTATAACTATCAGAGATAACTACGTTTAAACATTGACTATTTCACTCGGATTGTGAAATAGGCCCTTAGACCACAGTAATACTATCTACTAATATTACCATATTTAGACTTAGAACGTGTTGAAAATCTCAAATTCCATTGAAACAATAAAAATAATAAAAATAGGTAAGTACGCTTAGATGACCTGCCTTCCATCTTATGAATAATCATTAAAGAATATAATAATATTTATGTTTGTCTTCAATACTAACACTATAACCATTTATTTGATCTGCACAATTCGCAAACGCAAGGAGCGACTGGTGAGCGATAATTAAGACGGGTATGCACGACGCACGTGCCAAAGCAACAGTGTAAGTGTGTCAGGGGCAACACGGCCGGTCGCCACGTGAGCACTGGCCCTAATAGCCAGGACAAGTACACCGATAACTAAGAATATAATTTTATCATCGACCGGCGAATAAATGATCGTCGAGACAGAGATAAATAGCTAATTCAAAAGTTTATCATTATCAGCATTACATTTTTTTTATCCATTATTATTCTACTATAAATCTTGTCTAGTTCAGCTTAGTGATGGATAGAGATGGATCTCACCAAAGTGATTAAATTTTCCTTAAAATTTAATTCCTAGCTTCCTAATATAGATATTCCCTGCTTCCCTTTCCCTATTGAATGTTTCTCATAAATAAAAATTAATAAATTAAAAATGTCTTGATGTTGCTCCAAATGTTATATTAGGATAGATTATAATTCCAACTATTTTGTCACTTCCTTTGTTTTTCATGCACTTTTTCTATACCCGGTTAATCCAAATTGTAACAGGTCTCCCGCAATACAGGCTTGCCTCGTGCAAGCTTGTAAAGTGTGTGTTGATAAATAAATATTATTGTATTTTGTAGTTTTGTATTTTATAATTGTATTTCCCACGTTAAAAAGTAGCCTATGTGTTATTCTGATATGTAAACAATATTATTGTGAAGTTTTGTCACCACCCTCCGGGCTGGGCCAGTGCGTGAAGCGATTTTTTCGTGTTTCGAAATGTGGTCCGGAGAAGCATCTTCTAGGCCTTCATGTTCCATCTTAGACCACATCGTCACTTTACATCAGGTGAGATTGTGGTCAAATGAAGGCATATCAATAATAAAAAAAAGAAAAAAAAAAAGTTTCATCAAAATCTAACCACTTACACACTTACGAATTTCGCGTTTATAACATTAGTAGGCTACCACACGCTAAACCAGGTTCTATGATAGCGAAATCACTTACGCTGGCTCTCGTTGACACCTAATTTACCCAACTATTTCCACTGAGTAAGTGGTACTTACATTGCATGTAGATTACGTAACCGTATCATAATCGATACGGGATACGTTGTGTAGGAAAAGAGTGAGTGACAGACTGACGGATGACAGAGGAAAATTAAAGGAAAAACATGTTGTGTCGACTCCACAAAAAGAAACATACGCGACAAATTTATAACCTCAGAACCACAGACAAAATAATATTCATAAGTATCAATATAAGTAAATATAACAATTCAATAATAGTATTTGAAATGAAAAATATCATTTTCATATGAAATAATGTTTTCGTATGAAATATCAAGTTACTAGCTGGCCCTTTCTGGCTTTGCACAGATTACAATAACTTTTCTCTAGAATAAAGAACAGCATAAAGATCAGTAGTTTTTGAGATAGGGACAGACAGACACCGCGGGGGACTTTAATTTAAAATAAGTTAAGTTAGTGGATATTCCATCCACTCGTACCAAGCGATTCACATCCACCTTCATAATTCGCATTGCAAGAGTTTGGAATTCGCTCCCTGCTCCTGTATTTCATGATACCAAATTAAATACCCTTAAACATATGAAATACCCAGACCATTGAGTAACTGATTGCAGAGCATACAGACACTTGACCTTCGGCGGGAATCGAACCCGCTACCTATTGCGCCTTATCTTTATGATCCATCCTCGTCCACATCGACACTTGCCATCAGGTGAGATTGTGGACAAACAAAGACCACTACATATCACATTTTTACAACTCGCCTGGGTTTTCCACGTGAACAAATGTTCACGTGGAAAACTACAGTTCAGTGGAGTTTACATAAACATCCAAGTCATCGCGTGACCTCTTTGAATTGTAGAAAAACAATTCATATTCATGTAGCTTACTTGAATTCTATGGTTCATAAATAATCAGGATGAAACGAAAATCTATGTCAAATAAGTTTATGAATTGAAATTCAGACCATGATCTGTTCTTGACATTTGTTCCAGATAATATTGGATAATATACCAGGAAAAATAAACCTTACGTTGGTGATTAAATACCGAATATTTTTTACTTTCCTACCTAGTAATACTATGGTTGTTGGCTTTTGATTAAAGTTTTGTTTTGAGTTAAGTTAATTTATTATATGAGACTATAATATATATACTAGCCGTGTTGGCTAAGTGGGAGGACCCTCGACTTTCATTCCGAAGGTCGTGGGTTCAAACCCCGCCACGCACCTCTGGATTTTTCTTCTTGAGAAATTTATGTGCGCTTTAAACACCGTGCTTTAACGGTGAAGGCAAACATCGTGAGGAAACCGGCATGTTCTGAGAACTTTAAAAAGAGTTTGAAGGACATGTGACATTCACCAACCCGCACTTGGCCAGCGTGGTGAATTAAGGCCTAATCTCTCTCGTCAAGAGAGAAGTCCCTGTGTCCCAGCAGTGGGAACGTTAATAGGGTGATGATGATGATGAATTTATTATAAAAACAAAGGCAAATCGTTCTTTGGTATTTGGTGGATGGTCTTTTTATTTGGGATAAAGTAAAATTATATTGAACTAATCTTTATGAAGTTTTCAGCCATAGGTAGAGTGATTTACGAGGAAGATTTTCGCTTCCGAGCAAAGCCGGAAAGAGCGATTTTATAAATTTTCTTAGACATGGACGAAGACACTAATATACTTACGTCAATAATATCTGACGTATTGGCGTATGTCACCATTTTCTTCAATAAAAAAAATACATCAATACCAATACCATTTTTCCTATCCTTAAAATTTAGGTCTAAAGTCCAAATCACATCCTCACACACTGCCGGTGTTAAGGTCACGCCCACATGTGAGGCTGCGCGTGAGTGATAGGTACGTTAACACAGATTAGAGAGCAGTCAATTCACGTGCGCCTGAGCACGTGTATAGATTTCCGAGATTTGGCTCTGCTGCAATAGTAATATCTCAGATACCTTTTGTGACTGGTCTGTGGTATTTTAGATATGGCGACAACCTGTAATATTTTTAACCGTCGTAAAAGAAAGGGGTTCTCAATAAAACTTGTAGCTATCTTAATCTATTGGTAGCACCTATATCTTACTTTTTTTAATAGCTTTTCGCGACTACCGCAATTTGTAGATTTTAAAGAAGCTTAAAGTCTTCGTAGTAAAATTTCATAAATGTGCATATTTTAACATAGTATGAAGAAAGTTTTTTTTTAAATATGGAGGTACTCAAGATGATTGTTTATAAGTATAATACCTACATGTGAAATGTGCAGGAATACTAAAATGTTTCCATTGTGATGTCGTAAATAAACTGATTTTCTGCGCTTTCTTCGATCAAATTAATGTTCTACAGCGGAGTCGGGGTAGGTAGGTCGCTAGTTAAAACTATATGATATAAGTATTATATTACTTATATTCAAGCGTTCCTTTGCGAAATTTTACTCATTTGGTGAACCTATCTATCTACTAAATCCGATACTTCCTTCTATAATACAAAGGAATTATCAATTAACTCCAAAATCGACAATTCATGTTGCGTGACGTATTTAAGTTTATATATTAGACATTCCATAACATGTCGTATTATATTAAACACCTACATCAACACTTGCCAGCAGGCTCTTCATTATTCATGATTGGTAACACCTACTTATCTGACATTACGTAGGTACAGTTGCCTTCATAGATATGTAATCATCAGGCATTCAGTTAGAATAGAATAGAAAACACTTTATTGTACACCACACAAATTAATAATAAACTTTACAAAAACCTTAACTAATTAAAAACAGGGTACAAAGGGCGGCCTTATCGCTATAAGCGATCTCTTCCAGGCAATCTTGGGATGGACAGGAAATAAAAGGGACGAAAAGCCAGTAGTTATTATTATCCCAACCAACGTTAGTCATCGAAGTGTTTTTAGAATTATATAAAAGCTAGCCTTACCATATTTTGACTGTATAATCTAGAATAATGCTGGAACAGTAGTGTTATTTGGATTCCGAGGACCCGTATATATTTTTGTATGGTACCTATACAAATAACAAAACGGGTAAGGCTAACGCCGAACGAATGTAGTTGGATGAGTCTCGATGGATTCGACAACTTCTATTTTTATGATAGCTATTCGTTAAAGTAAACTTTAGAAAGGTACATAATCGTGCTGCAAACTGTACATACTTAGGTACTACGGCACAGTTATCAAGGAAACATCGACCTCGGCATAGATTAATTTATAGTTTTACCACGTGTACGCTCACGTTCACTTACAAAAATAAAAGGAGCGCACAAGTAATAATACGCTTTTATAAGTGGATTTTATGCAAGTACACCAAAAAGTCCTTAACTTATTAACTTAGAAATGAAAAACACCACCACACGTAGCGAACGAACATAGGGATTAATATTTTCATATTTTGTGGGGGTTACCCATAGAATAGACAACTCGGAGATTTTTATTTATTTGATTCTGTATTTATTTACAAAATTTGATGGATTCAGATGTGACCAAAAAAATACGCACATTTAAGTACAAAGTATTTTCTTATATATATTTTTTAAGATGAATTTGCTGCTTATCTCTTTGCCTATTTATTGCCCTTGCTCGGGACCTATGACGCTCTGAAGGAGATGAAGGCCTACATTCTACGAGCGCCGCCAGTGCAATTTGATCACGGGGGTTACCTATGCAACTCGACGACCTCTGTTGCTCGGTGGGCGCACGTCCGCCTAAGGCGCAGGAGGTTGCGGGTTCGGTTCCCGCCGGGGGACCAGATTTTGTACGATCTACAATTCCTAGTTTCGGGTCTGGGTGTTTTCTATGTATCATATGTTTGTATTTACAAAAAAAAATGTATTTATGTAGTATATTATCAGTCACCTTACACCTATAGAACAAGCTCTGCTTAGTTTGGGGTTAGGTGATGCTGTGTGAGAAGTCCGGAAATATTTTAAATATATATTTAACTCCGAAGCGCTGTTCATAGAATTTCGTTTCACCGAAAGCTCAATTAACCGAACGTTATTTTCTCTCGAACGATATTGATTTCCAGCCATAAATAATTGAGGTAGATCCCCGGATAAGCGGTGGGGCGGTTGTCAAACCTCATGACTACGAAATGGGTGGTCGTATTGCGTTTTCTGAATGTGGTTGCGTCGTGTGGTTGTCGGACGTGTGAGATGGCCCTTAGCTTTAGGTTCGGTTAGTTAAATACATGAGCAATGTGTCGAAAGAATCTGAGGTACACTGTGACGTGGCTTTTGCTAATTAGAAACAAAATGAGACTTTTCCTCAATAAAGTGTCAATTTTTTGTTTACGCTTGCACACGTTGGACGTCGTATCTTTTTGATAAGGATAAGTAGTGCAATGATTGGTAACTTTTAAACATGTTGAAGCGAAACAAGTAGTTTTGATTCGTTGGTTTTTTTAACCTGCTGCGGTTTCTACGGTGCTGCTGCTGCTTGTAATAAGCCTAAGAGGTCTGACTGATTGTCTCATTATTCAGTGAACATGTCAGTGCTTGAAGAGTTAACTATGTCATAACTATGTAGAACCTGAATATTTGCAAAGAATAATACCTAATGGCTGGGATTAGTTCTAAATATTTTGCATTCATAGTTAGAATATTTGAACGCTTTAAATTTAATTGTTTGTAATGTTGAATACAAATTCAAAATTCAAAATCAAAGGTAGGTACAACATTCCATGGCGATATTAATCTGCCTGATTTTGTCAACTTTATGACCAATTAAATTTTAAGTCAAGCCTCATGATGCTCCACGATAAATAAAATTTTGGTAGAAAATACCCAGACCGAGGAACAAGGTGTTGTTACTGATTATTTTTGTGTATGTAAGTTAATACTTAATTTATTTATTATTCACCAATGGTATAATGTGTAATCATAAATAAATAAATTATTAGCGGACTTTCAGCAAGTCAGCAAGGCAGTCAAAATGCTGTATATTTTATTATATTTGCTGCGTGGACCACGCATGCGTCACGTTTTTCCGCAACGTGCTTTCTATGCGAGAACCATATTCCTTGCGTTATAGCGGACCTTCGTACACTGCGCCACCGTATGCTATAATCTATTCGCTCCAAGATTCGCCATGAGGCAGTCAAAATGCCTTATGTTGTATTCTATTTGCTCCAAGTTTCTGCATGACGCAGTCAAAATGCCGTGTGTTTTAATATATTTTACTCCACGGCCTGCGCCTGCGTCACGTTCTTGCGCAACGTGCGCACGCGTCATAATGCTACCCGTACTCGGAAGTGAGCTGACCTATCGATCCATGAAGTGGGGCTCATCCGGAAAACACCGTAAAAGTATCGTAGTACAATTCTACAGGGTTTAATTCTGTTCAATTACGCTGTTCATTGCAACAGCTCAATTGAACAGGCTTAATTAAACATTTACTGTCTAGTTCTTTGCTGTGCATTTTCCTCTCCATCCAAAGGTTGTCTGGAAGAAATTGCTTTAATAAAAACGCCCATTACGCATTTTGTATTTAGCATTAAGGCCACCTTGTTTCGAAGATTTAGGCATTTTACTCGCCCAGTCGACTTGCATGCGCGTTACGCGGGAGCCGACTTGATATGAACTCCGGCGAACTTTGTCGGCAGCAAGAACGCCACAATACAACATAATGCAGTAGCTACGGTGATTTTAATTTTATTGACTGTCTTTTTTTAGTATATTGATTATTTTATTGACTATATTCTTTTATTTGATTGAAATGAAAGTTTATTGTATTAGGTAGGTATGTAGGTATTGAATGTATACATAATTTTTCTTACTAAACTTTTTGAAATAGTGAGGTGATAATTATGATTGAAGCATTTGTGGTAAAGAATACAAACAACAAAATGAAAACAAACATTATTGTTATGAACAATATTTATTCTCATTTATAAAAAAAATACATTTTATATGAGGAATAAAATGCTTTTTTATTTCATTGTAATTTAGAGTTCTAGTGCTAGGTCCTGATTGCAAATTAATAATGTTTTGCGATAAAAAAATCTCTTTTTCTTTATTTTCGGATTTTGATTTTGCGAATCCACCGGGATTCGCATTCAAGTGTCAGATTCCGTATAGTATAGAGGCAACCAAGAGTGTGTCTGGGGTTGACGATTTCTGGCAGCAGACATTGGACAGGTGGTAAAAGTGTGATAATTTTGATTCCATCTTTGATTTCCAAAATTCATCATCTTTTTCGATTCTTTCGATATGTACTGTTATTATACAATGTTATTATACAGTTGCCGAATATTTAAATGACAAAACCATTGGTAAATAAATGTAATGTGTAATTATTTTTAATCATTAACTAATATTTTATTTAATTTAATCTAATTTATCAAATTATTGACATGTTTATTTTTTAATTATATACAATTATTATTTAAAATTTCTTATTATTAAATTGTTGTTAATCAAAATGTTGCACGCTCCAATGGGCAAATCACATTGATACAAAACCTTATTATAATACCTACCATTTAAACTACATGTAATAATGCAATCAAGATACTTTGACTTTGACTGG
This sequence comes from Gymnoscelis rufifasciata, assembly GCA_929108375.1. NCBI lineage: Eukaryota > Metazoa > Arthropoda > Insecta > Lepidoptera > Geometridae > Gymnoscelis > Gymnoscelis rufifasciata. The sequence continues at coordinate 8,154,975 of OV815321.1, read as the reverse complement.
TTCTTTTTCCCCGGCCCAAATACCAAATAGACAGTTGTCCTTGTACTTGTAAAACCAATTACGGTTTTTATTAATTGTTGTAGTTTCACTTCTGTCGTGTGTGAATCGCACACACACCTTTTTTTTTCACGTCGCACGTCGCTCGTCGGGCGGGAAGAGCACTGGCACAGGTCCGTCGTCGGTAAGCGCCACCGCGCGACTGACGAAGCCCGCGGGCGTCGCGCCGCTCGCGGGTTTGTAGGTATTTAGGCATAATTAATAGGAAAATAACACTACAACACGCACCTCAGCGATTTGCACTAGAAAAATGATTTATCTAAAGATTGGTGTAAAATAAGGTCAATAAATTTATTTTTTTAGGCACAGTATTGAAAATGTTTTTTAAAAAGAGGCAACTTTGGTATTTTTTTCTATCGAGCGAAGTTCATCTTATTGTGTAAATGTTAACGAATTGCACTCTGTAAGATCCTCAACTGAAACATATATTTTTTTCAAAATTTTACGTCAATATTTGACTGATTCATATTGATTTTAAAAACAGCATTTGCGGTATAAGGGGCCCTTAAGTCAATTTTAGTAGTGTTTTATCTACTAATACTACACTTGGTGTGTAATAAAGAGTTATTACTTATTATTATTTAATTTGGTTAGGAAACAGTTTGTGTGTTTGTATATTTTGTTGTTCTTAAACGGTTTTATTTTAATTTGTTTTTATTCTTTCTTGCTTTAAATTTAGTAATTGAAAATATTCTGTAGGTAACAGTTTGCTCCGAAAGTAAAAATAAACAAAAATAAATATGTTCAAAACAAAAAGTGATGAATGAATAATAATATTAAGGTTCGATTCTTCAGTACCTCGATATTGTCTAACTGACTGATAAATGTACTGGAATATAGTAGAAATCATAAAATTAACCCTCAACTTGGTTTTATAAGTTATAATCAAATAAAACCATAATTAACAAGCCTGCATTAGGATCTGCCCTGCTAGACGTATGCCTCGTCGTTACGAACGGTCAGCCTTATCCATTCTACTACACGCGAACGCGACTATGGGCGGTATAATTAATTCACCTTTGTTTATTCACTCAGGTGCACAAAGTATATTTTAAGAAATTATCGTCCATCACAATATTTCCTGCATATATAAACATTTTCGTGTAAGTAACACGTAAAGATATTTTGATATGACCCTTAATGCAGTGTACCTAGTGTTGGTAGGTACATTAACTAATGTAATATTGGTACTTTGAACTTCACTTATTTTAAAAACAAGCTTAGCACGCCACAGCAGCGTTGTTCGTTTTACCCGCGGTAAAAAGTCTTCTTCGACAACAGGGCTATAAAACTCATGAATTTTTAAAATCGGTTTGTAGTTCCTGAGATTTGCGCGTTCAAAAAACAAACTCTTTAACTTTATAATATTAGTATAGATAATGACACTTGTTTTAAAATATAGTTATAGAAACATTGACATTAAAAAAATATCAAGCCCCTTGAAGCTGAGTCACGGAGATCGCGACTTTTCGGCCATATTGCACGTGTTAACAAAAGTGATGCTCTTACGCATGTTGAATATCTATCCAACCCACATAATATTTTTTAATTTATAATTCCATACTTATAAGATAAAATTTACCTACAAATAAGTATCAAATATTAAGCCTTTTTTTTAATATTTTAAAATAAAATTTGATTTAAACTAGAAGGACCTATTCACTCTTACCGTTACATATAAATTGACAAAAAAAAATCCTAACAGCTTGATGTAATAATCATCTTTGGCGACATTTTGGAGGTTGAATATAGACTGTAGCCGTTTACTCCCCAAATTTTTTAATCTGCTGTATTCCCGTTCCATTTTTTACAATCAAAGGAGTCAAAAAGTAATATCAGAATGGAATGGAAATACTAGAGAATAAAAATGTTGGCGAGTAAACGGCTACAGTCTAAATAATGTAAGTACATATATCAATTTCAGTCAAAGTTACAAAAAATACTTGAGCATTAAAAAATATATAATGCAACAATTCACTCTGCAACTTTTAGCCCCGTTGCTACCCCTAGCTACCTTTAAGCTTGAGTACGTACGTTACAGTTTAGAAGACGCTTACTCCTAGAATAGAAAGGGCTAAGCATCAAAATTCATTTCATGGCGAGTAGGTACTTGACTAACCTTCGATTTGCAGATGATATCGTGGTCATGGCGAAGACGATGGGAGCACAATGCTCGAAGACCTCAATCGAGTCTCCCAACGGGTGGGCCTCAGGCTGAACATGGACAAGACGCAGTCATGTCTAATGTCCATGTTGTGCCCGGCCCCGTTATGGTTGAGAATTCGGTTCTCGAAGTTGTTGACGCGTATGTGTAGGGTATACCTGGGTATACCTAGGACAAACAGTCCAATTAGGTAGGTTCAATTTCGAGAAAGATGTTAGTCGCCTAATCCAACTCGGATGGTCCTTCTAGGTCTTCATGTCCATCCTCCTCCTCCATGTTCAAGTTTTTTTTTAAATGATTGATTAGCTTTTATTTGACCACAATCTCACCTGATGTAAAGTGAAGTGAAGATGTAAAGAAGTGCAGTGCCTCAAGACGAAAGTCTTCAATCAATGTGTGTTGCCAGTGATGACATACGGATCCGAAACGAGGTGCTTCACTAATTGTTCTCGTGAATAGGCTAAGAGTCGCTCAAAGTGCTATGGAGAGGGCTATGCTCGGGGTTTCTCTACGGGATCGAATAAGAAATGAGGGAGTCGTAGAAGAACGCATAACAGATGGTCGTTGGGGCCCAAAAATTCTTGAATGACACTCACACAGCATCACTTAACCCCAAACTAAGCAGAGCTTGTACTATGGGTGTTAGGTTACTGATATACTACATAGATATCTATATATATATTTTTTAATACATACATATGATACATAGAAAATTATTAATAGATGGATGGACGATCTAGTGAACGCTGCAGGCTCATGGTGGATGCAGGCCGCTGCCAGCCGTAATTACTGGAGATCTTTGAGGGAGCCCTATGTCCAGCATTAGACGTCCACGGCTGAGATGATGATGATGATGAAAGTACGTTACAAGTTTTATTTGATTAATTTACCTAATTTTAGTTTTTTTTATTATGTTAACTTTTTCCGATGCACCTAGCTAGATGATCCATAGAATTTTACGGAAATTAAAGTCTTGAATTAAAATAAGTCACTAATAGGTATTGATTATCCGCTTACATACACAAGGTACGGTATAATTAACTATAGTTACCTACCTATATTCAACTATATAAATTACGTAGATAACTCCTTAATATGTCAAATAAAATTATCTTACATCTTTATTAAACTAAAGGCTTTCGCAGTCACAATGCCGTCGACGTAAGGTAACGTTTATGGTTTTGTGTAGCATTGTAAGTGCCATCTAGTATCAAGTAGCAAAATTATTATTTCATTGCCATCCATGGGGCAATATAAGTACTAACTGACACTGACAGCACAGAGAAATGTAGTCTAATGTTAATGTCATGTCATGTCAAATCAAGTCAAGGCAGAAAATAAACAAAACAAAATTAAGTCAATATTCCGATTCCGTCCGAGGAATAAAACATAAATTTCCTGAGATAAATTATTAAAATGAAAGCAATAGTCCAACGAGTAATGAATGCTAGTGTGTCGGGTATAAATTTGTCCAATTTATTATCCTAAACATATAAAACTGCAAATATTTCTATTGATAAGAATTTCATTTTAAACAATATGTTTTTCAGTGGATGGTGAGCTAATAAGCAGCATAGAACGAGGAATATGCGTTCTTATTGGAATTACAAACACAGACAGCAAGAAAGACATGGAATACATGTAGGTAAAACAAATCAAAATTTTAAAGTTAGGTTAGGTTTTTTAGTACCATAATGTAAATTTAAACTAAATTTTGTGAACCAACTACTATGCAGTGACTTCTAATAAGAGAGCTAAATTTAACTATACTAACATATTTAATTATGTTAAAAAATATATGATTACTGAGTAATCCAAACAGCAGCATCCAATATTTATAAGATGTTTAGGTTCTCATTTTGTATTTCTAAAACTAGACATCTATTATATTTCATATATTAACATCAACAGTTTGCATGAACCAGTTAAATATTTGTGAAATATATCAAATGAATTAATTTATCTTACTAGTAGAATTTGTCGACTGTATTATAAAACTTCATGCAGACACACTACTGTTGTAGATGCGATGGGTGCGGTGGGTGGATGTGATGCCCTTTAGGGATACACTCTTTTTGATATGAAAATGATGAGTGTAATCATCTGATATGATGGACTGATTACAATAGTGTAATAAATATTTTGCAAATCACTCTGTTACTTTACGACTGTTTATTTTCAGTGTTCGAAAACTACTTAGTATAAAATTCTTTGATGATGAAGATAACAAGAAATGGAAGATGAATGTAGTTGAAAAGCAATTAGAAATCTTGTGTGTCAGTCAATTCACACTCTACAATACTTGGAAGGTTTGTATTACATTAGTTATTCAGATCATATTATCAAAACTAGCTTATCTTGCCACAGAGTTGCCAGTGTTTTTGTGGCAACAAATTGTTTTGCTGTGTTCACACGTTCCTTATTAGCCTTCCTCGATAAATAGGTCCATCTAACACTGAAAGAATTTATCAAATGGGAACAGCAGTTTCTGAGATTAGTGTATTCAAACAAACTATGTTCAACTATATAATATTAGCATAGATTGTACTATTTACATCTATTAAACTGATAAGGGTACCGCACCATTACAGATGTTATCATACATTCACTTGTTACTGGCACAGTTTCCATGATCTGTAGAGGATACCACTGTAGAGCGAGTCATTTACAAAATATCTATAACCATAAACAAAATGGTTATTTGATCTTTCACAATAAATTTCTGATGTGGAACTTTAAATATTAATAGTCATAATAGTCATTTATTGATAATATACATTATAAGTCACAATATGGTTTTTAATGTGGTTGCCCAATGCCACATCTTTTCCAAAATATAATAATAACTAATGTCAAAATCTGGAATACATTTCATACATATTATTATTTCATTCAAATAAAATATTATATTTATACCTATTTTCTTTATTTTTTCAGGGTAATAAGCCTGATTTCCATCAAGCAATGCCAGGAGAGAAGTCCAAAGAGTTCTATGAAAGCTTCGTACAATTGTTAAAAGAATCGTATAAACCTGACAAAATAAAAGGTAAACCTTGTATTGTATGTGTATAAATTTTATTGCAATGATTTGAATCTCTGAAAATTTTCCATGCATTATTTTTACTGAAATCAAGGAAGGAAAAGTTTATGTTACTTTAGTTAACAAAGTTTATGGTTGGAGTGTCACAATAGATCTATAAAGACTAATGCTTTCTGCACACGATGCCACCAACGCGCCGCCACCGCATCCTCTGTACACACGCGCCGCCGCCACCGCGCTCCCATCACGTCGCTGCTTAGTAGTCTTTCATAACTAGCAATATATTACTTAAAGCCTCATATTGGCCCGATAAAATTAGGTTTGCAAGAGTGCTTAAGAACAAAATAACAAGAATAATTATTTTATACTTTAACAATTATTTTTGTCTCTTTTACAGATGGAAAATTTGCTGCTTACATGCAAGTAAGTATACAAAACGATGGCCCAGTAACATTCGAGATTGAATCCCCAGCTAGCCTCAAAGATAAACCCAAAGGCAGGAGTAAAGAAAATGGCGTCGTACCTAGTGAAAAAGATACTATTTAAGTAGATAAGTTAATTGTTGTGTGATATTACAAAATTTATTAATATACAAATGGAGTTTAACTCATATTCAATTGTTTTTATTTGTTAATTATTATTAGACACAATTTTTTAGCTAATATTTTGTTGTCAAGATTACCTTAAACATTCGTTACAAATAATAATGCTAGGTCAAAGCATCTCTTCAATCAAAGTCGGTACTTAACCCATATGTATTTGTTTGCCACCGTAAGTTATTTTACACAAAATTATCGCTTGTTAGGCGTATGAACAAAATTGTAGAAACACTATTTTTAGTAATTTAAAAATCGAACTACGTAATTTATTCGCTGTGCAGGTTGTGCAAACAACAAAAATATATCGGTGCACATTATTTTTTTAACCCTTGACAAAAAAGAGGGGTGTTATAAGTTTGACGTGTCTGTCTGTGTCTGTCTGTCTGTCTGGGACATCATTTTATTTTAGAAAGGTGAAGTTTAACGTGTCTGTCTGTGTCTGTCTGTCTGTCTGGGACATCATTTTATTTTAGAAAGGTGAGTTTCTTGAAAATCGGTTGTGCCGTTTAAAAGTTATGGGGGGGTGAGAGTGGGGAAGGAAAACGGAAATCTGCAAATATACTCAAATGAAAGCTCATCGCGTGCACATTACAAAATATTGCAATGTTTTACTTTTAAGGAAATTATGGCATTGGATTCGGGGGTTTTCTTAAATTTAGATTATGTTTTATTTCTTATATTATAATTACGCAGTACAACAAAATGTCATAATCGTTACTTATTGAATAAATTCATTGATGTTTTAAAATTTTACTCAATTCATACCTACTCTAAGCACAGACTACAGAATAGAATACCTTGTTAAAGGATAGTTCTGTAAAACTGCGCAGATAGCGGGCCGTACACCAAAAGATGGAAATTATTTTATTAAAAACCTAGATTTGTTAGGTACGTAAATAAAACCATGTTTAATAATAAAAAAACTTTATTTTGAAATAATGGTTATTATCTATTAACATTTGTTACTGCTAGGCCAGTGATTATGCAAATCCTTGTTATTACGAGTATATTAAGTTTTTACACAGATGATATGCCTAAGCTTATTCTAAGTTAAACTTTAAATATACTTATTGTTAACAGATAATGGACCATGAGTTCAAATTGTCACCAAACCATTTTGCCAGGCAACTCTTACTTAAGTTTTACTTGCATTTCATATAATTTGTATCCAAGATCTGTAATGATAAGGGTTGAAATCGCCCAGCAAAATGCAGCTTAAACGAGTAGAAATTAAATAAAACTGTATAAAAGATAAAATAAATGCATTTAAATTAAAAAATAATATCATGGTTCAACAAACAAAAATATATAAATAAGAATTTGTTATTTTTTTGTATTTATGAACGTAAGTGCCGTATGATTACTATTTCTATACTGTGAAATATAGACAATATAATCATTTTAATATCCAAACATCCTTATATTTATGCCTAGTCCTTCAAACATACCCGATTCTTATAGAATTTCCAATTAACACCAATCAAGGCACTATTCATTTTGGTATATTGCTGATACATTTCCTCACTCCTAGTTCACAATATCAATGGTTGAACATATTCGTATAAATCTGAAAAGATACATTGTTAAGATCTTACAAATTAAGCCAGTGCGCCGATTTGAAACAGTGATTTAAATCTTAAGCCCCCATTTCAATTCGCCAAACAGACTGCTTAACAACTACAGAACAATAACTATTATAAAAATATCTATCGCTATTCTAAAAAATATACGAATAAACAGTTAGGTACTGAGATAGGCTAAGGATTTAATTAACAACATATACCAGAATTAAGTGCAATTTAATACGCCAAATTAAATTAGGATAAGAAAAAAAGGGGCATAAATAAATGCATTTCATTGATTCTTAGTCTAAACCGATCTTAGATTAGATAATATTAAAAAACACGCGAATGCCAAAGTTGTAACTGCATGTTTGTTTCAGAATTACTAGGAGCCTTTCATATAAATTTGTTTAAGAACTTAATACGTCAAATTTTGCCGTGTCGTAACATTAGGGAGCTTACACGAGCACGGTGCGGATTCTGAGGGATGAGGCTGGGAACCTCGAGATCTTCGATGATTGGTCATATTATGCTGGTTATTTTAAGCGAAGATATGTCCAACTGAACATGAAGAGCATTTGAGTTGTAGGTTCTTAAACGACGGACAACCGTTCAAAATATTGTCCATTTATAATTTGTACTCGAACCAGCTCCAACAGTTTTTTGATTCCGCTTGCTAAATTACATACATTGATGGATCAACCTTAAACGATAGGTTTAATACCATTTTCAGGAGACGTAACCGTCATAACGCCCAACGCTACCTTCCGAGCTTCTCGCAAGGTCTCATAAAATTTACAAAACAAAGGTTCCACCAAATTTCTGTATTAGGTAAACGTAGATTTCCGGAAATGCTGTAGGTATATTATTGACACGAATTTGTGATTTGTTTAAAACTGACATGCTCCTAGTAATTCTGCGTTCCTGCTCAATATTGTTTTGGAGCGCGATGTGGTTGGTGGGTTCTACCACAGGCCGGAGGAGTACCCCCCCGGGGGAGTGCGGTTGATGTGACTCGTGGAGTAGAACTCGCCGTTAACAGAAGTTATCGTGTTGATTTGCCCGTTCATCGACTTATACCCATCGCCCGTGATCGGATTTCCTTCTGCAAATACAAAAAAAAATGAGGCACACGATAAAATAAAGTTAAATAATGGGGATGAGCTAGGGCGAACTCTACATACGTGATATTTCAATCTGAAGATGATCATGCAAAACTTCTATAGTTACCTAAATCATTAATTGAAATACTAAAATTAATCAATTACCTACAGAAGAGTAGTAAATAGGTAGTATTTTATAGATTTGTTTATCGATATCTATTTATCGACTACATAAAAGACACTGTCATAAGAGAAGAGGCGTGCGACATAGTATACAAACTTATACCTACAGTAAACGACTACACAAATTACATAAACAGTATTACGTTAACAACAATACAAGCAGAAATACATTTATAAACTAAGCACTAGATAAAAATATTCAATACCTATTGAGAAGTAAACAACAACAACACTGCGGCAAATAAAAACACCTTGTGAGTGCTTAATTCGAAAACTTGAAGGAATCGTATTCACAGTTCTTCAGAAAGCAAACAAAAATGATAAAGCCTGGTTGTATGTTCATGTTCGGTGCAATATTCCTTCAGTTCAAATTGAACACCCACCCATTTCTCTGCGACGAACATAATCTACATAGTACGTCTTAGGGTTGAAGTCTTCAGCATGCCGTCTTGGGGAGAAAAGGTAACCTGGGACGTGCTTGGGGAAAATGGGAGGGAAACCTGTCAATGTGTGAGGACCTTTCACCACCTCAGTTTGTAGAGGAGTAAGGTCCGGTATCGGACCATCCCTATCGTATTTGAACAGAGTCGGTGGAGGATTTGCGTTCGCTATGAGATAAGGATCAATTGGACCGTCAAGAGCCGGGATAGGGTTGTATTTATAATCGGGCTTCGGTCTTTCGCCGAGAGCAGAAGTCATGCCAACGAATGCGTAAGGCGGTAGGGGGTGATATGGTTTTTTATGGTCAGCTGGCTCAAGATAGTGTTGAGCTGGAAACGGAGGCCAATGCTTGTCGAGGACGAGCTGGGGAGAGAGCGAATCAGGGTCAATGACGGGATGGCATAGTTCTGGGTCGTCGGTCTTCAAGCCGAGAAGCGTGTATGGTGTGTGACGCACTTTCGGTGCTTCTCTAGATGTGGATTCAACGTAATAATTGGCGGGTTCCGGTGGCCATTCGCGGGTGAAATATCTGTGTGAGGGTTGTGGGTCTGTGGTGGCGAATTCCTCTGGGGGTGGGTATTCTGGGAAGTTGGGCGGGTCGGCACCTCGTAGACTGGCCCCGGGGTGGCGCCGACGCGGTGGCAACACGGGCACTCCATCACCAGTCACGGGGTTCCTCTTCAGGTAGTACGATGTACGGACTGACCAATTAGAAATCGGTTTTCATTCGAAACACTCTAGACAGGGTCAAAGTTTCAACAAGTGAAGCTTCGGCCCTATATTGCTTACAATGATAAGATCTTAAGCTGTCTTTTAAACACGTTTGTAAGTCAATATTAAGCAATTCATAATACATAATTACGGCTATAATAGTACCTAATCGTATCTATAAATAGAATATCCATTGAAGCCGTAGCTGTTGAATTAATAATTATACTGTTAGGTGTTAATTTAATGCATTCACGATATGTGTAGGTAACACAATGTTAGTTATTTTTATATGAAGCCCCTTTCGAGTAGCGTGCAAGAGTGCTAATATAAATACCTATGGAATGGAACACGGTTGAAGAATCCAAGCCGCGCAGTCCTTTTCATTAAAAAAATATGAAGCACCGTTGTATACGCTATGTGCGGATTGTGAAATGGAATTTGAAATGTACAAGATTAAGCGAGATCAAGACTGTATTCCGTTAATATTATTCTCGAGGAGCTAGGTAATCTCGATGTTCGCAAAATCCCGACTTTCACGATATAATTTATAAATGAAGAGAAAGTGTGTTACGTTTTAATTGTTCGAATTTTAATGAACATACGGTAATAAAATAAATTAGTCTATACAACAGTAAAGATCCGATAAAAAGCGATAGCCATTTATATTTATTTGCAATAACGCTTTTTACAACCGCAGGTAATTGTGTATTGCAACTTCAACAAATTAAAATCTTGGTCGCGTTCTTGCTTCTCATTTATTTTTAATAATGTTGTAGGTTTTTAATACTGTTAATTTGCATAGATTCTTTGATACACAATTGCAATATATTAGCACTTATTTTGAAGCCTTCGTTCCAAGAACAGCATTGCAATTACTGAATGTGAGCCAAGTCTGTGTAATTTTATGTGGTTTCATACCCAACTTTTGGGTTGGAGGGTCCAACCTCGTACCAAAGAGGAGAACATTTTCTGATTTTTCCTAAGAGACGTAGTATTGTCAACGCTTAGTTGGGCTCTATCCCAACACAAACCTTCAATTCAATTATCAGACAGCATAGATCTTGATTAATGGATATCTTAATTGAAAAATCAGCCCATAGAGATCTAAGACAATCATCATAATTACAGATCCTTTCAAAGGCACGACACGGAACCGATGCTTTTAAGTTGAGTAGGTACTTCTTCTTGAACTTTAGCTTTTACTGAAGGCCCTAGATCTTAATTAGTGCCTTGACAAATGATCATCATAGTTACAACAGAGTTGGTTATTTAACGATTAGTTCTCCAAGAGGCCCTAGCCCGAACCGGTAAAGATGCTTTTATAGGTCGAGTATTATCTTGGACATTGTATCGTATAGCTTTTGACTATACTTATTTCTAACTGATCTTCAACCGTGTCTATTCCCTTACGTGCAAGTGTATCATATGTAAGGGATGTTGGAACACGTACATTGGTCTGCTGACGTCGTCTCCCCCTTGGCGCGGACCGGGGTGCCGTTCATCCTGGGCGAGAGAGCGGGGCTCCGTTGCTCCCCCTCGCCGAACTGGATGTTACTGCGGATCGTGTCCGTCACCAACGGTATCACGGAGTTGTTGGCCACCTGGAATGGAATAGTAGACGTTTTTAACTAATAAAAATAGGCTGTGATAGGCCACGTGCTTAGGTGAGTGTCCAGTTCGTCCCGCCATCTCATATAATAAATATAATTTATTTATTTATGTATTAACTAAAATACAATACATTATTCTTTATTACAACACCTACAAATAAATGTGCATAGTATAGAGCAACGGTCAGCAACAGGCGGACCGCGGTCCGTTTGCGGACCGCGAAAGGTTGAACCTCGGACCGCCAAATATTGTAATGTAGGTATAAATACGTAATATTTTTGAACCAATCTAACTTAGTACCTACCTAATCTAATTAATCTGTTTTACAACATCGACATCGATCAAAAACATCGCGCCGCCGCGCCGTCGAGCCATCACTTCAAATGGAAATAATCGATCTGCAAGAAGATGTGTCTTTGCAAATATATAAAAAGGTGTAAACTGAAGAATTTTGGGACAAACATGTCCCAGAAAAATATGAAAATTGCAAAAAACTTGCTATCAATTTGGCCACTTTGTTTGGCTCGACATACATATTCGAAACATCTTTTTGACTAATGAATTTTTTGAAATACAAATATCGATCCAGAATTAAAGACACTCTTCGAATTAGCTGTTCTTCACGAGAACCAAACTATAAAAACCTGGCTCAAGACTGCCGTTGCAATTTTTCTCACTAATTTTAGGCAATAAAAAGCGGTACTTAATTATTATCAGTTGTTTTTTTTTTCTGGACCTTTTAAAAATTTTCGAAAAATATCCGGACCCTACCTAAAACTACTTGCCGACCCCTGGTATAGAGCGAAACAATGGGTGGCCTTATCACAATCTCTTCCAGGCAACCGTTGGATATATAGATGAGAGACCTACGAATAGTGATGTTAAGAACTCGGATACATTTTTTCTGAATCTATCATACGTATTTTGATGAGACAGACGTGCATCTATCTATTTGCAATAGTTGATTGGCACGAAAATCTTCTCAGAAAGAAGGGCAGGTTACAGAAAGAGTGTTGGGGCCGTAAGAATCGACAAACTCAACGTCCCATGTTAACCAACAAGATGGGACGGATAATTATGTGCTGCTGGTTCAAGGTAGTTCCAAGTCACTTCCGACCGAAGTAACTGAAAGCGGAAACCGAACAGCTATCTCCAATTATCTAGCAGTGGACATTCTTCTTAGCTGTCACGTTGACGATAAACTACTACACGAGATTAGGACATGCCACTCCTTAGCATAATTTTCTGGCAGATGTGTGTCTATTGTAATTTCGACATAAAATTTATGTATTTTAAAACATTCGTGTTTAATTTCATCAAGAAATTTCCTTTCAAAGTGGTACTCTGTGATAACCAGTTCGCTTCACCTTAAGGTGCTCGTCGTTAATTCGAAAACATAATTTCAGACATCAGGTTGCTCACTGCTAGACCCTAGGTTTCGTGACTCGGCTCTATTAGAGAGGGTCTAAAGTAGTGTGCACTTGAATAAATTATGAGCCGATACGTTTAGCGGTGTTTCTTTAGTGAACTCAATAAGGTTTCTTGTTCTTGCCTTTTGTGGTTTCAATATTTCGAATTAGTTGAGTATTAACTTGTTGGCTGAAACATAATTGAATTGCTTATCGTGAAACATTGGGTAAAATTAGCTACATGAAATTGGGATTGGATGACAGTAGACATGAATGTTGCGGTTCATAAGTTCAGGAATTATGCATTACATTACGTTACATTTGTAGGTATTATCTAGTTTTAGTCCCGACCAGGATAAAGGAGCTGGTATGGCCCTTAGGTAAAGGGATAACGTGCATTGCAATCCCACGAGCGATGTCATTGTAAATACCAGTCACCTTCCAGAATAAGGAAGATTACTAAAAAAACTTGTCTGTCATATAGATTTAAAAATTATTTTGTTTATTCTTGCAAAGGAAGAAACAAGATGATACTGTGCATTGAAGTTTCGCGCTTTCTTGCGGTTTGTACATAATTTATTCGTCAAAAGCCCCGCTTCGGAACTATGATGCTCTATGCACCTTTTTTAAGGGAAAAATAGGTGTCCAGTTTTTTTGAACTGTCTATCAAACGGACTTATCAGAATACCTTTAATTTTTTTATGTAGGTAGTCATCATGCAATAAGTGAACTAATTTGATGACGATGGCTTTGCTAAAAAAAAACATTTGTGTAGATATACAAATCGTGGGGGCATGCACATGGGCTGTCGCGCGCGATCTTTAGCGGGAGGTGCTATTCGGGGGCTGATTATTAAGATCATTCGAGATATGTAGAAACGTCCAAAAAGGGAGATATGTAGAATGCGTGCGGGGTTTGGGGGTGTCCCGTAAGATTTTGTAGCGGAAGGCGCTATTCTTCAGGGGATCTGTTTATGAAGAACATTTGAGATATATGTAGAAACTCACCCTAACTTGTCCAAACAGGCGAGAATGCGTGTCGTGGGGGCGCGTGGGGGTGTCGCGCACGATGCGGTGGCGGGAGGCGCTATTCTTCAGTGGGCTGCCGCCGTCGGTGGTGTCCCCGTTGAAGATCTCGGCGATGCAGCTTTTGGGGGCATTCGGGACCCTGAAAGAGAGAATAATACGTTAAAAATGTACAGGTGCTTCTTTTTGTATTAAAACCTATTTTAACCTGCCAAGCACTGTAGCAAATTCGTAAACTCACGAAATTTTTATTTTCGTTACATATTCAATGTATAAATATATATATATATATATATACATTGACGATTAAAAAATCTGACGTGAGCTTAAGTTAATTTCCTAATAAGATCGTTTATTTAAAAATGCACACCAGTGTCTGCAAACCAAGTACAATTTTATTAGCTACTTAGGTACTAAGGTAATTAAATATTTATTTTTTCCATCACTATTAGATACATTTAAATTCGTACTTAAATTTAACATAAACAAAACCGATAAACGAAAAAAAATATACCTGCAAATTTAATTTAAAAAGAAATTTACTGAATTTCTGTAAAAGATCCCACGTGACTCATAACTTTAAATAAAACGAAGTCCCTTCTAAATCACACATCATAAAGCGCGGCACCGCGTCCTAAACTATCAACTTTTAATATTTTAATATCTCCAAGTAATATTATCCTCAGATGGGCACGCAACATCATTACCTGCCCACGGAACAGGGGACTGATTTCCGGAAGGGGACAGGTCATTTCCCCGATGACTGACCACAAATCAATACGCCTAACGAAATTAGAGCGTAACTACTTATACTAAAATAGAATAATGCACTCGTGCATTATTGTACTAAACTACTTGAGCGTAACTTGGTTGAAATGTTAAAGCGTTATGCTGCATATTAATATCTACTTCATTATAAAGTTGTACGCACGTGTTCATAAACACTGCTATTTCTGGCTAATAAAACTGAATTTGCTAAAACACACAATATTTTGCGACTATAGAGATAAACAAGGGGAAAAGCTTTTATTGAAATTGTATTAAGCAGATTTAGCAACAATTTAGATGTATGGATAAGGATTTTCCTCACGTAATTTACCTCTTAAAATAAGTCTGGTATAAAATCTATATAAATAAAAATGAATTGTTGTTCGTTAGTCTGATTAAAACTCGAGAACGGCTTAACGGATTTATCTTATCATAGTCTTGAAATGTTCGTGGAGGTCTAGGGAAGGTTTAAAAGGCGAGAAAAAAATCGAATAATTGCCGGGAAAAAAATTGAATAACAACCCGTGCGAAGCCGGGCGGGCCACTAGTATCAAATATTTTTATGAATATGAGGGATAGAATGTACTTTGATATCTCCATGCCTTTTTTTGCTACTGCTCGTTACAATTTCGACTATACATTTTGTAAAATATCTTCTGCCATAAACTTAATATTTAGTTAGTTGCCTATATTATTTCAATAACGTTTTAGTGAAAAATCCTCGAATCACAAACTATTTTGGATTAGAAGTTCAATTCAACCTTCGTCGTCGCTAACCTCTTAAATTTTTTATACGAGACTGAATAATTAATTCGAAGTTCTATTTGTAATTTCAGTTCAGTATATGCAGTAGCGACCTAGTAGGTTAAGAGGTGATTGACTATTTTTAAACCCTTAAAATACACTCGCCACCTACTTCTAATGAGTAATATCTATCTGAGTTACACTATTTATCTAATAGTTTCTAATGAAGAATTAACTGAGTTAACGACTTAAAGTTAGCTACATCATTCCTAGCTGGCTGGCTGGAAAATCAAGACAGTTAATCCATCGAGATGGCCAGATAGCTGATGCGCAACACAAATACTCGTCTAAGTGGAAACTCTTATCTGAATTTCGATCAAAGTTTCTATCTAGCTTCTAACTTGGCATGAACGCCCATGATGATTTTTATGATTAGGAAAATTGTTAAGATTAATTTTCGTGAAATTAGTTTAGAAATCGCGGAAGGGTAGTTGCATATGCGAGGAAGAAAGTTCATCCATAACATAACGAAGTCACAGCGTCTTTAAGGGTAAAAAACAACTGGTACAATCTTTTGGCTATGTCAGAAACCGTTGGAAATATTCAAAATCAGTTAATTAATCTTTATAGCACAAAATAATGAACACTGTGCTTTTATGGTAAGTGTTCATGCTACTTTTCAATTAAATAAAACAGATATTGTGTGATATGTTAGATCGATTTCTGGATATTACCGTTTCTGAGATAATGATAAAAATAAAGCCGGCTACACACCTTCAGTTTCAACTGAACATTCGAACTTTTTAGTTATAATTATAACGTATTTGTGTAACTATAAAAAGCCGTGTTGGCTAAGTGGGAGGACACTCGACTTTCATTCCGAAGGTCGTGGGTTCAAACCCCGCCACGCACCTCTGGATTTGTCTACTTGAGAAATTTATGTGCGCTTTAAACACGTGCTTTAACGGTGATGGCAAACATCGTGAGGAAACCGGCATGTTCTGATAACTTTAAAATAGTTTGAAGGACATGTGACATTCACCAACCTGCACTTGGCCAGCGTGATGAATTAAGGCCTAATCTCTCTCGTCAAGAGAGAAGTCCCTGTGTCCCAGCAGTGGGAACGTTAATAGGGTGATGATGATGATGTGTAATGTGTGGATATAACCACGCACGCATTTTGCGATCGCACGTTTAAAATTGGGTACATAAGCAACATAAGAGCCAAACACTCGTCACGAAAGATTAGGTTACTGCAGCCGAAATCGGCTAGGTGTATTAAACAAGGTGTTTCAAAATAGATAATATATTAATAGGAAGCGGTGCGAAAAAAATAAAAGCCTTTTTTCCGAAAAATGCCTCCAAATCTAAATATGCTCTATAACAAAATATGCTGCCATTCACACTCTTTCCGCTTTATATACCAATTTTGAAACACCTTGTATATAATGTACCTTGTACCTACACGTGTGTAGATAATACTCGAAACTGTACAGTTGAACTGACAATTTATTTGAAATGCCATTATGTTATCTGTGCACAACCATGGAACTGCATGGTTTTGTACTTACTTATAGAAACCGATAAATCTTCAGAATTAAAATGAAAGGAAATGGAAAATCGTTAAGGAAACAACTGAAAGATTTGCAGATACCCGTTTCCCATCATCAATCCAATTATTAACAACTAGCTATTTATAAAAGTGAGATCTTCATTTCAGATTTCTGTTTTAAGTACGGAAAATTACATAATAATATTAGTATTTATAGTAATAACAAACTGTAGAATGCAACCAAACAGTGCATTTGAAATAGTGAAAAGTACAGTTACAACACGTAGTTAAGTTGTTAAAAACTATTTTCTTTCCACTAACCTACCATATCTCTTTTTAATAATAATATAACTCTATATTATACACCAAGATAACTTTATTATGCAATACAAAATATACTTAAAGCTAAATAGAAAATGCGTAATGGGCGGCCTTATTTTTTTAACCTTACTAGGTAAATGATTTTGTAGTCGAACCTCACCGTAAGGAAAACTTTTATCACACATGACGCACCATAACACACATGACGCACCATAACACACATGACGCACCATAACACACAGGACGCACTATAACACACATGACGCACCATATTTTTTGTAAAAGAAGTCTTTATAGCTATTCACAAACGAACTTGTCGTCAAAAATAACAGTAGTTTTTAAGACGAAGAATTTAAACAGCATTCAGATATCCGTTAAGGAATTAAAAGTTTTAATAGACATTTTATGACTAGCTCTATTATATGCAAGTCTTACACAAGTCAGCTTAACCAAAAAAAAACATTATTTAACCTACGACAGACGGCAAAGGCGCGTAGACTTTTATTAACCACAAACTAATAGGTTAATGCGCGTTTGCAAAGTTAACTATGCCATTTAAATCTATATAAATAAAATTGAATTGTTGTTCGTTAGTCTGATTAAAACTCGAGAACGGCTGAACGGATTTATCTTATCATAGTCTTGAAATGTTCGTGGAGGTCTAGGGAAGGTTTAAAAGGCGAGAACAAATCGAATAATTGCCGAAAAAAAATTAAATAAAAACCCGTGCGACGCCGGGGCGGGCCACTAGTTTGAAATATAATTAAGAAATGAAACGATTAAGCGATTTAATCTCTTGAAATGAGCTGCTATTAAATCTATTAATCTCGTTAGGTCTTAAAAACTTGGAAAGTTCAGATGGAAATTTGGTTCGAATTGTTTTGAACCCAGCGCTGATACGAAATTATTGACAAAGCGTTGCTTTTATAGTACCAGTATGCTAACGACGCACTATCCTTAAATTTAAGTAGGTACCTACCACGGATACGTTATACAAAATAATTGCAAAACAAAGGTGATTCCAACAAAGAAAAAGTTAATATCCTACCTCAATACAATAATCTCAAAATAATACAACTAGGTAAGTATAATTAGAGAAAGAAACGTATACCTAACCTATTCAAGTGCTCAAAAGCGGTCTGGCAAAGCAGGTTAATCATAGTCTAAGAGACCGGTGGAATATAATTTGAATAGAAATAGACATGTAAGACGCTGACTAAGATACAGATAACATAGCAGCATTGTCTGATTGAATGTGAGCATAGTACAGTCAACAGCAAAAGGTACAATTTCATTCTATAAGTTGTTTGTTGTCTTTTTCTTAATCGAGTGTTTTTTTTTAGATAGATTCGCTATGCGAAAATATGTAAATGGTTCATAGATAAATTTATTTAGTGTTAGTAAGTTTATTAAAGCTGTTTGTTTTCGATTTAAATAAAAAAAAAAAAAAAGAAATATAGTCCAAAAACCATAGTCCTCGCCGCATCTGTCATGTACTTTATGGTCGCGATAAACTCAAAAACTACTAGACGGATTATTTGCAGTTTTCATAGCGTGGTTATGTGGTCACGGATTTTATAGAGTGATTCAAGATGTAAGTTTTTGCAGCCGTGCAAAGATGGAATGGGGCAGTTAGTAATACTATAAACTAAGTCACTAGCAAGTAGACTTTTGTAGGTTATTAGAAGTAAAGGAACAAATTAGGTTTCATAAGTAAGTGTTCACATTTATCTTGATTCTTGGAGTTCCTGAAGGATTATTTCGATCCGCGGTGCAGTTATGTTCAATTTCTTCTGTATTATTAAGACTTTATTTAAAACTGATACATTGTATTTGATAAACTACAAACAATTGTTTGATTTTGATAACCTACTTTTGACGTTGACTGTACCTGTACGTAGACACTGCGGTTTCCGCTCCCGTTTCTCTGGCTCAAACAAACGTCAATCGAGAACTAGGGTTCATACGGTTCTAAGACAACACCACATACTATTATGTATGTTTTCAAATGGAACCTCAAATCGCGGACCTTGCTATCCAAGCTCGGCGGAATCCGAAAAGAACGTTAGAATTTTGAAAACTGCTCTACATACAATATAATGTGTTACCAACTTATACTTAACTAGATTTATTTTTCATAGCTTGTTCCAAAAAGGAATAGTTTCTCCGTCCCAAGCAAACGTAAATCGAGAACTGGTTAAAAAGGTTCCAAGGCAACAAATTCTACCTCATAATCGCGAATCTCGCTATCCAAGTTCGTTGGAAGCCGGAAAGAACGTTCGAATTAAGAAAACTGCATAAATGCAGTGGTATCCTGTCATACTAAGAGATACCCAGATTTTTTTGTTAAACCATTTCCCTTAAGAGTCATACGCCCTCTTTATAGTATATATATTATTATCAACCCTGTTATGTACAGGAAATCTACAATGTGATAGTAATTAATTCATGTTTTAATATTCATTATGTTCATTAGTGACCGTTTTCGATCCTGTTACTTGAAGTAATTTACATTTTCAAAGAATTTATATAATTTACTTTCTCTATAAGTTCAGTCGTCGTTGTTTTTACGAACAGTCTCTGGTGGTAGGCTTCGGCCGCGGCTTGTCACCACCCTCCGGGCTGGGCCAGTACATGAAGCGATTTTTTCGTGTTTCGTAATGTGGCCCGGAGAAGCCATTTACCTTCTAGGTCTTCATGTCCCATCTTAGACCACATCGTCACTTTACATAAGGTGAGATTGTGGTCAGATAAAGGTACCAGCATACCAGCATAAAAAAAAAAAAAACTAAGTAAATACTGTTTTGTTTTTATTATGAGTCCCCCGACATAATCTAGCCCTAATCTCAAATTTCCCACAGAACAGAAAATTTAACTCCCATCCACTCGTATAATCAGACATAACACTTTTACATCATAATCAATAACTATAGTTATGTAGGCGTTAATAACCAACCATCAACCACGGAACAACTTGACAATACCCGCTGCACACCCAGCACGCTAACGGGACAAAACGACCGGTGATAAACAAACCGATATTTAAAACAAACGCTTTAATTGTAAACATTTAAAGCAAACCCAGTATAATTGCCGCAGGAGGTGCGTGAGAGTAAATTGTTTAATTGTGATATACGTAGCAGACGCTGCGCCCGCGCCGCACGCAAGGGATAGGCCAATTAGAGCACTCAAACATTCCTAACTTTCGACGCAGAAAATTAGAAATACCGTCTAAATGTTATTAGAGCAGCAGTGATTTAGAAGCTTTTACTTAGGTACGCTAGTTCAGTAAATATCTATTATCCCAACGAATACCTACTATAAATGCGAGAGTAGTATTGAGGTTTTATTTACTCAACCCAAATGATAAAAATATGCTTACGCGTAGGTAGTTGAACGACTAGAGTAACAAGAACTAGCATTTAACAAAATCCCTTCCCTTCCATCACTTTAAACTGCCTACCTCTATTTTTTTACTATACTATAAGCTATGTTAAAAATCGTTGTTGGATTTGCCAAGAGTATTTTGATGAACGCATTTGGATTTGGTACAGACGTTTTACAGACGATTTGACGTGTTTGGATTGGATGGACAGGTATTGGTACAGAACGTTTCACCCCCAGATAACACATCTACAATAGATTGATACCACAATGTTTAAAATTAAATTAAAATCAATTTTGAGCCTTCTTTCAGGCCACATTCCATCTGGTACGTTTGCTTTCCTTATAAAAAAACAACAATGACTAACTGTATCAATTGTTGATTTACAGACGATATTCATCATATTTTATTGGAATGCCCTTTGAACTAAAGTTTTAGGATAACTTGTTTTTAAAAAAGCTAAGTTCTTATAGATATAGGTTTTGTAAATACCTAGTTAAGTTGTTAGAAAAGGGTTTGGATAAGAATTAAGGTTTTTGTATGAAGTGCTTAGTAATAAGCTTATTTTTTTTTTGTTTTCTATGGGTCAATCAATTAAAAAACCCTGTTAAAATTTTAAAACATTGAAGTTGACTTAAGGTTTTTAATTTATTAACATTATTTATAAAAGACCACAATGGAACTATCACAGGACACATCACTCTCAACAAACACCTCTATAACATGGGATCCACGGTCAGTTCACTCTGCAGAGGATGCCTCAACAAAGACGAAACAGCTGCCCACGTTATCCTGGAATGCGAGGGAGTAACAGCACAGCGACGTGAAATCCTTAAGAACCCAAGGTCACTCCGAGAAGCCTGTGAAGACCCCAGGAAACTTCTGCGCTTTTGGTCGGAGTTGGGCTGGTTATACTAGCGCCCCACTCCACGCACAATGGACCACCTTGAGTCTAAGTGCGGAAAAATCAGGGCCCTAACTAACTAATTAAAAGACCACAATACCAATTTAAAGACCACAATATGAATGAGACAATATTATTTATGGACCTTCAAGTTGCTGGAAGACTTACGCTGGGATTGCGGATTCGTTTCGTGGTCTCCATTCGAGCACTTTAAGTCTCTAACAGAGATCTATTATACTTGCTTTATTTCTTACCCTTTGCTGATTTATTAACGAGCCATTAACTATGTCGGGTATGGACGAGTATCTCCTAACCCACGTTCATTCCCAAATAGCCACCCTACATTTACTAAATTAAACATGATAAAATCAACTCGTATTTGGTTTTAGTTGAAGAAATATTTACCCAGGGGTGGGTTCTCATAATAAACTGATAGACAAGAATCGCTTGTGGATTGTGGATGCATGCAGTGCCCACATCCTCATTAGCAAGAAAAGTGAACTTTATAAACGAGTGGATGTGAGCTAATTTGTTCATTATATTAAAAAATCATGTCATGACAGGAACGTACGTGCAATGTTGTTTAATGGCACAAGCGGTGGCTTGTAGCCCTACCACGAGTGTCCACTTACGACTGTTAGAGATTACAACATGTTGTTATCCCATTATATTTTACAGATAAAGACAAAATTTAGCTGAGAAAATGCTGTCAAAGGCATGGGATTACAATATGTAATCTCCAATAGTCGTAAGTGGCAACTCCTGGTAGGGCTATTGATCTCCGAAATGGCAGTAAGTGAAATATGCTTGCCTATTTCTAGAACATTCAAACCATTGCATTCGGGTATAACCCACGTTCACGTTTCTCCCACTCTCCACTATAGCACCTCGTGCCTTTTTAATTTTTTTATGTTTGATAAGCCTGCATTTAAGGTCTAAGATGAAGCAAGAAGACCTAGAAGTGGCTTCTCCGGGCCACATTACGAAACACGAAAAAATCGCTTCACGCACTGGCCCAGCGCGGAGGGTGGTGACAAGCCGCGGCCAAAATAATTAAGCTTATCTTAGTTAAAGATATGTTTACCCAATTGTGGGTGCACTTAATAAACAGGTCGACAAGTGTACCTGGCTTGTAGATTCTTGAAGCGTCGGCCGCATTAGTCCTCATTTGCAAGAAACATGTTTAAGGCGAGCTTAATAAACGCGTGGGTGCAAACAGATTAGTTTTGCCGTGTCTTGACTCACCAATACATAGTTTAGGTATTCTATAAATTCTATGTCATGGGAAGCGTATTATGTTGGTGAAACTATACTAGACATAATATGTTTGTAAGATTAACTACAGACAGAAATTCAAGTCTGAGTTAGCCATCAGTTTATTTCCATAAAATCATTATGTCCACTTGGACAAGCCATATAAAACTTACTTTTTTTTTAATAGATTTATAATATAAGAAATCTGTAACCAACTAATAACTGAAAAGGTGCTTCATAACAACTTTTAGCCATGTAGTTAACTATATACATTCGGTAGGTACCTAGGATATATTTAATAGAATATACCTACATGTATATACATTTCGAAAACAACAAATGAAAGTATGAAATGAAATGTCGAAAGTCATAGACTTGAGAATATGCAATTTTAGCGTCCGAATATGTAATTTGATTCAATCAGCCTTTGGACTAGATACAACATTCATTTTGACTACAATAGAAAGTTTGATATGGCGTATTATTAAAGAATGCGGAGTACATAAATTAATAAATAAAATATTAAACAAATGGTTTTGTTTTTGTATTCAAAAATGATACCAAAGACTTAGGTACGTAGATTTTAAATTGAGAAATCAATTCCAAAATCAATAATCCATTCAGCATCATCAAAATAAATAAATCCATTAAAAGTAAAAAAATAGTACCGAGGTTCGGAGAATATAGAATATATTTCGCATCAATTTAAGTCGTTTGAAAGGGAAGAACTCGAACGGAATCAGCTTATCTATAAGATGTTTTTAAGATCCAACAGTATTGTTATACTGTACACACACATAATAAATTCGCGAGATAAGAACAACAACCCAAAACTCGGAACGGAACGTGTCGGACAATCTACAATCCGAGAACTCAACGACATTATACGAGCACTTGTGAATCTGAGATCGTAAATATTTTAAAGACGGAGATACTCGTATTTTTAGTGTCCTACCTTCCCTATACTAACTTATTTACTTACTAAACTTGTTTTAGTTAAAATGCAGCTAGTATTTGATAGCTCTTCGATTATTTCGAATCCTGTGGCAAACCAACAGAGCAGATCCAAGTATGCATATGTATTCTTCTGTTTGGATAGTTCGATCCAAATCAAAACAAGTAAAGAAAAAAAACAAGTAGGTACATACTATCACTAAGTATAAGCATAAACATATGGTACTTATACCATCACTACATAGTATAAAACAAAGTCGCTTTCTCTGTCCCTATGTCCCTTTGTATGCTTAAATCTTTGAAACTACGCAACGGATTTTGATGCGGTTTTTTTAATAGATAGAGTGATTCAAGAGGTAGGTTTATATGTATAATAACATCCATTAAATAGTGGAAAAGTACTGTTATTTTTAAGGTTTCAAATGTGATGTCGTAAATAATTTCATTTTTTCCGCTTACATTGCAAACGCAGGCTGAACCCTACGAGTTTCATCAAAATAATGTACGAAGTATTGTACACATTGAAAAGGTCTACAGAAAAGTCCGTGGTATATGGTATGGTATATGTCTATCTCTTATGGATAACCCACACTAACTATTTTTTGTCATTTACTTTATATTTATTTATTTATTATTTATTTATTTAGTATCAGCATTGCAACCGTGCGAAGCCGGGGCAGGTCGCTAGTTATGTATAAGTTATCAAAACAAGTTACCATGAGCTAGATGTAGTAGAATATAGATGTAGATTCATAGATGTAGATGTAGATGTATGTTCGTAATGTGCTATATTATAGTGTGTTTCAAAGTGTTTGTCAGTAGGATCATTAAAAGCACCTACAGCCTACTAAAATCATATTTATATTATCCACAGGCACAGTTCGATCGTACATAGTAATGGCCAGGTAACCAATTTGTCGCCGCCTTATTTATTTCATTGCACTCCATTCCTACCATTTTGATTAGCGTTCAGTTTCGCGCTCGCATAACTGTCATCAAGTTGAATAACATTAAAATCGTAAATTTACGCGGCAGTAAACAAAATTTTTGTCATTGAATGCATTAAATTTAAATTGGCCGAGAAAGTGTTCAATCGTGGCACTCTATAACAACATAATGTATTGCCTTTCATTTGAAAACGAAGAGTTTTCTCCAGCCGCCTCGCGTATGATAAAGTTACGCGGTCTCTCATTACCGTGATCTCATTACCGTCGCTATTTGTAGAACAGACATTCCAGGGTTTCCAACATAGATGGCTAGTATTTTATCTATGGCAATCGCGATCGCAAAATATATACTGTTTTGTAACAATAGATTTACACAGGCTTTGGTGACAGACATTCTTTCCCATATACCATTTAATTATATTTTTTGTATTAAGTTTAATATTCATATATTAGTTGATTATACCAACCATCACCATTATTAGAAAAAGTGAATTTATTCACAAAAATGAGTTTTTTTTACCTAAGCATTATTTATGTCCTAAATAGTTTTGCATCAGTAGGTACATAAGTATTTTTGCAACTCTCATAATAAACACCGCCAGACGCATTGTATACAGGGTTATATATAATATTTTAAGATTTTAGAGCTTTGCTAACCTAAAAATGAAGATAAAAGAAATCTGTATTGGCAACCCTTGCAAGCGTAAACCTATTAGTGCTACCACCAACACCTCCCTATCTAACACCGTGTCATATTCGAGCACAACCTCTTAGCTTGCGACTGGTCGTTCTGAACCAGCTGGCTTTAATTCCTTTAACTAGATACCGTATCTTCCAGCACATCTCAATACCCCTTTTAATGTTGCATAGAAATAATTGAACTGCATTCGGTGTCATTGGCTACCGTGGATTAAGGGCTACAGGGTCTGCAACGCTAAGAGCCAAATCACACCAAGACGCGAGGTGATGTAACGCGGCGCGCATTTTTAAAGATGTTACTTTATTTATTACACAAAGTTTAATTGCAAGAATTCGAAATCGCGGCGCCTCCAGTTGCTCTGACCAATTCAATATTAATATATATAGTCTGTGTCTCTGTATGAATTAACCCCAAGATCTTTGGGTATATAATCTCTTTACTTACACTTACATTTACTGAACGATTTTAAGTATCAGCCAACTAGTAAGTTTAGCTTACCAAGAACGAAAGTTAGTTTTTTGGTTAAACCATTTTTACTTTTACTATGTGTTAAGTATGTTAAAATGTCCCTTGACCTACAGCCCTATTACAGGCCTTTGATTCTTGACCTTTTCAATTAATTAACTTCCGTTTCAGACTACGTCTGCCTCCTTTTATCGTTCCACTTCAAGGTTTTCCAAGATAACGCTTATTAAGGAATTTAATATAACAGGGTGGATGACTAAAAAAAATTTATTATTTCGTCGTTCGTTCGTTAGTACGAAAGGTGTACGTCCCAAGCCCAAAACTCCGGTACTTTGATATTATATATCTTGAAAATTTCTTATGAAATTGATAAAGCGAATAATGGGTGTCCAATATTTTTGCACAGGCTAACTGACGGACTCAACCGATCAATTTTTTTATGTATTCATCATGCATATTATCATGATAGGGCTCGAGAAATAGGAAATATTTTAATACTGATTGCATCTTCACTGAATTTAATACCTAAGGTTATCAAATAAACATATTAGTTAGTAATCCATAAACTTAAGATTGCATTTATTTCTTATTACAGCTCAAAGCTTTGCTATTTACGTCTACTAGTCTTTTGTAATGCTTAGCTCAGATGCTGGCTTTACAAATAAAAGCAACCAGCCCCTCACTTCTTTGTTTTCTATGTTCCGGCATTTTTCTCCAACACCTGTCTGTTCCAACACCGACAGTTTAAACGTATTTGAACTAAATTCCCTTGTAAATAAAGTCTAGATTTTTACATTCCAGAATATCAGCATAAGACCTATTGTTATGTGTTTGCATTCCTCATATAAAAAGCATCTTTGTTGTAGCATTTTGTTCATTGAAAGGATTAATGTTTGTTTACGATGCCCTATTGTAAAACATGAGATGGTAATGAAATTAATTTGATATATATCGGGCGAGGATTTACATATAATGGGGCTTAGAATTAACATAATGTGTACGCTGTTTGATATAGACTTAAACCTTTTATGACCTCTCATATTTGAAAGTATATTTTGATCTTATAAAATAATAGTTCTTATAATTTTTGATAAGTTTGAGATTGACTCATACTACACCGAGGGCTCCGGGTACAGATTATAGACATTTTTAATAAAAAAATAAGTAAAAATATTTTTTTAAAAGTGCAAATAGATGCAATTTGTGCGGTATTCAAGTACTGGCCTAGCGCAACGTTATGAACGCAACAAAATAAAGTTAGCCAACTTTATAAAATGACGTTTTTTGTATAGTCCCCTTATATATTCATTTTTATGTGTTTTTAGTATTAGTTATTATAGCGGCAAGAGAAGTATCAAAGCATTGCTCGAAATTTCTTCTCTCTGTCTATCAGGGGTCTTAAGATACAGTCTGGTGACAGACAGACATACGACAAGGCTATGACAATGACAATACGTATTTATTTTGAATAAAATATTTGTGTAGAGAATGTTATGTGTGTTATTGTCTACCAATATTTACTTTGAGGTCAACGTCTTTTTAATGACTATTACCAATTTATTTTAAAAGGCTTCTTTCTTTCTCTTTACCATTTTGTGTGGAAGCTTCTAGTAAATTTATTTCAAAAGTAGGCTAATCGTGCTTACGGTCAGTCACCATTTTACCAGTCATTAGTCAGTTTTTGACCTGAGAGGTTAGTGTTAGCTTTAGGCTAATAGGTTTATTAGGTATACAGGTACTATAGGGTTATTCCACGCGCCTAGCTTTAATTTGATTTTAATTTTACTTTACTTTATAAGTTTGTTTATTTAAATTTTAATGTAGCTTTTGAAATAATTTATTTTGTTTTTTGGTGTACATTCTTAAATTCTCTTTTTTTATAAGGGTAAAAATATTTTAAAATGATACTAATAATAAAATTCATTCATTCAGACAACAAGGATCCGAAATACAAACAAATTCAAAATACAGAAAAAATAAAATTTACAATACCATAAAAACAAAAAATTTAATAACAATTCTCATGAAAAAATATACAATTAACATAAATATACATTTTGTTTTATGAAATACCAAATTTAATTATCCATAGTTATTTATTACAATTAATTCTACGAGACATTGTCATCTGTCTGATTGACCACATGGCTTATTCGCCACCACCTTCAGGATGCCGTTACTGCTTCCACGCACCACATTTAGCAGGGACCCAGATTGTTTGCACCATATGGCGTCAAAAGTGACGGTGAAATTATAATTAATAGAATCATAGATAGAGATTGAGATCTAAGATTAAGACACAGATTTAGATTTAGGTTCAGTATAGTTAAGTATTATTTAGTCGATAATTAACTTTTGATAAATGAAATTTTGAGCTAAATCTCAAGTACGTTATACGTGTATTACACATAAGTGCGAATAGTTCATATCACTTTTAATACCTTTTGTGACTTAGTTAAGGACTTCAATATTCGGCCGTGAGAGTTCAAGGAACTCCTAATGTCCACCCTAAAATAGAAAAGTAATATTTACAAAGTTATTAGGGTAAAACATTGGGGCTGTTTTTACGTGAATCATTACCTACGCTATTATGTTTGTTTAACGGATATCGTTATCTTACGGAACTGTGTTGATGGATGAATAATATCATAAGTAAAAAAATAAAATAAATTTACAAATGCATGATATGGTAAAGTTTATCAGATGTCTAGCACTCGTAACACAAGCTTAGAACTTACCACGGAGCTAGATGTTGCTGTGTAGATTGTCGGGCCATATAATATACATATATAGGCAATATAAAAGTCTGTAGTAGTAAACGTTATATTAAATCACAGCACAATAGATAAGAATGGATTCGTGACCACTATTAACTTAAACATCTAGAACAAACGATTAAACAACAAAATTCATAATATTTACACACTAAAAGTTCGTCGACCCACTGTCTGGCAAGTGTCTAGAATTAAGGTGAATTCAACTAAACATAAAATCTCTGACCCGATGTCTATTCTATGCAATAAATAAACTCAAGAAAAAAATATTAATACTAAATAAACAATGTTAAAAACGGAACATCGATTAATTGGCAACGGTAAAGATTACAAGTAATGACAAGATTATTCAAAAGAAAATTTTAAGGGCATCATAATACATTTTCTAAGAAGCTGTCATATTCTGAACAATAAGACCACCCGTTAGTATCGTTGTTTAGATTTAAGTACTTTTGCATTGTTTTTTATTGTTGCGTGTAATAAATAAATTTCTTTTCAATTCAACGAGTAGATAATATACAAGAACCACTGATAGCCGTTTCTAGTAACAGGTATATTTATAATAAACGATAATGTTTGTTTATCTTTTATTTACGAGTATGAGTAATTTAACAGATATCATTCTTCACAGCGATAATCCAAGGGGTCAAATCTATTGAAGATTGTATTTTAACAAGCGAAACGAAGGTAGAAGTGATGAAGACAGTCAAATTATATATAATAAATCTTACGATCTAAAACTAATGTTATCACGGGTCGAATTGATGGATGCTGCAATTGACCCGCCTGATGTCTTTCATTAAATCAAATCAATCAACGTAACATTTCATTAAGTCCGACAAAAACTTAATAAACAAAATAACACGTTAATTAAATAATGTTATCGAAAGTTAATGAATTCAAGCATGACTTAGCAACACCACGTAGATGTTTTAGAAATCGTTTATATTAAAGAAAGGTAACGGCTAATTCAGATAAAATTATAAGTATTAAGTTTTTTCGGGAGAAACCAGCGGTGACTTAATTAAAAGTTTATATGTTATATCCTAGAAATACCGATTGAATTCGATTGATTGATAAATAATTGGTGTAAATATAAATCAATTAAACTTAGCTTGACAAGATTTCATTTAAAATAAGGACTGTATATTTTTCGACAGAAAATCATAACCGAAAAATACTTGTAATTTAAAAAAAATCAAAAAACTACATCCGAACTTATACCGCCCATTCACCGCATCACATTTTAAAATACATCTAACACGAAGAACTAAACCGTTCGGTACGGCAATTCTCACGCAATCAAAAATTAGCCATTAAAATTTTACGTTCATCTGTTGAGTGTGGAGATAGTACTTTGTTGATGTGGAAGGTTAATAGCATGACCTTCTTCAAGCCACCACACATTCATCAGAAATAATTTCTTTCGCTGCATAATGACGGCTTAGTAAACCGTCTGTATCCGTTCAGTGGTTTTGAGTGAATTAAGCGCTGTTCATTTGAAATTTACTTGGAGCGGATGCAACAAAATCCTGGTTTCAAAACCCCCGAGAAGACGGACAAAGAAATAGATGCGTTATTATCTTCTTGGAGATGAATGGAACATTTCATGCTAGCGACCCAACCCGTCCGTGCACGGGAGTGAGCTAAGCATTCTCAAAAGCCTTTCTATTGAATTAGTATTTTATTGCCAAAAAAAAATAGTTAAGAACACTTTGTCGTTCTTTAAATCTAAGAAAAATATATCGATTCAATTTTCAACCGTCTTGAAAATGGAGGAGTTTTTATATATACGTAATATGGTTTTTTAAAATGTAGTTTTTTTATATTATGTTAAGAAATCCCTTTGAGAGATGAGCTACGTATATTTAAACCTTTTGCCTTTAACTAAAGAACATTCTAGGTCGAACTTTTATATTGGTTACAGATCGATAATCCAATAGAGCGTAGTCAGCTACTACAAATTATGCAAAAACTAGTGAAACCGGGTCAGACATACGGACATCATTAATCACTCCAGTGCATTGTCCTACGACAGTAGCTATGTTAACATTTATTTTAAATTTATAGTGTAAAAATGTTTCCGCCAGCCAAGTTTCGACCTAGTTTAAATAGATTCACCCAATGGTATTTCCCAATGTAATATAATAATAGCGGGGAATGATTAGAGTCCACTTTTACATTTCTTAAATCTCCACAACGGCACTTACCATCAGGTGAGATTGTGGACAAAAACAAATCATAAGAAAAATTACATCAATGAGCCTCGACTCAAGCTATCTTTATCCCAAGTTAAATGGACTAGACAGGGTAACTTACGCATTTAGGTATGTACATTAAACTCAACATAGAATCTTAATGTAATTTCCAATCAACGCCATTTCAGCGGGGGTTACAAATCTTGCATCTGGGTAATGGACCTCCCGTTGTTTTACTTAGTGATTGTGCATTTTCTTTCAGATCCTTTTAACTTCATTAGTTCTAACTTAACATAAGTTAACTCTAACCTAACAAAGAAACCTGCCTAACCAGGTAAAGTTCGCGGCTGCGAGGTGGTTGCAGTTCAAAAAGTTTCCAATTGCAATAACTGAAATTCTATGAGGTTTGCCTTAAACAAGCAGTATATTACCAAGGGCCGACACAACGACAAAAATATGCAATTCATCCTTCATTTTAATATGTGCACAAATAAGTAGAAAACACTGTATATTGTGCCGCCAATCTTTTAGAAAACACTGTATATTGTGCCGCCAATCTTTTCTTCTTTCAACAAAATATCTATTATAGTAACAATAGATATTTTGTTGAAAGAAAAAAGAAAGAAAGAATTACAGCTGTAGATGAATTAATATCACAAGAATTCAATCTGTTTGACACACCATCCAAAACACATCCCGCAACATAAATCAATACCCGCATTAATCCTGCTGGCATCCCGCCAAACTCGCTCTTACGAAAAGCCCTCTGATAGTTTTACAACTACCCTCAAACGAGGCGTAAGTATTCAATCTATTGAGTAAGTTAAAGGATGAAAAGATTAGCTTGACTTCATATGCGACTCAAATCAGTCATGATAATACTGTTTTCCAACTGTATAAAAAAAACTTCATATAGGGCCCGACTCATTATTTACTTCTTAAAATACACTTATGTAAATTGTGCCATTACTAAGTACCTTGGTTAATAGGAGTGTCTGTAATGAAAGCAGCTTCAGTTTTCTAATCAGCACGTCTGTCATTCCCCCGTGTGTACAGACTAACAAGAACTAAAACGGCAATCACACCTTCGCACTCACAGTGGGGGTGCATCGTGCGATTGCATATTTATGAAAGAGGTCTAAAAGCATTACGTTCGAATAAGGTCCGAAGCGTACCGCCGGACCGAACGGTGTGCTCGACACCATCAAAACATCGCACTGTCCGGACCGCACCAAATCTTTCGGAAATTCATCGAACCGAGCGCTCCGTCAATAATATCAATTATGTGCAGTGGACCCCTGATACACCCTCAAATGTGTTCCAAAGTGTAAGATTTGATGCGCACGCGGTACGCTCCGAACCATATTGGAACGTCTGTTAACGATATAAAATTTCGTGAAGCAGTGCAAATTCTAGACGAAATTGTGTAGCGGAAAATTGACCTGGTCCACACACGTAACTTGAATGCTGCTTATGTAAGCTAGAAATATTTTACGAGTACAATTTTAAGTTTGTTGCCAGCGTAGAGGGTCGTTATGAAATGAGATCGAGAAATGAGAGTTTAAAAATACGAGTGAGAGAATTTAATGTCATTTCAAAATATTTGATCTTCAGTTAGGTCGTTCTACATTAGAGGACCCCTATGAGATTAAATTGCTGGTATTAATTAATATTTTTCTTATGATCAATGCAGGTGCAGGTGCAACGTGGTCAATTCTATTTAAGAAGTAATTAAAGTACCACTCATTACTGAAACCTATGAAAATAACGACCTGTAATTACATTAGAATCTTACCGCCATGCATTTAACCGAACTGTCGCGTAGGAGGCAAATAATCGGTATAATGATCGTAGTGGAATCGATTCCAATTCGACACGACTCGATTGTGACAGCAATTGATACTATAGTTACGATAATAGAGTTTTAATTAATTTAATTACTTCCGATGTTTGTAAAACTGACAGCTAGCTGTCAAAACTAGCATTTCATCGCCTGAGGGTTCGTTTTGTGATTTAATTATTCGATTTAGATATCGTTTCCGTTGACAATCGACTAAACTAGTTTATTGTACTTTATACTAATGAGATGATTATTTTAAATGCTTGACTAGTTCTGTCATAATTGAATAGCTGGAGCAAGCTCATTAAAATGGCCGTATACTTAAGATAAGAGATTAGATATAATTACAAGCATTTAAAATAATTAGTGAAAGGGTACCTACAATATTATTTTGTTGCAATCTATATTCTGCTTAGATCTAATTACTAGGAAGTTTCATTAAAAGCAGGTATTATGTTTTAAATGGTCAATTTTCTCTGGTCAGAACATCTTCATTTAAAACCGGAAACATTAAAAGTTCAAATTAAGTCATTTAGCTATAATTCTATAAAAGGCTTTGAATAAGCCGTCTTTCATCTATATACTGGTTTCCCGAGACTTATCTCAGTTGATCTTAATATATCTGAGTATCGTCAAACAAACTCTATAAAATATCAGTATAGATTATTCTGAATAACTATTTTAAAGGATATTCAAATTCATTCAACGCATTTGTAAAACATAAAATGCAGTCAAATCCGCCGAATTACAAGAATTTAGAGTAACAAGTCACAGTTTAATCATCAAACTATCCATTCTAAATCTCTCCGCGTGATCGTGTGAATTTCCTCAAACTACTCACACTTCACACCGCGTCGGTCCGGTCACGTCACTCACCTTTACCCCGGATCGTATTAACACATAACCAACGGTACAGTACAGGTACAGTCACCACTGACAACTTCACGGCTTAATACTGAGAATGGGAGGCTTACTTTGCTATTAAAGATACTTAGTGTCAGTTTTTTGACGGCGGCGATGGAATGTTGCGGCTTCGTTATCGCTTGTGGCAAAACTAACATTATGTTATCACGAATAGGTTTGCAAGTGAACCGAATTTTAGGCGGAAGGTTAGGTTTTTGGGGTTAGGTAAGCAAA
Organism: Gymnoscelis rufifasciata; assembly: GCA_929108375.1. Taxonomy (NCBI): domain Eukaryota; kingdom Metazoa; phylum Arthropoda; class Insecta; order Lepidoptera; family Geometridae; genus Gymnoscelis; species Gymnoscelis rufifasciata. Next base: position 8,121,127 of record OV815321.1, on the reverse strand, counting down.
TGTAATTTTAACAAAAAAGATTCATCATCATCATCATCATCACCCTATTAACGTTCCCACTGCTGGGACACAGGGACTTCTCTCTTGACGAGAGAGATTAGGCCTTAATTCACCACGCTGGCCAAGTGCGGGTTGGTGAATGTCACATGTCCTTCAAACTCTTTTTTGAAGTTCTCAGAACATGCCGGTTTCCTCACGATGTTTGCCTTCACCGTTAAAGCACGTGTTTAAAGCGCACATAAATTTCTCAAGAAAAATCCAGAGGTGCGTGGCGGGGTTTGAACCCACGACCTTCGGAATGAAAGTCGAGTGTCCTTCCACTTAGCCAACACGGCTTTTTTTTTTCAACGGTTAATATATATAGCTACAAAGCAAAGAAATAGCTCTTGACATAACTAACCATTGACAATTGTTATTGACTTATCTAATCATCGCTTATTTTACTCGGATTTTGCAAAATAAGACGTTAATAAGTATAGCCGTGATAATAGCGGTTGCAACAGCATCGTAATGTCAGAAAACTCAAAATAATACAAATCATGGTATTGTGCCTGTTTTTAAGATTGAATTAAAACCCTTAATTATATGTACTTAGTTAAGGGGAAGGATACAGCATCAGCTTTCATCTATTGCAGCTATCGTCAGTAAATCTAACATCATTTTGATTGTAAAACACGGCGTTTCTTGCAATTATCTCAGCTACTGTACCTATAGCTTTGATTAGATAAAACAGCTGTTGACGTTGTTTGTATAAACTATCAACAATTATTTAAATTATTATTTAATAGTGTAAAATATACCTATACCAACAGCGGTGTATAATTTTATAGGTTTCTGTTGTTAAATATATAAATTAACACTTTATATATAATATTATATTACGTATTAGTAACGTGGGGACATGAAAACAACAGTTTTGCCTGTGGAACGTGCAACAGACAAGCAGACAGCCGCAATATTAAAGCATTTTGCCGAACGAATCTGCAATAGTTATGATTATCTTATAATATGCGCACTATACGTGAATCGAAGCAAATGTTATCAACAATAGATACAAATCTATTATAGGTATATTATAAATTAAAGTCCTCCGCAGCGTCTGTCTGTGTTTATGTAATTCGGGATATACTCAAAAACCACGAAACGGATGTTCATGCGGTATTCAGCAATAGGTAGTACTTCAAGAGTAAAGTTTTGGTGTATAATTTGCTTAGGATGTGTGAGAATAAGTTGAATAATTGTGATAATTGCCGAAGGAGTCGGGAAAAATCAAGCATTTTCCAAATTTTTGTTTATTTATTAGTATCCACGGCAAATGACAGTGGCAGTCTTATTGCGTTGCGCATATAACAATACAACGATTGCCGGGTCAGCTAGTGTTAAATATAGTTGGCAGAATAAATAGATGACTTTTACCTTAGTTGAATGAGCATAGTATGCTTAGGTGGAATAGAATAATGTATTGTGCTCTAAGAAAAAAAAAGAAGTATAATAAATGACAGTCGACCGTTACAGCAAAGTGTTTGCCTGTTTGAAAATATCTGAGTAGGTTAACAAAAGCGCTGTTTATATATAAAAACTGACTCCAGCAGTTGACTGTTTTGCAAAATGAAAAATAAATAGTAGCCGATTCTCAGATCTACTAAATATGAATATAAAATTTGGTAAGAATCGGTAAAGCCGTTTCGGAGGAGTACGGTAACTAGCATTGTGACATGGACATTTTATATATTAGATGTAGCGTATGAGTAATTCACGAGTTAATTAACTTAAAGGGTGAAAGTATAAGAACTAGAATGCGAAGCCTGTTTAAATGAATAATGTTTAAGTTCCACTTACTACCTTAATTAAAGAGTGAAAAAATCAGCTGTTGAGAATAATTACGAACATATTTCAAGACGCCTAAAGTTGATGTGTCTATTAAAACGCTTTTATGTTATTTTATGAGACCTTTGACCACAATATTACATGATAGAAAGTGTCGAGGTCGTTTATACCATCTCTGAATAAGTGGATATATTATAGAACATCCACAAACTTTCATCACTTGTCTTGAGGAAACTCCGGTTGTCGATGAAAACATTAGCAGGGAAAGTATTTCAAACGTTTTGTATATAGAAACCTTAATACTTTGAAGGCAGTACAGAATGCAACTAATTTTAAACTTGAATGAGTTACACATAGACAAGCTTTATTTTTACGACCGAGAATCTCACGGGTCAGCAAAGAATTTCAAAGATTTAAGATCTTTAAGACAGACAATTTGAAGACTTTCAAGAAAAGGCATAAAAATATGTCATAGTGCAGGTGACATTTTGTTTAATTTTTTTTTAGGGGAGGTAGAACTATTTTTGTCTACAATCTCACCTAAATGTGACAGTAAAACTGCTACGACTACGTAAATGATACATAGGTGATTTTCTTCAATGATAACAAATTTTGACGGCTGTATATAAATAGGTAGTAACTATCTATATCGGACAACTTTCTGTACACCACCACAATAACTATATTAAAACTTGAAACGGGTAACATACCATGAATTGCCGGTTTTTGAGTTTTTCGATATTTCGAAACTGTTGGAAACGCCGTGATCACTGCATAAACTGGTGGTTTTGCGAATAGGTAGATAGTTATCCGTTTCAAATTGAAATATAGTACAGTAAGTAGATTATTATTAGTATTTGTTAAATTCGTTATAATAACTGTAATGAACTGTAATTGTAGTAAGAATGAATCCTTTAAAATTATATATATATATATATATATTTATAATTATATATTTATGTAATGTATGTATTTTATTTTATTTGTGTACGCATATATTTATATTTGTCATATGGAGTAATTATAATCTAAATTATTTTATTAAAGTTGGCCTGGAAGAGATCGCTTTTTAGCGATAAGGCCACCCATTGTACATTTTGTTTCCTACGTGTTGTTGTATTTTGTTTCCCTGTGTGTGCAATAAAGTGTTTTGTATTGTATTGTAGTACAAGCTTTCAATTTATTTTTATTCACACAGGCTAGGTATATAACGCCATATAACGAATAGTAAACGTCGTATACTATCATTATTTAAACGTTTCTGTAGATTCTTTCAGGCCATATTCAGTTAAGAGAACATGTCAATAGCTGACCAAGATAAACGGCCTAACCGAACGCTAGTAAAAGTCAATATAGTAGTCAAAAGTCATCAAAAGCTGCGTTAATCTCGCCTACGCTCAGCTAATACCAACAAACTTGTCTACGGCACAGGAAGCGCGTTATTTATGGGCCCAGCTGACCCGCTGTGTTATCGCAAATTAAACGCTTCACATCTAATTTATTACATCAACGAATAGGCCTAGTAAGGGTGCCTTTTCACCAAAGCTAATAAGATATATAAATATTTCTGGACTAATCACGAAACTAACTAGTAACACACTAATCTAACCTAACCCCAAAATAAGCAGAGCTTGTACTATGGGGTTTAGGTGACTGATATACTACATACATGGATACTTTTTTGTTGTAAATACGTACTTATGTTACGTAGAAAATACCCAGACCTGAAATCAAAAATTGTAGATCGTAAAAATCTGGTCTCCCAGCGGGAATCGAACCCGCAACCTTAGAAGATCGCTTTAGAACTTGGAAGAGTTAGAAGGACATGTGTCATTCACCAACAGGCACTTGGCAAGCGTGATGAATTAAGGGAGTAATCCCATTATGGGAGAGTATTTATATAATAAAATATGTTTTTTTGAAGTGAAACTTCTATAGAATCGTAGTGATTTCAAACCGGATGCAAAAAGATGAAACGGAAATGGTAAGAGACACAAATACAATGCTTTATTTAAATTTTTTTGCGCGATACTTCGTAGTCTCATCTACTATTAAGAGGTATTGCTGTATTTTATTTATATTATTTTGTAACATACTTTATGTAATACGCTTTATGAAGTAATATAAATAATCCGAATAATTACAGATATATGTTTGTTTCTCTTATCATTTTAGCAGATGCGTTCATTTACCCTTTTTTCTTTTCGAAATAATATCATAATTATAGTTCGTAAGTAGTAGACTCCAATCGTGCGTCGTAGCTGACGTGCACACACACACTTTTTTTTTATTCTTTTCTTCTTATTTTCGTCGATTTACTTACTGAAGTTTCACTTCTATCGTGTGTGAATCGCACACACACCTTTTTTTTTTTAATAAAGCTCGCCAAATCAGGCTTTCTTTTAGTTCCTTATTTTACTTACAACTTGTGTTTGACAAGAAATAGCTAAGCAAGGAATACTCGTCATCTTCCTGACCTTATCCCACATTACGTGGGGTGGGTACAACATGTTTTCTCCTGCCATTTCCCTCTATCACCCGTCATCTCACACTCACCTCTTCTTACACATATCATCTTTCACACAGTCCATCCATCTTTTCTTCGGCCTACCTCTTCTCACATATCCATCGACCCAAGCAATACTATCTTGTTAAAATCTGACTAAAATTTGCATACTAAACGCATCTTCGTCATAACATTTCAACATAGCACATCTCCGATGGAAAAGCACCCTTAGCCGCGGTAGACAAAGGTGATATTAGTAGACATACGACTAGAACACGAACAAGCGTAAATAGATAGAAGACAATGCTTTAAGCAGTAGTTGAAAACCAGTGAAATATTGCGTTACCTATAGGTAGGTACTATGGCTATGCTATGACAGTAAATAGGTAGGTACTGTGTTAGGTGCAAAAATATCAAAGCTAAGTTATTTTTCTATTTTTGTTTTAATCATGAAACCCCAAAAATGTGGTTGGTGATAGGGTAACTAAATAAACCTTTAATTTATTTTTTCAACTAATAATAGAGGTAATCTTAATAGAAAACATTTACATAGATCCGGAACTATAACTTATTTATCTATTTGACTTACCAAATTCTAACAAAAACAAAGTGTACGACCAAATCTATCAATAGGAAGTTTATTAAAGCTTATAAAGTTTATTAGTAATTACACCGTACGAAATTCCCTAGCGGGATTCGAACCCAAAGTCTCATGCACCATCAAATCAATAAATAATATATATCGACAAACTGGTGACCGGTTTGTCTCAATACTACACCCAGGGTTCCGTGTGTAGCTTATACACATCCCTAATATAATATTATAAATGTGAATGTAAGTTTGTTTGTTACGCTTTCACGTAAAAACTACTTAACCGATCATCTTGAAACTTTGCACATATACTCTTAAAGGTATTAGAAGTAACATAGGATTCTTTTTATTAAAAAAAAATTTTTTTTTACTAAAAAATCATTTCCTGTGCGAAGCCGGGACGTGCCGCTAGTTATTCAATAAAAAAGTTTTTTTTAAAAGTGCAAAACATGCATTTTTAACAGTCACTTATCCAAGGAATGGGCTTACGCATTAGTTAACTTTGTAAAAGCACGTTGGTTGTATGTATTTTATATTTCTTTATTATGTCTTTTTTAGTATCTGTTGTTAGAACGATGAAGTACAGCCTGGTGACAGACAGACAGATAGATCAAGTCTCAGTAATAGGCTCCTGTTTGACCCTTTGTTTACGAACCCTAAAAAGGCTACAAATTTACCTACATTTAGTATAAACCGCTCATTTAACCTACCAATCCCACAAGTTGGTCAAACTTTATACTAATAGTAGTTAAAGTATCATTTTACGACTCTTCCTACAAACCAATATGGCTCTATCGTGTCTTAATTTCCACGTTCAACATACCTGAAACAGATGAAAACAATCTTTAGTATCCATTTTAGAAACAATTTACATTTTTAGTGGTTCCATTATACCAAATAAGAAGCTTATATGAACCTCGCTTCAAATAACAATAAACCTACTAAAGTTCACTTTTCTTTTTCTAGATGACAACGGATGTGTGTATTTAAAACACGATCTCTCTTATTTTAAATTAAGATTTAAGCTAACGAAACACAATCTGTTACACTTTTGTTAATTTTATAGTTTATCAACATTGGTGTTTAGAGTAGGTACGTACATGTTTAAACATTTTGTAACAAAAGATAAACAAATAAAACACAAACAAACATTGTCTTCAGACGAAATATTTAGTTATTAATATTTTTTTTCTAAATTGAATCGTTTGAGCGAGAAACACTTTCAAAGTACCTAAGTTCTAAAATAAGATAATGATAAAACTGAAAAAAAAATATCATGTACTATCAATGTATGTAAACTGTATCTATGTAAACTTCCAACGAAATTTTGTGATGAACAAGATCTAGTAAGTTTTTTTTATTACGTCATTAACCGCAATTTACCTGATTTTTTTATATGTTGGGATGGGTGACCGCTTTGACTGCAACTTTTAGCGCAATTTTTTTTCAAGTGTTTCTTTTTATTACTAAAAGTATAATTAACTATTGAAATACACTAAGCCCCTTTGTATATGAGACTATCTCATACTTATCAATTTTATTTCTATAGCTTACGACGTTCCTGTGTAAAAGCTATTACGGAAGCCACTCGCTACAGTCTTGCCTGTAATATCCTCACTCGTTTCCCTTGCATCTGGCTTGTAAGTAAATAACTATCAAGTACGTTAATAACCATCGTTTATAGAACCGCTACTACCTACTTATTTACCTATTCAGATCCCTAGCAACATACTTTCTGGGTGGGCAATGATGTAGTGGACTAACGATGCAGTTTACTAGTTTCAAAGTAAGGAAATTCTTTACCCTGTTTTTCATATATGTACCTAATCAATAAAATATTTAGTTAATTTTTACTTGCTTGTGCTTGGCTGTAAATGTGTGTTGTTTATGTTGTCTTTCCTGTAATTGTCTCGGCCGCTACTGTGCTGTTTTATGAATCAAATAAATGTATATTCTTTCTTTTTCAATGTATCTAAATCGAACGTAGCACTCGCTGCAGGTGAGTGACGGGACCTTAATACAAACAGGAATGGTGGAACGTCGCACGCAAAAAAACGCGCGTAAACTCTAATTTGTTTTGTTATTGCGGGAAAAAAAGGGATAGATGATAAGAATGAAAGTGACTCTAACAAAAAAACTAATTAACAAATACCAACAAATTATCCCAAATTAGGTTATTGAATTTAATTTAAGACGAGTCGACGAGAACGATATGTAATGAGTAGCATTTAGTTCAGGCATCACAGCCCTAAACACTGTGATGAGTTTAAAATCATACTGAAATTAAAACGTTTGTCTACTTTTTTACTTTTTTGATGGCGTCATTGGAGCTGACGTGAATTAACGCCGTATTTGCTACTATTTCTAATGTTCGATAGATAATACTAAGCTATCACGCTCAACATCATCTCACAAATAATCGACAATTTCGCCAAAGCAACGCTGCCATTTTGCCACAAATTGACAGATCCAGTTCGTAATTACAATAAACTCATTACATCGTTTCCGGCTGGTTGGGCCCCGGTAATGAGTGGCCAGCGAGCGCAAGAAAACGGTACGGCACTGTCTCGCTCTGAATCGCAGGTGGCAAAAAGGCATGGCGTTGACCGAGGGGGATATTGGTCCCGAAAATTTTGATTACTGTTACTTATAGCCTTTAGAGACTTGGTGATAATTATCGGTATGACCTATAGTATAACTTTGCCATAGACGATATATAACAAAAGGGGTGGAAATTATTATTGATAATGATGACTTGTCGGCTAAATCTTTGTGATTTAACAGACAAAATCTGTATCAAACTAAAAGACCAGGTTTTGTTACCGTGAACAATACTCGCACCAGGTGGAGGAAAAAAGCCATGGCGATGACTGACATGACATGACATATTTGTTCCGAGAAGTTTAGTTACTGTTAGAGCCTCTAAAGAGTTGGCAACTCAGCAACACCAGTGAACATATTTCTCCAGTCTTACAATAGACAAGAATAGCGAGCAAGTGGACATATATATATTTTATTCTGTTATCATCTGTTTAAATCTGAACAAAATTAATGCTATTAAAAAAAGCTTACTGTCTTGTGCATAAAATACCAGAAAATTTATTTTCATTTATATATAATCGCTGGAATGTATGTACCTAGGTACGCGCTTAACTAGAAAACGGTGTTTGTTCTCATAGAAGTATGTAAAATTGATATATTTTTTTGCAAGCGGCATGCTATGCAATAAACATCACCAGTAAAATCTGCAATGTATATATGTATCTATAAAAAAAACAGTCTTATATGTACAGTCGTAACCACCTGTATCATGCAACAGCTGGACACGCACAACAATCATCACACTTTCAAAACGCAGAAAAAACAAACAGATTGTCTCTGGCTTCCGTTCAAACAGATATCGAGCAATTTTTTCGCAACATTGTAATCGTAAACCAATTGGATACACCACGGCACACAATGGGTATTGTATGCGATTGATTTCATTCAAATCTCACAAGGCACAGAGAGATTATAGCTATCTTGGGATCTTGAAAGGTCGGTATAGTGTTACAATCGACGTAAATTTGCTGTAAAAAGAAAATCCAATAATATTTTTTATTACATTAATCAAGATTTCAAAACGGAGGACTTTATAATGACGGTAAGAAACTAAAGACATAGAAAGTTGGCATCAACAGCAAAAACATAGACAAACACATACCGCAACGCAACCAAACCTAATAACATCAAAGGGGTGATGAAGTTCCCAATGTCGCGTCTAATAAAAAGCTTTGCACTTGGAAATACAGGAGACTTCCTCGAGTCAATCGAATTAACCCCATTAAGAACGCCATAAAGCAGACACACCAAGTGCGAAGGAGTGAAAAAGCGTAGCGCGGCCGCGCGTGCTCGGATGTTATAATTATGCCCTATAAGGACAAGTTTATTTTTATTTATTTTTATTTTTCTTTATTCGGAGCAACAAACAATTATACTCTAGACTAGTTAAATAATCTTAAAATAACATCCTTATACTCTAAGCATAACCAGCACCGTTGCCCGCAGATTACTATATGCGAATATCGGCGTAGCTATAGTAAGTAATACAAAAATTAAATTTATGATAAGTACAAAAATTTTAACACTAATTAACAACTACAAAAATTTTATTTTTATTCTATATAGATACATATTATTGTAGGTATGAAGTTATACAAATCAATTAATTGCTAATATTTATGTTGTAGTTACAAAAGACTCAGACATAATAGTCTGTATGATCGATTTCTTGAAAGAAAAAGGTGTGGTAGCAAAAATGTCCGCATTAAGAAAATAATCATTGTATTCTTTAGTAAGTCTATGGAACGGGGCACGCTTACCAGCGTTAGTCTTACAAGCAGGTGGTACAAATAGATTCAGATTACGTGTCTCTCGAACTCTGTATGCACGAAAGGGTACACGAATACAAATTTGGTTAACTAATTTACAACAATCGAATTTGTTGTGACAGATATTATAAAGAAGAAGTTGGTCTAAAAGAAGCCTTCTAACTCTAAGCGTTGGAAGAGATAATTTACACAATAGCGATTCGTACGAAGATTTTGAACGATAACAACGGTAATTTGTACTACGAAGAAACTTACGTTGAACATCCTCAATTTGGTTGTGGTATTTTTTGTATAATGGATTCCACACAGGAGTAGCATATTCCAGTTGAGACCTAACGAGTGATGTATATAATAAGATATATGACTGGTGCTTTCGAAATGGAACAGAAGTGCGCATAACAAGTCCAAACATTTGGTATGCCTTATTAACAATTTGGTTAATGTGAGCATTAAAGTGAAGTCCGGAGTCAAAAACAACACCCAAATCCCTGATCAAAGATACCTTCTCTAGAGTAGTATCAGAAAGGGAGTATGAAAAGTTTATATTTTGATGTTTTTTTGAAAAAGTTATAGTTTTACATTTACTTAGACTCAGATGTAGTTTGTTATCTTTACAATAATTCGTAAGCCTATTAAGATCCTCTTGTAGTTTTATGCAATCGTTAACGGAAGTGATTTGACGATATATTTTAAGATCATCTGCGTATAAGAGAAAGTGAGAATGTTTGAAGCAATCATCGATGTCATTGACGAAAATAACAAACAACAAAGGACCAAGAATAGAACCTTGCGCTACTCCAGAAGTAACATTGATGTTACCAGAGAAATACCCATTTACAACCACTCGTTGGGTTCTATTTAATATGTACGAAGAAAACCATCTTAAGAGGTTACCTCGGATTCCATTGAATGCTAGCTTTTGTAGAAGAAGTTTATGGTCAACCTTATCGAAGGCCTTGCAGAAATCAGTGTATATTGAGTCAATTTGTATTCTGTTGTCCATAGACTGAAAGAGGTGATTCGAATATAAAACTAAATTGCTTAAAGTGGAGCGTTTTTTAACAAATCCATGTTGTTCTTCGATAATAACTTTATGTAGGCTAGGATAAATATCTTGGTGTACTAATCTCTCCAAGACCTTCGGCAAGGTAGACAATAAAGATATTGGACGATAGTTTGTGACGTCACTCTTACATCCTCCTTTATGAATGGGTGTGATATGGGCAGTTTTCCAAATTGTTGGAAGTTGGCCTTCTTTTAAGCTTCTATTAAATATCAAATAAAGTGGAAAGGTAAGTGATTCGGCAGTATGTTTAAGGAAAAATGGAGGTAAACCATCTGGACCAGGACCTTTGGTTATATCCAAACATCTAAGTTCTTTAAGTATCATTTCTTTTTTAATGTGTATATCTGATAGAACAAAATCACAATTATCATACGTTTGTATAGCATCATAATCAATAGTCTCAAAAACACCATCCTCGTAAACAGAACCAAAAAAATTTGCGAAATATTCACAAATTTGGTCGGGTTTATCAGTTAAATTGTTACCAAATTTCATATTAGAAGGAATGCCTGATTTTTTATTTTTGCTCTTTATGTAGTTCCAAAAAGCTTTAATATCTACCTTTAGTCTATCTTCAATAGTTTCAATATAATTATCAAAACATTCTTTACTTAATTTTTTAAATCTGTAACGATACAAAGAAAACCGATCATAATTATCTAATGTTTTATATTTTTTCCATTTAATCCAAGCCTGTTCTTTGTTCCTAAAAATGTGTACAAGTGGTCGAGAGAACCAGACCGGATAGCTATTTGATTTAACCGGACGTCTTGGAATATGTTTTTTTATTATTTCATATACCTTTTCATAAAATGTGTTAACCGAATTTTCTAAAGATAAATTTGTGAATAAGTTTATCCATTGTATAGAACCGAATTCATCATTTATGATCGAGTATTTACCTTCCCCAAAACGGTATCTAGAAGTGGAGTTATTAAGCATAACTTTGCGATTAAGATAAAGATTACATAAAACTTGAAAAGGCGGGTGAAGAGAGTCAATCGGGACCAGTGGATTTAATAATGTCTCACAGGTGCATGTATAAATATTAGATATAAATAAGTCCAATACCCGATCCATACTGTTTTGCGTAAAGTTAAATTGTCTACTGTTGCAAGATTTCACAAAATCAAGTATATATTTATGTAGCAAATAGTTACTATCAATAATCAGTCTAGGTGGATCAGACATAGACCGCTCTGACCAATCTATACCTGGAATGTTGAAATCACCAGCCACGTAAAACAACTCCACAGCATCTTCACACAGATAGTTACGTAAGGCGTCCAAAAATAAGGAATAAGTAACTAAATTTTGGCTCGGTGGTATATATAGACCACATACTATGTAGTGTCTACGATGCGTATTAAACTGTAGTAAAACATAATCAATGATAGGAGGTAATGTGCATGTACCGGTTACGTGTTCGCAGTCGGGGCTCAGGTAGACGCGCTGCGCCCGCAGCCCGCGGCGCACCGCCACCAGCACGCCGCCGCCGTCGCGCCGTCCCGTCGCTTCCCTATCCCGATCACACCTAAATACTGTGTAGCGGTCGTCTACCAATTCACTGTTGTTTATGCTAGGAACTAGCCAGGTTTCAGTCAAGATAATTATATCGTAAGATTCGTCTAAGATATTCATATATAAGGTATTTAACTTTGTGCGAAGCCCCCTACAGTTTTGATAATATATCATAATTTCGTTATCCATTATTAAAATAAAAAGGTGTGTAAACATTATTACCTTGTAACAAAAAATAAATAACTTCTAAATTAATGCAATATATAGTTATTTGGGGCTTAACTTCCATCGTAAAATAACTTGTATCCATGGCAAAATAAACAAACATGCTAATTCCGAAATACCTATTAAATACAAAAGAACTTTCGAATATGTACTGAGAAAATCGTGTTAAAATAATAATAAGGGTACACCTTATGTTATATAGTCCGTCAAGGATTATTAAAAAACAACTAAACTGAATTAAATAAATCATAATACGATTATTATCTATGTTTAGTATAAACACGATATAATATGAGGAAGATATTATTTTAAAACAATTGCAGGATAAAAGCATTACAAAGTTGTTATTTACGTAAAAATGGTTATTTTGAGAACACGGAAATTTTGAGAAATTCTTAAAGTAGTGTGAATTTAATCTAAAAGATGTACGCTTACTAAACTTTGATACTAAATATAATAAAACGTGCGTATATATTAATAATAAAAATCTTAAATAATAATATCTAATCAGATCTAATTTGTTTGGTTGGAATTGTATGGTTTGGTAATGTAATGCAACATAAAAAAAACATGTAAAGTAACGGAGAAAATGTTGTCCTAACTTTGTCATAATTATCCACGTTAGATTATTAGCCAAATTGATAAGAATGTAAAAAGGAATGAATATTAGGCTATTGTTATAACCTGTTGTAAGACTTACGCGTAAACACATAGAGTAGTGTCCGCCACAGAGACTGCACCGCACCTTTTTAGTTGAACGAACATGAGATACACTATTATTTTTGTATGTATAGATACCAAAAACTAAATGTTCAAACGTTCAATTATTAGTATTATTTTGTTTCTCAAGTTTCTTCAGATCCCTCTCAGAATGTATTGCAAGTACCGGTGAAGTCTCACTGCATCTCACCAATATTATTCCATGCTTCACCCAGACAAAACGGAATCCATATTTCTTAGCTGCTTCGCGTGTAAGGCGGTACAGGTACTTATTCTTCAGCGTAAGGTGCTCATTCACGTATACCTTAACCTGCGTACCCTGGATACCTAGGTGATCTGAGGATAATCCTTTATTTCGACGCACAGCAGCAATAAAGTCATCACGCAGTAGACGGGTGGAGAATTTTACGATGACATTCTTCGGTCTCTGAGAAGCAGACGCTTGTGGTACACGATGAATGGAAATCACATCCTGTTTGTTGATTGGCTGTTTGATGATAGCTGCTATCCCTTCAAGAATGGCGGCTAGATTTTCGCCACGTTTTTCTGGCAGGTTGCTGATCTCTATATTACAGGAACGTGCTTGTTGCTCCATCAAGTCAATCCTTGCTTCCAAGGACTCTATACGAGCGGAGTTCTCATCGATACATTTCGTGTCATCTTCCAGCTTTGTTACACGGTTTGTAATATCTTCTGTTTTTGTCTTCAATTCATCGAAGTTGATGCTTATGAAGTTAAGCGAAGTTTTTACTTCATTGAAGTCGTGAACAAAGTTTGAGAAGTTGAGGTCTTGTTTAGAAAACCAGCTGTCCATAGAAGAGACTATGTTTTTCAACTCCTCTCGGAGGTTTTGTATTTCTAAGCTTGCTCCTTTTCTCTGAGTGACGAAGTCATGGGGAGGTGATTCTTTTTCTATGAGCGAGCCGTCGATGCTCATTTCGCCGGATATTCTATCTTGACTCACGTTCTCACTTCGATTGAATGTACTAGTCAGAGGCATGTCGAAATTGCTGTAGGTTCTGTGTATAGACTACTCTGCATTCACTCACTGCACTCGACCACGCGCAGGCCCGGGATGTAGACGGTATAAGTGTCACGGGGTTGGGGGGTGCTTGTTTATCACACAGCGCGCGGTGCTGCACTAAATTGCGGCCGCTTAGCTCAAGGGAGCGAGTCGGAATGAAGTTTATGTGGTCAACCTGTTAATAAATATAATTCCAGCTCATATGTGCTGTTTACGACTTGAAAAATACTCAAACACTGAGAAGCTATGCCGCGCACGTTGATACCTACAGCCTACAGCTTGACTGCCTCGATGGCGTGCACTCATTTCTACACTTACGTATTCAGTGTGTGCGAAATTAGTACATAATATTTGACTCCATATAAGTATTTAGAACGGATTTACGCAAAGTAACACCTGGAACTATCAATTATGTGCACTCATTTCTTGGTCTGAGTGAGTTCTATGTTTAATAAAACATCTTATAAGAGTATTAAGGTATATTTAACTCAGTGCATTAGATGTTAAGTACCGGTAACAAAAACCGCAAGATTAACATAGGATTATATCTAATTTAACAGAGTTGTTTGGAAATTTAAATTACAACTCTATTTTGATTGTTCAAGACAGTTAACTACATAATTATGTAAACAAAATGTACAATATAATGTTCTTAATGTAAAAGGAGTGGTCCTTTAGCAACAGAACGTAAATTTATAGATACCTATATGACAGCTCATAAGCGTCAAGTTGTTACAATTTAACAAATAAACACGTCAGACAGCGATAAATATACAAATAATTCCCGACAAAAATAATACGTCACAGACGATCTACCTTTTATATTATCATAATTAATTCACTCAGATCCAGACATCTGTTAAAACACATTATATTACAAATTATATTACACTCCTCAATACAGAATAACATTGAACATCTTTGATGTTTCGGAAAAAAGAAGAACTAAAACAAAACGAAAGTGGTTCAAGTTTTTAAGGACATCCGTCAGATGGTATGAATGACATTAGTTTTATTAAATTTCCGTTCGCAAAAAGATTTATAATTTTATTAAATGGATTTGCATAGTGTAACGGAAGTTTGGTCGTTCGTTATTATTATTAAAAATTAGCAAAAAGTAGTTAATTAAGATAAGATAAGATAAGATATTTATTTATTTTCTCAACACTTATTACATAATTATCTCTATGTTAAACATTGAAGGAGTGATCAGTGAATTATTGAGCAATAAGTGTGAGACTGGTGCCCGCGATGGGTTTAATAAAACCTGTGTTGCGGGTCACCAGGCTCTCCAAATTCGCGGCAATAACTAAGCTTAATATAAATAACAAACCTAATTTAAAGAAATACAATCTGATATAATATGGAATACAAAAATAAAAGGATACAAAATGAAATAGAAGCAAATAATTAGAATAAATGACCAAAACTAGTTTCAACAACAGGTATTTACATTAAATGTAGTGTATTGTTATGTGGTGAGTGTACTATGTGTTTGGTGTGTTATTGTTGTTGAGTTAATGTGTAGTCTATGTTGAGTGTAGTGTAGAATGTGTTGTCGTTTTGAATGAGTAATGTATATGTTATGTATGCACGAAGTGTTATGCGGGAAGAAGAAATAACTATTTACTTATTTACTTTATAATTGTGTCGACCGACTGCGTCTGAAAATTTGTTGATGAAGAAAAACAAAATTAAAAATAATATTAAATAAACTTTAAGGGATTGTTTCACCGTCTTCAAGTAATATAAACAAATCAGGGTCAAAATAAACTTGAAATTTGATTATAGAGATAGGTAGGTACATCGGGTCAGGTAAAACTAAATAAAACCTTTTCTGAATCGTTTTCTGTATGAATGAAAAATCGTATATCATTATTAAGCGTTAGTTATATGTTTTAAAATTATAACATCAGTGTGGAAATTATTATGTAACTTTGTATTGAAACTGGCGTTAAAGCGAAAACGCGCATTCAGTTTGGCGATAAAACTTGTTAAACTGACGTTTCGACGTTCGAATACATCCTTCGGAACATGCAAAGGGTTCGTGATTTTTCCACAAAGATTTTTCAGCGTCGTGATCGCTATACCAGGCACGGGCCCTGGCTACACTCGGTTTTGTCGATAGGCATCGCGGTGTACATCCAGCGACATAAGAGTTTCAGAAAAATATTACGAAAGGTCCATAAAACGACGAAAAATCGTAAAATAAAATAAATATGACCGGGCAATCCACACAACAACATTCTATCCCCGTGGTAGCGCTAAGCTTGTGTTACGGGTACTAGACATCTGATTTTGTTAAATGTAATAAATATTGCTGCCAGTTTAAGATTTTTCTAACAATTTTTGTTTTGATAGAAAATAATATTAAAAATATTGAATACCTTTTTAGTCTAAGGCGTAGGTACCGTTACAACGTAGTTGCAACATTCCTCCTTATGCGAAATAGTCAATTAAACCTATATTAGATAAAAACCCGGTAGCAATCGTTTGTCCTTGTCACTCACTTTGACATTTGTGTATTGTGTTGTGTAGACAGCTTTGCTATCTATTTTGCATATGAAGGTTTAACTAAGGGACGATATTTCAATCGTTAGCTAGGCTCTATCTGAGGTTCTTTTCACACTTTTACTGCCGGGTCTTATTTATATATAAAGGGATTAAAAAGGGACCCTTATTGATCTTAAATAAACCTTACTAAAATTATTAATCTTTAATAATCTTAGATACCGTCTATTTCGAAATCACAAAATTAGATCATAAGGAATAAAATTGGCATCCAAAAAAAACTCTTAACAACAAAAATATCTTAAAATCTTTAATTTAGTTCTTCGTACATCAATTTTCAGTCACTTATGTCACCGACTGTTCATGAAAATGTTGTCATAAAAAATATTACAGATGGTTCTTTTTTTTTGCGCCAACCAGGGTTGCTATGCGATTACTCAAGGTTAGTATGGTTTGTTGTATTGAATAAGTCACGATTATAATTGATGACCTATCAAATTAAAGATAATTAGTTCATCGGGTTAATACAGTTTAATATCTTAAACAATTTTACTTCTGTCTATATAATAATAATTGAAATCCTTAACCTAATCTGATAAAATTAATCTGGAACTAATTACTTCCTAATAAGATTAAATTACGAGCATTGGAAACCAATTAAAGCTACTTTACAATATCCTCATTGTTAAATAAGTAGAAATACAATTCCCAATCAACTCCGAAAAGTTTCAAAATGAAAAAAGTTTTCGTCGATTAGGAATTCAGGATAGAAATGCAATATGTAACTGCTTAGATTTATTTAAATGGAATTTAACAAAAACAATTTCATCTTTTGGAAACAGTTGGCTCATTTTATTTCCGAATCACTACGCACATACCTACGATAGATGTAGCTATCTCAATTTATGTAACGGAAATGTCTTGCCAGTTGCGAAAGTAAGGTGATCAAAAATGTACCTACTCCATATTTTTACTTTTTACTGGACAATCTGTGACAGTTTCAGCTTACATAATATTTGTTAGAAAGTACTTTAGCAGATCAGGTACGCTCGAAAAAACGGATTTCGCGGTTATGTCACATTGTCGTGTCGCGTTGACGAATTTACTACCGATAGAATTGTTTTGCTCTATTTTATTTCTGTTAGGAAATAACTGTGCGGAATACCTTTCAGTCAGCAGCAGTTACATCGTGAATTCCAATCTGATAATTATTTTGTACCCTACTCTGTTTGTTTTTAAAGGCGTATTACTTAAATAATCAATAATAATAAAAACGCACGAGACCCAGAATTGTTATTTGTACAAAATATGGACCTCGGCTGGAAACGAGCCCCCAACCTCTTGCGCCTAAGGCAAAATCTGCGCTCACCGCGCAACTAAGGTTGTCATCGTTATAATTATGCTACATCATAATTAAATCACTGAGCATAATAATAAATAACTATCTAAGAAGTGTAATTGACCAACAGTTACCCTCGTAAAGCAGTCCACTTTCCACCCACAAAGCCTTTCTTAAATTACCCCGCAAGCGAACCAAGAAAGTCACATGTCAAGCAAAAATAGATCGATCGAAAGAAGGATCGATGTGGGCGACTGTTCATACCAGACGACAGACAGACGCTAGTTTCTACTTTATCTATGTTTAGATGGATTTATTTTGCTATAGGGCACTATATTAAGTGGCGTAACTAGTTACTATACGAACAAGTGACAGAAACGAATCCCCGCGTGACTTGATCTAGACTTTTGAAATTTAAGGTTAGGTATAGGTTCCTATTTAGCTAAACGTTTTCAGATTTTCTAACAAACTAAAATGAACATCGAATTTTCAATCTCCCGATATCGTATGAAAAATAAAACTAAATTATAAAAACTCTTATTGATACAAATAGCCTATTTGTATTTAGATAAATCGGCCCAAACTCAAATCTATAAAAATATTATAAAGCTTGAAGAGTTTGTTTTTTTTTTGACGCGCGAATCCCAAGAACTACTAGTCCGATTGTTTGTTTTTAGTTTTAGCCTATTTATCGCGGAAGGCTACTTTTTACAACGGGAAATACGATGTTCCGCAAGAAATTAAAAAGAACGGGCAACGACGTGGTTTGTAAAGATAGGTATGTAAAATAATTGAGAAGGTTGTGAAGAAGTTTTATCTTGTTCTTAATATAGCAAAGGATTCCTGATTCTAATTTAAGAGGCGCAAGCGCAAGCAACCTAATAAACAAATGACGTTCTGACGCGATAGTAAATAAATCTGTCAGGAGATGACGTTGTTGCCACTCAACGGTTTGAATTAGGCATCTTTGTTTGTTTTTAAGGAATATATTATGTTTCAAGGGCCCGAGTAATTAACTTTTAATTTTGATTTTTAATACCAAAAGAGAAATATGATTTAGTCTTAGTTCCAAGATTTTTGTTGACACTCTTTGCATAATCAAATTGAACCAAACAAATAGTTAATTAAAAAGCCGTGTTGGCTAAGTGGGAGGACACTCGACTTTCATTCCGAAGGTCGTGGGTTCAAACCCCGCCACGCACCTCTGGATTTTTCTTCTTGAGAGATTTATGTGCGCTTTAAACACGTGCTTTAACGGTGAAGGCAAACATCGTGAGGAAACCGGCATGTTCTGAGAACTTTAAAAGAGTTTGAAGGACATGTGACATTCACCAACCCGCACTTGGCCAGCGTGGTGAATTAAGGCCTAATCTCTCTCGTCAAGAGAGAAGTCCCTGTGTCCCAGCAGTAGGAACGTTAATAGGGTGATGATGATGAAATAGTTAATTGCTATTTAGCATGGCAAAAATAACCAAAAATAAAGTACATTTAAGTAATTCTAAAAAAACCTAATAAGAAATTTAAGGGAGAGAGGAACTCTTTTCTATTACATAAAACTCTTTGATTTATTAACATTCATGACCCTATTAACTTTCCCACTGCTGGGAGACAGTAGGGATCAGGGACTTCTCTCTTGGCCTTAATTCACTATAGTTGCAGATAGTGAGGTTGGTGAATGACTCATGTTATTCAAACTCTTTAAAGTCCTCAGACCATGCCGGTTTCCATACGATGTTAACCGTTAAAGTACGTGTTTTAAGCGCACATACATTTTTGAAGAATAAACATCCAGAGGTACGTGGGGGCGTTTCAACTCACGACCTTCGGAATGAAAGTCGAGTGGGTTCCCACTTAGCCAACACGGCTGTTTATGATGATGATGGTCAAAAGGCAGTGAACGCATCACATGCAGCACCGTTCGCCGGGGCAGTTTGCGGTGCGTCGAGCCGTGGCGAATGCAGTTTTTGTACGGTCGATCGTCGCCCGGTAACGGTGCTATAGGCGGACGGTAATGCTGGTATTACATTACAGAGGAATCCGTACACAAGAAGTTATTGCGAGTATCATAAGCTCTTGTTTCATTTTGAGCACGAAGTCCATTACCTATAACTAAAGAGCTCAATCATCACTGTTTATAATATACTCTTGGGGAATGTTATTTTACATCTAAGCTTTAGGACATCTTTAGTGTATCATTGTTACTATTATTTTTGCACCGTCGATAGTAGCTCCGGTAGGTACTAATAGGTCCTAATGATCCATTGTCATTGCTAATTAATCCATTCATCTAAAATCATATTATAATCATATTATTAATTAAATTTATGGTTAATATATCATCATCATCCGAAGTCGGCTTTGCCCACTGCTGAGTGTAATAGTCCTACGGTCTTGTGCCTATTTCTTCCTTGTGCGCCCTGCGACTTTTTATCTATTTACCAGACATTATTATCATAGGCATAACTATTATATTGAGCACGAAGCCTTTAACCTTAACATGGACATCAATCATCACTGCTCAATATATTCTTGGTAAACGTCATGTTACCCTACATCATAAACCTAATATTTACACCTCTTGTGTGTGAATTCTAATTCATATCTAAGAAAAAGTTATAACTGTAGGTCATCTCAATGCAAAATAATACCTACGTTAAGTAAACAAGACCAAACCGTATTTAAAATAACAATAAGAGCATAAACCACAAAAATCTATTCTCATAGAACATTAAGTAATGCCCAAACTAATAAATTAAAAATTCAAATGTTTCCAAACAAGGCTAAATATAAAATTATTAAATACCGTGCATCTTGTAGCGGAAGAGCGAGCACGTGCAGTCGCTTCACAGTCAGAAATAGACAACTTTTAAGTCAAAGACAAACCAAACCTTATGGCATACGAAGACAGTCCGTAATACCCTAATGGCTTACAAACAGTTGCATTCAAAAGGGATTGTTGATTAGATTGAAAACGTACGTAGTGGGGATGTTATTGATAAAGATCATGAGATCCCTAATAAAGATAAAAAAATGTACTCAGACACAGATGGATCTCATTATGCAAATTGATAAATTCTAGGAGCATAACATCTGATTACAAAATTTTAAACGATAACAACAAAATTCTTTATCTTTTTAAATTTTGTTATCAGATAATAAACTGTTTTTTATTTAAACCCGCTCGGACTTCGCACAAATGCAAATTTTAAACATTTAATCTTTGTCGGGAATAGATAGCGGACGCTTCATCTTTTTTTCAAATAAAAATCGTATTCAAATAAAATAAAAATATACGAGAAGGTACTTACTACGTAAAATTAATTTCACAAGTCTTATCTTAAAGTTAATCTATTCTGCATAGTTCTATAATGAACTGAGTTCTAACTCAGTTCTAATGAAAACAAAAGAAAATAAGCTTCCGCAGGATCCAAGAAATTGTATAATGAACTTAATTAAACATTAAGTAAACAAACATCAAAAGCTCTAAAGGAAGCGCTTACCTTCCCAGAAATAGGCGCAAAACAAATGTGGTTTAATTTAAGACGGGGCGAGCTTTGCGGGAATTTGCTATGAGCATGTGCCCACCAGATGTTAAGCTTCCTATCTCTAAATAAAGATAATACTTGGAGAAAACTACAAATTAATCATTGTACCAAATGTCAAAGTAATTCGTGCCCGTATGTGTAGAATTAAGTATATTTCGCGGGTATTTTTTCTTTATTTATCCTTAATAAAAACATGTTTACTTAAACAATTAATAAAGCTACGAAAAACTACTAAGGGGCTTAAGCCCCTAGTTTAAACTAGGGCTGTTATAAACTCAGACGCACGATTTCACATAACTACCTAGCTACACATATATTATTTATTCATATAAATGGTTCTCAAATACTCATCAAATTATCATTCTATTTCCACAAACTTCCTTGGTCATCAGAACGTTTCTTTTGATAAGTTAATAATGACTTCCGATTGCAGTAGACGCAACATGTCACACTATAAATAAATGTTTTTACAGAAACATATCCGTTCTTAGAACAAAAACATGATGACGATGTTTTACACATCAGCAACAGGTTGTGTTAGTGTTGTCCCCTAGTAGGTATCACAGAGGTGTAATGTTACATTTGTTAAAACACAATAAGCATGGGCAAAGGCTTTCGACAGATCTGTGAGGAACTGTTGATGTATAATTTTAAAGGTGTAAAGTTCAATCCTACTTGTGATGCAAATTCTTCAAAGTACAGTCATTGTGCAGGTCGATGTTGCGAGATCAAAATCGCAGAAACAATTTAATTATACGATAAGGTACCAATCGATGGTATTGTGCAATTCCCTAGAGCAGCCTTTCACCGCATTGCCACATCGAGAGATCCCATAAGAATTATTCATTTAGTCTGTCTGTTATATGAATTCTTGGTGGTCAAGAGACCGAGGCGTCACGATTTGCACATTAAGAGCTACTGGGACGACTAAAAGTCTATTTATGATGGTAATTTTATGATTTGTTAGCAAATTTTCATTCTGGTTGGTGTCATAAGTTTCCAAGAAATAAACTGTGAGATCATGAGCTGCTTTTAAAATGTCTACCGCACGTAAACTTACATAAGCTTTCCTCAATTCTATATAATTATCTGTAATTCCTCAATTATATAGTACATGACTGGTGCTCGTCCCTACAAAGCTTAGTAAGCAGGTACCCCACTAGCTAACGTGTAATTTTAGCATTATCGCGTGAATGGATAAACAGCTATTCTCCATTCTGTCGGAGATCACATTACTAGTTAGCCAGCGAGTGAGATACGTCGTGGATTAGCGGTGGCGCTAGCCCGCCGCCAACATCGATACATAAATTCTACTCGATCACAGTAATCACTACTCAGACCGATAGTGTGGTCAGCTCATCGACTTCCGACAATTATCGATACGCCGCCGCTTGTTATTACGGAAAATCGATTTTATTGAGACATACTCGTTGCAGTTTTCTAATAGCCGACCGTAGTGGTCCACCATGCGATTATGTGGAATCGATACGAAGCAATAAAGCAGAGTCATTATGAAAGTGGCGGTTACATGCTCCAAAGCTTTCCGAGCAATTTTTCGCATGACTGGACCCATCCATACATCTGATTACACATCAATGTCTCGTCATCATTAAACGCAATCAATGAGTACTCAGAATAAAGCAAGAGCTTAAAAAATAATCCAATCTTAAGCTCAATCCATTCATGTATTAACATTTTCAGTTGCGCCTGCTTTTTGGATTTATCAAAACCAGTTTTAATTCAATCTTTCATGTTCATGAATATTTAAATCAGTTTATTAGCACAAATGTCACTCAGCACGAGGTCTAGATTATTAGGTATTTTCTGATTTAGAGATATGATTGTACATTCTTTTATCTATCATTCGAGAGTCAGATGATTCCACTTAATCCTTCTAATGAACTCGTTATCTACTTTTTGGTGTCCTAAAACTGTATCTGCAGCATGAAGCCAATACCTAAACATAATTTTATGTCCGACTCAACACAAAATAAAACCTACAAATACCTACAAATTTTAAAACGGTGTGTACGATATCATAATAGGAACAAACTCTCTTTTGATATGCGCCTATTGAGCGACAGTTTCACTCTTTCATCATAGAAATTCTAAGATTTGTTGTCGATGTATCTCTCATTTCAATCAACACTCCAATCGCAGACATTGCAATCGAAACATTGATTTCAGGCCTGTTCCTGATAAAATCGTCTGTCAAGCCTGTACTCTTGCTATCATGATCCATAGTTACCTACCATCTACCAATCACGCGACCAATACCCGTTCTAATAAAGATATAAATTACTAAAACTTAATTAAAACGCTTATCTTTCTGGCTCTGCCGGGGTCTATTTAGAAAATTGAACGATTTATAGGCGAAACTCGGAACATCTGTTGCTAGTTGATTGATTTAGCGATAGCACGGAGTGTCTTTTAGGAGGTTATTTTAGGAATGTGTTATGTAGGTGTTGTTTACGGAATGATTTTCTATTGTAATTGCATATTTTATGTAACGTACTGAATAGCAACAATTTGCCAGATATAATTGTGCGTTCTTATATGAACCCCATTAATTTCCAGTGTTGTTAGACCAATTGAAATAGTAGTAATACTCACCACCACGCAATTTAACGCAATCATCGCATTACTGTGCAATGGAGTTTAATAACTATTTCTCGGTTTACGTTTATTTACGTGGAAATAGTACTCGTAATAGATTTGAAATTTCAGTTCACACAAAACCGGATGTGAATGCAGAATAACTGTCAACGTTCGCGTCCGCGCATAGAATATGACGCGGACGCAAATGGCAACGGTGTTGCTCACGCGCAGGTAAATAGGTGCGATTCTCACGGGGCGCCGACTGCCGACTAGATGCATATTCAACTTTTATAGCAGAGTCTAGACTATTGTTAGATCTATACCTACTTTATTTATGAAGTCAGTATGAAGTCACAGAAACCTAAGTTTTCTTGTCCTCATATAGATAGTTTCAAACTAGCTGTCAAATAGGCTAGTTGATTAATTTTGGAAAACCATTTCAATAATAAATTTGAAACGTGCGCGGTGCGGTAAATAAATAATAAATAAATATTTCCGGACTACTCACACAGCATCACCTAACCCCAAACTAGGCAGAGCTTGTACTAAGGGTGTTTAGGTGACTGATATACTACATAGATATTTTTTTTTTTTTTTGTAAATACATACATATGATAAATAGTACGCATATGGCGTCACTTGTCGGAAATCTGCTATAGACGGTGTAGGGATACATTACAGTTTTGTACTCAGTTACGGCACAATCCGCCATACTCTATTTTTATAGAAAAAGCCTCCTTAAATAATAACTACAGGTACAAAGACATCAAACATCAGCCCTTATCCAAAGCTGTTCGCCATAATTTTCTATAGTTATCAAATCACGTCTCCAATTATAATGTATTATTGATTGTGCCCAGAGTAATCACTCTAGCTCTATCAGATTTACTTCAAATTAAAATACTAGAACCTGATGTGTCAACATAAACAGTTATATTATATCAACTGTAATCCTATTTGATAAGAAATAGAAATCACTTAAATCCATAGTTATTGAATTTATATCTTTGATTAGACTTGTTTCTAAGTGCTTGTTGGGGATAATGTAAAACCCTTGTTCAATACTAATATGATAAAGCTGTAGAGATTGTTTGTATGAACGCGTTAAACTCAGGTATGTCCTATTTAAAAAAATATTTCAGCGTTCGATTGCTTATTTATTAAGAAAGCCTATAGGCTACTTATACCGCTGGATAATCCAAAAACACAGGCTATGGCGTTTCAAGCTACTAATTTGTATAAAAACATATTATTATTTCGTAAATACCAATAAATATTAAGACAAGTATTTTTAGCGATTACGGTTTCTATAAATATAACAAGTAAATGAATAATAACAGAAACTGACCAAGTTTCCTGTCAACAGACGTGATTTGCGTGAAGTCATTTATTTTCCTGAAGGTATTTACCTCATAAAAATTGCTATATTATAGTTACAGGTAAACACACATGATGTGCTTAAAATAAATATAGCTTAGTCTGACACAAAAAAAATTACAATAACAAAATAATAATGTTTAAATAATGGACTCTTAAAATGGTATTTATAAAAACTCATATTTCTGGTTCGTAAAAGTGAATCAGCTAAAACAGACAATAAGACTAATTATGCTTTATTTTGAGTCTATTAAAGAGACAAACAAAAGCTTTTATAAAAAATACTGTGAGAAAAAAGAAAAAAGATTTATTAACTACAAATTATATAAAACAATAAGGTACAAGCTTAAGCTAAGTTAATTAAATATTTTGATGAACACTGATAAAAAACATTGTAGCAAAAAAAAACCTACAAAGAACTATTTATTAACCCATTAGAGGACCTACTGAACCAATTTAACGAACAATAGGTGAGAGGGCACCAATATATCGACCCTAATACACCATTAAAGAATCGACAAAACGTCCCGTTACTTCGTGAGAAGGATGCTTTCCCATACGTGACCAAATTATTATTATTTTATGACCCATTCATAGTGTTACTTATATTAAAAACTAATACACTGTCCGTCTGTTGAATGTCTAGCACTATTTATTGATACTTCGGTAAACCTTTGAAATAATATCTAATGATTTTAAATATTATAAAATTAATAAAACTACCTCTATAAACTCCTATACAAATAGAAATGGAAGCTCCGGTTCTTTAGATAAATCAAATCAAATGATATTTATTTCAATCATTGAACACTTCATAAAACAGAGTTTATGATAATTATTTTTCTCTGAAAGTTATTATTTATGCTTTTACGAGCTGTTTCTTCAAAAATGTTTACAAATAGTTTCTTTAATAGCGTGAGGTCAAAATAATAAGTATATATTATTATATTTGCATGTTGCAATAGCAAACATTTTAAGGTTTTTAAAAGGCTACCCTCAATTATAAAATTGACAGTACAACCAATAGGGGAAACTCAAGGCAAACATAGGTTACTCCTTTTTGAGGTTATATCATTTTTGGTATCTATAACGTCTCATTGTTAACAAAATTTCGAGTGAAACCAGAAGCTCAAACCAGTCTATCGCAATAAAATTTAAATACGATACGGTAAGCATCTATTGTCGATTCCCAGAGGACAAATGTTGCACCGTTCGAAAGCGCATTAGTTGGGTAACTCAAATGCATTTTGATGCAAATATTTAGTGCTTATGTGAATCGGCATGGTTTGAATAATGGAAGGCTATTTCTATTGAATTAAATTTTAAGAATACATAATATTATAGGATGTACGTTATAATCCTTATACGATAATGTAGACACTATACTGATAACAAAACCTATATCTTCTGACACAAACACACAAAGGGTTTTAAGATGTATAGAAATAATGTCATCTTATAACCTAGGTCAAAAAAATAAATAGGAAACTTAGCATTTTTATTTTGTTATTTATACATATACTAGCTGAGCCCAGCAAACGTTGTTTTGCAAAATGAAAAATAGATAGTAACCGATTCTCAGACCTACTGAATACGCATATAAAATTTGGTAAGAATCAGAGAAGCCGTTTCGGAGGAGTATGGTTACTAACACTGTGACAGGTGAATTTTATATATAAAATTATAAGCTAAAGAGTCTAGTCCGATTTGAAAAATTATTTAAATAATAGATATCTCATTTACCAAGGAAGGCTATAGATTTTTTTACCGCGGGAAAATACGTTTTTCCCGATGATCCGACTACTACCGATTTACTTATTTTTGTTAACTATCTTCTTCTATTGTACCTAGTTATTCATCATCATCATCACCCTATTAACGTTACCACTGCTGGGACACAGGGACTCCTCTCTTGGCGAGAAAGATTAGGTTTTAATTTACCACGATGGCCAAGTGCGGGTTGGTGAATGTCACATGTCCTTCAAACTATTTTAAAGTTCTCAGAACATGGCGGTTTCCTCACGAAATTTCTCAAGAAGAAAAATCCAGAAGTGCGCCGCGGGGTTTGAACCCACGACCTTCGGAATGAAAGTCGAGTGTCCTCCCATTTAGCCAACACGGCTTTATTACTTCATCATAATATATGCACTAAAATGTATGCTGTGGGAAAATAAACACTAACAGTAAATCGTCAGCTTATAATAAATAGTATATTATATCAAGCTAACTAGATATGGATGAAGAATGAGGGACTTTCACACGCATAATCCATATAGCAGAGCGAATGGCGTATCCATGACGCTGTTCAGCATAAAACGCTATAATAAGGCGTAAGAAATCAATACATCAGCATATCTGATTGTGTGTCAATCCATGTGGCAGATACAGCATTATAATACGCATACATAATGTTGATATATGCAAATGGATACATAGATATAATCACGTCGAGCGGTCTTCGTTGTTATAATCTGTTTTCTAATCTTCGTCTAAATATTTAGATTGTTATTCCGGACAAGATATAATTTACTTTTTTAAATTTTATGCAGCAAAAATATGACACATCCGTAACCTTCGCGCACAGGATTTGTACCTGTATCTCCGGGATAGCGCCCTGACGCGCTACCAATTACACCAACGCCTCATTACGCGATAGGTTGAAATTTAACTGCACTTTGATGTATTATCGAGTGAAGCCCCGAGTACCGACATCTCGTAGAAAATCCAAGGACTATTCTATAATAGATTAGAAACGTCATAAACAAAAAAGCCTAACTAATACCTTTTATAAATGTGAATGTTAATTGGTTTGTTTGTTACCATTTCT
Source organism: Gymnoscelis rufifasciata (assembly GCA_929108375.1). Lineage (NCBI taxonomy): Eukaryota > Metazoa > Arthropoda > Insecta > Lepidoptera > Geometridae > Gymnoscelis > Gymnoscelis rufifasciata. The sequence continues at coordinate 8,093,079 of OV815321.1, read as the reverse complement.
AGCTTTATCTACTCAACTGATCTTCTTGAAATAGTGTATAAGTACATAATTATTGTTGGGAGTAGGTTTGGAGGAAGCCATAGTCTAAATTTCGTCGAAATCAGTACGGACGCCGTAGTACCTACATTACCTACAGTGATATATACGATAACCGTCTCTGACAATAGGCGCGATAAAACCCACAGAAAAATCTATGATTATGTACCGGAAAATAATACTAATCGAAAATTACCAATTTCCTAGTAAATTGATACATTTACGGAAAACCATCAGCGGTTGTTGGAATGTATTATTTAACGCAAGAACTTTAAGTTAATTGATCTACTGACGGTGCCAGGACGTAAATTGATGAACTAAAGATTATGCCTTACGTAAAATCATACACAAATGAATCAATCGCTGTTGAGTTCATGTATTTGACTGGTAGAGATGGCATTTTCATTTTTTTATTCCTCCCATCTTTATTATTTTTTTATTTTATAATAGAAATAAAATTTGAACTAGGCTTTCTGGCGCTTTGGCAGCGTCTACCTCTCTCGTGATTTTGTCATTTATAAAAACATTACCAAACCTAAATCTCCGTTCTATAATTCAACCGATCAGCATCCACTGATTTTATTACGTATAAAGTAGTAAGTTGATCAAATTCCTGAAGTTTGAACGTAACCTATTACATTCCAACAGCCGTTGATGATTTTCTCTAAGTTTATCAATTTACAAGTAAATTGATCAATTTACGTTTCGTATTATTTTCCGGTTACATATAAGTTGCTAATGTAGATAATATGATCTTCTAATACCTCACGCATAACTGAGCGCATTTGGCCTCACGTATCAGTTTCAATGACTCTTTCCGCATCATAGATCTGTCTACAACAGCAGATATACATGAAATAAAATAGGAGTCTTTGTAAACACCCCGAGAGCTCTCAGAATTATCGCCCACAAATATCCCAACATGAATGTAAAATCTCTTTGTATACAAATATCAGAAGATGTAAATAACACAAATTATGAATCGCAAGAGGTAATATGTTGAGATACTATCGGGGTATTGGAGAATGAACCTCTCCCACGCAAATGATGATTCGCATTATGGAAAGGTTTATTGGTTGGGAAGAGTATTTGTAATCGGAAATTATCCTTTCATTCTCTGATTTAGGTAGAACATTTACGAGAAGGCCGTAACAGCTATTTGCTATGTGGCCTGCCCAGTGCCACTATAACGACCTATTTGTCGGGCTACATATTTTTATTTGTTGTATGTGGCTAGAGTTTCACTGCGTGATGTGATCTCCATTTTATCTGTCGAGCTTTATGAGTTACCTGCGTTTTAGAGGATCGATTTTTCTATCCTTTGATATATGTCTATAGTATGTATATGGTCTGTTAAATATGCGTTTGAAAACAATGTCAGCTCGAACTCATCGAAGCTCTAAATCTATAATTTATAAATGAATCGCCAAATGTTTTGCTAAGTGCATTACTCGTAGCTGTTCACTGTTGTTTAGTTTATACGTTTTTTGCACAAAAAAAAACAAAAAAGTTTTTTTTTAAATGCAATTAGAATTAGTCAGAGCGGTAACTCATCCTAGTACTGGCATCGTGCAACGTTATTTAAGCTTGTAAAAATCACGTTTGTTGTTGCACATAGGAGCCCCCCATAAATATGTATTTATTGTATGTTTTTAGTGTAGTTATAGCGGAAATAGAAATACATCATGCTTCAAAATATCAACATCCAGTTCTTGAGATACAACCTGGTGACTGACAAACGACGATGTCTCAGCAATAGGTCCCCGTTTTATCCTTTAGGTTCAGAACCCTAAAAAGGGTAGGTGTATGATACTTTACGATAGGAACAGCGTGAACGAAGACGCGTCTCGCTAGCTAGGTTTATACTAAGTAATTTTGGTTACGTTCATTCGGTTAACCTTATTCTTCTGTTCATTTCCTATTGTGGTTAGCATAATCTTGTACTTACGTAATGCGAATAAGCTACGTCATCCGGATAACATAATGATGAACCTTACCTGTGAAGAAGAAAATGATAATTTAGTAAACATACGAATATATTAAAATATATAATCGTTCATAAGGTAGGCTTAATTGTAATGCGAGTCAAAGGTGGCATTCTCGGAAGCTCCCATATCTATCAAACGTTATAAATTGTTATTTATGGTGATCATTATGATGGAAAATATGTGAGAAGCGAAATTTGATGAACGTAAAAAATAATGTGACGAGCATCTGTCAATTGATGTATTCACATCGAGAATAAATAAGAAGATATTTTTAATTTTATAGCTATTCAACTTATTTAGCTCAACTAACATATAAATCAAAACATATAAACCTCAAAATTACTTATTCATAGTTCTCTTGTAAGTAAATGCAAGAACTTTATTCTTTCCAACTCCTTCAAACAATCAATTAACTATTTATTTTATACCAGGCAACGATCCCTTTAAATATGAAAAATAAATGTGACTTAAAAGTAGGTACCTAGTGCACAAAAAATTTACTTTCATATAAAAACACAACATAATCCTATAACGTCATATTCAAATATTCAACCAATGTAATTCAAAACTCCAATAAAAATGTTGCAACATTGAAAATAACACAAAATTGCCATGAGAAACAATGAACGGAAGATTTTATTAGCTTACTGATGAACATCGGGTATTTTGATATGCAACATGTATTCATAATCATAACTTGCTTAACAGTTTTCTTCCGTTTACATTCACCTGTATGTATCCCTAATTATTGCTCTACAACGTTGAACTCTACCAGATAAGGTTTAAAGCACATTATGATGTATATACATATGTATTCAGATGTATGCTGGACCCTATGAAAGCATTAGACCGTGTTTTATGGAAATTCTTCGGCCGATGAACACAAATTGGTCATCTCACAAAATGACTGACAGCATGTTACGGTACAAACCCTCGTGTGTTTTGTTCTTTCAATAACATTATTGTGTTTCCCGAATTGTTGAAGTTTATCTTTTAACTAGATTGACAGGGAACTTGGTGAAGGCGTGTTCACGGCGAATACAGGCCGCTTCTAACTAAAGCAACTACAAATGTTTAAGGGAGGTTTGTGTTAATGTAATAGCTATGGAAGTGGACGTCCTACGGCTGAACTGATAGTCAGTCTTCTTAAAGATAATATGTACACAAATATCTTTCCTAAACCGTATGTATATATTAAAGATAAAGATAAAGAAAGTTTTATTCATGAAACATCAGCATTACAAAAAATAAAAATTATTACGCTAAAAATTACTTATCTTATTGCAAGTAGGTAGTAAAAAAAATTATTGACTCGTTAAAAAAAATATCTTATTACCGTTTTTATTACCTTCGGAAATTTGTTAGCCCCATTCGTAGACCAAACAATGGCTTTATTTTCAGCAAATCTCCAAACGGTTATTCTATTCATCATGATAGGTCATTAGGTTTTTATTTTGTCTCTTTATCTCATAATGATGATAAAATTGTTATTAATCATTTTTAAATTAACGTAGCGCTTTTTCAATGATGGTTTCCTTTTACCTTACAATTTTAATTAAAACTCACGTTTTCTTAAAACTATTATAAATAGGCTACTAGGTTAAAAAATTACGTGCTATCTCGTGAATTCAATTTATAAAAGTAGAGATATTATGTATATTATGTATATGTGCATAATGTTATTTTGCAATCATAATACAAATAACAAATTGTTTAGTCATACCACCCTTCAAGCAATTTTGATTCAATCTATACATACACTCGACACAATAAACCAAACGGACTTTTGAAACACTTGTGACAATTGAAACGGTATCAATTGAAGTCAATTCGCGAAGAGGGTTAAATTAAACACCGAATTCAACATAATCGTAGACCATTTGCAAAAATATAGAGATACTTCTAACGTAGAAGGATAAAAGCAAACGCTTTTAACAAATCCAATTTAAATTGGGTTAAGTATTAAAGCGACTAGTGATACAAAACTGATATTGCTTCTAAGAACGCACTATTGCCAAGTAATTTACTATCAATTAGAAGTCAATGTAGTCAGCGTACGATAAATTGCCATTTAAGCGACAAGAGCAAAAGCTTTTAAAACACTCGATTATACGACCGGCGCAAGCGCACCACATTATAACGTAAAGGAGTAAAAGCTGGCCAAGCATAGAAATTATTATTTTTTATTATATTTGTTTTGATTATAAGGTATACTTACTTAAGGTATAGCCGTACAATACAAGCTCTTACGAGACCTAGTGCGAGGGACAGAGCTTAGACGATGGTACTTTCACTATTTGTTTAAAAATTGGAAGAAATGCTAGTTTTAGTTAATTTTAAGTACCTACCTATGATTTTTGTACATGCAAATAAACTATTTTTATTTATTTTATTTAAGTAAAAGTACTAATCTTCTACATAAATCATTCGTGTGTAATTTTAAGCTCATTAATGTTAAGCAATTTCATAAAAAAGGGTAGGTCATTAAGTCTGTGGTAAAAGCTTAATAAAAAAAAAGCTAGCCTAGCCGGTAAAAGCAAAACTGCTGATGAAGTGAAATCTCTTAAAAAAAAGCTAAAAGCGAGAGATGAAATTGCGAGCATTGACAAAGAAATTTGCAAAGTCAGAACGGAACAAAGTGTAATCGAAAACTTTCACCCGCTAAAGTGCTGTACGTCATTCATAAATAGTTGAAATTATTTCTATCAAAGCCAATTCCGCTAATGCGCGTACGCCTTGTCATCTTTTGACAGTTACATTGGTGTACTAGGTGTTTATGGGTTCCGTACCCAATGGGTAAAACGGGAACCCATTACTGAGTCTTCGTCTTCTGTGTGTCAGAGTTTAAATTTTGAGAAATGGTGTTTTGCCGATTTAACAACAATTACTAAAAACACATAATAAATAAATACATACATAAAAACACAAGGGAATCCAACTTATGCTTAGAAAATTTATTTTTGTAAACTTTATAGGTATTTACTATCGAGCAAACAAAATAAAAATATATAGGCCCCATGTCCAACCAAAATTCATGAATAAGCATTGAGCATTTACACGAACAATTATGATTTATAAATAATACGTTTTTAAAAACCGTGAGAGTAATTATTATAGATATAAGAAAAGAATACATGATTCAATAAGTACCGTGCAATTAAAATTGGTCGACGCATCTTCGCCCACACAGTCATAATAATTTTCAATTTCTTTATGGGTATACATTTATTCGATGGATTTATCAGAACTTTAGATATTTCCTAACATTTAGAATTTAACTATTTCTAACTACAATTATAATGTATTATACTATCTACTACTACTGATACTACGATAGTACCAGTAGTAGTAGATACGTAACAATAGAAGAAGTGTGTGGTTTCTAAAAATATAATAATAATAAATTTCACGTTCATTATTAACCAAATAAAAAAATTATAATATACGTCCAGTAGTCAAATGTCCAGATATATTAAAACGAAGTATTTTTCAGCAAAAACTTAATTCTTTTAATAATGATACCGAATCATCATCAAAATTTATAGATACTTTTAAAAATACCTAAATGGTATAAAAAAGGAAAAAGTTAACTAAGACCTTTACAAAGATGCTTTTTCAAAATATTAATACCTCTACAGCAAAAGCGTAAATTTCAAAATTGTTGTTATTTTACGTAATACTACCCTGTAATAGAGTCCCTATTATGGCCTTAGCCTCCCGTAGGCAGTGGCCGGTCTAAGCTCACGTCTATTATAATACCATAGACTATTTTATTATCTCTGTTAATGCTGTGGAATGAGGATGATTCCAGACCGCCAGCTGAAACGGCGTGCAATTGATAATGTTTCCGCATGGTTGTGGTTGGAATTACTGCTTCTAATCGTTTTGTCTGAAATGATTCAGAATTAGATCTCCTTTTTCGGTCGGATTGATCACAATTGAGACCTTGGTCAGTCATTTTTATTAAACCACAAAAATTCTATTTTGGGTTGCTATACTTTAGTAATTACTCTTGTATGTTTGGTGATCGATCTCTCCAGAACATTATATTCATTTAAATACAAGCTTAGAGCTAAGATGTTGTATCCGATTGATACATGTCCATATGATTGTCCGGAAACATTTATTTATTTATTTATCTTCGTGTATTATATATAATATTTTCAATAACTTGCGCTTGCAAGGGCATTACGTACCTGTAACACAGTTTCTAACCAGCCCTGGCGGTATAGACAAATATAAACACCACAGGCTTATAAAAAAAACCTAATCCTGTACTTTAATATATATTATGCTTTAATATATTGTTTTTTTTATATATGTTTGATTGAACTCGCTGTTAGAAACAGATCAGATGTCATTAAACAATAATAGCATAATCATCATAGATTTTATGGTAGCTACGTACAGAATAGCAGGATGCGCCAAGCCTTCTACTAATACGGCCCTTTGGGTAATGCAAATATCTCATAGGCTTCAAAACCTATCATTGTCTGACTGTGATGTGGCCCATTGATTATCCAATGGGCCATGATGAATTTTAATGTGTTCTGCCTTGTCTCCAACAGACTGAAATAATGTAGGCTTTATTCAATATAGTGAAGGTTATCAATAAAGTAATAGATTTAGGTACTATAATGTTCCGCCGCGTTATAATGGATTTTCAAAAAAGATTGTCAAAAGTAGTTTTTGCGTGAAAGAGGATCGGACAGACAGACAGTTACCTTCGCATTTATAATATTAGTATAGAAAACATTAAACAAAGAACTTTAAAAGAACTTACGCTTAGCTTATCTACTTAACTTGTTTTATGTTTTCCAATACTGATACTTTATTATTTTATATTATTAAACTTATTTTTTTTATTAAAATAAAATTGTTTATTTAGTAGCATTTTATGAAATCTGAGTACCTAGTTTTAACCAGCCAATTTCACGTTTTAATTATCATTACAAAAGCGTTCAGCCACTAATGCGCTACTATCAATTAAAAAAAAACTGTAAAATTAATATTATATTCATAGAGTTTCATACTATTTAATATTTCCCACAAGTAACTTATGTAGATATTACGGACCTATGACTTCCAACGTCATTACAGACTATTATAATCACATTGGTCGGCCAAGTGACTCGTATAAAACACACTTAGTTATGAAGAAAGTCGAAGGACCGGGTGTTCGTCCTAGAAAGCACTTAATGTTGTTTTCACTTTTAAACAACATACAGATGTTTATGTATTTTTAAAGCCAGTTTACACCGAGATTTCTAGTTCAAATTGTTATATTAAAATTCCTACGTGAAGTATGTGCAACGATCCCTCTAGTATAATCATTCTACGTCTTTTGACTGGATAAAACGTAAGTTTCACAATTTAGTTACCATTTTGTCCAATGTCGCTGTTCTTACGTGTGGTGTTATTGGGATACTATATAAATCGGATGCAAGCTTGAAGGCTGCAGACAGGCATACTAGTCAATTACGAGCTAGATCATTTTGAATTTTCAAATATGTATGTACCTAATGAAACTTATAAACTACTCCACTGACTACCGTTTCTATAATAATTCGATAGTTGGCATCCGTTTTTGGGAAGGTTCCTACTATTTCCCCAACTAGAAGCTAATATAATGTTTTTTAAAATTTAGAATATTTGAGATTAGGTCTTAATTCAACACGCTAGCCAAGTGCGGGTTGGTGAATGTTCTTTAAACTCTTCAAACGGCTCAGAACATGCCGATTTCCTCACGATGTTTACCTTCACCGTTAAACAAGTTTTCAGCTTACCCAAAATACCGTGCCAACTCTCGGATAATAATATGGGAGACGAAAACAATAGCATATAACTAAACTATATATCATAATGGTTGATTATATAAATATACCTATCACAGGTAATTATCAACTGCGCAAACAGACGAATAAGACATATCCGTCATATCCGTTACAGCCAGTGAAGCGAATCTAAGACGCAGTTCTTTGCGAAATCTACGTGATTACGTGCATCATTGTATCTCATCAATATTCATCGAGATAGAAAACTGCCTGAAAATTATGTGAATTATCACATTTCTTCTAACCGGTGATGTTGTATACTTGTCGCTTTTTAAAGCAGACCAGGCAATCATATAAAAAAACATAACTAGCTGACATTTTTCCGCGGTAAATAGTACCTAGCTTTTGTTTTTTGGACATCAGCTATGTTCGTGTCGAATTCGTTCCAAATCGGGTTTTAGTCGCGATGATTGATGGTTGACCAGCGGAAACTATAATTTTACCGCGTTTAAAAGTAGTCTATGTGTTATTCTGATATGAAAACTAAATTATTGTGAAGTGACCAAAATCCTTTAAGTGACTATTGAAAGAGCAACAATCACACTCAAACTTTCGCGTTTATATTACTAGCAGGATGAGTCATAAATTCAAATTAAAAAGCCGTGTTGGCTAAGTGGGAGGACACTCGACTTTCATTCCGAAGGTCGTGGGTTCAAACCCCGCCACGCACCTCTGGATTTTTCTTCTTGAGAAATTTATGTGCGCTTTAAACACGTGCTTTAACGGTGATGGCAAACATCGTGAGGAAACCGGCATGTTCTGAGAACTTTAAAAGAGTTTGAAGGACATGTGACATTCACCAACCCGCACTTGGCCAGCGTGGTGAATTAAGGCCTTATCTCTCTCGTCAAGAGAGAAGTCCCTGTGTACCAGCAGTGGGAACGTTAATAGGGTGATGATGATGATGATGAGTCATAAATTAAAGAAAACTGTAATTAAATAACTTACAAGGAAATATACCAGTCACCATTAAGCATTATATCGGAAGAATAATTGCAATTTAATGTTTATTTCAAGCAAAATACCGTTCTCTTGAAAACAAAAGCAAAAACCTGCTATCCTCTAAGTCGGTTAGAAATGAGAGCCGATTCTAATCGCTTTAGCCGGCCAGCTACCGACAATGCTCTTTCATAACATTTTGGTACTTTTTATCTAGATTTTACAGTTACCCCGTGACACATAAAATACTTTTATTTAACAAGAACAAAGGAGTTTATTGTGAGTCAGTGCTCACGGTGATTCTCCGAAATAACAATTTGTAGGAAGTTGGGCAATTGGAAAATGAGGGTGATTAAACAATTAGTTTTGTTTCTTTTGCACAAACAGATTGACACAGTTTGAGATTAGTTAAGTCCTTGGAACAGATGTTAGATATTTAATTAATCATAATGGTTGATTTTATTATTTCCATTACTTAAATCTCATATTTTAATTGTAACATTTAATGAAGTTAATTATATATTTTTTCAAAGATAATATAACCCATTACATAACGTTTCATAAGTTTCTTCAACAACGGTATTTAAAAATACTTTAAAAAATCAATTTACCGCCGAAAAAATTTTATTCAAAATTTTTTTTTTTATATATTGTAGTTTTCTATGAACCATAAACCAAAACTCGATATTACTTTAGTTAAGTATTTCTCTTTTGAGTGTCTATAATATATGTATGTACTTATTCTATATCTTCAATTAATTTACCAAAAAACGTGATCATACAATTGAAACCATTGAATGAATAATGCTCTGAGAACTTTGAAGAGTTTGAAAGCCATGTGACATTCACCAATCCGCACATGGCAAGCGTGGTGAATAAGGCCTAATCTCTCTCGTCAAGAGAAAAGTCCCTGTGCCCCAGCAGTGAGAACGTAAATAGGGTTGATGAATGATTAATGCTTTTAACCTTTTTTCCTATACTTATGGTTGGATTATTTATCGATATTTTTAAGGGACTAACTTCGAGGTATGGGTGTTCCTCGAACTTTCCAATGAGAATATCAAATATAAGAACTATCAAATCACTACTCAGTAATTATGTATGATATACTCTTCTCGTATTGAAAACCTCCCCTAATTTTTCATCGGTTGAAAAAGAAGCGAATTAATTTATTCAATTTGCTAAAAAAGTTCGACGATTATAAATGATGTACCTATCTCTTATTATTTTATCATGAAATTATATAACTAGCGTTCGTTTGTTTAAATAAACTAATTCGTTTTACATTTCCTCCGAAGTAGCGACTAGAACGTGAACTCTCATGTTTTATCAACCTACATCTACGAATTAATTTATACCGTTTACAACATTCCTCATATCTAAATCTCGCGATTGTTTATCTTGCGGTAACGTAAACCTCTGTTCGCTTGAACAAGTGCATCAATCTACAACTTTCGATCTACGCGACAGATTAGACACAACTCAAACTGCTCGTAACATAATCGTGAGTTGTAAAACTTCTTGTAAGTATACAAACAGGTACCTTCCGGTAATGTGATCCAGGAGATCAATATCAATGTATATTCTTCAGCAAAATGAAAGTATGCGGGCGAAAGTTATTACAACATTCCTACCTTATTTTGACATTGAAATATTTTTTTTTTATTCTAGATGAGCCTTTATTTGACCACAATTTCAACTGGTGTAAAGTGAAGATGTGTTTAAATCATGAAATTTTGGGATCCAAAGTGCTCTAGCCCATAGACCGATTAGTATGCCTGACCGTTCCTGATTGAGAAGTTGCCTTACAAACCTTTCTGCAGCCTTCAAACCTTCACTCGATTCATCGAATCGCTTCCACTCGCTTTGGCACACATAAATTGATTTATTAAAGCAAACATTGAAATCCAATACATTTTAGCAATCGCCAATGTTTTTATGTCGCAATAGACACCGTGAGAATTTAACCCTTTACAGGCGCACGTGTCTGCTTAGTCACGTCGCGCGTCGTTCGTCGTCGGCATTAAGTCTCGTTTACATCGTCCAGTCACTTTCCAGATACCAATTTATCTTCGAACTTTGGGAATTTATTTGACGCGTCGACGTGTTTTATGCGTTCGGCGCCCGTTTTAGTGGTATTATTTGGCTTGTCAAGTCGGCCGCAGTTAAGTGCTAAGACACAACACTTAGCTGAGTGCCTTACAAGATTTATTTTTCATAAAGGTGTGTGTGTGTGTGTTTGTGAGATCATTTAAAGACATTACTGTGAGCCATTAACTTCTGTTTACTTACACAGGTATCTTCCACAAACTGTTGTTTGTTTTTATTTACAGATGACTGATATGAGTGCAATAGGAAAAAAAACATAAATAACTGAACTGTTAGAAACTTAGTATGTTGTATCAAAGAAACCGGATTAGGCGCAGCATATTTCAAGCAAAACGTAGTACTAAATTGTGTCCAATAAACAAAGAAAGTTGAAAATACTCTTAAATACAGTGATAGTGCCTACCTACATTTATAAGCACTTAATTATAGAGGCATTAAACTGCATTACAAAATCACCTCAGGTTAACCTATCATAAAATGCTTATCTTTAAACTATCAGTATAGCACGGGTAAGGTTTTATGTAGTTCATAAAATCTCTAGGCTAGATTTACGAGAACACACGCCGGTAAATCATCACCCACCGCGATGGCTCGGATCATCTCGATATGGTACCAAGCCCTTTGATATTTAATATCGTGATATTCTACTCTACCATAAATCAGAGAGATAAAGGCTGGGTAGCGTCGGAGGGTTAACTTTTGGCGTGAGACGATGATAGATAATGTCTTATACTGCTGTCGTTGAGTATTTAACAAAGCAAAGTTCTGGTGTCTTCGAGCAATTATCGTTGTTAAATGGCATGATATAGGATATATTTTTGTGTCTTTTCCCATACAATTTTTGTTAAGGATCGTACGAGTTGTCAGCTTTTTAAGAATTCAAGCAGTTTTTGCTACATGAATAAAATAAAAAAATATTTGTCATGTTCTACTAATTGTGTATGGATGGATTATCTGTATTGAATCAAACATTTCAAGCCAAGATTTTGTAAAAACAAGAAGATTGCTTATTTCCTTAACGGGATATTTGGACTTAAATTGAAACTTTACATACGGGAAGCTCAACCCGTTGAAGCCCGTTTTATTTTTTTATCGCCCGTCGATTACCCCAAGCCCGTTAGGTTAGCACGCGCACTTGGTGGAAACCACTGGAATCTATCTATGATAAATTACCTCTCCCACCAGCCTAACAGTTCAACCTTAATCACCGCGGCAATAAAGCTGAAATTGGAACGGCAGTAACAGTCTCTGATTCCGTGTGGGTGATTATCAACAAGCAATTAAACCTAGCGTTACTATCTTTACACAGATACGTCCTACATTATTTATGTTCCTCTGTTTGATGTGTTGACAATCTCGATAGTTTTGCGGGGAAATTGCGAGATAAATCTAAGATTTCACTGGTAACTTACTAGCCATAAAGTGGTAGCGGGGCTTTAGCTAATTTTGCCAGATAGCATAATGCCGTTAGTGAAAACAGGAAACAATAAAAAAACAAACAACACTTACTTTGTTAAGTGCACAGGTAATAAAACGCATAGACCTCAAATTTATCTTTAAGGGTTAAGTTTTTAGAGAGGTAATTATCAAATAACTAGTTATTTGATAATTACCTTTTATGGCGCTACACAAATCAATACAGTAGTGCTACAAGTAGAAACAATGTGAAAGTTCCAACCACTGCCCATAACAGAATAAAACATTCAGTTTCTATTAAAAATATGCATCAGAAATGCGTATAATTTTCAATTTCCTACACCGCGAGCACAATGCATTTCATTTCAATTACTAACACGCTGTGCGAATGTTTTAGATTTCGATCTACAGCTATTGTCACTAGTACATTGTTTACTGTTCTGTACACATTATTCTAATCGTTATTCTAATAACGTCACGATTAAAAAGTTTCCTTTGAGGAAAGTAGCAGGATTAAAACAAGGCCCAATAAAAAACCAAACCATAGTTAATGCTACTGTTTAATGACAGGAGTTGCTCGCACTAGAAACTGAATAGAAACTAATAAGCAATTACTTGAGGGTAGTGAAGCGTTTTGACAACCATTTTCGCGCGATTTGCATTAATGACAGCGCGGCACAAACTAGTGACGGGCCACCCATAACTAAACTAGACTTGTCTGTGGTCGCCTCGAGCGATGAATCGATGAGATGTCCCCGCACTATGTATTTAACGGACTTATCGCTTAATTTAGCAATAACTGCGAACAAACTAAGATTATCACCGATTTAAATCAGGATATCGGCATTAAAATGATCTATTTTATGGCGTCAATACTTTCCCTAGCTAAACAAGATCGATCAAAGTTGCTTATCGATAATCGATCTTTATATGAATCAGATGCAAATTTTGTCAAATTACACGTTACTGGAGCGCAAAAAAAGAGAGTCACGTTGTGTGACATCTAAATAAACGGTGATACGGCTTTTTCGTAATCGTAATTACCTACTTAAAAAGATATATCATGTGTTTATTGAGATTTCATTAATTAAATACCAATATTATAAAAGCTTAAGATTTTGTTTGAACTCACTGCGATCGGGATTTATTGCACCAATTAAGAAAAACATAGTATATTGAGGCTTTTAGGTAACGACGATGTTTAATGGTAGATTAAGTAAAATATTGCAATCGCATTGCATTGCAAATGCGTTTTTTGATTGTAGTTTTTATGAGATAATAAGTATCTTTGGCCCTATTTTGAACACAATTCACTTCAGGCACTTTTTGTAAGTAAGCATTTACATTTGTTTCTAAATGGATAATATCGCAATCCATAATTTCACACTTTCTTCACAGGTCGAAAAATCATGTTTTTTAAACTGTCCGGCAGTTAAAAAACATAATTCTAAATGATTGCACAACATGAACTAGGTATGCCAAATAATTCGAATCCCTTTGAGCGAATCACAGTGCGCATCTCTTCTACACAAACATTAACTAAGTAGGTAATGTTTAATAAGATTGAAGCCGGAACGCAAGCCAATAAAAAGAAGAATAATAAAGACTAGTCTTAGCTAGCTACGCGCTGTATGGCTGTAGGCAATTCAATTAATCGTTCACACCTATATATCCAATAAAGATATCATCCGCATTACACGGTATATTCTACTTCCTATTAAAGGTAATGGCGGGTAAGATACCATGTTAAATCTAGCGAACAGCTGCGAAGGATAATCTCTAATGTTATTCATGTTTTAGTTTTAAATAGGAATATGCCCATGACCCGTGAATGGTTGTCTGAGGTAAAAAAAATATTTTAGATCAAATATGTTTAATACCTACCAAATTAATGCGGCACAAAAGTAGTTGCTCAAAAATTTCGTTAACACTTACTTTTGTGTTTCAATTATTCATTTAATTTAGTTTGCATCTATTATTGAATTAGCATTTGTGTTTTTTTATTAATTAATAGATAAGCCAGTAAAAAAAAACAAGAATCTAACTAAAGACAAATTGCAGAAACTTCATTTGACATCATTAGCCAACCCTATATCATGTACTAAACTAATTTACTAAACGTTGTAGTGGCCAAATTATACCAAAATATGCGTAACCCGTGTAAGAAACAAGGTCGTAGTTTGCGTGTTGTCGCAAAATTTACTGGAAAAAGATAGGTTACCGCATCGGCTTACCGGGTACACTCGCCAACAAAACTATATGAATAAAAGGTAAAACTTCACTGACTTTATCAGTGCTGCAGTAAGCTAAATAACTTATTTTTTTTTGTATTTAACAGTGACTACACGTGTGCTCTTCATCAATCAACAAGTAAACATTTTATCACCTGCCGGTCATTTGGCGTTACTGATGAATTCTCTTCATCGATACAAGATCGTAAGTTTATATCTGCTGTTTAATCTGGGTATTTAATGTGTATAATATTTACATAAATATGTTTATTATATTAAGTATATCAGATATTATATTGTACCTGAAACACAAACTTAGAGCGTACCACGGGGCTAGATGTTGTTGTGTGATTTATCCGGAAATATTTATTGTTCTAGCGCACCTATCGGAATAATGCAATGGACACTTCTCAAGATCAAATGTAGCCCAAAAGATGTTCTTAAGCTATGTGACATGTTTCGCCAAACTCGTTCATCCATTTTAGCAGAAGTGACAAATATAAAATACGTGACAAACAATTTATTTACTTTCACTTTAAGCGCTCTACTTTTTTTATAAGACTTTTAATTTGTTTCCATAAATAATTCCATGCATTATTTATGACATCTAAATCAACGTTTGCCAGTTAACGCCTACTATCGCTATATTTCATAGTATTAGTAGATAGTAGTAGTAAAAGTCAAAATTTCTACGTTTATCTAACTTTTCTTGCAGACTGTACCTACATAGTTAAATCCTACTGAATTGTTGCCGTGACATGACTTTCGTGATGTTTCACAAAACGAGCGCAAACGACGCAATGTGATTTACGAGATCTCGATTCGATTACAATTTGGTAACTGGAAAATTAATAATAAACGTTTGGCTTTGAATTTTTGTATTGCAAAAAAGAGTTCATTGATCTTCTCAATTCAAAATAATTTGCTCGGTCTGACCGCGCAAATTATTTTAGAACTCTTTGTAAGTTATGCAATAACACCCCATCAAAGTTACCTTTAAAACAGTCTATAATTTTTTTTGATCCAAAAATCTGATAAAGAAAACAAAATTTTGAAATGTTCAAAACATTTACTAAGCTTTTGATCAAACGCATCGCTACGCTTTTTCTATATGTTCTATCTTTTTTTTTGTAAGTTATACCAACTAGTATCCAAAATATTACATAACACAACACACTAAATAACAATACAAAGTCAAATAAAGATATCCATATATTATGGAACAGAAGATTTAATGTCAAAATTACCAACTTTCTAATATATTAATTTGCTTCATCCAACATAAGGCAAATTAAAATCACGTCAGTAAAATGAATTACATTAAATAACATGAAGCCGTAAAGCAAATGAACGGACATAAAATTAATAGTCTAAATGAACACATTGTTAAATTTAATATAAACTAGCGGTCCGCCCCGGCTTCGCACTGGTTTTTATTCAATTTTTTTCTCGGCAACTATTCGAATTTTTCTCGCCTTTTAAACCTTCCCTAGACCTCCACGAACATTTCAAGACTATGATAAGATAAATCCGTTCAGCCGTTCTCGAGTTTTAATCAGACTAACAATTCATTTTTATTTATATAGATTACGTTATAAAGTAAGAGCCTGGATATTATAACAATTAAGGTCTAGAATCCTTTTATGGATAATAAGTCAATAAGTAGGTTAGATAAATAAATATTGGTTCACAAACTATAAAGCAGCAAAGATACCTATTACTTTAATATGAGTAGTTTTTTTTGTAATTATTCAATCAAATTGTTAATAAACTAGCTGACCCGTTCCGGCTTTGCACGGATGCGAAAACCCTTCTCTTGAATACATCATACTCATAGTCTATTGCAGAAAACCTACCGTAAGGATCCGTTCAGAGTTTTTGAGTTATTAAAGACAGACAGACGCGGCGGGTAGATAGATAGAACACAAATTTTAAGCCATCATCATCATCACTTCAGCCGTAGGACGTCCACTGCTGGACATAGGCCTCCCTCAAAGACTTTCAGTAACTGCGGTCGTAAATTTAAGGCAGGCACTTATAAAAATAATAAGTTAAAGATTACGAGATATCAAAAATAAAAACGCGCTAAACTTAGTACCTCCTTGAATGACGTCGCTTAAAACAGCAAATTTTGTAATTTGTTAATCTTTAGTTTTTTCTTTTAATTATTTAGAGTTAATATTTATATGTGCTATATTTATGTATTGCTATACTTACTCGCATTATAATAAACATATTCTATTCTATCTATTCAAGATTTAAACCCTGTGTTTAAAGTGTAAATTGAAAGTTACGACGTGAAAACAACAGCTAGGTCCTAGCAAAAGTCTTAAATCCTCATTAGTAGGAAAACTTCCGTAGATTTTAAATCAAGGCGACTTGCATAACTGAAATGAATAGATATAACGGGAAGTTAAGGCGTCGCTTGGAGGGTCCATAGTTTGATTGGACAGTTGTAGGAGCTGGCGGAACCAGCTAGTACATAATGGTACATCTGAGAGCAGATGGCAACATTGTAACTGATATAAACCCCAAAAGAAGACAGTTGAGTGCTTTTGTATGGGACATGGTGAATATGAGACATACATATGCATACAATAATCACCTGATAGAAAGTGTTGAAAGTACTTAACAAAAAATCTAAAAATCAATTTTTTGTTAGTGGAAATGTGAGCAGTCGGTTTTATTTAGGTAACGTTCGTCAATTCGTGCAGACTTTGTCATAGGTCAAAACTAAGAAAATGGTTGTATGCATATAATATTTGGCTATTTTAGTATTTATTTATTTGGTATTAAGTTTTTTCTTTTCCATGGACAGAAAAAATCAGGAATATAAATATTGATTTGTGTAAAACATTACAAACGATACATAAAAAAGTATTAAGCTTATGCATACACATGGGTCTTCACTCAGCATGTGCTATATATTTTTATAAATACATACAACATAAATATTTATAAGAATAATATAAACCACACAAGGTATAATTTACAACTTGGCCATACCTACGCAAAACTTAAGACCATTTCAAGGATGACTCGTTCCCCTAAGGAACTAGGGTTCTGTAAGGGTTGTCTCAAGGTCATATGCATACAAGAGGTTGCAAAAGACGAATTCACACAGAACTCCTATAATGACAAAATAATATTACATCAAGATTTTGAAAATTACATATATTCAAACGAATTAATCTTAATCCCAAAAATCATTTTAGTAACCTTAGCCAACCTCACCGGCTGGTGACAACAAACTAGTCCTAGCCTAGTCCTAGTTTTTGAGGTAAGCTTTTGTTCAGCATTGGACTTCTGACGAACGAAATACCCAAACGAAATAAATCAATAAAAAGAAATTTGTTTAAATAAATCAATCAAAATTTAAACAAATTCCCTCTTCACGTTGATATTTGACTTTCATCATTGATGCATTACAAAAGATGGTATCTTTTGTAAATACGAACAAAAGAAAAAATAATCTTTTGTAATGCATAATAACTTTTAGAATTTGCCGAATTTTTTTTTTTGACTGCCACGGTGGCGCGGTAGTCAAATGTCCGCTTGCAGAGCAAGAGGTAGCGGGTTCGATTCCCGCCGAGGGTAAAATTTTTTGTAAGTTCTGCAAGCACTTTTCTCCTTGGGTTAGGTGTTTAAGATAATTATAAAAATATCTATATATGTATGTATATTATATTAAGTATGTCAGATATCTAGTGCCCGTAACACAAGCTTAGAGCTTACCACGGGGCTAATTGTTGTTGTGTAGATTGTCTGGAAATATTTTTTTATTTAATTTGCGAGTAATCTCTAGCTACTAATAAAAGCTTTCTGTCTAATACGGACAAGCCGTCCCAGTGCGTCCGTTTGTCCGTTGCGAATAATCACACTTCCTTCGGGCATGCAAATGAGGCGGTCGGCACGCGAAGGCCCAGACCACCCCTTGGAGCCCTAACCCGATTCTTTCACAAACATACGGACGTAAAAAACTCATAAAGATCGGTTATTGCTGGAAATTGGCCCTTATTTGCAGTTGCTTTTTGGTGTTAATATGTAGTTTGACTTTTTGACTTGATGTTATCGTCAGTCACTATACGAAAAATTTAAATATTTTTTCGATTGAGAATAAGAATTATAAATACCCTTGTAGGTCCATTTGTGATGAACAACTTCAATTGAAAAATAAAGAAGCTTTATTCTAATATTTAGGCGTTTTGTGTAAGGGAACTAATGTAATATCAAAGTTAAAAAAAAAATTTTAAGTCAAAACCAAAAGGATCTTTCTGTTATCCTTTTCTGATTATCAGTCTTATGTCCATTCCCGGTCCCGTTTTATCTCTTTCGTAGAAAATCGGTGAAATCACCAGCTCAATTCCATAGGTAGTTATTTTCTATAAAAGTACCTGTAAACCTTGGATGATCAGCAGTTTTTTGGCTTCTTTGTTTACGCACGGAGTTGACAAAACACTCGTACAAAATAAGTGTCATTGTAAAAGAATAATAAAAAATAGCGTAAAATTACATAATGGATTTAATTGAATTAGAAAGTTGTAAGAACATCGCGAAATGTATAATTGTACATGGTCGTCTCAGACTAACGTTTTGTTTTTTGTGTGACACTGACATTATTGATAATTTCAAAAGTAGAATTCTAGATCAATCGTGGTATCTGTCAAATGTTTGAAAGAGTTTGATAGTCAATGTGACAATCTCTAATGCATTACAAATTACATACGTGTGAAATTCCTCCAGAACCTTCCACCATTAGAGTGAGAGTGTGAGTGAGAGGCGTATTTTACCTTTCCCTTTCCTGCCTCATCAATTAATATAACATTAAACTACGCGTTGCCAAATAAAGTAACAAATTTGGAGTGAACATATTTTGCTTTACTCGAAAGTCGTCGTAAACCCGAATAAATTATTATGTTCGTAATAAGGCCAGGCTCGCGTGATTTCAGGCCTTACCTCGTTCCATACGTTTTATCACCGCGACTATTTCGATATTGTTATAAAATTTCAGCAACATTTCGGTTAATATGACATAATACCAGGGTGACATGAATTCATAGCCGAACTGTATCACTGTCTAGAATCATTAGTTTTATCAAAGACTGAAAAAAAACACTAATTCCTATGATTGAATATTTTTTTATCTTCTTAATAATTGTTTTTTTTCGATTAAGCAAGTTAAAATTTGTTATAAGCACAAATGGCCAAAATACAAAACATTTAAGGTAAAACTACAACATTACTGTACAATCAGTCAAATGTTGAATATAAATATAAAGTAAAAATTTGCCGTTTAAAACATAACAATTGAACTTTTGTTAGAAGCAATATCAAAAGGAAATAAATAGAGCATAAATAAATACTTAACTAGTTGGATGCGATAACAACTATCAATTTCCTGGATTTATATCCTTGATTGAAGCTACTAGTAAATAAAGGATTGCAATAAATGATAGATAACAAAGTTATAAAAAAAATATAAACTATGATTCTAATGCTATATGTGACATTCACCAACCCGCACTTGGCCAGCATGGTAAATTTAAGCCAAATCTCCCTCTTCAAGAAAGAAGTCCCTGTGCTCCAGCAGTGGGAACGTGAATAGGGTTGCTGCTTATTTGCTATTTATATTGCTTATGTCAGATGTAGCGAATTTTTATACAATATGGTACTAATAAATAATGTCAAGAGTTAGAAATTTTTATGTATGCCTGTAACTTTTCCTGATGATTCTATCAGGAAGATTCCTCATAGAATCCTCAGGAAAAGATGTGAGTTACAATCATACAAATAATATTTTTAGAATCAGTACTTAAATAAATTATAGAAACAAGGAAAATGTATTTAAACTTAGATTTTATTTTAAAATGACATAGTATTGAATAAATCTTTTTAAAAATAATATTAACATATTTCTGACAATTTTTTTATAAATAAAAATTTGAATATTAAGTACAGAAACATTAACTTAATAACTTTCAAAATACTTGCAGTACAATATCCACTCCACATCGTCGTAAAAATTTCGAGAGTAAAAACATAAAAATTAAACTGATTAACAGTAAATTAATATTAATGTGTCAGTTCCTTCCTCTAAATATAAAAGAGTAATCAAATTATCATTGCGATTGCAATGGGATTATTAAAATATCAGAGTTTTATTATTTACGTACATAAATTTCTATATTTTCAAATAATGACGAATTTTTTAAAACATGGTTCGTTATTTCATAGATTTATTTCATTTTGATAATAGAGCATCCTACACAGCAAGTATACAAAAGTATAGATAAATTACTTGTTTAAAAAAAATCCTAATACTGGCCATGCTCTAAAATATTTATCATTAATTTAACAGAATATGAGCACTTTTTTTATATCTAAAAATATTTTTCTAGAGCAAGCCTCTACGTTGGTTGTAGAGGCGAGAAGTTAAGTTCAACGCACCTTGAAAAGCTTAAGTATACCCCGAGATCGCCTGCCAAGATTATACTCAAACTAGAACTAAATTGGAAAAGTTGACTAAAACCTGCATGTTCACGAATAAAACCTCTTTCATTGTGTATTCGGAAGGGTAGCATAAAGTAAGGATGCGGCAGCTGCTCAACATAACAAAAGAGTCCGTATGCAAACATCCGCACTGACATTAGTACCTGGTAACAACGCAAACGCAAAGGTATATAAGGTGTAAGGTATATTTTCAGATGAAAAATGTAACGCAGGGCTTAAAGTTTTTTTTATGATAAAGTGCTTTGATTTTTATTAGATACTTTTAAAAAAAAACATTAATAAAATCATTAATAAAATTACTTGTGGATATTTAAAATCATATTTTTTTCATGGAAACTATGAATAAGAAATACCTACCTACTATATAAAATTTAGAGCAGTATTTATTTTGTTTTAATAAATCGGTCCTGAAAACCAGCATCCTGAAACTGTGCGCAACCCTTGACCTTTCCCAATCCGCAGCATCCACTCACCTATTCTTTCCATGGCCAATCTTGTAGAGCTCGACGTGCTTGAACTGGGCGTAGGTGGCCATTTTCTCTCAGTTTTTCTTCAAAATAAAAATTCACAAAATGCACACCGCGCGGGCGTAGAAGGTAGATTGGAGATACGTGCGTACGGTGCGATTGCCGTCGGTAGACTGACGCGCGCGAGCAAGCAGCCCGGTTTATAATGTAAGTCGATGGTTTACCCTCCCGCGGCGCATGCGCGTGGCACTTCAGCGGGCACAGATCACTCTTTCAGGGATCGCTGGAGATGAACACGCGAGCGCTAGGTGATAGGGTTCGTTGGAGAGCGAGCGTAAGGTGACGATTGGCTACGGTTAATAACCGTGTTCAACTTTCGGGGTTATGCTTCCGCGTTATGTGGTGCAACGTTATTATTAATAGTTATTTAGTACAGTAATTTGGTAGTTTTACCTGGAAAGTTTTCCGGGAGTTTAGTTAATTAACACGTTTATACATTTTGATGTGCTCTTTTCATATTTAAGCTTGCCACATCGTATTTTTACTGCAGGCGCCGCCATGCGCCAGGCAGTTGCAAATGCAGTTTTTTGGCAATATAGTCAGCTCTTTTCTTGTTAAAATCAGTTTATACAAAATTAAACTACAGACAATTGCCTAAAATTAATATGCATATCTTTTTTCCTTAAAGTCAATATTTTTGGCGTACGAGAGCCGCAAAGTGTACTCCATCGCGCGATTTGGTATTACTCATTATACGACCAACCCGTGACATTTATATTAGGTATATGCACGAATTGTAGCGATAACTGTAACTCGCCAATTCTACCACAAGATGGCGATCAAGAAAAAGAGACGGAGACTATTCTTGACGAAATATATGATACAATTAGACATATAATGAATTCGCAGAAGCCGGTCCATCAAGAACAGCAAAGCGAAGGGAAATGAGCTAAAATTCTGAATTTTCAATTGCATTTTGATAAGGCCTGTTGGGGATACCACGATATGCTAGTAATTGGACAGAGCCAGTTTTTCTATCAAATAATAAAATAAGCTTTGTGTCTATTTGTAACTATTTTTGTTTGATAGAAACATAAAAATCTAAGTATCTTTCTCTTTTATGAAAACGCGCCTATTACATTATCACAAGGTGGTGTAGAAATGAGTTTTCAGACCAAACTAAGTGTTTAGGTATACATACTACAGTTTGCGTCGCTCGTACGTCAAAACTATTAACTTCAAGGAAAAAAGTTAGGCAGTTTCATTTTGTATAAACTGGAAAGGAGATATTGGCAAAAAACTACTTTATTTTTTTCAAAATGCAAGGGAGCTCCTAATATACGATGTAACATAGTTAAAATTCAAAAAGAGCACATTAAAATCTACAAAATTGCCAATAAAATGATAAAAATTAATAATGGCTATTAAAAACTTACAACAAATACCATTATCTATATATATAAAAATGAATCTCTATTTCCCAAGTCAGAAAGCATTCACGACAGTGATAATTAAGGCATTGCGGGAAAAGGCCATAGTAAAGCATGGGAAGCGTCCGCCGCGCGACAAACGCTCCCGCTTCGCAGTCGCGCAGACTTGGCCGAAGCTTAAGCCTTGTGTTTACTTGTGACAATGAGGTAATTTGTAATTACACGAAGCTCTGTAAAAGAAGGTCTCAGTTTATTATATCTATATGTAGAAATTACCACAACATACACATACGCTAATCATACATATGTATTGTATTATGTATTGTATGGCATACAAAAATTTCATTAAGTTAACCGTGATTAATTAAGACCCTAAACGCATGAACACGCCATAAATTAAATAATTATATCCGGACAATGCACACAACTACATCTAGCACCGTGGTAAGCTCTAAAGCTTTTGTTACTAGACATCTGATATACTTAATATAATAGAAATACATAAATAGATATTTTTTTATACATATTAAACACTCAGACCAAGGAGAAAGTGCTTGCAGAACATACAAACACTTGACCCCTCGGCGGGAATCGAACCACCGCGCCACTGTGGCAGTCAAATGAGACATACGGTCCAAGTTCGCTCCACTGTAAACGAACATCGGAACTACAACATATGGAGCGATAGGACTTGTCATCTACACACTACCTTTAAACTGCTGAGTTTTGGGAACAGGTGCGAACAGAAGCCTTTCTTTGAGGCAGAATTCAAGTTAATTCAAACTCAATAGGATTAACCATTTGTGAAATAGAAAACTTAGTTGTTTTAAGTCGGCAAAGTAATCGACTTAACTCTTGGATATTTAGAGTTTTAGAAATAATGATCGATTGGGATGCTTGTACTCTTGAACACTGCAGTGTTGTTTTCAAATACAATACAAATATGAAAGTAAATTTTGAGATTTAGGAACGATTTTTATGCAATTTTCAGCAATATTATGTATAGGGTTTATCCAAAATAAGTTTACAAACATTACAAATTTATTGCAAGTTCGCTCCTAACTATGATATGAACAACGGTCATAAACAACTCTTTATAATAATAATAATAAAAACATTTTTCTCGATCTTAATTATAATAAAATACGTTACAAAACACTCAAGCTCACTTTTATGAGTTTTTTACTGTCTATAAGACTTATTAGGCAGGTGAGAATGGTTGTTACACAAATTTAAATCAATATAGGACCTATATTGATAAACGGTCATTCGGATCTAAAATTGTTATAAGAAATCTTATTATTATTTTTAAATACCTATTCAACCATAAACCACATGACATAAATTGTTTTTTTTTTCATTAAAAAAAAAATTGTATCCAGTGATCGCCGTAGTGTATTTACACTGTCTTCAGAGAAATCAATCGACGTATGAATCATAACAATTGGCTGAGGCGTTTGATCTGTCTTGTGCTTGAAAGGAAATACAAACATGCATAGACTGATAAACACATTACGATAACCACTCCTCCACATCACGCAGTCGGTTACAAGCAGTCATTTGACAATTTTATTAATTATGAGCCTAAACGCATGAAACCACAAACACGCCATATGGTCCAAGTTCGCTCCACCGTATGATATGATATGAAGATCAGAACATCAACATAATGGGGCGGTATGCCTGTCAACTACACGCTACCTTAAAATCAAGTTTTAGGAACAGATGGGAATAAAAGCCTTTAGA
Source organism: Gymnoscelis rufifasciata (assembly GCA_929108375.1). NCBI lineage: Eukaryota > Metazoa > Arthropoda > Insecta > Lepidoptera > Geometridae > Gymnoscelis > Gymnoscelis rufifasciata. The sequence goes on along the minus strand of OV815321.1, from coordinate 8,068,373 downwards.
AATTAGAGGCTTACACGTAAAAGGTTAACTGACCAATTTAGATATTTCTATTTCTTATAATTAAAGCTGAATTTTTCAAAGTCGGGTCTTGAGAACCTATTAATATTTTGCGATAAATATCGATTTGGACGCCAATCTCATGAGATTATATGCTTGTACTTTTCAACACAACAGTAACTTTTTCGACTACTTAAAATAAGCAGATTTGCACAAAGATAAGTACTTTGCAACTGTTTGAATACGGTTTTCAGCAATTGATAGAGTAGGCATATTCTCTTATGCTTACTCTATCAATTGCTTGGTTTAAGAGCATATTTATACCTGAGCAAAGTAGTGTCGGGTCACTCAGTTTATATGATATTAACGACCCGCCCCGGCTTCGAACGGATGCATTTATCATTTCCACGTTCTGTATTCCTTAGAAGCGCTTCGTAAATAAGCCTTTTTTATCACTACAAAAATTGTTATTGTGGGTTACCCCCTGCGTTACATATATAATAGTCCGTCAAAAAATACTGGACGACGATCGTTTTAATAAATTAAATAATCTAAATGACAGATTAATTATTTTTTTTTCATCTACACTGAGATAGTCTATCCGTCTTGATGGTGTCACATCCTTAATCTCACTGAACCACTTGTCAGTCCATTCAGTTGAAAATTAGGACCAGTTCATAAAGATACAGACAATTTACAAAAAAGCCGACAAGGTTTGATCAGCAAAGTGTGCAGTATAACATAACGGTCCCAGTGAATCACCCTGCCGATAAGATCCGCGCGTCATGCAATGGCAGGCTGGCAGCAAAGTGCATTGTCTCGGCACGAGCGAAAAATGATTGTAAATCTCGGCGCTCTTGTTTTTCGAGCTCTTGCAGATAATTATGAACTGGGCTATCGGCACCGTTAGCTACAAGGGGTACAAGCGATGAAGTCTCAACTTTTGATTGCCCTTTCAGAATTTATTGCGGTTTGAGCACGGCTAGACTAATATTTACAAGGCAGATATTAATGACTTAAAAGTGGCTGTGCTGGTGGTACTTTATAAGCTTTCAAATATCCCGATGAAATTTCGTAAGTTGAGTTTTTATGTATTGGTAGAGTATACCGTTTGTGCCCAAAATATAAGTCTAGCCCCGTGGTAAGCTTGTCTAACGGGTACTAGATGTCTGATATAATTAATAGACAAACACTTTTTATTGATATCTTATATTATATTTTACTTTACTTATTAAATACCTAGACCAAGGAGAATGTGCTTGTAAAACATAAAACACTTGACCCCTTGACGGGAATCGAACCCGCTACCTATTTCGCCGCAAGTGGAGCTGCGCCCACCGCGCCACTGAGGCACTAGAGCTCATCACCTTAATGCTTTGTGAAAGAAAATAAATATTTTTTTAGCTATATTCCCACATAAGATAGCTTAAGATAATTCATAACAGGTTTAATCCTAAATAAGAGACGTGATTATCTATACTAATATTATAAAGCTGAAGAGTTTGTTTGTTTGTTTGTTTGAACGCGCTAATCTCCGAAACTACTGGTTCGAATTGAATAATTCTTTTTGTGTTGGATAGTCCAGTTATCGAGGAAGGCTATAGGCTATATAACATCACGCTACAACCAATAGGAGCAAAGATATAGTGGTAAATGTGTAAAAAACGGGAGAAATTATTTCATCTTTGAAGCCTTCCGTTGCGTGCGCCGTGAAAACGGTTCAAGATACACAAAAAATATGTATTAAAGAATAATAGCTCTTTTAATGATCTAAGAAACAGTCCGCGATAGTATATGTCTTTCTTTTAAGATTAACTCACAAAAACCGTTTTTATGGTACCTAATTTGGTTGAAATCATTTGTTTAAGTTGTATCAACATAATAATATTAATCTTTATTCAAATAAATATGTTGTTGGTTAAGAGTACTTCATCCATTATAACGCGGGTAGCACCGCAGGGCACAGCTAGTGACTAATAAAGCCAAACATACATCTGCCATTGTGTGGGTCTTGAATTGCCACCATAAACTATATTTTCCCGAAACTTGTCATATGCTCAAAACTTTAAATAAATCTGTGTAATCCTTGAAGCATGAAGAACTTCATATGCATCATAAGGATATATTTAATGCATCCCGGTTATTGGCAAATTACGCCAGTGAAAACATTACAGTATGTACATAATTATTTAAAATTCTACATCTCGGCTATGCGAGAGCTATCAGTGAAAACTGGAGAGAAAATATAAGAATTCATCAGCGGCCAACCCATCCAGAGAGATAAATAGTTTGCTTGCCTCAAGCATTACTCAAGTGACGTGAAGTAGAGTCATTTGCCGCAGCTAAATGGTCTGCGATAAATTATGCTTATTCTTGTGTCGCGCCAACGACAACGATTGTATAGAGTCGGAAACAGTTATGGGAGGTACATTTTTTTCAGGTACGCATGTTGCTTATCTTTAGGCTATGGGAAGAAATCGCTTTTAGCGATATGGCCGCCGATTGTACCACGTGGAAAAAAGAAGGAAGTTGTGTTATAAGGATAAAAAAACTGAATTTAATATTTAAGAATAACCCCCGATTGCAATTCCTTATTTTCCTGAAAAGTAAAACACCATAATATTTTGTAATGTGCACGCGATGCGCTTTCATTTGATACCCCACTCGAGTATTTTTGCAGATTTTCTATTTTCCTTCCCCATTCTAACCCCTATCTTTCTAACCTAACCTCTAACTTTTAAACGACACAACCGATTTTCATGAAACATTTCTAAGAACTAAGAACACTTGCGCCAGACTCACCTTTCATAAAAAAACTAAATTAAAATCGCTCCATCAATTCAATAATAACTCACGTTGACACAACTTCTACACCCCAAGTTCTGCCCTAGTATATACATATATATTTATAACTGAATGGCATCAACAACATTGCAGCTGCAGAACGTACACTGATAGTCGTAGGAAAGCTTTTGTCCATCATCTTACCTATAAAGATCGGCCGTTTCACTAAATTATCCGTTCACCTTATTGGTGAACGTCCGACGCTGCGCATCCCGATCCACAGCCTCCATTAGAAAATCTTGCGGCTCTAACTGCCATCTGTTCTTTGTACATATGGCCTGCCCAATGCAACCACCCCCCCTCACCCCTTATGCTTCTCTCATACCTGTTTAATTTTGATTTCATTTCTGATTCGATCTGGAAGACAAATCCCGAGAAAAGCCTTCTCCATATTTATTAGTACTGTACAGAAATTCTTGAATAAGGATGTGAAAAAATCTAACACGCCCAAAATATCACGTTGCTTTCAAGCTACACTTACAACAATCCAAAACATATCTATTTCAAGCCAACGCACGCTTAGTTTATAAACAACTTATCCCCTTTCATTTGCTTTCACAGCACACACTGTTTACATCGCCTTCCTGCATAAGACATACCCGTTATCGTTTCCGTCAAAAAATCCAAACCAGACAACGTAAAAAAACAGAGCTAGCGTCGACATTTTAAACTTGCTTTAATGTGCTTAGGGAGTAAGAAGTTGCTATAGACCATATGCTTGTGATAGAAAGATAAATTCATTGTATTTGTTCTTGTGTGTTATTTAATTATTATTCATTCTACTTTATCTGTAATCGGTTTCGGGGGCGATTATTCGATATAGCTAAGAAAATGACAACTTACTAAGAAAAAGGAATCGATCTCCGTCTAGATAACAAACCTTTCGTAAGTTGCCTCTTAAAAAGGAGGATTTCTAAATTTGAGGGGTCGTTGGTGAAAAAGAGTTGAGTATCTAAGTAATAATTACCTTATAAGGTTATCTGACTATTTTATAAAAAAAAGTACTTACATGAACATTTAAAAATATTGTCTTAGAATAGTAGTAAAATAGAGGTAATTAGAATCATGGCGCTAGCAACAACTTCAAAATATCGGAAAACTCAAAAACCGTCAAATAATGGTAATATGTTACCCTTTTAAGTCATAATATTTAGTCAAACAGAGGTTTGTTTGTGAAAGAGCGCGTGTCTACAATGGTCTGTCAATGGCCACCTGTCGTCTCCAGCCATTAGAGCGTTCTTCCGTCTATTTAATACATTCGTGCATAGCTTGTATCTCATTCATAACCAGAATCAGAAAGTTCCGATCGGCTAACCTGAGTTAGTGCAATATCTATAAAATTTTATAATTCAATATTCTTTTAATCGTGCAATTTATTACAATGGATTTCCACAAAGTAACGCCTGAATCTATCAAGTAACATAACTAATAAATTATATAAATATTTCACACAGCATCTCCGAACCACAAACTAAACAGTGCTTGTAATATGGGTGTTAGGTGACTGATAGACTACATAGATATTTTTTTTGTAAATAAATACATTATGATACATAGAAACACCCAGACTCCATACATAGAAACCATACTTTGTAGATAGTACAAAATCTGGTCCCATGATCGCAAACTACAGCGCCTCAGGTGGACCAGCGCCCACCAAGCCACGGAGGTCGTCCTGTCGAAGAAACGTTTCTCTAGACAAATAAATAAATAGTTTGTATATCGCTATATGCAAACTATTTATTTATTTGCCGTCTGGATTCTAGGCTTTATCGCCGAGACTTGAAATTTGGTCGTGCGCACGCGGAAACTAAATGTCGCAACGCTCTATGGAGTACACGTGCCTCGTGGGAAATATATTACCCGCTAAAAGCCATACGCATTCCGGCAGGAGCCGTTTCTCTTCTGTGTTTACGTCTTAATCCGTCGATTTCAATTGTTCACGTTTTGTCCTTTAACAAGATTATTGCAGCAAGTGTGATTATAGTCTAAGATCCAGCTGCAGGTTCAATGCGTTTTTAGCGTAACCACATTTTTACGCATACTTATGTTTAATATTAAACATCAGATAAGTATTTTCAATAAATTTTTGGTCATTAACTTTCAGACAAAAAATGTAATCACATATTTTTTTAATAAAATAAAGGGTCCGCCAAATATATTTTTTAAATGCTTTAAAAAAACTACTTAATATTTTATCAAATTTCTTTTTTTATTTGAAAGTTCAATCCTTTTCGGTTAATAATAGAAAATCATTTCATTAAACCGGCTGCCTCGGCTGGCCATGTAGTAGCCAACACGATCGGTCCAATTTTTAAGCACATTATCGGTGGTGTGCTGCTGTATTTGATCAATGGCTTCACGAATAATGTCCTTTAAAAAAAAAACACCGGCAAAAACTCAGAAAAATCACGTCCGCCATTGAGCCTGCAGCCAGATCTCATACTATTAGATAGTAAACTAATCTATATACTACTAGCTGACCCCAGCAAACATTGTTTTGCAAAATGAAAAATAGATGTTGGCCGATTCTCAGACCTACTCAATATGTACAAAAAATTTCATCAAAATCGGTCAAGCCGTTTCGGAGGAGTATGGCAACGAAAACTGTGACACGAGAATTTTATATATTAGATATAAATTATAAACTCTTCCATGTTCTCAGAGCATGCCGGGGTCCTCACGATGTTTACCTTCATCGTTAAATCACGTGTTTAAAGCACACATAATTTTAAAGATGAAAACTTACGGCCTTCTATTTGAAAGTCGAGTGTGCTTCCACTTAGCCAACATGTTTTTTTTTAGCTGAGTGTATACTAAAATGTAAAATGTTGCTGGGTGTTTTTCAGACATTTTAATGTTTAGAAGCCGTTAAACACAAGCAATATCACCGTTCATAGGATTAAATAAATAAATAAAATAAATATTTCCTGACTACTCACACAGCATCACCTAACCCCAAACTAATCAGAGCTTGTACTATGGGTGTTAAGTGACTGATATACTACATCTTAATATATATAAATCTCGTGTCACAATGTTTGTCCTCAATGGACTCCTAAACCACTTAACCGATTATAATAAAATTCGCACACCATGTGCAGTTCGATCCAACTTGAGAGATAGGATAGTTTAAATCTCAAATTATAGTCGCAATTTTAATGTATTGCAAATTATTTGTCTGTTATTATCTACAGGTTAACAAAAGTGTAAAGTAAATTACTTTTTATAGGTTGTCTATTATTTTTCTTGATAAGCTATTCATACGTGGTGGTAAAATACTCTTTGAGCTATTGTCTATGTCTCGAAAGTTCAATATTCATTTTATAGGTTGTCTATGATTTTTCTTGATAAGCTATTCATACGTGGTGGTTATAATACTCTTTGAGCTATTGTCTATGTCTCGAAAGTTCAATATTCAACATAGTTTTCAATCATTTTTTTCTGACATGAGTTTGAAGTACTTAATTATTTATTTTTTAATTTTTTTGTTAAGAGCGTCCGTGAAATAGCGGATATTATCTATATTCTATATAAATGAATTGTTATTCGTTAGTCTGATTAAAACTCGAGAACGGTTGGGACGATTGAGCTGATTTTGGTTTTAAAATGTTTGTCGTAGTCCAGGGTAGGTCTAAACGGTGAGCAAATAAGGAAAAATTGCCGGGGACTTTTTTTACCCGTGCGACGCCGGGGCGGGCCGCTAGTATATATATAAAGTTCTGCTATACATAGGGACATTTCAGCTTGATAAAAACTCATTCATAAAATCACTTCCTAATTTTGTTTTTAACCACTTCGTGTAACATCCGGTTCTAGTCATTTTTTTGTTTTTAACCACTTCGTGTAACATCCGGTTCTAGTCATTTTTATTGACAGTAAAAGTATACGTCACAATTAAAGCTTGTTTATAAAGGTTATAAAAATGATTATTTAGCAGCAAAGGTAAGAAAAATACTTTAAAAAAAATGTATTGTTCAAAATTAATGAAGTTGATTTTAAAATCATATTAACCCAGTTCTAACACTTATTAAAGTGTACCCAAGTATTCCTGAGTTGGTGCCATGTTAATGCAACAATACTATACAAAGATACAATACTAGTGCCGAAAATGTTGGCTAGTAATTTCTTTTCTTCTTTAAAGTTTATGGCATTCGTAACGTTTAGTTTTCAAATTCACATCAAAATCGTAATTCTCTTAAAAGTTGCCAACATTAGGAACGCCATCTAATTTTCTGTTTGTGGTTTTTTATGTTTTTTTTCTTGTGTCTGTTTGTTTATGTACCAAATTAAATGAATGTATTTCATTTCATTTCGTCACAATTTCCTTATTATATATAATAAAACCCTGTATTCAGACAAAAACACTTTTACTAATTAAATCTTAAGCTAGCGAAGTTGTCGATGTCATCGACTACAATTTCATTATTACCAACTTATAACTTTTATATTGAAATTTTCAAAAACATTCTAATATTATACACTAAATAAAAAAATATCATAATAGTAATTATGATTAGCTACTATTTGTAGAAACAAGGAATATAAGGGGAGGCCATCGTGGGGTTGCCAACAGCTAAAAATATAAACTCTTTATATAATCTTCCTTTCAAACGGCGCCAGGCGTTCTGTCAAACTGACAATAAAAGTTCCCATGACAACGTCAGCCGAACGATGAAAAGAGTTCCATTTTTAAAACAAGAGTAGAACAATGGCGGTGTTTGAATAGGACTCACTTGGATTCAATCAACAATGCTTTTACATTTACAAAGGTAGTTTAGGGTTTCCAACTCTGCAACCACAAATTATATCTTCTAATATATATTCCATGTCATAATGATAGTTACCGTACTCCTCCGAAACGGCTTTACCGGTTTTTACCAAATTTTATATGCGTTTTCAGTAGGTCTAGGCTACTATCTATTTTTCATTTTGCAAAACAACGTTTACTGGGGTCAGCAAGCTATATCTCATTAAAGTGAGAAGGTTCGTTTCACAATCTTAAAATTTCAAATATAAAAATTGAAAAAAATTGGATATAGTTTTGTGTGTTTACGTATTAAATTATTTAATAAGTTACCTTTTGACCTGCAAAATGCAGAGGATTCTATTTTTAAAATCATTGTGAGAAAATTATTATTGGACAAATCATACTACAATCTTGACGAAGCACTTGCTCATAACTTTCATACTTCTTAAGTACCTAAATGTATCTGTTTTTTTTCTGTAATTTATAAGTATTTGCTATGTATCCATGACTTTTCCAAGTGTACGTTATGTATATTTATGGAATAAATGAATTCTTATCTTATCTTATAATCTTAGTTAAAGTTGAAACATAAAGCTGACATTAACTTTACTCGGAGATTGTGAATATATAGTATTCTCGTTCAGTTTGTCGGTAAAAGTTTTCGAAACATGCTGGTTTCCTCAATGTTTCCACATTGTACCCGTATTTTTCATTTTTTCTTTCACAAAAGAACAATTAAGACGCCACAGTGCAATGAAGTTTCGCTTTCGATCGATTTGTACTAAATATATACTCTTTATCGTGGCAGATTCTATATTGATACAGGGTTAATAAGGTGTCCAGTATTTTTGGACGAACTAAACAGAATATAATTTTTTTAACGTAGTTATTATGAATATTATAAGTCAATGTCCAGTAGAGAATGTCCTGAGGACGAAATAAAAACTGATATTGCTGTGTTGTTCTATTTGCTTCTCAAGTCAGTATAAAACCTTGATAAAACCTTTTAAATAAACAATATAGTTTTATTAATTTTAAGCTGCCCTGTCCATGTAAACCCTGTGCTTCTAAGGAAATGTATTTACTTTGTCTTTGAATGATGATAATGATGTTAGAAGACTCTAAATAGAATACGCTTCTTGATTTATCGACAATGTAGCTTCAGAATCAGCGCCATGGGAATATGTAACTGTCGTCGACTTCACTCAAGCAGATAGACAGTTTAATGGTTGAAGATTCATAATGAGTCCTGTGATGACTAATGGTGTCAAAAGAAAGCATTGAATTCAAACAATCGATATTGTTCTAGCATTTCATGACCTAGCATTTCAGATATACTTATAACCCGCGACCAAAAAATAGGTGTTTTATAAGTTTGACGTGTCTGTCCGTCTGTATGTCGGGGACATCATAGATATGTTTCATGAAAATCGGTTGTGCCATTTAAAAGTTATGGGCGTTAGAGTGGGTAATGAAAACCAAAAATATACTAAAGTGGGATATCAAACTCCAAGAAATAAGACAAATAGGGCTTTAATCCAAAACTCGCAAACGAAAATTGTGCATTATGTGATATATTCATATGAAGTGGAGTTGCATAATATTATGAGTGGCCTTTACACAGCAGCAGGTCACGCCAGGCAAAACAAAAATAGATCCTAAAGCATTTAAAAAAAATGACATTATTACGTGAGGGCTTAGGAGTTACCCCTATTCAATATTACCTTGAAGAAACCTATTTTTAACATTAATCAATCAAAAAGACAGATGCAGACACCATATTTTTTATAATCTAAAAGATCCTAATAGAGGGAGAGCCAGGGCCTGCCAGACCTACGTTAAAGTATAACGGCTGAATTTTTTTTCACGTGTTCTCACTGGAGTAGGGTACAATGTTTGGGGGTTACGAACCTGGAGTAACGGTGTCTTCGGTAGGTATCAGGCAATCAAGGCGTGCAGTACCCGAGCTCTCTCACGTCATATTATAAAAGCTGAGATTTATACACAATATTCTAATGACCATTTTAAATAATTATTCTAAAAGCCAGACACATCCGAAGGGTCTAACGCTTCCCCAGACACCGAGGAAAGTTAAATGCGAGAGCATTGCTCAGGTATATAAATCCATTTACTGTCTTAAATTCCTGCAATTTCAATTGTATAATTAAAAAAGAGTAAATACAAATATTACTGGACAATTATCATTCAATAATTTTTCAATAACCAGACATATTTGAAGGGTTGAACACCCCCTTAGAGCGAATAAAGGCAAGAGAGAAACCATCACAAAACTGTTCAGTTTAATGAATTTAATACACAAAAAAATATTTATTCAGTATTAATAATTGAATTTAGTTTGTTTATTTATCATAATATAGCTTAATATTGATTCATAAATACACATTATATATATATTATATGCTTTCATTGGTTTTATTACTGTCTACTTCTAGCAGCTTGGCGTCATAGATAATAAATAAATCGGAAACCAAAAGAGCTAAACCTCCTGTGGCCATTTTGTGCCATGGACGTAAGTCGGGGTTAAATTTTACTACGTTAGGAGGGATTTAGACCCTTCAAAATTGTCCAGCTGTTCAGAGTTGTATTGTAGAATAGGCATTTACTTCATACCTGTTTATTTCGTCATTTCTAAAACCCACTAATACTATTTTATATGCATTTACGTATACAAACACATTCTTTTGCTTGTATTCCACTTTGTACTGTGTCAAGGGATATATGAGATCCTCCAAATAGACCTGTGTTTGAATATTCTTGCAACATAATTCAATATAATATTTAAGATATTATACACAAATTCCGTTCAATAATATTAAATTATTCGAATTTTTTTCAGTTATGTCATGATTAATTAAATTAAACAAATCTATTCCTGTATATTTTATATTATTATTGAAAAATTATTGAATGATAATTGTCCAGTAATATTTGTATATACTCTTTTTTAATTATACAATTGAAATTGCAGGAATTTAAGACAGTAAATGGATTTATGTACCTGAGCAATGCTCTCGCATTTGACTTTTTTCGGTGTCTGGGGAAGCGTTAGACCCTTCGGATGTGTCTGGCTTTTAGAATAATGATTTAAAATGGTCATTAGAATATTGTGTATAAATCTCAGCTTTTATAATATGACGTGAGAGAGCTCAGGTACTGCACGCCTTGATTGCCTGATACCCACTGAAGGCACCGTTACTCCAGGTTCGTAACCCCCAAATATTGTTCCCTACACCAGTGTTAACACGTGAATAAAATTTCAGCCTTTATACTTTAACGTAGGTCTGGCAGGCCCTGGCTCTTAGTACATAAGAAAACTGAGAATTACGTGATATAGTCGTTCATAAAGTGAATACTATAAATATTTGATTAAAACTTTTTTTAAGCTACGATACATTGATATATTACCTGAAGGCCTATATAGTTACTTATTTAATATTATCTTGAATAAACCTATTTCCATAATAATCAAACGGGAAGACAGATGCAGACAGCATGTTGCAATCTATAGCGGTGAATTATATACAAACCAATATTTGACAATGTCACCAACGGATCTAGGGTATTTAAGACTATAAAGGCTTGGGTACATTCAAGACTAGGTCTATCGAAAGCTTATAACCACATCGTTACGTACATACCTCCCAGACAGCTGCTTTTTGCGGATCTGACAATTATTAGCGGTTTCGCGGTCCAACAACCTAATGGAAAACGGCCGAGAGGTGGGAGCAGACTCGGTATTGAGATAAATTTCTAGAAAATTCTGTGAAAAATCTAGAATAAGCTTAACGTTTCAGCAGTGACCAGTAAAAGGCATGGTGAGTTCATACAGAAATAGGTAATCTTAACATATTTCCTATTTTTTTATGAATTTGCCATGCCTATTCCAGTTAATTGCATTATTGCAATTATCAGTCTGTTAGCCCTGAACACCTTTTGTACTTTTCACTTTTTTTTTACCGCGGGAAAAAACATCGTTCCCAACAACAACGCCATGACGTGAAATGACGTGATTAGATCTTTGATTATAACAGACCAGCTCTGTTATAATCAATAAACTTATCGAAAGTACATGAGGTGTCTACAGTCTCCACCCTTTACAAAGATGCGAATTTCTCAATTTCTCGACGTGAGAGAGCAAATTGAATATGAACTTTCGTTTGCGGTGGATCGCGGTAATCTGAGCTTCGGCTGGAAAGCTGTGGGAAGCTGTTATCAACGGTCGATAGCCTCTGCCTTCCGCTATTGTCGACCGTGGATCCAGCCTTTTCAAACTAATCAATGCAGACATTTCAGCGATGCCTATATTAGATAAAATGTAGCGAGTATTTGTTTGGTTTACCTGGAGGCCTTTACTCTCAATTAGAGGGGTTCACGTTTACTTGGAATTAAAAATATTATTTTTCATAATTTCATTATCAACTAGCGGCCCGCCCCGGCGTCGCACGGGTAAAAAAAGTTCCCGGCAATTTTTCCTTATTTGCTCACCGTTTAGACCTACCCTGGACAAGGACAAACATTTTAAAACCAAAATCAGCTCAATCGTCCCAGCCGTTCTCGAGTTTTAATCAGACTAACGAACAACAATTCATTTTTATTTATATAGATACATGATAATATAAATTTAATGTATTAAAGATTTAATTTTATTTTAAATTAATGTTATTTGTATAAAGTGCGAAAAAAAAATTATATTTAGTATTCTTATTTTTGTACATTATGTGTTCTTTTTTATAAGAATAGCATTATCATTATCAATTCAGACGTATGAGTCCCCAGCTGGGCATAGGCATTCCTTAAAGATTACAGATTACAAGGTTATTTCAGTTGGATAGTCAAAATCAAAGTTAAAACGTTTATTTCTTTAGACGCACAGGGCATAATATGGACAGTTCAACTTAAAGTTAATTTAAATAATAACTACGAAAGAAGCGACCTGCGTCCAACTTTAACCCACGGTCAAAACAACAAATATAGATGCTTACATTTATGCTCACAAGGTGTACATAATATGTATGTATCCTAAAACCGCGTGTGGTACGTACCGATTATGTTAAAAATGACCAAAAATTATATTTTTCAATATGTCACCGATGCGTGTGACGTCACTTGCAAGTAAAAACTTTAATACTATAGATGATAATAATAGTCATAATAGCATTTATTAATAACACACACACACACACATACACACACATTCTCACGCAAGCCAGCTAAAAGTAAATAATAGGAATAATTTATTTTTATTTTATATAACATTAACTAATTACATAATTTTCTTTTTAAAAACTGTAACTTTTAACTTAATCTTTTATAATTTAGTCTAAATTTGTTTTTGTAAAATCAGGATAATTTGTCCAGGAGTCGGGCGTTGACACTACCACACAGTTGTAAAGCTTCGGTAGTGTCATCGTATCTTATTATTTATGTGCATAGTTAATATTTGACCTGAATAAATGATTTTTATTTTTATTATTTATTTATTTTTTTATTAATAACAATAGTTACATAACATTTCTTATACATAATCATTATAAAATAATCAATTAATAATTCATTAATGAATACAATTTTAAATGTCAAACCTTAGCAATATATAAGAATAAATGGAATAATTTAATTAATGTCAAAATAAAATTAAAAAATTAATTATTTAACTAGGATTATACAAATGACAACAAAATGTAGATGCGTGTACATTAATGGTCGAAAAGCTAAAATAATACAAATCTTGAAACCGCGTGCCGTACAGTCGCGTTGTAAATCTAAACATTCACTAACAAATCTAGATTCTGTAATTATAGGGCGATAGTGTGTGCCGGCTTAATGCCCTGTCTTAGACCGCCATTAATATCAGGTAAATACACGGCCCGCAGATGCGACCTAAACAATTGAATCAATTAATTATATTTATTTATTTATATATATTTATATTTATTTGTGTAGATAAACTAGAATAGGCATGTTTACATAAAAAAATGGTATTTGAAAGTCAGTTAGTCTTAGTCTGTTAGTTAGCCCTTTCAAAAATACTAGGCATTTATTTTTCGCATTATCAATAAAACGGCCAAGATATAGAGCATCTTAGTTCCAAAGTCGAGCTTATGACGAATATGTGTAGTACAAATTTCACGAATGCGTTTATTAACGTGAAACTACAATGCCCGTCTTGATTTTTTGTTAATTGTTTTGTTGATTGTTTGTAATAATGAAAAAATAAAAAATAAATAAAATAAAATAAAATATTTATTTAGAAAATCACTTAAAGCTAAAGTTGACAAAAATCCTTAAAATTTAATTAGAGCTATGCTGTATTTATTGTGCCTGAACTAGGAGAATCCTGTTTTTCAGGCATACATTATTTCCTAAGTTTATTCTGTATAACAATGTTTAAAACTAAATTAATGCACATGTTGCTCTGACGTAGTTGTTGGATTAGTACACTTACATAATCTTAACCTAGATTACAAATACAAATTGCTGACTTACAAAAAACTACTTATTTTATAACGGATAAGAGGTTTTCAGTGTCATCGTATGACAAACTTTGTAGATAACCTTGAACTACTTTTTTGCATTTATATAAATTACACGAATGCATGTGTATTGCTCTATTTAATTTATTGTACAAAAAAGGTCCTAGAAAACTGTAAAATCTGTGAGTAAAAGAATGCTTTTTGCCTAGAAGCTTTGGACAAACACTATCATATCTTCTTTTAATAGTAATATCCGGTGGAATAGATGCGTGTTGTTTCAGAACAGTGCTCATTATGAAAAGCTGGCGAACAGATAATACTTCACATAATTTATAGAGACTGTTAGTAGGGAATCTAAACGAGATATAATAGAATAGAATAGAAAATTCTTTATTTCACACACCATTATACAAAAATTCAAAATTATTAATAGCAAAATTAAACCTAGCATGAGTAATGGGCGGTCTTATTGCTTTAAGCAATTTCTTCGAGACAACCTTCGTATGGAAATAATTTAAATCAGGAAGGTTGTGGACGGCGGTGTAGACAAAAAACATACGCTTACCTATTTTATAAATAATCTGTTTTGTTGTCCATTTTCTTTTCTTTGTATTGTTTTTTATTTCTTTATATGTGAAAACTTTTAAATGGCCTTCAGTGTGCACACAATGTGTATCTTTATTGTTTATATTAATATACTATCTAGCTGTAAGTTTTCCTAAAATCTTAAAATAAATAAATAAATAAAATCTCAATAACGAACTCAATATTTTCTTATAGCTATCTACCCACCCGAACAATAATTGTTAAGCTTGACTATGGATTTAACCATCCATAGCCAGTTTTTTTTTATTTTATGTATTTTTTATTGATTTTATTGTTCAACTAGCGGCCCGCCCCGGCCGTGCGACGCCGGTAAAAAAGTTCCCGGCAATTTTTCCGCATTCGCTCACCGTGTAGACCTACCCTGGACTACGACAAACATTTTAAAACCAAAATCAGCTCAATCGGCCCAGCCGTTCTCGAGTTTTAATCAGACTAACGAACAACAATTCATTTTTATTTATATAGATAACTTTACAATGAGAAGTTTTAATTATGCACGATTGAGTATTACCTCTATATGTATCTTAGATAACTTTACTATGAGAAGTTTTAATTATGCACGATTAAGTTTTACCTCTATATGTACCTACCTACAAAAATCTTCATACTAGTCTTACGTGAATAAAAAATGTTTCATTTTACTACTAGTTTTTCCAGTGAAAACATAATTAACAATGCGTGGTCGTCGTTAATTCGCCATAGATTTAAAAAACAATTCATATTAGTTCCTAAAATAAAATCTGACAGTGAAACCCACATAAAAAATAAGCAAATTCGGTCCACCACTCAGGATACTGGTAATGCAGTATAGCTAAATTCTTACAAAAACCATAAAAAACCGACCACTGTTCTAGTATCTTTAGGTACATGAAATAAAAACAATTATTTCCCGATAAGGCGATGTGGTCGTCTCATGGACAAAGCCTGTTATTGCTATTTGTAAAAAAAAAAGAAATAAAATGCTAGAATAACATAGAATCTGCTTAAGCTGACGACAATTAAAAAAACAAGTTCAATCGTTGCAAATCAGCCACAACATAAAATAAAGTCCAGCCGCCAGATGCAAGGAAGTAATTCCGACCGTTAATACCGACCGCCTTTACGATCAAATTCATTAAAATAAACACAACAGAATGCGTGAATATTACTTCGAGCTATTAAAATATAACTTCACTTTTGATTTAAACGCTTCAATTGTCGGCGCATTGATTGCACGTAATTGTTACCTTTCACGGGCCTTTTCAAATAAACGCCAAACGAGTTATTTACTAATTAATAAATTCAGACGTTACTTTGCGGGAACTTTGCGTAATATAATATCACTATTAACTTAACACCCTTATGTAATTATGCAAATGATAATGTTTTTATGTGAAACCAGTGTTTAATTTTGAGAACTTTTCACTCTTCGGTTTTACCTGCGTTTCATTTTACCGGCGCCCCCAAAGTAAGGATAGGGGATGCCCTACACAACGCACAAGGACACGACGATTTAGATTTAGATACTAAACTAGGCTGTTGCCAGGTGTAAAGTTTATTTAATTATAAGCTATCTTTCTACATCGGGTTATCGATACAATTAGGGTCAAAAGAATCAGTCGAAATTGTATCGGCCGACGGAAGAGAGCCGAAAAGCGTTATTCATTTAATGTAAGTAATAAATGTTTGGGCATAAAATTAAATACGATATTTATAAGCACAATATTAAAACGCGTTGAAATCTTTTACATAAAGAGAGTGAGTTCAAAAAGGAAACCTTGGAAACCTGAAATCTCATTATAATTTCGCATTAGGACTTGCTATAATATCACATTAGGACTAAAGTTGAGTTGTTCTACATTCTACAATAATGAGAAATAAGAAACTATTGATATAATAAGGTATAATCGTAATAGGTTGAATCGCGTGTGTTCACCCCATTCCTTTTGAACGCCTAGCGCTATCTGAAGTTGTTCTTAGTACACTCGTAAACATAAGCGTTTCATACAGTATTTATGTTGAACAATTTAATGTTACTTCAATTTCAATTTATAATTTTCATCGCGTTGATGGTTACTGTTGTTTATGAGATCTCTGGTGTATCAATACTCCCACGTCATTTATTTAACATCATCATCATCCACAGTTTGTCTTCATCCCACATGTGGTCAAAGTCAAAACGTTTAGTTAGAAGCACATAGCCTACATGGACAGGTCAACTTACTGGACATAGGCTTTACAGAGTTTGATGTATCCACCGTGTTAAACAGCATATATTTTGAATTAGTTTGACTTTGATGGTTTATGTAACCTGATAGGTGCAGCGAAAAGTATTCATATCCCCATCTTATTAATAACAAATACAAAGACTCAATACAAAAACGGATAATTTCATGTTTTTTTATAAGCGACCCATCCGATTTAGCAGGGGTACTTAAATAAACTGATAAATAAATTTCGTTTTTAAACAAATCCACCTGCAATGATAAATATGCTCTGAAAAGAACGAGTAATAATTATAATAATAAACAGTCTCCGCTGAAGTGTAACTTACTAACACGTAGTATATGTATTTTAACGTGGTTTTAAACATCATACTAATATGTAGATTTAAAGGATAGCCGTAGTCGTATGCCACTTTAATTTAATTTAATATATTTTAATTTGTCTGAATCTGTTATATTATAGAAGGTGTCATACGACCACATGTATCAATCAAGAGGCTTCCAATGACAACTCAATTGTCTAATTATGATTTGTCTAATTATGATAACTAATTTAGAAGTAATGAGGGACAAGATGAACCACCACATACAAGTCAAAATCAGTACCCCCCTTTTTGCTTCGCCGTAGTCGGGATAAAACTGCATTAAAATCCGTTAAGTAATTTAAAACATCTAAACGAACAAACAACCGAAACGATTTCGTAATACCTAGTACAGATTTAAAAAAATCTAAATTGTCATTACATTAATGGCTTCAAAAGTTATTCAAAGGTCTTTGAATTACTTTTGCAGATATCTGTACATAGACGAACACTTTCCTTTGGCGTACGCCCTTTTGATTATAGTAGTTAATTTGTTTCGCCTCCGTTTATCATCGGTTTGCTCGTATTTAGGACATGACATTTGTATCTAAGAGTATTACTTCCAGATTGTATTTGAAGAAAGGCAGTTGTTCTTTGGTGGATATTCATTGCGAGTTCAACTTTACAGTTGAAATAGAAAGAAAGAAAGGAAGAAATACCAATAGTATTATTGGGTACTTATTCAAACGTACTTTATCTACAACAATCTGGCTTTACGCACAGTCTCTTCAGTTGTAAAATGTCCAATACTGGACTTGGACCTTCTATAAGACTTTTTTTACCTGTTTTTTTTTAAGCTAAATAAGCCTTTTTTTGGCCCCAATCTCACCTGATGTAAAGTGACGATGTGGTCTAAAGTTGTGTGGGTAAGATGGAGCATGAAGACCTAGAAGGTAGATGGATTCTCCAGGCCACATTACGTAACACGAAAAAATCGTTAATCATGCACTAGCCCAGTCCAACCTAGCCCAGTGGTGACAATCCGCGGCCGAAGCCTACCACCAGAGACTGTTATTAGCACTACACGGTGGTCACGTACCGACTTTCAACGAAAAAAGCTGAAGGTTCTCACATTCGGGGTGTATTTTTAGTGCTCGAGGTATTAGTGTGGGATACGAACACTAAACAGTGTTCGCGCATCTTTTTAGCCATTTCTCATTTTGACCAACTTCAAAAAAGGAGGAGGTTCTCTTTTTGGTGCGTATTTTTTGTTCTCGAGTTTTCAATTTGTATCGATAATGTAGAGGGTGCACCCACTGGGTCAAAGTTCCTATGCCGGTGCCCGTGGCCCGACTCATGCACAATCCATACTAATATATAATATCCATACTAATATATGATAGTCTGTTTGTCAGTCGTTTACGGCAAAACGACTGAACTGATGAACCTGAAATTTGGTACGGGAATAGGTTATTATGTGGGATTAGGACAAAGGCTACTTCAATCATATTTCACATGTTTAATATTTAATTACTTAATCAACTCAAATTGTGAATTTTGCGGAAAAGAGTAACTTGTACCGCTACTTTCATTATTCAATTAATATTCATTTACTTACTCTTTGTTGATTTACGTTCAACACACTTCTTCGAAGATAACAATAAAATTAAAACTCATATCTCATACAAAGAACATCATTAGACCTTCTTGTCTAGACAAGCTAACTATAATATTGACTTTTCACCGCAAATGACCTTGCAATTTTGAAGTATTTGATTACAAGCTAACAACAAGTCATCAGCAAACATTAATATCAAATAATAAAATATACGTTCACTTTCTATCACTTCAAGTGTTTAATATTAACCACAGAGACAGTTACTCATACGGATCTTATTTTGATTTCTAGTTGATTTGATATATAAGATCGTGTCAAGTGATGCCATTAATAAGTGTCGACGCGTTAAGAAACTATCCAAAACTTCTTATATATTGTTTCATTTAAAATAATCGAAGCCGTAAAAAAATTTTCCGTTTTTTTTTCAATTTTAATGTCTTTTATAAAAAAAGTTTATCTAAACAACTAATATAGCAACAAAACCACTAAGGTTTAAACTAGTGCTAGTATAAAAACTGAGACGTAAGTTCTCACTTACTTATCTACACATAGATTATTTAAAAATTTGAACAACAACAAACATGAAAATTACAAGAACTGCTATCTTTTATAGATCTATCTTAACTTTATGTAATAGTACATTATTTATTTTATTTTTACCTGAATTGTCAAATCCAGTATGTAGTTATTTATTTTTTCTATTAATTTAGACTTGAAGTAATGATGATAAATTTCATACCTTAGTAGTTAAGTGAACTTAAACGATCTATCACGACTGTTCAGATACAGACAGACAGACGACGAAGACTCAGCCTTTACCCTTTGGTTATGGAACTCTAAAGATTGTTGAGTTTCAACTAATTTTGTTGGTATTTTTTCCGTTCACAAAGAAAATAACAAAATTCAATTCACGTCAAAAACTGTCGACTTTGCGCTTTACTGGGCTAGAAACTGGAAACCTTTCAATTAATCTGGTGAAATTAAAAGCAATTCTATGCGCCACGGCTTACAGATCCTCTAATTAAAACCAGATTACACACCAAAACCACTTCTATACCCAAGTAAAGTAAGGCTAAAATACTTCGAATAGGTTAACTAGACAGAAGTCAGACGAAAGACATCGAAACGTGAGTGCAACTACTTAATTCTCAACTACTTTACTACGTCTTAGGAAATATGTGGTAAAGACGTTCATGTGTTTTACACTCGTATTAATACTCGTATTATTTAAATAAACCCTTATTTCTGGATTTTATAACTGAATTAGCTA
The DNA here is from genome assembly GCA_929108375.1 of Gymnoscelis rufifasciata. Classification (NCBI taxonomy): domain Eukaryota; kingdom Metazoa; phylum Arthropoda; class Insecta; order Lepidoptera; family Geometridae; genus Gymnoscelis; species Gymnoscelis rufifasciata. The sequence goes on along the minus strand of OV815321.1, from coordinate 8,048,288 downwards.
AAACACACAAAAAGCCTAATATGCCTTATTTTACGACTATTATACAGATAAACAAGGGTGAAAAGCTTTAACTGAGCTGTTTTGAAACATTATGGAGCAATTACTTGATTTTTTCTCGCCTTTAAACCTTCTCTAGACCTCTACGAACGTTTCAAGTCTAAGGTAAGATATAATACATTCGTTCAGCCGTTCTCGAGTTTTAATGAGACTAACGAACAGCAATTCATTTTTATATAAATACTAGTTGACCCGACAGACGTTGTCCTGTCCCACGTCTCAAAAAACAATATCCAGTTGACCGTATTGTGAATCTAAACCATTCCCAGATCCCCTTGAACACACACAAAAAATTTCATCAAAATCGGTTCAGTCGTTTGAGAGAAGTTCAGTGACATACACACTCACAGAAGAATTATATACAAAAAGATAGATTAACGTACCTCTGGATTTTTCATCTTTAAAATTGTATGTGCGCTTTAAAACACGTGCCTTAACGGTGAAGGCAAAACATCATAAGGAAACCGGCATGTTCTGTTAACTTTAAAAGAGTTTGAAGAACATGTGTCATTCACCAACGCGCACTTGGCCAGCGTGGTGAATTAAGGCCTAATCTCTCTCAAGGGAGAAGTCCCAGTGTGTGAGCAGTGGGAACGTTTATAGGGTGATGATGATTATTTTATTGAGTAACATAAAATAAAGATGTGGGTCCATAATTCATTGTTTTCTTAGTTGGCTGAATCCTGAAGAATATAAATTATAACTTTAGGTAATTGGTAATCGCTTCGTGAGAGTTGAAGGTATATCCACTGAGTGAAAACCACCCGTACATCTGCGCGACCGATGATAAAATGGAGACGGTGGGACCTGGTCCTGTAGCGGATTGGCTCGCCCTCCGAAGTACAATCTGCAAAATACCAACAGTCTAGCATCTTTTCTCCGATGAGATCATGAGATTAGATGGATGAGGAAAGAATAACCCATTACCACTTTTTTTTTATTTTTACAACAGCGTACCTATAAAGACATCGTCGACGAGACGTAACAATCAAAATAAATCAACTAAACATCAGTTCCGCAATCAACTGCTATCTAACCATGCACACTCTGTTAACCTGTAGTTGAAAAGAAAGTTACATGGTGCGTTAACCACGGAAAATTCGCCCAAATTACTGTTTTGCAGCGTTTTAGTCTAATTGCGAACTCATCAAGCACACTGCAACGGGGCCAGACGGCGGCCATGACACTCAGACCATAGACAATGACAGCAATCATGGCGGGAAAAGTTCGACGATTTGTCAAATAGCTGTTGGTAGAATGGACACTGTGAATAGCGATATAGATCATAAATGCTCCAGAATTTACTTTAAGATATTAAAACTAAATATTTTTTTCTGAAAATTGAAATATTATCTAAGTGTTTAGCTATAATTTTGATTTCTTCTGACATACTCATCTTTAACCACTGGCAAAATTTAACTATAAGTTAAGAATTATGAATATAGGCAATACTTAAAATGCTCTTGCTAAACCAACGCTATGTCTTATGAATAATATTATAGGGTGAAGGCAAAAAAAAAATGTAGTTGTTATAGAAATGTATTATGCATGCTAGCTGAAAATAGCCGGGATTTTTACTAGCCGTTGTAGTATCTGCTTTCAAGAAGAACTTTGTCATTTGTAAGCCAATTAGAGAAATGTTTTCCTCCAGATTTACACTATTAAAGAATTGACCAATAGGGTCACACTTTAATACTATTGTGTATATCGGTTCAATGTACCCAATCAATCAACTTTTCAAAGAAAAATTAAGTACAGAATATGTATAAGGACGGTGAAAGTTAAGCTTTCTTGTAAATAGTTAATATTAGAATGCGCTGAGCATCCATCCGTTCGAGATAAATCTCCAATTAAAAACCAACTTCATCGAAGACAAGAATAGATTAATGAAAAAAAAATGTAAATACAATTGCGAAGGTAGTTTCACATTTACAGCTTGAACTGATTGAAGCTTAAATCGACTTTCTACCTCAACGAGGAATATTTTTCTATATCGCTACTTTCCTTAGTAGTAACTACTACCTAAATTAGTATCAGAAACAAAAAAAAAAACAACTAAACGGTGCTTAGGAAAATACCACTCATTTTCATTTCAAAGATCAAAAATTCTACAAAAATATTTGCAAACGAAAACACATAATCATGTAAAACGCCACATCCTTCACTATAAAGGTATTTTTACCGAAAACTATCAATACCTATGATTAATATTTAATAATATTGTAGGTACTAGGCATAACATAGTCCTGGTTAGGATTGTTGCATTTTATTATTTGTACACATAGCAAACAAAAAATAAAAAATATTTAATTGTTTTATTTTATATTTTTTTCTCTCTGACCTATCATATTATGTGCACCTTGTCAACCCACTCTTTTTTAACACGTCTCTTGTATGTCGAGGTCCGCTGTAAGAAAACTCTTTTAGGGTTAAGCTCACCTTTTGTACATTTTGGCTTAGTTATAAACTTTTATATGTGTATTTTTGTGTGTGCTATAAATTTATGAAATTTATAAAATATGATTATTAGGATATATACAAGCACAAATTTCCTTTCAACGTATGTGTGACAATCTAGTGCGCAATAGACGTGATAATAATAGGTTATGTAGATATCCATCAAGAACGGCTTTGCTCAGAAAAAGTGTAGTAGGTATGCATGGCTCCCATAATTTATAATAAAATACCTATGACATATAAACAATCTAATATTAACTTGTTCAAAAAGAAACTTAAACAGATGCTTGTTGACAAGTGTTACTATAATATTGACGAATTTTTAAATGATAAATTTAGCTCTAATTAAATTAATATAATAGCTTCATTTTTTAATTGTTAATTTTCTTTAGTTGCATGTTATTATTTTAAAAACATTTGCACACCTAATAATGGTCAAACATGTCTGAATTATATGTTATTTTATTTTGTCATCTTATGTTACACATGTTTTTTGCAAATAAAGTATCTTTTATTTTTTATCTTTTATCCTATACGTCTCACCACTAAGCAACTTACTTCAGTATGCGTGCGATTTTCAGTCAAGACTTCTTATACATAATTAAGTGTATGTAAATTAATCCTAATATCAAAAATTAACGATATTTGTGCTTGCGAGAAGATGAACAAACCATCAAAATGTTAAAGCTAGTATTTATGCATGAGAAGTTAAGTAGTTGCTGACGTCAATCTAATACAGATTTCTTCATTCAAAAGCATAGAATCGCGGTGAAAAAATTCGGTTTCGTTTCGACGAGCCCGAATTTCCCTTTCATTCGCACAAATGGCGAAAAAAAAGAACAGTGTCGCAGGCCTATTTGTCAAATGTACTGTAAAGTCTAACGGTTCGCAGATCGCCCCAAAATGACGGTAAATGTTAACGGATGGCGTAATGACAGAATTACCAGTCGCGTCTCGTCACTAATGATCATACCGTACCTACTGGTTAATGGTGCGATATTGTAATGAGCTGATGGAAAGGAAAGGTAACATTACTAGGAAAACTAAAATGTATACTAATGATGTCTCTTAGCTAATTTATTTTTTTGCCGGCATATTGCGAATTGGTTTACAATAGTTGTTTTTTTTTTTGGTAAAGTACAGACTTCCTTTAATTTTTTTGATCTCTCCCCTTTGGTTTGGATTTTCGAACGATGAAAAAAAAACGGTTCTCAATTCGATTTGTATATACAGGGTGTAACCAGTTTCGGCCAGTATAGAAGGGGAAGGAAGGTCTGAAAAGACGGGAAGATTTGTTCTTTGGAACCATGTCATCGATTTAAGCAAAATGAAAAATTTTACTCACATTAAAAAAAACTTGTACTTTGATTGGAATCTATCCCGGACTAATTGCAAAATAAAAAAACACTATTTTTATTTTGATATCGATTGTGTAAGCACATGATTTTACTACGTAGCATGATGTCTTAAATAAATACCATGAATTTTATTCATATCCTGTAATAAATTTTAGAAGGTGTTTTAAATGACGACCATACCCATGCAATATGTTAATCGGTGTGTGTAACATGTTCTGATATCAGCAAAGAGATGGAAATAATCATAGGGCCAATTTAGCGTAATCAAAATTGATGATCATTGAGTCAAAAATAATTATAATTGATTGCATTGCAAACTATGCATTTTAAGAAATTTTAAAAAATATATTAAAATTATAAGTGACCTACACAATCGATACCTATATAAAAAGTGTTTATTTTTTATTCTTCAAAAAGTCCGGGTTATATAACCTCCTTCGTTTTCTTTTCTTTGGTTAGATAACGTGGTTAATGTTTTTATAATAATTTCTGTGTTGCTGTCTGACAATAAAGTGTTTTGTATTCTCGACGTAGTTTAAAGTTTTATACTACACACATATCACACCTAAATATAATCGTTGTCAACGCTTCTACATAAACCATAATTTATATCAAGATTCCCCAGAGCCGGCAACATTAACTCACACATGAAACATTCTAAGATATCAACATTACATATATAACTTATGAAATAGATATCTTAATAAATCGGTATCTACTTAGTACTCATGATATAATACACAGCACAGTGTTGCACTTCCTACTATTAAATGACAAAGGTACTTATTTATTTATTATTACACTTGATATTTTAAGTCCATATTTTGAAAACAGTTAATTCGCCTTGAAGGTGCAATGTTTAATTTCAGGCACCGTGCTTCAAGTTACATGAAAATCATGTTTTGCATAATACCTGCTGTTTATGAAAGGATAAATATGCATGATTTCATTATGCAATGTTATAAAGGTATATACATTATCCAAGTTTATGTACAGTCCTCATCAAATTGAAATGCCTCTCTAGCGTCACATCAGTATAGACTCTAGAGAGTATAGAAATTATCTTATCTAACAATGTTCTCAGATTTATCTGCTTTAAAGAGTTTGCATACCACCTACTTAAATACATAAACAGTTTTAATAAACTTATTATTAACACTTAATAAAAATATCTATTAACCATTTACATGTTTTCTCATAGCGAATCTATCTAAAAACCTGTCGAACACTTGAACAAGAAAAAAGGTAACAAACAACTTGCAGAATGAAAACAATATCGCAAAACTGTTTATATGAAGAAAATAACATACAATTTGCAGAAAAAAGCTGTGGGAATGGTAACTTAGTAAAGCTTTTCCTAACTAGCAATGAAACTTGTAATGTTCTTCGTTACTAGTAATGTTTTACTAACAGCCGTGGAAGCCGTGTTGGCTAAGTGGTAGGACACTCGACTTTCATTCCGAAGGTCGTGGGTTCAAACCCCGCCACGCACCTCTGGATTTTTCTTCTTGAGAAATTTATGCGCGCTTTAAACACGCTTTTTAACGGTGAAGGCAAACATCGTGAGGAAACCGGCATGTTCTGAGAACTTTAAAAAATAGTTTGAAGGACATGTGACATTCACCAACCCGCACTTGGCCAGCGTGGTGAATTAAGGCCTAATCTCTCTCGTCAAGAGAGAAGTCCCTGTGTCCCAGCAGTGGGAACGTTAATAGGGTGATGATGATGATGATGAACAGCAGTTTAATGGACAGGTCAAATTAGGCTCTGACGGCGCGGTGGCGGCGCGGCCATGTTTACAGTTGTGCGGTGCGACTGCAGCGCGGTGGCGGCGCTTCAGGTAGTAAATCTAGCTTTCTTGAAAATAGTTATGAATACCATGACATTATATGAATTTGATACAATGAGAATAACGATATTTGAAACGCCTTAACTTGCTTCAAGACATAATATCATTTTGACGCGGACTGTAATTTACAAAATCTTGAGCTTGCTATTTATATGATCCAACATTGTAATCACTAACCGCTTTGAAACAGGCGTGAATTTATAACCTCAGATACGCATCACTACAACATTGTACGGAACCATTCAACATTCTATCTCTCCATTGAAATTGGGCCTCCACATTTGTTTATCTTGAATTCAAATGACCCTTCGTACCTGAACAATGGTACCACACCCTTCTCGTTCGAATTCCTCAATACTTTCCCCGGTGCTATAAAATACAGCTCTGGTTTTGAAGTTTCATTTGTAATGTCTTTGTTTCGAGAATTCTATAATACCTATGTATATTTGTACGAGTGACCCGCTCCGACTTCGCAAATGTTAAATTTTTACCTTGACATCTCCTTTTTGAGTCTTTATATTCTGCTGAAAACTATTTCCGAGTATTGAAATCCGTAGTTGAAAATACTTACGTATTTGTATAAGTCTAGTCTAGTCAAAGAAAATTTTACCTATAAATATATTTTAAGTCACCATATTTCGCGGAAAACTGCATGAAAAACTGCTGAAATCCGTCAAATCGGTTTTGAGCAAATAGACAGGGGAGTAGATTTTGTAAAGATGAAAATATTATATTTAGATCATCATTGTACATATTTTCAAAAGGAGGTTCTCAAACTGTCGCGAATATTTTTTTTTTTTAGTTTTCTGATATATAACGACGCCTGTATATTTAACAATTACAAATAAATGTTCTTCATATGAAAAAAAGTGATCGAGAATCACTTACCTACTCTGCATTGGCTCACTCGAGACAAATGCAACAGGGAAGTACTTACATTTTTGTAACCAAATCGAAAATTTATTAGACAATCAACTACAACATCAACACCCTATTAACGTTCCCACTGCTGTTACCCCTTGTTACTCGTACATAACCGAGTTACCTACATAACCAGCAATGTACAAGGAAAAAATATTCTTCGCATAAAACCGGGTAATGTATTAAGAAATATTTTTTCTTTGCACATTATCGATAACCTTTCCAGATTTGTACGAGGATGTAAATATTCTTCCTACATTACTTGATTTTGCTCAAAGAAATCTTTATTCCGTGTACAAAACCAAGGAAGTTCTCCGAGTAAATAATAAATAAAAAATTATGGTTAGTATTTATGGTTATGTACGAGTAACAAGGGGCTGTTACTCACGGACTTCTCTCTTGACGAGAGAGATTAGGCTTTAATTCACCACGCTGGCCAAGTACGGGATTGGTGAATGCCACATGTCTTTTAAACTCTTCAAAGTTCTCAGAACATCTTCCTCACGATGTTTGCCTTCACCGTTAAAGCATGTGTATAAAGCGCACATATATTTTTCATGAAGAAAAATCTAGAGGTGCGGGGCGAGGTTTGCACCCACGACCTTCGGAATGAAAGTCGAGTGTTCTCCCACTTAGCCAACACCGCTTTTTGATAGACAATAAAGCATTGCATTAATACAAAAAGCTTAACCGCAGAAATAATAACAAACAAAGACTTTCAACAAACTTTCACTGCACTCTTCATTAATCGGAATGAATTAATCTGAATAAGCCTCTTCTTAATGTACAATATTATAGCAACATTCAACTTAATCTCATTTTCGGATATTTCATTTGGAGAAATCTGTTATGAAAGCAAATCATAAGTGCTATCGAATTACGGTCTAAAGATATTTTCGGCATACGCGTTTAAGTTAGTACGTTCGGTAAATCACCTGCGTCTTAATTACAATATAAAAAGTTTGTTTGTATATTTTTGCAGCGGTCTGAATTGAGTTTGTAAATAAATAACATCGTTTATGTAACCACTTAAAACGTCTTTGATTAATGTTTTCAATTTAAAATCTTTAACAACTGAAGATAGAATGAACGGATTTCCATTGGACTTAATCGATTTATCTTAGTCCCAAATGAGACAAATTTGATTATGTTGAAAATAAAGAGAAAAAAGTTTGCCGCGATAACGACGTTCATATTTTCTAGCTGTTAAAATAGCCGCTGTAGCGTATAGCCTTCCTCAATAAATAGGCTATATAATAACAGTGGAATAAGTATTCAAATTGGACCAGAAGTTCTTTACATTAGCGCATTCAAAACAAACAAACACTTCAGCTTTATGATATTACTAGTGGCCCGCCCCGGCTTCGCACGGGTTTTTATTCAATTTTTCTTCCAAAATTGTGAATCTAAACCATTCCCAGATCCCCTTGAACACACACAAAAAATTTCATCAAAATTTGTCCAGTCGTTTGAGAGAAGTTCAGTGACATACACACTCACACAAGAATTATATACACATATAAAGATAGTATTTAAAAAAAACAGCGAGTAGTAACGCCCTGTAGAACAACTTGCAAGCAACAGTTTGCGTAGATCATCATCATCAACCTTATCTATTTCTCGCGTTGTAATGGCTTCGAAATCATGTATTCGGAATAATAAACCCAAAGTAATGTTCAAATAAAATAATTTCCAAAATTCCCTCCCCCCACAATCGCAGCATCAGCGTTTTTATCTGAACAATGGACGGAGTGTCAATATTACCTTTCTAAGACAATTATTTTGATTCCATCTCTTTTATTATAGTTTATAGATCGAGATATCTCCGCAAACAATGGAATTCAGGTTTGTATAATATCTTTGAGCTGTCAATCATTTCTGCGTTTAAGCTTTTGTATTGCTATAATGATTTTTACTGATTTCCTTTCTAAAACATAAAGCATTTAGGTACCTATCTCTTACGCAAATGGGGTATGTACATATTTGATTATGAATAATGTGAAAGTTATGTATGTGAGGTAAACATTTGATATAGGCACATGTATTAGACACCTTTAAGGCACTTTTTACAAAATATAGGTGTATACTTCTTTTAAATCAGTGAATAATTTCAATTTTAGTAAGGACGAAATACAACATACTGTTACAGTTACAACAGTTTCCTTAAAATAAGTCTATTTACAGTATCGTTAGCATGATTTTATTGATTAAATAAATAGATGTATCCGGACAATCTACACACCAACATCTAGCCCCATGGTAAGCTCTATGCTTGTGTTACGGGTACTAGACATATTATATATTTTATATAAAATACATACATACATATTATTCGTCATACATATTGAGCACCCAGGCCAAGGAGAAATAAGCTTGCAGAACATAAAAACACTTGACTCCTCGGCGGATCGAACCAGTTACCTCCTACGTCGCAAGCGGACCTTCGTCCACCGCGCCACTGACCAGTCATTAATTTCATATCTCTTTCCATTTGAAAATAATTCACATCGGCCCCAATTAGGATCGCTATTATTACTCTAATAACATTGATAGTCGCATTAATAACATTACAATGCAACAGTTAAACAATACCGGTGCATTATCCATTCAGAAATTATACGATTAATATGCGTAAGCGCAGTTAAATTATAGATTGTAATATCCACTGTCAAATGAGAGACAACGCATGACCACTTTTAAGACCGCTCCCGTTCAAATCGCCATTAAATCATGCTTTCAAATGCACATGCGAAAAGCGAAACCTGGGGCGCTATCCTGAGATTTATATCGCATTCGATAAAAGTGATACAAAAAAAAAGAACTTTTAGACAGTACTCAGTGGCGCGGTGGGCGGAGGTCCACTTGCGGTGCAAGAGGTAGCGGGTTCGATTCCCGCCGAGGGGTCAAGTGTTTATATGTTCTGCAAGCATTTTCTCCTTGGTCTGGGTGTTTAGTATGTATAATAAAAAATATCTATCTATGTATGTCTATTATATAGGTCCTTACATATGAAATTGGCGTTTTGTATGGGAGGAACAAAAAGTCGAATATTTTTTAATATAATATATTTAATTAATCAAAGTATGAACCATTATTTTCTATGCACTTTTGCCATCTTATAGGTAGTTCATTGATCCCTTTACTAAAAAAACCAGTCGGACGGGAATCAATAAAATCTTTGAAGGCGATTTGGACTGCCCCATCGGAGTTGAATTTTTTCCCTTGCAAGAAGTTATCCAAATTTCGAAAAAAATGGTAATCTGTTGGAGCAAGGTCCGGGGAGTACGGAGGATGTCTTAGACTTTCCAATTGAAGCTCTTCTAATTTAGTAGCCGTCTGTTGCGCAGTGTGTGGTCTAGCGTTGTCGTGAAGCAGCAGTGGCGTGGAGCGATTGACCAGCCTAGGTTGTTTAGCCGCTAGCTTTTCCATCATGGTTTGCAATTGCTGACAATAGACATCAGCCGTAATAGTCTGGCCAGATTTGAGAAAACTGTAATGAACAATACCGGCACTAGTCCACCAAACGCTTACAAGTAACTTTTTTGGGGTTAATTTTCGCTTGGGGCAGGATTTGGCTGGCTGGCCAGGATCCAACCATTGCGCTGAGCGCTTCCGATTATCGTAAAGAACCCATTTTTCATCACAGGTAATGATTCGGTTTAAAATACCTTCATTATTGTGCCGGTTTAGTAATGTAACGCAGCAGTCGACGCGCGTTTGCCGGTTTGCTTCAGTCAATTCGTGAGGTACCCACCTTTCAAGCTTTTTAATCTTCCCAATTTGCTTCAAGTGAATTAAAACAGTTTTATCACTAACACCGCAGCCTGCAGCTAACTCGGACGTGGTTTGCGATGGATCCGCTTCCACAATAGCCTTCAACTCTTCATTATCAACTTGAGTCTCAGGCCGTCCACGGGGCTTGTTCTGCAAGTCGAAATTTCCAGAACGAAAACGTTGGAACCAAAAACGAACTGTGTTTTCTTTTGCAACACGACCGCCATACACATCATTCACCCTTCGAGTTGTTTCCGCAGCACTAGTGCCACGGCGGAACTCGTACTCGTAAATAATGCGATATTTTAAGTTTTCCATTTTGTAAAATGAGTGACGCAAACAGAAAAAAACAGAAGAAAAAAAACAAATGAATGACGATCATCGAAGCACAAATACATGAGTCTATAGCTGTACAAATTTGAATTTGGAATTCCTTACCAAAGAGGAGAAATTTGTGATTAAAGTGGCCAGTACGAAAAACGCCAATTTCATATGTAAGGACCTAATATTAAGTATATCAGATGTCTAGTACCCGTAACACAAGCTTATAGCTTACCACGGGGCTAGATGTTGTTGTGTGGATTGTCCGGCAATATTTATATTTATATTTATTTATTTATTAGTAGTAACTATGATATTGGTCTCGTCTTACATTACTATGCGTCATTATATCATCGAAATGTGAAGCTCGCGCGCTTCGTAAAGTATACTAATTTGACACTTGAAGATAACTTTCATAATTCTCGAATGCGATATAACTATCACACATGCGAGAATTGCCCCCCAGAGCTAAGCAATAGTTAGGTGTAAATTATTGCGAAGGCAAGTCTTATGAATTATCGATCATTAATACCTTGTAACGCTGCTTTGGACTCGCTTATTAATGCTCGCACTCTCAGCTGTAGTCTGTGAGACGTAAATGGAAAATGTATGAAAGACTTTGAATTATATTGGTCTTTAGAATTTTCGTGACACCGCCGTGCTTCTTTGGATGAATAGCTCAAAGAAGGTAATTGACCACAGTAGCGACTGTCTCTCTTTACAGGGACTATGTAGAATGATGTGGGCGTTATTTTTTAATTGTCTACTTGAACCAAGAAGCCGTGGGAGCACATTCGACCGCCGCGCAAATCTGGATTTTTCTTTTCGATAAATGTATGTTGGGCATGAAACACGTAGATAGATAGATTGTTTCTAGCTTGTTTCTGATCTGTTTTAACCAATCGCGTAGCGGTCGCTGTGGCTTTGCTGTTGCTGTCGCTACTGTAAAGTTTTACGTAACAGACGGGCGGACATTTGACAACTAGGTAGACTTGTGCTAGTTGGGCTTCTTAAGGACGATTCACACATATCAGTGAGCCCACAGTTCCGGCACATTACTGCTACAGTTTCGTATCCGTGCTACAGTGGTGCGTCAGTGCTTCAATTCACACATATCAGGCACAGTACAGTTCAGTTTCCCTTCAGACTAGCATTGACGTCGATTGTTTTGATGGCACTCTTCAATACATGTCAGTGATCCGTGATAAAATATCGTCGTCGCCGATCACGTCCGTGATGGCCGGTGCCGGCACTGACACTGACGGTACTGAGACGACACTGACACGGACACGGAATGTTTGAAAGAATAATTATCACTGATGCGGTACTGTGCCGGAACTGTGGGCTCACTGATATGTGTGAATCGTCCTTTATTCAGGCGGAAAACCAATTCTGGATCAAAATAAACCAATTATTCAAGTACATCTTTTTTCAAACACTTTTTTCTGGATAGATTGTACGAAATGAACACGCACTGTACCACACTCCCTCCCACACGTGCAATGCTACCAGAGTATTTATTTATTTAGAGCTTCCCACAGAACTGAAAAATCTTAATTAGCATTGAAAATGTAATTGCACATTGTGATCTGTAACTTATGGGTGTTAGCTACATCTGCCATTTAAGATTATTACAAAAGTTGGCAAGGCAAAATACTTCCGCTTAGAAAGTAATAAAAATATTAACAAAACAAATTAGGCTTATTTTGTATGAAAAAAAGGCAAAACAAAACAGTAGCTTTTAGTGACTGAGCCTATTCATGAATGGTTATTTAAGTATATATTTTATTTATGTCAATGATAGACAGCTCTCGAAACTACACATTTCATATTCTGATCGTGTCAACCAGTGGTGCAGCGCTAATGAGGATTTCGCACGAACGGCGATTTGCGGAAGGTACAGCATTATCTAGGAATCAGGGCCTCACAACACTTACTGTTCTGACAGCATGATTGTAGGTAGATAAAGATAAACAAAAACATTATTGTAGAATTTTTTACACATTATTCATCTCACTCATGTTAAAAATTGTATCACTAATCTTTAACGGCCAGGATATACAAAATAATACAAATACAAAAATGTTTATTGCCATTATTACAAAATTCTAATTTTATTGTTATAATTTGAATTTTGAACCAGAACCAAGAGAGCTGTATTAGAAGAGTTTCCTCATTTTTCTGAGGGCGTTATATTGTGTACTAGCATACAATATGGACATGTATATACAATGTTATTAGGTATAATGTGAATGTGTGAATCAAAATAGTACATTATTCGTTTAAAGATTAGATTTAGGTATTTTTTAAGTTGACCGAGAGTGTTTTCCACTTAAGTTTTATTATTTACCTATCCATATTCTTTTTTGTACATAGATAATGATGGTATGGTATTTACTCATATTAATAGCTGAGTTAGTCAACTTTTGAAAAATTTAAGAAAATTTTAAAAAACAATCTTTGTAAAAAAGCTTATTATAATATATCGGATTACCTTGAGGACAAAACTGCTTGGGACGGAATCTGCTCCAACACAAAATCATAAACAAGACTAACAAACAAATAATGATTGTAAAGTTTCAATACAAAAATGAGCTAGAGTTTCTAATCGCTTCTTTGCTCTAGTGTAAAAAAAGCGAAGGGACCAGATACCATAAATTTATTTCCTACTTATCTTTAAGCACCTATGATTATTATTTTTTTATTTTTGTAATTTATTTTGACGTGTCTAAGTTTTGTAAAACCAAACTATGGAAATAAATGATTTTGTATCTTGTATGTTTGGGTCTTTTACGCGGAAACGACTCGCTATGTCTATGCTTTTATTATAATCCCCACCAACTGAGTCCCTGTGTAGTACAAATGTTTTTATGGATCCCTAAAAGACGACATAATTAGGACCAACGACATTACGAGACAATAAAAGCAATGGATACCTATCTCGGACTAAGTAGCGTATGTGGAAATATTTTACAAGGTGGCCTACCAAGTAAAACCTTTCCACCACAAAAGCCACAATAAATAGATAATTTATATCTAAACGATTTTAATCTTACAAAGCAAATTATCTCAAGCAAACACACACTTCTCCTTCTACCAACCCTGAATACACGGTATCTTTTATTTATCTAATACATATTAGTGGCTGTAACAAACAGGTGAGACGTGCACTGCTAGCCAATCAGCTCGGTTATAAATACCCCTGATTCATCAGTATTCATTAAAACAGATGAGTTAGGTAAAACCTGTTGAATATGAACATTACTACATAAAAATAGTTAGGTCAAGACAAAGGCTATAGGAGTGATTGCTGTCAGTGCCAGTAACCTAGAGAGGAGGAGGTATAGGGAGCCTCTACAGGCTAGCGCCGCTGAGTCGTACTACGCTCTGCTGGTAAGCGTATCTACCCTTTGGCTCAGAAAATGTTGCCGTGTTGGAAGCACAGTAGGGGTTTCGCAGTAAAGAGTCCGGCATCATTGCTCTTATGCCCCTATCAAAGGAGCATTATGATTTAGGGTTGCCACTTCAAAGAAAGTACATAACAATAGAATAAAACTTAAAACATCATATTACTCTTACTTTATTCGGCTCCGGAACAAAAAGACTTAATGAAGTTGAAACCGTGTAAGTTTAAGCCGAGAAAGTGTACCAAAGCGTCGAATTCGTGATGAAGCTTACATAATTCAAATGCTCTATACGCGGCGATGGCTCAAAGAAACTCCTAATAAAAAGCGTATTTCCATAATAATTGTTCACGAATAAACCATAAATATAGTCGAGAGCGTACTACAAGAAGCAATTTATTTAATGTTCTATTGCATCTTGGGAGCGGTCGGTGTAGCGGGTAATGTTATGCTCTGAGTTTTATCTAACACAAAAAAAGGAATGGGCTCTATGCTACGCTGTTCCTATTTTAAATGGAAGATATAATATGATAATTAACGACTTCCTTTAGAAAAAAAATCTTTTATAAATATAGAATTGTAATATTTTATAATTATTGTTCTCAGAGAACAAGCAGTGTTATTGTGCGCCCAATTTGGGCAAACTGTTGTTTCAAATCTACTTTAAGACCTTTGTACACAGTTCTAACAATAAATATTTTCTTATTCTTAATACACTTTTCTTTGTCGAAGCGGTTATTCAATTCTGCACGTCAACCAAAAAGTCAGTCATATGTGGACCGATTAAAAAAAAACAAACAGACTTTTTGATCAGCTTGCTATGATTAAGAACTGTTTCAAAAGTATTTACAGTAGTTAAAAGAAACGTTCACGTTACGAAAATCATGGCGTTATTTTGAAAGGTTTCTAATAAGTAGCCTAATACAAGTACTTACCAAACTTTTAAGTATAAGCATCTAAAAAAATTCCCTTCGCAAATCTTCATGAAAAGAATAAAATCTGAAAAATTGCTAAAACCTTTAAAACCTCAATGGTTAAAAACTCCCTTAACATAAAAGTTATTCAATTATTGATAATGAACGCAAGAGCGTTTTTCTTAGGTTTACGACTGATTTTAAACCGAGTTTCAACGAAACAAGGAGGTTCGACACGTATGTTGTTTTTAAGGTCCACCTTACACTAAAGACAAATTGTCACAGGTATACATTATTTCGTGCACAATAAATGAGGAGGCTAAATCACCAGCCATAAATACCGGCGCATGCACACCGCACAGCCGAGAAGTCATTTGCATATTCACACGCGCAAGCAATTAATTGCACTTTGTACTTGAAAGTGTAAGGTCCGTTATTTATTAGCGCGAAACTGATCGATCTGTAACCAGTTTTAATAAAGGGTTACGTCTTTAGCGATGCCCGTACAGGATGAAGATATATTATAATCGAGTGTCTTGCATTTGCATATTTACATATTTAGTAATGTCGTAGTAAGCATGGGTTTTTAGAGAATTCCTTGTAGGTACAGCACAAATCTTTATTAAAACGTAAATCTGTCAGTCTGTTCGAGCGCAACAGCGCTTCTACGCCTTAACTACAGAAGTAATTAAAACAAAATACGATAAATTTACAAAAAATACATTGATTTTCTGCAAGAGCCGAAATTCTCATCCTAATATATCAAAAGCAGTACCATTAAAAATTACGCCAAACTTACAATCCAGACTTTTAGCATATGTGAGTTTATTTTATTCTTAATTAATATTAAATTAGGTATAATAAAGAAATATCTGAAAGAAGGAGGATATACATTCCGCAAGAGTTTATCTAGAATATCGTTTGCACTAAATTATAATAAACGCGATCTATTGTTGAGCTTACTTAACCAACAGATAACTCCTAACAGTTGTACTACTTTCATAAATACCTCATTATGGTACAGATAAACGGACAGACCATGTCGCGGGTTAACCTTTAGCTTACTCACTTTCTGATGCAAACATGATTAAACAGAGCAATATTATCATCCTCGTATCAAATACAACTAAGTTTCACTCAGTTTCAAATGCTTTTGCGGCCACTACTACGGACAAACGGATTTCATTGAACTGGATTAGATATCTTCCGAGGAGCGGTCAGATGCAGGATTCAAGACTAAGACCATGGAACTCAAATGGAGCTGGGCGTATTGCGAGGCGCGGTAGAGCATATTGGCAATAGGATAGATGACAAAAAAAATAAATGTCTGTTATTAAGATTCTTTTAATTTAGTTTTTCTTGTAAACGAAAAATCAAGACGTCACAATGCATTGAAGTATCGGTCCGTATGAGCTAACATACGGACCAAAGCAATTTTTTTAAAGTATTAATCATGCCTATTGACTGGTGGACCGAGAGTATGCAAACATAGCGTGGGACGACCCGTAGCGAGATGGGTCGATAGTATGCGTCGCGGATCGATAGTGGATATTCCAGTATCGATCCGCGACGCATATTATCTATTTTTGGGAATTCAGTCAGTCCGGCAGTCGGCAGTTGTGACTGAGATGATATTACGATTCCATATTTGTATTACGACTCATGAATTGATCAACTTATCACTGTAAAAGAAAATAACCAATATAGGTAACTCTGTGCCCTTTTCTCAATAATGGTCTTGTAATCTAAAACGAATTACCTTGTCTGCGATTGGTTTCTTGCATAACAGACAGATTTTCAACGTACCTAACTAGTGTAGTAGCGGTTACGTGAGCGTGACTTAGGACAAACAAATTGTGTAATGGAATTATGTTATTGGAAACCGATGGCTCGCGGCGAGGGGTAATTGAGAACATTTTTATTTTCGTGGTTATATCATTCTGGGTTAACCTTTCAGAAAAGAGTAAAATTATAATAACTTTGTTATTATTATTATAATTAATTAGTTCACATACATACATAGTTCACATTGCTGAAGACACCTTTTAAGTAATAATAGAATACTTGTGGTAAAATTATATATCTCTAACAAGTATTTTTACATATTCTAGGAGTAGTATATAAACCACGTATAATATGTTGTGTGTATATGCATGTGTAATTGTGTATACCTCGAGAACTACTTGTTAATAATTTGTAAATAAATATTATCTTACTAGCGGCCCGCCCCGGCGTCGCACGGGTATAAAATTTTCCCAGATTTTATTCGAATTTTTCTCGCCGTAAAAACCATCCTATCTCTCAAGTTGGATCGAACTGCACATGGTGTGCGAATTTTATTATAATCGGTTAAGTGGTTTAGGAGTCCATTGAGGACAAACATTGTGACACGAGATTTATATATATTAAGATAAGATATATAAAATTCTCGTGTCACAGTTTTCGTTCCCGTACTCCTCCGAAACGGCTTGACCGATTCTCATGAAATTTTGTGAGCATATTGAGTAGGTCTGAGAATAAACAACGTTTGCTGGGGTCTGCTAGTATTATATATATAATATTTGTTGATTATAATTATGTACTATACAGGATTATTTTTTATTGACCAGCAACCTTCGGTGACCAGGTTCCTAGCATCATCAGGAACAACTTTTGTTCTACGACTTTTAAAATTTAGCAACTTTTTATTTCCATACAAAAATAAATATTAATTGAAATAGGCGCTTCCACGTTTTTAAATCTTTGCACACCTTTGGGCGGCACGCGGCGCCTTTGACCTAGCCGCGTCTTTGAGCTTGCCGGTCAAACGCAGCCGCCGCGCCGCAAAGCCCGCGCCCTTTGAGCTAGCCGCCCGCCGCGCCGCGCCGCCCGCGCCCTTTTGAGCTAGCCGCCCGCCGCTCGCTCAGTCAGTCGTCAAGACGGATGCGCGCGCGGCACATGTGTCCTTGTGATCGTCTCATTATCGATGTTTCGTACGGATTGTACCTACTAATTACCATGGCGTATCGGAACTCCAATATCGAGTACACGGAAATAGTGAGGATGCTGGCTAGGTGTGATGACAATGTGTCGGAAGCCTGCCGCCAATATGGAATAAGATTTTATTTATGGGGACACATAAAAACAATGGTGTACAGTGGTGGTGAAATCACATTAGATCGTGTAATGTAAACGAACAGCTGATTTTTAGGTGTGTGCTTTGTGTTGGTTGTGAAGGTGATTATTTTGAACGCTATGTGCGCGATACTCACCGCCACCTGATTTGAACCTGCGAGGTAATTCTAATTTGTAAATATTATTTTAATTGCTAATCATTTAGTTATTGTAAATACGCTGATTCCACTTTTTAAATACGCCTACATTAAACAGTGGAAAGTGAATAAAAACTATCTTTTTACAAATTGATATTACTTAATTAAACTTTAAATGGTATAAATGATTACGTTAAACATAATACCTAACTACCAGATTTGCATAGATAGGCCTATCTACTTATTTGTTTTTAAACTGTTTAATGTAGCCAGTCCTAAGCCTGGTCAATGGTCAAGTATGAAGGGATTGTGGATTTAGTGAAATGAAATGCGTTGCTTATTATTATCGCCAGCACTTGCGCGCGCAATCGTGGTCACGTGATGCAACATGGATCTACAAAAGTCACCATACTGGAATAGAATCTTTAACAATTTCTAATAATGTACCTATTGAGTTATTTCAAAAGTCGTAGAACAAAAGTTGTTTCTGATGATGATAGGTACCTGGTCACAGAAGGTTGCTGGTCAATAAAAAATAACCCTGTATATATTATGTACTAGCTGACCCCAGCATACGTTGTTTTGCAAAATGAAAAATAGATAGTAGCTGACACTCAGACCTACTGAATACGTATATCAAATTTAGTAAGAATCGGTAAAGCCATTTCGGAAGAGTACGCTAACTAACATTGTGACATGGAAATTTTATATAAAATCAAATGAAAGACATTATAAATTTCATCATCGTAAAGTTATTGGAATTTTAAACAATATTTCTAGCGACTAGGTACCAATTACTATTACGCCATCATTTTTATAGTTTGTCTTTCGACTCTTATCGTCAATCTAAATGGCCTAAGTGAAAACACTCGAGAGGCTGCACCCAAACAGTTTAAATGCCAGCTCACTCCGAAAAGCGGACATATAGCCATGCAATAATACGTCTATATAACGCCTTAGATGGAATCTATTATCGAACTTTTTTAATCTACATACAAACTGAGTCTACTAGTAGACATTACATGTTACAAGCTTAACTATAACTTATAGTAAAGGTATAATTATATTTGATTCTATTCCAGGTTACCAGTTAGCGACGCGTACTGTATCTACACAGGTACGTACGTTAATATTCTGAAATTCAAAACAATTAGATAACTATTTATTTAAAATCATACCTTAACTAAGTGGGTATCGGTTTCAAGTATTTATTCAGCGATAGTTACCTCATAATAACCAAAACATATATATATATATATATATACACGCGTCCTTTTTTTCCGTTGGTTGTCAACCAACGGAAAAAAGGACGCGTATAATATATATATGTTTTGGTTATTATGAGGTAATTATCGCGACTTTCGATGAGTTAAAACTTTCTTGTGGAAGTCACTCTCCAACAATCTACAAGATCTTGAAATCATCAATCCATCCAGGCCATCCGTTTTATTCCTTCCACACTGGAATACTTACAAGGTTTTCGAGTCACTCTTCTGTCCCTCTGAGGGCTCAGGGTGGCGCCTCGTGCCAGTATTACCCCGACTTTAACTCTGGGGGCGACTTCCTGCCCTTATTAGTTCTGATGTACTACTTGTGTACTTTTTATATTTTATTTTATGGTTTCGATCCGATTAGCAACATCCCTTATAGGTCCTACTGAAACAACTTGAAAGGGATTCCTAAGTGCACTTCTGCGACGGTCTTTTTCTCTACGAATTTTCAAACATAGTTTAATTATAGCTTGCAGTGGTAAACTCGTTCAAGATTACAATCGAGGTGATCATTCATCCTTAGCAGCTCTGTCGTCTATAATAACGGTACTAATTTTCGATTTGTACCATGCAGCTAAATTTTTATCTTTGCAATCTGCGATTTCATCTTCTTCGAATATTTATGCTCCACTTTCTTTTAATTTTAATTGCTTGTCATTGTCGACGGCGAGATAATAAATTATTCCGTTGTTTATAGTCTTTACGCTTCTTAGAAAATATGTTTGTTACTAACATGTCAATTTCATTAAATAATTAATGATGACTTAAGGCCCATTTTTATTTGTTAAATAGGCTCTTTGAACCTTATTTTCCTACGATTCATCAGAGGATATCGAATACCCTTAGTACGAAATCAACATGTATCCGATAACAAATAATTTAGGTTTTTACTATCAAATTATTAAATATGAGTTTATTTTAGATTAGGCCATAAATGATTAAGGAAAGAGGGATTATAAGAAAACTCTACTAATAATTAAACAATACCGAAAAATTTCCGGGCTATCCTCATCTATTGTCCGATTTTTTATAAACATCACAGGTCATTTAAATGTGAATACCTACAGCAAGAAACTAGACAAGACTTATGAAAGAACAAAACTAATTAAATAACTGTAAATAAATATTTCCTGACAATCCAAACAAAAATTATATCTCCGTGGAAAGCTCTATGCTTGTGTTACGGGTACTAGAAATCTGATATGATTAATATAATAGACATACATCGATATTTTTTATTAAACATATAATTACGCGAACACTCTCAGTACCCATAGCGTAATGATAATGTTTCTAATTATGTTCGTGCAGCTATAGCGGCCACTACAAATCCTGCGCCGCCTCTCTCAAAACTAATACTTTAACTGCATAGAAAACGCAGGTAAAAGATATCTCTTTTGAAGACGGCATACATAAATTACCTGGAATTCTCAGTTTTTCGATATATTTCTAAAGCGGATGTCTTGAGCAAAATCATGAATTCGTGATTATAAATGTCTTATCGAACAAAAAAAGCGAAACTTAATAAAATCGATAGACTCATTTTCGTTATGAATTCGT
This sequence comes from Gymnoscelis rufifasciata, assembly GCA_929108375.1. Lineage (NCBI taxonomy): Eukaryota > Metazoa > Arthropoda > Insecta > Lepidoptera > Geometridae > Gymnoscelis > Gymnoscelis rufifasciata. The sequence goes on along the minus strand of OV815321.1, from coordinate 8,027,151 downwards.
TTAAACATCACAGATGTTCTTTATTTGTTTCCAAGGCACTCCAATGACGTTGTTTTTGCTCACTGTTAGGATAAACGCCTCTTTGGATTGCATGTTCAAATTATACAATTTCTACAAAGTGCAGCACAACACAAACCGCTTAAAAGACAGATAAAAACACTACCAACTACCCTCAATTCTGGCCGTAAAACAGTAATTATTTAGTATAACTGTTACGAAATAACTACATTTTTTATGTAAACATTCGAGAAACGGCTTATTCCACTTTTCCCCGTTGAAGATCCCCATTAATGGGGAAAAGTGAACTTTTTGTTCACTTTTCCCCATTAAAGCCAATCTGAGCTTGTAACGGGGATTATTGAACTAAAAAGTTCACTTTTCCCCGTTGCGTCAAAAATAAAATAATAATTATTTTTAGAATCATGTTTTTATTTAGTTATAAGGTAAAGGTCACTTATTAATTATTTTCATAATCATATTAAATTGCCGTGGAAACTATTTAGTAAACTTTTTAATCAAATCAGATTTTTTCCTATTGCTTCTTTATGTTTCTTCAATAAAATCACAGAATTATAAAAAAACATAAGCATTATATAATAAAATACAGATATGAAATCACAGATTTTACGTTTAATAATACCCAATAATCACAGTTATACAGTTAAATCAGTCCTATATACCTAATCAAATCACGGTTTTTACAATTATTAATTAAATAGGTAACATCAAAAACACAATATTTATATATATACTAAATAAAATAACAGATTGAAACAATTATTAATTTAAAACAGTATCATTAAAAACACGTTACTATTCACTAAACTTTTTTATTCTTTTTTTAAGTTTCTTCAATAAAATAACAGAACTATAAAAAAACATAACCATTATAAAATAAAATACAGATATTTACTTATGTAATAACAGATTTAATGTTTAATAATACCTACAATCACAGCTTAACAGTTAAATCAGTCTTATATACCTAATCAAATCACAGTTTGTTACAATCATTGTTATAAAAAGTATTAAATCACCGGAGTTTTTCTAAGAAGTGTCCAATTGTAATTTCGCCTTTAGTTAGTTCCATTTGTACCGCCTGTATATGTTGGTCGCGGTTAATGCTTTTCATTGTTTTTTCTGAAATACCTTTATCTTCAGAAACCCGTAATGAAAGTACTTCATAATACGATGCATCTTCGGCCAACGCTGTGAGAAGCTTCATAATTATTTCAGGTTGGTTTTATATTGCCTCTCAGAGCCCTGACGACGATGATAAAAGCAAGGAGTTCAGAAATTACATGCTCAGGCAATGGATACAAGATGATTTTATTAAGATATGGTGTGCATTTGGCCAGACCCATCGCACTACGAATTTAGTCGAAGCTTGGAACAACAAAATTAAAAAGCGAGTGTTAAAAAAGAAACCCAATATTATGAAGCTTCTCACAGCGTTGGCCGAAGATGCATCGTATTATGAAGTACTTGCATTACGGGTTTCTGAAGATAAAGGTATTTCAGAAAAAACAATGAAAAGCATTAACCGCGACCAACATATACAGGCGGTACAAATGGAACTAACTAAAGGCGAAATTACAATTGGACACTACTTAGAAAAACTCCGGTGATTTAATACTTTTTATAACAATGATTGTAACAAACTGTGATTTGATTAGGTATATATGACTGATTTAACTGTTAAGCTGTGATTGTAGGTATTATTAAACGTTAAATCTGTTATTACATAAGTAAATATCTGTATTTTATTTTATAATGGTTATGTTTTTTTATAGTTCTGTTATTTTATTGAAGAAACTTAAAAAAGAATAAAAAAGTTTAGTGAATAGTAACGTGTTTTTAATGATACTGTTTTAAATTAATAATTGTTTCAATCTGTTATTTTATTTAGTATATATATAAATATTGTGTTTTTGATGTTACCTTTTTAATTAAAAATTGTAAAAACCGTGATTTGATTAGATATATAGGACTGATTTAACTGTATAACTGTGATTATTGGGTATTATTAAACGTAAAATCTGTGGTTTCATAAGTACATATCTGTATTTTATTTCATAATGCTTATGTTTTTTTTATAATTCTGTGATTTTATTGAAGAAACATAAAGAAGCAATAGGAAAAAATCTGATTTGATTAAAAAGTTTACTAAATAGTTTCCACGGCAATTTAATATGATTATGAAAATAATCAATAAGTGACCTTTACCTTATAACTAAATAAAAACATGATTCTAAAAATAATTATTTAATTATTTTTGACGCCACGGGGAAAAGTGAACTTTTTAGTTCATTAATCCCCGTTACAAGCTCAGATTGGCTTTAATGGGGAAAAGTGAACAAAAAGTTCACTTTTCCCCATTAATGGGGATCTTCAACGGGGAAAAGTGGAATAAGCCCGAGAAACTCCTTCGAGTTCCTAAGACGACAGTGTTATAAATGTCACAAGCGTTTTCGTGATATATATCAGCTAGTGAAATTTTACTCATTTTGGCAATATATTTCGAATTCGTTATTATATCATGGTCTAGAGTGAGAATTGCCCTCCTGCTCATCACCGAGCATGCAACGACGATACATAAATATGTAGATACGCTAAAGGCAATTCTCCAGCTTCCTGTAATTATTAAGATATGAAACTCCACCGGAAAGATGCCAACATCCTTCTCATTACTGGTGCATTAACTTTGCGCATTGTACAACTTATTACGTGCTTTATATACATTCTGCTCCATATACAGTGTGTTCCGGAGAATGTAGACGACATTTTTGTAACGAGTCGGAGATTAATTAAGGAAATGAATAAAATTGCTGTTAGATACATCCTTCGGAGGTAATGCCTTTTTATTTACGAGTTAGTTGTATAACAGCTGAATTATAATTTTTTTATGGGAGAAAGATCTATGTTTATTCACAATCTCACCTAATAATTCTTATTAAAGAACTTTACGTGAACTAGTGTAGACTGCTGAAAAATCCAAGTAGGTATAACAGTTTAATCAGCATTTGTTGTGGGAACAATTTATTTAGACGATTGAAAAATTGAAAATACTTATTCGCCCGATAAACAAACAGATACATTTATACGCTAGATAGCTATTCAACGACTTAACTGAGGATTGATAAATCGGCCCTAAATGATATTTATATACATCATATCATATTTATATAAATTTTATGTTTTGTCAATGCTACTTTTAGCTTTTCTCTTGGATTTTATAATATGACATTTATGTGATTGATGTCTTGTCTGTGACTTGCAGAGTGCTTATTATTTTGTAATAATACTGTTTGAATTAAGGTAATATGTATAATATTTAGTTAAATAGAGTGAACGAAGTCAAGTGTACAGTGTTACCTACGACGAATAAAATACAATACAATACAATACAATAGAGTACTTTAGACTGCTGAAAAAAACATATTCTCTCAAACTGGCAGAACAGCAGATCGAAGAGATATGAGAGTGAGAGTACATAATTTTCGCTCCATTACTTGTCTTTATGCTTCCACACAATTTATTAATCCATTTTTTAGATCTAATATATAAAATTTCCATGTCAAAATGTTAGTTACCGTACTCCTCCGAAACGGCTTTACCGATTTTTACCAAATTTTATATGCGTATTAGTAGGTCTGAAAATCGGCTACTATCTATTTTTTATTTTGCAAATCAACATTTGCTCGGGTCAGCTAGTATAATAATATATGAAAATAATTGAAATGAAATTAAGACAAATATGGAATTTAAAAAAACTCTATCGCTGGAAGGACATGGTAGAGGCTGACCTGCGAGAGCTCCGGCTTGAGGACTGGTCTGGTTGCGTAGGATAGAGACGTCTTAGAGGCCAAGACCCTAACTAACTGAATACGCTTATAACTAAATTGCGAGAGTAAAGACACAATCATCATGGTGTTTATGTTGAGCTTACGCATGGAAAGTACAGTTTAATAAGAGGTAGGTATGTAAGAAACTATCAACAAGGTGCCCCAAAATAGAATAAAAGTCGAAATATCCAACCTATCGTGATCATTATTACTTAATTTTGCCAGTCTTCGGTGTGAATATCGTTATTTTTTGCCTAAATCGGATATGACCTCTACAAAAAAACCAAAACAAATCAGTTGTTTAAACCGACTTTCTACGAAAACAGCAGGTTATCACTTCGTCGCGTATGTTTTTTTACAATAATTTATTTATTTATATACTTTATTTGTACATAATGTATTTAATACTAGATTTTCACGGCACGCCGTGTCCAGTTTCTATAAATTCCCCACAAGAATAACGTATTCTCGATAAAAGAAGCCCATAATCTTGCTTGATAGATGACCTTTAAAATGATGAAAGTTTTTATTAACTGGGTAGTCTGTAACTGAATAATAAATAAAAATCACGTATGTTGTATGCGAGCCTCCTTAAATATCCACTTATTGTATGTTTTTATTTTTTGTTGTTATACACCTTCCCACAAAATTTCATCTCTCTAGTTATCACCAGTGGCGGATTTACATATTTTCAAGGTATAGGCTGAATAGTTTTTGCCGCCCTTGCCTCAACAATTGCCATTAAAAATCATGTAGGATAATCCTACATGATTTTTACAATACAACAATTTCGTTGAAATTGCACGTAAAATATTTTTTCGGTATATTATTGAGCTAAGCTAAGCTACTATAAGTTTGCTACTCTCGGAATGTGCAATGACAAGTGAGAGGGCAAAGGACATTTTTTTTTGTTTTTGGGACAATTTTTTTTTTTACCACAAATTTTGTCGATGAACAAAATTTGTTGCAGTCTTCTATCTGTAAGACATGAGAAAACCGTCATAAAAATCTTTATGATTTCTTTGAGGTAAAAAAAAAATTGTTTTTTCAAATTTGCCGCTTTCAAAATCTGCCGCCCTAAGCTCGAGCCTACTCAGCCTGCTAGTAAATCCACCACTGGTTATCACCGTTCTTGAGATACAGCCTGGTGACAGACAAACAGACGACGAAGTCTCAGCAATAGGGTCACGTTGAACCCTTCGGGTACGCAACTCTTCAAATGCTTGCAAGCCAACTCCTAGTGTATTAACACCACATTACTTACGGGGCACCTTTGATATGATCACGTACTTCGCAATAGCCAAGAAAATAATATGTTCCGACCGCTAACACTAATAGAGCGATTGCTATTAAGATAGCAAAGAAAATCACTATTAAATAAATGAGTTTAGCTCAGATTACTTTTACTTGCAGTAACCGACCTGATCTTATTTACTTGTCATTACTTTCAGTCGATATTATTTAATTATAATGCTCATTTTAATGAAATTCTTGGAGGAAAATTCTATACTTAGTAATCGAAAATTAAAAGTTATTCAAATAAACGTGATATTTTACTACAACTTTGATGTATGGGCTTTATTTCTATTTTAAAAACGTTAACATATTTAGACATTTTTAGACACGTTGTTTTAATAAAACTAAATTTAAAATTAAAAAAAAACCCCGATTCAAATTGCTTAATTTCCTTAAATGCAACATAATATTATGTAATGTGGACGCGATGCGCTTTCATTTGGTACCCCACACTAGTACTTATATTTGCAGATTTTCGGTTTTCGTTCCCCACTCTCACCCCCATAACATTTAAACGGCACAACCGATTTTTATGAAACATGAAGAACACTGGCGCCAGATTCACCTTTCATACAAAAAAAACTAAATTGAAATCGCTCCATTCGTTCGGGAGCTATGATGTCCCAGATGTTAAAAAAGCAATGGATCACTTTTTCTAAACAATTGTTGAACGCGTGAGTGGCCCGTGTTTATGTTTCTGTGGCAGCGGATTTTATCCTACGAGAAGATTAAGTAATTACCTACAAACGCATTGGGAACCCCTTATTTTATAGAAGCCTGCGAAAAAGAAACGAAATATGCTACATTCGAAACTTAGAATAGAATAGAATAATTCTTTATTACACACACCAATAAACAAAAATAGAAAATTATGAATAGTAAAATTAAACCTAGCATCCGTAATGGGCGGTCTTATTGCTCAAAGCAATTAGAACTTAATTTTATAATAGCGAAACGTCAAATTTAAAATAAAGTAAATCACTTGACTACAGCTATCGTATAACGTCAATCATCTAAAATGGCCGCGGGGAACAATAACAATACCTAATCGAATAATGAATAGCAATTTCACTAATAACACATTTTTGCAACGAGCCCAAACACTACATTAAACTAATTGAGAAAAATGACTTTCGCTTGATTTATTGTTGTATATAATTTTATCGAAATTGTAACTTTTGATGTAACGGAAACGGAAGTAGTGACATCAAACGAGCGTATTATTTTAATTTTATGACTTGAACCAATTTAAGGCAAGACTAATATAATTTATAACTGTGCAATTTCCTTGATATTTAACGATTTTGAATATTTTTTGCTACTCTCAATACAGGTAACATAACTTACCAGAAGAGCTCCCAAATCAAGTTATAATTTGAATTTGTAATATTGTCAATAAACAATTTTTATTTTGTAAAAATATCGTTAGTGAACGTTACTTTCAATTGAAAAAATCACGTCCATTCGGTTCGAATAATAAGACTCAGAGTTACAGAGCTATCTATATACATGCGCACCCAAAATCCCACAAACTGGTACAATACATTTATTTGGTTATCCCTAAATAAATTGACACTTGCCATCATTTGGGATCGTCAACCAACATAGATCTATCACTCAAAAATAAAATTATAAGAGGCGGCCCGCACAGTTAATTTTTAATTAGTTAATTTGACTGTGCAGGCCACTTCTAATAGATATAACTGGAAGTTTTGGAGGTTGTGTCTGTTCACGTCCGTAAGTGGTAACCCTCTGAATCCTTACACGTGACCTCCGGGTGGTGCTAAGAACAGTCTCTGGTGGTAGGCTTCGGCCGCGGCTTGTCACCACCCTCCGGGCTGAGCCAGTGCGTGAAGCGATTTTTTCGTGTTTCGTAATGTGGCCCGGAGAAGCTATCTACCTTCTAGGTCTTCATGTCCCATCTTAGACCACATCGTCACTTTACATCAGGTGAGATTGTGGTCAAATGAAGACTTATCAAGAAGAAAAAAAAAAAAAAAAGTCTTTTTGGTCTTATGTCCAGCAGTGTACGTCCTACAGCTGATACGATGATGATGAAGAGAAAAACCGGCAAGGAATTTGACTTCTGTCAACTAATATTTTGCGTACACACATCTCATTGAGTAACTCAACGGAATGCAGGGAATTCCAAAAGTGCAATCATGTCCGATACAGTTCAGTTTTTTGATCGCATTCTCTAGGGCCGGCACTTTCCACTGCGCACTGCGCCGCCGCGCCGGGGCCGGGCGCGGGCGCTGCGCGTGAATTACTACACAATGGGATTCCATAAATACAGTAGGGTTGTCTCGGATTAGTTGAATAAAGTAACTAGTATTTCAGATCACTATAAAAATAATAGCTAATGAGAAAAAATAGGATGCAACATGAAATAAAGACTGGAGGTTGGGTCCTATTTCCAAAATGGGGGATTAAGACTTCTTAAACACATTTTAAAATTCCTTTAGTTTAGTTCCCATGTGATTGATAATATTTCTTCTTTTTTTTTTTTTTTTTTTTTCTTTTTTTTTTGATGATTATTATTACATGAATTTAAATTTTACAAAAATAGTTAACCATGTCTGTTGTTCAAAAAAAAAATTTCATACAGATTTGTTGATTGTTTTAAGCTTTTACTTGTTCATAAACTTTTGACAAATTTTATTTTAAATTTTAGTTAGCTTATTGCAAATTGCTACCCTGATTCTAATCCATAAAATATTCATAAATTATTAAACTTTTTATTTGAAGCTTTTATGAGAAGGTTAATAAAATGTTTGATATAAAACGTTATTCATACACCATTAGTGCCAAATCTGTATAATAACAGTTCAATACCAGCTTTTCACGCTTGTTTATAATATATATCTGTAAGATTTGCAAAATAAGGCATAATTAAGCTTATCGCGTGTTTTAGCTAATTAAACTTAATTATTTAACTAATACAGATGTACACCAATATTGTTATAATAACAAAATAAGAGATGAAAGCTGGGTTGCTATATTCGCTTTTCAACTTAGTGTAAAAAAAAAGTGTGTGTGTGTCAGCTACGACGCACGATTGGAGTTTACTCCTTACGAACTATAATTATGATATATATCGAATAGAAAAAAAGGGTAAATTAACGTATCTGCTAAAATGATAAGAGAAACAAACATATATCTGTAATTATTCGGATTATTTATATTACTTCAATAAAGCGTATTACATAAAGTATGTTACAAAATAATATAAATAAAATACAGCAATACCTCTTACCTCGCGATACTTCGTAGTTGAGACTACGAAGTATCGCGCAAAGAGGAGACCCCGAGAATGAGATACGCTGTGTAATGTATTCCATCTCATTCTTTTACACGTTCAATCCTACAGATGTATATGTTTGTCTCTTTCTACGTAACGCCTCAACTTTTCGTGTTACACTTTTTGATTTTACTCCTCATAAAATTTACGTACCTGGCCTTATAACTCAAGTCGTTAAGGAGTACCTAAACTCCAAAAATTGACTGTACAGTCAAGACAATGTTATTTCCTTGATTATTCTTAGTTTTTATTAAAATTAGCTTTAAGTTGACCTGTCCATGTATGCATTTGCGTCTAAGGAATACGTTTTGACTTCTATAATCTCTTTCGTGACAGCCCTAGAGAAAGCACGATGCACCACAGATTCACTAAAAGCTTGTACGGCTGTAAGTCCAAATGTTTACGCGCACAGATAGCATCGATAAGAGGCGATTGGCCGTGATCGGTCGATTGTAGGTAGCGTGCAGTACTGACAACTTATTTGTTCAGGAATAAACCACATAACTATAATTTCATTTTGCCGAGATGATTCCATATGGCTTATATTGTCAAGCAATATATACCGAAATATGTTTTATGATTCGATTTAATTAAGAAAGAATTATCATATTTTTTTTTAAATTACTTATCTAGCAAAGCAACACTCTGTATAATATGGTAAAAAAAAAATTAAAATTGAAATTGAAATCTTTCTAGAGCTTTTAAGGAGCAGTTAAAGTGTACTTCAATAAATGTATGTAAGAGAATTAAAGAAGAAGTTTATCTCTCTACAAGCCCTTACTTTACATAACAACTTGTATAAAGCTTTACCACCGCTACCTGCGTGACCAAAGCGACTGCGAAGCGGGAGCGTCTTATGCTATGCTTTACTATGGCCCTTTGCTACACCTACGCTACCACAAAGCGGGACGTTTCAGACAAAAGCTACTGTCGCTTACCGCGTTGCTGACGCGTAGGTTTCACCGGAGCATTATTCTTGAATAATACCTATATTACAACAAATTAACCTCCCAAAAACCAAAAAAGCTATTTTTATCGTATTTTAATTGACTTGGGGAAATAATCACTATTTTATACCAAACGTCAATTGTTAACCTCATCGACAAAGATTAAGTTAACAATTTAAATAAAATAAATACACTTTTGAATAATAACAAGAGTGTATTTATTTTATTTCAATTGTTGATAGGGACAGAAAACTTAGTAGCACTGTAATAGCATTCGATGAAAAATTATTCAGGTCAGTAAATTGATTTTAATCAAGTGATAAAATGCTTTAGGTTTTGTCACGGAATAGATTGAAGATACCTTATTATGTAGGTACTTATTGAGATAAATTAAAACTCACCTACTTGTGATGGTAGATTCAATTATAATGATACAGATTGATTTCATATTACCGCAAGTACATGAAAGACTTCCTAAGACTTTTGAAACTGAAATTTGATGTCTAAAGGGGCGAAAATCAATAGGTGACAAAAAAAATTACAAAATGAAATAGATTATTAAATATACACCTATTTTTTCTTGGAAACAATAAATCTATACGATACAGTGCAGTGAAGTGTCGCGTTACATAATGCTTTCGTGCTATTTGTATGTATTAAGCAATATTTCGAATTTATTCGTCAAGAAAGAAAGTATGAAATCCGTGGGGGGCTTCCACGGATTTAGTACGTTTTTACTAAATTGAAAAAGCGAAAAATAAGTTAATTAATTAACTGAAGTATATCGTGGAATTTAATCGGCTCTATTGAATTAGGGTTAACCTGTAATGATAGAGCCCCATTGTATTTGAAATAAATAAAAAAATAAATAAAAGTTAGCCAGTATGTTTGGACGGTCTAACAAACAAACTAATCAGTTACCTATTTTTTATGTAATCATCATGCCTATTGTGAATGATCATTTTTAAATTAATAACACAAAAAGTGTTGGTTAAGGCAGTTAGTTCGGCGCACAGTCAATATTTTTCAGTTGGTTCTAAGCAAACTTCAAATTCTTCATAAAACGCAAAAGAATAAACCATATACTTCTAGATTTTAGAAATCAAAATAGAAATCTAATATTTTTGGTCGAACGAGACATAGTTTGTGGACGTCCGTTCTCCACTAGAGAACTTTTCAAACCCCTCCTGATTTTTTCTATACAGGTACTTGTAGTATAAAAACTAGCAGATCTCAGATTTACGAGAAACATGGTATTACTTTCTTTACCGAATAAAAAAAAACACTATAACATTACTCGTGATATAACACTGGCGCCCATGATACAGAAACTATAAACCAGTAGGCATTTCCAGCATCAAGTCACGTTCACCACGTAAAGTATCGGTCAGGTACACAATTTCATCTCAACGTGAATGACAGTCGCATCTGGTCTTCATTGCGTTGAATTTTCAACGCGGCTACAAACTTTTACTGAACGCAGCGTTACGCGGACGCGTGGTCATACAAATGTATATTAAATAAATAAATAACTTAAAAGTGATATGCAGGGAAAGTGATATGCGGGGCCCGCTTACGTGTTTGATACATGCTGCCTTACCCCCAAGTTTATAAAAATATTCTCTAATTTATTATGAAATTTAATTTAATTTATTGACATCTGATTTTTTTTTGTAATGTCTTTAACTATAATTTAATTAAGACAATTATAATTTTTTGGTTAAAAGCGTTATTAAAAACTGCATGCCCAATAACGCCCATGGCTAAGTATTAAAAATGTTTTTGTTTGCCGACTTTATACGACTTCTAGCACTTAAGTGATAGTTAACTGTATTTTTTTGTGAGTAAACACAGTTTTTGAATTACATTGTTTCATTAAATAATACATTAACTGAACGTTAGTTGCCCAGGATACCATGCTTAAAAACCATGATAATTGAAAAGGGTAATTTACTATCTACTGCAGTAAACTGCATTAAAATCCATCAAGTAGTTCAATGATCTAAGACAGCGGATACAACTTAATTTTATAATAATGTAGGTAATGATTCTGCTTATTTTTACATTAAAATTAATGACAAGCGTATCCATAATTTATTTAGACTAAGTTTATTTCAAGTTTCGTAATTCCTTTCACTTTGACGCGTAATGAGCGATAGTTAATTTTTAATCTATAGTTTTCTATAAATAAAGAAAAATAAGTTGTAAGTAAAATAACCAACATAAATATTAAAATGACAATCCAGCACATCACGAAATGGTCAAATTAAGGCTTATCTAGCATAAACATAGGGCAATAGATACATTATACATTTAAGATGCGAGATATATGAAAGATGTCACTGCATGTCGCAGTTCCCAGAATGAGCATAACCCGAAAACCTAATTAAATTTCTCCAGTGAAGACAAGCCCGCGTTATCCTACATTTCAGCCCTCGATTTCTAAAAGTGGAAACATGAATTCGCTAATACATTGTTCTGTTGGAAGCCACTAATTTCTATCTAGAACGCAGTCGAAGCTTGCGCATAAATCTATACTGCGAAGTGAACTTTAGCGCAATTACAATTGGTCTGCGCAGGCGGTGTCGGATCAAATTACAGTGCTCGTAAGTAAAGACTCCTTTACCGAAGAATTCATTGAATAACATTACATTATAAATAAAATTACTTAGTTGCGAAAACTAATGGGAAAGCTGGTGACAAACGGCCCTTGATAGAGACTGTTGAAGGGAATTGGGGGAGGCCTTTGCCCAGCAGTGAGACACAACGGGATAATAATAAAAAAAATTGCCTAATAAGGTAAATCCTGACTTAGCTTTTGCAGGTTCAAGCAATAAACTTGTTTATATAATAATATTAAGTACCTACCACGTATCGTGAATTTTGGCTGACATTAATAAAGATCAAATCTTGCATCTGACTAGCACTCCCGGATTCCAATTCAAATGTAATTCTGCACGCATTCATGTGTCAATTTCGTGACTATGCAATTTTAGGAGCCAGTTTGATAAAGAAGATGGAAGGTGGTATATAATGAAATATGTCGCCTCCTACTTTTAAAATTTAAGGTGAGTTTCTTAATTTCGTGGACTTTAGAGATTCTGTTCTTTCTTAGTTTGTTTGAACCTTGATAAAAATACGGAACATTTAGTTCATTTTCGAACGACAACTAAAATAAATGTTGAAATAAAACTTTAAGTATTTCAAACATATTCCAGAGTGTTGTGATTTCTAACATTAGAAATTCATGGAGGCTCGGCGTCATTTCAGCTACAGGACATTATCTTGTCATAATCCTCCCTCAAAGATTTCTAGTTATTTCTATTGGAAGCGGACACGGTTAGATACCGATTGCCTTAATTAATTAAATAATAAAATAAATTTGTACATCAATTAATAATAGCTAAAATACCAAAAACAAATAAAACAAGAAATCTCATGCATATTCACCATAAAACATCTAACAGAAATGAATGACAAAAATAAAGACTAGGTAAACTATATCTGTAACTAAAAAAAAAGTATTATGATTCTAAAAAACCATAAAGGAGGCCTACTACAAATTCGCCGCCTTTCATCTGCACCAATTGCATGAGAATAGAAAGGTAATCAAATCCACTGAACGCCTCGGATACACTGCAGCTAGATATAATACAACGGAATTATAATGCGGAATAATAGAGAACAAATCTAAGCTGTAGCTTAGATAGCTCTTGGAGTAAGAAAACTAGCTAGTGCCCAGTTTTATATAAACGGTCGAAACGTAACGGTTGGTGGCTGGTTTCTAATGGTAGGCTTCGGCCGCGGCTTGTCACCACCCTCCGGGCTGGGCCAGTGCGTCAAACAATTTTTTCGTGATTTGTAATGTGGTCCGCAGAAGCCATCTACCTTCTAGATCTTCATGCCCCATCTTAGACCACATCGTCACGTGAGATTGTGGTCAAAAAAAGGCTTATCTAGCATATAAAAAAAAGCTACGACCAACTTACCAATAAAATTAGAACCAATAAATTTAGACACCCTTCTGTTCTAGAGGTATACCCCGTTTTAGGAGAGACTTGTCCCATTATGCGAAATAGTCAACTAAACCTATATTAAATAAAATGGTGAATGAAGCCCTAAATGTTGCCTACCTAACCTTACTAGCGGTTGCAGAACTTCCAGAAACATTTTGATGGATATATTATTACCACTCCGTTGAGCAAAATGCTCATTATTCTACAACCGTTTCAATTCATCGGGCAATAATCAGAGGCGTTACGAGACCATCGCTATTTCGCAATATGAAAGTCGTTTTATTTATCGAGAAGAATGGATTTCAATTGTAATATTTTAAATTATGATTTGTAGGCACGTTAATGGTTAACTTTTTCTTTTCTACTAATAAATATTTGATAATATCGTAGCTTGCTACGTAATGTTTTAGTAGGTATTTTTATGTAGGTAGCAAGTAAGATAGTAGAGGAAAATAAAGATATATTTAGGTAACATAACCGCCGACCACGTATTAATTATGCGTATTTAGATAATGCGTTGTTAGTGAGCACATACCCAGTAATGTATTTAACAATAGGTGTCATATCAGAACAAATTCCATGTTTGATAAAATCTACATCATCATTAATTACAATTTTGTTTCAAATAATTCCTATCTCCAATCGCTAGTGTTGACCCGACACTCGGCGGGACGCTACGCATCGATTAATCAATCCCCCGACATTATCGATAACAATCACGACATTTCATTTAGCTTCGCTCGAAACATCGATAAGTGCTTTCTACCGCTACTCTAGGCTATCAAATATCAAATGTGGGAACAGGTCACGGGTCGACTATCTGCTCCCGTGCGAAGCAACCCTAATCTCTTTGATGTATTGCTATTAACAAGTAAGGATGGCAAGTTACAATTTCTCGATCACGATTTCACAGAAAGATTGATTCAAAATTTTCGCTCGATATCACCGTGCATATTTGTCTCGCGTGTTAGACGGTATGATGATAAATTCTACTGATATTGTAATTAATCGATGTTTATGCAAACACATCGTTCGTGCGCTGTGTATAGGACATGATCTACTTATCAATTAAACCGTGCAACAAGGAGACTTTAGCAATTTATATCGCTGAATATCAGAAACTTCCGAGGAATGCATTTCTTATTGCAAACGTTAACGATCGAGGCAGCCCTATGACGATTGGTAACAAATGAAGTTAGTGTAGAAACAAATGAGGTTGCAAATTGGAGTCGATAAATATCCATTAATCGACAGCATTACTCATAACGCTTTTACCCGCACTATTGTATTGCCTTCAATTCAGAGAAAACGAAAACTATGCATTTGTGGTCAGTGAAGAAAATGTTTTGCATTGAGGTTTTCTATCGCGACGCGGCAACAATAATGCACAGTGCATTGAGGTTCACCGTGAAATCATGTGAAAACGCATTCTTAGAAAGTGACGTTCATTTTAATAGGTATTTACAGGAAATATTGGTACAAATTAACCAGCCCTGTAGAACCGTACACTGAGATACATTGCCAACAAGAATTAGAATTTTTATTTTTTTATTTTATTACTATTTTAATACAAACAGTCGAAACTTTGGTGTATTTGTACGGGTTGTGAGATTACATCGATAGTTAGGTCTAACGGCGCCCATTTGACTTTTGGGCGTGGTAAATAGCTTCTGGGGTACCCCTATGGCCCAAGGTACCGTTTTTGTATGTCCAGGAGCCGAAACTCTGGGATGAAAGCAGAAAAAAATAATTTTCTTCAAAAGTTTTAGATATCCGTCAACAGCCGTTATTAAGCCTTATCTTCAATATCTCATCTCGATCTTGCAATGGGAAATTCAATATAACGACCTCGCGAATCGAATATCACAAACAGATAACCTAACACCGTTTCTTATTAGGGCCCTTCGGCAACTTGTTACTAATCTGTTGGCCCGAGGCGTCCGTTAATAACTTGAGCCACAGATAATATAATTATTACTATCACAGTATAAGTGCCCGGGTATTCAGATAGAACAGTATATTAGTTGATGTTGTTATGTGATGCTGCGATGTACGGGCTATTTTAAAAAAACTTTATATTTTTAAAAGTAAAGTCTTGTATCATACACCGACAGTATAAAATTATTTTAAATATTTCGTATGAAAATAATCTACAATAATAGGTAAGATCCGTGGAAATGTTTCTTTTTAAAATGAAATTTAAAACATACATACATACATAACCATAGGTACCTAACACAAAATATTTTTGTTTTATTGAAAGGCTGTACGGCGGTACAGCCTTTCAATAAAACAAAAATATTTTGCAATTTTTCAAGTCATTTACCTACTTCTATTTTATAAGACACTAGCTGACCCGGCGAACTTTGTTCCGCCTTAGACGCCATAAATTAGCCGATTTTTGATTATGTTAGTAACGTGTATGTTAGTCTATCCAAACTTACCAAAATTCCATATTAAATTGAACTTTTTATATTAGGCCTGATGGCTCTAAAGTACCGTCATGTGAACTAAGAAAATCAGGTTTCTTAGATCCTTTAAATTAATTATTTTAAATGTATTGTTTAACAATAAATAAGATTGAAAGAAGAATCCGCTTTAAACGTCATTTCTTTTTCATACTCTTTGACTATATTTGCAGCACGTATTCAGTCAATTCTATGTCAAATGTCTTAAGGTTACATTAAAAAAGTTTAATAATTTTATATGGTGGTAAGTAATTTTAAATTTTCCGCGCAATTTCCTTAATATTTTCTTTCATAAGAACCTTCTCCTGATAATAACGAACAGAACAAAAAAAGAATTAGCGAAATCGATCCAGCCGTTCAGGCGTGATGCCGTGACCAAGGGAAATAGGGATTAATTTTTATATATAAAGATTAGCAACCAACGAGAACTCAAAGAGTGTAGGGTGTATTTATAGACTAGATAATGATGTTATTATATGTATTAATATGTAAAATAAAAATATCTATATATCTGTTATATTAAGTATATCAGATGTCTAGTAGCCGTAACACAAGCTTAGAGCTTACCACGGGGCTAGATGTTGTTGTGTGGAATGTCCAGAATTATTTATTTATTTATTTTATTAAAATGACCTAAAACATAGAACCTATTGTGTATATATATTTTAAAGCACAGCTTATAATACTTTGAGGAGGTTTTGTCTGTTCACGTCCGTATGTGGTAACCCTCTGAGTCCTTACACGTGACCTCCGGGTGGTGCTAAGAACAGTCTCTGGTGGTAGGCTTCGGCGGCGGCTTGTCACCACCCTCGGGCTGGGAGTGCGTGAAGCGGTTTTGTCGTGTTTCGTAATGTGGCCCAAAAAAGCCATCGACCTTCTAGGTCTTCATGCTCCGTCTTAGACCACATCGTCACTTAACATCAGGAGAGATTGTGGTCAAATGAAAGCTTATACAGCATAAAAAAAACTTATTAACCGACTTTCAACGAAAAAAAGGGATTTTCAAAACGACGCGTATTTTTTGGAATTGGTTATTTTTGGGGTTAGGACAAAGGCTACTTTAATTATATTTCTGTTTTCTAATTCATATATTCCAAAATGAAAGTCGGTTGTTTTTTGTTAAAAATCTACTTTGTTATGACCAATATGTAAATTAATGTCATGAATTTTTGAACTTAGATGACAAATCGAGTGTCACTTCTGCACCACCAATACACCTCGCAACTATTGCAACAGACGCATCCGAGCTCGTAAAGTTTCGAAATGAGACGTAAACAGAAATAAACCGAGCAACAAAGGGAGGGAATAGCCGACGCAGAAATAGGCCGCCTCACTTCCTAGTGGATCTGAGAAGGGGCTCTAAATAACCATTCAACGCTATGGGTTTCGCATGCGGCAGCCAGCTTTATGGTTCCGCGAAAACTGAACGCCAGTGATAGTTAAAACGCCAGTGATAGTCCGAGTTTATGCATAACGCCGTGAATGCCGACAATGCAACAGCGGAAGCTACTGCAAACTTATGATATAATTATCTGGGAAGAAATGTTGCAAGCGCGGTTATAAATGCAGACTTCCCTCATCGTCATTATCATTTCTAGGGTTATATCTGGATAATGGGTATAGGTGTCCGTCAAAGATTTCCAGTAATATCTGGTTGGTAGCGGCCTGCATCCACCGTGAGCCTGGGATCGGTGGATGAAGAAATGTTGCAGGCGTGGTTATTAATGTCATCATCATCGTTTCAACCATAAATCCACAGCTGACTGGACTGATTCTTATATAATTGAGAGAGAGGTGGTTGCCAATACTCGCCACGGTTGGCGGTCAGGGCAGTATTTAGGCTGATTATTTTGTCACATCTGTATGGACACCATAGAAACCTTTAAGAATAACTCCGACCGATTAGCGTTGACTACGGTGAGCGTTCCAAGAAGACTAGGCGGAACATTTTTGACAAAAAATCTTGTCCGGGTTTTACGAAGCCCAGGGGAAAAGATGGAGGACTATATTCTTCGCTGCCTGTGCCCGCGGCTAAACATTTCTAACTTATATTAACATAGACTATTTGTCCCTTGACCATAAACCCTTAATAACCTTGCGCACATTGGTCATGGATATCGGTGCGCATCATTTTATAATGAAAAGATTTATATAATATTCCCACTTATCTCCAAAGCTTAATCACGTTTGGATGTGTAACATAGGCAAAGATTCAATGCCTCATCTCAGTAGATAAATAGATAGATAATTTAAGCAAATTATTTATCTTTTCTATTTGCATCATAAATAATTTCTGAATTCAGCGGTTCATAGAACACCAATAAATAATGCAGATGATAAAGCTTAAGCTCAGAATATAATCCCCATTAAACTAATAATTGTATCGTAAGATATTGATTTAAAACTGCACTTACAAATATCCTCCTGCGGAGCACTTACCTGTAAAATAAACAGCATTTTCAAATAAATAATGATTTATGGATATCGTTTCTGGGGAACCACTAACAAGTAAATATACTGGGACAAGGTGTCTATTAACAATTACCAATATTTCTAGAACCGACAGTTTAGGTTTTGTTTAAGTTATGCTTGACTGTAATTAATGGAAAGTCTGATGTTATTGTTATATCTATGGTGAACTTACAAATTTTACCAAATTTAATGTAACTTAATGAAAACGTAGATGTTGTTTGTAATCTCTCAAGTATTTCTTCAAGTAAATTTCATAAAACAAAAATATGTCTGACTGTGAGAAAATTAAAAAGAAAAAGCGGAATTTACTACAGCAGTGGGACTGGGCGTACTTACCTCGCGCAACATCACTTAAAAGTGCACTTACAAATCTTACCAAATTTAATGTAACTTAATGAAAACGTAGATGTTGTTTGTAATCTCTCAAGTATTTTATCAAGTAAATATCATAAAACAAAAATATGTCTCACTGTGAGAAAATTAAAAAGAAAAAGCGGAATTTACTACAGCAGTGGGACTGGGCGTACTTGCCTCGCGCAACATGACTTTACTTCATAAAAATCACGTTTGTTGTATTTATTTTTATAGCGGCAAGATAAAAGCATCATCCCTTAAACTTTCAACACTCTATCACAGTTCTGAAGATGACAGCGTGGTGACAGACAGAACGACAGACGACGAATTCTCAGTAATATGGCCCCGTCTTACCATTTGAGTAAGTAACCCTAAAAAGAGCGCTTAAGCTTCGCTAGCTTACGAATAATAAAATATACCTAGATATTTAAAATTACTTGAAGCACTAAGCACACCATAATAATTATCTAATTAATCATGGGTGACGTGAAACTAAGATAGCACTCGACCCAGATACGTATATTATGTTTAAAAACATCAAACCCATTGATGTGTTACAAACGATCCATCTTCCGATTGCGGCGGTACATTAACAATTCTAAATGAAGACTTAGGATTTATTACATGCTATTAGTAGTATACCAACATGCTTTCCAAAGAATAATGGAAAGAAATATCTTTCACAATTATATTATACTTACCTCGTTTGTAAGACAAAAGGGCAATCATTGTTTGGTAAAAGTATTAAGGCAAGACGCTTCATTACGCGGGCGCGTTTTATGTCAAACACTTCTCTTGGAAATTTGAATTCATGAGATAACTCGAACCGCGGGCATCGGCTTAACTCCATAAGAGTGTGCCTCTTCAACCGTAGGTGCAAACAAATCCCAATACTTTCGCTACTTATTAACAACAATTTTAAAGAAGTTATCTTTAAAATTGTTGTTGATAAGTAGTGAAAGTATTGGGATTTGTTACGAAAAACTAAATATGTTCAGTTTTTAGTTATTTAACTCCTCTTATTTTGATGTCGACTAAACTGAAAATACTCAAAACCGAATACAAAAAACCAATCATCTTTTTTCCTTGAATGTCAAACACAGCACATTAGTATGAACGCCTACGCAGTCTATTTACCAAAGCGTAACCAGTCTTAGGAACTTACAAACAAGTCTTGTAGCAGTGACATTATGTGTTGATATCGTACTAATATAACTAATAAAAATAACTAGTAAAGAATATTCTCATGCAAATATTACTTGTACATGTATTTAATAACAAAACAAAACAAAATATCTACGTTCTTTGGTCCTATCTAGTGATAAGGTGAGATAAAATGGTGAATGCTGATTGGTTTATCAGCTATAAATATATTTTTATAACAGACTAAGTGTCTGTTTCATCATTTGCGAGTCAAATTACGCATTGATTTATATTAAAATATCTCGTTTAGTCTCATGATGTGACAAAGCAAGACGTCTTTTTGACATAACTTATGGCAATTTGACATAGGTTATGCCATAACTAACCGTTGACATAACGAACCATTGCCTATTATTAAAGTCGGATTTTGTGAAACAAGCTAATAAAGCAAAAAAAAAGAAGATTATTCAATAAAGGGCAGTTTTCTAGAATTATATAAATCTCGATTAAGAACTGATCGTAGCTTGCCTCTAGATACAAATTACAGCAGGTACACTACGATTATTTAAATAATTCCTGCAAGCCGCCCATAAAGATTAATTTGTCAACATGCAGTTCTTGATTATTGTTAGCAGATTTAATACTCAACATCTAGTAATAGTATTTGAAAGGTGGGCCCCGATTATGAATGCCTTAGGAAATCTCTATCGTTTAAACTGCATCTGTAGGCCATCAAACCTTATTGATAGCTTTAATCAAACTGTAATTGAATTCATAAGTGTTTCTCTCCAGAGCCGGCGGTCTATATCACCAGAGCGTTTATCTCATTCATTCTTCTTGAAACGGAGAGAGTGGGAAGAACTTTTGCGATAAATCACTATGGTTCGTTACGTATAAAGGTAAAGCTCTAGGCAATTCGAGCTGGTGGATTATTATGATTTGTAAACAGTAGGCCCTTCTGTATAATAGGATCAAATTATGTAAAATCTTTTGATTTATATTCTATGCAACTGAGCGCAGACTTTAAGTTTAGTTTCGCTAGTTGCCGCTAACTTTAAGTGTCTATTAGGCATGCGGGTTTTGAATCGCGGTTCCCGCAACGCAAGTGAACGCTTCGCTTTCACTCCATAGTAACGACGCAGTAGCGGAAATCGCCATTGTTTGAACGTTTGGTTACTAATATGATAGATGGTGTCATGTATGAGGGTAGCGATGGGTTTATTATTTATAAATGGTGGTGGGTAGTTTAGCAGACTGTTGTAAGCTCGGAAAAATACAAAGACGTAATTACGAACTGGCTGTCTTATTTTATTGAATATCATCCCATAGCAGGGCATATCTTACATTGGCGAACGAGGAAGTGTTTATAGTGACGTGGACTAATAAAGTGCGTGCAATAAACAATAAAACAAAATATTATGAAGGCCTTACATACATATCTTTTATTCTATAGAAATACGGAACACGCGTCGACTGGCGAAAGTCCTGCAAAACTTATGTTAGGTAGACCATTACGTACACGGTTAGATGTCCTAAAGCCAGACTTAGGGTCACGGATGAGACAAGTACAGCGCCGACAAGTGCGCGACGCGGGCGGGGCGCAGCGCACCGTGAGCCCCGGCGAGGACGTGTGGTATCGACAATATCTCAAGGGGGAAAAATGGATACCGGGGAAAGTTGAAAGTCAAGAAGGTCCTTCTAGCTTTAAAGTAGTGGGGGTAGAGGGAAATCAGGTTCATCGTCATATCGACCAGTTAAAGCGTAGGTCTAGAGGTTCTCTGGTTTGTCCGGATTTTGAGAGTTCCATTGGTAACGCTCAGCGAGCGACGCAGGGAGAGACGGCGGAGGCGGGGCCCACTTCGGAGCGGCTCAGCTTGGCTCCGTGTTGTCCGGAGCAGCCCGAGCCTGGCCCCAGCGGTGAGCCTTCCCCGACCGCACCTGTAGTGGACGACCCACCTGCGCAGCGACCACTGCGGCAATGCCGGCTTAATAAGCCTAATTATAAAATATAGATTAAGTATTACGTAGTTTTAAATTGTTTATTCTGTATAAGGTTAGAGTTGCTACTTGATTAGTGTATGTAGTTATTTAAGTAAGATATTAAGTTATTGTCTAGAAGAAAAATGTTTAAGATTAAGTGTAGAGGAGTGTCATGTATGAGGGTAGCGATGGGTTTATTATTTATAAATGGTGGTGGGTAGTTTAGCAGACTGTTGTAAGCTCGGAAAAATACAAAGACGTGATTACGAACTGGCTGTCTTATTTTATTGAATATCATCCCATAGCAGGGCATATCTTACAGATGGAAAGAGCATTCTTTATTACACACAATGAACATAAACACAATATAATTAATAGTAAGGTAACATTTAAACCTAGCATGCGTAATGGGTGGTCTCATTGCTTAAAGCAATTTCTTCTAGACAACCTTATGCATATATAAAAAAGAACCTCGCAATTTCCACACGACTTTAAAACCGCGCGACTTCCGTCGTGCCTAAACACGGGCTAAATAAGAAGGTAAAAAATATTTTTACACCAATTCATGATATTTTGAAAACTTATTGAAATACGGTGTTTTTTTAATCTTTTGAGGAATGTAGAGGACGGATCGCATACCGTAGACATTCACGTTCACGGCAACATTAGCTATAGAACAGCGTGTCGAAACCTCACGTAAGTGGAGATTGATCACCATTGCACTTCCCTGCCTATAGGGTTGTCTGATTATATAACATAATATACTAATAAACTTATTGTAAAGATATATTGGTATTAATTAATGCCAATGGTTTCAGGTTTCAATATTTTCAGATCGTCAATAGTAACCGCTGCCACTTGTTTGCTACAACCATAAATCTAAATTTAAAATTTAAGAAAAACCCCTTTTTTAATGCCTTCATTTCCTCAAAAATGTAAAACAACATAATATTATGTAATGTGGACGCGATGCGCTTTCATTTGATACCCCACACTAGTATATTTGCAGATTTTCTCCTAACTCTCTCTCATAACTTTTAAACGGCACATCCGATTTTCATGAAACATAAGCGACTTAATACGGGTATGTGTGGCCTATTATGGCCTACTACACAAAGTTATACATAATATTATTTAGTTGTTAAAAAAAAAAACAACCAACGTTAACCATATGGATAAATAAATAAATGAACTATTTTATCTTTTACGAAATAATAGTTTTACCTGTTTTGTAGGTACCAATAAAAGATAATTCTTTGCCTTCGTTACAGCCCTAACACCTTCTAACATCAAATCAAGAGTAATAGGCTAATAGACACGCGTGTTACCTCTTTTGTAATCACATGTAATACAAATTACTACACTAGCAACACTGTTCGTGTGGCAACAGCCAAAAAGGGCTTGTTATGGAAGACAAAAAACAAAAACAATACTCGTTACAGTGACGAAATTAAAAAACTATAAAATATAATGGAACATGAAAGGGCTACTGTAGTTTGAACAAAGACATTTTGAAGCTATGTTGAAATATGTAAGTTAATAAAAATCAAACAAGAGATCTTTACAAAAAAATTAACCATTTCAAATGCACCAACCACTTGATGTTGGAGATAACTCTAGAGCCATTGGTTTGATACTTATGAAATTAGAATAGAACCAATTGGAAGCACCCATGTTAAAATAAGGAGGGTAGGATGGGATTTTCTAGATTTTTCCTAGGATTTTCACAAGTGCCCCTTTGAATTCCCCGGCCTAGCACGGCGATTGTTGTCTAGATCGAGAAGGAACGCTGACTAACGCTGTGTAGGTAGAATAGATTTCCTGTCACGTGATATAATTTATAATGTCTTCTGAATTTACGAGATTAACTCCCTTTCAACTGATAAAACTGATGTATTTTCCTATGTTTAAAAATAGATTCGACATTGACTGATCTATATTAGATCAATAAGAAAGTTTTTTTTACTCCATAAAGAGAAGTCCACATGTTTACAAGGTTCGACCATTTTATATTTTTTTGTTTTTACATACGTGATACGAGACCAAGACAAACTACTTTCCCGTACCCATAATAGTAGATAACAACAATTGAAATCGAATACAACATTTCCAGCAAACATTACTTTGTAATTCTAAAGAAACAAAAGCACTAGGAGAAATGCAACGTAGGTTACGAAAGTAAATAAAGAACCTAAGACAAGACTTTCTTTAGAGTAACAGTTACAAAGAGCCTTTACAGTTGAATGCATAAACGCAGTGTTTCAGTGAAGAAACAATGAGCGATTGTGGGCCGCTGGTCAGTCGACAGGCCGCGGTATGACGGTAGCGATTTCAAGCGAAACTGGACGCAGGTCAGAGATAGGTCACTCAATCATTTAAATATCACTGAACTATTCACAAGGTATAATCTATACAACTTTTGAAACTTTAGATTTAAGTTGACCTGTCCATGTAAGCATAGGCTTCTAAGGAAATAAACGTTTTGACTTTGACTTTGAAACAATCTATTTAGTATAAAAAGTGTATATTTAGATTTATAACGGGATATTTACCAAGAACAACCGCTATCATGGCGCATCAAATTGTGCCGAAATGTCGGGAAACTCGAAAGACAATTATGGTAAATATCCCTGTTATAAATCTAAATAGTAGTTAAATCAATCTCCAAATATTGGACGTCTATTTTGTTCCTTAACCCTCTCGATAGCGCCAAATCGTCGGAGACTTGGTAAAATAACCAAAAATGGCAAATAATGCATTCACATTTCATGATACATGATAAAGACCGTTGGTAGCTTGAACATAGTTTTTAAAAGCTAAAATTAAAGTGTCTAGTATTTTTTTTACGAATCTACAAAATTGACAAGAATTTTATTTCCTGATCATCTATTGTAATTTAACAAAAAAATAGATTTACTCGAGGGAACATGGTAGGACAAGTATGCAAAGGAGCCTGTTTTTGAAGTTTGCATAAAATTGGACGAAGCAAAAATTATAAAGTAATTACTGTCATATTTAATGTTAGTAGAGGATAGGGCTACCATGTTTTGTATTTATATTTGAATCTAATTGTGTCATTTAACAATAAGTTGCCCGTGTTCTTGGATTTTTCCGCGGGAACTACGTATTCACTGGCGGTAAGAAGTAGCCTATAGCTTATAATAGGCTATCTAAGACTGAAATATGTTTCAAAACATATCCTAGTATGAACCTGAAATGAGCGCGTGCAAGCAAGTAATAAAACAAACAAATAAACCCTTCAGCTTTATAATAATAGTACCTATAGATGGGATTTTTTTAATTCGAAGATTTTATAGTTTACTAACTGACCCCAGGAAACGTTGTTTTGAAACAAAATGAAAAATAGATGTTGGCCGATCCTCAGACCTACTCAATATGCTCACAAAATTTCATGAGAATCGAAAAAGCCGTTTCGGAGGAGTACGGGAACGAAAACTGTGACACGAGAATTTTATATATAAGATTTAGTAGCAAAGTTAGTTTCAGCTCACTTCGATACAAGACTTAACCCTGACTGAACTATCTGAATCAGCTCCGCATAATAAATAGCATCTACGTGCTGTTCGCGGGGTCATTAACCTGCTCATTGTGCTGCAAGTGGATCCTTCTATCACATCTAGTTTACTCGAAAACAATGATTTTACTGTATTTCTTAGAATTTTCAACATTTGCGAATAGGTACGTAAACACGAAAGATGAGTGTACTAAGATAAGAGCCTCTTTCACCATATCCAAGTAAAGACCCAAGTGCCTAATTTGTAGGTACTTAAAGACCATGCTATCTCACTCAGACTATTGTGTAACTGTGAAAGACAGCGTTATATATAACCACAAAAAGCTATTTTTGACTTTTCAGAGATACAGTGAATAAACCCTAAGTGCCCCTTAGTTTTAACCCTAAGTGTAGTATTATAAAGAAAGAAAGAAAGAAAGAAATACATTTATTTCGACACAATAACACAAATACAGAAAAAATAAAGTAAATTTAAAACCAAACTACAATAATAAAAATAAAAAATAAAAATACAACATAAAATCATTTGGTTAACACATAAACATTGTGAGCCGAAATAGGCGTTGGCTCAGCATGTGTTATAGGTTTTTTTATAGATCTATGTTTGTCCACAATCTCACCTAATGGACAGTGTCTATGTGTACGAAGATAGATCACATAGACCTAGAAGGTACCTATTGACTCTTGTCTTGAAGACACTCAGGTTGTAGTAATTAGGAAATACAGCAGCAGGGAGCGAATTCCAGACCATTGCCGTGCGAATTATAAAGGTGGATGAGGATCGCTTTGTACGAGTGGAGGGAATAGGTTCGTTCCCAGTAGATCCATTGTGGATCTAGAGCGATATTTTATTCCTTAATACCATTTATACAAAAATTTTATTTAAGAATGAAAATAATTTTTACGTGCTACTTTTTTCACCAGTTTTATACATCATCACCCTATTAACGTTCCCACTGCTGGGACACTGGGAATTCTCTCTTGACAAAAGAGATTTGAGTTTTGTACTTATAAGATATTTATGTCCGGTAATATTTATGTAGATATTTTTTATCATACATATATTAAACACCCAGACGAAGGAGAAAGTGCTTGCAGAACATACGAACACTTTCACCCTCGGCGGGAATCGAACCCGCTACCTCTGGCGCCGCAAGCGGACCCTCGCCCACTGCGCCACTGAAGCAGTCAGTCAAAAAGCAAATGCATATTATTGTCACCGTAGAACATCAGGTAAGTCTTGCTGGGAAATCCACACAACATAATACAATAGAAACACATAGGTAATATTAATATTAAAAAACAATTAAAGATTCTCACTAGCCATATTATTATTATAAAAAAAAAACTTTCCTTTTAAACAATTTTAAATTTAATGTTGAATATTGAATATGTAATAAGTTACTTACCTACTATAGTCTAAGACTATTTTTGTATCAGTTGTAATGTCCCAACGGGGCTCATGTAAGGGTATATATAAAACTTAACACCATTTGTAACCACATGAAACAACGAATAAATAAATAATAATAATAATAATTTATTTCCAAATAAACTTAATACATAGGTTACAATACCACAATGGTTCCCAAACTAGGCAAAGCCTGTACTATGGGAACCTCCTTCCATATGTTACATAAATTTACAATTATTAGTTTACAAAACATGAAATTTAAAATATAATAATAATAAAATCGAGCAGTACACATCAAACATTGCGATATTTTAATATAATTATGTAAAGTGTATGTCCGCATTACGTGTTTGGGTGTGTGTGAGTTTGTGTGAAGCGAGTGTGTGTGAGGGTGTGTGTGTGTGTGTGTGTGTGTGTGTATGATATTGGGTGAATTTATGCTCCTGAAGTCACCGTTCTCGGATGAGTCCGGGCAGCAGAAGAACTACTTTTTTTCACGGTAATTCGTAGTTGATTGATGCTCTACCTAATAAACAACAATAAATCCTCTGTTTCCTCGTAATCTAGAGATAATAACCACTTTGTAGTCTTAAATTTACATTCCAAGAAAGGCATCGCATGTATACTTAATGTTTTGTTTATTTTATTATAGAGATGATTCGACAAATAACTAAATTGACGTTTTATGTATGCAGAATGGGGTTGAATATTGACAGATATTTGGTAATTTCTCCTCCGGATGGGGATCGTTGTATCATATGGAGTCGATTTGTGTTAATAAATAAATATATGAATAAACATTTTACTTCGTGGTAAGCCTAAGTCTTGAGTTTTATCGAATGTTACATAATAATATGGGTTTAGGATTGCACTTAATTTCTTCCTATTACCTACGTACATACGAGGGGCATTAAAACCTTTATTTTTGATGTTTCTAAGATTCGTAAAACCAAAATATGGAAATAAATGATTTTGTATCCTGTATATTTCGTGGACCTAAACCTTAATAGAAAGACTCTCGATTAAGCATAGGTAGCTTGTATCAAACATTAAATATAAATAAATAAATATTTCCGGACAATCTACACAACAACATCTAGCCCCGAGGTAAGCTCTAAGCTTGTGTTAGGGGCACTAGATATCTGATATACTTAATATAATATACATACATATATTGATATTTTTATTATATATATTAAACACCCAGACCAAGGAGAAAAGTGCTTGCAGAACATACAAACAATTTTACCCTCGGCGGGAATCGAACCCGCTACCTCTAGATCTGCAAGCGGACATTCGCCCACCGCGCCACCGAGGCAGTCAAACATTGATAATAATGCTTATAGCTCCACCGTAGATATTTCTACCGCGGACTGATTAGTGGAATATGGGCCAATTTCGGAACAGCCGTAACACCTGGAAATCCTCATAATACTAAGCGTGTTTATCTCAATTTGTTTAGATGAGAAACTCTGGGCAAAGCTATCTGATTCCTTACTGCACATCAAAGCAAATCGTTGAAATGAAACAGTTTAACAGGATACTTATGTACAAACTTAGTAACATTGTGGCAAAAGCTTTTATGGCTTAGTCATTTTATGAAACGGGTTATCCAAGAACCTTATAAAATGTTGAAAACGGTAGCAGTTTCGTTCTAATCGTAAAGGTAAGCCGAACTCTTTATCAATATGAAGTCATTCCGTTCTGAGATAGCCAGGTTCCACCAGCATTTAAAAAATATACCCCAAATATCTCCGAGACCATACATAGTCTCAGAGATATTTGGGGTATATTTTCCTAAGAAATTAACTTGAGATTAAGATTGCCTTGCTTAGCTTTGTTTTTGAATTTATTTATTATATTTAATGTGTTGTATAACATGAGTATCATCACTGGCCCGCCTAATCATTTTTTTTTCAAAATGGCGGACTATTTCTTATGCCAGACTCCGTATACATGACAGATGTTATACATGAATAAAATTGACCATAGGTATAAATAAATCATAAACAATTACCCAGGTATGCGTTCACTTTTATTCCCATTGCCGGTTTCCTGCCAAGGTACTTTTCTAAATGGCCCTATAATTTGAATTAGTTGCTATTTATTCTGTGGTGTTGAATGACAAGCTTTCATTACCGATCCGCAGGGCTTGGGACACATTTACATGTAAAACAGATTTAAATCGTAATTATTTCGTACTAGCTGGAATGACAGCAGCTGACACGGCATCTCGGACGACCAGCAACAAGGCACTAATGACATTTTATAAAAGATTTAGAAAAGAGTTTACCAATAAAATTTTATAAAACAGGTGTTTTTGCTCACGAAAATCTTTTAATTTATAGGTGGAA
This sequence comes from Gymnoscelis rufifasciata, assembly GCA_929108375.1. Lineage (NCBI taxonomy): Eukaryota > Metazoa > Arthropoda > Insecta > Lepidoptera > Geometridae > Gymnoscelis > Gymnoscelis rufifasciata. Next base: position 7,998,026 of record OV815321.1, on the reverse strand, counting down.
ACTTAAAGTTAATAAAAGGGGAAGACTTCAAAAATAATACACAACTATTTTTTCTTGCTAAACGAAAAATCAAGACGTATCAGTGCATTAAATTTGAAGAAAAAAGAAAGAAAGAAAGACATTTATTTCGCCAACACAAATACAGAAAAATAAAATTATATTAATAACCAAACTAAAATAACCAAAAAAATATATATACATATATAACATAAAAGTCTAAATACTACGCATTTGGTTGACACATTAAGATGAGCCGAAATCGGCGTTGGCTCAGCATGTGCCGCGGGATGTAACGTCCGAATTGATTCTCTATATCTTGGCATTAACTAATTTAATTGATAAAAATTGAGTGGTATTGTGTTTAACAGTCTATGTATGTATGTTTGTCCCACTGTACAGACCAAATGCCTGGGCCGATGTCTATGATTCACACGTAAATCGATTTCTCTTATTGCGGCGAGTGTCACTAAAGACATGACGTTAATAAAGATTCAACATAAAAAAATTAAGTCAACAAACTATGTCTTGTGGGGTATCGTTGAATAGGTATTTAAAAATTATTTTAAGGTATTTAAAAGGTATTTTAAATCCGACTGACGGCTTAGGATAGGATCTATATCTTAGAGATAGATATATATTTTTAAGACAAAATTATGTAGTTGGTTGCTCTAAAAGTGTTTTTATAGCGTCAGTGAATATTTTAATTATGACATGTAATATATATTTTTAATGATATTTTGAATAAGCATTTGCACGCCTACTTGTAGGCTAAATACATTGACTTTTTACTTTTTAAGATCCGACATGTATTAATAATTTTGTATTCTTGCAAATAAATCATTTCATTTCATATCGAGTCAAAGTTGCAAAACAAACATTCTCAGATAGACTGATAAACTGTAATAGTTCCCAAAAAAAAAAAGTTGCATTTGGGTTATAATTTTCTTAATTTCATCTTGTTTATGTAGTCAACATACCTATTGGTAATCTTTAAGTAAGGCCTAAGTCGTATTCATAATTTCATATAAAGCTTTTAAACAGTATGATAAATATTATTATCAAACTTCACACCTGCTTTCTAACCTCCATTGCATTCCAAAGTTCCAAACTGTTTCATTTTGTAATAGTCAATCGTTGCTTTTGTATGAATTGGAATGCGAACGCGGAAGTGGAAGGCACGAAATGTATCGCTAAATAGCCACCATGAAGCTTCTTTTGTCAAGATAAACTTATTTTAAATCGGCCGCGATATAATATTATGTACCAAAGATATATGAGGTTTTAGATTCTTTATTTCTCATAAGAAAACATTTCACTAACATGAGAAAACAATATTAACACATATTATCCATCTTCAGGCTTGTAACGTAAATTAACATATAATATTTAATCACGGGTACATAATTTCTAAATACCTACTATGAAATTAAAATAAGGGTAGGCAAAAAAACATTTTGTGACAAACTAAGACAAAGGCACGGAACAAAGGCCAGTCCGGCCGGCGGGCTTATCAATAACGCAGATACATAATTATGCTTGTATTAATACCTAATCTATAAAAATAAAAATGAATTGTTGTTCGTTAGTCTGATTAAAACTCGAGAACGGCTGGGCCGATTGAGCTGATTTTGGTTTTAAAATGTTTTTCATAGTCCAGGGTAGGTCTAAACGGTGAGCAAATAAGGAAAAATTGCCGGGAACTTTTTTTACCCGTGCGACGCCGGGCGGGCCGCTAGTAGTAAATAATTGCAGACGTAAACCAAAGTAATAAAATAAATTTATAATTCATTCTACATCTAAATGTTTCCAAGTTTATGAAGACAATATAGCATTGTTTTTCTTTAGTAAACCTAGAGTAGGTATATAGGTAAATTCCATACTATGTAATATCATAAATTATGAATGTAACTCTGCCTATCTGTTCCCGATTCACGCAAAAACTACTGAACCGATTTTTATGAAATTTGGTATACAGATTCTCTAGAGCCTGAAAAAGGACATAGCCTCCTTTTTAACGCGGGAAAATCTATTATAAAGCGGGTAACACCGCACTACTAGTAATCCATATTTGCCAAACAGTTGACAATTTTTTTTTAAATTTCTTCTAATAAACATTAGTTAAACACCCAGACCAAGGAGAAAGTGCTTGCAGAACATACAAACACTTGACCCTCGGCGGGAATCGAACCCACCACCAGCTGCGCCGCAAGCGGACCTACGCCCACCGCCCCACCGAGATAGTCTTTTTCCAACCGCAAAATCCATAACTTTAAATAAACCTAGACTAGAGGAAATAATGTAGGTATAAACAAGATGCAAGAGCCAAATGAGGACATTAATAATGAAGACATGATGTTCCCAACTCCACACATATGCAAGGAGAAAGTAATTCATCCTTATTGATGAACGCACTGCCAATTGATATGACCGGAGTTGAGGTCAAAAGATCACTGCACATTGAATTACGAACTGCGTAGGCGCAGCATAAGGACAAATCAATGTTTGGGCAGGTATATTAAAGCGTTTACGATTATTTACCATTGTACACGAAGAAGCAAATGACATAGTATAATAATGATAATTATTTAATTCAAATATGATAAATATTCAAATATTTAAAACAAATTTCAAATTTCATTTCAATTTTGATTTCCTACTTTCACGCCGATGCGATGTCCCAATAATAATTATAAAATTTCATTTTGAATGTAAATATCATATCTCAAATTTTATTCTTACTTATATGCCCATTGATTATTGTGTAAACGGCTGGACCGCTAAGTAGTTCCTAACCATCCGCATCGCAAGAAATTCAGTGGGCGATACACTACCCTAAAATGTTAAGCTATAACTGGGAAGTAGCGGGGAGGACCCTATAGGGTCCTACCCGCTACTTATGATCTATAGATCGGAACAAAAGTCTCCACGTGTATTTGCAAATCGAACCCAATTTTCATTGTTATAGACGAGCGATAATAATGTTCCGATATGATACTGATTCCAGGGTCTCGAATTTAGCCCTTTTAAAAGCAAGCATGATAATGCATTCTACTGTAGACCTATATGCTTCAATAAACAAACATGTAAATATGGATTTACTTTCATTCGTAGTAATATAATAACCACTCGCGAGTTAACTCAAAAACCTACTTCCATTAATACCACATCCACGAACTATCTGAACTAAACTATCACAAGTCATATTACAATCTGTCAATTTATCTATTCAGTGAAGAGATTAATGCCTTACTTTATTGGTTCTAATAAAACTTATCCGGGCTCCAAGAGAGCTATTAGATTACCTACTGCTTATTGGTCTACTACTATGTACTTATTCTCCTTGGTCTGGGTCTTAAATATGTATAATAAAAATATATCTTTCTATGTATGTGAGGAAACCGGCATGTTCTGAGAAGTTTAAAAAGTTTGAGGGCCATCTGATATTCACCAACCCGCACTTGGCCAGCGGGGTGAATTAAGGCAACGTTAATAGGGTGTTGATGATGATGTATGTCTATTATATTAAGTATATCAGATGTCTTGTATCCGTACCACAAGCTTGGAGCTTACCACGGGGCTAGATGTTGTTCTGCTTATTGTTGGAGAGTATTTATTAATTGGTACTACACAAGTCGATATACTCGTTAAGAGTGAAAAGGGAAGTCTGATCGGACTTTATTAAGTGATATTTATGTCTGGTAGACTGTTTACTTTTCTTCCTTATTAATCTACTGCGTAATAAAATAAAGATAAAACCCTTGTTGTTACAACGAGGGTGTTCTCAAGTATCCAGCTATTAAAATATGGATGCAGTAACGTTTCGTGTTATAATGTTATGGCTACAAAACGATTTATTATAGTAAAGTATAGAGGTAATATTATATTCAGCTCATGTGGTCCCACGAAGGACTATTCACGTTTTATATGTATATTATGACAAAACCCGTAAATGTTGTTGTGTGGATTGTCCGGTAATATTTATTATTTAAAAATATTTATTCATTTATCTTAATATATATAAATCTCGTGTCACAATGTTTGTCCTCAATGGACTCCTAAACCACTTAACCGATTATAATAAAATTCGCACACCATGTGCAGTTCGATCCAACTTGAGAGATAAGATGGTTTTTACGGCGAGAAAAATTCGAATAATTTCCGGGAAAATTTTATACCCGTGCGGCGCCGCCGCGCCGGGGCGGGCCGCTTGTTTATCTATATAATTTTATTGGATATAGAGATAAGTACGTTTCAAGTAGTATAGAACCGTTCTTTAGGAAAGAACCGAATTAGTTTCAGTATTTAATACGACTATTAGTAATGATATTTAATCACCCTATAAACGTACCTTATCAATAATATACACTAATACATCAACTTTACGATTTGCGATATAACATAGGTTTTATTTTCTATTTCTTTTTGTTTGGTGTATGGGTTTAATAAAGAATTTTCTATCAATCTATTCGTTACTAGAAAATCACAACAGGACGTCTAAACACATACATTCTAAAATCTAAACAACCTGTGCCATATATAATTCATGAACTGTGGGTGAACCGAGATAGCTGTCCCACAGTTAATGCATTTATAACTTCGTTATAAACCAAGTATTATCCTGGTACTTAGCATCCCATTCATATTATAATTTGCATGTTTCACCAGCACCTATACGACTGTACCATTCTGGATAACATAATATTTACTCAAGAATAGTAAGTGCCATGCCCTAAACTACGGATGTGGAGTTTGCAAGACTAGCTTTTGCCTCTTATTTTACTGCGGTGAAAACCAGCCCGTTATGGTTTACTAGGGAATAAAATGATATAGCTTATTTTAAGAGTTCAAATGTAAACTAAGTATCACTTCTATGTATTCTAAACTTTTGAGAGTTCGTTTCAAAACGAACTCTGAGAACGAAAGAGTTCAAACTCTTTAAGTAAAAATATGTTTATTTGCCCATTAAAAAAAGCAAATCGCATAACGCCTACAAACGTTTCGAATCCTTTACTTTTTTTTAAATGTGCATCGCTTTTAATCTAAGCAGCTACATGAGATTGCGCTTGCTGTGGCTCCCTTCAATTAAGAAAGCACTAGAACATAAATCATCTGTACATAAATTTTAGGTTATTCTATTGTTTTTTTTCTGGTTGGTGGTGCTAATAAAGCAATAGAATAAAATACTTGTTAATTTATTAAATTACCAAACACCTAAGCACGCCAATCAAGTATTCCGTAAAAAGCACACAAAATCTTAAACATCCCACTATTTGTCGGAGGCTCATTTCAGTCGTGACCGGTCTGCACGTGCCGTCCAGAACCGCCCGAGGCGCAACCAATCTGATTGCAAACGACCTTTGAAAGCCAAATGACAGTTCCCCAACAACCGAACACGTTGCCGCGAATGCTCGACTTATCATCCCACAGGTAAATACAATCCCAGCAATGTGAAGTAAAGGAAGCGAGCAATCTCCTCGGTTGACCTGAAGGGATGATTTACAAATTGTGTTGTCCGGCGCACTTGTTCACGCAGCCGGCGTGACGTCACGACCTGAGATGAATAGCTGACAGTGAAGGTAGCTAATCATAGCCGTGAGATAGCTTTTGTTCTGCATTAAAAGTGTTTACTGGCTGATTGATGTTCGGAATACTGTAGGTGCCCTTATTGTGTTTACTAAGTCGTGAGCTTCATAGTAGGTATCTATAGTACCTATTAGTATTTTCATTTATTTAACCGACTTCAAAGGAGGAGTTTCTGATTTGGCGTGCATATTTTGTTCTCGAGTTATCGACAGTATTTATATCAAAAATGATCGGAAACGTCTTTCGGAGGTAATGGGAGCAAAATAATTCTTGTGCCCACTGGAGGAAATGGGGTCAACATTCTTATGCAATTGTCCGAGGCTCGATTTACCTATTAAATAAAAATTTATTTTCTCTCACAAGGTATATTGTAATCTTTGTTTGGAGGAGGGCTCTGACACTGCAACACACTTTTTAAAACTATCGCAGTAGTTCAACGTTTCATTTTGTTATTGTAAATTTGTGAAAAGTGTCAAATAATTTTATTTTTTTATTTCCAAACTAAAAGTCGGTTGTTTTTTGTTAAAAACTTCTTGTATAAGTTATTACTGCTTATTAAGGCTCATTAAGGCTTCGGCCAAACCTACGCGTCAGCAATGCGGGAAAATAGACCAGACGCGCGTTTGCCTGAAAACGTCCCGCTTTTTGGTCAAAGAGGTGAGCAAAGCGCCTTAGTCCCATTATCTGACCGAAGCTTTAAAGCTTTCCAATAGACTAGGAGTAGATTTAGAGCTACCACACAACCGGCGTATTTGCGATGCAAATCATTCTTATTTTCCCCACTAATCGCGTGCTTGACCCTCAATTTACAGCCAAAGCAAATCCCATATGTTAAACTTGTTAGTCTAATCTACCGTCTTTCAAAAGCCAGCGTGTACGGCGTCTTTCAAACCGTTGATTTATTCCTCAATCGGCCACCTTATCGCCGAAGATAGTAGTTAACATGGCGTTAAACTCATGAATGCCAATGGTGAAATTAATGGGGGTCAGTTTGGCGATAACATTACACAGTTTCGCGGATATTGACGGCAATTATTTGCGAAATGTGCAAATCACCGGCAAACGGTTGACAATGATGGAATATCTGACTAACGAACCCTTAGGGCCTGTTTCACCATCTCTGAGTAAAGTTATAAAGGGTTAAAATATAGAGCTCGAAATAGCTCTATCTTTTAACCTTTTATAACTTTACTCAGGTACATTTATTTATTTATTTATAAGTTGTATCAACAAAGTGGACATTAACACAAACACATGAAACATTATATTGAAATTAATTCTACTTTGCAAATGTCACCTTAATTACGGATACAAACGTCATTGCCAAAAATAAACCCTTAACTAATTACATGTGACAAAACGAGACTGAATCTGAGTAAACAAAGCTTTTGACATGCTTTGTTTACTCAGATTAAAGTCAAAGTCAATACATTTATTTCCTTAGTAGTGAAAATTAAGAAAGTAAATAAAATTGTTTACACAAAAATTATCAAGAAAATAACATTGTCTTGACAGTTCACTTCAATGTTTTGTACTGAGATGAGAAGCGAATAGAACAACACAGATTTATAAGTTTTTACAATTTTGGAATATTATGTGAAACAACAAAAAAAAAATTATTCCGGACAATCCACACAACAACATCCAGCCCAGGGGTAAGCTCTAAGCTTGTGTTAAGGTTACTAGACATCTTATTTTTTTATTGTACATAATATTAAACACCCAAACAAAGAAGAAAGTGCTTGCAAGAACATACAAACACTTACGGGAATCGAACCCGCTACCTCTTACGCCGCAAGCGCCCTTATAGTCATAAAACCTCTAAGTAACGAACGTCATAAAAGAGATATTGTATTTCAAACTACACACATTGTAGTAACAGTTAAAGTAGGGTACTATAATGGCATAATGAAACGTTTTGTGGACCATTTACAAAATTTACTTTCGATTTCAGATTAACATGCGACATTAACAATGCAAAATATATTATGAGCTGCAACAAGATATTATTATGACTTAAATTATTTGTCGTTTTGCTATTACCCGTTAAGTCTGTGGGATTGGGCCTAAGTAACACAGCATGGAGCATTTATGGCCTAAAATCACTTACTAGGAGAGACCTCGGACGTATATGAAGGCGTAGGAGTGTAGTTATAGTTTTATTACGTTTTCAACCTGACCACGTTAGTATCTGGTTGGAATAAGTGCGGATACCAAATTATAGGCAAAATTTGATGCCCTTAACAAATAAAAAAATATAAAATATATGATTTCATAAAAACGAAACATTTCAATTCAGTGGCGCAGTGAGCAAAATTTTTAAACACCTACTGTGTGTGTGTTACTGACAGATGAGTTTTTTTTTTTAGGAAAAATCTTTATTTGAGTTATGCTCCAAATAAGAACGCCTGAACGAATATTTATTCGTTACGGATACATGGGATTTGAAACATCAAAAATGATTACCAAAGGGGTTCCGTCATTTTTGTATGGAGAATGGCATACCTACTCGTCCACCATAATGGAAAAAAAAATTCAAAGTCAAAGTCAAAACGTTTATTTCTTTAGAAGCTTAGGCTTGCATGGACAGGACTTCATTTTCAGACACAAATATCGCAGAAACCGTATCAGTAAGAGATTAGGTTCCATAACACTATTTGTTTGTAAGAATATACTCTGTCGATTGACATTCCGTTTAATCACTGGCCGCAATATCACATTCATTACAAAATGGCCGACGCCTAAGTATGCCAAAGTGTTGTATGCCTTTAAGCATTTTACACAAAAGCAAAAGTTTTAGATAGACAATATTCGTTTTAGCTACAAATATAGAATATTCACGAGAAGCGGCTCGAAGCTTTGGCCTATTCTGAAACATTAGTCATATTGTTGACACATGCGTTACAAAGATCAATTTATCAGAAGCCCTCTAGACAAATTGTGGGAGGAAGTAGCCAGATAATCTAGAACCTCATGCTGATATGTCTCGGAGCAAACCATAGGAAGGCTCGAGAATCATTGTAAATCTTTGCCTTTTGTCATAACTTATCGGAATACTTAGGGATGTCGCTAAAAGTAATACATTTTAGGATTTGTGGGTCATATTTACAATCGTCCAAATTGCCCAGTATTGGAGAGAACGGCAGAAACAGCCTGTCAAACCATTGAATAATCTTAATCACCGTCAGCAAGTAAAATTTAATATTTTTGTTGAAACTAAAAGGTACTGGACAGTTACTTAACATAATGTACCTACATTTAAAAAGTAATTACCGCCAAAACACTGAAAACTTTAAAATAATTAAGTTATTTTTTTTAAACCACATTAATTAAGTTCTTACACTAATCACCAATAATCTTGAATCGGTTCCATGTTTATGTAACAATGTTAGATTTGACAATTAAGGGCCGATTTTTCCAACGTCCAGATAAAGTTAACAGGTCAATAAACTATAATATGGCAGATTGAAGTTGTCTAACGTCTCTTTTAAATGTTTAACGGGTAAGTGACAATGCCATGCCGCCATCTTACCTTTTATTGGTTTGTTAATTTTTAACTGACATTGGAAAAATCGCCCCTAAATTTCTTTAAATTTAGATCATTTGTCAAGGTTTTAAAAAACAACTTCATTAAATTTTTTTAAACAACAGTTTTCTGGCAGTTATTTTTATTTAGGTTGTCTATCTACTGATCTATCTATCTATCTACTGATCTATCTACTGATTACTATCTATTTCGACAGAGAAATCGATTGTACATTGTAGGTAAATACTCTACAGTAAAAAACGATATGTAAGCGAGAAATGTAGAAGAAGCGTCTTATTATGCTTGATATCTCGTCATACAAGAATCACAAAAATAAATGGGACATAAAACATAAAAAAATTGACATTATTTTGTTGGTATTGTGATGTATGCCTCTATACCTATACGATGTATCTCAACTTACAAATGATATAAGCATTATATCTATCTAAGTTGAGATACATCGTATAGGAATAGAGGATTTCTGAAAAATATTTATATATAAAAAGGATCCAAACCCTACATGCCAATAATTGGATCAACCCTGAAGATATATTGCCGTTTAATCGAGAAAGCAATTACCTGGTTTCATTCATCATGAACTTCTGCATTTGATAAACTGCCGACGACGCCGATGAGCGGAATTGTGAGGGAGTCTGTACATTATTGCTTTAATAGAACGCGAGAATTCATGTCATTTTTATCGTTAGGAGGTATACCAAAGTGATACACCAAACTATTTCTTCGAGAAATATATGTTAATATTTAGACTAGACATACATACTTAGACAACTTTTACATGAGTATGTACGAGGCAGTTTGAAAGTAGCACCAGTAACGGATAAGTTGAGAGGGATGAAAGTTATGTGACGAGAAGAGCGTTGATATTAATGTAGATGGATATCTGAGAAGAGGTAGGCCGAAGAAAAGATGGATGGACTGTGTGAAAGATGACATGTGTAAGAAAGAGGTGAGTTTTGAGATGACAGGTAATAGAGAGAAATGAAAGCAGAAAACATGTTGTTTTCTGCTTTCCCCCCACGAAATTTGGGATAAGGTCAGGAAGATGATGATGATACATACTTGGACTGTTTAAAACATTACCACTCCTTTCGTTGCGCAGTCGGGTAAAAATAACCCCCACGTCGTTTTATTGACTTTTACGCAACAAATTAACGACACTTAATCGTTGGCAGGAAACTATTACTCAACGTGTCCGCAGATAGCTCTGCTTGCCTCTTATTTACTTAATTGCGATATTCTCGATTTGTTTGCATTTAATTTATTTACCATTTCAACACTGGATTAGATGCAGTGAGTTGTTATTATGGTAACTAAGTTACAAATTAGTTGTGATATCTTCGTCTTCTATAATCTGGCCTAAGTTGCGTTCAATAATAAGCTATATGAGTAAAAAAATAATTTGCATTTGGATTATTAAAAAAAAAATTACATCTAGAGAAAAATCAAGACAATACAGTGCAAAGAAGTTTGGCGAGACGTAACGCTTTCGTAAATCTGTAATATATTTATAAGTCACAAATTCACACTCCAGAAGTTTGACGCTCTATATCTTTTTTTTTTAATATCCTATAAATGTATAAATCCATATGGCAAAAATAGGTGCCCAGTATTTTTGGACGGGCTAATGGACGGCCTAAACAGAATACCTATTTATATGCAGTAATCATTCCTATTGATGCACAAGTCAATGTAATGTGTTTTTAGAGAATATAAATGAATTATTATTTATTTTTTAACCGACTTCAAAAAAAAGGAGGTTTCTCAATTCGACCGTATATATATATTTTCTTTTTTTTTATGTATGTCCGCGGATAACTTTGTCGGTTATGAACCGATTTTGATTATTCTTTTTTTGTTGGAAAGGGAGTATCCCAAGGGTGGTCCCATTGTAAGGAAACCTGGATCTGGTGGTGGAATCCTGAAGAAATTGAGGGAAACTCTTGAAAATATTGTCATTCCGACTTGTGTGTTTCTTAATATTATTCAATATAATTAATTTTAAAGCCGTTTTATTAATGAGGGTCTGGTGTTGATCTGATGATGGAGGGAAAGGCGGTCGAGGGAACTCCTCAACGATTTACAGCAAATACTTTGTGTTTGGGCTTGATTAACTTATATTACTGAGACCGTTCATCTAAATGGGTTTTGACTGATATTAGGGGTCTGATGATGAAAATGAAGGACAGTCAACGGAACTATATAAGGTATATTTTAGTAGAGGAATCACTAAAAATCGTGAAATAAAACTTTTTTGCCAAAAATTAAACCAACTTCAAAAGAGAAACTGAAAAGTACAAAATAAATTAACTTTACAAATCATTTCGACATAAAAAGTGATAACTAAAAGGTAAGTGCCAAGTAAATACTACAAAAAACTTAATGTTACATTTTTACCTACACTATACACAATATCAATAGATATGTCAAACAAAATAACATAATAATTAACAGCATTTAGGACCCAAATTGAAATGCGTGCGCGGATATACCGCGAATGGACTGATATTTAGAGTTAATTTCCTACTAATACCTTATGGCTTGAGTTATGAAAAAGATTGATGTTAGGTACCTATATTATATCATGTTATTGTTTTACTTGGCACCGACTTCAAATTGATTAAATACTTAATTATTTAACTGTTTATGTTTCTTTTAGTTATCACTTTTAATGTCGAAATGATTTGTAAAGTTAATTTATTTTGTACTTTTCAGTTGCTCTTTTGAAGTTGGTTTAATTTTTGGCAAAAAAGTTTTATTTATATTTACAGTAAGTAATTATAATTAGTATGGTACGGCTTGGGCCTTTATTACTAACTCAAGTTGCTAATAAGTGTTTATTATATAGCGCTGTCTTGCTTAGTTAAATAATCGTCTGAATGAGACAGCATGCTCTTAAAGTTTTATTTACTACTTGGGGCTATACTTATACACAGTGAAAGAGGCTATTAGTATCATTAAGGAACTGTTTACCAATCAAAAAGATCTTTTTTTTTATGTTAGATAAGCCTTCATTTGACCACAATCTCACCTGATGTAAAGTGACAATGTGGTCTAAGATGGGTCATGAAGACCTAGAATGTAGATTCCGAAGCCTAAGCCGGCCGAAGCCTACCACCGTAGACACCGTCGTTAGACAAAGCCTACCACCAGAGAATGTTCTTAGCACCACCCGGAGGTCACGTGTAAGGATTCAGAGGGTTACCACTTACTCTCCCTTAGATCTCACTTACAAGCATTTAAAATTAATGAAATTACTCTACTAACCCAAATAAGCATAATAAGGTCGTGATCCACTAAAAGGCCTTAAAAAGGTTTTATTGAAGCCGTTCGCAATTGCAAACAATAGCGGAGGCAGGCCATCAATCACGCGAACATTATTTGCTTTATCGATCGCATCGAAATCAGCTCAGCCGGTACCAGGCGGGGCTGGCTCCTCTGATTTAGAACAATGTCACATACGTGAATTGCTAGATGTACGTATATGCCTTTATTTCAATGGATAGTAAAGTGCACGATATAGACAGCAGGGTTAAAACTTAGGGCCTGTTTACAATACTGCGAATAAAATTAGTTGATGGTTATATTGCTCAATAACAACAATTAACAAGTCAACTGTAAAGGTGGACTTCCAACCAGCGCCGCTCTATCGCAATGGCCGCAGCGTCTAAGCCATTTCATACATTACCGTACTGTATAATACTATCGTTCTATCGCCGCGTCACTGTCGCTGCGTTTTTGACGCCGGAGCCGCGCTGCTCGGAAGTCTACCTTTAACTGTCTGTGACTGACGGGCCAAGATTTCTCTATATTGTTGACTAATTTACTTACGGTCTCACAACTTAAAACATAAATACAAATGAGACACGTGTTTAACAGACTTTAACAGTTGTTTTAAAAATATGTATCAATTTTTCTTAACAACTGTTGAACGCGTGTCTAAGCCGTATTTATGTTTTTGTGGTAAGGCGGTTAGAATTTAACTATTGAAATAGGGTTTAAGTTATATGTCGCGCTAGTGGAAATTGTAGTATGCCATGTAAATTTATTCCACATAACTAATAACAAAATATGTATTCTCGTGGGAAAATAATTTACAATGTAGTCAAAGCCACGGGAATTAAAGTTTTTTGTCGTAATAAAATGAGTAATGAGTAAAATAATGTTATCTACCAATGAAGTCATACAACTGTATGTGACTAACTGGCGGACAGGAGGCGTTACAGTTAACTTCAAATATTATAGCAATCAGATTTTGATAAGTTATTATATTACAGCCTAATCCTAGAAAAAAACCTTTATCCTGAAGCATTTGTACAAGCAATGTTAGGTCTATAATTATGGCTTCGCGCTCATATTAGACAATGTTTTTATTCTATTAAACGACTAGTCCTGGCTTCATCTTTTCTACAAGGCGGTAGTCAGTCGCAAAACAGACTTGTCTAAAGTCAGCGCAAAGGCTAAGACACCATTTTATAAAAAAAAGTAAGCAATAAATCTAATTTTAAAATTTAAGAACAACCCCCGATTCCAATGCCGTAATTTCCTTAAAAGCAAAACACCATAATATTTTTGTAATGTGCACGCGATGCGCTTTCATTTCATACCCCACTCGAGTATATTTGCAGATTTTCGCTTTAACTTCCCCACTCTCACCCCCATAACTTTTAAACGGCACAACCTATTTTCATTCAACATGACTAAGAACACTAGCGTCAAACTCACCTTTCATACAAAAAACTTATTTAAAATCGCTCCATCTGTTCGGGAGCTATGATGTCCCAGACAGACAGACAGACACGTCAACCTTATTAAACCCCTCTTTTTTGGTCGGGGGTTAAAAAGTTATTCATAACCTGATTAAGCTATTTAAATTGAAATGTCAGATATTGTATAGCCCTAATGTCACATAAACGTCATTTCAGTCATTAAACGTCAACGAAATTCGTTTTAAGCATGTTGTAAATTTTAGATAAAGTGCTCGTGCACTTCAACGTAATAGTGTAGGTATTTATGTAAAATAACAATTACTATCTAACAGGAAGTCTTTATTCCACCCACAATCTTAACGTGGGTGGAAATGAAACCAATGAACGTATAACCAAAAAAGGTAAGAAACATCGGAAGATAAACCTTGAAGATAATTATATAAAAGAGATTAGATTTCAATAAAGCACCTAACGTGTTGGCTAAGTGGTAGAACACTCGACTTTCATTCCTAAGGTCGTGGGTTTAAACCACGCGCGCACCACTAGATATTACCTCTTGAAAAATATATGTGCGCTTTAACTTGGTTTAACGGTGAAGGCAAATCGTGAGAAAACCGGCATGTTCTGAGAACTAAGAGCTTAAAGGCATGTGACATACCCCAACCCGCACTTGGCCAGCGTTGTGAATTAAGGCCTAATCTCTCTCGTCAAGAGAGAAGTCCCTGTGTCCCAGCAGTGGAAACGTTAATAGGGCGCTAATGGCACTTGATGTAGGACTAGATAGACAGTATTTTAGCGGTTGGGTAAAGGAATGCCTCGGAGAATCAGTCAGTTGTTTTATTTTCTTCTTTACATCTAATATGTAAAATTCTCGTGTCACGGTGTTTGTAATAAATTACTCCGAAACGGCTCGACCGATTTTCGTCATCCGAAGCAGGGTGGAGAATCGGACAACATCTATTTTTCAAACCCTCAAATGTTAAGGGTGATCAACCCCAAGATTATTTTGTTTTGGATATTTTTTTTTATATAGCATACAAAAATACATAAATATAAATAGTTTTTTTTTTAGATAGGGTAACTCAAGAGAAAGGTTTATAAGTTTGAAACATGGGAAATATAGTGCAGGTACACTGATAGTTTTTATAGTTATTTATGTGATGCCGTAAAAACTCATTTTATTCTCTTTTTTGGCAAAAGCTGGCTGAACCCTAGGAGATATTATAAATTAATGTACTACAGTATGGAATACCTCAAAAATATCTGTACAAAATTGCATTTGCATAATGCTTTTTGCACAACTCAATAAATTCTCTATTTTTAACATTTATGTATGTATTAAAAGTTTAATCTATTCACTCGTTCTATTTTTTCTTTGTTATGTGTATGCTGTGTCAATTATTGTTTCTCTCTCTAATTTTAATTCTTCGAGTATAAGTAAAAAGAGTGGATACTCTACTAAAGTAGATAACTTTTTAGTAACAAGCACCCAATAAAATCTTCGTTTCCTTCTTGTTTTATTTTAGTTGACACTCGGTTTTATTGTAGAGTTTAAAGCTTAAGACCAGGCCCATAGTATTTAAAATAACCCATAAAATTATCTATCAGAAAGCCAACAATGCAGTGTATAATTTCAAAAGCTAAAGATTACTTTCTTTTTTAAATAGAAGCATTAGGATAACTATGGAAATATTATCCATACACAGAAATTCCGCTGCAAACTACTGTGTTCTCGAAGAGAAAGTAAAAGATGCCTCCCATTAGACCAATTACATGTTAAAAGGAAGTGTTAATAACCCTTTTATTAAGGGCAATTGTAGCTTACATTACGAGCAATTATCACACCTAGATAGGTACTTTAGTGCCAGGTGCGAGTTGAACCGCATAGAACTAGGACCACTTACTAAATAATGTCTTAAACAGGAAGAAAAGAAAATAGGAGAAAACATGATCTAGACAACATTAAACCAATCATGCTTTTATGGTACTTAAGGTCATTTACATTTAGCGTAGAAAGACAGTAATGTACCTATTGCTGTGAACCGTTCCGTTCAAAAGTTCCGTTCAGTTGTTATTGAGACTATTATATGAGAGGTATTTGACGACCTCTGTGGCTCGGTGGGCGAACGTCCGCTTGAGGCGCAGGAGGTTGCGGGTTCGATTCCCGCAGGGGCACCAGATTTTGTACGATCTACAATTTCTGGTTTCGGGTCTGGGTGTTTTCTATGTATCATATGTATGTATTTACAAAAAAAATGTATCTATGTAGTATATCAGTCACCTAACACCCATAGTACAAGCTCTGCTTAGTTTGGTGTTAGGTGATGCTGTGTGAGTAGTCCGGAAATATTTATTTATTTATCGCGAACATAAAGACAGACAGCAATTCCGCGCGGTGTTTCCCCGCGTTAAAATAAATTTTCCCCATATTTTCAGGTTCAAAAAAAAGGTTCTTTAAACTCAAAATTGACTGCTTCAGTGGCGCGGTGGGCGAGAGTCTGCTTGCGGCGCTAGAGGTAGCGGGTTCGATTCCCGCCGAGGGTGAAAGTGTTTGTATGTTTTGCAAGCACTTTCTCCTTGGTCTGGGTGTTTAATATGTATAATAAAAAATACAAGCTCTGCTTAGTTTGGGGTTAGGTGATGCTGTGTGAGTAGTCCGGAAATATTTATTTATTTATCGCGAACATAAAGACAGAGGCGCCGGGTCCTTAAAGATACTATGCCAAAATGTACTGACGGTCCAAAGGAACAAACGACAAAATGTGTAATTCTCAACGACAAAATGAGCAAATGCCATGAATGTATCTGCGATGAAATGATCCAGCGTCAGAATGTGCATTTTAAATAAAGAGTAAATGTTGGAATTATCATTATACTATAATGTTTCATGTACTTGATGTGCAAGGTTTGAAAAGTAATGTGACGGAAACTGCAATGGACAAATATTTGAACTAAAGCAACTAGAAAATTTCGTACAGTACAGTATTTTTTAAAATAAATTAGGTAGGATGATTTTTGGAAGTGTTTTCCTACTAGGTACGCTTTGTGTACAACAAGCATCATTTTGCCACCTGGAGTCCATGTTGCTTCGCTATTCATCCGTGTTACAGATGGGATATAATATTATATTACTATATCTACTTATTCATTTCTAGGAAGTAAAAGTTTGTTTTCCCATACAATTTAAATAGGTACCTAATTAATAAAATAAATAACAATGCAAGTAGGTGTTGTTATATTTGCTATTGCTCATTTTGTCATTGGCAAGTTCTTTCTATGGCGCGTTTAGACTTTTTGTTACCGTTACATTTTAGTCATTGCACATTTTGACGCTAGAAGATTTGAGCTTTTTCAAGTTTTGACAATAGTCCCAACTGAAAGTTTTGGCGGTTGCACATTTTGTCGTTTGTTCCTTTGGAACGTCAATGTATTTTGGCATAGTATCTTTAAGGACCCGGCGCCAAGACAGACAGCAATTCCGCGCGGTGTTTCCCCGCGTTAAAATAATTTTTCCCCATATTTTCAGGTTCAAAAAAAGGTTCTTTAAACTCAAAATTGACTGCTTCAGTGGCGCGGTGGGCGAGAGTCTGCTTGCGGCGCTAGAGGTAGCGGGTTCGATTCCCGCCGAGGGTGAAAGTGTTTGTATGTTTTGCAAGCACTTGCTCCTTGGTCTGGGTGTTTAATATGTATAATAAAAAATATCTATATATGTATGACTATTATATTATGTTTATCAGATATCTAGTACCCGTAACACAAGCTTAGCGCTTACCACGGGGCTAGATGTTGTTGTGTGAATTGTCTGGAAATATTTATTTTTATTTATTTATTTATTTTAAAATGGGTAATGATACTTTATAGCTACTCTTTACTTCGAATTACTAACGGGTTTTGTATTGTGAGTATAAAGTATTAAGGTAACGATTTATTACGTAAGTTATAATTTTAACAGTTTTTGTGTTACTCGATATTCAACACTGCTGATTAGTTAAGTGGTCTGTTTATGATCCTTGATGGTCGCTTTTATGTTAAATATTATGAAAAACCATAACAATTAAACAAGTAACTATTCGTTGGATGATAAGATTGATAATATAAAATGTACTGGATGATAACACTGCAAAGGAAAGTAATCTTGATATTAGAACTGACAGAAAAAGTGCTAAAAACAATCTCGGGCTGCTTGTGATTACCTACTGGTTACTACTCCCCTGTTAACAATCAAGATAGCCCCCTGTTTACAATCCGATTTATAGTTAGCAATATCTGTTTATAAAATGCACGAGTGTCGTGCATTGTACTTCATTCAGGTACTGGTTCTCTAAAATTCCCATAAAAAGCATTCTGTTTTAGTATCTTAGTGTCTACGGCTCTACGCACTAAAACTAATCGCAATAAACTACTGGAATTTATTAACAAATATCCCACTAACTTCACTTGCGGATGCTGACGCTTAAAGACTAAAACAGCT
Source organism: Gymnoscelis rufifasciata (assembly GCA_929108375.1). Taxonomy (NCBI): domain Eukaryota; kingdom Metazoa; phylum Arthropoda; class Insecta; order Lepidoptera; family Geometridae; genus Gymnoscelis; species Gymnoscelis rufifasciata. The sequence goes on along the minus strand of OV815321.1, from coordinate 7,979,716 downwards.
GTTAAATCTATTATCGACTAGTTTATGATTATAATTTCATTGCGTTTGATGATAACACCATATAATGCATTAATGACATGCGTAATTTATATCCATGATGATTATTTATATGGAAATGATAATAATGATACATAAATGACGCCAATTGACGTTGGCGTCGTTTAATAGTGATAGGAAATAATGATGAAGGAGGAATATAGATTACTTCTTAGATCTTCGAAAGTTGTCTTCGCGGTTGTAATCTAATAATTCTACGTAAAAGCACTATAAATAATTATTCAAACACCATCACCTGTCTAATTCTTGAACTGGTAAAAAATCTATAAAATACTTTAACTTTTTTGTATTATTTATTAAACAAAATTGTGCAAATATGTTTTCTTTTTTTTAACCCCCGACCAAAAAAGAGGGGTGTTATAAGTTTGACGTGTCTGTCTGTCTGACTATCATAGCTCTCGAACGGATGGAGCGATTTCAATTTAGTTTTTTTTTTATGATTTTTCTTCATTACTAAATTTAATTAAATTAAAGCATTGGTCTCGGGGTTTTTCCTTAAATTTTAATTTTTTTTTTAATTTTGCGGATGGAGCTATTTCAATTTAGTTTTTTTTTGTATGATTTTTGTACATTACTAAATATTATACTTTTAATGAAATTAAAGCATTGGTCTCGGGGTTTTTTCTTAAATTTTATTTTAATCAACGATAAACAAAGACACAGTGCATTGAAGTTTCGCGTGACGTAACACTTTCGTACGTCCTTTTAAACGTTTTTTGAGTTAATAAAAGGGTTTGAGTTCAAACCCCGACACGTACCTCTGGATTTTTCTTCTTGAAATATGTATGTGTGCTTCAAAACGTGCTTTAAAGGTGAAGGTAAACATCGTGAGGAAACCAGCATGTTTTGAGAACTTTAAAGAGTTTGAAGGACATGTGACATTCTCCAACCCGCACTTGGCCAGCGTATTGAATTAAGGCCTAATCTCTCTCGCTAAGAAAGAAGTCCCAGTGTTCCAGTAGTGGGAACGTTAATATGGTGATGATGATGATGATGATACAATTTAAAAATGTGTGTGTGTGGACGGGCTATCAGACGGGCTAACCAGAATACATGTTTTTTTATGTACCTACCTAGTCATCATGCCTATTCAAACATCCACATAAATAGATAAAGTATGCCTAAATATTCGTGATTTTAAGTTTCATTTTCGGAACTGAAATAGGAAAATTATATTTCCATTCCATTTTCCAATTTTGTAAAAAACACTCACCGATCATACAGGACGGCGCAAGTGTTGACACCAGAGTTCTCAAGATCTACGTAATTGCACTCGCCAACGCTTCTTGACTCTGTAGTCGATATAGTTCTGTCGACAAGAAGGTACCTAAGGGATAGGACAGGAATAGGTTTTAGGCAGGGAAAGGGAGAGGTTGAGACGATTTGTGGAAAGTAATTGCTATCAAGAAAAGAAATGTGTTGTTTCATATTTGTGTCATAACGAAGTAGTCACCTATCTTATTTGCCCAAAAGAAACTATAGTTTTTATCAATATTTTTTTTATATTTATGTAGATTAAGGCCACCTTGTTTCGAAGATTTAGGCATTTTACTCGCCCAGTCGACTTGCATGCGCGTTTCGCGGGAGCCGACTTGATTATGAACTCCGGCGACTTGTCGGCGCGCAAGAACGCCACAATAATAACATAATGCAGTAGCTACGGTGATTTTAATTTTATTGACTGTATTCTTTTAGTATATTTAATTGACTATATTCTTTTATTTGATTGAAATGAAAGTTTATTGTAGTAGGTATGTAGGTATTGAATGTAAACATAATTTTTTTTACTAAACTTTTTGAATTAGTAAGGTGATAATGATGATTGAAGAGTTTGTGGTAAAGAATACAAACACTAAAATGAAAACAAACATAATTGTTATGTACAATATTTATTCTCATTTGTAAAAAAAAGTACATTTTATATGAGGAATAAAATGCTTTTTTATTTCATTGTAATTTAGAGTTCTATTGCTAGGTCCTGATTGCAAATTAATAATGTTTTGCGATAAAAAAATCTCTTTTTCTTCATTTTCGGATTCGGTGGATTCGCATTCAAGTGTCAGATTCCGTATAGAGGCATACCACGAGTGTGTCTGGGGTTGACGATTTCTGGCAGCAGACATTGGACAGGTGGTAAAAGTGTGATAATTTTGATTCCATCTTTGATTTCTTATTTATATATTTATTTTTAATCATTAACTAATATTATTTTATTTAATTTAATCTGATTTATAAAATTATTGACATGTTAATTTTTTAATTATTATATACAATTATTCTTTAAAATTTGTTATTATTAAATTGTTGTTAATCAAAATGTTGCACGCTCCAATGGGCAAATTACATTGATACAAAACCTTATATAATACCTACCATTTAAACTACATTGTAATAATGCAATAAAGATACTTTGACTTTGACTGGTTCTTTTTCCCCGGCCCAAATACCAAATAGACATTGCCGTCGCGACGGCAATGTCGCGCAGTTGTCCTTGTACTTGTAAAACCAATTACGGTTTTTATTAATTGTTGTAGTTTCACTTCTGTCGTGTGTGAATCGCACACACACCTTTTTTTTCACGTCGCACGTCGCTCGTCGGGCGGGAAGAGCACTGGCACAGGTCCGTCGTCGGTAAGCGCCACCGCGCGACTGACGAAGCCCGCGGGCGTCGCGCCGCTCGCGGGTTTGTAGGTATTTAGGCATAATTAATAGGAAAATAACACTACAACACGCACCTCAGCGATTTGCACTAGAAAAATGATTTATCTAAAGATTGGTGTAAAAATAAGGTCAATAAATTTATTATTTTAGGCACAGTATTGAAAATGTTTTTTAAAAAGAGGCAACTTTGGTATTTTTTTCTATCGAGCGAAGTTCATCTTATTGTGTAAATGTAAGCGAATTGCACTCTGTAAGATCCTCAACTGAAACATATATTTTTTTTCAAAATTTTACGTCAATTTTTGACTGATTCATATTGATTTTAAAAACAGCATTTGCGGTATAAGGGGCCCTTAACTGATTGATTCTAACAATACAAGAGTAGCATACCTACTACTAAAATTTTGTTATAGCCTTTTCATAAAGCCTCTAAACAATCGTGGTTTAAAACATGGTTTTGCCATGCATTTAACAGCCAGGCGATAAGAGATGATTGAAAAATCAACTCAAATAAAATCGAATCGGTAAAATAAATAAATATTTTTTAAGGGGACGAATTGATTATGTGATGTGACATAGTAAAATGAGATAAAGATTTTCGTATATAAATTTTTGATTCAACCCATTTCGGTTGAATTTTCGAGTAAATTTAATAAAAGATTGTTGATTCCAGGTGTTCTGAATTCAAACCACCTGGATCACCGGAATTCAATTAGCCACAGAGCGCACGCGCAGCCCGCGGCGTCCACGGTAGCACGGCACTGCGTCATTACCGCGGCTGCCGGCGCGGCCGATGCAAGTGTTTACGGCTCATTAGCGGAGAAACGCCGGCGTTTTGCTACTCCGATCTAATGCCTAAGGCTTACAAGTAACCTGCGGTTGAGTAGGTCTAGAAACTAATGGATGTTTTTGTAATCTTGCAGGCTGGTTTAAGTCTTTCCTATTGGTTATATCTGACCCGATCCGGCTTTGCTCTGATGCGAAAGGTTTTCGCTTCTTGAGTCACTCTACCTATTGCAGAAAACCGCATAAAGATTCGTTTAGAAGTTTCTGAGTTTATAAATGCGGCACTTTGATTTATAATAAAGATTTCACTCGAAGACTTTTTTTACCAAAGGTAGCTCAGTCAAAGCAATGATACCTATGGATGGTTTCTAAAATAAAACCTTCGTCCATGGTAGCACTGTACTTTGCGTCAATGACGCCGGGCGTTTTGCTACTTCGATCCAACTACCTGAGGCGGACTGGGTCTAGATACTATTGGCGTAGTAATTTATTATTCTGTGCTATTGGTCAGTTTTTTTATTGAAATGAAATGAAATACATGTATTTTGGTACATTAACAAACAACAGCACAGTACACAGCATTAACAAACATACAAAAGGAAATTAACATAAAAAACCACAAATAGATAATTAGCTGCCAGGCTGTGCTGCCATGTACCAAAAAAGGAGCAGTCTCAGCTTAATGCCACTCCGCTCCCCGAGAGAGGGATCGGAGCAACGCTGGTTTTCAGACTGCTCCTGCTTGGATGACATCAATTGGATTAATTATTTTCAACCATAAATTGATTTTCCCGGGAAAATTTAAAGTATTCTTATTAAAATAGCCTTAGTAATAGTAAATAATAATAATAGTTACATATTCATCACTTCAACTATCTGCCAGTGCGGGAAGTTTACTTTTCCCATGGTAAAAGTTACCTACTAATTAACTAGTAAAAATACCATCAAAATCTATATCAGTCTGTAGTTTGTAATTGAATACAATACACATATTTTCAAATTACATACAAATTATATTGGTATATTTTTGTATTTGATAAATTTGGCAGGCAGCTTTTAATAAAGGTATACCTTTGGTCATCATTTAATAAATGGAGATAATATGGATCAGTCGATCGAGATACGTACAGCATAGCATGTACATGACCAATACGTCATTCAACTTTAGGCGTTCTTTGCCAAAGGTAGCTCAGTCAAATCAATGACATTGTTCCTAAAATAAAACTATCGCCTTCGGAGGCCCCTAATTTGAATAAATCTGTTGATCCCAGCAAATTATGAATTTAACCACCTGGATCACCAGAATTCAATTTGCTACGGAGAGTAGAACCGAAGTCGTTTTGTTACTCCGATTCTGCCGCCTAAGGCGGACTGGTATCTAAATCTACGGTTGAGTGGGTCGAGAAACTAAAGGCAGTTTTTTTAGCCTTTTCTATTGGCTTTATTTATACTAACGACCCTCCCCAGCTTTGCAATGCTAAATACAAATTATGGCCATAAATATTCATCTTAATCACTATTAATGAAAGTGCATTAAAATGTTGTGTAGTTAAATAGACCCCACAGTAATATTTTAACTTTGTAATGTTGGTTTAATCGATAGATAGGTTGAGACCAAGGATATGATAAATATAATATAAACTCTATGGAATAGAGATAAGATGTATGGAGTTTTTTTAAACAAGTTTTACACGCTTCGGGGCGTTGCCCTTGTTTTTGCTTTTCCCCCGGGAACAAGGTATTTAAACCTATAACCTTCCTCGATAAACGGGCTATCTAACACTGAATTTATTTTTTACCAGCAGTTCCTGAGATTAGCGCGTTCAAACAAACAAACTCTTTAGCTTCATAATATTAGAATCATCATCATCATCACCCTATTAACGTTCACACTGCTGGGACACAGGGACTTTTCTCCTGACGAGAGAGAAAAGGCCTTAATGCACCAAGCTGGTGAAGTGCGGGTTTGCGAATAATATTAGTATAGATGGTACAAATTGGAAGGCAGTTTTATAAATAAGGATGAATAGTTCCCTCTTCTTATGATCGAAGATAGATTGGGTCGAGTGAGATAGCCCACGTAATATTCCTTACGATCCTTCAAGAAACATTTCACTTAAGATCCTTCGGTTTGCGATGTGGAAGAATTTATCAAAAGGAATTTATCAAAAAATATAGGTAAGTTAACTAGTAGTGCCCCGCGGTGTTACCCGCGTTTAAATGTATTGTCCCGCGGAATTACATATTTTCCCGGGATAAAAAGTATCCTATGTTACTTCTAATACCTCCAAGAATATGTGTTCAAAGTTTCATGATGATCGGTTGAGTAGTTTTCGCGTGAAAGCGTCACAAACAAACTAACATTCGCATATTTTATAACTAGCTGTGCCCTGCGGTGCTACCCGCGTTATAATGGATGAAGTACTCTTAACCAACAACATAATTATTTATTTGAATAAAGATTAATAATTATTATGTTGATACAACTTAAACAAATTATTTCGACCAAATTAGGTACCATAAAAACGGTTTTTGTGAGTTAATCTTAAAAGATAGACATATACTATCGCGGACTGTTTTTTAGATCATTAAAAGAGCTATTATTCTTTAATGCATATTTTTTGTGTATCTTGAACCGTTTTCACGGCGCACGCAACGGAAGGCTTCAAAGATGAACAATTTCTTCCGTTTTTTACATATTCACCACTATATCTTTGCTCCTATTGGTCGCAGCGTGATGTTATATAGCCTATAGCCTTCCTCGATAACTGGACTATCCAACACAAAAATAATTATTCAATTCGAACCAGTAGTTTCGGAGATTAGCGCGTTCAAACAAACAAACAAACAAACAAACAAACAAACAAACAAACAAACAAACAAACTCTTCAGCTTTATATATTAGTATAGATAGTATAGGATTCATCTTAAGTTTATATTATTACTTGCTTTAACCGCGTAATAAGGGATTTTGTCGCGGTAAAAAGCAGCTTTGTAATTTACTGGGAAAGCAGCTATGTTCGTGCCAAATTTAATCTAAATCGGGCTTCACTCGCAATAATTGATTTTCCCGCGAAAACTGATATTTTACCGCGGTAAAAAGTAGCCTATATGTTATTCTGATGTATAAGCTATATTGTGGTAAAGTTTCATTCAAATCCATTCAGTAGTTTTTACGTGAAAGAGTAACAAACATCCATACATACAAACTTTCGCCTTTATAATAGTAGTAGGATTTAATTTATAAGTTATGGGAGCTTGACCGTTACACCAAAGATGTGCTATGGTTATCATTGCACATCTTAAGCGAGCTAAGCTGTGAAATTTACGTGACCATTTCCACTCACACTAAGCTATTATGCGGCACCTATCGCTTATAAATTATAAATAGGAAATTGTATAACGCTGAGAGCAGAACCGATACCTACCAAATAAATTATTATTGCTGGACAATGCACACAGCAACATCTAAAACCGTGGTAAGCTCTAAGCTCGTGTTACGGGTACTAGACAACTTATTTACTTAGGGCCGATTTTTCAATCGTCAGATAAACAGTCAGATAGCCTTTATTCGTCGAATAGCAATATTCATGGTTTTTCAATGGTCAGATAGTAGTTAACTGTCGAATAAGGTCCCTATCAGAGGAATAAAGTTACCTGCTACTTGAAGGACCAGATAAGGTTCTATCCCGCCGATAAGTTTGACGTTTAGGTTATGTTGTATAGTTTCGTTCGTTTTATTTTGTTTGATAAAACCGTAAAACGACATAGGTTCTTCCCATGATTTGTTATAAATGGATGTATTATGATGATGGATAAAGCAATTGACCACTTATCAATCGAGGAAGAACAAGAAATACTTAATTATCTATATCCTTCTGATAGAAAAACCCGAACTTTACGAGAGAGGCCTGATGATTTAAACACATGGAACGACACTGAATTTTAGAGAATGTTTCGGTTGAAAAAAGAAACCATAGCCTAGGTACTTACTTTCATTGATTGAAGAAAAAAAATCATTAGTTAAATACTGGTAAAAATAAAAGAAAGAAAAGTTAGAAGTATACATATGTAGTACATCTGAAATACTGAATTTTTTATTGAAAATCCACAACCTACTTGCAATATTATCACTGTCATTACGTGGTCTAATATTCTAGTCCAGATGTATTGGAGCATATTGCCAACACTTTATCTTCAACATCATTGATATCGGGGGCAGTAGAAGTTCGGCCACCTGTTCTATACAACTCCTGTCTAAGGACAGTCATCTTTTTCTTCGTAATTTTTTTACGTCTTAGTACTTTCATTTTAATGTTGTAGCCGTGCGTACTGCAGTTTCACTAGATGTCTCATTAAATGCTGTTGCAATTTTGGTCCATGCATCATCTTTGTCTTTGTTGGTTACGGCGTCGGTTTTCTTGTTTTCGATTACTGACCGATATTTAGTTACCAACTCGGTCAGTAAACGTACTTCTGAACTATTGAAATTAGTAGCACGTTCACGTTTCTTGGATAATTCCATTTTCTGATTCATTTTTAATTCGCAAAAGAACACTAATCGTATATTGATATTGTAGAAATAACAAGATTTGAACTGACTGAACTGTCAAATACAGTTTTGTTGCTATTCTTCACTAACACTTTGAATACAGTATCTGTGTATCTCGCTTGCACACAGATGGTGTGAAGTTGGTTTGGATAAACCACTGATAGTTATTCTCTATATAATAGACGATTGAAAATTTGAAAATACTTATTCGCCCGATAAACAGACAGATAATTTTATACGCTAAATAACTATTTGACGACTTAACTGAGGATTGAAAAATTGGCCCTTAATATAATAGGCATGAATGTATAGATATGTTTTACCATAAAAATTTATTACCTAGACCAAGGAAAAGGCGCTAATGTAAAGTCTCCCTTTTTACCAGCGTTTGCGATGACGGGCTTACCCAAACATTAGTCGCACCTAACACCCATAGTACAAGCTCTGCTTAGTTCGGGATTAGATGATGCTGTTTGATTAGTCTGGAAATATTTATTGTTTCATAGCCTTATTAACCGACTTCAAAAAAAAGGAGGTTTCTCAATTCGACCGTATATTTTTTTTTTTTTTTTTTTTTTTTTTTATGTATGTCCGCGGATAACTTTGTCGGTTATGAACCGATTTTGATTATTCTTTTTTTGTTGGAAAGGGGGTATCCCAAAGGGGGTCCCATTGTAAGGAAACCTGGATCTGGTGGTGGAATCCTGAAGAAATTGAGGGAAACTCTTGAAAATATCGTCTTTCCGACTTGTGTGTTCCTTAATATTATTCAATATAATGAATTTTAAAGCCCTTTTATGAATGAGGGTCTGGTGTTGATCTGATGATGGAGGGAAAGGCGGTCAACGGAACTCCTCAACGATTTACAGCAAGTACTTTGTGTTTGGGCTTGATTAACTTATATTACTGAGACCGTTCATCTAAATGGGTTTTGACTGATATTAGGGGTCTGATGATGAAAATGAAGGACAGTCAAAGGAACTCTATAAGGTATATTTTAGTAGAGTAATAACTAAAAATCGTGAAATAAAACTTTTTTGCCAAAAATTAAACCAACTTCAAACAAGAAACTGAAAAGTACAAAATAAATTAACTTTACAAATCATTTCGACATTATAAGTGATAATTAAAAGAAACATAAACAATTAAATAATTAAGTATTTAATAATTTTGAGGTCGGTGCGAAGTAAATACTACAAAAAACTTAATGCAGTAACAAATGCATTTTTACCTACACTATACACAATATCAATAGATATGTCAAAATAACATACTAATTAACAGCATTTAGGACCCAAATAGAAATGCGTGCGCGGATATACCGCGAATGGACTGATATTTAGAGTTAATTTCCTGCTAATACCTTATGGCTTGAGTTGTGAAAAAGATTGATGTTAGGTAGGTACCTATATTATTATCTAGTTATTGTTTTACTTGGCACCGACTTCAAAATTATTAAATACTTAATTATTTAATTGTTTATGTTTCTTTTAATTATCACTTATAATGTCGAAATGATTTGTAAAGTTAATTTATTTTGTACTTTTCAGTTTCTTGTTTGAAGTTGGTTTAATTTTTGGCAAAAAAGTTTTATTTTATATCTAATAGCTATGCAAAAAACTACTGTACAAAACGCTAATGTAAAGTCTACATTATCGTAAAACCTACTCGTACTTACGGTAATTTGTAAACAATTTAACGAAACACTTTTAAGGTATTAAATTATAAGCTACATAGAAGTGCACCATGTGCATTAGTTAGGGCTTCTCGTCCCTTCCGGTATCCTGTTACAGTCTCAGCTTTTAAGCCTATTAGCGGACAGGGGAACTGGATAAAGCAAAGGGTGGAAAGGGTGATGGCGGCATATGGAATTAAGGGCCCCTTATACCGCAAATGCTGTTTTTAAAATCAATATGAATCAGTCAAAAATTGACGTAAAATTTTGAAAAAAATATATGTTTTAGTTGAGGATCTTACAGAGTGCAATTCGCTTACATTTACACAATAAGATGAACTTCGCTCGATAGAAAAAAATACCAAAGTTGCCTCTTTTTTAAAAACATTTTCAATACTGTGCCTAAAATAATAAATTTATTGACCTTATTTTTACACCAATCTTTAGATAAATCATTTTTCTAGTGCAAATCGCTGAGGTGCGTGTTGTAGTGTTATTTTCCTATTAATTATGCCTAAATACCTACAAAACCGCGAGCGGCGCGACGCCCGCGGGCTTCGTCAGTCGCGCGGTGGCGCTTACCGACGACGGACCTGTGCCAGTGCTCTTCCCGCCCGACGAGCGACGTGCGATGTGAAAAAAAAAGGTGTGTGTGCGATTCACACACGACAGAAGTGAAACTACAACAATTAATAAAAACCGTAATTGGTTTTACAAGTACAAGGACAACTGCGCGACATTGCCGTCGCGACGGCAATGTCTATCTGGTATTTGGGCCGGGGAAAAGAACCAGTCAAAGTATCTTTAGTTCAGTTCAGTTCAGTTCATTTATTAATAACATTCAGTTACATAGTTAGTTTATTGCATTATTACATGTAGTTTAAATGGTAGGTATAAGTATAAGGTTTTGTATCAATGTAATTTGCCCATTGGAGCGTGCAACATTTTGATTAACAACAATTTAATAATAAGAAATTTTAAATAATAATTGTATATAATTAAAAAATAAACAAGTCAATAATTTTATAAATCAGATTACTTATATAAAATAAAATATTAGTTAATGATTAAAAATAACACATTACATTTATTTACCAATGGTTTTGTCATTTAAATATTCGGCAACTGTATAATAACATTGTATAATAACAGTAGGTACATATCGAAAGAATCGAAAAAGATGATGAATTTTGAAAATCAAAGATGGAATCAAAATTATCACACTTGTACCACCTGTCAAAATGTCTGCTGCCAGAAATCGTCCACCCCAGACACACTCTTGGTTGCCTCTATACGGAATCTGACACTTGAATGCGAATCCCGGTGGATTCGCAAAATCAAAATCCGAAAATAAAGAAAAAAAGATTTTTTTATCGCAAAACATTATTAATTTGCAATCAGGACCTAGCACTAGAACTCTAAATTACAATGAAATAAAAAAGCATTTTATTCCTCATATAAAATGATTTTTTTTTATAAATGAGAATAGTTATTGTACATAACAATTATGTTTGTTTTCATTTTGTTGTTTGTATTCTTTACCACAAATTCTTCAATCATAATTATCACCTCACTAATTCAAAAAGTTTAGTAAGAAAAATTATGTTTACATTCAATAGGTACCTACATACCTACTACAGTAAACTTTCATTTCAATCAAATAAAAGAATATAGTCAATAAAATAATCAATATACTAAAAGAATACAGTCAATAAAATTAAAATCACCGTAGCTACTGCATTATGCTGTATTGTGGCGTTCTTGCTGCCGACAAAGTTCGCCGGAGTTCATATCAAGTCGGCTCCCGCGTAACGCGCATGCAAGTAGACTGGGCGAGTAAAATGCCTAAATCTTCGAAACAAGGTGGCCTTAAGGTACAGGGGATTAAAATTGCGTCGCGCGCGTAATATCATTAACGACTATATTTTCAGGGTTGCTGCCCTGCTCAAGGCAACTGGATTGCTTAGACCTATTACTACTATAAAAGGGCTTGAATTAATTTAGCTACAGGGCTTATTTCACAAAATCCGATTATACTAAGCAATGGTTAGTTACGTCAAGAGCTTATCACGTTTGGTCACATTTGACTAACCGAAATAGCTCTATATTTTAATCATTGTTTTATTTTACTTGGTGATTGTGAAACAGGGTCTCCAATCACAACTCCAAATAAAGTTACAAGTAGCTTGTCAGTAGTTTAGTTACATTACATAGAGAATTATCTCACTCAAACTTACCTATGATTAAAAAACAAAAAGAAGTCTTTTGTTTTTTGAAGTGAAACTTCTTTAGAATCGTTGTGTTTTCAAACCGGATGCAACGAAAAAAAACGACAGGTAAGCCAATCTTCAACGCTAACAAGGTTAAGGAACGTTGCGCGACGCAGGAACTTGGATGTGTGACCGCCCGAACAAAATCTTTTAGCACAGTATATATATATATATATATTTTTTAATCATCTCATTCTTTTTCACTTCTATCGGGTGTGAATCACACACACCTTTTTGAGGTATGTTTATCAACACTAGACAATCGTTATACTTGTTTATAACACAGTCGTCAATTACATAGTCAATTCCATATATATACCTTATCAGAGCCACACCCCAATGCATCTCCTTCAATAAATCCACCATTAACTAACATAAAACGTCCTATAGCACCAATTTACCGGTTATAAACTTAACTTGATGGCTCAACAAACCAATTTGCTGCGACCACAAAAATTTGATCGGAGGTTGACCCTTCTGATAGTCATCTTACTCATTGGTTTATTCCTTTTTAATTAACGAATGACAATACAATACAATACGCTTTATTGAACACGTAAGTATCCGTAGTAATCACGTAAGTATAGTTCGTGATGTCGAAATGCTTTCACTATGTTGAGGCTGTTTGTGATTTTCGTACGTTATTAAGAAATTCTAGGTGAAATGTGCGAAGATAGAACAATTTGTTATTCCTAATTTCGTTCTATTCCATTGTACATGTAAGATAATAATGAGATAGGTTCCTACCAGCGTTGCCAGATTTTTTCTATCATATTCGTGATTTATTAATTTTTAAAGTGGAAAAAACGGGTTTCTTTCGACGAAAGTGGGACAGTAAAAATAGTATACATATCTAATTTATAAAATGTCACAATGTTAGTTACCGTACTCCTCCGAAACGGCTTTACCGATTTTACCAAATTTTAATGCGTATTCAGTAGGTCTGAGAATTGGCATCTATCTATTTTCCATTTTGCAAAACGTTTGCTGGGTTCAGCTAGTAGGTTTATATAGATTTTAAATATTTATCATTTTATTTGAGCTCAAAAGCACCGGTGTCACGATAGACAGTCAAAATAGTCATAGAAAATATATTTCAATAAAAATATTATATTTTAAATCAAATTTTATGCTCTTTCGACTATCTGTCTGAATTTAGCACTATTATGGACCATTTTTCAATCATTTGATATCGTCTAGTAGATATATTATGATAAGGACCTCGTTAACCACCAACGAGTAAAGTGTCGAGTAACTAATCCGAGCATGTTGTCTCCACTCAGATTATTTTGCATCGGAGCAATAATACCTCTATAGCTCTTTATTTACTGACTGTTACTTGACACTTTACTTGGAAATGTTGAAACAGGTCCTTGTAGTCAGAATGATGAATGGCAATTTGTCGACTTTTTGCTGTTTAATCCGCGAATACCAACATATTTATTTAATCGTTTGTAGATTACATCATTATCTACCATATTACCAGGCAAGCAGACATCGCAAGGAGTTACCAAATCAAGCATGTAATAGCAGCTTCCGCGGGCTTGGTTCTAGCTCGTGCGTGACGTCGCGTCTCCGCCATTGCAAAATGTGATTTACGATTGTGTCTTTGAACTGACATAAAGTCGGTCGGGAACGTACTTTTCTGAAGCTTTAGAGGGGAAAGCATAAATATAACAAAACGATATAGATTAATATTGCTGGGCGGGATAATCCGCTTGAATTATTTGGTATAAGGCATCAGGTATACTTAATAGGTACAATGTTACATCATATTTATTTTATTATACTAGAGAAAATCACTTATCTATGTGGTGAACAATAATTAGTTGATTGCTTGATTCGTTTAATAATAGATATGTGATGAAGTCGCTTCCGTAGTATGTTCGCTTAGATAAAGTTATAGAAAACTTTATTGTTAAATTGTGTACCTACATATAGAGCATTCACAGTTTAAAAATAGTATAATCAATCTTTATCCGCTAGGACATACAATAAGTACAATCTTATAGGAAGGTACACAAAAATCAAAAAGAATAGATAAGTTGGTATAATATTTTAAACTAGTGGACACATTTTAATGAAATTTTCTGCAACTAACAGGGTGATTCGAGGTTTAATACGTGTAATCTGTTCCTGCCAAAATGGGGCGGTTGCTAGTTAAATATAATAACAGAGATTGATTTTGTTTTGTAATCCTGCGCTGGAAAGTTTTTTTGGTATTGTACTTTCGGATTAAGGGCTTATTTCACAAAATCCGGGTAAACTAAGCATTGGTTAGTTATGTCAATAAATCTAAATTTAAAATTTAAGAAACCCCTTGATTTCATTGCCTTATTTTCCTCAATAGTAAAACACCATAATTTTTTGTAATATGGACGCGAGGCGCTTTGATTTGATACCCCACACGAGCATATAATGCTGATTTTCGGTTTTCCTTCCCCACTCTCACCCCATAACGTTTAAACGGCACAACCGATTTTCATAAAACATGTCTAAGAACACTCGCGCCAAACTCACCCGTCATCCAAAAAAAACTAAATTGAAATCGCTCCATCCGTTCGGGAGCTATGATGTCCCAGACAGACAGACAGACAGAAACGTCAAACTTATAACACCCCTCTTTTTTGATCGGGGGTTAAAAATACGTGTCAATGGTTAGTTGTGTCAAGAGCTATCTCGCTCAGTCACATGTGACAAAGCGAGATTTTAATCATAGGCTAAATTTACTCGGCGATGGTAAAGCGCCTGCTTCACTCTTAATCTGATTTAAGCAACATATAAATAAAAAAGGTGTGTGTGTGCGATTCATACACGATAGAAGTGAAACTTCAGTAAATCGACAAAATAATGAGATGAATAAGAAAAAAAAAAATGCTGTGCAAAAAGATTTTGTTCGGGCGGTCACCCATCCAAGTACTGGCGTCGCGCAACGTTGCTTAACCTTGTGAGCGTTTAAGATTGGCTTACCTGTCGTTTTTTTCCGTTGAATCCGGTTTGAAATCACAACGATTCTAAAGAAGTTTCACTTCAAAAAGCGAGTTTTTAGTATTCCAGCGATATCCTTTGTAAGTATAGGTAAAGAAATTTTTCTAATGCATGAAATAAACTCCGTTTCAGAGTTGAGATTTCACTATGTAGCCTGCTTATTTACGGCTATCGACGGTAATCGTGGCGTGCTCGATGCTAAGACATTGCAATTAATTAATTAGAGAGCAAGTGAAAGCGACAAGTGCCTACTGAGCAGGTAACTTCCTAACAAGCTCTCCTGTTCTGTCGTGTCTCACATTTTGGCGTAGCTCTTGAAACTAAGCGATCTCACAAACCTAAGGAGATGTTATTTAATGCAACTGAAGTTTCAACTGCAATTTTTGCAAGCTTTTGCAACACAAAAACTGACTGGTACTGGTGACTGGCATTAAGTCCTCCTCTGTACATTGTTTTTTGTGCACAAAGTATAAATAAACTAGCGGCACGCCCCGGCTTTGCACGGGTAATTATTCAAAATTGTTTCAAAATTATTCGAATTTTTCTCGCCGTAAAAACCATCCTTTAACTCCAACGAACATTTAAAAAAATAAATTGGCTAAATAGGTATAGGCGTTGTTGAGTTATGCGCTTAGCAACACATTTTGCGATTCATTTTTAACCCCCGACAAAAAAGAGGGGTGTCATATGTTTGACGTGTCTGTCTGTCTGGGACATCATAGCTCCCGAACGGATGAAGCGATTTCAACTTAGTTTTTTTTTGTTTAAAAGGTGAGTCTGGCGCGAGTGCTCTTAGACATGTTTCATGAAAATCGGTTGTGCCGTTTAAAAATTGTGGGGGTTAGAGTGGGGAAAGCCGAAAATCTGCAAAAACTCGAGTATCAATTGAAAGCGCATTGCGTGCACATTACACATTATTATGGTGTTTTACTTTTAAGGAAATTGAAGGATTCGAATCGGGGGTTTTTCTTATATTTTAAATTTAGATTTATTATTTATAAGAAAATTAAGGTAAGAGAAAACATACTATTGATTGCAATCTTCAATTTGGTGTAACCGACAACAAACATAAACTTGGTTCGGGTCAATTTGTGTAACGTTAGTTTATTGAAGAAAGTTGGTTTTATATTGGTGTATAATTTTTCGTTCAAGCTAAGAATTAGTGTAAGAGCAATGCTGGTTTGCCAAGATACATACACCAACTTAACCTTCTTCGGTCATAGGAATACAACAATTCGACTTATGTAAATGGATCACATACCTACCTACTCAGTTACAACATAATTTCGACGGAAGTCTGCATAATTTACAGTTAAAATGTGTAGCGTAACTGTATTTTTTTAAAGTTAGAATTATATTATTATGCTATTCGAAAGAGCAGAAAAAAAACTAAAAAAACTGTATACTCAACTTATTTTACGTGTTTTGGTGGTTAACCCAATTGAACTGCCAACCGACGATATCGTCGGTTGGCAGTTCAATTGGGTTACAATATCTATGCTATAATGGTAGGGTTTAGTTCTGAAAATAACTTTTTGAATGGGATTAGTTACCTGTTAACGAATTATTAACTACTAACTAAGCGACAAAATATTATCAAGCGACAATTTTTTTATTTCCGCACACGACCATTTAGTAGGGAGCCGATCGCGCGGCAGATTATTTCGTGATCTTAACCCCCCTCCCGTACCTCCGTGCCCGAGTGACGCCTGCCACTCCACAACGCATAGTGTCACAAAACTATAATAG
The DNA here is from genome assembly GCA_929108375.1 of Gymnoscelis rufifasciata. Taxonomy (NCBI): domain Eukaryota; kingdom Metazoa; phylum Arthropoda; class Insecta; order Lepidoptera; family Geometridae; genus Gymnoscelis; species Gymnoscelis rufifasciata. Next base: position 7,962,978 of record OV815321.1, on the reverse strand, counting down.
TTAGAGATATGATGTAACGACGTTTTTTGTAGACGATGATAAGTTCTACAAAGTTGTAATACATCACTTAGTTATATATTCAATAGTTTTCGCAGCATTCACGATTAAAGAAAGATTTAAGGTTTATTTTTTCATAAAAATCGGTTATTGACACAAAACTATAATAGTTAGAGATATGATGTAACGACGTTTATTGTAGATAATGATAAGTTATACAAAGTTGTAATACATCACTTTGTTATATATTCAATAGTTTTCGCAGCATTCACGATTAAAGAAAGATTTTAGGTTTATTTTTTCATAAAAATCGGTTATTGACACAAAACTATAATAGTTAGAGATATGATGTAACGACGTTTATTGTAGATAATGATAAGGTCTACAAAGTTGTAATACATCACTTTGTTATATATTCAATAGTTTTCGCAGCATTCGCGATTTAAGAAAGATTTTAGGTTTATTTTTTCATAAAAATCGGTTATTGTCACAAAACTATAATAGTTAGAGATATGATGTAACGACGTTTTTTGTAGATAATGATAAGTTCTACAAAGTTGTAATACATCACTTTGTTATATATTCAATAGTTTTCGCAGCATTCGCGATTAAAGAAAGATTTTGGGTTCTTTTTTTTTCACCATGGGTTACATTATCGGAGTTTGGTAAGGAATCATATTATTTTTGAAAACTAAATATAGCCTATGTCACTCAGGGATAGTGTAGCTTTCGAATGGTGAAAAAATTGTTTAAATCGGTGCAGTAGTTTTATAGCCTATTCGAGACAAACAAACAAACAAAAAATCAAACCTTTCCTCTTTATAATATTAGTATAGATAAATAAAAATGCATACAAATTTCAATCGCCAACTAAGTTTACTTCGTTACTGCATTTTAAGCATTTAAGAGTCCTTTACCGGTCTTTTTAAAGCGGTGTTCTTAAAAGCAGTAAAATATTTAAATATTCAAAACGTTTATCTAAAACGTTTATCCATCTATTTATATTGTTCTACGAAAATCTAAAAACAACGTAATTCTAATTAATTTTGACACCTAACTAATAGCAGATAGCAAAACATACTGGACTTAAAGTATATTTTAGAAGTGTACCACTTTTTATATCAGTATTTTTTTACCTACTATAAAACTCCCTTAAAAATCCTACTACTATTATAAAGGCGAAAGTTTGTAAGTATGGATGTATGGATGTTTGTTACTCTTTCACGTAAAAACTACTAAACCGAATTAAATGAAATTTGGTACACAGAATCTCTAGAGCCTGAAAAATAACATAGGCTACTTTTTACCGCGGGAAAACGTCATTCCGCGGGAAAATCAATTATAACGCGGGTAACACCGCGGGGCACAGCTAGTGTATAATATAATAAGTATTTTATAGATATAAAAGGTCTAATTGGTAAACAGTACACAGTAATATTTGTATAATTAATAACCTATATATTATATTGTCTACAATACAGATACAGATCAACAATTCATTTTCAGATGTTAACTGCCGGATGTTATTCTACCTATATGTGAGCGAAGAACACAAACTAAACGCATTTTGGTATTTTACGTCACGGCTACGTCAATTTCTTCAGCTAAAGACAGGCTATTTATCCGTAGCCATAGGCATGACCGCACAACTAAGCAAAAACATTGTCAAATTAGTCTGCGGGTGCCATGAAACCGTGCGTAGCGTGGCCAAGCCGCCATAGCTAATTCTTGAGCTGTATCTAACACTCAGTGGGTGGTGGGTTTTACTACCATGGTTTTTAGCTTGTTATTGTTTCAGTGGGTGCATAACACTTTTCAGTCACATAATCACTATTGAGGAATAAATGACCGTTTGTCAATTTATAAATATCGTAGAGATTTCACAAGCAAGATTGACACTTTTATCATTGAAGTTATTATACAAATCGGGGTACCTACATTTCTAATTCCATCTTTCTGTAATTTTATACTTAAAAATATTGATTGACATCAAGGCATCAGATACGCTTATTAAGCTTGCTAGAAAATAACTATGTGTAATTTAAAATTAAACTAGTACAAGGTTTGTTAGGAATTTAGTAATTATTATCGAATTTTACGAAGAAATTTGTCTGCGAGAACCCTATTTGCAGGTAAAGGCCTCCTCCAAATTTTGCCAATCCTCTCTTGAGTTTTCAGTTGGTTAATAAAACTAATTCTCATTACTCTTCAACGCATTGTAAATAGTTCCAAGGCACCGCGAAAATTTGTCATACACTCTTTTGAACGTACTATAAGCAAGCATCAGCACAACCTCTTTGTCCATAGTGCCTTCATTTCATTCAAATAATATCGACATTAACTTTCCAAAAAGCTTTTCTATAATCAACATTCCCGATGATAAAACCTATTCCTCATCAAAAACATTTACTTCTAAATATCTCCCACAATTATATGACTGACCCTAAGCAGCTGAGTAGTGAAACGCAAATTTTTACGATCGTTTAAACGCTTTAAAACGAAAATTTCAAATCATTTTATTACAGTGACCTTCATTCATGTCATCTCTTTGTTCTGTGACACGAATTCGGCATTATTATGGAGATATCTGGCAGGTAATTGACAAATAATGACCGGAGTTAAAATGTAGCCTACCTACTGCCACTTTCACGATGATGTTCCTATTTATCGCTATATCTAATTTTCTTTTGTATCTGTAAGTAGGTAAACCCTATTTGTATTCAGAAGTTGTACTCACCGTACCGTCACATTTTTAGCTATTGTTGATTTACCTAGGTATTATCTTGATACAACTCACCGTACCTTCACATTTTTAGCTATATATTTTCTTGATATTAAGTCATTTAAAGTTCGGTCGCCTAAGATCGGACGCATTTGTTGAAAATTTTAGACTTTTTGAAGTGAAACTTCTTAAGAATCGTTGTGTTTCGAAACCGGATGCAACGGAAGTGGAAATAAGATTGGCTTACCTGTCGGGTAAGCCAATCTTATTTCCACTTTCCACTTCCACAACGCTAACAAGGTTAAGCAACTTTGCGCGACGCCAGTACTTGGATGGGTGACCGCCCGAACAAAATCTTTTTGCATAGTATTTTATTTTTTTTTTATTCTTCTTATTCTTTTGTCGATTTACTGAAGTTTCACTTCTATCGTGTGTGAATCGCACACACACCTTTTTTGCTCATGATTTGAATTTTGTTTTTCTGTTGCGGTCTACTGTAACTTGATGACAAAGAAATATTGTTTAACTCCTAATTCAAATTAAGAGCTTAAAAAAAAGTGTGTGTGTGTCAGCTACGACGCACGATTAGAGTTTACTCCTTACGAACGATAATTATGATGCATGTATATCGAATAGAAAAAAAGGGTAAATGAACGCATCTGCTAAAATGATAAGAGAAACAAACATATATCTGTAATTATTCGGATTATTTATATTATTTCAATAAAGCGTATTCATAAAGTATGTTACAAAATAATATTAAATAAAATACAGTGAGACTACGAAGTATCGCGCAAAGAGGAGACCCCGAGAATGAGATACGCTGTGTATGCTATAATGTATTCCATCTCATTCTTTTACACGTTCAACCCTACAGATATATATGTTTGTCTCTTTCTACGTAACGCCTCAACTTTTCGTGTTACACTTGATTTTACTCCTCATAAAATTTCCGTACCGGGCCTTATAACTCAAATCGTTTCATAGGGAGTAAACTCCAAAAAGCAGACTTTTTTAAACTTACCATAGTGAAAAAGAAGCAGACTTTTTTCAACTTACCATAGTGAAAAAAATAACACTTCTGCCGAAGATCTTACTATGTAGTACTTCACTTCTATACGTTTAGTAATAAAGTACACATTAGGACAAACTCCGGACTTACGTCCATACATGAAGTATCAACGATCTGGTTAGGAAATTCTTCAAAATCTAACCGAGTTTGCACGTCTTCCCGGCCGCAGTGTGATGAGGGGGGGGGCAGAATAAAATGGCGGGTCTAGTAGTGGTTCCAGCAGTAGAAAATATTGCCTTGTTTTAGAGTTGTTCCAAGCGTCCGATCTTATGACAAATCCGATCTTAGGCGACCCAACTATACCTGCTTAACTTTAAGGGATCATTACATTACCACTATTCGTCATTATGTGTAGGTAAACTATGCCACTATATCTATACTAAAACAATTATCATAAAACTGAAGAGTTTGTTTGAACGTTTGCTTGAACAAACTCTCAGGAACTTCTGGTCCGATTAAAAAAATATTTAAGTGTTAGATAGTCCGTTGTCGAGGAAGGCTATAGGCTACTTTTTACCGCGGCCAAATTAAAAGCCTACCTATGGTCTACGTAAACTGGATTGTTTTATTTTACTTTATTATTTATTTTTATTGGAAAACAAACAGTTTTAATAAACTTATTACTAACCCTTAATAAAAATACCTATGAACCATTTACATTTTTTCGCATAGCGAATCTATCTAAAAACCTGTCAAACACTCGAACAAGAAAAAAGGTAACAAACAAATTATAGAATGAAAACAATATCGATCAACTGCTTACAATTAAGAAAAAACTAAGATAACATTTATAGCAAAAATCTGATTGTGTGATAGTTACCTTAATTACATAATTATATTTTACACAGAGACAGCCATTATTACCGATTCAGACTTGTATACAGTTGCTCTATTAAGCTTTCCTTGAAATCACAAAGCTGTATCAAAGGATACAATTCTATTGTTTGCAGCAGTTAGCCCAGCATTGAGAGGTCCGCGTCGAATCGACGAAACTATTGTACAGCGGTGTTGATAATTTTAGTGTTAGTTTAAGACAAAGCTGTTTGTTCCAATCTATTGTTTTGTAGTATTTGGAGCCGTAGAGGAAGTTTAATACGGTTGTAAAATAGTAAAATTCTGTTGATCACGACTTTGGTTAATTTAATTTGTTTTAGTCGTGATATAGTCATGTTTTTTTCAGAACGATCCACCTATTATTCTTTTGTTTCAAAGACCTCTCACACTTGAATAAACACTATAGTCATATACACGTAGTCGCATGAGGTAGGTACATTGTCATAAAAGGTAGTTAAGTACCTAATTGAGTCTTTTAAGGAGCAATGGCCCTAAATTACCCTACACTACCAAATTAAAGGCAACAATTGTTTACAAAACAATAGGAACCAAATATGGATTAATCCATTAAATACCTACATGTAACTAATTTAAAGGACTGACTAATAACTATTTTGTATAATCTCGGAGTGATACCTAATTTGAGCAATTAGAACATTGAATGAAATATGTTTCATTCAAGCTTGTTTATGAACAAGCTTGACGATGGCCTTAATTGGGAATCTCAAGGCGCTACGCCCACGTCCCTTCGTTGAGCAAGTTGCAGTAGCAAGACCTCTACCCAGATTTAAAGTCTAGGCACAATTACTTGTTTTGGCAACGGCCACAATGCTGCATCGCGTTTTGGAGACACTGTTCAGCATTAATAACAATAGAGACTCCTTCAATGCTGAATGGTGTTTTGAAAATAGCTTCAATGTAGCTTTCGGTTGCTGGAAGGTGTTTTAAATTTGGCATTTTAAAATAAAGATAAAAAAGATAAACTTAAAAAACGTTTATTATGGCATTAAACTAAAAGTAAATTAAATATTCTACAGATGTTACATAGTGATTCTTAGTGTCATTATGGTCACCAATCAGCATGTGCTATGACAGAATTACTTAGCGCGAGCTAGCGTTTAGGTACCTACTTGCTCGCGTTGCCTTTACATTTAAAATACAAGTGAATTTCTGATTAATTATCAGTAAATATTTCCGGACATACCTAAACTCAAAGCCTGTGTTACGGGTACAAGACATCTGTTAAACTTGATTGAATAGACATACATTTATAATAACAGATATGTTTTTATTATATAAATTAAACAGACCAAGGAAAAAGTGCTTGCAGAACATACAAATACTTGGCCTATATACTCCTCTTACACGAAAATATACTTGAAAGGTGTATCAAATGAAAGCACATCACATACCTACCTACTCATTACAAAATAATATGATTTTTTAACTTTTAAGGAAACAAACATTTAGGTATCGAAGGGTTTTCTTAAATTTTAAATTTAGATTAAGTCTGTAAGTGCTCTAGACGAAATCGTTACAGTTATATTAAACTAATGCTGCAGGTTCACAATCCACCTCATCATTAAACAATAATGTATTTCATGTAAGATACGGTTTTATTGAAATTCGTAGTTTCAATGTGTACTCCTATTTCGAAGAATTTCGGCTCGAAAAACCGAAAATGAGGTATGCCGGGGTTCGGAGGCGATAAATAGATCGATTTAGGTTTATTAATTTATAAGAAAACGTTAATTTACTGAATAAAAATCGAGGATAGCTCGGTCATCCAGATTGTACTAGACTCTAAGGGTTAGTACACAACGAAACAGACGACAGGCACGCCTGGCCTTCTAGGCCTTCATGCTCCATCTTAGACCACATCTTCACTTTACATCAGGTGAGATTGTGGTCAAATGAAGGCTTATCAATAATAAAAAAAAAAAAAAAAAAAAAAAACGTTTTAAAATATATATAACTTTATTTAGACTACAGAAAAAAAAGTTTGGTTGCAAGAATTCGAAATCGCTGCGCCCCTCCAGATGCACTGACCTCTTTAGGTATAGCCGCGTCGTCGCCTCGCGCCTTTTTCTGAACTGAGGATACGAGAGTATAGAAAGGGTATAGACACCCACTTACTTTGTTATAGAACTCTTGGAATCCTCCGGCAACCCCACAAAGATCACCGTCGAAGACATCACACGGCACTAAACTCACAAATATATAAACACGGAAATTTTGTTAAAAGCCAAAACTGCGCTAAAACTAATCTTAGCGAGACTGGAAAAATTGACAAACTTCACTACTGACTGATGTCAACAATGAAAGGTTGGGAATATAACTGGCAGTAGTTGTTTCAAGGAGTTATAATGTGATACTGCTGTTTTGAGCGATCATATTTTTAGCGTGGGTTTCCTTTGTAGGTGTTGTTAATTTAGATAAACTATTCAAATAGGCAGTTCCTTTGTCTCGTAAATTGATATTTTTACTGGTTCTTTAATAGGTCACGGTAGCAGTTAAACACCCATTTAAATTTATCTGCATTAATTCCCTCCTATTTGGGATAGAAACGTAGATATTTTGCTGCTGCTAAATGTGTGTGTATATGAGTACTTGCACTATTATGTATTCTGTGATATGAGCTTTATTTATGCAGACTTGGAGGTTTTTTTGTTCACGTCCGTAAGTTTTAACCCTCTGAATCCTTACATGTGACCTGTGGGTGGTGCTAAGAACAGTCTCTGGTGGTAGGATTCGGCCGCTTGTCACCACCCTCCGGGCTGTGCCAGTGCGTGAAACGATTTCTTCCTGTTTCGTAATGTGGTCCGGAGGAGCCATCTACTTTCTAAGTCGTCATGCTCTTTTATAGACCACATCGTCACTTTACATCATGTGAGATTGTGTTTTGTTAGTTATGTATGAATCATAGTCCATGGTATTAATATTACAAAATTAATCTGTAACTGGTGACTGGTGGAAACTAAGACATCGATGTCGCCCATTCCCTGGGTTAGTGCGTCTAGCTTGACTGTTAAAGTTGAGCCTAAGTCGTAGACGAAGATTCGCTTCGGAGATTTCGTATTTAAAGTTTTACTTGGGCTGGGCCTCTCTGGCTCCACGTCACCACTAACGTTACTTTTTTGTCAGGTTTGTTAAATTAATTGTGTTTTATTTCATACTAGCGGCCCGCCCCGGCGTCGCACGGGTAAATAAAGTTCCCGGTAATTTTTCCTTATTTGCTCACCGTTTAGACCTACCCTGGACTACGACAAACATTTTAAAACCAAAATCAGCTCAATCGTCCCAGCCGTTCTCGAGTTTTAATCAGACTAACGAACAACAATTCATTTTTATTTATATAGAATATAGTTAATCTCCGGACGGACGCTTTTAACAAAAAAATAAATAATAAAAAAAAAAAAATTAAGTACTTCAAACTCATGTCAGAAAAAAATGATTGAAAACTATGTTGAATACTGACCTTTCGAGACATAGACAATATAGCTCAAAGAGTATATAACCACCACGCTTAGAGTATCTATGTTACTACTCTAAGCCACCACGTATGAATAGTTTATCAAGAAAAATCATAGACAACCTATAAAATGAATATTGAACTTTCGAGACATAGACAATAGTTCAAAGAGTATATTACCACCACGTACGAATAGCTTATCTAGAAAAATCATAAACAACCTTTAGAAAGACATTTATTCAAAATTTATTTAAAACGTAGTGATTATATACTCTCTGCATTTATTTTACACTTTTGTTAACCTGTAGATAATAACAGAAAAATAATTAGTAATAAATTAAAATTGCGACTATAATTTGAGATTTAAACTATCCTATCTCTCAAGTTGGATCGAACTGCACATGGTGTGCGAATTTTATTATAATCGGTTAAGTGGTTTAGGAGTCCATTGAGGACAAACATTGTGACACGAGATTTATATATACTAAGAAGATATATTCATGTCAAGTCACACGGGAACGCTGTCGAACGGGATGAAAAGTATCTTATGTCCGTCTCCTGGCTCTAAGCTACCTCCATACCAATTTTCACCCAAATCTGTTCTACCGTTCTTGAGTTATAAGTGGTGTAACTAACACGACTTTCTTTTATATATATAGATTTTAACTGTATTTTATAAAGTTGGAAGCTAAATTAAAGAATACATAGGTATAAAAAAAATACGACACATGAGTTTATTTTAAAACGCCTATTGAAGAAATTTAAATGCAGGAGTTAGGTAACTTGACGATGATGATGTCTTCCAGAGCGTTTTCGGCCTATAACTGCTAACTAGCATCGCCCCTCGGCGTTGCAGAACATTAAAAATTTCATTTATAGTCCCGTCAAAATAGGTCCCAGCTGCATCAGAAATAAAAAGCCGTTATAAGTATACATACAGTCACTTAATTTATAATAACACTATAATAAGTCTAAATTAGCTTTACCATAGAATAATAAATATACCAACGCATTAAAAAGTGTTTTATGGATATTCCCGTCAGAACTGGTCCAGCCGCTTTGGAGAAAAGCCGTAAACGCCAAGATCAAGACTGAAACATATTATTTTATGAAACTATGTTATATACCTACATATAATGTTGTACCAAAGTCAGAGAGAAAAAAATTAAAATCAGTGTAAGTATTTTAATGCAGGATTTTTAATAATCTTATTAATCTTGTCTGAAATCATAACATTATGTACTTATGTACCTACAGTTTACTACTACACCCATTTGTTTAGGTACCTACATCTGCTGATGATGATGGCTTCCCTGACGTGTCTGTTAACGAATTGAAAAGTGAAATATTCATAAAAATATTTAACATTTCAAATTGGGAGGCGTATAGAACGGTGGGTTAAAAACGTTATTCATAAACCTAAATTAGTGACAAATAGGTACGTTTAATAACATATCTATAAAGTTATTAAAGGCTTGTTTATCTCTGTAATAGCTGCAAAATAACCTAATTTTCGTTATTTAGAAAACAACAAAAATCCATGTTTGTTGGCTTTTATTGTAATAATGTAATTAGTTGGGTAAATTACTGATAGCAGAGTTCAAGAACAAAGGTCCCTCTGAATCCTTACACGTGACCTCCGGGTGGTGCTAAGAACAGTCTCTGGTGGTAGGCTTCGGCCACGGCTTGTCACCACCCTCCGGGCTACCGGGCTGGGCCAGTGCGTGAAGCGATTTTTTCGTGTTTCGTAATGTGGCCCGGAGAAGCCATCTACCTTCTATGCCTTCATGCCCCATCATAGACCACATCGTCACTTTACATCAGGTGAGATTGTGGTCAAATAAAGGCTTATCCAGCATATAAAAAAAACGTGCGTTTTCAATTTGCTCACAAAAAAAGAAAGGAAGAGATTAGATGGATGGAAAGGTGGTGTAAACATGGGTGATAAAGTCATATCCAATAATAAAAAAACATAATTCGTTGGTTTAGAGTGCCATAACCTTTTTGTTCTATTTCGTTACAAAATACAAAATTTTTGTATTAAATGGCTTCCATATTGGCAGTGAAATAGCCAGTCTTAATGACAGACCAGCTATAAAATAGCTTTTCCCTCTTTTATTTAATTTGTTATTTTTTACACATTAGTAATAGGTTATTTCATAAAGAAATGACCTATAATAAATTTTCAGTTTTTGTCTCACGTTTATTTTCATATTCCAGGCATACATTTTTCTGTCATAAATTCGAGTAGGTAATCCTAACAGTTCAGTGTATCCGAACGATTAACGACGAGAAATTTCGTTCAAAAACCAAGACGTAAATAGAATAAAAAAAACTAAGAAGTCATTATTTGTATGATTTTATTTATTTATTACGAACTAAAAGCAAAGCAGAATAATTCTTCGTTAATTACTCAATACAAAATATTTAATATATTCGTATTTTTTACAAGCTGTAAACAAATCATTGCCATCGCGTTATTAGAAAGTTTCCGAACGCATAGATGCTTTTGACATGGGCTGTTGAATGTTGCAAAGTTGTTGTTTGCTTTCAAAGTGGTTTTTATTAAAATTTATATCGCGTTCGCAATGAAATCTGTTGTTTTTCAGTAATCATGTTGAGTCAAACTTCTACTGAAGCGTTGCTCTCAGCAACTTACGTTGATAACTACTTGGATTGTGTCGAAAACCTTCCCAATGATCTACAGCGTCATTTATCGCGTATGCGAGAGCTCGACGTAACTTACAGAGGTAATATTCTGTTTTACTGCTTATTATACCTCTATTTGAGATAACAATAGATATTTGACGCTTAAAATAATATTAGTCATTCATGGAACGCTTAGGAAAATATAGTGTTGACGTTTTGTTTTCTCTTCTAAATACACATATAACACGTATACGTAAAGAAAACCATGGACCAAAATAACACCATTCCTTCGCAAAAATAAGTCTTCATATAAATTTGATAAACATCGTCACTCTAGTTCTCATTGCTATATTGTATAGGGCTATAAATTTCTGTATGTATAATATAAGGCCCTATACTAGGTACTTAAACTACAGCATAAGGAATACAGACACACACAGGATATAAAAAACGACAATTTCAATTATAACATAGAATATATCCTAGAATGATAGCTCAAACTGCAACCAAAATAATATAAAAATATTGTAATATCAATTATACATTTTATTATTTATAAATACTCTCTTTTAATTTTCGCCTTTTTCTTAACAGATTGTCTGAGGGAAGCAGAGAAGCATCTAGCAATATCTCTGGGAACAAACACAGAGGAGCGCAGGCGCACAAGGGCAGCTATACGCTTGCAAGCAGTGCTTGTGACTGCTCAAGAGATTGGAGATGAGAAACTTCAAGTGGTGCAAGTTTTGCAGGACTTAATCGACAACAAACAGCGCTCACTTGATGGAGATCATAAAAAATTAAGTAAGTTACTGAGATTATATTAACGCCTCAACTCCCCAAGCGGTAACCGGTTACCGCTTACCTGACCTTATTACCTGAGGTGAGGGTCAAGGGGTTAATAGAAGTAATATTATCCTGATCATAAGAACATAGATTGTTGTGATTACAATGTAAAGTAATATAATCTAATCTAAAAAAATTTTCTGTTTAGTGACATGCCTAGATGTAAACACAAATGGTACTGTTAGCAAGAAAGAACCTACTCCTCCACCTGAGACAACTCGGGAACGGGAGAGGGACAAAGAAAAAGAAATACCAGCTGCAACACCCATACAACATAGCACTCCGGCGCCACAAGAGAGAACTGAAAAAGAAAAGGAGAAGGTTGATAAAGATAAATCTGGAGGTTTGTATCTATTTGGTATTAAAACTAAAAGTCTATTCGAATGTTTGATAATTATAACTCCAAGGAAAAAACTGTCTTTGGACAGAGGGTCTGGCAAGTTTTTCTTGTGTTGTATAGGGTATATATATACCACTAGGTGGATATTAGTCTGAGGGTGGTCCAAGCCACTCACTACTGATAAAAACTTTACCATGCCCATTATGTTATGTAAATTCTGTGCACTTCAAAGTAAGATTATCTTCTATCCCATTATTAACAAACATGTAAATAATACACTTCTGTTTATAGGTGAGAGATGGTCAAAACGCGCGCGTAGAGCTCGCACGACGACGGGTCCTGGCGTAGCGACCGATGGAGCAGAGTCCAGTGAGCGGGACAGTGAGAGAGTCACTCACAGCACTACCAATAAGAAAGGTAATTATCATCTATATAAATATTATGAAGCTGAAGAGTTTGTGTTGTTTCAATGTCTCCATACAATACAATACTCTTTATTGAACACAACATAATAAAACACAAAAAAAAGATAAAAATGTACAAAAGTTTTGTTGAGGACTCAACATTAAATATGCTAGTTTTTATCTTATTTCTCAGGGGAATCGCAATTATGCTTGCGGTTCCGCGTCGCGACATGTAAAAACTAATATGTACCAAAATTCGTCTGTGACCAATTCCGTCGTAACTTTCTTGGATTTTAACAAATATTACTAAAATATGAAATGAAGTAAATATCTTATAGACTTGTGAGTACTTAAAACTCAAATGTTTTCTTCTAGGTATAGGTAAGAAGAAAAAACGCAAAGCACGCCAGACCGCTCAGCGATCAGAAACGCCGCCAGAGGAAACCGATGCAATAGATCCCGACGAACCTCGTTACTGCCTCTGTGACCAGATTTCCTTCGGAGAAATGATTCTCTGTGACAATGACCTCTGCCCTATTGAGTGGTTCCATTTCTCGTGTGTCTCACTCACGACTAAGCCCAAGGGCAAATGGTTTTGTCCAAAATGTAGGGGTGACAGACCTAATGTAATGAAGCCTAAAGGACAATTCTTGAAAGAACTTGAACGGTACAACAAAGAAAAAGAAGAGAAAGCATAGTATTTGGGCTTAGTTCTAGGATAGTCTGGCTTCAAATGCACACCAAGCTATTTATTTATAGGTGAAGTAATAGTAGTCTCAACCACAAAAATTAGTATTGTGGTAAAAGTAAAAGTATTTTAAAAGGGTATTTAAAATTTCCCAACCATGTGAATGAATAATTCTATTGCTAGAATAAAGTTATGTTCATCTTTTCAAGTGCATTTCAGTCACCTCTCGATTTTAGCCCAACATTTCTGTACAGTATGTTAATAGAATTAATGATCCTTCTTATTGATTGTCTAAGTAATTTATTATCTGAATTTATACTATCTCTACAGAAAATGTTGATACCCATTATATAAATGCAGCAAAGTAGCTTTTTGATATCACGGTAATTGTAAATATAGGAATACTTACGATAACAAGAAAAGTACACCGTAGGTTTACGCGTATATCGCTATTGTATAGAGATATTCTATAAAACAGTTGTTCTGAACAGATATAATTTCATACTATTTGAATAAGTTATATGAATATAAGGATTTTATTCTAATATATTGTTTTAATATTATATATTCACCGCAACTATTATGAATTAAACATAAAATAATATTTATATGGCTTTATTTCATTGATATAATGTGATATGGTTTAATATAAACACACAAAATAATGTCTTAAATCTATTAGTAACTATCGTACAAAAACTGCGAAATTATTAAAATAACATTATAGCAAATTGCAATAATTGTATAAATGCCGAATAAATATATGAAATGCCAAGTTTGAATTTGTATTGCAATGGCGTGTATTTTCGACTAGAAAATTATTATAATAAATTAAAACTACAGCAAGTATGTTGGTTGGTCAATGTTGAATTGACAATACACCCATAAATTAAAAATTAAATCTATGAAATACTGCATGCATTATACAAGAGACCATTCTAGAAAATAATTCACTAAAATTATTATATAGCACTTTCAGAAAACATTGAAATAGATAGGTAATATAATGCATAAACTTATCTGTAAATTGATTTTAGGCCAAAAGAAGGTGTGTGTCAGGATGGCGTGTCTCATGTCTGAATAGTCACAGGTTATTATTCAGACATGAGACACGCCATCCTGACACACACAAAAGAAGGATAGTCCCTTGTTATTTATATACTACCTTAATTCATTGTATTGGAAATAAATTTAATGCATAAATTCATGAAACACGTCTAAAATTCATTTGAAATCTACATTATAATATTTAAAAAGTAAAATTTTTAATCGTTGCTTAGCTCGACGGCAAGATACATAATACTTGGTGTATTAAAATCATTAGGCCAACATTTAAGTACACTTTCAACTTATGAGTAACTACAAATTAAATAAAACACCTAATTCTCTACAATAACTTTAAATATGACACTATATTGAACACAAATACATGAAAATTATCTATTATTCTACTTTTCGTTATATCAAATTCAACTATTAAAACATAAATAGAGGGATCCATTACTGGTTCGTTTGAATGAAATGGAACTTATTAGTTTGAATATTTTAAATCACCTATCACTTAATTAAATAGTTCATTTAACTGTATCACTAATTAATTAAATCTTCATGCAATTAATATTAAATCTTTGCTTCTACTATCAACCCATATATAAGTACCTAAATATTTTTAGATCTTTTCAACAATCAAAAAGTATTGTCTGATCATTCCACAATTACAATAATTTGTTCACACTTTACTTTAGATTCAGTTTAAATATAATGAGATATGTCATTAATGGTATGAAAATAACTAAACCCAAACTCCATGAGGATTCTTATTGGTGGGAGCGGCATTTTCAAGTTGGCGCGGGGAACCTATGATGCGGCGAGCACTTCCAGCTTTGCACAATCCTGGAAATAATATAATTTGTTTAGAAATAATATCTACCGACAAAAGCAAGCGACATATAACGCAAAATTCATGTAGAAATAGCTTAAGCCTGGTAAACTCAACCAACACTAGGTAGGTACATACTTATTCCGAGTATAACGTTAATTTCATAAACTTTTTAAAACATACTTGAATTCTTATGTCCAGAACGTCGTAGCGGATTTCTCGCACGAAAATATTGTCCTAAGTAAAGTTGAGGTTTATAAGCTCCACCTACAGGTTTGCTACCTGTTGTGGTAATGTACAGAGACATAGGCGAAAGCGAGGCCAACCTATACGCTTGGTCGGGGTTCAGACACGCCAAGTACATGCATTCGATATATTAGGTCCTTACATATGAAATTGGCGTTTTGTATGGGAGGAACAAAAAGTCGAATATTTTTTAATATAATATATTTAATTAATCAAAGTATGAACCATTATTTTCTATGCACTTTTGCCATCTTATAGGTAGTTCATTGATCCCTTTACTAAAAAAACCAGTCGGACGGGAATCAATAAAATCTTTGAAGGCGATTTGGACTGCCCCATCGGAGTTGAATTTTTTCCCTTGCAAGAAGTTATCCAAATTTCGAAAAAAATGGTAATCTGTTGGAGCAAGGTCCGGGGAGTACGGAGGATGTCTTAGACTTTCCAATTGAAGCTCTTCTAATTTAGTAGCCGTCTGTTGCGCAGTGTGTGGTCTAGCGTTGTCGTGAAGCAGCAGTGGCGTGGAGCGATTGACCAGCCTAGGTTGTTTAGCCGCTAGCTTTTCCATCATGGTTTGCAATTGCTGACAATAGACATCAGCCGTAATAGTCTGGCCAGATTTGAGAAAACTGTAATGAACAATACCGGCACTAGTCCACCAAACGCTTACAAGTAACTTTTTTGGGGTTAATTTTCGCTTGGGGCAGGATTTGGCTGGCTGGCCAGGATCCAACCATTGCGCTGAGCGCTTCCGATTATCGTAAAGAACCCATTTTTCATCACAGGTAATGATTCGGTTTAAAATACCTTCATTATTGTGCAGGTTTAGTAATGTAACGCAGCAGTCGACGCGCGTTTGCCGGTTTGCTTCAGTCAATTCGTGAGGTACCCACCTTTCAAGCTTTTTAATCTTCCCAATTTGCTTCAAGTGAATTAAAACAGTTTTATCACTAACACCGCAGCCTGCAGCTAACTCGGACGTGGTTTGCGATGGATCCGCTTCCACAATAGCCTTCAACTCTTCATTATCAACTTGAGTCTCAGGCCGTCCACGGGGCTTGTTCTGCAAGTCGAAATTTCCAGAACGAAAACGTTGGAACCAAAAACGAACTGTGTTTTCTTTTGCAACACGACCGCCATACACATCATTCACCCTTCGAGTTGTTTCCGCAGCACTAGTGCCACGGCGGAACTCGTACTCGTAAATAATGCGATATTTTAAGTTTTCCATTTTGTAAAATGAGTGACGCAAACAGAAAAAAACAGAAGAAAAAAAACAAATGAATGACGATCATCGAAGCACAAATACATGAGTCTATAGCTGTACAAATTTGAATTTGGAATTCCTTACCAAAGAGGAGAAATTTGTGATTAAAGTGGCCAGTACGAAAAACGCCAATTTCATATGTAAGGACCTAATATATATATACTGGCGGCCCGCCCCGGCGTCGCGCGGGTAAAAAAAGTTTCGATTTTTTCTCGCCTTTTAAACCTTCCCTAGACCTCCACGAACATTTCAAGACTAAGATAAGATAAATCCGTTCAGCCGATCTCGATTTTTAATCAGACTAACGAACAACAATTCATTTTTATTTATATAGATGTCTGTGCTCGCGACACACTTCTAAACACCATCAACGTACCATCAAGGGGATGTCGCAGTTCGTCAACACTTCCAGACAGACTCTGCAGATTTGCCTCCTTCATCTCCTGAACCAGCCTCTCAACTTGGCGCTTCTTCTCCATTATTGCGCTTTCGAGAACTCCAACCTATGAATTAGTTAATATTGTGAGTAAAATATAAACCGTTTCTCAGTTTAATTGTATTTAACGCCCACTTGCATAATCGACGCTAAGCTAGATAACTGGTAAATCAGTATTCAGATTCGTGCCTCATGTTCAGTTGGTGTCTTAATACAATCATACGTTTGCGTCATTCACGATAAAATCATTTATTTTATACATTAATTTTATTAGTTTTATTCGATAACGTTTTAGAATTTACTCAATTGAATTTTGAATCTTTAACTGAGGGGACAATAAGAACATTTTTCAACATAGCATGGTCAATTTTAAAGTTAGTGTTTTTTTTTAATCGAGAAAAACGTTAACGGGTCAAAACAATGTCTGTATTTGACATACAAATATTTATTCTAAATTTGATATTTTATGTACCTCTAAACGATAAATGCCATCTTCCAAGCAAGCTATTTTTTTTTATGCAAGAGCTCATCGAATTTAAATTTGATAGGAAAGTAAATGTAAATTCATTTGTTTTCCCTAGAGCCGCTGTACACACGCGCCGAGACACCCCGAGACCGGGCGAGACCGAGTGTGTACAGGGCGCTCTCGTCTCGTCTCGCTCTCTCGTTCTCGTCTCGGTCGCTCTCGGTGGCTTGTCGGTTTTTTGCGCCCGAGTCAAAGGGTCTCGTTGGCTCTCGCGAGGTAAACGAGAGCGAGCATGTACACACTCGTTAATTTACTTGCTCGCTGATAGTATTTAATTATTAATTTTAATTTAATTTAATAAAATGTTTTTTTTCTTTTTCTCCACGGTTTACGAAACCTTTTTATAGAAAATTTTAAAAAATTATAATAGCTCACGGCACAAACACAAATAGCAGCAGCAATTTCTACGTCCATTGTCGCGTGAGTCTTCAGTTCAAATGTTAGAACGAGTGTGTACAGGCATGCTCTCGACGAGAGTCTTCTCGGCCGAGGCTCTCGGCGAGAGGCTCTCGTCGAGTGTGTACAGCCGCCATTAAATAATCATATAACATTATATCCCCGATTTTCACACAGTCAAGGTCCTCAATACATCTACGATTCTTCTAAACTACATTATAGTCCTATGAAATAGGAAATTACCTCTCGTTTCAGATTTTCCGCGGTAAGGTGGTTTATTTCCGTCGCGTGTTTCGCTTGCTGAATTTGACTCTGTAAGTTTTCCATCTCGGCTAGCATAGACCGTTCTAGTGCTTGCCTGAAAACAATTACGATAATGAATAAACCAACCAAAATAAAAAACATTACGGTTTACAAATTATGTTTTAAATTAAATCTTAAATCGGAAATCTTTCCGCATTGCAGCTTAGTCGCATTATAGAAGATCTTTCCTCGAGATGGAATCTTTGGGGAGGAAAATAAGCGAGCAATATTTTTTTTGCATAATGTACAATACATAAATATCTTGAGGCAAAACATGAATGGTGCTTATAATAACCACAACCAGAACCTATGTACGTATGTAACCCTTATGCTAGGATAAGTTAGCTAGGATTTTAATATCTCAAATCATTTAGATTTGAGATATTAAAATCCTAGCTAACTTTCGCGACATATAAATAACTAGAACGCTATTTGGTTCAAAATAATATTTATCCTGAGACCTTGTGTTTATAAAAGTCATAATTAAAGTAATATACACATAAAATAATCTTATAAATAAACTAGACACCTTTCAATTCATCCATTACAATCAAGTGGGAATATGTTAAACATCTACATAATACGGTGAAATCGTTTCAAAAGTTTTGCGTAGTTAAGACCACGCTGACATGATCATATACCTCCTCTACCTACACACACACAAACACACACACACACACACACACACATTTGTTACAATCTGATAAAGCTCCTAGCTGCCACACCAGACACTAAACTAAAGACTTTAATTAAGGTTAAACCGTGGGATCTTTCAACTGTCTGAATGGGAACAATGAAACACAATTCTCAAGCAGGTAGACCACAATTAAGTGTACAACATAATTACCTACATTCTTGTTGATTCTGCTAGAAAATTACTATTTTTCGCTTGTTAAAGTGTAAAGATATTTACGACGTTTAAACAACCTTAAAGCTTTCATGATTACGGTGAAAGTCTTGGAAACTACTTTTACTTTTAATTTTGATTTGATAAATTGTAATTTCGTGTAACTCGACGTACGGAAATTCGGATGACTCATCTTTCGTAATTTGTTAACATAATACGCGGTAAAGACCCGTTGTATATATTTATTTAAGTTATAAATTAGTTTGTGTTTTAAGCATAAATTGTAACTACCTGTTTTCCTGCTGTCTACCGTTTCCCCTCTGCTCGTTGTGAATATCCTCCATAAGTTTACGTATTTTGTTTTTGCATTGCAGCAGCTCGGTTTCACAGTTTGCTAGTTTAGAGCGAACCAAAACGATCTCAGATTTTATTGTTTTCTCATTTTGCTTCACGATTTCACTCTCCTCTTCAATGTAGTTTAGCGCTTGCACCTAAAACACAAGGATACGCTAAATTAGTGAATTAATAAACACAAATCGATGGCAAATAAGTAAAGTAAGATTGCATCAAAATGTGCAAGGTATTATATTTTTTGTTAAAAAATAATAGTTTGTACTATTCCGTTCTCTTTACATAAATACAAAAGTAGCTCTGTCCTGCGCGCTGACACGCCAAAATCACCGATATAAATGAAATAACGTTGACAGATTTTAGAGCTTGAAATAGGACATAGGTTACTTTTCAACGGGAAGTATATCATTCTGGTGTAAATCCATTAAGCAGGTAACACCGCAAGGCACTGATAGTTAACATTAAATAACTATACATAGAGATTGTATAGAGATACTATCAACACCCAAAAAGAACAATAGGTTGCTGATATTGAAGATGTGATTCAAGGTGAGGCGATGTTACCTGTTCTGTGCTCACTCGAAGCTGGTTATCAGCGGAGCTGATCTGCTGTTGCAGTAATTCCACCTGCCTCTCTTGTTCCCGCCCTTTGTTCTCCCAGAATCCAATTTCAGCGTCATACTGCAACATTACAAATTTGAAATGATGGATTAATAATACTTAACCCATTTAACTGTGATTTTCTACCAGTGCTCTGCTATGTATGCGTTCCTTATTCACCAATCGTATTAATTTGTGAACATAGATCATTATTAAAATGATTGGCTGATATCAAAAGCATCCATAGCTTAGCTCTGATGGAAAATCACCATGAATTAAGTATATTAGAATGTTCTCGGAATATTATTATGAATATTAACATTTATATCACAATTTATATTCAAACTACGAAATACCATAAATTTATACTGAATCGAAAAAATCGTGTTTTTACAATACTATGCAAAATTTTTCATAGTTAATTAGATTGTGATAAGAGAAGAGATAGAACATCAAATTGAAAGTATCTTTATGTAAAGCATTAGCATTTTGTCCTACCTTTATAAGATCAACAGATTGACTTGATAGTTTCTCCCGCTGATAATTCACCAACGAAACCAGCTCTCGATACTGGTTATTGTAACTAACTGCCTCAGGGCTTCGGCTCTCATTCTCATCGGGCAAGTTTACGGGAGACATGTGAGAGGGCCGGTTGCCTCTGGTCCGACTAGGAGATTTCCGAAGGGCTTGAGAAGGCGGGGGTGGCGAGCGGTACGGCGGTGGCGGTTCTCTGTTAAAAATAAATAATTTCCAGACTACAGTATGAAATAATAAGTTAAACTAAAATTTTCTTAGTTTTGTAAAATATTCAGATATTTAATATGTCTTGCTGCATAATGTTCTATGTGTTATACAGAAAGTAATTTTATAATAGTCAATTCATGTGACAAGCATGAATATTAATTAGAGATAGCTGATCTGGTGAAAGTGTAACATTTTTACAATGCTCAATTAAATAATCATTGTAAATTCATTCATTAATACAACAAACTAGATAAAGTATTTATTACCCACTTAAATATTCAATTTCTAATACCCTGCTCTTGATGATATCCTGGTAGGAGATAGTAAAACAAACCAACAAAGTTCAAGACAATGATGATGATGATAATAATATTGTTTGTGTAAATGTTGGCTAATTATTGAATGGTGAATGTTTGATTGTTAATTTGTTTTGTAAACCAAAAGCAGGTGTTCTGTAATAAACTTACATAACAATATTATGACCAGCAAAATATCATGTTTGATTCATTTATTAATGGTAGCACTATGCCTGCAGTAAGTTCAAATGAATGAATAATGCCATAACTCTCAACTATAAGCCTCTAGCCGTTGGATAGAGGCAATTAAGCTACTTACCTATAAGGTGGTACATCTTTCATCACAGGACTATTGGATTCTGGAGTCTTAGCTTGCTGGATCCCTTTCACAACACCAATAGGGTTCCCAGGAGAGGTATTTACATTGTTATTATTATAAGGTGGGGTGATGTTTGCACGGGGTGATCCTTGGTTATCCAATGGGGTGTTTGATGTATTACTAGACCTACAATTTTGAAAACTTCATTAATTGGTAGTTCTATTGCTAAACTCCAATTTTTTTTGATATTGACCAAATTATGGCACAAAATGAGTCACAATTTAAATCTCTTCTAAGAATCAAAAATATCTATTGAAAAATTGTGACAATACTATGAGTCATGCTTTCACCAAATAATATGGGATGAATAGAAGAATTTTGTATTTAAATAAACCTATTGAACCAGACAGATTTGGTTGAATACACATCATTTGTAGTAGGGAAGGGTCCAGTATAACAAAACATTGTGTTACAGTACTGTTTAAACATAATACTACTTATATACTATTTAGTTAGAAGGATAAAAGTTACAAACCCATTTCCAATAGGAGATTTTGTGGTATTTGCAGGAGGTGGAGCTTTTTGACTGTTACCAGGATCTGATCTCCTCAATATAAACTGTATATCATTTGAATATTCACCCCATTTCATAAGGATCTAAAATTATTATAATAAACAATATTCACTAAAGAAAATACGTTTATGATTAAAAAGAGGGTATCATAATTATAATATTTCCAGACAATTCACACAGCATCACAATTAAATATTTTAATTAACTTGCCTTTAGTGGGTATTCTTGTGGTGCAAGCAACCGTTCGTTGTTTCTCCATCGCTCGATAAGGGTGAATCTGCCCACTTTTCCAGTGGCGTGAGCCAAGGCAAACACTACATCCTATCAACAGATCAAATATGCCATATAAGCCAAATTTAATAATCCTTACAGTTCTAAGGACGATAATAAACTTTAAATTGTAAGGAATTTATGCTGACCTGACAGGTAGTGGTCTCTGTGACCCCACAAACAATCCTTTGTATCCCCTCGACCCAGACCTTCAGCTCCATTGAGCCAAAATCCTCAACACGCACAACACGTAAAACTTAGGACACCATAGTTCAGACTTCTATTCTGTCTGGAATTATATTCATAAATGAGAAGCTTGGTAATATGACATAAACATACAAAAACACAAATAGAAGAGACGAAGCTGCAGCTGCAAACTGGGTTATGTGAAATTTTCGTTCAAAAACGAATGACAGTTATGACAGTTGACAACAAGTTTGACAGATACAGAACGAACAAAAAAAAATGATGTATTTTTGAATTACTCGGTAAAAAAAGTTCTGTGTAGAAATTAATTTCCGGTACAACCTTTAGGGTCCAGTACACAGTGGCCTATGAT
The DNA here is from genome assembly GCA_929108375.1 of Gymnoscelis rufifasciata. Classification (NCBI taxonomy): domain Eukaryota; kingdom Metazoa; phylum Arthropoda; class Insecta; order Lepidoptera; family Geometridae; genus Gymnoscelis; species Gymnoscelis rufifasciata. Next base: position 7,940,347 of record OV815321.1, on the reverse strand, counting down.
GGGCCACGCTTTGCAATGCACAATTGTAGGCCACGAATGCCACGATCACTTGGTGTTAACATCACACAATGGCGCATGCATGGCGCATTGCTGCCTGGCAAACCACTTGCGATGGACGTCGAAGAAATTACGACTGCGGCTATATATTTGTTTGTATACAAGTATTACAGAAGTGTTTACTTTCACAAAGTTATTAATAAGAAATGGCGAAAAAGGCGATAATGGATGCTGACCAAAACAATGACCTGAACCATAGAATAATAAATTACTACGTAACAGAAGCTTCATCTCAAACCCTGAACTAAACAATGGCCGATTGTGTAAACACCACAGGCCACGCTACGCCACGATTCCTTTAAAGTGTGCTCAAAAAACCGACAACTCCACGATTGACAATTGTCCGCCATCATATACCATTACCCCCTGTACACAATGGCGATGGCCTGTAGTGGGCCAGCATGAGCCATTGTATACGGGAGCCATTTCATTGGTCCTTTGAAAAATCTATAATTTTGGTTGTCATTTTACGTATTCTCTAGTGTTAAAACGTAGTAGATACTCTCTGAAGTGTATATTTATTCAATAATCATTATAGGTAAAACTGATTGCGAATCTGCTTAACTTTGTTTTGCATATTATGGCATCAGGTCCTCAAGCAGGTCAGGGGGCAAGGGTAGACGATGATGAAGAGGTAAATAATAAATATAATTTTCACTAAATTATCATCAACGTATACCTACCGTCTACTTCAGGTTCTAAAACTTACTTCTAAAACCCATTTTAGGATCAGTTAAAATGTTGTAAGGCGTAATATTGGTCACCCTATTTGTTTGTTCGAATCGTTATCAATCATCATCATCATTTTATCCATGGATGGTACGGTCATTAATAGACATAGAGGGTCCTTTGATTTTTCGTTATTTCAGTCGGATGCCGCTCGCATCTTAACCACTATGAAACTGAAATGATTCGTTCACACCACTTCTAAGCTAAACTGCCCCAGCACAACACTTATTGCAGGATTTGATATTCAACGTCGAAGAAGTCCAAAAAATATGCCGGGACAACATAGAACTGTGTTTGGGCGGTAACGCCTACAGTCACTCAAGGACCCCGCAATGGATCGCCATCATTACTGAGAAAACCTTGGCTAGGCTGAACAAATTGAACAAACCATTCAAATATATAAGTAAATTAATCATATTTTACCTACGCTACGCTTATTTTTATGTTGCTTTAAACAGCCCACTTGTCCCCTCTGAGTGACCGGTAGAGGGGACCAGCGGGATATTGCTAATACGATGTCCCGCTTGTCCCCTCTACACGGTCCGAAGGGGACAATCCTAGAGGGGACCAGCGGGACATACCCCTTATAGATCTTAACTTGATTTAAGTATCGAACGGTTTAATTCGTTAGTAGCAGTGGACAGGCCATATACCTAACAGTAGAACAGATGGCAGGATGAGGATTGGCCGAGCGCAGTGTAGGTCGTTCACTAACTAGATAGATGGATGACTTGGTGAAGACCGCGCTGGCGGGCTCATAGCTGTGGGGCGCTTTTAACCGAAGTGACTGGAAATCTATGACTCCTTCATAGATTCTCATGATTCGCGACGCTTCTATACCGACCGACTAGCCTAGGTAGGTAAATCACTCTATATAACCAGCAGTAGTCTTACCGCACCTATATTTATTAATATACTAGTGGCCCGCCCCGGCTTCGCACGGGTTTTTATTCATTTTTTTTCCCGGCAAATATTCGATTTTTTCTCGCCTTTTAAACCTTCTCTAGACCTCCACGAAAATTTTTAGACTATGATAAGATAAATCCGTTCAGCCGTTCTCGAGTTTTAATCAGACTAACGAACAACAATTCATTTTTATTTATATAGATAGATAGTCATCAGACGCAATAAGATTTATTTTACATTTTCTTAAATAATACCTTTTCAGTTCGTATAACTGTGACCCAAAAGAACGGTTCGGGGCTCCATACAGCTGCGGCATACTTCTGGGACATTGCGACCGATGGTTCCTGCACTGTTCGTTGGGAGAACAAATACATGTACTGCATCATCAACGTGTGGGGTCTTGCTTTACAGTTGTAGGTAAATAAATGATTGATTTATTGTATGATATTTTTTCTATTTATGACATCCCTACAGAGTCCAAGTCTCGGCACAATAATGTTTAAATACACATAATTACCCACATTTACGTTCACAGGGACTTCTCTGCCAAGAGAATGCCACAAATACCTTTCCAAAATTAGTTTAAAATCTAGGTTTTTTTCTTGCGTAAAAATCTCAATGCGTGCTTTTTGGAACCCGCGGAGTATCAAGCTAAAATTTGCCAACCGTCTAAGCCTATGCAATCAAATCAAAAGTATACTTTTGATTGCATAGGTCCATCCAATGGTGGCTGTTTATCATATAGGATTGTTCCAAAATTACCAGAATCTTTAAATTTGGCATGAAGTCTTACAGCACTAATATAAGAAATATTGCGAGGACTATAAACTGATTGTAACATAGTTTGGGGAGATGATAGTTCAGAATCTATGAATAAAACAATTCATAAAGCACATTTTAGTATTTTTATTTTTGGTAAAATTTACCACAATACAAAATAATGATAGAAATAAATAAAGTAATAAAATGTATAAGACAGGTCATAGAACTATGCATTGTAAAATTGGTGCTTTTAAAGCATTTCATATAATTTATAATAACATTAGGCAAAATGGCATTGTGTACAATTAAAAATAAAAGCATTATTTTTAACACAAATAATATCAAGAGCAGATGCATACACTTAAAATAAAATTAACTCAAAAATTGATTCATCACTTTGTGATTTGGTCTTTTTCCTTTCTAATTTTATTGGATTACAGGACTAACAAAATGCACATGTACATTGTTTTAAAGCATAATAATTTACCGTACATAATCAATCGCCGCGTCTTGCGCATCATCCAATTGAAATTAATCCATTGCAATGTAGTCAGGGATGGCTAGATATGGATAGTTAACCAATGCGAGGGTTTTATATTATACTTTAAAATAGAAACGCTGCTAGTAATCAAATATTGAAAATAGTTGAGGGGATCGAGAACAGGATGTACTTCTATACAAATATTCACGAGAAGTATCAAAACCTTAATAGTATCTAAATAATCAAATAAGTACTAGAATGTTTAGAAAACAAATTGCACCTATTTTTGCTCATATGACTTTAGAAGAGAAGAGAAGATAACGAAACTTGTGTTAATCTTACTCCAACATTAAACTAACATTTAAAAATAGATGTTAATTGTTACAATCGATTTTAAAATTACAAATGTACTTTGTTTATTATCGCAACTCGATGTAAACTATACTCAACTATCATATCAAATGTTAACAAAATATAACAACCTTTATCAAAACGAATGGCTAGTTCTGTTATGGCTAAGTCCAAATCATACAAATAAGATACTGAGAGCAGAACAGATGATACTAGGCGTCTTTCAACCTCGACAACTTATGGGAACAGAGTTATTACAGTAAGAAAAAGTGTTCCTTGGGTTTCTACAACAAGACTCTTTCTCAACGCTTAATACGTTCAGTATTTTGTAAAAGCTTCTAACTAAAAAGGAAATTTATTAACCATATCTAACTACTGTTTAAGTGAGTCGTAAAGTCTTGTTGATGGAGAAACCAAAGTTATTTAAAATTCGATTTTAGTAAGGCCGTTTTCGCCTAGCACAATCTATTTTAGTAATATCGGTAGGTACCGAGGACAATACATTACTATTTTCTAAAAGAAACATATTCAATCAAATTGTAATAATATTAAAGCAGCGAGTTGTTGAAAAGCCAATGATTTATAAAGATTTCGATCGATTGAATATATTTCTTAAAGTTCATTACTAATTTTAAATTATCTTATAAACGGTATAGCTACTCTTCTATTATTGTTCCATTGTAGTGTAAAAAAAGTAGCACTATTTTGTTAAAAAAAATAGTATTAGACAGCAGATAAAATTTAACGGAAACAAAGCCTTACAATAGCTTGATTGAAAGTGCAACTAACATTGATTTATTGATATGTTATTACCAAGATGACAATACTCGTATTTATACATAATCCATACAAATTACTATTACACTAATATTACATGATCTATTTTATTCTGTCTACTAAATACTTGGGACATATAGTTATATTACATTAATACTGCACTGATTAGACAGTAACAATATTTAAACTGTTTCTACGTGATTATATTGCAGCTATCTGAATCTAAAAATATTCTACATTCTAATAATGATGTATATTATAAAGAGCAAATCAGCTGAAATCTGTGATGGCATTGTGATGCTATGATCAGTCTAAAAAATAGTCAATGGGAACTCAATCTAAAACTAATTAATTACCGATTAATAACAAAATTCATTACAATAAAAGTGTAGAAAAACCCAAGCTGTGCTGTTTCTTTAAAGCTTATAATGTGCATTTTTTATATTAAAACATTTAGTTAACTTGGGAGACAATACAAATACAGCGTACGAACTCTTGTAATAACTTATGTACAGTAAAATATACTCTTTAAAGTACAACCTACCACTATGACTACAATAAAAACGATTTAACGTCTAATCAAATTATTATGACAGATATTTCCTCTTATTTACAATTCACTATACAATACATTTAAAATTACTAAAAGTAACATTGTACTCGTAACTTTGCTACCCTTCGATTATGTACTAATTAATTAACATAGTCCCTTCTGTATTTACAAGTACGCGCTATGCAAGTCGAGACTTAACTGATCACAAGAGAAATAAGAACAAAATGAGGAACAAATATACACTAACTACGCACTAACTCTCAATCCCAACCTGGGCCAAGCATATCACATTAAGTGCAACTTCTCACACTTAAGCCGTTCGCGAACAAACTAACCATAACAAAATATTTACAAAAAATGTATAAACCTATGAAAATAATAGTAAAATTCATTAAAAATTATTATACAATCCAACAATGCTAACACTGGGTAGATTCAAGTAGAGATCATAACAAGATTCAATTGAATTCGCCGCCATTGGACGTGTGCCAGGTGGGAACGCGATATGTGAATTTGACTTATTGTCTTAGTTAGGTACATGTTGTACACGTTTGTGCTCAACCCAGTATTTCCATTACATACATTCATTCCCCACATCAAAACGATTAGACTGACCCTTCACAATGAAAAGTCCAAACAAGTTTAGATATAATTCACTATTAAAAATCGAAAATCAATAGTCTGTATAAAACATTAATGCTGCTATGTGTGATGCCGTTCGTAAAAGTCGCCCTCTGGTTACAGAGGAAAAGATAATAATAATAGGTTCTTTATACTTTGAAATATGTTTAAAAACTAGGGATAAAATTATTTCGAGGTTTCATTGTGATTGGGCAGTTAGAATTTAAGGAGATCCATCATTTCCGTAGCTAGCGCGTATCCGCCATCGCTATCCAATCCAAAGCCACTCTTAATTTAGTCTAATGTCTAATCATGTACTTCTATAATTATGCTATAAAGAAATCCCGTAGTGTTACCATTTCGAAATATGTACTATAAATACTTTTGTAGTATTATGTTTCGTGTTTAAACTTAATTCTTGTCCAGGCAATTAATTTTTATAATATATAAGTAATCTTCATATTGTTGCTTTTAGAGTTGCCATAAACATGCTTCAGATGAAGTAAACATCAAAAACGGTTATTGTTTTTGTGTTTGTTTGTTATTGTTCATGGCATACTCTGTCTAGCCGAGTTCTTGTTCAAGAAGTATAATTGACAACTCACATAATTCTCCTCATTTGTTCAGTTCAAGTACTTGCGGCATTTCTTAGCGCCACAAGTGCAAGGTATCTTGACGTCTTCGAATGGAAACTTATAGTCGTAAGTTAGCTCTTCGCCGACCGTTATTCGACGAAGCGCGAAGATCAGGATGTGTTTGTGGCCGTGAATGTCGACCACTCGCGAATAGCAATTAGGCTGCAATAGAGAAGGGAATATTTTTATTAGATATAAAGACTGAAATATCAGAAAAATAGGCTGCAATAGAGAAGGGAATATTAGATATAAAGACTGAAATATCAGAAAAATATCTAAATATGTCCATTATGCTAGTTGTTAGTGTGGGGACTGTCCGAAAATATTTACATACTAAAAGACGGTTACATATTATACAATATGGAACTCACATCGCAGGAATGGTTGATGAACCTAGCAGCGTTTCCCTTGAGCGTCGCGTCCACCACGAGGTTGTCGTCGATGCGGAACATGTAGCAGCCGCCGACGCCTCGCCTGCCGCTCATAGCCTCGTACTTCTTCTCACGTTGGTCTGCCAGCACAGCTCTTATTACTTCGCCAGCATATTCTATCACCATGTCGCCTGCAAGGAAATATTTGTGTTAAAATAATATTACAAATGTTATGTCATCTACAGCAGGGAGATAACCTAATTTATACTGGTACAACTTGAGCTGTCTCAGATTGATGTTTTTCATTACTAAATGAAGTAATTTATTAATGGCCAAATAAAAGCTGCATATAAGTGTCACAGTATACAGTCATTAATGGGCGCAATAACGTAATTAATAACAAAAAATAATTTCACCGTTGCCGAAATCAGCAAGGCGGGCGGACAGCCTAAACATCACCCGGTATTTATTTACAAAAAATTTAAAGTATGTGATGGTCTCATACACCACGGGTTCGTGTCAGAGTGGTCACGCATCCAAGTACCTACTGACCAAGCTAAGCGTCGCTTAACTTTATAGGTGAAAGAGTAAATGTCTGTTTATGACGTATTATAAAAACTCCTAACTAGTTCTAGTTCAAGCCATTTTTCGGTAGAAGTTTGCATGGTGTATTTTATTATATTATATATTTTTGGCACTTTTAACATGCTATTTATTACAGAAGTTACAGGGAGACACATTTTACCACTTTGGAAGTGCCTATCGCGCAAACTATTTACTATAGAATAAAAAATGTTAGGAACGTCAATATAATTTTGAAGACGTATCTACAAATACCCCACACTTAGGGGTTTGTTATAAATTTTGACGTAGTATGAGAAACCACAAAATATTTGTTTTTTTTTATCTTCTAGTTTAGTGTGATAATCTTAATGCGGTTCAAAGAATACATCTACTCACCAAATTTCAACAATATAGTATTAATAGTTTCGAAAAAAAGTGGGTGTCTAAAAACGCTACCTTCTTCTATTTCTCGCTTGCAGAACAATCCTCTTCCGTGTATATGCGACCTGTATACGCCCACCGATGCTTTAGAGGTCTCTTTCAGTTGCCTGAATCTCATTGCAGCTGGTAACGTTGCCAAACGCCTGCAAAACAGAAAATTATTTAATATAAAGGCATACAATAGGACATAATTATTTTGACCGTATATATACTACAGGATATAGACTATACATCTTTCTATTCATTTGATTGAAAGTGACAGGTAATCAAACACTTTCGGCCTATTGAATTGACAAACTATGTAATGGCATTCAATTTAATCCCTGCACTTACCTCGATATTGAACTTTCTCCCTCCTGTCCACCACAAGGAGGTGGCTCTTCTCTGAAAGGCGAGGCCATCCAGCTAAACATGTCATGGTTTGGTTTCCTTGCCACAGGCCCGGTTCTCGCGCTGCCCCAAAGACTTTCCTTGAACCCTTCACTTAGATCCAAGTCGTTATCCCAACTGTTCAACTGTCGCCCTTGTCGAATCTTGTATTTTGTGCAGCGACTTGCCTGAACAGAGATATAACTCATTAGTTACAAAAAATAGAATACTATGAACAAATTAAGAGTTTTAAATTACTTACCCCAGGAAGTTGTTCAATAAGGTATCTCAGTGCGTTATTGTTCAGCCCCAACAGATGTGCTCCAGACAAAGTAGATGGCAGATTGTACTGGATCTGTGGCATTCCTGAGGCTTTTCTGGCATTCTGTACAGCATCTATAACCTTTGCCCATAAGTCGGTCAGTGTCGATGATGTGTAGTTAAATCCATCTTCGGAAGTCACTTCGTAAATTAGTTTCGGGCCATCATCTTTTGGAGGATCGGGCGCCTGTTTGGGACCGACTGGTTTATTCTCTTGTCCTTTAGCTAATTTACTCTGTTTTTTTGTGACAACAGCTTCGTCTTTCTTTTCCGTAAGCGGTCTTTTAACCGTCTTGGATTGCGAAGTGGATTTTATTTGAGTGCTAAGTCTGTTAGTATCTTTATCTACTAAAATTTTAGGAGGCTCTATATCCATCATATCTGCGTCTAAGCTCGGCAATGACGTCATTTTCGCGACCGTGACTGGTTCGCTTTGACTTGCCTCTGTACTCGCAGAAGCAACACTGGTATTAGCCTGTTGGATTTCATTTGAACGTTGCAATGCTTGTGCAGCGTCACTTTCTTCTTTCTCTCGCTTTATCCTCTCTTGTTCCATCATTCTCTTAGATTCTTCGATCGCCTTTTCAAGATCACTGTCGATGTTTTCGTCTTTGATGTTCAGATCTGGCATATCGTGACTGACAGGTCTTGGCCTTGGCGCCGCAGCTGTTTTTGTACCAGATGTCTTAGCTTTGCTTCCATCTCGATGTAGCGGTAATACTCTGTTCATTGGCCTCATAGTCATTGGATTTACTACATTGGTTGGTATCCCTGATTGTTGGGGTTGAGGAGCTTTTATAGGTAAAGATATACTGGAGCTGTTTTGTGTAGGCAAGTTGATTGTATTATTCTGTACAGGTATGCACATCATGTTGCTGTTGCTAGGTTGATTTTGGATTATATTTGCATTCTGTGTTTGATTTTGTATCAAGTTTGTACTGGTTTGAGGTTGGATTTGTAAGGCATTGTTTTGTAATGGGAAAGTAATATCAGCAGCTGCTTTTGAGGCAATCTTGGGATCGACAAGGTTATTTTGAACTGTTATATTTACAGTATTATTGCTGGAGTTTACGTTGATGTTCATTGGTGCGCTGTTAGGTATAGCTTGGAATGGCACATTTATCATTGTGCTGCTTGATTCTCCTTTTTGTTGGAATGACAGTGGATCCGTGCTAATTCCAGTCACGTTACTGTTGTTATTGTTGGTAACCACTCTAATGTTATGCTGCTGAGGTACATGTTGTGGAATGCTATTATCTATGTTTGAAGCGTTTAGTCGACCACGTTCAGGCAAGTTAATGATACGCTGGTTGTTTTGAGCATTCATTGACATGTACCCTATTTGATTGTTTACCGTTATGGAGTGGTTTTGCTTGTCGTTGCCTCCAATGCTAACTTTAGCGCAGTCGTTACTTTGTACATTCGACATGGGAATGTTGGGAGTTGATGGAGGTCCCATTATATTTTTACCTCTAATAGTTTCTTGAGCAAACTTCGGGGACTCATTTACAGACATACTGCTTCTATTCAAAGAGCTATCGAGGTTCTGAATGCTGTGATTTTGCGGAACGTTATTTGAACTCATACTGCAGTTGCTGATGCTAATTTGAGAGTTGGAAACTTGATTGTTAGTCATTTGATTTTGGCTGCTTCCATGAATTTGGGAATTGTTCATCATCATGTGATTGGAATTCCCAGTCATCAGGTTATTGACATTGTGTTCAGTGCTGTTGTTACAACTCATTAGTATCTCATTCATGTTGTTTTGATTGTTATTTCCATACATGGTACTGTTATTTACCGAGTTCATCATCATGTTATTAGACATACTTGTATTATTCACACCCATTCCGTGCATCATATTGCTGACTCCCATATTCATATTGTTAGCATTCATATTTGAGCATATATCCATAGAGGCTTGCGAGTTTGAGAACTGAGTGCTGTTGTTAGAACAGCTTCCACTACAGGAGTTCTGAATTTCATTCTTGATGTCTGGAATGCTATGCATCAGAGAGTTATTCAAGGATTGATGGTTTGTATTGCCCATTGGCATAGAGCTGTTCAAGTTGGTGTGCATATTCATGTTATTCAATGACGTCATATTGCTCATCTGATGTTGCATCATAGAATTGTGCTCTATTGAATTACGATTATTCTGAATTTGATTTATCGAGTTCATATTTTGCATGGACAATGAGTTATTATCGTATCTATTACTGTGCATGTTTGGCAAAGTTCCCGAATTATCCATTTGATTGCTGAGGCTCATAGTTGGCGAGTTGCCCGGCATGTGATGCATATGCATACTATTATCGATTTGTCGCGTATGCATTTGATTTGGTACGTTGTGATGTTGATTTTGCTGGTGCATTCCCATTACACTGTTGTCGATATGCTGACGATTATTTTGCATCATTACGTTCGGAATTTGATGCTGGTGGTGCAACCCAAGATTTTCATGTTGCCTGTTTTGCTGCATTGATATTTGTTGGTTCATATTAAGCATATTGCTTTCCAATGAGCTTCTATTGTTGATGTGGTGATTAATTTGTTGCATATTATGCAATTGATTGCTGTGCATATTATCCATAGATTGCCTGTTAGAATGCATCGAATGGCTCATGTTATTCATAGTGTGTTGTTGCTGCATGTTCTCCATGATCATGCGGTTGTTGGGAATATTATTCTGCTGCATGTGCATGTGATTCAACTCACTCATATCAGAACGGTTCATGTTGTGACTATTATTTTGCATGTTGTGTATGTTAATTGATTGGTTCATTAAGTTCGTGTTATCAGGGGTACTTCTATTTGAGAGTATATTTTGATTATGACTTTGCTGTTGGGTTAACATGTTGTCATGAAATTGTCTGCTTGGCGTTCCTTGGTTCATTTGCATTTGATTATTTTCAATCTGCCGATTATTATGCTGAATTTGCCCATTCATAATTTGAATCTGATTTGAAGTTGATTGTTGGTTCTCATGCGATACAATTTGCATGTTTCCATGAGGTAAGTTTGCCGAATTCATGGACGTATTTGATATTTCATGTTGTTGTGTATGTTGCATGTTATTATCTGATGATACCGTAATATTCATTCTATTAGTGGATTCTTGACATGACATATTCATGTTTTGCATGGAACTGTTTCCAGAGTTCATTATATGGACTTGTCCGTGAGTTGAAGTGTTCGGAACTGAGCACATTTGGTTTTGATTATTTGAAACCGGAATGGTATTTTGACTGGTCTGCATAACAGGTCTCATGTTATGCGGTCCGATACTCATAGAGGGAGAATTTCCAACATTCGAAGCCATTTGACAGCTGTTCATTTTATGGTGGTTTATTTGATTTAGACTTTCTTGATGTTTATCATTATTACCCATATTTTGGAAGGTCTTATCATTGCTCACGTTATGTTGTTGTGAATGCGATGCCATAATTTCCTGGGAGAAATTAAGATGACCCCCTTCTGTTTTTGATAGGGCATTAATTTTGCTTAGTTGCATTGTTGTATCCGCATCAAAATTACTAGTCATTACTGTATTAGGTGGGAATATGTTTCCAGATTGAATTTGAATGACGTTGTTCGTCGTTGTGTGAGATGAAGAATGATGACTAACATTGATATTAGAGTCAAACTGGTGAGAATGCATGTTAATACCGGAAATAGTATTACTGTTATTTGAAATAGACATCAAGCACTGGTTTTTCTTATCAGCTTCATGGGGCAGAGATCTATTGGGCATGGCATTATTCTGGATGTTCATTGAGCTTGTGCTAATATTGCTGGTTTTAACAGTCATATTTGGCAACTCGATCTTATTTTCAGTATTTATTGTATTGATCGGCGTAGAAACTTGCCTCCAGGGTGTTGGAGATTTTGTAGCAGTGACGCTAATTGTTGGGATATTTGGTGAGCTTGAAGTATCTTGTAAATTGCCACTTATTTCAATAACGTGAGAGTTTTCTATTTTAATATTTTTGTTGCCGGGTGGAGCAATAGAACTTGAGACGATTGGCTGCGAGAAAGGCATAGATTGCATAGAGAATGAATTCGCCGAGTTAGGAATCGATTGAGAAATTGCCATTATTGGCTGTCCAGTGGAAGATACGAGAGTCACACTTGGAGACATGGTCACAGTACTAGGTTTCGACATGTTTCCCCTCAGCATATTTTGTGAAGCACTTGATAACGTCATGCTGTGAATTTGAGATGTTATAGGATTGACACTCTGTCGACCACTTATAATGTTCGGACCTGCTTGTGTTCCCATAATGATTTGATTAGGTGTCATTTGAAGAACTTTGGGTGTCTGCCTACTGTTTCCTGGTTTATCAGGTAGCGGCTGTAATGTTAGATTTGGAACACTTGTTTTAATAGTTTTCAAAGACGGTGGCGATGTCTGAACATTTTGAGCTGTAACCACATTAGGTGTTGATGTGGAAACTGTTTCACCAACGTTATTCACTACTACATAGCCAGTCGGTACTTCTACTATGGGTTCAATCTTACTTGCTTGGAAAACTTGAGTAGTCGTTGCCGAAAAACTACTGTTTTGAGCAAGAACTCCTTGCATTGCAGTCGAAACAAATTGTTGCGATGACATAACGGTGTTCTGCACGATTGTTTCTAGTCCGTAGTAGACAGGTTGAGTAGCCGTCAGGTACATGCAGCCATTGGGGTCAGTGACCATTTCCAGAGTTGGTGCTGATCCTAGAAGCACTTGATCATTGCAAAATTGGGGCAGAAGTGTCCCATTTTGTAAGAGTGTTGCACCATTTGGACCTGAGGTAATCAACGTATTTCCTTGAGATTGCAGGGTATTCGGAATAATCGTTTGACCATTTCCAATTCCACTCTGAGGTACAACAGTTGTTCCTGTATTTTGCATATTATTAGGAGTTAGAATGGTTGCAGTTTGAGACGTCATATTTCCATTCAAACCTTGTATGGCACTCTGGGGGATGATGGTTGCCCCATTTTGCATCTGTGGCAAAATCGTAGGACCATTCGGGCCCTGTGAGAGAATTCCTTGTTGGATAGCGCCTTGAGGCAGGATTGTAGTTCCTTGTTGTAGTGTTTGAGGCAAAATGCCGACGTTTCCTTGAGGCAACAGAACGGGAATACCCCCACTCGGTACCGCAACTAATCCACCATTTTCAGTCTGCTGGATTTGGAATGTCTGAGGCATGAGGCCTCCTTGCGTAGAGATAAATTGCGTTGGACTCTTAAAGTCTCCTTGAGGAGCTATAGTCGCAATGTATTGCATATTTTGATTTTGCTGTTGCGATAACGCCTCTACGTATGACATAATATTTTGATTTGCCATGGGTTGAACTATAATTGAAGGTTGTCCTGTGTTGTTATTTGTCTGTAGTTGAATGACTGTATTGCCTGGTCCAATAGGCTGATTGATAGTAGTAAATGTCTTTTCCATTTTAGTTTGTCTCTTTATCGTAGTAGGTTTGGGCATAGGACGTCCTCTGACCCGATTTGCTGCTTGGAAAATTGGTTTTGGTTGAACTGGCGCTGGTTGTTTTTTGGGAGACTTCTGATGTCCTGGCAGCAATATATGCTGCTTAGGAGACGATAGCCTTTGAGTAGTCATAGTAGGCATCACAATCGTTGGGTTGCCTTGTATTTGTGGTCTTATCATTGGTTGAATATTTTGAATGATGGTGTTGTTTGGCATACCTTGAATGGAGTTAACAGGCAGAGCTATCGACGAGGCGCTCATGTTCGGAAACTGATTTTTATTATGTAGCATTGATAAATTTCCTTGATTGTTGGGTAAGGTCAGTACTTGATTAGAGTTTGATGAAATTACTTGAATACCTCCAGTACCTGATAGTAACTGTGCCATGTCCTGACCTTGAATTTGTTGAATATTTCCATTATTACCTGGTTTTACACAGATGTTGTAGGGAAGTAATCCAGGTTGGGTTATAATTTGCGGTGTCATAATTTTTTGGGTTCCTGCCGTAGTTGATTTGGGAGGAAGAAACATTTGGGGTGTCACTACTATTTGAGGTGATGACATAACTTGCTGGTTAGATGAAACTTGGATATTCGTGGTTTTACTCTGATCGAATATCACAGTACCAGACTTCATCTGTTCTGTTATAGTCATCGTCATTTCATTGGATGGACCTGGTGATGGCGTCTCAACTATAGTTCCATTGATAGTTATTTGTCTTGTATTGATAGAAGTTCGTCTCGCGGAGATCCCTTCAGCTTTTACAGTACTTTCGCTTCCACTTACAACACCCGCGTGGATTATCATGGGCTGTGCAAACGCTCCTTGGAAAGCATTCTGTAATGTTGTAAGAGTCCTGTTTTCTGGGGATTTGGGGTTCTCACTCTCACTTTCACTAGTGGACATCATATCACAAGATGGCATGTGTCTGTCGTAGGAATCTTTGTTTCGATAAGTACATTGGCATCTATCACATCTTACAGGTTGTTCGATAGGCGTTGATCCGCTATCATCGATAGGTCTCATAACAAGTTCTGGTTGTCCATTTATAGAGTTTCCTGCGAAAGTAACAGTATAACTTTCTGTGCCACCCCCTCTATACATAAATTGGTTTTGTCTAGGAGCATTTTCGTTGGGATGATCATCTCCCGCCCCATCGAGTTGTTGTATGGGAGTAAAGTCGTCGTCATCACGTGGGCTGTTGGGCCGTGAACTGCAAGTGCTTTCAGACCCAGACCAATCTGCAGTACCATCTAACTGCGCGATTGGGCTGCAAGTGATCTTTGTGTAGAAATCTATAACATCTGTGTAATATCCCTCGCTCTTATCTGTCTTTTCTTCACTTGTTTCATCTTCTTTTTGTTTAGGAGACGTTGTTCTGTAAGTGATGCCCGAAGAATGTCCTGCTTCGTCACAAATATCACTTGGACTATCTTCATCTTTGACTTTCTTGTCTGAGTTTATTGGTTCTTCTTTTATAAGCTCCAGCGAATTTTCAGCTGTTTGCAATTTTTGTAGAGAACTTGTAGCAGATGACGACTTACTAATTTTGCATCTCTTGATAGTTGAAGAGAGAAGGCTTGAATCTAATTTGTTGTTCCAGCTGCTAGATCTTTGCTGCCCTCTTCCAGTAGTTAATGTTTTTAGTCCATGACTTTGTAGTAGCATCTCAGATTTACTTCTCTTCAACTCTTTGCTGCCAGATTCAAATCTTGCGTTAAGCAGTTCATCAATGTAGTCATTTTGTCTATAATCCTTGTCATTGCTTCTCTCACCATCTTCAAGCACGTTTTTCAAATCTTGGAAGATGTCTTGCATGGATATACCATCCAAAAGGTCATGATTTAGGTCTTCAAATATCGCATCTTTCACTTCCTCAGGGAGTATTTCGTCAGCAGTGTTCTGTGGTTCTTCCTCGTCCTGCTGTTCTTGTTTGCAGATATTATCAAGCAAAAACTCCACAACTTGTTTAACTGCGATCTGTTCTAATGTTACACTGTTTCCGAATTTAATGGGTGACTTTTTGGTGCTTTTGAAGAAATCTAAAGCGGTTTTGCCTGAGCCTGAAACTATGCTTTCGTGCCAAGCTCCGATTTCAGCCATGACTCTATCAACCACTTGAACTCCTTTGCTGTGGTCAACTGTTATATTCACTCCAAAATCAAAACCTGGCATTGGTTCCGCCAGAATCAACTTCGTCTTGATTGTGTACTTTACTATTTTTGCAGGCTTTTTACATGACCAGAATAGACGCGTGCATGAGAAATCAACGGGCATTAGGAATTCTTCATAGTCTGATACTGATGGTACTATTTTTCCTAAACTATGAACTGTTAAAGATCCCATTATAAACTGTACTTTAGTAATTTCACTGTATCTCTTCTTCTTCTTATCAAGCTCTACATATACAGGTCGAGTTAGTTCAAAGTCTGAGTCTTTTTGTAGACTTTTCTTTGGAACATCTTTTCCATGAGCAGGACAGAATACTCTCTTGTCATCCATGAAGGCGCAGCCTGCGTTTCTAGCACATGCATAGTGATAAGTTTCACTGCAGTTTTTAGCACAGCATCCAACACTAGCGCCTTTTACTTCGCAGATAGCGCATTTGATCATTTTACCTCGCGATATCGCAGAATGGACATTCTGTAATGAACCATCTATTTCTTCAAATACTTCTGCCGACCACAAAGCACAGTTTGCGTGTATCCAATCATTTTGTCCACAATATAATAGCCTGCCTTCCATAGGAGGCGATCCATCACCAGTTGATTTACAAAGAATGCAAATTCGAGTATCTGTGACCGGGAAGAATTCAAGAAGTTCTTCATCCAATTTCTCTCCATCTACTTCCAATTTCGGAACGATTTGATCCAAAGGTCTTTCAATAGCCTCAACGTCGCTTTTAACTTTGCTGTCGCTCATTTCAACGTCTTTCAGAGATTCGGCATCCTCATTTTCGCCTTCAACTTCTAAGTTGGGTTGCAAGCAGTTATTCTCGCAGTCAAACCATGGGAAAGTCTCAGAGAATAGGCTTTTGTATATTGACTTTAGATCTACATTCGAAGTTCTTGCGATAACTTCTTTCATGTCATGATTAAAGTCTTTTAGAGACACATATTCGTCACTGTTGACTCTTTTCTTGATATCAAGAAGTGAAGGTGAGACCAATCTCATTTCATCTTCCATCAGATTACTGGGTTGCCTGACAACAGCTGGGCTGAGTTCTTGTTCGCTTCTTGCTGTCGGGAAAGAATTCACTGGTTCATCATCGTCTGATATTGGTTCGTATTTATCTATATGAACAGTTGTCGGCAACATTGTCGTGGCCTTTTCGTTTTTAGGAGGATTATTTTCGTGAACTTCAAC
Source organism: Gymnoscelis rufifasciata (assembly GCA_929108375.1). Lineage (NCBI taxonomy): Eukaryota > Metazoa > Arthropoda > Insecta > Lepidoptera > Geometridae > Gymnoscelis > Gymnoscelis rufifasciata. The sequence goes on along the minus strand of OV815321.1, from coordinate 7,923,558 downwards.
ACATGGAGTGTCAAATTCTGTTTTTGTATCAAAGAGACCTGCAGAGAAGCAGATCTCTTTGTTTTGCATTAATGGCTCTTGGAGATTTACCACTTTGTGTGATGGCATTTCTTCTTTCATTTCAACATCGTTGAATAATGAAGGGCACTGCCAATCGTTTGATGTTCCCGAATCATCTGTTTTATTAGCTATATTATTACGCCGTCCACGAGACATGTTTCTGTAGACTTTAGTCTCTGAAGTCTTCATATTCTCGTCTGTGGAATCAAAATGCAATTTCCTTATTGCTTGAGGTGACATAATTCTGTAGGGCTTGTTTAGTACTGGAGTATTTTTGTGTGGAGTTAATTTCAATAACGCGCAAGCCTTCTTGTTCTTTGCTAACAGCTTTAGTAAATGTAGTAGTGTTCCTTTAAGGTGATCAGTGAGCATTTTTCTCCATGGTGGATCATTGGGCATGCATTTGCAGCAGATGTATTCGATGGAAGGAGGTAATGCTGAAAGCAATTGATATCCCTCACCCGACAATCCTTCGCAGCTTGCGTGAACCCAACGGGCACACCAGCCACATTCCATCATCTGAAACAACGAAATTATGAAACATGATTATTTTTTACCAACCAGCGAGCTATATATAATTTGTACCCTACATGTATTTAGTACGAGCCTAAACATAAACCTTTTTCTTAAGCGACTTACCTTACTATCAAAGTCATTGTCCCTGTAGCATGCTTGGCAAAGTGGACAGTAATTCCCTTTCTGCCGTAACTTAAAGCACGGCCCGCAAAATGGTAAGCTGCCCACGAATTTGCTGACGCGACTGCTGTCACAACTCTTGCATTTTAAGCACGAGCTGCAGATCTGTAAACAAATAAAAAACCTGTTACATCAAATATAAAAAGGCCGAGTCATTGATCGATTGCGCGTAAACCATGACAGTGGGCAAGTTCAAGGTGATTATCACTTCACGATCGGTTTCACACAATCTCTTTGGTGCTTTGGGAAATGTAAGTTGTCCAAGTCCACAAAACTAATGTCAAAAAAAATCAAGTGGAAATACTAATACACACAGACAAAGGCTGACTTAAAATAAATATCTTTAATTAACTATAAATTTCTGCATAAAATAGTAAATGTTAAGGTTGGTTATATTAGCATAGTAGATCTCTATCAAAGTTCCATACAATAATCATAAAAAAGCCTTTCAGTATATAGAGATATTTAATACTCCATTATGTAAATTAAAACTTGGTCTTTTTGGCTTTATCTTTTGGTAAATTACGCTCTTAATCTTGATATTTTATTGACAAATTACCTTTTTTTTTAAAGCAATCATCATCAATGGCTTGATTGCTATGATGATGATGAGTAAACACATTTATCGTCATTTCTTTAAAAAAAAATCATTATTTTTATATTATAAAATACCTAAAATTTAATGGGAATTTATCTATTTATTGTATATTTGTAACCCCCGACCAAAAAAGAGGGGTGTTATAAGTTTGACGTGTCTGTCTGTCTGTCTGGGACATCATAGCTCCCAAACGGATGGAGCGATTTCAATTTAGTTTTTTTTTGTATGAAAGGTGATCTGGCGCGAGTGTTCTTAGACTTGTTTCATGAAAATCGGTTGTGCCGTTTAAAAGTTAGGGGGGTAAAAGTGGGGAAGGAAAACCGAAAATCTGCAAATATACTAGTGTAAGGGTATCAAATAAAAGCGCATCGCGTCAAAAATGTTATTCACACCACATAAGCTTTAGTTGCACACGTTTGTTAATTTAAAAAATAAATATTTTAGTTCAGCAGTTGGACATGAATAGGTAACAGGCTATTGTAGTTTGAGTATATTTCCTATTCATAAATTATAATGTCTTATGGATTTTAGAAGTACCCTATTATATGTATTGTACATACAAAATCACCTCATAAAAAAATTACAATACAACAATTGTTTTGGATTTGTATGGTATGTAGTTGTTCAGGTGTCTAATGTAAAAGGAATAATACCACCAAAATAGCTGATTTAAACAGAATGTTATTTCTTATCTTTTTTAAACAAAGAGTAAAATATTTAGGACTTTTCTTGAAATGAGAGCGCATCGCGTACACCTTACATAATATTATATTGTTTTACATTTAAGGAAATTAAGGCATTGGAATCGGAAGTGTTTCTTAAATTTTAAATTTATAAATAAACTGATGTTTGTTAAATTTATAAGTGCTGTGCAAGCTTGTTATTTGCATACATTCTGACACCCACTGGTGATAACATAAATCTAAATTTAAAATGCCTTAATTTCCTTAAATGTAAAACAACATAATATTGTGTAATCTGGCCGCGATCTGCTTTCATTTGATGCCACACACTAGTATATTTGCAGATTTTCGGTTTTCCTTCCCCACTCTCACCCCCATAACTTTTAAACGGCTCATCCGATTTTCATGAAACATGTCTAAGATCACTCGCGCCAGATCACCTTTCATACAAAAAAAAACTAATTTGAAATCGCTGCATCCGTTCGGGAGCTATGATGTCCCAGACAGACAGACAGACACGTCAAACTTATAACACCCCTCTTTTTTGGTAGGGGGGTTAAAAAACGCCTCATTAGAATGAACGCCTTTAGTATCCACATTGGGTGTGCCACACGAAAACACGTCGCAGCATAATCAGGTTAAGCATATAAAGATATGTACATAAAATATGTTACGTCCATAAAATATGTAATCTTTTTTCTCTCCATCCACGGTTGTCTGGAAGAAATTGCTTTTAGCAATAAGACCGCCCATTACGCATTCTAGGTTTAGTTGTAATTTCATATTGTATTGTTCATTTGGTGTGTAATAAAGTATATTCTATTCTATTAAGTTTACCTGTGGCCAATCGCTCCTATGATCAGGCGGCGCGTTAGGCAGACAAGCGGCGTGGTAGTGTCTCGCGCAGGAGCGACAGCGCAGCCTCGCAGCGGACCTCGAGCAGGCGGCGCAAGACACGCAGCGTGCGCAGGTCCAGGAGCCGCCGCCTCCGGAGTATTCCTCGGCGCACCAGCTATGGTACCATTCGCAGCAGCTTGAGCAAACTACCATCTGAAAAAGTGCAGATGTATGTAAGCTTTTCTTACAGATACGAAGATATAATATTATATATTACGAAATAAAAGATCAATACGAAAAATGTTATTCTCAACCACCAAATAAGCTTTAGTTGCGCACGTTTGTTAATTAAAAAAAAAATATTTGAGTTCAGCAGTTGGACATGAATAGGTAACAGTCTATTGGAGTTTGAGTATATTTCCTATTCATAAATTATTATGTCTTAAGTAGTAGTCTGTGATTTTAGAAGTACCCTACATATTACATACAAAATAACCTCATAAAAAAATTACAGTGAACAATTGTTTTGGATTTGTATGGTATGTAGTTGTTCAGGTATCTAATGTAAAAGGAATAATACCACCAAAATAGCTGATTAAAACAAAATGTTATTTCTTATCTTTTTTAAACAAAGAGTAAAATATTTTGGATTTTTCGCAATAGGGAAGATCTTGTGTAGTCTAACCAAAATTATAATCGGACTAGTAGAACCTGACATTAACATGTTAAACCAAAACTATTCAGCTTTACAATATTTGAGTATACATACAAATTTTTATGTATGAATCATTCTCTAGATACATACCTTCTCTTTCCCAGCACTACCACACAGGAAGCACAGCTTTGAAACAGTGAAAGAACCAGTCCCTATAAGACCAAATCCAGAACTGCAAACTTCATCAGGGTCGTAACTCTCCCAGAAATCTACGCAGATGAGTTCTGGCCGATTCTGACCGCATTTTTGCGATCGACCGCGTACCTGCAAATAAAATATCATTGTTGTAATATTTTATTTTATTTTAGTTAATCATGTTAGATAGAGTCAAGATCCTTACGTTAGTGATGTTTGTCAGAGGTTTATACACAGTCTTCCTTGGAACAAGGTCCATAATAGTCTCATCCTCACTGGATTCTGCTTTTGTTTTTGATGGATGTTCCACCTTTCTTTTCTTAGGTTCAACTGGTACCTCTATTTCCACATCCTTTGTTATGGCTACTTCAGGTACAGTTGGAACCTTATTCTCTGAATCAATTTCGGATTCAAGGATCTCTTCCTTTTCCGGCAAAGATACCTCTTCAATCTTTTCCTTTTCTTTATCTTCTTGAGTTGGGAATGTAGCAATTGGTTGTCCCAAGACAATGGAGGCGCTTCGGCAGACGTGTTTGACTCTTGGACCCTTGAGTTCCACTTTCTGACGTTTGGGATCTTCAATTGGCTTAACTTCAGGTTTAACCTCGGGTTTAGGTTCCGTTTTGTCTTTTTTACGAACTTTTGCTTTAGCCAATTGGCGCTTCCGGCTTGCAGTGATGTCTTCTTTAGCATCTTCAGCAACAGATGCTTCTTTTGGTTGCTTCTCCTGAAATAATTAGAGGTATTTTTAATAAAACGCATCACAGTAAAATTCGAAATTCATTACGAAACAGATTTCAAATGTAATAAAATATGTTACCTCGATCTTCTCAGGGACATCCTCAGGTGTTTTCTTAGCAGTTTTCAAAGAACCAAAGATTTTGTTCTCGCTTTCCGGTAATGCAAACACCCCTTGTGGCGTCGTCGGAACTCTTAGAGGATTAGCCGGTAATGACGCAGGTTTTAGTCCAGCCCTCATATTTGCTGGCAGCATAGCTGTTAAGCCAGTGCGGATATGAGCCGGGACATGGAATGCTTTGAGACACATCTTTAACCAACAGGCTGGGCAACGGGCTGTGTTGGTGCATTTCAAAAGTTTCCATTGTTGAGATCTCACAATTGGCGGAACATTACAGTTGCCTGAAAAAAAATACACTTCTTAAAACTAAATAGGCAAAACCATGTTCCACTTTTCACGTCTAGAAATGTAATTTGATAAATAAACTAGGTTTAAAATATGGGGGACATGAATTTAATATCATAGCTTCAAATTCAAGGTCTGGATACATTAAACATACAACCTTGACTTATAGTAGGTACTTCCACCTACTACAACCCACCCTGATTTAGTGAGTGGATGATACTTTGAAATCCACCTTCTGCAGTGGGTGGTGTGTTACCCCCTTTTATTGAAACAAAACTGTTTAAGATTAGTTAAATAAAATAAATACCTCCGGACTAATCACACAGCATCACCTAACCCCAAACTAAGCAGAGCTTGTACTATGTGTGCTAGGTAACTGATATACTACACTGATACATTCCATACATTGGTGCAATTGTAGGCTTCAAGTGATATGTGTTGATATATAAAAATCCCTTTGGAACTTTCAAATGACTATGTAGTTGCAGATTTATGAAACACTTATGTCCTTGATGTTTTGACTAATGTTAGATACAACAGTAAAATTTGAGAATCATTATTATTGAAAATGCACAGCAAGCTCAATTTAAGAATTTATAGTCATTCAGACTTTATAGAAACTACTATATAGAAATAGTGTTCAGAGAGGAGGCTTTTTACACCAGGATATCTGTTACGTTACAGTGACAAAGGTACTTACCATCGCCTCCTAAACACTCCATATGAAACACACCACTTGTTTGACTCATCTTCTCTTTTTTCACCATTTTGGAGATGAACTTTCGGCAGGATTCGCAGGAGTATATGCCGAACTTGCGGGCTTGCTTCACAAATCTGTAGAACCTTACTGCTCCGCAAACGCCACATGTAACTGTAGTCGGCGGTATATTAGTAGCTAAAAATGAAAGTGTAACTGTTAAAACATGCAACCCTAGAATATGTGCAAAATGTGCACAGAATTCCTTTTTAGTACCTTTAGTATGGGAATCCTTTTTATCCTTTTTGATAGCTTTAACAGAATAAACATCTTTATGATATGACATTCAGTGTTCCAGCACTAACTAAAAACTAATCAAATGTAACTAAAACAAAGTTCTACTGATTAAGGGTTTATAACTAAACAAGAACCACTTTAGTGAACAATAACTTACGCGATCCAGATTGTGCAGTGAATGGTCCGTCTAAGCCAGCTGGGGTAGCAGGTGCTGCCAGTTGTAATCTTGCTTCCCTGATGATGACTTTTCCACGTAAGAGCTGTGATGCTGCAGTTGCCGACTTCTCTTTCTCAGGACTAGGGGATGCTGGTTTTTCTCTGTCTTCTTGTTCATCTCCACTGCCTGGTGGACTATCACTATCCCAACTTTCTTCAGACTCTGAACCACTACTAGTGCTTGTTGAGCTACTAGCATCAGAAATATCCATTAATTTGCGCATTGCATGTCCTGTCCGGTCATCTTTATTAGCTTCGGTTTTACTTTCAACAGGGCTTTCAGAAATTGCTTCTTCGGATCGATATTCTGGCTCTTTCTCAAACTTGAATAGCTCTGGTTTTTTGTTACAAAGGCCAGTGAAGGATGGAATTGTTTTATCTTTGAATAAGTTTGAGGATTTAAGTACTGGCTTGTCTTTCTGTTTTTCACTATCTATTTTGTTTACATCTCCATCTTCATTTGTATCATCATGTATATTATTGAACACTAGCCTCTTGAGCTTAGGTTTCTTGAGAACTTTGTTAGATGCTATACTGCTGGTTGGCTCTTCACCATCAATAAACTTTTTGTTGGGTTTTATAACTCGTGAGGAATGTACACTTCGCACAGGCAATACAAACTTTGTACTTGTACTTTCTTTCTCAATTGGTGACAGATTTCTTGGAGGTGGTGACATGCATCTTCCCTCACTTAACTGAGAGAATTTATTCATAGGCTTAGAAAGTGGATTCAAATTCTTTCTCTGATAGCCCTCATGGTGCTCAGATGTAGATTTTGAACTTAGATCTGTTAACTTTGCAGGTTTTAGAATACTATTGAATGTTGAGTATTCAGTTTGCTTTAACGCTGACTTCTTTTTGATTATGGAAACGAGTGGCGCATGATGTTTTGGTAGCTTTTTTAATGGATAAACAAGGTCTTCACAACTTTCCACTGTGCCGAAGGTGACAGTTTTCTTTACTGGTCTAGGTTTATCTCCCTTAGTTGTTTCCATTTTGTTCTGTGATCTTGTTCGCACTGGGGATTTATCACCGTTGTTTCTCTCATGGGATTCGTGAATTTCTAGTTTGCCTGAATCCTCTTCCTTAGGTTCATTCTCGTTATTATTTTCTTTCTTTTCTTCTTCCTGAAAAGCATTTTTCATTTACATCATTGCAATACTATATATTATTGTTACATATAAAATATATGAAGAATTTTTTATGATTGAGTTATCATTAAAAGCATGTACAAGTTATTACACTAAAATGCTTTTAAAACCGAAGTAAACTACATTATTAGGTATATAGATTAGAATATGTTCATTTTTTGTATTCTTATCAAAACAAAACAGAAAATTTTGGTAAGTAGCATAACAAACACTAAAACCACTCAGTTTGTTCTATTTTGTACCATGATGTTAGTAAGAAAGGTATCTACTTATAAGACAGGCAGATGTTTAGATTAGCTACATAAAATAATTCCATCCATGACAAACAAAAGAATGGTAAAGTAAAATGAGGTTATGACTGAATCATTCTGTTCTGTGGTTGTATTTAATAATGAATGCACAAGGTAATAAATATTGGCACTGATTTTGCCCACAAATTAGAAATAGACTACACTGAATGAAATTCATTGGTTTGTACTACAAAGATTTTGTTGACATCAAAATGGTAACATAAAATGTCAAAGTGTAAGGACAAGATGAAAATTTTACAATACTCGTTAGTAGTTCTTGCTATTACGTAAATAAACCATTTTAGTTTTAGAATCTTGTATGCAATGTAGTCTACAAGGTAACAATATCTCATCAAACAAGGTAAATACCTCTTGTTCCCCAGCAAAATCATTAGAAGGGCCGCGCACGGGCGGTTGGCTCTCCGGAGCGGTCTCATGATAGACAGTTCCCGATAAAACACTAATTCGCTTTCTGTTTTGAAATTTAAGTGGTTTTCCTGGGAATCTCGACCTTCCCATTTTGTCAGGCACGTAAACGTTGAAAACTCAGTGCGTTCCGAGCGATTGTGTGGAAACTGGCGCGCATGCTCGAGCCCGCGCGCTCCGCAACGCCATTTCACGCATTTATGCAATGATGGTATCACAGAATTACGGCGCAGTTTTCATCTTATTCAACTCAAAACACGAACCATAATCCACACAAATCTAATTTAGCACTGAAACTAAACACTGCACTGTTTTTGCAAAGAAAACAACATCCATCATTTTTAATGGTCGACTGATTGTAGCAGGCTAGCCGTAATAGCGCGCTCGCTACGCTACGCTTCCATTCAACGGCCGATCGTCTAGCGTCGGCCAGGATAAACAAAAGAGAATGTATTCATGAACTACACCAAATTTAACCCTTCACGTCTTTCACCGGAATTCACTACTTTCTAAGGAACTTTTAGCACCAAAAATATCGAAACATTGATTGAGTCGTAATTTGACAAAGATGGCTGTTCGCTGCGCTATAACAATAGCGTACACGAGTGATTAACGAGAACCGAGACGAGGCGCGAGGCCGCGCGGTGTGAACGACACCTGGCTCTCGGGGCCAGTTATGGATTTTAAACCAATCGCGACGAATAATTCGGACCGGTTGGCAGTCGGCCGTAGTTATGAAAACAACTCGACTCAGAAAACAAACGTCTTTTGAGCTACGGGCTAGAACTACTCTTTAATTCTATATTTAGAGACGTTTAGCCGACTTCTTCCATCAATAATGTTGTGATAGGCGTTGAATAAAAACTGCGCGATCATAGGGGGGAGCGGGGTGGTCAATTACATCTCAAGCATTATTATTTTATATTTCGGGAGACGACAAATACTAGTGTGTGTTTAAATATCGTTTAACTTTGTTCTGTGTCCATTATAGAAAGATACGTGTTGATTTTGATGTTATTTGTATTATCAATTTATTTTGACAAATTAGATTGGCATCAATAAGTATAGAATTTTGTACCACCATTAAGCGCTTTATCAATAACAATATAGGTACCTACATAATAGATACATATATATTTATTAACTCCCTATATTCCAAGGAAGCTAAATAATACACAGTGATTCTGATTATGTAATTAGTATATAATTTAAATTACCTACTTAATTGATTTACTGTTTTTTAACTCAACATTAACCTATATACCATAATGAGTGGTACCTATACAGATAAATATCTCCTTATCTTATTAATTTACCTACTGTTATTTTTATACGACATAATTAATTTAAGTTATTTATTTATTGTATCAACAAAGTGGACATGAACACAAACACATGAAACATAAATTTAAATTGAATCTACTTTACAAATGTCACCTTAATTATAGATACAAACATCATTGCCAAAAAAAACCCTTAACTAATTACATGCATAAATTTAAATACCTTAAAAAATCCGTTAAATAAAACATTACAATAAATCAAGTTTATAATAGTATTTAGTAATATTTACTTTTTGTCAAAATAATAAAGATAACAGTTACTAGGTACTATCGTTATATGAGTAGTTATACTTCACAACTTACAATATAATAATGAGTATTACGTTGAGATACCAACCTTGCCGCCGCCACCCTCATCATTCTATCCATAACTGCCTACCTTCTAAATACACATATATAAATCGCGCTATAACAACGCTCCCAACCAGCATATCTATAGAATCACATCTACATCGAAACTCCTATCTGTACTTATACATGTGTATACAAAGCGCACCCTTCTCTACAAAGGGAACCCCAAAACTCCGGTCGATCATGCGTAAAGGGAGAAGGGATGATAAAATAGGGAAGCAATGTTTGCCTACGGTGATTGAACTTTAAAAAAACTTGATGTGTTAAAAAATAGGTTTTGTTGCTATCATTAAAGAGTAAACTTTTATCACCATACTGACCTCTGGCGTTAGTTACATGAACGAACATTTCCTTGCTGAAATGCTTCCTGAAATAGGCACATTGAGAACGGGCGGCATTTCCTCAGTCTTGGATCGAAGCGAGACAATTAAATCCCTTTTTCTGTACTAAATGACTCAAAACTTCACAATTTTCACTTGTTTCTATTATCACTTCTCTTGCACTGAATGTTGTGTACTTAAAACTAACTATTCGCGCGTAAATATTGCCGTAGTAGTATTATTTACACGAGTATCATTGCGCTGGTGTACGTGCGTGATACTATAGTACCAGACTGGCGGAGAGACGCCGCGCATGTCGTCGGGGCCGATGTAAATATAAAAATGGACAAACTCCCCTTCTTGGGGGCTCACCCGTATGAATCACAGTAAAGCACGATACGCTCTCGCATTTTTTCAGAACGTTTTTTGTTCTTCCTGGGCAAGGACCTTTGCCACATGTGCATGAAACTATAGGTAAGTACCTACGCGGTTCGATCGGAACACTTGTTAACTTTGTATTAAATTCATGAAGTATCTGGATAACTTCCGTGTTACTCTCAATATATTGATCCGTAGGACGATGGTTTTGGGGAACGTGGAGTCTCATCACTGGATAATCGCAGGATAAACTGTTCTCAGCCGTATTGTGTCGAAATGTGACCAATGCGCCAAGACCTTTTTGTAGCAGGTAGAATTTTTTGCTGCTTGTGATTCAGATTGGAATTCGGAAACCGGCAGTGGTAAAACTGATGCATAGGTATTGTAATAAAGTTGCCCTTTAGTAATTTATTTATTTGTTTTGTTTTTCGTATGAATTAGATAGGTAATGACATCTAAAAATAAAATTATTAATCTACCTATTCGTGAAAGTACTTACACTATCCTTCATAAGTCATTCGTAGATCATGTACTACTAGGTAGGTAGGTACCGACTTATAGGTACCTATAGGTACATACTTTTCAAATTAATATAAATCTTAAAATATATTCTTTAATATATTATGTTTGTAAATTTGTATGTGTTCCCTTTCTACAAGTGGTTATTTTTAGCATACAGATCTATAATAATAATAATAAAAGTTTATTTGCGTACTAAACACGTTCAACATGGAGTACATAATTAAACATAAAACAATTAGTCATACATAACTCATAACTTAGTTCGAACACAAATAGGTCACCAGCTCAGCATGAAGGCTGTGTCAGCAGGATGATACTGACACAGCGCTGGTTTTCAGTGGTGCCTTAAACAATGCACGCGCAACACAATATACACAGGACATGAATAAAAATTTACTTAAGCTTTTCTTAATTCACAATTAACTTACATTTTAAATTATATTATTTTGCATTTATAATAGTAATTTCTCAACGATATAAGAATATTGCATTCATTTTAAAATATTAAGTTAGACATTACAATAAAAAAAAGTAAAATTAACATTTATAAAAGTGTAAGAACGGCTCTATAGCATTAAGTTTTGTAATTCTAATAAATGCTTTCTTAGTAATTTCTTAAAGCTAAAACTTTAAAGTGTTATTTATAAAGTAACTACTTAACCATTCACAATAATTCCAAATTATTTTTTATTAAAATAAAAATACGTCTGGTCTAATAAATACGGATAATCAGCTTTTGAGGGTTAACATTAATCCGTCAACTAAAAGCTGCATGCCGCGCCGGCGCCGTGCGGTTGGGGCCTTACTAAACCGTAAAAGAAACAACAAGACAAGTGTTAATGAAATGAAATTAATCTAAGTGATTGAAGAGATTTAGTACTCGTATTATATAACAATAAATTAATTACAACCCAATTACCTAATTATTTTGTGGTAATGGACACCAACATTTGATTACCAGCAGGCTAGTAACCAAAGCTGATCTTCCGTCAGCTCCATTTTCTGATATAATACGGACTCAACGAAAAAGTATTACGAATGATAATATTTATTCAGAAAATCACTTAAAGCTAAAGTAGAAAGATAAATAAATAGATACACGTTAAACTTAAAATAAACTAAACTAGAACTTTAGGATACAATTTATTATTTTTGTGCAATAAATGACTGCACTGAGCAAAGGAGGAGTACCTAAGCCAAAAAAAAAAATTAAATATATTTGTTGTAAGATAGTCATAACAAAAATATATTGCTTTCGTTATTTTTCCTATATCAGTGCTATAGGGCTATAAATTTCAAGGATACTTTGATTCCTTTCCTAGTTCCTAGTATAGTAAAATTGTGTGTTTTGCAACATAAACGGCAGTATCTTTGATTGCTTTGGCCAAGAAGTTTGATTTATACAAGAGACAGTCAATCTGAGTAATTGATATGAATTTACATCCACGTTTTTGAAAAAAAGGTCTTGACAGACAGACAGACAACAACAAGACAAGTGATCCTATGAGGGTTCCGTTTATACCTGTTGAGGTACGGAACCCTAAAAAAGGTATTTGAATACAAAGTTATTAAGCAAGTACCTCATGTATTAAAATATGGGCTTGTTATAAGAATTTAAGTAGGTAATTAAGATATATAAATATTATTGAGACTTGGCCATCGCACTAAATAATTGAATTTACACGTGTTTTCAGGCGATGGCCAAGTCCTAATATATTTATGTAAAGCATTAAAGAATTTTAATATTGATATGCGTCACTATAAGATGCTGTTAATTATTACGTAACAACTTCATGCTTCGAGTACGGAGATTCCAGACACAATTGATTTTCAATTGTTATGGACCACGTTCGTGGTCTTAGGGACTGGACGTATTAAGACAGAAAGTCGCTTAAATGACTGAATAAATTAATAACCGACTTGGTGTTACATGGATCTCACAACTTTTTATCTAGTTTTGCGTGCAATTTCATAATGCTTTTCACAAAATCTTCCTACTAAGTTTCAACAATATTTGTTCTGATAGTTAGTTAAAAGTGGCTGTGACACACAGGTCGACAGACATGACGAATCCTTAGAGGTTCCGTTATTTACCATTTGGCTAGGGAACCCTTAAAACGTGATGCAGCGCGCTGTCTACAATTACTAAATTTAAAAATATTGCAATGATACAAAAATGAGCTAGAGTTTCTAATCGCTTTTTTGCTCTAGTGTAAAAAAAGAGAAGCAACCAGATAGGTACGATACATTTCTTTCCTATTTATCTTTGAGCATCTATGATTTTTTTTTTTAGTTTTGTATTTTATGTTTCACGTTTCTTATCACAACGAAATAAGGCGTAAAACATCTCTACACGCTCAAGCTTGTCCTGCTATTAATTTTGATTTGTAATACCAAACAATGGAACTAAATGATTGTCGCCAGCGGTTATAGCAGCGCCGCCGCGCCTCTCGAAGCGGCTTGATGCAGCTTAATAATAATAAACCATTTATTTCAGGCACTAAGGCCCATATAAACATATACCTTACAGACTACTAACATACATTAAAATATAAATCTTAAAACATAAAGTGTCCGTATCGTGGATCAAATGTCGCGAGGCGAAGCCAGAAGCCGTCGCCGCCGTGACGACCGTCTTACGCTCTTTGGTTGGGCACAGTTAAGGACAATAAATCTAAATTTAAAATTTAAGAAAAACCCCCGACTCCAATGCCTTAATTTCCTTAAACGTAAAACAACATAATATAATATTATGCAATGTGGTCGCGATGCCATTTCATTTGATACCCCACACTAGTATATTTGCAAATTTTTTATTTTCCTTCCCCACTCTAACCCCCATAACTTTTAAACGGCACAACCGATTTTCATGAAACATGTCTAAGAACACTCGCGCAAGACTCACCTTTCATACAAAAAAAACTGAATTGAAATCGCTCTATCCGTTCGGGAGCTATGGTGACACAGACAGACAGAAAGACAGACACACAGACAGACAGACAGACACGTCAAACTTATAACACCCCTCTTTTTTGGTCGGGGGTTAAAAACGCACGCTGCGCTAGTCGTTTTTTTTTGTTAGATCGGTTTACTTAACTTCATTCATTCACTCAATAAAATCGATATTAGAAAAATATCGATGTTAACATCGAACCAAAAGCAATAAAGCACTTTACATTTAATTTTCGAAACAAACCATAACTGTTTCTGGTTCAAAAATTTACCACAAAACTATCACAACACATCTAGAATGACGTACCCCATCAAATAAAAGAAGAAGAAGAATCACGTACATATTATAAACTAAAAAAAAAAGGTGTGTGTGCGATTCACACACGATAGAAGTGAAACTTCAGTAAATCGACGAAAGAATAAGAAGAATAAAAAAAAGTATGTGTGTGTCAGCTACGACGCACTACTTACGAACTATAATTATGATATAAAATATCGAATAGAAAAAAAGGGTAAATGAACGCATCTGCTAAAATGATAAGAGAAACAAACATATATCTGTAATTATTCGGATTATTTATATTACTTCAATAAAGCGTATTACATAAAGTATGTTACAAAAATAATATAAATAAAATACAGCAATACCTCAAAGAAATTTAAATAATGCATTGTATTTGTGTCTCTTACCATTTCCGTTTCATCTTTTTGCATCCGGTTTGAAATCACTACGATTCTATAGAAGTTTCACTTCAAAAATTACGTTGGAGTTGACAGTTGATAATATTTGTTTATTTATCCCTAATAGACATCTAACTTTCCGAAAAGAATTGCTTAGCTAAATTATATGACGTGCATGCTCTCACAAAAAAGGAATTCTGCCTACAGTTAGTGGTAACCCGCGGAACATACAATGCATTTGGGTTTCTCAAGGATGACTTAGTTGTACGCAATCCCAATAGTTCTAATAACTCCGGACAGTCCACCTTGCCATTTGCTATTCCCAAGAGATAGGAATGGTCAGAAACTCTCCTTCTTTCATAAAGAGGAAAACCTTTGACACCTTGCCGCATAATTTGGAAGGTATACTTTTGCTCTAAACTGTAAGTAGCAAAAATATATTTTTTGTATACCTTCCAAACGCGCGACCTATAGTTGGTACATTTCATAGACATTCGATGGAATAGTTTTGACGTTTCGATTTTTACTCATATAACATCACATCAATGTATCGAATTCGAAAGTATTCAACATTGATCAATATCGACCATCCCTACTATTCGTTTCGCTAACAGTACAGTAACAGATAAAAAATAAAACGCCCGCCAAAAATATCCGCCATCCAAACCATCGCCAATTCGCCATTAATTTCATTTTTTGTTTCATTTAAATTTTATGTACGGGAGAGGTAAGTTAATAAAGTAATTGATTTACTCTTAAGAAAGAGGGGGAGATATCGAATTATTCGATTGTAACTATTAAAGTTCTAATTTACAATTCATTGTTTTGTGTCACATGAGATTGTATTGAAATTTAATTCTAATGTAGGCATAGTGTAGTTTTGTTTCACATCTAAAGCTGTTTCTAATATACATTGTTCTTAGCTAAATTGCCTTTATTTCCTCCTATATAAAGCAAGTAAGTACCCCTTAGCACTAATAACCTACATAATTGGTGTTGTTTTTGTCCATTCAGGTTTGAGACGCACTTTCAAACTAATATTGAAATTTGAGAGCAATACAAGGAGCTTCTCAAAAATGGCTGTTGAATCTGCATCTATACTTAAATTCACTAAATTGACCGATCATGCATTTCCTCCAATGAAAGGCTCAGAAAAAGCTGCTGGTTTTGATCTCAAGAGGTATGTTAATATGTTGCCATATCAGTTATCTTTAGACAATTATTTATTTTTATTTGTTGTATTTGAATATACTCTAGCTTGTCTGATTTTAGTGCCTATGATATTGTAGTACCTGCCCGTGGAAAAGCACTTGTAAAGACTGATTTGCAAATAGAACTTCCATCTGGGTGTTATGGCAGAGTAGCACCTAGGTCAGGCTTGGCTGTGAAAAATTTCATTGATGTTGGAGGTGTGTATGCAGTTGATTTTACTAATAATATAAATTAATGACCTTCGTTGCACCTACTAAATGTAAGACAAATAACAGGTGAAACCAACACCTGTTCATGTCCCTTCTTTCCCGTGGTTCACCTATTTTGTCCACCTGGTGGACCACGGGTAAACATATTCTTCCGTGGTCCACCTGATAATCGCGTAAATTATTTTTATTGAAATATATTGCCTATTGTCCACCTCTTTTCATTGGCTAGATTAAATCTATGCAACATTGATCCCGACAAATTAAAAAGTACACCGAATGGCATTTTTTTTAAATTCATTTATTGAAATAATTTACTTAAAACTAAAATTGCTCTATCAACGTAGTTTCTCCAATGCGAAATTGATTGGAATTTCACCATTTAGTAAATGTAATTGTATCCCCATAATATCATCGTCGTTATCTATATATATTTTTCTTCTCTTCGATGTTGTCTTGAAACTTGATGTTTCTAGTTTTGTTAAACCTTTTAATAGATTTATTACCGTTGCATTTCTTTTATTTACTTCTTTATTCAATTTCGAATGATAAGACTCTGCAGTGTTATTGGTGCGGTGTCTTTCACCAAATACGCACAAAATTTCACTGAATTTATCAGACAGCCAAAAACTTTCAACGTACTTTAAGAAGGGTAACATTTTTTTGCTATAACTGCTTTCAGATTTAACATACTCCAATCCTTCTTTAATGCTTTCATGGGGTATCAAAGGTAGAGCAGCAATTAATGCAGCGATCCGCTTTTCTCCTTTCGATTTTAAGCCTAACTTTTTGGTCTTCTTCCAAATCGCCCTCTTCCAATGATAAAAACAAAACAACCGCGCAATGTTACATGTGGAAAAGCGCATAAAATAGCATTTATTGCGGCTTTCTCGAAATCAAGATGCATTGTTTTAGGATTGAAATTTGGTAACTGTGATTTAATTAAATCGAACACAATCGAATATGATTCCTGTTTTTTGTTCGGCATCAATACTTATATCAGCGGTACAACTTTTGTAGTCGTTATAGTACTCCCGATATCTCCATGTAATATGTACAATTGTTGGAATGGTTTCGGACAACAAGAAAAAGTGGCATCACCGAAATATTCAGTAACATCAGCAATGATCTCTCTAGCTCTTTTTGAACAAATCACAATGATTCGCGATCCTTCATAAAAATAGTTTGCCAAAACCAATTGTGCAAATTTGATGGGAACTTCCACTTCTTCAAAATCGCTATAAATAGTTTTTTTAACTCCTAAAGATTTATTTCTTATTGTATATAAGTTGTGTTGTATGCTCGAAAACGACGGTATTTGCGTAACCATGTTCAATCCTTTACTTTCTAAAATATCAACACTATCCTTATAAAGTTGTGTTAAAGGCAAATCAGTGTTTTTTACTTTGTTTTTCAAAGATTCAATTTCATTTGCAACCACAATTTTAGAAAAATCAGATGCACATGAATGATTTTTTTTACTTGTCACCTTTCCATCCTGAAAGATTTTAAAAATGTTAATTTGTATTTGAAAAGTTCTAGGAGCGTGGAGGATTACGAAACAGGACTTCCGTGAATGTTGACTTACCTTAACGATAATATTTCCGGTACATTTCTTTTTTTTTGTACTCCGCACATCTCCATAAAACCGCTGAGGTTTTTTTAAAGGTTTTGACTCTGTAGAAAAAATATAGATCATGCACCAATACAGTGCCCCCCTTTCTGGTAATATAGTGCAAATCGCTTTCTTCGTCTTGCGTATCTCCCATTTTAATAAGATTTAATTTTGCTCACAAGCGATCAGGGACGGAGCACTATTTCATTAAACAGAACACATCTAATTCTGTTAGATGGTCAGGAAATACTCAAAGATTAATTGTCAAACGATAAAGAAACAATACGTTGTAAGTTCTTGAAAAAGAGGTGCACTTGAAAAGATTCAATTACAGTGAAGCACGTCAACGAAAGACCAAAAAGATTGTGTGCTCAAAGGTGGACCACGGTTAAATAATAATTTCCTATGGTTCACCTTAGTTCACCTGGTGGACCACGGAAGATAAGATTTAATTTTGCTCACAAGCGATCAGGGACGGAGCACTATTTCATTAAACAGAACACATCTAATTCTGTTAGATGGTCAGGAAATACTCAAAGATTAATTGTCAAACGATAAAGAAACAATACGTTGTAAGTTCTTGAAAAAGAGGTGCACTTGAAAAGATTCAATTACAGTGAAGCACGTCAACGAAAGACCAAAAAGATTGTGTGCTCAAAGGTGGACCACGGTTAAATAATAATTTCCTATGGTTCACCTTAGTTCACCTGGTGGACCACGGAAGAATATGTTTACCCGTGGTCCACCAGGTGGACAAAATAGGTGAACCACGGGAAAGAAGAGGTTCATGTCAATGGTTTTCTTTAGTACTCATTTGCCAGATTTTATTTGTTAATTAGAAAACTGAAATAATTATAATGCAAAACTATAGAAGGTTGAAAAAACATTCCACATAAATTTAAAAAAAAATTGGGAAAATTTCAGTCCATATCTACTTTGCTGCCAGATTCTTTGTTAACTTCTAGCTAGTTGATTGCAATAAGAAAATAATTTAAATTTGGTTCCCAGATTCTAACTTCCACCTATCCCAGAATTCCCAAATTATGTTTGTATTTAGAAGTTGAACCATGCTAAATCTATTGTTACTAACTAATCAAATTTGCCTTTCAGCTGGAGTTATTGATGAAGATTACAGAGGTAATGTAGGTGTTGTTTTGTTTAATCACTCTGATACTGATTTTGAAGTAAAAAAGGGTGATAGAATAGCTCAGCTTATTTGCGAGAAGATATACTATCCTGTGTTACAAGAAGTTACCAACTTATCTGAGACTAACAGAGGTGAAAAAGGCTTTGGGTCAACAGGAACTAAGTAGTTTATAATGAATTTCATTAACTTGCCTAAATTTTATAAGTTAACTGAATTACATGTTGGAATAAAATTGCATTTAAATTTGTATCACACATAATATTTTGTTTACCATAATTGTTTCAAGCTTAGATAGTAAATTTGAGTATTTTTTTTAGTTTAAACTTGTGATATTCAAATGTCTTAACATAAGGATGAATATTTTTGGTGTCAGAAGTAATGACCATGACCTTTATTGCCATTCCTAGTAGCATTGTGATGTGAAATATAAAAAAAAACATAGAAAAATATTTTGTATCAAAATAAAAAAACATTTAAATATATTTTTTATTAATTAACCATTTCTTGGACAAGGCACATAGATTATTTTTGTAAATTATTTATAAAAGTAATGTATCAATAAAGATTTGAATAAACACAGTCTATTTATCAGTGACTACTATTTTCAAAGTTTGACAAGACTGTTTCAAAATATTTCTTTTCATAGTTTCCTGGCTGACTAATTGGAATTTCTTTTCTTTTCAAGAAAGGTTTGAAAAGGCTCTTCAATTTGTTTTCATTATTGATTCCAAAGTCAGCTTCTGCTTTCTCAACTTGTTTCTCAAGTAAATCAACATTTGACTGTAATTTTGTTATAACAGTGCTCAATGTAGAGATCTTTTTTGAAAGTACTGTGATTTCACTTCTGTATTTTATTATATCTTCTGATAAAGCTAAACTGCAATCATTATCCTTTAATTTGATTATTTGTAAGACACTTGTTAGTTCTTCTAGTCTGGTTAGCATATTGTCAACTACATCTTGAACAGTTCTGAATCCAGTAAGAACATCCACTTTGAAATAGGCTGCATAATCTTCTGCCATTTGCTCCAACATCTTGAATTATTCTGCTCCAAAATCTGGATACAAATATTGAAACACACTTAGCAGTCTATCAAACAAATCGGTCACTGATTTTGAAAGTTCTCTTATAGAGATAGGAATTATGCGTAAAAGTTTAACAAAAAACTCCATGGTTGGATCTTGAGCTGAGATTCTTATACAAAATGAGCCTACAGAAATTATGAGCCTCCATTACCTTCAGATTATTGTGAAATTGCCACTAAGCTACGTTGCATTGAACGATACACATGCAGTTATCGTAGAGCTGAGACGACGAGACGTGAACGCAAGGCCATGACACCATTTGAATTTTCTCAAGACCAAAATGTAAACATTGTACGTCACACTACACTTCTTCTTCTTCTTCTAATAGATGGCGACATACACACACTACACTACCCAACGCGTACATATATGTCACTGACATGTCAGTGTTATTGTCAATACAAAATTGTTGCCATCTAGCTAAACTTTTGTGCGCTAAAATCGTAGCGTACAGCGAACTCAGTACAAGCCTTTCAACCAATACGCATAAGATTTTTGAGTGAAATAAACTAACATACGAGCGGGCTCCATACGTTTGCCAATTTTATTAACACCAAAAAGAAAAAGAGACAGCTACACTTAACACAAAAATCCGCTCACAAGGAATAGAAATAATTTATTTGTTCAAATGTAGATACCATAGATCTTATTTTATGTCAATGTTCATATTATGTACATTCTGCCTGTCAAAACGTGCATTTATTAATTAATTTCTACGCTAGTTATGTTATAAGACAAGAAACAAATATTCTCCATGTCAAAATATTAAGCCTACAAATGTAAATTGTAAATCGTGTCACAATGTACGTTCCCGTACGGTACGTTCACACGGCGTCGAGTGTTTCTCTAACGAATCGGTTTTTTGCAGGATTCGGTTTAGTGGCATAAGTATTTCAATGATGGAGTTCACACATGCATTCGGTTTCAAGACACGACAAAAAAACCGAATCTTGCTGAAGTTGACATCCGATTTTGCGACTACAAACCGATCCGGCGATACTGCAAAATGCAGATCCGATGCAGTGGTATAGGGCATTCAATACATGCGTTCATACGATACACGCAGGGGTAGATTCGGTTTTTTGTCGGATCTTGAAACCGTGCTGCTTGTGTGCTGAAACTGTGCGCGCTCTTGCTAATAGAAGCCGGATGGTGAGTTCACACGAGATCCCGATACGAGGCCGTCGGATACGGCCAAGCAAGATGTGCTGTGTGAATACAGCATTTGGTTTTTCCAGATCCGATGAAAATAAGATTCGGCAAATCGTGTCTCCGTGTGAACGTACCGGTACTCCTCCGAAACGGCTTGACAGATTCTCATGAAATTTTGTGAGCATATTGAGTCGGTCTAAGAATCGGCCAACATCTTTTTTTTATTTTGCAAAAAAACGTTTACTGGGGTCAGCTAGTCATAAATAAAAATTAAATTAATTATAACAATTTCAGTACTTTTTGTGTTAGAGCAGACATTACTTTCGCTTTTACATTATTAGGGCATAGATACTTATTTCTAAACATATAAAATATTCAAAATATTTCGTTTATTTATCATTAAATATTACTGCGACCAACGGAATGTTGCGCGTGTGCGTACGACTGTTTTTACGAGTTGGGGCATTTGAAGCGTTTACTGAACGCTTCAAATGCCCCAACTCGTAAAAACAGTCGTCCACATGTCGGTGTTTGTCGCTGTTTGGCAAGCGTACAAGGAGTCGCTTTTGAGTTTTTTTTTTATCTGTGTCATTCGGCGTTTTCATCCATTCGTTCGTTCACCTATCCTTCATTTTCTTTTCTACATTTATTTTGATGTAGTAAAAATAAATTTTATTATTCTATTACATTGAGAATATACAGAGGTATGCTTCCGTCAACTGGCTACTTCAAAGGAATAATATGTCCCTTCAATGAGAATGGGCTTTGTGAGAGACCTTATTGTCATTATCGTCACTTGGATTACGATGAAAGTGGAGCGATCTTACAGAAAATTGTGTCGGCTGCCGTTCTAAAAGCTTTACAACAAAATGACCCATCGGGACCGAAGCCATCAGCTGAACTCTCACAAGGAACCACGAATCCATCCGCCGCATCGACAACATCGAGGGCTACTTACAATCCAACACCCATTTCTGAACTCAATAAAATCAACAGTACAGACATAGAAAATAAAGCAGATCTAAATGAATATAAGAGAAGACATATTCCTGTACCGTACACTCCAAGGAAACCTGCCGGATTACCTTTAAAGCGACCTGCAGACTTAAGTGACCCAAAACCTTTTATATACAACCCTCCAGGGCCTCCCCTTAAATATAAACCTGGCAGTGCTGAAAATGTACAGAATGACAAATATACACCTGCTGGATCTGTGGAGTCAAAGGAGGAATATTTGCCTGGCACTGAAAAGGAATTACAAGAATATACACCTAACACAAATCCTCAAGATTCATCTAGTAAATTGAACTATGTACCATCAACTGACAAAAATACCAATAAAAATAAATTGTTAGAATATAAGCCAATTAAAGTTGCCAAAACTGAAAAACCATTGGTAACATACCAGCCTACACCTAAAGCGCTTGCTCCATGCTTTTCAAGTGATGAAGATGAACCAGAAACTAAGAAATTAAAACTTTCCAGTGACCTCAATGGCTTAGATGATCTTGGACCAGAGTTTGACATTCTAGATCAAATATTAGATGAAGAAAAGCCTCAAGAATATGATAAAAACAATGAAAAGTATCCTAACAATTATAACCATAGAAGTAAAGATAGTCAAAAATGTAATGGTGATGTATCTAAAGTGGATAAAGATAATAAAGAACATTATTCAATTAAGTCAGAGAGAAATTCTACAGATAAGAGTAAAGAAAAAAAATCACAAGATAATAAACACAGTAAATATGACAAAAAAAGGGAAGAAAGCCATAAAAGTAAATCTCATAGAAAAGAAGAACACACAAAAAAATTAGAAAGAACACACAAAAGTAGTTCAGATAAAAAATCAACAGTTATCAAACTTAAATATAGATCAGACAAAAAATCTGAAAATAATTCTGATTCCACTCCTAAGACTGATAAAATTCATGAAAGCCACAAAATAAAATCAGATAAAAGTCACAAAGATGACAGAAAACATGAACACAAGAAGTCCAGTCATAAAAGTTCCAGTAAAGAGAGGGAAAAAAGTAGTACTAAGGATAAACATAGTAGTTCTAGAAGTTCAGATCATTCAAAGCACTCATCTAAAAAATCTGATAAACATTCAAAATCAAGCAATTCAAAAGAACGAGAAAGAAAAGATAAACATAAGAAGTCAAAAGATAAAGAAAGACATAAACTTGTTGATATAGTTATAGAATCATCAGATAATGAAACTCTGAATGCTGATAATGGCCTTGACTCTGAAGACTATGACTTATCAGATGCTGATGACGATGCTATTGCTTTAGAATGTAAAAAAATTTTTGAGGAGTATGTTCCTACAAAAGTAACAGACAAAAGTCCAGATGAAAATGTAACAGATAATGTAGTAGCTGAAGAAGAATATATCCCAACAAAGAAAAGGGTTTCTAGAACTGTTGATAAATATGTAAAAATAATTCCTAAAACTCCATTAAAACCAGATTTCAAAGTTAATGCTGCAAATGCTATGGCTGAGAGATTAGCTAAAGTAAGGGAATTTCATAGTTCTAGAATTGCACAATCTGGGCATTCAACTCCTGCTAC
Organism: Gymnoscelis rufifasciata; assembly: GCA_929108375.1. Taxonomy (NCBI): domain Eukaryota; kingdom Metazoa; phylum Arthropoda; class Insecta; order Lepidoptera; family Geometridae; genus Gymnoscelis; species Gymnoscelis rufifasciata. Next base: position 7,900,074 of record OV815321.1, on the reverse strand, counting down.
AAATAATGAGATAAAAGATAAATCTAAAATTGAAATACAAAAGCCTACAATAAGTACACCCGCTGTTGTTCCCTCCAAAATTCGAATAGCACATGTACCCTATGCATCGACTATGATAAACTCAAAAAAAACAATAGCACCAATAACTCCTAAAACTTCAGCACCATCTCCCTCCACTATAAGTCAAACAGTCAAGAAAGGCAGCCAACGGGTAGCTCATATGCCAAGTGAAAAATTTATTGATAGACCTGGTGTCTTAGAACCTCTTGCATCAAAAATTCCTGCCAATATAAGATCAATATATTTAAACATGATGATTGATGAATGTCTTAAACTCTATATATCTACTCACGATGCCTATGCCAGGGCTCAACATGAAGAGTTGAATACAAGCAAGAAGTGCTCTACTGTACCAATCTATAAAAATTCTGCTGTCATGGCAGTTAGCAGACTTCGGAAAGAATTAGTAGAATGCAATGGTAAAAAGAAATCTGGAGATAATTGCTCCACACCTCAACAAGACACTTCAAATAAGTCTTTAAATTTAGGATCTTGGAGCATTGAGAGTAAAAATAGAAAGGCTAATATCAATAGTCAGGAATTTAGTGGAGCTAAATTTTATAACAACATAAAAAAATGGTTGCTTACGGAAGAACAACTTAAGGAAAACTGTTTCCCTAGACCCCATGAATCTGGTAAAAGGGGAAGAGCTATTATATATGGCCAGAACAAACAATTCCCACCTAAAGGTTTCATCAGAACCTGTTGCAGATGCAAAAAAGAGTATACAGTAGACAAAAAAGGTTTCCCTGTTGTGAAAGAAGATTGTATATATCACCCAAACAGGAAGTACAGAGTAAGAGGTGAAGCAAAGTACCAATGTTGCAGTCAAGATGGAACATCAGATGGTTGTTGCGTTGCTCCCACGCATGTGTACGAGTATGTAGATTTTGAAAACTTAAAAGGCTATGTTAAAACTCTGCCCCCTGAACATGAAACAGATGATTATGGAATATATTCACTAGATTGTGAGATGTGCTACACCACAAATGGGTTAGATCTAACAAGGGTAACAGTAATTAACTCTGCTTGTAAAGTTGTGTATGAAACTTTCATAAAACCACTGCATCCTATACTTGATTACAATACAAGGTATTCTGGAATAACAGAAGAACAAATGGTTAATGTTAAGACCACCCTGATCGAGGTACAGGCAGCTTTGTTAGCAATGTTCAACAGCAAGACAATATTGGTTGGGCACAGTCTAGAATCAGATTTCAAAGCTCTGAAACTTATCCATGACACTGTTATAGACACAAGTGTATTGTTCCCTCACAAAATGGGACCCCCTTTCAAAAGAGCACTAAGAAATTTGTCCTCTGAATATTTGAAGAAAATAATTCAAAATTCTGTTGAAGGCCATGACAGTGCTGAAGATGCAACAGTATGTATGGAGCTTTTACACTACAAATTAAAGGAAGACTTAAAAACGAGGTGATATGATAAATATAGATTATTAGCAATAAATAATATTTATTTCAGGTGCATTATGTATGTACTAGGTACATACATAGTTAATTATTTATGATAATTGAACTTTACTTGAAAGTGAAAATTAGTTCATACCTATCTAGTTCTGGAATCGCATATTAAGTATTATACTGTGTACCTCATAGTTTGTAGAATATAATTATTTGTAAGATGGCCTTTTTTATATGCTGAATGATCTAATTTAATACATTTTCTACCTTGATGATTCTAATTTAGCATCATTTGTGTAGACATGTTACACATTCAATACAAATAAACTATTTTTATAATATAACTGTTTCTTATTTCACTGCAGTATGGAAGGAGTACAATAAAAATACATTTTCTAAAACCAAAATAATATTTTACTAGAAGAAAAAAAATATTACACATACATTATAGGTATGTAAATATCCTTGGAGCACTTAGTACAGCTTGAAGTCTAATAAAAATGGGCAATCACAAACTGCAACTTAGTATAAACATGTAAGGGATTTAATTAATATTTAATGGACCACATGCTACATTTTGAGATTATAAATATAAAGTATACATTTAAAAAATTTTGGTAACAAACTAACAAAATTGTACTATGTTGTCACAGGACTTATTAAAGGAAATGAGAAGTTGCAGAACACAGTAATGATTTACAAAAAATCTGCAGAAAATAGAGACAATGGGTTACAAGATATTTAGCAACTAGAAGCACAAACATGTCTATGTGCACAAATACAAAAACAATTTACTTCTCACACCAAATAATTTACTGCTTTGAATATACACATTCAGTTGTGAAAAAATGTAGAAATTGCAAGTAATTTTTAATAGGTATTCAAATTTAGCCCACTGATCACATTCATAAAAACTATCTAGCATTTTAATGAATGTAAACACATGATATTTCTAATGATATTATTATCAATTAAAAGGCATATGGTGTTTGTATTGCTAATTTATCAGTGATCTCCCAAAAAGCTTCATTATTCGTTGGATTATTAGTATTTTTACAGAAACTCACACAATCGCTCCATGTAATACCCATGTATGACATCTGTTACTATAATAATTTACACATTTGTCCCAGAGAACTATGGAGGTGTTGCTTGCACTTTCTGTGGTCCAGCACAACATCACTAATGTGTGAGGTCCTGCCAATCCCGTGTTAATCAATAAATGATTGTTCTACACAAGCTTTCACCCGTTTTTCATATTCTCGCCGGTTTTCTTTATAAAGTTGTGCAGCCATTGAGTTTGCAGGTGAATTCGGGTTAGGATCACTTAGTAAAGACTGAAAAAGAAATAATAGGGTAGTAAGGCAACACAGAGCATATTAAACAGTAAGTAACACAAATTAATTAACTTACCTGAATTGAGGTTAAAATTGCTGAGACATCATATGTGGGACTCCACCTGTTCTGCAGAATGTCTAAACATATGCCACCATCTGCATAGACATTAGGATGAAACATTTTGGAAACAAATCTCACAGTTGGAGGTTTGTTGGGGTATTCTTCTGTGAATTCTATTGTAAGTTTGAATGTTCCATCCTCAAATGGGGTATCATGAGGTCCAAATATCACAGCATTCCAGATCATAATATTGTTGTCTGTTGGAGCACCAGACACACCAGTTGGTGGGTCTTCTTGTAAGCTGCAGAACAATATCAAATATTAAAATAAACAATTGTTAGCTAGTTAAACCTCAGAGGGTAAAGTCATACCAAGAAAACATCAAGGTCACTAAAAATAATAAAGCTTTTAAAAATAAATAAAACTCTAAAGTGTTTTCAATGACGAATGGCTGACATGACAACCAACAATTATTAATTTATTATACTGTAAACTACACTTGATTGTCCTAGTTTAAACAGAGCTTATTAATAATGTTCATGTTTAAATAAGTGGTACAGTATTAACTAAGTTTCAAGGTTTTATGACATAGAACGGAATTATAATTATAAATAAGCCAAATAGAGGTTGGCTACGTTGAAATGTAAATTTAGAGCAAAATAGAAATCGATTTACTTATAAACGGAACATCGTGATGTAATTAGATGATTCAGCAAGATACTTTCATGGTGTGTTGTCTCAAGATTTCACGGACAAACAAGATGAGATTATGCGTATATTTTTAACGTTAGCTGAGTAAGCAATTCACAGTCATTCGAGGACATACCGTTTGAAATCTCTCATCAGGCGTCTTCTGGCTGGAGTTGACATATTGATTTCACAAAACTATCGCACTGTGTGGTAGAATAATGTTCTAGAAAAACACAGACACTTGGTTTCTAGAATTATTGGTGGGATTATTAACCCACTTTTCTTGTACAACAAAAGATTCTGTCTTTGTCGTAACTTCTGTCGTCACGGCCTTTGAGATGGAGGACTGGACCTCCAGATAACCGTGAAATTAGGCAATAAAGGTGCTTTGCTTTGTTTGCTTGATGCTTGCTTCGTTCTATAATAAAAATGGCGAACTACGGAACCAATCAGTAACGAAAGTAGAGAAACTTTGATTTCATTAATATTTCGAATGTTGGTGTCACTGCCTTTGATAACTTCACACCAATTTTTTTCTACTATGAAAAATGTTCCAAAGACGATGCTATTTATTCATTTATCTGGATGAATCGGATGACTGACTTGGCATGCGAGTAGTCAAGTCATCCGATTTATCCATGGAAAAGTGGGATATAATCCCACCAATAATTCTAGAAACCAAGTGTCTGTGTTTTTCTAGAACATTATTCTACCACTCTAGTTTTGTGGAATCAAATGAAATGAGTAAAATGATTTTGAATTTGATCAGATACGATAAATTTGTTTCCTATTTCTATATTATGTATGTTTAATTGGTTTTGTAACAATCTTTGACGTTTGTAAGATTTTTTAAAATCAAACAATGGAAATAAATGATTTTGAATCTTGTATTTGTATCTTATTTAACAATGATCATGTGTTTGGTACTATTGTTATAATATGACATGTTTATAAATATATTTCCTCTGTTTCTGTATTATAATGTTAATCTATTGGGGATTAAAAAAAAGACTAATCTTAATACATAAAATTCTCGTGTCACAATGTTCGTTCCCGTACTCCTTCGAAACGGCTTGACCGAATCTCATGAAATTTTGTGAGCATATTGAGTAGGTCTGAGAATCTGCCAACATCGACTTTTCATTTTGCAAAACAACGTTTGCTGGGGTCCGCTAGTATCATATAATCTATATATCATCATCACCACCCTATTAACGTTCCCACTGCTGGGACACAGGGACTTCTCTCTTGACGAGAGAGATTAGGCCTTTATTCACCACGCTGGCCAAGTGCGGGTTGGTGAATGTCACATGCCCTTCAAACTCTTCTAAAGTTCTCAGAACATGCCGGTTTCCTCACGATGTTTGCCTTCACCGTTAAAGCACGTGTTTAAAGCGCACATAAATTTCTCAAGAAGAAAAATCCAGAGGTGCGTGGCGGGGTTTGAACCCACGACCTTCGGAATGAAAGTCGAGTGTCCTCCCACTTTAGCCAACACGGCTTTTATCTAAATAATTAATTTAATCTATATATAATATATCATAATAGGACGCGGCTTTTACGTTAACATAGTAGAGAATGTACACAGACACATTTTTTGGAGTTTACTCCTTAAGAAACGATTTGAGTTATAAGGCCCGGTATGGAAATTTTATGGGGAGTAAAATCAAGTGTAACACAAAAGTTGAGGCGTTACGTAGAAAGAGACAAACATATAATATATCTGTAGGATTCAACGTGTAAAAGAATGAGATGGAATACCGTCGAAACGTCACGTTCGAAATAAGAACTTTAACGCATTTTGATTGGTTGTTTGTTGTGTCTCTGGAGTGCGAGTGTTACCATTTTTGACATTCGAAAACGCGTTCGAAAAAGTATTCGTCTAGCATTCACTTAGAATTTCTCAGTGAGTAGAGGTGAGAGTGCAAAGTTATTCAGTAAAATCATCAATATTTACAAAAAAAATTTGGCCGGACGTTTCTTTTTCACTTGGATATCGTCTTACAAAGATAGCTTTTACGTTTTTGTGCAGGGAACTAAAACAATTGACGAATTTATGGTCCTCTCAACGCGTTTCGTTGGAACATATAATAAGTACCTTCTGTTATTTATCAATTAAAATATTAAAAAGAAGCTATAGTTTCGACACCTAATTAATTTGTTCTTTGCAGTATTTAAGAATGATATTATAATTCAAAGTGAAAGAAATCAATCATCCTAAAATTGGATTTGTATAAATTGAACACAATTATTATTATTTTGTAACATACTTTATGTAATACGCTTTATTGAAGTAATATAAACAATCCGAATAATTACAGATATATGTTTGTTTCTCTTATCATTTTAGCAGATGCGTTCATGTACCCTTTTTTTCTATTCGATGTACATATATCATAATATCGTTCGTAAGTAGTAAACTCCAATCGTGCGTCGTAGCTGACACACACACACACTTTTTTTTGTGTTTGTGTATATATTAAATTTATTTAAATGTATTAATGTCACCTCTCGTAGTCAACTTTTTTTTTATAATTTTTACTCTAGTGTATATCATTATTGACGTAGCTGTTGACTATTGCGGTGAAATAGCCATGAACGCACGCATGCATGAATGAAATGAATGAAGTAATGAACATGACATGAAATGAAATGAACTAAGAAAGTAGAATTAAAAGAAAAAGCTGTACTGCTGTGTAAAATAATATTTCTAGAGCCGTTTCCAGAAAGTTAGTGAAATAAAGTATTATCAAGCATGAATGAACAATCTTCTAAGAAGATTCTGTTCAACAAATCCACGGTAAGTGCTGCCAGTTATTAAAAATTAAAAAAATCACCAAAATATAAACATCCAAAATAAACAAAAGAAATGATTGGTAAATAAAGGTAATTAACTACGTAGGTATTTTCGAGCATAAATAGACAGTCTTATAAGAAGATTCTGTTAATTATGTTTTCGCTTAGTTCTAAGCCAGTAGTAGATCAATGTTTCTAAATAGGTACTGATCACAAAACATCCTGTCCTTTTTTTTTTCAGCTATTCAACCTAAAGGCAGAGCTATTAAAAAAACAAGAAGAGGTATTTGAGAAGAAGCAACTCCCACAGAATAAAGTTGAGAATTTTAAGCCCACTCCCGCACAGAAGACAGAAAAGGAGACATGTGAAAATGTTCAGAAAAAGAGCTTTAAAGATGGGCTGAAACAAATTGATGTAGAGGAACTGGAAGCATGTAGAAAAGCAAAGTGGGTTACACAGTATAAATAAAGTATATCAGTAATATAAGCTCCCCCCCCGCCACGCACCTCTGGATTTTTCTTCTTGAGAAATTTATGTGCGCTTTAAACACATGCTTTAACGGTGAAGGCAAACATAGTGAGAAATTACCCTTAAAAGAAAAATTACACCTTCGGGTAAAATGAAAGTAAAGTATTGTTTTATCTTTTTACGCACAAAATGCAGGGTTCTGGCTTTCTCAAACAATTTAAAACTATGCCTCTTATTTAGACAACCTTTTTCATTGTTACAGGTATTATAAAGTAACAATTGTTTTTCAGAATTATACTTGAAAAGAAAGCGGATCTGTATGACCACTTGGCTGATGGTGCAGGCTCCTCAGTATTAGCAGAACGGTTTCTAGTCGACTTCCAGACTAAGAAGCAAGATGAACTCCGCAAAGAAGCTATGGTTAAAGAAGATGAAGATGTTCAGAAGATTAATGCTTATGATGATGAATGGTAAAATAATAGTTTTTAATGCATAGGGATAACATATAAGAGAAATTCACTTAAAGATGGGCCCTAATACTGCCGAAACTGCTGTCACCAACCCACCTGTCAAGGAGGAGAGTTTTTATTTTTTGTTGTACACCTTTACATTGCCATTACAGTTGGATACCAATGCTACAATGGAAAATAACAAGTAAATTATATTAATTACAATAGAACATACAGAGGTTACATAAAAATATCAACACTTTGGTGCCATCTATATTTATCGAGTTTGTTTTCGAGGATCGAGGAACTACTCGTCCAATTTGAAAAATTAGTTTATTAGCCCTTTTATTACCGCGGGAAAATATGTTGTCCTATAAAATCCAAACATGGAGAGCGCCGTCGCGTGTTAAGCTAGTATAAGATATAATAAAGTTTAGCCTGCAATATCTGTTATAAAAAATACTAGCGACCCGCCCCGGCTTCGCACGGGTGCAATGCTGATCTGAAAAACAGTCAACGCTCAAATCTAAGCAACGTTGAAGGTTTGACCCTGCGATTTATTAATGGTCATTGCAAAAGATGTCAAACTCAACTGGCTCCCTATACGTCTGCGACGTAGTGCTCATATTCTCAATCTTCTTTATTCTGTCCTTTTTCTATCCTTTTCGCTTCTCTGTAAACGTTTAAATTGGAAGAGTAAATCCGATGGTATCATAGGGATTCGGGGAATCAATACATCTTCTCCGGTACCACATCCTGTGAGTATTCTGCACTCTATTATGAAAGTTTTCATTGATTTTACCAGCAAACGCGAGCCATTGCAAAGTTTAGTGGATTCAGGTTTTTTAATAAAATAACAGGACAACCTACTTTCAACACCATTTTGTGAGGAGGGAGTCCAGACGGGTTCAAGTAATTTAGAAATTCTGTAGGAAAATGAACAGCTTCTTCCAAATCGAGAACAGTATCGACCGAGTCTGGCCGGTACCGCCGCAAACGCTACGTCCCGCAATTTTTAAATCTGTAATATCTTCGAAAATATTCACTTAAATCATAGGTGTAAAGGGCCATATAGATCTATATTAAATGAACATTGTATTCAAGGTATTTAATTGGTTAAGGATTAATGCTGTATTGGTTAAAATCGCTTCGAAAATTAGCCATTATTTGTCGTAAAAAGTAAATGACAAAAAAAGTAATTGTGGGTTATCTATAAGAGATAGACATATACCATCACGGACTTTTCTGTAGACCTTTTCAATGTGTACAATACTTAGTTCATTATTTTGATAAAACTCGTAGGGTTCAGCCTGCGTTTGCAATGTAAGCGGAAAAAATATAATTATTTACGACATCACATCAGAAACCTCAAAAATAACAGTACTTTTCCACTATTTAAGGGATGTTATTATACATATAAACCTTCCTGTTAAATCACTCTATTTATTAAAAAAAACCGTATCAAAATCCGTTGTGTAGTTTTAAAGATTTAAGCATACAAAGGGACATAGGGATAGATAAAGCGACTTTGTTTTATACTATGTAGTGATTTCTTATATATAAAATTCTTGTGTCACAATGTTAGTTACCGTACTCCTCCGAAACGGCAAATTTTATACGCGTATTCACTATGTCTGAGAATACTATCTATTTTTCATTTTGCAAAACAACATTTGCTGGGGTCAGTAAGTATTATTGTAAAATAATGTCCCACTGAATGTCCCAAAAACTAAATGAATATATTTATTTCAGGACAGAATTTACGGACTGCTTAGGCAGGACAAGGAAATGCCATAAGAGTGACCTTGATATGTTTAAGAAGAGGGATAGTCAATTACGAAAAGACACATTTAAAGATCAGGATGAAACTGAAACAAATGTACCACAAGTACAGGTACATCTATTTTTATATCTTTGTTAGTGCTTTTCAAGCAACAATTTGTCCTCGGGACACAACCTGTGTATTTATATCAAAATCATAAGGCTCTAGAAAAGTTCTATTAATAACTCACAGTACTTTAACTATTTCCTATTCCCGAAAATTCTATATGTATATAGAATGCGGGTACTAAATACTCTGCTAGTAAAAGCAGCTAGTAAAAGCAGAGTAATAGTAGAGTAATAGTAGTGATCTCGATTTTAGATCTTAATGTAGTAGACATAAAATATTCCCTGATAACAGTAGTGTAACATTCTACTACTGAATTTTTGAATTGAACAACTCAAATACTCATTCCATTCAGTAGTGTAACTCATTTCGAAGTTGAACTGCTATTCAAACAGTCAATAATAATTATTAGAAAATTATTAAAAAACCTTAAGAGCCAGTTGGATTCGTACACCAATTGTTCTGTGCGATAGTTTATTTTGCCAATTAAGTTTATTATAAGAAAACTTCTATTTTTATTATAGGCGCAGATTTTATAGTAGCAATTTAAACTGTCCTGAAGATCTTATGCAGATGTCGTATTCTTATGCATAACTATATCAAATGTTTTTATGTCTGTGTTACAGGAAGAAATAAAAGAGAAACCACTTTTAGTTCAGAAAACAAATGACTACCTGCAATCACTCCGTGAGAGATGGGAAGAGAAAGAGAGGGAAATGATTGGAAAGGACAGAGATATACATTATCAGGACTTGCTATTTGATGGTAAGACAAGTAAACTTTATTTGCTTTACAATTCTTGCGTTTGAATTTTGAATATTTGTGAATCGTGTCCATAATGTGTTTAAATTAATCTTATTTTTTCAAAAGATCTTTACTTAAATGGGCAAGAATTGAGCATTTTAGTTATGCTCTCAACATCAACTGCTCTGTGTTTGAGAGAGAATGACGAAAGCCATGTTAGGCTGGATTGACAAGCTGCTAATAATTCAGGATGTTTATTATTGGTTATATTAACCCACCAACGTATCTCGAACAACTAGTTACTACACCGAAGGTCCTATTCCGCTACATCAGGGAGTTGGGCTGGTTAGTGGGGCCTGGTTAGGCAAGGGGATCATGTTCAAAACACTCCTAGGCGAGATGTCAGTGCAGCTTTCAGTTCCCCCAATTAGAATTAGATTTATTGGTTATTATTATAATATTTATTATAATTGTAACATTACAGAGGCTAGAATCCACGGTGTCGGCTACTACGCGTTCAGTACCGAAGAGAAGGAACGTCGTAAACAAATGGATGAGCTGATAAGAACGAGACAGGAGACGCTGCTAGCCCAGAAAGAGACAGAAGAGAATAGAAAGAAGCGGGAGGCGGTGACGGCGGCGCGTGTGAAAGCGGCTCGGGCCAGGCAGAGGGCCAGAGCTGGACTTCCACCGGAGGATCCTGAAGGTATGTTGATGATTTAAAAATTATTTTTATTATATATTGATGCCCCGGCGTCGCACGGGTATAAAATTTTCCCGGAAATTATTCGAATTTTTCTCGCCGTAAAAACCATCCTATCTCTCAAGTTGGATCGAACTGCACATGGTGTGCGAATTTTATTATAATCGGTTAGGTGGTTTAGGATTCCATTGAGGACAAACATTGTGACACTAGATTTATATATATTAAGATTAGATATTTTTTATCGATATTTTAAACAACATTATAGTTTTTTTATGTATTGTAAAGTACAGAAAATTTGCCGCTATGGCATAAGCACCCCTATTTATGTTCCCACTGGTGGGACCCAGGGACTTCCCTCTTAACGAGAGAGATTTGGCTGGCGAAGTGCGGGTTAGTGAATGTTTTTTCACATTTGTGTCAACAATGGGCTAGATAAAAAAGTACCCCATTTAGATAAATTAAATAAATTGGTACACATATTTTTATTCTCTTGCAAACGAAAAATCAAAACTATACTGTGCATTGACGTTTTGCGTGACGTAACGATTTCGCACGATTTGCACTGAATTTTAACGTCACAAGCCCTTACTCCTGAACTTTGACGGTCTATATCGTGATGATGATGATGTATGTTGTTACAAAAAAAATGTATCTATGTCTAACCTATCACCCAAATTAAAATCTTTGCTTAGTTTGGGGTTAGGTGACGCTGTTTGATTAGTCCGGAAATATTTAATATTATTATATAAATTTATTATTATTATTTAAGTGGTAATCTAGCCTATGCCAAATTACTCTGAACTTGATAAGAATCACTCTCACTATATTGATATTGATTTGTTACAGAAGAGGACCGTGAAACGTTTAATTCGCGCCTCCTTAAATTCTTGACACAGCAAAGAGACGAATCAGAAGCAAGGGTTAGAGAGGAAGATAGAAAGCGAAAAGAAGAAGAAGAAAAAGAGAGACAAAAGCTACGTGATTCCTTTGTTAGAGAATGGGACGTGGGCAAAGACGGAATTGAAGACAAAGTAAAGAAATTCAGAGAGTTGACTCAAGAGGAATATGTTGAACAACAAAGAAGCAAGAGAATAGACGAATTCGCTCCCATGAAGGCAGCCTCATCCAGTGCGCATAATTATACATTCGATGATACTGGATCGATGGTAGGCAGTAGTGCATCTTCTAAAACTTGGTCAGAAGTTAGGCCTAAAGTTACCCAACCAATGCCTGATATCATTGATCAACAAAAGGGTCTATACTTTTCCTCAAAGCAGCAGCATCAAGACAATAAAGCTCCTAATTCTACCAAAATAGAATCGCCAGCTACACCGTCAGTTAGCAATGTTCCTAAACGAGATCTTAAATATAAAAATTTTGTGAAATCTGCTGAACCGACACCGATTATTAATGAACTAAGTGATGATGAAGAATTAAATGAAGTAGCAACCACTACAGATGACAGCAGGGCTAAGAATAGTACAGAAATTGCACCCCCTCCGACTTATGATTACTACGGCCCTGTACCTAAAAAAGCTAAACAGCTGAAGAAACCTTTTAAATCCGATATTAATGAAGCTTATGAGCAAGGAACGAAAAGTCTGGAAGCTAAATCAAGTAATCGGCAAATATCTAAAGATTACGATTTTACTTTTGGTTGAAAATAAAACATTAAAATTGCATGTGTGTTTTTATTTTTCGTGCCAACTAGTTTTATCTATTAATTTCTAGTATCACATTCAGCTTAAAGCGCTCATTCACAACTAGATTTAACGAAATTTTGAACAAACATACTTATTAAAGCTATATATTTAGAGATCGAGGCCAATTCGTGGTTAAATCTATAATATTTACTGGTTTACATAGTAAGGGATACAAAAAAAATCCCCAGTATTATCCACCGAGGAACGTTGATGCTCGCTGCTCTGTTCTTTTTGTTTTTATCGTCTTTCTGATCTTTAGTTTTTGATATTTCGTTACTTTTATTTTTCATTGTTTCTTTCATAGCGTGGGTTGTGGTTTCCATAAAATTTGTGCGCGTCTCAACCGTGGTCATAGTAATAGGAACAGTTGTAGGAGCAACTTTAGCTGGTGTTACAGTCTGTTGCAGTGCTTCTGGAGGAGGTAATGTATCTGATTTTTTCACATCCACTACAGAAAGCTCCACTAACATTGTTGTTGGCATTAACGTAGTCGATTTAGAAGTTTCAGTTTCTTTTACTATCATGTCTGCAGGCACAGTCATTGTAGATAATTTATCTTCTATTTCTTTAATAATTTCTGGACTTTCTGTTGGTTTCAATGTAATCATTATCGACGTCTCTGCTGCGTTAATAATGTCGTTATTTATTTTTGTTATAAGGTCAGTAGTTCCTGTTTCTTTAAGGATTTCAGTATTTGCTGTTGATTGGACAACATCATTAATTTCTTCTGTTTCTTTTAAGTTTTCCGTTGGTTTTGCAATAACTATTACAGTTTCTGATTCCTTAACAGTTTCTATGTTTGCTGTGGTTTGGACCATTTTATCTATTCCTGTTATAATTATGTTATCAAATTCTGTTGGCTTTACAGTATTTGTAATGATAACACTTATTTCGTCGACAATTTGTGGTGGTGTAATGTCTGTGACCATTTCAATATCAATCTTATTTTGTTGTACCGTAGTCATTTTAGACGCAACTGAATCAGTTTCGTCTTCATTCATACTATCAGTTGATGTTTCACACTTAGGTTGATTTTGCGCAGCGATTTCATCTGTGACTGGTGGTAAGATTTCTATTTGTTCGTTCGCTGGATCATCACTTTGTATTTCAGGTCCGGCTCCCTGGTCAATCATATTATCTTCGATATTTTTAGTAGCACTTTCCTCGGCAACGTCATTAGGTTCAATTTCATTTGAACCTTCAGTGGTGGTGTCCGTTGTTGTTTGTTCTGTGCTATATGCCTCTGTGGTAGAATAATCATTGCTAGCTGTGGTGTTTGTCACTTTTGGCCTTAGCATGATGAATCCTTTTGTTGTGACAGACCGTCTGCCTCGTTTCTTTTTTCCTGCTAGTTTAGCGAGTGCGGCAAAGGCTGTTATTTCGCGGTCTGAGTTTGGTCCATTGCAGAGGTTGCCTTGGCAAGGGCAGATCATTCGCCAGGTTTTTGAGGAATTGCAGTAGAGCGAGTAGCATTCGTCTTGGTAGAATTTCACACAGAGCCGTGACTCCTTGTATGCTAGAACAATCAAAATAATAAAAATACAATTAATGTCTAAGTTTTTAGTTAGAACTAGGGACTCAAACTCCTTTTTAACATATATTCACTGGCTTCTAATGAATTTAGAGTTATTGGGATCTGGTCGAAAAAATATTAATACATCATAAATCCATCCATAACCATCATGTCTAAGTCCGAATAAGCTAACTCATAAGCCGATAAGGAATAACTAAAAAGTCGATTCAAGTGACTTTCATATTCGATGGCATTAAAATCATCATCATTTTCAATTCAGCCGTAGAATTCCACTGCTGGGCAAGTTCTGCTAGTTAATTTGTTTCAGTTTCAGTTTCTTTATGGCAATAAAACTCTAACAAAAAAAAGTCTAAAATACTCATTAAAATTAAGTATACATTAATTAGAGAAGTATAAAACATAACAACTATAAGTTAGATGATGAGGTATTTGAGTAAGATGTTAGATATTTGAGATAGATGATATTTTTAACCCCCGACCAAAAATGAGGGGTGTTAAAAGTTTGACGTGTCTGTCTGTCTGTGTGTCTGTCTGTCTGTTACATCATAGCTCCCGAACGGATGGAGTGATTTTAATTTAGTTTTTTGTATGAAAGGTAAGTCTGGCGCGAGTGTTCTTAGACATGTTTCATGAAAATCGGTTTTGCCGTTTTAAAGTTATGGGGGTGAGAGTGGGGAACGAAAATCTGCAAATATACTAGTGTTGGGTATCAAATAAAAGTGCATCGCGTCCACATTACATAATACATTTAAGGAAACTAAGGCATGGAATCGGGGTTTTTCTTAAATTTTAAATTTAGATTTTATTAATAAGGCGGTTATATCCCCAATTTTTCCAATACAATTTTGAAATAACTCTGTCAAGAGCCGTTTGCCACCACCTTAATTACAACTAGGTTAGCTACAAAATAGTTGCTCTTTTGTAGCCAGCCTATAGTTTGCGTCGTCTTTCTGGGTTTCATGCTGCTAAAATACTCTATGAATCGGTAGATTGACAAAGATACTATTCATTTATACTTACGTGGTGACGTAGCAACCACAGCGCAGTGTGAATATCCCGGATCGCAGGTAGTTTCGTGCAGGTGCTGGTTGCAAGGCGGTGCTCGCTGGCTTCGGTGTACTTGCTCGGCGAGCGGTCCGCACCAGTGACATTTACGTACATCCTCTGCTGAGCTCCAAGCTGTAACAGAATAGTCATAATAAGTAAGACCATTGGAGACGACCTCTGTGGCACGGTGGGCGAACGTCCGCCTGAGGCGCAGGAGGTTGCGGGTTCGATTCCCTGGGGACCAGATTTTGTACGATCTACCATACCATTGTGATAGTTGGTTAATTTGACAATTTATAATGATTTTAAATTTATGTAACAAACTTTTGACATTCTTCCTTATTGCATTGGGTTTAACCTGTAAAAATAGGGTAAGATAAATAAATAAATAAATAAATTTCTGATTTCGGGTCTGGGTGTTTTCTATGTATCATATGTATGTATTTACAAAAAAAAAATGTATCTATGTAGTATATTAGTCACCTAACACCCATAGTACAAGCTCTGCTTAGTTTGGGGTTAGGTGATGCTGTGTGACTGGTCCGGAAATATTTATTTTATTTATTTTTATTTTTCCACCACGAATCCATTTAAGACTAGCCACTAGCCCCGTTCACAGGGTTTTAAATTATACATAGAGGTAAACCTTCCTCTTACAAGAGGAACACAACAACTGTAAATTAGTTTATTGTTTTTGAGATGATCGCGGACATGCGCAGTTTTATACGTAGGCATAGTGATGATTTATTTCTACATATCAGTAGGTATGTACCTGGTAACTATGATAAGTCCTGGATTACAGGATACAGGATTCTCCGATCCGTTGGAAATGCTGAAATGAATCTGAAGCTAAATCGATAAAAGTCCTACTCCGAAATATCAAGGAGTAGCGCTGGTTAGGGCCAAGCTTAACTTCCCGATTTCACTCTGATGCAAAATACACCAAGCACTAAATTCGTAGGGATGTATTAACCTTGAAGTTGAGTTTGATTCATGGCAATGAACATTCTAATGTTTCACTACTCTTATCTTTCAAATGGCTTAACCGTTTTGTTATAAAACACAGCTAAAACACTTGACTGACCGAACTTTCAAACAAAAGTCACAGAATCAGCATCGGTTCATTCGTTCTAGAGAAAAAAGGGGCGGATGCAGAAGACACAACCGTCGGAAGCATGTTTTTTATTTTCCGACGCTCTCACTTGTGTGAACTAATATTCCTTGAGCTATAATGATTCACTGTCTTTTTCTGAACACAGTGTTAGGATTGAATGTATATACCTACGTTCATTTTTGTAGATATAAAAAGAAAGCCGTCATAGATAGTCCTTTTAAAAAGTCTGAATTCGTGTTGGTTTTCTAAATATAACTCATATAAAGTCCAAAAAAAATATCTGTGAAAGGGTTAAACCCCTGATGAATGTCAAATCATTAATATTTTATATCCCCGACCGTCATCGGACTAATTTTAACGCCATCCAAAAACGCTTTGATTTATACTTGGGCATTGGGTTTCTGTTTAAAAAGAGTATGAATATATATCGTTTAAAAAGTTGGCTATCAGTTCCGTTGTTCCTGCATTTTCGAGAGCCGTAAATCAAGGTGAAAAACAGCTTGCTCAGCGTTGTTATGCCCAGTTATTCGAGCCAACACCCCACAACGCATGAAAGTGCGGATCGTGCATTCATAAATAAAAGGCTTTAATAAATTCATGTTTTATATTCAATATAGACGGCCTTTTAATATTGTATTGTATATATCAATGAAAAATATTGAACAGAGCACTTCCAATTTATTGCGAATAAACTTTGATATAATGTTTCATCACTCGTCGTAGCATCACGTTTTTCAAAATGAGTAGGACCACATTCAATCTACTTTTTAAATTTGAATATCTTAGAAACTGCATGAATTAAGGTGGTTGTATGCGCTAACGCGACTTTTTCAAATTGATATATCTACTTTATGAGTGAATAAATATGTATAAAAAAAATATATGTTGCAAAATAGATATTAAATTACAACTTGAACGTTTGAAATTATTGTATCTTCATTATTACTTAATAAAAAAAATATTCAAAGTAAGGCATTTTTTATCCGAAATTTGGATATATCTTTTAAACGGTATTGAGTTTGAGTATTTTTCTTTAACTTAAATATTTGTCAAAGTATTCCACACAAACTGTACGTTTGAAAATTAAAACAAATGATTTATACGACTACAAATAATTATTTTATGTTTTCGGTATGAAATGGAACGACCGGGTCTGTGCGGGGGCGACGGGCGGCAGTGTGGCTCAGACTATCGGACGGGGAGGTTGTGTCGCGCGTCTTCGTCATCGGTCCAAATGCATTTTTCGATGTAACCGTATAACGATTATTGTTTGCGCATGGACGCTGTTGTTTAGTTTTATATTTTAGAAATAGGTATTTGAGCTCGGACTTTTGTATATTCGTTGGACAAGTTCAGTAATAAAAGTTAGTAATAAATAAGTAATGATTATACTTACTACCTACCAACTAGTGAATTAAGTACCAAGCTAATATAATAAGTACCTACCTATTAATATTTATAAACAAAAAAAAACACTTATGAAAAAGTTTTTTTTTTTATAAGGGTTACCTAGTTATCTAACTCTGACTCTGAGTGCCTCGTAGGCGCGGTGTGCGAATGTCCGCTTGCAGAGCAAAAGGTAGCGGGTTCGATTCCCGCCGAGGGTGAGAGGTGTTTGTATGTTCTGCAAGCACTTTTCTCCTTGGTCTGGGTATTTAATATGTATAATAAAAAATATGTTTAAATGTATGTATATTATATTAAGTATATCAAATATCTAGTACCTACCCGTAACACAAGCTTAGAGCTTACAACGGGACTAAAATGTTGTTGCGTGAATTGTCTGGAAATATTATTTATTTATAACTAGCACAGACTAGTATAAATATAATTAAAAATTAAATAATGAATTAATTGTTATATATATTTTATGTCACCGCACCGTCCAGTTATTTGCTGTGCATTATCCTCTCCATCCTAAGGTTGTCTGGAAGAAATTGCTCTAAGCAATAAGGCCGCCCATTACGCATTTTTGTATTTAGCTTTAAGTCCCTTTTTGTATTGTGATATGGTGTGTAATAAAGAGTTTTATTATTATTATTATTACTAGGTAGATGATACAAACAAAGTATATACAATGTGTATTTTCGAACCTTGATCAAACTAAATGCGGATACACGACATAAATTTATGGATAAATATAGGATAAAAAAAATTATATGTTGGCTATTTAAAAAAAAGCCTACTACCTGAAAACTACTTCGTATGGTTTTTTATTCGTTTCTGTTTGAGTAAATGGTGTATTTTATTCAAAGTAGGCTCATTTGAAAGCTAGATAGTTTACATCATCATCATCATCAGCCCTTATCCCATATTACGTGGGGTCGACGCAACATCTTTCTTCCTTCCATTTTCCTCTGTCACTCGTCATCTCAACACTCATTCCTTCCTTCAAAGTTCAAAATTAATTTATTGCGTAAATACATGTTACAGCGTTGTTATGGCTTAAATTTTACATGGATCAATGTATTTTACCTGTCAAGGCATGCAATTATAAAATTGGCATTACATTATTGAATAAACTAAAATAATAAAAATCTATCAAAATACAGTACTAAATAAATTTTTATAATTATTAACTTTAAATTAATTTCATTAAACATTTATAACATCAGTAATCATCATAGTAAGCAAAAATTCAAAGTCATAAAACGAATTATTGTACAATTTAAAAAAAACATTATCTTAGAAACATTTTTGTCAGTCATTTTTGTTCTTACGCATGCCATCCTTCAAACAGTCCATCAATATTTTCTTTGACCTACCTCTTCCCACATATCCATCAACACACATATCTAACACTCAAAGCTAGATGGTTTACCTAATTAAGAAAATTCAAAACAAAATACAATTTTGGTACAAGAGCCCGCAAAATTTTTTTTTGTTGAAATTTACGAAATTTTTTTTTTTATTTTGTTGTTGATCTATAATTTTTAAACTTTTTTGCATTATTTATTAAATTTCATAATATTTTTCAAAGGTGGTCTGGAAGAAATTGCTTTAAGCAATAAGGCCGCCCATTATGCATTTTGTATTTTGCAAGTCCATTTTTGTATTGTTTCATCTTGGTTTGTAATAAAGAGTTATATTATTATTATTCTACAAATTCTACAAAGAGTATGGGTCTACCTTTTTTCGTTGTCATGTTATTAGCCATTTTAATTAGGTACTTTCTGCCTTGTAGTGCCAAATATCAACAGACAACAAATTATGTATCTTAAGTTGCATTAAAATGATCACGCACGATTGTGGTGAAGTGAGCTGGAGCGTCACCATGAATCACGCCAGCGAATCAAATAAGAAACGATCGCGATGTACTAAAAAGAACTTGTGAACTGAACGTGGGTTTACTTGCAACGATATGCATTGAGGAAAATGGTTGGCATTTTGAACAATCAATAAATTAATTGATAGTAATAACTTAAAGTGTTGTATTACTAAGACTTAATCTTATCATTATCCACCGTTAATAGACGACGAAAAAGTGGGACTTTTGGGCAAAGGCTTCGTTCCGTTTCATCTTATCTTGCCTTGTTTCATTACATAATTTGCTGTCTGTTGATCTCTGTACAAGGCAGAAAGTACCTAATTCGAATGGCTAATAACATGACAGCAAAAAGAGTTTAATTAACCTTTTTGGTACGTGGGCTACCCACCAACCTTAGAGTATCTATGGATACCAACAGTGTCAGTCGCGTAGCATTTCAAATAATTTTATACTCTCTACCTGAAACTTAAAAGGAAAAGCAAAATACCACGAAAACTTAGTGACTGACCAAAAATCTGAAATTGTACTCGTCTTTATGCCCGATTTTCTAATCCTATGACATTATGAATATTGCAGATACTACCTAGATTCTATCAGACGATTGGCCTTCAAGCAAAAACCAGACATTATTCATAAAATTAAAACCCTTACTTTTTAGAAGAGATTTGTAGTATAAATTATGAAGTTTAATATGACATGCAAAAAAGTATACCTCAATAATCCAGTGTAAAAGTTACAGATTAAAAATAAAATAAATATCTATTTTTTTTGTTAAATTTCTACAAAAAAAAAGTTTTAATAGGCTTTTGTACCGAAATTGTATAAGTAAGTATTGTATATTTATAAACAGTATTACTATATGTATAATATATATGTATATATTTATGTGTGTTATATAGTCATATGTTTCCTTCCTATTACACCACGGTCTTTTTTGTTACTATTGATCCTGTCCATCCAAAGGTTGCCTGGAAGAGATCGCTCATAGCGATAAGGCCGCCCATTGTACTCCAACATTATGATTAAGTCTATGTTTGTTTTTATTCTTTGTGTGTTTTGTGTGGTGTGCAATAAAGTGTTATCTATCTATCTATCTATCTATCTTGTATTTTCTTTTAATTTTCATAGCTAGGTAAACTATCTAGCTTTTTAATGAGCCTACTTTGAATAAAATACACCGTTTACTCAAACAGAAACGAAGGAAACACCAGATGAAGTACCTAGGTACTTCATCTGATGTTTTCTTCTCATAAAAAAATATTAAATCGACTTTTTTTAATAGTTTACATAAAAAAAATCTGATATTTATCGATTAATTTTTTTCATGTATCCGCAAATTGCGTTTGATCAAGCTTCGAAAATACACATTGTAACTAGCCTACCCTGGCAGGATTGGCTTAGGATCTTATTATTAGGTTGGTACTTAGTAAGTGAAGAAAACCTAGTTAAAAAAACAAACTTATTTTTTTTTATTTGTTATATTAGAACCACCAACAAGAAAATACACTAAAATAGTTTAAAAATTAAGGTTCATTAATATCTAATAATAATATATAATTAATTTTAACAATACAGTTTAAATTAAAAAAAATATTTAAAAAGAAAATAACATAAGCACAAACGCATAAATCTCTAGGTAGAATAGTTTTAGCGTAATAATGATGTAGTTGGAAAGTCCTTATTTACGGCGTCGCGACTCGCGAGGACCCGGCACGCGTGACCGCTTGCCGAGAGCGCAGGCCGCGCTCTGCGTCGTAAAAATGTAGCGGGGAGTGTGCTGTTGGCGCGGGGAATAATTTTGACTCCGCCCGAATCCTCAAGGCCGTTGGCCCATACAGGCGCCTTAAAGGTTAGAATTCTTCACAATTTTTAGGATTCAGTACCCAAAGGATAAAACGGGAAAGTATTACTGAGACTTCGTCGTCTGTATGTCTGTCATCAGGCTATATCACAAGAACCGTAATAGATAGGGATTTGAAATTTTGAGGGATGATTTATATCTGTCTTGCCGCTAAAACAACAAATACTAAATATCAGGGAGCTGCCATACAACAAACGTGTTTTTCATCAAGTTAAACGACGTTGCGCGAGGCCAGTATCAGTACCTGGAGATCTAAATTTAACTGCATCTTTTTACACTTTCAAAAATTATTTTTGACTTATTTTTGTGTTTTTTTTTATTGCAAAATGTGTATTAACTGTATACGGAACACTAGATGAAGTACGAGTGTATCTCATACTTATCAAATTTATTGTTTGTAAGTGGCACTGTCGATTGACCTGTGTGTCTTCACGGGCCGCAAAAACACATTTATTTTTAAATGGCTGAATAGGAGGAATGAGAAAATGAACCTCTTTCCTTTGATTCCTAGCAAAGGTACTATACTAAAACCCTATTAATCTACAACATTAAATTTAAACAAATATTTCTCACGGGTTCATTAGCGTTGTGTAATGGTACATTGAGGCGGAAACCACTTTAAATATTTCGGGCATACTTTTACCGGGTCAGGAATTCACATGAAATTCAGCACTGCGCGGTCGGCCATCATTTATTCACAACTGCGCCGGGAGTTGATTACTGACGGTCCTAGAACGCTTTCCCCGTGAATAATACTAGCTTACAACCACACTAGAAGGGGAGCGAATAGGCTTTTGTGGTTTCAGTCAAGTGCCTTTGATTAGCACACTACTGGTACTAGTATTATGTTCTATATTCTTCTTAATGACGAGCGGCAGATTTCTATTCATAAATGTCGAAACCCATTATTTTAATTATAATTTATAATAAATTAATTTAAAACCCCCGACCAAAAAAGAGGGGTGTTATAAGTTTGACGTGTCTGTCTGTTTGTCTGTCTGAGGCATCGTAGCTCCCGAACGGATTAAGCGATTTAAGTTTAGCTTTTTGTTTGTATAAAAAGTGTGTTTGCCCGAGTGTTCTTAAGTTTCATGAAAATCGATTGTGCCGTTTAATAGTTATGGGGGTGAATGTGGGGAAGGAAAACAGAAAATCTGCAAATATACCTACTCGAAAGGGGTATCACATGAAAGCGCATCACGTACCCATTACACAATAATATCTGGGGGCACGGCAGTGCCCCCACCAAGTCGAGCAAAAAAGCGTCACGGCCGTACCATCCTTTTCTCGAAGCAATTCAGGCCATTTTCGACCCCCTGTAACTTCGTTGTGGATAAAACTAGAAGACTGAAATTTTCAGTAACCATGCAGGCATTGTAAAGACACGGTATATTTCAAATTTCATTCAATTTGAACCAGTATTTTAAGAATTATAACGGGTCAAATTTCTTAATTTTGTCACTCACTGACTGACTCACTATAAATATATTGGCCAAGTCTCAATATCTTTATATATATAATTATTCTGTGAGTGTGTATGTCACTGAACTTCTCTCAAACGACTGGACCGATTTTGATGACATTTTTTGTGTGTGTTCAAGGGGATCTGGGAATGGTTTAGATTCACAATACGGTCAACTGGATATTGTTTTTTGAGACGTGGGACAGGACAACGTCTGTCGGGTCGACTAGTATTTATGTAAAACATTAAAGAATTTTAATATTGATATGCGTCACTATAAGATGCTGTTAATTATTACGTAGCAACTTCATGCTTCGAGTACGGAGTTTCCAGACACAATTGATTTTCAATTGTTATGGACCACGTTCGTGGTCTTAGAGACTGGACGTATTAAGACAGAAAGTCGCTTAAGTAGAGACTGAATAAATTAATAACCGACTTGGTATTACATGGATCTCACAACTTTTTACCGCAGAACAACTGAGTTGCGCGACTTGGTTTTTTTGACAAGTATTGTCTTTGATGGGATCATATTTTACTTTTAAGGAAACAAAGGTTTTGCAATCTGGGGTTTTTCTTAAATTTTAAATTAAGATTATATATGTAGATTCGCAATTTGTGTGTTCTTTAACATTTTCATTTAAATATGGTCACTCAAAGAAATTAAGTAAGGATACAAAATTCGAGTTATATTACAAAGTAATTCAACAATGCACTCCCTTTTGAACCTACGTTGCGATATTGTCATCTATAATGATAATTTATGGAAATTCACATGTAATTCGGCGACGGCTGACGCTCCTAGAACGCTTTCCACGTGAATAATACTAGCTTTCAACCACAATAGTAAAGGAGCCAAACTGACTTTAATGGTTCTAGTCAAGCGTCATTGATTAGCAATCTGTTCTCTGTGGTTCACAAGCTAGTGACGCACGTCTGTTTAATTCATTTAAGTTCATAAATGGTAAATATGAAAAATAAATTGAGTGTGCGAAATTTGAAGACTTTTACAAAGTCCTTAATTTAGCAATCCACTTCATTTTGTAGGTTCTTTATGATGTTTTAGTAGTACAACGACATTATAGAAATTCACATGAAATTCGGACATGGCGGACCGCCCTCGTTTATCCATCTTTATCTTAATAATTTATAAATTCATATATTCTTTATTGCATGTTTGTTTATTTTATTAGCTCTCGGACTATAATCGCGTTTTACGACTATATGTTGTGGAATTGTAATATGGTAATTGGTTCCAATATTAGGTTACTATGATTGTATTGTGTGTCGCTTATTACACTATTATGGTTTTGGTAACTAGAATATAACCATACCATAATTTCACGTGAAAAGCTTTTGGAAAACGGTTCTGAAGAGGCACTGAATAGTAATTAGAGGTATTGGAATGAGAGTTGGGGAACGCCTTTGATCAGCAGTGGGACACAGCAGACTAAACAAAAAAAACCGTCTATATAGGTACCTAAGTAGATATTAAGTTTTCGGCTTATTGAAACTAAGAATAAGAAACTAAGTCTAAACCAAACACTGTACTGTTACTGTTAAGACCGTTTTGAAATAAACGATATTATTATTTTATTATTAATTTCAGGCCAGGCTCGGCGCGTAGCATTCTGTATGGACGTTATCGAAACCTTTTATGACATAACCGTTAGCGCTTACAATTTTCCCATATAGAGGGAGATTGCTCTGAGCCCTCAGCGCTAAAATCAGAATAGACGACGCGAAAACGCTAGACACGAAAGTTTGTGAGGATGTAAGTTAGTAAATATTAGGACAAATTTTTATCAAAAAATGGATTCATTCACACAAAGAACTTAACTGAGAACAAACGTGAAAAAAACTAGGATTAAGAACCTCCTTCTTTATGAAGTCGGTTAATAATGCAAACATTATGTTGAAACATACCGCATCTATGTATGTAAGTATATTAACCTCAAAAAACTTACCTAGTATACCTAAGCCTATGGATATGGATATGTGATGGATAGTTATTAATCCCCCTGCAACTAGTTTATTTTATTTATTTATTTATTTAAAGATCTTAGGAAAACTTACAGCTAACATTAAGGTAGTAAAAACAAGTATCTGCACATAGGTGCACACTTAAGGCCAATTAAAAGTTTCCACATATAGAAAATAAATGGTTGTATACAAAAAAAAAAGAATATGAACAACATACCTACATTACATAACATTAAATATATATTATACAAAAAAAAACAAAAATATTGGATAACTATGTATGTTACTCACGGAAAAACTTATCACTAAGTACTTTTTTAAGACTTGTTACTGATATATTGAAAATATCAATGTCAACATCTGCACCAGCCAAAGAATTAAACAAGTTACTTGCACGAATGAAAAATGCATTCTGTCTGTAATTCGTTCGGACAATAGGGACATGCAACAAGCAAGGTCTCCTTAATGCAGCACTGCACGCACGCAGACCCAGCAACTCCAAAAGCTCAGGACAGTCAACAGAGCCATTTGCAACGTTATGTAAATATACTAGGTCAGAAATATTCCTACGTTCGTATAACGGCAGAAAGTGAAACTTGCGACATCTAGCAAGATAATTAGGTGAGAAAAATTTGGTTTTAAATTGAATGAAACGCAGAAATCTTTTTTGAATGCGTTCCAAACGTGCTGAGTATATGCTGTAGCGGGGATTCCACACCTGAGAAGCATACTCTAAATGGCTACGAACAAACGAGCAATACAGGATTTTAAAAGTTTTTAAATTATTAAATTCCGAACACATCCGCAAAACAAACCCCAACGCACGAGATGCTTTTGTTACTAGCTTATTAATATGTTCATCGAACAGGAGTTTTCTATCAAAGAGTACACCAAGGTCTTTTATTGTTTCAACTCTAGTTAATGAAGAGTTATGTAGTGTGTATTGAAATTTAAGAATAGAAGCTTTTCGAGTAAAGGAACAAATATAACATTTAGAAACGTTCAAATCTAATTTATTAATTATGCAATAATTTTGAAATCTAATAAGGTCTTCCTGTAACAAAATAGAGTCATTGATATCATTGATACACGCTAAAATTTTCATATCGTCAGCATACAACAGAATTTTACAATTTAGAAAACAGGTAGAAATATCGTTGACAAAAATATTAAAAAGCAAAGGACCCAGCAAAGATCCTTGGGGAACTCCTGACGGTATGTACATGGCCGATGAAGTATAACCACCCAGCACAACAGTTTGGCATCTGTTTCTAACGTAAGATTCAAACCACCTGTAAAGATTTCCCCTGATACCGATGAGCTGTAATTTTTTTAATAGTATGAGGTGGTCAATGCGATCAAAACATTTACTATAGTCGGTATATACAATATCGACTTGCGAGGGTTCTGACATGGAGCTGGACAAAAACTCGGCACAAAGCAAAAGGTTGGATGTCGTAGAACGACCCTTCAAAAACCCGTGCTGTTGAGGGGCCAATTCCTGTTTAATTGCCGGATATAATTGCGAATGAACAATTTTTTCAAGAACCTTTGAAAAAAGACATAATTTAGAGATCGGCCTATAATTTTCAATTTTGTTTTTGGGTCCACTTTTGTGCACAGGAGTAATAGCAAAGATCCATATAATAGCAAACTCCCTCAACAAAGCAGATTTCCAAATGCTTGGCACGACCCCTTCCGTTAGAGAGCGTCGGTAAAGTATGGAGAGCGGCTGAACTAAACTGCCCGCGCATTTCACAATAAAACAAGCGGGAATGCCATCAGGTCCAGCTGATTTAGTAAGGTCAAGAGACTTAAACAAATTAAAAACGTTTTCCTCACCTCAATTACTTCCACCGCACCAATATCAGCTGAAGATGGCAGACCTGCAGTAGTATCAGGAGTAGCGTCAATAGAAGAAGAAGACTGATTAAAGGTGGAATAGAAGTACTCTCCAAACAAATTACTTATGTCCCCTCCATTATCGGCAGAACGAAAATCATACTGCATCACGGAAGGATAAGCATTACTTTGTTGTTTGCTTTTAACATAGGACCAAAATGCACGAGGGTTTTTTGTAATAGAATCTTCAATAAGAGTAATGTACGCCTCATACATTTCTTTCTCCATGATTCGTGCTCTACTCCGTAATATGATAAAGGAATCGTTATCGTAGACATTGCCGTATTTTTTAAATCTTTGTCGGAATTTATTTTTTTCTTTGAGTATTTTAATCAAGGGTTTTTTATACCACAAGGGGTATTTACGTTGTGGGGCTACTGTCTTTGAGGAAATAAACGTATCCCTTAGGCTATAAAGCTTACTATAAAGACTGCTCACAGCATCGTCAAGAGGAATATTACCAAGAATTGAACTCCAATTCATAGCATCCAACTCAGCACAAATTGACTGATAATCCCCATCCCGATAGTGATACATCGTGTAGGGCATAGGTACTATGGTGTGCAGTTGAACAAAGTCCGCTGCAATGATAATAGGGGGGTGATGAGAATCTATGGCCACTAATGGCGAGTCACAGGCACTTACAACAACATCATTATTAGAAAATACGAGGTCGAGCAGACGACCGTGACTAATATTTAAGAAGGAGTTATACTGAAGGAAGTTACAAGTATTAATACCATCAAAAAAGTCTAACTGCTGAATTCCCTGTATGTTGCTAGGATAAAGAGAGAGACCATCATCACAGCGAGACCACAAAATAGAAGGCATATTAAAATCACCAAGCACTATAAACTTATCCAAAGGATTATCAAGAACAATTTTTGTTAAATTATCCGAAAAGTTGGACAGCTGTGATAGCATACTATTACCTAAATGTTCACTACAAATATAAACAACACAGATATGCATTCTATAGGTTGACCTTGGATTTTTATTTTGAATGGTTAAGGTTACCCATAAATCCTCCGCAGAAGAATACCAACAGCTTCTACTCTCTGATGCAATCTCGCGCCGAACCGCCACTAAAACTCCGCCACCTTTATCCTGACCTGTAGCACTGTAATTTCTGTCACGTCTCCAAACTATATACCTATCATCAAATAGTTCACTATTGGAGATACTTTCATTCAACCACGATTCAGTGAGGCAAATTATGTCATAAGACTTCATACAAAGATTACGATAAAAAACTACTAAGCTGGTTGACGTAACGTAGCTTACTAACTACTTGCGAAATGCGGGACTCAAACCTACGTCTTCCATTATACGCATGGACGTGCTGACCACTTCACCAAACTCTCTACTACGTCATCGCTTCCTTACCAAAAGTTAAATAGAGGTTACGTCTAGTTAATTTGTTATTTTTGGTTAAGTTTTCTAACCTAACCTTTCATTATAAGCTTATGCTCATATTTCTGAGATGTGAATTGCGTTTCACATACATTACTAGCTGGCCCCAGCAAACGTTGTTTTGCAAAATGAAAAATAGATGTCAAGCCGTTTCGGAGGCGTATGGCAACGAAAACTGTGACACGAGAATTTTATAAATAAGACTAGCTGACCCCAGCAAACGTTGTTTTGCAAAATGAAAAATAGATGTTGGCCGATTCTCAGACCTACTCAATATGCTCACAAAATTTCATGAGAATCGGTCAAGCCGTTTCGGAGGAGTATGGCAACGAAAACTGTGACACGAGAATTTTATATATTAGAAGATTATTATTATATACAGCATAAACCAATTTAACACTATTAACTTAGTTAAATGTTCAGATGTAAGTTTTTAGTTGGTAAGTATTAGTCCTAGGTATTTAAAGTTTGTGAGGATAAAGTAAGTTAAGATTAAATTTTGATGAAACTTTATTAAAATATAGCTAACATTTCAGAATAACACATAAGCTACTTTATAACCACCGAAATGTCCAGGCGACTATGGTTGCCCAAAAAAATATGGCGTCAAACGTTCAGGATAAAGGGTATGCGGTAAAATGCCGCTTTACACGGGAAAATACAATAATTGCCAACACCGTCCGATTTAAGTAAAATTTGGCATAGACATAGCTGTTCCCTGTAAAGGTCAAAAGCTACTTTTTACGGCGTGAAAATGTATTACGACGCGGGCAAAGCCACTTCTTTATTTTATAAAGGCTGAAAATTTGTCTGTGCATGTCCCTAAGAGAATACAGAGTTTGGCAGGTTACTTTTGCGGATGTGAGTCAGTATAGGTGTCTCTCAAATAATACTTTACTTCCTGTAAAGCACTTATAAACTTAAATATTTTGTTTGGGACTAGATAGCATTATAATAAAAGTCACGCGTTACTGTACACAATTTTTATTTATTTTACTGAATAATTTAGATTTTCAAACATTATAAAACCCGTAAATTATTTAGATGTGTTGAATATTTTGAAAAACACGTCACAGCCCTAAGTTTAGCTAGACGAGTTTACACGAACGGTGTGTGTCAAGTAGGTACTTATGTTTAACATAACCTTTTAATTGGCCTTAAGTGTGCACCAATGTGCAGATATTTGTTTTTACTACCTTAATGTATTAGCTGTAAGTTTTCCTAAGATCTTCAAATAAATAAATATATAAGTTTGGTTGGACGCGGCTTATACCGAAACTACTACCTACCTAGACGAAACCGTTACTAACTTTAGTCAGAAATAGAATAGAGAATAGATAGAACGTACCTATAGAAATTAATCAATTTAGAATTACTTAACATGCCTCAGGTGAACCTATACTTAATAGACTACACGTAGCAACTTATATACCCATGGCAACGCTCTCATTAGGTTATTATAATTATAAGTAGTAGTAATGAAACACGCGTAGTTTAGTTGGTTAAACACTGATTTTATTTCCATAGGTATCTACCCTCACATATTGCATAATAGCAAACCTACCTACATTAAGTATATATACGACAAAGGCTTTCAAGGTAGGTCACGTCTTGTTGTCTAGGTAGAGAAAAAACCTATAAACCACAGATTACATAATCTACAACTCAGGATGCACGATCGAGTACGAAGGCTTCGAGGGAATCCCAGGTTCTATAATACATGTGTAGAGGTATATTAGCTGGATGTTTGCAGTTACTATAAACCACTCGAATCTGCTGCGGACAGATGTTAGTTATAAATATTCGAGCAGGTGTAGATATGCATGATTTAGTGCCGAACTGCAGCAGCCGAGTTAACTACGGATATACCCAAGAGACAGAGCCCTGTTTACGAATATCATATGTCAGCTTGTAAGTGCTTGACGATAACACAGCGACTTAATATAAATACTATTCTTAGGAAAGTTTGAAAAATATAATATAAATATTATTAGTTTTCTTCCAATCCTTTACGTCTTATTCAACAGACAGTGATATTATGTACAGTCGCGTTCATTACCAAGGCTCCAAATGGAAATATTCTAATAAGGCTACATAAAAAGCAGAGCAAATTCAACAAACAAAAATATATACACATGCCATCCGTCATATTAAACTGAGATTACTATTACTAAGATTTTAATGAAACGCTGGCTCAGTTTAATATGACTGATGGCATGTGTATATCTTTTTGTTTGTTGAATTTGCTCAGATTTTTATGTAGCCTTATTAGAATATTTCCATTTGGAGCCTTGGTTATGTTGGCATATTTATGAACTCGACTGTACCACCGTATAATAAGCATAGCATAAGCACCCTTATTTAAGTTCCCCCTTGCCTGGGACACAGGGACTTCTCTCTTGAGAAGGGAGATTAGGCCTTAATTCACCACGCTCGCCAAGTGCTGGTTGGTGAATGCCCTTCAAATTCTTCAAAGTTATTAAACATGCCGTTATTGTATTTATTAATTCTTATTCTTTTTATTTTATTATATAAAACTTTGCTTTATATGAATATGTTAAATCCTTAACGAAATACCGCAAAAGTAACTTAAACACGACTCAGAAACGTGTTTAACAGTTGTTTAGCTAAAGTATCTTTGTATCAATTTTGCTAGACAAATGTAAAACGTGTCTAGGTCGTGTTTATGTTTTTGTGGTTAAGGCTGTTACAGTTTATAAGGTACAATCTACGTCATTTTATTTATATTTTTTTTTATGCAGAAAAAGATTAAGACACATCCGTAACCTTCGCACACAGGATTCCAACCTGCATCTCCGGGATAGCGCCCCGACGTGCTACCAATTACACCAACGCGTCATTAAGTGATAGGTTACGGATGTGTCTAAATCTTTATCTGCATAATACAAATATAAATAGTTTACACGAAAAAGTGAGGTTTATCACTTATTAAAAATCATTAGATTTACGTAATTTTATATCATTGAAACCGGACAAAAGTCAAGTCAACCACCTCTACTCTATTAGCTCACGGTTATTATAAGATTCTTTGATATCTTTACAAGTGTCATCGGATAACCATTCGTTAGAGATAAATCAAATTCCCTTACCTATCTCTCTACTGTTCAATCGTAATACCGTGATATCATACCTAATAATAGCCCAACGAAACTAAACCCCAACCAATTAATAATTATTGATTTGTAGAGATACGAAAGTAACATTGGTATGGATTAGGTAATTGGATGTAGCTTGTAATAGTCCAGTTTGTCATTCGATTTTCATGGTAAATTTTATGATTAATATTCCTTTTTTTACTGTTCCATAGTCAAAAGTTGCCAAAACACCCCAATTTAATGAGGTTAATGAATTATTTCCGTCATGCATAATTTTATTGGCAACTAAACCTATTTTATCTATAATGCTGGTAGGATTCGAACTATTTTTCTGGTTTTATACAACTGATAAAACTAGATAAACTTACTCTGATTCAAAGAACCAATGTCTTAGCTTGCATATACCTTGCTACTACGATTGATACTTAAAATAATAATTACTTAAGTGAATCTATATGTCTGTGAACTAACAGGTGTATTTGAGGCCAACACCACGTATTCTCTGAATATTTCATTATAGATCGATTCAAGTTCTTACGATAACCGAAAATCCGATAGCAAATCAAATTCTTAAGTGTGATTTTCTTACCAACCAAACAATTTTATAGTTATAGAACGATACTTATGTTCTCCAGTAATGTGCCTGTAATCTGTCAAAATATAATTTACCTACATTTACATATATTTTTAGTTCTGTAACTAAAATAAAGTATAATATACGAGTAGTCCTTAATTTTTTCTTACTTTAATCTACATAATCGAGTAATTTTCTTACAGTCTTAACGAATTTCCTACCCGCTCACCAATTTCTATAATTTGTTAATCTGTGTACTTACCCAATGAATTATTTTCATCAGTCTATAAATAATACCAAAGACGTCACAGTTTTATTTGAAGAATGTAATTTAAAAATTTCCTATAAATTTTCAATTTAGAGGCATTTGCTCCCTATTCGGTATTATGTACAAGATAAATTTCGTGCGTCAAACAACCTAAAACAACCTATGTTAAAAAAAATCCATCTGAAATTTTATCTTCTGGTTTTCAGGCTAATTAAGTTAAAAAAGGTAAAAATACTTTTTTACGTTCACCTAAATGTATTTATAATCAAGTCGTACTTTCATCTACTTCGGTTATATAATGACATTACGAATCATCTAAACCAGTCAAGAAATCGTAAAATCGCTATGTTATTTTAATTTCGATCTAAAATTGATATTTTTAACCATCATAATAAAACAGGCAAGGAACATAGGTTTATTTAACTCAACACGGTATTCCGCCTAAATTGTTCTGTCCTAGTAGGTAGTCGCCGTTATTTATAATCAAGAAGCTGACTCCTAAGATAATCTGTTGTTAAGGTACGCACACTAAATAAATAGTTTGCTGTATATTTTATTGCGGGGCTCATCGACGATACCTATCCCCACAGGTCCTAAAACAACACATTTAGATCCAAAGTTTATGTCGGTTTGTCTTGAAACGTTTGAATATATAAGTAAATAGCACTAAAGAAGAGAGTGGGTAGGTACCTAATATAAAAATAAGAAATTTTACATAAAAGGAGAACTGAGTATTTTTGTTACCTGTGCACGCAAACTATCGTTGCAGAACTTTTAAACTTCATAAGTTAGCTCAAAACAGTTCTCGAAAATAATCCTGATTTATACCACCGATATTGTAACTTTTCAAATAACGCCAGAGAAAAATTAAGACGCTGCTTGAACATTTATCACGGAACTTGTAGACGTTGCGTCGAGGAAAGTTAGGAAAATAATCTCTCACCACTTAGCAGAATGAGGAGCGAAGTCGGGAAAAGCATCCTGAGAAATTTCAGTTCCATTGAACAAAATCACACAAGTTTTTTGCTTTGTTCACATTTACGTCCTTATCCAATCACTACGAATATTTATTGAATATCTAAGCACTTTTTTATTTGTTTGAGAATGGTTGACGACTGGTCGCGTGTTCGATGCGGCTGTGAGGGGACACTGTAGCGGAGTGTAGACTTATTACTACCATGACCTATGTGTGGAAGGTAAAACACACAGAGCTGGACAGTGTTAGCGTTGGCCCGCGGTTTCTCCTGCCGCTGCGTTTAAGATTGTACCTCTAGTACTCTATCTAGACAGGTCTAGAAAGACGGTCAAGTCAAAAAGATATGAAACATCTGCAGAGTATTCAAGGCTTGCATAGCAAAATGAGGAAGTTTGAAAATGCAAAGTGCAAATAGCAAAAAATTTCAGGCGGCAATGGGTTTATGTCTTATCTTTTTGAGATTTTTCGTCATTCCGTGGATGGTTCCGGCATAAGATACAAGATACAAAATCATTTATTTCCATAGTTTGGTTTTACAAAACTTAGAACATAGTGATCTTGATGTACGTTTTTTAGCATTCAGTAACGTAAAAACACGTCACGTTAACGTGCTATTCTACGACACCGCTCCTTTATACGTTCACATAGTGTTGATGTAATTAATGATGGCGTTTAATACATAATTCTCAATTAAATAGTTAGGTACCACTGCTGTATACTTAGTCAGAAACCTGATTCATACTAACTTTCAAGTTAATACTGCAAAGTTCGTAATAGTTGATCGTGTTCCGGCTTTGTTCGGTTGCGAAAACCTTCCCCTTGAACCACTCTACCTATTCCAGAAAACCACATAAAAATCGGTTCAGTAGTTTTTGCGTTTATCCCGAACATAAAGACAGGAAGACTGCCAGACGCGGCGGGGGCCTTTTATTTATAATATACACCCATACAAGATTATGTTGCACAACGTTAGCAGTAACTAAGCCTTATAAATATTCTTCAATTTCGAGTACAAAAATTTCTCAAGAAAGTACCTACAGTACGTGTGTAGTTACTGAATAACCATAATATATTTTTAGTCATGATTTCTAAGGCATGGTGAACGTGACTAGTTTTGTTATATATACGACGCGGTACATTTTGATATATAATAATCCGAGCATAGCGGCAGTAACCCGTTGTCATAAGAAGTCAACTCTACGTCGTGAAGATTGTCATTCTTATGATAAACAATGTTTTAAGAAGATACCACTTAACTCTGCGTTCAAAAGGTCTTAAAACCGAGAGGTCATGCGAACTCTTGCATTTAAATACTGTTGCTACTGACCTGATACTACAAAAACATTGATTTGACAGTGTTGGATAAAGAAACGATAGCCTTCCGGAAAATATTTTATGATAACTATTATATTTCAATTTTGAATAATCATAGACATAGACATAGACAACGTTTATTTGCTACAAAGTCATACAAGAAAACACAAATAAAATCAGGGGTTTAGTTCCTGAAATTAATGCATTAAAAGAAACAAACAAGCTTAATAATATTTAGTATAGATAGACCTATATATTTATCTATATCTAGTGGTTTAAAAAGACAAACAGAGACTAGTTTTTCAAAAGGGTTTAACCCCTGGTAGGAGGTATAGGGTATTTGTACTTATTTACAACTCTGAAAGTCGTCAACAAAAGAACATAAAATCTTACAGAGTTTTCCTTTGATTTGTCCGAGACATCCAAGTCGTTTTATCTCCCTTAATGCGATACTTGAATTTGTTTGTTCTTCTTTAGCAAAGAATATTTACGAATATCAATAGAAAACTATGAATCACAATGATTCATAAAAATAATACCAATTCAATTGTAGGTAGATATATAGACAAACATTTTATGCAACCAAATCTTAACGTTTTTTAATAAGTGATAAAGATAGATAGATATGTAGATAATAACTTTATTGCACACCAATGCTTACAGACTAACTTAAAAATAACAATCAATAGCCACATTTGTTGTACAATCGGCGGCCTTATCGCTTAAAGCGATCTCCAGGCAACCTTTGGATGGATAGGATCTGCTAGGAACACGAAAGACGGTGCACAAAGACTATTGCATTTACATAAATAATATGAAAAAGAAATAAAAATAAAATAAAATACATACATTATTTAAGAAAGAACAGGAGAAAATACATTTAAAAAGTAATTATATTACTATTACTACTGATATACCGCACTTTTAGGTTAGACTATTTTTTAATAATGCTGAAAAAATATATTATACAACATTTTTTTAAATTATTTTCTTAAAAAAACTGTTTTTTTTTTGCAAACGCGTATTTTTTTTTTGCAAACGAAAAATCAAGAAGACGACAGTGTATTGAAGTTTCGCATAAGTAACGCTTTCGTGTGATTTGTACGTCCCTAGCCCCACTCCGGCTACTCCGGCCAATTGTACCAATTGTAGTGTTTTTCTGGTTTTTTTTTTGTAATTTCGTTGTAAGGAATGGTGTGCAGTAAAGTTGGTATCTATTTATCCGGAACATTGATGTTCTATATTATCGGATTCCTTTATTCAATCGATAAAGATAAAAATAGATCTACAGTTTACATTTTTAGACGGGCTAACGGACGGACTTAACAGAATACATATATAGAGATATAGTTATCATACCTATTACAGAAGGTAATGACAATATCATAAAATATTACCGAGCCTGCTCACAACAATTTATCCACCTTGAAATTGAATGTAACCTAATAGCCCTGTATTTTGTTGATTGACAGAGCGGGTAATGTCTATCGATCGTCCTAAATTCACTCCGGTAATGTGTTTATCTTCAAAATTATTCAGAGAGTACACCTATTTGCATCTTGTACCTATTCAGGTCAATTGAGTTTCAGTGTAAAGTGTAAGAGGGTAGTGTTACACAATTAGTTGTTTAGTTTACAGTAGGGATAAATAACCAAAATCTTTTCTGACGTTCAGTCAATGATTAAATCTGTAATTGCTTATAATCAATTTTTTACAATTACTGATGTAATCTATCATTGATGATCATGAATCGGAGATTATTTGCTACTGTGAATTCCGGCTTTGGTCTCACAATGAATATTAACATAATTAAACAGACATTTTACTCGAGTTGCCGTTTAAACTGACGCTAGTGTAAAAAGTGAAATTATACAGACTTGATATATTTACTAACCATAAAAGTATAAAAAATATAAAGTGTCTTTTCTTCTTCTGTTAAGGTCTACTACTTAACAGATTATCACGCGATTTTCAGCGATAGAGTAATATTAACAATAGATTTATAATACATCCAACATGAGACACGCAGCCCAACAAAACCTACCTTCTAGGTCTTCATGTCCCATCTTAGACCACATCGTCACTTTACATCAGGTGAGATTGTGGTCAAATGAAGACTAATCGAGCATAAAAAAAAACGTCTTAGCTAACTTGTTCCTTTGATGTCCGATTGCAACACAAAATTCAGAATAAGATACCTATCCTATTTATCTATATGCTGGAAGGGGTTACTCCAGATGTCCTGCCACCGCTCGATAGGGACGCGAAGGGTATTTTTGGAAAAATATTGTAATTAAATTGTTTGTTGCGCAAATAGGTACAAAAAAAAATATAATATGTCAGATCTTAAATAATAGTTTATGTCAATGTATTCAGCCTGCAAGCAGGCGTGCAAATATTAAGAAAAAATTATATTAAAGTTGTCATTGTATAAATTTTTTGATGCATTTGTCATCATAATTCAAATATTATGATATTATTCCAATTATACCAGCTGTTTCATTTTATAAAGTACAGTGAACTTCATTTTATAGTATTTACAATAACTATACAAATAATAATAAGTTGCGGTGCAAATACTGAAGTTTTGTTTCAAAGCTTGGAGCACTGTACAAAACAACCATAAATTAATTGTAAGTTTGCGTTTTGTCGGGGTATTCTCCAGTTAACCCTTGGCCTGCCCTCCTTTCGCGATATAATAGTGTTTTGATTATATAAATACCATAATAATACACTAGCTATGAAAACTGATCACAGTCAGAGAAGCATTTCTCAGGGAAATAATAGAGTTGATACTAAAAATCTAAATATTTATTTTATAGATATAACGTTTAGATAAATGAGGATTACTAATGAATATGGTATTATACAATGCATTCTTCTTGTTGCACGTAGGAAAGACTCATGGTCGGTAAGCGCAGCGTAGGAAGTCCTACGTGGACGTCCTACGTCCTTGTTGAACGGATGATTTAATTTGGTAAAAGTTGCGGTTGATTGTTGAGGAAGTCCTACATCTGGCGGATGTCCTACAGCTGAAATGATGATGATGCTTCTTGTTTCAGTACCTAGTGCAGATTAGTAGGCAAATTTACTGACCTACTAAAACTCTCTAAAACCAATCAACAGGCCGCTCTGGCCGGTTCAGAATATTGATGATTTTCTGAACACCGTACTACTGAGAGTAAGGTGAAGTAGGTATTATGCTCGATATGGTTAGAACCTCTTTTACCATGTTCAAGTACATTTCCAAGTAGCAAATCGGTACTTAAAGTCTGTGCTGTAAAACTCAGGGCTTATTTCACAAAATCAGAGTAAACTAAGCAATGGTTAGTTATGTCAATAGAACGTGTCAATTATTACTTGTGTCAAAAGCTATCTCGCTTTGTCACATTTGACTGAGCGTAATAGCTCTATATTTTAACCATTGATTGTCT
Source organism: Gymnoscelis rufifasciata (assembly GCA_929108375.1). NCBI lineage: Eukaryota > Metazoa > Arthropoda > Insecta > Lepidoptera > Geometridae > Gymnoscelis > Gymnoscelis rufifasciata. The sequence goes on along the minus strand of OV815321.1, from coordinate 7,862,484 downwards.
AATTTTACTCGGAGATGGTGAAACAGGCTATCGACTAGTAGCCCCTGATTGGTTACTCATGACTTTACCCAGATTTGGTGAAAGAAGCCCTTAGTAATTTTTGTACGCTATAGCGAATTTTTAGCCTTAGACGTCAGAAATATCGCCAAGGCGAGGACACCGCCTTGGTTTAAATGATACAAACGTCCTTTAATCCATTACGTCTACACTGGTAAAAACGGAAACCCTAATTGCAGGAATTTCAGCAGGTGTTTTAATACTTAAAATAATAAAAATGGAAAAGAGTAGTTACATGTGTTGGCAGAACGTATTATAATGGGGGACGCGACTAACTAGGACAGACAATAAACATTTATGTTTATAAGGGTTCCGTAGCCCTCTGACTACCGCTAAAAAGCGTTTTATTTTTCAATATGGCGGACTGGTAGGTATGCTAAAATTAACTTCCCCTGTTCATTATTAAGAGAACTCGTTTTATTTTATTAGTTTTTTATTTTTTACAATCTTAGGGCAATTCTTTAAAATGATAAAGGTATAAAAACAATTATTTAGTAAATAACACTACACTAATTCTATATCTCGATTTTCTTACTAACCATTTACTGTATTTAATTGTGTTATGAGTACTAACCCCCTATGGATCTATGTTATCCGAAATAAAAAAACTTTTTTTTTTTTTTTAATAATTTAATAAAGTGAAGGAAATTTCATTATAACTAAATTAGATAAAAACATAACATTAGAATAAAAACATTTTCAGAATAAAAACATTTTTTTCAAAATAACGTGTGCAGAGCCAGGGGAATTTAATTTTATAAACTTTAGTTAAAGCTTTGTTATTTTTTTTTATTACATAATATTCTAAAATATTCCACATTTTCAGAATACAATGCTATTATCTACCGCACTTTTAATAGAAAAGGTATTTCTTAAAAATATTTTACTACTTGATACTGCATAGTAACAAGGTCACATAATCTTAAACGTTCATGAAATGTCTGTATTAAGTACACGGTCTGACACAGTCACCAGTCCATCCGAAATAATTATATATCTATGATTAGGTATGTAATCATATGCATTACATATCTTCTAACCACAGAGAAGACAATAAATACCCTATGCTTATTACCGAAGTTTTTATGCCCAAGAAAAGTTGATTCAGGGATCGAAATGTCCGTTCATTTTTGAGAAATTGTTGCTTTTGTAATACATAATTTAGTGCTATTGAATTATTACCCTTCATAATATCATACTTATATTATAAAAGCGAAAGTTTTGTTGCTCCTTTACGGCAAAACAGCTGAGCCGAAAGCAAGGCTGAACTCTCAAATGTGAATGGTAATAACCCGTGTATAATATTATAAAGCTGCAGAGTTTGTTTGATTGTTTGTTAAAACGCGCTAATCTCAGGAATTACGGGTTTGATTTGAATAATTATTTTACTGTAAGATAGCCTATTTATCGAGAAAGGCTATAGGCTACTTTTACTGCGGGAAAATAAGTCGTTCAAGCGGGAAAATCCATAAAACGGACAACGGCGGGGCTTAAAAAACTAGTTCCTTGTATTAAGAAAGGCTGCATTTGGTCCATAAAAATACAATAGAGCAAAATTATAATTTATCATAATTCTAAATTCAGTTAACATCTATTTAACGAAAAACAACATCAAAGGAAAATTTAATTTACTGTGCAAGTTCCTGCTAAAGCCTAATTTAGGTGTAAAATGCTGTGTTCATCAAATGGCTATTAGGCCGACCTCGGTACGTTTGTGAAATTTTCAATTCAACCTGGTCATGCTTCGGAAATAAACCGGCTATATTTCGTCCGCCTGGTGTATCCCTGACCCTTAATTTACATTTGAACCTATTTTTATTGATTTAACAAGAAAATAATATAAAAAATTTGCTGATTTTGGGTATTGGGTAAGTTTTTTGAATAGAACTCGAAAAGTATTGGAGCGTTTCTTATCAAATATATATAAAATATATATAAAGATCATCCAAATCAGCGCACGAAAAATTATATAGTAAAAGATAAGGTGGTATAAAAATTAATTCACAGAATGAAGGTTTTATAGGTTTATACCTACATAAACATAGGTGTTTCGTTTCCATAAAATTGTAGTTCTAAATTCAAATTTCCCACTCTCTATTATTTTGGTTCATTCATCGTGTATCGATAAATCAGGCATCGAAACGTCATGCACGACGTGCACAGGTTATAGAGGTATATGTCAAGAGACAGGAGCGCGCTAGCAGCGACAAGAAGACAAGAAGAAGAACTCAGATCTCATCTCACAAGAACCGCGCGCGCGCAGCGCAAAATCTATAATCCTATCAAAATGCAATACAAAATAGCCTGGCCAGATTGTGAAAAGTATCGTGTGTGTTGTGCTAATAAAGGACAGTGTTGTCAAGGCGGAGTAGGCAGTCCTGGATATTTAAACTGTGAGTATCTTTGTCTGTATGCTCGCCTCACGTTATATGAACCAAACCTTTCCTAAACCGTCGTTGACCAGAACCTGGTCCCCCAAAGTGTTGCTGTGCCTATTTTATTGGAATGCAACAATAGGTACATTTAGTTCTTCAAGGATTTTAAATTTTCAGTGCTCTTATTCTGAGGTATTTCCCTTCTGAAAAGTTAGAAGTTAAAATTGTTTCAATAAGCTCGAGATAGGTTTTGATGATTCATATATAAAAGATTATGGTTCCGAAATGGTCCTACTTATATTTGAAAATGATCAGTAGTTGAGTTCAAATGCACCGAGTGTAAAAGGAGATCCGTACATCCGACATTACGATTAGGTAGTATGTTTTTTTTTCATTTGCTTACCTACATAAAGCCGTGGAGAAAATAAATTACCACCTGGAAAATATATTGTTGCGCGGCGATAAATTGAACCATGAATACGTAGGTGCTCTCGACGATTAGGTACCGGAATTATGTAACGTCTCGTATGGAACACCTTTTTGCAGGATAATATTTTTACGATATGATTATTTATGATTATTTTAGAGAGCTTTAATGTATGTAAGCTTGGTTGATGTATATTGCAACGTAAGCTTACCACGGAGCTAGATTTAGTAAGATGTATTTATCTGTTATATTTCTACCAAGTACGGATGATTGAAAATAAGTTAAGACCTACAAGACACAATCCTTAAGCTTCGGCCAAACCTGGGACCAAAGCGTCGACGGAGCGTCTGCAGCGCGGCAGACGTAACCCATACTTTACTATGCACACCTACGCTCGCTACCACAAAGAGGGACGATTTCGGGCAAAACTGTCCCGCGACGCGTACCTACCTCATCCCGCGTTGCTTAAGCGTTTGGTTTGGCCGAAGCCTTATTTAAGACACATAGGAAACATCAGCTTAAAATTATTATTTTCTCAACATTAGTAGGCGACCTCTGTGGCTCGGTGGGCGAACGTCCGCCTGAGACGCAGGAGGTTGCGGCTTCGTACCCGCCGGGGGACCAGATTTTGTGCGATCTACAGTCTCTGGTTTCGGGTGTGGGTGTTATCTATGTATCATATGTATGTACATATTCCCAAAAAAAAAATTATCTATTTAGTATATCAGTCACCTAACAACCATGTACAAGCTCTGCTTAGTTTGGGGTTAGGTGATGCTGTGTGAGAAGTCCGGAAATATTTATTTATTTATTTATTATTAGTTAAAGTTATTGCACAGAAATTAAGAGAGTTAAATCTCAGCAAGGCACATAGTCCGTTAGCACAATTTTCTCAATATACGACTATGGGTTCATAAGTTGGATGGATAAGTGTGGTGCAAAGTTTTTGCTTGAATAAATGTATTGGTGAAAAGCTGTGTTGGTTAAGTGGGAGGGCACTCGACTGTCATTTCGAAGGTCGTGGCATCATACACGCACCTCTGGATTTTTCTTCTTGAGATATTTATGTGCGCTTTAAACCCTAGCTTTAACGGTGAAGGCAAATATCGTGGGGAAACTGGCATGTTCTGAGAACATTAAAGAGTTTGAAGGATATGTGTCATTCACCAACCCGCGCTTGGCCAGCGTGGTGAAAGAAGGCCTTTTCTCTCTCACTAAGAGAGAAGTCTCCGTGTCCCAGCAATGATGATGATGAATGTATTGGTATAAAGACTATCTTCCAGGTTACTGTAGTATTTCCCTAGGATCAGAATAGAATAGCGATCGTCTGTAACAATAGTCCCTAGAGCTCACTATTTTTGTGCCCATTTATTATTTATTGGCCATTTGCTTTGTCGAGCATTAGCTTTTTTGCCCAGAGGAATAATAAAAAAGGCTTTTGCCTTAAATTGAAGCTGACAGTTTGCAATCTATCTTTATATCGATGATATACTTTTAAGATATTTTTTTTATTTCACCTAGGGCTTAAGTTAGCTTGTAACGTAGAGTAAAATCAAGCTTTATAATTGCACATTGTCATAAGAATCCAATTATCTTACTATTTGATTAAAAAAGAAAAAGCATTTGGTAAAACTATAACTTAAATTTAAGTTTTATTGCTTGTTTGTTGCTGTTTATTGCTGAAAATTGCTTATTGGTTTAGAGATATTTACCTAACTATTTTATTAAAAGTAGTAGGTAAAGCATTTGGTTAAATAAGTAACTCTAACTTATGAGCCCTCAACAAAAATGGTACATACATACATAGGTGATAGTTACTCAGGGCCAATGTATGCCAAATGAATGAGTAATCCGTGGTTTGTTCTGTTTTTTTCTTAATTTATCTTACATAAACGTGCTAGATAGTTAAAAACCACTTAGCAAAACTATACGACTTTAAAAATAGTGTATCCTAAAAAAATAAGGAATAAAATACAAATGCAGTTTAAGCTGTAAATTGAATTAAAATGAAAACGTTTTAAACGCTGTTACTTCAGTTAATGTCTAAAAATATCTCATGAAGTTGCACCAAAAACTAAAACTTAAAACTTTTACCAAGAATTCCCAGATATTTTCAGTGGCTTAAGCCCTTCACGTAGGCTGAACCATTGGCCGAAAGAGTCTTTGTGCTGGATGTAGGTCACAGCATCAGTGGAGCTGCAATGCGTCATACGATCCGCCTGAATTTTTCATAGAATCATAACCGACGACGACACGTATTGATGTGGTGGGTGCGATGTGACTATTTATTTTATATCCTACTCGATTCGCAACTCGCCGGTTTCTGACATCGATTGCTCGTCTACGATAGAAATAATAATTTCGAAACCGTTATACATATAGGTGTGTTATCGACAAGTCATACCAGGTTCTCTGAGAATGTTTGTGAGCAAACCTATTTCGATTATTAACAATCGATTAGTGGCTTCACTCTAATTATTCTGGAGACAATTTTTATGTACAACCACCGATTTGAAATCCGGGGTATAATCTACACTGTCGATGTATATTGTGGTGGTTTGTATGCAGCAGGGGTTATCAATTAGCGACACATTATACTGTATGTACTTATAATTTTTATTCTTCATAGCATATTAAAGTAGAGTATGTATATTATTCTCTGGTTATTTCTTGCAAAGCCTAACCCAATTCCCACTTAGGGAATACATCTAAACAAGCAGTCAGTCATGTCATTATTCAATATTTTGGCGATTTTTATACATATTTATTTTATACATCCTCTTGCCTCGCGGCTATTGTACGTAGTAGACGTGTCGTTCGAACCTCTGATTTTTTAATTTTAAATTTAAATAAATTCAAGTGCGCCCCGGGCTTTGCCCTGTGTACCCCTGGAGCCCCTCTAGGTCGCGTTCTGGCTGCTCAAGTAAGTCAGAAACCATACAAAAAGATTTACACTTGTGGAGATTTGAACCCGGAGCCGTCGGTACAGCGACTGGAGATTGTGACCCTAACACCAGCAGGAAGTTGCGAGCTTGCCCGAAATTAGCGAACACCCTTCTCGCCGTGCCATAGGTGCCTACAACTATAAAATTAGCAAACCTGTCGGGTATTACTCCATAGTTTCTATAACGCGTCTTTTGGAGAAATTTCTTCAGTCAACATGAGCACGCAGCGTACTCCGCCTCCAAAGAACGAAGAGAGTAAGCAGCAGTCCGCACAAAGTCGGTCAGAAACGGATCAAGAATCTGACTCTGGCAAAGTAACTCGCCGGCGGTTGAAGCGTCTACGTAGCCCTGAATTGGAGTTGGATGCCGCGTTAACGTTTAAATTAACCAGTTTCAAACACGATATAACCGAACATATTACGAAGCTTTTCACTACATTCCAAGAGAATCAGGATAAAAAATTGTCTGCACTATCCACAGACATGAATAACCTGAGAAGTGAAATTAAGGAGCTTAAAACATGCAATTCGGATTTGGAGAAAAATATGTCCATCCTTACAGCGAACTACGAAATAAGCTTCCAAAAATGTTCCGAGTCGCTAGGAAAGGTTGGACTGCTTGAGGAACAGCATTTAAAAGATTGCGAACGCATAACAATACTCGAGGACAAACTTGAGGACCTACAGAGGAGCAGCCGTAAGTCGTCAATTGAAATAAAAAATGTTCCTAAACATTCCAAGGAAGACAAGGAAGGCCTTACTAACATGTTACTTCACCTGGGTACATCCATAGATTGCAAAATCACTAAGAATGACATTAGCGACATATATAGAGTTCGGGAAAATAGAAAAGGACAAACAAAGACCCCCATTATTGTAGAATTCGCTTCAACTTCAATAAAAGCAGATGTTCTAAAAAAGTCAAAAACTTATAATATTAAAAATAAAGAAAAATTGCGAGCTAAAAATTTGGGATACAAGAAGGACGAGGAAACTCCCATTTTTGTATCCGAACAGCTGACAGTCAAGGGTTCACGTCTTTTCTTCCTCGTCCGAGACCTGGCCAAGTCAAAAGGGTATAAATATTGCTGGACATCATATGGAAGAGTCTATATTAGACAAGATGATAATACTCCTGTGATACAAATTAAAACGGAAATCCAAGTGCAAAACCTTCTTCAAGCCGCATGACTATGTTTAATAGTAATTATTACATCTTATCTACTATGTGAAAAATTAAAACATAAAAAAGAACTTTATACAAGACGCGCTAACACATTAAAAACCACAAATAACATACACTCTTTCATACACTTTACACAGAATAATATTTACAGATACCAAAAAATATCACAAACAAGTTACACAACACGCTTTTCTGATAAATTTACATCATTTGCTTTTCTTTTACATATTTATATAAACATGATATTCTCATTCGTTCCTTTACACTATGCGAAACCCTATCTGGCACTTCTAGTAAACACTGTAATTTCTATAAACACTTTTTATGGATAAAATTATTGCAATTAATGAATTAGACTGTTCTGAAATAGCCCGTTCTTTTGAAGTCTCTGTGGAAGATTTATATACAAGTTTTCCTAAACAAAACTCTGATATTTCTATACTGTCACAGAACATCAGAAGTATATATAAGAATTTTCCCGACCTGGAATCCAACCTTGCCTTGCTTAAAATTAATGTCGATGTTTTGGTTCTGACAGAATGTAGATTGGCCAGACACAAGCCCATTCCTTATCTCATAGATTATAACGCTTTTGTAACAACATCTCAGCTTAACCAAAATGATGGAGTGACTACCTACATTAAGAAAAATCACAACGTCCACGTTAAAGAAATATTTTTAACTCATGCATCTTGTCTCCAAGTATTACTAAAAAACATTATAATTTTGTGTATATATCGTTCACCATCGAACAAAAACGCTGAAAGTTTTATTGAATCTTTAAATATACACTTAGAAACTATAAAAAAATATGAAACCATAATATTAGTAGGCGATATAAATATTAACACTCTTCCTAGAGTCTCTGAATCAGGTTACGAGAAAAATAATAGATTGAGTTATTTAAATATTTTGTCAATTCATGGGCTCTGGTCTGGACATAATTTTGCTACAAGAGAAACCGCTTGTCTGGATCATGTAATTCTAAAACTAAATAAACGTAAAAACTCTGCGACTATTGCTATAGTTAATACCTCTATAACAGACCATCTAACTGTTCTACTGAATATCTCCAACATAAAAAATAATAATTCTAGCTCTCTCAAAACGATAATTGATTATAATAAAATATATACCTATCTTAAAGAATATAGCTACACGTGTTTTTTTGAACATTCTGATCCAAATATGTTATGTGACAAATTTATAGCTTTTATCCAAAATAGTCTTGCTAACTTCACAAAAAATAACTCGTGTCCCTAGAAACAAGCAAATAATTAAACCTTGGATTACCCAGGGCATTTTACGTTGTATAATAAATAGAAATCACATGCAAAGAAAATTACGAAATAACCCTGACGACAACATACTTAGAATAACGTATAGAAGATATAGAAACTTCTGCAATAATTTAATTAAAAAACTCAAAAGGAAATTTGAAAGAGAACAATTAAATAAGAATTATAAAAACAGTAAAAAACTATGGAAAACTATTAATACTATTACCAACTATAAACCTGTAAAAACAACTAACGTACAACTTCTTGAGATTAAATCGTCACCAATAGAGTCTGTTAATTTTATAAATAATTTTTTTGCTAACATAGGTAAAGACTTAGCGCAAGCTATTAATGGAATTCATATCAATCAACCTTTAACTAATAACTTTCTAACTTCAAAAGTAGGTTCTTCGTTTGTATTGCTAGACACTGACCCGACAGAGGTAAATATGGTCATAGCAAAGTTAAAACTAGAAAGTGCCCCTGGCGTTGATAATATTCCAACAAAATTACTTAAGACTTCTAAAGATATTTTATCACCAATAATTTGTCACCTTGTAAATCTTTGTTTTAGCAAAGGAGTGTTCCCAAGAGTACTTAAACAAGCTATTGTAACACCGGTGTATAAGAATGGGAATAGAGCCGAAATCAATAACTATAGGCCGATATCAGTTTTACCGTCAGTCTCTAAAATTCTGGAAAAACTTATTAACTCACGACTTCTAAAATATTTTGACAAATTTGACATACTTTCAAACTCACAATATGGTTTTAGGAATGGTCGTTCAACCGAGGATGCCGTCGCAGCTCTAACCAAGCATATAGTTGAACTAGTTGACTCAAAGAAAAAATGTCTGACGGTATTCCTAGATTTAAAGAAGGCATTTGATACGGTCTCTGTTCCCACCCTTATCAATAAACTAGAGAAATATGGCATTCGCGGAAAACCCCTGGATCTGTTGACTGACTACCTACATCAACGAAAGCAAAGGGTTAAGATTAGTAGCGTAGTTGGTGTAGACGAGGACATTAGCTTTGGAGTGCCGCAAGGCAGTGTACTCGGACCGACATTGTTTCTCGTCTATATTAACGATCTCTGCAACCTTCACCTCACTGATGCCAAAATCTTTTCTTATGCTGATGATACTGCTATAGTCTTCAATGGCAATTCGTGGAACGATGTTAGAGTTAAGGCTGATGAAGGACTCTCGTTGATTTTTAAATGGCTCTGTACTAATTCCCTAACCCTGAACGTCTCAAAAACTAATTTTATCACATTTTCAATCTACAATAACTCGCAACCTCCTTCTAATTTTAACATTAAGATTCACAACTGTGACCGTAGTGACCACTTGTGCCTATGTCCTAAAATAAATAAGGTTGAATCGATTAAATATCTAGGTGTTATGATTGATCAGCGACTATCATGGAAAGCACACATGGAACTCGTTACAAGCAGGATAAGAAAACTGATCTGGATTTTCAAAAGCCTAAGGCATTCTGCTTCGAAACCTATTTTGAATAAAATATACGTGTCTCTAGCAGAATCTATTATAAACTATTGCATAACTGTCTGGGGTGGTGCCATAAAAACTTCATTCTTAGATGTTGAAAGAGCACAAAGAAATCTAATCAAAGTTATTTATTTTAAGCCTTATAGATTTCCAACAAAATTATTATATATAGAATCGGGATTGCTAACTGTAAGGAAATTATTTATTTTGCAAACAGTATTAAAATTACATAAAAGTTTAGATTATGACCCCAATAAGATATCACATCGTAGGAAAGATAAAATTATAAAAACTCAATCTGTTTCATCTAAATTTGCTGCTCGCCAATTTACAAGTGTATCAGCCCACCTATATAATATAATTAATAAACAACTGAATATTTATATCCTAAATAATTATGAATGCAAGAGAAAACTATCAGAATGGTTACTAAGCCTAAGCTATGATGACACGGAAGCACTGTTTGATAAACTAAATTAGACCCCTAACACACACACACACACACATACACACACACACACACACACACACTCACACACACACACACACACACACACACACATCAACATATTCTGAAACACTCAGTAGTTTCACTCAAGCCTCTTCATGCGCGCAATTAAATTAGATTTTTTTCTTTATACCTATAATATTAAATTAATTTTAAGCTATACTTAATTTACTGTAATGTTAGTATTTACGGCAGAGCGAGATTCCTCTAACACAGGTATTTATTTTACTTAAAAGAGGATCTCAAACCTTGTAACTGTAAACTGTACATTAAGTTGCTGAATAAATAATTTTGTATTTGTATTTGTATTTGTATTTATTTGGGGAACTTTTGATCATATTTTCATCAAAAACTCAATCAAAAGTAAACTCATCCGACCTTAAAAATATGAGACGTGAGTGGAAATAAAAAGGCCGGGGTTAGGGACATGTATATTTTGATAAAGAACGGGGTACATGATAATGTTAACTTTTATTCGAAAACGATAAATTCATTCGTTTCGTAGGACTTTTTTATTGCTTTATGGAAATTTTGCTAAGCTGCCAAGAAGATGCGAAATACCACAAAGAAAAGGTTTTCTTGATTCATAATTGCTAATGGTTTTGGCCATTTGTACGTGTTTGTAGTACTAATAAGAGTAAGCCTACATTTGGCGTTGCATATTTCATAAAAAATTATATGATGCTTAAAGAAAAAATATAGTTTAATTTATATATTGAACTAAAATTATTATTGTTAAAGTCACGCTGTAATTCTACCCCTAGTTTAACAATGTTTCATTCTGTAGCTTTGATACTCCGGTATTAACGAAACTCACCAATTGAAATGAGATCTATAGGTAACTAACCCAATGTTCCTACTGTGTAAAATACAAAACATTTTCAGAATGCCTATCTATTCCTCCGAGCCACTTTCTTTCCCGCATTACTTACTCTGATGTAACATTTTGCGCGCTTACTTAGCGTAACATTTTACATACATCATTCTCAGGAAAACCACTTAATCCCTACCCCTTCAAGCTTCTGCTTCCAAGCTTAGGGGTCGCACCTTCGGCAGGTCACAAATCTATACAAATAGAGTCATTCATCGCGATGCTCCTTCGCCGCCTCGCCCGCAAATGAAGATTGAACACCGACTTGAGGTCTTTGTAATAAATCTTGGAAAGGATTCGAGTTTTCATTGTAAATTACTGGGGTTAATGGTTCTGATGTAGTAATCTGGTTTTAATGTGTTTTTGCTAAACTGCATAATGGGAAGATGAGTAAGTTTTATCGATGTTAATTTTAGATTTGAAATAATTGAAAGTATCTTGTCATAAAACTACTTCCGTGGATTGAAAGAAAGAAAGTAAACACGATTATTGGGCTCTTATACAATAAACACAGCAAAGAAGCAGTTAACACAAGATTATACGGAAACACATTAACTATTCAATGTTATTTTTAAAAGTGTGATCTAGCTAGTAAGTAAAACTCTTTGTTTTCCGAAAAAAAAACAGATAAATATTTCTTCCGATTCGATAAGTATTTTTACACCAGATTTTCTCTTAAATTAGTACTAATTACCTACGTTAATAATCCCAAATTACGAGTATTATAAAATGATCTACTCCCGTTCTGAAACCAAAGAAAAAGAAGAAATAATACCAAATGGCATTTTCATCTCATTAGTATTCTATTAACGACGAGTACCAAAACCGTAAAGTACGTTCAGAGACAACATTCAATTTGCTACTTTAATTTCTACTTCATGCCTGATTGACTGGATTGCATTTAATTTTTGATACCAGATTCAATATTTCTTGACAAATAAAATAAATAAAGAAATATTTCCGGACAATATACACAACAACACAAATATTTTTTCTGTGATTACAGTATGCTTACAGATATCATATTCACAATGTATAAACATGTCCATTTAAGTTTAAACGATATCTTTTGAATCAAAATCTGCTCCGTCAGTACTCAGTGTTTAAATTCTAAGAAGACTGGTACACTTTAGGTTTTGATTTCCTTTCGAGTAATTTCGATTAAAAAACTGCGGTTTTATTTCTGTTTCTTATAATTAATTGAATTTATATTAAAGTTTGATTTTTAAAATTACAAGGGACGATATGCATACATGAGTATTAGGTATGAATTTAGTAAGTAAAAAAAAATAAAAATAAATTATGATGTTACAAAAGTTTGATGATTTTCAATTCTTTCTATATCAGTGGTGAAAAAAGCTTCATACAAAATTTCAAGATTATAGGATGATAAGAAGTATCGTATATGTTTTGAATTGTTTAAGTGTTTTTTTGCGGATTTTGCTAAAATTCAGCTTGATACCTCCACGCGTTCATATAAAGGAACTTGACAGACAGCTAAACGGTCAACAAAGTGATCCTATAAGGGTTCTTTTTTAGCTTTAGATCTACGGAATCCTAAACACAAAATAAAAACCAGTTTTTCTTTTTGGTTCAGAACGAAAATATATCGACAAAATATATTGAAAGGAGTTTTCAGTCCTGTATACATATAATCTAGATTTATTTTCTCTCTGCATTATCAGATATTCTTGTAATACAATCTCACTCGTTCCTTACAAGCAGAGATTTAGTCTGAAGCGTGTCTTGTACGCTTAGCGGAATGTAAGTACATCCGAGTGTCTTCTTCTTGATTGATTTATAATCTGGTTAAGAACGAATTGGGTGTCGCTGACTGTATCAAGGCTCTTTATACTAAGGTATAGTCAGGGCTGCTACAGAGAGATAGTTATATTATATGGCAGGAGAAATCGATTATTTTAGGTGTATGAATGATTTTATAACTCTCACCGTTGTATCTTATTCAACCTTCATCGATAAATGGCCTCATTTCTGCAGTAAAATCCATAATGCATGGACGACATGGCTTAGAAAGCTAGTTAAATAAATATACTTAAACTTCATTAAGATTATCTACAAAATTAATTAATTTTTTTTATTCAAGCAGGATGCAAGGTTTGCGTTCTTAATGTTTTTCTCCATAAAATTTAAAATTAGTTTAATATAAAAAGTGAGGTTTTCATCTTAAAAATCATTAATATTCATTAGGGTTCTTCATATTTATCAGAATTTAATATTATAGTTAGTATTCTTAAACCTTTTACTAAGGGAGTAGTCAACCCTAATTTATAAAAATAGGAAAGGGCTTCGTAATGGATTCGTGCCATGACTGGATGAATTTAATACTTTCCAATATTTCAGATGAAAACTTGTTAATACCATAAAGGAATTTTTCATCACTTTCCTTCCCAAATTGATATTTAAACTATCATTACATTAGATTTAGCAGAAGCTGCTGGTTCACGGTGGTTGTAAGTCGCTTAGAACCAAGAAGAATTTAAAGATTCTTTAATGTATTCTTTAATAATTGATTCTTTTATGATATTAGAGAATTTTTAAATGACAAGTCTATTGACAAAATTTGACATTAGGTACTATTTTAATTATATGTGTGATGAAAAATGATTTATTGATTAATTTAATTTAAATGATTTTATCAAAAGATGACATATTATGTAACAAATGAAATTGCATGCTCAATGGGTAATTTACATTGATAGGTACTAATTTATATATTTAAGATCTTTTATGTACATTTAAATGCAATAAATAATTACTTTACTTTACTTTAATTTTTTTTGGTGGCGCGGTGGGATAAGGACCGCTTGCGGCGCAAGAGGTAGCGGGTTCGATTCCCGTCGAGGGGCAATGTGTTAGTATGTTCTCCAATCACTTTCTCCTTGGTGTTTAATATGCATAATAAAAATATCTATATATGTTTATCTATAATATGAAGAATATCAGATGTCTAGTACCCGTAACCCAAGCTTAGAGCTTACCACGGGGATGTAGTTGTGTGGATTGTCTGGGAATATTTATTTATTAACTGGAAGTCATTAAGTGGAGTCTCCAGTGAATGTCCTGAAACAAATGAAATTATGATACTCGTAGAATAAATGATTTATTTATCTTCTATCTTCTTGATTTGTTATAGTATTGAGTTACCAAAACGTGTAATATCAACCCTTAATCCTACGGCCGTGTTGTGTGAGCCACTTGTTTATTCTACAAAATTGAATCAGCAAAAAATATCATTACACTTACCGATCAACCCTAGATCACCTACGCGGTCGCCAGTGGCCCTGAACCCGACTGCGTACGCGCATGTTGCATGCCCCAGTTACGTCCCCCAAGTCTGGACGGACAGCTATTACGGTAATGGCTGGTCAAGTGCGGCACACACGACAGTCGCTCATAGTGACGACAGAGTTAGATGTGCATTTCTTAATACGCCATTAATTACTATTTTTTAACCGACCTCAAAAAAGGACGAGGTGTTATACGACTAACACTGAAACCGTATCAGTTAGAGATTTGGTCCTAAACACTTTGTTGTTTTTTAGCATTACTCTGTCATCATTTTTTTTTCATTGTTTTCAGTTTCATTACTGGCCGTGAAGTCTTATTTTTTTTCAAAATAGCGGTTATTTCTAGTAGGTGTGCCTAAATGTTGGAACTACTATTACTACTGGTTTATGGATTATACCATAAAAAGGTACAATCTATAAAAGGCGGACAATGCCGAAAGAACCTAGTTTGGTTGCTAGTTTTACAAAAACTGTTTATCTGGTAATATTGTGCACAACAAACAATCTCCTTATCTCCAAATTGTAATGAAGCCTAGATCCCATTTCTTTAGAGTTACAATAAAATTGCAAGTGCAAATGCGAAACTACCGAATTGAAGGGAAGTCAACCGGAAAATTGAATTAAGTTTCTGTATTCCACTCTATTTCCTTTTCCATTTCAGTACCAAAGAATTTATAAAACGTCGCCAACACAGCTCTATGAATTTAAAATTTTAAAATGAAAATTTAAACAAGATACTTGCACTAGAACTTAGTAAAGTATGTACTTGAGCATTGGCCTTCATAAAACCTGTTAGTGCTGCACTTTACTGTATCAAAAAATTTCAAACATTTTGATCACAATGTTTAGAACTGTTCATATGAGGTCTCTCGTGTTATAATACAATTTCGTAACTAACATAAAATAATAAATCATCTAAAATTAAAAAAAGTTTTTGTAACATAATAATTACGGGGCCAAAATATCAGGTCATATCGGAGTCAATATATTTTTTTAGTAAACATTTTATATCACTTTAAACTAATAACATAATCTTAACCGGCTAATGACACAAGCTATTTTAACTCGAAAAAAATTAAGGAATTTCTGATGTGAAGGCGTTTTTAATTCTATTTTATATTATATTTGGTATGTTTAGGTACAAACAATAGGACTGAAAGAAATAATTTTTTGAGATGTTATTTTTAATAGGTTTAAAAATAATCCCGCTCTCTTTTTTCAGGCTTATAATGTCCCCCTGAACTGAACTTGAGGCTCCGTTTTAGACCTAACAACTGTTAATGAATAAAAAAATCTAATCTAGGTCAAATTCTGGTGGTAAATATTTTACGTATAAAAAAATTATATAGCGGTTTAAATTTTGTTTTTTAATATTTTGTGTTTTATAGCGCTTCGATTTTTTTCTCCATTGTGCATACGAAACATGCTGACCTTTTCGACGAAAAATCGTGATAATTTCGACATCAATTTGCCTTGTCTCTATGAAATAATTCCGCAAATGTCCAACGTAAACATTGGTAACATTAGTGCAGATGTTAAAAGAAAGGAAATTAGGGGTATGTCTGTACCGAGCAGTGAGTAATGAGTCCGTTTCCGAGAGCATTACTTACAGTAATAGTGATCATGCGAGTGTGTTCTTTCATTTTCATTCTAGATAATCTGTTTGCAATGAGTTATAAATGGAGTGATTTTTTATTAAAGCAAAATATTTAGTAGTTTATCGTGTTCGAACGATATAAAATAGTAATTGGCATAAACATCCGAAAACCTATTTTCAAATAGTGATAAAAGCTACAAAAATAAGATATTTAAAGCGTGTAAAAACATTTTACAACATCATTTTTTTTTTATAAGCCTTGGTGTCCCTCTGCTGGGCAAAGGCCTACCCCAAATCCCTCCAACAATCCCTATCCAGAGCTGTTTGCCACCAACTTTCCCAAAAGTCTTGAAGGTCGTCTCGCCAACGACCTCGCTTGCGACTTCCTTCCGGGTTCCAAGCCGTTGCAGCACACCTTTATTATATTAATTAAATTTAATAAATTATGTCCTAGTATTATGTGGTATTATATACACTATTTTTAACCTCTGGCATGATTTGGATATTTCTTTCACAACAGTGAATAAATGAGGTAAACTGACTTGCCTAATATACAGTCATTGTTATCGTGTAATTAAATAAATAAAAGAAATGACAAATGACGGATACGGCTTCTTATTCTGTTAACTAAATTCTTTAGTTGTATGTACCTTTTTTTTTATTTACATATAACAATAAAAAGGCTTTGTCACTTAGTGGTACCTTTAAGATCCAAACCAATAAATCTGTTGTACGAGTTAGCAAGACAGCTGTAAATGCGTCAATGCCAAGACAAGACAATGATGAGCGATTGTTCCGGCGCGGCGTGCGCGTGCGGCACATCCGACGGGCCTGGCTCCCCTCGACCTTGCACACACTTGCCTGGGATCGCTCCACCTTATCACAGCAACAAGATTGGCGAACTTTGTCGCCTTGAACTGTTAAGAAACATGACACAATAAAAATAAATAAACATTTCTGGGCTAATCGCACAACATCATCTATATAGATACTAGCGGCCCGCCCCGGCATCGCACGGGCATAAAATTTTCCCGGAAATTATTCGAATTTTTCTCGCCGTAAAAACCATCCTATCTCTCAAGTTGGATCGAACTGCACATGGTGTGCGAATTTTATTATAATCGGTTAAGTGGTTTAGGAGTCCATTGAGGACAAACATTGTGACACGAGATTTACGAATATGTTACGTATTTATATATCGTTTTTTTTTCACCACGCTGGCCGCATTTTGCCAGCGTGGATAGTTGGTGAATGTCACATGTCTTTCAAACTATGCAAAGCTCTCAGAACATGCATATCTATATAGTGTTACGTATTTATGTACTACATATCGTTTTTTTGATTATTTAAAATTATATAAATGTAATTTTTGTGTACACGTGACACAGAAAAATGGGGAAATTGTAGATCGTACAAAATACTGGCTCGAAAGTTTTAACATATAAACTTTGGCCACCACTATCCTCGGCGCACCAGCACGACATCCACTAGGCCGTTTTTATTTTTATTTTAAAACATAACATATTTCTAGGAATATATCTCACCAAGCATCCAGCTAGTGTTAGGCGGATAAGCCTACTATATATATTTTTTATCATATACTAGTGGCTCATCCCGGCTTCAAACGGGTACTTATTCAAAATCCTCACAATGATTCGAACTTTTCTCGCCGTAAAATCTATCCTTGAACTTCTACAAACATTTAAAAACAAGGCCAAATTGGTCCAGGCGCTGTTTAGTTATGCGCTTACCAACACATTTAGCAATTCATTTTTATACTATAGATATATAAATATTTATTTCAGTCTCGGTCTCAGGTGGTAAAAGAACTTTGTCGGCAAGCGTTTAGAGGAAGGCAGAAAGTTCATCCATCACTCTGATAATCTCGCATGAGAGTTTAGTAGCGCAGGATTTTTTACATCCAAAGCTTTATTCATTAGCTTCAGACAAATTACCCTGTGTCCGCGTTTTATTTTTTTTAAACAGGTGATAAATGGTTCGGTTTAGGTAAGTTACATTAAATAAATGAATGTATTAATGCTTATCTTGTTGATGCAACTAAATAAATAAATAAGTATGAGCCCATCTCATACTTATCAAATTTTTATTTAAAAAGACCTCATTGCATCTATAACATATTTACGTAGTTATTTACCTACACATAAAATGTTGTCTTTTGGAATCATGCATAAATAAGCATAGACATTGCCATTATGTGCAGCAAAAAAGCACTTTACAAGTTGAAATAACAGAATGCAATGCGAATACCCAAGCGGCATGCCAGCCCATTAATAACTTAGCATTCATCATACTCAGTTTAACTCGATCTAAAGTTGCTTCAGTTCAGCCATATCGCTTCACAAGGCTGTCAGCGCTATTATTTAAACTGACTTTTAAAACGTTACTTTAAAATTTATTTAAAACTAGCGGCCCGCCCCGGCGTCGCACGGGTAAAAAAAGTTCCCGGCAATTTTTCCTTATTTGCTCACCGTTTAGACCTACCCTGAACGACAAACGACAAACATTTTAAAACCAAAATCAGCTCAATCGTCCCAGCCGTTCTCGAGTTTTAATCAGACTAACGAACAACAATTCATTTTTATTTATATAAAGATAAATCTTTAGCGAGGCCGGAAAATGAATTCCGATCAGAGAATCGAGTATAGATTACTTTCAATCAATGATCATATTTCCAATTGCTAACAATTGACTATAGGCAATTATAACATATGAAATTATCATATCAGCTGTAGGATGTCCACTGCTGGACATAAGCATCATAGACTTCCAGTTGTTTCGATAAGAAGCGGCCTGCATCCACCTTTAAAAAAAAATATCTATGTAGATATCAGTCACTTACCACCCATAGTACAAGCTCTGCTTAGTTTGGGGTTAGGTGATGCTGTGTGAGTAGTCCGGAAATATTTATTTATATTTATTTTATTTTATTTTTCTGTACCTGCAGCCTTTAATAAATCATATAGCTTTAGTTTTAAATTGTGTAATTCCGTGCCTACACTCACCCGAAGGTTTTGACTGAAAACCAGCGTTGCTACGCATCATGCCTCGTAACAACATAAGGCTGAGGCAAAATCTTTTGGACCACACACGGAATGTACTAAGTTTATTTGTGATTACTTACTCTGTAATGTATGTGAATCAATAAATTATTTCTTTCTTTCCGTCATATAAAAAAAAAACTGATAAAATCATAGATTGCAAGTTATCAGTGATTATGACATGTGTTAGTATAAATTTCGGCTATTGGCAGTAGTTGAGTAGGCTCGAGTTTATTTCCAAGTCAGCCTTTTGCCGAAAAATATGAGAATTTGTATAATGAGTCAATCGATGAAGGGTAGATTTCTACGACACGAGTGCTGGCCAAGTGCGGGTTTAAAATTCTCTATAAAACTCTTTCAAATTCTCAGAACATGCAGGTTTCCTCACGATTGCCTTCACCATTAAAGCATGTGTTTTAAAGCGTACATTATTTATCATGATGAAAAATCCAGAGGTGCGTGGCGGGGTTTGAAACCACGACCTTCGGAATGAAAGTCGAGTGTGCTCCCACTTAGCCATCACGGCTTTATAACTAATATCATCATCATCATCACCCTATAAACATTCCCACTGCTGGGACACAGGGACTTCTCTCTTAATTACTAGCAAAAATCGTAGCCGCTAGATGGAGATGGCTCATAAAGACTTGAGACGTATTATACCACACTACCGACTCTCGAGTCGAACCGCCTTGACAACATAATATTCTAGAAAAAATATACAGCAAATATAAATGTACCTCAAACAAACCTCCATACCAATTCAACTTCCGAAGTTTAAATTACCATCTCATTTAATTCATTCAGTTTAAAATTGACTTGAATACCTCTAAATTGTCATTAAAGGCATCCCTATCTCAAGCAATTTTAAATGAACCTTCTCACAGTTGCCAGTTTGAATAATTCAATAAGCGTTACCTATCCCCCACAAGATGTAATCAAAACTTCCGCTCCTCTACCTGAACTCACTTTGTCCCGTCGCTTCAGATAGTTAGCTCTATTATGAGGTTTTAATAGAAGAGGAAGTATTTGCATAGACCCGAAACTTGCCTCAAAGGTTAATTTCAAGGTAATTTCATAATTTATATAAAAGTTTAGAGAAGTGTACGGTATTACACACGTGTAAAGGATTTTGTTTAATCCCGGAAATTTCGGGAAAGCTGGATAAAGTGGGTTAGGTAACACCTTGTCCGGAAATATGTATTTTTTATTTACGTATTTTTTCACTCTTGTTTGTTGTTATTTTACTACCAAGTTTACTTATTATTAAATGATAGGAATACAAATATAGATTAAATAAGCTACTAACTTATTTTCTCTATATTTATTTAGATTTAGGGCCAAAACACACGTACGAAAATCACACGACAACAGGAACGCAACCACTTGTATACGAAATTGAAAATGCTGTGTTGTTCTATTCGCTTCTCAACTTCGAGTTTTATTAATTTCAGTTGAAAAATTCAAAGTCCATGCGTATGCCCTAAATGTTTTGACTTTCAAAACATTTAGGGCATACATGCTCTGCTTAGTTTGGGATTTATTATTCTATGGTTTGGGGTTAGGTGATGCTGTGTGAGTAGTCCGTAAATATTTATTTATTATTTATTTAATGAAAGATGAAACAAATGGTGAAGAGAAAACATAAATGGAATGACAATTAAAATACTATTAAAATATTTTGGGAAGTATTCAATATTATCATATATTTAAAAGCGGATATTTTGAGCAAAATCACGAATTCGTGCATGTAAATGCCATAACGAACAAAAATAGCGAAACTTCATAAAATCGGTAAACTCACGTTCGTTATGAAAAATATTAGTTCACTCATCCATCATACATGTTTTTATTTGTTTCCAAGGTATTCAAATGAAGTTGTTTTTGCACACTGTTAGGATAGACGCTTCTTGTTTTGGCTTGCATGTTCACGTTTATTAAAATTCCACAAAGCACAACATAACACAAATCGCTCAAAAGACAGAGAAAACAACACTACCCTCTGTTCTGGCCAACAGTAAATGTGACGAAATAACAAAAACTACATTTTTAGTGTAAACATTCAAGAAATTCTGTCGAGTTCCTAAGGTGTTACAAATATCGAAAGCGTTTTCGAGATATGCCACTTGTAATATTAAAAGAAAAACGATTATATCGAATTCGTTATTATATCATGGTTCTGAGAATTGCCTTCCAGATTATACCATAAACATACCGAGGTACTTATATAATATAAGATAAAGATGCATCTTATAATCATTATTAATAAAAGTCCGGTAAATAAATAAGTTTAGTATAAAAAGAAGTGTTGTCGTCGATAATGATGTTTACCCATAGCTTTAGACTACAAAAATATGGACAAATTTCACACAATTCGGTCAGGGCAAAATTTTTCGGTTCAATTACATGTATGAAGGCGCGGGATCAAAACTTAAATGAATTTTGAATGAACTTCTGCAAACATTCGTCACCTCGCCTGGGACTTGTCCCTCTCGGATTTTAATAAAAACTTTCCCCGAATGTATCATATTTTATGCATATCTGAATTTCAGAGGTTCATCTTTGTAACTTTGGGTTTTTTGTCCAAGGTTGAAAAAAATACCAGTGTACAGTTTGAAAACGGGATTTACTCTTGCTCCTTCATATCTCAAGGTGTAACAAACGTGTAATTGCAACGAAGTTATGACATCCTGGGCCTCTCATGTGACTCAAAACCCTACTGAGTAATAACCGTTTTCTAAATGAAAAGTGTTACTCGTGTTAGTTTGAAAAGTGAAATACCTGTGTAGTTGTTTTATACAAATTTGAAATAAACTTTCGTTCTATCTGATAAAGATAGTTCCACTTAATATGCATATGAGGGGTCGTGCTAGACTTCACTTACAGTCTAACACTGATGGTTTCACGATGATACGCTTGCTCTGCTTAATTATTTGTAAGAACATTGTAGAATAGCTACACGCTACTTTACAGATAAGATAAATTAAAATCTGCTTTGTAAGGCAGTCTGTATTTTCCTGGCAGAGAGATAGAAAATCATACATCTAATAATGTATAAAATTTCCATGTCACAATGTTAGTGGTAACTACTAGGAGTACGGTAGTACTCCTCCGAAACGGCTTTACCGATTTTTAACAGCCGTATTAAGTAGGTCTGAGATTCGGCTTCTATCTATTTTTCATTTTGAAAAACAACGTTTGCTGGGGTCAGCTAGTTTTCTATATTTTCCCGAAAAGTTTTAAGTTCCAATTATTTGTGTGAGATTCTGACAAATCATATTCATCAAGGATCTTCTAATATTATTATAATTTTGATAGTAATAGGTAATCAGTCAATCAACGAGATTATTTTAAAGTTGCCTCTTCAGTTGAACGTGATTTAACAGAAAAAAAAATCATGAGTTTCTTACAATGTTATCGTGTACGAGCAACAACAAATACTTACCGTTTATCAGTGACAAGTCGGTCGTTCATATTTCTGACACCTGTCACAAGCTTCGATAAAAATAAATAAACGCCATGATGGCGTACGCACGGGGTTCCGGAAAAAATAGACAACTATTGGCGATGGATGTTTAGATAACATGTCGATTTTTACCTTGAGATTTCCATTTATTTTCCCCAGGGGATTGTATTATCAATCTTTTGCTGGAAATTTATTTATTTTTTAAATAGGAAGGTACCAAATTATCTACACTAAGTAATTTATTATTCTATGACTAAGCTCTTCTTTTTAGCGAAATATTTATTGTACCTACTACTATATACCTGTAATCCATTATATCTTAAAAGATGTTAAAACTAACCTCAAACGTTTGGTTCAAACCAGTGTTTAATTTAATAATTTCTATTAATAACATGGTAGGTTAACGCGTCGTAGTTTGGTTATACAGACGGAAATATACCCCTGGTTATACTCATAATAAATTTTGTGATAAAAACAAATACGCGAACCCCAAAAATTAGAAAAAATAGCTTTACGATAAAATCATTTCCTTTTTGTGCTTTGAATGGACTTTACCAGAATGGTTTCGTTTTTGGCACATCATAATTGAATTTACCGATAACGAGCCATTGTAAAACTGAATGGATGTTTTTATGAACTGTTTTTTTCCTTTAGGAGGTAATGTACTCTCGTGATATTTAAGCTACGTTTATTGTAAGGTTGAAAGTAATAACGCAGATTTGAATTCTATCAGTGGGGCATTAAACTCTTTCGTGATAGCGTAAGCAATTTGTACCTGAAAACACTTTTCACGAGAAATTAAAGTCTAGAACAATACTGGCATTTAGGAATTCTAAACATAGTTTACAAGACTGAAACTCATTACGTGCAAAATATTCGCAGTAATTCGTACTTTTGCAGGTTTATGTAGGAACCTTATTTATTTGTTCGACCGACGTTTTAAACAGTAGTGCATAAATAATGAAGTCAAGAATCCCCCTTAATTAAAAAATATATTTCCATACACTTTAATACTATGTCAAAACTCTCTCTCACATACACAATATATACCTATCATTAGCCTAATTAGCCTTTTTTACCATTAGGCTCTTAAAAAAGCACAACGGGCATATAAACAGTTTCAGGAAGGCATTATACAACTGCTGAACTGTCTGAAAATAAGCGGAAACAAGGAGTGTTTTCAGTAAGGGTTCAAAAGAAAAACGATGTAGACGAATTCAGGGCTCAGCACTGCGGCAGTCTGTAGATAATTGAAAATCTTTATTTTTACCTCTTTTTACGGCTGATCCGTATTTTGAGTGCTCATGAAAGGGTTTCCGAAAACCCACTAAGTACTTATATGCAAAACTGCAAGTGAAGCATTAAAATAAAAAATGGTGTCATTACATTTATATGCTTTACTAAAATTACATTTTGAATCATCGCGACTTTAAATCGTCCAATAAAAATATAGACTAGCTTAATTTATAATATCTTAAGTTTAATAATTTTCCATAGACTTAGAGTAGGTTTGTTGAAACATTTAAGTAGGTAAGTTAGGTTTACATATATGTATTAGGTTTTTAGTGTTAACAAAACTTATTTATTTTGATTAGTGAAGTTGGACCACTACCCCTAGCCTAGGCCGGGGTTCAACTAGTTGGACAGAGTAGTTGGACCACTGCCCCGTACTCGAAAATCCGAAACGCTTGCAAGACCAGAGAGAAACATTACAGACGTCAGCGACTACAGTTCAACTTTGAGGCAGGCCTATTTTCAGCAGTGGACGTCCTACGGGTGAAATGATTGTGATGCACTGTATGTGTGTATGGTGCCGGCGGGCTCAGACTCGGCGCAAACACAGGCGCCCTAGCGGGAATTGCAGTCCCAATTTTCACTTTTATTTTATAAGTGTAGGATAGGTATTTGCCTACGATGGGTTCTCAGGGCGTTTTGTATAATGAAAGTTCGAAGCACGATTCAAAACAGGTTAAGTATATTAAAGTAAATACAACACATGGAAATATACACAGAATACAAAAGGAATAACTCAACTATTTACAACGAACAAGATTATATCACAGCGCGTTACTCGCGCTGGTTTCGAGCCGTGAGCTGACTGACTGATTCGCGCGCCCTCTGCCTGTCGCTGGCGAAGGTGAGCGCGGCAAACTCATATTCACCAATCACATCGCAAGATTGTTCGAGCCGTCATAAGCTGCGTTCGCATAATGTATTTAAACTGCGTTCGTATAATTTTGTATCGCTACATAAGTGAATTTCGCTTTGTGTTCCTATATGGTAAAAATAAAATGGCTAAAAATCGACTTCATTTCCTAGAGTTTGTTATGCACAACATTTTGAATAAGCATATAGCATAAGCACCCCTATTAACGTTGCCACTGCTGGGACACAGTGACTTCTATTAGAGAGAGACTAGGCCTTTATTGACCACGCTGGCCAAGTGCGGGTTGGTGAAGTTCACATGGCTGGCCACCGTTAATAAGTAGGATAAATAAGCTACTAACCGCATAACCACAAAATAACATAAACAAGTGTCTAAGTTATAAGTATTGAAATAAAGTTTATTCCTATTGCAACCATGACCTTATACAATTGTTTCATTCTTGAAATTAACAAATGTGTTAAATACCTTACTGTGATGCTTGACAGTTTCATGTCTTGGAAACAACACATAATCTCGACTAGTTCTAGGGTCCGAAAGCTTATGAACGGGCTTCGAAATATCGCAGATTTCAATTGTTTGAAGACAGTGTATTATGCCTTAGTCCAATCAGTCGTGTAAAACGTAGTGATTATATACTCTCTCGTGTCGTTGTGTATCTCTTCTTGGAGCGGTGCAAGAATAACTTGCATTCTTGCCCTAGAGCGTGCCCAAAGAGCTATCCTTAAGTACATTTCTAAGGAAGCGATGCGTTTTCTAACAGTAACACTATACTGTCTTTACCACTGTAAGGCAAATTTTCATTACACAATTCTTATTTTAAATTTACTTTAAGAAAACACTCTCAAGCCGAATATTTAATAACAAACACACAAAATTCAAAACGAAGGGTAGATAAGGTTTTTATAAAGGAAATCGGTCCTGCAACGTCAGGACCGCTCTAGTGAGGCGTCACTATCAGCATATCAGCACGCTACTCCATAACATAATAAATAGTTGGATATATTCCCTCTTCCCTCATTTCAATGTACGAAAAAGATAACTGAATGGCTTAATACGTTGTCGTATGAAGAAACCGAAAATCATCTAAAACCTTAACCCTTCTATTAAAAAGTTTTATATAAAATATAATTATAAGCACACACAGTCTTTCTCTACATCACACACACAAACAAACATACACAAACACACACACTGTATTTCGTATTCTAGTTAAACCTTGCTCCTTTACTTATTTACTTAAGTTTTAAAACAAAGTCGGAGGGGGGAATAAATATTTCCAGACAATTCACATAACAACATCTAGCCCCGTGGTAAGCTCTAAGCTTGTGTTACGGGTACTAGATATCTGATATACTTAATATAATAGTCATACATATATAGATATTTTTTATTATAAATATTAAACACCCAGACCAAGGAGAATGTGCTTGCAGAACATACAAACAGTTTCACCCTTGGCGGGAATCGAACCCGCTACCTCTTGTGCCGCAAGCGGACCCTCGTCCACTACGCCACTGAAGCAGAGCGCAACTAAATGCAGACATCATCGCTTCCAATATATTTATTGTACTGGATTTTTGGTATTTATGAATCGTCTTAAGTCAATATAAACACGTAATATGGTTATATTAAATGTCTGCATTGTGTCTGTATGTGTTTCAGAGCCCGCGGGCGCAAACGCGACACAAACACAGCCTCGCGCGGGAATTGCAAGCTCTATTTACACTTCAATCAATAACAGGTTTCAGGTATAAATAAAATGGCTAAAACATAAGTTATCATCATTTTCTAGAGGTAGTATTTGTTAATTTAAATGTACAGTAGGTATTAAAATAACTTTTTGGTTGAAGATTAGTACCGATCATCATCATCATAATTTTGAGGTCGTCCACTGCCGGGCAAGACTAAATAGTATAATCTTAATATATATAAATCTCGTGTCACAATGTTTGTCCTCAATGGACTCCTAAACCACTTAACCGATTATAATAAAATTCGCACACCATGTGCAGTTCGTTCCAACTTGAGAGATAGGATGGTTTTTACGGCGAGAAAAAATCGAATAATTTCGGGGAAAATTTTATACCCGTGCGACGCCGGGGCGGGCCGCTAGTTATAGTATATAGAGAGTGTTTAAAACAATATTCTCCATGCTTGGCAAGCGGTTTGGTATGCACATTATTTGTCTTGCAAATAGACCCTTATCAGTTATAAGCATACAATACTTAAGATTAATAAGCTGTTAGACTAATTTTAAGGTCACGCTGACCATCGGCATTGACGGCATAGCGCGTAGCAATCTGAATGGAAAATCTGTCAGCGCTGACTGCGGTCCTTTTTCGGTCACGGTCTGTCGGCGTTATTTCTAATTTTTTTTAAACATCTAGGTATACAGCGTGTCACGGAAATCAGCTTAAATATTTAGAAAAATTTAAATAAAGTTTATTCTTACTCGTTCTCTAATATACTACAGAAGCACATAATATGAATACATTAAATATCTGCATCGTGTCTGTACGTTTATTGGAGACCGCGGGCGGAGACGCGGTGCAAACACGGGCGGGGTTCGCAGGGGAATTACAGTCGCTATTTGAACTTTTATTTCATAACATATTTCACTTTGTGTTCATTCATTGAAATAAATAAATAAATTCTAGCAAGATTCGCCTGTTATTTAAGGTTGTTCATCAGAAAACTCCCAAATAATACGATATCGGGATGAAAGGAGGCTATGCCCTTCTCTGCATTCCAATCTATCCTTCTGCAAAATAGATAGCAAAACTAAGTTAGCAGAAATTTTATCTCTTTCTAACATACAAATGTCAAAGAGAGGTACAAGGACAAATAAATGTAAACGACATCTATACATATATAATAATAAAAATATGTACATGAAAGATAAGTGAGAGTAATAAAGGAGACTTTTATCAACGCAATGGCACCCAAAACAATGACTAGGGATTTTTGTCTGTTTATGGTTTAATATACCTACACCTTTTAACAGTAAACATTTTTAATTTAGATTGATGTGGGAAACTCAATAAATATACAAATTAATCAAAATAATGTGAAGGTAACTAACTCATTTATTTATTGATATGTGAAACAGTAAATCCGTTTGTGATAGATAAATCATAAATTGATATTTATGATTATAACCAGAAAATACTTAATATGCTTCAGAATTGTTCTTGTTCAAGCACTTACAGTTCGAGGAGCAGCTTCTTATAATAGAGATAAATCTAAAATTAAAATTTAAGAAAATAACTCCGATTCCAATGCCTTCATTTCCTTAAGGCGCCTGTATGGGCCAACGGCCTTGAGGATTCGGGCGGAGTCAAAATTATTCCCCGCGCAACCGCATACTCCCCGCTACATTATTACGACGCAGAGCGCGGCCTGCGCTCTCGGCAAGCGGTCACGCGTGTCGGGTCCTCGCGAGTCGCGACGCCGTAAATAAGGACTTTCCAACTACATCATTATTACGCTAAAACTATTCTACCTAGAGATTTATGCGTTTGTGCTTATGTTATTTTCTGTTTAAATTTTTTTTTTTAATTTAAAATGTATTGTTAAAATTAATATTATTAGATATTAATGAACCTTAATTTTTAAACTATTTTAGTGTATTTTCTTGTTGGTGGTTCTAATATAACAAATAAATAAATAAATAATAAGTATGTTTTTTTAACTAGGTTTTCTTATACTTACTAAGTACCAACCTAATAATAAGATCCTAAGCCAATCCTGCCAGGGTAGGCTAGTTACCTATACAATGTGTATTTTCGAAGCTTGATCAAACGCAATTTGCGGATACATGACAAAAATTAATCGATAAATATCAGATTTTTTTTTATGTAAGCTATTAAAAAAAGTCGATTTAATATTTTTTTATGAGAACTAGGTACTTCATCTGGTATTTCTTCGTTTCTGTTTGAGTAAACGGTGTATTTTATTCAAAGTAGGCTCATTAAAAAGCTAGATAGTTTACCTAGCTATGAAAATTAAAAGAAAATACAATTTCGGTACAAAAGCCTATTAAAACTTTTTTTTTGTAGAAATTTAACAAAAAAAATAGATATTTATTTTATTTTTAATCTGTAACTTTTACACTGGATTATTGAGGTATACTTTTTTGCATGTCATATTAAACTTCATAATTTATACTACAAATCTCTTCTAAAAAGTAAGGGTTTTAATTTTATGAATAATGTCTGGTTTTTGCTTGAAGGCCAATCGTCTGATAGAATCTAGGTAGTATCTGCAATATTCATAATGTCATAGGATTAGAAAATCGGGCATAAGACGAGTACAATTTCAGATTTTTGGTCAGTCACTAAGTTTTCGTGGTATTTTGATTTTCCTTTTAAGTTTCAGGTAGAGAGTATAAAATTATTTGAAATGCTACGCGACTGACACTGTTGGTATCCATAGATACTCTAAGGTTGGTGGGTAGCCCACGGACCAAAAAGGTTAATTAAACTCTTTTTGCTGTCATGTTATTAGCCATTCGAATTAGGTACTTTCTGCCTTGTACAGAGATCAACAGACAGCAAATTATGTAATGAAACAAGGCAAGATAAGATGAAACGGAACGAAGCCTTTGCCCAAAAGTGGGGTATTAACGGTGGATAATGATAAGATTAAGTAATACAACACTTTAAGTTATTACTATCAATTAATTTATTGATTGTTCAAAATGCCAACCATTTTCCTCAATGCATATCGTTGCAAGTAAACCCACGTTCAGTTCACAAGTTCTTTTTAGTACATCGCGATCGTTTCTTATTTGATTCGCTGGCGTGATTCATGGTGACGCTCCAGCTCACTTCACAACAATCGTGCGTGATCATTTTAATGCAACTTAAGATACATAATTTGTTGTCTGTTGATATTTGGCACTACAAGGCAGAAAGTACCTTTTTACCAAGATAAAACAATAAAAAAAGGTAGACCCATACTCTTTGTAGAATTTGTAGAATAATAATAATATAACTCTTGATTACAAACCAAGATAAAACAATACAAAAATGGACTCGCAAAATACAAAATGCATAATGGGCGGCCTTATTGCTTAAAGCAACTTCCAGACAACCTTTGAAAAATATTATGAAGTTTAATAAATAATGCAAAAAAGTTTAAAAATTATAGATCAACAACAAAATAAAAAAAAAATTTTTGGTAAATTTCTACAAAAAAAAACTTAGCGGGCTCTTGTACCAAAATTGTATTTTGTTTTGAATTTTCTTAATTAGGTAAACTATCTAGCTTAGAGTGTTAGATATGTGGGAAGAGGTAGGTCAAAGAAAATATTGATGGACTGTTTGAAGGATGGCATGCGTAAGAACTGACAAAAATGTTTCTAAGATAATGACTTTTTAAATTGTACAATAATTAGTTTTATGACTTTGAATTTTTGCTTACCATGATGCTTACTGATGTTATAAATGTTTAATGAAATTAATTTAAAGTTAATAATTATAAAAATTTATTTAGTACTGTATTTTGTTAGATTTTTATTATTTTAGTTTATTCAATAATGTAATGCCAATTTTATAATTGCATGCCTGGACAGGTAAAATACATTGATCCATGTAAAATTTAAGCCATAACAACGCTGTAACATGTATTTACGCAATAAATTAATTTTGAAATTTGAAGGAAGGAATGAGTGTTGAGATGACGAGTGACAGAGGAAAATGGAAGGAAGAAAGATGTTGCGTCGACCCCACGTAATATGGGATAAGGGCTGATGATGATGATGATGTAAACTATCTAGCTTTCAAATGAGCCTACTTTGAATAAAATACACCATTTACTCAAACAGAAACGAATAAAAAACCATACGAAGTAGTTTTAATAAAAAAAAATATTGGCTTTTTTTTAAATAGCCAACATATAATTTTTTTTAACTTATTTTTATCCATAAATTTATGTCGTGTATCCGCATTTAGTTTGATCAAGGTTCGAAAATACACATTGTATATACTTTGTTTGTATCATCTACCTAGTAATAATAATAATAATAAAACTCTTTATTACACACCATATCACAATACAAAAAGGGACTTAAAGCTAAATACAAAAATGCGTAATGGGCGGCCTTATTGCTTAGAGCAATTTCTTCCAGACAACCTTAGGATGGAGAGGATAATGCACAGCAAATAACTGGAATTATATTTATACTAGTCTGTGCTAGTTATAAATAAATAATATTTCCAGACAATTCACGCAACAACATTTTAGTCCCGTGGTAAGCTCTAAGCTTGTGTTACGGGTAGGTACTAGATATTTGATATACTTAATATAATATACATACATTTAAAGATATTTTTTATTATACATATTAAATACCCAGACCAAGGAGAAAAGTGCTTGCAGAACATACAAACACTTTTACCCTCGGCGGGAATCGAACCCGCTACCTTTTGCTCTGCAAGCGGACATTCGCACACCGCGCCTACGAGGCACTCAGAGTCAGAGTTAGTTAACTAGGTAACCCTTATAAAAAAAAAACAACTTTTTCATAAGTGTTTTTTTTTGTTTATAAATATTAATAGGTAGGTACTTATTATATTAGCTTGGTACTTAATTCACTATTTGGTAGGTAGTAAGTATAATCATTACTTATTTATTACTAACTTTTATTCCTGCTAATTGCTTACTGAACTTGTCCAACGAATATACAAAAGTCCGAGCTCAAATACCTATTTCTAAAATATAAAACTAAACAACAGCGTCCATGCGCAAACAATAATCGTTATACGGTTACATCGAAAAATGCATTTGGACCGATGACGAAGACACGCGACACAACCTCCCCGTCCGATAGTCTGAGCCACACTGCCGCCCGTCGCCCCCGCACAGACCCGGTCGTTCCATTTCATACCGAAAACATAAAATAATTATTTGTAGTCGTATAAATCATTTGTTTTAATTTTCAAACGTACAGTTTGTGTGGAATACTTTGACAAATATTTAAGTTAAAGAAAAATACTCAAACTCAATACCGTTTAAAAGCTATATCCAAATTTCGGATAAAAAATGCCTTACTTTGAATATTTTTTTTATTAAGTAATAATGAAGATACAATAATTTAAAACGTTCAAGTTGTAATTTAATATCTATTTTGCAACATATATTTTTTTTATACATATTTATTCACTCATAAAGTAGATATATCAATTTGAAAAAGTCGCGTTAGCCCATACAACCACCTTAAATGTAAAACAACATAATATTATGTAATGTGGACGCGATGCGCTTTCATTTGATACCCCACACTAGTATATTTGCAGATTTTATGTTTTCCTTCCCCACTCTCACCCCCGTTCTGGAGCTATGCTACGTGGAACAGACAGACAGACACACAGACAGACACGTCAAACTTATAACACCCCTCTTTTTTGGTCGGGGGTTAAAAATATAAAGTTCATTATGCCGTCTCTCAGTAATATTGACCGTTTTGTTGAGATGCCGTAAGAAATACAGTTGTCAAAAAAAGGTTCCAAAAAACGGACTATTAAGAAAAAATATAAATATACCGACAGCGACTAACTTTTTTGGGATATGAATAAACTAACTAACGCCTATTAAGTGAGAATGGTTGTTACGCAACTTTGATTCGATAAAGATCCTAAACGGTCAGGCGGATCGAAAAATGCTGCAAAAAAACTAAAAAAAAAATACATATTTAACGATAACCCACATGATACAGTTTGTTGTTTTTTTTTTATTATAACATAATGGCGTCGAATAGTTGCGCAGTCGGGTTAATAGAGTCGTGCCAATGTGGTTATTTAAAGCGAGATCCCGTGAAGCTTACAGAGAAGTTAGAAAAATCACGGAAAATAATCCTTTTGAACCACAACAAAACACAAAACTTACACGCTAATACCTACACTAAATGTATGTTGAGTATGTTGTTTCAATCTTGTTTCAATTCAGTTTCTTATAATTATTGGACTCGAAGAGTAAGTTAAATAAAATTATAAAGTGAAAAGATGTTACTCAGTTGAACGCCATTTTTCGTCTCGTCAGTATGTTGTTTGATGTAATCTGTAGGTACAGAGTATGACATGAACTATCGCTTGTCTTTTTAAAATGACAACAAAATCAGACAAAATCCTTTAAATGAATTCCTACATTTTTGACATTTTGTATTTTCGTTTTAGCCTTGTTTAGTCTGTAAAGTTACGTGTGCCCAGGAATGGAGTATCTTGTTAATTATAATTCTTTAGAAATAACAACATTATCCTAAATTACATTTCACTTCTAGAGAAATTGGACCCATTTCAAAGGCTTTGGATTATCTCGATAGAGTCTGTAGAGATAAGCAACTTCCGAGTATTTGATACCTTTGAGGCAGATAACACTACTACGATAGCTAGATGCTATTATTTTGTACTGGCAGCTGATCCAAAGAGGTTTAATTATGAGTTGGTGCCACCCGCCATTTTGGAAAAGTTCAAATTCTCGGGAACGGTAAGGAGTACGGTTATAGCTCAACCATATTAGGGATTGGAAATTGGATTTAAAGCCATTAAGCTGTAAATTGATGTCTCTTAGTTTTGTCTTATTAAATATTGTCTCAAAAGGCTCAATTGCTTTTGTGCCCGAAGAGTCTTAATATATTAAAGGTAAAAGGTCATATAATCGATTTTACGCAAAAGATATCTCGCTTTATTTTATCAAAATTATCATATCAGGTGTCGGAACATTCATTTATCCAATTTACAGCTTATTTTATTTCATATAAATGAAATAAAATAGCATTTATTATCAAATTGAAATAATTATCTCTATATTCGACTACATTTGTGTATTATTAAATGTCATAATTATTTAAAATAAAAAAAATAATAAATAAAACATTTCAAATTTATAATAAGAGAAAAAAGTCATCCATTAAGAATTTTATTTTATAAATAAAATTCTCATTAAGAATTTATTTTATAAATAAAATTCTCATTAAGAATTTATTTTATAAATAAAAATCCTAATTATCTAAAATGCTTAATTAATTTTAACAGTAACTAGTGTCCTATGTTCAGTAGATATTATATACTAAAGAATCTTGTTCTCCAGATATTTCATAAAGATGGCGTGTCTGCTGGACCATGGTGTCCACTCATTCAGAATGAAGGGATTTGCCAATACTCACCACGCTTGGCAGGTGAGTTGATAAGCGAAGTAAGATGGCCATTAAGGTAAGAACAATAAATTTATATATTATTTAGTATATCAAAAAAAAAAAGTAGTCATTGCGGTCACCCATCCAAGTACTGCTCTCACGCAACGTCGCTTTACCTCAAAAAATCACGTTAGTTGAAAGGCAGCCCCCTTATATATTTATTTACTAACGGCCCGCCCCGGCGTCGCACGGGTATAAAGTTTTCCCGGAAATTTATCGAATTTAATAAATTTATATGATAATTTTTCTCGTCGTAAAAACCATCCTATCTCTCAAGTTGGATCGAACTGCACATGGTGTGCGAATTTTATTATAATCGGTTAAGTGGTTTAGGAGTCCATTGAGGACAAACATTGTGACACGAGATTTATATATATTAAGATTATGTTATTTTAGAATTCGTTGTTATAGTGGTAACAAAAATACATCATTTAAGGTATTATTCTACTCTTGATCTATTATGGTTCTTGAGATACAGCCTGGTGACAGATAAACAGACAGACAGACGACGAAGTCTCAGTAATAAGGCCTCGTTTCACTTATTTGGTACGGAACCCTAAAAAACATTAAAAAAAATAAAATACATAGACACTAAATATAACTACATCTAGCTCCGCTGTAATCTCTTGATACTAAAATAATTGAACTTACCTCTGGATTATTCTTCTTGAGGAATTTATTTGCGCCTTTAAACACGTGCTTTAACGGTGAAGGCAAACATCGTGAGGAAACCGGCATGTTCTGAGAACTTTAAAAGAGTTTGAAGGACATGTGACATTCACAAACCCGCACTTCGCCAGCGTGGTGTATTAAGGCTTAATCTGTAATAATTCCTAATAAGTCACTGTGTCCCAGCAGTAGGAACGTTAATAGGGTGATGATGATGAAAATGAATGACCGACTTACTTCATTAAAAAGTTTACTGTTTACGGTTAACCTATTTTCACATTAACACCACAGGGTTACTTTCAAATTTCACCACTTTCACACCCCTATGAGCAAAATTAAATAACCCTGCCAATGCCCAGGGGACCGAGGGTAGAAAACAGGAAAAGTCCTCATTCAACCACAAGAAAAGCACTTAACCATACGGAGATTTATAGTCTGTCGAAATATGAAAACGCTATTTTGAAGGGGTTTGTTTACTGGATTTAAAGATATTCGATAAAAAACTAAAACGTAGGGATTTATTTTTATCTTTGTAAAAAAACACAAAACAAAAACGTGCGAGTACGTAATTAGGTTTTGATTTTCAATTTAAGGATTACATTTTGTTCTAATTAGTTCCATAGATAGTACTTATCATCCAATGACAATAAGTTGTCTCATAATTTATGTGTAATGCCTAATTTTTTATCCATTTAATCTGTTTTAAATGAAAACCCAAACTGTTCAGAAAAGATTAAGTTTAAGCTTTTCCACACAGTTTGTGTTTACAGGATTGATAAAAATCAAACACTTACAAGTAGAAAACTACGAAATGAGCTTGATTTTATTAAATTTTATAACATATGTTTCAGCTTTGAATATAATCTTAAACACAATTAGACACAATATAAGACGCAAAGCCTGCCTACTAATTATTTCATCGAAATTCTTTTCCAACCAAAGCAGCCTGGAAGAGATCGCTTTTTAGCGATAAGGCCGCCTATTGTACATTTGTTTTTCTACGTGTTGTTGTATTCTATTTTTGTATTGTATTGTAAAGCTGATATAACAAATCGCATCATTATAAGTTCCTGGCCCGGCGCCAGCGTGAAGTGGCCTGCTCCGGGCAATCGCGCTCCATGCCGGGAATTACTGCCGTCCGCGCCGGGCCGCACTCAGGGCAAATAGAGTACATTCTAGATTAGATATCTAGTTTAATGATATCCGTGGCTAAGTCAGTGCAGTCAGCCATAAAATTTAGCACAGTTAACTAGTTCTACTACACTACGCAGCATCGAGCCGTGTGGACCTTCTGAGGCTGAGTCTGTGTCGCTGTTGGTGGATAAAGGTGATCAAACAGCTTCGCGCCGTTACTTTGGGCTGACACAGTTCAAAGGATATACCAAGCTTAGTATGGTCAGCATTGTATGGCTTGGAGTCCCCATCCTTGCCGCTAAATGCGGGAATCACTGCCGTTCACGTCTCGATTGAACATGGATTAAAATGGATTTGTTATACAGGACTTCAGTATACCTAAATTAAAGGTGAGGTAATTTATTGTAAACAGCATCATTACAAGTTCCTGGCGCGGCGCCAGCTTCAAGTGGCCGGCTTTGGGCAATCGCCCTCCAAGCCGGGAATTACCGCAGTCCGCCTCACTCAGGGTTTATAGAGTACAATCTAGATTAGATATCTAGATAGTTTAATGACACTTGAAAAGATGCTAAGAAAAATTATATCAGTGATTCATGATATGTTTTTGTCAATTGTACACTACTGATATCATTTTTAACGTGGCATGGCTAGTCCATGAATAAGTAGCAGCATCGAGGGCTGGGGTGATAGGAATAAGGGTAGCTAAAATTGTTTGCGCCCACATTGGTGTGATGCCGTTTCTTGTATTATAATTTGCGCAGGTCTCGATTCAATCGATACTGCGCTTGTCTAGGTCAATATCAAATGTAGTGTGATTCTAAAAATTGTGGTTCACTAGGATTATCGCATAGTTCCTGGCGCACCGCCAGCATCAAGTACCGACTCCGGGCAATCGCGTTCCATGCCGGGAATTACTGCCGTCCGCCGGGCCGCACTCAGGCATAAAGTGTACAATCTAGATTAGATATCTAGTTTAATGATATCAGTGGCTCGGTCAGTGGATGACCTCTGAATTTTGTATTAGAATATATTATAATAAGTGTGGAGTTGTACAAAAATGTGACTTGTAAAATAAAGTGAAATGATAAAATTAAGTTAAAAACTATTAATATCTGCGGTCATATCTGCGAATTATGAAATTTATTTATAATTCGCAGTTGTAAAAAAAGTTAAAACTTAACACAAAGTTAAAACAAGTTAAAAGTTTTGTTAAGTTAACACTTGACCCCTCGGCGGGTTCGATTCCCGCCGAGGGGTCAAGTGTTTGTATGTTCTGCAAGCACTTTCTCCTTGGTCTGGGTGTTTAATATGTATAATAAAAAAATATCTATGTATGTATGTATATTATATTAAGTATATCAGATGTCTAGTACCCGTAACACAAGCTAAGAGCTTACCACGGGGCTAGATGTTGTTGTGTAGATTGTCCGGAAATATTTATTTATTTATTTATTTAAAAAGCGGCATTTCTAGTTTGTGTTTTCATCGATCATTTTGCGTTTTGTATTGTGTTTTCATATAAGCACAGAACAAACATGTATAGGACATACATATCTGTTGGAAAGGAACAAAATGAATATTAATAAAATATGGTATTATAGATATTATGCATGGACATCCACCGTCGAATCGATGTATATAACAACTGGTAAGAATAATGTTCCAGTGCTTAGATGTGGCTTCCCTATTACACCTCTGGTCTAGAAGTGGGGCTAAGGAATACATGAACAACAAGGGTATTGTGGTTTTCGTGTAACTTGTACCGGCCACTTATTGTTTTGTCCTTTTCAGCAAAATCAATACTGTTTTAATCAGAAACTGCGGTAAAATATAAGCCAGGAATTATTTTTGATAAGAATAGAGTCACATATAAATAAGGTAGATTAGGTTTGTCAATGTGGATGAAACGAGGTTTAAATTGATACCATTATAACGAAGTTTTATACTTACAATAAAAAATATTTTTTATGATTAAATAAGTAAAAAATAAAAATAAAATATTTCCGGACTACTCACACAGCATCACCTAACCCCAAACTAAGCAAAGCTTGTACTATGGGTGTTAGGTGACTGACATACTACATAGATACTTTTTTTTTGTAAATACATACATATGATACATAGAAAACACCCAGACCCGTAACAGGAAACTGTAAAATTCCCGGCGGGAATCGAACCCGCAACCTCCTGTGCCTCAGACGGACGTTCGCCCACCGAGCCACAGAGGTCGTAAATTTTGAGACATAATTAGTTTACGCGAAATAT
Source organism: Gymnoscelis rufifasciata (assembly GCA_929108375.1). Lineage (NCBI taxonomy): Eukaryota > Metazoa > Arthropoda > Insecta > Lepidoptera > Geometridae > Gymnoscelis > Gymnoscelis rufifasciata. The sequence continues at coordinate 7,824,464 of OV815321.1, read as the reverse complement.
ACTGAATCATTCACGTTGAGAACTTTTTCTGGGCTTATCATATTCGACATAAACTTCGAATGGAACTTCATTGGAAGTCTTTCCTCCAATACAATGCGATGCGCCGACGCGTACAAACAACAGATACAACTAAAACTGTAGCACAAAATACTTTTCGGCGAAATGAAATAACTCCCAATGATAATATAAATAGCGATGGCCAATAGGATAAAAGCACAAACGTTCTGCATTTTCAGTCGACTGCTAATCGAAGCGCGACGAACCGTTCCGATTGACGGCACACAGCTCCCATTATTTATGCTTTTCTCGGCTTGTAGCTACCTACGTTCCGTTCCTTAATTTATTTTGTAGAGACCTTTTAGAATAGGCAATGTAGCGTATAAATTTCAGGGTCCTTGTGGGACGGATGGGTGTCTCTTAAAAGGTAGTGAGTAGCTACGAATTAATTTTACCTGACATCAAGGGAGAATACGTTGGCTTATAATGAGATGGTCTCGTAAACATGTTTGGCGTATAAGGAGCATCTTTTAAATATTCATACTATCGCCTAAGATCTTTCAGGAAACGCCTTGACATTTTAGACTTATAATTAAAAATAGTTGTTAGAACATAGGGAATGTAAGTTTTTAAATTGTCGGGACTAGGTATAAAAAGATAGATCTTATTTATTTATTTATATTTTGTTCACACAAAACAATGTACAGAGGAGGACTTAATGCTAGGAACATTCTCTACCAGTCATCCTTGGCGTGTAAGAAAATAAATTAACTTGTTCATATTTATAAAAATAAAACGATAATGATGTGAATTTATAAGACAAGCCAATCGGTAACTAACCATAAATCGAAGCAGTTTAGTTTTCTTTCTATCTCAGAATCCATTACTCGTCAAAATATTAAATCATAATATTTCACTTGTTTAATGATATTCAAAAGATTATTAGGTACCTATACACAAAATAAGCGATACCTTATATGTACCTTTGTTTAACATTATTCCATTGAGAAACGTAAATACGTTTTCCATTAATACCTATTATGTAGTGCTGTTAGATATACATAATTAATATACTAGCTGTGCGCGTCACGGCTGCACGTGTTTCAAGTAGGTATATTCCCGCTGTAAGAGCCTTCCTGGATAAACAATCCAAAACTGAATTTTTTTTTATTTTTTTTTTGAAATCGGACCACCGGCCCACCGTGTAGTTTCTGAGATTATCGCGTGTGATTAGATTACCTTTAAATATTGGTACAGATAGACCAACTACTATGACGAATAATCCGAGTTAGTTTATCCAATTAAGTGTAAGTTTCAAGCGAGTTAAGTGGACTGTAGCAAGATGGATACAAAGTCAATAGCAATCAGCCGTGTGTGCAACTTCTAACTGGGACTCTAACCGACTTAACTGAGGACTGCCAGGTATATACCGAATTTAAGTCTACTGGAAAATATCCTAAGTCATACCTTTCTCTGAAATTTAATCAAATGTTAATCAACTTAACTATTACTTAACTATTGAATTATCTGATGAGTTTCTTAGGATGCGTAAATATCCTCAAAGGTATTACTTTGAGGAAATTGGACGTTGGTTGAATCGTTATAACGCCGCTATAATAAAGAATGTAAAAAAACATTAAAGCAAATAGAGCTATTTGCCTAGGTCTGGGTGTTCAATATGTATAATACAAATGTTTATAATCATTTAGTGCCATCGCACTAAATAATTGAATTTACACGTGTTTTCAGGCGATTGAATTAACACGTGTTTTCAGGCGATGGCCAAGTCTTAATATATTTATATAAAACATTAAAGAATTTTGACACGAAATTTGAAGACTTGGATATACTTGGATCTCACAACTTTTTACCGCAGAACAACTGAGTTGCGCGACTTGGTTTTTTTGACAAGTAGATATTGTTTTTGATGGGATTTTTTATACAAATATCTAAAAAAGCTAACAATTTTAAAACAAATGCTAATTTCGGTACGAAACAGTTATTATCTCATGCCGTAAAACATAAAGGCGCAAACTGTAATGTTTTCACGCGAGTTTATCCAATTAAAGTGTAAGTTCAAAGCAAGTAAATCGGACTAGAGCATAGATGCAGCCAAAGTCAATAGCAATCAGCCGTGTACCCACACCGCGCGCATACTAACTCTACTAACTCCTAGCTGGCCGATTTACCTCTTCACTGAGAACTGCCAGGTATATCCCGAATTTCAGTTCTTTGCTGGAAAATATCCAAAAATGTACTCCCTCTCTGAAATCGAATGAAAATGAAATGTGAAAATACTAAATCTCCAGTTATTTCGGCCTGCATCAACCGCCTTATAAACAAGTGAACCAAAAACTTTAAATTACAAATCTAGACGTTAAATCTATTCAAGTCAGGTGATTGAAGATAATTTTTAAGATAATAATATGGGTCGATTTTCAAATAGATAACTAAATAAATATTTCTAGAAAATACAACCATGGTGCTTGCATTTTCAAGATTCAAGATAATATATTAATAACAAAGGTTACAGGTCAAGTTTTTATGTTCTGTAAAATGTACATAGGCAATAAATCTATCTAATAATAATTTTCTTCACATAAACATGAATTTTTGCCTCCAACTGATGCTAAACGTCTAATACACAATATTCCACGTTTTAAGTGATAGTTATTTTTTATTACATATAAGAAAAACCCAGACCATGGAACAAGTTTTTAAATAAAAAATAATTATCCAAAGCTATTGGCGGAGGAAAACTTCTCATGTAAAAAAAACTTAAAAAATATCCGTTGAAATGAAAACTTCGAATGAAGTTTCAGTCGAATTTGTGTAGCCCGAAAAATTTCTTCAGTGTCTTGAAATGTTCGTAGAAGTCTAGGGAAGGTTTAAAAGGCGAGAAAAAATCAAATAAATGCCGGGGAAAAAAAATCAATAATTACCCGTGCGAAGCCGGGGCGGGCCGCTAGTTTCAAATAAAAATGTCCCAAAATCATACAGGTTTTACAGTGTGGGATGAGTTCATAGCAAGGGTTCATAGCAAGGAGATCTTAAACGAATGTCGTTACGTCGCACCTTGTTTTATCAGTTGGTCGAAAAAGTTTTGATATTTTACCTGTGTAATGGAGGTTTTTCATATAAAGCACGCTGAATCAGCTGAATCTCTGTGAGTTATCGCTGCATTCTGCTCTCACCAATTTGTCGACAAGCCATTACGGGCCCGTCAGAGATTTGCAGAGATAAACGGATTTTGCTATCCAGGAGAACATTCAGTGATATTAATTACCCACGCAGAAAGTAGAGCACAGGTAGCGAGATTGGATGTAGAGGTGATAGAGGTAGATTGTTAATAAGAATGAAAGATTATCTTTTTAAAGAACTAAAGCCCGTGGCAGATAGTCTGCAGTAGGTTATTTAAGTAAAATACTTTCAATTATAATATGAAAAGTTCATTATAAGATCAAGAGGGCAGTTTACGCATCTGAGCAAAGCCGTAACGGGCCCCCTAGTATTTAATATAAACATTAGGTTATAAAGTAGGATATGTTATATATAGGCCGTTGGATACATAGGTAATATTTTCTGATCTCAATAATAAATAAATAAAAGTTTTGTTAATAAAGACGCTATTGTCAAGTTTATTTTCTTTTAAACGCTTTAAAGGTACAAAAACCAATACAATGATTTTTGTAGCAGTTCCGTAGACGCCTCGTAGACCTTCGTAGCACTAATTTAGCCGAATCCAATTCATTTATCCAATAAAATAGTGAAGACTCACTGGAAATTTTACAGCCAGAATAATGCCAATGCATTATTTTAATTTCATAAAATTATTTATTTTATAAGTAATATATAAAAACAAACCGTGTTGGCTAAGCTAAGCACACTCGACTTTCATTTCGAAGGTCGTGGGTTCAAACACCTATGGATTTTTTAGATAAAAATATATTTTAACAAATAATGTAGGGTGCACCATCTACGGTAGTGAGTCTAAATTCCCAGTATTAAACACGTATATTATATTCTTTTTTTGTAGACATGGCTTTGTTAACGTATTATTTGATTTGTGCAGCTATCTTACTCTATTTTAAAGATGTAAATGTAGATTTACGCTAATTCTGTTTAATATTGAAATATATCAAGATATAACAACATTTTACTGAGCTGATTACTAGCAAATTTGACAAAACATGGTTCGAATTATTATCTTTGAAAAATGTCTATTATTATGTTTGAAATTATTTCTTCACATTCGGCTACAAAACTTAACACCATAATTGTTTATTTAAGCTAAATATGAATATATTTACTATTTATACTGTAAAAATAAACAAAGTTTATCGCACCGTAAACAGAGTATGCTACTAAATGGCTTGAAGGACTATGACACATTTAGCACTTCAATGTGTGACTTGTCACTGGCGATTTGAACTCGATTAGGATTTCCTAAATTTAATGTATCTTTCTTGTAAAAAATCGAAAAACAAAATCGAATCGAATAAACATTATTGAGTTAAGTTCTGTATGTACATTTTTTTATTAACTCTCTGTGTACTAAACTGCAAAGGCGGTGCTTTCAAGTGGAGATAAGTTTATTTGCAATAGGAAATCTCTCGGATCCATTTAGACGATGCATGCATCAGTATGCCGTATAAAGTTGAACTTACACCAACTACTCGTTAGAGTAAGATATGTTTTTAACCACAATAATTTTATGATTATACTATTAGTGTGAAATTTGAGCTGTTTATAATTGTGGGGAAAAGGCATTGGACGTGTTATGGCCGAAATGATGATGATGATTATTATTTTAGTTTTCCCCAAATGATCGATGAATATGCAGATAATATTATAATAGCTTAAAATCGGACATTGCAGCCAACAAAATGTAGTATATCAATCACTAGTAGCCGTAGCGCAGATGTCCATTTAATGTGATTTTCATCAGCTGTCAACTCAGTGCCAAATTATAGTGTGTATGTGTATAGTAAAAAGGATCTTTAGTAGACAGAAAAAAAACACAACATCCCGCATAAAACCGGCCCCGAGTGCCGGTTGGCTTAATGCATTTATTTATTACTTTTCTCTTTTTATTTATTCTGGGAAATTAGAATTGAATCTGAAAAAAAACTTGAGTCTTCTTCAAGGTTTTTATTAATTGCTTTTTGGTTTTTTAGTGTACTATTGTCATTTTCTTAGTATTCGGTTTTGTTTGTTTACATTTTTTCAGTAACTTGGTGTTTTATACATAATACTCAATTTACCGGAAATAAAGATAGAATATTATGTTGGTGAACACTTGTGTTCCTATATTGTGGTGTTGCAATAAAGAATTTTTGTATTGTATTGTTACTGTGGTGGTGATAGTTTAAGCTGCATAATTGAAAATCCCCTGTCTGAAATATCGGTACTAGATGTATAGGATCCCTAAGTCTAACTCACGGCTGAATAGATCCTGTGACGCAGGCACATCTGCTAACGCCCTTATTAACTTTGACCCCCGTTATAAATTAACCACAGACGTAAATACCGTAGCTTTAACGGATGGTTACTTCGCTTCACTCATCCTTCACTAAAACATTCAGTGAATTTGTAAAGGAGCTTATGGATTTTAGCAGGGATTATGTTCTTGAATGAAACTATTACCTTATTATTAAAAGTAGGTAGGTAGGTAGGCTACTATGGAACGCTAACTTCAAGACCATGGACTGTACAAAGTCGAATTTGACTTTAGAAAAAAAACAAGCTAATGAGGTTTTCTAATCAAAGAAAAATTTGTACAAATGGGCGCAAAACTTCTAATTTTTCTCACACTTACCTACTATGTAGACATTTTATGTGGGTTTACTCATTCGAGTACCCACCAAGTCGAGAATTTTATCTCTACATTTCTCTCACTAGCAAAAAGTAACGATTCACTTTAAACTTAACCTCAAATTACTTTAATTACCGACAAAAACGCATTCATAATAAATTTTTCCCAGTATTATTAAAACCATGATTGCATTGAAAATGAGATTAAATTATCAAATTTTAATTTCAATCAGTTTAATGAAAGTGTGTTAAAGGATTTAAAGTGAATAAGGGATGGCTGCCTGAAAGCCGCAGGTTTGCACAGAGGATGGTTTATATTTCAACGTGACGGGACGCATCTGTCATACAACTCTCGTTGACAACGCACACAAACTGGAGGTTTTGTCTGTTCACGTCCGTAAGTGGTAACCCTCTGAATCCTTACACGTGACCTCCGGGTGGTGCTAAGAACAGTCTCTGGTGGTAGGCTTCGGCCGCGGCTTGTCACCACCCTCCGGGCTGGGCCAGTGCGTGTAGCGATTTTTTCGTGTTTCGTAATGTGGCCCGGAAAAGCCATCTTCTAGGCCTTCATGCTCCATCTTAGACCACATCATCACTTTACATCAGGTGAGATAGTGGTAAAATGAAGGCTTATCAATAATAAAAAAAAAAAAAACATTTTTTTATTAACAGACATTCCTGGCTTAAAATTAACATAAAATACCTACGCAACGACGTCCTATTATAACGGATCCTTTTTAATCAGATGAAATCTGTGTCATGTCATCATAATTTTGCATATGCAGCGAATATAATTGTTAACGTTTGAATTATTCCAAATACCTACATTATGTAGAATGGATGTTCGGTATGGCTACTAATAAATATTTCCGGAGAATCCACACAACAACATCCTAACAACCCCGTGATAATCTCTATGCTTGTGTTACGGGTACTAGATTATTTCTTATATAGTTAATACAATAGATAAAGTGCTTGCAGAACATACAAACATACAACCCGGCGGGAATCGAACTCGCTATCACCTAAATAAAATAACATAAAAATTAATTAGAAAGAATGCGAGTCGATTACGTTCCGTTCCGGTCACTGTGCTTTATAAAAATGTCCTATAAGCTTGCTTTTTGTGGAATTGCACGAGAGGCATGCATGTGGTGTGAGGAGTATTTGTGAAAATCATGAGCTCCATGTTGGAATATTAATAAACGAAATTTATTTTGAGCAAATATTTTAAAGTGAAATTTTGTAAATGTTTTTTTTTTTTTTTATGGCACGATGCTAGTTGGTTTAATGGTGTAAGGTTTATTAACAGCTTTTATTATTCATTAAACGATAATGACCGGACAAAATGCTGATGAAACGCAATATAATGAAGTAAAATTATTGTAATTAAGGTATAAACAGAACAGAGTTATTTAAATTGCAAAGGCTATCCTCCATTGCTCCATCACGGGGTTTGCTCGTTTTCTTAGGTACTGTAGATAACTATTAAATAAGATTATGTACCTGATGCGGGCAAAGAGCTGGGAGGAAATTGAAGGAAGACCTATTCACGTACTATTAGTAGTTTATTGATGGATTAGTATGTAGTATAAAGTGACATTCTTTAAATATTTTCGTCCTATGGGTATGAAATAACAAAAGGGAAAAGGAAAATTTCCTACTTGTGTAAGTTCTGCATTTTTCCTACACGACAGTCCCCTGGCGTGAAAACTAGCACACGTAGTGCGCAATTTCACAAAAAGCCCGACTGAATAAGTGAAGGCGACCCTTGAATACGCCGCGACACTTCGCTACAGAACACGACAGGGGTCTTTGAATTTCCCTGAGATGGCAGGGTAATTACATGGTGAGGTGGGTACTTGTTTAACTTGAAGTGTATCCTCATAAAAAGTTAGTTTTTGTACTATAGAGAATGATATTGATAATGAATGAGGACGCAAAACAAAGTTTTCCGGGACTATTTATCTTTTAGTTCCTATTATGTTATACCTTCAATTTGTATGTTATTTTTGATTTAAGATTTGTAAAACCAATCAATGGAAATAAATTATTTTGTAACTTGTAGCAATATTTCAAACAAATTTAAAAATCATCTTTCTAGTTTAGTTAGTTATATTAGTTATTTACAAAGTTAGTACCTATTTTACGGACTTGCGTAACCACCGAATACGACTGAGGGAGCTAGCGGGGAATTTTGTGTCTGTGTTTTCATTAGTAAACAAACGCCATCAGCGTCCCTCGTAATCGATAAAACTGGAAGCTATTGATCCTACTAAGTCCATGAGTGTAAGTCAATAATTATGATCGCCAACTAATTGAAACCGCGTGTCCACTTTACACACAGAGAGGCTAAATTAATGTAGACAAAGGTAGGCCCACCAGTTTTCAATAAAATATTTCAATATGTATATCAAACCTATAGGAAGTTAAAATAACGCTTCATCATCATCACCCTATTAACGTTCCCACTGCTGGGACACAGGGACTTCTCTATGTACGAGAGAGATAAGGCCTTAATTATTTTAGAATTATTTATTTTATTATTTTTGACTGCATTAGTGGCGCGGCGCGGTGGGCGAGAGTCCGCTTGTGGCGCAAGAGGTAGCGGGTTCAATTCCCGCCGAAGGGACAAGTGTTTGTATGTTCTGCAAGCACTTTCTCCTTGGTCTGGGTGTTTAATATGCATAATAAAAAATATCTATGTACGGGTACGAGACATCTGATATACTTAATATAATATACATACGATATTATATTAAGTATATCAGATGTCTCGTACCCGTACATAGATATTTTTTATTGAGACATCTGATATACTTAATATAATATACATACGATATTATATTAAGTATATCAGATGTCTCGTACCCGTAACACAAGCTAAGAGCTTGTGTTAGCCACGGGGCTAAATGTTGTTGTGTGGATTGTCAGGAAATATTTATTATTATATTTATTTATTATTAATTCACCACGTTGGCCAAGTGCGGGAGGGTGAATATCACATGTCATTCAAACACTTTTAAAGTTCTCAGAACATGCCGGTTTCCTCACGATGTTTGCCTTCGCCGTTAAAGCACGTGTATAAAGCGCACATAAAATTCTCAAGAAGAAAAATCCAGAGGTGCGAGGCGGGGTTTGAACCCACGACCTTCGGAATAAAAGTCGAGTGTCCTAGCACCTAGTCAACACGACTTTTTTCAACGCTTAATAAAAAATATTCATAACTCAAATTTAGCGCCAAATCTTTTTACAATAAAAGCTTGTCATGTCTATAATCGTAAATAAGGTTTTATTAGGCCTCATTGGCCATATTATTATAGTTCAGTTTAATTATCCAGATATAAGAGTTTTTATGCATAAACATTTTTATAAGTACCTAAGTATTTTTGCGGACATGCGTAACCACCGCGGACATGACTCGGGGAGCCAGCGGGGAATTATGTGTCTGTGTTTGTTTTCAATTGTAAACAACCGCCATCTGTGTCCCGCGTAATGGAATATTGGAATAACTGGAAGTGATTGATCCTTTGTTCTTTAGTGGAAGTCCTAGGGCTGAAATTATATTAATGATGATTGCTAACGAATAAGCTGCGTATTTACAATAGATATAACAAGATTTAAAGAGCCAACACGCCTTTTTTTGCATTAACAATATTGGAAGAAAATTCAAAGGTGTTGTTCACTATACTATAATTTCTTTAGAAATGTTTGTCCTATTTGCAGACGTGCGTTGCCGATGCGAACATGACTCGGGGAGCCAGCGAAGAATTATGTGTCTGTATTTGTTTGCAATTGTAAACAACGACGTCTGGTCCACCGTAATCGAATATTGGAAGGGGTATGTGTCAAATAACATCATGATATTTTAACCAATATATTGAAATTTTTAAAGTACCTAATAATATAACAGCTTGATTACATACCTAGATAAAACAATACTAAAGGGACTTAAAGTTGAATGCATCAGACAACCTTATACATTACATTCAATGAGCTTTTATTGCAGGCCGCTTCCGATCGCAATCACTGGACATCTATGATGGAGACCTACGTGCTTGGAGCTTTTAGTTACTGTTGACTGTCTCTGACATTTAGAAACAATTTTTTTTTATACATAGCAGTCCGTTAATGGACCCGTATTCGCTGCGTATTTTGTTCGGAAATAAATGTTTTTAGAATTTCGTATGATAAGTGTAAAATTGAAACGATTTTTTTCTAAAAATACGCCGATATTCCAGAATATTGGTTTAGACAGAGATAAACGAACAAATGGGTAATACAAATATAATTTCAGCCAGGCTGAAACGAAAATGCTCGTTTCGCCCGGTCTATTATGGATATTTCATTATGAAACACGAGTATGAGGTACACGAGATATTATTATTGGTATGTGGCTTTGAAAGCGTTATTATTTTTAAAACTTTTTGTATGTATAGCTATTTTTGGGTTAGTTATATTGTAGAAAAATATATTGTGTTGTTATATTGTGTTACAGGTATATCTGTTAACATAATACAATTCGTGTTTTAGGTACATGTGTATAAGAATAGTGTTCTACTTGTTAACATTTTAAAGTACTCAGACGAAGAAACAAATGCATGCAGAATAAATTGAGCAGAACAATGTACAGAATGTGCAACACTGGCCCCCTAAAGGGGATCAGTCGCAAGCAGACATTCACCCACTGCACCACATAGTCAAAATGAATCGTATTCCATCTATTAAAACATTATACGACCACAGAGTCAAAAGTTATTTATAATATTCCAGAAATCTTAGTACCACAGAGCCAAAATAGATCGAAGTTTATCTATATTCTAATACTTAACACAGAGACTGTAAGCCGTACGGTGGCTGTGCCGTAATTTATTTTCAAAATTGGAATAGCCTCCACAAACAATAGATCCCTACTTACCTTCCACGAACATAAAATTAAACTTCCAAATCCAAACGCGAATCTAATAATTCCTCGAATTAGGTAACTGTATTCGGTATTCAAATTTGTGAGTAAACAAACTCCAAAATGATTGTTATGCCGCCAAATTACGTTTATTTTTTTCAAGGAAGATTCCAATTGCCAAAAGGAAAACGGCAAGTTAGGCCTCGGCGGACACGGAAATGGAGATTTCTATTTCAAAGGCAAGATATTAAAATACTTTTATGTCTTTAGTTTGTTTAACATGAGACAACACATTCCAGATGAAACACAGCTAAAGTTATTTCATTATTTTCCTAAGATAAAAAGAAGGAAAATCTTTGTGATATTAATAGAATGATCTTGCCATAAAAAAGGAGCCGTCTATTTTCACGTTAAGTAATTGGTGTCTTATCTATAATTCCCAAAAAAATTGACCGACTTTGACAGATATTTAAGCCTTAAACTCGTTTCAGACAGGTAATCAAAATTATAAGTTATTTCATACTCAGCTATTATTATTTCATTTATGGTTCCATACCACAAATATTAACAACGGAACCGTTATAGGATCACTATAAAGTCCGCCTGCCAAGACTCTTTTTCTCAGGTTAGCGTTTATCAAACTGGAATTCATATCGAAAACTCAGCACTGGGGTTGCAAGAAAGTTTTATAATTAAATAAGTTAAAAAGATTTTAGGTGTAGATTTTGTTTTTTGAAGTAAGAGACTTAAAATTTTAAATGTAGGTAAGCGTGGTCTGTAGATCAGATTATCTACAGTCTCAAAATCAAACTTCTAAGCCAATGCATTAAAAAATATAGCCTTATAAGAAACTAACTAAATCCCCAAATTTACGATTCTCGGAAGGGAATCAAAACCTAAAGGGTACTTTCAATTACTCTAGAATGTTAGAATTTTGCATCAAGCAACACCTTATAGCACTGATATAGAAACATAAAAAAATAATTAAATACATTTTGGCTTACAACCCGTTAGTTTATGAACGCGTTGTGGTATTAAACTAAAATTCATAGCAAAAGCCTTAAACTTATTACGAAACAACGTCCTATAACTTATATAAAAGAAGAATCTCAAAAACTTTAATTATTTGGTCTAATATATAAAAATATACCTATATAATGTTCATATGTGTTTCTCCTTTACTTCACTTATTCTTATTCTTAATATACCTCTATAACATGACGTAATACAAAACCCTAACCTCTACAAGATAACAAAAAGATTGTACTTAAAAAAACTCGCAACTACTTTCGACACATAATTTAATAAACGATTTCTTGGCTCATTTTCATTCAAGCGCCAGTTCCGATAGCGTTATCGCAGTAATGGGAGCTGAACCGTAGGATTGTTCCCGCCTGTCACCCACGCAGAGCAAGGGTCTCGAAAGGGTAAACCGATGGAAAACGCTTACAATATATCAGGATGAGACCGAGAGTAGAGTCATGCGGTTTGATAGAGACGATACTGATCTTTCAGGCTACTTTTGTTTGCCTTTTGTTTTGACCACATAAATCTAAGCACCTTGTTATTTATATTTCTGTAGTTTTGACAGATATGTATAAAAGAGAAACAACTTTTTTAGCACTCACTAATTATTGTTTTATTATGAAATCTTGAAAGCATAATAATTGAAAATTGAAATTTAAGGTATATTTTTTATAAGCTGTCCAATTTCAAATCATCAAAGTCTTAGTCAAATCGGTCCGGCGGCAACCGCGATATTAGTCACAACAACAATCAAGTAATGTCTGCTATTAAAAATTATAATCTTGTATTCGTACTGTATGTGCAATTGCATTTTGTAAAAAACAGTAGGTTATTTAATACTTATTAACGAGTAAACTCTACAATTTTATTTCTATGTTTGCACAAATGCATAGAGACATACAAAGTTTATTTAAAATTTGTATTCTTTTAAAAATAACATATAAACAAAATTTCGCATTCACCGGACAGATTGTGAACGTTTGAAGGCGTCTCTATAATTGAAATATCCCACAAGATTCATTTCCATTCTCTGCGAAAAAGCGATCAATCGCGACAACAATCGAAATTTGCCTTTTAGTGTCGACTTTTGCCTTTACTTTGTGTGTTTTAATGAAACCATTTAAATTCAGTTGACTCTTTGTATTTTACGTTGATTGATCCAATTGTGAACCTTTTTTATATTCCATAAATTTTAATACATTTTTATGAAATGGAAAAATAGATGTAGAACGATGAGTCTTGTCAATAAGAATTTTTCATAAATTTTACGAAAATACAGATAAAATCAGCCCTTAAATTTACATGGTAGATTACTGAAGTCAAGAAACTCTTTTCTTTTCGTTAATAAATTTTGAATGATATTACTTTTTTAACCGTTGCTTGGGAAAACAATGTTTTTTTTTAAGATTCACATTTCGATCACAAGATTCTCAATTTTAGAATAAGTTATAACTACATGATTATAATATAAAATATCATATTAGTTTTGTATAACAGCAAGTGTTCCCACGACGAAGTGATTGATATACATTAAATCACTTTCCATTACTGTTTCAATTTTATTTCGAGACAGCTTGATCGATCAGGCACAGAAAATATAAGTCCCTGCTTTTTACTAATGGTGCGGCTACATTAGCGGGCGAAGATTCGTGTTGCGTTAAAATCACTGTGAACTGGTACGCGATGTGCTTGTCTACATTGGAGGGTTTTTCTGTTCACGTCCGTAAGTGATAACCCTCTGAATCCTTGAACACGTGACCTCCGGTGTGGGTGGTGCAAAGAACTGTCTCAGGTAGTCTGGTAGGCTTCGGCCGCGGCTTGTCACCACCCTCCGGGCCAGTGCGTGAAACGATTTTTTCGTGTTTCGTAATGTGTTCCGGAGAAGCCATCTTCTAGGTCTTCATGCTCCATCTAAGACCACATCGTCACTTAACTGCAGGTGAGATTGTGGTCAAATGAAAGCTTATCTAACATAAAAAAAATACATTAGTGATCAAATATTTGTATCACATTGCGCGCTACAAGATTCTGATGTGACGTAATGATAGCCACGCACATGCCAAACATCGTCTTCGCCTAAATAATTCTCGTTGCAACGATGCACACGGCCACACACATCACATTGACAAGAATATTCACCGTAGGTCGCTAATGTAGCACCGCGATAGGAACGAACAAAACATTTTGACAGCATAATTGTGATAAAAGGTAGGTATGTTTTAGAAACTAATTGGATCACAGACATTATATAAATCTATTGGCATTAACAATAACATAATTGCAAACTGCTTTATTTATTACTGCCTAAGGCTTTTTCATGTCACGCTGATCATCGGCGCTGACTCGCTGAGCGCGTAGCAATCTGTATGAAAATACTGTCAGCGCTGACCGTAGTCATAGCGGTTTCTATATCATCCATACAAATAGTTACACGCCGATCTGTCAACGCCGATAATCAGCGTGGCACAAAAATTCGGCCTAATAGTCAAAGAAATAAGCTTTTGGTTGAAAGACTTCGTTGAACATTTGCGCTAGCGCGAGCATTGATCGTGGTCCCGACATAAGCAAGTTACATACAAGCACAGATTATATAATAAAACGAACGATTATATAAGGTATAACGAAATTTAACGGGTAGGTACCTAAATGCACCCTCGTAGTGAGCCAATACAGCGCTGAACAAATTGCCGAGCATTCATATGAATTTCACACTAATCACCTAGCATTTCTCATTTTGACAGACAAATATTCTATGTTCTAGTGTAACCATCAAGAAACATCAGCGGTTTCCCAACCCGGGTCAAATCTGTTAGCAAGATATTCGTCGGACAATAGGGCAGTGAAATACGTTTCAAGTGATATCGGTTTTCAATATCAATTGATATTGAAACCCACCGCAGCGTTATCGGATGAAAACTTAATGAAACTGAAAATTTCCTCGATTTGTCACCATTCGGTCTGGAAATCATTTCACGTGGTGGAATACGGACGGTGATTGAATTACGCTGACGTGACGTGGTGGAAATTACATTTCTTTCTGACTGATATGAGTTTTCTATGTTTATGATGTTTACTGAATACTTCTCACAAATTTGGGTTGTTCACAAAATGTTCTGATTTTCCGTGATATATTTTATTTGAAACTAGTTTGTTAGAAAACTTGCAACAATAAAAATTAATATAATATCTAGTGTGTTTATATCCTTGTAAAAAAACAATGTTTTATTAGCTTTAGGTATATTTTCTATAGGTTACAAATCATATCTAGTGTTTAGCGGAAAATAGTTAAAAGTTATTTAAAGTTTAAAGTTTTGTATTGTGCATATGTGCGCAGTATTCTTGAATATTGTTCACAGGTATGGAACCCTCTATATGATATCTACATTGATAGAATTGAATCCATTCAGCGTAGGTTTTTGAGATATTTACAGTATAAATGTAATATTTATGATGAAACCTACATGGCTAAATGTAAAAGACATCACCTACTTCCATTAGTAGAAAGGCGGAAAATAGCTGACCTATCGTTTTTGTGCAAGATTGCTCAAAGTGATGTTGACTCTTCGGAACTTTTAAATAAAATTAGATTGAGAATCCCTAGTAGACCCGTTAGACATCCTATTGGATTGGAAACCCCTTTTTGCTATACAAATTATAGACAAAACTCGTACTTTTGCAGAGCCTCTTCTTCATTTAATGCTTTTACTGATATACCCGATATCGACTTGTTTGATACAAAAGCCAGCAGAGTCAGTAGCTTATTGACAAAACGCTGGTTTGAATCTGTTAATTGTTTGTAATTTATTATTTTTCCGATTCTCTTTTTCTATTATTATTTGTTTTTTTTTCAGTTCTCCGTTTATAATTTAGTTATAAGTAAGTGATTTGTGTTTTTTTTTTGTTTTTTAGTCACGCTATGTGGAAACATGTAAATGGTTCGTAGTTAAGTTTGTATTGTTATTTAGTTAGTAAGAAAAACTGTTTGTTTTCCGAATAAAATAAAATAAAGTTATGACATTATTTGCGGATGTATTATCTAAATGCCGCCGGTCGGGTCAAACCTACGGCAATAGGCGCTTAGTTCCCAAAGTAAGTAGAACTATTTATGTAACATAAACCTAAAGGGTTAATAACAAATAAAACGGAATTTCGGAATTCGGGATAGATTTGGTCATACTTCACTGGAAGTTAGTACGGGCTGGTTTAAACAAACCCCTACATCTAAAATTATTATAATATACAATTTTGGCTTATATTCTGTTAATATATTATTCGACTAAAACAATGCTGGTATTGTTATGCTCTTGTACTGCTACTACAAGAGCCAAACAATATCAGCAAATGTAACCAAAGCTAATTAAACATTGCTTATTACAAGCTCTGGTGAGCTTGTTTAATTACCAATGCATGATTGTAGCATAACTTATATTAGTAATTTTATTTAAGTATGATTACATTGTGAAATTGTTAATTACCTCCAATTTATTGAGTAACTACGACTTCAATGTATTTGGCCCAAAATTGTTGGCCCCTTTCAGAGCCCAAATACACTACAGTGTATTTGGACACGCCAATACTCCTCGTATTTGCCGGGCCCATAGACAGCTCTGTGCGATTGTTTTTTTTTTTGTAGTTATACACCATTGTGTAACAAAAGTTTATTCTACATAGTAGTGCAACATTACTAAACATTACCTACGAGCTTCATACCACTAACGACTTGATCGTTTGCTATGACCTAAATTATATGATATGTCCGTGTCGTTTCTTACACATTTTCGACAAACCCTAACGACTAATACTAGTTAAGGAGTCAGAACCCAACTGTATTCTGTACTTGAAAATTAAACAAATAAAGTTTTTTTTTTAAATTATGATTTAGGGTTAGCAATTCTTTTTATGATGATGATTTTACTGAATCAAAAACATTATTATATCAAAAAGGGGTCTCAAAAAGAGTAATCGTCATATTCCTGACCGACCTGCTAATCTTTATATATAAAATTCTTCTGTGAGTGTGTATGTCACTGAACTTCTCTCAAACGAATGGACCGATTTTTATGAAATTTTTTGTGTGTGTTCAAGGGGATCTGGGAATGGTTTAGACTCACAATTTTGGAACAAAATTTGAATAAAAACCCGTGCGAAGCCGGGGCGGGCCACTCGTAGTAATATATAATACCAACTTCAAATCATCCCAAGGTTGCTTTGAAGAGATCGCTCACAGCGATGTTTTGTGGATTGTCCGGAAATATGTTTATTTATTTTGTCGCCACAACAATGTAGAAAAAGCCCTTGCTATATTTAAATTAATAAATGCATATAAAAACAAATAAATTGACGGTTTACGATTTAAGAACATAGCTTCGTCTATCTATAAACGTTCCTAATCAAATCAGCAAAGATCCTAAGACGACAAAGAGTTGGCTATTATTAGGTAAGTACCTATATACTTATGTAAAATCAAAGAATGGAAATAAATGATTTTGTGTCTTGTATGATCTATTCCGAGCGTGCAGCTTATAGCATAAACAAAACTCAGCTTACAAGCCGCTACGAGCCAAATATGTACGATACCCGTAATATGAATTTAAATCCAAAATGTACATTAAGCAAGTAATATTTAAGTCTTCATGTAACTTTGAACATTAAATATTAACAAAAAGCTGAAAAGCTCGTGAATAGCATCCTTGTAGAGTTACAACATAATGTATGTATATGTTCAATATCGGATCGAAACCAATGCGTTGTTTCTCTAGCTTAGTTCTCGATGCGGTAACGGTAATTCTCAAGCTATAATGGATTTTTCATCTTCCAACCGCCGAATTAACCTAGCACTAAAGTATCTTATGCCAAGTAAGAATATGCACACTTAATTTTTTCTTTTACGTTATTTTTTTATTGCTATACTAAATTCATTTTTATTTACTTACTAGCTGTGCCCCGCGGTGTTACCCGCCTTATAATGTATTTTCCCGCGGAATGACGTTTTCCCGCGGTAAAAAGTAGCCTATGTTATTTTTCAGGCTCTAGAGATTCTTTGTACCAAATTTCATTTAAATCGGTTCAGTAGTTTTTACGTGAAAGAGTAACAAAAATCCATACATCCATACTTACAAACTTTCGCCTTTATAATAGTAGTAGGATAGTTATAACAATCAGGTTTAAACAATTAAAACAGGTATCTCAGGCTAAAAGACAAAACTATTAGACAATAGGCTAAGTAAACAAACTAATAAGCAGTATCTATAGAAATGAAAATAAATGTTTTCCAGCTGACGAGTAAATTTGATTTGTAAATGATTATTAAGTAAAATCCATCACAATCTGTTAACCTATATTATGCTGCGCTAAAACAAATAGATGCTCTTTAAAATGAATCAATAAAATAAGCCTTTATCGCTGACTAAACTTAAATAACATTTATGCATTGTAGTTTACAGTTACCTTTTCTAAAATTTCATATTCTAAATTGATTTAAGTATACGCTCTATAAGGAAGGCCTAAATAACATCGGAAGTTCTAAGCTAAAATTGAAAGACGCAGTTAAATAGTTCCAGCAACTCACAAACTTTACTCCGTCATACGTATAAATATATGAAGAGATTGCTCTGTAAGCGTTTAGCTTCGCCAAGCAGGTGCTCGGCTGGTAATTTGCTGAAATATTAACTAAGTTCCGCAATAAAATCAAACAATATCTCAAGTTTAGACTTGCGTTACTTTATATGTATATATGTTCATTCAAATGAGCTTGGCGTAGAAACTTTTGTACTAACTAAACTGTTTTGTGCTTGCATTAAATAAAATAAATAAATAAATATTTCCGGACAATCCACACAACAACATCTAGCCCCGTGGTAAGCTCTTAGCTTGTGTTACGGGTACTAGACATCTGATATACTTAATATAATATACATATATACATAGATAATTTTTATTATATATATTAAACACTCTGGGTGTTTAATAGCACCAAGGAGAAAGTGCTTGCAGAACATACAAACACTTGACCCCTCGGCGGGAATCGAACCCGCTACCTCTTGCGCCGCAAGCGGACTCTCACCCACCGCGCCACTGAGGCAGTCTAAAATATTACTCGAATGGTTTGAACCCTCGACTCGTCGTCATATTTCAAGTAGTTTTTCCATTTTACTCATTCTTTAAACAGATGCATTGTTTGCTTTTCATCATATAAACGAAGGACGAAAACCCAGTTCATAATAAATTTCATCGTTTGAATTAATTTAATTCTGTTGCAATAAAGCGCCTAACTATAAAATTACTATAAAATTGTACTACCTTATTAGTAGAAGACAAATCACATCTAGGATTCAGAGGACTCAGATCAATGGACTTAGTATCTAAAACAAAATACATCGTTAAAGTGGTATTCCGATAAGCAGTCAAAACTTTTACGTTTTCAAAAACCATACGACATTGACGACCTCTGTGGCTCGGTGGGCGAACGTCCGCCTGAGGCACAGGAGGTTGCGGGTTCGATTCCCGCCGGGGGACAAGGTTTTGTACGATCTACAATTTCCTGTTTCGGGTCTGGGTGTTTTCTATGTATCATATGTATGTATTTACAAAAAAAAAGTATATATGTAGTATATCAGTCACCTAACACCCATAGTACAAGCTCTGCTTAGTTTGGGGTTAGGTGATGCTGTGTGAGTAGTCCGGAAATATTTATTATTTTTATTTTATTTATACATAACACAAAATTATTAATGTAAAACTTTTTTTTATGTTCTTATGGATTGAAAAAGATCCCCTAAGCATTAAGAACCATTAAGAACCACTACACATTGGCTTTGGCTCGCCATCCATACGCCTTTGTTCAGAGCAGGTACTCAACTTTGATGCACTTTGCTGGTAACATCATATGACACTTAAGTTACCAAGCCTAACAAAGTACCTGTTTTACTTTGTTACGCTCGGTAACTTAATATTTATTACAGTAGTATTTTTTGCTTACAGTATGTGTATTGATTTTATCTTTACCTCGGATAACACTTCACTGAAAAACAGATAAATGTCTGTATGTAATAAAATAATGTAAGATAGGGCCTATTAGACAAATAAAAAATCAGCTGTTTATGACTTATCAAAATAATTAAGGTAGGTGACCAAAAATTTAAAAAATAATCCGTCAGTTTTGTCCTAAATTTTTAAGTCTACTAAGTTAGTTTTCTAGTTTGCATCTGGGTACTTAAGAAATTTGAAGCTTTATATTTTGGCACTTTCTTATAAAATTTATAATGAGATGAGAAAGAAGCGAAAAACAGAATAAGTACTTATTTTTATAATTTTTAGTCATCATGCCCATTGTACCAATTTATTATTAGCAATGTTAATCATTTCATCTGCTCATGATTTACAAGGAATCTGATATTGTGCTTGAGCATTAATTGAGGTGACATAAATTATAACCATCATAGTAACTGACATCATCACTGGGCAGGTCCTAAGTAGACTGTTATTTTTTTATATTTAGAAAATTGTTATTGTATTGTACGAAACCTAGTCCAGGTTTCGTACAATACAATAACAATTTATTGTAAACACGGATATATAAATACAACAATACGTAAAAACAAACTTGAATGGGCGGCCTTATCGATAAAAATGCAAATTCCAGGCAACCTTTGCATGGAAAATAATCAAAATGAAATAAATAATAGGGAGGAAGTACAACATGAAATGTAACTATTTAAATTATAATAGCTCCATTATTACGGCCGCGTCTGTATGTCATTATGTTCGAGATAAGCTCAAAAGTACCACTAACTTCTTTATGCGGTTTTCTGCAATAGAGTTAATTATTCAAAAGGAAGGTTTTCGCTTCCGAGCACACAAACATAAAGAAGTACAAACTATCAATATTTTATGATATATATACGTTTTATAGGACTTCATGATAAAAACAAGATAAATACAAAAAGGTGAGCAATCTTTTTAAAGCTGTATCCACAAACTTTGATCTGGATATATTCTTCACGAGCACGGATTCCTATAAGCAGCGGCTAAGCCAGGACTTTTTCGTTTTGTTTTTTTTTTGTAAGAAATACGTGTTTTTATTTTTGTTAGTGGTGTGTATTTATAAGTTGTTACGTTAACTATTTTAGATTATGTTTTATGTTTAAACTGTAATGTGGGTGTTTGCTGTTCTCGCATTTTATGAATTTTGCTGTCACTAATCGTGAAACTTGTAATTAGCTTTATGTAACTATATATATTTTGTAAGTTTTCTTAAAATAAATATATCAATACAAATAATTATAATCAGCATTTATTAGTTGGGCAGATAAAATTCTTTTTAATTTAGTTTTAAGTAACCTTAGCAATATGAAAAAGATTTTGATTATATTTATATTTCACATGATATAGGAAAATAACCATGGTTGTTTCGTTTTCAAATGGAGTCGTAAAATTTCTTTTCAAAATTATTTTTTTAAGTAAATAATCGGAAAGTTATAGACCTAAGTCGCTTGAAACTATAACTTCTCCTTTGGCTAGAGCTATAGAGATTTAGCTGAAACTTTGCAACTAGTTCCGCTGTTGGTAAAATGAAACAGCCACTTATTGGCGGGCGCGTCTCCCCGTCTCTGCAACCTCAAAGTGACGAAACTAACATAACTCTATTACACTCTTGAAACACGAGGGAGATTAACTTTAAAAGTTTCCTTCCTATTTTGAGTTAAGTTCCTAATTGAGCTAGCTGTATGTGTATAAATTCATAAGAACTTCCTTTGGGTATATTTATTGCTCACATGATTGAAACAAATAAAATAGCTTATCTTGTTTAGTTTTAAACCAAGCCTAAGATAGTTTTTCCATACGCATTAAATCGAATAATCGGAAAGCAATGTTCCGATAAACTTTTGCACTTTAAATAAGTGACAGTTTTAAATCACTTAAAACGCTACTTTAATCAACTTCTCCTTTGGCTAGAGCTATAGAGATTTAACTGAAACTTTGAAACTAGTTCCGCTGTGAGTAAAGTGAAACAGCCACTTATTGGCGGGCGCATCTCTCCATCTCCGTAACCTCAGAGTGACGAAACTAACATAACTCTATTACACTCTTGAAACATGGGGAGATTAACTCTAAAAGGTTCCTTGCTATTTTGACCTGACCGACTTCAATCAACTCAAAAGTATAATGAATTAAAGTATATCTATACAAAATGATTTTATAATTTAAGTACCTACAATGTTTCACATCTCGCCTCATCGCATAAGTAATATTAAATAAATAATAAAGAACAACACCGATTTGAGAACCTCCTCATTTATAAAGTCGTTTAAAAACTACCGAACATATTTTTTTATGATAAACAAGTTATATGACCTTTTATTTGGTACCCCACTCGGTTATATTGTACCTATGTAAATAATACGCAGCCAAAATCAACTATCATTTTTCACTTAAAAATTTTCGACGAATTGAACGATACTTTAGCAGCAGAAATTAAACCCACCAATTAAAATAAAATATTAAAAAGAGAATTCCAAACACACTAGTCTATAATATACGCGTGAAAAAAACAGCCAACCTTTACATTTTACCTTGTAATAGTCGAAAGTAGACCATAAATAATTCAGCAAAGCTCTTCAGTTTATTGTTTCTGGTAATAAAATTCAGGCAGCCTGGACTTGGTCTTGCAGAGCAATTAACTGGGATCCGGGGCTTTGGCGACTACCTGGCGCAGTGCACTGACCCATATTCAGTAACCCTTACCTATGTATGGTATGGACTACAGGAGTTTTTGTTAAGGAGGTCAAATCGTGTACTACGAATTCCATACCGAAATCTAGTAGGAAATCGAATTATTAAAAAAAAACAAAGTTATAAGGTTTGCTCAATGATCACTTTTTTTGGTAATTTAATTGCAGATATTAAATCAGTAGACCTTAGTCACAAAAAAGAGATACATGTTACTTTAAAAAAAATTACTCCCAAAAAACCCAAAAGTTGAAGATAATGAATGAAAGTTTGATTAAACGGTATTTATTATTCAAATTCTGACAGTATTGAAAGTTATACATACCCAAGTAATCTTGAGTCGGTGCCATGTTTATGTAGCAATCTTAGATTAAAAAATAAATTTCTTCGAATTTAGATAATTTGTGTTCTTTGATCCTGAATTGTTTGGCGCCGCATCAGTTTCTTTATAAATATAATAAATATTTCCGGACAATCCACACAACAACATCTAGCCTCGTGGTAAGCTCTGCGCTTGTGTTTACTACGGGTACTAGACATCTGATATACTAAATATTATAGACATACATGAATCGTGTTTTTTTAACTATACATATCAAACACCCAGACCAAGAAGTGCTTGCAGAACACACAAACACTTGACCCCTCGGCGGGAATCGAACCCGCTACGTCTTGCGCCGCAAGCAGACCTACGCCTACCGCGCCACTTTTGATATTTTGTTTTAAAGTAATTCTAGTACCTAACTATTTTCTGAGGATTCCTAGGCGCAAAATTGTTTTCCAATTTGTATCACAATAAGCCCAGGACAGTTGTAGATGGGACAGACTCTGGGAGGCATATACCTGCGGTGGGTTAAAACAGGCTGTGGATGATGATGATGATGATAATAATATTTCAGAAGTCTTAATTTGGTTGGAATACAGACATTAATCGTTTATATTTAACTGACATCAAAGAGGAAGAGGGCCTACGACGCGCAAGTACTGTTTTTTTTCAGCTAAAAAAGAACAATTTTAGTTGTTTTATATAATGTTGTTGATTTGTTTGTTGTGATTAAAATGATTTTAATAGTAAAAAAAATGTCTCATTGTTTATATCATGCCTAATGCACCAGATAAATAAATCATAGCTTCTAAGTGGGTGGGTATTTACATAACAAGACGGAAAAACAATATCAAATATTTGTTTAATATAAATATAATTACCAAAAATTCATATTCAGATTTAGTTTCCAGAATGGATTAATTATACAACTCATCTCTACAGTAAATTAAAACATGTCTCCCCAGACACGGCGAGACAGTTGCTTGTTTATTATCATAAACCAGTGAACATGTCACCTAATTAAATTATGTAATTACACTCGGTTCCAAAAATAACGGGTCAGTCACATAAACCGGAATATCCTCCGAACTACGTATGCTATCCTAATGAAACGAAGACTGTTCATTTGAGAATTTAATTAAAAATAAAAAGTACAGATAAAACTTATGTGCATGTAAATATTCATCTCGAAAAAAAAACTGTTACTGTTTTTATTATTATTAGCTTCACTTGTATATATGTTTGTAACCGACTTCTTTGGGCGCAATTTTAACCACTTTAAACGGCAGATTTCGTTCAAATATGTAGATTTATCGACGACCGATGACAATACACAATCTTGAAAATAAAAAAACAAAAAATAATTTTAGTTAAAAAAAAACTATAAACACGCTTTTTATAGAAACCAAACTAAAAAAAAAATTTTTTTTTTTAAATAAATTTAAATTAATAATGGTGAGAATAAAGAAAAAAAAAATTTATATAATGTTTGGGGTGCTTTTTAAGATATTTTCGAAATGATAATCATTCTACTCATATCTGTCAATAAAATATTTATAAATATTGACACAATGCAATCCACGATTTTTTTAAAATATTTTTTAATATACATTTCTTAAAATTTATTTTCTGTTTTGTTCGGTTTCTATAAAAAGCGTGTTTTTTTAGTTTTTTTTAAATATTATTTATTCATTACTTTCTTCATTTTAGTAGTACTTTGTATTGCCTCCATGAGCTCTTCTGACAGCTTCTAGGCGATTAGGCATGCTATACACCATATTTCGGAGAAGGTGCTGAGATATACCTTTCCATTCCTCCACTTATTCTGCGTTTTAATTAATTAATGTAACTTGAACCACTTCTTGAGATATTTAATTTGTGACTGTTATATTTGGAACCGAGTATAATTAGGATTCTGGGAATTTTAAAATCATATAGGTCATATTGTAAGACTCGTTTGACGGGTTATTTTCGTACAAATTGGCTGAATAAGGTAAAAAGATTAAGGGGAAAAATAAAAAGGTTTAATGGGCTTATCTTTACAGTACTTATTTACGAAGACGCTTAGTAAATCTTTTTTAAATAATATGTTTAAATATTAGGTGGAATACACCATCATTATTATCATATTTTAATGCAAATACATATCAGACGTCCTTGTCAATTTATATGTATAATATACATAGGTCTGCAGGCTACCCAAAATTTCTTACACTTCCCAAAATTTTGAACTAGCTCTCGGATTAGTAGGATTTTCAAAGTTTGAGGTTAACGGTGCTTTCCGTTTGTCCGCACGGCAACAATTCCAGTCTCAAAACAAAACGTTTCAATTGAAAACGCCCTTAGAAACGCGATTTGTGATTGTATATTGTAACTATTTTAGTAAAATTTTCTTGATATAATAAGCTTTTCTCGACCGTATATTTTCAAATCCATAGATTTACCTATACTCAAATAAATGAAAGGCACTATTGACTGAGTTGACATCAAAAACACATTTTCCTTCACCTTTTGCAAAAGTACATGTCAAATTCAAGAAGTACTCTAGCATTCATTAATCTTTACTTGAAGAATCTCATAAAACGGCTGTTAACCTAGGCGTGATGCCTGTCTCGGAGACTCTGCGTGACGTCTGTTTAATTAATACAATATGAATAATGAGAGGAGAAACAACGAACAATATCTGTTTTAATATTCTTTTGTGAAATTCTTTCCTAACAGGCTTATTTTAATAGGCGTTGTTGAGTTTAATACTCTTGTAGTTTGGTCCAGACCAAATATTGACGGCCAATGAACCGTCCATATTCGTTAATTCAGATTATATGTATACTAAGGTACACTTTTTAATGACGAGTATATAAAAAAATATAAAAAGACTATACTGTATTTTTAATGTCAGATGTAGCTACTCGTAAGTAGAGGATCACAATGTACCTAATCATTATGTAAGTTTTTAATTAAGATCGATTTGTTCTTCTCTGGGAAGCTCAATAAATAAATTCAAAGTAAAGTGCATGGTTTACTCCACTTTACTTAACAGTAAATTTATTTTACTATATACTTACTTTAAATGCTGTTAATACTTTTACACAGACAGCTTATATCTAAATAAATAAAGTAATTGTGATTGATAAAATATATACCAACTCAAAAAACATAAACACAAAGAATAGCATACAAATAAATTTCAAGCAATATGGCCATTGATAAGTTTTCAAATGTTCTAATAAATAGTGTTTCGTTACGAAAAATATCTAGGTGAAGAAGTTTATTTTTACTCCTAGGCAATTTACGGTTTTATAAAATGACTGACGCTACCTTCATTATGAAACACATCGAATACATTTACTGTACCGGCTGTTTAGAGTCAATCACTAATAGACAGATAGGTTCTAACTGATATCTTCTTCATACATTTTCCAATCAGACAATGAGGAAAGAAAAATCAACCCATAATTAATAAAAACGCGATAAAATAAGAGAAAACCTTAACTCATTCGTACTCATAGCAAGTACCGCTGGGTAATATCATTAGCTGTCGCCCCTATTTCCTGGGGCAATTCTGCCTTGATTGCTATTTTTATTGGCTCTCCTTCCCAGTAATATTTCATCCCACTTCGGTACGGCTTCTAATTTGCCAATCGGATTACCTGCCCGACCACCTTTTGCTTTTTACGACACGACATATTGGGGGCGACTTTCTGAAACTTACGAGTAAGTTGGAACAACTGCTTTTTACGACACGACTTATGTGTGGTGTTGAAATTGTTATTCTTAATGCTAATACAGCAACATACATATTAATAATATTATTATTATTCCTTTGTATTTTAATAGGGAGCTTAAGATACAATATTTTTTTTTTATTAGCCTATGTTGTCCCACTTCTGGGCAAAGGCCTCCCCCAACTCCCTCCAACAATCCCTATCCAGAGCTGTTTGCCAATACAATATACATAGATAAAATTTGAATAGTTCTTCATGACTGCTAAAAGGACGTATGCAACGCAATTGGCATTTTCGGTCAGGAATTGAATACTAGAACACAAAATTATTTGTCAAAACTTTTATTTTGACATGTCCTGATGTTTGTTTGTTATCTTGCAAGTTAATTTAGGCCCACTCAGCCCTACACTACATGACTACACTGGCATACTGTCACCTCATCCTAGTACTACAATTTTAATCTATTGTTTGACAGAGACGGGCTTTTAAAATCCATTACATGGAAATATAAAAAGGAGGCATTTGCCCTGCAGTGGGACGGAATGGCTAATAAATAATTATAATATTTATGTTTGTACTACCAAACACAAACCTTACTCTTGAATCACTCTACCTATTGCCAAAAATCGCATAAAATCCGGTCAGTTGATAGTCAGATAAAATCAAAAACAGTTTATCTTGAACATAGGGACAGACAGACACGGCAGAGGAATTTCGTCTTTATATTATCCTCTGCCGTGTCTGACAGAAAGATGTCGCAATCTCGTATGATTTTAAAGGTCTTATAAATAAATTTATTTTATTTTATTTATTTTATTTTTACAATCTTAGGAAAACTTACAGCTAATAAAACAATAATATAAACTATATAATACTTAAAGGCTAATTACAAGTTCCCACAAATAATAAAGAAGAATAACAAAAGAAACAAACATGCGCACTATACTTAACTAAAAATATAATAAAAGTTATTTACTAATTACGTGAATAATAATAATATATGAATACTAATAAAACTAATAGCTTAAATAATTTTAAAATTAACATAAAACATTACCTAAAAATAAATTCAAAAACAAACGTTTAATTGCTCTAGCGGATGTATTGAAAAAATCAACATCTATATCTGCATTATCAGCGACCAAAGAATTGAAACTATTGCTAGTTCTGTAAATAAAAGCATTCTGTCTATAATTAGTTCTCGCCAAAGGAACATGGAGAAGGCTTGGCCTTCTCAGAAAAGCTGTGTTCGTTTTAAGAGAAATCTTCTCTAAAAGCTCCGGACAGTCAACAGTACCATTTGCCACACCCATTAAATAGCACAAATCTGCAACCTTTCTTCTAATTTCTAATGGGAGAAAGTGAAATTTAGAGCACCTTTGGCTATAGTTTGGAAGAAAAATCCCGGCTCTAAACTGAACGTATCGCAAAAACCGTTTCTGAATCCGCTCAATTCTGGATATGTACGTCGTGTAACAAGGGCTCCATACTTGTGAAGCGTATTCCAGATGACTCCGAACGTACGCACAGTAAAGTATTTTAAGAGTTTTTATGCTTTGAAACTCTGATGATAGTCTTATTACAAAACCTAGTGCTCTAGATGCCTTGTTTACGATGTCATCAACGTGCCGATCAAACAGAAGTTTGTCGTCAAATGTAACCCCTAAATCACGTATATGACTAATCCTATCCAAATTAGTCCCATTAACAACATAGTTAAAACTCTGAACGATCGGTTTGCGAGTAAAAGAACAAATATAGCATTTAGAAACATTTAGTGCCAATTTGTTCTTTACACAATATTCCTGAAACCTATCCAAGTCACTCTGCAGGTTAGCCGCATCCGTAGCATTTCTTATAGGACACAGAATTTTCATGTCATCAGCGTACAGTAATATATCAGAGTGCTGAAAGCAAAGATTGACATCATTTATGAAAATCGCAAAAAGCAAGGGTGCAAGCAATGAACCTTGTGGAACCCCAGACGGAATACATACTGGCATAGAGCAGTAACCATTTAGAACTACAGTCTGGCACCTGTTACGTACATAGGACGTAAACCACCGATACAAATTACCCCTAATACCAATAAAATGGAGCTTTCTCAATAACATTACATGATCAATCCGGTCAAAACATTTAGTATAATCTGTATAGATTATGTCCACTTGAGAGGGTTCAGACATGTGCCGCGTCAAAATGTCACAGCACAATAAAAGGTTAGAAGTAGTAGACCTGCCTTTAACGAAACCATGCTGATGAACACTCAGATCCTGTTTGATTGCCAGGTAAAGCTGACTATGTATTATTTTTTCTAGAATTTTAGCAAACAAACATAATTTCGATATTGGCCTATAATTTTCGATACAATTTTTCGGACCCTTTTTATGGACAGGCGTTACAAAAGCATTTTTCCAAATGTCTGGTACCTCACCTTCAGTCAAAGAACGACGAAATAATAAAGTTAATGGGAGAGCCAAGCTACTGGCACACCTAACAATAAATATTGCAGGTATTTTGTCAGGTCCAGCGGACTTATTTAAGTCAAGCGACTTAAGCAATTTAAACACCTCCTCATGAAGTACCTCAATGGAGCTAATATCAGAAGTAGAGGTATGCGGAACTTCCAAAAACTTTGATTGATCCCCACAAGAATTAGCATGAAAAGTAGAGTGAAAGTATTCACCAAAGAAATTAGCAATTTCCTCACCATTTTCCGATGTTTTATCACCATAAGAAAAAACGGAAGGATATGCGTTAGATTGCTTTTTACTCTTTACGTAAGACCAAAACGCCCTTGGATTCTTTCTTATATTCGACTCGATGGCATATATATATGAGTTATAACATTCAGCCTCCATAATTTTAGCTCTGCTCCGTAAAATTAAAAATGAATCATAATCGTATGCATTACCGTAAATTTTATACTTTTTATGAAATTTATACTTCTCTTTTAAAATTTTAATTAAGGGTTTTTTATACCAGATTGGATATTTTTTAGATGGAACGACATTTTTAGATGGAATATATGCGGTACGCAAGTCAAACAATGTACGATATAAAAAGTCCACTGCATCACTTAATGAACCAGCTTTTAATGTATCTACCCATTTAATACCGTCTAATTTACTACATATCGATTCATAGTCACCTTTATTATAAACAAATGTGGTGTAAGGGAGAGCTTGTATAGAATTGAACCGAACAAATTCCGCGCTACACACGATTGCCTTGTGGTGAGAGTCCTCAGGCACAAGCGGATCATTACAACCTATTATACTAACATCGTGATTAGAAAAAACAAGATCTAAAATTCGATTGTTACAGTTTACGAAGGAGTTGTACTGTGACAAGTTACACATGTTAAAGCTATCAAATAGTTCTGTCTGATGAAAACCTTGTATATTACTAGGGGACTGAGAAAACCCATCATCTGTAGATTTCCAAACAATATTAGGTAGGTTAAAGTCACCTAGTATGATAAATTTATCCAATGGATGATCTAAAATTATATTAGTGACAGTTTTCACAAAATTATCTAACTGAACCGCCATAGAATTACCCAGCTTTTGGTCACACATATACACAACACAGATATGAATCCTATAAGCATTTGTCCTACCTTTATCACGCACGGACAGCGTGACCCACAGGTCTTCAGCCGAAGAAGACCACTCAGTCACTCCAACAGAGGTGAGTTCGCGGCGCACTGCGATAAGCACCCCTCCACCTTTCTGTTGACGCAAAGCTTGATAGTCTCTATCAGATCTCCAGACTATATAGCGGTCATCCAATAATTCACTACTTAAAACAGAACTGTTAAGCCATGTCTCCGTAATACATATAATGTCATAGTTATTTAAGCAAACATTTCTATAGAAATCACAACATTTGGTGCGTAGACCACGCACGTTCTGATAGTATATACTAACAGACATCATTATTAACAAGTATAATAATTAGTTTTAGTATAGTTGTTTTAAAACATAACATTTTAATATAAAAAACTATGACAATAAAAATAGGCAATATTACCCATTTAATATAAACATTAATAATTAAATAATTAATATAATATATCCAAAATAGAGATAGCAGAGTTTTTAAATTATTAATGAATAATGTTATGACAGAGAGAGAGGCAAAAAATGTATAAGTTGTGCATAAAAGGCGGTAGCAAACGGTAAGGTGAACCGTCCGAGCAGGTAGCGATAGGCAAACAAAGGATCGCCGTGCGTAGACAAAAGATTTCGGCGCGAGAACAATAGAGGCATAATAGAAAATGAATTGATAAATCTCATATCATTATAATTAAATGTCTTTTTAATGGAAAATTTTAATAATGGCTGACTTCTCCAATGTCAGATTAAAGATAACAAAATCATTAAACTATGAGACGTTAGATTTAAATTACCTGTGGTGTCCCATCAGTGTTTGACAGTGTCTTTATTATTTTTATTCTCATTTTGGAAAAATCGGTTCTAAGCTAAAGATAACAAAACGACGAATGATGACGGACGTAAGTAAATCATATGTCTTGTTAAATTCGGCCTCCTATACTTTAATAATAACTAAAATCGTACCTACAATATTGTATCAAGCAAGACTCACCCTTACCCATGTTATTAGCGTCACTTTCACGCCATATTTCATCGCACCTCAATTTCGTGGCAGTTTTTAATTTGCCGGCGGATATCCGGTAAAGTGAAAAAGCCCGGATTAAAGTTAACAGAGCGTGTGCGGCATAATAAGCAGCTTGTTAAGACTTCTTGTGGACCGGTTCTTATCGCTTTTATGTATGTCATTGCTTCTAAGACTCGAGTGGAGAGTGAACATTTGACTTTCAATCCATCGTCGTGGGTTCTATTCTCAATAACTCTGTATTTTATTTTGCTAAAGGCAGAGAGATAATTACTTTATTTTAGGTAAACGTCGCGGGTCGTCAGTGAATATATATATATATATATATATTTTACTGAGTTGAGAGGCGAATAAAACAACACAGATTTTTCAGTTTTACAATTTTGTAATTATTCTAGTGTAGCCATGGTGGATGGCACTCGTTTTGGGTGACCATTGCCCAGCGGTGGGGTATATTGTATTAAATTCATACTGACTTAAAAATATGTAATAAAAGTGTGCTTAAAAGCCGTGTAATAACGAGGAAATATATATTAAAATTAGCACAACATTCTAACTGTCCCTTCAACGGACAATGTTACTGTTTCTCAGATATACAACATCTGAAAAACAGTAACATTGTAAAGAGAAATCCCAATTTATTTCATATTCTTTCTGAAAATAACAGGAGTAGACGAGATAAACATTAGAACTACCGGAAAGCATAAGAGCTTTACCACTCTCGCTGTTTAATGTAGGTAGGGATCTATTAGTTGACAAATGTTATCATAGTTTGATAGAATTTATGGACGAAAAAAGTTTTAATTTTGATAATTTGCATTTACTTATATTAACTGTCTATGATGATGATAATGATTTCAATTGTAATTAATTTTATTTAATTTGTAACATCACATTGCACGCCATGCATTGGTAAAATATGTACATTGTTCTATGTGGTATATCTAAACCGATAACTTTACTTACTTTGCTTTACTTTACTTCGCAATCTGTATTGTAACAGATAAATACCTACTTTACTTATTATTCGACCAACTTAAAAGGTAAGAAAAATCCTTTCTTATTCTTAAATATACAAAACGTTTCATAAACCGCTTTGAATCATTATGTGGATAAGCTCACAAAGAGGATAAAATATGAATAACTCCGTGGAAAGGACAAAAAGAAAATTTCGTGGATTACCCGACTCACCTATTCTCTTTAAAAGCTACTAATTAGAGTTGTAACAACGAAGCCACGTACCAACAAATTACCCCGAAACAAAGATTAATGCGAGTTTCTTCTGGAAAATTCCTGGCTACCTATGTGGTGTTTTATCTGTACGAATTCCTGAGATATAAGAATTAGAACCTTAGGTACATTCGTATACTCTACGGCAGATTATTAAAGGCCGAACAGAAGCATAACCGAAAGTGATAGGTACCTTCTAGATCTATGTAATCCATCTTCGTCCACATCGACACTTACCACCAGGTGAGATTGTGGACATAGTACATCAATCTCCCACAAAAAAAAAATGTCACGCTTTTTAGAGTTCGATTTATGGAAAGTCTTCGATTCCTCGAAACACGGGCGGAAAATGAGTCAGTCAGCGGTGCTTTGTCAACTGTCGGTATATTGAAGTATCTGTTCTGAATTTAAAGATAATCGAGTTTGTGGAATAAGAGCATTGGGTAACATGGGATGTACAAAGGGATAGTATATACAAGGTGTTTCCTTTATTGTTTAAAGGGGGTAAAGGGCATGCACCAGGCGACTAGGGACAGGACGTATAATGTTGGGTTTTAGGTCTTGCACCACATTAATTTATTTATTAAACTTCCTACGACGGACCTCACAAAATTTAAACAATGGCAAATAAGTCTTATAAGTTTTAAGAAATAAATAGATGTTCTATTCTAACGCATAATAAACGTGTTTTACTCTTCGTAGCAAAGCATGCAAACTCTTTAAAACACAGTAAAAATACACGCTCCATTTTCTTGATACACCTAAGTATATCAGTGATTATTCCATGTAAAAGAGCAGTTCAGGTCAATTTGCAAATAGAGTGTCTTACTCAAAGGCTGCGACGGAAAGCAATGCTAATTCTTCACCCGAGGCGAAAACACCCTTCACTGGACCATGTCCGAAGTGATACGCTACGTTTCACTTTGAAGCTCCTTGCTTATATATTTCGCAATTTTGACGATGAAATTCTTTGTTAAAATTTGGGCTCAACGGTGTTGGAACTTACAAAGGAATAAAAATATATCATTATTTCCGGACAATCCACACATCCACAGTGTTTTTAATCATATTTACTCTACCAAGCTATTGAAAGCTACTTACTTTTGCATTATTTATAAAATAAATATTAGATTTTTTATCTATTTACTTACACATTTAGTTAGTAGGTACAGTAGTACAAACTTTATAAAAAAAACGGGATTTATAAGGTATGTACATATATTAAATGCAAGAAATCAAAAAAGATCCGTTGAGAATAAAAATAATTCATAAATTCAGTTTTCATCTGATCCGTTTTCTTTAATCAGATGCGACTCCAAACGGAAAATAGACATACATATATGTATGTTCAGATGGGAATAACTCCACTAAGGCAGTCAAGGTATAGACTAGATTTCTCGTATTTTGTGGTGCACAGAAATGGCACTATTTGTGTCCACCACAAAATACGGCAAAGAATATGATACATACACATAGGGTAACTTAACAATAACCCTGACAGCTTCCTTTATTACTTTCGCTTTTACAATTGTATTAACAAAGCAAATATACTCGAATATTCAAGTTCAGCACCATCCGAATCATAGTATTACACTATTCTCCGGATAATAACGTTATAAAGTGATATGAAACCTGATTACACGAAAGTTTTCCTGCGAACTAGTTTCAGATATATTGCATCGCTAGCATATTTCCGGTCTCACCAATTTGTCCAAATTTGGCACAACATGGCTATATTGCAACTTTAATATTCATATACAGCAGCAGTAAATATCATCGCAGTAGTTTCGAATCCAATTTGAAAGTTTAAATTAAAAAAGACACATTTTGATTTTATTCAGGGTGTTCCGTTTTTATTTATATTGAATGTTATCTAAGGGAAAATAGGAAGGAAGGGACCTAGCTCCGGTCTTCTTTATAATTAAATGCCTTGTACCCTTCACTGAATTCGACCCTGTTAATCTCCGGTATTATACTCATCTCAATGTGAGAAACCGATAGGTGTAAATAATACCACTCCCCCAGTATTTTCAGTGGTATGATGGTCATAAGCTGTATTAGTTGGTTGTTATTTTCTAAGTTTCAGTTCAATAGTTACTAGTTACGAACAACCCCATCACTAGACCCATTATTTTTGTGCGCGGAACTCTTTAATTACTTACCTACCCTAACTACCTTATTTACCTTTGGCGCTCTTAAAATTGGAGCGCTTCGATTTGGAGGAATACCTCGTATTTTCTGTTCACAAAAGTTCAAATATCGAAGCTCATAGACAATTATGAATATCTTTGGAGAGATAAACTTATGAAATGTGCGTATTTGAGGATAGAATATTTATTTAAATAGAAGTTGTTTATAAACCGTTTATAGATTAACTAGCAGCCGACCGCGTCCTCGTACGCTAGGAGTGAGTTATTTGTAAAATACCATTAAAATTCTGCCATAAGTGTTTTAACTATAATAACATTGACTTTCATATAAATAACATCCATCAAGTTAAAACGGGTCTCTTGGGTTGATTTGAAAGCTACATTTATAGGTTATGAAAAATCCGATGTTGGTACCTGCGTTAGTATTAGAATGGAAAATAAAGTTGTTTAAGTATCCATCCTCGGTTAAATGACCCCATCTCTTGTCGTATCACTCGTGTCATAAAGAGCTTTTACCATTCACCATAAAAGCTTTTTTCATTGGTCCATAAAGCGCTTCTGGGCATTTAATTTATAGCCCCACGTTTACCGACAAGCATTTCTTTTACAAAACATTTAATTAATTCTAATACACGATCTATTAAGCATCTACAAAGCCCTTAGACTAATCCACGTTTTGTATCTTTATTCTATACAAACTTAGAAACTTCCTAGAAACCATTACCAGAAATCGTTTACTTCGCCCGTTCAATTCACGTTTGTAAATTGAATCCGTTGAGACTAAATACACAGGCAATTACTATACTGTGTTATACACGTTCAAATACAATATACTACACGTTGTATTTTTAACCCCCTACAAAAAAGAGGGGTGTTATAAGTTTGACGTGTCTGTCGTCTACCTGTCGGACATCATAGCCCCCGAACAGATGGAGCGATTTCAATTTACCTTTTTTTTGTATGAAAGGTTAGTTTTGTGCGAGTGTTCTTAGACATGTTTGATGAAAACTAAACCCGATTAAAAGTTATAAGGGTAAAAATGGTGAAGAAAACACGAAAATCTGCAAACATACTCGAGTGGGGTCTCAAATGAAAGCGCATCACATGCACATTACGAAATATGTAGTATATGACATTTTATTTTTAAGGTAAATGAGGATCTGGAATCTGGGGTTTCTTTTAATTTTAAATTTGGATTACTTATACTATCTAAACGCAGACTTATCTTGCACTACAGGGTAGTGGTACTGTACGTGAAATGAAATAGAAAAAATATGGACAGGAACAGACGAAATTTACATTTGCATTCGTATACCAGGGGAACAGGCTGCCGCATTGTAATTTTACAAATCCACTCGAGCTTTGGCTCCGAGGAGAGCTTTCGGAATTTTTGACTCAATGTGCGAGAAAATATGCGATTCCTTTGATACTGGCCGGTTATATTCTATGTAAAATGCCCGTAGAGAAAACTTAATGCTGTATTGTGTTCAAATGTTGCAATAAGATTATGAAAATGTAAAATGTAAATTGTAAGTGTAAGGGGTTCCACCTTTTTGGCATACCTACTAGAACGCCATTTTGAAATAACAAAAAAAAACAAAAGGTGCCCGAGTGTGGAAGAGGTCGCAATGTTTTATTCTGGTAGATGATTAAAAAATAATAATTAGTCTGTCATCATTACACACTTAAAAAAATTATGCCCATATTTTGTATTTTTACTTGCAAACGAAAAAAGTCAAATATATATGCCAAAACAGTTTCGCAGGTAGAAAATGCCCAGGTAATGCCTGGGCATTTTCTACCTGCGCCTTAAGCCCACTTTTTTGTACAAAGATTTTGTTCACATAAAGTATTTAAATAAAAATATCTTATGAAATTGATAAATCAAAAATCATTTCATCACAGGGTTCATGTTTTGGTGTTAGTCATTTACTGGCAGATCAGTTCAGTTTGTTTAACCGACCGTAAAATAGTGGATACATTATGGCGTAACAGAAGGCAGAAATTCGGGAAACTTCGTATTTACCATGGTACATCATCCCTCAAAATTTCAACTCTATCTATCACGTTTCTTGAGATGCAGCGCGGTGATAGGCGGACAGACAGACAGACGACGAAGTTTCAGTAATAGGGTCCCGTTTTGCCCTTTGGGTTCGGAACCTATATAGCAGTATGTTCTAAATTCACGCGTTATATCAGATTTTTCGCTCCGACTTTTTTTTCCTTGACTGGGTTTTAATGTTTTTATTTCAATGTGAGAGCTTCTATTTTAATCAAAATGTTATATTTTATGTTTGTTACCTTAGATCAATTTTGTTCGTTACCGGATTTAAATTACTAAAAAATAGTTATTTCAATTTGATGCTTTTGTTTTCAACCTATCAACAGAATTTTTTAATATCGCAAAATTCAATAGGAGAACATTCATAATCCAAATATTTGATAAATGATCTGTCGAATAGTTATTTCAGTTATCTACAATATGCTATACTTTTTAGTAGTAAAGTCGGTTGAATTTTGTTAAAATTTTACTCTTATTGCTAAAGTTAAACTTATAAGTCTGTTATATCAATAATAGTAATCGTTGAACTATTAACGACTAATTAAGTTAGGTAGTTCGTTTGTCAGTTATCTGTATGTAGACTTATTATCAATTCATCAGACAAGTTGACTTAATTTTATTAGGGTGTCGCTCAAACTTGTAATAAAATGTCCAGATGTCAAGTCTTTACCCCGATTATAAAGCTGATTTCTATTTTGTTATCCGGGGAAGTTGTGTCTAAAAGGCAGCTATTGTTTTATAACTCTACTCATTCATGCCGTCTGTGTGAAGTATGAGTGTTTCAATTAAACCGCTAAAACTTATTTAGTTTTGCTTAGACCATTTTTTTATTTGGTTTTGTCAGTTTTTACTAAATCCTCACAAGTTTTCGTACAGATCGGAGGTAAGAACACTCACAGCGCATGACATGACACTAAAAAGATTAACTGCAAATCTGCGTCGGCAGTTAATCGAGCGTCATTTATGTGAGTATATCACCGGAAAATAATTCGAATCGTAAATTGATAGATTTCCTAGTAATTTAATAAAATCGCGAAAA
The DNA here is from genome assembly GCA_929108375.1 of Gymnoscelis rufifasciata. Taxonomy (NCBI): domain Eukaryota; kingdom Metazoa; phylum Arthropoda; class Insecta; order Lepidoptera; family Geometridae; genus Gymnoscelis; species Gymnoscelis rufifasciata. Next base: position 7,786,824 of record OV815321.1, on the reverse strand, counting down.
ACCATCAACGGTTGTTTGAATGTATTATTTCACGCAAAAACTTTGAGTCTTTGATTTTAATTATTGACCACTGACGGTGCATGGATGTAATTATTTATTTATAGAATGATGAAATAACTAGTTTAAAAAATATCGAATATAAAGTGTTGTTAGTCTGCCTCAACAAATAAATAAATCAGCCCGATTTTTTTAAATATTCGCACAAAAAACAATAACTCTTAAAACTACTTAAATTATTACTTCAATTCAACCAATATTCAACAGACAAAAAATAGCATATTCTAAACCGATTTAAATCTATAAACTATACGAAACGTTCTATATACGAAATTCAAATGTGAAAAATGTGATCCCTTAGTTGAACTCGCATCCGAGAATAGCAGCGAATTTCAATAAGTTTTAAAAATAAAGAACATTTGAACTGACATGTTATAAAGTGCTCAGTGATGCGACGAAAGAATATAAAGATCCTTTCTACAGACAAAGTGGTTAATGTTTTAGATCATAACTATAGAAACTCGAATATATAATCGCGGAGTAAACAACTTAGGCTATGAATCATGGAGATATCAGCGGGGTGTCTGACAATAGTCTTGCGCATTTTAGTTCACGACCGGGAGCGATCAATTTAGTTCGCCGGTCTTTGGCGAACTAGGTCGTTCTTTTAGTTCGTCCGCTCCTTTCACAAATTCCGGTTAAATAGATCAGTCGTTCGGCGTTCGCTTCGTCGCGCTGTTTTGTTTATTATTATAATGTTTATCAATCAGCTTTCAGTAGTAAATTACTTACTATTTCAGTATATTAATAAAATATAGTGGATGAATATTGCAAATGGATTCGTTTATTAGTTGATTGCAGAAAAGAAAATTATATTAGCTGTATTAATATTACGAATGTGTTTATTTATGATAGATAATGAATAAATAAAAATATATTATTTTGCAAATAATCAACGTTTTAATATTCATTAAGTTTTTGAACATGTTTTTGTACCTACATAATTTTTCAATGTATATAAAGTATTTTAATAGTAGGTAACAATAACCATTTAACATTACAAATACAAGGTAGTTACCTGTTATCGGTTATTGATTTACTTACCATAACAAAACATTCGCCACGCGCGCACCGCTGACTGACTGAGCTAAAGAGCGAAAATGAACGAACGAAAGTTCAGTCAGTGCCCGCTCTCGCTCACAACAAATCCGCGCTCCGCGCGCCGCGTCGGAACTAGTGAACTAAGGAGCGGTCTCTCTGCGAACTAGTTCGCGTAGTTCGTACGAAAGAGCGGTCTTCCGAACTAGGTCGTTCGCGAACTACACAAGACTATCTGACAAACAACATCGCCTTTTGGCTTACTTGAAAATGGCACAACTTTGGCAGATTGTTGTGGTTATGCTGTCTGCTAACAATATCTCCTATCCTACCTAGTGCTTAGGCTTTGAGGTTTGGAGATGTTTAAAAGAAAGACTTGTTGTTGTAGAATGAGAATAGGAATTGGAATTGGAATTGGAATCCTCAATTTTTTTTTTTTTTTTTTTTTTCGAATGGACATTTGATGCTGTTGACCGCAGATGGCCATGACAGCGTTACCGGACTGTGGCGGACGCAGAGGGCGTCTCAACCAAGGCGGCGTCCTAACCGAACCCGACGCGTTAGCATCGGTGTTCCGTTAGGGCGGCGCCCCAAAAGTTAGGTTGGGGCAACACGCACAAGGGCTCCACTTAGGAACGGACCTCGGCTTGGGCTGTTGCCAGTATATAAGAGGACTATGGATTATTACGCCCGGGTGTAAAATTACACCTGCGGGCGGAAATAGGGATTCTTCGGCCCCGCCGGCGGGTCCGGTTTTTAGTTTGTATGTTATTTTCTAAATCGGGACTGGGGGATGCTAACTCCGGGTTAGCGGCTGAGATGGGGTCTAGCGGGTCACCGAGAACGTGTCTCGGTCGACGGAGGAGAGTGGAATCCTCAATTTATTTATTTGCGTAAATATATTACATTATTAAATATTTGACACATCGGTGGTCGGACGAGCGTGATGTGCGGAGAGAGGTGTGGTCACAGCGCGCGGGGCGAGACGTGCGGGGTGAGACGCGCGCTGGCGCCGTGAGGAATGCGCGTGCGCCTACTTATATCGGCTTGCGGCCGAATTCTGCCTTTTGCGCTGCGAGCCACGGTGGAGAGCGGACGTCGGACGACGGGAGCGCTGGCGCGCCACGCCGAGTCATCGCGTGGTCTTCATCTCGGGCTGTGGTGACACCGAGGTCCTGCCGGTGCATTGTGATGAGTGCTGCGCTGATTCCGGGGTCCTGCTGCTGTGTTGTGATGTGTTTGGGGTTATCATGGCGCTCTTTTCAGAGCGAATGATTCCCGCTGTTTCTTGCGGACGTAATAAAGTTGTGCTGTGATTGTGTTGCGTTTCATTTCTTCGCTTCATAATAAAGATGTGATGTTGTGTTTTATTTCCGTCCGGTAAGGTAAGGTAATGTGCAATCAGGTAACCGGTAAGCAGGTAAGTGGTAGCAAGGCAGCTACATTACTCCTCCCCTAGCGAAAGCGTACCGGAAGGTTTATGCGGCGGCCAAGTCGAGTTGTCTTCAGTATTGATGACTGGGCTTGACTTGGTTGTGGCGTGACCGGGTGCTGGCTGGCTGGCGGGAGCGGTGATGCAGTTGAGGTATCCTGGCTTGGTGGTAATGTGGTTTGGCTTGGCAATGTTGAACAGGTATCCTCAATCACTGTGTAGGCAGGCTTGAGTCGATCGATTGATATGGCAGCTGACCGTCTGTCTGGTAATTGGAGTTTGTAGGTCTTGCTATCTCGCTCTAGCACTTTGTAGGGTCCTTCATAGGTAGGCTGTAGTGATTTTTTTACTGCATCGTTTCTTATAAACACTTGCTCGCATGTTTGTAGATCTTTATGGACGAAGATCGAGCGCTTGCTGCTATGCGATGTTATGTGTGGCTTGTTTGCGTTGATTGATGCTCGTAGTCGGCTTACGTAATCAACGTCCATTGTTTCGTGCTTTGCTGGGGCAGTAAAAAAATCACTTGGTAGGCGTAAGTTGTAGCCATAGGTAAGTTCGGCGGCGCTAACACCTGTGTCTGAGCGGGCGGCGGCGCGAAGTCCCAGAAGTACTGTAGGTAACTCGTCAATCCACGTTGTGTGTAGTGATAGACGAGTTTTCAGTGCGGTCTTTAGTGAGCGGTGCCATCGCTCGACCATGCCGTTGGCCTGTGGGTGATAGGGCGTAGTGCGAGTTTTCTGTGTTCCCATTGTTTCGAGAAGTTTCGTAAATAGGCGGCTCTCGAAGTTTCTTCCTTGGTCGGTGGTAATCTTGCTAGGAACACCAAAGCGAGTAATCCAGTGCTCGTAGACAATTCTCGCGATGGTTTCAGCTGATGTTTCTTCGGTTGGTATAGCTTCGGGCCATCTCGTCGCTCGGTCAATCATTGTGACGAGATATCTGTGTCCATGCGGCGAAGTAGGTAGTGGTCCGACTACATCGATGTGGACGTGTTGAAATCGCTCCGTAGGTGCGTACGAAGCGAGCGTGGATTGTGTGTGACGCTGTACTTTGCATCGCTGACACTGTAAGCATTGTTTTGCCCACAATGCGACTTCGGTGTTCATGGACGGCCAGAAGAATTTTTGTGAGACGAGTTTTCTTGTTGTTCGGATTCCAGGGTGACTAATGTTGTGAAGGGCGTCGAATGCGGCTCGTCGAAATTCCTTTGGCAGGTATGGTCGAACGAACGCAGTTGAAGCTTCACAGTAGATAGGCGTTGACGAATCCGGCAAAGTAACTCGTTTTAGAGTTAAGTTACTTTGACTGGCGAGTTGATTGATGGTAGCTTGGTCGTTTTCTTGTGCTACGGCGATCTTCGTGTAGTCGAGTGTTGTGGGGCAAGATATTGTCTCAATCGTAGGAATTCGACTGAGGGCGTCGGCGACGATGTTCTCGCTTCCACTTACGTGACGTATGTCCGTAGTAAACTCGCTGATGAAGATGAGTTGTCTTGCACGGCGCGGTGTTTCTGAAGCTGACGGAGGTTTTTGAAGAACGAAGGTGAGCGGCTTGTGGTCGGTGAAAATTATCAGGCTTCTTCCTTCAAACATTTTTCTGAAGTGTTTTATGGACATGTAGATTGCGAGTAGCTCTCGATCGAATGTGCTGTAGTTTCTCTGAGCGTCGGTGAATTTCTTCGAGAAGTAGCCAAGAGGTTGCCACTTTTCATTGATGTACTGTTGTAGGACGGCTCCGGCTGATTGATCTGATGCGTCACTGAAGATAGCTAGGTTGGCTTCGTGTGACGGGTGAGCGAGTAAAGTTGCATTTTGAATCGCAAGTTTACAAGCTTCAAATGATTTCCTTGATTCGTCGTTCCATTCTATGATTGTTTTATCTTTCTTCTTCGTGTTGTGTAAGTATGCATGGAGTGGTGCTTGGATCTCGGCGGCTTTTGGTATGTGTTCCCGGTAGAAATTAATCATACCGAGGAAACGTCTGAGCTCTTCAATCGTCTTGGGAAGCGGATAACTGCAGATTGCGGACACTTTTTCTGTAGGAGGCTTGATTCCGTGTTGGTTGACTGTGAAACCAAGAAATTTCACTTCCGGTTGGCCAAGGATACATTTTGATGGGTTGATTGTGATCCCGTTTTCTTCGAGTCGTCCCAGTACTGTGCGTAGGTGCTTCCGATGCGTGGTTTCATCCGGGCTGGCGATGAGTAGGTCATCGATGAATGCGTACACGAAGTCGAGTCCGTGTAGTACTTCGTGGATGAAGCGCTGGAAGGTTTGTCCTGCATTTTTTAGACCTGGGACCATCCTGGGAAACTCGAAAAGGCCCATGGGAGTAATCAGGGCTGTCTTCTGGATATCCTCTTCACGCGTCTTCAATTGTTGGTAGGCTCGGTTGAGATCGATAGTACTGAAGATGGTTTTGTTGGCGAGTTGAAATGTGAAGTCCTTGATGCGAGGGATTGGATAGCGGTCCGGTACTGTGATCGCGTTCAGTCTTCGGTAGTCTCCACATACTCGTATGTCACCATTTTTCTTGGGTACGATGTGTAGTGGTGACGACCATGGGCTTTTGCTTGGTCTGCATATGCCCTGGTCAATCATGTTCTGGAATTCCTTCTTGACTAGCTCGTAGCGATGTGGTGCGATAGGTCTTGCGCGACAGTGAAGCGGTGGTCCGGTTGTCTCGATGAAATGTTCCACGTTGTTCTTCGGAGTGAGTTTCATCGAAGTTAGCCTCGTGATGCCGGGAAATTCAGCCAGGATGTCGTGATAACATTGCTGAAGATCAATGCTACGAACTGTGGGTATGTTCGTGGCACGGACGAAAGAGTGTGTCTCGAGCTTGGTTATCCCATCGATGAGTTTCTTGTTCTTGATGTCGACTATGAGTTGGTGGTGTTGCAGAAAGTCGGCTCCGATGATTGGTTTGCTAACTTTCGCAACGATGAATCGCCACTTGAAAGGACGGCGCAGGTGTAAGTCCAGTTCGATTGTCTTCTCGCCGTAAGTGGGTATGACGGTGTTGTTCGCAGCGTAGAGTTGAAAATTCAGAGGTTTCTGTTCTTGTCCTTTGTATGGAGGTAGCACGGATATGTTTGCGCCTGTATCGATGAGGAATGTGAGCTTTGTCTTCTTGTCTGTGACAAATAGGCGGTTGGAATTTTCATGTACGCCGGGTCCCGCCTCGGCCGACGTAGATGCTAGTTTTCCGAGTTCTGAGACTTGAATGAACACGGCGTGGTGCATCTTCTGGCGTCAGCTCCAAAGCGGCGATGGTAGTAGCAGAACGGCGATGGAGTTTTGCTGCGCGATCTGTTGCTGGAGTTATCTCGGCTTGAGGAACGGTCGTCACGGCGGTGGTATGGACGTCTGTAGCTGTGCTGATGCTCATCGAATTGCTGGGTTGCTTTGAGAGCGGCGATCTCAAACGATAGCTTCCGGATCTCTTCTATGAGAAACTGGGTATCGGAGCTAGGCGTGTGCGTTGTGGATGGCATGGTTTCGGCGGTGGAGAACTGTGACATCATCCTTCCTGTGCAGCGTGATGTTGGCGTTCTTGTTCTGGACGCGGCGGCGCGGTGGCGTTCTTGACAGGGGTCACCAATTTGGCAGATTGTTGTGGTTATGCTGTCTGCTAACAATATCTCCTATCCTACCTAGTGCTTAGGCTTTGAGGTTTGGAGATGTTTAAAAGAAAGACTTGTTGTTGTAGAATGAGAATAGGAATTGGAATTGGAATCCTCAATTTATTTATTTGCGTAAATATATTACATTATTAAATATTTGACACATCGGTGGTCGGACGAGCGTGATGTGCGGAGAGAGGTGTGGTCACAGCGCGCGGGGCGAGACGTGCGGGGTGAGACGCGCGCTGGCGCCGTGAGGAATGCGCGTGCGCCTACTTATATCGGCTTGCGGCCGAATTCTGCCTTTTGCGCTGCGAGCCACGGTGGAGAGCGGACGTCGGACGACGGGAGCGCTGGCGCGCCACGCCGAGTCATCGCGTGGTCTTCATCTCGGGCTGTGGTGACACCGAGGTCCTGCCGGTGCATTGTGATGAGTGCTGCGCTGATTCCGGGGTCCTGCTGCTGTGTTGTGATGTGTTTGGGGTTATCATGGCGCTCTTTTCAGAGCGAATGATTCCCGCTGTTTCTTGCGGTGTTTCTTGCGGACGTAATAAAGTTGTGCTGTGATTGTGTTGCGTTTCATTTCTTCGCTTCATAATAAAGATGTGATGTTGTGTTTTATTTCCGTCCGGTAAGGTAAGGTAATGTGCAATCAGGTAACCGGTAAGCAGGTAAGTGGTAGCAAGGCAGCTACACAACCATTCAAACTTTTCTATGCTACTTTTGATAGTTTATATTATATTGAGCTGGGCTAGATTACTCGATAGTTATTTCTAATACGGTACAGCCTAAATAAATTCAATAATTTAGTAATTACGTATTGGTTTCAAAATACAACATTTACCTAGATTTCAGCAAAAACTTCAAGGGTGATAACCTAAATTTTTAACTTTTGGAATAATTCTCGCTCAATTATAATACTCGACGTTGTCCCAGAATCGCCTAAAATATTGTAACTAGTTGTTGTTAGCGTAATATTTTTAAGCGCTAGATCTTGCTAACTAAAACTTTCAGATTTGAAAAACAAAAAGTATTCTATTTAATAAAAAATATATAAATAATCCTAAAAAAGTTCAAGTACTTTTCTTGAAAGAAGAACATTTTTGGGGTTGCGCTTGGGTAGTTAAGAATACAATTTGACTGCATTTGATTGGTTGTTGGTAGTGATGGACAAACAGACACACATTTGTAAGTAAATAAATAAATACATACACTTACCCGTTTATACTATTGGTATGGATAGTTATACTCATACATGACTTCTTGTTTGTCACTTCGAGATCTTGTTCTCCGTGGTCTGCGGGTTATGGTTACGTGCTCTCGAAACTTTATTTATTTCCGGATTTCCCTCGAGCAGATTGAAACTTGAGTAAGGGCCTCAAGATCTACTTGAATCTTTAGTTTGGTCTCTTGTTGAACGTCTCAAGAAGCGACTCAAAAACTTTGTTACAATCGTATTACACGACAAACTTGCATATTGAAATTTCGACATGCGTTACATGAATCGATTGTGTCTATATCTGTATTCTATTTATTCAATATCTAGATCGCACAAAGCACAAAAATAGAGTAAGATTCTTTTACATAATTTTTTGCATTATGTTTATTGGTTAGACGCATAGGCGGATTAACCTTAAGGTAAACTACGCATATGGCTAAGGCCGGGAGGCCGAGAAGGGGCGCTCAAAGGCGCAAAAAAAAGGTTTAAATTTTACTTTGTCGGTAAGTTATTAATCCTCACCTATATAACTGCTGTTTACATAAATATACTATTGATAGTAGCGTGCAACCTCGTATTGCCTCAATTTAAAACAAAAATAATTAACGAATATCTCGAGCCAAACGAATGAAGCGCAGGTTCCTCAAAGTGCTTTGACGTTTTTTTTTTTGTAAAATTTGTAAATGATGCGCTCTGAGTTTTGTTGCTTGCCATTTTACAAATTATCTTTTAGCCTATTTGTAGAAGCTCTCATCAGAGTGCTAAAGAATGTCATGAAGTGGTGGAAGCTTTTCATAATGTGGTCTACTAAAATATGACCAAGTAGTCAACTCATAAACATTTTAAGATTTTGTGATCCGAAACCGTTATTTAGAAATAGCCATACGTTAATAATGATGATGATTAGTATGACCTAGTACATCAAGTTATTCATGTTACATACATGGACCTGTAGGAGAGCCAAAGCGATTTTTGCCTATAGCGCTCTCAATGTTTAATCGGCCTCTGGTTAGACATCTCAGCCTGTAACTTTTTTTTTAAATAAAAAAAACGATTTAAAATTTATGTGAATTAGTACCTACATATTGTAAATAGACCAAGCCAAATAAAGTTCCTTTTGCTGTTTGTAACGGTTTGTAATGCCGTTTCCTGCTATGGATATTGTGTAATAGTGGCGATATCTGTCATTTTATTCAATAAAAAAAACCTCAACCAAGGAGGAACTCTTATGTGTTAATCTGTAGTTAAAAATATAAAAATAATTCGTCCTCAGATCAACAAACTCTTTGCTTTGCTATTATATCAACCCGTTATTGCATCTATTGTTTTCGGGATTTTTTACACCTTGCGTTACATAATTGAAGATATTGAAATTAATTCTTATTTTATGTAAATAAAACATAGCCTATATTACTTGGGGATAGTATAGCTTTCCATTGGAGAAATATTTTTTCAGATTCGTTTAGCAATTTTGGAGCCTATTCATAGACAAACAAACAAATCTTACCTCTTTATATTATAAAGTTTAGACAAATGCGTAATGTTGGCTTCTCTACAACATGTTGCTAAAATTATAGTTACAAGAGTGAATAATAAGGAGTATGCACGTATTTGTTTTACTTCTTTAAACGTTTCTACTTGTTGTTACCAAAAATATATATAACACATCCAAAATATAAATAAAATAAGCTACAAAAATAATTTTAAAATCAACGAAGTGTTTGGTTCCGAAACATACTGAAAAATTGATAATATAATTTATATCAACATGGGAACCAATAGATTTTACCATATTATTACGGACAAGCGATGCGTTTTGGAAATTTACGAGGGAATATAAAAATTTACTCTTTTTGGTGATAAAGTTTCATTATGAAATTATGATAAAGTTTAAAAAATATTGTTTTTGAAACAATAAAGATTACAAGAAAAAAAGAAACATTATATCTTAAAGTTTCGTGCATATTCCCTATTCCTTTAGGCCGAGTATGTAACCGTTTTGTAACCACCCACAAAATAAGAAAATGTTCTCCTGTCTCGTAACCACATACAAAGTAAGATACTCTCGGTCGTTACTCTGTTTTGTAACCGCTGAGAGGTTGTAAAAGATGAAAGTATTATCATTTTTCTATACCAGTTTGCCAGCCAGAAATCAAAGGGATATTGTTCATTTCAATATAAACATATGTACATACATATGTATATATTAATACGAGTATTAAAAAAATATTATGTTTTAAAGAACAAAATAATATATAAAATTATCATGTCACAATGTTAGTTACCGTACGCCTCCGAAACAGCTTCACCGATTCTTACCAAATTTTGTATGCGTATTCAGTAGGTCTGAGAATCGGCTACTATATATTTTTCATTTCTAGTGTCATCTAGTAGTTCTATAATTATAGACTACATCCACGCAATGTTCCTATTGCTGCGCACGCGCGGAAGGATCAGATAGACCCTGCCACACTCAGGGGATATCTACACATGTAATAGTACCTACATAGTTACTTCAGAGATAGAGAGATAAAAACAGGCGTTTTCTAAGGAATTTTTATTATAACATCTGGTAACCCTACATCTGATAGATGTCTAACTAAAAAAATATCTCTTTATTAGTACCTTCCTTGTTAATTGTGTGAACAATTAATTATTATGAGAGAACAAAAGATAGCAGTATGATTAGAGCAATATCCGACAGAATGCGGAGCCTTTAATATAATATAACCACGCATTGTTCCTATTGTTGTGATCCATGCGTAGAAGGATCAGCTAGGCCCTGACTTTGTCGGCACGCCTGTGTCACACTCACGAGATATCTACATATGTTATAGTACCTACCTAATTCTAATTCTAAGTGGAGGAACTGAGATCTGCACTGACATCTCGCCTGGGAGTGTTTTGTGCATTATCCCCCTGCCTAACCAGGCCCCAACCAGCCCAACTCCCTGATGTAGCGGAGTAGGACTTTCGGTGTTGTAACTAATTGTTTGAGCAAGTCTGCGGATGTAGATGGGGTCTTCGCGTCCATGAGACGACTCAACCCCGTCTCCTTTCTTATCTCTTCTGTGGCTTTGCAGTGGATCACTACATGTTCCACCGTCTCCACTTCCTCAAAGCAGCCGCGACACAGACTGCTGTCTGTAGCTCCGGTCTTGTGAAGGTGATGATTGAACTCACAGTGACCAGTAATGACTACCTACCTACTTACTTGTGTGAATAATTAGAGAACAAAAAATAGTAGTTGGTACCTGTAATGAGAGCGGTAATCCTACAGAGTGTGGAGGCTATAATCCACGCATTGTTCCTAGTGTCGCACACGCGTGAAAAGATAAACCAGACCCTGACTTTGTTGTTGTTATCTATGTAATATATACTTGTAAGAATAATTGGAGAACAAATGATAATTCTATAATATATTTATATTACAATTTGCGAAAACCATAAATAAATAAATTCATAAATTCTTTATTGTCAAAGTCAGAACGTTTATTTCCTTAGCCGCATATGCATATACATGGATAGGTCATCTTAAAGCCAAAAACTAAAAATGTACAAAGAAATAACATTGTCTTGTCAGTTCGCTTAATTTTTTTACACTGAGTTGAGAAGCTAATGTTTTTATCTTCTTCTTCTTATTTCGTGTTTTGTATCTATTTATTTAATCTCTTGTAAAAATTGTAAGTTATATTTAAATAATAATGTTATATTCAAAATGTAATAGATATAAATTATTTGTTATTTGTTAGGAAAATAAATGTATTTTGTTTGTTTGTAGAAGCGAACCCAGCTTTCATCTCATATGTTGTTATTATAACAATGTTGGTGTACAACATGGTTGCGGACATTTAACATTAACAAACAAATGCTAGTCAAACATGTACATAACAGAATAAAAAAAAAATTAGCTATTTTGTCAAACCTAGTGGAACCAAGCTACATCTGTCCAAGCATTATCATCTTTGATATGCTCTCAATACTCAATTCATTTATTGCTGTTTACACATTGGTTGACTTAAATATAAGACATAGTTTTTTGAATTGTGTATGCATGTTTCACAATGTGGACCCTGTTGGTCGTTACAGCAAGTGGGAGGCAGACCGAGGCTTTTCATAATGTTGTTAATGGGTACCTACATGTCATGATAATTTATTAGTTAATTATAATTTAAAAACAAAATAAAATCATATCTAAAATTAAAAAATCAAATTAAAGTCACATTAAAAAAAAATTATACAAGTTCAAAGTTATATTTAAAACAAAAATGTCATTTAATGAAAATTAAAATAAAGTCCAAATAAAATTTAAATAATATTACACACATATATTGAATTTGTCAGTATAAATATTACGTGTCTATAATTATGTCATAAGAAATTCATTTAATTCATAATAACATTTGTCAATAAGAAATAATTTTAATTTGTTGGCGAATAATACATTTGATTGGATGTTTTTTATTTCGTTTGGTAATTTATTAAATATTTTGATTGACATTTTGTAAGGACCGGAACTGTGTAGGTTTGATGATGGTTGAACGATTTTATTTCTACAAGGTCTAAGCTCGTATTTTCTAGGAATTTCGTCAAGTGTTTTGTAAAAACTAGGGTACTTTCGAACGAACTTACACATTTCTAGAATGTAGATTGAAGGCAGGGTCAATATTTCAAACTTCTTAAAGAAAGGTTTGCAGCTGTCTGTTCTTTTTATAGAGCGAGCTCTCTGTAAAGCTTAATATAAAAACAGAAATAATGTCCCATAATTTCACACAGAAACAAATACAAATCTTAGTAGTAACATAGGTCATGTACAAAGGCGAGCTTAACCCGCTTATTTTCTTTTTTTTTATATATTTGCTTTTCTCACAGCAAACCTCAGGGTATGGAGTATTGTAATACAGAAAATATGGATCATGTGTGTATTTTCATGGACACATCTCCGAGCAGACTATGTTATTCATGTATATCCTACTTCTATGACGGAGGCTATTATAATCTACGCATTGTTCCTATTGTTATGCACCACGCCGTGGAAGGATTGACCAGACCCTGACTTTGTCGGACCTGACCACAGAAATGTAAGAAATGTATTAGATTATTTAAATGAGAAAATACTTTATTGCACACCACACAAATAAATAATAAACTTTACAATAACACTAATTAATAAACAGGGTACAAAGAGCGGTCTTTTCGCTATGAGCAATCTCATCTAGGCAACCTTGGGATGGCATAGACATAGAATAATAAATTACTAGCATAGAGTTATTTTTTAGATAATATTTGGATGATAATATTTGGATCATGTATGGTGGACCTGACATGTCAGGTCCACCATACATGTAATATCTGCAGATATTACATGTATGGAATGGGATATATTTGATTACGGCTCATATTTTAACCAATAGCTTTATTTGCGCGTAGCTTTTTATCTATTTAATATATCATATTTGCCTACATAATTTGCTATTATCAAATTGATTACCGATAGCATAATTTACGTAAGATAAATTACCTATCCCTTGTAACAAAGGGCTGTATTTCTAAAATTGTAGCAAGCAGTGTTAATTAAAAAAAAATAATTAAGAAGTCAAAAAAAAAAAGACTACCTACTTGATTTGACTATTTAAGTAAAAATAAATAAATATTAACGTTTCATGATTTGACTGTTCTTGAGTTTTCCGATATTTTGACGCTGTTGCAAGCGCCATGCTTACTAATTACTGATGATTTGCTAACAAATGAAACGGTCTATCCTCGTTCGGAATATTTTCTTTCGAGTTCGACTATCATTATTGTTACCCGTTACAAGTTTGAATATTGTTAAAAACCATGATAATCTAAAAGGTTGCACTAAAAAAGTATATTTATATAGCTATTAAAAATTGAGCATGAAGAATGGAGCAACGAATTTTTAGTCACAAGTCGTTAGATATGAGTGATTGTTATGTATTTCCATGTTCTGATTGTAAAATAATCTATGTGTTGGTAAGAACTTACGTCGGAGTGTTTAAAATAGCACTAGTTTAAACCTTAGTGATTTTTGATGCTGTATTAGTTGTTAAGTTCAACATGTTTTTAATAATAATTGGAGAACAATAGGCAATTGATTAACTACAGCAGTATTCCGACTGAGCGCGCGGAGGGTAATGTCAATTTCTTACTGTTAACGACTTACGGCGAGATAAACATCAATGCCTTTAGAAAAACACAGCTGGCCATTTTATGACAAAAAGTATTATATATTTACTTGTTTTCGATCTGTTACAAACAATTACAGATACAAAAGTGATTATTTTGGGAAATAGTAGTAGATAATTGATAGATAGTGTCGTTCCTTTGCGGAAATCCATTCTAAATGCTTATAGAAATAAATATAAGGCACCAAATATTCACAAATAATTTCGCACACACGGTTTCGGTTTGGGGTTAGGTGATGCAGTGTTAAGTCGGAAACTTTTATTTTATTTATGAATAAATGTTTAATATTACATAATATGTTTGAATAAACTCGGGGTTACTCTAAATATCAGTAAAATAATGACCACAGAAAATAACCATGGTTATTATCATACCTCAGAGTCAAGGCTCAGTTCTGCAAACTGAATTGTAGATAATCCCTCAAATGAACTCAGGATTTAATCAGCTGCTTTGATGTAACAATGTTGTTTGATTTACGTTAGCTTAAACCAACTGTAAATAATAGGATTTATCTACACATTGTACACATAGTTTGTACAACTGTAATTAAAACTTAGCGGAGTAATTTGATAATATTGCTTTAAATAGTATCACAAGCTTTTTATGCTTTTCCCTCCGGGTTGGGCCAGTACGTGAAGCGATTTTTTCGTGTTTCGTAATGTGGCCCAGAGAAGCCATCTTCCAGGTCTTCATGCTCCATCTTAGACCACATCTTCACTTTACACAGGTGAGATTGTGGTCAAATGAAGGGTTATCTAACATAAAAAAAAACGTAGATGGCTTTTATAATTATTAAAATAATATATTACTTCTTTAAGCTGAAGAGTTTTTTGTATATCCTCAGACGTTTCTATTACCCTCAAGAAGTATTAGAAGTACTATAATATTCATCAGGAAAATCATCCTTTTCGTTAAGGTGAGTAAATACCCGTTTTCAAAATGAATTTTAAAATGAAACACATTGTATAAAATGTTCTTCTTTTTACTGAATCATTTCGACAAAATGAAAACATTCTACTCTAGAGAGAAATCTCATTTGTACTCGCAGACTTCGTAAAATTGATACTCAGTGTGATGAGAAGTGACAATGACAGTTGATATTGTGTACGTCCGTTCGAGTATTATTATCTGCGAGTCGAATGTTGCTCGCAATGAGCATTTGTAAAATGATCCTGTTTTATATTACGTCCAGGCTGGAGATAATACACAGATGATATTAAAAAGCTGGCACAGATAGGTACTAAATCGGTATGGACTAAATTATAATATTTTGTTGTTATACAATAGTGCAAAGTTTTATTTTATCCACGTGCTCAATTTTGATGACAGCGAAGGATTCTAAAATTGAATGACAAGCGCAATGAGTGATTACAAAATAAGAATACTGAGCGTTAGAGAGTGAATCAAAAGATCACACAGGTGAAAAATCTTTGCATTCATTTTTCATCCCACCTCGGCAAAGAAATAACTAGTATACGAAAATGCGACATTTCAGCTCAATGGGAAATCGGAAGGGTGTCCAATTTACGTATTTAGTGTGATTGTATTTAAGAAAAAAATTGGATCAGTAAAACTTCAGACTTATGAAACTCTTTTACATAACCTGTTATTTAGTTTAAAATAGAAGCATATAACAAACAGAAATGAAGAAAAAATATATCCCGCGCCTTAGCGACTGCGACTTTACTTTTTTAGGAGTTTTTAGTCTTTGCGCCTAAAAAGTGAGAATGCAACTTTGATTAGATATAGATTCTAAACGGTCAGCCGTATCGAAAAATGATGAAAGAAATCTAAAAATGATTTTTAAATGCCTTTTCATCGATACGCACCTGCCATGATGACCTGTCCATGTTCATTATTGTCTATATTATTGGCTGTCCCTGTCCTTCTAAGAACATAAACGTTTTGACTTTGACTTGACATAGTGTGTTGACTTTTATTTTTTTATTTGTACAAAATGGCGTCCATGATGAATTTTCTCTAACATCATGTCTTTAGTGACACTCGCCGTACTAAGAATCGTTTGTGTGTGAATCATAGAAATCGGCTCAGCAGACGCATTCTGTAAAAAATCGAATCCGAACTCGAAATCACTCAAGTGACCGAGCTCACTTCGAACGCTCGTCACTGAGGCGCTACAGGCGCTATCGAGTTTTACAGAATACAAAACTTTAAACTCACCGCGGATTCAGCTTAGTAAGGATCGAAATGAGTTTACAGAATGCATCTACAGGCGTTTGGTCTGTATAGCGGGACATAGGAACATACATATATACATAGACTGGTAAACGCATTACCACTCCTTTGCGTTGCGCAGTCGGGTAAAAAAGGACACAAAGAGGTTTCGAGTCAGAATTGTATAAAAGTTGTATGATAAGTTCGGCACCATAGAGGTAGAGGAATTTAGGTTTGATTTGATTATGTTTCGGTATAACAAACTTTGCGCTCTCTTTGTTCTAAATTCAATTCATTTTAATCTATAGAGAAAAAAACAGTTTTAACGCATAGATATCGCAGAGTAAAAACACTTTTTCTGAAATGGGGCATACAAATAATATTATTTACCTACTGTTTTTATCTAAAAGGATCTCGCCTCTTTCTCGCTGAAACTGAGTATTATTTATTAAAAACACCATTTATTATTAGAACTGTCACCCATCACAGTTCGACAATATTTTGGTATATTATGGTATTTTGAATTTTACTAGAATAAATAAATAATTATTCCGAATTACCTGCTTTGCAAGATTAAAAATAAAAAATAAGTTTAATATCTAGAAAATGGAGAACTAAAAATAGTCACCCAATTCAAAATTTTCTGCTTTTTTGAGGTTTGTTAAAATGCGGACTTATTCTAAAATAGACCGAACTTGGTCGTTGTAAGATACCTACGTGTAAATACGAAGTAAATAATGTTGTGTTAAAAAAAATAAGTTAAGCCAGCTAGTCTCCGGATTCCGTATAAATGCATATACATACGTATTGAGTATCAATAAATCAATGATACTAACGGATATTTAGATTCGCAAACTCATAAAGGGACTACGCTTGTGAACGGAAATAGAAAAACTTGCATGCAAAATATTTATGTCCCCTGCAAACCGTGCACCAGCTGAATATCTAGGACTGCAAAAACAGCGTGTACGGATGAGCGGTCTAAAACAAAATGAACGTTTTTAATCATGGACTTTAAATTAGTTCCTTTTGAAACTCAGGCCACTTCGCAAAGGGCGCAAAAAACCTGTAACAATTGTTCACAATAGCCAAGTTTAAACCACTTTTTGATACAGAGGAAATAATTCGGCTGAAATTAATTTAAACATAATCCGGCCTTTATTGCCTGTTTGGTACAAAGTGGGCGAATTCGAAATAAAATTTCAACTGGATAAGTTTGGAGCTCGGTTTACAATTTTATTCGCTAAGGGCCAATTTTTCAATCCTCAGTTAAGTCGTCAAATAGTTATTTAGCGTATAAAATTATCTGTCTGTTTATCGGGCGAATAAGTATTTTCAAATTTTCAATCGTCTATTATATAGAGAATAACTATCAGTGGTTTATCCAAACCAACTTCACACCATCTGTGTGCAAGCGAGATACACAGATACTGTATTCAAAGTGTTAGTGAAGAATAGCAACAAAACTGTATTTGACAGTTCAGTCAGTTCAAATCTTGTTATTCCTACATTATCTTTTGCGAATTAAAAATGAATCAGAAAATGGAATTATCCAAGAAACGTGAACGTGCTACTAATTTCAGTAGTTCAGAAGTACGTTTACTGACCGAGTTGGTAACTAAATATCGGTCAGTAATCGAAAACAAGAAAACCGACGCCGTAACCAACAAAGACAAAGATGATGCATGGCCCAAAATTGCAACAGCATTTAATGAGACATCTAGTGAAACTGCAGTTCGCACGGCTACAACATTAAAATGAAAGTACTAAGGCGTAAAACATTTACGAAGAAAAAGATGACTGTCCTTAGACAGGAGTTGTATAGAACAGGTGGCCGAACTTCTACTGCCCCCGATATCAATGATGTTGAAGATAAAGTGTTGGCAATATGCTCCAATACATCTGGACTAGAATATTAGAGCACGTAATGACAGTGATAATATTGCAAGTAGGTTGTGGATTTTCAATAAAAAATTCAGTATTTCAGATGTATACTTCTAACTTTTCTTTCTTTTATTTTTACCAGTATTTAACAAATGATTTTTATTCTTCAATCAATGAAAGTAAGTAGGCTATGGTTTCTTTTTTCAACCGAAATATTCTCTAAAATTCAGTGTCGTTCCATGTGTTTAAATTATCAGGCCTCTCTCGTAAAGTTCGGGTTTTTCTATCAGAAGGATATAGATAATTAAGTATTTCTTGTTCTTCCTCGATTGATAAGTGGTCAATTGCTTTAAATACATCCATTTATAACAAATCACGGGAAGAACCTATGTCGTTTTACGGTTTTATCAAACAAAATAAAACGAACGAAACTATACAACATAACCTAAACGTCAAACTTATCGGCGGGATAGAACCTTATCTGGTCCTTCAAGTAGCAGGTAACTTTATTCCTCTGATAGGGACCTTATTCGACAGTTAACTACTATCTGACCATTGAAAAACCATGAATATTGCTATTCGACGAATAAAGGCTATCTGACTGTTTATCTAACGATTGAAAAATCGGCCCTAAGTTTTGTTACTTTTCGAGTCATCTCTCGCTTCCTTCCTATTACTTTTGTCGGAATTTAATATAGAACTTTATCATTACAAGAACTTGATAACTACCTTTGATAATAAAATGTAGGATAGCAGCCCTATTCACAGACTAAAAAAAAGAGTTTCTGATTTCTAAGCGTAGCTTAGGTACTCTTTAAGTGTTACCTCGAAAGTTATACTGCGAACGGCCTTTGATGCTTTTTTAATCATCGCTACATTTACAAGCAAACATAAACTAATAAAGAAAATAAATTACTAAGTTATACGGAATGTAAGTAAAATACCATTTAGTTTTCACGTAATTTATTTACAAAACCACAATAACATTTTATTGAAATAAAAAGTGATTTTAATTGACTCTCTAATCTAAGAAGTCATTGGAAGAATTATATAACTTTACAATACTGTTTTTATCTATACTGAGAGAGGGATATGGATCACCCGTAAGAAACGTAACACTATGTGTTAGGTCATTTAAATTTAATTTAATTTACTATCCGTGGAATAATCTAATTATATTCAACCTACTTTAACTTCATGGAAATCTCATATTTATTTACAACGTATTTGGAATCGCTGAATGAGATTTTTAGGTTAATAATTAAGGAAATTAAATTATTTTGAAGATGAATGATTTCTTTGATCTATAAATAAACCTTTCAAATGGTTTCTTAACTATGTCAACATGATCACCGGTCTTTATTCATTTATTAGACTAAGCATTTTGGAACTAGAAATTCTAAAGATTAAATATCTATTTTGAATTCAAACCGATATCTACTTCTCTTGAATAAATATCCCTAGTATTTACAATGTGGTTTGGCACGTATGTCCTAAAGGTATCACAAATATTTACGTAAAAATATGAACACTTGGGGAGTCTACAAGTTGGTAAGTAATATCAATGAAGCAAAAGGAAAGTTTTGAGATAGCTTGGGGCTTTACGAATTTTCATTAAAAATAACCCAATTACAAAGTTATTTCATAAAACGCAACTCGTCTATGATAATAAAAGTACGTAAATTATTTGTTCCCAATAGGTCGTCGCTAATTAAATTCTCAGAGTACTTTGCTTAAGATAAAGGGACTTCTGCCTAAGACAAGATCTTTAATTACATTATTAAAATGCTAGATGTATAAATGCCAATGGTGCGAGTATTGTAGTTAGGGAAATGGCTTTGTTAGCGTCGGCGGGGAGGTACGAGCTGGGGGCCGCCGGGGCGGAGGCGGCCTGGCCTTGGTTGTGCAGCCTGGGGTCCTCGTAGGCCCCGCTGCCCTCACTCTCGTCCTCTTCGTCGTCAGACGGGGAGGTCTGCTGCTTCAACGCCTCAGCTTTCGGCATCTCACTCAAACTTGCACCCTCAGTCGCCGCCGTAGAGTTCACATTATCAACGGTGATCGCTTTATAAACATCGCCTGACGCGTTAGCGAAACTGGACAGCTTGAAAAACGCGTCGTTGAGCGCGCTCTCGTTGTTGTTGGCAGATGAGAAATTGAGCAATTCGTTCCGTAGTTTGAGTGAGAAGGGCGCATTGCAGAGGTGGCCGACGCAAATACAGGTCAGCTCGAGTGTTTGTGTTGGCGAGTTCGCTAATGAACAAGGCGTGGTGGCCGCCGCCGCACACCCGAGCGATGAGCCGAAATCTGGAAGCAAATACCATTGTTTAAACTTTCTGCTGCTTAAGCTGTTTGTTTGCACGGTCATTAGTCACGGTTTTGTGTAATTAGTCCGTAAAGGGAAGCCGAACAACAAAATAACATTCAAAGAGCAATGTAATATTTCAAAAATAGCATCACAAGCTCTTTAAAATATCAGAGTTAGGAGATTCAAAGCATTGACGTATAAGAAGCTTTGTTTGTGTAGAAATAGACAGTATCAGTATTTATAAATCTCGCGTTGACAGATGACGATCGAACACAGTTATCGCCCGGAAACTTTCAGTATTGGTGTGAACAACGGCCGGGAATGAGAATTGGTTCGTAAAATCTATTTCCGCACGCTACCTGTAATTGAAATAAAATAAATAGCATCAGCGCTATCAACGGGTAGCGGAAAAGGAATGGTTAGGCTTGCTGTCCACCAGAGGGGTTAAAAACTGAACTACCTACCTATACGTGGTGTGAATTCGAGAGCCGCGAATTCGTTCGAAAGTGTTGTGTCATGGTAAAATACAGATATAAGTGAAATTTAAAGTATCTCACAACGTATTTTAATGCTATTTTAGTTTATTTTTCCATTGAACCTTCCCCAACTCATCATAGCTGAGTGCAAAGCGAAACAGAATTTTTGTATTTATTTGGTAGGTAAACCATAATGGCAATTTATTACAAACGTATTACTGGAAGTACGAGGTTCTTAATGCTACAAATTCACTTTAAACTAACAGGATTATCCAAATAAATTGGCAAATCACACTAGACTCGGTGGAAAGACAGCCTAAGTTGTTATATCGACAGCTGTGGCGGTACAATTATCTTGGAACGGGGGATTTCGTTAGCTAACGTTTCGCAAAAAATACTTTTCCCTCTTACCTTATTTATCATTACGGGGCGAATCCTACTAATTAATATATGTAATTATTATACGCCTACGTATATATATATAATAAATATAGAGGTGGGTTCTGCTCCGGTGTATTGGTATCAAGTACTTGTAATCAAACACAGCTGGCCGTTGGAGCTAAAATGTTAATACTAAGGTACAAAGGACATTACAGAACGTGCCAAATATACTCCAGCCAGTAAAAACTGGATCTAAAGGGGAGAAGTTCCTGTAGATCCATGATGGATCTGGTCAGAGGATCCATCGAGCTCCATTTCATGGGTCAATAGCGCTAAACGCGTGCTGTTGCCAATAACAGCTTTATTAACCAACAGTAGCGTAATAATAAAGTCAACAATATTTTTTTTTTTAAAGAAGAAAAAATGTTGATACTAAGAAAAAGATTAAGGGGCCTCCTTAACCTTCGCAGGATAGGATATCTAAACACTATTCAAAAAATATACGGTCGAATTGAGAAACCTCCTTCTTTTTTGAAGTCGGTTAAAAAAATAGTATTTAGATTCTCAGGATCGCAGGTGACATAGGTGTGACAGTGACAGATAGTGGATGTCCTATTCACTCGCATACAGCGATACTCATCTTTATTATCCTTTCGTCTTTATCATTCGCCCTGCAAAAGGCTTAGAATACGCTTCCTATTGCTGCGTTTCCTGACAACTATATCTAACGCCCATATTCATAAAAACTTATATCTACATGAGAATTCAAACTAGCCATAACTCCCGCGGGAACCATTTAGGCCATTGCCCTGCTGTATGCAGGCATGGAATAACACAATTTACGAGCAAGTGTGATGAAAAATAAATGAATTGGCTAAAACACACAATAAGCATAGTTATCCCATATTATATTTTGAGACTATTATAGAGATAAACAAGGATGAAAAGCTTTTATTTAACTGTTATTAAGCAGATTTATCAGTAATTTAGGTTTCTGAACACGTTTTTTTTTTATTCGAGTTCTTTTAACGTTATTTATTTTTATAAACAATTAAAAAGTTGTGTAAATTACCTGGTCCTATGGCGACGGTAGCACAGTAAGGCCTGGCGCTGGGGCATGTTGCGGACAGCCAACCTCCGTCTGAGTGCTGGCATGACGTGATGTTACTCGGGAAGCACTGGTGACATCGATGGGGCTGAATGTCTGTGAAAAATAAATTAAGTTTTAACGTGTCAAAATCTAAGTCAAAGTCAAAACAATTACATTCATAAGTAGGTACAGTTTCAGGTTTTGTAAAAAAAAAAAGATTTACCGTAAAATCTCATAGTTCTGGATTAATAAATAACTGAATGACTGTTCACCGCAAATAAAGGTTCATTCAAGAAGTTAGGGCATTTCATTCTTATCTCACATACCTCTTTCATAACGTTATTTTTTTACTATTTGAGCTCAATCGTACAACTACATAATTAATAATTTCTTACTATCTAAATCTGTATTTTTAACCCCCGACCAAAAAAGAGGGGTGTTATAAGTTTGACGTGTCTGTCTGTCTGTCTGTCTGTCTGTCTGTCTGTCTGTCTGTCTGTCTGTGTGTCTGTCAGTCTGTCTGTGTCACCATAGCTCCCGAACGTATGGATCGATTTCAATTTAGTTTTTTTTGTATGAAAGGTGAGTCTGGCGCGAGTGTTCTTAGACATGTTTCATGAAAATCGGTTGTGCCGTTTAAAAGTTATGGGGGTGAGAGTTGGTAAGGAAAACCAAAAATCTGCAAATATACTAGTGTGGGGTATCAAATGAAATCGCATCGCGTCCACATTACATAATATTATTATGTTGTTTTACGTTTAAGGATATTATGGCATTGGAATCGGGGGTTTTTCTTAAATTTTAAATTTAGATTTATTAAACTTTCTTTTTAACCCCCGACCAAAAAAGAGGGGTGTTATAAGTTTGACGTGTCTGTCTGTCTGTCTATCTGTCTGTCTGTCTGTCTGTCTGTCTGTGTGTCTGTCTGTCTGTCTGTGTCACCATAGCTCCCGAACGGATGGAGCGATTTCAATTTAGTTTTTTTTGTATGAAAGGTGAGTTTTGCGCGAGTGTTCTTAGACATGTTTCATGAAAATCGGTTGGGCCGTTTAAAAGTTATGGGGGTGAGAGTGGGTAAGGAAAACCGAAAATCTGCAAATATACTAGTGTGGGGTATCAAATGAAATCGCATCGCGTCCACATTACATAATATTATGTTGTGTTACGTTTAAGGAAATTAAGGGATTGGAATCGGGGGTTTTTCTTAAATTTTAAATTTAGATTTATTATACATGTGTCCACCACCCTACATTTACTACAATCAGCTACTTACAACTATTTAACATAAGCATAATAACAACCTAGTTACGTTGAGTTAGTTATACCACAGATTACATAATATATAATATTACTCAAGTTCCAATTTGCACATATAAATCTTAACGGTCAAATGTCTATCAAATGTATAAATTGTAAGGATTAGTTTGTACGTGAACCTTTTAAATTCCGGTATTAAAAAGTGCTCTATGTAAATTTGATTTCTCTTCCAACTGAACAAAATTTCTTATATTGTTTTAAATCTTTAAAAACATTTTAGTCTACCTTCAATATCAAAATAAATAATAATAAACTTTTATTCATATTTTAACCTAAAGTAACGTTGAAAAGTTCTTTAGAATTTCATTTAGAATAATAATATACTTTTGTGATAATATTTGACTAATTGCCTAGTAGTAAAAATTTATCTAAATTCAATGCAAGTATGGAAATGTACAATTACGTTCAAAAAGTACAGAAACCTTATAAAAAACTTGTATACAAGCAGCTTGTATACAAAAGTATACCGCTTTTATGAATTTACGTCATTTTAAATTGATAAGTATAATCTTATGACTTCCTTCTTACATTTATTTAGTAGTAGCGGAGTGCCGACTTGAGTGCCTACCACTCACTGCAAACCTTTTCAGTAATAACTTATGTTTTTTTTTATAAAATTCTACACTTATTTTCGTTTTCGACTGTCACGTTATGTTTAAAAATCAGTTCGAAATCTTTGACCACATTCCAAACTTCTAATTATACGCAATAACTCAAATCGCAAGTCATAAGTTGTTTACAACGCATAATCGTGGGTCCCTTGTAAGTCAGAATTTGACTCGTTGACTCCGAACAAACGAACAAACACAGTGTTATGTGTAGTCGACCCATTTCGGAGTTTGACCTAACTCCGGCCTCTGCCAACTGGTTGTAATGGTCACTAAACTATAATACACTAACGGAAGAGCCCTACTTTGGCTGCGAACATTAATTATAAACTCTGAATAGACGCATTATATGCTTAAGTCATAAATAAGCCTTAAATAGACAACTGTGTGGGCTTTTGTTATAAATGTGTAAGCCATGGTTTTGGTCCTAAGTAAGCAAATCAATTTAGCAAACTGTTTTGGATCGCCATGAACAAAGTGAAATTAATGCCTTTGTAAAGGGTTTGCTAAATTCCGCTTGCGGCGCAAGACTTAGCGTGTTCGATTCCCGCCGAGAAGTCAAGTATGTAGGTTCTGCAAGCACTTTCTCTCCTTAGACTGGGTGCTTAATATATATAATGTATCTCTATTATATTAAGTATATCAGATGTATAGTACCCGTAACACAAGCTTAGAGCTTACCACACAGCTAGCTAGATGTTATATATTTATCATTATAAAAAAGGCGCTGACTGCCAACCTTCATAATAAAGTGGCAACTGTAAAAGAAGAAGTCACAAATCTTCCAGACTTTATTAAACCGCAGGCTGCGGAAGACATTTTAAAAGATAGTTTTTCAAAAGCCATTTCTGCTAGGTAGGCTTTGGCACGTAACTAACCATGGATAAAAGTCGCACTTACCTAAAGGACATAATTTTCTGTGAGAGCTCTACAGTTGGCTTCAGAAGTATCTGAGGCCAAGCTTTGTGCCAACAGCACATACCGTGTATATAAAGGCACATGACATAAATATTCAGTCTTGGCAAAGGCCAGCACTTAAGAGAGACCTCATTTATGTTGGTCACTCCTGTGAGAAATTATTAGATAATATCCTAATGGATTATGCGCTAGAACGCTTATAACTTTACGGATTATTCCCTATTTACGGCATTTTCTTGAGCTTTTTACGACTTTCTGTGGAATGGCCATAAATTTTGGTATTTATTTGTTTTGATTATTAGTCTTCAAGACAAATTTATTCTATTCTAACAACGACAAATTTGACAGCCTCCGCCAGTGCCTTTTTTATTATTTAATCAAAGTCAAATCAAGGAATCAAGCTTTGCTTTTTTAACTTCAGTGTACAAACAATGTGTTCCTTGATATTTTTTATATAAGCAATTTAGTTTTATTAATTTTAAGTTGACCTGTCCATGTAGGCTATGTGCTTCTAAGGAAATAAACGTTTTGACTTTGACTTTGTTCAATAAATAAAGATAAATATAGGATTACTTTATCAAATCGTTTTCAGAATATTAAAGGACCTGTTTTAATAAACAAAGGGAACTTACCCGTGTTAGGTTGTACGTGAAGTTCGATCATAATTAAATGAGCAGATTCATTCGAAGCGATTTTGGTTAACGTATTGAAGTAGCGTTCCGGCGCACTGGCCTTGAACGGTATTTCAGATATTTTTTTTACGTAGTTAGGCGGTCGTTTTGTCCATCCGCTGTATACAACCCTCTCGATGGTTACCTTTGTAGCCTTCGCACATTCGTACAAAATGTTTAATTTTATCGTTATCTACAAGTGTTTTTTTTAATGTGTGGAATACGTAAAATAACGAACAAGGTGAAGAAAACATTTGAGGAAAAATTCAAAAATTGCTAGAACAGTTGGCATCATCTCCTAGGGTGCGCCGACGGCAGCGTCGTTTATTCCTCATACAAGAAAGAAACAAAGAAACGGGATGGGCACTTTGATCTTAGAGGCGTAACTGTCACTATTATTTCCTTAAAAAAATATTCCGATGCGACCTTCCGTCTCTGTCACTATACGAATCAAAGGACCAATCAGCCATTTGATGCGAGCTTCCACAATGCTAGGTCGACTCTGTCATGTTTTTGAGACATGCTGAACGATATATATCTGGTTGATTCCACACTCGACATGCAATTTCACGGTCCTCTGCGAGCCTGCTTATTTTTTGATTATTTAATTTAAAGTAATTCCCTGCTGCTATTTCTTCAGTTTGTTTTTGCAATCGCTTTTTTGTACTATAATGTGTTAAATCAATACATAAAAAGTAGAGAAAAGATAGGATAAAGTTTTCAAGTAATTTTCATTCTATTATTATAATTATACCTGTAGGACCTGTTATTATTGACCAGAATTTCTGATTTTAATGGTTAATAAAACAAAAAGATTATACTTATTTAAAGTTAATACCTACTTAAATTTCACATGGTTCCAAACACATTCACACAAACTTTTCATTTTATCTCGAATATTTTTCACTATTAGTCACTCGTGCGGAATGCAAAGTTGTGAAGAATCCGCATTCAGAAGTGGTCCGTAATCCATTTATCAAGTTCGACCGAGCCACGTAGTAATGAAAATCTCGGTAACTTCGGTAAAAGCTTTTTTACGGTAATTTTATTTTTGAAATCACAAACGAAACTTTAATTTACACTCGGTTTTGGTCTTTTGATGTGGGTTGCTCGCCGCAGACCGCAATAGTATTCGTGAATTTTATGTTTTTTAAAATAGTTTTCCTAAAAAACGCTAAGAGAGCTCGTCATACAACCATACACTTTTTTGTAAATCTACGAATGGACAAACAGTTTAAAGGTTCGATTTACTAAGATTTGGCGTAAAAATTTCAAAGCCATGTTTTAATAATTTTGCTTCTAATTAAAACCTAGTTAATCAATTACGTATAATTAACCTACCTCATTTATTTTGTCTGTCGTCTAATGAGTGCAAAGATGAACTCTTTAGATAAAGCCTCATTGGAAGTAACTGGGTTTTTCCTCTTCTACATAAAATTTGATCTATGATACTTCCGTAGATACTCTAAGACGACATGTAAGAATGAATAAAGCCATGCCAATGTGGACTTTGAACTTATTAGAGTTTAATTTTAGCATTAATCTAGGACTCATGTTAATTGTTTTAAATTACACTAGTACAACACGATTTACAATTTCCATTTATAATTTGGGCAATTTCCCAAAACTGAAGACTTAATTTCGTATTCATAATAACAGATGGATGGAAAACAATTTTAGTCCGCGTTCATTTCAAAGTTGCATTTATTAATGGTTATCCTATTATGGGTTACAAATTGGTTTCGGCCTGTTTGGGTGGCGGCCTATATCTGCATATTGGTTTATCTAGCAGATGCAATATTCGCTGAATATTGAGCGTGAAATTAGATTGCGTCTGCATTGGTTCAATTTGTATTCACTGTGGATACTTTTGTTTTGAAAAATGTTTTTCTGTATGTATGATGAAGCAGGAAATGTTGAGTGTAAATTTTAATTTTCCATTCCTGAATGATGTGCCTTAATATATGACTATTGTTGGACAATCAGCGTTGATAGATTTTTCTCCAATAATTTATTAATTTCGGTTTTTAGTGAAAGGCAGGATTTTTCCTTGAAAGGGGGCATAAAAAAGTATACCTATAATCAGAAATATTTAATACTAGCTGTGCCCTGCGGTGCTACCCGCGTTATAATGGATGAAGTACTCTTAACCAACAACATATTTATTTGAATAAAGATTAATATTATTATGTTGATACAACTTAACCAATTATTTCGACCAAATTAGGTACCATAAAAACGGTTTTTGTGAGTTAATCTTAAAAGATAGACATATACTATTGCGGACTGTTTTTTAGATCATTAAAAGAGCTATTATTCTTTAATCCATATTTTTTGTGTATCTTGAACCGTTTTCACGGCGCACGCAACGGAAGGCTTCAAAGATGAACAATTTCTCCCGTTTTTTACACATTTACCACTATATCTTTGCTCCTATTGGTCGTAGCGTGATGTTATATAGCCTATAGCCTTCCTCGATAACTGGACTATCCAACACAAAAAATATTATTCAATTCGAACCAGTAGTTTCGGAGATTAGCGCGTTCAAACAAACAAACAAACAAACAAACTCTTCAGCTTTATATATCAATTTTTTTTTATTGAAGTCCAGAATACGTGATTATGAATTGCAGTATTTTGATGGTCACTATCACCGAATGCCAAACGGCAAACTGATACTGATACCGATGTTGAAGATTAAATATATTATTTTTAAACTTTAAAATTAAAAGTGCATGAAATTTGAAATTTAATTGTTTTATATATAAATATAAATAAAAGCTATAGGGACGTGGTCTCACCTTGCTCCAAGGCCTTGGTCCTCACATCCAGGAGCAGAACCACCATGATGCTCATGAACCACATCGCTGACATCGTCGCACGTGGCTCATTAACTGGTCAACTGTGAACAATAAAAATATAAACTACGTTAAAAAAACCTTCAACATCTAACAAAAAAACAGGGTTGCTCTTCATTTCTGAATCTAAGGGATCCCATCATTAGACTTTGATGGTGACAATAACACCGCTCAGCAATCATATCGAATAAAATAACAACTTTAAAATCGGTTTACAACTTACGAAGAAATCGCGTAACAAATATTCAGAAAAACATTCAATCGAATTGAGATCATTCCTGTTAATCAGAATTATTTATTCACTCTAGACTCTCAGGACTATTCGGTACCTACAATATAAACACAGACGACATTGCGACACGTAAATTCAATTTAAAACTATTTATTCAAACGCAGATAATGGTTTATACCTTTTTCTGCGTTTGAATAAATATATTTAAATTGAACTATGGTGCTACGTACAAGCTCTGCTTAGTTTGGGGTTAGGTGATGCTGTGTGATTAGTCCGGAAAAAATATATTTATCTTAAGCACCGAACACTAACCGCCCACAATACAATATCCAGTTAAATTCGTAAGTGAAACTGTTTTTTTTTTATCAAACCAACTGCCCTACTTGCTGGCAAGGGAAAATGTCAGCTCTTCTATCAGTTTCATATGACAACTACAGTGTCTTCAGTAAGTTAATTATTTTATCTACATTGTTGTCCTTCCAGGAAGGCAATTCTAGAGCCTATGATATTATAACGAATTCGGTACCTATATGACCTAAAATGGGTAGAATATTTTCGTTTCCTTTTTCGATATTAAATGATTAGGCTGTTATTGTTCAACATTTATGATATAACTGCCTCAGTGGCGTTTTGGGCCACGCCAGGAGATAGCGAGTTTGATTTTCGCCAAGGGGTCAAGTGTTTATATATGTTCTGTGAGCACTTTCTCCTTGTGCATTAATAGAAATGCTAGATGTTGTTGTGTGGATTGTCCGGAAAAAAATATTTCATTTATTTATATTAAATTGGCCTTCAGATGACTATTCTTCGTAATTAAACAGAAAAAATAAACTAAGTACCGACTTATATCATAGGTGCGGGAATTGCCGCCCTGGTCATTTTTTGCTATTCTAGGCATCACTAGAAATAACGATCATTACCATTATCATTTTGTTGTTTGTAATAAAATATTTCATTTTATTACGAGAGCTGTATGAATATTCCAGCAACGTCAAAATGTTTATTTCCTTAGAAGCCTATGCTTACATGGACATGTCAACTTTAAGCTAATTAAAAACTAAGAAAAACCAAGGAAATAACATTGTCTTGACAGTTCGCTTCAATTTTTACACTGAGTTGAGAAGCGAATAGAACAACTCAGCTTTCATCTCTTATGTTGTTATTATATCAATATTGGTGTAGGTAAATACAAACAGTATTTGTTCTAATATCACTTACCTGTGTTTCCTGTGTTCCCGAGCTAATTTCATCCAAAATACGTTATAATATTTTTGCGAAGAAACACCGGTTCGTACATTATTTATCACTGCTAATAATGAGAAAAGGGAACGCCTTCCCGTAAGCTCTCCGCTTTTGTAAGCGTTTGTTGATAAAACACATGTAAGATTTTCACTTTTTTAGTAACTGAACAAGAGTGGCACATTATGTTCAGCTTTTGTTCATCATCTTCTTTACAAGCATTTTATTTATTTATTTTATTTATTTTTCTTTATTCGGAGCAACAAACAATTATACTCTAGACTTATATGTTATTTATATTAAATAAATAAATAAATGTTTGTGGACTTATCACACAGCATCACCGAACCCCAAACTAAGCAGAGCTTGTAGTATGGGTTTTTATTGTAAATACATACTTTTCACACATAGAAAACACCCAGTTCACCAGTTTCACCAGTGGTGATAACACCAAAACCAGAAATTGTAGATCCTACAAAATCTGGTGCCCCAGCGGAAATAAAACCCGCAACGGTCTTTCACCCACCTAGCCACAGAGGTCGTGAACGAAATCACTTGAACAGTGAGTTGTTGCAAGTACTTCCCTACCTTACTTACCCGTAACAGACTCACTACGGTGCAACTTGATGAGAACTATGCACAGAATCTAAAGTAACGGGCGGGATAGATGGCATGAAGGCAAAATATCGCAACCCTCGAGTCTCGGGTGTTCAATTCAGTTTTTTAGGGTTAAAAAAAACAACAGCTGGACGACTTCCCTTAACTTCCGTCTGTCTGATAAC
Source organism: Gymnoscelis rufifasciata (assembly GCA_929108375.1). Lineage (NCBI taxonomy): Eukaryota > Metazoa > Arthropoda > Insecta > Lepidoptera > Geometridae > Gymnoscelis > Gymnoscelis rufifasciata. The sequence continues at coordinate 7,756,307 of OV815321.1, read as the reverse complement.
AAACGTATGATATGGACAGTAGAAATTCTGTATAACTATATTTACTTCATCCATAATTACGATAGACTCGACTCGACTCGAATCCACAGAATTAATAAAATTATGTATTAAAAAATCTACATTATATGTACATAAATACATAGATAGATTTTTGAAAACTGTTTTATATATAGATAACTCTTTATTGTACACCACAAACATAACAAAAACAGTAACTAAAAATACATCGGAGTACAAAGGACAGCCTTATCGTTGTGAGCCATCTCTTCCAATAATAATTTTAATTATTTGTTTAAATTAGATAAACTGAAAAACTAAAGCTTAATGCTTGTGCCTTTTTATTATAAAATTACAAACGTACAAAGATATTACTTAAATGAACACAATTTTGCAAGTCCACGTTCGTTCTCGGTGTTCTAAAGGCCTTTTGCCTGTCTGTCACCAGCTCTACAATTTGATAACGATGCCAACACAAAGGCAAAAGAGACGTAATAGGGATTCGTCAAAAGTAAAGGAGACAAACGACCTCCTTTATAGTGAACGAAATAAAATGCTATCGCACGAACTTCCATTATCGCCAACAATGGGATGCGTACTTTATTTAGGCACTTGCACTTCACAAAGTACGCTCCTTACAATATTGTTAAGCTTTTGTAACAATTTTTAAAGATTCCAAGGGCCCTATTTTTTGGGATAAGCATATTTCTGGCTCCAAGCCGTGGCCGTTATTGATATTTTAGGCTGGAGCTGAAGGTGTATCTATCTGGTGTGTTTTTTTTAATACCATTCTAGCCTTCCGTTGTCGGTTGTCTCTAGATAGTATAAAATAAAGACGTTTCCACTCCTTGTTGTTTATATCTTTGAGCGACTCAAACAATTTTTAGCATATTTCAGCAAAAGAGTGATTAAATATGTTTATTAATTGCAACAGTGCAATGTGTGGTGTTGATTAATTTCTCGCCAAATTAATAGACTTAATAGACTTTTATTTAGGAACATTACAATGTCTTAACAACTATTGGAATACGATAATGTCCCCAGTAGTTTAAAATAAAACTGTGTCGCGGACAAAATCGCCCTCCTGTTTTAACAATATTTCGTTTCAAATGCTCCTTTTGAAGCGAGATTCAGACATAGGGAGTAAAGTTAGGTTTAATTAAACACGTCTTAACAAGAATACACAAAAAATATCGCACGGTACGCAGTTTTACAAGATCCGAGAACCTCGAACACATTTCATCTGAATATGAAAAAATACAATATTAAATCTTAAGGTTCAACCTCGTGTCAGAATATGTAAAGATATATTTGATGTTGAGGTTAGACAATAGTTTGGTGTATACTTTATTGCGGCTGACTATGTCTAATCTGTACAATCTTTGTCATGTAGTTGTCGCTTTCAAAAAATCGAGAGTGACAGCTCTTGTCTGAATACGAAAAGTTATGCTATATGAAGTTAAGGTAAGACAATAGGTAGGTACATACTTTATTGCGACTGACCGAATCGAGAATGGAAAACGGAAAGTTACAACATTTGGTGTTAAGGTTAAAACAAGCGATAACTACCTGACATAAATGTAGAAAAACGAAAAGATAATATATTTTTATGTGCAGGTTAATGTAGGCATATTTTATTGCATATACGTATGTCTAATCTGGGCAAATATAATATGAAGTTATCGGTTTTCAAGAACCGAGAATGACAGCTTTGTCTGAATACCAAATAAATATTATGGACGTATTAGATGGACTCATACTTCACCGAGGGTTCTGAGTACAGTTAATACAAATTTTGAAATAAAAAAAAGAGTAATAAAAATTTGATGCAAAAAGATGCAGTTTAAGCGGTCACCCATCCGAGTGCTCGCTTCGCTCAACGTTGCTTAACCTTGTAAAAATCACGTTTATTGTATGGGAGCTCCCTAAATATTTATTTATAGTGTTTTATTAGTATTTGTTATAGACTCTCTAGCTATCACGGTTCTTGAGATACAGCTGGTGACAGACAGTCAGACAGAAGACCAAGTTTCAACAATAGGTCCCGTTTTTGGGTACGGACCTTTAAATATATTAAATGGTTGATATAAATGTTAGACAATAGGTATATATTTATTGCGGCTGACTGTTTGTCTAATCTGTGCAATCATATGTCATGTTGTTGTCTCGCGGAACGCGCGTCACGCCGGGTGAAGCACAAAGGAGACGTTTTGATTTGTTGACCCACATTACTCGAGCTCCGCTAAATTGTTATTGTTCTTAGTATTTACCTAAAATGTTTGGTGTATTTTTGACTTTTTAATTAGTTACATATAATATCTCATAAAATCTAAACTAATATTATAAAGTTAAAGAGTTTGTTTATATGAACGCTAATCTCTAGAACGACTCTTTCGATTTATATACTTATTTCAATGTTAGTTAGCCTATATATCGAGGCAGGCTATAGGCTGTTTACCGTGGCTAAATACGTCGTTCCCGCCTGAAAACGAAAAACGAAGCGAGCTAAGCTAAGAACTAAGATTTTTACTGCATTCTTCGGATAAATCCATTATATCACTGACTAAACGACGCAGCTAAAATAACAAAATCGAACCGAACGCAGTTTGTTGAAATTGTAATACCAACAGTTCGCCTGATAATGTAGGCGCTCAGACTATTACGGTTTTATATAGTAGGTAGGTAGTACTCATGCGTTTTCAGCATCGTAATTAAAATTGATTAAATGGAAAAGCCCTTTTGCTTTTCGGGTGCAACATTCTGAAACATAAAAGCAATTTTATCTCGTAACAAAATATTTATTCTGTTAAAATCATGAACGTTGAGAATACAAACCTCATGTGCTCGGAGAAGTACAAAGGAGCCGTTTTGATTTGTTGCCCCTCATTATTCTGAGCCCTGCGAATTTGTAACGGCGTTTTAATTAGATATATGTACCCTCAGCAAATTAGCAAATATTGTACAAAACATTTTATGCCTTTACGACTCCGTTTGATTAGTACCTAAGACGTAAAGTAAACTGTCACGTAATTCAAAGAAATTCAGCTACTTGAAGGTTTTTTAATATTTGTCCTTATTAGTTTTTTCTCCGTAAAGGGATTTTGATTCTTATTGATACGATATCTTTTAGGTAAAAGTGTATTTTAAATTCGATAAAGTTTCTATAATTTATAATGTTCTTCAGTAATCTTGGATTACCCGAATTTAGTATACTTGAATTCCCTTGTTTTTGGTTTCATATTATTTTTACAACTTTCTGTTGTTGATATCTCAATGTATGCTAAGGTTTGTACGCTGATGGTTAATGGGTGGAAGAAAGGTTTTGTTATTAATTTAATTAATTTAAATAATATAATTTTCCTCCGATAAAATTTATATAAAAAAAATTTAATATCAGTTATAAATATCATTGTTAAGGTAACTGTACAATAAACAATTATCTACCTTATTATTATTATATCACTTTGTTTTAGTGTTTATTGAATTTGAGCGAAGTGATAAGAACGTTCTGCGACAGTCAAATACAATGAATAAGTTTATTTGCTAAAAAAAGTGGTGGGAAACATCGTGGGTAAAGCCACTTAATTAACTCTAGTCGTATTGACGGGTTCTCTAATTTGAATACGGTTGATTAAATTGCATAGATATTGCGTATGGTCTCCGCCTACATCTCCATTTGAACCATTCCATATCCATTGCCTTATGACGCATAGTAAACAATCTAATTAATAAAAACACTCATCAGAAAAATACTGAGGTCATAATTATTCCTAAATAAGTTGCGAAAAAAAATATATCTTTTAATAAAATCAATGCATGTTATAATAATAAACTATACATACCTATATATACACCAAACAACTAGTTAAAATCACGACAAACTCTAATAAGTCAACAAAAATGTCACCAAGTCAAATTCAGCAGAGACAAAGTTACGCGCGACTCAATCGGCGAGCGACGCGGCTACGACGTAGCAGCCGCGCTACGGGTCGTAGACTGCCGTAGCGTGTAGCACCAGCGTAACGCCCAGGCGAATCCAATCTGCTACGGAACCGAAACGGGCTTATACATCGCTGGTTGTATAACGAGATCATTGCGAAATTAGTTGGAATATAGCAATGGAACACACCTTACTGCGTTGATATGGCAATATTATTGAATACTAATGTTTTTTCAATGCTGTATGAAATGTTGTCGTGAGACTCAAACTCGCGATCATTAATGTCAATCAATGTGCTGGAAAGCTGTCCAACTGTGTAGTGTACAAGCTGGCAAATTGTTGTCAATTGATGTGTTGGAAAGCTGTAATTTAAATTTTTTTCCTTGATACATGTTTTTTGTAAAAGTTTAGTATTCAATGTTGGTTAAATATACACACATGTGTATAAAATACCCATAAAATACATGTGTATAAAATATATGTATTATGTTAATTTCCTTGTGTCTGTTTGTTTATGCTGTCTACTGTGCTGTTGTTTGTTAATGTACCAAAATAAATGTATTTCATTTCATATATTTATTGTTCTATAAATTGACGTGTTCGAATACAACTTTGATTGAATAAAATTTTACCTGACATTTATTGCAACGTGGTTGTTAATTAAAGTCAGGGCTTATTTCACAAAATCCGAGTAAACTAAGCAATGGTTAGTTATGTCAATAGTAAGGTAGTTACGTCAAGAGCTATCCCAATTTATCACATGTGACTAGGCGCAATAGCTCTATATATTTAATCATTGTTTAATTGAACTCGGAGATGGTGAAACATGAAAGCTACGAGGTAATTAATACGAATAAAATACATGTCTAATTGATTCATGACTTATTATTTAAGGTTGAAATTGAAATTATAAACAACAATTTATCTAAATATTATGCTTAATTAACCTAAACACAAAGAAGCTATGAAGGTTGACATAATAAGTACACTAAAGAACTTTAAAAGCCGTGTTGGCTAAGTGGGAGCACTCGCCTTGCATTCCGAAGGTCGTGGGTTCAAACACCGCCCTGGATTTTTATTCTGGAAAAATGTACGTGTGCTTTGAAAACACTAGCTTTATCGGTGAAGGAAAAACATCGTGACGAAACCGACATGTTCTGAAAACTTTAAAACTGGCATTAAAACTGTGGAACAGCTGTTCAGGGTCGCCATGAACAAAGATAAATTTAAGGAGCTGACTGCCAACCTTCAGTAATGAAGTGGCACCTAAATAAGAAGAAAAAAACTTTAACAAATTTGAATGACTTGTGACATTCACCAACCCGCAATAGCCTAGCGTGGTGAATTCAGGCCTAATCTCTCTCGTCAAGAGAGATGAAGGCCCTGTGTCCCAGCAGCGGGTAAATGAGCTTATGATTTTTGAGTACACAAAATGGTAAAGTGTGACACGGTTGTAGAGATAGTTTTCTATTTTCAACACTAAAACATATAAACCTATGCCATAAAACTTGCAATTCCCAACAATTCTCTACAAATGACATTGACATAATTTATACTAGAACTGCAACGAGCAATGTACATTGATGTCATTAATTTAACGTCCGGTGATGTATGCGGATGAACAGAATACATTGCCGAAATAGCCACTAGATTATGGTAGCCGGACAACCGATTACAATACATTGCGCAATGTACTGCAAGTGGTACATACACTCGCAGTACATTGTACATATAAATCCTCTGCCACAAATTGTCATCGGATTAATCATCATAATCGTTTCAGCCGCACGAGGTTCATTGTTGGACCTGATCTTCTCACTGAAACTGTAACGCACTTACCCACTGAATTCGGATTGATTCCTCTTCGTGTTTTAGATTAAATATCTATAACACGATAATTGTACAAACACTCTAAATCTATTCATTATTAATACGACTGTATCTTACTTTGATTGAATAGTCGCTAAAATTTTAATTAAAACTGTAAGCGACAACTCTGTGAAAAGAAAAATTATTCAAGTTGTCGTTCTGTCACAATATGATACTATCATGATTGTGTATATTTCAAATGACTAGAAGATAAATTATTACTATTGGCCTTATGAATAGGCTCAGAGTCGCTCAAAGAGGAAAGGGCTATGCTCGGGGTTTCTCTACGGGATCGAATCAGAAATGAGGAGATACGTAGAAGAACGCGGGTCACCGACATAGCCAAACGGATTAGCTCTTTGAAGTGGCAGTGGGCAGGCCACATAGCACGTAGAACAGATGGCCGTTGGGGCCGGAAGGTTGTCGAATGGAGGCCGCGGATTGGTAAGCGCAGCGTCGGACGACCACCAACAAGATGGACAGATGACCTAGTCAAACTTGCTGGCTCACGGTGGATGCAAGTGGCGACCGATCGGAATGATTGGTCGTCTTTGAGGGAGGCTTATGTCCAGCAGTGGACGTCTAAAAGCTGAAATGATGAATGATGATGAGAAGATAAATGTAAGATTCATTTATCAAGGGTAGGTTTGGTAAAAAACGAAACCAATCAAACTTAGACGCTACCTTATAAAATTCTAAAGTCATGTTACTTAGCATTTAACGATCGAAAATAATAATTAAATATTCACACACACAACATCTAGCCCCAAACATAATGGTTACATCTTAACGTGTATCAGATAAATTACAGCTACTTAATACTGTCCGTTTGTACCACAATGGTGGATTAAGTGATTCGGATGGCTCTATTCAGTAAATGACAACATTAATCACACAATAGCCGAGTATTCTGCCACTGACAACCATCGACTAAACACATTACCTACGTAATTCATATTCTATACATAGCTGTGCTTATTAAAGAGGTCTAAGGTCCTTCTATAAAATATATAATAATAGCTCCACGCTTTTACATTGTAAAATAAAAGACAATAGTAGCTAAGTAGGGAATATGCACGAGACTTTAAAATGGACTGTTTCTTTTTCATGTAACCTTTTTGTTTGAAAAACATGCTTATACAATTATTTTTAAAATATATCATAATTTCATAGTGAAACTTAATCATCTAAAGTGACTATTTTTGCAAATTTCTGAAACGAATCGCTTGGCTGTAATAGCATGTGACGCCAAAGTCTATTTATTGTTCCTATGGTAATAAGCTGATTTTATCTAACTTTCAGTATATGTGAACCAAACACTTCGTTACCGACACATGCCAAGCTGGTCGATCAATAGGCGAGTTTAAATCGCCCGAAAAGACTATAATCATATAGAAATATTTCCAGGTAATCCTTATTTCAACATGTGGCCCCGTGGTAAGCGCTTATAATGATTATTATTTATTTAATGTGAATAGTTATTTTACAGCTAAGCTTGTGTTACGGGTACAATCCATCTGATATAATTAATTTAATAGATAAACGTATATCTATGTTTTTTTACTATAGAGGTACATATTAAACACCCAGACCAAGGAGAAAGTGCTTGCAGAACATACAAACACTTCACCCCTCGGTGGGAATCGAACCCGCTACCTCTTGCGCCGCAAGCGGATGATTAGATATCAGATGTCTAGTACCCGTAACACAAACTCAGAGCTTACCACAAGTTGTAGATGTTGATATGTGAATATTCATTTATATATACGTCAAAAGTGTATTGCACGTGGTTTAAAAGCCAATTTATGAAGTTTGATAGAGAAACTGAAGTGTTGTTAATGTGACTGAAACAGCTTTATAGCGTAGCTTTGATTGCTTTTGTTCGTTTGTTTTTATAATCCCTCGGCTGTGTTACGTTAGTAGGTAAATAATATCGCTCTTGAGTGGCACAAATATAGCTATATGGCTGGAAACAGTGCTCGACCGACCGTCATCGTTTATTTGTTTATTCATAACATACATAACTTTACATCCACAATGTAATAATGTATGTAATTTTTTTACAATCAATATATGGCACAGGTAACTTAAAAAATACATTAAACTATAAGTTCAGTGTACATTTTTAAAACGTATGTGTTTCACATAACACAGACTAGAAATTTACATAATTTACAACAATTTTTAAACAAAAAATAAAACTGGGACATAAAATACACAGCAACACAAACATTTAAATATCAAACAAAGGTACTAACATAAAATTTACGAAACATAAAAATATAATTATTTGAAAACTAAAAATGTTCCAATTATTTTAGAACACTTCCTCTTTGCGTTTGTTTCGGCAGCGAAACATGTATACAAATTATATGTACTTCTTTCATAGACTTGCATTGATATACATATGTAACTACGCAGACCGACGATCAGCGTTGACGGTCGAGCCCAGTTTCCGGCCTAAGCTTTCGTCATGAAGCATATCCCATAATCTAAGGGACCTTTTTTTTAATATCAGTACCTACTTTATCTGACATTACTTGCATTTAATTGACAGACAGTTAGATGATATCCGAGGATTGGGAAATAAACTAAAATAATAATAATAGAAATCAACTATAGTCATAACTTTACCTAAATACGAAGCTTATAAAAAATCAGGTGAATTATTTTCTACTCCTAGACAATGTAAGAACGGAAGAAACATAATCTTTTTTATTTATTATCAGCCTTTATACTCAACCACGCTTGTGACAATTTCAGCTGAAGTTTTAAACCTCCACCCACACAGACAATCTTACGTTTGCCCTATTTTTTAATATGCCAGTAATTTTAATTACAAGTTCTTGAATATTTAGCTCATTAATTTTGGTCAGCTGATGTCCAAATAAATTAGGAAATTAATGTTTTCATTATAATTCAGAAATTAATTATGAGAATTAAATTACGAAACATATTATTTTACCAACGTTTTTAATAAGAAAAACATTAACTGCCACCTTCATCTACATCAGTATACTTCAGAGTTCAACGTCCACGTTTTAAAGCTGTTCACGTAGACAGTAAAATAGTTTCATTCAGAACTAAACACATAAAGCGTATTTAATCTTGCTAATGAAGTAAATAAAAACTCGGAAAAATAAAACGAAACTGACCCCAGGATATCGCAGGAGTAACCTTGCCTTTACAAACGCCTACTTAGTATATGACAAAAAAATAGTTTAATTATATTACCCACCACACCCATTGTTAGGATAGAGCCCTAACAATGGGTGCAAATAAACTTTCCTTTTAATTAAATGCTCTATAAATTACTGAAATCGGCATTCTAAGCTTTGTAAAAAATATTATAAATAAAATAAAATAAATATTTCCGGACTACTCACACAGCATCACCTAACCCCAAACTAAGCAGAGCTTGTACTATGGGTGTTAGGTGACTGATATACAACGATATATAGGAACGCCATGAACAAAGACAAATTTAAGGAGCTGACTGCCAACCTTCAGTAATGAAGTGGCACCTAAACAAGAAGAAGACTACATACCTAGATACCTTTTTTTTTTGTTCATACATATGAATTAGGTTTAGGTTTAAAGAACTTTATTCTCATAAAAACACAATGGTTCACTTAAAATGAGATACATAATAAAATTATTATAGGTTTTACATAAATATTACTTAACCTCTGGTACCTTAAATAATTCTACAACTTATTTATCTTATTTAACTATAAAAATAATGTATTTTACTATAAACTACTAATAATTAAATTTGTGTATTTATTAAATAATTATTTTAAATAAATAATTATTAATTTGTGTAACAATTAAATATATTAAACTGATTTAAAGTTGTTACTAATTACGAAACATATTATTAAAGCTACTTAAATACTTTATAAATCCTATGTCACAAAGCCCACCGAACCCTAAATTAAAGATAAACTAAATCCATTATTAATGTCAAGAAATCTCCGAAGAAACATGTTCCTTCACATACTTGTACAAAGAAAAATAGACAATAGAAAGCAGCGACCCTTATCCTCGCGAAAAGAAACGGAGAAATAATTATTTACAAATAAGAATAATGTATTCAGACGAGAGAAAGAAATAATAAATCTCATCCCGACAACATCCGGAGTTTTCCTCTAAGCTGAGGACAAAATATATTTAACTTTAGGCTGGATATACACTATTACCGAGCGATTCCCTATACGGGTTATTTAAAAAAACAGAATTGATTTAAAATCGTTTTTTGGGCATTTCTAATAGGTTAGCAGACAATGATTGAAAAAACTAAATTTGTTCGTCGTAGGCCGGAACTTTGAGGTTTTATATCTTGGCATTTTCTAATTCAATTGAAAATGCGAAAAAAGGTGTCTATTATTTTTAACAGGTTAACCGGATGTTTTTTTTTTTATCGATGAGCTTTTATTTGACCACAATCTCACCCGATGTAAAGTGACGATGTGGTCTAAGATGGAGCATGAAGACCTAGAAGGTAGATGGCTTCTCCGGGCCACATCGCCCGACCGGTCTAAACAGAATACCTATTTTTTTATATGCTGATTGACCTAGTTAAATATAATACGAGTATTACATTATTTTGATGAGTAGATTAGTAAATAAAATGTCTTAAAACTTTTAAAGCTATAACAAGGTATACAATTTAATATAGATTTCCGCAATGTAACGCTTATGTCAAACAGTAAGATTTGTTTGTCTAAGTATACCTAAAAACTACATACTCATTATTTTTTATTATCTTTCTCTCTTTGTAAATAAGTTCTCAACCAACCATTATAAATAGAAAAGGAAAATATACCTTCGATTCCTCAAGATACGAAAATCAAAGCAAGTATGGATCACTTCAAAGAATACGTCTTTCTTTGATGACACACATATTTTACCTAAACACACAATGTTGTTCAAAATTGCGTAAGTTTGTAGCATAAAAGACAATTTTAAAAACTATTGCCTACAAATTATACTCGCTTAAGGTGGTTTCAATTTATGCGATTCGTGTCGGACCGCTGCAGTGGCGAAGCAGTGCGTTTTCGTACGTAGTATGGACGGTTGATTGTTTCAGACAAAGAGCACGATGACACGATGCGCGACGACGCCTGTTTGTAAGCAAACAATCGACCGCTGCGGCACTGCAGGGGTCCACAGCGAAACGCGTTAATTAAAAGAACCCTATAAGTTGTTCATATTAATGGATAGCAATAAGTGTTTTATAAAGTCAAAGCTAAACGCTATTTTATTAATATTAACAAAAATATTTTACTTTTAGGCGTATAGGAGTTAATAGAAAGCTTCATAAGTTACGTTATTCATAAACCTAAATTTGTGGCAAATAACAGCTTTTCACCCTTGCGGATTTGTATAATAGTCGCAAAGTTAGGCTTATGCTGTGTTTTAGATAATAAGGTTATATAATTCAGAAATATAAGTTTTTATGAAACGAGGATAAGTGTTTCCTCGGTTACATCTTTATGCTCCTCTATTAACAAAAGGCTACGTGAAATACCTTAGTAATTTACTAACCCCATTTTAACTCTTTGAAATGAATTGCTACATACATTATATGTATTATCATTTACTAAGTTTATTGAGTAATAGTCTAAAAGGGGTTGTGTACGTCCACCTGCTCGGACATAAATAAAACATCCACAGCGAGTGTGAAACCTACCCCCAAGACAATATCTCCAACTTGGATAAGTACTGTTCAAAAGTTTGCCCACAAGAGAGAAGTCTGGCGTCTAGACATCTTATAATCTATAATACTGCCACAAATGTTACACGGCAACATTGCTAGTTAGAATATGTCCGTATTGTTGAAGCGAATTAGGACTTCTGTAAGCATAGGAGCACTCTAAACCTAGTTTCTAAACGAATTTTCACAGTCCACTTTTGCTTTAGATTATATCGAGCGAAACTAAATATGTGGAAGTCTTTATACTTGACCTGAAAAAAATAGTTAATCATTATTGAGAATATTTAATTGTACTTACATTGACCAATTATCATACTGAAAAAATCTTTATCAGGGTCATTCTTCAGGAATTTTTTATTATATGTAAAATGTTAAATAGGTACCCATATATATATATATAAGGGTTATATATTTATAGGGGGTTATATATATATATAAATATATAAGAACTCCAAAATTGAAAAAACTGTCAAAGCTGTGTTGTTTTTATTCGCTTCTCAACACAGTACAAAAAAAATTAAGCGAACTGTCAAGACAATGTTATTTCCTTAATATTTTATAAATTAATAAAATTAAACTTTTAAATAAAGATAAGGTCAACTTAAAATTATTCAAACTAACCTTGCCTGTCCTTGTATGCCCTGTGCTTCTAAGGAAATAAACGTTTTGACTTTGACTTTGTTTCAAAACCTACAATTATAGTTAGTGTATACAGACAGAAGCAAAAAAAAGCCTGGAAAAGCTCAGATTAAATCAATTTAAATCTGAATACAAAGCTTATAATTATGATAAGTTATCAAAAACAAAGTGTATTTTGTAATTCGGTTTCCAAAGCTTTGAGTTTATCATAATATTATTTACATATTTTGTCTTACCAGATTTTCAACAACGGTAATGAAACGTTTTTAACCTCTCCATTGAATATAAAATTACAGATTTACCTTCGCTTTATTTTTGAACGTCAAAACGTATTGACCTCCAACTCTATTCATTTCGTATTCTGCTCAAATGTTTGATGTAAAACAACTCAAATAAAATAAACGTCTTATTTTATTTGAGTTAGGTATTGATCTTGGATAATATTTGCTATATTCAAACTACTATTACTGACGCACTCTAGGGTCTTAAGTCGTTTCATACCGCGAGCTGTATATACCACGGTGTAAACCCCCCATTAACCTAATTTATTTACATTTTAGATATTGACAAAAAAAAATAATAATAACTTCATGTTGTATGTGAGTGTGTGTCGTTTGTTTTCTACATAACTTAACATAACACTAGATTTGAAATTAGGCTGATTTTACAAAAGTCTTAAATAGGTATGATTACTTCAGTTAGAAACAAATCTAAAATCAATCGTGCAGACTTAGAAAAACTGTTTCACAGCAAACATAACATAACTTGTCAACTTAATCAATGAGTCTTATAAATTGTTCATTTCGGATTTTATCATTATTTTGATAGGTAGGTATTTAATGATTTTGAGATCACAGGATTACGTGACCCCGGATAAATCTTGATAGCTGTATCTTCTATAGAAAAATAATGTACCTATTTAAATACATTGAGTCAGCCTATTTAACTTTTATTTCTTTTACGTTCATCCTTTAGGCATAGAATAATAAATTACTACGAATTCGGTTTCCCTTTCACAACAGTTTTTGTCTTTTGCGCCGTAAAAGAGTTATAATTGCGATGACGATGACGTGACTAACACCTGTTTCAATATTCAGCAGACCGTCATTGACTTCGTTTTTCTCACAAAATGTCTACATCACAGCAATTTTAACAGGATATGAGTAAAACGAACTGTTTTATTCTAACTTGACATTAAATTTATCTTCTGACTTCGAGTTTACGGAAATCCGTCTGCTTTACGTGCATTATACGGTGTTTTCTTAAATACAGACCTTTTATATCCATTCAACCATTGAATGCCTCAGTAATTAGCGACATCCAGCCAGTAAGCTGCTAAATAATCACTCCAATACAAAGTTTTCCCTGGACACGAGCGGAATTCATCGTGTTTATATAATACAAACTCACGAGCACAGTAATTAGTAATGGGAATACCGATAGTACTAATCAACAGAAATCAGATATTTCGGACTAATTAGGCATTCCGTTTACCAATCGCGTATTGATTAAATGGTTTATATTGGATGAGCTGTGAGGAAGCATAGAGCTTTTGTAACTATAGTCAACACCACACTATGTTGATTAATGAAGGATATTCATTATTAAATCTTGAAACTGACAAGTCAACTTAATTAATTTTAGTTAAGGGGGACCCAGAAATTAAAGTCATATTACACAATTTTAAAATTAGCTGCTAGCTATATAACAACCGCTTCATGATGTTTAAAGCGGTTTTTTTATATTGAGAAACGCCGAAAGTGATATTCACATATATTTCTTCTTAATCCGTTCTTAGGTTTTATGGATAACAACAAAGCCCCGGGCAGACAAGGGAACAGATCTAAACAAACGAGAGGCATTTTTTCTGCTCCTCATTTACGGAAATAGAATAATTGGCGAATTAACGTGAACGTTTTCAATTAAGCTGTTTTCTTCAAGCAATCGTGATGTTTTATTTGCCTTAATTGTAATTAATATTTTACGGATTGTTTTTTATTGTTTCTAATTGATTATATTGATCCTGCGACGAGCAACGGTACATTTTTCTAATTTGAATTATATCTATCAAATTCGACAGATATATATAGGTAACAGTAGCTTGGCATGCCGGACGAGTGTTCAATCTTTTGTGATATTTTTAGATTTGCTTAGTCTTATTCTTAATATTTTATATCCATAGGAGATATCTAACCCTCGTTTTTCGGAGTTCTTATAGAGGTAAGTATAGAGCTTTTCTGACTTTTTTTATATTTTTATATTAGCCTACGTTGTCCCACTGCTGGGCAAAGGCCTCCCCCAACTCCCTCTTATTATATTTCTGACTTATGTAACAAAATTAAATAAATATTTCCGGACTACTCACACAGCATCAACTAACCCCAAACTAAGCAGAGCTTGTACTTAATTACCTAAAACACACAAATGTGTGAAATATTATGTTAATATGAAATATCATTTTGAATTTTAAATTTAACTGTGCAATAAATTGTGTGTAATATGAAATATAATAGTACTTAATAGTGTTTATCTATCTAGAATAAATATAATATAATAATATATCTAATAAATACGAACATCAAATATAATTTAAGCCATTCATACAATTGTTATTATAATTGATTTTTTATGAATAATAAAAGTCTTTAATTTAATAACTAGATATTAAAGAAATGGCCGTCTAGAGCTGGTACTTAAATTTAAGATGAAATATTTACTTGAGAGGCTGAGAGAATAAATGAGATTGGAGCAAATATTCAAGAGATAAAATCCTTTTACTTCAGACGCATTAGCAATGAAAACATCTGTGAATTTGTTTAGATATCATATAAGAGACACTAGAGGCCTATTTTTAAACACCGACCAAAAAAATTGGGTGTAATAAGTTTGACGTGTCTGTCTGTGTGTCTGGGACATCATAGATCCCAAACGGGTAGAACGATTTCAATTTTTTTTTTTTTTATGAATAGTGAGTTTTGATCGAGTGTTCTTGACATGTTTCATGAAAAACAACATAATATTATGTATTGTGGACGCGATGCGCTTTCATTTGATACTCCTTACTAGTATATTTGCAGATTTTCTGTTTTCCTTCCCCACTCTCACCCCCATAACTTTTAAACGGCTCAACCGATTTACATAAAACATGTTTAAGAACACCCGGGCCAAACTCACCTTTCATACAAAAAAAAAATTGAAATCGCTCTATGCGATCGGGAGCTATGATGTAACTGACAGATACTTAAATTAAATATTCATTATAATTAAACAAACGTTTAAGAAAATAAGAGAAAAAAAACGGTTGTTTGAAAAAGGTCATCACTCAGCAAATAACAATAATAGCGTAATTAGCTGTATGTTGCTACTAAGTTAGTTTATAGTGATAATCTCAGCTGTTGATTTTCCTTTAAATAAATTATGCCTAATATAAATTAATTTTATCGAGGAATTAAATGGGCTCTATTGAATTAATAAATAAATATAAAAGTTGGAATATTAATAATTGTACTACTTATTCATCACCAAATTTTTAAGCTAGTGGGCACTTCGGTTTAGTGCCGTAGACGTAAACCGCACGGGACGTGAACGTAAACCGTTTTACACGGCGATAAAACATTCAGTTTTATCGGGGACACGACTACTCACTCACCTAAGTGGAAACTTTACATTGTACACGTGTTTTATGACATCTTTTATACAGGCTCAACATTATATCGATGGAAAACTTTGGCATAATATTCACTATAATGCATTTCCTTTTAGCTAGATATACTTTTATAGTATAGAGATTACTTATTAAATTTATAAAAAAACATTGGATATTTAAGGTAAAGTTCACTTGTTTACAATTGTTAGTGAAACATATTACGTAGAGAAGCGATTCAATTTATCAAGTTGCAGCAGTTTTGATTTAATTGGGTCAATTCATTGTGGCAGCGATAACAGAGTCAAGACGTACCGCGGCCGACCCAGCTGTGACTCGAACCGAGAATTCGTGAACAACTTGTATTTTCTGCATGAATCGTTCTATTTTCAACCAACTCGTGGGTAAATTATTAATTGTACCAAAACCCAAGGTATTAAAGTCGGTTTGCACCGAAATAATTAACAGATTGGTAACTTTCGAAGAAATTCCTGCAACTTTCAATTTCTTTCAGAAGTATTGAAAAATCTACGAATCAGAAATGAGAAAATTTGTAGAAGTAATTTTATTTAAAATTAGAATTTTTCGTACAGTTAAAAGATTTAGACACTGCGATAAAGGCTATTTGTAATCAATTATATTGTCTTTCTTTACTGTATACAGTTTGTATTATTTTGTTGTGTAAACAAGGTTATTAATCTATGACTTGAGTGGCTCGATGGTTGCTGGTCCACTTACTGTTTAATTCCTGCCAGATTTTGTCTTGTCTACAGTTTTGGGTTTTAGTGTTGCTGTTCTGGTTGCTGTTTAAGAATTTGTACTAATGTACCTACGTATTTACTAAAAATAACTATGTTGTATCTCAGCCAGCAACACCATAGTATAGTATTAGATATAGGGTGGAGGGACAATGGGTTCGATTCCCGCCGAGGGTCAAGAGTTTGTATGTTCTGCAAACACTTTCTCCTTGGTCTGGGTATTTAATATGTATAATAAAAAAATATCTATGTATGTATGTCTATTATATTAAGTATATCAGATGTCTAGTACCCGTAACACAAGCTAAGAGCTTACCACGGGGCTAGATGTTGTTGTGTGGATTGTCCGGAAATATTTATTTATTTATATAGGTAAATAATAAATGTAAACAGTCCAAGAATATTATACTAAAACAATTCTAAGTATTGATTAGTTATTATGATGTATTTTATTATTATAATTCCTAATGTTGATTTGTTAATTTGATATGGGCCCCTAATTTGTATTCCCACACAATGAATGTTGTCTGAAATAATTGATTTGAATTGAATTACCTTCATGCAGGCTACATATTAACATAAAAATTAAATAAATCTGTTTCACCATCTCCGAGTATAATAAAATAAGCCAATGGTTAATAATATAGAACTACTTCCCTTAGTCGCATGTAGCAAAGCAAGATAGCTCTTGAAAAAACTAACAATTTATTAGTATACTCGGATTTCGTTAAATAATACCTCCGTAAGCATTTTAGAATCAGCATAGGATAATGTAAATTAGTTTAAATGTCGAAATTAGTTTAGTTTATAAGATTTATGGTTTTATGTATGTTAGTCTATAAGGTATATGTTTATATGGGCCTTAGATGCCTGAAATAAATGATTTATTATTATTATAATTTAATTCTAATCCATAGAAAGCAGCGTTTACACAGAAACTACGTAATGGACATTGTTCCCAGAACTTAAAGCTCCAGCAATTTTACGTCGATTGTTTCCCGTCAAAACAAGGACGATGAAAGTCTGTTACAAAAGAGCTCTCATAAACTTTGACACGTAATCATCGTCAAGGCTCGTCGTTTTGTAACTAGACGGCTGCGCTACAGAACGGACATTGTAAACCACTGAACAGAGAGAGAACCTCAGTCTTGTAAGACTGTTTCAGCTCATCATCAAATCGCAATAAATAATACTTACAGGTAATAAATAGCAGTTTTTGTCAATCTTCGGCAGTCTTCGTTAATATATGTCCAAAACTTGGCAAATATTTATGCACACTTTACATTGAACACGTTATCTTTGTTAAGGGTCTTGGTTTTGCAAATTGACGGATGTGCTACAGATCGGACATTTTAAACCACTGAACAGAGAGAGAGAACCTCAGTCTTGTAAAACTGTTTTGTTCCGTATCTTTGAAATAATGAGTTTGACTAAAATGTTAAGTTGCAAGAAATTATTCTGAAACTCTAAGAAGAATAAGATTTTTTGAATAATAGGAATATATAAATATGAAACAGTAGAAGCGAGATATTTTGAACACTTTGGGAGCATACAATATTATGATGATTCGAACTGCTTATATCATTTTGGTTTAATGTTTTCAGATTATTTTGACTAATCTCGTCTCTTATACCTCAACGCTGGCTGTGCTACCTAGTATGATCAGACAGCACATTTTAAAAAACGATTTATATCGATTGCAATTTAATCAATCATGCTGTCTGTCTAGTAAAGTGTAGTTAAGTGTCTGTTAGATAAAGGGTCTCAGCGGTGCTAAGATTAATTGAGGTTTTTACATTTTTGGACATCGCCTCATTATGGTAGCACAACTTATGCGCCATTAGGTTTGACAAAAGCATTTTCTTTATTTAAACGCGAAACCGATTGAGTTGCCACTTTTGAACTTAAAATTCATTTTGAATTTACGCATCTCATAATTTTGGCTGACAGGGCATACCTACTGGTGGGGAAAGTACAATAAAGCCTTGTACGGTCTTTTTACAGGTCAATTAATCCTTACTGAAAACCATAAGCCCAGTAGCCGTTCCTATCATAATTCCGATAGTCCTTCTGTCCGTCTGTAAATGTTTTACGACAAAATGGATGTTCATAAATTTTTATAGGGGTATTTTTAGGTATCTACTCGACCCATTTTGGCAGGGAAATTGGATAAAACTCGTGATAAAAAAACAGGCATCTTTTATGCCCATTTTAAAGGCGTTTAGTAGCCTATCAGTAACAGGTACCTTTCACTATTCAATGATACTAAGTGGTAATTGTATTTGTGTATGTATTTGATGTTATTCTCGACTGCTCGCGAATGTATGACAGATCATATTCAAGTAAAATTTCATTTAAGTCCATGCTAATTAGAATAAGTTAGAATTACAAACACTAGCTTAGCATTTTATTCTTATCCGTGAAAATTAGACTGAATTATAAATACAAGTAGTAGGTGTATTTAATTAAAACAAAATCACTATCTTCTAGTTTACAAAAAATCATGCAATCATAAATAGATAGGTACTTAATCATCATCATATATTGCAAGTTCCTTCATGCACAGTGTTTTATTAGATAAGTTAATTATCAATTAACACATGTTGTGCCGACCCTACATAGTGAAGGACACGGGCAGGATGATGATGATGATCAATTAGAGATAATTTAAAATGCTCGCCAACAACAGCTGTTTGCTAAAAGTAATGTTGGATCTTGTTTAAAAGCATTGGTTTTTAAATAGTGTTATCAGTTTAATTTGAGAGGCTTATTCTGACTAGTTAAAGCTTTAAAATAGTCAAACTAACGGGAGCATCAATTTTATGACTATACTGAACTATAAACTATTAGTTCCAAGCTTAAAGTCACATTATCTCAAGTTTAAAATAATACATCATGAAAAATACGAGTACTCGACATCTCTATTTAGCATTTGGCTTAGAATGTGCAATATTATGCAGCGCTGGTTCAGAGATTGCAACAAGATTTCAATGCGGAAACAATGGTACTGCAGTCTCTTGTACAAAAATAGGTCACCACAGTTGAAATACTATTTCTCTATTACAATGTCAACGTGATCGCGAAGTTGAGCCGCGTGTCCACTGAAATTGCAAGCGTTGCTAAAGTTTGTGAGGATTTGGTCATTTAATTTTATAGAAGAAATGTCTATATTGGGTAGTAACTATTGCTTATTTTTTAATTTCACTGTGAGTTCTCAACCAAGAATTCAAATTTGTTTTTGTTTATAAGTTATGAGTTTTATTGATTGACACTCTTTTTTTTGGAGAAGCTCAAAATAAAAAGCGCATTATGGCAAAGACTTCCATTTATACATTTTTGTAGAGCCATAGTAGAGAGTCACATTTATAAGGGAGGTGAAGGTAAAACATAGTTTTATACGTTTTTATACTATTCATTGTAATGGCATAACTTGTGCGAGGTCCTCATAGAGTAATGAGCAAACGAAGCAATAGTACTTTTTTTTTAACTTTCAATGGTCGCTCATTACACATTTTGTTTTAGCATTAATTCCATTTTTGTTTTTTTTTATCTTGGTGTGTAATTAAGATTTATGTTATTATTATTAATGGTTGAAATGTTGAGAAAATAAGGTTTTTTATCATTCATCTTTGACATTAGCATTGACCAATTATATTAGTAAAGGTGCTCCTACATTTATGTGTTTAAAACTATATTTAAAAATTTATACTTAAATAATTGAAGGTAATGTTTGAAGTTAATGTTGCTTGTTGGAAGTCCTTAAATAAATATTCTCTAGGTCTCGTGGATTACGCTTTATTCTATTATGTTAGATTTTTTTAAGATTTTGATTAGGAACCATTATGATAATTTTATCCTAAATAGGTTTATTTCAATTATTTGAAATTTGACAATCGGTTTTTGTTCAAATTGTAATAGGCCCAGTTGACTAAATAATATTAATAACTTAAATTCATTTGACTTTTACAAATAATTAACCGTTTTACGACCATGTTCGATTCGTAATATGATTTCTAATAATTTAGCTATTCTATTCAGCTCCAGTGGAAAGTGGACCTGTCTGGCATGGGTCGCTGACGCGGCGTGAATGACACTAGTAATTATGAGCCCCGGCACGGCGAGCGGCCGCCGAAACTTTTAATTGAACCGATGAAAACGTTCCGTTCTGCAGATTGCAAACGTGGACGATATTAATGATGTCCTTAGGAAACGGGCAACTCGTTTGACCTGTGGATTGGAACTTGTAATAAATGCTCATCGTCAATTCTTGAGTTCAATCTGTTCAATTCAATTGTTATTGAACTGACATAGTGTGTTTTAGAACTTTTATTACACGAGAAGATACCAAATTTGTAATAGGGAAAATTCCGTGAAAATGTGATCTGTGAAACAACTCAGAAGCCGTTTGCTTAAAAACAATCTAACACACTACTTTTTATGGCGCTGCCATTAAAAAGTGGTGTGCAAGAACTGATGTTCTTATGTAAATATGACAAGTAGGTAACTAATTTTATTTGACTTATTCTCTTGCAAGAAAAGTATACTAGAATATGAAAACGTATACAGTAAGACTGTTAGGTAGACAGATGAAATACGTGCATGACGCAAATTTGAACCTAACCTAACGCCACTATATGTCTGTCTCTATGTAGACAACAAAACAACTCAAAAACCACTGAACGGAAAAGCTTTATTTAAATTTCAGTAATAGGTTGAGTAATTTTAAGGAAAGGTTTTTGTATCCGTGCAAAAACGGAACGGGCAAGCTAGTTAAAAAATAAGGACAATCATATTTTGTAATTTTTTTATCCGTTCCGTATACATCCGTTGAAGAACTGAAGTTAGTTATGGACTTTTTCTCAATACTCGTAAAAATACACCTAGAGTTGATGAGAACAACCTTCCAAACTTACTTTAGATGTTACTAAAAATAAACTTGTTTTATAATCACCTATCTAACGAGTTTCATAATGAAACAAATAAAATTTGCATGCAATGGCAGAAGTAATCAACGCGAACCCATTTAGCAAGTGAGAACTAACCACAGAATAACAAACAGCATTCTAGAGTGGGGTAATTAAGGGTTGCTGTTGAATAAGCAGAGAAATCCCCGATTTGCAGGCGTTTTTACCGCGTTTTTGGCGCGGCATTAGGTTAATGGACCTGTGGTTCTGTTGGCTTATTTATTTTGCGGTGAACTTTAGACGTCTACGGTTTCTGGTACGGTGGTAGATATGGGTGGAAATACTTAGTATTCCATCGAATAAGAATGTAGGGGTAATTGAGATATCTATTTAGAACCAAGTTTAGATTCATGCTTAAACTGCTTGGTGAAGGCTTTGGTATTCTAGTATACTTTGGTGAAGGAGACGACCTCTGTGGCTCGGTGGGCGAACGTCCGCTTGAGGCGCAGGAGGTTGCGGGTTCGATTCCCCCCGGGTGACCAGATTTTGTACGATCTACAATTTCTGGCTTCGGGTCTGGGTATTTTCTATGTATCATATGTATAAATTTACAAAAAAAAAAATCTGTGTAGTATATCAGTCACCTAACACCCATAGTACAAGCTCTGCTTAGTTTGGGGTTAGGTGATGCTGTGTGAGTAGTCCGGAAATATTTATAATATTTATTATTTATTAAGGATATTGGTTCACTAGCTCACTTTTTTTTTTAATAATCTATCACCTTGTTAATGTTTTATTTTCTTTAATGTTTGTTTTATATTCTTTGTCCATTATAACTTTATTGATTGGTTTATATGTATGTACACTTACCTGTATTTTATACTTTGTTTTGTATCAATGGAAGGAGGTCTCCAAGATACATGTTTTTCCTAGTTTGGAGGCCATATATCCAAGGAAACTATGTATGTACATTTGTAGACCAATAAACATATTCTAAAGGATAACAAAACTATAGTCTGCAGTCACTTAGTGGAACGGAAACGAGCATATTATGCAAATCTTTGGCAACGGTTTGCCAGATGCATTCCTGTGCCAATCTTTGAAGTATATACCGGCAAATCTTTGAGAGCCGTCAGATGAACATGCAAAAATAACTGGAAATGTTTACAAACCTATGTCAAATATAAATCAGAAATTAGATTTTTTCGGTCATTATCGCGAACAAAGCGACGCCCATGTTAAATTAACTCGATACGAATGAGCTGGGCCCGTACACCCAGGGTTCCGTGTTGAACAATTTAAAACTTTTTGTGACTATAAATTTCGATTATAAACTCATTAATAAAAAAATAAAGTGTAAAAAGAGAGGTTCGAAAGAAAGCAGTCAGCCGCACCTTATAAAATAACGTTTGTGGTATGGGAACTCCCTTATATATTTATAATGTGTATTTGTTGCTATAGCGGTAACAAAAATACATCTTCCTTCAAAATTTAGCTCTCTATATATGACGGTTATTGAGATACAACCTGGTGACATACGGACAGACAGACAACAAAGTCTTAGTAATAGGGTCCCGTTTTACCTAAACGTAATAAAAACGTGTTCACGGCTTGGCGTTTGCCTAAAAAGCATTCACGGCTTGGCGTTGCTGAGCCGTACACTGCAAAAACGTACATAAGTTTGTTATATAATAACGGTCCAATCTCAGCAAATTGCCAGATTAATTAACCCTTTGGTGTGCTAACCTTAGACACATCTGCTGCAGACGGTGCCGGTGTGAGCTGCTTAACCCGCAGTACAGAAGATATTAACCTAAAGTTTCACTCTCAGAAAATAAAGATTCTGTAAAAACTTTATATATCTATTCTCTATGCCATAGTTATAACCACTCTAGCGTTTAAGAAATTAAAAAGATAACAAATAGAGTTACTTTCACATCATTTATATTACTCGTAGTTTCATCCAAATTAAATAGATTTTAAAAATAAGTAATCATATACGAACGAACGCTATTCATCTGTTAACATTGTCATGACACATTACACACATTGACATTACACATAACGAAAACCTGCTTGACAGTTTAACACGTGTCTAAGTCGTGTTTATCTTTTTTGTGGTAAAGCGTCTAGAGTTTTTATGAGGCTATAGGTTGATAAACCTGTCATACCCATGATGGCTCAATCAATGGCTATAAAGATGATAAGAGCTTGATGATATCTTTTTATTCTAAAAGACCAAAATTAAAACTGCCATGTTTCCAAGCCGCAAACTTTTCATAATGGGTCTCAATTAAAAGCATATTGCATTTTAAAATTGAGCTATTCGCGAAATATGCTGTATTCTTTTCCACATTTTCCGTTGTGAGCTGGCAACATACATTGAAATGGACATTTCGAGCTTAGAACTGAATATTTTTCAGATTATGTACGAATATTTTTATTGTTCGTTGAAGCTACATTATAAAGCAAATTATGCTCATTATTGACACTGTTTTAACACACATCCCTCTAGGTACCGAATACTCGATAGTATAGCATGGCTTAGATTTTTAGGTTAGTGATTTTTATAAGACTAGCCTAACTGTGTACGCTTTTTGCGGTCTAATAAAGAAATGTGTCGCGGCAGGCCTGATAGAAGTGATCATTTCAATTACAGCTAACGCTGTATTCTGGATTGAAGAAGAAGGACCTGCCGTGTTGAAAAAACATATTGACGTTGCTACGCGCTACGTTACTAACCGGTTCAACCACTCCACAAAAAGTTATAGAATAGAAATTGAAAAACATTTATTTTGGACACAACAGCACATTACAGAAAAAGTAAATACAGAAATAAACGCACACACACATAATAATTACAAAAATAATAATTAAGGATAGGTACAACACTAAAAACTTGACAAGTTATCAAAAATAGGCAAAAATAAAAGGTATTCAAAAAAAATTCCTTGAGATAGCTTTAGTAGGAAAGTTATTAACCCCCGACCAAAAAGAGGGGTGTTATAAGTTTGACGTGTCTGTCTTTCTGTCTGGGACATCATAGCTCCCGAACGGATAGAGCGATTTCAATTTTTTTTTGTATGAAAGGTGACCTTAGCGCGAGTGTTCTTAGACATGTTTCATGAAAATCGGTTGTGCCGTTTAAAAGTTATGGGGGTGGGAGTGGGAAGGAAAACCGAAAATCTGCAAATATACTCGAGTGGGATATCAAATAAAAACGAATCGCGTGCACATTACAAAATATAATGGTGTTTTACTTTTAAGGAAATCAAAGCATTAGAATCGAGGGTTTTTCTTAAATTTTAAATTTAGATTTATGAAGGCATCTAATATGGTATATCCCAGTGACACAGACTTATTATTGGCCGGTGCACCGCATCTAACCCAGTTCCGCGCTTGGCTGGCTGCCGAATTTATTGGCGAATTCATCTCTGCAGTTAGATAACGTCTTTCGGGTTTTAGGTTAATGCCCATTTAGCCTGAAATGGAGTTTTAGAAAACTTGTTAAGATACTCTCTCGGAATTTTCCTTTGGTGATATAATTACTTTTTTTGTATAATAAAAGGGTTTTATGTAAGTACTTACATTTTTACCTTTTATATACGTAAAGAAGGATGTTTTATTCATAAGTTCAGCACGCTTACCTTCTTTAAATAAATAACTTTTTGTAACTCTTTAAATAACTCTTTTATAACGGTTCTCAGCAATAAATAGAATAATACAAAAAGTAAGGTTTACGAATAATTTGCAATGCCGGGGTATTTGTATGTACCCAAGTTGAAAATTATCCACAATAAAAATAAATTTGCACATAAATTCATTGACACTAATTTTCATAACTCGTTGTGACGCAGCTGAAATATCAGAAAACACAAAAATCATCCCATAATGTTTCCCATATGAAGATTTAATATAGTTAAAAACCTTGATGGTTATTATAAAGCTATTAGGTATATATACATATAGGTATTGTTGAACATTGTTTCAGTTAGAGTATAAATGTATATTGTATCGTTTATGTTACAATTTACAAAACCGGTAATGCGGTAAACCACTGTGTTTTATGAAAGCATTATTGAACCATTTAATGAGAGTGATTTTGGTTCCAACCACCACGGCCTTTTAGGCACATGTACACATAAATTCTGCATTCGGGTGCTTAAATATCATACCCTACACCTTTTGTTTAATGGAGTTTAGTTGAAAATAAACTAATAGAGAATAGTTGAAACGTAGCAGCACCTCCTTGTGGTGGGTACTTCCTTCATAAAAAAATTGTTTAGCCTCTACAAAATAACTTTATCGTGTCATCTGAATCATAGAAGCTAAATCTAAAATTATTATCTTTTTGTACAAGGTTAACTTAGCTGTACGACATAACCTTATACAGTTATTTAAATAAAAAAAAATTACTGTAATTTACCATACTACCTACCTTTGTATATTTATCGTCGTGTAGCCAACGTTCGTCATGTGAAAACTACCACCGCGTTACTTTAAATTTATATTCGCCCATAGATTTAGTGTTATTGGTGGTTCTAGATAAATAGATAAAATAAAATAGAGAATATATTTTTTCTGGTTCGAATTGCACAGGAATTGAACCAATAAAAATGAGTGGTTGTATGTTTGAAATAAAAATAAATTTATTACCTCTGCACTGTTTTCAAATCCAGTTTTATTTTAATAACGGTTTCAGTAACAAGTTCTCGCTAACTTTTACGATAAGCTGCCATTGGGTCAGATATATAGCGTACAATTTGAGGTGATACTAATATTAATATGGACGACACATAGTTGCTAAACTTTTACTTCATATTTTATTACCTTTTCGGAAGGGAGTTTTTTTAAATTAAATTAGGTACCAGATTAATTAAAAGAAAACTTATGTAAAAATCACTTCACATATTATCTACTAAACGAATCTTTTTTTTGATAGTTGGAAATATGGAAAAAGACATAGGCTACATGATATCCAAAAAGCCGTACCGATCAATTCAATTTCTTGTAATTGGATTGTGCGCTTGAAGCGTCTGTGTAAACTGACTAATACTACTGCTGATAATTTTTATTTAGTGAAAATATGTTATTCAGTTAAACGCCATTTTGCGTCACTAACGTACCGATCGAATCGTCAAATAAAAGATAGTTACTATTGACATGCCTGCCTCTGATGGATGACAGAGACAAAGACTACGAGTAATAATTAAACCGTGTTTAGTCTGCTGTAAGCGGGAATATATATTTGAAACATACGCGACATCGTACAATGTAAGGCTCTTTATCTCGTATAATAAAATTTTGGAATATTTGAGCGAGAAAATTATCCTCAATTCAGATGAAAAGGCAATGTCGCGGCAGCAGCCTTCGTGGAATATCGTAAAAGCTGTAATAAGGGAAAACATTATGATGACTCGTTTGTGCAGTTTGAATTATGTATATTTAGGTACAACCACTGGAGATATTACGAAATTCTCATACGGTTTAATAGGTGGGTTTGATTATAATAACCAGTGGCCGGATTAGATAAATAAGAGATTTTCCATAAAAAAAACTACTGACTATAAATATGTATGTATACCAATTAAGAACAGTTTTTATAGTACTTGACTACCAGTGACCGATCTCTATGAGATTTTTATAATACTTGATTTTAAGCGACGTTCCGCGACACCATTATTTGGATGGGTGACCGCTCCAACTGCATCTTTATGCACTTAAAATAAAAAAAATAAAAATTTATTGCATTTAAAATGTACCCGTTACCTAGATGTAGTAGCAATCAACCACTTATTAAAATCCAAAGAATGTTTTACATAATATAACAATCTCATACTTATCAAATTCAGTTCTAAAACCCATGTAAAAAATAATCTTACTAAAACGCTGTCGTTCTTCTCACATCGCTAGCTCCAAAATGTTTTAGATACAGCAAAAACCATGGTTTTTGCGAGACGTCGACATATCGGGCTCGAGCGGCCGGTATTAAAAGTTAGCGTTGCCATATCGACCAATTTCGGGATAAATTGCCCAAATTTATCACCCGATTGAGCTCCAAATTCACACTCTGTCGCTCGGTGGGTCGGAAATTTCTGTATACATTTAGTAGGGCGTTTAGCGTTGACACAAAAGTGCTTTTATTTTTCGGAGAGCCTTGAAAATGAAATAAAATACAATATCAGTTTTTTTTTGAATCAAAATGTGTTTGCCAACGTTAATTTAATTTACATTTATACTATCCTGTGTCAATATGCGCAATCAATTCACACAATTCGCAAATCGATCCAAGGCGGGTTTCATGCCATACTATCGTATTGTTCTGTGCTATCGTTATCTCCCTTTGAGAATATAATCCTAACAATAAGTTTCACTTGTTAAAATCTCACACATGAGGTAGCTGTAGCACTAAAAAGTTTTATGTATTCTACATTTGTATTTCAACAGAGAGGTAAAAAATAGCCCTAAAATACCGTTTAATGTATTGGGGACTACAATTTAATGTACTTTTTAGGATTCCGTAGCCAATGGGACCCTATTACTGCGACTTCGTCGTCTTCTGTATGTCTGTCTGTCTGTCTGTCATCAGGCTATATCTAAAGAACCGTGATAGATAGCGAGTTGAAATTTTGAGGGCTATTTTTATTCTCTTCTTTCTCTCACTCCGTCACTGTTAATATACAAAACGTGGCCAAAAATGGCCAGGTAAAAGTACATTCCCGGATATTTTTAACTATATATCAGCGTAATACAGCCCTTTGCCAATCAGACAGATGGACGGACAGCGGAGGCTAAAAGGGTTTCATATTACCCTTCGTATACCAAACCCTAAAAGTACAAAAAATAACAGCAATGTTTTTTTACGCAATACGTAAATACCTTCCCCTATTGTCTATTCAAATCTCTCTCTATTCTAAAATTAATAAACAAAAGCTTGGATATCTTTCACAAGAGCCAGCTTCCTATTAATAGAAAGAGGTAGTAAAATTAATTAATAATTTAACGACTGTCAACTTCATGGATGTAAACCAAAGTTTGCACAGCGCTTTGTAGAGCGCGAAGAAATATGCGACAACTTTGAGAACTCTCAGCAATTTATATAGATATTTTCTCAGTAGCCGGATTTTTACGTATCTTTTAAGTTATAAACAAACAGTCTTAATATCATATTTTTGAAAATATTTAAAAAGAATATTTTTAAAGCTCTAGAACTTCACGACAAATTTTCTAGTCATTTTGATAATTTGATAAATAATCCATTTGTTATATTTAGTCCGATTGCGTATACATAAACAAAAGAATGTAATAAGTAGGTAGGTAGGTACATAGGTAGCATATCGGTACTAAAAATAACAAATAATTACAAACCTACTTAGGTACTCATTACTGCCGACCTATTTTTGAGTATTTCGTTTTGCATAATTTTAAACAGATATAATAATAACCTACAGTTGTTCTTCCCGCATGGTCACAAAACATAATTTTACGTACAAGGGAGGAACGAACCCTCACAACGTGATACATTTATCCATAATCCGCCTCAACGGGGGGTGAATGCAAATGGAAGGCCTATAATTGATTCGACGGATCGTATGCCGAGATAAGCGCGTTTTTAACCCTTTGTTTAAAAATGAAGACTTTCCTTTAAAGCTAAAGCCGTAAACAAGCGACCCTTTTTACGGCAATAAACCTTTCGGTAATGTTGTGAATGTTTGCCGGATGCGTGAATAAATAGCGTTTGGTTTGTTTTGGACCCAATATTATAAATATAGGCTTAGCCATGGATTTCATTGCCCATGAAAAGCTAAACATTTGATGCGGAATAGGACGTCATCTATTTTATCATTTCATCCAAATTACCTTTGGACAATGTATAGAATACATTCCATCTACATAATTGGTAGATGAATATTTTCAAGTGGAAGAGTTTTTTTGCTTGATTGGTTGTTTGAAAGCGCTATTTTAAAAAAAAAAAACAGTGTTAAAAGCCTATTTATCGAGGAAGGCTATAGTGTTCTATTTTACCGCAAAAACACGGGCATCGCCGTGGCGTGTTAAGCTAGTTTGAAATATATTGGGACCTAACGACCTACATGATATATGTATAGCTACTTTACATGATATATATCATCCAATACCACTTTAATCCTCTATTAGACAGCAACTACTTCCTACGTGTAATTTCCAATCACTTACCTTCGAAAATCAGTACCATTTCCCGAAACATAGCTAAACTAACAATTTCCCAATTTCCACCACGTAACGAATCACCATCAGGTGAAATAAATGAGCAAACTTAGTAAATCAGATGAGCTCCTTATCACACATATTAAGTTTCGCTCAAGTGGGCGACCAGAACAGATTTGATCTGAAATTCCGCCGAGGCGCGCCGGATGCATACTAATGGGGTGTATTGGGAATCGGCTTCTAGATTCATGTGGGGTTTCATATAATCCCAGCTAGCTGAGTTGTGATTACGCACTGATGAAATTGTATTTACCTTTCACCTTGCTAATGGGTTTTGTTACTAATAAAATTGGCGAACTACGTAAGAAGCCTCTATTAAATGTTTAGACTTTTAGATTTTAGGTAAAGCCTTAGGTTCTTTCAAACTTAAGTTTGTAGAGATACCTATTACTTTAAAAAACAGCTTTATAAGGTACTGGCAAGCCCCTATTTCGACGGTGCGACAATTGTCACAAAACTGTTGATGAAAACAACATATGTAGTATGTCCGTGCCAAATTTGAACCAAATTAGGCTTTGATCGTAGTAATTGATTTTCCCGCGAAAGGTGGTATTTTACCGCAGTATAAAGTAGCCTTTGTATTATTCTGATATGTAAGCTATACCTGTGAGAAGTTTCATCAAAATTCATCAACAAACGCGCTTACATCCTCACAAACTTTCGCCTTTATAATATTAGTAGGATATAAATAAAAAAAAAAATATTTCCGGACAATCCACACAACAACATCCTGTAAATAGCCCTGTGGTAAGCCATTAGCTTGTGTTACGGGTACTAGACATCTGATATACTAAATATAAAAGATAAATATATATATAGATTTTTTTAATTATTTTTAATACATATTTAACACCTGACCAAGGAGATAGTGCTTGCAGAACATACAAACACTTGGCCCCTCGACAGGAATCAAAACCGCTACCTCTTGCGCCACAAGCAGGCCTTGGCCCACTACGCTACTGAGGCAGTCAGTATATTAATAATAAACGTTTTTTATCTTTTATAACAGGGTTCTATAACGGGTGGCCTATAAAGGTGACCTACCAGAACTATTTAACTAACGCGATTTGGACAATTGACACTAAATAAAATCTTGTAGGTATAAAATTTATTAAAGCTAATGGTCTTGGATTTCCTGCAATCAATATTTAATTTACACGACATTTTTCGATAAGTTTGCTCTCAAACAATGATTTTTTTTTAAATGACGACTTTTAGTTTCTGAGATAAGCGCGTTCAAGCAGACAAACAAACTTTTAAGCTTCATTATATTAGTATAGACATCTATCCACATCTGGATGAAAATACTAAATTACCATCCCACGGTACTCGCAAGTAAGTACATCGATTTTTCATCCAACCTTCACTCGTTTGGTCTATCCCCTGATAGATAACGTTACTCGACGTTGTTTTTATGGCGTCATAAAATAGTTATTGCTGTGAGACGATAACACGCGATTTATAACACTTTCCCTCACACCGGGGGCTTCTTAGACCCTTAAATACTGACATGCACTTTATTTTACCACTCAAAGAACGCTCTTTGCCGCTTATCGTATTTTGCTCCAGGCTTTTTGTATTTTCCTCGAGCCATGTGTTTCATAACTATTTTCTTGCGGGAAACAAAATGTAAAGATACTCTGTTTCCCTAAGGATTTCGTCTAATCAAATAATGAGCACTTTCATGGGATTATTAGGCAGATGGAACATAAAGTAACCACCAACGGGTCCTCTTGAGATTAATTTCAGGATATGCTTCGTTACTTGACTTTAGAAGATTACCTGTAGGTATCTCCCGTTTTACGCAGCGAAATCCAATGTTTAAATAAGTAATTTGCATGAAAATAGGTCACATTCGCATCCATTATATCACCCCCGAATAACAGGAAGGTGTATGTTCTCCTATAGCCTGTATATAGTAGTTATAGGCAAGTGTATTTTAAGCGAGGGCCTGCCAAACCCCCGTCTGGGACACGCCACCAAATTAGACGGAAATTTAAGCCCGAAATCAAGGTCGAAATGAATAAAATTCAATTACTTTACAGCGAAGGACCTGTCTTAATTTTATTTTACTTATTTCTAATGGGAATTCCCGGATTTGAACATAAATCCTTGATTAAAACTTGGAATTATTTAGAAACTTAATTTTTGAATTAAATTGTTTGAGTCGCGGATTGAAAGTCACTAAATTCAAGGCAATATTATCTTTACCTATAATATTTCAACTCGGCTAGGTTTGTTAAATAAAAACCTACTACGAACCGATTAAATTGTTAAGACTCATTAATTGGCAATGGTGTGGCTGGTGCAGCGAGTACCTACATGGTTACAACGCGAATTATACGGGCGAAGACGATTTGTAGCGTGGGCGCGGCTACACCTACGTCATTTCTGAATTTTTTAGTAGTAGTAGCTCGTAGTAGTGCCATCTACTACATCCTCTAGATGAACCTGGCTATACACATCTCGTGAACACGAATATTCGCCGTAGGCCGATGAAGCATGATTTTCAATCCGTTACTATAAGAAACATTAGCCTGGTGTTATTCAATAATTTTCCATGACTGAAACTTTGGACAAACATTGAGGAAGCTTTCTAAAAACATACTGCCGAACCGCGGGTAGGTTGAATGCACAAAACAGAAACAAAACCTATGGTTAACTTTTTTTTAACAAAAGTTGTCTTTACCAAAAATATATTTACAACACCATCTCTTTATTTAAGACCAAGCTGTTGTGAATCGGTTAGTAGGAATAAGTACCTTGTTATTCCACGTTGTTCCAGTTCTCATTTCACTCCAATTATTTTCAGAAACTAGGTAAATAGCCACTTGTCGCTGGATTATAGTTAACTTTATAAATTGGAATATTTTATTTTGTAGGGTAATACATGATAATACTTATAATACTTTGTCAAAAATCCTTACTATGAAATACTCAAGACAAATCTTATATTCCCCGTTTGTCCCAGATTAATTTTGGTTCTACGGCACTTTACGAACTTTAAATTTTTATCACAGGTACCTATTTAATTTTAATTCCCTATTATACTAACAAAGAAACAAGTTATTTGACACTCGCATCGCATCCAGCTACAACTCTCACACAAGACAAGGAACTATTTTTGAGACATTTCTTTATTAATTACTTGAAGTAGATCAGAATATCAACTCTAATACAGTCGCAGCATCTACAAAGTTGGGTAACGTGATCGCGCCGCATGCTCGTGCCAGCTACAACTGCAATCATCTCGACACGGAACAATTTGCAGACTTGTGGGGACAACAAACGCAATTATACCGAGCATCTGCCAGCATAGGTTGGGAAAACCGCTGGTCCACTCTTTTCAACAATTTCATAAATACTTTTTTTTTATGTTATTCAATTGGTGTTCTATCCTCCACCTCTACTTACAATTTAAGATAAGCATAGCTTGTGATTGGTTATGGTTTAAATATCTTACCATAAATATTTTTTCACAAACCTTTAAACTTCACAAACATAATAGACATAAAATAAAGTCATTTGGATCGTATTAACTACTCATCGCATTTAATAATGCAGTTTTCAGCAATGGATAGTAATTCAAAAACAACTTTTTAATTGCGAGACAACACCGTACAAAGAGGGCTTTGGATCTTGTCATCATAGTCAGCAACGTCCATCACTACAGTATAAAACTGTAGTGAAAGAGGGCTTTGTTTTACAAAGCCACGTAGCACTGTGCTACGAAGAAACGTAGCAATGTGCTACGAAGTTGCGTAGCACTCAGACGCCGACCGACAACGTGCTGTGTAGCCCTACCGCGAGATGCCACTAACGACTGTCGAACATTACATGTTGTTATCCCATACATTTGAAATATATAGATAAAATTTTAGTTGTTCGAAATCTGTCAAATGAATAACAACATGTTCTAATCTCCAACAGCCGTTAGAGGCAACTCGTGGTAAGGCTAAGGCTTACGAGGCGTACCAAACACACGCTGACCCTGTTGTGTATAAGAACCAGTTTTTTTTTACCGAAATTTAAAAGGTTCTTTAATTCTCAATTAATATTTTCTCTGTTAAGTACTTCAGTACTTTACGGATTTTTCGTGAACGGTGTTTGTTAGTCTTGTTATTTGAAGTTGGTTTATTTTGAAACTTGTAATTTATACCTTACTAGCTGACCCCAGAAAACGTTGTTTTGCAAAGTGAAAAATAGATAGTAGCCGATTCTCAGACCTACTGAATACGCATATTAATTTACTAAAAATCGGTGAAGCCGTTTCGGAGGAGTACGGTAACTAACATTGTGACATGGAAATTTTATATATTAGAAGAAGATAATCTCTAAGGGGTAACAAATAAGTAACTTAGGCGTCTAATTCAGAACCTTTTAATTTTTTTTAATCATAACCAGTTATCTATAGTTTTGAACTTATGCACCAGCGACTTCGTTATACGCTGCTACAATTATTGAACTGTTGCAATTAACTTTAGTACCTACCAAGGTGGTATCTACGACTAATACCTACGTGACATCGGATGAAAGTTTCCGTTCAGATAGAGAATGTTTTGATTAGTTGGTGTAGAATGTTGGTGTCCCTTTTGTGTAATATTGTGTACTAATTCTGATCTTGGTATCAACTTTTGGTTGGTTAGTGTTCTCGAATTACAAAACTTTTTATGCAGTTTATGTAGTATTTTGAACAATTCAAAAAAACGTGGTTTGCAAAGGCCCTAATGTCTATAGAAGCTAATGTTATGCTAATAAAGGTTTAACAAGTAGATTTTTAACAAAAAACAACCGATTTTTAATTTTGATAATATTAAATAATTATGGAGTTCTAAAAAATCATAAAAAATGGAGAAAGTTATGAAAAACAGCAAAAACAGAATCTATAAAATATATATAATATGAGAAAAAATATGATTTTTATCTTTATAAGTAGGTAATTGAATTCTCTATTCAACGTTTCATTAGGATAGCATTCGTAGTTCGGGAGATATTCAGGTTTACGTGATTGGCCCGTTATTTTTGGAACCGAGTGTACATTTAAAGTAACCTCTTTGGACCATGGAATAAAACCATATGTTATACTTTTCATAGTCGGCCATCGGTCGGTTTCTTGAAGGCTAACTATGAAAGAGATAGATTTAATAGCGTTGTCACTCATCTCTAGACGTACCGTGTGTATTTAAAACTGTATACCTATAGTTTTTTTACATTTATCTAGTTCTTTTTCTAGCATTAATTAAACTATTGTCACTGGTTTTTGGTATGTGTTCAAAATTTGATAAATCAAAGCAAAGAAGTTAGTTTCATACAAGCTTACAAACATCACACACCTCAGTGGCGCGGTGGCGAAGGTCCGCTTGCGGCGCAAGGGGTAGCGGGTTCGATTGCCGCCGAGGAGGTAAGTGTTTGTATGTTCTGCAAGCACATTCTCCTTGATAATACCTTCTCGTTAATACATGAAGACTAATAAATATATAAATGTATGTCTACATATGATGTGACTGTGTGGATTGGCCGGAAATATATTTAAAATATATTTCACAATATTACATACATTCAAGTGATGCTAATATAAGTATGTTATACATTCCTACTTAAAATAATATGAGGTTATTTATTTATTAAATACATACAATTGAACTTACAGACTAGGGTACATACAACACATTCAAAATTTAATAATATTTTTTACTGATAACAATTTCAATTAGTAATTAATAATCAATCTAAGATAAAATAATAGCCCACCTTTTGTATATATGTTTTTTCTTTTGTGCTATAAAGTATGAATAATAATAATAACAATGGTACATTGTTAAATGCTTAACTAATTACGATAGTATAGAAAGGTATACCTACCCAGAATAGGTACTAGGCAGTAGGTAATTATCCAAATTGTTTCGTAATTGCACCGCACCATCTAAAACACTCTACGCAATAACCACTAGGAAACTATCAGGCTCAGTTCACAAATAGCTCCACTTTACATCCACAGCTCCTTGGCTTGGCAAACCACACAAGTTTGTGTTGTTATGTGTGCCTTTGATTGACGACGACCGGTGGCTAGCCGCAGTGAAATGCCGAATTTATGTCGCTTGCGAACGTTGTTTGTGAGTCTGACTCGCTGAATATCAGATAGACAATAATACTTTATGTTATTGGAATATTTGCACGAAATCATGTACCTAAATAGCGTTACTGCAGTTGAGTTAAATCTGGTTCGAC
Organism: Gymnoscelis rufifasciata; assembly: GCA_929108375.1. NCBI lineage: Eukaryota > Metazoa > Arthropoda > Insecta > Lepidoptera > Geometridae > Gymnoscelis > Gymnoscelis rufifasciata. Next base: position 7,720,363 of record OV815321.1, on the reverse strand, counting down.
TTCTTCGAATTATAATAATAACTACATATTATTTACAAGATAGTTGAGTCACGATAAAAATTAACCATTAAGTTCATGTCTGGTGAGCTACAGCTATGTGCGTACCTAAATGTATACAAGCCACATGCTACAATTTTGACACATCTTCATCATTACTTAGACTGATTCCTTTTTTGTGAGCACCTAACTACAGGCATCACACTTTTCGTTCTGCTATAGGTTTCTACGTAGTAATTTATTATTCTATGCTCTAAATAAGGTAGGTATGTCTAGACATATACCAATTTATTGTCCCATATGCTCGTTGTTGTTTTGTTGTCCTTAAAATGTTCTCTAAAAGTTTTTCACAAATTCTGTTTTTCTTCTATTTTGTTAATGTTATGTGTGTCTAAAAATAAATGCTTATCATTACTTACCCCCGAACTTTTATCTTAGAAGTTTTTGTACCTTAGTGTAATACCACTAAATACACTGAGAACTCACGGCCTTCATCAACTCACACAGCTTGAGGTGGTTGAGGATACCTACCACTTGGGTAAGTAGAACTTAAGACCTCACTTAAACTATGTAACTACCAACTTAGGCCGGGGCAAGTCTTACGTCACTTTGTATTTTTAACTTGATGATTTCTTGTCGAGTTTATGTAGTCTTTGTACTTAGGTTGAAGCATATAAGGGGTCGGCAGCGCGCAGGTAATATCTCTGATGTTGCAGGCGTCCATAGGCTGCGGTAGCCACTTCCTATCAGGTGGGCCGCATGGCTTGTCTGCCACATTTTTGGTATAAAAAAAAGGTGTAGGTACCTAACATATAATATATTGTAGGTTGTTATAAAAAATCCAAACTATTATGTTACAAGGGTGGAAGGTTCCGGCCTTCATACAGGATAATTTAAAAGCCCGTTAAAGTCCTTATTTTTAATTTATTAGTTTTCAAATTTTGTTTTTATAAAAATACTAACCTAATATAATGTGATTTGACTGATAGTTGATTTCTTTTTTTTAATAAATCTTCCTTGGTGAAATCGTTTAGTCATAGTTTACGAATCGTCATTTCTAAGCATATCAATCAGTCTAAATAATATCTTTTTAATTGTTTTGTTTGAGATCGCTTTTACCGATTTCAATTTAAAGTAGGTACCTAATTATACATTGCTCGTAAAACTGCTAGTAACAAGTATTTTTTATAACAAAAATGCATTGCGCACGAATTTATTTCATTAAATGTATGAGCCCCCATTCCAACACATAGCGGGCTTAAGCCTGGGACGGACGAATTAGGACTAAATCATAATTATTCAGATTGGTTTGCCAATACTCTACACGCTTGATGCCGGCTGTACACACGCGCCGAGACCCTCTCGGCGAATGTCTCGGCCGAGAGGGGTCTCGTCGAGAGCATGCCTGTACACACGCGTTCTAACATTTGAACTGAAGACTCACGCGACAATGGACGTAGAAATTGCTGCTGCTATTTGTGTTTGTGCCATGAGCTATTATAATTTTTTTAACATTTACTATAAAAATAAAATTCGTAAACCATGAAGAAACAAGAAAAAAATTAATTTTATTAAATTAAATGAAAATTAAATTAAAAAAAAATATTAAATACTATTAGCGAGCAAGTAAATGAACGAGTGTGTACATGCTCGCTCTCGTTTACCTCGCGAGAGCCAACGAGACCCTTTGACTCGGGCGCAAAAAACCGACAAGCCACCGAGAGCGACCGAGACGAGAACGAGACAGCGAGACGAGACGAGAGCGCCCTGTACACACGCGCGTTCGGCCTGTCTCGGGGTGTCTCGGCGCGTGTGTACAGCCAGCATGATAGTCGGGTAAACGAGAGTTTGTGGTTCTGCCCTTAAAAGACAAAGTGAAAGTCAAAACATTTATTTTCCTATACGCATAGGGCATACATGGGTATATATCTTAATAAATCTCGTGTCACAATGTTTGTCCTCAATGGACTCCTAAACCACTTAACCGATTATAATAAAATTCGCACACCATGTGCAGTTCGATCCAACTTGAGAGATGGTTTTTACGACGAGAAAAATTCGAATAATTTCCGGGAATATTTTATCCCCGTGCGACGCCGGGGCGGGCCGCTAGTAATACATATACTATATACTTGACTGTTCATGGTCAACGTATCAAATGCACGAGCACCGTTGGGACCGTAGAGTGAAGCCCTGGTGACCTGTAATACAGGTTTTTGTAAAACCTATTTTAGGCACCAGTCTTCTCAATGTGGTTCAATACCTAGGCTAAGTAAATTATTGTGATCCATATTTATCTTATACTAGCGGCCCGCCCCGGCGTCGCACGGGTATAAAAGTTTCCCGGAAATTATTCGAATTTTTCTCGCCGTAAAAACCATCCTTGAACTCCAAAGAAAATTAATGTTCGTTAAAGTTCAAGGTTCAAGGATTTAAAAAAAAGAAGTTGAGTTATGCGCTTAGCAACACATTTTGTGATTAATTTTTACATAATAATATAAGATTAATGTTTAAAATGAAAGAAGTTGTTGTAGTGACATAACTACAATAGTTGGACATATGCTACCGCGGAGTATTTTGTAGACATTATGATGTTCTTCAATATTGTTGTACATTATTTTGTTCTATCGCTTATAATTTCGGCAGCGCATTCGACGAAAGACATTTTAAGACTCAGTTTTCTACACCTTCGGTTACGTTGTTTAAATTTTACCAAGGATCCCTAATTATTTTCAAAATGAAATGTAGCCTATGTCAAATTGGAAGAAGGTAGCATTCTATTGGTGAATTGCAAAATGAAAAATAGATGTTGGCCGATTCTCAGACCTACTCAATATGCTCACAAAATTTCATAAGAATCGGTCAAGCCGTTTCGGAGTACGGGAATGAAAATTGTGACAAGAGAATTTTATATACAAGATTTAACTAGTAAAGTAAAACCTTAATGAAAATGTATAATATTGTGTACAAAAGTACTAGAACTTTATGATTTTTGCAAAAAGATAAACCTCATTTTTTATGTTTAACTATTTTATTTATAAAAACGTATTTTTAGAACTTATGTTTTACAAAAGAAATATACAATAACTAAGAGCATATATTTGCACTGTAATTAATCATATTGCCTAGCTAATGTCACTATTTCATTTTCGAAGAACTATTGGAAATGCTATCAATCCTAGGTAAGTACAAAATATTTTTACTTTAAGCATTGCATAGCCTGGATGGAAGGTAAAATTGTGATAAAGGAATAAAAAAAGTAAACAATATGTGGATATTAAGAACATTTTAATTTATTTATCAGTAAATGTCTTGAGGTGGTGGCCTACCATATAAAAGTTTCCATGATACAGGCTGTACCAGTTGTGATGGTAAATCAGATTTATCTTCAAATAATGATAAAATGTTTTTCAGCTGCAGAATCACATCATATGCATCAGGAATATTGTCACCTTCTGAACAATATTTGTACAAAACCAGACATGGCAGCAGTTTATCTTTACAAATATCAAAAAGTATGGATGCAAAACCACCACCATGGATCTGTATTCTTCCATCGGTAGCTTCATGTTCAACCCACAATAATTCTTGTATAGATTTCTTGTATGGATTCAATTCTGTAGCTGTATATCTGAAAGGAGAACTCAAAATATGTTTTTTTTCATGAGCAAAACTGCTTGCCAATACAATAACATCATTAATTTTTTTCTCCTTGAACTTTTCCACTGTTTCTGCCAAGAAACTTCTAGCGTATTTAAATACTAAAGGTGCTCTTAACTGTAGGACAATCAAGCTTTTCTCAGCACATTTATATAGTTCACAGCTACCGGAGAGACTTGAGGAATTCAGGTTGAATGGATCATACCCTAAAACTGGTATGAATGCCGGACTGTAAACTGTTGCTATTTTTTGCATGTTCAGTGAAGAAATTAGCAAGTCACAAGCCAGTTGTCCAACATTACCCACAGCAATACTCGGCAAAATCAGAGTACAGCCGGCGAGGTCCAAATCTTCTAAACACTTCCACACACTTTTAGTAGACATTTTTAATTTCACTGCTAAAATGTTTTTAATATTCTGATAACAGGGGGTGTTTGTAAAGTAATTCAAAGAGAATTAATTAGCCAGTAGCCAGTCACTGCGTGGAGTTTTTGGGGTGCGGTTAATGCCCGACCACGGAATGCCCACCCCAGAACTTCATGTACAAACAAAGCCTTGTTTATTTGTACATGAAGTTCTGGGGCGGGCATTCCGTGGTCGGACTTTACTGGCTGAACTTTCCCAGCACGGACTGGGAAAGCTCGACCAGGAACTGCTCAGCCAAGAAAGCCCACCCTTGGAATTTGAGACCAAACAAACGAATCTTTGTTAGGTCACAAATTCCAGGGCTGGTCTTTCTCTGCCCGGTGCAGAAATGTCCGACCTGGAATGCCCACCCCAGAACTTTCTGACCAAACTCGTTACATGTTCAGACTGAGTTAGTGACCATAGACAAGATAGCTACCTCATTCATTGTTATTTTACCACAGAGAAGAAATATAACGTATTTATTGCTCTGTGATAATGTGACAAAATAAATGTACCAGTCCACCCGGGTAAACTAGGGAATGTTTTATATTTTCATTGTTTAGCTTCATACATAAAAATAACATAATAATAGATTAACATGAGTAACGGTATTTTGGCTACTGGCTGTGATAATACCTTCATGCAGCCACTTCACATCGACGGCTCGATCACATCATTTTTTCGTGTTTCGTAATGTGGTCCGGAGCAGCCATCTTCTAGGCCTTATGCTCGCTCTTTGACCATATCGTCACTTTGCATCAGGTGAGATTGTGGTCACATGAAGGCTTATCAATGAAATTATGAATAATCTTTTTAATCTTAATGAAATTAATAATATTATATTATAATGTAAATTGAGTTATTCTATTGCATTGGGAAACATCCTGTAACGATAGAGTAAAAATTGTTGTTGATGAATAAATAAATAAATAATAAAAAAAAATAAAAAAAAAGACGGACGTCTGGAGCTGAAAGAGAAAATATCTTTCGTCTGCCGACGCTGATAGGTATGATGCATCGGGCCCTGAACGGCTCATCCTCCTTTTGTAGGTTATTAACCGGCTTTTAACGGAGAAAGTTCAAGTTCAGTTTAATAGGAGAAGGTTCACACATTCGGCGTGTATTTTTAGACCTCGAGGTATTTGTGATAGTTTTGCTGAGTGTTTGCGCACCTTTTTGAGGATTTAAACATTTATATTTTTTGATGTCTTGGTCTTTATTTGTTTAATTATGTTAAATCTGTTTGGCATAAAAGTTAATTAAAATCCTACATTTAGCTTGCACTTCTTAGAGGACACGATTTTCTTTTTATGATGTGATCTAAAGTTTTTTCTGTTTATAACGTTTTTTTACGTAGTATAACGATAAAAGTAAAAAAAATATTTATTGGTTCTTTATTGCTATTAATATTGTTAAACTTCTAGAAGGGAGAGGTCTAGGCATCAACCTCTATGGCGAGTACACCTTCGAGTAATGAAATAACTAACTTAGTTATACTGCTTGAAGACCTCAATCGAACAGAAATGAACAAGACAAAAGTCATGCCAAATGCCAATGTAGCTCCTGCTTCCGTTATGATTAAAAATATATTTAATGAGCTACAAGAATAATACACTCATTTTATTTAAATTTTATTCATGTATGTACCAATAATAGGTACATTTGGTGTGATGTTTTTGATTACTTACATATTACAAAGATTACTGCTGATTTTAATAAATATCACTGAATCTGGTTAGGTGCTAAATGCAATCAATAATCTCCTACCATGTTATAATATAAGAAACATTTATTGATTTGTTTTAAATATTATTCTGAGTATTATTTTAAACAAATGTTTGAAACTAATTAAGTAAGTAGGTATAAGGTACTATCTTGTTTAATAAAAAAAAAACATCTTTTATTTCGGACAACAAAAATCCATAGTTTGTTAGTAAACAAAATGACAAGGGTTAGTAAAATCAAATAGCATAAATATTTAAAAATTAAATTAAATAATACATCAAAAATCCGGGCTGGGCCAGTGCGTGAAGCGATTATTTCGTGTTTCGTAATGTGGCCCGGAGAAGCCATCTTCTAGGCCTTCATGCTCCATCTTAGACCACATCGTCACTTTACATCAGGTAAGATTGTGGTCAAATGAAGGCTTATCAATAATAATAAAAAAAATTGCAATATTTTTTTCATCTTCAATTATAGTAGGTACATATCAGCAGTATATTCTTTTTATATTGACTTATCTTGCAAACAGAAGTTATACATTATAAAATAATATGTACTTATCATAGTAATACAAAAATTAAATTAAATGTTGATAGTCCTCCTTTTATTTAACATTTAGGTTAATATTAATAATTGGTTATTGCCACACATTACAACAGTGCTATCCATGGCTACTAAGGTGATGTTTAAAGACAAGAATAATATTCTAAACCAAAAGAACCTTCTTCGGCATGTTCTGAACATTGAAGATTTTTAAAGACATGTGACAGTCACCAACCTTCACTTTACCTTTGTGGTAAATTAAGGTCTCTTGAGCAGATACTGTATGAAAAAATAAATATGATATGCATAATATTATAATTATAACCAAGACCAGCCTGACCTTTATATTTTTTATAGGCTAAAAGTTTGTCTGTGCACAGATAATATGAACAACCAGGAATTGTGGAGTTCGGTTGGTGGTTACTTTTGGATCTGTGAGTTAGTAAAGGTGCTAACATTATACCCTACTTCAGTTTATAAACTTCAATAAAGTTATTTTATTTTATTTGGGATAACAATAACCACGTTAATCATTACCAACACATTATATATAGTAGAAACTACTGCTAGACCCCCATCAACAATACAGTCACTCTTCCAAAAATTACAAATTTTAGGAGTCTCAACTCTTGTATAGGGGTTCCTAGGAAAAAAAGAGATCGCGACTGGATTTGTAAAATTCAGAAACCTTTACTGACTCATATCTCCAGAAGTAACCACCGCCCAAACTCCACCAAGATTATATTCATACCAACTATTGTCACTACAACAGATGAACAATGATTTCATAATTTTCATACACCTTCACTGTCTGCTGAGATCTATAGATTTTCTTAAGGTTTTCACGTAGATAAATTAATGAAAAAGGAAGGTTTACATCTCTAATTTCTACGCCGTGGAGTTTGAATAGCATCGTTTAAAGCATCAACATTTAAAGCATTCATGAAACGTTTATTATTTTATAGGTTTAATAGCATTTTTTAGCTGTTTTCTGTAAAGTAAAATATAAAAACCATAATCTTTCTGTTTGTTTACTTCCATTCATAGATTTAATAGAGCACAGAGTCTCTTTTATTCTTCATCAAAATGTATTTCTTTCTCTTTTACTCATATTTTAGTATTCACTGTCTTGTGCAAATGCGGCAAAAAAAAAAAAAGTGGTTATAAAGTTCTGGGGTGGGCAGTTTACGGTCGGGCAGTTCATGGCCGGGCTTTATTGACACGGTCTGGGAAAGCCCAACCAAGAAAGCTCATCCTTGGAAAGTCCGGCCGGGGAATTGGTATCCACTTTGTATGGTCACAAAGTTCTGCCCCGTGCAATTATTGCTCACCCCAGAATTTACCGACCCAGGAATGCCCAGCCAAAACTTTATGACCATTGGTCATAAAGTTTTGGCCGGGCATTTCTGGGTCGGGCTTTCTTGGTTGGACAATTTTTGGCCGGGCATTACGGCCTCCCGAGTTTTTGTTTTGTTGATATTTTATTTTCTATGAAATGACTTGTATTTTATTTCGTTTCGACTTTTGACATTGGCATATTTGGCATGGCATTGGCAATTGGCATTGAAATTCCTATTCAATTCAATTCAGTTCAGTTCAGTTTCTTGCAATGGTGGATTGGTGGATTTACCAGCAGGCTGAGTAGGCTTGAGCCTAGGGCGGCAGATTTTGGGGGCGGCAAATTTGGGGAACGATATTTATTTAACCTCATAGAAATCAAAAAGATTTTTCTATGACGGTTTTCTGATGTCTTACATTATATAAGTCTACAACAAATTTTCTCAATGACTTTTCTCTCTCACTTGTCATTGCACATTCCGATAGTAGCAAACTTATTCCGATTAGCTCAAAAATATACCGAAAAATTATATAATGTGAAATTTCAACGAAATTGTTGCATTGTAAAAATAATGTTTGATATGACAATTGTTGAGGCAAGGGCGGCAAAAACTATTCAGCCTTTAACTTGTAAATTTGTAAATCCGCCTCTTTCTTGTAATTGAACTTTGCGCTTTGCGCTTGAAGCGACAATTTGCCAATGTAGGTAGAGTTTAGATAAAATTATAAAGTGAAAAAGATGTTACTCAGTTGAACGCCATTTTGCGTATCTTTAAAACTTCAATTCGATTCAATTTAATTATAAATAAATAAAATAAAAGATGTTAATTTGAACGCCATTTTCCGTTCTCTTGATAAAAATTAATAAAATGAGGATAAATCACAACATGGTTTTCATTCATAATCTATCTGCTTCTTCTGGATAGGAAATGGCATCTATGACATATTTTTTTGAGTCAGTCAGTTAAGCGCAGGTTATGTCAAAGTTAGTAGTCAAACTAAATCAAAACAAAGTCAAACCAACCAAACTTTCATTCCGATTATTTCCGATGGTAGATGGTGGGATTTCTGAGGGAAATTTTCTAATTTTTTTGTCTTTTAAATTACAGAGTCTCGAGTAGGCTCTTGGCAAGTCTAATTCAATTAATTTTACTGGATTATGACTGAAGAACAACCAAATGATCCGCAGATAGAACATTTCATCTTAGCTGAAACGCAGAAACAACGATTCCAGGTTAGTTTCTTCGGAATCTTGTAAATTATGTTGTTTTGTGATGTAATAAAGCAATGCAACAAAAAAAATCTTGCAAATAACCATTTTAACTATACAATTTCGTAAGGGTAAACACAATTGTTTGCAAATATAAAATTATAGTACATTACCTGTTATACTGACCTTTGAGCTGAAATAGATAAAACTAAATATATACGTTAATTACAATTTATATTTAACGTTAATTATAACGAAATTGACAATTTGTATTGAGACTCAACCAAGTTCAATGTATGTTTTCAGGTGTTTGTTCATGGACTAACTGACACATGCTGGGAAACATGTATGGGTTGGCCTTCAAACCGGCTAGAGTCCAAGACTGAAGTGTGCATTATGAACTGTGTCGAGCGATTCATTGATGCTACAACTTTTATAACCAGACGACTGATGAACACAACAAAGTACCGCTCAGATTCACCTCTAGAATTCCAATAAGTTGAAAAACTACTTCCATTTCAAACAATAACACAACAAACAGACTAAAATGTTCTCCAGTATCAAAAACTTTTTGCATCGTCACAGGAGGAAGTTTGTTGTCACTGGGGCTGTAGTAGGGGGGCTATACCTACTTAGTAGCTATGCACAGAAGAAATTACGAGAATGGCAAGAAAAGGAAGCTAAGAAATTTTTCGAGATGACCAGAAAAAAACAGCATTTCGAAAGTACTGAACGAACTTGCAATCAAACTATACTATCTCTATCAAAAATTGTATCTGAAAGTATTTTGACTCATATAAATACTGAAGAGATTGTTCAAAAGCTAAAAGAAAACCCTGAAGATAAACTATCATTATGGGAACAATTGAAGGTGATGATTTTTACACGAATCTGTGTTCTTGTGTATGCTTTATGCATACTACAAGTTACACTTCGGGTACAGCTCAACATCATTGGAGGATATTTGTACCGAGATTCAGTTCATGAAAATGACCCTCTGGTTGATAGCGAGCTACAAACCAAATACCTGTCACTTTGCCATCACTTTGTTGGAAGTGGCATTGAAGACCTTGTAAAACAAATTAATAAGGCTGTAAAAAAAGTTGTTGAAGGAGTATCATTGAAAACTAAAGTCACTCTACAAGATGTAGAGCAGATGTTCTGGTCTATTCAAACTATTCTTTGCACAGACACTGCAGAAGGAGACCCAGTGAAAAAGATGGTTCATTACTTAGTTGGACACACTGTTATCAATGAAGCAAAATTGGACACCATTGTTAAGGAAACAATGGATATTTTGGAAAGTGATGAAGTCACATCCATAGCTGTTCTGTCAGTGAGCCGTAGCTTCTCTGCAGTCATTGATGAAGTAGCCAACTTATTTGCTACCAAAGCTACAACAGCCACACCTGTCACCAAGAGTGATTTAGAAGTAAGTGATCACATTGTGACCAATGGTGCATTGAATACTGCGACATTTGTTGATGTGAACAAGGTTGATATTCACTTTGTGAAACTACTGCCTGTGATTAATGAATTGATTATAAAGAACACTTGCAAAGGCAACACAAACATTCCTGACTTGCTTACTCAACAACTTACTCTATCTGATAAATTGAAATTGCTAGGAGCAAATATTTATGAAGTCTTTAGTAGTTCTTAATTCACTAAGGCATGTATTATCTTATAAATCAACCAGAACTTTATGGGGTGGAAAATCTTTTTTTTTTTGTTTTAAACTGTATGTGTAGAAATTTGTGGTTATGGTATGGTATACTGAATGTCCTAATTGGAAGTTTTCAGAAGTTTTAGGTGATCTTTATTAGTATTATATTCTAATTTTAAAAGTTTTTTCGTAATCACTAAGAACCTTTAATTCTTGGGTAGATTCTAATACAAACTTCACTATGTAATTTTGTCAAATTAAGTGTCCTCACTAATTTCCTCACTATTTTGAATTCAAAAACTGTACTCCTATTTAAGGTCTAAGATTATTGTGGTATCACAATGTTTAGCTTACACTGAATGTTTGTAAAACATACTTGTTATTCAACAACTATTCCTAAACAACAAACCTTTGTAGGTTTAACGTTATCAACTATAAATGTGATAAATAATCATTTGTGTATAAAAAACTGTTAGAATGTGGGTTGATAGCTAGTTAGAATTAGGACAGTTAAGTTGTCTTATCTAAAATTCAAGTTGAATAAAGACAAAATCTTTATAATAAAGTACTGAGGTCGTGTGACGCCAGATAATTTAATGAATAAATTAAAATATTTATTAGAAATTGCGCCAAGCAATATTCTTGGCGTTCTCTTCTGGTCACATTCTCAAGCTCACTAGAATATTATACCTATTAAAACTTACTTCATAAATAACAATAATAAAAGCAACATTTTAAGAAAAAATAATGCTTATTGCTTGAGACGGGAATATAAATATTATTATTGTCTCCTGCCGTCATCAATCTTTGTTTTAGACATGTTTTTTTTTAAAACACCATAATTTTAGCCTAATCGTTCTCGTATTTCATGTTACTGTCAGCTATTATGATTATGAAAATGCTTGGCGTACATAACGGCCTAAAATAATGTCTTATAAACTGTCAGCTGAGGATTAAGAACGAAGATGTAGATTGGGTCAACTTGTTACGTTTCTGTGAACTAGATCAGGGTTTATGCTACGTACGGTATCAACTGATACTCATGCCGGAATTTCCGATATCTTTAAGAATTTAATATGATAAGATTGTATTGACTGTACTCTACTGCATTTGGGAAAAATAAATAAACATGACTAGAGATACACACTAGTTTTCTTTCCTACATTCCGAATGTGTAATAAAGTAGGTACTGTTGTATTTATGACATCAATAAATTTGTAACGATTAACATAGTTTTATTTTGGGATTTCCAGATAAAATGGCTCAAACAAATCATTTCATGAATTCAGCTGTCGCTTGTTATAATCGACAGATGAAGGAGTCGGCAAACAGGTTAAAAATACACATTTAAAACAGGAAATGAGACCGTTCCGCGTACATCTCGTGTTGTGCAACATCACGTCCAGAATCATGAATCTTGACTTAGTGAAGTATCCATTCAGCATCAGTCATTCTATTATTACGTTACGTGTTATCTACAATATATAGGGCCACGTGGGTGATTGATATTGTTATGTTTAATTTATCGCATAAATCTGAAAGGCCGCAATTTTTATTTTCAGTGACGCGAATATAGAAAGGTTTCTTCATAATAACATTAAAAAAAAAACAGATTTTCTTATGCTTTTTACAGTGTTTATTTTCCCTAAATTAACTGAAATACCTAGGCAGTAATATTAAAACATACATAAAAAAAATTAACGATCTCTTTTATAAAAACACGATCGATTCTCGACCATAATATGTAGTAAAATATTAACTTCTCACTCACCTCTATAATTTGGATGATTAAGGTGGTTGTATGCGCTAACGCGACTTTTTCAAATTGATATATCTACTTTATGAGTGAATAAATATGTATAAAAAAAATATATGTTGCAAAATAGATATTAAATTACAACTTGAACGTTTGAAATTATTGTATATTCATTATTACTTAATAAAAAAAATATTCAAAGTAAGGCATTTTTTATCCGATATTTGGATATATCTTTTAAACGGTATTGAGTTTGAGTATTTTTCTTTAACTTAAATATTTGTCAAAGTATTCCACACAAACTGTACGTTTGAAAATTAAAACAAATGATTTATACGACTACAAATAATTATTTTATGTTTTCGGTATGAAATGCAACGACCGGGTCTGTGCGGGGGCGACGGGCGGCAGTGTGGCTCAGACTATCGGACGGGGAGGTTGTGTCGCGCGTCTTCGTCATCGGTCCAAATGCATTTTTCGATGTAACCGTATAACGATTATTGTTTGCGCATGGACTCTGTTGTTTAGTTTTATATTTTAAAAATAGGTATTTGAGCTCGGACTTTTGTATATTCGTTGGACAAGTTCAGTAAGCAATTAGCAGGAATAAAAGTTAGTAATAAATAAGTAATGATTATACTTACTACCTACCAACTAGTAAATTAAGTACCAAGCTAATATAATAAGTACCTACCTCTTAATATTTATAAACAAAAAAAAACACTTATGAAAAAGTTGTTTTTTTTTTATAAGGGTTACCTAGTTAACTAACTCTGACTCTGAGTGCCTCGTAGGCGCGGTGTGCGAATGTCCGCTTGCAGAGCAAAAGGTAGCGGGTTCGATTCCCGCCGAGGGTAAAAGTGTTTGTATGTTCTGCAAGCACTTTTCTCCTTGGTCTGGGTATTTAATATGTATAATAAAAAATATCTTTAAATGTATGTATATTATATTAAGTATATCAAATATCTAGTACCTACCCGTAACACAAGCTTAGAGCTTCCAACGGGACTAAAATGTTGTTGCGTGAATTGTCTGGAAATATTTTTTATTTATAACTAGCACAGACTAGTATAAATATAATTAAAAATTAAATAATGAATTAATTGTTATATATATTTTATGTCACCGCACCGTCGAGTTATTTGCTGTGCATTATCCTCTCCATCCTAAGGTTGTCTGGAAGAAATTGCTCTAAGCAATAAGGCCGCCCATTACGCATTTTTGTATTTAGCTTTAAGTCCCTTTTTGTATTGTGATATGGTGTGTAATAAAGAGTTTAGTTTTATTATTATTATTATTACTAGGTAGATGATACAAACAAAGTATATACAATGTGTATTTTCGAACCTTGATCAAACTAAATGCGGATACACGACATACATTTATGGATAAATATAGGATAAAAAAATTATATGTAGGCTATTTAAAAAAAAGCCAATATTTTTTTATGAAAACTACTTCGTATGGTTTTTTATTCGTTTCTGTTTGAGTAAATGGTGTATTTTATTCAAAGTAGGCTCATTTGAAAGCTAGATAGTTTACATCATCATCATCATCAGCCCTTATCCCATATTACGTGGGGTCGACGCAACATCTTTCTTCCTTCCATTTTCCTCTGTCACTCGTCATCTCAACACTCATTCCTTCCATCAAAGTTCAAAATTAATTTATTGCGTAAATACATGTTACAGCGTTGTTATGGCTTAAATTTTACATGGATCAATGTATTTTACCTGTCCAGGCATGCAATTATAAAATTGGCATTACATTATTGAATAAACTAAAATAATAAAAATCTAACAAAATACAGTACTAAATAAATTTTTATAATTATTAACTTAAAATTAATTTCATTAAACATTTATAACATCAGTAATCATCATAGTAAGCAAAAATTCAAAGTCATAAAACTAATTATTGTACAATTTAAAAAGTCATTATCTTAGAAACATTTTTGTCAGTCATTTTTGTTCTTACGCATGCCATCCTTCAAACAGTCCATCAATATTTTCTTTGACCTACCTCTTCCCACATATCCATCAACACACATATCTAACACTCTAAGCTAGATAGTTTACCTAATTAAGAAAATTCAAAACAAAATACAATTTTGGTACAAGAGCCCGCTAAATTTTTTTTTGTAGAAATTTACCAAAAAAATTTTTTTTTTATTTTATTGTTGATCTATAATTTTTAAACTTTTTTGCATTATTTATTAAACTTCATAATATTTTTCAAAGGTTGTCTGGAAGAAATTGCTTTAAGCAATAAGGCCACCCATTATGCATTTTGTATTATGCAAGTCCATTTTTGTATTGTTTTATCTTGGTTTGTAATAAAGAGTTATATTATTATTATTCTACAAATTCTACAAAGAGTATGGGTCTACCTTTTTTCGTTGTCATGTTATTAGCCATTTTAATAAGGTACTTTCTGCCTTGTAGTGCCAAATATCAACAGACAACAAATTATGTATCTTAAGTTGCATTAAAATGATCACGCACGATTGTGGTGAAGTGAGCTGGAGCGTCACCATGAATCACGCCAGCGAATGAAATAAGAAACGATCGCGATGTTCTAAAAAGAACTTGTGAACTGAACGTGGGTTTACTTGCAACGATATGCATTGAGGAAAATGGTTGGCATTTTGAACAATCAATAAATTAATTGATAGTAGGTACCTAATAACTTAAAGTGTTGTATTACTTAATCTTATCATTATCCACCGTTAATATCCCACTTTTGGGCAAAGGCTTCGTTCCGTTTCATCTTATCTTGCCTTGTTTCATTGCATAATTTGCTGTCTGTTGATCTCTGTACAAGGCAGAAAGTACCTAATTCGAATGGCTAATAACATGACAGCAAAAAGAGTTTAATTAACCTTTTTGGTACGTGGGCTACCCACCAGTATCTATGGATACCAACAGTGTCAGTCGCGTAGCATTTCAAATAATTTTATACTATCTACCTGAAACTTAAAAGGAAAAGCAAAATACCACGAAAACTTAGTGACTGACCAAAAATCTGAAATTGTACTCGTCTTTATGCCCGATTTTCTAATCCTATGACATTATGAATATTGCAGATACTACCTAGATTCTATCAGACGATTGGCCTTCAAGCAAAAACCAGACATTATTCATAAAATTAAAACCCTTACGTTTTAGAAGAGATTTGTTGTATAAATTATGAAGTTTAATATGACATGCAAAAAAGTATACCTCAATAATCCAGTGTAAAAGTTACAGATTAAAAATAAAATAAATATCTATTTTTTTGTTAAATTTCTACAAAAAAAAAGTTTTAATAGGCTTTTGTACCGAAATTGTATTTTCTTTTAATTTTCATAGCTAGGTAAACTATCTAACTATATAGCTTTAATGAGCCTACTATGAATAAAATACACCGTTTACTCAAACAGAAACGAAGAAAACACCAGATGAAGTACCTAGTTCTCATAAAAAAATATTAAATCGACTTTTTTAAATAGTTTACATAAAAAAAAATCTGATATTTATCGATTAATTTTTGTCATGTATCCGCAAATTCCGCAAATCCGCGTTTGATCAAGCTTCGAAAATACACATTGTATAGGTAACTAGCCTACCCGGGCAGGATTGGCTTAGGATCTTATTATTAGGTTGGTACTTAGTAAGTAAAGAAAACCTAGTTAAAAAAACATACTTATTATTTATTTATTTATTTGTTATATTAGAACCACCAACAAGAAAATACACTAAAATAGTTTAAAAATTAAGGTTCATTAATATCTAATAATAATATATAATTAATTTTAACAATACATTTTAAATTAAAAAGAAAATAACACGAAAAGAAAATAACGCATAAATCTCTAGGTAGAATAGTTTTAGCGTAATAATGATGTAGTTGGAAAGTCCTTATTTACGGCCGGCGTCGCGACTCGCGAGGACCCGGCACGCGTGACCGCTTGCCGAGAGCGCAGGCCGCGCTCTGCGTCGTAAAAATGTAGCGGGGAATATTCGGTTGGCGCGGGGAATAATTTTGACTCCGCCCGAATCCTCAAGGCCGTTGGCCCATACAGGCGCCTTAAAGCATCATCTCATCAGTGTGGATTTACGGCCTTGGTTGGCGCAAGCACAGCGGGCGGGAAAGAAAACCCTTGTCACATGTTCGCAAGGTCCATGTCGAGTAATACAGCTCTTAAAGTCTGTATTGTATATACATTACTATCTAGTGTTAAGTGATAATGATCCTCAGCAATTCGATCGGATTAAACAGTGACATATTTCCCACGCGATACCTACTAAAGTATGTAAGAGCTGAGCTGGGTTAATTATACCTACTTACTCGCGGTATTTGCCGTGTTTTAAGGGGAAAGTATAACATTTTAGCCTAAATTACTCCTTCCTCATAACATCAGCGGGATAGGTTCAATTCGGCCAGTGGTGGATTTACTGCGGCTGATTTTGGGGCGGCAAATTTGGGGAACGATTTTTTTTTATCTCATAGAAATCAATAAGATTTTTCTATGACGGTTTTCTGATGTCTTACAGATATGCAACAAATTATTGAGTTGCTCGTCTACAGCGTCAACTAGTCTAAAACGCAAGATACCTTCATCGCAGCTCGTTGACTTATCAAATCGTCAAAAAGGTCTACTCGTCTATTAGGTAGGGAGGAACTCGAGTTTATGAAATTCTTTCATGCTCACTTCAAACTGCGTGGTAATAAAATAATTATCATAAATTAGCATTAACGATTTATTAATATGTATAATGTATTTATTTACTTATTTTACTCCTACCTATATTAGTCATTATTATCTCAATTTAAAATTGATTATACACACATATTAGTCGATATTATTCATTGCAATTTGGCAGTAGGTACCTACCTACCGCCTAGTATGAAAATTTGAAAATCTATATAAATAAAAATGAATTGTTGTTCGTTAGTCTGATTAAAACTCGAGAACGGCTGAACGGATTTATCTTATCTTAGTCTTGAAATGTTCGTGGAGGTCTAGGGAAGGTTTAAAAGACGAGAAAAAATCTAATAATTGCCGGGAACTTTTTTTTACCCGTGCGACGCCGGGTCGGGCCGCAAGTAATAAATAATAACGTGATTTGGCGGCCAATGAAGAAACTGATGTCAATCGACAGAGTAAATACTAACGAACTAAAAGTATTAAAACCCAAACCTCTATTAGGTACCTATGTACGGTTTCTGAGATATTTGGGTTCAAAAACTATAATAAATCTGCTCTTGCCCATCTTGAAAAAGCGTGATTTTGCGGTGACGAAACTCATGAAGTGAGGTGTGCCAGACATTCTAGAATCCAAGGAACGTACACATATAAATCTAACCAGCAGGCAGCTGAAATCGTAGTGATTATATACTCTCTGGCTGAAATGTCAAGAAAGGTTGGTTGGTTCTTGGTTGAATGGCTCGTTGTGTTTGTAATCAAGAAAGACACAGCCTAGATATTTTTTTCCATAGAAGTAATGTAAATGTCAGACGTCAGCAAGGCTAGGTTGTTTATGGTACTAAATCCCTTTCGGAAACCATATAGGACTGCCTCAGTGGCGCGGTGGGCGGAGGTCCACTTGCGGTGCAAGAGGTAGCGGGTTCGATTCCCGCCGAGGGTCAAGTGATTGTATGTTCTGCAAGCATTTTCTCCTTGGTCTGGGTGTTTAGTATGTATAATAAAAAATATCTATCTATGTATGTCGTTTATATTAAGTATATCAGATGTCTAGTACCCGTAACACAAGCTTATAGCTTACCACCCACGGGGCTAGATGTTGTTGTGTGGATTGTCCGGCAAAATTTATTTTATTTATTTATTTCGTGTTTTAGCTAGAAGAGATCCATTTTCACACATCCATTCAAGACGGCGCTTTGTCATCTGCTCCGCCACTTTGACCATAACAGAAGACAGCGCTATATACCAATAACTGGGTGGATTCGATGTATTTTTCCCAGGTATTATGATTTGGGTCTTCCATTGAACTGGGATGATTCCCTGGTCGTAAAATGAGTTAATGATATTTAAATACCTCATTTTCGTGTCCATCGAAGAATTGGTAAGGACGAGTATGGGATACCATCAACTCCAGGGGCTGAGTCCGTAAGACCGCTTAATGCTAGGCTAGTGTAAGTTCCTCAAAAGAAAAGGGGGCGTCTAACGTGTCTACGGAAGGGATATATGAAGTAAGAGAAGGCAAAGAAGATATATATAGGAGTGGGGGAGCTAGTTTATCCGAAAATGCCTCAATCCATGAGAATATGTGTGGCTAAAAGGTCATCTAAACGGGAGGATCCTCTAATGCGTCTAATTTGTCTCCAGATAATATTCGAAGGGGTTCTAGGCGATACATTTTCACATAATTTGGACCAGCCATATTTTTTCTTTTTAACCCCCGACCAAAACAGAGGGGTGTTATAAGTTTGACGTGTCTGTCTGTCTGTCTGTCTGTGGCATCATAGCTCCCGAACGGATGGAGCGATTTAATTTAGTTTTTTTTTGTATGAAAGGTGAGTTTGGCCCGGGTGTTCTTAGACATGTTTTATGAAAATCGGTTGTGCTCTTTAAAAGTCATGGGGGTGAGAGTGGGGAAGGAAAACAGAAAATCTGCAAATATACTAGTGTGGGGTATCAAATGAAAACGCATCGCGTCCACATTTCATAATATTATGTAGTTTTACATTAAAGGAAATGAAGGAATTGGAATCGGGGGTTTTTCTTAAATTTTAAATTTAGATTTATTTGAGATTAATCTTCTAACCACTTACAAAAACACGATTTCTACAACAGTTATCCACCACCTACACACAATAGACTGTAGCCGTTTACTACCCCAAAATCTATATTCTCTAGTATTTTAATTCCCGTTCCATTTTTTCCCCATTTATATTTACCATTCTTATATTTACCCATTTATTTTTGGCCCCATTCTTATAAGTTCCTAGTAGATTTTTTCTCTAAACGATATTTTCACCAGTCCAATAAAATACCAGATACTTTTCTCGTCTTAGGTTCTTACCTGAATAAAAGAAAAAAATACATCATATAATGAAAAAGTATTTCATTATTTTGTATAATATTCTAAAATAAAAAATTACTTCGGATGACTTGTTTGAAAATAAAAATCGCATTAGGCCAAGCGCACTAAAAATAACCTATTAAATAACCTATTTGACTTTAAAAAAAATTCTTCATATTAGTTTAAGGCGAAAGACAGCGAATTATCCAACCCGGAGTTCGGATCCGAGTTGAATTCGGCGATTCACCTCCTGAAAATTGGACCTACCTTATTTGACTGTCTGTCCAAGATACAAAGCGTCACCATCTTCAAAGGTCGAGATAAATAAATATATATTTCTCCTAAATACATAACTGGTTATGGTATATGCTCTGCTTATAATCTGTTATTGCAGAAAAAATATTATGTATTTTATCAATGTTTTTTTTACCAAATATTTTCGATATAGAATGTGATAATTTCATAATCTGGCATTTAATGGACTGGTGAAAATAGCGTTTATGGAAAAAATCGTCTACGAACTAATAATAATAGGAATGGGGCTAAAAAGTAATGGGTAAATAATCAGAATGGTGAAAATAAAAAATGGGGGAAAAATGGAACGGAAATTAAAATACTAGAGAATATAAATTTTGGGGAGTAAACGGCTACAGTCACACAATAATATGGTAATTCAAAGGGAATTTAGTGTGAATATTACAGCAAAACGAAAAAAATATCTCTACGACCACTTAACGCTTCAACCGGAAGTCGTAGATTATAATTTATAAATATTCTAAAAAGGTTATCCAAACCTATTTATGACAATTACAGACAGAACTAATTACGATTTCTCGTAATTATTTCCAGATTTGGATTAATATTATATGAAGTAGATAATATTTAGGCTAAGATAAGATAATAATGTTCGTAGTACCTATGGGTAAGTAATTCTTTTTGATTAGGTACGTACTACCTAACCGTTAAGTACCCAATCCGTATTACTTATGGTGTGTACGTATTACGTATATAGCCGATGACCTAGTAAACTTTGGCATCAACTGAAACACTAGGACACGTCTACCATGAGTCTGGTTATCAGTGGCTATGGTGTTCCCTACCATCAATGCGGGTGAATGCGGCAGGCGGGCGGCGGCAGTTGCGCGCGCACTCTCTCCACGCCAATACGCCACGCGACAACTGCTAGACCTACACACAGATATCGACGCGAAACACTTTCAATACACGACCCCTAATCCTGCCCTTGTGAAATATTAAGTGTCCAAGCTTCAGGGATAACTAAACGAAAACAGCTTTACATGTGAGTGATAACGATTTTTTTTTAATATCGTTTAAGTTAAATTTCGAAGTGTTTTACTTTGACGGCTGCAATAGAGTCTATTTTAAAATCAATGATTTTATATTTTTTTGTTGAATATAATATTTTTGTGCAATGATAAGTAGGAATATATTAAAATAGTGCAATTTGTAAACTAATGACTCCAATACATAGAGTAGAATTCCCAAGGGTTGGTTGTTGTTGTTATGTAAACCTGCGCAGACCACAGCCCCGAAAGTAGCTTCTGTCAAACCTCCATGATATTGGTATAATATCCTATTTTTAGCCGACTTCAAACAACCATGTTACCAATGGGTTACCAATTTTACCTGTGTAGGTAAAAATGTGTTAAACAACTGTTATTAAAGGTTTTGCACCTTAGTCTTAACTACATTTAAGGAAACATATTACGAGTAGGTACTACAACAGCTTAAAACATAAGTCTTAGCCAACTTTATATATCTAAATTGCATAAGGGTATGTCTACTTGTAGCCCAATTAAGTTCTTATAAATCGGTCCAGTAGTTAATGGTAGAATCACACGTCTCTACGGGGTTAAAGTTAATGTGATAAATTAATAGGTAGTATTTTTCTCCAAGCCATAGTCGAAAACGTAGAATCTTAAGTGCAGCTAGAAATTTTACGATAAAATATTTAAGTATCCATGTGTTTGGATTAATTTATTTTCTTCGATGATCTATTTATGTTTTACCAGCAACGTGGAATCTAATTATTGATAATACATATGTACCTATGCATGTAGATAGCGAAATATGTTTCGTTATTGATAAAAAAAAAAGATAAGTGCCTACCTACCTTTACCTTTGATGGAAACCTATTGATTAGAAGCATTAAAACAATTTAATATTTGTATCTACAGATTATTTTTTTTAATGCTTTTATTAAACATTTTCCATCATCATCAACTTAAAATCCGATTTTTTAAGAAAATCAAACAAAAATACGAATACGTACATACAACATGTTGACAGAAAATAATAGGTTATTAAACGATGTTTGAAAATTAAATCTTTGAAAATAAGGTGTTCCTGTGTGATAAGCTGATTAGTCCGGAAATATTTAAATGTATATAAATTAGGTCATTGTTATTTAGTAAGGGTAAATAAGGCTTAATAAAATAACTTGATAAGTATGAGATGGACTCATACACCAAGGGCTCCGTGTTTTTAACAGTTTAAACGCTTATTGTTATAAAAATAAACACTTAAACATAATGAAAAAAAAGGTGATTTATGTTGCAATCAGAGCGGTCACTCATCCCAGTACTGCTGATGCTGAACGTTAATTAACTTATTAAATTATTAAAAAAAATTATTAAAAATTTGTAGTTTTGATAAGACTGGCTGTGACGGACAGACAAGACATGACGAATCCATAAAGCTTCCGTTTTTAGTCATTTGGTTAAGGAACCCATGAAACTCACATAAGTTAGTCATTTAGGTCCAATGTCAGCAAATTGGCAGATAAATTAACCCTTGGTGTGCTACTCATAGACACATCTGATGCAGACGGTGCCGATGCCGGTGTAAACTGATTAAACCTAGTACACAAGGGAAAAAAAAAAAAAAAAAAAAACTACCGCTGTTATATATAGGTAGGTACCTGTGTTTAAGAAGATTTTCCCGGGGATACCAACATAAACAAGGTGTTTAAAATTGGTTCGCCTGGTGCGTGCAATTCACACCCGGCATTTCGGCTTTATATACCTACCAACTAGTGGCCCGCCCCGGCTTCGCACGGGTTTTTATTCAATTTTTTTTCCCGGCAATGATTCGATTTTTGCGACTATAATTTGAGATTTAAACTATCCTATCTCTCAAGTTGGATCGAACTGCACATGGTGTGCGAATTTTATTATAATCGGTTAAGTGGTTTAGGAGTCCATTGAGGACAAACATTGTGACACGAGATTTATATATATTAAGATTATATACAACTTGTAGATCAGTAAAAAATACGTTTTTACTGTTAGCTACAATACGTTGCGTGAAAAGTCAACAGATTTCGGAAACTCTACATTTTACTTCTCAATCAGATGTTTTCCTATTCAATTAAATTTCTTATAATTGGACTCTGCGCTTGAAGCGTCAGTTTGCCAGTGCCCAGTTAAATAAAATGATAAAGTGAAGAAAATGTTAGGTACTTAGTTAAACGCCATTTTGCGTCTACCAAAACCGTTTTCCTATACTTAGGGCCAAAATCATTTATCATACTCAAATTTTCACACAAAAACCTTAGAATAATAAAAAACATTTCATTTTATCACATTTTAACTAACAAATGTCAAAGTGATCTATGAGGAAAAACTTGGAAAACCGTAAATATACATTGGCCTAGCCAACTCATTTTTGTATTTTATCTTTGTATTTGATTTTTAATTAGTGATAAACTCATATTAGGTTAAACTATTTTAAAGGTTACGGACGCATCTAAATCTTTTTCAGCATAAAAAAAATATTTTTATATTATGTTAGATAAGTACAACATGGCTTATATAATAATTAGTAAAATATACCTACAACTGTGTAAATTCTGCGTTATATACTGTAGTTAGTTCAATAAATAAAAAAACAAAGCATTTCTTTTACTTATGTATGAGTACCAAGTCCTATAGTTCAAACCTTGATATTAGCGTATAATCTGTGATAATAATAAGTTATTTCCTATTTATATCTAGCTAGAGGATTATGGGTTTATGTAGGTATTGTTTGAATTTGCAATAAAGATTTAATTGTTTATAAAATGGTTAAACAACTGTGGTACCTACTTACATAGCTATCTATTTATTTAAATGTAAGTAGGTATGCCTAGATATGAAATTTTAAACACTTTAGCTAATTTAAATTCAATGCCTACCGTGAACATGGCCGATAAGAAAACAATAAGTACTGGCCCTTACCTACGCAGTAAGAGTTTTCAGTTTTTAACGAATTTATGTTTTAAATTTTAAACCATCTTAATGCTCAGTGGTGAAAAATTGGATGGGATCTTAGTTTTAACCACCATCGGGGATCTTAGTTTTAAATCAATCTAACGGTATTCGCTGATGACGATATTAAAATGTTTTTAATAAAAGTATAACGCAATTAATGTATAGAGTACCTACTATATAAAGAATCAAATTGGTATGTTAACAATAATAAAATGGATTATTGAAATTAAAACTGTTTGTAGGTACCAAATACTTTTAACACACCAACTACAACCATTTAACTTAAAAAAAAATCTCAGTATCGATCATATCGAAACGATAAGGATTATTATTTATTGACGATTATTGCTTATGAAAAAAGCCGTGTTGGCTGAGTGGAAGCCCTCTCGACTTGCATTCCGAAGGTCATGGGTACAAACCCCGCTTCTGGATTTTTCTTCTTGAAAAATGTATGTGCGCTTTAAAACACTTAAATATAACCTATTAACGTTCCCACTGCTGGGACACAGGGACTTCTCTCTAGGCGAGAGAGATTAGGCCTTAATTCACCACGCTGGCCAAGTGCGGGTTGGTGAATGTCACATGTCCTTCAAGCTCCTTAAAGTTCTCAGAACATGCCGGTTTCCTTACGATGTTTGCCTTCACCGTTAAAGCACGTGTTTAAAGCGACCAAAAATGTCTCAAGAAGAGAAAACCAGAGGTGCGTGGCGGGGTTTGAACTTTAAACCCACGACCTTGGGAATGAAAGTCGAGTGCCTCCCACTTAGCCAACACGGCTTCAGGCCGCTCAAAGTGGAAGCCAAACTAGGCTAAAGCTCCGGTGCGAAAAAAAAACGAACTTTACCTAAATAATAGGCTATGGGGGTAGGTACGGTGACAGTTGAATATAGATATTATCTCATTTAGAAATTAAAAAGCTTAGGTAGTAGGTACTTAACATAAACATGGCTAAAATTATCGGTAATCGTCTACTTATGACTAATCTCTGTGAAGAAATTCTTCGCATATTTCTATCAAGTCAGATCTCGATCAAATGCTTGCCAACGGCGGAATGTTTTGGAAAACAGATGAGTCGTATAAGCAATGTTATTTCCAAACAGTCGTGGATTGCAGATGTAATGTAGAAGAGCGTAGGGTAGTACCTTATTTGTGCAAATACTAGATTTTATACCTTTTGCGTAAATATGTTTTGCTTAATTAACAAACCAGAAGTAAAGTAAAAAAAGTAAAAACACTCTTATTAATCGTTTTGTAGCAAATTAAGCTGCGAAATTGATTCAGCGGTATTTCTTAAAGCAAATTTACCCATGTTTATGTAGATGAGATTTGTCATAATAACCATGTCATAACTAGTTATAGGCGCAATTTAAGTAGCTAATAAAATTGTAAGCATGTGTTCAGTAAAACCATGTAGTCCTATCATAACGAGATGCATAACTTTCAGCATATTTAGCTGTTTATTCATAAATCGCCTTTCCTAAATCCCTATATTAGGCTTAATATTATATTTGATGTCAAGTTGTAGGTACAGTTTATTTCATTGTTCATATGTCAATCAAAAATGTCATTTTCTAGTGCTCGTTACAAAAGTAAAAACAAAATATTTATGTGAATCTCTGAACTCTAATTAAGAAACGCGTCAATTATGCTTGTTCACAAATGTACCGAAATGTTCTATGATTAATTATATTATTTTGTTGATTTATAGAGGATGTCGCGTTATATTTAGAATGTTAATCGTCGACATGTTTTCTCAATCTATCAGGTTTAGTTCTGCTTTGACTGCACCGAAAATCCGTCCACTATGAGGTAACAATTTTATTTAAACACATAATAACGTAATTCTGCTCGATTTGCGGACAGTTTCAGAGCTATTCACTTATTCACAGTTTACAGCAATCACAGCGATTTACTACACATACGGAAATATTATAATAATTTTGCATAGAGATTTACCCACCATGCGCTTGCGCAGTGACGAGTTTGCGTAACAATAACATAAAGCCCGGCTGATAAATAATAAAGGTGAACACGCACTTTCACTTTAATGCATTTTTACTATTAGAGGGTTAGATGTAGGACCAAATGCAGACCGAGATGCAGATCGCTTCCAACCGTAACGTGGAAATGGAAATCTATAAGGGAGACCTGTCCTACGGCTAAAATGATGAAATAGTCCTAAAATAGTTTAAAAAAATACAGTAAATGTTCTTGCAAACGAAAGACGATTATAGAACATTATTCCTTCTTATGTTATCGGTTACATACAATAGAATTAAAAAAATCAAGTGTTGTTTTAAAACAAAGCCTACGTCAAAACTAATCATCTCCAAACATCCATAAACATCTTTATGTGAAGTTCCATTTAATCCAACTGTCGTCGCGAACAATAAAGGTAGGTAGATTTGAAGATAAATTTTAAGAGAGCATAAATAGGTACTTTACTGAACAAGTTTTATGTTGAGTTGAGCTCTACATTATCTAATCTACACTCGTATATGAATAAGAATGTCCAACTTTATTTGTTTGGGATCTGTTTCACTCCAGGGTAGGGGGCACTCATTTCTTCCACTCAATAAATAGGTACCTAGTTATAATTATTACAACAAATCAGTAATAACATTAAACGAGCAATTCTTGCTCTGAATTTTGGAAGCGGCTTCAATTCAACTATTTGTCTGATCTACCTCTATACCTATCTGTCTCTATCTACCTGAACATATAATTTTTGAAATATGTCGAGTTTTCTAAAATAAATTACAGGTTATCTAGGTACTACCTTTTCACATCGCGGCGATACCCGAGTTTTATAGATTTTTCCTGCGGTAGCCAATAGCCTTTTTCGATAAATTGGCTATCTATCAGTGAAATAATTATTCAAGTCGGACCAGTACTTCCTGAGATTAGCGCGTTCTAACAGACAAACAATAAAAAAAACAAACTCTTCAACTTTATAATATTAGTATAGATGTGTAAAAATCTTCCCAGTATCTCCTGTTACCTAAACCTAACTAGTCCATGATATTTTTTAAACACATTGTAGGAAACAGTTAAAATAGTTGACCCAAAAGGTTGTGTACGGACATAGCGGTATATGACGCAGCACCATATGCCCAACGGTTATCACCTAATCGGCACGTTACCATACCATCCTATAAGTATACCACATGTCTATTGTTTTTTTCACAGTTCACGAGATAAGCTGCGTAAAGGTTAGATTTTCTTTTTTAACTGAGTTAAAAAACTAAATTTTATTTATTTTATTTGTTTTTATGAAGAATTTTATCGAGAAACAGAATTGTAAGAATTCCTTGCATATAAATGTTGTTGTATAGATTGTCCGGAAATATTTATATTTATATTTATTTTTTATATAAATATATAAATTAAATGAATGATAAAAATCCGTATTTTGTAGACTTGTAGTGGGTTGTTTTGTGTAAATGTTAGTTCTTTTACAAAAAAGCGCATTATAAACAAGCTGAACTCAATAAGATACGAGGTTTCAACATGAAAATCATTAAGCTTAGATTTAATACATATTTATTTAATTATAAGTTGAAATAAAGGTTCTACCTATATCTGATCGGTGAAAGAGGATATAATCTACGTACCATAGTAGCTCTGGATAGGCGGGCTGCATAGTACGTAGAAGTCACAATTGCTGCGACTGCATAGTGAAAGATTCACTATGCAGTCGCAGCTTCGAGCAGTCGATTCTGACTGCTTAAGCAGTCCGTGTATGGCGGGCCCCTCTACCCCTTATGGGTAAAAATCTCTACCAATAAGGAGTAGAGTTTTTTTTTTTGTTAATAATCTAGAAGTATTTTCTTTGTCTGTTTTTCCATTTCTCTGTCAGGTTGATCGCTGCCAATCAGGTGCTATGTGACAAACCGTATGTCACAAAAATACATGACAATATTTTTGTGCAATAAGTATTTTTTGAATGTTTACCAATGCGAACGCTTGCGCTTAATTATTTAACTAGTCTAATATTATAAACATGTGATATATTTAATACAAATTCAGGTGTTATGAAATTCGGTATTGTGCCTGTTACAAACAAAGTCAATACAGCGCCCATCTACCACATCTACTAAATAATAAATAATGATATTATAACGGCACAGGTGCTTGGCTCAAGGTAAGTTGTGGTAGATTGTAGTCTTCTACTATAATATACATAGTAGTTGTAATATATTTTTGTATTTCCCAAATCATATGTACTTAATATCACGTGTTTCTATATCTTTTATTTGAGCAATAAAATTGAGAGACCCCCGCTTCCACGCACTTAGGTATCAGTAGGATTGATTATCCTTTCTTAAATCCAAAAATAAAATAAGTATTTTGTAGAGTACCAATAACTGTCAGTCAACCGTGTAGCTTAACACCATTAATAAAAATAAATGAGATTAACATGTTTTAACATTTAAAAACGCCTATTAACTGCCGTTTTAAGAGTGTTGAGTGTAAAGTCGACACCTGCTGCGAATATACAAAAGT
Source organism: Gymnoscelis rufifasciata (assembly GCA_929108375.1). Classification (NCBI taxonomy): domain Eukaryota; kingdom Metazoa; phylum Arthropoda; class Insecta; order Lepidoptera; family Geometridae; genus Gymnoscelis; species Gymnoscelis rufifasciata. The sequence continues at coordinate 7,692,258 of OV815321.1, read as the reverse complement.
GCTGACAACTTACCTAATAAACTCTTTTTTTAGCTCCTTTCCTTAATTTAGAAAATTCCTTATATTATGACGATATTTTCTGTGACTTTTTTTAGCTCCTTTCCTTAATTTAGATAATTCCTTATATGTATTATGACGCATAAGTGAAATATTGCATGGGAAATTTTACCATATCATATTTTTAACCCCCGACCAAAAAAGAGGGGTGTTATAAGTTTGACGTGTCTGTCTGTGTGTCTGTCTGTCTGTCTGTCTGTCTGTCTGTCTGTGTCACCATAGCTCCCGAACGGATGGAGCGATTTCAATTTATTTTTTTTTGTATGAAAGGTGAGTCTGGCGCGAGTGTTCTTAGACATGTTTTATGAAAATCGGTTGTGCCGTTTAAAATTTATGGGGGTGAGAGTGGGTAAGGAAAACCGAAAATCTGCAAATATACTAGTGTGGGGTATCAAATGAAATCGCATCGCGTCCACATTACATAATATTATGTTGTTTTACGTTTAAGGAAATTAAGGGATTAGAATCGGGGGTTTTTCTTAAATTTTAAATTTAGATTTTATCTATCAACTGAATCGCTAAACTGGTGCTCCTACGAATAACGCACTTGTCAAAACTTCACGTATAGAGACAAAAAGATTATACATACTATAATCTATGACTGCCTCAGTAGCGCGGTGGGCGCAGGTTCGATTCCCGCCGAGGGGCCAAGTGTTTGTATGTTCTGCAAGCACTTTCTCCTTGGTCTGGGTGTTTAATGTACAATATAAATATCTACCTTTATTTATGTATGTCTACTATATTAAGTATATCAGATGTCAAGTAACCGTAACACAAGCTTAGAGCTAACCATAGTGCTAAATGTAGTTGTGTGGATTGTCCGGAAATATTTATTTTATATTTTATTTATTCCACAGATGACAAGCACTCCAAGCCGATAACAATGGAAGTGGGCAGGGATCCTATGGCAGGACCAGTCTCCGGCTCGGGAGGGTAACGCTTTAGCATGGTGCGGGTGAGGGCGACCCACGTGCTGCGCGCGTTCCGGCGGGTGGCTCTGCTGGTGCCGCTGGCGTTGACAGCGCTAGCACTGCTGCTGCTGCCGCGCCCGCCAGTGCTGTCGCCGCCGAGACCTGCCTTACCCACCGTCCCACCTCCACCGTTACCACACAATGAACATCATCTTCAGGTAACTTATTCTAGATCGACAGGCATAATGGACGCGTTAAATTAGAATCTTCTGCATTTAGCAGGTCATAGGTCTATAAGATGGTAAGCATTTAAGAAAGACATGTTATGAATGTTTGGAGATCGACTGGTCTCCAAACATACCGATATACATACGTATAAACCGACACTTGCGAACTTGTTCTCAAGTTCGCAAAGACTTGTGAAGAATGTTCGATTGAACGTTAATTACGAATGATGAAAGATGACTTCACGTCATCTTTGTCGTTTCTTCAAATAAGCTTAGGTTATCTGATAATGATAAATAAAGTGCTAAGAATAGGTAAGATCATCTGACAAACAAAAACTTTGGTACCTACTATAAGATCTATTCGTAAAAGCGATAAGGAATTCTAAATATGTATCTTGATTAGGTCTGATCAAACATGATAGACGTTGGACATATCTGATGGTCTGAATACTTGACTATAAACTTTTTAACGTGAATTTGTCTTTGTTTTAAAGGTATGGTAGTGAATAAATAAGTAAATTATGCTGAGTTGTCTTAATGTTTATGCTTGTTTTAATGCAATGTAACAAGTTCTTTCACGGACTCCAAGCAATAAACTGCTAAGTAATAGTAATATTAAATCTCCTTAATAAATCTTTATAATAATAGTCATAATAGTAATTTATTGATAACATAGATTATAAGTCACAATATGGGTTTTAATGTGGTTGCCCATAGCCACAACTTTTCCAAAATATAATAATAACTAATAACACTCACACAATTAATTTAAATGTTAAAATCTGAAACAAGTACAATAACAAATTTATATAAACAATTAAAATAATGTCTTATTACTATTATTAACTAAGTATGTACACGAAATATAAATAATGTCAATTTATCATAATTTTGTTAACAATGATTACAAATAAAAAAAAAATTTAAAATTTAAGAAAAACCCCTGAATCCTATGCCTTAATTTCCTTACACCATAATATTTAGTAGTTAGGGCACGCGATGCTCTTTAATTTGATACCCCACACTAGTATATTTGCAGATTTTCTGTTTTTCTTCCCCACTCTCACCCCCATAACTTTTAAACGGCTCAACCGATTTCATGAAACATCTAAGAACACCCAGACCAAACTCACCTTTTATACAAAAAAAACTAAATTGAAATCGCTCCATCCGTTCGGGAGCTATGATGTAACAGACAGACAGACACGTCAAACTTATAACACCCCTCTTTTTTAGTCGGGGGTAAAAAAATATGTTTGTATACTGGCAGAAATAAGCTAATCATTGTGTTGATGTTATCAATCCAAATGAGTAATCTAATTAAAAATTCGATGACGCGCCGAACCACATGGCCAAAAACTATTGCTAATAATGTCTATTCACCGTTTATTATTTAATTTACATGTACAATAAGTAACATCGATGTTTTTCCATAATACATTTTACACACATCAGTACCGAGTAATTATATTTCCTACCTGCTCATTATCAACATGCCTTTGTTTAATTAACGCACAGTTATAAAAATATAATTCCACGTGTTTCGCCAATTTCCGGTTTTTGAACGTTGATTTATTTTAACGGTTCTCATTGTAAATAATTGATATGGTTGATCTGAAGACCTGACTGTTACTACTGGCTTATAGTAAGCTTTCGTACCTCTACCAAAATTACTTAGGTACTCAGAATTCTTTGGGAAGAAGAGCTCTCCATTTTATTCACACCAAACTATTCCGCATTTATTTTCAAACCAGCCAAAGGTATGCACACTATTCCGCTTTTTAATATCTATACTAATATTCAAACTGAAGGTTCTGTTTGTTTGTTTGAACGAGCTAATCTTAGAAACGACAGGTTCTATTTGAAAAAAATATTTCAATGATAGATAGCCCATTTATAGAGGAAGGCTACTGTTTCCCACAGAAAAATAGGTACGTTGTTCGCGCGGCAAACAAAACCCAAAAGCACGGGCGACGCAACTAAAAATTGCAATAGGTTAAGTTTGTATGTTAGGTTCTTCGTAAATAATAGACATATAATTAAACCTAACTAATTATATCGTTTTGGATTTGGAAGCTACATTAGCTTAGACAGTAACTAGATTATTGTGTGAGATGGTCCTAAAGTGAAAATTGGTCCTACAACTGAAAATTTGTTGATAAATTCATATTAACAACCGCTATCTAATATAATAAGTGACATGCGTCTAACTTTTGTTAGCTGGCTGGGGTTGGCTAGAATGTTTCAAATAAGTAATAACAATGTAATATCCACAGAACCTTATAACGGAAGTCGTAGATGCTGATGACGTGAATGATCCCATCCGAGAGGTAGCTTCACGGCCGTGGTACATGAAAGGCGGGGAGAAGCGGCCCCACACGCACAATCCGAACGGCTTGTTTCCTGAAGATGACACTGGAAGTGACAGGTAGGCTCAAGCAAATGGATAACTCAAATCGGGTAGCAATCTGTGGAAAAACTGTCAGCGCTGAACGGTCGGTAGTTATTCTAAAAGATTTCTATAACGTCTATACAGATTACTACGCGCCGAGCGCCAGCGCCGCCGCTGATGGTAAGTGTGACACTGAAATCAGCCTTAACACTAGAGGACTCGCGCGTCAAAATAGTCCTAGAGTGCTCGCGTGGGTGACATGTGTCTCCCATTATGACACAGGTTTTTTTTTCTTACCACTCATGTTTGATAATAAAAAAGGGTATAATGATACAAATCAACTTTATTTCGTACTTAATATTTTAGCAAAAGTTAAAAATTGCTTAACTTATATGAATTATAAAACAAATGGTTAACCTCTCTGAAATTTAACACATTTTGTACTTATTGAGATCAAAACAGTTTTTTATTATTTGGAACACATTAATATGATAAAGAAATCATCTACAAAGTTATTAACGAACCGATTGTTCCTATTCAATAACATTTTTATCACAGCTAGGACATACTATGATTTGGTGATCCGGACAAATACGCCTCTTACATTTACCGCATTGTTTGCGAGTGCTTCGATCTCTCGCTCTACTGCAGAAGTCACATCGTCCTTTACCACCGCGTATTGACAAGTTATGTACGTGCGGGTTTTCCGGCAGCCCCAGAAAAAGCCTAGCTTTTAATTTTATAGCTTTGGGGATATTTTCTTGGGAAATACGTCGCGTAATAAGCGGTTTCACAAGTTCGAATTCGACCTCTTGCAACATTTTCGCAGCATCTCTGGCAATACCCTTTGGACCTCTCGTCACAATGTTATGGGCTCTGGTTCTAGTAGAAGCTGGTGGAAATTTACTCCATTTCGTCCCATTACGAGATTCATAAACAGCAAGCTGTGACAAAGGCACATTATCTTCGTCTTCATCAGATACATTGTCGCTTTCTTGATCCGTGTCAGAAATCTGTGGCGAACGAATTGGAATTGTTTCTTCCTCTGGATCACTGTACCCTTCCTCGTCCTCTGAGCCGCTGCTTTCTGCATCCTCTAATCACCTACTTATAGTCAAATCATTCGAAGTTGACGCCATTAGAACCTAAAACAATAGAATTAACCCGTAAATGAATAGGTAGGTATATAACATTTTGGTTACGAATACAAAACGAATTAGTTAAAAATAATAAATTGATCATAAAACATGTTAAACAAGTAGGTAATAAATAACTTACATGAAGATATACTTGATTTTCAATCACGATGGTAAGGTTTCTAAAACTTCCTCGAGCGCTCGCGCGGGTGACATGCGTCACCCACGTACTTTATAAATACACTGTGCACACGTCGTTGCTCCTAACAAGATGGCGCACTACTGGTGTGTTGGACGGTCCATACTTGAGGAATACCTAAGAGAGCAGCACTGTAGCGCGATTCGTTCAAAAGTTATTTATCAATCTTACATCCTGGGTGACATATGTCACCCGCGCGAGCCCTCTAGTGTTAAATGGGAGTCCCGCCTAAAGCGTCTAGTAACCTAATGCAACCGTGGGACTGGGTTGGGAGCTTAGTATTAAAATATTAGTAATACTTTCAAAATTGTGCATTATTTTCAAAATATATTTCAATGGAGGTCTCATTTCCTAGTTTGGGTATTTATGCTTTCTGTTATGTAAATGTCATCTCTGTACCACGTCTCATCTGTAAATTACAATGCACTTGTAACATTTTTATGTGAAATATAAAAATTTATTATTTATTATTAATTTATCATCATATTCAATGTATCACGCAGGTTTACCCGTAAATTTGATTTGAAGGATTAGATGGTACGATATTATTATTTGATAATACCAATTTCCGATAGATTTGTTAACTTAATGTGTCAAACAGTTTTCAAAGTGTATACCGATAATGGGTTATTGAACTCGAATCCTCAGGTCATAGGCACAACACACCGTTTTCCAATTAGCACCTTCAAACGACGCAAACGGTATTTTTAAATATTGATACCGAGCTAGATTTTTAAGGTAATTTACCTATAGATTGCACACGCAGGTATCTACTTACCTTGATAAAGTAGCAGATATGTATATGAACTGATGATGTCACATTATCGATTCAACAAACCACAAAATTGCCACTGTGTCAACTGTCTAAACATAATACATTTGATAAAATATATGACACTCTTGTGTTATTCAATGTAGAATATTATGACATATTATGGTTCATCTACATTTTAAAGTTTTTAACGACGTTATCGGTGGGCCCGGTCCGCCAAAAGAAACAAGCACAAGAACAAAGGAAGAAGTAGTGGGTTCGATTCCTGCTGGGGGCTAGTTTTTGAACAGTCTACAAAGCCTGGACTCGTATTCACACATCTAATATAATCAGAAATGGGATCAATTACCTATTATGCACTAATGTCGAGATTTTTAAGACCATTTAGTTCAAATCTTTACTGGTTATGATGGTCTATCTTATAATTTTTGAGGTTTTGTACCCAAAGTATATTAGGTACTAATAAGCTTTAGTTCTGTCTGTCTGTCCATCTGTCACCAGGCTGTAATTCAGGAACCGTGATGGATAGACAATTATACACAAACTGTTAAATATACGGAACCCTCGATGTACAGGGCCATCTTACATTTTTACGGTTATATTAATATTTATCCGTGTTAACAAGTAGCCTATAGCCACACTACAGTTACTGCCCTTAAATGCTATCTAACACTAATTATTCAGATCAGACCGGGCATTTGTATGAAATAAATTGTTTTTTAAAAAGGATTATTATTTTTATTTTAAATGCCAAGAAAAGTAGATCGCTCAAGTGGCAATGGACAGGCCTTAGAGCGCGTAGAAAGGATGACGGTTGGAGCCGTTCCATAAAAAACAATGTACAGAGGAGGACTTAATGCTAGAAGCATTCTCTACCAGTCATCCTGGGCGTGCAATTGATTATGATTATGATGACTCTTATTTTACAGGATCGCACAACAGTTGATGTATACCCTGCCCGAAGACGAGGACGTCCCAGTGAAGAAGATTCTCCTGGCCAATGGGTTTGGGGCCTGGAACGTGGCTCAGGGCAGGACTGAATTCCTGAGGAACAAATGCCCCGTGGACCAGTGTTACCTAACAGCAGATTCAAGGGATGCCTCGACTGCTGATGCGATACTCTTCAAGGATCATTATACCCCGTTCAACGTGAGGCGACCTCAAAAGCAGGTAAAGAAAATAAATAGAGCTCAAACTTGCTAATTTAAATGTCAGATGGATTAAACAGACGTTATTTACACATATAATTGTCAGATATCACAGTATTAAAAATCGGCTCTTATGGCCTGTTTCACTACCAACGAGCAAAGTTAGACAATAGAGCTTTAAAGATACAGAGCTATTTCGCTCAGTCAACATGTGACAAAGAGGGTTTGTCAAAAAAAACACGCAAAATGGCGTTCAACTGAGTGACATCTTTTTCACTTTAAAATTTTATTTAATTCGACACTGGCAAACTGACGCTTCAAGCGCAGAGTCCAATTATAAGGAATTGAAAATTGAATTGAGATAGCTCATGATGACATAACTTACCTTTTACACTTTGATTATTGACATATCTTAGCACCAAATACGACTTAAAAATGTCTTACTAAAAATGACTCGTTGAATCGCCACTTCTTGCTAATTACCGAAGTCGGTTATGTTACGACTCTATAAATTGTTAGGTGCGATAGCAAAATAATTAGTAATTTTAGATAGGTACATTTGCGATAGCGTTCACAACATAAATGTTATGTATGTACTTTTGTAAATTAGGTATACATTTTGCCAGACACATAAATATGCGCGTTTTTAGTGTCTAACTAACTATTAAATTCCGTATTTGGTATGGACATTTTAAGTCGGTTATATTCTATTCTTTTTTTTACTTTACACCCCGCGGCTTTGTCCGTATTTTCTAAATCTCTATTGCTGAAGATAGCATTACATTCCGTTGAGTATTTCAATAGATCCCAGAGAACAGAAAGCGCAGTTAGAGTCCAATAAAATGAAATGAAAATATTTATTAAAAGTGAAGGACTCAAATAACAATGGCTAATAAGCTAATGTTCAGTGTTATCAAATTCTCGTCAAAAACAATGAAATACATATTTTGTAAACAATTATTATTACTCTTTTTATTTAGGCAAGTAACAATTTATATAAGCTAGAGTATAGTTAAAATGATCTGAAAAACAAAACAAAATTGATACAAGCAGTAAGAATCATCGTAATGTACCTACTATGCGCCCAAAGTGGTCGAAACATCTCACTAATTTTAAAATAAATATATCTGGACTAATTACACAGCATAATGTTTCATATTAACCTACACCTCTTTGGGCGCATACAATATCATGATGATTGAAACTGATTTTATCAATTTGGTTTTATGATTTTCAGATTATTGTGACTACTCTTGACGCTTATATCAATTTGACCCTGACTGTACCTAGAGATCGATAAATAGATTCGTCCCAGTCTGTGAGACTATTCTTTTTTTGTTTGCATTTTTTTAAGTTGTAATATCACAATCATTACAATGTTTACATAACGTTTTTCTTTTTACCCTACTGCGCAACGTTAAGGAGTGATAATGTGTTTAACAGTCTATATATGTATGTATGTATGTATGTATGTTATGTATGTTCCTTTGTTCCATTATACAGGCTAAACGCCTGGGCTGATTTATATGATTCACACGTCAATCGATTGCTCTTAGTACGGCGAATGTCATTAAAGACATGACGTGACGTTAGTGAAAATTCAACAAGGCAACTACAAGACGCCACTTTGTATTAAAAAAAAAAAAGTTAAGAAACTATGTCTTGTGTGTGACCCCCATGGGGGTGACATCGTCTCTGTGTGACAAAACCCTCTTTTTACATGATAAATAAAGCATAAAAAAAAAAGAATATCTTGTGGGGTATCGTTGAACAGGTATTAGAAAATAATTTTTAGTTTTCTTTTGATTTTTTTTTGATCAAACTGACATAGTTCAAAGACTCGATTTAAAGTTGCGAAACAACCATTCTCACATTATTCTGCCATAATTATAAGGTTATTAAACGAAGTCTTCCATAATTTGAAGCCAGTTAAATAAAAAATGTTAGGATATCACCAAATAGTAAAGAAAGCATGCAGAATATGGAAATGGTATATCTTACATCGATAAGGTACTAAGAGATATTAGCAGAAATAAAATGTAAGTAGGTAATAGAATTATTAACACGGTTACGGTTACATACATACCAACTAGATACAAATCAGAACGTGCTTTGGACTCTATCGTTGAGTGGATTTCTATCTAGCAATATTTTTTTACACATTGTTTTATGTAGAAATGGTTATTTACTATGTAATAGAAAATAAAAATATGTAGGTTACATTTTCTATGTCCTAGAATTCGTTAACAGTTGGTTGGAATGTAATCATTGAAATGTTTGTATAAATAGTTATGTGAATCATAAAAATAACGTCTTACTTATCGATAAACAGTCTTTATCGTTTAGAAAAGGAAATGGCGGTAACCGCACCTGCTAGGAAGTTTGTTTTGAGATATTCAAGCTATTTTTTAATCTATCTATACTTATATTATAATGCTGAAGAGTTCGTGTGGTCGATTTGAAATTTCAGTTTTAGATAACCTAGATAAATAGTTTTAGGTAGTGTTTATCGCGGAAAGCTTATAGGCTACTTTTTACCGCGGGAAGTCCAAAAACACGAGCAATGCCGTGGCATGTAAAGCTAATTATTTAAAAACTTTTGTTCTCCTCGATAAATAGGCATATGATCCAAAAATGAAAAATACATACAATCCTTAATTTTCACCCTTCTACGATCAACCCTTTTTTTTAGTAGCCATTTTAATCATCCTCTCCGGTCGAAAACTTAATATGGCAAAACAACGTTTGCCGGGTCAGCTAGTAATTTAATTAATATCTCCGGACTAATCACACAGCATCACTTAACCCCAAACTAAGCAAGCTTTTTTTTGTAAATACATACATATGATACATAGAAAACACCCAGACCCGAAACCAGAAATTGTAGATTGTACAACATCTGTTTGTTCCCCGGCGGGAATCGAACCCGCAACCTCCTGCGCCTCGGGCGAACCTTCGCCCACCGAGCCACAGAGGTCGTCAATTATTTAAATCGGACCAGTAGTTCCTGAGATTAGCGCGTTAAAACGAAAAATCTCTTCAACTTTATTATATTAGTCTAGATAGGTCCTATTTTCATTTAAAACGGAGTGTTTGCCTCTGTCGCTGTTTGTGGAGTGATAAAATTATAGGTATTTACCTAAAAAAACAAAAACCATCTTTATTAATTGCCAACTGATACGTGAATAATTTTGTAAGACATAGCGAATCAGATGCGAAATATACGACTTAATAATTTGCTTTGCATAACAGTTTCTTCAGAAAGATGATGTGCAATCGTACACTTATTTATGGCTATGAACCAATCCCCAGAATAGGTACGTGTATTTTACTTACTGTACCTTTACCACTAAAACTTAGTTGACTTCACCATACATAGGTAGGTTATGTAGTGGAAAATTGATTAACCCCCGACAAAAAAGAGGGGTGTTATAAGTTTGACGTGTCTGTCTGTCTGTCTGGGACATCATAGCTTCCGAACTGATGAAGTGATTTCAATTTAATTTTTTTGTATGAAAGGTGAGTTTTGCGCGAGTGTTCCTAGACATGTTTCATGAGAATCGGTTGTGCCGTTTAAAAGTTATGGGGGTGAGAGTGGGGAAACCGAAAATCTGCAAATATACTCGAGTGTGGTGTCAAATGAAAGCGCATCGCGTGCACATTCAAATAGTATGACTTTTTACTTTTAAGGGAACTAAGGTTCTGGTATCGGGGTTTTTTTTTTGTAATTTTGATTACAAAATAAAACGTTCACTAATGACACCGATAAAATAATATGATAACGAAGTGATAAGGAATGGATAGTATTTTGAAGTACCAGTAAAAATGAGATTGGACTCATTTACCAAGGGTTCCGTGTATTTTCACTTAATATAATAAAAGAAACACTTAAATAAAATAACCGAAGAAACCGTCTTTTGAAGACCTACCCATAGTCAAAACACACTATGGGTTTGATGGAAAAAAGTTATCTATGGGGAGTCCTCAAACTTTGTTTTTTTTTCTTTTATGTAAAATCTTAATGCGGTTCACAGTTACTTATCAAGTTTTAACAGGATAGTCCTAAGTTTCGGAAATAAGTGGCTGTGACATACAGACGGACTGGCAGACATGACGAATCCAAAAGGGTTCCGTTTTTTTGCCATTTGGCTACGGCACCCTAAATCGATCTTCAGTTGTTTCGGTTCGAGGTATCCGCAAGCCGAAACCTTTGGCTTGCGGATACCTCGAACCGAAACAACTGAAGATCGATGAGGTTACTCTACCTTGTCAAATGATGGTTTGGCTGACTTAATGGAATGGTGGTTAATTTATTAATTAATATGCGTTATTATAATCATATTACACGACGATAAAAGGTACAAGCGACTGCATATTACATTTTGTAATGACATTGTTTCATAGAATTCATCACAACTTTACAGATTTGGATTCTCTATTACCTCGAGTGCCCGTTCCACACAGCGTCCCTGCGACCGTCCTCGCTGGAGGTGTTCAACTGGACAGCCACATACCGCCGGGACTCCGATATCGTGACACCTTACGAGAAGTGGGTCTACCATGATGATATCATCACGGAGCGTGAACAAGACAGGAATTACGCCGCGAATAAAACTAAAAAGGTATTTTTTGCAAATATCACGGGATCTAACTTTATCATATATCACATATATATATATATTAATCGAAAAAGAAGGCTTCTTTATTATTTTCATATATTACGCGAAACTCAGTCCAGATGACGCCACTAGCACAGGCAATAAACATATCCTTTTTTAAGGGTTTATGGCATTTGTGACCTCCTATGATCAAAAAACTCTGTTTTCGCTTTGTAGGACGCGTCATAAATCAATCTACTATCCTAGAGGTATAACCTTATATAGCCTAGAATCAAGAAACTCCTTTCTTCTCTGTTTGCTCTCGAAGCTTTAGCTGTATGGCGCGAGCAAATTGCAAAATATCCCTTAGTAACCAGCACGATCTTATGAAATAACGATGCGATGTGGTAAAAATACCGATGAATAAATAAATATCTAAGTACAATACATATTTTTATAAACGCCTTCTGAATACAGCGCTTATGTATGTTTGTTACCTACCTCAGCACTTTTTTCTCGTGGGTTCGATGCCCACTAAGAGTCAAACAAGTTCCTGATCTGGGTGTTATTTTTTCCAGGTGGCGTGGTTCGTTTCAAACTGCCACGCGCGCAATCGTCGCCTGCAATATGCGAGACAGCTCAGCAAATTCATCTCAGTTGACATCTACGGTGCGTGCGGCTCCTACCATTGCCCCCGCACGGACCCTAACTGTTTAGATATGCTGGACAAAGAATACAAGTTCTATTTAGCTTTCGAAAATTCAAATTGTAGGGACTACGTTACTGAAAAATTCTTTGTAAATGGATTGCAGTAAGTATGCTTCGATTATTTTATTTATATTATGCCGACATGAGATATTCGTATTATTATTTTTTCTTTACACAGGCCTTCATAAAAAAATAGACTAGTTGACTTATTTTGGAAAACCATTTTAATTAATTCCTTATTACGTTATACATTATTTATATTTCGAAAAAAAAACACGCATTGTATTAAAAATTCAATAATTTATTTAAAATTGCCAAAATGCGCGAATAACGGTTACCTCCAAGATGGCACGCGTTTGACTACTGAAAATATTGCAATTTTAATACTGAAATGTCGATCTATGCTCGGGGGTTTCTCTTCGTGATCGAATCAGGAATGAGGAGATACGTAGAAGAACGCGGGTCACTGACATAGGCAAGCGAATTAGCTTGCTATGTGGCAGTGGGCAGACCATGTAGCGCGTAGAACAGATGGCCGTTTTGGCCGGAAAGTTCTCTAATGGAGACCACGAATCGGCAAACGTAGAGTAGGACGTCCACCAACTAGATGGACGGACGACCTGGTGAAGGTAGCGGGCGCGCGGTGGTTACAAGCTGCTACCGACCGAAGTCACTAGAAGTCTTTGAGGGAGGCCTATGTCCAGCAGTGAACGTCCTACGGCTGAAGTGATGATGATGAATAATGAAAACTTATAAAAATCGTCTATATTTTAAAAACTGTTTGGTTCAAAGAATATTTACTCTAAATCTGGTACATAACAATTTGTTTCACATTTTAATGATTCACCCTACTATGGCTACTTTAAGCTGAAAGTGCCAACGTCGAGTCGCAAAACCCCCATTAACAAGTTACCTAGCACCATAGCACTGTTTCCTAAATATAAGTCAAGTCACTGACATCAATTCAATTCCGATTCATATCGTTTCAATGAGTTTTGAATAGCATCCGTATGATGCATTCATTTGAATGCCAAAATATTCTCTATGATATCGTCACGGTTCAATTATGCGAATACATAAATTAATGCGCCATAGACTGGAATTTGTAGTAGATGCATGGTAGGAACATACCTTATTTTCGGGATAGTATCACGGAATCTAAAGAGAAAAGTCTATGGCCAAGATGTTGATCGTCTAAATCTCAGCTCATCTACATAACAACTCGTATACAAGCAACTAGTCTACGATTTTTTGAGTAGCAGTTTGTATAATTAGGTTTAATATCGTGTTATGTGTTTGCAGACATAACGTGCTGCCAATAGTAATGGGCGCGCGAGCCGAAGAGTACGCAGCCATTGCGCCACACAACTCGTACATCCATGTGGAGGAGTTCGCAGGGGTTGAAGAGTTAGCCGCTTACCTGCGACGCCTAGACGAAGACGACAACCTCTATAACTCGTACTTCAAGTGGAAGGTAAATCGCTAAATTTGCCATTAGTTATTTATCTGTATGAGTTTTTATGTTGGTGATTGGCAAACACTCCAAACCCACTTTGGACCAGCGGCGTTGATAGTTATTTATGATCCAACTATTAACCAACTTCAATTTCAGTGCTGTGAATCCTATGGCAAAAATGATGATAATGATGGGGGAGGAGTGACCACATATTATCTGGAGAGGGTTGTTTGACAAACTATAATTAGTATCTACTTATGGAAGTTAAGTCGCTATAGATAGATTAGTATTATGAAGTATTACTTTACACAGTATTATGTATGTTGTTGCGATGTTACTACGAGATGATTAGTAAATCGCTGTGTAAGCTGTTTAAGTGAATGCGCCTTAGTACGCGCGTCGTCATGACCAGGATGTAAATTATTTGAAACAGAATAGCAAATACGGCTGTTTAATTCCAAAGTTTTCTGTGATCTTTTTTCCTCGCTTTGATAATTGTGCTACTAAATTCAATAACGTATATTTAATAAGTATTTTGCCTTCAGGGAACGGGAGAATTCATAAACACATATTTCTTCTGTCGCGTGTGTGCGATGGTCCACGCGAATGAGCGCAGAGGGCGGTCGACGCACTACAGCGACGTGCAGGCGTGGTGGCGGGACTCCGCGTGCACAAGGACTGATTGGAGGACGAAGGATCCCGTGACCTAAGGCCGCTCTCACAATGCGATGCGACGCCGCAAAGCAAGGACTTCAGTCGTCCGAGCTCGCAGATATTTGCGATGCGATGCGAATTCGCAGTTGTGTGGGAGCTCTAAGCCTTTGGATAGCCCGTCCTTATAGGATGTCATGAGGCTGTGCAAACAATTGCATTTAAACTTAAGTACCAGGGGATGCAACATCTCCAGGTTAACTTACAGACTAGTTGGATATTAGCAACATTGTGCATGTGTATTGACAGAATGCGCGCCTTTTGTCGTTTTATGCTTTAGCGCCGAGCCGAGATAGTATATATTTTGTACGAGACACAATATTTACTGTGCAGGTACCTATAGGTTCATTAGATTGTATTGTAGCGTGGCTCATTCTACCATCCAACTTATTAGTGCCTGTCAGTTACGCTAATTAATAACAGTGGACCACAGCTTTAAATATTTAGGATGATTTGAAAATATTCTTAAAACCCAGTGTTAATGCAAGTAATCAAATACTAATCATTTATGGCGCATTCAAATTGGGCGCGTAAAAACGGCGCAAGGGTTGTCATTTGTTTTCTTACAAATAAGTAGGTACCTGACCTGACGCTACGTTAGCGTTACGCGCGGGTGCCAGCACGTTTTCATACAAATGTGCTACGTCGGCGTGGCCCGCGACAGATCACTTTTGTACGTGTTTGACATAAAATCGGGCTTAGGCGTTATACCAAAATCACCCAAAATTTGCACGGAAGTAGGTATTTCTATGAAATCGAACGCCCAAATTGCAGACGCCCTTACTTGTGTCAACTTACCCTGTGATTAAACAATAATTGTTTGTTATTTTATTAAAATTAACATTTTATATTTAATTTCATGAATTAAATATTACTGGTCCTGTCCTAATGATAAATTACTCAGCTTCTATATAACCTTACAGATATTAATTATATAAACAGCCAAACTGGGTTTTGAAGCGTAATTCAAATTATTATTATCATAACTAGAATCACATCTTTTTTTCTTGTAGATGTTATCTTATGCACAATTTAGTATAATTTGCCAATCCTATTCTATTGTTACTTTGTAAAAGATTATTGAGCACAAAATGTAATTAACAGCACAGATTTTAGTACATATTAAATTTCATACATCAAAAACCACTAGAACACCTAACAGCTCAAAATAAGTCTAGTCCAAGCGTTTTAATAAGCGCAAAAGGCACAAATCATTATTTTATCATTTTACGCACAATGTAATTTTATTAATTTAATAGCAATCAAATTATAATTGCAATACTTGTACTTAGGTATTTGAAATTAAGTTTTACCAATTTATATTATAAATATTCTGATTTCAGAGTTTTATTGTTATCAATGAATTTTATAAAGATTTAATAGTTATTAACTTATTACTTACATACTTATTTAATTTTCTTTATGGTACATAAAAATGTACTAAATTTAACTTTTGTATTGTTTTATGCCAGGGTATTTATGATTGAGAATGTTGTAAAATATTAAGCCTCGCTTGAAGATTTCATAGATTAGAACACTGTTAGTGAGAGTAGAACCATGTGACTGAAATCTCACCAAAAAGACATATGTTATGGTTAAGAGATGAATATTGGAGATACTATTAATGTTATGGTTTTAAACTGCATTTACATTTTTAAATGCCAATAGATGTTTTGTTAAATTTAAGTTGAATTGTAAATAAAGTTAATCTTCAATGAATGCTGTTTATTTAAGTAAGACTAAATATTTCATTATTTTCCAAAATATTACAATTTTAATGTATGTTATATTTTATTTAATGATGACATCAAATCAAGCACTACTGTTTTTGAAGAATAATATATATATATTTTTATTTTTTCAAAGTTATTTGTAAATGTTTATGTTATTAGAAAAAATACTTATATGAGTTCTGTTTAATTTACAAAAGTTATGTTTTGTAATAAAGCATTTTGTTTTGCACAATCATTTTTTAATTTTATTTATTTAATATATTAATGTTATAATAACAAATGATATAAATTCTTTTACAGCATTTATATTTTTTAGTTAAGTCAAACAATAATTAATCACACATATTACCTTAATATATTCAAACTTAAAAAAATAAGTAGAATGAAGTAGCAAACCTGCTACATTAGGAGTTACAATTTGTAAAATTCTGCTACAGGAGAGCTAAAACTGGTAATGTCACCACTACAGTTACATAAACAATTAATATTATTATGATATTGTTTTATTTTCAAGCTAGTTCAACCTATTGATAGTACACAGCTTTGATAACAAATGATAAAAATAAATAACAATACAAACTTTAAATGAATAAATAGCTTCTAGGTATACAAAATATTGTAGGAACAACTTAGATAACCAGTCCTAGGTTCTATAAAAAGTTTAATGTAGTAAACTTTTATACTTTTTCAAGCATTCTATATTTCTCATATTATTTAGTATTTGCAATTGAACATTAGCACATTCAACTACAAAATTTATAGTATTCTGAAATATACCTTGTGCCTTATGCAAGTTTTGTGGAACAAGTACTCCAAACCAACGAAGTGGGTTCACAGTACTGTGACTAGTGTTTTCAACCACCTTCAGCTGTTTGACATTATCTTCGTCAATGGTCTCACAAAGAGTTGAAGCCTCGAAGTCTGGAGAACTTTCAGTAGGTAGTCTAGTAATACTCACTGAACTCTGACCCATAATATATCGCGACTTCGCCAGGTGAATGCTCCCATTATTGATACTTGTTTGTATGTTCAATTCACATTGCATTTTCTCCTCCATAAGGTGCAACTGCTTCAGAATAAGCTTGTCAAGCAAGTTACAAGTTGTGTCATGATCGATCGGAAGCTCTGGAAGTATAAAACAGGATTATTAACTCTCACTCAAACATGAAATACCAAAAATTAAAACAATGTCTTCGTGGATTATAGAAAATTTGCCTTTCGACTCACCTTTTTCGGTCATGTTTTTTACTAAATTGAATCCGTTTCCGTGAAATTGCAAATTCCCGATACAATATATTTCTTCAAATAAGTATTACAATTAATTATTATTAAAATTTCGCAAATTTTACGTTGACCCAAGTTTTACAAAACAAATCACAAAATCACATGACTGACATGACATGACATGAGAAATGAAAACAAAATAGGTCTGTCTGAACTCGCTTAGCACATACTTCAAAGTCAATTTGACATAGACTATACTAGCCCAAAAATGTGCTAATAGAAAAAAAAATAAACACAGCCGCCGCCATTTTGATTGAGCCTTGAGGTGATACGGAAATTTCTGCTGTGTTGATTTCTGAATTGCGAAGGAACTGTTCCGAAAATAAAATCGGGCTTAAAATAACACTACGATGTCAGACAAGAAACGTTTGCTTAACGATCTAAGAGTTATAGATTTGAGAGCAGAGTTAGAGAAACGTAACCTAGATAAAAGCGGCGTCCGCGGTGTGCTTATCCAGCGTCTATCAAAGGTAAAAACTGACGTGTTCAGGTTATAAATTAATGTTGCGGCATATGTGTGAGTCTTATCTGTTTTTATCGTTGTAGCACCTGGAAGAAGAAGGCCTTGATCCTGCGACTTATAAATTTGAGTTAGTAAACTCTGACGCTAAAACGCCTTCAAAGAAGACAAGACGCTCTGAAAGTACAGTTGAACAGGAACCTGACGAGGCTCCGGCTATGGAGGACATGATAGTCCAAGATGACGCTGGTGAAGAAGAGGAAACTGAAGTAAAAGACAATGATGAAAACTCCGAAGCAAAAATGGAAGTAGACGATACGGAAAAGAACGCTAGAAAACGGGAATTGAAAGACGATTCTGAAGCTTCTGAGCCTAAAAAAGCATGTATGGACAAGGAAGTGAAAGAAGAAGATCATAAAACTGACAACACTGATGCAGAGGATAGCATCAACTTAGATCTTGGTGAAGATGAACTTCTAAATGAAGAGGTATGTTTTTATTTCTTCAGTGTCACGGTACAGTTGCCATCCACTAAACATATTTCTAACGGAGTGACAAATGGGTTTATGATGGAAATTGACTAGATTTCAATAAAGTGTTTGAATTCTCTGAAATATATGTACATAAGTTAATGTTAAAATATATTTTTAGTTATGAAAATACTTTTTTTGGCTAATTGTCTCAATTTCTAACATGTCAATATTATAACCAAAGTACAATAATGCTTCATGAATGCACCAGTCAATTCTAATTTTGTTCAGAGTCTATAAATACTAAATATTTGTGGATGAGACTCAAGATTTTGGATTGTTGCCAGCAGTTTTATAGTTACTTATACTAATTTTCTCCTTCCAGACTGACAGTACAACTAAACCCATCAAGAAAGGTAAGTTTCAATACAATAAATCACACACATACTAACAGTCTGGTTCAGTAATAATGATTGACAAAATAATAATTTTAATTGAATACATGTCAGATCCTATTTTGAACTAATAATATTGTAACATATATTGAAATAATTGTTAGTTGTAAATTTATCATTATGGATTTACCTTATCTTATTACTTCATTAATTTAAACAGTATCAACATTCTACTTAATTTATAACCAAATTATAATTCATAAAGGCCTAACATCTAACATATAAAGGATAAAGGAATAGCTCCTTCAAACATGGCAATTATTTACAATTTTATTTTGCACTGATAAAAATTGGAACAGCCATAAAAGAAAAAGCAAAGTTATTAATGTTGAAATATCACATTATCTGATGCGCTATGGAGGATGAAACATGGGCTAATACTCGTGGAAGAAAGCTGATGACAAAAAACTACATGAAGAAAAACTATGACAGTACCTCTTCAGAACATATCGTCATTCTACTAAGTAACCTGGTACAAGGACTGCATTTGTGATTATGTTTTGGATGAAACTATGCATCTTATCACAAATAAGAGCTAACTTCGTGTATACTCCATCCATTCTAGAATAAGTGATCAAACTCCAGACTTCTAAGAGGTATTTAACCACATGTATGTCCAACATACATGGACATGGTGGGTCATAGCTACTGCGGTCTTCCCCAGACAGAGGTGTTAATGTCGAATCAAGTTTTCACAGGTCAGGATATTGTATTTACATCATTCAAGTATGAAACTGCAAGAAATCAAGCAACATTGTGGCGTGATTACGAATGAGGCAGGGCGGGCCGCTCGTTGAGCGACCTGTGCTGACTCGGTGATGATCGTGCTCTACTGGCGTAGATGAGGCGGCGAACGGGGACGCCGAGCCTCAGTTGGACGCCGCCGGCAGCGAGGACGCCGAGCCCGCCGGGGATGCGGCGCAGCCCGACGCTCAACACGCTAATGCAGATCAGCCCGCGACTAGGTTGGTGAACGCCGCACGGCCGTCGCGAAAATACGTCCGTCCGCCCACACGTCTATCCTCTCCAAATCACTCTACGATATGTTAAGTTTTCACTACAAAGTTTTGCACCAATGCGTTTGGGAGGAGACGAGCGCGCCGGTACTGCATCGACACTGCGAGTCGTCGAGGGTGGCTATTGCTGCTGCACTGCTGTGACTGTGTTGAAGGCTTTGAAGATTCTTCGTGCACACTCCTGAAGACACACCTGCTGCGCGAGCAAGTCATCGAGTTTGCTGCTCATCTCGGCGCTTCGTGTCAGCGTGTGGCTCTTCAGATCAACCTGGGTGGAGTAACGGTGCAAAACTTTGTAGTTGATTAGCGTTAAAACGGCAAATAAGCTAATACTTATGACAAGGAAAAATTGCTGTGACATAAAACTTATTTACATTTAATTGCGGAAAATCACATGTTTTGTCTACCGATCTACTGTTAACGATGTGACTTATTTAAATTAATTATTTTGTATATTTTTCAGCAATGATGCAGATGAAAATGACCAAGAGCAAAAAGGTACTAAAAATAAAATTAACCTTATTTCATGAAGTTCACAGACTATTGATGTATTTCCACAACTAAACTTTCCCCTTATTTTATAGATGATAAGGACAAGGAAAGTGAAGGCGATAAAAAAGACAGGAAAGATGAGAACAAAGAAGGTGGCGCCCGCAACTTGTGGGTCAGTGGTCTATCGGGCGACACTCGTGCTAAGGATCTGAAACAATTGTGCAGTAAACATGGAAAGGTAAATAAATCCAACAGAATAACCTACCATACTATTTATTATTGGCTATTTTTACTAATTGCAGTTAAAGTAATATCACTGGAAGTGTGAGTTGACTGATTAACTTCAAACTGCAAAATATTTAACTATGGATAACTCAATTAATTAAAACTTTAATTATGATTTTTATTGAATAAGACACCAGCCAGACGTGATAAGTGTTATAGTGTTGTAGAGCAAACAAATACTCACCCCAGAAAAGAGAGCAACATAATGAGTTTATTTTGAATGTACAATTATGTTCACGACAAGTCCAAAAAACAATCTAAATTTAAAATTTAAGAAAAACCCCCGATTCCAATGCCTTCTTTTCCTTAAATGTAAAACAACATAATATTGTGTAATGTGGACGCGATGCGCTTTCATTTGATACCCCACAATAGTATATTTGCAGATTTTCTGTTAACCTTCCCCACTCCCATAACTATTAAACGGCTCAATCAATTTTCATGAAACATGTCTAAGAACACTTTTCATACAAAAAAAACTAAATTGAAATCGCTCCATCCGTTCGGGAGCTATGATGGAACAGACAGACAGACAGACACGTCAAACTTATAACACCCCTCTTTTTTGGTCGTGGGTTAAAAAAAAGAAAGGGCCTCTTATAACCACTCTAACGTCCAGCGCCCGCGGCGTAACTAGGGACTAACGTCCCAGCGCGCGTTACGCGCGCCGAGCGTGAAAAACGCCGTGTTTTTTCCGTTAAAACTATTTATCACATAAAAAGTACTAAACCTATTTCAAAACCAAAAATGTATTTATTTTCTTTATTATAATTATATAAACTTGAATAATAATATGAATCATCGTACCTACATCTTATCAAAAATAGGATGGTAGCATTTTTAGACTGATTTGGAGACCTATTTTGATAAATTTATTTAAAATACTTCCTCTGAACATTTAATTATTATTTTGGTACCGTTTTAACGGAGTTTGAGTCTAGTTTTTTCAATAACATATTTAATTTTAATACAGATATCACAAGTAAATCATAAAGAAATTAACTTGCGAAAAATAGGAAAATGGCGGAAAATTTCTCTCACTTTATTGTCAAAATAATTTTTTTTTCATAATTTTTGTTGCCAGGTATGGGTTTTTCTAATAAGAATTTAGTAGAATAATTATTGACAATGACATCTGACATTGACACTAGCAACTTGTCTTATTAGAAAATAAAGAAAATCCGAAATAAAAAAACCAAAAACTCGTGTGGCACTCTAGTACCATGGACGTAAGTCGGCATAAAGTTTTGTGGCACTACAGTACCACTGGACGTTCAAGTGGATACCCTTAAACTAAGCAGAGCTTAGTTTTATAGTACGAGGCGTAACTCTTATTTGCAAGTGTAAAAATTTAAGCTATGACCTAGTGGCGAGAGACCTAGTAGTTGGTGTAGTGGTAAGCACGTCCATGCGTACAAAGGAAGACGTAGGTTTGAGTACCGCAATTCGCTAGTAAGATCGTTACTTTGTCTCAATTGTTTCTACACAAATTTATAATATAAGCAGAGCTTGTACTGGATGAGGTGACTCATATACAATATGATACATAGAAAACACGGATTCCTGACCAGAAATTGTAGATCCCACAAAGTCTAGTCCTCGGACGGGAACCTAAATCTAAGCAGGTGCTGTTGTATATTTATCTGTATGCATTTCTCAACGTGTGCTTGCAGGTTATTGGGGCAAAAGTAGTAACTAACGCCAAAACCCCTGGTTCGCGTTGCTACGGCTATGTGACAATGGCTACCGCTCAAGATGCCGAGAACTGTATTAAAAATCTACACAGAACTGAACTTCATGGACGTATGATATCTGTGGAGAAGGCGAAGTCGGAATCCGAATCTGCGTCGCGTCGCCAGCCCTCTCGCGCTGAACACCATCCTAACGAGAACAAAGACAAGGAGGTACGTTTTATAAGTCCGTAATGAACATCTGTTAATAATGTTTCTCGTTAAATTTTTTTAAATGTGAACTATGTTATAAATCTAGCTACCTAATATAACCATAATTCACTTTCAGTACGTCAGCCCTATACCTTTTACGAAAAGAATTAATTGTTTTAGAGATAAATCGCTCAGTCAGTCACTGACTGTCAGTCTGTCTGTTGACTCTTATTGCCTTTTTAAAACTGACGCTTCAAGCCCAGAGTCCAATTATAAGAAATTGAATTGCCTATTTTAACCGGTGATTGTGAAACAGGCCCTAACACTCTTAATTAATGTAAAAACTTAGAACATCAGAAAAAGCATAATCTTATAAAATTAATCACATTAATAAGAATTATTTTAGGACACGTTTAAACCTAATTGATGTCTCGTCAGGTCAAATAAATGTGGAGGAAAGTTTTAGTTTTAAAGTTCAAATGATTTGCATGAGAAATAAATCCGGACATCGTTAAAAATCTTATGCATATGTCATATACTACTAAACCATACTAAATGCGTGTCTGATCGTAGGAGGGTAAGGACGGCGTGGACAAAAGCGGAGAAGCGAAGCCATCTGAGTCCGGCGGAGAAGACGCTAGATCGACGTCGCATCCGCGCGAAAAGGTGGATCGACCTGATAAGGTTGGTGCAAGAAGATCGTGAGCAAGGAATGAGTTCGAGTTATACATGGATATTAAAAATAGATGGGTTTTAATATGTTACCTTTAGTTTTACCCTATATACTATCCGTTATTTCCGTCCGTTTTTATTTGGTTAGTTAAAATAAAAATTGTTTTTAGGATCGAGCAAAGCGCAGTACTCGCAGTCGAGAACGTAGAAGGTCGCCGCCTAGAGAGGTGCTTTCATTCAACAAGATTTGGGTAATTATTACACATGACTGCAAAAGAAATACTCATTATCACAAAACAATTGTTCTTATAGAGAGATGTCTATAAAATATAAGATACCAAATATTCATGAAGCGGCATACGGATAATTGCCTCTAAATTATAATACAACTTGGTCTGGGGGTTTAATATGTATATTGAAAAAAAACTACATAATAGTCTATTATATTAAGTACATTTATAAGATATCTAGTGCCCGAAACACATGATTTAGAGCTTTCCTCGGCCGTGATGTTTTTGTGTTGTTTGTCCAGTAATATTTATTTATTTTATTTACTGATTCTAGTTCCGTAAAAGCGCTTTCTTGTGTAATCCAAAATTATACCATAATTTCCTCAAAGTCAAGTCATTGAGAACGCTAATCGACGCTTAACCTATGGCTGCAATGCTGAGGCTTATGGCTTCCAAATAGATTCTAATCACATTGTTATGTAAGCTTTTGAGGGCCAGGAATACGCTGCTGCCCAACTGCTTGTTTTCATAGACAACTTCTTAAAACCTTCATGGAATATAACCTAAATAACTAAAGGCACAAAACTGTATACTGCAGAAAGAGCGCGACGTGGCTCGTGCCCGAGAGCGATCCCGCGCCGCTCGAGAGGAGGAGCGCCGACGCCGCGCTGCCGAAGACGCCTTGAGAGAAAGAGAGCGTCGACAGCGCCAGGAGAAACATCGTCTTGCGCTAGAAAGAGAGAAACTGCGGGCTGAGAGGTTCGTATACAATACATTTAACACAAACTGCTTACAATCTTATACTGCAGTTTACCTGTTTTCAGCTGCCAGTAAGACTGTATAGTGTGGAACTCATGTGGGACTTTATTCAACCAATTCTATGTGGTCCGCATTTGTAGCAATCAAGTCACTTATTTGATTGATTGAAGAGGTTATTATAAACATACTTATATTTGCAGGGAGAAAATAGAACGTGAAAAGAATGACCTAATGCGTTTGGAGCGTGAAAGACATAAATTGGAGCGCGAAAAATTAGAACTGGAGAGAATAGAACTAAAAAGAGCACAACTTAGGTAAGAATTGACATTCCGTTTGTATTGTAATTGATTTATTAATTAAAACATTTTTGTTATTGACTAAGTATTTGCAATTTGACATATTTATTAATCGAAATTGATGATTTATTTGTTTTGACATTATTAGTACCTACTTAAAAAAATTGATTTAATTGTGATGTATAATTATCAGTAAATGACTATTAATGAATAATTGAATAGCGCCATGCTTTGAAAATATCCATTATCAATGTAATCCCGATTCCTCAAATTTTAAAAACGTTTTTTATTTATTTATTTTTACAAGTAGGCACACTAACTAATAATGTTTTCAGATTGGAAGAGGAGCGTCGCAAGCGTGGCTATGAGAGCAGCAGTTACCGTAAAGTAGCTAGTCCACCACCCGATACGGGCTATGAACGAGACGCTAGACATAAGCGACCACCACCACCACCTATTGTAAGTATAAACTAGCTTTCCCCCTTTCCTTTACTGTTTAGTTATTTTGTCCCCTGATTGTATGAATATAGGTATTATTTAGGCTTATCGGATACACCACACAATGGCGGCAAGAAGTAAATCTTGTAAATCTTTGAGAAATATTCTCAGCTGCTGCTAAGTTTTTTCACATTTCTAAGCATACCCTGTGTATTTATGGAAATATATGTATGTTTTGACTTTGCTGCTGATTCCGTATTTGTCTTAGCCGTAAGGAACAGTAGAAAAGCCTCGCCATATTAAGAGACCCCTTCTCTGATCAGATGAACGACTCAATCTGTCATCTTTGCATCTATACTAATATTATAAATGGGAAAGTGTATGTGTGTGTCCGTCTTTTACGGCAAAACGGCTGCACCGATTAATCTGAAATTTGGTATGGTATTATGAGTTCTACATTGGATTAGGACAGGCTATATTTATTCATTATAACGCGGGTAACATCGTGGGGCACTGCTAGTTGAATATACTTAATGTCATTCATGATTAGAAAGTCTGATTTTAGGCAAGTGATAATATATTGAATTGTTGCCTAAAAACAATGTCTTTTTAGTCATCCAGCCGCGGCCAGTTTGAGGCGCCACCGCCGCCGCGATTCGAGATGAGCTCCAACTACGACCGGAACGCTGATAAACGAGACCGCGGCGCAGAACGCGAATACAAGCGCAGTGAATACCCCCGACATGTATCCTGTAAGTACCTGCTTTATACCTAGAACAAAAACAACCGATCTGTTATAATTGTCAATAATCGTTATAAGGCGGCACTCATTCATCATCATCATCTCAGCCGTAAGACGTCCACTTCTGGGCATAGGCCTCCCTCAAAGATCTCCAGTGGTTTCGGCTGGCAGCGGCCTGCATCCACCGTGAGCCCGCAGCCTTCACCAGATCGTTCGTCCATCTAGTTGGTGGACGTCCTACGCTGCGCTTGCCGATCCGTGGTCTCCATTCGAGAACCTTTCGGCCCCAACGACTATCTGTTCTTCGTGCTATATGGCCTGCCCACTGCCACTTCAAAGAACTAATCCGTTTGGCTATGTCGGTGACCCGCGTTCTTCTACGAATCTCCTCATTTCTGATTCGATCCCGTAGAGAAACCGCGAGCATAGCCCTCTCCATAGCTCTTTGAGCGACTCTGAGCCTGTTTATGAGACCAATAGTGAAGCACCACGTTTCGGCACTCATTAACTATCCTTAAAACTGGTACACTTTAATGGTAATTTGCACCAAAAAACGGGCACTATCCACCAACCCACACTCGGCCAGCTTGGTGAATTAAGGCCTAGTCTCTCGTTAAGGGAGAAGTCCCTGTGTCCTAGCAGTGGGACCGTAAATAGGGTTGCTTATGCCAGCTGTTTTGATCTTGCACTCAGCGGCGTAGCTTGCGCGGCACTATAAATGTCGAAAAGTATAATTTCAACAAGCATTGTCAATTATGTGTTTTCTAGAATAGTTCAATATTATATACAGCACGTTAGTTAATTTACGAAGCAAATACACACTTTTGTTACTATTTTTAAAACTGAGTTTATCCATATTGCAGCTGGTAACATGAAGTACTCTAGCAATGGTGCTGCTGAGGACGCAAGACAACCAATGCCTCCTGGAACCAGACCTAAAGAACCAAGGTAAAATATGAAACAATATCTATAAACATGCTTCCTCTTCTCACCGTCACAACTGACTCATTATTTACTCAGACAAGAAAACACTCGTAACGCCACGCTTCGCATTAACAAAATAATACCTGATAATATTTCCCGTTATGCATAATTGGCGACTAACCTTAATTTTGCCAAAAATGCAGGTAATATTTGTTTCGTTTTGGTAATATCTCCTTGATCAGTTCAAAATGTATATCTCCCTCATAACTTTCATTTAAAAACTGGTTCATTTAAATATTTATATAACTACTAGCGGCCTGCTCCGGCTTCGCATGGGTAAATTCGAATATCATATTCGAATTTTTCTCGCCATAAAAACCATCATTGGACTACTACGAATATTAAAAAAAAAGAATTGGCCATTTGGTCCAGTCGTTGTCGAGTTATGCGCTACCAACACATTTTGCTATTCATTTTTATATTATAGACTAACTTTCCACTTTGCGGCGTTTCCCGCGATTTATCTAATTTCCCGCAGTTTAAGTACTTAAAAAGTAAAACTTATGGCCTATTGCACTACATATCTCTAAGTATGGGTATTTCACAAAGTTATTATACTATGTGTATAATAGCTTTGTGAAGGTCGTGCAAAGCAAATAATTGATGTATGACTAATGTTTTGTAGTCACTAGTGATTTATTTGCATTACGTCTCACTGCCCCGATAATTTCAGCCGAACGTACGATTCTCGGGACACGCGCTCTTATCGTCCGTCTCCTCCGAGCAAACCAGAACCACGTAGCTGGAACACTTCCAGTAGATATCCAGACTCATCAGCACCATCCAAAGGTATTATAATGTTCTACATTTTGACTTTGATCGCCGCGGTAACTCTAATTTTTCGTATAGCTGCTTTAAAAATCTTTGTATGGAATGGACTGTATATGATTTAATATTCTCATATCATGTGTTTTATGTACACAGGAAGCAGCAGCGGCGCCGCCGGTGAGCCGTGGTCGAGCGGCGGCGGGGGCGACACTCGTTACGCCGGCTACGATACGCGCTACCCACCGCAGTACCAGCCGCCGCCGCCAGGCGCTACCTACCCTGACCGCTACGCCCAGACCGCTAGGGAGTCGTACGCCAGAAAATACTAGCATCAGCTTGCGGTGCATATTTGTACGTTCTACAACCACTTATTTTTCTTTGTTAAGGTGTTTTCATAATAGTAATAGTCATAATAGTAATTTATTGATTATATAAATTATAAGTCACAATATGGTTTTTAACGCGGTTCCACAATATTTAGTGCATATGATATGCTAGCTGTTTATAATACGATTTTTTATTTACAGGTTTATTTCTGCTTGCAGGTGCTTCATATAATTTACACCCTCCAATTCACCTCACCATTCAAGAAAGTCAACCGTACAGACCTATAATAGGTAACAAGGACACTATAGAAGTTAGTTACTAGGTACTCTACAAACAACAATGTTTCATTGCAGTTTGTGTCGTCATCATAATTAAACACTTAAACATTCCCTTATGTTTGGGAGGTTCCTTCTATTTGTAATAATTTGTGTGTTGATCTTATAAATATTATATTACTGTTTAGTATGTATAACAATTGCTGGTTATTATTTTGTTAGCTATTGTAATTCCCGCATTTTTGTTTGGTAATTAACCTTATATGGTTTCAACATATTTTAAAGACACTAATTTTGTATATTATAGGATATAAATTAAAAATTAAGTAAATAAGAGTTGTGTATCAATAAATTAAAATAAGAGAATATTATTTTTTTATTAATTGTGTCCTAGTTTCTTTTTAGCGCATTTATTTTCCACACTCACATCTCAAGAGTTGCACGGCGCTGCCGACTCTTGTAATAGGACAACCTGTTTATCAACACGTGTTTTTTTTTGCCTCTAGCCGCAATGCTTTATGGTTTGACAAAAAATCTTCCAACCTTAGAGTATCTATCTATGGTAACTTCCAACACATCCTTCTTATGAGGCAGGAGGATTTGCTACGCTAAGACCTTTTCCTTAAAAATTTGGTTTAGAAAGGCTTAGCCTTCTGTAAAAAAACATCTAAAGGTATATGGCTCAATATTGCATCAGGCTATCAGGCCAGACAAGGGAATCATTTTGCCAAAATCGTGGCTGGTTCACAATCACAATCTGTATTACAAATTATAAATCGTGAGCAGGTAGCCTGAATGTAACAGGAACAAATTCAATCCAGGTTTACGGAAAATTAAACAAAAGGCGCTAACGCCATGACTTATATATAATCCTTTGCATGGGGAGTGAGGTACTTGACAAAAAAAAAACGTAAAACGTAGTGATTATATACTCTCTGGTACTTGCCTGCAACTTTAAATATAGACTGGCGCCTCGCCCCTTAATCAAGCTACAGGTAATCTTAGTAGGATTAAAAGTCGGTATGTATCTTTTCTGATAAGTTTATTTTAGACAGCTTATCAGTTTACTACTGATTTCTTGTTTTCTAGATAACTACAATAAAAAACAGGAAAATACACATACATGTATCAATTACATAATGGCGTCATATCTTGACCTACATTCATGTAATACAGTACAAAAGCAAAGGATTACTTAATGAGTGCCAAAATTTAATTCTGGTCTTTTTAAGACTATTGATTTGCGTAATCAAAAAAAATATCCACTGAAATTATATTCCAATTTCAAGTGGTTACAAAAACTAACCCTAACTAAATTATTCTGTGCTAGTGACAACCACATATTATTTTGTTTGTAAAATAGGATGTGGCCATTGAATAGAGTCAGATCTCAATATGTATAATAAAAACCCAACTATGACTTGCTTTGTTCAACAATTTTGTTATGATTTCCATAAAATGCAGATTGCATTTACAAACATAAATTAAGCACCCACCACCATATTTTGATACATCAATTACATGCTGCTTCAGTAGTTTTGAGGCACCAAGTAATTTATGTTCTCAACAAAAAGTGAGTGTGATGGTAAGAAGTTTTCATTCTGTAAGTAGGGCTGATTTCTTGGCCATGGCTCGATTTCTATAGGAGGTGGTTCTATATCTATGTCCAAGAACTTGAGAGCATCAATGGCATCCTGTTGACCTTGAACTGCAGCAAGACGTAGCAGGCGAGTAGCTGTATCAAGATCACGCTGCAGTCCTCCTCGCCCTTGCCCATAGTAAATACCAAGATTGTATAAAGCTCCAGGATGCTCCAAAGAAGCTGCTGATTTGAACAACTCCATGGCCTGTAAAAAATATTAAATTATATTATTGATTAAAGAACTACAAAGAGGTTCAAGAAAAAGATTACTTACAATATTTTCATCAATGGTAACACCTAAGCCTTTTTCATAACAAAGACCCAAGTTGTAAAGAGCTGGAGCATGGTGGCGATTTGCTGCAGATCTATAACAAATAAGTTATTGACAATAAACTAACAAAATATGTAAAATAATACACTCAACTGACACAATAGAGTGGTGCTTACTTCAGCAAGTTAATTCCAACTTGATGTTGTCCATTTTCAATAGCAGCTAAGCCCAGTTTATTCTCAATTGAATTTAGAACTTCCCCTAAGTCAGAGGAGTCTGTGCTCGCAGTACTGCTACTGGCACTAGTTTGAGATGCATCCTTTTTACCTCCACTATGTTCATTTGATACCAAATAAGCAGTAGGAGTAAACTGTTCCAGGATCTTATCAAGTTTTTCATGGTTATTATACAGTACACAATTGCTTGCAAGATTAACATGTGGCTGTAAAACTCCTGCTAGGTGGCTTACTTTCTTGCATTTTGAAGGACTTCTTAGGCAATGTTTCAGCTTCAGATGTACTAAATGACTAGCATACCATCCAATCACAAGTGCACTGCTCTGTAAACAAAAGTAATATAGACATAGGCTCGAAATACAATAATAGGTAGATTTTTCTATAAATAGACAACTCAACATAGACATACCCAAGTGATGGCTCCGATCCAAGAACAGTTCAAATGGTCGAAGTTCCATTTTTCCCTGTTGGTGTTTCTTTCACCATGAAACGATTTCCAACACTTCCGAGACCGAAACCACTGGCAAGGAGGCCCTGCATGTTTATTTTTCTCTTCAGGGACAGTAGAATTCACGACGTTTGTCGTACTTCGCTTATCGAAGTGATTAGCGCTTCTTTCGAACGTGTCCCGGATTCGGCGTGATACATACTTCCACATGATTATTGATAATAATTATGAATAGTAGAGCGCGCTACAGAAAACTCATTTTGAAAAATTATAGATAGAAATTTGTTTATTTTGTGCAAAAAACACTGTACTCTATGTACGTACAGAGTTTTTTTTTTATTATCAGCTGTCGATGTCACTTTGGCCAATTTTAAATAGCACTGACATTCGTTCTGTGTAAGAATTTTTTTTTTGTGTCTGTCACAGAATATTATTAATAAATAGGTATGTAAAAAAGAGCATTGTTTAAATTGTTTGTCTGTTGACTGGTGTGAATGTGAGTGAGGTCTCGCTCGTCTCGGCGCGGCCGACCGACTGCCTAGTCAATTAAATTGGCAAAGACCGTTCTTAATATTTAACTAATGGTCTAAGCAGCCAAAGTGCTGAGTTATATTATAATAATTTTAATCACAACCGTTATTTTTCTGTGGCTTCGCGTCGTCGCGTCGTGACCAAAACTTGGTCATATAAAATTTGAGCAAATGTGCGGAAGAACTGGATTGTAAGTAGGTAGATTCTTACCACAAAGAGATTTAGATTAATAATATAGTTTAACTGAATAAAGTAATGATATAGGTAGTGAATATCTATGAGCTACCCTAATATTACTATTATAGTTTTAACAAATTATTGGAGTACCTACAATGCTACAATAATACTTAATAATTGTGTGTTGAAAGGACGGATTATCCGTCCTTTCAACACACAATTATGTATTACTTTAGTGCCCCGCGGTGTTACCCGTATTATGAAAGTAGCCTTTGTCCTTTGTCAGCCTCTAATAATTCTATGTACCAAATTGCATTTAAATCGGTTCAGTTGTTTTTGCGTAAAAGCGAGAACAACTAAACCATCATCATCATCACCAGCTATTTGAATTAAATTTACTAATTAAAGAGATATATGTCCTTTTTTCAGATCTCTTCATAGAAATCAAGTGCAGCAAGCCTGTAGCTTCAAGCCAAAAGGGTCTGAAAAGTTTATAAAACCAGATTGGTTGCCGGAGCATAATGCTGACAAGGAATACAAACCATCATACAATATCACACCAACAGATGTCACCCCAGTGCTTGTATCATCTGCTAAATATAAAAATGCAGCCACCACTGACAGAGTCATGAAGCCTATGATGTGGGGAATAATTCCACCATGGCACAAGGTTGTAACTTTTGCTTAACTTAAAATATGAAATAAGTAGGACTTAACCCATCTACCAAAATACTATAGGTACTTAAACCAAAATAATGCATGTGGGATACATACACAATGTACCACTTATGAAAAAGAATTAGAGCATAATGAAAACTGAGCATATTAATATTAGTTAAGTATGAATAGCTTATTGTTATATAATACAGTAGAACCTCGTTAAGTCGAACCTCGATAAGTCAAAAACCTCCAAATCTCGAAAAAATGTTTTGTTCCCTTCCCTTCAAACACCAAAACCTCCATTACTTGAAATCTTGACCCTCTGTTA
Source organism: Gymnoscelis rufifasciata (assembly GCA_929108375.1). Taxonomy (NCBI): domain Eukaryota; kingdom Metazoa; phylum Arthropoda; class Insecta; order Lepidoptera; family Geometridae; genus Gymnoscelis; species Gymnoscelis rufifasciata. The sequence goes on along the minus strand of OV815321.1, from coordinate 7,660,081 downwards.
GTCGAAATAATCACCGAGTCCCTCCAAGCCATTTTGGTACATATTTTCACTCTAGAACTCGAAAAATTAAATTTGACCTCTGTATCTCGAACATAGCAACGTTCTAATTTACAACCTTTACAACTTGATCATTTGGAATTTATTTCCTCTATTGTTCGAACAAAAATAAGTTACCGACTTTAAGAACTTGCCGACAATGTGAGTAGCTACACTATTGTTTCTTAGAAAACATTTTAGGAGTATACGATAATAGTACTCTTTCAACAATAATAAATAATGAATCAGACATCATGAGAAAAATACAAAACGGTCAAATAAATAAAAATATGTTTGTCACCTCTGCAAGTTGAATTTTTATTTATTTTACCTCTCTAACTCAAAATTTATAAGAATAAATCTCAAACTCTTTATGTCGAATCAAAATCCGCCTAAGTCGAAATCCTCCATAAGTTGAAAACTCTATAACTCGAAATTTTTGGCGTCACCCTTGATGTTCGACTTATAGAGGTTCGACTGTATATTCATATATTCTAAAATACATAAAGTATACATACATACAATATGTATATTCTTAATTCAGGTATTTAACTTTCAGGGTGATTACAAATCACATAACTTGAGCACAAACAACTGCCGCCTAGAAAATATAAAGGGTTCTAAACTTTATAGTCCGATTCTCAATAGTGGAGGTAGATGTGTTATAGTTGCTGAAGGGTTTTATGAATGGCAGACTACAAACACAACATCCAAAGTGAAGCAGCCATATTACATCTATGCACCACAGAGGGTCAAATTAGAGGTAAACCAAAGATAATATTTATTTATTTGTTGCATCATGTGGTTAATATAAAGGTGTTAACATTCTAAATTCCCTGACATGAGCCCCGTTGGGGCATTACAACTTCATCTTAAGATGTATCCTATACTATATTTACTCAAATAAACTATCTTATTAATAGGAACAGTTGGTAAGTATTTAACATCATATATTAAAAAATATTTAATATTAAATTATATTAAAAGAAAACTTAACATAACAACAGACACTGCTCCGCCTATGAGCTCTTAATGAGGCTGGTGCCCTCAGTTGGAATGTTAGTTCCTATTTAATTTAAGATTGGTCTCACAAAAAATATGTTTGTATTGATGACTTATTATTGTTATGTTTTATACTTTTCTAATGTGTACTTAGTTTTAATTAGTATGAAAATACATTTTGCAATGTTTATTGCAATAAAGAAACTGAAACATTGTTTAATGACTAATTTTTTATTATGCTTAAAAACCTAGAAATTTTCATGGTTCCATAATATGTTGCGTGATTTTTAAGGTAGATAAACCTGAAACTTGGAATAACAGTTTTAATGAAAATGCTGGCTGGTCTGGAATAAATCTTCTCAACATAGCAGGACTATACAATGTGTGGCAAGATGGAGACACTATTATCTATGCATATTCAGTAATTACAATGGAATCCAACAGTACCATGGATTGGCTACATCATAGAATGCCGGCAGTGCTAGATTCTGAAGAAAAGATACAAGTAAATAAGTTTAATCTTTTTTTAACAAAGGAACTCCACTGCAATAATTATGAGTTATTCAAATAGTATTAAGTATTACCGGCACCCTGCAGTGTTGACAGCATTTTGTGGATTTCGTCCGCTTTTAAGTAATTCATTAGTACACTCCAATTTTATTAATTGTAATAATAATAGCTGAAGAGCTTATTTGATAGGACGCGGTATACTCAGAAAACACCTTTATTTCTGCAGTAAAATAAATAAAACACGACTAACGCTGTGGCTTGTAAAGCTTGTTTTTAAATAATACCCAATTTTGCAACTATATATTTTTTTTTCAGGCTTGGTTAGACATAGAAAATATGAACCCAGATACAGCACTGAGTTATTTAAAACCAGTTGAGGCACTTTCCTGGCACCCAGTCTCAACTGCAGTAAACAATTCTAGATACAAATCAGATGATTGCAACAAAAGAATTGATATTGATAAGAAGAAATCTGTTCAAAGAACCCTGAACTCTTGGTTCACAACAGATAAATCAGATAAAAGCCCTAATGCAAAAAGGATTAAGAGATAATAAAACACATAATCACATAATAAGGTCTTTATTTCAAAAGAAAGGCATTGGGTGTTAAGAAAGAGTACTAAATACTAAGTTAGTTATTTGTTATAGTAAAAAAATAACTCTGGCAAACATCTTTGGTATTAACTGCATAGTATAGAATTGTAGTAGTAATATTAAAAACCTATTATATAACATGCAAATATTTTGTAACTTATATGCAATAATACATACTATGAAACATTTCGAACTTGAATCTATGTTTACTAACTTGCCATTAATAGGGTGCTGCAATGTGCTCTCACCAGAGTGCAATACTAGCATAGACAGTTAGCAGAGACGAAGAGTCCTGATTTTAGTTAATGAGCAGTTTCATCTATGACGAGTCCTTCGAAGCTTTATAAAATATGACAGAAACAAGAGGTTACGCGTTTCTTTATCATGGAGATTATGTTGGCTGTTAAAGGGAAATAGCTAGTCACACTCTTAAAAATAGGAGAAAAAAAATACTATATGTGCTGGTTGCACCATCTGCGCTGGGTTTCGCGTAATATAGTAAGTAGTAGTTAAGGAAAAAACATGCGCGGTCCGGCCGATTACCTTCTTTTCAATAAAGAAAGAATATGTATGTTCTTAAAGTAATTTCTAAATTAACTACCAACTATTTATGTTTTATAATGCAACTTTCAGCTGCACACTTATCACAATTCTAAAAGTAAGATAAGTATACTCAATTTAGAAGCAATTGAAAACAATATTTTTAATATGTAAGGTTTGCCTTATAATTTAACATAAACCATTAAAAAACCTAATTGTTAGATATGGTTATAATGTTGTCCCATAATGGCGAAATAACTAAAAGCAGTTTCAATTTCTAAAACTAGCAATGGATTAAATTAGGCGGAATATTTTTTTGTAATCCCCACGAGTTTTTGATTTTTTTTAAACTTAAGTTTAAAAGTTAATCTTATTATAAAGTATTTATTTATTCCACGAGCGAGAAATCGCGACGAGTCCGCGCTTACATCGTAGGGAGCGAGCGATTATTCTGCCATTGCGCTACTGCGCCTCCACTAACGAGCCAGCGTATTGTTGGTTTCGCATTTAACCACGGCGCATCGCCGCTATATTTTGAACAATAGAACTCAGTAGAAAGTAAAAAAACATAGTGTTAACTTCTTAGTGCAAAATATTTCATAGGCAAATTCCATAGCTCCGCCCTTAAAAGTGTAACGCGCCCATATAAATAAATATATTTGTCGCCATCATTTTGGCCATGGGTCGTCTACTGCTGGACTGCTAGGCATAGATCTCTATCCAAAATCTAGCATAAACGGGCCAGATATATGTTGCAAGGATGGCAACAGCTGTATCTACGCAGGTGCATGGTGCATGTGCTGCCTAGCCAGACTTGGAATAAATTGTATGTTGCAACAAGAATATTTATTACTCCACATAATCTTTATATTCAATTTACATATATCATGTTACTCCAACATTGAGTACAATTTTTTTTAACTATATGAGGGACAGGCCTTTGAAATATTTGGAACTCATATACACCCTGTATAATATACAGTCTGTACTTAATTATGCATTTAGCACTAGATCTTAAGATAAACACTAGAACATTTACTTGCAACAGAGCAAGATGGCGTATGGCTAAGTTCTTATGCAAATACATAGGGCTCTTGTCTTACATTTTCGATAATATCCTTGAAGTCTGCTTCACATGTTATCATAGCATGGTTCTGTATGAAATCCTTCACAAAATTGGTAACCTCATGCTTATCTGAAAGTAAAACAAAAATTATAATTTTACTAGTGGTCCGACCCGGCTTCGCACGGGTTTTCATTGAATTTTTTTTCCCGGCAATTATTCGTTTTTCTCGCCTTTGAAACCTTCCCTAGACCTCCACGAACATTTCAAGACTATCATAAGATAAATCCTTCGCATTCAGCCGGTCGCAAGTTTTAATCAGACTAACGAACAACAATTCATTTTTATTTATATAGATAGATATAGAATATAGATACAGATAACTGGTGAATGTTGTATTGCTAGAATTGTTCTATACTTGGGTTATTCTATGCTGAGAAATATGCAAATTTGTCTGAAGTCCTGAAGATTATATTTCAAGCTCTTAATTTAAACCAAGGAGTCAGAGCCACTCTAAATTTTTGCTGACAAGGTCATGACAATTTACAGCCTCTTCCTGTCTATAAAGTTCTTAGAATTTAATTTCCACTTTTTTCTCTGCTGTCTGGGGCTCAAATTATTTATCTGTGCTGGCCTATCCTAATGTTCCTATCCTTTCCTTGACCGTTTAGAGTCGTACGGCTCCGATGCAGAAAGTTTGATTGTTTTCATACAAAGACCATGGTGAAGCTACAGTGCGTCAACCATTCCAGGTGTCGTGCGTTGGCGGTACCAACGCTTTTGTATAATCGAATTGCATATTTCTCAGGAATTACCCAATAAACAAATCTTAAGAAATACTTCAAGTATTGTATATCCTTATTATTAAGAAGGGATAGAAATAATTTTCTGCTGGTAAATATTTGGAGAACAATGGGAAAGCCGCGGTAAAATTAGCTAGTTATGAATAGAAATTATGGCGCTAATTTTTATTTATATCAGAAGCCCGAAGCAGAGCACAACATCAAAATTTTATCGTGACTCCCAACTGTTTTTGCAGAATTTCCTTGCTGGCATGGTTTACATAATTTATTGAGAATATGCAAACTCAAGAAACCATGTAATCTATATATATATAAAAATGAATGCCTATTTCCCTTGGTCACGGCATCACGCCTGAACGGCTTCACCGATTTCGCTAATTCTTTTTTTGTTCTGTTCGTTATTATCAGGAGAAGGTTCCTAAGAAATAAAAAATTAAAGAAATTGCGCGGAAAATTAGAAAATTTAAAATTACTTAACCACCATATAAAATAATTAAACTTTTTTAATGAAACCTTAGGACATTTGACATAGAATTGACTGAATGCGTGCTACAAATATAGTCAGAGGATGAAAACTAAATTACGTTTAAAACGGATTCTTCTGTCAATCTTATTTTATTGATCATCATCATCACCCTATTAACGTTCCCACTGCTGGGACACAGGGACTTCTCTCTTGACGAGAGAGATTAGGCCTTAATTCGCCACGCTGGCCAAGTGCGGGTTGGTGAATGTCACATGCCCTTCAAACTCTTTTAAAGTTCTCAGAACATGCCGGTTTCCTCACGATGTTTGCCTTCACCGTTAAAGCACGTATTTAAAGCGCACATATATTTCTCAAGAAGAAAAATCCAGAGGTGCGTGGCGGGGTTTGAACCCACGACCTTCGGAATGAAAGTCGAGTGTCCTCCCACTTTAGCCAACACGGCATAAATTGATAAACAATACATTTAAAATAACTAGCGGCCCGCCCCGGCGTCGCACGGGTATAAAATTTTCCCGGAAATTATTCGATTTTTTCTCGCCGTAAAAACCATCCTATCTCTCAAGTTGTATCGAACTGCACTCAATTTTATTATAATCGGTTAAGTGGTTTAGGAGTCCATTGGGGACAAACATTGTGACACGAGAATTATATGTATTAAGATTAATTTAAAGGATCAATAATGAGATCATTTATGGCGTCTAAGGCGGAACAAAGTTCGCCGGGTCAGCTAGTGGTAAATAAAATACCTCATTTTTTATATATAAATACGGATTCAATTTAATACTAGACCCCAGATACAATTAAATAATTTAAATGCCTAGAATGCGATATTTTAAGTGTTTAAATTATTTGTGGCATATGGCTTACCTGGATATTGCTTGCACCTAAAAATTAGGTCTATCAAGTATTTGACAACAGACTTAAACAGGTTTTTTCCTCTTATGCGGCCCATTCCATAATATGGAGTGAGAGTTGTTAGAACCCACATAGATATTCGAGTCTTGCAGCTTAGTATGAGGTGCGGGCTGTCGTCTATAGGCGATAGAATGGCCTCGTCTTCCTCATCATCTTCACCAAATAGTTGGAGATACATAGTTTTTATCTAAAATTTGAGAAAATTCATTTGTCGAAGTTGGAAGCTACTTCTGCTTTGCTACATCGTCAAATGGAACATAAATCACATTCTTAAAATACTATTAAATCCTCACCCTTGCCAGTTTAGTTCTGTTATTGTCACCAATTTGATACAAGGTCTCTAAAAGATCTTTCTTCAAGAAATATTCTTCACAATGCCATTTACTAACTATCTTCTTTTTCTTAACTTCCTTCTCTTTACTATTATGCCTGTTATCCTCTTTTTTCTCAGGAGCATTTCCAGCAGTTTCATTGTTTATTAAAATACCAGTCAAAGTAGAGAGTCTTTCATCTAGGGACTTGATTTGTGCAGAATGGTTTTCTATCACTAAGCCATTGCTTATTATAGACTGCATTGCAGTGTTTGAGTTTTCAACAGCAGAGTGGTGTAACTTGCTCATGGTATCTTCAATTGTAGTCTCATTTGGAACTTTGTTGGACTCCATATTAAGTGTGGCCTCAAATAAGTCTTCATCAGTTTGATCTGTATGAAAAAGCTTTTCTAATTGCATCATAATATCATCACCATCATTTTCTGTGTGCATTGGAGTCATCATTTTATTTGTTGGAGGATGTTGAAACACTGATATGGATTCTTCGATTGTATTGTTACTGTTTGGAATCACAGTGTGTTGCACAACTTTTGGTACAACAACCCTTTGTAATGACATCATGTCTTCTCTAGCTATGGGTTCTGGTGTATGTGTTTGCATATTTAAAGCTTCTGGAATCTTGAACTGGTTAACTTGAGGAATAACATTATTACTTGGTTGTAGTAGAGCATTTAGTTCACTCTGAGGTAAACTCTTTCTTCTTTTCTTACTGTTGGTATGGCATTTACAATAGCATTCACCATCTGTGCTTGTAGATGTTTGAGTTTTCTTCTCATTGGGTGGAGTCCTCATTGTCTCCAGTAAAAAACGATATAATTTGCCTGTTTCAGTATCAGTTTTTACAGCTTTTATCTGCAACAATTATTTTATCATGGACCTACATAAATATTCGGTGTCAGATTAAAACAAGCTTTATAATGTAAAATATGTTACCACAGCAAGAATATTGGCCCTGTAGAGTTGCATAACCATGCTTTTCCGGGCTGCCTTCATTTCTACGATTTGAGCACATCTCCAAATACCACTTGGCAAGTATATGTTCTTGTTGAGAAGCTTTTGATTAGTCTCATAGTTAACAGAGAGAAGTTTTACCATATACTTCATGTAATGTTGACGAACCTGGAAGATGTTTATTTATGTATTGTGTACACTTAAACATATGTAACACTCTGTGGAAAAAAAATTTAGACCTAATTATTAGTAAACATTGATGGACATACAAACAGGAATTCCTTTACATACAATAAAGTCGTTTCAACTGTCTGTGAGCTTAGATCTTTTGAATTTGGCACTCGTCAGATTAGCATTTTACCACATAAGTCTAAGTAAGATTCAAGAGGAGGATTCAAATCTACTATAAAAACTTTCGCGAAGGCCGAAGGGTCTCAAGTAAGAAATTTATAAGCTTCAAGGACATAGACATCTGATTAAGATTTTGAGTAATGTATTTCAACTTACTTTAGATATGAGAAGATCAGGTTCAGAATCTATAGTTGGACAAGACATGTATGTTTCATCGCTTTCCAAAATAAGCTGGTCAATATAGCGTTCGGAATCCCAGTCCGAAAGATTATATTTCGTGCAGTTTCTGTTCATTTTGAGGCATGTAATGTGGGCACCGGCGACTTTATTTTAACGTTTGTTGAGGTTGTTGTTATGGAACCAAGGCAATAATTAATTAAACCGGCAAAAAAACACAACTTCAACAGGATATTATTCAGGAACCTCAAGAAAATGAAAGCTCAGCATCTTTATTTTACAAACTCCGCAAAATATGAAACCATTCAAAGATATTGTTTGTTTTTGAATTGTTTCCACAGCATACTAACTTGCTTGTTATGTTTGGCATTCACACTTTATTAACTCAATGTCAAATGGTTTCTTGGTACACATTTTTCAATCACGAATGCCTTGTACCATAAAGAAGAAGCAGTCACATCACATTCCAGCTGATTCCATCCAGCCAGTGGTGTGCTTAACAGAGCAGAGCAGAGCAGGCAGAGAGTTTATTATAGTCTAAACTCTAAATTATACGGTCGAATTGAGAAACCTCCTCCTTTTTTGAAGTCGGTTAAAAATACTGAGTTAACAACGCTTATCCCTCAGCTCAAAACAACAAGATTTTCTTCTAGCACAGATAGATTTGTCCCCGATTGAATACAGAGGAATTTTTAACCCAATGAGAAGACCAAAAAAATCCTAAATAAAAAGTTTGTTTGAAAACTTCACTGTACTACATTTTTACTATTAAAAGTGTGTTAAAACCCCTTTAACGAATTGGGAATGATGTATTTGTCCAGTTTAAGTTGAAATAAGTGCACTGATTATATATCAAACAATCTGGTCTAATATTATTATAAATTGAAGAGTTTTTGACTGTGTTGCAGGAAGAGACAAAACATACTATTAAAAGTCATGGCAAATCAAAATCATCAAACATTAGCATGTTTCATAAAAGATGTTCATTCTAAGTTGCGAAAAACATCCTCAGAATTAGGAGCTGATATGGCTTGGCTTGAACACTGCAAGAATCATGATATTTTAGCAAAATATGCAGAATATATGCAAGCACTGGCTACAACACATTGGGAAAATAACAGTGCCAGTGAGGCTTCTGAAGCTTACAGCCGTATTCAGTGGACTGTAAATTTTTGTGACTATTACTTTTCCAATAAAGAATATGAATGTTTCAAAGAGAAAGAAATAATTATTGCTAACAAGATTGGTATTGATTTGGAAATCAAAGAATCATTTTCAGAACCCTTGCAACTGATTGATGTAGGAAGTTGCTACAATCCCTTTTTGAAATATCATAAATATAATGTTTTAGCATTAGACTTGTGCCCAGCCAATAATTCTGTATTACAATGTGATTTCTTGTCAGTGCCAGTTGGAAGCCAAAACCTTGTAGATAATACCAAAGTGATGCAACTTAAGGAGCAATATTATGATGTTGTCACATTTTGTTTTCTATTGGAATACATTCCCAGTTCTAATCAGAGAATTTCAGCTTGTGAGAAAGCCTACTCACTGCTGAGGCCTGGGGGATTGCTAATTATAAACACTCCTGATTCAAAACATGTAGGAGCTAACTCTAGGCTAATGAAATGCTGGCGTTACACACTCGCTCAGCTTGGATTTAACAGAATTAAATATGAAAAATGTAAACATATGCATTGTATGGCGTTTAGAAAGTCCTTGCATAAAGAAATAGCTGTCAGATGGGCAAAGTTACATAAGGAGCCTTATATGGATTTTGCAATTCATATACCACAAGACTTTCAAACATATGACAAAGAAACTGAAGTCCAGGATCAACATGCATCAAGTGATTTAGATTTCTCAGATATGCCATTTTGTGATGTAGACAATATGTTATAATTTTAGAATAAAATAATGAGATGATGAAAATAATAAAAATGTTTTGATGTTAACTCTTATTTAATTTACTTAGCATTATGATTTCAAGTTTAAACTTATGTTACATTTTGGAATTAAAATATCTATAATAGTCACATGTTACACAAACAGTACAATAGTTTAGGCAGCTGCAAACTTAGCTTTTCGTTTCTCCAATTTCTCTTTGTTTTCTATGTCTGTCATTATTTTGGAAACAGACTGTCCAAACCTTTCTGCCCTTTTCTTAAGTTTATCTAAATTCTCAGATAGAGAGCCTGTTGGTGCTATCGAGATGCTACTTTTAGAAGAGCTAACTTCGGAGCTTTGACCAAACCTTTTCATTCTTGCTGCTTTCTTCTCAGCATCAGACATCTGCACAGGTAGTCCAAATCGTTTAGCCCGTTCTTCTAATTTAGATGGTGTATCAAAATCAGCTGTTATTTTTACTTTATTACTAGTAACAGGAGTTTCAGCTGTCTTAATTTCCTCAGTGTTATCTTCAGCAGGTTTTGTGGAGTTAACAGATATGGTTCTATTTAACACTATTTTCTTGGTTGTGGGCTCTTTATCACCATTTTTATCATCAACTTTCCCTTCAGATTTGTCCTTGGTTGTATCAGGAGCTGTAATCTTTCTTTTGAGCGTTCGCGATGGTTTTGTTTCAGTAACAGGTTTTGATGGTTGCTCGGCCAAGGCCAACTCTTCATTTAGTGTGTCGACAGCGGCGTCGTCGAGAATATCATCCCGACTTTTATCGTCTTCATCTTCCAGAACTCCATCAGAATCGATGTCAGAATCTAAGTTTATGTCACCATGTTCGTCATTACTATCGTTACCATGAGCCATCGCGGCTTGGAGCCTCGCTACAAGTTCCGCCTTGTCACCCGTTGTAGGAAGTCCGCGATTTTTTAGCTCCTTGCGTAAATCCACTACCTTCATTTTACTTATTTCAGATACCGTAGAGTCAGCCATTGCAAATTCAAGGAATATTTTTGTTTTGGAAAAAATGAAGCTAATAGAGCACACCCGCCCGGTCCGTTGTAGCAATCAATAACAAAACAAAATAGGAACTTTGACAGATTGAAGCAAGCAAACAATGCTAGCAATCCGGGAGATTTAAAGACCCTTCTCATACTCCATAAGTCATTCATTCATTCATTATATGTACGCTGTACACGTAGGGGTCAGCCAAGAAAGCTCCATTGGCTGGCACCAAGATTCGCGGGCCATCCAAATGTTGTCGGATTTCTTGGAGTGTTACGCCAAGAGCGTTGGTGCAATATTCAGTTCGTTCTCAACCGTCACCAAAGGAAGGTACCGACTTGCTATGATCAAATAAACATCTCTTTTTTTTTTTTTTTTTTCGAATGGACATTTTTATGCTGTTGACCGCAGATGGCCATGACAGCGTTACCGGACTGTGGCGGACGCAGAGGGCGTCTCAACCAAGGCGGCGTCCTAACCGAACCCGACGCGTTAGCATCGGTGTTCCGTTAGGGCGGCGCCCCAAAAGTTAGGTTGGGGCAACACGCACAAGGGCTCCACTTAGGAACGGACCTCGGCTTGGGCTGTTGCCAGTATATAAGAGGACTATGGATTATTACGCCCGGGTGTAAAATTACACCTGCGGGCGGAAATAGGGATTCTTCGGCCCCGCCGGCGGGTCCGGTTTTTAGTTTGTATGTTATTTTCTAAATCGGGACTGGGGGATGCTAACTCCGGGTTAGCGGCTGAGATGGGGTCTAGCGGGTCACCGAGAACGTGTCTCGGTCGACGGAGGAGAGAACTCGTGGGAGGAGGGTCGATGTCATACTGAGGTATGTTATGTATGAGTGGGTTCGGGTGCTCGATTGCCGTTTCATAGTGACGCTCAGCGGCCTCTTTTATGATATAGGCAATCGATTCGAGCTTAAGATCTCTGTGGAGATCTTTGTTGCGGACGTACCACGGACAACCAGTGGCTTTGCGCAGGAATCTATTTTGTACTATCTGGATGGATTTTACGTTGGGCGAGTGCCCGAACGCTACGGATGAGTAGGTCATGATGGGGCGAATAACCGCTTTGTAAAGTGTCACCTTATTTCTAAGGGACATTTTACTTGACGATTTAAGGAGATTGTTGAGCCGACTAAGTACGAACTTAGCTCGATTGCAAACAGTTTTTATGTGGGTCTTGAAGTTAAGACGTTTGTCTAGGTAGACGCCTAGATAGCGGGCCGACTTTACCCATGGGATGGGTTGACCAAAGAGACGAATGGGCTTGGGTTTGGGATAGCCCCGCGAGAAGTACACTGCTGCACTCTTCGTTGGGTTCACCTCAATGCGCCATTTCCTAAACCAGTCTGCTAGGGAGTCTAGCGCAGACTGCAGCCTTATACAGACTCGCGTTGAGTTGGTGTCGGACGCGTACAAGGCTGTGTCGTCTGCGAATAGGGCGAGTTCTACCTGATGGGTAGTGGGTATGTCGCTGGTGTACAGCGTAAAAAGGAGGGGGGCGAGGACCGATCCTTGGGGGACCCCGGCTCGAATGGGTTTGGGTTCAGAGAGAGTGCCCTCCACGCGGTAGCGGAAGCTGCGGTTTGACAAGTAGTCTCGTAAGATGAGTACAAGACGGTCTGGCAATCCAAGTTTAAACAGCTTGAAAATCAAGCCGTTGTGCCAGACTTTGTCAAAGGCTTTCGCTACATCGAGGAAGACCGCTCCCGTGTCGGCGGGCCAGGTGTGGTGCCATTTGGACATGATGTGCTCCGTGATGCGGAGCACTTGCTGGGGGCACGAGTGGTAGGCTCGAAAGCCGAACTGCTCGTCCGGGAGGAGGTGATTTTTATTTACGTGTGACCAGAGACGGCTCAGAAGGAGGCGCTCGTAGATTTTCCCCAGAGAACTGAGGAGGCTGATGGGTCGGTAGGAGGTGGGTTCGTTTGCCTTCTTGCCCGGTTTGTGGATGCCAATAACAGTGGCTTCCTTCCAGACATCAGGAAACGAACATGTGATCATGGCTGCATTGAAGATGCTCACCAGGAGGTAGATAAGGGAGGCTGAGAACTGTTTCAGTACTCTGTTGCTGATGCCATCCGAGCCGGGCGACTTCTTAAGTCGGAGTTCTTTAATGATGGATTCGACCTCTGCTGCCTTGACCGGCTCAAGGGCAGGGGCCGAGGGGGGGAGGGAGGTAAGTCTTTCGACTTCACTGTCCACCGATTCGAGGTGGGCAGGGTCGACGGGCTCAAGGCTGGGGGAACATTGGGATTCTAAGCTCTCCGCCAGTGTATCGGCTTTATCCTTATCATCGAACGCGGGCGTTTGATGATTCGGACGAATGAGTGGAGGCATGGTTGTGGCCATGTCAGATTTCATAGATCTAGCCAGGTCCCAGTAAGCCTGGTGGCGTGGTTCGATCTTGGAAAGCTTATCATCCCAAGAGACGTTTAAGTGGTCTTGTATGGCTCTCTTCACCTTGCGGCGTTGAGAGTTCATACGAGTTCGGTTTTGATCAGTGGGCCAGGAACTAAAGCGACGAGTCGCCGCGTTCTTTTCCGTGATCAAGCGTCTTATGTCATCTGGCAGCCCCCATTGACGATCGCTCGTCGCTGGGACCTGTTTCGATGAGTCGCTAATAGCGGACTGGACGTGTCTTGTCAGGGAATCGACCGCTAACGCGATGTCGTCGGGGGTGACTATATCGTCTGGAATTTTCTCCAAGTCGGGTGAGTGGATGTTGTCGAGAACTTTCCCGAGTTTATGCCACTGCACCACGGTCTTGAAGGAGGGGGACTGATCAGGCTGAGGGCCGAGTCTGAGTATGACGGGTCTGTGGTCCGAGTCCAGTTCCTGCATCACTTCTATGGATCGCATCCGGAGGGATACGTTCGATAGAAGTGCCAGGTCCAGGTACTCACTCCTATGACCAAGTTGACTGGGATATCGAGTCGGGCAGTGGGGGACTAGGAGGTCTAAATTAAGGGTATCTAGGCATCCCTCTAGAATAGCGCCATTCGAATTTAACGAGTGACAATTCCACATCGGATTTTTACAGTTGAAGTCACCAGCCAGAATGACTGAGCTTCCTAGGCTAAGGAGGGATTCGAGGTCGCTTTGTAGGAGCGTCTTATTGGGACTGAGGTAGCAAGATGCAATAATGACCGATTGATGACCGGTCATTGCAAGTCTACACACTGAGACTTCTAATTGTTGAAGGGGCGGGGGGTCGAGGGGTATGCAGTGAAGAGACCTTTTGTAGTAGATGACAGTACCGCCTTTGGGAGCGTACGTTCTGTCATTTCGGATCGCTATGTAGTTAGCGATCCTAGGCGTGCTGACGGCCGCCGATAAAAAGGTCTCTTGTACTAGCATAATGTCGATTTGGTGATTTACTAGAAATTCGCGGACGAGTTCTCTCTGGGAAGTGAGTCCGTTAGCGTTGAAGAACGCTAACGAGATTGAGCGAGGTTTTATTCTCTCTCTAGGTTGTACAACCATATTAGAGAGAGAAGGGGAGGGCGTCAAGGGAGTTGACGGTGTCCATGTTCTCCGAGAGGAGAACAAGTTTTTCAAGAGGCGTCGCGGCCTTTTTTAATTTATTTAAAAGGGAATTTATTTTTCCGAAGTCGACGCTCGCTCGCTTACCCTGCTCTGGAGCAGGCGTCGCGCGGCTAGCGGCGGCAGCGGGGGCAGGGGCGGGGGCGGGGGTAATTGACGGGGGTGCGCCTGTGCGCGGGTCAATGCGCGCCTTGCCGGTGTAAGCCAAAGGCTTAGACCAGGCCGATTGTGCGGGGGGCGGAGGGGGAGGTGCAACGGTCGAGGCGACCTTGTTCGGGAGTACCCTCGGGCGAGGGGCGTTCGGGGGGGATCGCTCCGGAGCGCGAGAGCGCACCTTTTTGTCGATCTTAGGTGCGCTAGGGCAACCGCGGTAATTCGCGGTATGACCTGCGACACCGCAGAGGACGCAGCTGGGCGGTTCGGGGTCGTCCCGGGAGCGCTTACAGTCAGCGGTGCCGTGGTCGCCGAGACACTTGACGCAACGGGGGCGCGCGTTACAGTTGCGGGCGGAGTGGCCATAGAGTTGGCATCTATGGCATTGACCCGGGGGCCCCTTTCGGAAAGGGGCCTCTACTGCTAGACCGGACAGTCTGCAGACGGTTTTAAGGCCAAAGATGGCCTTACCTTCAGGGGACAGGTCAAGTATGACCAGGACTAGGTCATATGGCATTTTGTCTCGTCCGCGGTACATGCGATGTACCTCACGGACGGGGAATTTTTGAGCCTCTAGGTCGGCTTTTATTAACTCAGTACTGAGTTCGGCGGGGAGTCCACGTATAATAACGCGGAGGAGTTTCTCGCTTTCGAGTGCATAGGTGTGGAAACCTATGTTCTCGGCGCGCAGTACGGAGGTGAGGAGACGATGGTCGTCGGAGGTTGCAAGAGTCAGCTTGATTGACTCCTTTACCGACTGGGCCTTGGTAAAGTTTATTTTCTTCATTGAGATCAATTTCTCAATGTTGGGCCACTTGCCCTTTTCCCGAAGGAAGACAGGCGGTGGCGGACGTTCTTTGCGGGGCGGGGCCGCGGGGGGAGAGGAGGCCGGAGCGGGGCCGGCGGGTACGGGGACCGCAACAGGGGCGGCGGGGGACGCGGCGCGCTTATCCGTGCCCGCGGCAATCTTTGCCGGAGGTACGGATTTCCTCTTTTTAGAGGAAATCTTCTTACGCTTACCTCCGAGGACGGGGGTGAAGCCGTCGTCGTCAGAGGTCGACGAAGAAGAGGGGGCCGGGGGATCAGAGCCCTCCGATGACTCGGAGTCGGCGTCAGAGGAGGGCTCGTTAACCTCCATCGGGGAGGACTCCGCCGCTACGGGCGGCGTGGCGGGGGACAGGGGGCTATTTTCATAGCCGGGCGGGAGTCGGGTCACGAGGGGAGTCGCGGGGCGCAGGAGCTCCTCGATGAGCTCCGGGTAAGTAGTCTTTATCGCGCGGAGGAGGTCACGGAGATTCTCCGGCGATAAATTGGTTATGTCCATGATGGACGCAAGGGGGGGAGGGGGGGTTGTCCCTACTCCTGCGGGGTGCACGCAGGAGACCCTAAGTCCCTCTCTGCCGGGTGAAGGCAGAGGGGGGTGAGTGCCTGCGTGTCCTACCTAATAGGTGTGTCCCTTAGGCCTCTCTTACGGGGCAAAAGGGGTGTGTGCCTAACGCTACCTGGGTAACGACTAGGGAAGCCCCCAAGGCCGTTGGTCCCAGGCCCGTCCGGTTGTCGCTTTGTCAGGAGACAAGGCGGGTGTACCGGGGCTACACCCGACCAGTTTCGTTTACACCGTTTGGTATCCACTGGTCGACCACTGAAGGTGGCTTTTCTAAATGACAGCGTACGCCAAGAAACAGTAATAACGAGTTTGTCTAGAAATAGACAAACTCGACTGACTTTATTTAAGTACCCCCACATACAAATAATATAATCACAACATCTGAGGCGTTTAGGTTGCGGGTTCGATTCCTGCCGGGGACCAGATTTTGTACGATCTACAATTTCTGGTTTCTGGGTCTGGGTGTTTTCTATGTATCATAAGTATGTATTTACAAAAAAAAAAATGTATCTATGTAGTATATCAGTCACATAACACCCATTGTATAAGCTCTGCTTAGTTTGGGGTTAGGTGATGCTGTGTGAGTAGTCGGGAAATATTTATTTATTTATCTACCCCTTTAATGAAACACTCAACCACCACCACTTAAGCTAAACTAACTTGATACAGTAGAATTCCGATTATCCGAAGATCGATTATCCGAATATCCGATTATCCGGACTCATTCGTCTCGGCTCTAATTGTTAATTTAAAAAAGTTTTGACATAGCAACGATACATGTTAGCACATGTTAGACAAGTTTATTCCCGCGTCCGATCGTTGCGTGTACTTCCGATCTTAATTGATTACAGGATAGTGTTAGTTTTGGTTTCATTTTCATAAATAGCGTTCAACTGAAAGGTTGTCTTTTATTTGAGTCTTCATTTTGTCTTGGAAATTTACAATGTCAAGTGAAAAAGAGTATTGTTGTCTCTTGATGACAAAGTAAAGATCATTAAATATAAAGAAACAAATTGTAAAGATGGTTGTTATTATGCTGTTAGAAGCGTGGAACTCTATGAAATTGCAAACATTAAAAAGGGCGTGGAATAAATTATGAAAATTAACTTTTGTCCAATTTCTCGATTAAACCGCACGACAATTTTAAAGAAATAACAGAAGCAATAAATATTATTAGCATTGGTGAAGGGTACGATGAAGAGAATATCAAGGAATGGCTGAACTGCTATAATGAAGACCCTGGATTCCAAATATTAACTGCTGAAGAAATCATTGAGGATTTGAACAGTATTGAGAGAGAAGATGAAGAAGACACTGAAACTGTGGATATAGGTCAAGTACCATCACACGCAGAAGGTTTTGAAGCTCTCGATTGTTCAGTTGTTACAACTAAAACGCATCAGGGACTTGACCGCAATGAAACTATGTGATTCATTATGTCAAAGACCAATAACAAGTTAGTTCCAACCAAAATTACAAATTAAATATGTATCATTATTTATCGTTATAGCTCGGTTTTTATATACCGTATTAACTAAACTACACTTGTGAAACTTAAAACATAATAAATTTTTATTATATGTAATTTAAAGTTGTTTGATTTGCTTTAAAATCGATTATCCGGATTTTCGATTATACGGAATACCCCTGGTTTTATTTACTTCGGATAATCGGGATTCTACTGTAACACGTTTTTAAGAGTTAATATTTTACGTAACTGAACCAAAACTTAATTATTAATCTTACGTTAACGTTCTTAAAATGCTCACTGCTAAAAAATAAAGTGTAGCTATAGATGTATATAGATAGTGAGTTAAAACAGTATAGCTTATCCTAATAATCAGCTATAATTAATGTTATCATCATCATCTTGCCCTTGTCCCACACAAGGGCAGGATGATGATGATGATAACATATAATTAGTGTTATAATGTACCTATAACGCTAGTTACATACTACGTTAGGTTAATAATTAAGTTTTGGTTCATTTACGTAAAATATTATCTATGTTGACAACAAGAGTGTTGTTAAAATATTAACTATTAAAAACGTGTTATCAAGTTAGTTTAGCTTAAGCTTAGCTGGTGGTGGTTGAGTGTTTTATTAAAGGGGAAGATGTTGTTTATTTCACGTACCTATATTTTCAAAATTATGGACGTACAGGTAGCTTGCAAAAAATAAAATAAAAATGCATCCTAATATTATAGAATTTAATTAGGGTACATACAAACATTTTGTAATGTTGGAGTATAGTAATCAAACTAATAAGCATTTTATTGAGTAGCTAGTGAAAATTCGTGGTAAGTAGATCTATAGCTGTATTAAAATAAAACATGTTAGAGAGGAGAACTCGACGAAGTATATACAGCTTTCTAGGTCCCTATAGTAACAAAAATATATCTTTACTAAATCTTCGTTAACAATCAATGAGCGGGTAGTCGACATCATCGAAACTAAATTAAACCGGCCGGTAAACATCAGTGCGAAAATTATATCGACTCCTCTCCTTTAACAATAAATTAAACAATTGTGACACATTTGCCATCACAATAATATATTTTAATTTAAGTGGTACATAGTTAAATCGATTAAAAACATTCCATCACTAAGTTTTCTACAATAAATGAAATCACACTGATATTTGGAAAGGCAACAAAACAAACTAAGCGTCCACTAGGTAATGTTAGCGTAAGGGCTGCTGTAGCCCGGCCCCGTACACTCCAATGTGGACGAAGCAAGCTTCTTACACATCCAACTTTATCAGATGACAGTCTATTGCGGGCTCGGCGAGTAAACCGGCCTCGCTCACTCCCGCAATGGGCATACACTCGACAAGTTGAACAAGAATATTGCGACTGCACAACTAATTACACCCAAATCACACGACCCCAAGACAAGCTAGGTGATTGACAGATCAAACATCATATGCCGGATTAGTAATCAAATATTGAGGAAAACATAATATAAACTTAGGCTATCGTAAAATAAAGGTTAGGATAACAAAAACAGTCTAATACACCCAGCCACACCTTATACACACAATTGGCTAGAGACACATTGTTAATCATGAAAAGGTAAAATACCTACTGACATATTAATACCTCTACTTTGCTGTAAAAGCCATATACATTATACCTATATTGTTGTTATAGATATATTTCTAGTCTTGGAAATGACCTCACAATATTTACAACAGTTACCACATCAAAAATACTGAAGAAAATAAACATAAGTGCTGTGTCATGGACGCATGAGCTCCAAGAGCTGCCAGTGTGTTTCACAACATTAAAGCTGGTTAACAAATTGAGCAATCGAAAAGGATAGCTTTAGGCGTTACTCTCGCACTGAATGAAGTTAGTCATTCAAGACACTCAAAAATTTACATTGTAGTTTGATAGTTAAGTACACAATATAAAAGAGGTATGTATATCTTAAATACATAATACACAGTTTTATAAATAAATGAAACTATTATCGACTTGTGTTCCTTAACATAGCAAACAAATGCAATATAAAAATCACATGGGCGAGAATTACGCCGTTTAATTTGTAATGACTGGCGTTCATGCCGCTGTATGTGGCTCTTTCTTCAAAAAGCGTTTTGCAAAACAGATTTGTTTGAGGCGAGGGTTTACACCTAACCAATAAAGTTAAAATGCTCTTATAGTCAGACTATATGAAAGCTGATTTGACAAAAACCTTATAAGAAGGTATGAGGCCTTGACTATCTTTGGCAAGTGAGTGTGAATACATGCATATAAAAATTATATTATTTATATTAAGCCCCGGCTTTATCAAGTCAATAAATAATATTAAATCAGGGAGCCATTCTGGTTGTATAAGTCAGGCCTTAATATTTGAATTTGGCAGTAATATATTCTACACTCAAAGCCTCTAGGTTGTTGATACCTAAATATGAAGTTTGTGCTAAATCAGCGCCGATAACCTAACTATAGTGTCTGTATGAAATATTGCATAAGGCTCAATCCATATTGAAATAGCAGTGACTATCCGATCAGTATCAATAACAAAACATTATAAGTTTTTTAAATAACTACACAACGAATAGAAACGCTTCATTCAAAGAAAGAGCCACGCGCAAGCTACGGCGCGATGCATCGTGACGTCGCGAGTTCGATGGTAGTGTGACGCCAAGTTATGCTGCGTCGTGATGCATTGCGCTGCGCCGCGACGTATATGGAAGATCAGTACTACGCAGCCTGACGTTGAGGAGCGGTTTCAGAATTATGGCGATGAAACTTGTTTTAAAACCAGTTATGGTGTAAATCGCAATCTTAATAGTGCGCGCTACGTTACGTCACGTCGGGTCGTGGCCAGAGTCACACTTCGACACAAAATATCGCTAATTGAATCCCAAAGCAAACAAAAAAGGTACACTTTTTACTGCAAAAATTTAAAATCGCTGCGTCTCCAGTTGCTCTGGCCCTTCAAATATCGTCGTGTCTTGATTATAAGACTTATAATATCATGTTTGCCTGATCGTCGCTCATCCAGATAGGAGTAAGTATCTAATGCGTTGGTTCAGTGTGGGGTGCTGTCTCCGGGGTGGGGTGCACACGGCTGGAGCCCGGCGGGCGGGGGCGTGCGGCGGCGGGCGCCCGCGCGCGGCCCTACCTGCCCTCAGGCACACCGCGCGCCGCGCCGCGGGCTACGCCACCTCCTTCCTGCAACACATGACCATTTACAATTACAAATAAGAAGACATTCCTTGGAGCAATAAGACATTCTATATTTCATGGTTAAACAATTGCTTGAAAGTGTGTATATGATATAGAATTCATAGACATAAAGTTTTCACATTTTATGATGTGGACTATGGTGTATTCATTTAGTTGAACAGATCATTACATCGTTCAAAGATGTGTTTACCAGATTTGATAATATTGTAAAAAAGCGAAAAAGAAGTCGGATACACGAAAATCTTAGCGCTATTTATGAATCGTAGCGAGTGTCTCGGTAGCGGACGCTAAAGTGAACATTGTCCTGCTAACAGCGCAATCACGATGCATAATGGCGCATGCTCTATTGCACAGTGATTGCGCCGTGCCACTTCATGTCAGAATCAACCCATCATGTACCTTGGTCCTCGGCTGCGGCTTGACGCGCAGAGCTGGCGCGGGTGGCTGCGGCGGCGCGGCGGCGGGCGGCGGCGCGGCGAGCGGTGCGGGCGGGGGCGCGGGGCGCGCGGGCGGCGGCGGGCGCTGCAGCGGCGCGCGCCCGAGCGACGCGAGCAGCAGGCCGCGCAGCAGCGCCGCACGCGACTCGTGCTCGTCCCGGGACTGCACCTCGGAACCACCTGGAAATTTACACCAACATTATTTAACATACGACATTTTTTTTGTATATAACATTGCTAAAGGTTAAATTCCTAATTTGTCTACACTGTTGCTCAGCCCGCGGCCGTCACGTCAGACGAGTAGTGACGTGTCCCCGCAGAGGTAGCACGACAACACCATGAATCAATTGTACCGATTTTATGACCAATGTGGAATGAAATTAGAAGAAAACGTTGAAAATTTCCAATACTATCAAGTATCGTAGAACATGAGACATGAGGGGACGTAGAATTCGATGCACAAAACCCTCTGCCACCTCTTATTTTATTTTTGACTACATAAAATAAATAATTCTGTAACTGCCCTTTCAATAGCTCTTAGAGAGACATGTATCAGGCTGAGTGAAATATAAAATTTTAATTTTGCATGTCAACATTTTCAACTGGCGGCATTGTTTGTGGAAATATCACGGTATGTATATATTGATGTACCTAAGAAGGAGGCAAGCAGAAACTGTGAGTCGCAGTGTTCCTGTGCAGGCGGCGGCTGCGCGGCGGCAGGCTGCGGCGCGGGGGCGGGGGCGGCGCTCGCGCCTGCACCGCCTCGCCGCGGCAACCGCTCCAGTTGCTGTCGGGCTGCCTGCGAACAAAAGAGCAGAGAGCATAAATTAGCAGACTGAAAGATGACATGTGTTTTTCTTATACAAGCCAACTTTTCACACGGAATGAGTATTTGAGATGAAGCAAAACAAACTTTGTGCTGACCTCACATTATGTGGAGCGGGAAGACGATAATGCTCGGCATAATGCCCGTACGCTGATTTGTAGCAGACACAGTAGACGGTATACTCACGGTGGCTTGTTGCCGCTCCAGTTGTAGCTGCATCTGCAGCTGCTGCAGCTGGCTGGGCGTGCCGGGCTGGCCGGCGCGGCGCACGCCCGACCGCTGCGAGAGCAACTCCGCTATGGGGTCCACACGCGACTGTACATGAGACACAGCAGACGGTATACTCACGGTGGCTTGTTGCCGCTCCAGTTGTAGCTGCATCTGCAGCTGCTGCAGCTGGCTGGGCGTGCCGGGCTGGCCGGCGCGGCGCACGCCCGACAGCTGCGAGAGCAACTCCGCTATGGGGTCCACACGCGACTGTACATGAGACACAGCAGACGGTATACTCACGGTGGCTTGTTGCCGCTCCAGTTGTAGCTGCATCTGCAGCTGCTGCAGCTGGCTGGGCGTGCCGGGCTGGCCGGCGCGGCGCACGCCCGACCGCTGCGAGAGCAACTCCGCTATGGGGTCCACACGCGACTGTACATGAGACACAGCAGACGGTATACTCACGGTGGCTTGTTGCCGCTCCAGTTGTAGCTGCATCTGCAGCTGCTGCAGCTGGCTGGGCGTGCCGGGCTGGCCGGCGCGGCGCACGCCCGACCGCTGCGAGAGCAACTCCGCTATGGGGTCCACACGCGACTGTACATGAGACACAGCAGACGGTATACTCACGGTGGCTTGTTGCCGCTCCAGTTGTAGCTGCATCTGCAGCTGCTGCAGCTGGCTGGGCGTGCCGGGCTGGCCGGCGCGGCGCACGCCCGACAGCTGCGAGAGCAACTCCGCTATGGGGTCCACCACCGCGTCCCGCGAGGACGGCGACAGAGACGATATACCGCCGCCGGTGCTGGAATTCAATAAGTGAAACCTACACTAATATTGATAGAACATGGGGTATTTTTGGTAGGATTTGTTGTGATTGCACACCAAAATGGGCCCGCGATAGTTCAAGAAACTCCGCGTTTGGTGTGCCAACCACTTTTAGTTAAAGCTGCTGCTAATTTATAAAATTAAAGATATAGACTCCACTTTAACCCTTTAGTTCAACTATTCAAATCCAGTAAACATTAAAATAAGTAAAGAAGTTCAGGAAACAAGATAAAAATTAATAGAATAGGAATAAGTGTAAAGAAGACTGGTATTTGGAAACAGAAATTTCTTGCATAAGTAACCTCACCTGAATGGCTTGGTTTTGCTGTAGAATAATGTTGTGTTGTGTGCTGTGGCTGTCTCAGTGGCGTGGTGGACGACTGTCCACTGTGTGACTACTTGCGGCGCAAAAGGTAACGGGTTCGATTCCCGCCGAGGAGTCAAGTGTTTTTATGTTCCGCAAGCACTTTTTCTTTGGTCTGGTTGTTTAATATGTCTATTATATTAAGTATATCAGATGGCTAATACCCGTAACACAAGCCTAGAGCTTACAACGGAGTTAAATGTTGTTGTGTGGATGGTCCGGTTATATTATTGTTATATTATATAAATAACCGTACGTAAATAATTACCTAAACTGCATGTTGGTCCGGCGCGCGCGACTCATGCCGCGGCCCGAGTGCGGTATTCGCCGTACGCCGCCGTGTCTGATACCGCTCGGTTCATCGTGCAATGGAGTTAAAAGAATCATGTATGGTTATTTAATACATAGAAAGATACATTTTTTTATTCGTCATTGTATTAATTATCAATATGGAACAATAAAGTAAAATACAGTAGAATTCATTTATAGCGACGTCGCTTATAACGACTAACCGTTTTTAGCGTCGATATTATTTACTCAAGTTCGGTTCAATAGTTAGATACTTAGAAAATGTAACCGTTTAGTGCGACTCCGGTTTGAGCGACAAACCGTTTATATCGACCATTTTTTTACGATAATTCGTCCGTTTAATACGACGCGCCTTGTTTTGTTTTAATTTAGGTAACAAATGACCGTTCAATTCTCATTATTGGCAATGCTGTCCGAAGTTCTTACTACCGAACAAAAGTGTGTCAAAACAAACCCAAATAACAGATTTCCTACGTTAGTATTACAGTACATTACGTACCTATGTCTGTAATTTGGTATGTATGTACTTATTTGTGAACATATAAGAATAATTAAAATAAACATATGTAACTGATTCCTACAACATGTTTTAATTACCTAAATAGGAAAATCAAACTTTCGCACTTATTATACATAATTACATACATATGTAAATATCCGTTTTATACGTCATCCGGATAGTGCGACATAATATCACCGGTCCCTTGAAGGTCGTTATATCCGGATTCTACTGTATAAGTACAATTTGCACAGAAACCTTAGATCTTTTTTCAGGTTTAAGAACGTTTATTTATCTCAAAAGAATTTACAAAAAATTCACTTAATGAGAACACTTTATACATTAAAATTAATTATTATATAGCATTCGGGACATCACTAATTTCAGGTTTATTAAAATACAATATTATCCTCAATTATAAATACCCATAAATGCATACTAAAACACTTCACTAAAAATCATTAATTTCACTATTTACTTTAATGTGTACGTTAACCACAATTGTATTTTATTTTGGGGGTAGTTTCAAAACTGGCATACGAAGCAAACAGAATCCGACGCATAGTACCAAGGAGTAATAGTGGAATGGATGCGGCAATTTCAAATGCCAGCGTGTAGTGTGCACAGTCCGGGTAATGGGTGTTTAGGAAGTTTAAAAGTTACTATATATGTAGAGATTCAATAATATTTTGAAGTTTAAATGTTTTTATGAATATAATAGATACCTATAATCATAATTTTGTACAAATAATATTTCTATAATATTATTGACTTATTTAACTTTTTATATTGTAATTAATTTTATTTTTTGATTATACATTTTATGATTTATATAAGTAGGTAATCAATTAAACAATTTACAAAATAAACCAAAATTAAATAATTTACAAGATAAATTATTTAGTTTACATAATAAATCATTCAATTTACAAAATAAACTATTCAATTTAATATAGATTATAAATTTTATAAAATGTTTGAATTTAAGATTATCATTTATGTAATTTAATTACTCATGCAAATAATTATTTACTGACTATATTTAATAATTTTATCATGTATAGGTACATTTCATTATCAAATTTAACAATAATTCATTATATTCATTTAAATACCTATTGAACTTATTTATGTTGCATATTATTATTATTATTATTTTTTTTTATTATATATATATATTTTTTTTTCTAATGCTATTTTATTTATTAAAGTTTTTTGTGATGTAAAATTTTAATAATTTTTTAAATGTTGTTGCAGATTTAGCAAGTTTTATGTCAGGAGGGAGCTTGTTGTATAATTTTGCTCCCTCGTACATAATATTTCTTTTTCCATGATTTGTTCTGGGAGAGTATAGAACCAAGTCATTTGCCGATCTTAGTTTCATTTTTTGTATAGTGTGTTTTTTAGTGTACGAGATTTGCGTATGGATGTCATTGCTTAGTATTTTCCTTATCAAAAGGCAGGTAGTATATAGATATGTCTGATTTATAGTCATAATTTTTGAATCTCTATAGATTTTTTGGGTCCTTTCAAGATAGTCGTAATTAAATAATGTTTTGACCAGTTTATTTTGTGCAATTTGTATTGGCATTAAGTTAGTTTTTGCTGCCGAACCCCAAATCTCAATCAGGTAGTCAATGTGCGGCTTAATCAGCGAGTTATAAATCATATACCTTAACTGTTTGGGTAGGCATCCTATGAATCCACGTGCCAGCCCCGTGAGTGAAGTTAGTTTCTTTTTTATTTTTGAAATATGTGGTTTCCATGACAAAGAGCTATCCAAAATAATACCTAAGTATTTTTCTTGTTCAACTTTATTTATTAATTCATTGTTAATTTTTAAGGGCGGGTGACTAGTGATTATTTTATTTTTAGCTGTGAATATTATGTAGTTAGTTTTAGAAATATTAATGGTAAGTAAATTAATCTTAAACCAATTGTTTAATAAATCTAAGTCTGATTGAGCTTCTGATATTACAGAGACAATAGATTCACCAAAATAGAACAGAGCGGTATCATCAGCGTATAAGGTTATATCCCCTTTCAGACCTATTTCCTTAATGCTATTAATATATATTAAAAAAAGAAGTGGTCCCAGGATTGATCCCTGCGGGACGCCACACTTAATAGTACGAGGTTCGCTCTGGGATTTACCTATTTTCACTACTTGACTACGATTCTCTAGATATGAGGTGAAAATATCAAGAGCTTTCCCTTTTATGCCAGCTGTCGATAGTTTATTTAGTAATATTTCGTGGCTGACGGTATCGAACGCTTTTTTCAAATCAATAAACACACCAACGGCTATGTTTTTTTTGTCTATGTTAAGTTTTATTTTTGTAACTAGGTCAATTGTTGCAGAAAGAGTACTAGATTTAGGCCTAAACCCGTATTGTTTTTCATAGAAATAATTTTGTGAAGTCAAAAATAGTGACAATCTCTGATGAAGGATTCTTTCAAATATCTTGGAGATGACTGGTAGGACTGGTTATTAGGGTCCGACTTATTTCCTGCCTTATATACTGGAGTTACTTTTGCTACCTTAAGAGAGTCAGGGAAAGTTCCCGTGTCGAGACATTTATTGATACACTCTGTCAACTCTACGTTAATAAGATTTTGAACACATTTTATAGCTTTTGTATTGACTCCATCTATTCCGGCACTGGTGTTGTTGTTCATTTTGTTTATTATCTTTTTTATTTCATCTACAGTTACTGGTGTGAGATAGTTAAGTTGACGCATAGATATACTATTACCCGGACCCACACTCGTAGTTACGGCGAGTTTGTCTATTCTGTTTGCTAACGTTATACCAATGTCGGAGAAAAAAATATTGAAACATTCACAAATTTCATGCTCTTTTGTAATACACGTATCATTTACTTCAAGTTTGGCTGGATTGGTTGTTTTTTTTATCTTGTTGTGGGATAGCTTGTTAATTAGGCTCCACATCTTAGCTGGTTTGCCTTTTGAGTGTTGAAATTCTTTTTTGTAGTAGTCTGTTTTTGCTTTATGTATGTTCATGCTTACCATATTTCTCTTTTCAATAAAATTCTCTCGTATGTCTTTGTCTTCCTTATTCATCTTGTAATCATTCCATAGTATATTTCTGGTGTTGATGTCGTCTATTAACTTTTTGTTTATCCAATCTTGTTTTGGTAGGTTTTGGACTTTGAATTTGATCACTTTACTCTTTTGGATGTTCTGATTTAATCTGTCTTCTAAATTATCATATAGATGTTCTGTGTTAGTGGAAACGTCTTCACTCATTAACTTCAGTAATGTCTCGTAGTTAATAGCTTCATATGATAGTTTCTGTGGTATTCTAGGTTTATATTTCTTTATTTCGCAGTATATTTGATGATGGTCAGAGATTGATGCCTTTATAATGGTTAGGTGAGTATTGATTGTTTTAATATTAGTACATACATGGTCAATAATAGTTTTTGAAGTTTCACCTTCTCTTGTGCAGTGGTTTTCTTCAATTTTATTTATTATTCTGTAGTCTTGTTCCTGTAGAATTTCTTTGTATGTTTTTGTCGTTTGTTCATCTTTTAGTAGGTTTATATTGTAATCACCAAATACTATAGCTCTTTTCCTTTTGCTAAGTTGTTTAGCGTAATTTTCTAGGAAAGTACTTATGTTAGTGTTTGGTTTTCTGTACACTACTCCTACATCCACCGCACATTTATCAAGATGGATCCATAGGAAGTGGTTATCGTTTATGCACTGCTCGTCGACATAATTGTGTTTTATTCCGTCATTTGCGTAGATTGAAACACCACCTCCTCTTGAATTTTGCCTATGGTTGTAGTAGTGGGTGTACCCCGGTATTGCAAACCTTTTGGCTTCGTCATCCGTCTTGATCCATGTCTCGGTGAGTACAATGATGTGTAGTGGAGTTTTAAAAGAATTTACGACACATAGCAGCTCTTCAAATTTACCAGGTTTAACAATACTTCTGATGTTAGCATAGAGAAACGACAATCCTGCCTTGGTTTGCGTAATAGAGTTATAACTTTCAACAACCTCATAGGTATTTTTATCTGTTAGTATAGTGTTAGCCTTATGTTCCTTAGCTACGAGATTGGTTGTTTTTAGTTTTTTGAATGGTCCATTATGATTTTTGGTGTACCAAATCTTCTTTATTCTTGTCAAAACGAAATCGCATAAGTTAGATGTATATATTGGGTTATGAAAAAGATTAGTGTGATTGATTTAATGTGAATTTTTAATGTGTTATTGATTTTTTATTTTATATAGTACTTATACTTTTAATTTAATTTAATTTCATTGATTAATTTCTTATCATCATCATCATCACTCTATCTTTACATACATCCTGTAAAGATAGTGTAACAATTGTTGTTTAATAAATAGATATAACTTAAATAGAATTATTGTGTGAACATCATCATCAGATCAACCCATTAATGTAATATAATATGTAAAATAAAAAAAACATTATGTCTATTTAGTATATCAGATATCAAGAGTCGTAAAACAAGATATAATAGAGCTTACCACGGGGCTAGATGTTGTTGTGTGGATTGTCCAGCAATTTATTTATTTTAAATATATATTATTTATTTATAAAATGTCCCACTAGTGGCACAGGTCACATGATAATCATCAAATTAACTCAATTGCTGAGAATAAGTATTTTTTTATAATATGAGACATAACCATAATCGAATTTTTTGTTTAACATACATGTATTTATGGGTGCTTAACCTTAATAACACTTTTCAAACTTTAAAGGCTGTAACGTCACAGGAAAAGGTCTTCTGTTGAAAAAGTTTCGAACAATTTCGTTCTACATCAAAATGCCAATATACTAATAATAATTAGTCTGATTAGTCCGTCTGTTAGCCCGTCCAAATATACTTTACACCTATTTTTCTTCATAAATTTAATAAGAAAGTGGCAAGATATAGAGCATGAAAGTTCCTTGTGATGTATGTGCATTCAGTACATTTTGCTCTCAAAAGCATTACGTAACGCGAAACTTCAATTCACAGCGCATCGTCGCGATTTTAAGTTTGCAAGAAAAATAAATAAGTAATCTAAATGACGGTCTAATTATACTTTTATAAGACATCTACCGAATTATTTTTACTAGTTTCATTATATTGTAAAAGGATATAAGAAACGAGATGAGATCTCGGGGCCCGGTCCGGTGCTCGAGCGTGAGGTGTCCCGCGAAGTCGTCCGTCACGAAGTTCGGCTCCCCGCGCGGCATGGACGCGCACACCGGGCAAACCACCTGCTGGGAAATTTACGTATTACACCAACATATAAAATACACTAGCTGTGCCCTGCGGTGCTACCCGCGTTATAATGGATGAAGTACTCTTAACCAACAACATATTTATTTGAATAAAGATTAATAGTATTATGTTGATACAACTTAAACAAATTATTTCGACCAAATTAGGTACCATAAAAACGGTTTTTGTGAGTTAATCTTAAAAGATAGACATATACTATCGCGGACTGTTTTTTAGATCATTAAAAGAGCTATTATTCTTTAATACATATTTTTTGTGTATCTTGAACCGTTTTCACGGCGCACGCAACGGAAAAATTCAAAGATGAACAATTTCTCCCGTTTTTTACACATTTACCACTATATCTTTGCTCCTATTAGTCGTAGCGTGATGTTATATAGCCTATAGCCTTCCTCGATAACTGGACTATCCAACACAAAAAGAATTATTCAATTCGAACCAGTAGTTTCGGAGATTAGCGCGTTCAAACAAAACAAACAAACTCTTCAGCTTTATAATATTAGTATATATATAAATATATTATAATATAGGTGAAGGATGTAATATGTGTACCAGTAGAATGAAATGATCTTAAAATAGGTTAATTTACCTCATCAATACAAATTGGTAATTTAAGCTGATTATGAACAACTTCAAGTAAAACTTGTACCATGTCCTAATAAGTCCACCTTGTATGAAACTTTTTAAATATTGAATATAGCTCAAAACCTATCGAACCATTAAAATTTTATGATTATCACAACAACCAACTTGCAAGCAACAGCCTATAAATATTAACACAAGCTTCAAATGCTGTTTATGGAGAACATTTCAAGGGAAAAAAAAACATATGCATCAAATGAGAACCATCCATAATCCATAATTTGGAAGTTCATTGAAAAGGAGCTGAGTGAAGTAAAAAGGTTCAGAACACAACTCACAGCTAATGTGGTATCCGCATGTTCTGCTGTAACATGCTCCATAAGGGCAGTGTCTGTGAAACCCATCCTGTTGCAGAAGGGACATGTGTATGCCTGAGGCTGTTCCAAAGTCAGTGCTTCGCCTCCATAGTATAAATCTGGAAAGATAAAATGATAGTCTTAAGTCTGTTAAAATTGGGATGGATAGGGCCTGTTTAGCAGGGAATAATGCACAATATTGAGGTGCCAACTCAGATCTAAGGTTTCCCATCCAGAATTACAATCATAGTATAACATTTGGATATACATATAATATCTTTATGTAAGAAATGTTGTTAAAGTTTTGGGCTAGTTAGGCAGAGGGATAATGCAGATGCAATGCCAGTGCATATTGCAGTTACAGTACATTTTTGAGAACTTGATGTTCACCCACAAGAACAAGCATTTGTTTTTAGAATAAGTGACATACATAGTATTAACACGAGAGGTAAGGAAAAATTACTAATTCCTACCTACAGACTAAAAAAACTAGGCAAATCATTTATGGGTAACTCTGTACGTTTTTATAATTAGCTTCCTCATAATGTAACAGAGCTTCCTATTAGAAAATTTACATCATTTATTAAGAGAAGTCTAATGAAAAAAGTGTATTACTCTATAAATGACTATATATAGGATGATGCTGCTTGGATAGATGTTGCTTAGTTCCACATTGACAGGCTCTTATAATTCTGGTTGACCAGGACTGATATGCTCATGTTATATCTACCTTATCTGACAAGCATTTTTTTATTGTAAATGTTAAACTTATTATAGTTACCTATAAATAAGAACACCAAAATTGTAATAACTGATAAAGCTGTGTTGTTCTATTAGCTTCTCAACTCAGTATAAAACATTGAAGCGAACTGTCAAGACAATGTTATTTCCTTGATATTTTTTGTTTAAGCAATATGGTTTTATTATTTTTAATTTTAAATTGACCTGTCCATGCAGGTTATGTGCTTCTAAGGAAATAAACATTTTGACTTTGACTTTGACCATACTTTATACTGTAAGATTGTGGATGATGCCAAACATCTAGCTGAGTCATTATATCAAAGCTCTTAATTCACAACACTAATGCTTTTTAAAGATTTATGTTATTTGGGTACATTTAAAATCAGATTTTGTTTGGTTGGCTTATAATATTCTCTAAAATGGTTATTTTGCAAGCCAGTTTAATTTCAGTAATATTGAAAGATAATATATAGCTCCATAATATTCAATAAGAATTATCGTCAACAAAGGAAGCACAATATCCAAGCATATTAACGAGAAACATAACATTAAATACATAAACATGGCAACAAAACTGGTAATTTTGATGGATTATGATAGTCAAATTAATGTTATGGAAAAACATTTCCATGGAAATTACCTAATTACCTATCTGTTTACATACATAGTGGCAAAGGCCATCTTTGCTATTTTTAGAGTAAGTGCCTGCTATTAACCCCTAAGTAAACACAAACATTGAGGTCAAGCATGGCAATCACAGCTTTGAAGAAATGTAGTCTGAAGTAGGTATGTGTATCATCAATGGTTGGTGGTGGCTTACCAAAATCACTTCTAGAAAGGATGCATTGCATGGGGTGCTCTGTTGTGTGCTGGTTCGTAGTGGCGCCGGACTCATAGCAAGCGGCGCATAGGTCGTAGTCAATGCAAATTAAACATTTGTATCGTCGTCCTCGAAAATTATTTTTCAAACAAGAATCACAGCTGACCCCTGAAAATATGTCAATAAATACAAAAGTTGCTCCGATTATCGATTTGTTTGTTTGATGCGTAAATATACAGGAATATTGAAACAAAGCTAATATTATTATGCGATGTCACGGTTTCAGTAAATTTTTGCGATGAAATTCGCAGTGACAATAGCATCGAACAAATTTTGATTAGCATTACCCACCTTCATGGCGATTCATTTTCGCCAGATAATGTCCGAGAAACAATCACTTTTTGGCACCAAAGTTGCCGGTACGTTCTGAGGTAATTATTTCACTATTCTAAACTAAGTAGCACAACATAAATTACACTAAAATACAAATAATTAACAAAAATTTCCAAGCAATCCTAACCCAACCAGGCCATAATGACGTCACAGAAACAGAAATGAAATGAAAATTATACCACAGATAGATGTCGCTTTCTAAGGCTTAACAACTTCCCTGTCCCCATACAACTCATTTTGATAGTGTCCCACGTCCACAGGTTTTTTTTATTATTACGCTAAATAACATCATTATAATAACATAAAAATAACTAATATACCATATACCTTATAATAACCATTTTTTTTTACTAGTTTAGTTTTGAGTCACATGTGACTCACGAACGTAGGGCGATAAATTTTCTTTACCACGTTCAATGAATCATATGTGAACACCCACACAAATGCATTTTCTCTCCAAGATCGTTAGTAGCTTCTTCAAGCTATTCTGGACATTCTCTACAAGAAATACCTCGAAATGAAAACAATAAACTCGTCCGAAAAAGATGCACTGGGTGTTATGCCAAATTGAAAAATGAAGGATTATTGGCAAGAAAAGCAAAGCAAGTACACACTGAATGCAAAAGATGTGAAAAAGCATTCTGTTTAGAATGTTATAATGTGAAACATGCTTGATTTATTGATTGATTTATAATATTTTCTTTGAATAAAAAACCTTACATTCCAGTATTATAGTTTTATTTATGGCAAATTTCTTGTATTGATACAATGACAAAATCCTAAAAAATTCACGATTTTTTTTTTTATCGTTGTAAACATTAAGTTTTTTGCTATACGTCCACGTATGATTTACAAAAATATCACGTCACGTTCATACCGAAAAGTGTGCCTCAAATCGTGTAGAGAAATGAGTCACCTGTGACTCATGAACTTATTCTAATACATATGACTCATTGGACAGGGAAGTTGTTAAGGTTTAGTACTGTGGATCGCTTTAAAAATGTAGAATAATGTCGTATCTTTGCTCAATTGCATATAAAAATTAGGAAAAAGGAAATCCTGTAGTTTATTTTGTGCTTGTATTATTTAGTTTTTAATAGAATATTTGATAATTAGCTAATGCTCAAAATGCTAAATTTTTCCCGTAGAAATTTGGAGCTTGGAATGAAAAGGAACCGGATATAAACAATGACGTTGACATTAAAAACACGGTAGTACTGTCACTGTCACATTCAAAAGTATTACATTACAATCAATCACAATCACAGCTATCCACCATTTGTATCGTTCGTTTCGTTTCGTTTGGCTTTTTGTGATTTCGCACTGAATCCATTGAAATTTTGGTGGTTAGAGATTCAAAAACAAATTGTGCATGGTTCCCTCTTACATTAAATATAAGATTTCCTGTTTGTAAGATTCACATTTTATGATTTTACTCGACTCAGAAGAGTTCAAATAAACCTGTTCTCCAGCCGATCTGAACAATACTTGGTTTCGGCGGGAAGCATATCAATAATTCTTTGGAACAAAGATGACTGATGCTTTGTGCCATTTGGTAGTGGATGGAAATGAAGTTTTGGAGCTGAAATTGGGTATGTTTTTCCCCACCAATAAAACTATAGGAGACAGCTTTGTAATCATAAAAATAATTTAAATATTATCTTTTATTATTATCTTCTCCCTCATTTCTATTAATTTCTCAATCTGTTTTCATCAAATGGATCAATGAAGAGACATATGATGTTTGTACTTGTGAAGTTTTGTTTAGTCAAATAACAGATCCTAAATTTCAGTGCGTACTCCAGAAGATATTGAGAATGACGAAACCAGTTTTGGCCCAGAGATGTGCCACCAAGTTTTTGGAGAAAATGAGAATATTTTTGGCTATACAGACTTGCACATCAGACTCTACTATAGTGCTGGAGCCCTACAACCCTTTCTTGGTATTGAGTATTCTGATAAAGTAAGTTTATACCTTTTATTTTAAGTCAAAACAAACTTTCTGATTCCAAGTCATAGTTTAGATACATTTTTAAGAATATTTTGATATCTGACCATGACCAAACTATAATTATATTTAATTTATTTTAGAAAAATGTCCCACCCATGCCTTATTAAAAAAATATATATTGTATGGTTTTCAGATAGAACCAACAAAGTCGGAAGGCATGAAAGCTGATGATGTTGAAGGTGCGCTAAAAAAAGTGCTTTCTCCAGGTTACACTACAAATTTGGACCACTTTGTGTCTAAATTGGAGAAAGATGTGTTATTCAGACCACATGGAGAGTTGATTCATGCTTTCTCTGTCCAATCATGTAAGAACATAAAAAAAAGTTGTAGAATCTATTATTAAAGTACTATATAATGCAGAATATTAATTAAAACTTGAAGATCAACAGCAATATTTAAAATTACTATGTAATACTCATTTCCATAAAAAAATGTGTTTATGTTTTAGTTGATGGTGGTGACAAAAGAAACTTTGAAGTCTACTTTAGTGAGACATCTACACCTGGTTTTTTGGGTTTCCATGAGAGATTACAAACATTTTTGCTGTGGTATGTTGATGCAGCCTCCTTCATAGATGTTGATGATGATCAATGGACATTTTTCACTGTGTAAGTATCATGCAAGAAAAATACAAAGTTGGCAAGATGCCTACAAAATTTTTTTGATAATGATATTAATTATTTTTTTA
Organism: Gymnoscelis rufifasciata; assembly: GCA_929108375.1. Lineage (NCBI taxonomy): Eukaryota > Metazoa > Arthropoda > Insecta > Lepidoptera > Geometridae > Gymnoscelis > Gymnoscelis rufifasciata. The sequence continues at coordinate 7,625,275 of OV815321.1, read as the reverse complement.
TAGTTAAGCCTCTGAGTTCATATGCATTGTGATGATAATTGAATTAAAAATCTATACTAATATTATAAAGCTAAGTTTGTTTGTTTGAACGCGCTGGTTCGAATTGAATAATTTTTTTGTGTTGGATAGTCCAGTTATCGAGGACGGCTATAGGCTATATAACATCACGCTACGACCAATAGGAGCAAAGATATAGTGGTAAATGTGTAAAAAACGGGAGAAATTATTTCATCTTTGAAGCCTTCCGTTGGTGCGCCGTGAAAACGGTTCAAGATACACAAAAAATATGTATTAAAGAATAATAGCTCTTTTAATGATCTAAAAAACAGCCCGCGATAATAGTTTATGTCTATCTTTTAAGATTAACTCAAAAATCATGAAAAGTCAATTCATTAATTACATTAAGATATTTACAGAGTACAGAATAGATACTGAGTTGTACTAATTACAATACTGTACAGGTAATATCTACTAAAAGGTAAGATTTAAAAAAAATTAAAAAGTATGAGTTGGTGTCTTACCTAGGGTACCTTGCACCTTGCCAGGTCACCCATCCAAGTACTGACCTCACTTATGATAGCTTAACTTTATAGGTGAAAAAGTAAACTGGCGCTTATGATGTATTAAAACAAACTACAAATTAGTTCTTGTTTAAACCAATTTTCGTTGGTAGTTATTATTAATGTACAACATATAATTATTTTTAGATTTATCATCTTATTTTACAAGTTAGAGGAACACACATTTTAGGTACCGGTTTTGGATGCAATTACTCAGTTTAGAAAAAAATATGTTTGAAACCTCAACGTATGGGTTTGCTGAAAAACATTTTTCTGAGTTTTAGTTTTCAGTATCATTCCAGTACCTATATGAAACCCAAAAAAAATTTTGAATGTATTCTAGTTTTTTTGTGAAATTGTGGATATGGTTCACAGAATACATCTACTAACTAATTTTCAACAATGTAGTTCTTATAGTTTCGGATAAAAGTGGCTGTGGCATACACAGACAGACAGACATTCATGAAGAATCTATAAAGGTTCTGTTTTTTGCCATTTGGCTATGGAACCCTAAAAACAGTAAATGTATGAGTACTGGATTAGCTTAAATTAACAAAATTTGTTTAATAGCTACAAGCGACTTTGCATTCAAGGCGCGATTAAATCGATGGCTAATAGACCAGACATTCTACACATAATGATGAGTTCACAGAGTGCTCTTTGACAAATCATAATAAGTAGCTGGCATAGGTACCTACCTAATTAATTTGCTTGACATTCCGTTTGTATAGTATTGGATTGTAATTGATTTATTTTATTAAAACTTGACATAATATACTATATTTCGTATTGACGTAATATAAGTATTTGCAATTTGAAATATTTATTAATTGAATCCACCCTGATATTTTTAACCCACAACCAAGACTCAACAAAAGAGGGGTGTTATAAGTTTGAGATGTCTGTCTGGGACATCGATGGGAACGGATGGAGCGATTTTAATTAAGTTTTTTTTTGTATGAAAGGTGAGTCTGGCGCGAGTGTTCTTAGACATATTTCATGAAAATCGGTTGTGCCGTTTAAAAGTTAAGGGGGTTAGAGTGGGGAAGAAAAACCGAAAATGCAAATAGTATACTGATGCGCTTTCGCGATGAAAGCGCATCGAGTGCACATTACAAAATATTAAGGTGTTTTATTTTTAAGAAAATTAAGGCCTTGGAACCAGGTGTTTTCTCAAGTTTTAAATTTAGATTTATTGATAATTTGTTTGTTTTGACATAGTATATTTTTGTCACTCGTACACTCAAAACCAGATGTAATTGTGACGTATTATTTTATTGTCTATAAATTACTATTACAGTTTTGAGAAGTTTGAGTCAAGTGAAGGGCGCACCAGATATGCGACCGCAAGCTATGCAACTGTGTATCGATATTACGCGTACCCAACTCACTTACGGCCGAGGATCTCGCAGGTCCTCACGCTGCCACCATTCAGAAAACTCGGTCTCTGCGCTCATCTTATCCAGGTATGAATATGAGTTATCAAAGATGAAAACAACAATAATACTTATGAACGGCTCGCCTGCTTATCTAGCGCGGCGGCTCAGTAGCGGTCGTTGCATGGTTGCACTCAACTCTTTAATAGAGGAAAAGTACAATCGGTAAGGCCAAAGGTACATTCCAAAGGTACAACTATCGAAAATTAACTCATCATGTTAAATGGAAAAAAAACAAAGAAAAATTTAAAATCCAAAATATTAATTCTCTGCATTTAAGTTGTTTTTAGTCATTTAATTATTTCTTTGATAGTTTTCTTGTTAATTCTTTGATTACAACATCTTTAATTATTCAGCGATAACAACTTATTTATGTGTTAATGAATATAAATTTAGGGGCGTCTTTGTTGATTTCAGGCAATATATGCGCACTACACAATACTGCCAGAGGTTGTGGACATCACTGTGGAGGACCCATCTCAGGAATTCCAGAGAATCAGAGATTTTGTTGATGCTCAGAATTGTGAATCACTACCTGCATATGCAACAGAGAAATTGTTTGAAGGGTATTTATTTCTGTTCCAATTCTAAACTATGGAAACTCGATTTTTAATGTGGATATTCACCAGTTTAATCCCATAGAAATATTTTTTGGATAAAAGTTAAATATCACCTATCCTATAAGAGTTTATAGTATAAACTCTATGCTCCCTACATTTCAATAATATTGTTTGAATAGATTAGGTGTGAAGAGAAATAACCTTACTTTCGAAATTTGCATAAGCTGGTATTGTAAATATTTATACTGTTTTCCTAATTTATAGATTTACATTGGACATGGCAAATCAGGCACAGAAGAAATTCAAAATAAATAAAAAACAAGCACGACGCGTGTACGAAATTCTCCGCTTGAAGCACACCAACACCTCAGACAAGACAATGTACCTAAATTATAGATTGGTTGTTAAAAACAGGCTCAATGCGCCGTTCCAGGTATATTCTAATCTAAAATAATTATTATAAAACCTCCTCCTGTTGTATAAAGTACAAAATTCTATAATTACCAGGGTTTCCACCAGTTATGGATTTTCCCAGAGTATAAATAATTTTGCTGTATACAAGGCGAACAATGTGCTATACAAAAGAGAAAGAATTTTTTGATAATCCTCCACTAGTTCTTGAGCAATATTAGCTTGTTCAACTCAACAAGTCACAATATCCTCACACTCACTTTTACAATATCCAAGTGTTAAACAGCGTTTATTACCCGTGGTATATATATTCATACAATTTTACTTTGGTATCAGTTGTTACCGACTCCTACTTTTCTGATAAAATGATACGCCCCAAGTTATGTTAGGTTAGATCACATCTCCGGACAATATGCTAAACTAAATATTTATTTTCAGAAAAAGAAGTTAGAGATGAAGAAACTAGAAAAGGTACTGAAACCGGAGGAATACGCCGCGGCAATTAGCAGCACAGGGCTCAGTGAAACGCAGGGTCGCCTGGCCAGCCAATACTCCGCCGTGGAAGAGGAATATAGACGCGTGCTTCATAGAATGGAGCACCACTGCTAAACTATTCAAATTGCATGATAAGCTAAGTCAAAGGAACTGTTGAATTTATTTGGGTTTGTTAAGTCGTTTTATTGGCGTGTAGACTTAGTAGGACTGTAGGCAATATCCGGCATATTTATAATTTGATTAATAATTGTCAGCTTAGATTTAAATCTCGGTTTCAGTCTAAAATGAGGGTTTCTTTGTGCCTACAGTCCATGCTAAGTATTGTTGGCATTTTGCAGGCAAAATGTAATTTATGTTATGAATGACACTAAACTTGCTGAGAAACTCAGCTAAAATAGCCAGTGATACTAAAATCCATCTCTAATGTATTATCCAATTTTAATTTTCTGTTAAAAGTTTAATACTAATTTAATTTACCCAATTCTCTCATTTAATCTTCTCAAAAAGCATGTATTTTTAATAACTTGAATTTAAGTGTAAAATAGATATAATCTCAATGTTTGTAATACATTTTCGAACAAAAAAAGTATAAAATACAGTGATTCTTGTGGACAAGTTGATTGATAAAATGTTCAAATGTTGAGCGAATAAGTTTTGATAATAAAACAAATATGAAATAGAATATTGTTTTTATTAAATTCAAAACATTCTAGGTTCGTCGCTTATAGACCTGTGCCTTCACTTGTGATGTTTATAGAGAATATTCAAATAAATGCTTTGTGAAAATGTGCGAAGCGATGGTAGGCTCGACTCGTTCCACGAGTATTTATTTTGTATTATTTTTTGTAAATAGCATATAATCGTCTCGACGTTAAGTTACAAGTGATAGGTCCAGTCTATTAGCGTCTTTACTATAGCGGCTATTTTAAAAACGTTCAACAGTGATTCTATTTAATTCTAAAATCGAAGCTGTAGTCAACAGTTCATAAACTTGTGGGTCGGTGGCGTCGATGCGGAGCAAACGTACTATTACTAAATAACAAAGAAATTGTGAAGTGTTTCGGACTTTTTCAATCTCAAAATCTACTCAAAAAACCACTTATGTTATGTATAGAAAGCCGAGCTAACTAATAGTATTTACAGACGCTCCGATTCGGTTGGTGCCAACCATCCTGCCACGACCAAATCGGAAAGTGAAGAGAGCGGTCGGTCCGATATAATTATTATTAATATTGGTTGGACGTGGACGGATGCGCCGGCGATCCGACGAAACCAAATTCAAAACCGATCCAACCAAATCGGAACGTTTGGAAGCTTTGTTGCGACCAAATCCGCTGTCTAGGGATGGGAATTCTTTCCGAAAAAGATCGATTTTTATAAACTCGCGAGATTTGGAGTGATTTTCCGACAGAACTCTTGTTATACGGGCACCTTGAACTAATGGTATGGAATATATACGAATTTATTTTAAATAGTGATGTATCGATACTACAAATCGTTTTTTAAAAGGTCCTTTTAAAAAAGTCGATATTTTTTGTTCTAAAATCGATTTTTCGATTAATCGATCTCAGATCGCCATCCTTAAATCGGGTGGCAAGACGTACTTCTGACGGCTGGCAGGCTCTGTCGGTTCCAATATGGCTGGCACCAACCAAATCGGAGTGTCTGTTCATGCTATAAACAAGTTGTAATACAATCCGAACCGAATACGAATGAATGATTATAATAAAAAAATATATTAGCGATCTTTATGTATTAGGAACGTAAACATTTAAATTAAAATATGTGTCGTCCCATTTAAAGTAAGTACTCTAATAAAGATGTTTAATAAATACTTAACTAAAGAGGCCTATCTTAATGAGTATCTAATTTATCGACATATCAACTGGTTGCTTTTTATATTTACTTAACACGTTTGTTTTTAGTCAACGTGTTAAGGAGCAAATACTAAATTCGAAAAAGACTACATACCTACTTGCACTTTTGTATAAATTCATCAACATCTAACGGTCCAATAGAAGGTAAATTCCGGATCTGGTGAGAATAATTCTAGTGATAATAGATTGACACTAAACCCAAGCATAATAATGCTACAAAAGGAAGTAAATATGGTAAGTTTATGACGTATAAAATGTGAGCACGAATCTGGGGCATTAAAATATATAAAAAAATATCTCAGGGCTTAATCTGTTGATAGAAACTGTTTTTTATACTAAACCGATCTCCTGCGTTCTCAGGAAATTACTACATCATATGCAGAACCATTGTATGTTTCTAAGGGTCGACTTTTCAATTCTTTGATATCGCCTGACAGTCTAATGTATAAAATAACATTAGATGGTGACATTAGAGATCAGACCTTACAATTGGAAAATCGGCATTCATACATTTAAGTTGTACATAATTCGTTTAATAGATCAAGACAGCAGTCGCCGATATTTGATCAACAAAATCTTTATTTTGTCAAAAATGAAAAATACTCATACAAACAGAACTAAGTACAGATAAAAAAGAAAAAGCAACGGATTTGAAGATTCAAACTAAAATCTAGTAATATATTGTAGGTTTAAATTTTGTATGTTAGCTTTACTTGCAATTTGGTGTATTATATAGAGATGAATTCATTAAAAATTATACTGAATCACTAGTAATACTTCTAGTTGTAGCTTAGAAATATGGGCACTAAATTCATGTTATAAGGACGAATGGGTTTAGTGAAATTGCCGTTATTTAGAATTATGTGAATGACGTTGTAAATGCCAAAAGCGCTATTTATTAATTAATAAAGCCTAATGTACAATCTTCCTTTATTTAACAGAGTAAGGCCGCCTTAACCCACTACTAATACAGTAATACTGATATTTTAACTTCTACAAGCTGATAAGTTGCGACTAAGAAGTAACGTTTGTTTAGTATAAGAATAGTAGAACATTTATTTTCATCTAATAGAAGGCGTCTTAAAGTCACTCGTTAATGCCATTCAATATATGCGTCCGTCAGATAGCATTCACTATTTTATTTCAGTTTTTTTTTGTGAACTGAGGGGTCTCACTTTGGACAATTGGACGGCACCCCAAATAAACCATTAATGTATATGGTAATATACATAACCTAAGTATTGAATGTTATGGATTTTTCTCATTGAGTAACTATATAAACGACATGTTTTAATTTTGTTTTGTGCATTATCGAAGCGTACTTTCAGGTTTGCTTTAGGTCTCAATACACGTAGTGCATAGACTCGCATTATCATATAGAGAAGGGGTAGACCACTGTGTTTGTTGATATTCATTTGTCACCCAACTCACTTCATTTTCTCGGCCTTTATTTATCTTTTTGTCTAACAATAGTGTTGATAGTCATGACAGTTTCAGAAGAAGTACCATTATTGTGAATACCGGTACGGTTGAGAAAAAAAACGTTACGTCATCATTTAACGGGCTGCATGGCGGGAAATATTATGGTGTACACATCTTCGTTTAAGTCTTTTTATTCATACCCTACCGCATAGCTGCTTACAGCTTCACATTCCCAAAAGAAGGTAAATCTATCACATTTTAAACAGTCTAAATTTTAGACTCTAATAGAGAATTTAGCGAATAAATGTTACACAAATATTGTGAAATTATTCAGCTATGTCTATTATTTCCGCTTTACAATCTAAGTAGAGCGGGACATACTATCACAGTAGTAAAATTTCTCTCCAAACCATTCTTTGTGTTCCACCAAATATCTGTAAACAAAAATAGTAATTTAAATTATGGTGCTTCTTAGATATATTACAGTTATTAATTGTATAGAGCGTGAAAAAGACGTATCCTTTTTGTAAGTTTGTTAGGTTTAACTCTAGGATTAATGTGTAGGTAGAATACGTCGCTGTAATTGGTTGATTGTCGATGTGTACAAAAAAAGATTCATGGGAGACAAAAGAAAAGGCGAAAGATTCCCGAGACATTAACCCGGGAGCGACTTAAATAACGGGAAGTCTTATTCTTTTGCTGCACAAAAAAAAACATTTTACCCTAAGTGAGAAAATCACTTTGATAAAAATTATTACAATTAAATTTCTCATGTTCATTACTTACTGGATAAACATATCAATATGCTTGACAACAAGCTTGAGCTTGAAATCGGACATTTGCGTTGCATTCAAGAAATCTGGGAGTCTCACTGAAACAAAAACAATAAACTAGTTAAGTTTAGAAATCAACATCTATAGGTACATAGTATATATACTATTATGTTTGTTTCGTTAGTGGAGGGATTCATGGGGAAGGTATACATTTTTAATGATATATACATATACATATATATTACACCAGAGCAAAGTAAGAGCGGGTTGCTGGTTCATAAAAATGAACAAACTAGATAAAAAACTCTTACACATGCCCTTTTTGTAAATAATACCTAAAATAGACAAATATAAATTAACTCACCAAATAGGCGGGCAAGATGTATGGCGCCGTACACTCGGCACGGCAAATGTTCTGTACCTTCGCGTGGAATAATCTCGTATTTTGATACCTAAGAGAACAAAACAGATAACATTAGTTTAAGTCATTTCTTTGTAAAATAGCCTATAGCCTTTCTCAATAAATAATAGAGTATTTATTGAGAAAAACTAAACTAAATTTCTTTGTATCATAAGTAAATATTTACAAAAAAAAAATGTATCTATGTAGTATATCAGTTACCTAACACCCATAGTACAAGCTCTGCTTAGTTTGGGGTTAGGTGATGCTGTGTGAGTAGTCCGGAAATATTTATATTTATTTAAACTCTTTACCTTGTTCAAACAATCAGCAAAAGAGTTTATTTTTCAAGCTATGGCGTTACACGTGTTAAACGGTTTTACCCAGTGAAATAAAATATTATCTCGAGTAATAGAAGAAACAATAAGAAGCTTATACAATATGTATTTTCGAACCTTGATGAAACGAAATGTGTAATATGAAAAACGTTTAATAAAACAAGGCAAAACTAGCTGAAACGGAACGAAGCCTTTGCAAGTAGTCTCATTTGAAAACTAGACAGTTTACCTAGCTAAGAAAACAAATTAAAAAATTACATTTTCGGTACAAAACCTATAAAAACATTGTTTTTTTAGAATTTTTACAAAAAGGTCGATTTTTATTTTATTTTCGATCTGTAACTTTTAAACTGGATTATTGAGCATTCAATTGTGACTACTTGCAAATGCTTCATTCCGTTTCATCTTATCTTGTCTTGGTTTTATTACATAATTTGTTGTCTGTTGATCTTTGTACAAGGTAGAAAGAACCTAATTCAAATGGGTAATAACATGACAACGAAAAGAGAAACCCATACTTTTTGGAAGATATTTGTTGAATTAATTATGAAGTTTAATACAACATGCAAAAAAGTACACCTCAATAATCAAAAACAAAATAAAAAAACAACTTTTTGTTAAATTTCTACAAAAAAAATATTTTTAATTGGCTTTTGTACCAAATTGTATTTTCTTTTAATTTTCTTAGCTAGGTAAACTATCTAACTTTCAAATGAAACTACTTTGAATTGAATACACCGTTTACTCAAACAGAAACGAAGAAAAACCCAGATGAAGTAGGTAGTTTTCATTAAAAAAAGTAATTAATCGCCTTTTTTTTTAAATAGCCAACAAATATTTTTTTTATCCGATATTTATCGATAAATTTATGTCGTGTATCCGCACATTTCGTTTGATCAAGGTTCGAAAATACACACTGTATAATAGGCCTCTTCTATAAATAAGATACTATGTGACTAAGCACTGAAAGATTTTAGCAAATTGGGCCGTTAGTAAGCCGTAAGATTTACGCAAATAAACTTTTTAGTTAGAAGTCTACAAGCAGTGCCCCGCGGTGTTACCCGCGTTTAATGGATTTTCCCGCTGTAAAAAGTACCAATGTAAATTTCATTTAAGATAAGATCTAGTTATCTCCAATGAAGTTATAAGTCTATAAGTTCTAGTTATCTACAATGAAGTTACCTTGTCTAATAGCAACGAGAGCGGAGTTCTGGTTGAGGTGGAGGGTATGGCCGTTGCTTCAGCTGGTTTCGACCACTCCTCGTTGGATGACCCGCTACCGCTGCCCACACTGCATTGTAAAGATATTGTATTCTTTTAGTACAAATAACATCATAGTATAGAAAATGTAGAATAACAAGTGAAGTATAAATCTTCATAAAAAATGTTGTAGTTTTCATCATTTATTTTCATGAGTCATACGTAAGTAAATATATTAAATAACATTATGAAACAGATGGTGAAACAGCCCCTTGTAAATACGGACAAGTAAATGACAGGTTAGCAATAACAAGTTAACAAAACGAAATCATTGTACCTTGAGGATTGTTCAAAAATGCGCGGTTCTGCCGTTGACGTGGACGGTTGCGGCTCGTCGTTTTCTGATTGAGATACTGCAGACTTGTGCGATCGAAGTCTGTCAACAATACACCTAAATTTAATAAATCAATAAATATTTCTGGACAATCCACACAACAACATCTTCATCTTCTAGCCTCGTGTGTTACTACTACAAGGCGACCTCGTTTGAGACTTCAAAGGATTTGACACGAAAACAATTGGAGACGATGTTTGGGAAAGCTGGCAAACGGCTGATTATTGAAAGTAATTAGGGAGGCCTTTGTTCAACGTGGCTCTTGCTTGATATCAATGATTAAAGGCTCTTCCAGCGAGGGCTCTGTGGCGCCATCTGGTGGGCTTATCGCGGGAGAGTTCGTTTACTTGGGAGAAAATACCTCCTTATTTATATACTAACCTTCTTGCTACATTTCCGCTGCGGGTAGCGGGTTTGACGTCTGGATCCCGGGGCTCTTGCTTGATGTCTGTAATAAGAGGCTCTTCCGGCGAGGGCTCTGTGGCGCCATCTGGTGAGTTTATCGCGGGCGAGTTCATTGACCTGTAAGCAAGGACCATTTTTATTCTGTTACATAATAACATCTAATAATTAGCCGTTAATAATAATAGGGACCATAACCCACCAAGCAGATCCACTGCAGGTCGGTGGGTATGCCGGTTTCGTTCGTTGTCGAGCAATGGATAACTGAACACAGGATGATGTGTTTGGCTTGTGTCTTTAAAATGGTGTTTAAAATCCTCTTCCATTCTTTTTTTTAAAGCTTTACCTATAGTTCTTAACCTTTTTAGATCCGTTATTTTTTATCTAAGTCGGGTAGCTGATTTTCTGCTTTATCTAATACATCTTCGTGACCACAACCAACTTCTTTTTACTCCCGCAAAATAAGAGATTACCCCGCGGGGTTAATTAGGTTAGGAACCCAGGCTAAAGGACCTTATTAGTATGTTTGACGTAATTAAATTATATTCTTACTTGCGGTTACCGCTCTTAGTTCTAGTGCGAGTGGCGGGTCTTTCCGTTGGCTCTTGTTTGATTTCGACTGGCGCGGGACTGGCAGGTTTTGTGTTCTCTTCGGTATTTGGGGTCTCCTCTGTAACTGGAGGCGTTCCGGATGACATGTTCCTGCATTTAAAGTTTGATTAATGACTTAGGCATTATACATGCTATCCAAAAAAATGGTGGATAAACTTGCACGTGCATATTAGGTGGAGGTAGACCCCAATCGAAAAAACGCCTTTTTTAACACCCGACCAAAAAAGAGGGGTCTTTAAGTTTGACGTGTCTGTCTGTCTGTGTTTGTCTGTCTTGGACATCATAGCTCCCGAACGGATGGAGCGATTTCAATTTAGTTTTTTTGTATGAAAGGTGAGTTTGGCGCGGTTGTCCTTAGAAATGTTTCATGAAAATCGGTTGACCCGTAAAAGTTATGGGGGTGAGAGTGGGGAAGGAAAACCGAAAATCTGCAAATGTACTCGAGTGGGGTATCAAATAAAGCGTATCGCGTGCACATTACTAAATATTATGGTGTTTTACTTTTAAAAAAATTAAAGGATAAAATCGGGGTTTTTTCTTGAATTTAAAATTTAGATTTATTAAGGAACATTTCGTTGATCGCGAACTGTTGTGAACAGATTTTTCTTTGGGGTGTGGGATCCCTTCAATCCCCGACGGCACTGGACATAATGCCTTTCTCAATGACTCTTAAGATCAAGATTATTGATTAGATCTCGTGGAACGTCAAGCTTCTTTATCTTTACAGTTCGTATAAACTTAAAAACTTTGAGATTGTGTAATCGAGCTACTATAAAAAACACTATTATAAGTTCATTACCTTCTCCTCTGCCCCCTCGTAGCAGGTCGATTTATTTGATTCCTCACAGTGCTAACGAAACTGTTGGGGTCATCCGATGGTCTATCCGGGAAATCTTCCACCGCCGGTGAGGCTGTACTACGCTCCGCGGATGGCGATTGGCTACCAACAGCTGGGGATTTACCACCAAGGGATGGGGACTTACTACCAAGGGATGGGGATTTGCCACCTTGGCATGGGGACTTGCCACCCGTGTATGGGGACTTGCCACCAGGGCATGGGGACTTGCCACCAGGGCATGGGGACTTGCCACCAGGGCATGGGGACTTGCCACCAGGGTATGGGGATTTGCCACCAGGGTATGGGGACTTGCCACCAGTATATGGGGATTTCCCACCAGGGTATGGGGACTTGCCACCAGTATATGGGGATTTGCCGCCAAGGTATGGGGATTTCCTGCCAAGGGATGGGGATTTCCCGCCAGGGGATGGGCATTTGTCATCAAGAGAGTGTGCTTTGCCTTCAAAGCATGGGGATTTGCCACCTAGGGATGGAGATTTGCCACCAAGGCATGGGGATTTGCCACCAAGGCATGGTGATTTTCCACCAAGAGATGGAGACTTGTTACCAAGGCATGGGGATTTGCCACCAAAGGCTGGGGACTTGCCACCAACGGATGGGGAGTTGACACTTTGTTCCAATGCGGGAGAACTTCTACCGACAGCTGGTGAATTATTACCCCTGTAGAAAGAAATAAAATAGAAATAACAAAAAAATTTTAGTCATAAAGAGGCCTTTGCCTAACTGTAGGTGTGAGGCTAAGGTTAGAGCCTATAACTCGAAAAACAATTATATTATTATTATTATTATTTTTTTCCAGACAATGCACACTACAACATCTAGCCCCGTGGTAAGCTATAAGCTTGTGTTACGGTTACGGGTACTAGATGTCTGATATACTTAATATAATAGTCATACATAATATAGATATTTTTTATTATAAATATTAAACACCCAGACCAAGTAGAAAGTGCTTGCAGAACATACAAACACTTTCACCCTCGGCGGGAATCGAACCCGCTACCTCTTGCTCTTATTTAAGCTTTCCTATGTTTAAGATATAATGCTTTTAAAATATTGAGGATTATTTAAATTCGTGAAGAATGAGTGGGTAGCAATATTTTATGTGCAACATAGTTCGTTTGCTTACCTACGGCTTCTAGGTCTCAGCTCTCTGCGAACAGTATTAGCAAAGCTCTCGTCAACAGCTGGGCTGTGGGGCCCTTCAATTGACTGACTTCTCAGGCCTTCTCTAAGAGGCCCGTCCATCGACTGGCTTCTAAGGCCTTCCCTTTGAGGCCTATCGTGACTTTGGCATTCTTTGTAAGATCTTTCATTATCTCTTGTTGCATCAATTGATTGGCTGCGAAGTCCTTCTCTAATAGAATCTTGAGATCTGAGTCCTTCTCTATGGGTTTCGTGAGTTTGTGAGATTTCTTTATCGTGACATCGAAGGCCTTCTTTATGGGTTTCATGGCTTGGGATTTCTTTTTGTGATTCAATTGTTTGGCTTCGTAACCCTTCTCTATGGGGTCTATCATGTGAGTCTTTAGGTTTGTCACTGTGTTCTTTGGTTTCATTTGTGTGGCTACGTAATCGTTCTTTGGCATCTGAGTGACGGCGAATGATTTCTTTTTGGGCCTCACTTTGACTTCTGAGGCCTTCTCTATGGGGAACCTCTTGACGAGTATTTTCTTGTGTGTCCGGCGTATCCTGAGCTTCTGCATCCTCTATAATGCTAGGTGGGTCGGATTCAACTGGATCTGGTTCCTGGCTAGGTTGCGAATGATCTGAATCGGAGTGATTTGGTGGATGTTGTTGTGAGTTTAGGGAATCGTTAGAATCTTCTCGCTCTTGTTTGATGGCTAGTATCAGCGGTAGATCATCCTCCTGTGCCAGATCAAATGTTTTATTAATACAAGTTTTATAGAATTTTGTCAAAATTTATATAAGTTAATACTCGAGTTTTGTAGATCATACAACTGAAAAACGCATTTTGGTTGATTTAACCAGAATTATTTGTGGGGTTGGACGTCTATAGATATTTTTTTAAAAAACGGCAACTGATTGGAACTTTTATAATTAATAATCGGCAAAATATATTTAATTTAAATCTCAATCGTAAATTATATAATAAACAAAACCACCGTTTACGTTTAAAAGTAAATAAACAAAATCTGTTTTTTTACAAAAGAAAGGCATTATTCGACCACTATTATCACCTGAAATTATGTGGAGATGTTACAAACACAACATATTTTTTATCCATTATTCAATCATGGTAATCTCCCGTTATAAATCTAAATAGTAATGTTTGAATGAGGATCACCTCAAGTTCCTCCTCCGCGGGATCTGGGACAGTCTGTTCGTTATCAGGCATCTCGTCTTCCTGAGACTCTTCTTCGGCGTCCTCGTCGGGTAACTCTTCTCGAATTACCTGTATAAGTAATAACAATTAAGATTAAATATATTAAATATATATATATATATATATATATATAAATAAAAATATATCTATATAAATAAAAATGAATTGTTGTTCGTTAGTCTGATTAAAACTCGAGAACGGATGGGCCGATTGAGCTGATTTTGGTTTTAAAATGTTTGTCGTAGTCCAGGGTAGGTCTAAACGGTGAGCAAATAAGGAAAAATTGCCGGGATTTTTTTTTACCCGTGCGACGCCGGGGCGGGCTGCTAGTATAAAATATATGTATGACAATATACGGATTTATATTAAGATTGTTTATTAAATAAGGATATTGGAATAATATAACAATTATTATTATGAGCCAGTATCATCCCACGGCTGGGCAAAGGCCTCCCCCCATTCTCTCCAACAACTCAATATAACAATTAAAATTTAAAAAATAAATATACATATAGGAAATCGGTTGAAATCTAATTTCAGGTAAAGTGAATAATTAATGAGCATGGATTTGTTATTGCATAGAACTACAAACCAGAGAGTCTAATCTATCGTACTATCGTATAATCACTACGTTTTTACAAACATAAAAAAAATATGATTTGATAACCATATTATATGTAAATATGTGTATCATAAATAACTAGACCGTCATCTTGCATGTTTCAATAAATAATAACAGTTTTACAAAATAACCATATTATACAGAGCGTCCCAAACTTATGGGACATGAAGGGGAAGTACCTTAAATATCGTAGATAGGGTATTTTGCTGAAAGAAGACTTTATGTTAATCTTAAAAGTTAGTAATTCTGCATTCATAGATTTTCTAAAAAATACTTGCTTCGTCTGGGAATCGAATCGACTTAAATGTAAAAAAAAAACATTCTACTTCTATCGAAAGAATTTGAAAATGGAACAGTTTATGAGAGTGTTTGTTTGAATGCATACTTTTTAAATATTTTTAATAAGAACTAATATTTTAAATGTTGTTCTTAAATTTGAAAATGGAACAGTGTGCGAGCATTTGTTTTTGGATTGATCTGTTTAGTCTGAATAATTCACTTACACAAGTTTTGTGTTAATTTATTGCGAACATGGCATATCAAGTAAGTTTTGATCTAATGGAAGCATATTTTTTGAACGATAAAGATATCTCTAGAAGTTTGAGGTGGTATAGCGTAAAATATCCTAATAGACAAATACCGTCTCGTAAAGTTTTGAAAAGGCTTGTGAACAATTTGAAAACTCTGGGACGTTTCGATAAACGCCCGAGAGAACCACAGCAAGAAAACCACATGATCAACGACGAAGATTTTTATATTTTAATTTACTTTTCGGCTTTTACGAAAACATCGGTGAGAGAAGGAGAACTTGAAATTGGAGTTTCGAAAAGTAAAATACACCGTGTATTAAAAAAACACGGTTTCAAGAGTTATGTTGAAGGTCGATTGGTTCAAAAATTACTTCCAGGCGATACAGAAAGGAGAAAAAAATTCTGTCTTGATATCCAGGCACGCTTGCTCGAAGATCCAAATTTTTTGGATAATATTATTTGGACAGACAAATCTAACTTTAACAATAACGGTATGTATAACCGCAACAATAATCGTATTTGGTCTAAACAAAATCCCCTACGAGTCACTGAAACGAATAACCAAGTGCGTTTTTCACTCAACTGATGTTGGTGCGGACTTTTAAAAAACCGGGTTTTCACTAATCCACTTTTACCAAGGAAACATGAACACAGAAAAGTATTTAGGAATACTTCAAATTTTAAGAGATGAGATAAGAAATCTTTCCGCTGAGGAGCAAGAAGACTTAATTTTCCAACAAGATGGAGCTGCGGCTCATAATAGTCGGAGAGCAGCAGATTTTCTAAATGAATGTTTTCCTACATGGATTGGTACTAATGGACCTATTAGATGGCCGGTCAGATCCCCGGACCTTACACCATTAGATTTCTTCTTTTGGGGATACGTGAAAGATATGCTATACAAAAAGCGATACGAGAACGTGGGCGAGTTGCAAACAGAATTGATCCATATACCATAAAATGATAAGAAAATCAACAGGCAGCGGAATCATTAAAAGATTGGCGATTTGCGTAAGACAAGAGGGATCACATTTTGAGCATTTAATTAATTAATTTACAAAAATACTTACTTAATTGACTACGGCACTTTCATGTATGTTTTTAATTTGATTAAAATGATTTATTTCATGATGTTCCTTTTTTAAAAATACTATGTTAGATTAAGCAAAGTTATTATTTTTTAGCTATACTTTCGATTGGCATCATAGAAGTAGGATGATTTTTTTTTGACATTTAAGTCGGTTCGATTCCCAGACGAAGCAAGTATTTTTAGAAAATCTATGAATGCAGAATTACTAACTTTTAAAATTAACATAAAGTCTTCTTTCAGCAAAATACCCTATCTACGATATTTAAGGTACTTCCCCTTCATGTCCCATAAGTTTGGGACGCCCTGTATACTATTATAGGCACAATATATCAAATCAAATTACCTGGTGTATCTCCTCGTCGATCTCCTGTTTGATCTCGTGGTACAGCTGCTGCTGGAGCACTACCAGGGACTCCTCCATCTGTTGTTCGTCGTACACCTGTTCGTACTCTTCTTGATATTCTTCGTCGTCCATTTCTTCTTTTATGTCGTTGTCATCTAAACATACATAATAATATTAAAATGATATATCATATTAGAATCACATAAATCATAGAGAAACGATGACAATACCGAAGCTTTAAAAATGTGTGGTAGGATCAAGTACTTTCTATTATAATGATAATTTTACAAATAAAAATTGACAGTATTTTTGAGTAAAACCGAGAGACAAAAACTGGCGTGTTAGTGTGTAAGTCAAAGTCAAAACGTTTATTTTATTGCCTTATAAGCCTTTGCTTACATGGACAGGTCAACTTAAAGCTAATTTAAATAAGTGAGTTTGTAGAGTGTATGTGATACATAAATATTTTGCCACAATTAATAGTTACCTAAAAATAAGAACTCCAAAATTGTAATAACTAAAAAATTGTAGTAACTGATATGATAAAGCAGTGTTGTTCTATTTGCTTTCTCAACTCAGTATAAAACATTGAAGCGAACTGTCAAGACAATGTCATTTTCTTGATAATTTTTGTTTAAACAATTTAGTTTTATTAATTTTAAGTTGACCTGTCCATGTATGCCCTGTGCTTATAAGGAAATAAATGTTTTGACTTTGCCTTGGCAACATTTACATAACAAGTTTAATGGATTATCCCTTAGATATTTACCTACGACAAAAAAAGGTAACCATTCAAATGAGCGAGATGGGTTTCATTATTTAATTATTTATAATGTTAAATTAATAAAATAGTTTTATATTGTGTAATTTTTATCATGTTACTCTTATACAAAATCATATTATTAATACTTAAATAACTATTGTGAACACATTCGAGTACTTCTTTATTATGCATCGTATCGTATTGTTTTACTTTGTCATGATAACTTTTGTGTTAGATAATAAGAGTATAATAATGTATGAAGTGTGTATTATTAAATATATATATATCAACTAGCGCCCGCCCCGGCGTCGCACGGGTATAAAATTTTCCCGGAAGTTATTAGAATTTTTCTCGCCGTAAAAACCATCCTATCTCTCAAGTTGGATCGAACTGCACATGGTGTGCGAATTTTATTATAATCGGTTAAGTGGTTTAGGAGTCCATTGAGGACAAACATTGTGACACGAGATTTATATACATTAAGATTTTATTACACAGAATCGCGAAGCGCTCTTCAGCGCGGCATATTGGCAAAATCATGTTTAGAATCAATGAGGAGGCGCTTAATCCATTATGAAATTCCTAAATTGTTAT
Source organism: Gymnoscelis rufifasciata (assembly GCA_929108375.1). Taxonomy (NCBI): domain Eukaryota; kingdom Metazoa; phylum Arthropoda; class Insecta; order Lepidoptera; family Geometridae; genus Gymnoscelis; species Gymnoscelis rufifasciata. The sequence goes on along the minus strand of OV815321.1, from coordinate 7,607,247 downwards.
GAAATTGTCACTGATATTTATTTTATAATCTTACCAACTTCAGGAACCTCCTGCTCCATCAGTTCCTGCTGATACGCCATAGCCACCTCGATCCCCTGCTGCATAGCCGCCTGCATCTCATGGTGCATAACAGCGTGCAGTTCTTGGTGCATCGCCACCGTCGCCTGTATCTCTTGCTGTATGACTACTTGCATTTCTTGTTGCATGGCCGCTTGCATCTTGGCAAAAATAATGATTTGGGTAAGTGTGTAAGTATGTATGTATGTGTGTGTGTTTGTTGATCTTACACGCAAAAACTACTGAAGGGATTTTGATGAAACTGAAGTAATAAAGGTCCCATATCAGAATGACACATAGGTCCCTTTTTGGTAAAATAATTTAACGGGAAAATCCATTATTGCGAGCGTAGACCCATTTGGATCAAATTTGACACGGATATATTTATTTATTTATTGGAAAATCCACAGCTGATACATAACAATTAAAGCTCATATAATCTATTAATTATACTAGCTTTAATTGTAATGTAATGCTGTGGTTCCAGTGACGAACAAAAGCTGCTTTTACCCGGGGAAAATTAATAATTACGTGGGCAAAGACGCGGGTGAAAAGCGAGTGTGTATATATATTAACCTCCTCTTGTAAAGCCTCGTCCATTTCCTCCGCCATCTCTCCGTCTTCGTCCATATCCTCGGGCTCTTCTTTGATCTCTTGCTTTATGGTGTGCACGAGTATTATTTCACCGTTTTGTATGATTTCGGCTGTGGAAAGTATCGTGTATGAAGTGTTTAATAACAAGAAACTTCTTTTGAGCAACTAGGAGACAATAGTGCGAAACTGAGACTGCCAATGTGGCGTGGTGAGCGAAGGTCCGCTCGCAAGAGGTAGCGGGTTCGTTTCCGCCGAAGGGTCATTGCTTGTATGTTCTGCAAGCACTGTCTCCTTGGTCTGGGTGTTTGGTATTTATAATAAGAATATCTATGTGCATGTTCTCGTATGTCTATTATATTAAGTATATCAGATGTCTAGTCCGTAACACAAGCTTGGAGCTTACCATGGGACTAGATGTTGTTGTGTAGATTTTGCAGAAATATATATTTTTTATTATGCATGAAATACTTTGGTGAGCGATATAAGTGCAGGGTGCAGTTCACCCACTAAGAATGAGAATGAGCTGTTTTCAGAAAATTCTAAACTTCCATTTTTACTCGCACTGGTATGTGAAAACTTTAAAGTCTTAAGACTCTAAGATGCCGTGTAGATTTAAAACAGTGACCAACCAAGCTAGATACGATGAACTTTTATAAAATTGGACTGCCTGTCCTAGAAATAAATATGCGTCAAAACGTCAAAAAGAAAGTGAGGTTTTTTATGGTAAATAGACCTTTGTATTATAAAATCTCTCATAAATGTGTCTATGTCTCTGGTGGGAGGCTTCGGCCGCGGCTTGTCACCACCCTCCGGGCTGGGCCAGTGCGTGAAGCGATTTTTTCGTGTTTCGTAATGTGGCCCGGAGAAGCCACCTTCTAGGTCTTCATGTCCCATCTTAGACCACATCGTCACTTTACATCAGGTGAGATTGTGGTCAAATGAAGGCTTATCGATCATAAAAAAAAAAAAAAAAAATGTGGATGAATCATAAATATCTAAAAGGTTCCTATTTAGGAATGTACTCAGGTAATCGTTATGAGGAAACACAGAGTGATCGTATTCCAAACCTTAGCTGTGCGAATTATGATCGGATTAGAAAATACACTAGATATTTATTTATTGAATTGAAACTTGCTGTGACGCCAGTACTTGGATGGGTGACCGCCCGAACAAAATCTTTTTGCAGTTTTTTGTTTTGTTTTTTTTTATTCATATCATTCTTTTGTCGATTTACTGAAGTTTCACTTCTATCGTGTGTGAATCGCACACACACCTTTTTTATTTAACAAAAGCCGCAGCCCTTAATTAATATATTATTTACATATTCTTATATATGGATGGAGTTACCTTGGTTGTAGTACTTGTCCGCTGTCTGGTCGGGGTCCGGCGGGAGATGCGAGTACTCCGGGATCTTGGGACTCTTCGTGTCCTCTTCCGCGGAAGCGGCCTCTTCGTCGTAATCTTCAGCGGACGCGGCGTCCGATTCCAACTCCTCTTTCATTTGAAGCTCTTGTCTGAAATACATCATCATCATCACCACCCTATTAACGTTTCCGCTGCTGAGACACAGGGACTTCTTTCATGACGAGAAAGGTTAGGCCTTAATTCACCACGCTGGCCAAGTGCGGGTATGTGAATAGCACATGTTCTTCAAACTATTTTCAAGTTCTCAGAACATGCCGGTTTTCTCACGATGTTTTGCCTTCACCGTTAAAGCTAGTGTTTTAAAGCGCACATACATTTTTCAAGAAAACTCCAGAGCTGTGTGGCGGAAAAATTCAATAAACATTAAGCTAGACTTTTAAGATTGAGTGACTGACTGGTCGAGGAACTGGCCGCAGACTTGGTGGTACTGCTCCAACTCCGGCTTGTACAGCAAGTTGCCGCGCATTATGAAGTCGAAGTACACGCGCATGCCGTCCGCCACTTCGCGGACCAAGTTCAACCTGTACAAACAAACAATAGTACGTATAAGTAAAGATAAAAAAAAAAGTTGCGTGTGCGATTCACACACGAGAGAAGTGAAACTTCAGTAAAAAAAAAAAAACAAAAAAAAAATACTATGCAAAAAGATTTTGTTCGGGCGGTCACCCATCCAAGTACTGGCGTCGCGCACAGGCTGCTTAACCTTGTTAGCGTTTAAGATTGGCTTACCCGACAGGTAAGCCAATCTTATTTCCATTTCCGTTTCATCCGGTTTCAAATCACAACGATTCTATAGAAGTTTCACTTCAAAAACCTTTATTGCACGCACAATTAAAATAGAACAGGAAACAAAAATATTTATCAAACAAAATATTATATTTCCTGATTCCTAGTTCTAGTCTTTCAGTAATGGATCTACCGAACAAAAAAATCTCAATAAATAATTTACAGTGACTGGTTATCGGGTAAGTACAATTAAAACAGGTCATTTTTATTTCATTTTAATAACCAGTTAAATAATAAGGAGTAAAATTGTCTTGTCTTAGCTAATTAAGAAACTTTGTTAATAACTAGACCAACCCATAAATAAACCCTATGTACACAGGACTTAAGGGTTAATTGAAAAAAAATAACAACCAAGTGAATTATTTATCTTTAGTGAAGTATATGAATTTCAGTTTACCCTTACTCCTTTACTAATGTGATTCTTTCTTTTCCAGTATTGTATCTATATTACAAAGATGCTTATTTTTAAAGATTTAAATTATGTAGCAATCTTTTTTCATTAACAGCGACAGTCTTTTACAAGCAAATAAATAAAAACAAACATAATATTTTATCTAAATCGGTACACAAGAACGATATACCATAGAAAAACTCAGTTACCGTCTCGATACATCAGCGAGGTCCGGTTTCTGCGGCGGCTCGTTGCGACACCGCGGCGTGGCCCACGCGCCGGCGCGAGCGAACCACTTTACGAAGGACTCCAGGATCTGAGCCGCGCAAGGCGAGGCTGGGACCCGCGTAAGCCGGTTACGCTTCACTATCAGATGGTAGTCGAACGTGAGGCGGTCTCTGTATCAAATATAAACGTTTAGCTTAGAGTTGCGACACCGTTTAAAGTTGTAAAAGTAGGTTTATAACATTTTCTAAGTTAATTTCCTCTGAAAATTGTATCTTAATAATAATAATAATGCATTTATTCAGCAACTTACATACCATTTTACAATTTTGTGGCAGTTGAGACCTTCTTTTAGATTAATTAAAAAATCTGTGATAGAAGGCCCCGCTCTTCCTTAACTAATTGGTAGGTACAAACACATTAAATATCTTAATTCTTCTAATCTTAAATCTTGAAAAAATACTTTCTGACTTCAAATTTATAAACGAGGTCGCGTGCTAAAAAAGAATGGGGATAAAGTATTTCTAACAGCGAGCGAGTGTCAGGCCGTTTGTCCTCGCTGGACTCTGAAGAGTGAGTTGTAACTGCTATATTGCTAACTGAAACAGTTCACTCACCGTAAAACAGCTGGCATAGTAATATGAGCCCGTCCGACCGGCACGAGTACGTTCTCAGGCGAGCGCGTATCAGGCCGCTCCTCTTCGCTGGACTCTGAAGAGTCAGAGTCCTCCTCTTTAATGTCCTCTTCCGGGGACTCTTGGCTGTTCTCCGCTTCGACTGCTTCTGTTGTTTGTTCAGCTGTTTCTTCGCCTTCTGCTTCTACGAGATAAAAGATGTGCGATTATATTTTACCCATCTACAGGTTGAGGGGTGTTTTTTTAGGTCTTTAACAATCATAGAGCTAAAGCGTTCAGCAAAAGCGACTATTACTCTATCTTTACAGGATGTTTTCCAATGTACCTCACTTTTACCTCGCACTGTAACGTTACAGTGCGACATCTTACGTTGCCGGTGAAGTTTAATAGCATTAGTAGGTTACTATATTGATGTATAAAATTAAAAAATAATGCGTCGTATTCATGTTTTGAGTAACTCTATTGCATTGGAAAACATCCTGTAGAGATAAAGTAACAATTGTTGTTGAATAAATAAATTAATTTTCTTAGTGGACGAAGCTTCGTAAGCCTATAGTACAACAAAAGCGGTAAGGAAGCAGCGCCCATGTAATTTGTAATACGAGAAACCCTTTGTCAGCGTTACACCAAAGTTTGAGTTTCGTTCAAACTTCTTCGCGCCCGCCATCGTTCCATCAATCTTAAAACAAACAGCGCTCCTGATTTTAGTTACCGAAGCCTTTAAAGTTCTTCCGAACCCGAACTGGCAGTACTGCAGTGACATCACTATAGATAGTAAACACTTTTCAGTATATTAACGTTTAAATAAGCCCTAACTACGGAGAAACCTGCAGTACTGATGCTTGATGTAGAAATGACAAAAATAATGCTATCTCCTTCTCTCTCGTACTACTCGCAACTCTTTTTCGTGTTTGTTCTGTGTACGCGACTGGTTTATAGCATAAAACAATATCGTCGTTCGGCAGTCAATACCGCGAATGAGACATTCAACAAAATTTACAGGAGACGAAAAAAACGTGTGAATGATTCTTTACGCCTAAAATTCTTTTAAAATAAAGTATTTTAAGCTACACTAGTTTGTTAAGACGCATAAATACATGTTTTTTCAATTTAATTGTAGTATTTGCTAGATAAATTCACGTTCGCGGTTTTTACCAACTATTTTTGGTAAAATCTTATAGTATTGGCGGTTTTGTTCTAGAATTTTAAGAATATATTATATACTTAACTAATAATCATAAGTATTTAACTGTTTTTATAGAATTTATAAAAATCTTACAAAAAATAATAATCAAAAGGTATTTTTTCAAATAACTTTAAAGATCCATTAGTATCAAATATAAATGAATAAAATGTTTGTAATAAAAAGATTAATAGGTAAATTATAATGAGTGTTATGTCTTAGTCACATTTTTTCTTGAGTTTTTGGAAGAATTATCCTCTTTTCCCCGTTTTGGTGACTTGACATCAACCATAGATTTGATAAATACTTTTTTGCTGGTCCAATCCATTTCAGTCCAAAAACTATCAAAATGTTTCTTCCTAGCTTCTTCTGTTATATCGCGGCAGTAGAGTCCTCCTTTAAAGCATGCATCTGATGTTCACCGCAGTCCCAGCTCTCTTTAACATCTTTCAATATCATGAATCCACTTCTCTTCCTCTTTTTGAAATCCTAAAAAGGATTCGCCATGCATTCTTTGTACCTTCTCAATGTCTCTTTTTCGGCCACGACGAAGTTCGGATGAAGATGTTTCTAATAATCCGGTTAAATCTGCAGAAGAAGAAACTACCGGCTGAGATGGGAGTATTTGTTTGTGCATTAGTTGCTTCATCTTGAAGAGGCAGAGGCTCTATTTCTGGGCAATTTGGAGTGATAGGTAGAAATTCGATTGCGAATGAAGTGTTCTGAGGCTGCAGCTCTGTTAGAGTGTTACCAAAACTCAGCTCAGGCTGATGACATGTGGAGGAGTGAGGGGAGAGTTTCAGGTATATATAGGCTGTGACTGAGGCTCTATTTCAGGTCGATTCGTATCGGTAGGTAGAAGTTGGACTGACAGTGGAGTCACCTGAGTCTGCAGCTCTGTTGGAGTTTCACCAAAATTCAGCGTGACATGTGGAGGAGTGAGGCGAGAGTTCCAGAACTTCCAAGTATGCAGGCTGTGTCTGAGGCTCTATTTTAGTGCGATCCGGAGTGTTTAGTAGAAGTTGGACTGACAGTGGAGTGATCACAGACTACTGTTCGATTTGAGTAACGTCTCAATTATACTGTGGCTGAAACCCTAAGTCCGTACAGGAAAGCTGAGCCGAAACTTCCAGGCTGTGACTGAGCATCGATTTTGCGACTTTTTGATGTGCATGATGGTATTGAAGATAAAATGTTCAGCGAAAGCTATTTCTTTTAAATTTTTTCTATTATTGTGTTACCTCATGTCCTTTAGAAAATTTTCATTGTCGGATGAGTCTTCCATCGTGCTGTAAAAAAATAACCACTTTTTATAATTATTATCCAAATTAAGCTATAAGTTTACTAAAATCCCTAGACAGAAGCATTTTAGGACTAAAATGCTTAGGTATAACCGCGAACCTGCAACAAATGCCGAAAACTCAAAACCGCGAATACGACAACTTATCTTTGAAATAGTTTTATTTCAAAGTATATTAAGAAATAGGCTAACACATAAGGCTAATTTAACTAACTACATATTTTACAATATTTTTTGCAAAGAAAACACGAGGAAAACGTTAGTTACAATAAAAAAAACTTACCCAGAAATCACAGCGTCACGTGTTGCACTTCAAAGTGGAATGGTGGCCCTTAGGAACTATCACATTCGCGGATTTTTTGGCGCTAAAATACGTTTGCGGTTTCGACAAGACTCGATAACATAAGATCGGGGCCACTTTAGGCCGAAATTTTAATGTAGGATTGTGTATTTGAACGCATAGAATCAAATAAAAACAAAAAAAGGTTTTCGCCAAAAATGTCGCGTTCGCGGTATTGAATGCCGAACGACGATATGATTCACATACCATCAGGCTGGGTGCTGCTAGAAGAGCCGTCATCACTGAGGCGGTGTCGGGAGCGCTTCGCGGCGCTGCTACCAGAAGCGCTCGAGGCGCCCTTCTTACGCTCACGGCGGTACAGGTAAGCGCCCCTGGACATTACAATATTAGTTTTACACACGTTTAAGTATAGTTTGAAGCAAACCTTTATTAATACGTCTGCTGAACAGTTTAACTTTTTTAGCTGCTCATCTTCTAGTTTATTCTCTAAGGTGGTGCTTCTTATTATCTACTTGAATTGAATGCGTCAATGTCTTACTTTGTTTTTCATGCACTTTTTCTATACCCGGTTAATCCAAATTGTAACAGGTCTCCCGAAATACAGGATTGCCTCGTGCACCGCTGATAAGTGAAATTGTAACTTGTGTGTTGATAAATAAATATTTTTGCATTTTGTATTTTTATATTTGTAATGTACTTAACAATGCTCTCCGTCCCCCGCCTGTACCCACTAAAGGATTATCGAAAACAGAGTGCGGTTTTTAAATTATAGGGTGAGATAGAAAACAGAACAGAGTTACCTATTAAATGAAAAGATAAATAATATGATGTGTAACTCACAGCTGCAGCTGGGATTTATCAGCCAGATCACGCTGGAGCTGGCGGTTCTCCTCAGTGTCTTTGAGCACGAAGTCCTCGCCCACGCAGCGGTCCCACGACGAGTTCCACCCTTGGAAGTGGATCAGGTACTCAACTGTGCGACGCCCGCGTTTGTCCTTGTTCTCTATCACTTCTAGAACCTGTTTATGAGAGGGAACGATAAACCATCATATAACCATTAATTGGTTAGTTAAAATGATTAATGGTCAGTGAACCATCAAACTAGAATGTGATTAAAAGCTATGAAATCACATCACTCAAACATTTATAATAAATCTACTCGTTTTGTTAAAATTGACACTTTAGAAACAAGATAACGATAAATCTTTACGTCGATAGGTACTTAAGTTTGGTTTAAAATGAATCGTAGGGTACATTTCCGGATAATGAATTGTTCCGCAGGAAATAGCTTTATCATACATGTGTATAATCGAAATGTTAGCAGACATTAGATACTTCACATTTGTATACCTTAATAAAAGCTAGACTTATTTTTATAGACAAAAGGAACGTTAGAAGTGGAATTAAATAAGAAATAACCAGTAAACGTAAAATATTTCTGTAAGTCAGTCCTAGCTTGCAGTTTCTTGCAATATGAATGAGTCTTGTAATTGAGGTTATAATATAGGTAAATAAAAATTAACTTTCTTCTAATAAAGGCTATAATAAATAAACTTAGTATCCATAACGAAGGGCGTATCAGCTTAGCGACCGACGAGACAACAAAGACGTAATAGCGCAGGACCAATTTATCGGAAATAGGGCGAGGTACAAAGGCGGGTTAACTTTAAGAACATCCAGTTTATTACCTATCTAATACATAAAATTTCCATGTAACAATGTTAGTTACCGTACTCCTCCGAATCGGCTTTACCGATTTTTACCAAATTGTATATATACGTATTCAGTAGGTCTGAGAATCGGCTACTATCTATTTATTTTTCATTTTGCAAAACAACGTTTGCTGGGGTCAGCTTGTCTAATAGGTATATAAAATTTTCATGTCACAATTTTAGTGACCGTACTCCTCCGAAATGGCTTTACCGATTTTTACCAATTTTTTATGCGTATTCATTGGGTATGAGAACAACGTTTGCTGGGGTCAGTTAGAATTAATATAAGATAAATTAATATTAGTCACTAAAAACATTCGATTTATATTGTATGTATTTATCAGTCGCTGTTTAAATTTAACAAGATAATTTTTAATAGACTTTTTGCTATGTTACATTAGAACGACTAGCCTTATGTTACATTAGAACTAAAAAAACTACATATTTAGCGTTTCATATCACACATTATGTGAAGTTTTATTTTAAAAATCTCTTCCCGCATTCAACAGGCACGAAAAAAAAACTGGATGAACATAGATACTGGTTGAAATAGTGCAACGAAAATAACACCATGTCGTGGGACTATCTCGAAATACATTCGCAAAATTTTCGTGAACTCACAGCATTATCTGGACCATAAGAACTGATCACCAGTCGATCAGAGGGCGTTAAGCAACGGTTCCTATGTCGGGTTTTCCAAGGGTTTCTTGCCACTTTCACATGGCGCGGCAAATCTATCTCCACTTCTTCCACACAATTTATCTCATTCACAAAGCCATGGCACCCATCGGGGTTAAAGCAAATGTCGAAGTAGCGGGCGTTGCTAACTGTGATCTGATGTCGGTTAGACATTTTTGAAGATTGTAGGACTAGTTTTAGATCATTGTGGGATTGTATTATTAGGCGGTGGATGGAGGGAGCGTTGTGCGCATGCACGAGTGACCTGCGCACTGCAGTTGCAGTTAGATATAGGTACTAACACAATACGGGCGTTTCCTGCCTGCTTCCAGCGCGATAGATTTACTTTTGATCAACTAGAGCTCTCGTAGGATACCTTAAGTATTCGAGGACTTTTGAGTAAAAATAAGTAACTGGATACCTACTTATGTAGTTGCTATTTCATGCGTTAATTGAACAAAATAGTCACGAATATTTCACAAATATCAAATTATTTTGTTGAGCGTCTTCAAAGCTTCGAGCATATTTATGAAATGTGTTTTTTTGGTTTTTTGAGTTGCAGTCGTGAATCCCAGGGGGATATTACGTGTTTTAGGGATGAAAGGTAGCCTATGTCCTTTTCCGGACTACCGACAATAGTACGCAAATTATGCTTTTTCAGACTCGTTAAGTAGACAGAGAAAGCGTGAAGAGGTAACAAACAAACATACTTTTGCATAAATAATACTAGCAGTGTCATGCGGTATTACCCACGTTAAAATAGATATTCGAGAAATTGCGTAACACCTTAGGTCTCATGATAGAGCTATGGAAAGGGCTATGCTCTGGGTTTTTCTACATTATCAGAAATCTCATCAGGAAAGCTACCGATCTAAGTTACTGGAAGTCTTTGAGGGAGCCCTAAGTCTAGCAGTGGACGTCCTACGGTTGAAATGATGAGATGCTGTATTGATATTTAAAACCTATTTCTTAGACTAATAATAGTATTTTATTATGATTAATTAATTTGAACAGCATAGCCTAGTATTATAATTCTAAAGACGAAACACATACTAATCGCTACCTTGATATAAATTTTGTATTTACATAAGATAATGTTTACTGTCACAGAGAGGCCACACCTAATTTTGTTACATCCATAACTTTACAGATTTTGAATCCAAAATGTTATAATATGGCCATAAGGCCATAGTGTTCTCCGTTACAGAAATAACGGAGAACACTATATAATCTATCATCAACAATTATATTGATAACTAATCAACACCAGAAATAATGTAAAAATTATAGAAAAAAGAAGCAACTTCATTAAAAATAAATTGACATTGATTGAAACAGCAAAATTAATTCTTCACTCCAGACCCATAACAGTAAAGAATAATTTTAAGCGAGTTGATATGGTTGTGATTTGTGATCTATTTTATTTTTCATATTTGTCGCAACCACATCTACTTGTTAAAAATGTAGTAGGCACACACTTGTCTAAATATATTTTTTAAAGTCACTGCAGTAGGTTGTAAGCAAATACTGGTGATCTACTAAATACTGAAATACTGAAAATTGATAAACATTATAAATTTTGTCTTTAATAAAACTTTAGTGAACTTGGTTTATAAGATGTATAGATAGTTACGGTTACAAGCACACTTAATCTAATCAAGAATAATTTAATGCTAATTTTTTATGCCAGGAAAGAAACAGAATTCATATTGTCACTGTGTTAATTTCAGAATTAGCTGTGTTTTAAAAAGATAACTTTATTTACATTTTCCGGGTGCGGGTGGGGTGTGAAAACTTTTTGCTTCACCTAAAGAATGGCTTATTAGTGAAAATGTAATAGTGAACTATAGGATTCATTTTTAATGAGCATAACACCACACCCTGTCTAGAAAATAACTATACATTGAGTTTTTTTTCGTAAGAAATAAAGCAGAAGTTATATTAACTTTTTCTAAAAATGTTAAGGCAGAAATTTAAAGTAAAAAAAGTTTGCTATCCGCATTTTGCGTGTGGGGTGAGAAAACTTCGCCCCACCCAAACAACGCCCTAGTTACGATGCGGAAAAGTTCACTTCCTTTGTTATTGTTCTGGTTTAGGTTATTTTCCTATATATTTTGTTTTGTTTTCGATGATAAAGGGGAGCATATGAATTCTTACCTTCGAGTCGTAGAGAACTTTGGCCTTCGTAGGGTCCGGTTCATAGCACAGAACCCGTTCACCCTCGCTGAATTTGTATCGAACACCTCTCGTCGAAACCATTGCGAAACACTAGTAGAAGATGAGTAGAACTACATAAATTTAATTACTTGTGTTCCAGTTATGTAACAATATGTGTTTTGCCGCAAATTGCTAAGAAATTGTGGAATACGGAAAAATTATGCCGGGAACATCTGAATGTTTACGACATATGTATTTTCGCGAATTTAATTAATTTACACTTTATTTCTAGAAGAAACTATGGCGATGGTAATCTAGTAGCTAAATGTACTCCTTGGGTCACGCCTTTTATTGAATGTCTCTCACAACTGAAATTATTATTTTGTTTGGGCGTCGGCTGCTGTTTGTTTTGACTTTTCGTACACCGCTTAGATGAACGAAATCATAATATGCTCAGCAAAAATGGATTTTATTGCAAGCCAGCAGAGTTGAAAATGAATACATGCATTTGACGTTGACAGCTGATCACACTGACAATGACAATACTGACAAAATGCGTTCCGTTCCAAAGATATTTTTTTACAATATTCACTTGTTTTTTACAGATGAAAAATTTAAAAAAAGTTATCTGTTCTTTTCTTTGGGGCAGCAACACTCAGGATTATCCACATTTTTATTTATTTAATTAGTACAATAGTATTTCTGATGTAAAGTGACGACGTGGTCTAAGATGTATTCCGCTTTTGAGGATGTTTTAATCATGAAATATTACTGGGTTTCTAATATTTTATGTTCTAAGACAAGTAAAAAGAGTCCTTGGTCGTATAGTTACTAAAATTACAAATTCTTGAAAAAAACTATTATTAAAACCCGTTCAAATTTTCTTAGATACCTAATGATTTCCTAGTAAATTTATATAATTGGAAATCATTAACTGCTGTTGGAATGTATTTTTTAACATAAGTAATAACATTAGCTCGCGCGTGATTTTTCATACTTTTAGCCTAACCTTCATCTTCGTCCTATAATTCAACCAATCAGCCAATTATTTTACGGAGTTACGTCGTAAATTGGTCAAATACTTACCTAACATTTAAACGGAAATTGATCAATTTCGATTCGTATTATTTTCTGGTGACATATGCAACACATGGAGTATTGAGTACTTACTTACTTACACTATTGAGCTGGACTCTCACTTGACCGCATGGCCCGATACCGCAATGAACCGCGAAGAGTGGAAGAAGGGAATTTTTATTTACTTTTGCCCTGCAGTGGGACAGTAGAGGCTAAATAATAATAAATATGCAACACAATCTTACAATAAAGTTTTCTTCTTCTGTTTTAGAGGATAAAATAGTGTAAAACGTAGGTAAGTGTAATTAGTTTTAATTTTGTCTTTTTTATAAAAAAAATATATTCTGTGTGGTTTGTCCGGTAATATTTATTTTAAACGCGCAACATTTTTTTTTGTATTTGATTTTATCTTTCCAAAACAGTCAATTGTTTGATTTAGCCGAACATAATCCCCATTCTCCATTATCAAGACCGGGAAACTTCTTGTATCTACGTACCTAATATAAAATTATATCAATGATTAATCGATTTCTTAAAACTGAAGTTTGTTTTAGTTTTTACTTGACTATAGATACCTGTCTACTCAGGTACCTACATAAGTACCAATAGCTTGTTGAGGTACAATAGGACATGGGCTACCATGAGATTAAATTAAAGTTAATTTATTAGTGTCCCTAGAAGAAATTTATGGCATTTTTGCCATTTTCTTGCTTTTTTATTGCCAGATGAGGTAGTCTATCATATGTAGGTACTTGCTTAAATATTTAAGGAGACAAAAAGGCAGAGTATTGTTTTTACCACAAGTACCCATTTACTAAACTTAACTAGGTAATGAGTTATGTGAAGATGCGTGCGCTTAAATCACGACTCGACGACACCCGTTTATTTAGTCCCATAAGGTTAAGGGTTCATCATTTAAAGGTCTGAGAACGTCCTATTGACATTTTGAAGTACAAACTGACTGCATAGGCTTATGGCACATAGAGTTTATATTTGTTTAGGGTAACTGTAGACTAGATACGAGCTTACTGGTAATAAGCTGCTATCTATGCGATTAACTCGTAAACGAGGACTATAAATCAATTTAAAACTTAATTTAAGTACCTATATGTTGGACGTTTTGTGCAATATCTTATAATATTAAATTAATTAATTAAAAATGCCTGTTTGAAATTAAGTGGTTAGTAGTACTCATGTATTCTTACTTATGTAATACCTTAGGATGGACAGTAGTTTTGTTATTTTCATCCTTAGACTTGGAACAGTTAGGTAAGTTCTAGTTCTATCCATAATTTTCTGCTTACCTTCTCTTCCTTGTATGGTTTGGATAGTATACTATTATTCAAGTATATTACGACGTTATATCTTACACTTAACTTTGAAATTGTCTAGATATTTATTAGCAGAAAGCGTAGCTGAAACTATTAGTTTTGCTAAGCATAAACTTTAGGCAAAAATAATAAAAGTAAAATTGTTTTTCTAGTTTCTTTAATAATTTATTCCACCTAACATTATAAACCTAATACAAAAGTATCACATTGAAAATAATGCGATACCTTGCATAATTAGTTTCCTATGTTTTGGCAGTCGTTTAGTGGTGGTAGACAGGGGCGGAGTGGTAGACAGGAGCAGCAGCCTGGTAGACGGGGGCAGCAGCCTGGTAGACAGGGGCAGAGTAGGCGAGCTTGGCGACGGGGGCCGAGTGGTACACGGGGGCAGACTGGTACACGGGTGCAGAGTGCACTACGGGGGCGGCAGCATACGCGACGGGGGCGGCGACCTTGGTGACGACGGGAGCGGCGGCGTAGGTGACGGGAGCGGCGACCTTGGCGACGTGGGCGAGGGGCTCGTTGTGCACGACGGCGTTGAAGCCGTTGTGGGCGTCAGCGGTGTAGTCCACGGTGCGGCGCGTGCCGTCGGGGTCCACCACGGAGTAGGAGCCCTTCACGACGTCTCCGTCGCGGGTCTCGTGCTGGGACTTGAGGTCTCCGGTGTGGCCGTCGTGCACGTCGTAGGAGAAGCTGTACTGCGGGTGCGCGTTGTACTCCTCTACGGCCAGCTTGGCGAGGGGCGCGGCGTAGCCGACGGGCGCCGCATGGTAGGCCACGGGGGCGGGCAGGAGCCCGGCGCTGGCGGCGGCCACCAGTCCGCAGAATACGACAAACTGTAAACAAACACAATATTAGATCACTGCACTTCACGTCACGGGGTTCACTTAAACGTCACAGTACTTGAATCGTACCTTGAATGCCATTGTTGAGTGAGTTGGTTGAATGATACCTACTGAGAAGAGCTTGGAGCTTTTATACGGCTAGCAGGGGCACACCCTTTCACTTGCGGAGGCAACGTCGAGCGACCGTGAGATGAGCCCCCAGGCGAAAAAAGCTCCCTAAAGTTTACTAGCTTTCAAAGTTCGTTATTTATATATAATAATAAACAAAAATTCGTTAATTAATAAAGTACTTATTTAGGGCATAATACGTATAAGCAATATAATTAACTGAATTGCTTCTGAATTCGCATAATTATTTTACATCTTACAGTAAAAATAAATAAAAAGTAATAAAAAAAATGTTTCAAAAATAAATAATTATTGATTTTCTCTGCTCCAAAATGAAAGTTCTGAAAATGGGAATTAATAGAAAAAAGGAGGGCAGATTCTGAAAAAACCTTATTTTTATTTTTTTTTTACAAAAACTACAAACCGACCATCTCAATGTTTATATTCATGAAGCTTTTTACGTAAATGTGTATTAACATCCGACTTATTCACTAAAATGCTATAAAATTAAACTTAATTAAACGTTGAGGAGTCACCAAGTTCACATGCAATGTAAAGTTCAATAGACAAATTAAACATTTCATTTATTCCAAATATTTACAGTAAAAAAGGTTCGAAAGTAAATTTTAGGGTTCCGTACCCAAAGGGTAAACAGCGACTACGGCAACTTTCTGGTGTCAATAATCAACAAATACTAAACACAGACTAAAATAAATGTATAAGTATGTATAATGGTTAAGTGGCGCTGTCATAAAGATTTTACTGTAATTATATTAAAATAAGTAATCTTAGTTATAATTTAAGATGGTGAAATTCAAACAAATTGGCTAATTAGGAACGAGATGCTGTCTACCGATCTGCCATGGGATTTTGACTTTTGTACATTTCAATTCAGTCTAAAAAATTAAGCAAACTGTCAAGGAGTATTGCGGTGACTGGAGGTTTTTTTCTGTTCATGTCCGTAAGTGGTAACCCTCTGAATCCTTACACGTGACCTCCGGGTGGTGCTAAGAACAGTCTCTACTGGTGGTAGGCTTCGGCCGCGGCTTGTCACCACCCTCCGGGCTGGTTCAGTGCGTGGAGCGATTTTTTAGTGTTTCGTTAATGTGGTCTGGAGAAGCCTTCAAGGTCTTTAAGCCCCATCTAAGACCACATCGTCACTTTACATCAGGTGAGATTGTGGTCAAACGAAGGCTTATCCAGCATAAAAAAGACAATGTAATTTTACCTTGATATTTCTTATTTAAAAAAAATATTTTAATTTAATAAAGTTACTTTAAGTTGTTTTCTTCATGTATGCCCTGCGCTTCTAAGGAAACCAACGTTTTGAATAAGTTTAACCTATAGTGTACGTAAATACTTTGGTTTATATTATTTTTAATTGTTCTCCAAAAAACATGGACTCAAATTGGAAAAAAAATAGTTTTCCATTTGGTGCCTTTACGTATTGTTTAAAGCTGAAAACTGGAAAACTGTTGCTTGCAATAGATCCCATTTTAATTTCGTAAGAATCGTGTTTGTGTAGGTATTGAGTATATCAATACCTAACCCTAATCCATATTTTTCGTACCAGAAGTTGGTTTGTTTTTTGATAAAATGTTACTTGGATATACTATCAATATACATACTATATAGTTATCCTACAAAAGACATCAACGCGCTCTGTATAGCTTAAAAATTAAATCAAAGTCAAAACATATACTTTCTTAGTAGCACACAACTTAAAATTAATAAAACTATATAATCAAAGAAATAACATTGTCTTGGCAGTTCGCATCAATGTTTTAAACTGAGTTGAGAAGCGAATAGATCAACAGAGCTTTATCAGTTTTTACAATTTGCCGCGCCTTGTGTTTCCGTGTAATAGAAATAGATCCTTATACGTCTACAGGTAACCTTGGATTAGTTAATAAGTAGTAAACTAGTATTTGACCCATGACTCTGCGTTACGCGAATCATACCCAATTTAGTTAATGCATCGAAATATTTAGCGGGTTCATTCCCGGTACAGACAAACCATTTAATAAAAACATTGAATGAAGTGTCAATTGTTTTTAAATTCTAAATTAAGACTTCCAGTACTTTTTTACCTTCATTATTGAAGGAACTTCTTCTCCATGTAGCGTGGCCGTGGAACAACTGTATATCATAAAAAAATATATTTGAAAACCTAAATAAAAGTTAGCGAAATGAAAGCCATATTATTATAAAATATGGCCTTCATTATTCTCTTATTAGCCTCTTCTCAGTCGTAAACTACATTAATGATGGTCGTGTCTCTTGTCCTTCCGTCCTGGAAGGTCTTCATGGATACCCAGCCCTATCTTCAGCGGTGCGTAGCATAACATACAATACAATACAATACAAAAATTCTTTATTGTAACACCACAATATAGGAACATACATAGGAGATACATATTTAATACAGTGACACAATGGGCGACTTTATCACTAATAGCGATCTCTTCCAGGCAACCTTTGGATGGATCAGAAATTTGACAATAAGAGAGAGCAGTGGCGTTTACACAGATTTATAAATAAAAATAAAATGAGTAGGTATATGTAGTACAGAAAACAAACACAGTAGAAGTGTGTAATAATGAACACAAATTAAACATACTATTGATAAATATTAAGTGAAGTTGAAAGAAAATGACTATAAACCTAATAAAACCTAACATAATAGATAGAGACTAGACTTTTTCCTTCTAGTACCTACTATACTTTTAGTCGATGAAACACATAAGCATTGGGACGTTTAACTCCCGAATTTTCTCAATATTTCGCCGAACGTTGACAATTTGCAATTGAGCAAATTAAGTAGATACATAGTTTATTATACTCTATCTATATTAATATTATAAAGCTGAAGAGTTTATTTATTTGTTAAAACGCGCTATTCTCAGGAACTGCTGGTGCGATGTCTATAATAAGATATTCTTCTTCTTTAAATATATACTATTATTATTATTGTTATATAATATTTTTACATGCCTGAAATTATTATTTTATTTTATTTTTCATTTTTAGATTAAGACTTAGAATTAAGAATAATTTTCAACACAATTTGTAAAATAATTGTTAAGAAATAAATGAATATGAATATATTTATTTTCACCAAACAAAGAAACAATACAGTAAGATAATAAAAACCAAAACTAGCATGCGTCATGGGCGGTGTTATTGCTTAAAGCAATTTCTTCCAGACAACCGTGAATGGAGAAAAAAATGGACGGCGGTTTATATTATGCAAGTAATATAAATACCTAATATCTAATGCTAAAGCTAAAACTAGCCTATACTTAATTACATTTACCTTTATGCTATGCTAGATGAACTACTTAATTTTTTTTAAGTTTTTTATTAAAATTCATTTTAAATAAAACGCATATGCGGCGAACCTTCGCACACAGGATTCGGAAATGCTCTACATCTGTCTTATTCTTTTTCTGCATAAAAAAATAGTTTAATTTTAAAAGTGGGGTTTATAACTTATTACAAATCATTAGGATTTCATTATTTCATTGTTAGATAGCCTATGTATCGATGAAGGCTATAGGCTACTTTTTACTGAAAAATAAGTCGTTACCGAGGGAAAATCCATCAAGCACGGGTAAAATCGTGGCGTGATAAGCTATATAAAAGTTATATTATACATATAATTATGCTGATTTATTTTGCAATAGTATCTAAAACGATGTGTATGTAGAACCAAAGAGCATTTAATCGTTTTGCAAAAAATGCTTACTATTACAGTGGGACCAATAACGACCATGTTATCGGGCAGTCACGAACTAATATCGGCTAGTAGTAGGTACTAACATATCCATTCAAACACTTTCATTGGATAACCATCGGCTTATGTTAGGCATGTATAATGTCAAGGTGGTGCTACCTATTGTTTTTGAATGTTCTAATATTGTACCGTCGGCTTTATTCATATGGTTTATGTATTATAAGAACTAGCTTTTACGCCAAGGCTTCGCTCGGATTGTTTAGTTCACGAATAAGGTTAAACTGCTGGTAAAATTAAATTGGCTAAGTACCGGCCCGTTTATTATTATATTTTCATGCGTTCGCTCTACAATTTTTAGTTTCGGGTTTATGTGTATTCTTTGTATCATAATGTATGTTTAATCAGTCTCCCAGGACAGGACTACACCCATAGTGAATGCTCTGATTAGTTTGGGGTTAGGTAATGCTGTTTGATCAGTCCGGATTTTTTTCCCTAATAACAGTAGTTTCTTAAATGAATATTATAATTATAAACTTATTTTGAATAGTATTGATTTACATTGTCTTAATTTAAACAAATTCATGAATTATTCGATAAGACTAGACTACTAGAGTATTCAGAGAAAAAATCACGAGGGGTATTCACGGTAATTAAAAAACTTGAGAAAATAAATGTTGGGGTGTAAACAGCTACTGTCCCTGGTATTTTACCTTAAAATACATAGCAGACTGTACTTTTATCACATTTATGTATAGGTAGGTACAAATAGGTAAATTTATCAGCTGTCGAATGCAGAAGATTAAAATAATAGACGTATCTAAATTTTGCCCTTCACTCTGGACGATTGATGTGTTGTACTGGTTATAATCTACAAATATACCTATGAACCTTTTATAGGATTATTGGTAGGGATTATATTCTAAGTTTTTTTATTGAAGATTTGTCTATGGCAGAGTTTTTAATGAAAACTCCGCTTATTTAATTTAATTTATCCCTGAAAGCGCAGCGTAGGACTTTCAACGATTAGACGGACGGATGACTTGCTGAAGGCTGCACGTTCACGGATGCAAGCAGGAAATAACTAGATTTTTTTGGGAGAATCGTTGGACGTACGCTGGCTTAAATAATAATGATGTATGTACCCACATAAGGATAAGCGCCTGTCACCGGCCGCCGTGGCAAAGTGCGGCTTGACGAATTATCTCTCCTGAGCGCAGTGAGCAGGTAAATGGGGGTGCTTATGCTAACTCCTGACTGTGACTCCGTATGCGACTAAAAAAGGTACTATAAGCTTAAAGTTTTTAACAAACCATCTATGGCAAAGAAACCGCCAAAGCATATTATCATACATACTTTGCTATAAAAGCCCTTTCGGATATAGGCACACGAGGATAACTGAACGTGTAAATTATAATCGAAAAAAAGCATCGTCATTGCCCGTGAATATAAGCGGTCGCCCTTGGACTACTTTCAGATAAACGAGTTGACATCTAGATATTACGTGGGAATCTTAAAATACCGGCAATTATACATGTGTGCATATGTACATTTTATGTAGAGCGAATGTATACACCAGGGTCAGATATTATCCATTTCGTTAATGAACTTAATGAAATAACGGACATTATGGAGGAAGTAAAATTTGCATAAGGATAAATTTAATGCAGAATTTAAATAGGTAATCATTGAGATTAAGTTCGAGCATAGTACGTGTATATAGGTATAATGTAGGATGTAATAAAACAGGATCCCGCCTTGTGTTGTAGTTTAACTATAGTTTGTTTCTCTTCAGTGTAATAGTAATTTATTGTTAAAATAATTATATGTCATAACTGGTTTTTAGGTGGCTACCAGTGCCACATAAACTGAAAAAAAAACATAAAAATATAAGTAGGTATGTCAAATATAGCAACTGAGCATGACACAAAGAAAAAAAACAAAATGACTACAAAAAAATAAGTGTGCTTTAAGCAGAGCTTGTACTATGAGTGTTAGGTGACTGATAAAATAAAAAGATACATTTTTTTTAATACATGCATATGATACATAGAAAACACCCTGACCCGAAACCAAAAACCCCGGCGGGAATCGAACCCACAACCTCTTGCAATAATAAAAAAAAATATAAGGTGGTACGTTACGTTTATTATCATCATCATCACCCTATTAAACGTTTCCACAGCTGGGACACAGGGACTTCTCTCTTGACGAGAGAGATTAGGCCTTAATTCACCTCGCTTGCCAAGTGCGGGTTGGTGAATGTCACATGTCCTTCAAACTCTTTTTAAAGTTCTCAGAACATGCCGGTCCCCTCACGATGTTTGCCTTCACCGTTTAAGCACGTGTTTAAAGCGCACGTTAATTTCTCAAGAAGAAAAATCCAGAGGTGCGTGTATACCTTCGGAATGAAAGTCGAGGGTCCTCCCACTTAGCCAACACGGCTTTTGTACGTTTATTATTAAAAGTAGGTAATTCATATATCTTGTAGCTGACCACAGGGGTAATAGTTGTGGCGCGGATTGGCTATCAATATTTTTATATATTTCACTGCTAGACAGGGACCTCCCTCAACAATTCAGACTGCAGTGATTGCAGACAAAAGCTCTCAATTACACAAACTACAGTTACACTATGTTACATATATGTATATATGATTCATCCACGTAGGTATGTTAATTAACGGATCTGATTCGCATTTTGTTCTAGTTCTGAAGCCACGTAGTTCGGAGAAATATCGTTAAGGAAAATGTTTAGTATGCCTGCTTGTCTCTGGTCTTGAATACAGAAAATAGTGAAGTAGCAATTTACTGTCAGTAAAATTGCAATGTACAGTTGAGGAAATAAAATATATTTACTTTTAGGTGAAGTGTTGATTTTAAGGAAGGATTTATTAATTTTTGAGTTTCACGATGTTTCAGCATAATTTCATGCACATGGTTTATCTGCGTTACTAAAAAAACCATAAAATTATTAAAAAAAATATGGGTGAGGTTTAACGTATGGCAACGCAGGGATTATATATAAGTACTCATCAGTAGCTATTAGATTAATGCCACATGCGCTCAGTCTTAAAGGTTAAACCTTTACTTTGTCTTAGTCCTGTTCTCGGGGCTCAAAGTTCTGAGATAACAAACATATATAAAGCAAAGAAAAAAAACATACGCGTCGAATTGAGAAGCTCCTTTCTTCGTTGAAAACTGTAAAATTGTAAATCTATTCTAGATGCGGTTGACTAACAAATCATATTCAAAACATCAATATTATCAAGGATCAGTTTGTTTCTGGGTTTGTTTATAATTAAAACCACAACGCACTTCTTTCTTGTCTACGAGTATTAACAAATGAAGATTACTTTATTAATCGAAATAATTAGAAATAAATGTGTCTTATTCTTATAATTATGGATACTAATCAATACGTATTCCAAATTGTACGAAGTTTGAGTTTTTTTTCAGCGTTATTGTAAATAAATACATTTATAACAATGTATTAATAACAAGGTATTATTATTAATAACAAGGTTTTTTGTGTGCGAGGTGAAATACTCTCTTGAGGTGAGAGTCGGCGAGCACGTGACAAAAAGCGAAAGCGGAATGCGGTATTTCTGCAGAAAGGTTGGCTGTGCATCTATTTACTGAGAAAGACAGCTTAACAATTATGTTGAAAATAAGAATAGGCATATTAATTTTTCAACCAACCAACTAAAATAATTGGAGAACGTTCTCAATTCGGTGCCACTTTCTATAATGGAACTTTATTCTCCGTGAACCGATTTTAATTATTTGATTTGTTTTATTGATGAATGAAATCGCGAACTAGTTGTATTATAACTAAAATAAGTTTTAACGAAGAAAAGGTTAAAACTTATTTAATTATCTACCTGTCCCCAGCAAACGTTGTCAGAATGAAAAATAGATAGTAGCCGATTCTCAGACCTACTGAATATGCATATAAAATTTCATAATAATCGGTTAGTTCGGAGGAGTACGGTAACTAACATAGTGACATGGAAATTATATATATAAGATCTAATTTTCTGAAACTTTATATTGCAATAATTTATATTGGGCTCGTATCATTTGACTCGATGAGCAAGTTGCCTTAGTACGAGTAAGATCTATCTACTAAGATATACTTTATTATTATTTATATTCCTAACCACGGCTGTCTTAATATTCGCGATAAAGTCAAAAACTACTAAACGTATCTATGCGGTTTTTACCAATGGAAGAGTGATTCAAGTGGAATGTTTTTGTATTCGTGCAAAGCCGGATCTGGTCAGCTAGTTTACCTAATAAATATAAGCTTTAAATTTTTTTTTTATTTATGTTTGTTTATGGATTTTATCATGGTGGACGTTCTGCAGCTGTCATGATGATGATGGTAAAGTTTATCAGGATACCTACCGATAGAATTCACCAGTGTACTTAAAAATGTTTGGGTCCGAACCCTTACGCTTAAAATTCACTTGTGGACACAAAAATGATAAACCACCACTGAGTTAACTGGAAACAACTACATAATGTTAATGTATACCACTTAGAGGTGTAATGGGAGAAATTCTCTATTCATAGAGCACTGTCACGTCAACGCGTAGGAATTGTGCAACAGTTGGCAACCTTGTGAAGGACGCGCGTGCGACGCTTGACAGAGCTGTCGCCACGCTGCCGTTGTGCATTTTCATCAGCTCAATCAACTAATTTAACATTATATTATAATTAAAAGCCATTAAATAAGATATAGATAAATTACTCATTTCAGGAGGCCATCAATTTCACTTTCTTTTAGGCCATATTCACCATTTACGAGGAAAATGGTCAATGGTTTAAATTAGACTGACCGAGATTGCTCTCTATTTAAACGATTGACTATTTCATTCGGAGAATGCTGAAAGAGGCCTTTGCTCTCATAAACTGTAGTACACTTACAAAATTAAACTACAGGATATGACATGATTTTGTTACTAAAATTTAGTGCTTATGATCTAAACAATTGATATCTTAATAGGTTGCTTAGAGATGAAAAAATGAATGAGCTAATTAGGTGCTAGTTTTATTTTACAAAAAGTCCGGGTTCGATTCCCGAGCAAAGTCCATGTTAATTTTAAATAATTTTCAATTTATCTAAAATAAGGTTGTGACATGGTTTTTTAGACCTCCACATAACTGACGAAAATCATGTTACACCCTATATACTTTCGAAATCGTTCTATGGACATACTTAAAAGATACCTGCCTGTAATATTGACCTGAAGCGTGAGGAGGAGCGGGCTTCTCAATGCCAAAGGAATTCTTGGCGCTTTTGAAGGTCGTACCTATGCCGCAGGGTGTTTATGGATATCCAAAGTTTTGTCTCGAAAGTCATATAAGAACCCATAAAATAAAGTAAAGCTAAGGTCACCGTCATCAAAATCGAATTGGAAAACTGTAATGCTTTCGATCAGATATAGGTAACTCTGCATTTAGAGTAGTGTAAAATAGTAGCAATATTGCGAAATAAAACTCGTCGACGCCAGACTTGCAATAACTACTTTATTCAAATGCAAAATGACTGGTCAGTGAGTCATGCGAAATTTTTCTGTTACAAGTAGCGTAAAAGAAAACTAATCCCACTCTTTATTTTATACTGACGGTTGTAAATTTAGGTAACTTTATCTTGAATTGGAGAAAAGTGGAAGAAAATCTGTTAAGGCGATTAAAAGATTTCAGTGAACAGACAGTGGCAGCGAGTTTATTTTATACTGTGTGAGGATGGTGTATATATTTTTTTGTAATAAAACAAAGCTGTTGAGTTAGGTTCAAGATTTTAGATAACTTGATAACAACGTATCGAGCCAAGACTTTTTATTATGGTTGAAATGAGAGTTTTACAACAAAGGATGATGGCGCTATTGAATATATATCTGACGAAAAATATTCTGTGACAATACAGAACGAAAAATTTGAATTCTTCAGCCACGGAATGTAGCACACCAAATATTCAAATTTAAACGCCTGTCGAACCGTGAAGTTTGTTGTTCCTGAAAACATATAGCACGAATACAGTAGTGATAATGTGTGACCGCCAAGTTTCATAGATCAGCTGTGTTGCAAGTAGCGGCATTGTGTGGCATTGTCCAGTTGTACCCTCGGCCCGGCCCGTACGTGCGTACTTGAATATATTTAAATTTGGAGATGCGACCAGGATGAGGCAAGCATGTCTGCCAACTACTATAAATGCTGTTAGTAGCCAACAGGAGTTATCAGTCATCTGCTCTCAGCATCCCTGAACACATCCATATCTACAGAAATGGCATTCAAGGTACGCAAAGTGTAAAAAAAGTGATTTAAAAAGTGCTTGTGATAGTGACAAAAACATTCCCGGATTGTTCTTTAGGATGGAAACAAAATTATGCGCTTATCAAATAATTATTTATGCAATTGTAACTTTACATATGAAACGATCCATTTATAATTGCATAATAAAACCAAACCGTGCTTTGCATAACAAGTGCCCATATTGTGAATACAATTTACATTTCTTGTTCTAGTTGGTGGTCTTCTCGTGCCTGCTGGCTGCAGCCTACGGCAGCGTTGCACCAGTGGCCCAAGTAGCAGCACGATTGGAGGACTTCGACCCTGCACCACAATACAGATACGGATATTCAGTATCAGACAGTTTAACCGGCGATATCAAAAGCCAGACAGAAGAGCGCAATGGAGATCTAGTACTGGGACAGTACTCTCTAGTAGACCCTGACGGCACCCTCCGCACTGTTGACTACACCGCGGATCCCATCAACGGTTTCAATGCTGTGGTGCGCAAAGACCCATTGACTGTGCCTGCTCCCGCTGTGGTCGCTGAGCCCGCGGTCGTGGCTGCTCGCTACTCTACCCCAGTTGTCGCCCAGCCTGCGATCGCTCCTGCCCGTTACGCTGTGGCCTCCGCATATTCCACACCTGTTGCCGCTCCTGTTGCTCAATACGCTGCTGCTCCCGTTGCCGCCCCAGTTGTAGCAGCCCGTTACACTAACACACCTTTCGCCACTCCTGTTGCCCAATACGCTGCCGCGCCAGTTGTAGCTGCCAATTACGCCCCAGTAGTCGCTCGCTATGCCGCTGCTCCTGTTGGCGCTCCGGTGGTAGCAGCCCGCTACACTGCCGGTCCAGTGGCAGCTCCTTTCACTGCTGCATACTCAGCTTACCCGGCTCCCAGCTACCCAGTTGGCGCTCGATATGCCGTCGCTCCGTTTGCTGCGGCTTACACGGCTGCCCCTGTCGCCGCTCCCGTAGCCGCCCGCTATGCTGCCCCGGTTGCCGCTTACACTCAACTGGCTCCGTCTGCGTTCGCTACTTCCTACACGGCTACTGGTCCGGTCGCGTATACTTCCTTTGCTGCTCCCGTAGCGGCTGCCCCAGTAGCAGCAGCTTACTCCACCCCTGTTGCTGCCGTAGCCCCCACCGCGGTGGTGCCTACCCGCGCAGCCCCGGCTAAGCTCGTCAACGCTGCTGCAGGATACCCTTAAGACTACCACCAAATTGATCGGCCATTTCTAACCAACAAAGACTTCTTTTGTACATAGTTGTAATTTTTGATTATTTTTAATAGAAACTGAAATAAATTCGTTTAAAAATATTTTGTATTTTTATTAAACCTCAAAAAATCTATTAATATTTAATTAAATAGATCCTTTGATAAAAAGATAGATCAAACATAACGTAAAGTAGAACTATTTTTATAAGATCAATTAAATATTAAATGAAACATGAGGAACGGAAGAACAAAATATTATCAATATATTGGAATCTCTCTCGTCAAGAGAGAAGTCCCTGTGTCCCAGCAGTGGGAACGTTAATAGGGTGATGATGATGATGATTGGAATCATATCAACTACCAAGTTAACAGTCATAATTTTTGTTTATGGCAATAATTATAAAATATGGATTTTTTTCTCTTTACTTTTAACTGATAAATCATTTATTATTATTATAATTATTTTTAATACAGAATTGACGACATTATGATAGTTATGACACTGATACTGATTTGATGACTGAGTTTATTTATTATAAAACCTAAAACTCACAAATACAAAGTAACAAATCAATATAACACAGCTTAATATGATATGGAACTCATCTAAATGTAATTTATAATTTGTAATGTTGTCCGAAATAAATGTTCATTTTTTTATTCTTTTTATTTAAGGTTTTGACGGATATAAAATAAAATATGTGTTTTATTTCCATAATTAATAATACCATACGAAATAATAATGGAATATAGATTTGACTTGTTTGTTTTTTTGCTTACCGTGAAACTTAAATAAAGCCGTAGGAGAATATGTAATTTTTTTCCGAAATAAATGCATTCACTTCAATTAGTTCAATTTAGAATGTTACCCCCTCAATATATCATATCAAGTAGAGCCTATTAAATTGGCCCTACATTCCCTTTGGATTTAATTATATGCACCTTAAGTAAACTAGTACTATTTAAAGACTACTACTTCTATTTAAAATCTCTAACTTCAAAGACATAGAATTTACATACAAATTCCAACCCCCGTTTTAATCCCAAAAGATGGTGGATTTCTAAAGATACATTTGATAAGACACGCACCATCTATAGAGCATACATTTTAAATATCTATATATAAATAAAAATGAATTGTTGTTCGTTAGTCTGATTAAAACTCGAGAACGGCTGAACGGATTTATCTTTTATGTTCGTGGAGGTCCAGGGAAGGTTGTAAAGGCTAGAAAAAATCAAATCATTGCCAGGGAAAAAAATTGAATAAAAACCCGTGCGAAGCCGGGGCGGGCCACTAGTATATAATAAAACTAAATTTAAAATTTAAGAAAAGACCCACGATACCAATGCCTTCATTTCCTTAACTGTAAAACAACATAATATTATGTAATGTGGCCGCGATGCGCTTTTATTTTATATCCCACACTAGTATATTTGCAGATTTTCTGTTTTCCTTCCCCACTCTCACCCCCATAACTTTTAAACGGCTCAACCGATTTTCATGAAACATGTCTAAGAACACTCGCGCCAGACTCATACAAAAAAAACTAAATTGAAATCGCTCCATCCGTTCGGGAACTATGGTGCCACAGACAGACACGTCAAACTTATAACACCCCTCTTTTTTGGTCGGGGGTTAAAAAATCGCGAAACATACATTAATGGGTTAAATAGGTATTGAGGTCCCCCATCGCCTTCAACGATGAAAGGCGGTTCTCAATTCGAGGCGTATGTTTTTTCGGTTCCGTAACCAAATGGCACAAAACGGAACCCTTATGGATACGTCCTATCTATCTCTGCGTCCGTACCTATATTATCATAGCTACTTTTTTCCGAAACTATATGAACTATACTATTGAAACTCGGATGTATTCTGTGTTATTATGACGCCCTTTACCATGCAAACTTCCACCGATCTTTTTTTGAACGAGATAAAATTGTTTTGAACGAGATCTAGCAAGTAATATTTTTCATTACGTCATAAATCTTAAACCGCTATTACCTTTCATTTATAAAGTTAAGCAACGTTGTTCGTAGTCAGTACTTGGATGGGTGACCATTCTGACTGCAACTTTATGTAATATTTTTTTAACCTGTTTTTCGTTTGATTATAACCTTTGTATTTAAAGTGTTGAATTACACGGAACCCTCTGTGTATGATTCCCTCTTATATTTATTAAATTTATTTTTTGTAACGTTCGCGCCTCTTTTTGTAATTATTATTTTTACCTACTTAATTTGAGGCTTATTTTTATTTACGAGTTATTGTTTTATTTTAGTTGTTTAGTGTTCGCGCATGTTTTTGGCCATTTTATTTTAACCGACTTCAAACAATGAGGAGGCTTAAATGGTCGGATATAGTTGCGCCCACCAGCAGGAGATGCGGGCAACATTCTTATGCCGATGCCCGCGGCCCGAGTTGCACTCAAATAATAAGTCGGTTGTTTTTGTAATACAGGGCGTGTCGTTAATAATGGATATAGTTATTTATGTGCCTGTAAACCGGCATGTTCTGGCAACTTTAAAAGAATTTGAAGGACATGTGACATTCACCAACCCGCACTTGGCCAGCGTGATGAATTAAGGCCTAATCTCTCTCGTCAAGAGAGAAGTCCCTGTGTTCCAGCAGTGGGAACGTTGATGATGAATGTATGATATTATTGTAGACTGATCGCTGGGTTACCACCCCTTAACAGATTAAACATTATTTAAGGAATTATTAAAAATTAACACACCCTGTATATCTTGTTGAGCATTTAGCTCATTCGAAGAACATGTCTTCAAAAAAGTTATCGCTAAAGTAAAGATGTCTCAAAACCAGCTCAAAACTTTACGAATTAATTTTAAATCTCTTCCCAAATAATCATTGAATTCCTTTAAACACCAATAAATATTAACCATCTCGCGCTCATTAGAGATAGGTCCATTCGACAAGCGTCATTTTACCATTGGTTTAGCAACTTTCCTATTCTTTGTTGTCGCACCAAAGCCGTTAGACAACTGTTAGACTAAAGGATGATTCCCAGAAAAGCAATATGACATTATGATACCTACCCGGAACAGCCGAATTTCCACATAAGTAGCATCGCGTAATTTGCGGCACTTTCTTCAATGAGGCTCATGGTATTGTGCTCACGTCCCGCGTTGCGCAGTGGACGATATATAACGCACCACTGGCCGAGGGTAGCCACATTCCAGCCCGCGGACTGTGCCATCCTATACCAAGCATACAAACATGGACTCCAAGGTAAGGATAGATATAATTTTAGTATTTATAAAAATATTTTTCGTTAGGACAAAGGTTGGCTTGACCACTCAGCTTTTCTATTGGTCAAACGCTTAAATTTTTAGCAATCGCTAGGCTGAATCGTATATAACCAAATTAAAAGAGGCTAACTTAAATAGATTATCATCTGATTAGTAGTCCGTGTTCTTTTTGAGTTTTTCTAGAACACGACAAATTTACCTAGCAACTGATAAATCAATAGAGATACTGTGTTATCACAATGTATTCGCTTATTTGATATGTTTTTGATACATTCTTCGTATTTAGTAAATGGGCAATACAACAGTAAAGGGTCTCTATTTTCTCTATTTCTAACAAACAAGCCGCAAGTGACTAGGTATGTTCTAAGCATTATTATATTTAAATCAATATCCTGTTTTAAACCTTTCAATCAAACAGATATCATTTGATAAGCTTCGGTAAAGCTCTTATTACAATCGTATTATTTGATCCGTGTCTAGGATATCGAAATCACAGAATGATAGGCCGATAACTAAGCGTGATCGCACGACTTCGCGATCCAAATTCAGACGTTTTGCGACATATCAGTGTAACTCTAATTTATTCTGTTAAAACTGACCTGTCGCTTTCATGCCGAACCGGACAGTACTAACAATAGACTTGTTGTGTGATCTTTCGGACTGTTAGCTTGTTTTGTAAGTTTAAAAAAAGTCTTTATTCTGGATTAAATAGATAAGACAAGGTCGGGCTCCATTCTGTGCTTTAAGGTTCAATATTCTGTAACCATGTCCTATTGTTAGAATATAGTACTCACGTTCTGATTTTTTTTTATTATTTCATTGATTGATTACAAAAAACAGTTATTATACAATATTTCTGACAAACTGTACGATAGTTTGTCCGCAGTAGCAACACTTCTGGACATTCATCTTACTCTCGGAACTAACTTAAAATAAGGTAGGAAAAACAAAGTAGTAAAAGTTGTACACCCAATAATATTCATTAAGCAAATAATAAGCACCGCCTGTTTTGTTTGTTAAATTGTTTCTCACACCAGCGCTCAAAAGCGACCAATATAGCCCAGGTCATTCTCATATTATAGACTTCACAACTCCACTTTGCTATCACCAATAATAGGTATAACTAAATTTAACTTTAAAAAGCA
Organism: Gymnoscelis rufifasciata; assembly: GCA_929108375.1. Lineage (NCBI taxonomy): Eukaryota > Metazoa > Arthropoda > Insecta > Lepidoptera > Geometridae > Gymnoscelis > Gymnoscelis rufifasciata. The sequence goes on along the minus strand of OV815321.1, from coordinate 7,576,785 downwards.
CCTACAGTGAAAGATCGTATCCCTTTTATAATGACATGTCCTTTAAACGACGTGCAATATATTTTAGCAACGAGCCCATTAATGTCAGGAGCATACCAATCATTGTATGCTAATTTCTCCCACTCGCAGCATATTTTAATATTATCCATTTCGTCCATGGAATAACATTAAAGAAATGTACTTTCATTTACGTGGGGTCTCGAGGATTTTATTAATAAGGGACCTTAAATCATCTGTACCTTGAATAAACTATATATTTATCTCTGGATGAAATCTGGTATTAGGTACTTTGGCACGTAATACGGATACTGTAATAAGATGCAGTACAAAAGACATCAACGCGTATAAGCAAATTTCTTTTTATTTTTTCTGTCCCTCTCTAATATATTTATAATAATATATAAAATAATGAAAACTGTTAGGTTATTGTAATAAATAGTTGTTGATTATTGGTAAGTTTTAAACGACATAAATTCTTTATTGTACACAAAAAGGATACATTAAGGTTTAGTAACACTGGTCATGTTCAAATGCGAGCTTAACCCTATAAGAATTTTCTTACAGCAAACCTGTGACGAAGAAATTTTAAACAAGTTAGAAATAGAGACTAAAAACCCTTTAATTACAAAACACATTTTTCTAACGTTTATTTAAAAATATATACTATACTACATTTAACTACAGTCTTGGTCTGAAAGTAACACATGTTGAGGTATTTCCTTATTTATTCTAATCAAAGAATAATTTAGAATCATTAAGATACACACTTAATATTCGCGGAGCATAAAATAATGAAAGATTTAAATGGGAGCATGTTGCAACGCAGCAGTAGACGTACGACAATCGATGCATATAAATGTGCATAAAACAATCCATTATGACACTATACCAATTGAAACCTTAATGCGATACACGAAAGACATGTTTTAAATACAGCCACTCTTTCGTTACTTAATCGATGCATTATGAAATTTCAATACGTGAATTAGATAATAATTTATTTAGCGGTACTTGCATTTAGGTGAATGAGCAATAAGCTAACGTGTTGCGTCGAATAGTACCAAAAGTTTGCGAACTCGACTTTAAAGCTTGAGCAATTAATGAATAATTGATTGTTTTCTTTCAAACCGGAAAATTATATTACATACTGATAAATTCATTTATAGTTTTTAAATCTGCTTCATCAGTTTTATTTTAAATGCAATTTCCAATAATAATAACTTTCCCATTGAGGCATACTTTGGGCCTCATCCACTTCATCCCAGAGAAACTCAGTAAACTTTACATATTTTTTTGTGACTGTACCATAAAAGATGTTTACCAATTGTATTGCCAACAAATACTATAATCAATATTTTGTTCTAGATTGTAGTATTCATCTGCGTGGTCGGCGCTGCCGCCGCGAGCGTCGTCGCCCCTCTCCCTCTAGCCCGAGTGGACCCTCTCCCACAGTACTCCTACGGCTACGACGTCCAGGACTCCCTCACAGGCGACTACAAAGGCCACCAAGAGCAGAGGAACGGGGACCTAGTCACTGGCTCATACTCCGTCGTTGACCCCGACGGTACTAGAAGAATCGTCGACTACGCTGCCGATCCTATCAACGGATTCAACGCCGTCGTCCGCCGTGAACCTCTAGTCGTAGCCGCCCCCGCAAGAGTCGTTGCCCCAGCCCCCGTCTTTGCCCCCAGAGCTCCTCTCCTTGCCCCCGCCCCTATCGCAAGGGCTCCCCTATACGCTCCCGCACCCGCTCCCCTCCTAGCTCCTAGACTACCCTACTACTCGTACTATTAGATGAATTATTACAATTTTGTTGTTGCTTTGTTCGTTTTATAGGATTTTTACGACTGTTATTTAAATTATATTAATGATACATGAAATAATCTTTTTTTATTTATTTATGCTGGAAACCCACTAATCGTGTTACGAATTATTGTAGTTTATTAACACTAGCTGGCTCGTTCCAGCATTACTTGGATGCGAAAACCCTCCCTTTTGAGTCTACCATAACACGTTTACCTGAGGCACAGGCCTCCAACCCTCGCCCACCAGAGGGAACATTCACTTGTAGAGTGTGTGGCCGAGCGATCCTTTCTCGTATTGGTCTTTACAGCCACGAACGCAAGTGCCGCCACGAACGCAAGTGCCGCCGCGATGCTACTTAAATCATCTGTTATAGATGCAAAGGCCCATTATTATTATTATTACCTGAGGCAGAAATATGCGATGTTTTAGTCCAACAGTAAAAACACACATTGTGTGCAAGTTTTGGCCTTGAATATATTTTGATGGGTTTCTTCTTAGGATACTTACAGTTGAAGCAGTAGTGAAAATAGAAGTATAAAAATATATACATAGAAGTCAAGCAATACTATTTTGTGTATAACCTAAGGAAACGGACTGATCTTAAAAATATATTATAAAACTTTTTGCCAAAAATTAAACCAATTTCAAAAGAGAAACTGAAAAGTACAAAATAAATTAACATTACAAATCATTTCGACATTATAAGTGATAATTAAAAGAAACATAAACAATTAAATAATTAAGTATTTAATCATTTTGAATTTCCTTACAATGGGACCACCCTTGGGATACTCCCTTTCCAACAAAAAAGAATTATCAAAATCGGTTTATTATCGACAAAGTTATCCGCGGACATACATAAAAAAAAATATACATACGTTCGAATTGAGAAACCTCCTTTTTTTTTAAGTCGGTTAAAAAGTACTGAAATGTTATTAATATTTCAACTTACAAGATATCTATAACTATTTAAAGCCAAGAGTAAGTAGTAAATGGGAAAATGTATTCATCATCCAATCCTACAGATTAATATATCAATATCATATAATTAATTTAAAATGTAACCTACGATATTTTATAAAATTTGTGTGTATTATAAAAAGTGACCTTTAATTTAAGGGATTGCCTGGCAATAGGAAGGCCAGGAGGTGCCCGGGCAAATGGATGACGTGAAACTTATTAGAGGTATTATGTAATACCCAAATTAAATTTTCAAAATTCAGCTTATTCTTTCATAGGTCATATCTATCTACCAAAGTCCATTAATCAATATTATCACCAAAATCCATTTTCCAAACTCCATATTCTCTGATTGTTCTTTTCTATGGACATGCTCTAAAAACTTTCAGTTTTTATAAAATAACGAAATTCTAGCTGTGCTCGGCTCTTAGGCTGAGGCTTATTTTTAAAGGTTTATCGGTACATCACACTGACCATCACATGTATTAAAAAGGATTAGCCTGTCTTAAAAATAGAAATTCGGTTCTTAGTTTGATTGCTTTTAATTAATTTGATAAAGATGAGACATATATTTTGCAATAAAAATGCACGAAAATTAGTTAATAATTTTTTTTTGCAAATGTTGCAAAGTCAAAGTCAAAGTCAAAGTCAAAACGTTTATTTCCTTTGACGCATAAGCATACATGGACAGGTCAACTTAAAGCTAATTTAAATAAAAAACTAAGAATAATCAAGGAAATAACATAGTCTTGACAGTTCGCTTCAATTTTTTACACTGAGTTGAGAAGCGAATAGAACAACCCAGCTTTCATCTCTTATGTTGATATAATAACAATATTGGTGTATTCAGTCAGAGTGGTCACCCATCCAAGTACTGACCTGGCGTAACGTTGCTTAAATTTATAAATATTACGTTTGTTGTACGGGACCTCTTATATATCTATTACATAAATATTTATTCTGTGGTTTTAGTAAATGAAGTTAGCAGCAACAGGAATTCATACTCCCTCAAAATTTCATCTCCATCTATCACAGTTCTTGAGATACAGCCTGGTGACAGACGGACAGATGGAGGACGAAGTCTTAGTAATAGGCTCCCGTTTCACCCTTCTGGTACGGAACCCTTATAATTGAAATAATTAAAACATAACTAAGCTTAACGTATTCCTATGTTCGCAAATAATCCATAAATTATCCATTTACGCTCCACATAAGTCATATTGAAGGCTACTTATTAATTTACACTCCAACTTAAACACATTTGCCCACCGGTTACGACCTCACCACTCAATAATGACTTTAATGATTCGAAACAAACGAGGGCGTTCGCCGACACATTCCGCCGAAGATCGCGACCTTGCCTCCGAAATAAGTGCCTCAATTAAAAGCGAAAGTACAAAGCTCTACGAATATCAACTTACCCGTACACCTACAGTCGAAAAAATAACTAAACTACATGACATAGAGACTATGTTCCAACGGTTGTTGTTCCATGTTCACCACGAGTGGCTGCTTGGTGGCACTTTGGGGTTTGATTACGCGACGTCATAATTTGAATGTCACGAGTGGATATGCGACTTATAAAACCACAGCCAGCCCCAGATTCGGCAGTTCTATCTCACTGTCGAACTTACTAACATACAATATGGCATTCAAGGTATTATTAGATCTTGAATTATTAAAATTTATTTACAAAAATATACGGTGTTAATTAATATTTACACGAATTTACGGAAAAAGTTTTACCTCTAATCTCTTTTGCTTTTCTCATGGGTTTCCTGGGATTTTGAGGAAATATAACTGAATATTAGAGCCAGCTTTTTAGAATTTCTCTTAGGGAGTTAAATCCGTAAGACAAATGTGACACCGCTTTTTGGAAAAAGTTCTACACGAGTTTTAAATTATTTATCTGTTAATATAGTATTTGTTTTTTTTTTCAGTTCGTTGTCTTCAGCGCCCTTGTGGCCGCAGCCAGCGCCGGCCTTCTCCCCCAGGTGTCATACTCGGCCCCACAAGTGTCATACTCTGCCCCTCAAGTGGCATACTCTGCCCCCCAAGTGTCCTACTCCGCTCCCCTCGCCTACAGCAGCCACGCCGTCCAAGCTGCCCCCGCCTACCACTCCGCCCCCCTCAGCTACGCTGCGCCCATCGCCAAAGTCGTCGCCCCTGTCGCCAAAGTAGCCGTAGAAGACTACAACTCCCACCCCGCCTACACCTTCGCCTACGATGTGCATGACGGACACACCGGAGACCTGAAGTCCCAGCACGAGACTCGCGATGGAGACGTCGTGAAGGGATCTTACTCCGTGGTGGAACCTGACGGCACCAAGCGCACCGTGGAGTACACCGCTGACGACCACAACGGATTCAACGCCGTCGTCCACAGGGAACCCCTCGCTCACGTCGCCAAGGTCGCCGCCCCCGTTGCCTACGCTGCCCCCGTCGCGCACGCCGCACCCCACGCCTACTCAGCTCCTCTAGTCCACGCTGCCCCAGCCCTGACCAAGGTCGCTTACTCAGCACCTTCCTACGCCGCTCCTTCTTACTACCACTAAGATGATAACTGCAACATAAACTGAAAGCCATTTTGTAAATAAAGTATTTATTATTTATTAATATAATGTTTTATTCTAATAAGTTTATATTTTGTAAACTGAAGTACACAACTAAAAACTAAAATTAAAACAAATTAGGGTAAACGTAACGATAAAAGCACATTTTAAATTATCATTATACTCGTAGTTATAAATAATCTTCCAAAAACGCTAATTAGTTTTCCTACTAATTAGCATCTTACTAGTATTGAAAATTAATTATTTTAGTATCAAAATTCAAATAACTGGTTTCCTAAGATATTCGATTTTGGCGTTCCTGGCAAAGTTTTTGGGTGGCCAGGAACAATAGTGAGGCCTCGTTGGCGGCGCATCTTTCGATCAGATTCATTGTCGACCGGCTGTGACTTCCTAGGAAGCACAGTGAACCGCCTTCCTGGTGGCACGGTGGACATCCGCTTCAAAAGCACCTCCGCTTCAACACGCACACTATCGTCCATTACGGATAGTATCTGTCTCTCTCTCAATTTGATTGCCTTACTTTCATCACCACTGGGTGTTTCTTGTGCCATTTCCAAACATTTCTCTAAAAATGCACTGATCCTTTCAGGATCCAGCAAATTCTTGGACCACTCTAAAGCTTTCTCAATTTGTATACGCACCTCATTAGTGTTACCTTGTTGCATGTCTCCGCTCATTAAAACAAAGCAGGCGTTCAGCCACCATGTCGTGCTTCCTAATTCTTCAGCGTCACTCTGGCATTTTTTGCAATAAAACTTGGCAAGCGCATAATTTTTCTGAGCACAAAGGAGTCGGGCCAACTCATATTGCAACCAACATCTCATATACGTATTTTCGCACATATCTAAGGTTTGAAGAACCTTTTGAATTGCGTCCTTATCGCCACCATGCTTAAATGAATGTGTTGCTATAACTGAATCATAAGATTGTGGCCGACCCGAAGGAAGACCCATCAAGAAAGCAACTCGACGACGGTTTCCACGTTCACTAAGAGTGTAAGAAAGTCTATGTTGCGACAGGTACGCCTCTCCGACAATTTTATATAATCGATCTATGTAAACATCCTTATCTGGTAGTGTTCTGGAAGTCTTAGTATCAAGAAATGTCTGGATTCTCTCAGCTTGGACCATAACATCATTGACCCTGCGAGCTCGCATACTTTTTTCCATTTTATGCAACAATCGTTCGGCAGTTATTCTTCCATAATTGCGCTCCTTGGTTAGATTTTCTTCTCTGTAATTATTTAAATATTTGGATTGAGATTTTTCGGCTTTTTTTATTGTATAATATGGTCTCTGTGATCTCAACATTTCCTGTCGATCAATCAGAGATTGAAAAGCAACTTTGATTATTTTTTTTAACTCCTGACTACCATTTAAATTGGCAGACATTATTCTCGGATCCTCCATTAATTCTGCTAAGAAGAATTTGTCATAAGCCATTGGTCCTAAATATTTCATAGCGAGAACGCGAGATAGAATTAAGGATTCCCTGGCCTCAATTTGCGTTAACTTTTTCTTTGCTTCTATTTTCGGAATTCTACATTTATGTGAAGTGGGACGAGGCAGGGATTCATCGAGAGTCCCAGTCTCAACTTTTTTTATTATTGGTAGAAACTCTAGCATAATATGGCCGGCATTAACACCAACGCAGTCTTGGATCGTTTCTATTCCTTGGTCAAATCCCTCTTTGAAGTATGGAGGCTGTGTGCGCTTCCGTAATCCACGGTGGTTCATGACGACCGACTTTTCAAAATCTGATATGGTATACATGGCTTGGGCTTGCATATTTCGGGCTAACAAATTCGTTGGTTCAAGATGTAGTGCCAGTTCAGCATCAGAGTAGGCTTGATTTGGCTTCATAGCGTCCGCACACACCCGAATTCTACCTAAAAGAGTTTTAAAATCCTCAGGAGCGAATTTCAAAGCTTCATCGTAAGCAGCTTTGGATTTTTCGAACTGTTCGAGGCGCCTAAGATGGGTGCCTCTTTCTCGGTACACAGCGGGTGCACAGAACAATGGTTTTTCTTCCATTAAGTATACTTAGCTACTGAATAAAGCAACTTAGAGAAAATTCTACAAAGGTAAAATTTAATATATTTATAACGAAAACTAATTCAAAATTGTGCAAAATCAATGTAACATACAAAGAGAATATCAGAGAGTATATAATCACTAAAACGTAGTGATTATATTATTATACTCTCTGAATCTCTCTGAATCTGAATCTCTGTGTTACGAAAATTTGGCAGATAATATTAAAATCAAATCACTACGTTTTTATTCCATAAACAAAATTGATTGAATTTATGTTGCATCTGTGGCTTGAAATAAATAAATATTTCCGAACAATTTACAGGTCAACACCCAAACTAAGCAGAGTTGTACTCTTGGTACTAAGTGAGTGATACTACATAGATATTTCTTTTGTGAAAATACCCAGGCCCGAAACCAAAAGTTGTATATTATAGATTTTGACTGCCTCAGTGGCGCGGTGGTCCGATTGCGGCGCAAAAGCTAGCGGGTTCGATACCCGCCGAGGGTGTTTGTATGTTCTGGAATCACTTTCTCCTTGGACTGGGTGTTTAATATGTATAATAAAAATATCTATATGTGTCTATTATATTAAGTATACATCAGGTGTCTAGAAACCAAAACACTAGCTTTAGAGATTACCACGGTGCTAGATAATGTTGTGTATATTGGCCGAAAATATTGATTAATATTTTCAGATAATTTTATTGTACTTGATTTGATATTTTTTAGTCAAGCACAATGATTTCTTAGTCCGCGTTTAAGAACACGCGTAGCTTCAAACGGAGCGAGCCTAGCATCCTAGGGTTTCGTGTCCAGTTTATTCATATTTTACAGCAATAAAAAAAAAACAAAATAATTATTAATAGTGCAAAAAGTTACAGTCAGAGCGGTTACCCATCCAAGTACTTACCTCGTGCAACGATGCTAAACTTTATGAAAATTACGTTTGTAATTAGGAGCCCCTTAAATATTAAATAAATATTTAAGTGTTTGTTTTTAGAATTTGTTGTTATAGAAGCAACAGAAATAGATTCTCCCTCAAAATTACAACTCTCTATCAATCACGGTTCATGTGATACAGCCAGCCTCCTGCTAATCATAAGCTGGCTAAAAAATTTAGTTTGTGTGCTATACACACGCTATACACCTCTTTGTCTTCAATATTTAAATTAATCGCACATGCGCACAACTTCGCTGTCTTGCTAAAAAATAATAAATAACGTAAAATAAAGATAAAGATAAAAGATAAAAAACGTTTATTATGTCATCAAACTAAACTTAAATTAAATATTCTACAGATGTTACATATTGATTCTTAATGACATAAATGGTCACCAATCAGCATGTGCTATGACAGAACTAGGTCCTGTCATAGCGCTGGTCTTCCATGGTGACCAAGAATAGCGAGAAGCGGCTGCTGCGTTAATCGCAGGAATAGTTAAAAATAATATTTTTTAAATAACAACATAACATAAAAACTTAAAAACATACAAAATTAAAATTGTTTATAACTAATCAAAAATATTGCTAAACATCCAACATAAACATACAATAAAAAACATACATACATTCAAAATTGAGATCCATGGAATGGAATTTAAGATAATACAAGTTAATTTACAGTCTTTTTAAAATAAAATTGAAGTACAGAACGGCTGGTTCTGTTGTTGTGAATCTAAAAGCATACTTTTCAACATTTTCTTAAACACATAAATAGATTTAGATTTTTTTAGTGGAGGTGGTAAATTATTCCAACATTTCGTGGCTGAATATTTAAAACTGCCACGAAATGCTGCCGTTCTGTACTTCGGGCAAATTAGGCGGATAGCGAAACGAATATGGCGGTTTGAGAAGTGAAGCTTCTCAAACAGATAGCTCGGCTGTTCGAATTTAATTAAACCAAAGAGTAATGATGCATAATGATATATTCGGCGAGATGACATATTAAGTAATTTTCTATCATTTATGTAAGGAGAAATATGAGCACGTCGCGGAACAGGTAAACAAAAACGCACACAGGCGTTTTGAACCCGCTGAATTAGTCTTTTCGACTTAGACAATAAACAACTACCAAAAACGACATCAGAGAAACTGAGTTTAGACAGAATAAGCGAGTCGCACAATCGTATCCTCAGGTCTACACTTAAGTGGTCTCGCATGCGGTATAGAACAGATAAACGGTAAAAGCAATTTTGGACTGTCTTCAAAATATGATTTTCAAAATGTAATTGCCCATCCATCAATAATCCTAAGTTCCTGGCTTCAGTTACGTACTCGATGGGATAGCTATTAACTACAACCTTAGGATTTTGCGCAAGAATTTTCGTAACCTGATGTTTGCTACCCAAAACCAAAAATTTTGACTTCGATGGATTAATTATAAGACTGTTTTTAGCACACCACTTTTCAATTTGTTCAATATCTTCGTTAAGTTTTTCTATTGTATTGGTAACATTATCTTGATTAACAAACGTGTAAAGTTGGAGATCATCCGCATACATATGGTATTCGCAATGATCTATTTCGTTAATTATATCTGCACAGTATAATACAAAAAGAATAGGCCCCAATATTGATCCTTGAGGGACGCCTTGATTGACGGGTAGGATATCTGAGTAATTTGATGAGTTATCTAGGTTCTGAGTCTTTACAAGCTGAGAGCGGCCGGTAAGATAGCTTGAAAACCATTGGGTAACTGAGGAATCAAATCCGTAATATGTAAGCTTAGAAAGTAAAAGGGTTAAGTTGATTGTGTCAAATGCACGAGAAAAATCCAGTAATGTTAGAACAGTACCCTTCCCAGTATCTTGGGCGGTGAGCACATCATCCACAACATCGATTAAAGCAGTTGCAGTGCTGCGACCTCTACGAAACCCTGATTGTTTTTTAGGTAAAATATTATTATTTTCTAAATAACTATTGAGTTGGTTACATATAACCTTTTCTAATATTTTTGACAAAAATGGAAGTATGCTAATAGGGCGTAAATCGGATAAACTTTGTGGGTCATTAACCTTTGGGACTGGATTAACTATTGCAATTTTCCAACAAGAAGGGAAAGTTTCAGTTGTTATTGAAGTATTTACTATTGCTGTTATAATACTAAGTGTTTGCGGTAGAGTAAGTAAAACCATATCCATTGACAACCCATCATACCCAATGGCGTTCGTAGAGAAAGATGTAATAATTTTGTCAATTTCTTGTTCACTAACAGTATTCAATTTGAATGTTGAGGGTCCGTGTCTATTGTATTCGTAAAAAGTTAAATCAGAAATATTTACGTTATAATTACCGGGCAAAGTGAGAAAATGCTGATTAACAATGTTTGGATCATTCAGATGTGGTGGTAAATAATTTGATTTTGTTCTAAAATTAGCAACGTTCTTTTTAATATTTCGCCATAATGCTCGCGGGTTATGTGAGTTACAGTTAATGTGTTTATTAAAATATACAGACTTTTCTGTGAAAGTAGCCATATTGATGTAGTGTTTTAGTTCTTTGTAATATTTTGTGTAACTGTCCTTGTTAGAAATACGACTTCGCTCATGGGCTTTGTCACGGGTTTTCATCATATCTCTAATTGTATGCGTTATCCATGGATAAGATTTAACTTTAAAAATAGTTTTTCTATATGGTGCGTGCTTGTCAAATAAGTGTATCAAATTAAACTGGAATTCTTCGACCATTCTGTTAACATCTAGAGATATAAAACTGTTCCAATTAATAGACGAGAGGTCAGAATTAAATGAGTCTTTATTTATGTCTCTGATGGGCCTGTAAATAATCCACTGTGAAACCGGTTTATCTTTTTTTATTTTAAAACTACAGGATAAGAATGCATGGTTGCTTAGATCAGGAATATACTCTACGACAATATCATTGAGTGGTAAATTTGCACACAAAACATCGATTAAAGTTGCGCTATGATCTGTTAAATGTGTAGGCTTTTTAACATACTGATTAAGATTAAAGTAAGACAGAAAATCGAATATTTTTTTGGAATCTGAGCTAGAAACTAAAAGGTCTACATTAAAATCACCGACTAATGTAATATGATCAAAAACAGAAAAAGTAGAAATTGAGTCAGTGAGGGCATCTAAAAAAGTTTCAATATTTTGCCAGGGAGGTCGATATGCGGTTCCTAGAGCTACCTTACGACCGTTGATGTTTAGCCGTAGCCACATTTGTTCAACGCCAGGTGCCTCAGGGTGGGCTAGTTGACGAGCACTCACCCCCCGCTTGATATAAAAACCAACGCCACCGCCGCGGGCCCGCCCGCCCGCGGCCACTGAGCCGTGCGCGCGCGGCGCGTGTCGCAGCCGGTAGCCCGGTAGCGCAGGAGCGCGCGCCTCCTCTCCCGCCCTCAGCCATGTCTCGTTAATGGCTAGTACATCGACAGGGAAACGATTTACCGCGACTTCTAGTTCTTCGTGTTTCGTGCTCAGAGAACCCTTGTTTAATAAGCCAATATGAAAGTATTTATTTGAAATAAATCTAATGACATAGGAAAACATTTTACGATCAATTATGCAATTTATTAGAAACTCGCGTAAATAAGTAATATGACGTTCGTCAATATATAAAAATAGGTAACATGAGGTTGATGTACTTGAACGTTCAATTTTAGTTTGATAATAATATTCGCATTCGCTCCCCGCTCGTTTACTATTGTTTCCGGCAGCAAAAACGTATACACAATTTATATAAAATACGTCTCCATTTTTTAAATTAAAATATAATAAATATTTCAGTATTAACAGGATGAAGTTCTTATAAAAATATATAAAGTGCCTTTTACGTAAACAATAGTAATTTTTTAGCCAACTTATTGCAAACCAAAAACCTTAAATAAGTCATCCTCTGCACGAATCCTACGCACGGGCTCGCCGTGCTCTCGCCTCACCAGGATGGCACCGTCTTTTGTCCATGCGAACCTCCAACCCAGGCGACGCGCTTCGTATCTCACACGTTGGAATAGGAGACGATTTGAGCGCGTCAGTCTTTCATTTATGTATACGCGGCGTGGTGGCCCCGGCAGGTCGAGGCCAGAGGTATCAACGGTACGGCGTACGCGCGCCGCGCTAAGTAGGTCGTCGCGCTGGGCGCGGCGCAGCAGGCGCACCACGAGGAGACGAGGGCCGACTTCACTGGCATCTTCACTGGCGACGGCTTTCACAGGGGGTGCGGTAGAATCGGTTGGCGGGGCGCTGTCCTTGTCGGCGCTGACGGAGGCAGCCTTGTAGTTACGGCGCGTGCCTCCGACGCGAGACGCACTGACCACGTCGTTCTCAGTGAGACGTACCCCAAGTTTGTTACCCAGAATCGTGACAACATGTATAATATTTTCGCCTTTGGTTTCTGGAATCCCTGAAAACTCTACTTCGTTGGAAAGCAACTCTTGCTCCTTATCATTAACTTCGTTCTGTAAACGGTGTAAAGTTTGAGTTAGATTGTCAACCCTTTCGTTCATAATAGGCTCGTCTCTACTAGCATCTAATCGTTTTTCAATTGTAATAATTTTTTTCTCCATATCGTCACAACGACGATTGATCGATTTCAGAGAGCAAGCAAGTTCGTCTATTTTAGATAGAAGATTTATCGTGAATGATGACATCTGAGATGAAACATATTCTTTGAGTGAAGAAGTTATCTGAAGAGCCGATTCACCCTCGTGAGATGTACTTTCGGAGAATTCGGTAGTTCTATTCCGTGAGTTTTTACGCAATGTTACGTTTTGAAACGGATCTTCAGTCTCTTCGTCGCTGAGGATGTCAAAGTTGTTTGAAATCGGGGTTATCTGGCTCGCGGGGGCGGTGGGGGGCTTCGGTCGCAGCGGCGGGAGGTTTGACTTCGCGACTGTGTTGGATGATGCATTATTACTACGATTGTACTTCGAAGCCTTTCTGATACATACATCGCATCGCCAGTTTGCTTTTCGAGTCGCATCCAATAGATAGTATCTTTTTTCGTAGCCTTTACAATCTATATGAAAGTATTGTTTACATTCTGTGCATAACAGGTATGTTCTTCCGTTCACCAAACCTTTACATTGACCACAAGGTTTCTTCGAAATTGGTGTAGGCATTTTTTTTTTGTTAAAATGAATTAAAACTTAATAAAATAAGTATTTTGCTAAAAGCAAAGCGCGGAGGGCCCGGAGCGGGACGCGGCAGGCGCGCGGGTGGAGGGGTCGCTAGAGTTCACGCGCGCGACTCCAAGCGGCTCACGAATTCTCGGAATTACGATGCAGCTAATGTAATAGTTACTATTGGCTGGTACGGTTTTGAATGATTTAGAATAATTTGTTGGATTGTACTATTATTACAGGTATTTAATATTGTCACTGCTGGTAAGACACTGTAAAAACCACTTAATTATGTGTTGACGGAAAATTAGGCTTAAAAACACTCGTTTTCTAATATTTTTGATTAAATTTATACGGAGATAATATAAATGCGTGCGTACACAGCGCCGCCTCGCGCTACATCTTGAAATAATACCCAGGCTCGTGCAACTGTCTATGATAGAATCTGACTTAAGACTTTGCTTAGCAATGTTTTGACAAAGTGTGCAACCTTAATAAAAAAAAAGCCAACTTAATAAAATTAATCGCGACTAATAATACTTCAAAATATTAGGTCCTTACATATGAAATTGGCGTTTTGTATGGGAGGAACAAAAAGTCGAATATTTTTTAATATAATATATTTAATTAATCAAAGTATGAACCATTATTTTCTATGCACTTTTGCCATCTTATAGGTAGTTCATTGATCCCTTTACTAAAAAAACCAGTCGGACGGGAATCAATAAAATCTTTGAAGGCGATTTGGACTGCCCCATCGGAGTTGAATTTTTTCCCTTGCAAGAAGTTATCCAAATTTCGAAAAAAATGGTAATCTGTTGGAGCAAGGTCCGGGGAGTACGGAGGATGTCTTAGACTTTCCAATTGAAGCTCTTCTAATTTAGTAGCCGTCTGTTGCGCAGTGTGTGGTCTAGCGTTGTCGTGAAGCAGCAGTGGCGTGAGGCGATTGACCAGCCTAGGTTGTTTAGCCGCTAGCTTTTCCATCATGGTTTGCAATTGCTGACAATAGACATCAGCCGTAATAGTCTGGCCAGATTTGAGAAAACTGTAATGAACAATACCGGCACTAGTCCACCAAACGCTTACAAGTAACTTTTTTGGGGTTAATTTTCGCTTGGGGCAGGATTTGGCTGGCTGGCCAGGATCCAACCATTGCGCTGAGCGCTTCCGATTATCGTAAAGAACCCATTTTTCATCACAGGTAATGATTCGGTTTAAAATACCTTCATTATTGTGCCGGTTTAGTAATGTAACGCAGCAGTCGACGCGCGTTTGCCGGTTTGCTTCAGTCAATTCGTGAGGTACCCACCTTTCAAGCTTTTTAATCTTCCCAATTTGCTTCAAGTGAATTAAAACAGTTTTATCACTAACACCGCAGCCTGCAGCTAACTCGGACGTGGTTTGTGATGGATCCGCTTCCACAATAGCCTTCAACTCTTCATTATCAACTTGAGTCTCAGGCCGTCCACGGGGCTTGTTCTGCAAGTCGAAATTTCCAGAACGAAAACGTTGGAACCAAAAACGAACTGTGTTTTCTTTTGCAACACGACCGCCATACACATCATTCACCCTTCGAGTTGTTTCCGCAGCACTAGTGCCACGGCGGAACTCGTACTCGTAAATAATGCGATATTTTAAGTTTTCCATTTTGTAAAATGAGTGACGCAAACAGAAAAAAACAGAAGAAAAAAAACAAATGAATGACGATCATCGAAGCACAAATACATGAGTCTATAGCTGTACAAATTTGAATTTGGAATTCCTTACCAAAGAGGAGAAATTTGTGATTAAAGTGGCCAGTACGAAAAACGCCAATTTCATATGTAAGGACCTAATATTATATAAGCTTTAGCTTTTTTTTTTTTTGATTTTGTACGAGTGCAACCCTATAGTCACCTTCTTCTTCTTGGTTTTAAATTATCTTTATGTTGGTACAATTGCTTTCAAACTACTAACAGATTATTTATTATGTTGGTGTTTTCATTATAGTAAACTCCGATTTGACATTTGGCTAGATCAAAAATTACCTTTTTAGTCCCGTCTCTTAAAACGTAGTGATTATATATATACTCTCTGATAATACCTTCCTAAACATAACAAATATAGGAATCCCTAATCAAGTGTGAGTGTTATGTCTGAAGCTGATATCAGGTACGTGGGTTTTCATTGTTTTCGCCAAGACGTCTGCCTTAGTTTAAAAACCATCCAGAAATATTAGGTCCTTACATATGAAATTGGCGTTTTGTATGGGAGGAACAAAAAGTCGAATATTTTTTTAATATAATATATTTAATTAATCAAAGTATGAACCATTATTTTCTATGCACTTTTGCCATCTTATAGGTAGTTCATTGATCCCTTTACTAAAAAAACCAGTCGGACGGGAATCAATAAAATCTTTGAAGGCGATTTGGACTGCCCCATCGGAGTTGAATTTTTTCCCTTGCAAGAAGTTATCCAAATTTCGAAAAAAATGGTAATCTGTTGGAGCAAGGTCCGGGGAGTACGGAGGATGTCTTAGACTTTCCAATTGAAGCTCTTCTAATTTAGTAGCCGTCTGTTGCGCAGTGTGTGGTCTAGCGTTGTCGTGAAGCAGCAGTGGCGTGGAGCGATTGACCAGCCTAGGTTGTTTAGCCGCTAGCTTTTCCATCATGGTTTGCAATTGCTGACAATAGACATCAGCCGTAATAGTCTGGCCAGATTTGAGAAAACTGTAATGAACAATACCGGCACTAGTCCACCAAACGCTTACAAGTAACTTTTTTGGGGTTAATTTTCGCTTGGGGCAGGATTTGGCTGGCTGGCCAGGATCCAACCATTGCGCTGAGCGCTTCCGATTATCGTAAAGAACCCATTTTTCATCACAGGTAATGATTCGGTTTAAAATACCTTCATTATTGTGCCGGTTTAGTAATGTAACGCAGCAGTCGACGCGCGTTTGCCGGTTTGCTTCAGTCAATTCGTGAGGTACCCACCTTTCAAGCTTTTTAATCTTCCCAATTTGCTTCAAGTGAATTAAAACAGTTTTATCACTAACACCGCAGCCTGCAGCTAACTCGGACGTGGTTTGCGATGGATCCGCTTCCACAATAGCCTTCAACTCTTCATTATCAACTTGAGTCTCAGGCCGTCCACGGGGCTTGTTCTGCAAGCCGAAATTTCCAGAACGAAAACGTTGGAACCAAAAACGAACTGTGTTTTCTTTTGCAACACGACCGCCATACACATCATTCACCCTTCGAGTTGTTTCCGCAGCACTAGTGCCACGGCGGAACTCGTACTCGTAAATAATGCGATATTTTAAGTTTTCCATTTTGTAAAATGAGTGACGCAAACAGAAAAAAACAGAAGAAAAAAAACAAATGAATGACGGTCATCGAAGCACAAATACATGAGTCTATAGCTGTACAAATTTGAATTTGGAATTTCTTACCAAAGAGGAGAAATTTGTGATTAAAGTGGCCAGTACGAAAAACGCCAATTTCATATGTAAGGACCTAATATATAATTTCTAAAACCTTAATTTTGTAAAAATCATGTCGTTTAAGTTACCTACTGCCTCCTCATTTTATGAAAGCATTGATCCTGCAGCCGAATATTAAATAAGTATCCTAAATCTCGAAAATCACTATGTAGGTACGATCCTACTTAAATATTAGGTACTACTAGAACTTTCATAATTTTCCTAATAAACATAATTAAATGTAACAAACCTTTATCAATAAATGATCTGTATCGTTGTTTATAATATATGTTCTGTATATGTTGGCACAAATGTTAAAACGTAGTGATTATATACTCTCTGTCTGTATTGTCTAATTGTATTCACGGAACTCGCTAAATTAAAAATACAAAAATGACAGTAAAAAAAGCCTTTTATTCGTTATTTATCAGTCCTTTTCACCTAGATGTTCAGAAAGCTACATATCTAGCGGCAGCAGGGTAGGCTACAGGGGCTGGGGCGGCGGCGACCACAGGGGCGGGGTAGGCAGCAAATCGGGCGGATGTAACGGCGGGGTATGCAGTGTAGGCTGAGAATCGAGCGGGAGCCGCGGCAACCACGGGAGCAGCGGCAACGGGAGCAGCGGCAATGGGAGCAGCAGCGTAACGAGCCGGCACTATTGCAGGCTCAGCAACCACAGCCGGCGCCACGAACTTCTCATTCCGCACCACCGCGTTGAATCCATTAACGTCATCAGCGGAGTAGTCAACAACACGGCGGCTACCATCCGCTTCCAACAGAGAGTACTGTCCACGGACTAAGCTGCCATCACGTTGCTCCGTCTGACTCTTGAAGTCACCGGTCAAGGAGTCAGCCACATCGTACCCGAACCGATACTGAGGCGCGGGGTCAAACTCTTCCAGCCTGGCCGAGACCACTGGCTGAGCTACAAGTGGAGCCGCCACTGGGATTGCCCCAGAGCGCACCAGAGCCACAAGGCAGGACAGGATAACGAACTGAAACAGAAAACACTGATAAGACACCTAATTTAAGTGCAAGGCGTACATGAGCTGTACTTGAAACAGTGACACGGTTTCGTGAGGGCGCGGAGAATAGAACGATTGCGCAATTAATGGCTCAGAAAATACAAACAAGTGGATACCGTTGTTGAAGGACGTCAGGCGTCGTCACCTGAATTGTAATTAGACTAGACAAGACGAGTATGGTTGAAACGTCTTACGCAAATGACGTCACAAAATGTTGAGTCTCACCCGAAATAGTGAACGTCTTTTGAAAATAAATGTTTGGTAGAAACTATTGATACGTAGAAATTGGAAAAAATGAGGCAAAATAGCCATTCTATACATGGGTATAGAATGGCTATTTTGCCTCATTTTTTCCAATTTCTACGTATCACTATACTATTTATTTCAGGCATCTAAGGCCCATATAAACATATAACTTACAGACTAACATACATAAAAATATAAATATTTTAAACTAAAGTGTGGTGTCCATATAAAGTTTAAGAATTGATCGGATCGGCTGATATACATGGGTATATCATGGCCTATGCATCTTGCAATAATTTTACGGTTCATCTTCATAATTTCAGGCGTAGGACATCAACTGCTGGACATAGGCCTCCCTCAAAGATTACCAGTAATTTCGGATGGGAGCGGCCTGCATCCACCGTGAGCCCGCGACCTTTCACCAGGCCGTCCGGTGGTGGGCTATGCTGCGCTTGCCGATCCGATCAATTCTTAAACTTTATATGGACACCACACTTAAGTTTAAAATATTTATATTTTTATGTATGTTAGTCTGTAAGGTATATGTTTATATGGGCCTTAGATGCCTGAAATAAATAGTTTATTGTTATTATATTATTAGTATTACTTATGGCCCCAACGACTACCTGTTCTACGATTAAACATAGTAAAACTAATGAAAAAAAAATACTAAGGCGTACTAAGCTACTGTTAATTTATGAGAAATAGATCTAAGTTGTCCACAGTCTTTCCTAATTATAAGTGTCGATGTGGACGAAGGTGGATCTCATAGAATCTAAAAGGTATGATCTGCTAACTGGTCCCTTGCAGTACTGTGTTTGTATGCAGAATGGTTTACCATCTAGTGACGCATACCTATTGTATCTATTCACTCTCTACTTGAAAACACTCAGTTTGCACTATGGTTACCCTACCTAAGGAGGGAATTGCGGTGGTTTGTGGTGAAAAAATTGTTAAAGATAGCCGGTATAATAGGTAAATAAATTAATAAACAAGAGATATATTAGAAAATAAAATAGCTCATCAACAGATGATGACCAACAGATGAGATTGAAAGAAAATAAACAGAAAACTATATTACAAAATTACCTTAAAGGCCATTTTTGTTTGCGTGGGCGGTTTGTGGGAGAAGTCAAGTGTGACTATGCTCCTGTAAGGCCTGCCAAACTATTTATACTGGCCCCATGTTGTGACATAGCCCGTCCAAGTTCGCGCTTTGTATTAACAGTGCGCATCACGGTATGTGCTCGCAATTGGAAATGAGCCTCAATTTGTCAATGGCAGAAAATTTCGTTGTGTTCTTGAGTTTTGGCCAAAAGATTCGAGTCTAAGGGCAGAGAAACTGAACATTTAGTATGCAAGTGAATATGAATTTCAAATATTTCTGCCAAAAGTAACTGGAAACATCCCAAAATATTCCAACAATGTAAGCACTCGTCTTTTCAACTTTCAACGAAAAATAGGACATTCTCATTTTTTTTATAATATTTATATCTTTACAATTTTGTGCTTGTGTGTATAGATAGATAACAAATTTATTGCACACCATTCATACCAGTTATTTATCGATAAATTTATATCGAAAATGATCGCAAATGGTTGCGCCCACGATATGAGATGGGAGCAAGGCGCAGCCAGAGTTACGAGTTAAATGTATTCAATAATTAATTAGTATTATGTGGTATTATCCAAATTTAACGTCGGTTGTTTATTGTTTAAATTTACTTGATATACTATTAAATTTCTAGAAACTTAATCTAAATTGAATTGACGACCTCTTTGGCTCGGTGGGCGAAGGGTCCGCCTGAGGCGCAGGAGGTTGTGGGTTCGATTCACGCCGGTAGTCCAGATTTTGTACGATCTACAATTTCTGCTTTTGGGTCTGAGTGTTTTCTATGTATCATATGTACGTATGTATTTACAAAAAAAATCATCTATGTAGTATAACACTATATCAATCGCCTAACACCCATAGTACAAGCACAGCTTAGTTTGGGGTTAGGTGATGCTGTGTGAGTAGTGCGGAAATGTTTATTTATTTATTATTTAATTAATGATTACTCTACTATATATATATGCTATAATAAGACATATATTTTTGCTTTGAAACAATCATACGTACCTATACAAACATTAACCCTCTGCTGAAAATATCGTACAAAACTAAGGAACGCTTTTTCGCTCTATTGAGAGGCTTTATTATTTATTTTTTTATATCATTGACCTATCATTGGTCTTGATCATAAGTTACAATTATTTAAGGTTTGTCCAAAATGAATGGACATAAGTATACTCACACTACCGAAAAAATATTCTCCACACTTCTACAGACGAAATCTTTGAGAATAATCTGGAAGAACTAATCTCAATATTATCCCATTTTAAAGTATTGTTTGGTTTCCAAACATCTGTTTAACACCTTTTTAAGTAATTCTCATAGTTTTGTAAAAATCGAATTTACTCAATCGATCCGAGAAATCCTATCTTTGGGAACACTATTCTAGCCTTCAGCTTTCCACTGGTATGGATCTCGTATGAAAAATAAATTTGATCAGTATGAGATGAACTCATACTCCAAAGGTTCCATGTTTTTTGACTTCATACATTTAGGACCTGTTTCACCATCTCCGAGTAAACATAAATAACCGTTTTATGGTTAAAAAAATATTGTGATCAGTACAGTGCAGTCTTAGTACAGGAAATCCCCAAAATTTATTTTATATCTATTTTTGGGTGAAAACTTAATGAACATTAACTTACCAAGTTTAAACAGTATTAAAGTTTGAAAAAAAGTGACATACACATAAGAAATAAAAAGAAAAAACTGGTATTAAATAATTTTATATTTTCTATTCAGATAAGTTTTGCTTTTTAGTGGTGGTAGACAGGGGCGGAATGGTATAGGGGGGCAGAGTGGTAGACGGGGGCAGAGTGCACCACGGGGGCAGAGTGCACCACGGGGGCAGCGGCGTAGGACAGAGGAGCAGAGTAGGCCACGGGGGCGGCGACCTTGGCAACGACGGGAGCAGCAGCGTAGGACACAGGGGAGGAGTAGGCGACTGGAGCGGCGGCGTAGGACACAGGGGCGGAGTAGGCGACGGGAGCGGCGACCTTGGCTACAACAGGAGCAGCGAGACCTTCCTTGCGGACCACCGCGTTGAATCCGTTGTGGGCATCAGCGGTGTAGTCCACCACGCGCCTGGTGCCGTCAGCCTCCACGAGGGAGTAGGAGCCCTGCACGCTGTCTCCGTCGCGGGTCTCGTGCTGGGACTTGGCGTCGCCGGTCAGACCGTCGTGCACGTCGTAGGAGAAGCTGTACTGCGGGTGCGCGTTGTACTCCTCTACGGCCAGCTTGGCGAGGGGCGCGGCGTAGCCGACGGGCGCCGCGTGGTAGGCCACGGGGGCGGGCAGGAGCCCGGCGCTGGCGGCGGCCACCAATCCGCAGAATACGACAAACTGTAAAACGAGAACCTTATTAAAAATCTTTCGTCCGTCACTGCTTTGTCTTACTATACACGACTTTTTATTTGATTTTAATTAGAAAACAGTTATGTTTTAAATATATTCAGCTAATCACCTTGAAAGCCATTTTATATATTGAACAGCTCCGAAGGAACAATTGATAGTGTATGATAAAAGTTTGTATATCCGTACGTATTTATATGAGCATGGACCGCCTTAGGCAAACCTGAAACAGATATTGAGTGACTGATAAGGGACACGCCCCAGTAAATGTAATATAGTTAAGTTAGCGCCTATTTTTAGTGTTATGTAGGCGGCGAGACTCTCATTATTTTTCAAGGATTTTTTTTTAATTTTATGCAAATATTTTGCTATTTGATTAAATAAGTAAGTATATTAATCAAGTATTTATTAGGAAACGGAGTTGGCGCAGAATGGCGCACATCCTAATCAAAAACTAAAAATGTTTGGATTTCGCTATTTTTTCTATATCAAGGCTTTGCTTCTCCGCCTTTGTACTGCATCTACCGTTATTCCAGTGTGTGTTGTTAAGAAAGTTAGATAATGATATTACTTCGATAATGAAGAAGGTGAAGTCTGTATCGAAATTCTTCAGGAGACTTTTACGCTGACATAGTGGCCCGTGGAACATTCAAGCTCTCACAAAATTAAAATACAATTGAACTCGACATCATCAATGCCAGTCATTGATAACTAAGAGAATTGTGTTTCTTACCCAAATAAAAAAAAAAAAATCTTTTGGATCCGTCCGTATACTCGGTTCCAAAAATAGCACCGCCCCCGTACTACGTACGAGTATATCCGCCTGTACAAATATATCCCGAACTACGTATGAAATGAAACGAAGACTGGTAAATTGAAAATTTAAGGATAAAAAGTAATAATTAAAATTATGACAACAAAATAAAATATTAAAATTTAAAAACATTTTGTGGTTTTGCTGTTTTATCACTATTTTCATTTTAGCACTTTGTAGTAATAATAATAATAAATCATTTATTTCAGGCATCTAAGGCCCATATAAACATATACCTTATAGACTAACATACATAAAAAATATAAATCTTATAAACTAAAGTGTCAGCATCGTAATGCCTCCACGAGCTCTTCTGATAGCTTCCAGGCGATAAGGCATGTTGTGAACCTAATTTCGGAGCTGGTGCTGAGGAATACCTTCCTATTCATCCAACAACCTCCTTTTTAACCACCGACAAAAAAAGAGGGGTGTGAGTTTGACGTGTCTGTCTGTCTGTCTGTGTGTCTGTCTGTCTGGGACATCATAGCTCCCGAACGGATAGAGCGATTTCAATTTAGTTTTTTTTGTATGAAAGGTGAGTCTGGCGCGAGTGTTCTTAGTCATGTTTCATGATTTTAAAAGTTTTTGGGGTGAGAGTGGGGAAGGAATATCAAAAATCTGCAAATGTACTTGAGTGGGGTATCAATTGAAAGCGCATCGCGTGCGTATTACTAAATATTATGGTGTTTTACTTTTAAGGAAATTAAGGCATTGGAATCGGGGGTTATTCTTAAATTTTAAATTTAGATTTATTAACAAGTTGATTAAAAATAATATATGTTATTAGAAGCGCAACTAAATAGTCTTCATTCTTAACATTTTTGAAACCGAGAGTAGCTCTTATAGTTTCGGTAAAAAGTGGCTATGACATACGGACGGACGGACAAACATGATAAATTCATACAGGTTCTGTGGTTACCATTTGGGCACGGAACCCTAAAAACATGAATGCGCATTTATCTTTGTTGGTTCACGTGAATTTTAATCTTACTAACTTATAAAGCACACAAGAGACCTTTTACTGTAATCTTTCCTATAGTTTACCAATTCGGGCAAATTATATATATTGACTATATCACATTGTCGTTGAACGCTTTCTAACATAGGCTATGCACATAGGGTATGTAATTATTAATGAGATTGTTCTACTTGTAATGTAACTTGATACGTTCTGATTAGTTATTTTACATTAATTTTAATAAATACAAATTTATAAAAACTGATAAAGCTGTCTCAACTCAGTATAAAACTCTTAATGATTTTTAATAAGTGATAAAGCTCACTCTGCAGGTTGAACTATTTTTAATAATTTTATGCAGAAAATGATAAAGACACATCCGTAACCTACGTGATAGGTCGAAATTTTTCAGCACTTTGTAATATCGAGTGAAGCCCCAAGTAACGACATCTACATCGACAGCGTTGTCGTGGTGTTATCCCGGAGATGCAGGTTCAAATCCTGTGCGCTAAGGTTACGGATGAGTCTTAATGTTTTTCTGCATAAAAAATTAAAAACAGTATAAAACTGTCAAGACAACGCCATTTCCTTTATACATTTTTGTTTAAAAAAAATAGTTTTATAAATACTTTTACGCCTGTAACATTAAAAAAAGAATAGGCTAAATTGGTCCAGGCGTTGTTGAGTTATGCGCTTACCAACACATTTTGCGATGATTTTTTATATTATAGATTGTTTTATAAATAATATTTATTTATTTATTAATTCTCAGGTTTATCAATGTATTAAATTAATACTCCTCGTGTGGCGAATCAAAGCCTAATTTCTCTCGTCAAGAGATAAATCCATGCCGCCCAGCATTGGAAACTTAAATATGGGTTATTTATGTATCTCTTGACGAGATAAATTAGGCTATGATTTCTTTGCGTTGAACTCTCACTCTTATTATACAAAAGTTGTAATTGAAATTTATAAAACTATGGCCTAAACACCTTTTCTTCTTTTTTGTCTAAATCCCTTTATTTCATCAATTATTTTAATATGAATGATTCGCCATCTCCACATTCACGTTGTATGCAATGGTGATGGTGAATCGGAAACGGTGAATCATTTTCTATATACATAAATGTATAACTCTATATTTTAACCATTTCATATTTTAGGCAAACGGGAAAACGGCAATAACTGTAACAATTATATCATCAAAGCTATTTGGAGCTTAATGGTTATTGGTTTTCAATTATTCATGTATTTGTTTTAAATAAGATAGGTTGGAAGAGAAAATATTTTGTTTGGCTTCAAATAATTTATTATTGACTATTCGCTGAATATTTAGTGGTGGTAGACAGGGGCGGAGTGGTAGACGGGGGCAGGGTGGTATACGGGGGCAGAGTGTACCACGGGGGCAGCGGCGTAGGACAGAGGAGCAGAGTAGGCCACGGGGGCGGCGACCTTGGCAACGACGGGAGCAGCAGCGTAGGACAGAGGGGAGGAGTAGGCGACGGGAGCGGCGGCGTATGACACAGGGGCGGAGTAGGCGACGGGAGCGGCGACCTTGGCGACAACAGGAGCAGCGAGGCCTTCCTTGCGGACCACCGCGTTGAATCCGTTGTGGGCATCAGCGGTGTAGTCCACCACGCGCCTGGTGCCGTCAGCCTCCACGAGGGAGTAGGAGCCCTGCACGCTGTCTCCGTCGCGGGTCTCGTGCTGGGACTTGGCGTCGCCGGTCAGACCGTCGTGCACGTCGTAGGAGAAGCTGTACTGCGGGTGCGCGTTGTACTCCTCTACGGCCAGCTTGGCGAGGGGCGCGGCGTAGCCGACGGGCGCCGCGTGGTAGGCCACGGGGGCGGGCAGGAGCCCGGCGCTGGCGGCGGCCACCAGTCCGCAGAATACGACAAACTGTGTAGCGCAAAAAATATTTACAATTATTTCTTACACCCTACCACAATAACTAATTTAATTTAATTTTGGCAAATGGCCTACAGTTTTTACCTTCATCGTACTCTTACCTTGAAAGCCATTTTTGTTTGTGTGTTACAAGTGAGTGATTAGAAGTGTTTAATGAATAACGAACGTAACATGCGATTATATATTAGCGTATTGTGCCCGAGGCGAAAGCCGTCAGGCGCCGACCTACCGGTTGACATGAGCCGACGAATATATTATAAGATAGGTACATGAACTGCCTTGGAACAAGGACTTTTTCTATTTTTTTATTACGGTGTATGGAAATACTAAATTTTATTGCCACCGTAAACTAGTAATAGTATTCGCCCTGGCTAGTAATTTATTATTCTATGCCCTGGCTAAACCATTTTGTACCCACTTTAATAGATGTATCCTTCATCATTTTATAGATAAGGTAAGGTGATAAAGAAAATATTTAAATCAATGTGCTGCATATTGCAAAAGTAAAGGGCAAAAAAAATAGATAAAAAGTATATTTTTACAAAAAACAACCGACTTTTAATTTGAAATATATAAATTACTAGTAGTGTGTGTACTAGCAGTTTTCTCGCGGTCAAAAGTAGCCTATGGCCAGGCTCAACCGATTAGCCAGGCTAATCGTTTTATAACATAATATTCGCATAATGAAGGTTGCCCCCGTCTCCTCCCGTGGCTAGGTGCAAGTATTTCGCAACATGTTTGATTTAAATTGAGGACAATATTGAAGATAACTAGAAATCTAGAAATTAACGTCAGAAACTCCACCATTTTTTGAAGTCATAAAAAAAACACAATAACTCGATAACTAAAAATACACGCCGAATGTAAGAAAATAATTAAGAACACTTAAAAAATAAAACACATATCACAAAAGTAAAAGAAAAATGAGTTTCGAACCTAGGTGGATGGATCAAATTCGATATGAAAGGAGGAAATATTTCAATATTACTCGAGAACGACTTTTCCGATTGTAATAAAATTAAAATTGGACCTTTCATTTAAAAAAAGATCATCGAAGTAGGTACTTAGATCTCTGTAGGATCCAAGTTCTGTCCAAAGACGAAAGGAAACAAACATAAAAAAAACATTCGCGTCGAATTGAGAGTTGGTTAAGGCTTGGTGGGCTGCAGAGGCCGCGCTTTTATGATTTTTAAAACCATCTGAGACAAAGAAACTGGTGTTTACAAATTTGAAAAATATATATATATATATTAGTTAAGGATATAATCTAGTCAAAATCGCAGTCAGTTACAAGATCTAATGAACTTCACTCGATAGAAATAAATCCCAAAGTTACCCCTTTTTGAAATGTTTTTCAATATTATGACTGAACTACTGATATTTTTATATTTATTTATGTACGTAATGAAAGGCACTAAATATTTCAAAACATATTCGCAGAGTTTGACTTGATAAAATGATTTTCTTAATTAAAATTTTAAAAAACCTTAAAAATTCACGATCCCGACGGCTTGGCAGGCTTGATCAGTCGCGCTGCTAATTTCTGGTAACATAAGTACATATCTGTATTTTATTTTAAGTCTTATTTTTTATAGTGCTGTGATTTTATTGGAGAAACTTAATAAATAAATAGGAAACAACTGATTTGATTAAAAAGTTTAATAAATAATTTCCATTTTATGGCAATTTAATATGATTATAAAAATAATCAATCTTCAACGGGGAAAAATGGAATAAGCCGATTTTTGATTTACCTCTGTATACCGTTTGCTAACGAAAATTTCATTTCGTTTATTTATTCTACCGTAGGTACATGTTCATTGTTAACACTTGATGTCGTTATAAGCTAAAATATTATTTAATTAGTCAAGTTACTGATTTTATGATTTTTTGAATATTATATTTTTTACCGTAGGTCAATGGGGCAGCCTCAGAAAACTTACATGGGCACCGCCGCAGTAATAAATCTGCTATTGTATATTGTGTTGATGTAACTTAAAAAACTTAAGCCTAACCGTGAAATAAATTTATATAGTTGCTTTATACAAAAATATCTTTGTAATGTATTATATGTATATTGTATTATATATACAGTCAACATAGTACCCATAACACAAGCTTTGACTTAGCTTGGGGCTAGATGATGCTGTGTGCATTGTCCAGCATTCTTTATTTATTTACTTTATTTAACTTACATTATATTGTGGTTGGTTTTCAGGCACATGTATATTGAATTATGTAGCAACATGGCTGACATGTCCGAAAACTCTGTTATTAAATTGAACCCTGTTGATCCACAACAAGCTGTAACTTTTACGTAAGTATCACATTTTGTATGATATCATTTTATATTTAATTGTTTATGTTTATTCTGTCAGTGTACACTGTTCTACTGTTTCAGAGACACTGAAGAGACAGAAAATTCCCTTATCATAGAAAATGAACTCAAAAAAATGAATTAAAACCTGTTTCGGGACGGAGAATTATTGATATAAATTACGTTTTACAGGAGTTACAAGAAAAAGCTATAAACAATACGAAACTCTAATTTATTTCTATACTACCTATAAACAAAGTTTGATCAATAAAATGCATTTCTAAATTCAGATAAAAATTATCCCACTGCTAATTTCTATACTATGTCGTTGGCGGGGCATGCGAGTTGCGTCTGCGAGTCTGCGCGAAGAATATCGCGCGCGGATCGTGACAGCGCTAAATGCCTACTCCTGCAGGAGTACATGGCCTTAAAAGTTGGTTTCTCGTTTAAAATAAATAATGACTTAGGCTAAACGTCAAACTACAATATTGGTATATCATACCAAAAATGTCATAGGTATCATGGCTTTTTATAAATCATATATTAAATGGATGTTCAATTTAATTGACATAAACGTTGTACTTACCTCTATATATCCGTGTTACTCTATTTTATAACGCATTTACCTACATTAAACACTGTTTTGAAAATGGTTAAGGTCTGAATTGGTCGCCATTATTTTCAAAATCTGACTGAGTAAGAAATATCACGATAGTTGAGTGTACTTGTTAGATAGTCATGTCATGACGCCCTTAAGTTTCAAGCAACATGAGACGTGGAAACAATATGCCGAAATCGGTTTTCCGAATCCAAAGGTCGAACTCAGTACTAGATTAGTGTTATAGACTAACAGATGCAGATAAAGCAGAGTACTTATCAACATTACCCGCGATCAGCTGTGACTTTGAACTTCACCGCGGCAGTGAATCATGTAACCGGTACTGCCTTCGCCTCGGGCGTTATGGGCTAATATAAAACGCGTGTAGTGTATCAACTTAACAGTAGACTGTCTCTAGACCGTTCAACAACCACAACAAAAATGGCTTTTAAGGTCAGCATTAAAAATATTCAATGTACCGACTCATAATCGGTAATCTATTGAGGTTATCCACCAACAAATTAGAAGAAAAAAACGATACGTTTAAGGGCCCGGTTATTTAGGTAGAGAATAAATAACTGAAAGAAAGCAATAAAAATTACCAAGTTTTTCGTATAATCATACATTTTTGTTTATTGTTCAATGTAACTTCTAAAAAAATTCCATTTTTAATTTTGTGAGTGGCAAACATATTATTGTACAATGTATTGTACAATTGTTTAATACAACGAGTTTTCATGAAAACGAAAAATAAGAAGAAAATAATTTTTATATTGCTCCCATTCACAGGGATGAGGGGCGCGACTCCCACTTGACTGGTTTTTTTTTCGATAAATTAAACGTGTTGTACTTTGATCAAAACTCCGATCCCACTAACACACTGTATATGTTAATGATACTTTATTTGTTTTTGTGTATTAGATGTCAATTAAATTACGTAAACAATGATTAATTTAGTTCAGTTTCACATAATGAACTCTGCTATTGAAGTTAAAGTTTGTCTATAAAATGTATGTCTATGTCCTATTTTACAGTTTGTCGTATTCTGCGGACTGGTGGCCGCCGCCAGCGCCGGGCTCCTGCCCGCCCCCGTGGCCTACCACGCGGCGCCCGTCGGCTACGCCGCGCCCCTCGCCAAGCTGGCCGTAGAGGAGTACAGCGCGCACCCGCAGTACAGCTTCTCCTACGACGTGCACGACGGTCTGACCGGCGACGCCAAGTCCCAGCACGAGACCCGCGACGGAGACAGCGTGCAGGGCTCCTACTCCCTCGTGGAGGCTGACGGCACCAGACGCGTGGTAGACTACACCGCTGATGCCCACAACGGATTCAACGCCGTGGTCCGCAAGGAAGGCCTCGCTGCTCCTGTTGTCGCCAAGGTCGCCGCTCCTGTCGCCTACTCCGCCCCTGTGTCCTACGCTGCTGCTCCCGTCGTCACCAAGGTCGCCGCCCCCGTCGCCTACTCCGCTCCTCTGTCCTACGCCGCTGCCCCCGTGGTGCACTCTGCCCCCGTCTACCACTCCGCCCCTGTCGTGCACTCTGCCCCCGTCTACCACTCCTCCCCTGTCTACCACCATTAAGTGCAATACCATATTGAACAAATAGTCAATAATAAATTATTTTAAAACGAGTATTTATTGTATCTATTGCCCGTAACCACTACTACGTTAAAATGCGGTCCTCACAAAAATAGGTTAGGTATCTGCTTCCTATTTGAACGAGTAGGTACAAAACTTTACTTTTAGAAATCAAGGTCATGAAGGTTTTATGAAATTATCAAATGATTGTTTTATTTATTGACCTTCATACAGGTCTAAATACTTTCTGGTTCCTGGTCTTCCGGTTTCCTTAGCACTAAATACGAGTCTTATAAATTTATCTAACATAAAGCGTACACAGGTCGGTATCGTATGCAACGTATAGTTGTATTCTTCGTACAGAAACTGATATAAGGCGGCCTCTAAACGGTCAATTATATTGCACAATATTGCGAATTGAGCAATTTAATTGACCGTTTAGGGTTAATATTGAAGATTGCACAATGATTGGCCGAAAGTTTGAGCGAGTTTAATTTTTATTGCACCATGTTTTTCGCACGGTGCACACGGGATCAATACTATTCTCCGACTGAACGCGAAAACATTGTGCTGTTCGTATTGTTGTGCAATATAATTGGTCGTTTGGATCAAAGCGCCTTTCAATCTTATTGTACAATAAAAGTATTGTACAATGTTATTGTAGGTCTAGAGGCCGCCTAAGCGTGGCCACCTGTCCGCATCGTACGCATCGCACATCGGCAATACCGACACCGTTACCCAGAGAGGCAACTTTTGGCACATACGAAATACATATTTGTGACGTCATACGAAAGCCGATTAATGAACACCCCGTCGCAATATACGAAAATATTGGAAGAACTAGTCACTGTGAATTAATATGCCTAAAAATGTCCATTGAATAAAAAAGTATATTATATTAGCGTACTCTAGTAGTGTTATAGACTACTGAGTAAAATAGAGCCCAATACTCTATTTTATAGTACCTTTTGTAAGGATAACTATTAATTAAGTGCAGAATTTATAATGAATCCATTGTACTAAGTTATTTTATTCCGATAATGAATCATTTTAAATAGTTGGAAAACGATATCATTTAAAAATAAATTAGGTTGGAAAGATTTTGTTGCAATAAAATGTATATAATGTAACCATAAATATTCAGTATTTATGTTATTATTTATACAATAGTTAATTAATTTTAAATGTATCGCTTAATTTATTAAAACTAAGTGAATGGTTAGCTGTAGTACTGAGTCGTTTCCGGTTGTCAAACCTAACCTAATATAACGACTCGCGACTTCAGCACAACATTCTGTTTTCTGCGCGTCGTAGCGACTAGACCTCTAAAAGTGAAAAGTGTTGTAGTGGTGTGCTGATGGAGACTGTTTTAAGGTTAGACACTAATTTGTAATAAACTGTGTAAAAGTGATTCATATATTTTTTGAGTGGTCTTACGTAATTTTACTTAGTAACCTATAAATACCCCTCTAATAGCTCAGAAGTGGGATAGCACTCGTGATTTTTGTCCAGATTTATCATCTATATCATAATTAATGGCAAACAAAAAGTTGTGTACCAATGACTTATGTAATATAATAATATTAGCATTTTTTTTTCTTTTACTTTTTCATTTCAAGTTCATTTTAATCTTTTGCTATGATAAATAGGAAGTACTAATTCTTGTTTCTAATTGTAAGTTGCATATCAATTAGCCTCAAATATTAAACAAAAATCACTTGGGCAGCCTGCCTACAAATTGCCTCTGACAATGTCGTCTTGATATCATGCTAAAGAAAATCCAATTCTAGTACTAAAGTAAACGTAAATTGTTCAACTAGGTAATCAAAAAATAATAATTTTGTAAGACTGCTCAATCTTGCTTGTATATAAACACAGTTGAACCTATTATTAGGTCATTGTTTACTTGCACACTAGGTTACCTTAATTTCATCACGCCAGTGGGCGGCGGAATTATGTGGGTTTTAAAGGGGTATTTCGAAGACATAATAATTCGCCATAACTAATTTCTTAGCACTTATTATACCTTATTCCTTTTACTGCGTAACGCAAAGCAACACTCAAGTAAAAGTTTTAGTTTGTGTTTAAGTCTAAGTCTTATAAAAACAGGGGTACGGTCGTGTAGCTTCTCAAAAACCTGCAGCGCATAGACAAAGCAATTCGTTAAAATTTAAATGCGTAATTTCTAAAAATCTATTTTATTTCTCATTTAATATATTTTTTTAGATAAAGATATAAGATAAATATCATTTATTTGCAGAAACATGTGTAAATGTATGGTTTACAGTCAAAAATATATGTGTCGGTATCAACATGTATTACCAATTTCGGTGTACAAATTATGATAAATGGCATGCAAGTCACTAAAATATAACCAAATAAGTTTTTAAATTAATATCAAAATAAATACCTACATGTTAGTCCAAAGTTAAAATTTATCATTTCAAAAGTCGTCAATTTTATAATAATATTTGTCAATTAGCAATTTCAATAGCTCCAAATACTTTTCTGGTTAATACATAACTAGAAAAATGAGTTGACCAGTGAGCTGTAGAATTATGGCAAATCTTACTGAGTGATGGTTTTTTTAATGTTTTTGCGGATCTACCAACGCCGGAATTAAAACGGATAAATCATTTCTGAAATTGATTCTGTGGATTTTGGGTTTCCCAG
Source organism: Gymnoscelis rufifasciata (assembly GCA_929108375.1). Taxonomy (NCBI): domain Eukaryota; kingdom Metazoa; phylum Arthropoda; class Insecta; order Lepidoptera; family Geometridae; genus Gymnoscelis; species Gymnoscelis rufifasciata. The sequence goes on along the minus strand of OV815321.1, from coordinate 7,544,281 downwards.
CAGTGTCGCAAATCTACAAAGTTCGCTTTTATGCTATAAAAATAGAGAACATTTGTATACAACCGTTTCTCACCAGTATTTCATTTAATCTTAATTTCAACAATTTTTAAGTTTCATAAATTTAATAAATTTTAATGTTTACTTGTTTAAGTCTGCATACTTCTGCTGCAAAGAAAATACATTTCTTGACTTTGATCAATTAATTACCTATACAAATGTCTACATAAGTCTGTGGGTCTATGTAGGTTAAATGTCTGTCACGTGTTTGTCACATGTGTGTCACGTGTGTGTCGCGTGTGTGTCACATGTGTGTCGTGTGTGTGTCACATGTGTGTCACAAGTGTGGCGCATGTGTGTCACATGTGTGGTCGCATGTGTGTAGCACATGTGTGTGTCACATGTGTGTAGCACATGTGTGTGTCGCATGTGTGTAGCACATGTGTGTGTCACATGTGTGTGTCACATGTGTGTAGCACATGTGTGTGTCACATGTGTGTAGCACATGTGTGTGTCGCGTGTGTGCATCACGTGTGTGTGTCACATGTGTGCATCACATATTTGAGACAGGTATGTACTTTCGTGTAAGTAATCCATGTGGAGAGACGTATGTGTGATACAAGATACAAAATCATTTTTTTTCCATAGTTTGGTTTTACAAAACTTAGACATAACATGGTACATAACATAGTAGTTTCAATATTATTAAATCTATATGAATAAAAATGAATTGCTGCTCTTTAGTCTGACTAAAACTCAAGAACGGCTGAACGGATTTTTCTTGTCTTAGTCTTAAAATGTTCGTGGAGGCCTAGGGAAGGTTTAGAAGGCGAAAAAAAAAAATCGAATAATTGCCGGGGAAAGAAATTGAATAAAAACCCGTGCGAGGCTGGGGCGGCCCACTAGTAATACAGAAAACTCTATACATGTATCGAACAACAGCTCAATCGTTTATTTTGAGTTTCAGACATATCGAGACAGTTGAACCAGGCATCACCCGGTCCCCCGTACATATCCATGTGGGAGGTGATTCAGCCGGAGTGGAAAGTCGTTATACGAACAAATATTTATTGAAATAACCACCAGGATCAACGACATCGTTATAAGAATGATGATATTTCGAAATTATCAACCCGATCATTGCTCATGAGGGGCAATGATTGATTACGAGGGTTTTGTCGTTATAAGAACGAGGATATTTCGAAATTATAAACCCGATCATTGCTCATGAGGGGCGATGATTCATTACGAGGGGATACCGTTATAAGAACGAGGATATTTCGAAATTATCAGCCTGATCATTTCCCATGAGGGGCTTCAAGCTGTGTCGAAGTAAGGCGTGAGACTAGGCGTAGGCACCGTCGTGTAAGCAACTCTAGCAGCAAAGTCAAAGTCAGAGTTAAAACCTTTGTTTTTTCCTTAGAAGCACATGGCCTACATGGACGGGTCAACTTAAAATTAATAAAACTAATTATTTTAAAACAAAAATAAAATATCATGAAAAAAAACATTGTCTTGACAGTTCGCTTTAATGTTTTATACTGAGTTGAGAAAGCAAATCGAACAACACAGCTTTATCAGTTATTACAATTTTGTAGTTATTACAATTAAGAATAAGAATAATGTTTATTTGCAAACATGGGTTACAATTTAATTACAAATAGATGTTCAGTTGTTACAGTTCCATACATGTTTTGTTTATTTAGAGCATGCAAATATTTTATGTAAATAATTCAAGGAAAATATTTAGAAAAACAGATAAAATTACGGAAAATTAATTATAAGTAAAATCATTCTATATGTCAGATTCAATTAAATTCAATTTCAATTATAATTTTATTTATCAGTCAAAAACTCATTTACGTGATAATAACATTTAAGGGTCAAAAGTTTATGGAGTTCGTTCTTAAACATTGTCAATTGTAACTCTTTTATATTTTTGGGTATTTTATTGTAAATTTTAGGTGCCATTCCTAAAAAACTTTTGCTCACTAGTGCTGTGTTTGCTCTAACAGGGCACTGGCGCAGTTCATCCCGTCTACTGCGTGTGTGTGACGGTATTGTTCAAATAAATTTAGGTTACATTTAACGAAGACGGAAACCTCGAAAATGTAGAGCCCCGGCAACGTTAATATGTTTAATGACTGAAAATATGTCTTACAGCTTTCTGTGGGTTTTGGAAAATTTTGGAGTTCTTATAACTAACTATAATAATATAGTTCATAAATTATTTGCCTAGTTTTTTCTTTTTTATTTGTCTGAAGGTAGGAATTAGCAATTTTTCCTTACCTCTCGTGTTAATACTATGAAAGTGGCTAAGTAAACCAGTCTAGCCGTACCCTCATCTGTGATATATTCCATTAAGTCTACCTGCAAGGTCTGCAATTTGGAGTTCCCACTGTAGATCAGAATCAATATGTAAACCTAGGAACACTGTTGAGTCAACGAGCTCGAGAATTCCATCGTTTAATATGATTTTTGTAGCAAATTCTGTAACATTAGGGAGTTTGAATGTAATACATTTAGTTTTTTTTTCTGTGTTTAGCAGTAAATTAATAACAGTAAACCAATTTAGTACTTGTGACAGTAAGTTACTTACATCGTCCGAATTATTTTTATTCGAAAGAAGATATCATCATTTTAAGAAAGAAGTATCATCAGCAAATAAGACTATGCCACAAAGGTCTTTAGCAAAATACGGGAGATCATTTACATATACCTAAAACAAAGAGGCCCAAGTATTGATACTTGTGGAACCATTAAATTGAATTTTTGATCCTGATTTTTCATTACCTACTTGAACCATTTTAATTCTATCGGTCAAGTAGGAATATAGAAGCTCAAGGGCTTTGCTGTGAATGCCGTAATGCTTTATTTTTAACAAGAATTTAATTTATAATTTTAATTTTCAGACACAATCAAAGGCCTTGGAGAGATCACAGTACACGTCGATAGTATTCTGCGCTCTAAAATGTGCTTTATTAATAATGTTTCAGCATTAGTAGTTGACCTACCTTCGGGGAAGCCAAACTGGTTGCTATGCAGAAGTCTGTTGCGATCAAAATTATTAAAAGTTGTGTTAAAATATTTTTTTTTCAAAGATTTTACTCATTACGGAAGAACTAAGATAGGCCGATAATTTTCAAGATCAAATTGAATACCAGATTTATGAAGAGAGACAAGCTTGCCATACTTATGAGATCCGGGAAGATCCCAACATCGACACAGCTGTTAAAAATGAAAGCCAGAAGGGGGGGCAATATCATTAACATATAATATTACCTATTGAGATATTCCAAAGATCCTTTTTTTTGTATTTGATGTTGAGATATTTAAATGTTTTCACTATGCAGCCAGCAGTTTCATGAGTAAAGTAGAAGACTTCAGCTCATGCATCAACGGATGCCTATAATAGTTCCACAGCCTTAAAAGTAGATGAGTTTAATAACTGTGTTATAGTTTTCGGAATATTATAAAAAAAGAACTTTCAAAAGCATTGGCAATATCATTGACTTTGATTGATCTTTGACTAAGATATTCATATTAATTTTTAACTTTATCTGTTTACTACGGGTTACTGCCTATCATTATTGATAAGCTTCCAAGTGGTTTTAACTTTATTTGAAGAGTTGATAATTTTATTCTTAGGAAAATTAGATTTTGCTTTGTAGCATACTTGTTTAAACAATTTTCCGTAATTCCTGACATTATGTGATGAATTTTTCATCATTTAGTTTAGATTCTCTTTCGGAGTACAGATCATATAATTTATTTCTACTTTGATATAAAATACGTTCATTGGTTTATTGGTTATGGGTCTGTATGTAAATTCTAATAACTCATTATGACCTCGTTCAATATAAAACTTAACACTCTGACCATAGTGGTCTGAATTAAAATGTTTGACTACTATTTTACTATTGGAGACTGAGAGGTAGATATGTTATTTATGCATAAAATAATTTACCATATTAAAACAATTTAATTAATTAGTCTGTCTGCAAGAGTATTATTAATAATGTCTCCACATACAATAATACTTTTATTACAAGTAAATATTTTCAGTAAGGCCTCCTTGGTATCCTCCTTATATCCTCGAAGGTTGCCCGATCCGCAATCGGAGCTCGATAAACGCAAACACAAATATGTCGCTTAAGTTCCACACAAGACATCACTCAACACGTCTCGTCACGTCACTTAGCAATATCTTACGTTCTTTAAATTTAAGAATGTTTTTAACCAGAATAACAATTCCGCCTCTAATAGCGGTACTTCGTTTGAAACTACTATCACATGAATAATTACTGTAATATGGTATTGACTGATTACATGTGATCCAGTGTTCTGAGATATGCACATAATATCTACATTAAAACAATATCAAAATAATTCTAATTTCAGAATTTTGCTGGGTAAACCTTGGATAATTTGGTGGACTACAGGTAACTGCAAGTTTGCAAAGTCAGTCTAAATTATGGTCAGCTAACTTTGTTAAATTTACGCCCTCATTAGCAGAATAACTAGCTAAAGATATAGGGCTCGTCAGAAAACTTTGCTATAGAATAATTATAACTGTGCCACAAATATTGTATGCTAATATTTACCAAGAACATTCTTGTTCTGGTTGTTAAGATACAAAGATATCTTTAAAGATATAATATCTTAAGATACCTCTCATCATAAAAAAAACTGTTACTTATAAAAATATAAGAGTCCAAATATAAAGCGTCACTATGACGGCATGTCAAGTTGTAAAGTAGTAAATGTATATTACTTAAATGTCTATTTTGTTTTATACTCAATGACTTTGAGTATGGCAAGGCACATAATATAATCAATTTGCCTAGACCACATTCTAATTTTTGAAGCAATACCTCAAAAAGCTGTAAAATATCCAACCGCTTAACATTTGTTTAATCACTTAACTGTACTATTCATATGGTCAATTTATCAAAACTAACATCCTCATCAATACAATTCGTGATAGTACTAGTTGCAGCGTTTATAAAGCAGTTATTAATCACAATCTGAGTCAAAAGGTCATATAAAAGTGAGCCCACTCCGTTGCCAATCCTATCTGAATAAATCACAGTTTTCTGGGTCTGACAGCAGGTGTCCTGCTTTACCGTAGACTGTGTAGATGGTAAACCTAAGCCTTCAGCTCACATCGGAGAAGGCGAAGGCGCCGCCACAGGAGAAATGACTTCATGTTCCAAAGTCAGCGCCAACTCCTGTCCTGCGCCAGCGTGAGAGGCAGAGTGTGAGTGTGAGGTGTCTGGCTGGTCCGTTTGAGTGCTGCTGCTACAAGCTTGCACATAAATGGATGTATTATTGACTAGGTCTACGTATTTACTAAGTTTATGGCAATTGTCTTTCAGCCTCTATCATAGCTTGCTGGTATTTACCAGACGCATTTTGCAATTCCTTTTCCAAGGAAACAAATTTGCCTGACATATTATCTGTTTTGAATTTCTTCCTATCAAATTGTAGCAAGAATTTAATGCTTCCTCCATGTTCCATTTACATTTTCTTTGCTTATTCTTGTATTATTTATAATTCGTAAATTGTTACTTCTGATTTCTTTATAAAATTAAATAAATTGAACATATTTTTTAAAATTTTTTTGCTCTCTCTTATGACCGGTGTTAGGCTCAAGCGATGAGGAGAAGTAAGATCGTCTATGGGCATATTAACAGAGCATTGTAGCTCCGTTTGCAGATCCAAGCTAGCAAAACTCATCGCTGAAGTCAACGGCTTAGATAAGCGATCAAAAATATATTGTTTTTCATCATGTTTTAATGAAATTGTATAATTATTTAGATTAACACGGTAGATGTAGTTCATGTTAGTTAAGTTTAATTAGGAAAGCATTGTCATTGTGATCTGTGCATTAAAATATGATTTAAAAATATTTCTTAACAATTAAGATCTCTCTCGCGTAGGGACTAGCTCCAACAGGATGGTCGAGCTGTAAGGATAACTATTAATTAAGTGCAGAATTTATAATGAATCCATTGTACTAAGTTATTTTATTCCGATAATGAATCATTTTAAATAGTTGGAAAACGATATCATTTAAAAATAAATTAGGTTGGAAAGATTTTGTTGCAATAAAATGTATATAATGTAACCATAAATATTCAGTATTTATGTTATTATTTATACAATAGTTAATTAATTTTAAATGTATCGCTTAATTTATTAAAACTAAGTGAATGGTTAGCTGTAGTACTGAGTCGTTTCCGGTTGTCAAACCTAACCTAATATAACGACTCGCGACTTCAGCACAACATTCTGTTTTCTGCGCGTCGTAGCGACTAGACCTCTAAAAGTGAAAAGTGTTGTAGTGGTGTGCTGATGGAGACTGTTTTAAGGTTAGACACTAATTTGTAATAAACTGTGTAAAAGTGATTCATATATTTTTTGAGTGGTCTTACGTAATTTTACTTAGTAACCTATAAATACCCCTCTAATACTTTGGCAACCCTTGTCACTAGAAACTCTACACATTAACATACCTATCTAGGTATTCTATTATATGCTTCAGAGCCGTAAGTTGAGATTTATCGGCAGAGTGTTCTTACTTTCCCTACCATATGTAAGTGCCTACGTAAGCAGGTACTTTACAATATAAATATAAATAATTAATAAATATTTCTATTATATCCTATTCTACATATACCTCTATATTTCCGGACTACTCACACCATACCACCTAATCCCAAACTAAGCAGAACTTGTAGGTGTTAGGGGACCGATAAACTACATACATTTTTTTTTGTAAATACATACAATGATACATAGAAAACACCCAGACCCGAAACCAGAAATATCATAGAAAATCTGGTCCCCCGGCGGGAATCGAACCCGCAACCTCAGGCGGACCTTCGCCCACCGAGCCACAGAGGTCGTCTATGCAGCGTACGCTGACGAAATCGTCTAAGTTAACTCATGTTATGGGTCCAGAGGTTTTTAATCGGATACCGGACTCAATTAAGCAGGCTCCAACTGAAAAATTGTTTAAACTTAAACTTAAGAAATGGCTTATCGAGCAATGTTTCTATCGCTATGATGACTTTTTATTATAATCTATCATTTGTATAAATGAAACATAATCTATTTTTAAATGATAATTTTTATTTTTACAATTTTTATAAATTAATTGACATTTATTTTATTTGTTATTTTATTAGAAAAACGATATAATTGAAACTATGTATGTAAACTTTAAGAACATACCTTTATACAAACCTGACCTGTAACCTATGTTATCAATAAAGAATCTTGAATCTTGAATCTTTACGAATTACCATATTTTAATCTATTATTATACACCTGCACAAATCAATTTGTATTCAATGAGATAAGTACAGCGTGTCCCAGCTGTGGGAACGTTAATACGAATAGTGGGTGATGATGATGATGATATACCTAAAATCATCATCATCATCACCCTATTTATTATTTACTTTTTTTTATAAAAAAACCTCACTACCTTCACAGGTAGGGACACGCGGTATGTAACCGCATGTACACTTGTATTTATTGTTTACAAACGCTTTATATAAGTACCTATCTAACAGTAAGAGTAACTCAGTCTACTCTACTCAGCTATTGTAATTAATTGTTGTTTAAGTTTTGTTTAAGTTATAATGTAATATGTAATTAATGTTGTCGCAATTAACAGCATCAGATGCTAAATATATATATAATTAATAAATAAAGCTACTTAGAACGCATTAGAATGCTGGTATACTTACCTACTACAAGTACAATTATGTATAGAATAAATGAGTTCAGAGTAGCCTCCCATGACACTTAAAAAATTGCCTTTGTTTGGTAATATATTCATGGTTTGGTTGATTATTTATGACATTCCAGATAATGCTTTCCTCTTAAACAAAAGCGGCCAAGTGAGTGATACAAACCTATACCTACTAGTATAATATAAATAAATATTATACTTATATGTTTTATTGACCTATTTATATATTAGATTTTTGGAATGTTTCTTTTGAGTTAACTTTTAGATGTTTGTGTACCAAATTTCAAGATTCTTGGTAGACTGGAAGGGTTTTGTTTCTTCTCTGTGGGAAGTATCTTTAAGGTTAGATTTGATCGCAATTTTTTTTCATCAATAAAATTAATAGAAAAAAATTATTTGCTGTTTCTTTTGTTTTGCATTTACTTAAAATTTTTATTTTTTTCAACTAAAGTCCAATTAGACTTGAGGTTATGATAGGTTTTCAGCGAGTCAATTCGAAAAAATGCATCTTAAATTGCTGTTTCTTATGATTGTATAGACATAAAAGTTTTTTTTTACACCTACAAGAAACTACGGGCCTGAGTATTTGGCATAAATTAAACTTTAATACCACAACACGATTTTAATAAGCAACGGTTAGTAAGCCAATGATTCAAATCAAAATTGGTAAGATGTAACTAAAAATGTATAGTTTTCGCGATTTTTAACCCCCGACCAAAAATGAGGGGTGTTATAAGATTTAAGTGTCTGTCTGTCTCTCCTATACTCATTAGTGCTTTGTTGTAATGTATTGCATTGTCTTACATTAGCGATAAAAGTTAAGTAAGTAGGTAGGTAAGTACTTACATACCAAAAAATTAACAATCGCTTTTACTGGCGCATGTCGCTCGTAGGTCAATATCAGTTTCAGGTTTGCCCCAGGCGGTCAGTGATCATATAAATACGCAAGAATGTTCAGACTTTTTATCACACACTCTCAATTGTTCATATAGAACAGTTCAGTATTCAAAAATGGCTTTCAAGGTGAATGATAATTATAATTATGATACCAATTATTATTAAGCCACTAATGTGATAGTGGAGTACAAAAAGTGAAATGAATTCGAGTGATTTTAATAATGTGTTTGTTTACAGTTTGTCGTATTCTGCGGACTGGTGGCCGCCGCCAGCGCCGGGCTCCTGCCCGCCCCCGTGGCCTACCACGCGGCGCCCGTCGGCTACGCCGCGCCCCTCGCCAAGCTGGCCGTAGAGGAGTACAACGCGCACCCGCAGTACAGCTTCTCCTACGACGTGCACGACGGCCACACCGGAGACCTCAAGTCCCAGCACGAGACCCGCGACGGAGACGTCGTGAAGGGCTCCTACTCCGTGGTGGACCCCGACGGCACGCGCCGCACCGTGGACTACACCGCTGACGCCCACAACGGCTTCAACGCCGTCGTGCACAACGAGCCCATCGCCCACGTCGCCAAGGTCGCCGCTCCCGTCGCCTACGCCGCGGCTCCCGTCGTCACCAAGGTCGCCACCCCCGTCGCGTACGCCGCCTCCCCTGTAGTGCACTCTGCACCCGTGTACCACCCTGCCCCCGTGTACCAGTCTGCCCCCGTGTACCACTCCGCCCCCGTCGCCAAGCTCGCCTACTCTGCCCCCGTCTACCAGGCTGCTGCCCCAGTCTACCACTCCGCCCCTGTCTACCACCACTAACAGCTATAGTAGCAAATAGCTATAGTCTCACCTCATCTATTTTAAGCATGTAAATAGCTTAGCAATAAATTATTTCCAAATCAACATGCACCTTTACTTTAACAACACTAAGTACTTTGAATTTACCTAGACTACCGAGACTAATTAAATTTACGTATAATGATTATAATGAGAAATAAAATGTATGGCACTTATTTAATTTATAAGAATAAGCGTAGATTTTTTAATATAATATGGTTTAAACATGTTGCGAATTGCTTATTGCCCACTATACCTTTTTATTTGTACGAAATATATTGTACTCTACGGACTGCTCCTTCAGCTACTATAGAGGTATAGGTAACCCCGACTACTACTATGAATGTAAAAGGGACTCTTCTTGCCTCCTGTAATCTTTACGTATTGTTATAACAACTTTTGAGAGAGGGTATGTGTTTGTATACTTTGAAAAATTTGTTGAACGTCGACAAAACTACGACACTAAAAGTCATAAACAAAAAAATGCAACATTATATTTTATACAAATTGTATTAACCTAGATATTTGAAATCTAAACATTATTTATTATTTATTTGATAGATATATACAGGATTTGAGGATGTTCGTAAGTTAAGATTTTCAGCATCAGAGTGCCGAGTTGGAGTTCCACAAACGTTTTCGAATGACTTTACTATCTCGTTAATCGAGCTAACGAAATTCGAATCGAAAAGCAATGGCATGCAAGTGCGAGTGCCTATCGACAAAAACTATACGAAAGCGTTCACTCACCGTGAGCATAGTTAAATATTTTTGTTAGGGTGGTAGCATGACGTCATCAAATCATTAACCGGCCAAATTCAGAATGATATTTTTACTAGTATTTTGTCTAGAAGCAGCTGTCTATCAAAAATGTTATGATTATTCTGTGTTTTGTTTACGTTTGAAATGAAAACTTTCGTTCGAGTAGGAAGAAGTGGCCGGCTGATAAATTAATAATAAATTGAAACTATGAGTTAAACGGTCTAAAAATGAAGACACGTTCATGGAGCAGTGAGTGTTTGATAATTTATTTGATGTTTAGATCTATTTATGTGAAGTTGTTTCATCGACGAAGAAAAAACTAAGTTTATTGTTGTTTCTAGGCATGGAGACCTCAGACATTGGGATGAACCTGGGCCATCAACATCATATGTTGCCCCAGTCCTAAGCCCCAGTCAAAGAATTACTGTAACAACCCCAGTTCACAATATTGTCACAATATTGGATTTGTTTTTGAGATTTATTTCACAATATTGGAAGCACTGGAAGGTAAGACTTAACTTTTCTAAGGATAACATAATTATAATGTTAATAAGATTATAATAACATTAATGTATTTTTACAGATGCCCATGCACTCTCTCCTATCAGTCTCTGTGAGAGCAATCTGATTCGGCCTGAGCCTGCTTGCTTTGGGCAAACACCACCTTGCCATGCAAGAATTCCTTGAAGAATTTTGAGGCTAGCACAAAATTTTCTACAAGCTGAAGAGTTTTGGAGAAAGTTTATAATAGAGTAACATAAGCTTGAGGAGAGAGCAAAATATGATTAGGGAGATGGAAGCGCATAGCCAGAGATTGGCAAGCAATAGGAATAAGAGTTTAAGATAAGTTAGTTAATAGACTCTGTAATGATTAGTTTATATTTTTGTAAATATAAGTATATTAGTTTATAAATTTAACTTGTCAATTCTGACTGTCTAATTAGGTAAAAAAATAAAGTTAATCTTATATAATTTTGTTTATTTATTCATTGTCACAATACAATATCCTTAACCTTATAATCCTAAGCACACTTCTATAAATAGCAATAGTACATTAACACAATATATAACTGAGAACTACATACATATATATATCACACACTATTTATCAGTCTTCTTACTAAAATTGGTCCGCTGGTAGCTCCAGCTCCTTCCACATAGTCATTGTAACCCGGTTCACTATTTAAGTTTCCTGGAACTAGATATGATTAATTGTAACATAAATAGGTATTTTGTTATAATATCATATGAAATATTTTACCTTAACTAGACCCACCTAAATCTTACTCGGACACCGAGTAAGATTTAGATCAATGCCAAGATTGATAACTATGTTATGCAATACTGAGTATGCTATAATAATAGAAGCATATTTGAGTGGCTTGAAGTGGATGGAGTGAACTCCATCCTTGTCTAAGCACTACCATCTGTTTTTCAGCATTTGAAAATGTATTTTCTATTATTACTCTAGCCCTCATTTGCTTGTTATTATAATTGGCCTCTGGTGTACCAGTATTTGCATCTAAAATTGGAGTCATTAGCCTGGGCGCTGAGGGTATCCAGAGTCTCCTAAAAATAAATAATTATGTAAAAGATAGAATAGTGAAAGGGATCAAAACATAATGCATTTTAATAAATCAAGTACCTAAAGATACTTTACCTATATAGAAGCCAGACCATTTCTCTATTTTGGTGCAGAGATTGAATTTATGTATTCAAGTCACTGTTTTCCCATACAAAGAATCATGCTTTGCACCTCCAAACTTAGGGTTAACATTTAAAATGTAGTATTGATCATCACATAGGTAACTGAAAAAAATATCATTGCATTGTTTTGCTACTCAAATTGGCTTTTGTATAATGAACCAGAAGCAAAAAAGAAGAGAGCCGTGAACACCTGCGAAGAACAAATTAATTAGGTGTCGAAACTATAGCTAGGTACTTTTTAATATTTTAATTAATAAATAACAAAAAGTACATAATATAAGTTCCAACAAAACGAGTTGAGAGGACCTTAAATTCGTCAATTGTTTTAATTCTCTGCACAAAAACTTAAAAGCTGTCTTTGTAAGACGATATCCAAGCGAAAAAGTAACGTCCGGCCATAATTTATTTGTAAATATTAATGATTTTACTGAATAACTTTGCACACTCACCTCTACTCACTGAGAAATTCTAAGTGAATGCTAGACGAATACTTTTTCGAGCGCGTTTACTATTCGAATGTCAAAAATGGTAACACGAACTCGGGAAATTTTTCAAACAACCAATCAAATGCGTTAACGTTCTCACTTTCGAACGTGAGCGTAAACGAGTCGACGATCGACGGTCGATAGTGAATCTCAAACTAGCAAATTATGTTTCTCAAGTTTGCCACAAGAGGCGCTATTTCGATCCCATACAAATTATAGTTAACGTTCTCACGATCGAGAAAGTTAACTACAATTTGTAAACTCAGACTCAGCACCCAGAAAATTTGGACGCCTCTCACTAACGCAGTTGCCAGTAAAAATGTTTCTTTCATAGCATTCTTATCTATCTATAACTATCATCATCATCCTGCCCTTGTCCCACACTATGTGGGGTCGGCTCAACATTACTATAACTATAACGTATGAAAAATACTCACTACTCACTTGTACTTACAAATATCTGAATAATTTTATTTAGATTTTTGTGCCTGTACTAAACCTGAGAGTACGATTTTTTTAACGCGCTTAACTGAGGGGCATACTGGTTTGGTTAAAAAAAATATTGTTGTGTTAGATTCTCCTTCTAGTATAAAGTCCACCTCACCTGCCAGCTGTATCCCCTGCCTACCAAATAACAAAGCTCTCACACACCGACCAACCCGCATTAGACCAGCTAGATGGTATGGTCAAACCTATTTTTTTTCTTGAGTAAGCCTTTTGGAAACCATTGTCCAGCAGTTGATATCCCAGGGCTGAAACTACAATTTACCGCGGTAAAAGTAGCCTATGTCGTTTTTGTGGCTTTATGTGTTTCAAATTTTGATATCATTTTATGGATTTCAAAAAAAAGTGGTACAATAGCCTATGTCATTTCTCAGACTTAAGAAAACCTGTGTATCAAATTTTAAATTAATTAGTTCAGTAGATCACATACTGTACCTTCCAAAATACATGTAATATATATAATAGACAAATGTTTCAAAATTGGTATAAAAAGTGAAAGGTATATAAAGTGTGATTCAGTTCTACAACATTTTGGGTTGGAAGCCTTTTTATCGAAAAAAACTTCTTATTTGTTTACCTTATTTAATCTCTAGGTTAAGCCTTATGTCAATTGATTTATTTTTTTTAACCCCTGGAAAAATATATTCTTTATCCACTTATTATAGTGATTTTATTATGATACTAAATGAGATAGATTTTACTTTAATTGACACATATCAGGGTTACCAATAAAATAATTAGAGGTAAAGATCTCTCTCTCGAAACAATTCGATGTAATATTTCTTTCGACAAATGATCTCTAAATCGAAAAATCGTCAAACAAAAATACTCATTATGAACCTTTCAAACCCTTTCTTCTAGTAGTTTTTTTTTAAACGTCATAAATCTTAAATTTACCTTATTATTAAAGATAAGTAACGTTGATTGCGGTCAGTACTTGGATGGGTGCCCGCTTTGACGGCAACTATTTGCACATTTCTTTTTATTTTGGTATCAATAGGTATAATTATTCATTAAATTTAAATAATTTAAAATATTTATGTAGTTCATAACGACCACAATTTTGTCATTACCTATTATCAAAAATCGGAGCTTTGTCAAAGGGTAAGACAAAAATTCAACACTTTTTTATCAAAACGTGCAAAACACTTTTATTTGATAATGCTTGTCATAAGTTTAACATAATAATAAAATTAATCAATAAATAAAAGGTCCAGAAGAGATGAGATTGACTAGATCCGGATATACTTAGTGGTGGTATACAGGGGCAGAGTAGGCCACGGGCGCAGAATGAACCAGGGGAGCAGAGTAAGCCACGGGAGCAGAGTGAACTAGAGGAGCGGAGTGGACCACGGGGGCAGAGTGCACCAATGGAGCAGAATGGGCTACAGGAGCGGCGGCGTAGGCGATGGGGGCAGCGACTTTAGCAGCAACTGGGGCGATGGCATGTCCAAGAGGTTCCTTGCGGACGACGGCGTTGAATCCGTTGTGGTCGTCAGCAGTGTAGTCCACCACGCGCCTGGTGCCGTCAGCCTCCACGACGGAGTAGGAGCCCTGCACGACGTCACCGTCGCGGGTCTCGTGCTGGGACTTGGCGTCACCAGTTAAACCATCATGAACGTCGTAAGCGAAGCTGTACTGAGGGTGGGTGTCGACTTCTTCGACGGTCTTCGTGATGACTTTGGTAAGGGGGGCCGCGTAGGAGATGGGGGCGGCGTGGACGACAGGAGCGGAGTAGGCCACTGGGGCTTGGGCGACAATGCCAGCGTTAGCGGCCGCCAGGCAGCATGCCAGAACTACCAGCTGTGGGCGATATTAAATATTGAATTAATAACAATGTCAGAAAAATCCTCTATGATATTCTATAGACGAAAGATTAGGCCTTATTATTGCCTAATATACATTATTTTTATAGATGGTTCTTCAACGATTATACATTTTTTCTGTAGGATAACATTTGATAAAGTAAGAATCCCACAAAATAAAGGGAGAAATTCGTACCTTGAAAGCCATTGTAAGATGAATGAAGGCGACTTCACTGAGAGGATCTCAAATTGAATGTGCCGAAATCGTGTCTCACAGACTTTTTATACGACCCTATAATGCCCCGAGCGAGAGATTACCACTGCATATGTGCGAATTAACCAGCTGGATTGCATCATTACATCATTCAATTACGATGTTAAGAAGCGGGATGCTTCTCAATTTGTTGGGGTAATATGCAAATAGGAGCAAGTGTGGGTATGATTGATCTCGGGCACAAAGATCACTTGTATTGTATGCAAGACAACTTTTTTGGAGTGCTCGTCCTTGCGTTATCTTTTGTATTGTGTCGCAATAGAATCGGGGGCAATATGTGTAGAGCTTATTGTGATGGACCCGTCACATAGATTTGTCGCATGGCATACATGAGTTTAAAAAAACGGAAACTCGTGAACACCCACATTTAGTACCCTTACGGTAAATTTTTGAATCATCCGATTGTAGAGTGCTTTTCAATAATTTATCAGTCAGATAATCAAACCCTTATCTGGATTTTACTACTTAATGTGTGGAGGTGTCTTGTGCAGAAAGTTATTAGTTAAGGTACCTACGTATTTCCTTAACTGATCAGTCTCTGCACATTTTGCCCACTTTGAATATAAATTACGCGTGTATTATTTATGATATGTACCTGTGTCTGAAATAAACGATTTTTATTTATATAAAAATTTTTTGATACCAAGGATAGCTAAAGGAGTACCTACCTAAATTAACCTAATATATGTATACTCAGTAATTAGGTGTATTAACCTTTTTCAAGATATTTGAGTGATTGATGACTGATAGGTGATCGAAAAATGTCACATTGAAGTACTCAGCCTTATTATTATTAATATTTATTACAGAGAGTACCTATAATAATCACTACGTTTATTTATTACCCAAGAACTAAACTAGTTAAAATAATTGTATAACGCTCTAAGTAAATTAATTCATAAACTTCTTGTAAAAAAGGTATAATAAAAGTATTAAATGTAATAAAATAAGCCACAGATATAATAAAATTACGTAATGTATTGAGGACTTCGGCTGGACTTAAGATATGAGTTCGCCTGATTGCCTTGAAACGTCAGCGCATATACGGCCAAAGGGCAAGACTGCGGACCCAGGTTCATGTCCCACTGTGTGAATCATGATTATTATTATCAGCAGCATTTTAGCACATTAATTTTTGAATGCCAAAAAATTAAGATAGGTTCTATCTCACAATTTAAGTTTTCGATTCAGCTATCAAATCCTAAACACTATTATTTTGGGGCAGGTATATGGAGCTTTTCAGTAGAGGCAATATAATTATAAATACAAACGCCAACCTCTAATGGCCGATTATTTACCTCTCTGTTAAAGGATTGGAGATCCACAGAAGAGGCATATCCATAGCATTGCTGACTATCGGGCTGATAATGAACATGTTTTTTTTCCAGCTAAAATGCTAAGTTTCCGCTCGGCGGTCAGGATCGGTTGCGTAGGGGCTCGTCTGCACCGGACCAGTGCTCTGCTACAGGGCAAGTTCCACGACCATCTGGACCACGTGACCGGCATTGAGAAGAGGGAGCTTCTCGCCTATCTAGCGGGGGATTGCGATCCGTGGCGCATACTGGCTATCAAAAAAGGTTAGATCAACAAATTAAAAGTTATATTAACCTGCACGGGATCAGTGCTCTAATCCAGGGAAAGTAATTTAAACTCATTGAGATCGGTTCAATGTTGCTCAAGTCATCTCTATTATATCATTAAGGACGGTCTATAGATAAAGATCATTTATTTGCAGAAACATCTGTAAATGTTTGGTTTACAGTCAAATATGTGTGTCGGATCAACATGTTTTACCAATTTCGGTGTACTAATTATGAGAAATGGCATGCAAGTCACTAAAATATAACCAAATAAGGTTTTAAATTAATATCAAAATATAATCGATATTTGAATATCGATCAAGAAATTATACAATAAAAATTAATACCTACATGAAAATCATTTAAAAAGTCGTCAATAGAGTTTGTTGTATTTGTTGTGTGTCTGTTGCATTCTGAATTTCTTTTAAATGAATTTTACTATTGGTGCATGAATTTAAAACAGATCAGAAAAGTAGGTTCAAAACAAAGAAAGTAGGTTCTGAATTCGATTGTTTTTTTGTTATATAATTAATTTCTGTTTCAGGCCCTGGCACTCGAGAACGACCTAATCTAATCCCAAGTTCGAACCCATCTCGTCTGATGTGCTGCCACTGCAGTCCGCACGACAACCACCTGGAGTTCATGTGGCTGCACCAGGGCTGCCCTAAGCGCTGTGGCTGTGGCCACTGGTTCGAACTGTGCCCGGTCGCTCCTCTGTAACTTATAATTATACTAACATACCCAGTAAACGTTTTTCATTCTTGCCGACCCTCTCCTTCTTAATATAGATGAAAATAGCATAGCTAATGGTTTAAAGAACAACCCCATATTTTCATGATCATGAGAAATTGATCCAGTTTATTACTTGCGTAGGTAACTGTTTTTGATTAGGGCGTAGGACGTTGACACCAGACAACTTTCAGGTTAGCAGGATTCTAACCTATATACCTGGATAGTAAGTAGCAGAAAATATGGAGAGGGAAGAACGTTCCTAAAGAGCCAAAATGACAAATCGCGAAAACGTCTTCACGGCCTAGGAGTAAAACTATGCTTAGTTATTTTGCGAACTGTATTCCATTGTTGAAGATTTTTAGGGTTTGCAAAATTTATGTACCTTTATCTCAAAAGGTGCTTAGATCCAATTATTATAAAAGTTGGACAACTGTCTCTGGCTCTTGGTCCACTAAGTATGAGGTATATAATGACTCGGATTATATATAATGACTCGGACTTTATATAATGACTCGGAACTGGGTACAGCTAAATTTTATGTATACGATTATATTTGTTTGATTTAATTCAATAAAAATTAAACCAACTTCAAAACGGAAACTGAAAGATACAAAATAAATTAACTTTACAAATCATTTCGACATTATAAGTGAAAATTAAAAGAAACATAAACAATTAAATAATTAAGAATTTAATCATTTTGAAGTCGGTGTCAAGTTACAGAGTTCCTTTGACTGTCCTTGATTTTCATCATCAGACCCCTAATATCAGTCGAAACCCATTGAGATGAACGGTCTCAGTAATATAAGTTAATCAAGCCCAAACACAAAGTACTTGCTGTAAATCGTTGAGGAGTTCCCTCGACCGCCTTTCCCTCCATCATCAGATCAACACCAGACCCTCATTAATAAAAGGGCTTTAAAATTTATTATATTGAATAATATTAAGGAACACACAAGTCGAAAAGACAATATTTTCAAGAGTTTCCCTCAATTTCTTCAGGATTCCACCACCAGATCCAGGTTTCCTTACCATGGGACCACCCTTGGGATACTCCCTTCCCAACAAAAACAGAATAATCAATATCGGTTGATAAACGACAAAGTTATCCGCGGACATACATAAAAAAAAAAAAATATATATACGGTCGAATTGAGAAACCTCCTTTTTTTTGTAGTCGGTTAAAAATACCAAATGGATATGATTTGTCAGGTATTTAAAGTCTTCAGTTACCTGACAGAGCGTGACGTCATGTTTATTTTTTTTACGGTTTTCACTTTGATAAGCAGAATATGACGGTTTTCACTTATTTCTCTCTCAAAACTAAAGATTTTTTTTCACGTTTGATATAAAATAACATAATTCATAACCACGCGTTAATGGCAATTTACCCACTATATTTCGGGCCTAATACTAAACTCTATCATCAGTGTCAAATTAAATTAAACAATTATATGTGTCATATTTTTTATTCCATGTGTAAGTACTTTATGTAAGTACACAACATTAAAATTATAATTTTCATATAAGGTACTTCTTTCTTAAATTTATATGGAATATTGGTTGGTAATCACATTATGTATTAATTTTAGTGTATTTCTCATTAACCGATGTGCTTATATATAAACCGGAACTATTTCTCTAGGTTAATTGTACTTAATAAATGTTGAATACGTGATATAAGTTCCAATTAATCAATATTGCTACATAATTACAACGAATAAATATGGATGAATTGATGTATTCGGATGTTTACGACAATAAAATTCTAAGGTTATATTATAAGTAATGATATTATATAATCTACTGTTATATTAAAGAACCTTATTTATTTTGTTTCTTAAGTGCAACCATTTAGTTAAATACCGACAAAACTATCAGAGTATCGAAATTCGAAGTAAATTGATTTCACTTAGCAGGTTCAAAATATCTTCCTTCGTGAAATTTAATCTTTTCATCATTTATTTCGTTTGAGGGGTAAAGAAATTCCCAATATCCATCTGAAGCGGCAACTTGGCACCTTCCAAATTATAAATCTGTTGTGTATTGAACCTCGTTTTAGACACGTAAGGAATTCTTCTCATTGGCACAGTTTCTTCCATTGGTTCCTGTATTACAACTGCTTGGAAACCGTGTGTAGGATCAGCTGTGTATTCTACTATTCTTTTCGTTCCATCAGGTCCCACGATAGTGTACGCTCCGCTGACAAAATCTCCTTGTCTGACTTCATGTTGACTCTTGCTGTCTCCGGTGTATGGGCCCTCGATAGTGTAGGTGTATTTATAATCCGAAGCTGAAGGCAGTGGATCCTGGACTACAATGCTATGCGCAAGCGGCAAGCTGCATAGAACCAAAATCTGAAATATAAATAAACTGGTATTAAGGTCTGATTTGAATTTGCGTCATAGATGGAATTGGCGAGGCTAAAAGTGTAATTTCACCGAAAGTTTTGTGTACACATTTATCAAAAAAATTACTTATTTATTTGATAAATGCTAAATAATTCGCCAAGCGACTGTTCAGCTGCACTATTAATGAATTATTTTAATTAATTATTGAATAATGATGAATGAATCTATTAATTAACTGGCGCAACTTAGTGTTCTTCAATGTTCCAAAAGTTTGGATTGAATTGAAATAATTTTCAAATTGTGTCAACCTATGAAAAATTAAACACTAAAACATTCCTAAGGCTATTAGACGATGGATGACTTAAGTAGTTAAATTACTATACACTGTTAATAATTACTGCACAACTAAACGTCCTGGATAAAAGAGGCCAAGGCCACACAAACTCACTCACTTTCTAAAAAAACAAACATTTAAACTAATCCAAATAAATAATTACCCTTAGCATGATGTCTGTACGACAATAGCTCAAACAATGGGTGCAGGGCATGCGCCCGTATTTATAGAACTGCATTCACTTGTTCCTTGTCAGTATAAACGTACCTACTATACTTAAATAGTATCTAGCTAGATAGTACCTTAGTGCTTGTAAGTTCCACCTAACTACTAAAAGCTGCTTTTCAATCGATAAACCACTCTAAAGTGTGCTTAGCGACTGTTTTGTTTGGGTCATTGAATTCAGTTCATAGATACTACAATTAATAAATCTATACCTACTACTCTAATAAATACTCACAGCTTCTTATGCAAAATAGATATAATTTTTTTTTTTATATTTCTAACATAACACAAAGTGAGCGATAAGAACAAACTAATACTAACAATAATTTATCTAACATAGTTTGTTGACTATTTCGCATATAACGTTAACGGTTAACGTTTTTTCTTGTTTCGTAATGAGGTACGCCAATAACATTTTTTTTTAAATGCTATAAAAAAACTACATCTGGGAATGGATTTCACAATTTTGGAAAAAAATTGAATAAAAACCCGTGCGAAGCCGGGGCGGACCACTAGTCTATCTATATATCTACTTGTTTGTACAAGTTTAAACGATTGTAATGATGCGCAATCGTAATTTACTATTCAGTGACTAGGTATTCATCACGTCGCACGCTATTAACAAGATGGATGGACTCTGTTCATAAATGAAATACGTGTTTGTTTAGTTGATTAATCTTTCAATAAATAAAAGCTCTGTTGATGTTGATTGTAACAATTATAATTACAATTGGTAGTAAAAACCTTGAATTGCATTATCACAACCACAAGACAGTAGCATTCCGGGGGAGTTTTAGGTATCAGGCGACCAAGTGTTGGAATAATATTCCACCACCCATTAGACTTTTGAACTCTATGTACACTTTTAAGAAAATTGCTTAAGTAGAGACTAAATAAATTAATAACCGACTTGGAATTACATGGATCTCACAACTTTTTACCGCAGAACAACTGAGTTGTTTTTTTTGACAAGTATTGTTTTTGATGGGATTATATTACATGAACTAACTTAGGTACTTTTATTTGATTCTTAAGCTCGTGAGTTACAAGATAATTAATATATCATTATCCCTTTAAACAAAATTACTATTAACACAAAGCTTGTGTTACGGGTACTAAACATTTAATATACTCAATAAAATGCACAAATATATAAAGATATTTTGTTTATTATACATATTCAGGCCCCCTCTAACGCATTTTGTATTTAGCTTTTATGTTCCTTATGTATTGTTTTATCTTGGTGTGTAATAAATAGTTATATTATTATAAAACAAACCGATTGAAAAGTGCCTGCAAAACATACAAACACTGAACCCTCGGCGGGAATTGAACCCACTACCAGTTACACCGCAAGCGACCTTCACTCACCGCGCCACTGAGGCAGTCGAAAATATTTAATTACAGGTGTAGATTCATTGTAAACTACTAAGTCATTTTATAACGTTGCGTCTAGTAAAAGATTCAAACGCGCTCGCTGTACTAGCTCGAGTGCTGAGTCTGAGTTTACAAATTGTAGTTAACTTTCTCGATCGTGAGAACGTTAACTATAATTTGTATGGGATCGAAACAGCGCCTCTTGTGGCAAACTTGAGAAACATAATTTGCTAGTTTGAGATTCACTATCGACCGTCGATCGTCGACTCGTTTACGCTCACGTTCGAAAGTGAGAACGTTAACGCATTTGATTGGTTGTTTGAAAATTTTCCCGAGTTCGTGTTACCATTTTTGACATTCGAATAGTAAACGCGCTCGAAAAAGTATTCGTCTAGCATTCACTTAGAATTTCTCAGTGAGTAGAGGTGAGAGTGCAAAGTTATTCAGTAAAATCATTAATATTTACAAATAAATTATGGCCGGACGTTTCTTTTTCGCTTGGATATCGTCTTACAAAGACAGCTTTTAAGTTTTTGTGCAGAGAATTAAAACAATTGACGCAACTCGTTTTGTTGGAACTTATATTATGTACTTTTTGTTATTTATTAATTAAAATATTAAAAAGTACCTAGCTATAGTTTCGACACCTAATTAATTTGTTCTTCGCAGGTGTTCACGGCTCTCTTCTTTTTTGCTTCTGGTTCATACAAAAGCCAATTTGAGTAGCAAAACAATGCAATGAAATTTTTTTCAGTTATGTGATGATCAATACTACATTTTAAATGTTAACCCTAAGTTTGGAGGTGCAAAGCATGATTCTTTGTATGGGAAAACAGTGACTTGAATACATAAATTCAATCTCTGCACCAAAATAGAGAAATGGTCTGGCTTCTATATAGGTAAAGTATCTTTAGGTACTTGATTTATTAAAATGCATTATGTTTTGATCCCTTTCACTATTCTATCTTTTACATAATTATTTATTTTTTAGGAGACTCTGGATACCCTCAGCGCCCAGGCTAATGACTCCAATTTTAGATGCAAATACTGGTACACCAGAGGCCAATTATAATAACAAGCTAA
The DNA here is from genome assembly GCA_929108375.1 of Gymnoscelis rufifasciata. Classification (NCBI taxonomy): domain Eukaryota; kingdom Metazoa; phylum Arthropoda; class Insecta; order Lepidoptera; family Geometridae; genus Gymnoscelis; species Gymnoscelis rufifasciata. Next base: position 7,521,578 of record OV815321.1, on the reverse strand, counting down.
TGAGGGCTAGAGTAATAATAGAAAATACATTTTCAAATGCTGAAAAACAGATGGTAGTGCTTAGACAAGCCACTCAAATATGCTTCACTATGCACTCGGTACAAATATGCATACTCGGTATTGCATTACATAGTTATCAATCTTGGCATTGATCTAAATCTTACTCGGTGTCCGAGTAAGATTTAGGTGGGTCTAGTTAAGGTAAAATATTTCATATGATATTATAACAAAATACCTATTTATGTTACAATTAATCATATCTAGTTCCAGGAAACTTAAAACTTCCAGGGAACCGGGTTACAATGACTATGTGGAAAGAGCTGGAGCTACCAGCGGACCAATTTTAGTAAGAAGACTGATAAATAGTGTGTGATATATATATGTATGTAGTTCTCAGTTATATATTGTGTTAATGTACTATTGCTATTTATAGAAGTGTGCTTAGGATTATAAGGTTAAGGATATTGTATTGTGACAATGAATAAATAAACAAAATTATATAATATGAACTTTATTTTTTTACCTAATTAGACAGTCAGAATTGACAAGTTAAATTTATAAACTAATATACTTATATTTACAAAAATATAAACTAATCATTACAGAGTCTATTAACTAACTTATCTTAAACTCTTATTCCTATTGCTTGCCAATCTCTGGCTCTGCGCTTCCATCTCCCTAATCATATTTTGCTCTCTCCTCAAGCTTATGTTACTCTATTATAAACTTTCTCCAAAACTCTTCAGCTTGTAGAAAATTTTGTGCTAGCCTCAAAATTCTTCAAGGAATTCTTGCATGGCAAGGTGGTGTTTGCCCAAAGCAAGCAGGCTCAGGCCGAATCAGATTGCTCTCACAGAGCCTTATAGGAGAGTGCATGGGCATCTGTAAAAATACATTAATGTTATTATAATCTTATTAACATTATAATTATGTTATCCTTAAAAAAGTTAAGTCTTACCTTCCAGTGCTTCCAATGTTGTGAAATAAATCTCAAAAACAAATCCAATATTGTGACAATATTGTGAACTGGGGTTGTTACAGTAATTCTTTGACTGGGGCTTAGGACTGGGGCAACATATGATGTTGATGGCCCTGGTTCATCCCAATGTCTGAGGTCTCCATGCCTAGAAACAACAATAAACTTAGTTTTTTCTTCGTTGATGAAACAACTTCACATAAATCGATCTAAACACCAAATAAATTATCAAACACTCACTGCTCCATGAACTTGTCTTCATTTTTAGACTGTTTAACTCATAGTTTCAATTTATTATTAATTTATCGGCCGGCCACTTCTTCCTACTCGAACGAAAGTTTTCATTTCAAACGTAAACAAAACACAGAATAATCATAACATTTTTGAAAGACAGCTGCTTCTAAACAAAATACTAGTAAAAATATCATTCTGAATTTGGCCGGTTAATGATTTGATGACGTCATGCTACCACCCTAACAAAAATATTTAACTATGCTCACGGTGAGTGAACGCTTTCGTATAGTTTTTGTCGATAGGAACTCCAACTTGCATGCCATTGCTTTTCGATTCGAATTTCGTTAGCTCGATTAACGAGATAGTAAAGTCAAAGAAAACGTTTGTGGAACTTAGACTCAGGTGCTGAGTCTGAGTTTACAAATTATAGTTAACTTTCTCGATCGTGAGAACGTTAACTAATATTTGTATGGGATTGAAACAGCGCCTCTTGTGGCAAACTTGAGAAACATAATTTGCTAGTTTGAGATTCACTATCGACCGTCGATCGTCGACTCGTTTACGCTCACGTTCGAAAGTGAGAACGTTAACGCATTTGATTGGTTGTTTGAAAATTTTCCCGAGTTCGTGTTACCATTTTTGACATTCGAATAGTAAACGCGCTCGAAAAAGTATTCGTCTAGCATTCACTTAGAATTTCTCAGTGAGTAGAGGTGAGAGTGCAAAGTTATTCAGTAAAATCATTAATATTTACAAATAAATTATGGCCGGACGTTTCTTTTTCGCTTGGATATCGTCTTACAAAGACAGCTTTTAAGTTTTTGTGCAGAGAATTAAAACAATTGACGAATTTAAGGTCCTCTCAACTCGTTTTGTTGGAACTTATATTATGTACTTTTTGTTATTTATTAATTAAAATATTAAAAAGTACCTAGCTATAGTTTCGACACCTAATTAATTTGTTCTTCGCAGGTGTTCACGGCTCTCTTCTTTTTTGCTTCTGGTTCATACAAAAGCCAATTTGAGTAGCAAAACAATGCAATGAAATTTTTTTCAGTTATGTGATGATCAATACTACATTTTAAATGTTAACCCTAAGTTTGGAGGTGCAAAGCATGATTCTTTGTATGGGAAAACAGTGACTTGAATACATAAATTCAATCTCTGCACCAAAATAGAGAAATGGTCTGGCTTCTATATAGGTAAAGTATCTTTAGGTACTTGATTTATTAAAATGCATTATGTTTTGATCCCTTTCACTATTCTATCTTTTACATAATTATTTATTTTTTAGGAGACTCTGGATACCCTCAGCGCCCAGGCTAATGACTCCAATTTTAGATGCAAATACTGGTACACCAGAGGCCAATTATAATAACAAGCTAATGAGGGCTAGAGTAATAATAGAAAATACATTTTCAAATGCTGAAAAACAGATGGTAGTGCTTAGACAAGCCACTCAAATATGCTTCACTATGCACTCGGTACAAATATGCATACTCGGTATTGCATTACATAGTTATCAATCTTGGCATTGATCTAAATCTTACTCGGTGTCCGAGTAAGATTTAGGTGGGTCTAGTTAAGGTAAAATATTTCATATGATATTATAACAAAATACCTATTTATGTTACAATTAATCATATCTAGTTCCAGGAAACTTAAAACTTCCAGGGAACCGGGTTACAATGACTATGTGGAAAGAGCTGGAGCTACCAGCGGACCAATTTTAGTAAGAAGACTGATAAATAGTGTGTGATATATATATGTATGTAGTTCTCAGTTATATATTGTGTTAATGTACTATTGCTATTTATAGAAGTGTGCTTAGGATTATAAGGTTAAGGATATTGTATTGTGACAATGAATAAATAAACAAAATTATATAATATGAACTTTATTTTTTTACCTAATTAGACAGTCAGAATTGACAAGTTAAATTTATAAACTAATATACTTATATTTACAAAAATATAAACTAATCATTACAGAGTCTATTAACTAACTTATCTTAAACTCTTATTCCTATTGCTTGCCAATCTCTGGCTCTGCGCTTCCATCTCCCTAATCATATTTTGCTCTCTCCTCAAGCTTATGTTACTCTATTATAAACTTTCTCCAAAACTCTTCAGCTTGTAGAAAATTTTGTGCTAGCCTCAAAATTCTTCAAGGAATTCTTGCATGGCAAGGTGGTGTTTGCCCAAAGCAAGCAGGCTCAGGCCGAATCAGATTGCTCTCACAGAGCCTTATAGGAGAGAGTGCATGGGCATCTGTAAAAATACATTAATGTTATTATAATCTTATTAACATTATAATTATGTTATCCATAGAAAAGTTAAGTCTTACCTTCCAGTGCTTCCAATGTTGTGAAATAAATCTCAAAAACAAATCCAATATTGTGAACTGGGGTTGTTACAGTAATTCTTTGACTGGGGCTTAGGACTGGGGCAACATATGATGTTGATGGCCCAGGTTCATCCCAATGTCTGAGGTCTCCATGCCTAGAAACAACAATAAACTTAGTTTTTTCTTCGTCGATGAAACAACTTCACATAAATAGATCTAAACATCAAATAAATTATCAAACACTCACTGCTCTATGAACTTGTCTTCATTTTTAGACTGTTTAACTCATAGTTTTAATTTATTATTAATTAATCGGTCGGCCACTTCTTCCTACTCGAACGAAAGTTTTCATTTCAAACGTAAACAAAACATAGAATAATCATAACATTTTTGATAGACAGCTGCTTCTAGACAAAATACTAGAAAAATATCATTCTGAATTTGGCTGGTTAATGATTTGATGACGTCATGCTACCACCCTAACAAAAATATTTAACTATGCTCACGGTGAGTGAACGCTTTCGTATAGTTTTTGTCGATAGGAACTCCAACTTGCATGCCATTGCTTTTCGATTCGAATTTCGTTAGCTCGATTAACGAGATAGTAAAGTCATTCGAAAACGTTTGTGGAACTCCAACTCGGCACTCAGCACTCCGATAGTGAAGAAAAGATCACCTTGAGTATTACGGCTTTGACAATTTCAATCTGCAGTTTGACCAGATGTTCAGAAGACTTATTTAACTTAAAGTTCAAAGCATCAACTTAAAATTATAGGTAAACTGCTAATGTAAACTTTCTTGCTTCTGTGCTTTCTTATTCAAAATTTTCAGGATCAAGTGACTCAAATCTTATACACTCATTACCATATTCAAAGGGTCCTAATGTGAGTGTAGTCATGAAGGTTATAATAATTATAATAGGCATGATGACTACATATAAAATTATGTATTATGTTTAGTCTGTCTTACCAAAAATACTAAACACCTATTTTCACTCATCGATGTAACAAAAAAATGCCAAGATATGGAGCAACACAGTTGGAGTGGAGGCTTGTGATGTAAAAATTGAGAACTAATCTTAAATGCAAGTGCAATAAAAACAAGGTGTTAATTTTTTTTTATTCTAAATTACGGACTAATTATTTATTAAGTCATCTACCCTTCAAATTACTTATAAAATAATGAAGGATTTTGGGACGACTTTGAAGAAGTTGGCAATAAACTTAAAACATAAAAGGCTGAAAACATTATACCTAGACACAAGACTAGACTTGACTACTTACTCTACAATGTCCTAAGCCTAGTTGTGCTCATAATAGTAAGGCGTGGTTGACATACATACACATGAGACATTATTTCTTGAAACTGGTCCAATTTATGCAACCTTTAGTGAGTAGGTCTGCTCAGTATCCTTAAACTTTTGCCCGGGCCTTGTGTATGCACGTACACATTAGGTTTTTTTTATGCTAGTTAAGCCTTCATTTGACCACAATGTTAAGTGACGATGTGTTCTAAGATGGGGCATGAAGACCTGGAAGGTAGGAAGGGCTTCTCCGGACCACATAACGAAACACGAAAAATCGTTTCACGCACTGGCCCAGGCCGGAGGGTGGTGACAAGCCGCGGCCGAAGCCACTGACCACGCTATTTTGCACCAGAGATTGTTCTGTTAGGTACACCATAGGTACATACATAAGTATGGAGGTACCTATAGTATATCTTATGTGCATTCAAATGATTTGCCGTGCAATAAATTGATTCGTTGATGAAGAGTAACCAGAATATTTCATAACTAGCTTCGTTGGAGAAAGTTTTATGTATTTATACGTGCCTGTTGTATAAATGTATAATTAGGGTGAGTTAAAAATAATTATACATATCGCATTGTGGTAAGTCTTTAGTGGTCTTAAATGCAACCTGAATAAAGCGTGTAGCTCCATTTCTATAGGTACTATATCCTGCAATCGGCAATTTTAAACAAGAAATATATAAATAATAAAAATATGTATATAGCAAAGATGCTGTCTGAGTATTAATGGTATCCTTAGATGGCTTATAACCATAATAATATATCAAGCTCGACTACGTTATTGGGATTATATTCATCAACAATAGCCTATCGATAGCAAGATACCTATACCAAATAAAACAAAACATTGATTCCTCTTATTTATTACCACAGCTTTAACAATTAACAATACTAAAGTAAGCATATAACATAACGTAATACGAAATCAGGTCACAGTTAGTTCATACGGATCTAGTCTTATAAGCTTTTTGCCATTGATATGATCTAACGACCTTCAAAACTGGTAGGTAAGACAGAGAAAGGTCATATCTTGATTGTCTCAGAAGTTTTAACTCATAGAAGACAAAATATTTGCAATAGAGTGATATTTTTTTTATCTACTGTGCTTTTATTTATTTTTTTATCCTGAACGTATTTTAAATTTAAATTTTTGAATATTTCTGTTTAGAAAATACCTTCATAGTGTCAACAAATGTACCTACCTATTTTTTTTTTCTTTATTTATTTATAGAGGGTTTAATCAACATGATTATGTTACCCTCGACATAAACATAATAACTTTATTTACAATACAAAATAAATAACGCTCAATCACAATGACAAAAAACCCTATGCCCCATATCCCTTTCGATTATTGACTAGTGCAAAACAGCATGGGGCGCGGCGACCACTTTGGCGACTCCTAGGGGTTGTTTGTGCACCACCGCATTAAATCCATTGACGGGGTCCGCAGTGTACTCCACGATGCGACGAGAGCCGTCAGGTTCCACCAAGGAGTAAGAGCCTTGGACTACGTCACCAGAACGGGTCTCTTGCTGGTTTTTAAAGTCTCCTGTTGGAAAAAACATGTTACGGTATTAACCTTTTTTCGTTCAGTCTGAACTCTGAACTAAAAGTATTAAAAACTCGAAAACTTTAAACTCGAAGTGTATCAACGTTAGTAAATCCCGTGTTTTCAAATGAATAAGGCAATAAATATAATTATTTATAATACGTTATCAAGTACTTTAGATAACTTTTTTTTTAATATGTTAATAACAAATATTTTGCAAAGTTTTGTAAAGAAGAATTTACAATCCTTAAATATTTACAAAATTATCATTATTTTATTCGCAATTACAAGTTGGCAAACTGTCTAATTTGGCCTTTACGAAAAGGTTAATATTGCGTGTTAAACTAAATTATGTCTTGTCATTTAAACAACCTAGTTACATATAAAATCTTAATTACATTTAGTACTAGATCCATATCAATCACAAATTGCAACTTGTATTCGTACATCTTAATGTTGAAATGAAAGCCGTTTTCGTCATAAGGAGTATGACAAGTATTCTAATAATAAATTAAGCAGGTAGATCTGAAATACACGTTACTTTTTCAACGGACGGCAGATCAGATTCTTAAACCTGACACTATCCATATCTACTATTTTTAATCACATTACTTGTTCAGCAAGTATATTATTAGAATGGTTCAAAAAGGCGAGTTTAAATATACCATAGATAATTCCAGCTAATAAATGTGTGGCTGCACTCAAAGAGAATATAATCACTACGTGTTGCACTATTCCTTAATATTCAAACCACTTATGCTTAATATTACACAAAATCTTAAATAATATGCATTTAACAATACAATTATATTTTAATTTAATTGAACGAATGAGCGAAGCAATGAGTTCTACAATTCAGGTAAGGGCAAAATTCGTGTATATACGAATGTTTGTAATGTTATAACTTTCGAACCATTGATTAGGAATGAATGTATGAAGAAACTGACAATAGAATTTTTAAGTTCAAAATTGGTTAGACATCTTCGACATATTAACAATTTAGTGGAAATACTTATGTACCTCCGTTAAATCGCAATAAGGCGATCGATGGATGGAGGAATTGAAACAATTATACTGTGCTTTTTAATTAAACCTTTCATAATCATAATCATAATCATAGGTCTTCATGCCCCATCTTAGACCACATCGTCACTTTACATCAGGTGAGATTGTGGTTAAATGAAGGCTTATCTAGTATAAAATAAAAAATGTAGCACGGTTCATCAGAGTCATATAGAAAAGCCTACTAGGTAAGCTACCAATTTTGGCAAACTGCGTGACCAAAGAATTGGGCGGCGACTAAAACGGGTGGACTAACATAATATAACTTACAATGTGAGTCAAAGTTCCTTACCAGTGAGCGCATCCTGGATGTCATAGGAGTAGGAGTACTGCGGGTTAGGGTCGTATTCGTCCACCGGTGTCGCGATCTTGGCGACTGCATGTAGGGGGGCGGCTAACGCGGGCCTAGGGAGTGTAGGTGTTATGAATAATTTAAATACTATATATTAAAAGTTTTTTAAAACGTTTTGTTACGAAATGTAATGTATAAAGGGAGCTTTTAAATAATGGTTAGTTTCAATTCAAATTGTAAAGATGCTTGTAGAGTTAAGGTTGAGCAGAGTTATATTAAGTTTGCCTCAACCTGACATCTGATAATTTTTTAACAGTTGTCTTGGCAAAATTGTACAATAAAATGTTTTAAGGGGGACATGTGCATAATATCAATTGATTATACCAATGTGTAAAGTATATATTATATTATTTGCGTGTGGGATATTTTGCAAAATATTTAGGGAAACGTGAACGTGACGTGTTACTAATACAAAAATAAATGCTATTATCTTTATAGGGTAATACGGGCGCGTATTATAATATTAGGTTAAACTATTTTATTTTGGTCTTCTCTATACCTACGAACATTCGTCCGTCCTAACGTCACAGAATACATAATAGTGCTAACGTACCTATATAAATGAAACCAGCTCGGTAATACGTACCTGGCAATAAGAGGAGCACCTAGAGGTCCGCCATATGCTGATGCTAATCCAAGGGGAGCCACCACGCCTCCGGAGGTGCCCTTTACCACCAAGATAGCGGCTAAGATTAGAACCTGTTGCAAAATAATTAGTTCCATTGAATAGGTAACATAATGGACACATAGACTAAAGTACTAAGGTCGTTTGCGAATTCTATTTTATATGACATTTTTTTATTTGTGTATAAATTTGATAAGTACCTTCCCCAACTAGGGATAGTCTCAGCTAAAAATAGTTCCTACGCAAAGAGATTTAATGTATCGAATTCTCTCTCCTACGTCATTATTCGCCTAAATAACATATAGGTAGGTATGTTATTTTCTATATATCTTATCTCTTTCTTAGATTTATTTAACAGATATGCATATTGTATTATTATTATTATTGTAGTTTGATTTTAAGTATAATGTGTAGGTACTTACCTTCATGTTTATAGCGTTGAATCTCTACTTGCTGTGAACGTGAAGGGTTGCGCAGACGGCGCTTTTATACGCATGCGCATGCAGTAACTGCGTGTATGGACCAATTAGTAAATCGTCACATACGTCGGTCCTTATACCCTTTGCAATACTGGTCAAAATGTTCTCTATTTTCTTTGATAATGCCTCTTACAGTAGGTCTAGGTTTCAACGTATCATATCGTGTTGGTTGAAATGTGTCCGTGACGCGGAAAGATAAATTAGTCTGCGACAATCATTTATAAAACGCATTCGAGTAGTTTGTGTAAATAGCCGTCAAGTGGTGGTTTTATTTTTTTATTTATTTATGGAAACAAACAATTACACTATTAAAGTTAGGCAACTAATATTAACTTAGGTCTATTATATTATATATTATAAGTGTAATCAGCACCGTTGTCCACGTATGAAATTATAATTAAGATATAGGGTAAGACAGTACTACTAAGCCTAAGTATGCTACATTCTACAAAGCGAACACTGAGAGAACAGTAGAAAGTGTAAGGTTTACATATAAATACATTTCTTATGGAGGAGGTATCGTTTAGTAAATTTTGAAGAGACACATTTACAAAACAACAGTAATAATATGCAAACAATCGTCATCATCGTCATCACCCTATTCACGTTCCCACTGCTGGGACACAGGGACTTCTCTCTTGGCGAGAGAGATTAGGCCTTAATTCACCACGCTGGCCAAGTGCGGGTTGGTGAATGTCACATGTCCTTGAAACTCTTTAAAGTTCTCAGAACATGCCGGTTTCCTCACGATGTTTGCCTTCACCGTTTAAGCTCGTGTTTTAAAGCGCACATACATTTTTCAAGATGAAAAATCCAGAGGTGCGTGGCGGTGTTTGAACCCACGACCTTCGGAATGAAAGTCGAGTGTGCTCCCAGTTAGCCAACATGGCTTTTATGCACACAATACATTGCAAAAATTATATTTAAATTAATTGGTTGAATATTAACTAATTTATTAAGTAGGTACTAACAATAGTAGTTAAACTCTATATTTATTTAATTATTCTTCCATTATTTTGAGACAAGTTGTTTCTGAGATAAGAAACTACCTACATATTTTCGAAAAATATTTCTCTTCTAAACAATATTTTAGACCATTAGGTTTTAGCCAGTGATAAGTGATATGGTGACGAGAAACCTAACAACGCCTACGTACCTAGTTCACTAAGTACTAGTCAATGATGTAAGAGAGATATTATGTAATGTAAAACATATGAGAGTGTTACATATTTATCTGAAGACAACGTCAAGGGCAGACGTTTTTTACAAATCTTTGAAACGTTAAAATTAAATACAATAAAATATACACAAATTGAACATAGGTTCTTAGACTTATTAAAAGAGAAATTAAGAATGCTACCTACCCCAGCACGAGCTTAAATCAATGCATAATCTCACACAAAAGTGTGGAACCCACTGATACTTTAGTCCTTAGTGTCCCCTAACTATGTATTCAGGCCACAGCTGTGCTTATCAGTGTATGATAGCTGTTAAACTTAAAGGCCAGGCGTGCAATTAGAGTCGCATTGATCTTGTTTATTGTGAACCCATACGTTGACATTATTGCGACATAGAAAATCCCACAGAAGAGCTTTATACAACCTACGTAAATAATACATATGTAGCTACATTTTACAATTGCTTGATTTCTCTTTATTTACATTACACCGCACAAGTCTACCTTTTCAAATAGGCAGATAGAGATTGAAGAGTGAAAGAGGTCCACATTATCCAAGATTATTTCTAGCTCGGATACCCTGACTCCTGACCTGCCTGATACCCTGTCTATAACGTAGGTATAGTTATGTGCTATTTATACCGTAACTAGCGGCCCGCCCCGGCGTCTCACGGGTATAAAATTTTCCCGGAAATTATTCGAATTTTTCTCGCCGTAAAAACCATAGCATCTCTCAAGTTGGATCGAACTGCACATGGTATGCGTATTTTATTATAATCGATTAAGTGGTTTAGGAGTCCATTGAGGGCAAACATTGTGACACGGGATTTATATATATTAAGATAATAAATTTACGACCCATCATCATAATTTCAGCCGTCGTCTACTGCAGAGAGTATATAATCACTACGTTTTAGTCTACTGCTGAATAAAACCTCCCTTTATGATTCTAATTATCTAAAGAGGTTCTAATTACGTGAGGTTTCTAATTATCTATAGAGGTTAGAGCGGGTTAGCAAGCGCGATACTTATTATAGGTATGTATTTGGTTTCGTATTCGAAGGCTGCCTGTCGTAAATGATATGTTTCTCTGCCCCCACTGAAAGGGTGGAGGGTATTATAATATTTCTATAAAATCTTAGACACCCAATATGTACTCTAAAAATCTTATAGCATTCCCAATTCCAAGTGGTACCTACGTAAGTACGTACTTTACTGCTAGTAGGTACGATCTAAAACTTTCTCACAGTCGCTCACCATGTTCGATAGCGACATCTATGTTGTAGACCTGTAGGTGATGTGATGATGACCTCTAGAAACTTTATTTGTGGTAGCTATACCTTGGTCTTAGTTGTTTGTATACTGTAGGTTGTTACGATTCTACAGTGGTGTCAGTTACTTGTTGGTTTCGTTAACATAATATGAATGCAGAAATAATGAAATGAGGCAATTTACATGAGAAAAAATATTAGAAGTTAAAAATGTAAAATGAAATAGTAGGTAGTAACAAAAGTTACTAGCAACCCTATGTTGACATTGCAATGACAGAGGACGTCAATTTGACGTTTAGTTTTTTTTGGTTTCGATTCGTGTTTTCGTTTGACGAAGAAATCCGAGTCCAACAAACAGTGTGCTTGCTTTGCTTTGTGATGTGTTTATTCCATACAAAGAAGTGTATTTTTAGTTAGTGATTTAGTTTTAAAATGGCAGATTTCGATGAAATATACTCAGACGATATTGAGCCGGAGGAAATAGAAGAAACACATGTGACTTTAGTGCCAGATCCTATAGTCGTGAGAGGGGCTGGTAATATGACAGTGTAAGGTTTCATTTTACGTTCTCTCCCTTTTGCTGCCATCAGCTGTTTCTAGTATTTGATATCAAAATATTATGCCTGACTAGATAATTCTGTAGCCACTTCTAATTCATCTAATTTTGGTGCAACGTAAGATAAATGTCTTATTCTTTGTCATCATTACTCAATGGCATTCAAGGACTATTTTCTTTAGATTTGGTCTTGATCTGAAGCCAAAATTTCAACAGAGATTTTGGTAATTGTGTGCTTCTAAATTGAATTTAATGGTACAATTTGCTATGAAGTCTGGCCAAGTTGCTCAACATTTGAAAATCTTTAGCTTTAACTGTTAGATAAGTATGTAAATAAGATCAAGATTATCAATGATCTAACTCAAATGGATATATGTGCTAGATTCAAAGCCTTCATTAAATATAATTATTATAAATAGAATTATTCATAAGATAGAAGCCAAAGTAAAAGTTAAATTCAACATTAAATAGCCTTGTCCCTTGAACTAGTTTATGAAATACAATAATGTAAGCTACAAATATCTTGTACCTACTTTGCAAGGACATATTCTTAAATTATTCTGTAAATTAATTCATAGGTATGTTTGCCATGGTAGTAAATATAAGACTGCTCAGGATATATATAATATATATATCCTGAGCTTATATTATATATTATATATAAAAGTGGTTTACTTGATGGCTTTGTCTAAGGTTCCAAAGGTTTTTTTTATGGTATAGAAGCAGGTTGGTATTTCTTAGACTAAAACTAGGAACAGTCAGCGTCAAATTGATATAAGCATCTAGAGTAGACAAAATAATTAAAAAAAATTAAGTAAAATAATCTAACATAAGCATAACAAGCATATGCATAAAGATTATTAACTCGTTAATCCCCAAGCGGTAACCGGTTACCGCTTACCTGTCCTTATTACCTGAGGTGAGGGTCAAGGAGTTAAAAAAAAATGGGTATAATATTTTATGGGCCCAAAGTAGTCAAGATATCACTTCACTCACTTCTCATACATAAAACTGCTTAATATGTATAAATTCTAGAGACAATGTTGATTTGTTTTGGATTTAACTATGAATGAGCTGACTTTTGTAGGTAAAACATTTGAATATTGTTGCAATTACATTGAAGTTTCCTGTAAAGGTATTTAATGAAATAGTGCAAAGTATTTGTTTCAATTAAAGGTACAGAAAAAAAACAAACAGTAGTACATTTTATACTGTTTATTGTATTGTTTTGTTTTGCAGGTTGTTTTCAAAATAAACAACATTATATTAATAACCAAGCCGCATGATGTAACCTTTAAATGATTAATACATACTCAAACTTTTTAATATATCATGTTAATTTCCATTTTCCAGTTTTGGTCTCAGCAACAAATTCAGCAATGACTTCCCGCCCGGTCTACAATCTCGCATAGCTCCAGAGGAATATCAAGCGACAGTAAGCCGCATAAACAGTGTACTAAAGAAGACATTGCCAGTGAATGTCAAGTGGTTGTTCTGCGGCTGTGTATGCTGTTGTTGCACATTGGGGTGCTCATTGTGGCCTGTAATTTGCCTTAGCAAAAGGGTGAGTCAATATAAATTAGAATCAAAATATTTAAAAAAAAGTTCATAAGCTTTCAGTCACTGGGGTAGAACAGGCGCTATGAGTATGGAATGAAAATAAATTTATACATTTGCAGTTCTTGTTATTTTCTGGTGACATTAACACGGATGTAATTCATTATTATTCCATTAAGTCAATGAAGTTTTATAGCCCTCACCTTTGATAACTTGTGCATTCCTACAATCCAAAGATCAAAATATTATGCTGTAATGTTATGTAAATGTTTCTTAAAGTCATACTTATCATTGTCACATGTATATGGGCCAATGTTTCGAAAATTAATTGACGATTAGTATATGCTTTCCACCTGCCAAGCGTGGCAAAGCCCCTCAAATTTTATTAAATTTTTGCACTATTTAATGGAAAGATATTCTTTGTGTCGCCTTAGGATACGAATCTATAAGGAATCATATATGAATGTAATGAGAACAAAAAAAAAGTCGAGTTTGTAAATATACACCGCTGTTATAGCGTATTACTGTAACTATGTGATTAGTATTATCTCCCCACTTATAGTTCTGAAGTACAGTACATAGTTGGATTAATGCTTTAAACATAGCTACAATGCACTATGCATTTGTAGACAAACAAATAGATACGAGAGCTACATAAAATTATAAGGAAATTTCCATTATAGCCCACTATGATAGATTATGAATATTATAAAAAAAAATGTATAAGTAATGCAAGATTGTATATTTTAAAACGAGTTTTTTAATCTTCATAATGACCCCAGGAATTATAATTATATTCTTATTATTGATTTTTGAGGGTGTTATAGGGACACTCCATGAATGTAATGAATGGGAAACCTTGAAATGTGAACCCACACAACTCATGATCGTTAGAAAAAATAGAAAAAAATCTGTCTTCTCAGGTAATAAGGTACCTACATAAGTTGTAGCTTTTTTTAAATGACCTAAAACTAAAAAGTTTTTCTAAGTACATTCTTGCCTACACAATGACCACAAATGTGTATGTACTGGAATTTCTTTTTGTCCTATTGGACAAAAAGAAATTCCATGGATATAATAATATCTTCTAACTATACTAATATTAAAAAGCTGAAGAGTTTGTTTGTTTGAAAGCGCCAATGTCGGGAACTCTCAGTCCGATTTTAATAATTATTTCAATTTAGGTAGCTTATTTATAGAGGAAGGCTATAGTTTACTTTTTACCGCGTGAAAAGCTAGTTATAAAGTTATAAGATAACTGAAAAACATGACTAGTTATTGTTTAGGTACTTAATCAGTATAATTTATTTTAATGAAAATATGGGTAACCAAGTCATGTTATTCTCTAGCTAGTACCTCAAGTCTAGTATAACGACGTTCATTGGTTTGTACACGTATCCGACCAGATAGAGCGGGCGTCTGGTTCACGGGACCTAAATCCACTTGATTTTTTCTTACGGTCCAGTGGACAGATCTCGTCAATACGTCTGGTTCCCAGCCAAAAAGAAGTCATAACGGCTCAAGTACCATATTTGGGGTTGTGTGGTATGAAATGAAGAACGAAATATGTAGATTACAAAACAGTAAATTAGAAATTAGTTCCGGCGTTTAAGGCTTAAGTTTTTAAGCTTAAACTAAGCTTGTTTTAGGTTTTTTCAAAATTCGGGATGAAATACAAAATGTTTCCAAAAATTCCAAGGGAGTTTGAGTATTAGTTTAAATGGGCATGTGCTCCAAAATATTGAAAACAAATTATATAGTGTTGAGAGTTAAAATGTTTGGTATATAAACTCGTTCTATCCATTTTATAAACATTATTTTTAAACATTGGCAAATGTTATTGCCTTAACTTCGTACATTTACCTACTAGAATGCGGTTGCTTGCGGTTATTACTGATTTGACTGCTTCAGTGGCGCGGTGGACGAGGGTCCATTGCGGCGCAAGAGGTAGCGGGTTCGATTCCCGCCGAGTGTGAAAGTGTTTGTATGTTCTGCAAGCACTTTCTCCTTGATCTGGTTGTTTTATATGTATAATAAGAAATATCAATACATGCATGCCTATTATATTTAGTATATCAGATGTCTAGTTCCTGTAACACAAGCTTAGAGCTTACAACGGGGCTAGATTTTGTTGTGTGAATTGTTTAATTGAAAATATATATTACCTAGAATTAATTATGTTATCCCTCATTTCAGACTCAGCATTCTCTGAACAAACTGCTAGAATGGGAGAACAGTCGCCTATACAACAAGCTCGGCCTCCGCTGGCGGCTAACAAAGCAGCACTGCGACTCCTCATCAATGATGGAGTATGTACTCCTCGTCGAATTCATACCCAAGATACCGATCTACAGGCCTGACTAGGCTCAGTGTTATGCCAATATGTTAAGGAAACAACTTATTAGTGAAAGTGAACACTTAAGGATAAGAGAAATGTTATGACAAAGGTCATTTTAAGCTGTGCTTGTACATACATACATACTATATACCATTAAGTAGGACTTAACTCGTTTAGGCTGATTTCCATGAGAGATGACCTAAGCTATTTCTCTAACTTTTTATAATAATATGTTTTATGGCTATCTTATCTTAGATGAATAATGCCCGCGAAGTGTTATTTATTTAAATGGTCGTAATTTGGCTTATTGAATCCTTGGTGGATATTAGATTTAATGGCGGCACAGCTTTAATTAGCTCACCTCTAATGGAAAATCAGCTTGGCTGTGTTTCCAGTTCAAGCCAATATAATACAAGTGCAAAGTGTTGCTCTTATTCAATAAATTAATAGTTTTTGGAAATCTTTCTAACATAACAGAACGGTCTAGAGTCGCATGGTATGTACCAACGTGCGACTTTAGCGTATTCGAATCTAATGGAGGACGACGCCTACACATGAACAAAATTTACTTATAAAGATAAAATATTTTCTAAAGCAAATATATGATTTTCATTAGATATGAAATAATATACGGAAAGTGAAACAGACATATTGTATATAAATACGTTTTAAGGGACAACATTTTACTTGCTTTCGATGTAATAGAAGTTTTAAATTGCTTTGCTGCAATGTATTAACTGTATATAGATATTAGATACTATTGTTTCGTTAGCGGAATGATTAATGTACGTTGGAATAGAATGTTATTGTTATCAAGTTGATAAACGAGTAGGCGTTTTAATGCATGCAGTGTAGTTGTTGCATCAATTTATTGTGATTTCATGTGACATCAATGAATGCTGGATATCTACAACTCGCTTTCGTCAAAGTATCAAATTGCGGCGCATATTGTCGCAAAAATGGCGCCGTTTCTTTTAACACAAAATCTTTCCTGTGTTTTTAATCTATTTTTACATAGCTCACTCTTGAAAACGAAACTGTAATCGTCATTTTTCTCCAATATTACTTTCTACATTTATCTGCTACGTTTTCTCGATAGCATCTGGAGAAATCAGATCAATCAATATTTTATGTAAGGTACCTAGATTATTTTGTATCCTTGTTGTTTAAGAATAATAGATTTATTCCCATACACCAATAAATTTTGATCTAAACAATTTTAACACGGACATTTAGATCATAAATATTACTGACAGAAAAATTGTATTCTTATTTACATTACTCACACGTACTGAAACAAATTGAATGGTATGGTTCATTGAATTTAGTACCTACCTTTACCTTTTGAAAATGATATTATAAGGGCAGATATCTAGAAGTGAACAGGACATAAAACAATTTGTCTGGAATTATTTGAAATGAATTGTTAATCGCACAGAATGAGTTCAATTAATTCGTGTTGAATCATATTGTAAATCACTTTTTCACACTGCACAACTCTGTGGTGGAGTATTTTAAGATTTTGTGTATGATTTATAGGCCTGACGCTGCGTTACGCGGGCGCGTTTTCATACAAATGGGCTACGTCGCGGGGCCACGTCGGATCACTTTTGTACGTGTTTAACAAAAAACTGCGCCCGCTTACGCATCGTCAGACCTTAAGGTCCGAGCAGCACAGCGCCTTTTATGACAGCAGTGATTAAGTAATGTTTACTAAAATCCTTAATTACGAATTTATTTTAAAGATTTTTACAGTCAATTATGATTACAATTTTCATGTTTTCATATTACAAATTGCCTAGTTTCAACAATGCATGCAATCATGCTATTCATAGTTCATTTCATTGTATTCGAAGTCAACATGTGATCTTACCAAACACAAATACCTTACGAATTATGCATCCACGCGCAAAATATAAAACGAGTATGAATGCGTAATTTACGGCAACGTAAATAATTTTCAAGGTAACCTTGATTATTGTTCAGTAAAATTAATAATTGCTAGTAATTCCTAATGTCACATAGATGCGTAAAGAATGTATAATATGATGCTAAAAAGTATTTTTTTTTGTAATTTTTGGAATGATCGTCATCAACATTACTTTATAGCAGATACTTAACTAACTAGTATTGTATTTGTGAATGTCCAGCAATAGTATTTATTTTAACGTATGTAATGTACCTGAATTCTGAATGTCGAAGTTAGTTTGTAGAATAATAAAAAGCCAGTGAACTGCTTCTCGTCTCCTGAGAAGTATATTTTACTGGCTGATAAAATGGCCATGTATTTTCTGTTGAATTGTCGAAATAATGTACAAGATTTTGTCGTGCGCGACCAAAGCGACTGCGTAGCTGGCGCGTCCATACTTCACTCCCTTTGCACACCTTTGGTACCACAAAGCAAAAACAGATCCCTCGTCGCATTCGCTTCCCGCATTGCTGACGTCTAGGTTTGTCCAAAGCCTTTGTCTTCGTGCAGCAATCACCTTTTAAAGGACAATATATCCTTTTGAATGTATCTTTAAAAGTTCTCTGCAAAATTTTCTTTGTGTTGTTTATTGTTTTGATATAGTCACAGTAAATACATGGTCTTAGCTAACCTAACGCGGAGGAGTGCTAGAGAAATGTACAGGACTGTGGTATTAGAAGATTTAGCTTGTTAAATGTTAAGCGATACGCTATTCATTATTTGCATCGTCCAACTTGTCGCTATTGCACGTGAGTAAGTTCCGTCATAGATTAAGGAATGTTCAGTTATTGTGGACTATGGAATAATTAACAAATCTTTTTGTACCCAGCATAGCGCGGACCGATGTGCATTGTTTTGTTATAAATCGTTATTTTTACTGTATTTTAAACTGGTAATACAGTGCTTTAATCTAATTTGGTTTTAAAATTTTAATGAATTCTTATACAGTTTCCTGACGAAAAAGTTCTTAAAATCTCATTCAAATTATCGAATCGAAACCTAATCATATAATTATTAGAACCATATAATATTTTCTAATCTAATTTTAAGTAACCACTTCTTAGGTAAAAATGCTGTAGTCCAGAAAATATTATACATCTAGTACTAAAAAATGTAAGAACGTTATATTTAGCCTTTACGTGCATAGCAATTTCGACAAGTAATTATTGTTCATTCCAAATGCACTGAGTTTTGGCTCAATGGATGATTCTCATTCCTTACGATTTATCTGATACATAATAATCCCCAGTTTAACGTTTGAAATGGTTATCAACATTATTTAAGTACTCACTCAGTACCTACATCCAGGGGTAGCTACCGGCGGGGCTGCGCCACGGGGCCCTCAAGTACGAAAGCCCCCAAAATACTATTATTAAATTAATGAAAAATAGCATGGCAGGAACCATCACCTAGTATCAATAACATCCCACTCTCATTAGCTCACAATTCGACGGATTTGGAAAGGATTATAATAAGGACGTTTTGCTAAAGCTTTCCCTCTTTTCTCTTTTCAACAAGTTGTGAATGAGGAATTAATAAAGGTGTTGTTGACCCATATCTCTTCTAGATTTAATCAAATATTCTAAAGTAAATTGTCCGGAATGTTCTTGCCACCAAACATTTTAGTTCATACTGATTTTAAAAGCAACGGTTGAAAAGTGAACAGGGTAATGTTGACACTAAGTTATATTTTAAGAAATTGTAAATAATTTAAGGAAATTACAGAATATTATTTTTGTTCAAATAAAATTCACTAATAAGTGATTAAATTATATCTTTTTATCAAATTTGAATCACCACTTCCACATATTCCCATAATGCTGAGAAAAAGACTTTTGATTATTAGAATAATTAAGATTTTATTTAAATTTATAAATAAGTTCACAATATACAGATAACAACTAAATACACAAGGCACTTAAGATTATGGTCCCTCTAAAATACTTAAAATGATTATGACACAAAAATACAGTGCATTATATTACAAATATCCATGTATTTAACAAAAAAACAGTCGCTACTATTTGTCACAATATAACTAGGGCGTGATAATTTAGCTAAACAGTAACCCAGCTAAGCCGCTAATACAAAAACAATTTGCAGTCTGGCTTCAACTTACAACTTTGGTGTTTTCAAATGATAAGAATGCATTAGCAGCTACTTTTTCACATTGCTTCATTATATATTTCTCTAAAGTACCCGTAAGCAGAGTTTAATAACTTACGCAGTATCCAGTAAATAATACCAATGATGTTTTCCTTCACGTTCAAAACGTTAAAAATCTCGAGTTTCATAAAAACTGGCAAGTATGCACAGTCTGGTAACCCCATTGCGGTAGTGGTTTGTATGCAGAATGGGATACCAGTAAGTGACGCTGTACTAGTTAATAAATAAATGTTACTTGATTTCAAAGCCATATGCTTCTTGCATAACCAACTGCTACAAAGATAACTTTAATGGCCTTTACTTTTTGTCATTACTGATAACTAATGAGTAAATAAACATTAACTTCCACTGTGTTGTTTCCAGATGCGCAGTGAAAGTGACAAATTACTACCCGGTTTTAATATGATAGGCAACTATTTGTGTTAAGATTTTCTAAACTTAACAAAGTTATTTTTCTTAGGTACTCTTACTGGCTTTACCTACAATTACTTTTCGACAAAAATGTTCTATATATTTTTATCTTTTTAATCGTGCGAAGAATGAATAAACAAAGTATACATTAACTGGTGCGTAATTTAAATCACCGTTTTATGATAACGATGACCGGCTAGACTTGTCCTGCTTACGGAGTTAATGGCTTGCTCAAATTATCTTTATTTATGATAAGTTAAAAGCTTCCATTTTGTGATAAAAATATCTGTCAATAAACAATTTTTATCTATGTTTACACGGAATTGCAAATTACTACGGCGTAATTAATTTTGCAAAACAGACCATATTTTTAATTTAATTTATGATAGGAACAAATAAACATAACATCAGATCACATGGAGACTTACACAACCATTAAAAGTAAAATACAAATATACAACTCAATACCATTTACTTAACATATTTTCGGGACGTTTATACAAGCTCTATATTTACATTCAGTCGTTCATAGCATAACATTATTAACATACATTTACATGAAGCCATTAACTTGTAAAAAGCACTTACGTTATTATGGCAACATTAGTGCGAATACGCAAATTATTTGTTTGTAAATTGTACAAAACAATGGCTAATAATAATTCTTTTCTAGGGGCAGGATGCTGATTTCATTTAAATTCGAACGCACTTGTTCTTCTACATAGATTAAAAGTTTAATTAATTATTATTATTACTTTTATTGCACCGGAAACATCACTTTAATAATTTCGTACACCAGAATTTTCAACATCAGTCTTCCCATAGTTTATCACACATATCGTAACACAAACGAAGACGAATACGCACAAACAAGTTCGAGCTTAATTCTCACAAACTTAAAGTCGTGAATGCCTTAAGTTCAGCTCATTTCAACATAATTGATAGGGAACTGTCCCTTCGAGCCGTTGCACTCGCCAAAGTACCACTCGTCGTTGATTTTGTACTGCACAGTTATAGTGTCCCCCGCTTGGAACCTCAGGTCTCCTGGTTGATCAGCCGCGAAGTCGTAGAGAGCAGTAGCTGTGGCTAATACCGAGGGCGAAGGTAATTTCTCATTAGGCAGAGGTATTTTCACTTCGATGTAGTTAGAAGGGAACGTTCCTTGGGTTCCATTTTTGAGACTACCATACAGCCACTCGTTATCAACCCGCCGGATCAGTTTAATTTTTGTGTTGACCTGAAATTAAAATAAAAGAACATGTTATAATTCTTACGACTTAGATGGTAGAGTGTGGTGTAATTTACATGCTTTTAAAAGAATTTGCCTTGGCCTGCTTAGTTATCTCTATAGGCCAAAGACCTCTATGTCTAATTCTTATTAAGCATTAAAGGTAATTTCCGCTCAGTGTTAGTGGTTTACACATCATGACATCAGGGATTAATGCTCTTATCTAAACAGAGCAAAGGAGCTGCGGCTTGGACTGCGGTTCAAGAAAGAGATCCAATCATAATGATTTTTATTAATGTAACAAAAACAAAAGTCCTTAAATGTATCTTATTATTTACCTCACTTATCTATCTGACAGATATTGTAGTTATCGACTAGTTCGGTATTCAAACAAAATGATTGAATTCCTAGCCCGTGTAATCCACCAAAATCACCAGAATGCCTTCAAGTGTTGCTAATATACATCGTCTATACATCATCAAGTTCGTTCCAGGGCACAAGCAGCTCACAACCATACATGCCTATGTGGGATATATAATGACTACCACAATTGCGACGTTCGACCTAACTTATGTAAGCCGCCGCCTGCTCTTTGCTCAAAGGGAACATCGTTGTGAGACAGTACTTGTCAGTCAATCAACGCGTTAAACAGATCTATTTAAAAGTAAAACGGAATGAAGGATAAATTAATACTTGTTACTTGAACAATTATCAGCTTTATTCTGAGCATGCGATCAACTTCGCCATTGTCTGACACTAATTGATTTGGAAATAATGTCTACCATAGCTCAAGAAATTTAAATGAATGTTATTGTTCAAATTATTCACAGAGCTGAAAGAAATTTCCGTTAGAATCTTCAATTAATTCAAATTTTATTATTGTGCGAATAACTCTTTTTAAGTGTTGTTATTTGTAATCGAAATAAAATGTTAGGTTTCAGAACAAAATCGTCATATTATTAAACAAATTTTCAAATGTAAGTAGTAATATAAATTTACAAATTTGACTATTAACATAACGAAATCTAATAACAAATAAAAAAATAATACAGAAAAGAAATGGTTTATTAATAAGAAACTGTGATTCATAATTTCATAAAACACTGATAATAAACAGCATCTTATCATGACGAGTCATCTTTATACGTTATCTAACATAGGTTATATTATCTTGGCAAACTACATGGATAATTCTCTTTATCATATCCTGAAATGATGATATAT
The DNA here is from genome assembly GCA_929108375.1 of Gymnoscelis rufifasciata. Classification (NCBI taxonomy): domain Eukaryota; kingdom Metazoa; phylum Arthropoda; class Insecta; order Lepidoptera; family Geometridae; genus Gymnoscelis; species Gymnoscelis rufifasciata. The sequence goes on along the minus strand of OV815321.1, from coordinate 7,498,746 downwards.
TTAGTGAATTTCGGAGCGAGTCCTTATTAACGAGAACTAATTTACCGTAACGAGTGGTTATGAATCGGTTTTAAGTTTGAACGAGGTCAATCGTCGCGACCCGCGTACGCATGGAAGTGGCGAAACGATAAGAGGTTCCTGTAGCCCGTCTGATAAAACTGATTGACACTGTCTGAATTGCAAAAACAACTGAAACGACGATACGCCCCTCACAGAAACTCCTTTTGCGTCATTCATTATACATAGTACCAGGTGGAGCAATTCTGACGTATTTTTGTTCACCGACGACATACATGGGTATGTTTGTTATTATGATGCATAAAGTATTATATTGATAGAATAGTTTTTCAATTGAAAAATAGCATATGTTTAAATAACAACAGTAACTAAACTTAACTTACATTATAGTGCATTGCGTGCAGACGTGGGACGTGGGTTTTGTCTCTAAATGAGGGCAAAAACACCCAGCAGTTTGTATCATGTATCTTATCTAAATATTCCTTCGAGAATCTTTTCATGTAAATACGCAATATTACCATAGACATCGAGGCAGACAGGCAACAACCGAAAAGATTTAAATCGGCTTTCAAATTACAACATTCAATATTTAAATGAATACTTAAACTATTGTAATGTATACATTTATTATAGTATTTTTATTACGTTTTTAATAAATCGGATTTTGCCATAGTGAAAAAATAAAACTATTTCGATGAGTGACGCATTGATTCTACTTTCTCTCCGCATACGTTTCCATGTAAACAGATATCCTAAAATCTTAAGAAAACATCGATAGCGACTATACGAATTAAAATGAAACTTGTTTCGAGAAAATGTATGTGCCCACAACTAGGACAGGATTTACAGATGGCGTGTGAAACAACTCTGTACCACGTAATCAAGTTGAAGCAATTTGCACATATCTTCTAATTGTATAACCAACATCCAACATGGGTAAGTAAACTTGCCTCAGCGCCTCCGTTAATCATACATACGAAGTTAAACCACACGAAATATTGGACGGAAAAATAAAAACAGTATCTGTTTATAGGATACATAATAAGACCCGTTTTCCGTATGTAACACGGAAAACGTCGCATTAAATTTTGTTTCGGAAATTTGCTAGAAATAGTGCGAGGGATTGCTCAAGTAACTAGAATCTGGTTACGGTCAGTTGATACTACCTTAAATTAAATGATTCGACTCAGGATAAAATGGAATAATGCAGTATTTCTAATACAGGAAAAAATTGTTGTATCCCTTGTTTTCTCCCTTGGGCCATTAATGCCCTATACAACAATAGTTGAATACGGTTGCCCTAAATGATATTCACAAATAGTTAAAATTTAATTGTTTATATGAGCCTCAACTTGAACAGTTATTATTATTTATTATCAAGACATTCATTATGTACATATATAATTATGTGAAGAAAAATTACAAGTTATCATTTTAATTAAAGCAATGAAACTGAAGTCTTAGAATGTTAGAAGTCTAACTAGACGAACGACTAGTAATAATGTTTAGTTAGCTAGAGCTAAACACGTTTCATTCCATCGCCACTTTCAAGGTGAAAGATTAAACTTGAAATGCTTCAAAATCGATGTAAAGATCTGCCATTGTAAGAATGCATAAAATCAACTGCGTCGTTAATATGTATGTTGTTATATTAAACTCGAATAATAGAAGAGAGGGAACTATGTAATATTAAATACCGTTATATATAATATATTTATAGGCACCGACTTTAAAATTATTTTAATGTTTCTTTTAATTTTTAACTTTTGAGGACGAAATTATTTGTAGAAGTTAATTTATTTTTAACTTTTTAGTTACTGTTTTGAAGTTGGTTCATTTTTTAGCAAAAAATTTTTTATTAGATGGCGTCCGTGACGACTAGCCTTAATATAATCGCTCAAGTCTTTTGAAGTAAATGAGACAGTTCAATGTAGATATGAAAAAATTAAATATTTTCAAAGATACTGTGAATGACATCATAAAAATAAAAGGATTATACATTACAAAACAGAAATTGGCTGGGATGTTAATTTTACATAGTTATCATTGTTTCGCTACGCCGGCCGACGAAATAATAATGATATCTATATCCATATCTAGACACGACATTCAACCGAGAGCTATTAAAGTTTTTAGGTCTGTAGCACGTACGTTAGTGACCTCTAAAGCCGTTCGTTCATTCTTTCTAGTAACTTCTTTTATGAAATTATCATAAATATAAAAGGCCGCACAACTCAACGAACAAATAATTCCTTCACGGTTTGCGCAGATATATAATTACATCCACCTAATTACTCAGGTGGTAGGGTTATATAGGTAAGTATGTTTATGTTTTATAAAGCAATCAAAGATTTGCGGCCTGTACTTTTACTATCGTCATACCACTCAGACATATTTTATTTTTTTATTTAAAACTTGTGTTTTAGTGGAAATGTTGACTGCTATACTGTGGCTCGGTGGGCATAGGTCAGTCAGGGTTCGATATTCGCCGAGGGACCAGAGTTTGTACGACCTATTATTTCTGGTTTCGGGTCAGAGTGTTTTCTATGTATTATAATAAGTATGTATAAAAATTATCTCTGTAGTACATCAGTCACCTAACACCCATAGTACAAACTCTGCTTAGTTCGGGGTTAGGTGATGGGAGACATAGTTTCAATAGCTAGTTTTTTGTATTAAATCTATAGATTGTTTGTGACTGTGTGTATACCATATTATTACGAGTATATACGTCAAGTTCATGAAATTAAATCAAACAAAAATAAAACATGACCTCATTCTTATGTGAAATGTCGTTATAACACAAAAAGGATGTGAATAATTAACTTTAATAAGTACATTTTGTGTTCATGAAGCTAGGATTAGGGTATGTACTTTTTCATCTGAATGATTTTACATTGCAGTAATATTTTATATAGAACTAGCGGCCCGCCGCGGCGTCGCACGGGTATAAATTTTCCCGGAAATTATTCGAATTTTTCTCGCCGTAAAAACCATCCTATCTCTCAAGTTGGATCAAACTGCACATGGTGTGCGAATTTTATTATAATCGGTTAAGTGGTTTAGGAGTCCATTGAGGACAAACATTGTGACACGAGATTTATATATATTAAGATATATTCAATTATATACGAGTTAAGTCGTTTCGGTTCTTTGTCACTTTAGAATCTTTGGACTACTAAAAGGATTTTATCTTTAGAATGCAGTTTACAGCAATCCATAGAGCGTTTCAAGAATAGAAAGTTACTATGTGACATTTATCGCTGAAAAATGTTAAATATCCGCCAGCGACACTGATGTAAACAAAAGAAACCGTGACGACTACGCCATAATTGTGGCCACTGGGTTGACATACATTCTAAAATTTACTGATAAACCACACTTTCACATCGGCAAAAATATTCAAAAATTAAATAAAGGTAAGCTTATGTCTAGCACAGCTGTGTCATCACAAAGCTGTTGATGATATAGATGACGATGATGGTGAGGCCTTTATTTAAGCAAAAATGTGAATGTTGTTTTTCGAATTGAGATAGGTACAAAATCCATAACAAAACATGGCCTTAAACTTGATAAACCAAGCTTGTGTACACAAAGATAACTAACACTTTGTACACAACAGTGTAAAATTAGAACAGTTTTGGCACTCATCCAGGTGTATGAAAAATAAAAATTTTATACTAAGTGCAAAGTGCGCAAAAACTAGATATTTACCATTTATAAAAGTTGGTAAGTATATAAAACGTTTAGTGTAACTGAGTAACGATGAATCTTGGAAGAAGTGGACCTTACAATGGGACAGCTTACCCTGGACCTAACAGTAACAGAATAGTAAAAACAACATCATCCAATTAAATAAAATAAAATAAATAAATAAAAATCATCTTTATACAGGCAGGAGTGATACATTCAAAAACGGCTGTGGGTTAGAAAGAGAGAAGGGGACCCATCCTGCGATATGTTAGAGAAAGGGACCTCGGACCAATTTCCGCCGTTACGTGTTGCGTAACGTTGTCCTCCATAGGAAGTTATCACTTTAGAACTACATGTCATACATGACTATATATCTAACAGTGTTGGCCCTATAAAAATTTAGATCTTTACGTTATTGATAATGTGTAAGGATATATTCTTTATTATAACGCTGAAATAAATTGTATGTAGGTACTACTGTATGCGATGTTATAACAAGGCACTACTTCAGTTGTTTACCAAAAGTTTGCGTGACTCAGACGACCGGGCGGTATTCCGTTTGTATGTATACTTTACCTCTATGTATACACTGCTTACAGTAAGCTGCTAAATTATTCAAGAATTCTAAGCTATTTTCGTACGTTCATATAATAGAGCATTTCTGTTTTTCTGTCAGAGCCATGAATGTGCTCGTATAGATACAACAAACCAGGTTAGTTTTATATCATGGTCTGCATAAGATATTCCACATAAAGGTGTAACGATCAAATACTTCTACCTGAACTTATCTTAATAGCATAGCAATCAAACTCCATCATGGTTTAATCATTACGTTAAATATTTCAGCAAAGGAATCAAAAGTTTCTGTTACCTAAAGTCTACCTATTTATCGTGGAAGGCTTAAGGTGGTAGGCTTCGGCCGCGGCTTGTCGCCACCCTCCGGGTTGGGCCAGTGCTTGAAGCGAATTTTTCGTGTTTCGTAATGTGGCCCGGAGAAGCCATCTACCTTCTAGGTCTTCATGTCCCATCTTGGACCACATCGTCACTTTACATCAGGTGAGATTGTGGTCAAATGAAGGCATATCTAACATAAAAAAAGGCTACCTGATACCACTGGAAAATACCGTGACGTGGGCAAAGACGAGACGTACAGATGATAAGAGTCCTTGAGAATGAGGATGGTCCACAAAGATCAGGAAGGTATCTAATCACTGTTGATTTATACGACGGTGGGAAGAAAACCGTTGCATACCATTCGTGATATAGCATTTGTTGGCATATAAACCCGCGTGGGCAAACTCGTTTACCCTTAGCTATGTCAAAAAGTTGAAACACTCACCGAAAAGTAAAGATCATCTTTATGATCCGTGAAGTAGTCGAACAGAGCTATTCCGTAAGGCTCGTTATCCTCTTCAGCTTCAGGGTCAGGTGTTCCCCAGTCCACATCATCATCAGTAACGTCAGGCGGTGGGGGCGGTGGTATGCTCGGCATGGGGGGTGAGGATTCCCTCTCTGGTGACTCTGATGATCTATCGTCATCCCAGCTGAATGGCTTTGTATCCTGAAATTATTGCTCGTGTTATGTACATACATATTTGGCCCATTTGCTAGGCGACATGGTTCAATAAATTAGGTATTAGATATATTACTACGGTGGACCAACATGCCCAATTAAATAGATAAATATTTTACATTAAGATATTATTAATATAAAAGACGTGAAGAGATTTTTGTGTGTTAGGTGGAAAGCGATATTCTCAGCCACCTACTAGCCACATACGCAATAGAATCATAGGTACGCTAAATAACAGTTACTTTATTTCATTAAATATTATTATTATTCATTGTTTATATAAATTAAATATATAATTCGCCGTCAGAAAGATAAGTGAGGTAAATAATAAGATACGTTTATGGGCTGTTGATTTTGTTACATAAATGAAATAAAATAAATATTTCCTTGTTGCATAGCTATGTTTCATTTTATATCCTGATTAAAACAATAAAACGAAACGCATTAAAATTTAGACGCCGATGTCATATTAACCTTCTCTCGACATTATTATATTTTTTGTTAAATTCAGATCGAACCGTAAATTTTGGGTGAGTCGAGAAGTTTCCTACCCAAAATAAATCATTCTTATTGCTCATAACTTCGACCAAGGCCGTTTACCTTTATTTCAGACAATTAAGGTCAGGCTTTTTATAACAATTAGACGAGTTGAAATTTGACGTCAATGGTAACGATGCTAAGTAGTTAAGTATCATGCATACCTTTTATAGAAGCTTATGGGTTTAAATTTGAAATACATTAACTTTAAACTTTTCCTTGTGTGCTATTGGGCATGTTAATAATACATATCAGAATTTCCCAGGATAATATAATTAACCTAATCAAAAAATTCATATAGATTATTTCTCATGAAATTATAATAATGTCATGCATGGCACAATTATTGTTTGTTGAGGTTATGGATTACTTATTGATTTTATTATCGTTATAGTTGGATAACTCATTTCAATTCTATTGATGTATTCATTTTTATTCTCTATTATTAAGATAAATAGTTAAAACCTGTATTTTAAAACGATAGCAAATAACCTGTAAAATTAATGTCCGTTCTTTTTATAACAACTCTATTGTGTCAGAGTCAAAGTGTTTATTTTGCCCCATATATGTTATGCCAGTTGCATATTTGTATCTTTACATAACATTAATATCTGAATTATTTTGTAATTGTATTTAATACCAATTAGTTTACTCGACAAACTTCTCAAAAAAGATGTGTTATTAGCACAAATGATCAATTTTTAGCTCAGAAATACGAAACTCAGTTTTTGATGGAGTTTCTTAAGGTAAATATTAAATAAAATAAATCAAAGGAGATGTTAAACAAAACCGCATATCGAATCGAGAAAGCATTAAACGCCTAAATGCCTGTACACGTGGGCCTTGATAATGGTACTTTCGTTCTGCTGTGTGCGTAATTGTGATAAAATATTAAAATATAGTAATAGCCGTTGCGGCCGAAGAAATCACAAAGTTCAAAGTTTATTAATAACACATAAAAACATCACGAATGGAGACTGCGAATGCAAACGCGACGCCGGCCGGCGTAGGACATCCTCTAACAAGCTAGATGGACGGATGACTTGACGGGCGCCACGGGATTACCGTTGCAAGGCACTCCAACCGAAATAACTAGCAGTCTTTGAGGGAAGCCTTTGTCCAGCAGTGGTCGTTCTACGGCCGACATGATGACTGAAACACGTCTTTTATTTTTTAATAAATTTACCCGTTAGCGCTCGAGGTTAATCTTTATTAACCATGGCAGCACGCTAAGAATATCTAGACCACTGCTTTATGAGCAATTATCCCATTATGCACCCAATTAAGAGACCTTGCCCTACCAACTAGCGTATTGTTTATTATTTATTAGATATATACATACATACCTCTATTAGACAACACACAATGTGGACAAGATTAATGGTCATCATATGGTGTTTATTTGACCCAATCTTAGTTTATATATCAGCGCTATAGATGCAATCCATGCGTTTTCTAAATCAATCTTAGTTCGACTTGACTTGATTTGAAGAAACCCGAAGAAGAGGGCCGAGTTCTGAATCGTTAGATGGTAGTCTCTATCTGACTGTTTTTTTTTAATTCGACATTCACATAATAAAATGTGTACAAACAATATTATGCAGATTAAGGTTATGTAGTACACAAAAACATTTGAAATTTAAAACGAAATTTGAAATTTTGTCAGCAAAATGTCAGCCGCACAGCCCATGGACAATAGTTTTTTTTACTTTTCTCTATTTATCCCAACAGAAAAATTTAATGAATAATATTATAAAGTTGATGAGTTTATTTGTAAACGCTCTCATCTCAAAAGCTATAGGAGACCTAAAAACAAAAAAACATTAACAATGTTATTGTTTCAGTATTTGAAATGGGTATCATCTATTCGAGCCGACTTGCTTTTACCACCACAACAAACTCGTAAATTGCTTATTTTTTACTGTAATGACTCCAAAACAATAGCTGATGTAACTCTTATTACGCCTGCACTCAAATCTTTCAGCTTTTCCCATAATAATATGCAACAGTGATTTACCTATTCAACAAAGAACTATTCGTCAGTTTTTTTATCAGTATGGTTGTAAGCATAGTTGTGACATTATGCATGAGGGTATCTACAATAAATAAAAAGGCAACATTACGCATTATGAATCTCAAAACTAAAGAAAACTTAATCCCATTTACAAGGCGTTAAGCGTAGCGCAAAATATATTAATATTGAAAATAAGGCAAGAAATGTTTTTTGCTTATATTTATTAATCCTGAGTATATTATGAATACTCCAGAATGGGTATTTATTATTTATTTATAAACACACAGATGAATGGCGTATACGAGCACAAGATTACTTAATTTAGTAAACTAAAATGTCAAAGTAAGAAATAGTCGATATTGGTCTAGTTTTATAAGGTTTTGCTACTTTCCGATGTTGTGTGATTAGTCCGTAAATATTTATTCAAGTCCCATATTATTTCATTTGAAAAACATGAAATCGCATACTTATTCAATACAACATGTATGTGCTTAGCTGATCTAGCACATACATATATATATTTATTACAGAAAAAGTTTTTCTGTTCCACGTCGGAGTAAGATTTGAATAATAGACAAAACATTATAATTCTGACCTAGATGGTCAAGAACAAAATAATCACGTTTAATATAGTCGACCTTTGCAAATAATGAGATGACTTAGAAAAATGAAACGAGTCCATAATATTATGATTTAACCTAAAAAGGTTATCTCATTTATTCTAAATCAGCTTAATGAAAATTGCATGTATGTTATATCAAAATGACTTATGATTATTGCACTTAAACTGTTTTCATTATTTTAAGATGAAACTGAAATATGTATATCCATATACAGTAGAGTTGGTCAACTAATTAGGGACATGCAAGATAGTGAAGAACAATAACCGGTTATGTACATACAAATATAAAACCCTATTGATTTCTCAGTAACTATTATTTGCATAATTTGGTCCGATTATTATGCTTTAAATGGCTGTAAATAAAAGAATAAATAAATAGAAAAAAGTATTTAATATCAAAGGTTGACCATGTATTCAATTTTAAGGTATAATTCTGTAGCTGGACATTTAATTAAGGACAGTAAACTATAATGAAAAATAGAGTTAAACAAAACTAATAATCCGCAGTATTATAATATCTTTAACAGCTCCATTTTATTACGTGTAAAATCAGTACCCAGTAGCAAAACCTTTGTTAGTAATTACCGCTTGACACCGATGTGGCATAGACATTATCAGTTTCTGGCATGTTTCGACAGGAATGTTTGCCCATGCCTCACAAAAAGCTTCATTAAGTTCATCTAAAGTTGTGGTACGATAAGTGGCTACTTTTTTCTTGATTTCGTACCAAAGGTGCTCGATTGGGTTAAGGTCTGGGCTATTTGCTGGCCAATCTAGCACCGATACTGACTGACTGGTAAGAAACGATTTGACTGAACGGGCGGTATGTTTCGGGTCGTTATCATGCTGAAACGTCCGTATAATAGGGAGATGCTCCTCAGCATAGGGAAGCATCGTTTCCTCTAATATTGCCTTGTATTGATGTTGGTCTAAGTTACCCTGAACTTTCCTCACAGGTCCCACTCCACGTCCAGAAAATGAACCCCACATTTTAATGTTTCCACCGCCATGTTTCACCTGCTTTTTTGTGAATCTTGGATTCATTTCCGCTTTTACTGGACGCCGTACGTATTGCCTTCCATCTGAAGAAATCAAATTAACCTTGGTCTCATCAGAGAATAATACATGTTGCCATTGGGCGTAGGTCCAATGTCCATATTTACGTGCAAACGCCAAACGAGCATTTCTATGTTCTTTCTTCAACAACGGTACTTTGCGAGCCACTCTTCCGAACAACCCTGCTTCTACCAGACGTCGTCGAACGGTTCTCGCTGAGACACCAGCTCTTTCGTCTGTCCCAAACACTTCGTGTTTAATTAAAATAGAGCCTAGAAACGGATCTTTCTTAGCTAACCTGGTTATCATTCTATCTTCTTGCGGAGTTGTTTTTCTCGATCTTTTTGTTCTGGGCACATTTAAATCTGTGTTATTGCGTCTGACATGTTGCACTGCATTGTATACCATAGTTTTTGAACAATTTAAATGTTCTGCTATCCTTCGGTATGGCCAACCATGCTCGACAACAAACTTCATGATAATTTTTCGTAGTGTTGGATCGCAACTTTTATTTTTACCCATTTTTCTTCAAAATATTTTTCAAAACTTAATATAAATATCGGGATTGCCGCCAAAACTACCACGAAACAATAAGAGAAGAAGTAAAAAAGTATTGAGATTCAAATTTTGGAAATAGAACGCAATATCTCAGTGTCCCTAATTAAATGGCCAGCCAGCATTATTTGAACAAATAGCACTACGATAATCTATCAGCTATACTGTAAAGAGGTTTAATGTTTAAGAAGTTGTTATTGTTTGTATAATCGGGCACATAAATTACTAATTATACTTACATGTAAGAGATATGGAATATGCTTTAGACTCGTTTGAAAATAAAAAATAAATTCACAATTCGGTTTAACCAAAGAGTGTCCCTAATTAGTTGACCACGACTGTATATGTATGTATATACATATTTCAGTTTTTTTTGCTTGCACGAATTTTTCAAACATCTGATCAAATCAAGATCGAACCAAGAATTAGTCTTTGATCGATGTCAATTGAGTCTCGATACACAGGTCATACACCCATTTAATCGGCGCCAATTTTCGTACTAGCTTTTGTAATCATAATGTATTATGGGTTATATTAAAACTTTTTTCTTATCTAGCATTTGAATGTGTTCTTGGTTATAGTTTGATTGTGTGGTATTAATAATTGAGAAAAAACTAGATATGCCTAACGCTGACTATCAGATCTTATACCAAAAATCAAATTCTAGCACACAATCCTCAACAAATGTTTTCGTCAAACGTTTCTTTTTGAAGTGAAACTTCTTTAAAATCGTTGATACAAGATACAAAATCATTTATTTCCATTGTTTGGTTTTACAAAACTTGGACACGTCAAAAACTATAGTGATTTTTGTGTGATCGTTGTGATTTCAAACCGGATGCGAACGGAAATGCGAAAGGTAAGCCAATCTTAAACGCTAACAAGGTTAAGCAACGTTGCGCGACTTGGATGGGTGACCTCCCGAACAAAATCTTTTTGCACAGTATTTTTTTTTTGTTTTTTTTTATTCATTTCATTCTTTTATTCATCTCATTCTTTTGTCGATTTACTGAAGTTTCACTTCTATCGTGTGTGAATCGCACACACACCTTTTTTTTCTACCTTCTTGTCTATTACAATAATGCTAATGAGTATTATTCTATAAGGGTTCATCGTGATTAATAGTTTTTATGGAAACCAGAAAAATATACTTCTCAAAAATATAAAGTGGTTAGATTCATAAGAGAAAATAATTTTGTCAAACTTGCTAAATATGTAAGTTATATAGAAAGTCCTTTAAAACATATCAGCTTAAACGAGTAGTACAATTTTACCCAAATAATAAAAGAAAGAAGTAAAATAGTGGTAAAAACGATTTCTCCGGTTGCGGATGCGGAACTTCGAAATATGTTTGTTTCCTGACGCGGAGCAAAGCAACACACGAAATTAATTTATAGACTAAACAAATACAAACATAAGTTACTAAATGGTGACAAACAATGAAATGGGAAAAGATAATTATAAAAAGTCCCCTGATTAGATAGCGATCATTTAGATTTTATGTTAAGTGAGTGTAAAGATAAAGAAATGGTACTTTTTGCTTACGAAGTCCCTTCCGCTTTCTGACCGATTAGATCTTTTAATGTATTCTTTTCTATCTATAGACTTCTATACAGGTTTCAGCAATAGATAGTGATGCAAGAGAATGGTTCCTACATATAACTTGAACTGAATGTGTATTGTTGTTGCTTATCGTGTGTTTACGACCTTTGCACCACATATTGAACAGATATTTTTTAAATATTTTAAGATGTTTTCCTCATTTGAAACTAATTGCAGTTTTCAATTTGTTTTAAGAGTCCATTCTATTAATTGATTATAATATGTCCATAACATTAAATAAATTTAGTCAAACAATTATTAAAAAAAAAAAAATTTGGCTGTACACTTAGTACTTCAAAATAATAAATCTACAAATCATCTAGCAAATTCCAATAAAGAAATAGTTTTCCAAAGACTAGATATTATACAAGGGAAACAATGGATGTCATAACAATAATTGAGGCTACTTACGAAACTGTCGCCGAAACCGCCTGCACCATTAATCTTCTGTATCGGCGTCGTGGTGTTCAGTGTAATAGGGGTAACAGAAAAACTGCCTCCAAAAGTATTCTTCAATAATGCAGAATTCTCTGGAGGTTTAGGGCGAGCTGGCTTTGCACGAATTATAGTTGGTTTCGACTGACTCCACATTTCATAAGGATCTTTGGCTAACACAGGCTTCTTCATTATAGGAGGTTTGATCATTGGCTGAGGTGAAAATGGATCACTAGAAAAATTCTCCATTGTATCATCTTTAGATATTTTCCTTGTATTCATAAACAGATCAAAATCGTCTTCAAATCCACTTTCAGCTTGAGATGCATTTCCCCCATGATGGTTTTGATGACTAGTGGATGTAGTGGCATCAGAGCCAAAGCTGTCCACACTCAGGCCATCACTGCTAGACCTAGTAGTTAATGTTGGTGAACTAGGAGGTGATGACAAATCAATTAAAGCACCGGTTTGTATATTCTTTGGTTCACATTTTGGGAACATCCTTGTAGCATCTATTTCACTTAAGTCCGCAACAAATTTTGGTTGGCTATTGACATGTGTAACTGTTGTAGGATTAGTTACAGACTTATTTTTACGAGTGAGTAGGGAAGAAAGCACTGTTGGTCTTCTAATGAAGTGTGAAGGCTTTGCAGGAACATCAGGCTGTTTTGTAGTTACTTTTGGAGGGGGTGGTCTTGGTGGTGGCTTCTTTTTTTGCATTGTTGGTGTAGGTTCAAATAAATCAGCCTCAAATGGATCATTATTCCAGTTGGTAACTGGTGAGTATCGGGTAACTCCTGGGCCAGGGATTGTTGGAGCTGGTCTTGTGGGACCCTTCATACCTAGGAACAAGATGAGATAAAATAAATCATATTGAAAATTGTCGCACTAATAAGAAATATTTTGGATTTCTAAACCAAAACAGGTAATTTTTGATAAACAGAAAAATACAAATTTGTAAAAAGGTAATATTGCTTAGGACTCATTCAGACTCGCAAACAATTCTCAAGACTTATAAAAAGTGATATCTTATTTAAACTCACTTGATTTTAACTAATTCTGGGAATAAACACAATCACTCATCTGCCGTGTCAATGGCAAGGCTTAATGACCGCGAGACAAATGAAACGCCAAGCAAATACGAGTACTACGCTCGAATAATTGGAACTGACTGATTGGGGCAGTTCGTTTTTCTCGCAGCTACAGCGATAATGAAATGTTATGATATCGAGATCCACCCACTGGCGACAGGCTTAGGCGACTCAGTATCGACTAGTGCCAGGCACGGCCTGTGCGGCCTTGGTCGAGTTCGACGTAATCACAAAGGGTTAGCAACATTTGTTTTTGCGTCGACTATACTAACAAAACACTCATTAGAACTTAATAACGGTCAAATATACATACCTTGTATAAAGAGATCCATACTTTTCTTTCTCAGGCGAAAAATAAAGACAAGAACATGAGTAATTTTTAGGCGAACCGTTTGCTTCCTCCGTTCTAGCCCTGCCTATTTCATTTTCATCTTAGCCTTTTCTATGTATCCATTGCGATTAGAGTAATCAATTATGAGTGAATGGAATCTAGCTTTCAATTACGATATTGTGACGCGTAAGAAAAATTATGCGACGAATTTATTCACAATACGAAAATCTGGACAATAACTGAACTGTGCTTGTGCTGTGCTGTGATGTGAAATTGAATTTTAATTTACCACAGACGTAGATATAAATTTGAACCGTGACGTCAGTATTAACAACTTGATATTGACAAATAATAAGAAGATGACATAACTTTGACAAACCTCCAAAAATCACCTGATTTTGACAACAGTCCTTCAAATAAAATCTTCTTAATCTTCTAGCATAACACCAGAGAGTATAAAATCACTACTAAAACGTAGTGATTATATACTCTCTCACTCTCTGATCACTACGTTTTAAACAACACACCAAAATAACAACACACAAGTTATCAAAATTCCTTTTTTCCTAATGTTTGATGTGAATGTGCTCAATGTTTCACTGGAAAGTCGTAGCATATAGCAAGTGCGCCAATAATAAGAACTGAACTGAATGAGCTCTAATTTTCTTAAAGATGTTAGAAAAATAACAAAGTTTGATGGGTTCTTTTGTGATCAACACTACAAATCTGAAATACAATACCCTATGGGATTTCCGTAATTTATTTCCTAAAGACATTCGTAAAAGGAGAATTAAATTGAGCAGATCCTTGCCTTCTAGTTCCTTTCCTTTTTAAGTGACTCATTTTTAAAAAAAAATTCTTATTATCACCCATAAACCCCATGCCCAGCAAAACCCCTATATTATTAATGTAAGATTACAAATATGATGATTCTTCATTTACCAGCACATATCCTCACAAGTATCTTCAAGCTTCTAAGTTTACAAGATATCTATAACTTATTATTGTCCTGTAAATCCATTCATAATATTATTAAAAATGACAATATATTATGGCGGTATATAGCTGAAACAAATCAACAATCAAGGAATAAGAGACTTATCATACATTCTAAGGAGATAAAAGGGTATGAAATACATAATATTTTAGAATTTATATATAAAATATATTTGTATAAATATTTTGATGGACTAATCACACATTGGTAATAAGCTAATTTAATTAATCATATGAATTTGGAAACATATACTACTTACAATAATGGTATTATAGGTAATTTATTATATTTGTTGACTAACCACTTCTTTTTTAGATGTCGCAGAGAGATCTGGTACAACAACTGTAGAGCATCTTACAACTGGTGCAATGGGTTCTTCAAAAACAAGGTTAAATATAAATATTTATTAATAACTAGCTATTCAAGTCACGGTGCTGCCGGTTTAAAGTTGCCTTCCTAGATAAATAGATATCCACTGAAAGAATTTTTTATATCAGACCAGTAGTCCCTGATATTAGTGCAAGTCAACAAACAAGACAAATTATGTAAAATAGTTAAAAAAATATTTAACTTCTGTTTTATGAGAGATTATTATTATAACACTAAATGTAATAGTTTTACTTTACCTCTTAACATAGAAAATAAAAATTGAATTGGTGACCATCTATGTCACAACTTGGGCCAATCAGAACATGAGCACTTTTATAGTTTTCAAATGATTGTGAATATTCAAAGACTGGGTTGTGTCATACCCCACATAGTTAAACCTAACATACCTAGCAAAGGTTAACCAAATTAAATCATATTTTAGGTTATTCTACAACATAGAGGCAACTACATGCCTTGGATTAGACTCACAAATTCTGAACAATTACTAGTAACGGTGGGTAAAAAACTACATTGCTATGGTGTCAGAGGCTTCCCAAACTGCAACAAACTTTTATGGACAATAGATACACCTGATGTAAAAAGGGATGACATTCGGACAAATGATATATCTAGATTTATCTTAAATGGCAATATTCTTGCCTGTGGAAACAGGTATGATATAGATTTTGTTTAATTTATAACAAAACAGGGGAGGTAAGGATTGGCTACTCTGACATTTTAAATATCCTCTCACTCCTTATACTTAGTTATTAAGTTAATCACACCATGTTGGAGTTCCCTTTATAAATAGATTTTCCACAAAAATACCGTTTTTTTTTTTGTAGTTTATAAGTTTTCTATGTATACTATTTAACTCTTAAAAAATTAAGCAAAAGCACCATAATTTCAAAATCTTGAGATTGTTTTAAGCATATCTTAACAAATTTCAGAGACGGTTCTACTGCTGTGTACAGAGTGGACAATATCAGATCCAAACCAGAACTCCTCTACCATGTCAGGGACTGCCATAATGATGGAAATGCGGAGGTTACAGCCGTAGAGGTACTTGCGACTGCGCATGGCAGCTATGTCATCACAGCCTCCATTGATATGGAAGAAATCCGGTTCTGGCACCAGGACTTTAACCAGAATAATGTTGCCAGTTACAAAAGTAAGTTTGAATTTTTTTTTAAATACTGCAGTACTTTTGTATATTGTATATTCTAGCATTGTGTATGACAAATTTGACAATGACAAGGCCTCTTTACAGCTGCTTCTACATACTTTGACAAAGCAACTGTTCAGCTGCACTATTAATTGATTATTTTAATTAGTTCTTAAATAATAATGTATGTAATAATTTATTAATGTAACTAAGTGATCTTTAATGTCCCAAAAGTGAAATAAATGAATTGAATTGGGTTCAAACCCCGCCAGGCAACTCCGGATTTTTCTTCATGAAAATTCTATGTGTGCTTTAGACATTTGCTTTAACGGTGAAGGCAAACATCTCTACCTTACTGAGTAATACCTACTTTTAAAATGAATACCTTTTCGAATACGATACTCTCGTGTTGGTTTGAAAAATTACGACAAAAGGCATGCTATAGCTGCGTGTAAATTTTTGTATGTAATATTAAGGTCCATCTCTTTCTTATTAAACTTTTCTCTGACTTTTGCGTAAAATGAACATCAAAATATAATAACTGCATCAGTTTACAGGGATATATTCCTTGACGGTGTCGGTGTGAAATCAATGGCAATTACCGACAAAGGTGACAAGTTGGCTATTGGCCCAAACGCGGCCAACAATCCGCTGGTGGTTGATGTTGAGACGTAAGTATCCGAGCTATATAGTTTCGTTGCATCTTTTAAGTTTAAAATATTTTGTTTCATCAGCATTGGCATGTAGTATTATTGATTAATAATAGCCATAGCTTTTGAAATATTAACAACTATCTTTCTGCCCGCGGCTTTGCCCGCGTAATAATATATAAAAAAATAGCTAAATATGTAGGTAAAGAGTAGCTTTTGTCTCTAGTGGCCATGTTTTTCGGGCTTTGCTCGCAATCATTGATTTTACCGCAGTAAAAAGTAGCCAATGTGTCATTGTAATATGTAAGCTATTATCGTGAGTTTGAGTAAGATCAAAATACATTCAGTTTTGAGAGTTTAAAGAGCAACAAACCACTTACTTACTCACTTATATCCATAAAATTTTGCGCTTATAATATCAGTAAGACTAATTCCAACCATGAAATCGAAAATAAACATAAAAATCCCGCTCAACTTTGTTATTAAAAACTGTGCCTGAGGACCTCACTCGACAGTGGCGCCCTCTGGTGAGCACAATTTCGGCGACCCTCATTAAACCAGGCCAGTCCACTAGTAGCAAGGTATGGCATATGCATACTAAGCCCCAATTTCAATATTTCATGATGCAAATCGAGTTTTATTGAATCAAGTTTAACCATTGTAAAATTACAATTTCATCTCAGTTTGGTTGCAAATCGAGTTTAGCCTCATCTGATAGCGTTTATAGCCAATGGTGATATCGGGGTTAAGATTTAAAGTATATAAACCTTCACTCTGTTTCAGCGGTTGCTTCTTGATATCGCTGAATGAAAATAGCAATATTAGAAAAGCTGTGCGTGACGTGCAGTGGCATGACGAGAACCTACTTGTGTACGTCACTCACTCGGGCGGTTTCAGAATCTTGGATATCAGGAGTGATAGATTGGTAAATAGATTTTGTATCTTTTTTAGGCTTCCGTACCCAAAGGGTAAAACGGGACTCGATTACTGAGACTCCGTCGTCTGTCTGTCTGCCCGGCTTCAGTCTGTATCGCAAGAACCGTGAAAGAGTCCTAAACGGCGAGGGAGATAACCTTAGTCCGCGTTCACCCACATAATATATTTTTTAATTAGATGGCTGGTGCTTTAAAATTTTATAAGGTCCGGTCCAATATTTTTCAAGTTATCTACATCACTCGTTATAAACCACACAAATACCCGTCTTCAATTTCTTCTATGTTCTGTTCCTCTGTCTTTGAAGACAGAAGCATAAATTACTGCGTAAAGTGAGTTGTTTTTGTTTAAATCACAGTAAGAAATTTATTTACAGGCGTATTCAGCCATGGATCCGTTCCATAGCACGTTGTACTGTGTGAAGTCGGATGGGCGGCGAGCCTTCGTAGCTGGATCTTCGGAGTACTCACGCTGCGTGCTCTACGATTTATGCAAACCTACTCATGTACAGGTACTGTTCGTGACTCATCTTGTTTACAGTTTTGTAAATTCATTGCAACAGTTAAAATATAAGTAAATAAATATTTTGAATGAATGGAATGACAAACTTAGAACACCGAAATACCCAAAAGTTGGCGAGGAAGTGGCAGTAGGCAGCACATAGAAGTCACGCTGATCATCGGCGCGTAGCAATCTGTATGGAAATACTGTCTGCCGAAAGAACATAGTTTTACGTTGTTCTCAAAAGGATTCTCTAGCATCCATACAGATTGCTAAGCGACGATCTGTCAGCGCCAAAAAATTACACAAAAAGTGTGGTTTTTCATTGACGCGTTCACGATCTTCGCGTCTCTTGGATTGTAATATTATTAAAAGCCGCGGGTCGCGCTTACAAACGGCGCTATCGAGCGCGTCACTGTAAGGCACTTGGCCTGCGAAGGATCACTTTTGACATAAAACCGCGCCCGCTTAACGCAGCGTCAGGCCTTAGCTTAGCGTATCTATACCGCAACGTAGCACGTCAACCATTTGAAATAAGTTCAGTTCAGTTTCTTGTAATTGGACTCTGCGCTTGAAGCGACAATTTACCAGTGTCGAGTTAAATAAAATTATAAAGTAAAAAGATGTTACTCAGTTGAATGCCATTTTGCGTCTCCATTTAATATTAATTGTGTTACCTATTAAAAAAAAAAAAGGTATATGTGCGATTCACACACGGTAGAAGTGAAACTTCAGTAAATCGACAAAAGAATGAGATGAATAAAAAAAAATACTGTGCAAAAAGATTTTGTTCGGGCGGTCAGGCGGTCACCCATCCAAGTACTGGCGTTCCGGAAAGTTGCTTAACCTTGTTAGCGTTTAAGATTGGCTTACCTGACTATTCCGTTGCATCCGGTCTGAAATCACAACGATTCTAAAGAAGTTTCACTTCAAAATGACATTGACTTACTATGTTAATTTGTTGTTTCTCCTATAATGTTGTGTTACCTGTTTTGTTATACCTATATTGTTAATGAGTACCTACTTATGTAACTCTCTGTGCTTAATATTATTTTATCCATGTTACTACCATGTAGCCACCGGCTTACGACATTGTAAACCTTACGTTATTTACTCCATTCTAACGCATTTATTTACATATTTGCAGATGTATTTCACACAGAAGAGGTGTTCCCCGGTCTATAGCCTGGATTTCAACACATCTACATTATTAGCGGCAGTCGACCGCGGCGTTGCTGCGTTAAACTTTGATGTGCCAACACCAACTTTACGTCAAAGAGATTTTTCCGATGTTTTTCAAAGTTCTTGAAATGCAGAGTTAGTGTATATATGAATATATATGAGTGTGTATATGAAATAATAAACATTATTATTAATGTATCTCTAAAGGACAACATTTTAGAAGCTTCTGTATCCATTTATTCAAAAGAATTCTAAAATAATAATATAGACAGGAGAAATGTACAAATGGCTAAAGCGGGTGTAATTAATCAAATCGGCCCTTTCCTTTGTTAATTATATTATTATTTATTATATTTTTATACATTCAATAAAAACCCAGAGCAAACAATACCTCCAATTATTATTTAATATTCGCAAGATTAAAATATAGGTAGGTATAATGTGCAACATCAAATTATCGCGGGTACATCGAGTCTAATTTTAGTGAAAGTAAACACCATGTTAAGCTAAATTTGTGATCAAAGTCATATTTAATTTATTGCTTGTCAGTATTTTTTGTTGCCTTGTATATTCAATATTAAAGGGAACTATATTTTCTATCACCAAAATTTATATTTGTCATCAAGTTGTATCACCTAATAAATAGATCTATCGCCACGAAATATTTTTGTTCTCAGATAAACAAAAATTGTTCCCAGGTATGAATTATCAAATTAATGTTAATTTAAGTGTAAAATAAGAGATCGATAACCAATAAAATTATATTGCATTACATGAATATAAACATCGTTCTTATAATAACAGTTTTGTTACTTACATAATAGCTCTGTGCTCAGAATGGTAGATCTGTCACCAAATAAATCGATTATCGATCCCTGACTGCGACTCCTTTTTATTTGATATTTTGTCACCAATACAGTAGTAACATTTTATTTCGTTCAGATTTCAGATAATAAATTAATAGTATTCGTTACCAATTTAATACATCAATTTATAATTTTAATGAAAAAATGATCAAAGAGGCGGAGACAAATTGGCGCGCTTTAAAAATTGACCAATCCGGCCTCAACCAGCCTTTAAACCAGAGCTGATTATTCAGTGGTTATTATTTTGAAGAATAAATATTGATTATTTTAACTTTAATTAAGTGTTTTATCTACTATTCTGCTAGCCATAAGCCAGCTATTTTAAACCAGCGCTGATTGTTCAGTGGTAATTATTTTAAACAATAAATATTGATTATTTTGACTTTAATTGTTTTATTTACTACTCTGCTAAAAATTTTGTTTAAATATAATTTATACTACCAGTGATGATGACAACCCTAATTTTTTATTTGCACTTAATGCAATTTTCTAGTAACATAATTATGATATATTGGTGATCTCTTTAGATTAGTTTGCTTAAATACTTATTAGGACACACCTATTATAATACATGCAAAAACATTTCTTTGGTACTAGACCTTATATCTCAGGATTTTAGGTGATTTATTGTGGAACTGATTTTGCATTGTTTGGTGACTTCATTTTGGTGACAGATCTACTATTTTGAGGACAAACCCTATTATTTAAGAAACACAAAACTAATTAAATTGGTGATAGCTTAAATCATACCCAATATTAAATCCACCTAAGTACGTCATTATTCACCGAAAATACTATCAAAATACCATTCCCATCAATTCCTTCTGGTTATGAATCTCCGGCTTTTTCAACGTAGCTATAATGTCACACCAAATTGCATGTCTAGGACATCATTAACATATTTTTATTATTAGATAACGATTCAATAAGCCGGTTCTTACGGCGCAGGCGCCGGCCGGAGCCCACGTCACGGGATGAAATTGGTGGTCTACATCTACCATACATTCATAGCTTACAGTTACATTGGAATTGTGACAGTGATATTTATTATAAGACTGTATTTACCTACTTGCTGGATCAAAAAAATATAAACAGCTGACATGTGTCAATGTCAAATGACAATCACATAACCTCAAACGTTTTTATTCATTTCAGTAATTTATTTAATCTAGGATTCTCAGTCCAGTCTATCTGTATTTCAAAATTTCTCAGGATCTAGACTAAAATGCAACAATAGCGTAAAGGAATCTTTTACCATCAGAAGATCCCCTCACCATGTTTGGTTCTAAACTTCATACTTTGCTGAAATCTGCATGCCGAGTGAGTAAACGAGCTCTGTTATCAAAGGTCCGGCAAATCACTCCCGTAACTATCGGGCTTATTACTACAGCTAACTGTGAAACAATCGAGCAAAAGTGGATGGAATATGGAGAAGCCTTTGACCGCGAGAAGTTAGAACACGATTTTTTTATTCGTCAAGCAACAACAGTTAATGTAAATGCAGCGACTCAGCTTCTCACAGTTACACTTGTAGCCATTCAGGACACAAGCGAAAGGTTTGTTATCATATAATTACTCATAATCTCTACTTAGTAGCCATAGAACATTCACTACCTGTTAAAAGTCAGTGTAAAGACCTACTAAACTACTACCTAAAGTACATCCTAGTTCCAACTACAAGCAGTCTATGAAATATAAAGTGAACAAATTTTAAATAAAAGTAGTCTGTCATTCACTTTGGTATATATTACTAAGGATCTACAGTAATATAAGAAAATAATTTGCTATTACATATAACAGGTTACGTGAAGCATTATCAGCTGAAATATGTTTAGTCCGGCAAGCATTAGAATGGGGGGAAGATGGAACACCCCCTCATCACTGGGATCAGCTGGTGGCAATTAGGGGATCTCTGTGTGATCTGAAACACAACCTACACACACTATTCAGTAAGTCCAATATGAAAATACTTGTAAATTTTAAAAGTTTGTGCTTTCTGCCATATAATATCTTGCTCAATTACCTGTTATAATAATTCATTGAAGTGTTACATACTCAGTCAGAACTCTACATAAATCCAACCTAAATGCAGGCATAGAATATAATGTTGTTATTTTACTTAGTGTTATTTCAAGGTTATATGGACTATGCTGAAAAATTGGCAACAGTTGCAGCTGAAATATCTTATCTGTCGGGAAACAAAGTAGCTTCTGATGCAATATGTGAGAGAATAGACCATGCATGCAGGTAATAAAAGCAAAATTAATCTATAAAACATTTATTTAAAGCAAATTACTTTTAGATATTCTTTTTAATATAAATTAACTGTTAAAGTTTAATAACATTTTCAATAACCTTATATTTAATTGCTTATAACATACATTATTTTTAACCTGTAGGTACCGAAATGGACATTAAATCCACATTGCATGTACTAATTAGAAACTTTTATGTGATCTTTTCAAGTTATGATATTTTGCATAAGGATATCAAAAACATTCACTCAACAAAAAAAACAACAACAGTCACTCCTTTGACCAATAACATTGTAATAAAATAATTGTAAAAAACAGCTCAAGTAAATAATTACTTAGTGCTAGTGCATTTGTGTTGGTTCTAGCTATTTCAAGGTACATACAACAATATGTGCAATAGGTATTCAAAAGAGAAGTAGATATGTTATGTAAAAACAAACAAAAATTACATAGAGAGAAAAAAAAAACATTGTTTCCATTTAACTGTAGTAGAAGATTTTATAATTTTGATTGCTTAATTTTTTATCATGTTGATAATTCATTGGTGAACACAGATAAATTTAGTGCATTTTAGATATAGATTAGATAATAACCAATGAATCACCCATTTTTTGTAAGTGTTTTCCAATTTGAGCTATTGGATAGCTCAAATTGGAAAACACTTAATACTTAATTGAAAAACAAATAATTGGTTCATAATGCTTGACTAATGCGTAGACCCTTTCAGAAACTGCAACACACAGAAACAGCTAACACACGATCTTCAGCAAGAGAGCTTGGAACTTCAGCAGAAGGCCATCATCACAGCCCCAACATTCGAAGATAGACTGAAAAATGACATGGATATTGAGGACAAAAAACGAAAGAAATAATTTTTATTCATTAAAAAAATAGATGTAAATAGCCATGTGATACTAGGATAAGAACTGCAATAGAACATACAGTCAATACAATATGGTGTTTAACTTAAAAATACGTCATTACTTATATTAATAGGAAAGTGTATCTATTTGTATGTCTGTCTCAAATACTACTGAACTAACATAAATTTGTATACAAATTCTCTATGCAAGGTATGTGTGTCGCAAAAACTACTAAATCAACTGAAATTAGTATACAGATTCTATAAAAGGATATAGGCTACTTTTTACCGCGGAAAAATATCACTTTGCAGTAAAATTCATTGACACGCATAACGCCACCGGTCACAGCTATGTCTTATTGATTTAGTTTTGTTAACTAAATATGCATAGTGTCATCTATGGTATTTCTTCATACAAAGTGTATGTTATTGACAAGAGCATCTCATTAGATTATATTTAAAAAAAAAACTTTTGCTAGTTAGGCATTTCAATCGCAAGTAATAAAGATATAGTTTTGCACTTAAATAGTATCTGTTAACCAACCTTAGAATGCAGCATCCTTGTTGAGATGCGTCTCAATGTCAACTCTGCAAATAGGACAGTGCTTGTTTGTGCCCAACCACTGGTCGACACACTCCATGTGGAAAAGATGCATACACGGCAGCCGTCTGTAAATTAAACACGAATGCCATCAGTGCCATAAGTACATAGTTTTAGTAACAAATAAATCTAAATTTAAAATTTAAGAAAAACCCCCGATTCCTAAGTCATAATTTCCTTAGACGTAAAACAACATAGTATTATGTAATGTGGAAGCGATGCGATTTCATTTGATACCCCACACTAGTATATTTGCGGATTTTCGGTTTTCCTTACCCACTCTCACCCCCATATCTTTTAAACGGCACAACCGATTTTCATGAAACATGTCTAAGAACACTCGCGCCAGACTCACCTTTCATACAAAAAAAACTACATTGAAATCGCTCCATCCGTTCGGGAGCTATGGTGCCACAGACAGACACGTCAAACTTATAACACCCCTCTTTTTTGGTCGGGGGTTAAAAATTAAGCAACGAGAGCCACCGTAAGTAACTTCGCCGCCAGAGGCGCTGGTGTAGCGTCAGGTCTGAAATGTCAACCTCACGCTACAGTGGCGCTAACTTTGCACACACACACACACACATTTTAGCATAAAAATTGTGGCCTCCATTTACATAAACTAGCATTACACGCCACGGCGTTGCCCGTGTTTTTGGATTTTCGGCTATGAAAATAGCTTATATCCTTCCTCGATAAATGAGCTATCTAACAATGTATTTTACAAATCGAACCTGAGATTAGCGCGTTCAAACAAGCAAAGAAATTCTTCAGCTTTGTATTACTTGTATAGATAATAATATGGTAACCCGAGGATCCCAAAGATTGATCTAAATTCAAGAGATGAAACAAATCTCTTGAATTTAGTTTTTTTTAACAGTACATAGTATAGATACCTGCAGTCTGAATCCACCTCGAAGATAGAGAGACATATGGTGCACTTCTCGTCCTGATGGTGCGGCGCGGGGCGCGCGTAGGCGTGCCTGTACGTGTTGCTCTCGATGGTGGCGCGGGAAGCCCCGCGGTGCGCCCGCCAGCCGCCCCGACGGGCCTCTGCTTGTTCTACTGCTCGGATAACAGCCGCAGCCGCCAGCGCGCCAGGGCCGTTACCACCCTGTGTAGTATTATTATGATGAGTACCAATGATTATTGATTTTAGACAAACTAGTTGTTCCCGCGACATCAGTGTGGGATCGTGACCTTATGTCGCATTTTTAATTATTTTTATACAAATTTTAATTATTTTAACCCGTAAATTTTGGAAAGATTAGAACGTTGTTCCTCTTTATCTTATCAACAGCCAAAAATAAGGTATTTGCAACCTTACAATTTAGCGACACATCTGCGGAACGTACAGCGCAGCGTCGATGGTTCGATTCAATTCCTTGTAATTGGACGTTGCGCTTGCGTCAGTTTGCCAGAGTCAAGTTTAATAAATTAAGTGAAAAGATGTTACTCAGTTGAACGCCGTTTTGCGCCCCTCGATTCAATAAGCTCATAGAGCTTTAATCATTTGTTTTGATAAACCAGTATAAATTACACGTTAATCACTCCTGTTATTCGCTTAAAAATATGTGCATCATCGAATAATAAGTAAGCTTGCAAATATTCATATCAAACAAAGGATGCTTTCTTACCGTGGGTTGTATTGATATGTGAAGGTGTGGCGCTTGGTGCATTTGCATAAAGTGATGCAAATGATGATGTACATGCTGGCCATCCCTGAAAATCCATTCAAAATAATGCATAAATCTAAATTTAAGGAAAACCATTGATTCAAATGCCTAATTTTTTTTAAAAGTTAAACATCATAATATTTTGTAATGTGCACGCGATGCGCTTTCATTTGATACCCCACTCGAATATATTTGCAGATTTTCGTTTTTCTCTGTCACCCCCATATATCTTTTAAACGGCACAACAGATTTTCATGAAATTTTCTTTACTCACCTTTCATACAAAAAAAATTAACTAAATTGAAATCGCACCATACGTTCGGGAGCTATGTCCCAGACGGACAGACAGACACGTCATACCTATAATTATAACACCCCTCTTTTTTGGTCGGTGGTTAAAAATAATCTACTACATAAGAATAATTGGCATAAAGCTGAAAATGGTAGACATTAATCACACCATTATAAATAAAATGTCAAAAGACCCAGTCGATCCCATTTTTTTTATTCAAGTTTTATTCAGTTTGTTTTTATTATATCCAAAAATAAGTGATTTCTTATTTTTTCTCGAAAACGTTAAGTTTTATTGTAAAAATAGGTTAACAAAGTTGTAGATCATAATCCTCTTCAATAAGTGTTCTTTTACTTTTTTCGTATGACTCGCCATTCATGAGTCATCATCTTCACCCTACAAACGTTCCCACCCGAGAGAGGTTAGGCCTTAATTCACCACGCAGGCCAATTCATGAGTAAATGAGACAAAAATGCTTTTAGTTGGTCAGCCAACTAAAAGAGTCGTTTTCAAAATATGTGTACGTCACGAAATTGTCAGTAAATTGTTTCGTTAGGAAATTGTATTGGATGTCAGGAAATTGTAGAAGTAAGGCTGTATTCAGAATTAGGTAATATTGTAGTAGTACAAGATATTTAATTTCAGACTATAATTTGTGAGAAATATCTTTAAAAACTTAAGCACTTTTAGGAACATTGGAAGAAAGAAAAATGAATTTGAAAATGAATCATTGTTTATTCAAAAAAGCCAGATGTTTTTCTTCTTTTTTCTTCATATTTTTCAGGGTTTTGCTTTTTAAGTTTTTCTACATTTTTTTTTTGCCGTTCGGCACCGGTCAGTGGCATTCTGAAACCAAAAAAGCTATTGGATATATTTTGATTAAAACTAAAAACAAAAGTAAACATCGCTAGTATGGGTGGGAAAGCGATCAACACTAAATGCAATAAGGCAAGCGTTCATTATTATTTTCTAGACAAATTAAATTTTTTGTTACACGAAAAGTCTGATATTTATTAGAGAAAATAAAATCAAAACAAATATTAAATAATAAATATTTGACTTTAGAAGACTTTGTGTAGCGTTAAATAAAAATGAAGCACTATGTAGGTATACATAAAAAAGCTATTTATTATTAATTTAATTTTGAGCGCGGTACCTTAATTATAATACCGTTTCTCTCCTTTATTTTTATTCGTTACTTAAAAACTCATTTTAATACCTTACTTTCATACTTAACACATGAGGCCACACCTTTATCGTCTACAATTTACTGACGTCAGTAAATGTCAGGAAATTGTTCGTCACTAACATGTAAAACAGAACTTAAAAAATATTTTTACACAAAACATAATCACGTTTACTAGTAGATTGAAAGCGTAATCTATTGTACTTGTCATAATTTAAGTATATTATAACTGCGGTAGGTGAATTCTTAAAAATCTACTTACTTTTGTTGAGAAGATCTCGTCACGAAAATGTATGATAAAATTTTTTCACCACCACACACTGAACTTCTGCCTTGTCTCAATGACAAAAAAAAGAGCGGCGGGTCATTGTGATGTTACTTTTCGTGACATGACCAGTGTTGCCAGTGATTAAAGTTAGATTCCTACTCTTCGTGATACAAAAAGTTGGTTAAATATGTCAGTAAATCAGTGTCACGAAATTGTTACGATTGATGGGGACATTTTTAAAAATGTTCATTCTTAATTTATTTAACGTAAATTTAAATAGTTTATCCATCCAACTTAAAAAATAAACATTGCTTTTTAAATTATGGTACATAAAACTAGTAAGTTTAGTACAAAAATTCTGATTAAAAAATATGTTTCGAATGTCTTCCAACTAGGGGACATTAAAAAATGTATGGTGGTTTTTTGTTACTTAATTTTCACATTTAATTTATCCTAGGATTTTAATCGTAATTCATTGCTTTTTATTAAGAATTATATGCAGTTATGCTTAGATTTTTATGTGGAATTAAAAAAAAGATTTATTTAGTCGAAATAATATTTTTTTCAAATATTTTTTTATGAGGACAAACATTTAGTAGTAAAAGTACAGATATTTTGAAAACGACTCAAAAGCATTAGCACTAAGAACAAATTATAAGAGATCCTTGATCTGAGTGCATTATTATTTTTGCAAAATTATTAAATGCGCGATATCTCACGAATGGCGAGTTGTACGAAAGAAGTGTCACAACAATTATCGTACAGAAATATATGATCTACTACTTTTCCCTGATTAATTTTACGATAAAACTTACCGTTCTCGAAAAAAATGGCAAAATCCTTAACTTTGTACCTTTAACATTGAATAAAAAAACGCAGATGTCGGATAGACGGAGTATTTCGATATTTCATGTTAGTATGTTTAAATGTGTATATGTACTAACATTCAACTCTTTGCAAATTATTCATATGTTAAATCTTATTTCTACTGGGCTATCTTTATTTATTATATGTATAATACATAACTTCATTTAGATTCAGTCATAAACAATGATTTTATCACTGACGTCAATGCCCGAGAACATTACCTACTTCACAGTGAATATAAAACAGTGCCTAGAATACGTTGACTAAGATTAAACAATACTTACATGACCAAAGGTGAAACAGACATTGCTGATATAGGAGGTCCGAATTCTCGAGGCTCAGGGTCGTAATCGTCCAAAAGCTGAGAAAGACGAATTGTATAATTAATATTGTAATGGTTAATGAGGAGATAAATAGAGCACCTTTTTAAAAAACTGTTTCAATTAATCCTAAGGTACCAGTAGATTATTTTTTTATTTTATAATAATGATAATAATAAATATTTCCGGACTACTCACACAGCATCACCTAACCCCAAACCAAATACCCAAACTAAGCAGAGCTTGTACTATGGGTGTTAGGTGACTGATATACTACATAGATAGATTTTTTTTTTTTGTAAATACATACATATGATACTTAGAAAACGCCCAGACCCGAAACCAGAAATTGTAGATCGTACAAAATCTGGTCCCCCGGCGGGAATCGAACCCACAACCTCCTGCGCCTCAGGCGGACGTTCGCCCACCGAGCCACAGAGGTCGTCGTCGTTTATCATATGACAGCCTGCGGCTTTACTCGCGCAATAGTATTTTTTGTGGTAAAGGTAGTTTTTGTTCTTTACTGGGAAAACAGCTATGTCCAATTATTGTCCATCCCAAATTTGACTCTAATCGGGCTTTGCTCGCAATTATTGTATTTTCCCACGGTAAAAAGTAACCGACGTATTCTTGCGTGAAAGCGCAATTAACACACTTACACCCTTAGGAACTTACATCTTCACAAACTTTCGCGCTTATAATATTAGTAGGATTCACGTCACGTCCAAAATGGCGGATAGCGTTTTAAACATTTTGTAAAGTGGATTAAAAAACACGATTTTGAAAACTAAATTATAAAATTTACATAGTATTGTTATGAATTACTTTCTATGGAATCAATCATAAACATTATATTGTTTTTTACATAAGTTAAAGAACCCCTTAATTAGATTAACTTAACATCAGATAGGGAAGTCTGGAAAGAAGGTAGGGAGGCCTTTGCCCTACAGTAGGACACAAAAGGTTGGTAAAAAAAAGTACCCTATTCAGACAACAAAGACGCAATTTTACTCACTGTAAGGAATGTATTGGCTGGCACAGGCACAGGAGGGAAAAACTGCGGTGTAAGTGGCTGAGCCACCTCACCCATCATGCTGCGACGTTGCATTTCCTAAAACAAACTTCTATTAGTCATACTTCCTTAAATAATTTTAGCCATAAATGTAGTCTCAATCATTCAACAGGAAAAATGCAGGTTTTCAATTCTGTGCGTTTTTTCATTTATCTAGAAAACTGGTGCCCCATATAATAGATAGTTTTATTACTAAAAAAAATATTTATAATAAAAAATATCTATATATGTATGACTATTATATTAAGTATATCAGATATCTAGTACCCGTAACACAAGCTTAGAGCTTACCACGGGGCTAGATGTAGTTGTGTGAATTGTCTGGAAATAAAAAAAAAAAAAAAAAAAAAAATACCGGCTAATTAATATATACTTTACAAAGTATCTTCTAATTAAAAATGTAGATGTATTCAAAATAATCTCAAAATACAAATGCTCTTTGCAGTGGGCAGGCCAAATAGCAGGTAGAAAAGATGGTCGTTGAGGCCGAACAGTTCTCGAATGGAGGTCGCGGTTTGTTAAGCGCATCGTCGACCGTCAACAAGATGGATGACTTGAGTTGCTGGCTCACGGTGGATGCAATTAGCGTCCGATCGACATATTTGGTTGTCTTTGAGGGAGGCTTATGTCCAGCAGAGGGCGTCTAATAGCTGAAATTATGATGATGATACTAAACATAAACATAGCTTATTTTTTACAAATTAACATACCAGCATACGATGTTGCCGATGCCACAGACGCTCATGCACAATGTAGGGATGGTTAGAACCAGGTATGTCTCTTCGTCGATTATTTACTGCAAATAAATAGACTGCTATATGGGATATCACACTAACTAAAAGATCCGGATACATTCTTGCACAGAAATATACAATATAATATCAAAGCATGTGTTAATACAATTTCGGATAATTCTCGCTATTGATCCACTTTGTATAAAATACTGAATTTATAAAATTAAAGCTGATTCATAGATATTACTGAAGTTAAAATGTTTTCACTGCAGCAGCAGTACCTACGAGTCGTGTTATAGGAACACAAGTGTACTCACAATGAGCCGGCGCGGGTAGTTGCGAGTGTCCCGGTAGATGCGGCTGCGGCTGCAGAGGCGGCCGCTCGACGGCGCCGGCGTGCGCGTGATGCGCGTGCGGCGGCAGGGAGTTGTGCGCATGGGCGTGCGCCGGCGCAGCGCAGCAGCAGTTCCGACAGGGAAACACGCAACTGCCGCGGACACCTCTGCGAATGACAAGCATTTATTTAGTTTCGACTGTTTTGATGTTTATCTATAATCTCTCTTTACAAATCTTGCAAGTTATGTTCTGAATTGAGCTGAAACTAGTCTTGGATCGCATAACAACTTTCGTATTTTTAGCTCTTTTATCTCTGCGGAGCTTGCGAAAGCATGTCATGTCAACATTGAATAATACATGCAATATGCGCATATTGCATGTATTATTCAGTGTTGACGACAAGACCAAGAATAGTTTATATTAAATATGCATATTGCATGCATTATTCAATTTATTGACCGTGTGCAAAAGAAATAGAGCTCTTCATGGCAATCGGAAGTAGATCTTACCGTGTCCGCAACAGATCATGTTCTGGCTCGGGGAAGTATTGGGGGGGGTCGTTTCGTGGCGCGGGCGCGGGCGCGGGGGGGAGCCCGTCCGGCGTGTAGCTGGAGAGGGGCGAGGTGGACACGTCGCGGTTGGTCGCCGCGGGGTTAGTAGGAATGGTTGGCGCCTCCTCGTCGCGAGTTAGGTCTATTAGCCTGTCTATTGTACGGTTTTGATCCTGCAATTGTAATAGAATGTTTAGTCATGGAATTATAATATAAATGGGTTGATTAGTAGTGTGGAGCGATAATAGACCTTTTACAGCAGCTTCAACATTTTATATGACATGTCTTTTACTATTTATCTATTTTTAATCTCTTGTGACATGTTTGTTAGATTATTTATAATTATTTTTAATTTCACAAATGACAATGCCACTTTACAGCAGCATTAATTAATTTATTAATATTGTTTATTTACATTATGACACGTCTTTCAATTTAATTATTTAATACCTATTCCTAATTTTAGTAGTTTTTAAATTGACAATGGCACTATACAGCAGTAACAATTAAATATGATTTTTATTATTTTATGATGGATTTGTAAGATATTGGATTTTAATAAAATTATTTGTATTAAACATAATTTTAGTGGACAATGCCACTACTCGGCAGCTCAATTATTATGTTACATATCATATTGAACGTCTTGTCTGTGTCTTTTCTTGTATTTTCTGTGTGTGATTATAATAATTATTAGAACTTAACGAAATGAAGTGTACAATGTTGCCTATGATGAGTAAACTACTATGAAACTATAACTAGTTTTTTATTTCGATACCTGTACTGCCAATCGATGATACGTATTATTGATAGCATTCATGCAATATTTAAGTAAATTAAGTCGATATTTTCAGGTGGCACATAAGGTTTGAATTAAATAATTAAAGCCACGAATAAATGTGAGACTCAAATAAAAAAATGCAATTGTGCAACTGAGCTCGCAAATTAACAAGTTCGAAGTTTACAAATTTACAAGTTTACAAAGTTTAGAAATTCACAGTACTTGAATAATTCAGTCTGATTAATAAAGTTTCAAATTATTTAACACAATAATAGCATTATCCTGTTATGCTTAAGTAAGATTTACTTACATTATCAAAGATACACTGTATATCCTCATCGGAACTGTCGGAAACCCAGTCTAGTTGGAGGTCGGGTGCAGACAGCACTGCCGTAACTACTGGTTGCGCTTGTGAAGACGAACCTGCTGGTCCCTGCTATGAAAGGCAATAGATATTAAATAAGAAAATCCTGTGACGAAACTAAATACTGCCATTTTATCCACATTTTCAGATTCACTGTCTATAGTGCTTTTAAAAAATAAAATTTGTAAAATATTTATTAACACTTACTACTGGGTAATACTACTGGGTCAAGACCTCTGTTATGTGTTTTCCTAAAAAGATTACATCTATCTTCTCATTACACGAATTTTACAATTTTATTACTGTGAGGAATTAATTTACCTGTGGAGCTTCCGTTATTGCTTCAACTTTAGGCTGCACCGACACAAACGCAGAGCTAGGCCCTGGTTGTGGTGTTGTATGCCTGTCTCCGCCTGCATCTACATCACATGTCCCGGAAACATCAACTTCCGTCTTTACAGTCACACTCTCGGCATTTTCTGATCTTAATGGCTCTGTCTTCACTTGTACCCTTTCTTCTTGCACAGGTTCAGATTCATCATCAACTTCCGTCTTTACAGTCACACTCTCGGTATTTTCTGAACTTAATGGCTCTGTCTTAACTTGTACCCTACCTTGTTGCACAGGTTCAGAT
Organism: Gymnoscelis rufifasciata; assembly: GCA_929108375.1. Classification (NCBI taxonomy): domain Eukaryota; kingdom Metazoa; phylum Arthropoda; class Insecta; order Lepidoptera; family Geometridae; genus Gymnoscelis; species Gymnoscelis rufifasciata. The sequence goes on along the minus strand of OV815321.1, from coordinate 7,465,757 downwards.
TCCGTAGGTTCAGTTTTCACCCGTACCTGTGGCTCATCCTGGTTATTCACTGGTTGGGAAGATGCAGCAATGGGTATTGTGGGTGTAGCTTGCTCACCATTATTTTCTTCTGGTGTTTCCTGTTTTATTGGTCTATCATTTGTGCTAACACTCTCTCTAGGCTCTGTCTTAACTCGTGCAAAGGCACATGGAACTCTCCTCAAAGGGTTCATCACCTGATGATTGTGATGATGGTGATGATGATTGTAATTGTGATTGTGGTTATGATTGTGGTGGTGATGATGGTGATGGTATCTATGGGTAGGGTACATCTGATTTGAATCATATCTTGGACTATGTATGTCACAGTTTTCCGATGGCACATGGCCAGACATAGGGAAGAATCTACAACTGCATGAAGGCTGACTGTCTCTTTTTACTGGTAGGAAGGAACTCAGGTGGCTTGGTATGGGTGCTTCATTTCTTGATTCTTCAACATTGGCAACCTGCTGTCTTGTAGTAAGGGATATGGGGGCTTCTTCCTGGTTAGGAACAGGTTGTGTCTCAAGTTCTGTTAAAACCGATGATGCTGCAGGTACACTGAGATCATGAGGCTCACCCTTCACAGGGATAAGAGCTGGTTCCCTTGACTCAGTGCTGCTGCTAGCCTGAGCAGTTCTTGATAGATTAGTGGGATAATTTTCAGTAGAATTGCCAGCCCCATTCTCACATGGCTTCTTCCTTGGTGCATTTTCCTCATCCTCAGAACTGAGCTCAATAGGATTGGATTCAGATTCTCTAGACTGTCGCCGACCAGGTGATATGTTTAATTGACGTGAGGGCCTCTCCAGCCATGCTGCATGTCTGCTATTTGCTCCATCCGTTACACTTTGACTTGGATTGCAAGCATTGCTTGTTGGTAATGTGTTCTCTCTCACAGGTTCAGTATTATTCTGCAATGAGGTTGAATAGCGAGGAAGGGCTGGGTCCATGGCATAAGACACTGGATTGTAAGGACCACCACTGTAGTTGCCAAGAAGAAGGAAGTTATTGTAATGGCTATGAGGGTGACGCTGCCAGGAAGGAGGAAAACAGTAGTTCTTAGGCCAATGTGGTTTGGGTTGATAGCGCATATTCATAGGGTTGGGTCTAATGCCACAACTAGAGCTATCAGGATTAGCTTGGTTCATAGAGTAATCAAAAGAGCTAGAGCTATCAGGCAATGGCTGGTACTCTTCAGGCACTGGAGTTCTGGATTGTGAAGGGTGACTAATAGGACCAACATGTACTTCATATGGGCGATTTGGGGTAGTTGAATTCACATAGTTTGAAGATAGTGGTTTTGGACCTTGATTGTTTTCAGTTGCTGATGACACTGTTGTATCAATAGTTGGCAATGGGGGAACCACAACCACATCATCATCACTCTCCGCAAATAATGCATCACACTCCATTTCATCTGGAAATAGTTAACAAGTAATTGAACATTGTACTAATTTTAGAATAAGCCTTAGGACTGAAAATACTACTGTTATAGAATTTAAAACTTATTTACACAAATTGTTCAGGACAGTTCAATAAATTTTTACAAATTAATGAAAATGTTAATATACAGAAGGTTTATACATATTATACATACCTTAGATTTATCAAATGGCGGAAATAACAGCTGTTACTACTAACTTAAGTGAAATTTAATTTAGAATAAATGCATATTATATGATAAAATGAACATATTTAAAAATTACAACTAATGTCATAGAATAAATCATATTTCCGTGTCAGATGCACTCTTCCTTGGAGAGAGCTAGTGATGAATAATATGCAATTGTTTAAATTCTGACAATGTTTACAAGCATAAGCTGTAACAACACACATACCATTTCTAGCTTGGTTTTCAGATGAAGTAGATGTGAATGCAGTGTCCAGAATAGCACTCAGAGATGGTCCAGGGACGTCCCATGTCGAAGATTGATCACCGTCGTGTCCCTTTTCAGTCATTTTGATGCACTTTTGATGTGATATATAATTCTATACGACATAGAAACATACTCAAGATTGTTCTGACAGGACTACAAAGGAACTACATCACTGTCTACCTCATACAATAACTGAATTTTGTTTATATTGAGGGTGGATTAATTAGTAATGTATCTGAACTACAATTCTGGCCATTTATGCTTTAGTAATGACCGGAATTCAGCGCAAATTGGATAAAACACAACAAAATACGCAGTGAAATATGACAAGATACAAGATGATTTGACATTTGATTTGTGAAGTATGTCAGTGCTACCAACATGCAGAAAGGCTACCTTTCCACTTCTTGATTGTTGGACTGCTGGCTAGAATCTAATTGGTTAGATTAATTATTTATCCAAGATTGTTTATATTATAAATATAAATAAAGAATTGATAATAGATTACATTAGCTGGTGGCTTCAATTTTGCCAGAACCGAAAACAATAGTTTAACCAAGAAACATTGTTCCCTTCATGCTCCTTGACAGTAAACCAAAGAGGTGTGACACGAGTAGAAATTTATTTTACACAAAGAAATTAAATAAATAAATATTTCCGGACTACTCACACAGCATCACATAACCCCAAACTAAGTAGAGCTTGTACTGTGGGTGTAAGGTGACTGATATACTACAAAGATACTTTTTTTTTTGGAAATACATACATGGATTGTCCGGAAATATATATCTATATATAAAATATATATATATAATTTTATACTCACAATCTCCGATTTTCTTATTCAAATTTGTTTTTTTTTAAGGGATAACTTCTTATAGGGTACCCTATAAAGAACAAAAGCGGGTGGAAAGCTAGTTAATATTATATCTACACAGATTCTCTCAGATCTGAGAAAGGACATGGACTTGACATTCCGTTTGTATTGTATTGATTTATTATTTAAAACTTGATTATGTGTTATTGACTAAGTATTTGCAATTTGACATATTTATTAAGTAATTGAATTTGATGACTTTTGTTTTGACATTATTAATACTAAAAAACAGTGTAACCAAAATGGAATTCTGACCTATTGGCGATGCAAAGATTCTAACTAGCGCCTCTAGTGTCAAAATTGTGAAGCTGTCTAAGAACGACTCTTTGACAGTTTTCATTACAATTAGCGTCAGGGAAAAACTTAGATAATAAATACTAATCAGATATAACTTCAACAAATAAACAAAATGTCGTTCCTAAACAGTTTCTAAATTTCGCCGCTAGAGGCGTGCTAATAATCTTTGCATTGCAAATAATTTTATTATCAATAAATGACTATTAATGACTACTTTTTACAGCGGAAAAGATGACATTCCACGGAAAAATCCACTACGACGCGGGTAACATTGTTCATTCGGGCACTAAAATTTAGTACATAGATTCACTAAGGCCTGAAAATGTCGCTGGCTTCGCTATTTGCTACCAAGAGAAATAGGTATAAATTTTAATTGGGAAAATACATTTATTGCGGTACACCACATGGCACTAAAATTTGGTTGATTCCATAGAACATAAGGAAGGACATAGGATACTTCTACTGCGGGAAAAAATACAATAAAGCAGGTAGCACCGCGCAGCTCTAAAATTTTCTACACTGATTCAATAAAGTCAGAAAAATTACATTGGCTACTTTGTACCGCTGTAAGATACAAATATATATATATACTATGATTTAAAACGGGTAACATACCATGATTTGACGGTTTTTGAGTTGTTTCCGTGATCATGGCGCTTGCAACAGCGTCGAAATATCGGAAAACTCAAAAACCGTCAAATCATGGTATGTTACCCGTTTTAAATCATAGTATTGTTAAAAACCATGATAATTTAAAAAGTTAAATATATATATTGCAAGCAAATAGGGCTTGTATTTGAATCAAATCGTCCCAACATTTTGGCTTAACTACTATCGGTTCACCATTTAAAAAAAAAGTGTGTGTGTGTCAGCTACGACACACGATTGGAGTTTACTCCTTACGACCGATAATTATGATATATATCGAATAGAAAAAAAGGGTAAATGAACGCATCTGCTAAAATGATAAGAGAAACAAACATATATCTGTAATTATTCGGATTATTTATATTACTTCAATAAAGCGTATTACATAAAGTATGTTACAAAATAATATAAATAAAATACAGTGAGACTACGAAGTATCGCGCAAAGAGGAGACCCCGAGAATGAGATACGCTGTGTAATGTATTCCACCTCATTCTTTTACACGTTCAATCCTACAGATATATATATGTTTGTTTCTTTCTACGTAACGCCTCAACTTTTCGTGTTACACTTGATTTTACTCCTCATAAAATTTCCGTACCGGGCCTTATAACTCAAATCGTTTCTTAAGGAGTAAACTCCAAAAACTTAATTTTGCGGCCAGTGATGAAACGTATATCAATCGACAGAGTTATAATACTACTACTACAAAAAAAAAGTGATAAAGAACACATTACTTAAGAATAGCACATCTATAACAGCTGCTACAGTTTTAAATCATTTGCCTGTTAAAATAACATAATGGAAATCTGCATATGACAAAGCTTAGAAATTGGCTACGAACTAAATAATATAGTCTACAATAACCTATAAGAACAATTTGTGTGTGTGTACAAGGAAATTTCCCGTGGAATTATTCACGGTGTAACACGCTAGACGGATCATCGAAGACTGGGCGATAGGTGACCTCAATACCTATTGATTTAACTCCCTTTGTTTCTTACCCGATTTTTGATAGTTTGAGAGATAAGTATTCAACTTATTTAGATTTTTTTTTAAACAAGGTGTTTCCATTATTATATATACTCCGGAAAGGGGGTGAAGGGCACGCACCAAGCGAACATATTTTGTTCTACAACTTTTAGATTTGGAAGCCGATTTGCCGAAAAAAAATCAGTAATGTGTAAATCTGTAGATCCAATTTATTCATGAATGATAGCCATAAACTAATATTTTTTATTTTAATTGGATATCTTGAGAGGTCATAATAAAGTAAAACCTATCTCAAATAGTATCAATAAATAATCACTAAATAAACAGGGGTTAAAATTTTAAATTAATTTTTATAACTTCTTCCAGGTGTTTAAGAAAATTAATTCAACTGATATGAGGCTAAACATGACCAAGAGATTAGATTAGGCAAAAAAAAACCTTTCGAAAAAAGGCGTGTAAATCGAAAAGTTCTATAAGAAAATATGTTCGCCTGGAGCGTGCCCTTCACCCCCTTTCCGCAGTATATAGGTACCATAAAGGAAACCATGTATTGTATTAACCGACTTTGTTCAAAAAATTTAATATTTTGAAGAAAAAAATTGTATTAGAGTCGTTTGTGATTATAGACACAAATATAGAAATGCTGGCTGGTATGCTAAATTCTCTCTAAATTGTAATTTTTGAATATTTGTTTCAAATTTTTGACCAAATTACAATAAAAAATCACGGATTTTTTTTACAATCGCTATAATCTGGCTAACCGACAACCGACGATCCTACATTTTTTTTAAATTAGAATCAGGAGTTTACTTTAATATAACCACAATGTTCGCAAGCACCACATTATAAATAGAGTGACGTACCAAAACCTCGTTTTGTATTGACCAAACTATTATTAGTTCTGGTGTAAAAGAGTTAATAGCATCCGTCTGTCTATTCCCAAAACAAACGCTGTAAAGGTCCTTACGAAAAACTTACATGTTGCATTGAAAACCTCCTCATTTTTTTCGTCGGTTGAAAAATATATCACAAAACAATTATTTGCGTTAATTTGTCACTGTCAAACATCAGCTGTTCTTCAAATCTTTATTTTTGTTTTGTTGGCTGGCTTGATTGTGACAAGAATGTAGGAATTTAGGAACAAAACTTGCTTTTCAAGATAATTGAAAAGTTATTATCACTCATACTCATCACACACAGATAAACACAATACAAATAAACTGTAAACGGGGCACAGACCATCACACACAGCTCAATAACCAAGCAGATAAGAATTTTTCTGCCTTTAGCATTCAAGCTGTTCAATTATTTCAAAATATATTATTTTGATAATATTGGATTCTTAGCAAATACATTAACTAACCGTGCTTTGAGAAGGACACGTCAAATGGCTACAGTTTTGCCTTTGTTTATCCAGGGAGAGGTGGTAAAGGGCTTTGGGAGAGGATCCAAGGATCTGGGCTGCCCTACAGGTATAATTTTATCAACTTTAAGAAATACTGGCAATAAAAGTCAACTTTTTGTGCATGTAAAAATAAATTCTTATTTTTCAGTAATGATTATTCAAAGCGAGCAATTAAGAAGTAGTAATGATCTCTGTTTTTATGTTAGTATCTCTACACTACTGTGCTTATGAAGCTCTGACGTGGACGCTGGTAAACTGCGACAAACCAAACGCAGTAGCCATTAAAAAGGAACTGAACTGAACTGAAATAAATTCTAAGCAAACATGTATAAATATGTGCTAAGCAATAGGCTAAACTTTTGTTGTGGGAAGTCCACTTCAGTCTAGACCATTGGATTATTTATATTTCTTAAGGTTCTTACATGTTTTTTTGTTTGTTTTATGTAAATTATTTTTAGAAACTTTTAATATAAAATTAGCAATTCTGCATACAAGTACCTATTATATATATTAAACACAACTTAATGCAACATCAATCAGTTGTATGGGATTCTCTGAAAATCAGCGCCACACAAGTTTAACAGCTTGTCGGCATCAAGCTGAGATTATCCCTTTTGCCTAAAGTTATTTAAGATAATTAATAAATATATAATTATAAATTTAATTGTGCCTTATTAGCTATGTTACGTTTTTAGTTTTAAGCACAGTAGTGTAAAGTTATATAAGATAATTAATAAATATATAATTATAAATTTAATTGTGCCTTATTAGCTATGTTACGTTTTTAGTTTTAAGTTCTTTTTTGTAATAACTTTAAGCAATAAATGTTTTTTATTCTTATTCCATTATAGAAATCCGTTTGTCATTTCACTATAACCCTATAAGTATTTAGGATATTTTAATAAGTGCAAGATAAAAATTATAATAATATTAATTTGGGGTCTTTGATCTCAAAAGAGAGTTGGGACAGTAAAGCTTTAAAAGTAAATCGATTTATGCTATTTAAATCATTGATACTTCTACATACATTCCTAGGAATTAAACTTGTTTCTGATTATGCTAATAACTATATTTAAAATGACTTGATTACCAAACTAAAACCAGTTAAATTTACAGCAAACTATGCCCTGGAGGTAGTTCAGTCATTGCCCAAAGATTTGGAACCTGGAGTTTATTATGGCTGGGCCCAAGTGGATAAAGGTCCTGTGCTCAAGATGGTGGCTAATGTAGGATGGTGCCCTTTTTATGATAACAAAGAGATGTCTGTGGTAATTATCTTTTAAAGATTGTCTTTATCTAGGTTGTAAAATGTGTAAGTCATGCTACGTATATATTTTTAATGTAATAATGTTGATAGTTTTTAAACATAATTTATGTCTACCTTTCAGGAAACCCACATTATACACAAGTTTGATAGTGATTTCTATGGTTCCCATCTAAAGATCAGTCTAGCTGGATATTTGAGAAGTGAGAAGAACTTTGGTTCTCTTGAAGAATTGGTTAAGGCTATAAAACAAGATATTGAGAATGCTGATAGAAGTTTAGATCTATCAGAAGCTCAATCTTTAAAGGACAATACATTTTTTTCCCAAGAAAAGGAATAGTATACTTTCACTTTCTGCCAAATTCAAATAGATACATATTTATACAAAATACCCATGTCATAGTTTCAAAGTTCTGGTTTCTTCTCTTTAGTAGGTACCAAATGTGGCTGTACTATTCCACATTCAGCTGGGGCCTAAGTTGGTTGCCACTCTGTGGGTGCTGGACTTGAGAGTACATAATACAATGCATATTTGTACTGTATTAAAGATGCCTTATATTAGATGAAATATATTTTTGTTATTTTATACAAATAAAGTTGTTAAAAATTATTCTTAAAATTTAATTGAAACAAATTCACCCTTTGAAAAAGCCTTTATTTATTTATAGGTTTCACTGTAATTAACAAATCTGAAAAACTCACTCCTTCATTCTTGGAAAATAAACACAATAATCTTAAAATTAAGAAGTAGGGCTCTCTCATCAGGTCATTTTCTTAGTGTTGTTTTCTTCTAAACGAACATCCTGAAACAATACATAAAATTTCAAGTGTTAGCTCAAGATGAAATTATCATTTGTAACAAGTGGGTCAACTATATACCTTTATTTCAAGATATTAATTTGCTAGACATAAGTAAACAAACAAGTCATCTGTTTATGAGCCAAGATAAGATCACTGCAGGTAATAAATATTGGAGGTTAAGACATTTAGAGTTGGTCTAACTGACAAATTTGTTACAAGATAGGTATTTAAGCAAAATATTGAGCTACAGTGTCAATCTTTAACACAGACCAAGCTACAGAAGACATAACTTTTAACACTTAAGCAGTCGCTAAAGGGTCTATCAGACCCAGTCGCCCATTGTTTGCATGGTAACTATTGAATCTTAAGGATTGCAACATTGCCGCTCTTAGTACCTTCCGACGTTGGATTGAGACAACGAATAAAAGTCGCAGCAGTCAGTTGACGCGCTGCGCTCGAGTGTTATGGACTTAAAAGGTGCTTATGGGTTCTTTGGACCCGGTAGCGACTATATACGTAAGTGATTTTTCATAACTTTATAACCCTTATTAATTATTTTAAATTTGTTTTTATTATAAAAAAATGGACACCAATAGGCCCTTAAGGTTATGGGATATTGAAGAATGCTTGAACGAAGCAATAGATAATGAAGAATGCTCAGAAACATAAATAAGTTACCATGAAACAGCTTCCGAACAAGATGGCGACGAAGAAATGCAAAATACAGAGGGACCTGAAGAAACTAGCTCCTCAAGGAGTCAAGTTGTGCAGTAAATTGAAAATTCACTAAAGCAATATGTGTGAACTGCAATAACAATATTTGACTTGCAAAGTGACAAAATAAGGTATTTTTAGACTGTTGATTTTTAGAGAAGTTTTTTAGTTTTTTTTACCAAATAATGATGGGTCTCTTATTGTGATTTGGAATAAGTACATTATAGTAGTATTAGAAAAATAAAGAAACTTAATGTTATTTTCGTTATTTACTAAGATATATGATAATGGTTAAAATGTGTCGTTAAAGTTAGTTGAATTTTAGTATGTTTTTAGATTGCGTTTTTTATGAATAAAAGTAATAAATATAAATGTTTAATACCATATGTAATTTTATTTTATAATATAATTACCGTTACGAAATACACAATAACATTATATTCAGTAATTATAGAAAAATCCAGCAATATTAAACTGGGTCCGGTGGACACGGTAGCGACTCCTAGCGTATCAAAACAGGGCGCGACTGCCCAAGTGTTAAATCAAATCAATATCCAGATACGGAAGTAAAAAATATATGAATAAATATTCCCATTTTACATAATTGTAGATGTGAAGTGAATAGTGTGTGGTAGCATTAGTTAACAAAACAAGTAGCAGCATTCAAGCTGCTCATCCATATTCCAAATGGACATGCACTACATACTCCATAACCACTTTGTAGTATGTACCTATCTCTAACATTCAGGAATAATTCAGAGATATAAATTTTATTATTGGTTAACTATTTCAAAAAGTGTTGTAAACTTGTGAAACATGACATGCATACAAAAATGCATGGGCATTTAGTTCAGAAATAATGAAAATATGACAAAAACAACAACTTACCCTCCGTTAGTCGCGCACGTCCACCAGTGGGCTGGCAGAGGATCGTCGAGCATCCTGCACAAACGACCACCCTCTGTGCGTGACTAAATACAGTAGTGATTTTGTAACAGCCAGGGCACTTTACATCCATAAAGTATGAATTAGGATGTGGCACCAGCCTCTTCAACTTGTGTTTCCTTCTCTCCGACACGGGCGAAGGGTGCAATAAGTCAATTGCGAGCTGAAAGATCACAAGTTTAGGTTAGAACAGCAATCATCACGGCACATCAACGTTGAGATGATAATGAAAGGCACACAAATGTCCACGGTTATGAACCGTGTTCATTTTACAATCGATTGTTTAACGAAATAGCATAGCATTAAGTTTTTGGTTGGAATTCGTTTGACATGTCAGTGGATGCCATGTGTATCCGCTTGTTTGGGCGAAGTTGTAATCGCTGGACTTTCATGCGGGCACTGTTTTATTCACCAGAACTATTGGAAAATGTATGGAATCACAGAAATATTATAAGGCTACAGATCACTGCGAAATTAATTTCTAACACGAATAAAAATACACACCGGCATGGTTACAGCTTTGATGCAGAACCGGAAAGGGAAAGGCTGCCAGTGTTCCAAAGACAAGCAAAAATGTCTCACCAAGTTGCCATAGACTAAAAGTCCGTTTTTTTAAGCATCCAAAAATATAGTTGTCATTGTCACTGTCATTTTTTTCATCGACACTATTGGCATTGTTTGTTGTGCTGAGATTTTTTGAAACCTCACATTCTCACATTATTGGAATTATATTGTCGCGTGTTTTAAAAAATACAAGTTTGTTAGCCTTGTTTTCGTAAAAAAACCCCTTCAGACTTAAAAATTCACTATGGCAGATGACGAGTTTGATGGGGAAGATGGAGGCGGAGATTACGATGATATAGCTGAAGACGATGACAATATTGAGGAGACAGAAGAGCAGGAGGAAGAAGGTTTTAATACTCAGTGTTTAGCGCCAGGACAGGCCGGCGGCGGAGTAGAGAAGTCTAAGAGAATCACCACCAGATATATGACTAAATACGAACGGGCGAGAGTGTTAGGTGAGGTTAATAAAGTTATTGAAAATGTTATTGGTACTAAATATTGTTTTGTAGAAACAATATCTAATACCAATAACATTCCAACCAAAGCCTCCACACACTAATTAAACCACAGGAAAAGTATGTCAAAGTGTGCTTTTGAAATTTTCCATTATTTCATGGTTAATACAGGACAGTCTCATTCATAGATTTCTCGTTTTGTTAGTTACAGATGGCATGTTTTTACTGAGTATCAGTGGCATTAACGAAGTAATCCAATTCGTTTAGTTGGGGTACATGTACATCCTATACTTTATAGGTTATTATCTAAATAATATTATTTAAAATCTTTCAGGTACTCGAGCTCTGCAAATAGCTATGTGCGCTCCAGTCATGGTTGAACTGGAAGGTGAAACAGATCCCTTACAGATAGCTATGAAGGAACTGAAGCATGGAAAGATTCCCATTATTATCCGAAGATATCTGCCTGACCATTCCTATGAAGACTGGAGTATTGATGAACTTATCATAATTGATCACTAGATGTATGTTAGGGTATTTAGCTGATATGGATATTATGTACAATTAAAATAAAATCAATAACATAAGTAGAACAAGCACCAGCAGACGCATTCTGTAAAAAATCGAATCCGAACTCGAAATCACTCAAGTGACCGAGCTCACTTTGAACGCTCGTCACTGAGGCGCTACAGGCGCTATCGAGTTTTACAGAATACAACTTTAAACAGAAACTTTAAACTCACAGCGGATTCAGCTTCGTAAGGATCGAAATGAGTTTACAGAATGCGTCTACTGATCCAAAACATTTTTTTTTTCTTATTCAATCTCAATACATAAACTGAAAAAAAACAAACAGACTATGAATAGGCTTGTGAAATTCTACAGGTAGTCCTTATTCTTTGATTCACTGGTATTTCATTTTAATTATTTTCCATACATTTATAAGTCTGGTCATTTTTTAATTAAGGAATCTGAATAAATTTTAATGTTTCTACAAAAGTATTTTATTATACAAGTTTTTCTTAGCATATTTTGAGATCAATAGTTTTAGGGGATCCTAAAAATGTTTGTTTGATATTATTCTGGTAATAAATGGTCTGTGTTTATCTTGAACCACTATAGTCCCGACAGTTGGTGGACTTCCTATGCTTAACTGTGCGCTGCCTCAATTTGAGACCATTTCTGCCACAAGGGTCATCTGTTTCAACTCACATATCTGCTTGCCTTTGTCAGTATCCCACTATTTCTGATTTGATCCTGTAAAGAAACCTCTCCACAGATACCTAGTTGAACGTCTCTGAGCCTTTTTAGGTAGGTACATAAAAAGTCCAACAGCTTCAATTATGATGATGAATGGTACAATAGTTTTGTTAACATACAATATTCACCTTTGCACTGGATGGCTTAGCCCAGAGACACTGATCTGCGAATGCTGTGTGTTCGATTATTTTATTCAAATAGCTGTTAGCTATTAGATGCATTTGCCAATTATAAAACTTGTAGGTATCAATCGACATACCAGAATAGTTTCGAGTTTTCGACGCTTAGCGCAGCCCATATATCTCGCTGTCTCAGGTGGAACCAGGTGGCTAGCCCGTTTTGTAGTGTCGGGTCCTGGCACCCACTCAGCACCACTCAATATCTCAGAATTAATCAGTTGGGCTTCAGCCAGCCACTATATGGTGCCTACCTACACACACATAAGTGCTTATAAGCACTTAAGTGGGATATTATACCTCAACAGTTAGGTATTTGCGTGCTTTCTCAAAATAGCGAAGAATTCAGAATGTGTTTGCTGAGTCTGTAGGTATCTAAGGTGATTCTCGCCTGGTACTGGTAGTCGTACAACATGTAGAACAAAATATGTTAGCCTGGTGCGTGCCCATCACCCCATTTCCTTTTTTTCTTTATATACCATAAAGGAAACACCTTGTCTATTATTGTTTTTAATAACTTAATCTATTGCGTTAGATGTACCTACCCTTAGTTAGATGTACTTTAAGCTGTAATCCCCCTATTTAAAATATCAAGAAAAGCTACTTTTTACAACATGACTTACTATTGCATATATACTATTGTTTTAATCTACTGTGGATAGTTCAAATTTAATAAAAAAAATAATGCACTAGAGCTTATTTTTGCCACGGTAAAAGCTGTGTTAAGGAAAATTTTCAGGTTGTCAATTTGTTAACATAATGTTTTACCTATAAGTTTTAAATCGGCACTATTTAGTCAAATTCCACACGAATAAGAAGTCGTGGGCGCTTTTAGTAGTTTTGAAGAATAAAAAAGTATTAACTTTGCGTAATATGATGAAAAACCACACACGAAACACCATATCCTTTAAATCTCAATGTAAAACTATTAATTAACATATGGGAGAGTAGGTACTACTATAGTAAGTATTCTTCAATCTGTGGCAAAAGACAGGTAATGCAATACCTGTATATTGCAATCCTTGCCAAAGAAGGAGTGCCGAAAACCAGGCGTCTAACTAAATCTTTGCAGTGATTAAACATCGACATTTTAAATTGGCCGAGACAGAGTTAAGTCGTCATCGATATTTGTAAGAAATGTTGTCGCTTCGTCGACACGTTTAGACGTTTCAAATTCAAATGTATCTACGGGGTGGAACTAGGTAGATAAATAGACTGGGGCACTAAGTCAGTCGTCAAAGTAAAAAAAATACCTACAACGAAACTAGTTACTTATCTGTTTATGAAACACACGCAACGTCATTAGCCAACCTTTCGAACCCTTTCCGCTTTAAATACCAATTTTGCAACAACCTGTATATAAGGGCGTTTAGGTACAGTTATTTTCAACTGTTATCAGTATCACCAGTGATCGGAATGTTTGGTGCATTATTTACATTATAATAGGTACTGCACAAAAAAAATATCAGAGGCAAGTGGAGACGACTTTGGACTAGGTAGGTACCTAAATATTTTTCTTTTGGACTCAGCTCAAAGGAAAAACACCTTTTTTTAATTAGCTAGATAATTATTTTATATTATGTATTAAAATTTTTGTTGTAGTAAGGAAGTCTCCACTTTTGTGCCGAGTGCTGTAGGCATGTTGGCTCCGAAAACTCAGATCACTGGTAATCACCAAATAGCAGCCATCAACGTAGGTTGCTGATAAATATGAATGGGTAATTCTACCCAATTCAGAATTAGGCCAAATCAAATCAAATGTTTATTTGCAGAATATTTTTTTTACAAAAGTAATTGTATTCAACCCGCAAGCAGGTAGGCAAATATGATCAAATGTACAAAATTAAGTATTAAATTAATAATGAGCATCAAAAAATGGTGGGTTCAACAAACCTTACCATGTTGCCCCTCGGGATTTTTCTTCTACTTACAAAAAAATATGTGCGATTTAAACACGTGGTTTAACGGTGAAGGCAAACATTGTGAGGAAACCGGCACGTTATGATAACTTTGAAGAGTTTGAAACACATAACATTCATCAACCCGCGCTTGGCCAGCGTGGTAAATTAAGGCCTCATCTCTCTCGTCAAGAGAGCCTGTGTCCCAGCAGTGGGAACGTTAATAGAGTGCTGATGATGATAAGAAAAAAATAATTTGAATCTGAATACAAATGAAATTCCTTCTAAAAATTATATAAAACGAATGCAATTTGGTTGAATTTACTTATGTAACTAAAGTGTAAAGATTTTCCGTCATTATCATCTGGAACAGTTTCACTTTTAATGAGAACAGCAAACCACCACTGTGACATGGAAATTACCCGAGGTTCTTTGTTTTAATTTTCAGTCAGCTGTTTCAGGGTATGATAGAGTAACAAACTCACAAACAACTGACACCTCATTTTTTACTGTGAAGTGCCTAATTTCAAAAAAATACGGGCCTTGGAACTGTAGGTACTAATAATTCAAATTCAAAATTTTTATTGTAACAAGTTATAAAATTATAGGTATTATTAACTACATTTAATTTTTTTTTTTTTTCATTGTCCATTGTTTGACCAGGTTGGGCAATACCTAACTGTTGAAATGTAAATACAGCCTCTTTTTAACTCCAACTACTCAGCAGTTTGGGTCCTTTATATAACATACCTATAGTAATTTCTCAGCAATATCGTCAGATGTTACACGACCTTTGGAAATTGTTAAGTTGTTTCCTAGGGATGTCCCAAGATTCATAAATTAATACAATTGCATTAGACCTTTTTATTTGTTGCCATGACTTCACCTAGAAGAGTAGACCTATTGACATGTTGATAAATTAACAGTAGTTAAGCAGATGGAGCATAGCGCGTGTTCGTTCGTAGCGACGACCTGCGCGCGCGCAGCAGTGACCGTGGGCCGCAGCTGTTGGCACGCGCACCGAGCTGAATATCGCCAGAGTTCCGGCCAGGCGGGGGCGCCTCGCCAGTACCCCTCCGACCAGCGATGCTGTGCTGTCTCCGGAAATAGAGTACGTACGTCGCGTAATTCTGTGTCGCGAATTGGCGCCTCGACCGATCTCGAAGCCGTCAAATCGCGTTTATATTTAGAGTTGCCGAAATTTATCTCTCTTCGAGTTTCATACGCGATGTGACGGCTTCGGATATCCGATGGGAGTTGCATTCCTTCGGGGATGCGACTGGCATCGGAGATCGACAGGCTCAGTGTAGATGTGTACAATATGATAGATTGGTGACGGGCGCGGAGTGAGTGCAAATGACTGATAGCCCGACATAGCGGGCGGATTTCAACATGTGGACCAAAGGATTTGCGTTATGGAGGTGTATTCTGTGCACGCTGCTGGTCTCGGCGGCGCTGGCGACCGTGGCGCGGGGTGAGTCCTTGTCGCGCTCGAGCCGCATCTCCGCTCTGCGTCACTACTTCGTGTCTATTTTCGGCGTAACTTGCGCTGAAATTATGTAAAAAGCTCACGTATGTGGTCTATTTTTGGCGGCAACCTTAGGTGAAGTTCTGAGACAAACGATCTAGTGACCCAGATAGAAATATTGACCTTACGATTTGTCCTAGATTTGGGAGGGACATCGGAGCGTAGAGCGCTTGACGCTTGTTCCTCCCAATGCTAGATACGTAAATAGAAATACAGGGGTTTGTCGTATAGCGTCGCCATCTTGCGAAAAGCAATAGGATAGTTGAGACAGTGATATAAAAATGTGAGTCGAAAGTGGGTCACGTTATATTTTTTGCGGAAATGCTTATTTTGTTAGTATGATTTTTTATTACACGAGAACAGCTATCAGTCAGACTCCTATCTATCTATCTAACAGACTTCTATCTATCTATCGTCATTACCACAACAACATTAATCAAAAGCCGATTTGTCTCATTGAAAACAAATTTACGAATGCATAGGATATTATCACATCTAGCATGATTCACCCAAGAAAGACACACCAGGGTAGCTAGGTAATTTTTGTCACATCTTTCACCAAGAAAATAGCAAGGTCTGAACCTAGCCACGCATCACTGGCAATAAAAAAATCTGTTCCTACGCTCATCAAACTTGCGGAAGGTCGAACCAAAATATCACATATCAAGATCTGTTAATAAATTCTACCACGTTGATAAATTCACGCATAGATTTATGATGTTAGGGTCTCGTAAAATTATTGAATCAAACATTAGACAGCAAATACATGACATCGTGTGTGTGAAATAATATTCACAGTAGGTACCTACATTCTGCTATCAATTATGTTAACACCGTGTCGATAGATCCGTAAACACTCATCCACCGAGGAAAATAAAATAAAATTTTTGGCATGAAACAAAGCCTTTTAAACATAAATATCGACCTAATAGGTACAAAAATGCTTATGAGAACAATGAAATAAAATACATGTGACTGTATTTAATTATGGGACAAACTCAAGAAAATAGAAAGATGATACAATGAATACATTAAAAAAGTATGAGTAGGTATGTAATTAGGTACCCTCTCCGTAATAAATCATCTTTATGATTAGTTATTTTATATTCGTTCAATTAGGTAGTCTATTATTTATTTAAGGGAACCCTTACTAGTTATAATTTTTTATGCAGAAAGAGATTAAGACGCATCCGTAGGTAACCTTCGCACGCCGGATTCGAACCTGCACCTCCGTGAAAGCGCCCCATTACGGGTGGGTCTTAATCTTTTTCTGCATAAAAAATAAAATAGTTTATCCTAAAAAAGTGAGGTTTATTTAAAATCATTAAGATCTAACTAGTTCTACCTAACAAGCAACATATCAAAACCAGAACAAAAACCATAATTTTGAAGTTAAAAGTTTGTTGATAATATCGACCTTTTCAGGAGACGATGAAGTACCGTCAGAATCACAATGCCGTGCATATATCGAGAAGGCTCTCAAGGAGCTGGAATCAGGGGATGCGGAACCAGGTAAGGTATCATAGTGTTATAACATTAATGCTTGCAATAACGAGTCTTAAACATAATAATAATATTAAAATATATTTGTGTTTTAAGTGTTTGTATGTTCTGCAAGCACTTTCTCCTTGGTCTGGGTGTTTAATATGTATAATAAAAAATATCTATGTACGTAAGTATATTATATTAAGTATATCAGATGTCTAGTACCCGTAACACAAGCTAAGAGCTTACCACGGGGCTAGATGTTGTTGTGTGGATTGTCAGGAAATATTTATATTTCAAAAGGAAGTTACAGTAGTTTTTAAAAAGTATTACATAGCTTTTTAAATACATATTAACCAGTAAATCTTCCAAGGTCAGATTCGACGACTCCTCGCTCTAACTTATAAAAATTTTCGTACTAAGATGCGAGGCCTCATACCTCCAGCACTTACAAAAATTTGGTGGCCAAACAATCAACAACCTACTTAAAATAAATTTAACAACTGCACTAATATTATACTGGTGTAGGAACTCGTAGTTTACTCGTCAATTATTTTAATTTAACATCTGACTTACTTATTTATATTTTTACTAAATTATTATAATTTTGTCTATTGTTTTTGTTTATCTACAAACATCTTGTGCATAATATGTATTTCATCATTAGTTCTTTTAACCTAATTAAGTTTGTGACACTATGACCCGCACTGTATTATAGTATATATATTTTTTTAATACATATTGATTTTATTCTATTGTATATTTACATTTCATATATTTTTCTCCCCAGTGGATATATACACACATTACATAAACACTAAATTTCAAATCAGATAGAACGGCAGGAAATATTTAGAACCAGTTAACAGTTGTTCAATAATCTTTATCAATCCTAGGTCAAGATTTAGTAGAGCTTAACATAGTTTATTTAGTACTAGCTGTGCCCTGCGGTGCTACCCGCGTTATAATGGATGAAGTACTCTTAACCAACAACATATTTATTTGAATAAAGATTAATATTATTTTGTTGATACAACTTAAACAAATTATTTCGACCAAATTAGGTACCATAAAAACGGTTTTTGTGAGTTAATCTTAAAAGATAGACAAATACTATCGCGGACTGTTTTTTAGATCATTAAAAGAGCTATTATTCTTTAACACATATTTTTTGTGTATCTTGAACCGTTTTCACGGCGCACGCAACGGAAGGCTTAAAAGATGAACAATTTCTCCCGTTTTTTACACATTTACCACTATATCTTTGCTCCTATTGGTCGTAGCGTGATGTTATAAAGCCTATAGCCTTCCTCGATAACTGGACTATCCAACACAAAAAGAATTATTCAATTCGAACCAGTAGTTTCGGAGATTAGCGCTTTCAAAGAAACAAACAAACAAACTCTTCAGCTTTATAATATTAGTATAGATTCCAAAAATAGTATTCCAAGAAGTTTTACAACAATTTTAACTACATAATGTTCCCATCAC
This sequence comes from Gymnoscelis rufifasciata, assembly GCA_929108375.1. Lineage (NCBI taxonomy): Eukaryota > Metazoa > Arthropoda > Insecta > Lepidoptera > Geometridae > Gymnoscelis > Gymnoscelis rufifasciata. Next base: position 7,447,058 of record OV815321.1, on the reverse strand, counting down.
TAAATTCTAACTAGAAACAATTACCAATTAACAATTATCTATTTGGAAAGATCGTTAGGAGCATTAAAGGTGAAACTCTTAAGTTTAATCGATTGTTGGATTAATTTGTTTAATAGCGATGTTTTAGATATCTAAATGGCTTCGAAAGAATCTGTAACAGCACATGCCAGATAGTTTATCTTGCTACCTGTAGGTATTATTCAGTGATCAAATGCAGGCAATTTATCTAAGCAAAGCAGTTCTACATACCTGCAACGTAAGAGACAGATCTTAAAATTTATCACCCATTTAATTAAAAAATAATTGGCAACGCTGTGATTAGTTTCAACCTTTATTTAAATCAGTTTATAAATAAGTAAGTCTTATATTAGGTGTTTTATAAAATCCATGATTACCTACCAATTGAAGTAGCTACTAGCAAGCTGAAATCAAATACAAATTGAATATTGTCCTCGAAAATGCTCATCTAAAATAGAAATCTAAATTTAGAATCATTGAGATAATGTGAGTTTAGAGAGCGTGAATGTGTAATATAGAATGAAAATTACGGTTTCATATTAATGTGGAAATAATCCATTACTTGAAACATCATATCTTTATGCCGTGCCGAATATAAGACTTTATTTGTGATTATTGGCATAGGTTACCGTTTGTATTTATACAACACTGCGATTTATTGCAAGTTTGTTTAACCAACACATTTTCAACGTACAAACCAATTGATTTCAGAGTCTGCAGAAAAAAACGACAGTAGTGAAGTAAGTGTAAACGATGAAACGAATCAAGAAAATTCATCTGAAGGAGTTGAAATGTCTGATAGCAATGAAGATGATGCACCATCGATAGAAGTAGCAGACGAGCCTTACGTATCACAAGCGTCAGTGGAAGTAGATGCTGCGAATGACGACAACTCCAAGGAAGATGATGATGGAGACAGCAAAGAACAAGATGCCGATGATAGCAAAGAAGACGACGGAGACAGCAAAGAGGAAACAGCATCTGCTGATGACCAATCAGATGAAAAAGGTACTTAACAATTAGCTGTTTATTTAAAAAAAAATTTTTTTTTTACTTATGCCAATATTGTTATGTAAATTAGAAGAAATTGTATACATATAATACATCTCAACAGACTTTTCAGAAATCTCAAGTAACACTTAGCTGGTAAAATTTATAGACCCAAATAAATATCTTTACAGAAGGAGAAGAAGAAGAACAAAAAGATGAAGCCGGTGTTGATGGTGACGATGATTCCAAAGAAGATACCGATGACGACAGCAAAGAATCTGAAACAGCTACAGAAGATGCCAGCACAGAAGTAGCTGACGATGAAAAGTCTGAAGAAAAATCAGAAGAAGCTGATGATTCCGCTGAAACCAAAGATGAAGACAAATCAAAGGAAGATGATGGATCTCAAGAAAAGGCTGAAGATAATGATGATTCACAAGAGACAAAAGATGATGACTTTAAAGAGGATGATGATGCTCAAACAACAGTAGAAGATACTGATTCTGGCGAAGACAAGGAAGAGTCAGAAGACAAAGACGATTCTGGAGAAACTAAAGACGATGGTGACAGTAAAGATGAGTCTGGAGAAGATAAAGACACTGAAACAGGTGAAGATAAAGAAGACTCTGGTGAAGAAAAAGACGCCTCAGCAGAAAAGTCAGGCGAAGATGATAAAAAATCTGAAGAAGAAGGTGACGGGTCGGATGAAAATGAAAAGTTAGACGACAAAAATGATGATTCTAAAGAGGAGACCACCGAGGCTGACGGAGGAGTAGATGACAAGTCAGGAGAAGAGAAAGATGATAGTCAGGAAGGACAAAAGTCTGAAGAAAGTGATGTACAAGCCGATGAACCAGCAGCTGATGATGATGATGACGACAATTCAACGGAGGAACCTGGAGCGCCTGAAGAGGAACTATTATTTGTAAGATTTATTCAGAATAGTTAGATTAATTTAAAATTGTAGTAAATAAACCTGTATCAAATATTGTGTCGTTTTCAGGAAGTTGAGATTCCCGACAACCTAAGATCCCGTGACCACATCAAGCAGATCCTAAGATTAGAAGAGGAAGCGAGTGAAAATGAACTAACAGTTGAAAAATCCGCTGACATCATACTCCGAGATCTAAAAAGAACTTATGACAACTCAATAAAACCATTAGAAACAATATTTAAGTACAGAGATCTGAGCAATAGGCATTTTGGAGACCCGGAAATCTTTTCTAAGCCATTGGTGCTCTTTATGGGACCTTGGAGCGGTGGAAAATCGAGCATTTTAAATTATTTGACTGGACTTGAGTTTACGCCATGGTCTTTAAGAACTGGTAAGTATTATGTTCTCATCAGAATCTAAAACAATGTACCTTGCAACCTTAACCGTGTACTTTTTTGGACTCAAATCTAACGTAAAATCGTTAAGCTAGCTCCATTTCTAGTATCTATTTCAAATAAGGCATAAATAAACAAAAGGAATATTGATAAATACCTTTGCAACGTACGTAAATAATATGATTTATACGTACGTACCGAGAGTTTAAAATCGCAATGCATTTACAAAATCAAAATCTTAAGTAAATATCTTTACATGTACGTTTATTATATTAGGTATATCAGATGTCTTGTACCCGTAACACAAGCTTAGAGCTTACCACGGGGATGTTGGTTGTTGTTGTGTGGCTCGTCCGGAAATATTTATATTATTTTTATTTATAGGTGCTGAACCTTCTCCCGCTTATTTCAACATCTTGATGCACGGCAAGGAGCCCCAGGTATTGGATGGAACTCAGCTCGCCGCCGACTGGACCTTCTCAGGACTGCAGAAGTTTGGACAGGGTCTTGAGGAGAGGTTGCGTGGGTTGAGATACCCCAGCAAGATTTTGGAAAAGGTGACAACTTTGCTCTTAACACAATAATCAATTAGAAACATAAAAGTATGACATAATCATCCTTATATCCAATATTCATTAAGAATACGTGTGTGTGTAATTTTATAAAATAACGTAATTTCTCGATAAACACTAATCAACACTCAGCATCATAAATTAATTCAATTATTGATTAGCAATCCATTTTGTTCTTAGAAAATAATTGAAATCTATCTACCACTTAAAATCCGATGAGTTAAAAAGTTTTCCGTGGTGGGTACTGATGCAAAGATCATAATTTTATACTAAGATGTATTCAAATATATTAGTAGGTAGAAACTTAACAGAGCGCGTATTACATAATACACAATTTTCAATAACTTTGTTTAAACCAGGTATATAGTACAGTAACTCTGTAATATAACTTTTTAAATTATCATGGTTTTTAACAATATTATGATTTAAAACGGTATCAACTCAAAAACCGTCAAATCATGGTATGTTACCCGTTTTAAATCATAACTCTGTAATATTTTATCTGGCATACCTATAAGTACCATTAAATATTTAGAGTACAAAATAAATTTGTATTATGACAATCTCGTATAGAATAGACCTATTACTGAACATGCTTCTTTTCGTATTCACTGTGTTGGTAGCTCCCTACATATGTTTAAACAATTATGTTCTTATTTATAAAACAGGTTAACATCGTAGAAATCCCCGGTATCTTGGAAGTACGCAAGCAAGTGTCGCGGGTGTTTCCCTTCAACGACGCCTGCCAGTGGTTTATCGACCGCGCTGACATCATCTTCCTAGTCTATGACCCATCCAAGCTGGACGTCGGCCCCGAAACGGAGGCTATTCTCGACCAACTCAAGGGCAGAGAGTCACAGGTACCTAAGTATTTTCAGACACCAAAAAATTCAACACCGGCGGGCACCGGATATCCTCCCCATCACTCAAACCTTTAAATTAACATGAAGATGGACAGCATTCTGTGTCTGTCAGTTGCTAATCAACATCGCGGAGAACGGTTTTCGAATCAACGAGGGAGACTTATGCCAGCAGTGGAAAACCTACTGTAGAATAAATTACGTTTAGCCACAAAAATAAACAAGCAATATCAGACCCACTGATCACCATATGGTGAAAACTGCGTAAAATAACAATACTTGATCCAGACTCGTGTTAACGAAGAGTGTTATATGTGCGAGTGCGTATAATATAAGTATTTATGTAGTATGGTATGCTTAAGGAATAGTTAATAGCATAAACTAACGTCTATTGAAAATGCTAATATTTCTTGAAGTAAGAGGGACTTAACGATTTTCAATAAGCTTACCCGAATGACTGTGCCAAAAGACGTAAAATTTTATGCGTTCAGAAGAGATCGTTAAAATAAACCTTTGCGTATTTAGTTTATTTAGACAATGGGAATGTTAATAACAACATAATAGCGGAAATGCGACCGCAAGTTCAATAACAGGACGACCACAAGTATTTAGCTCCTCGTAGTAATTGACAATGCCAAGAAAATACTTACTATTTCCTATATCTTCTCATAGCAGGGTTCTGCCCACCAGTAATGTTAGTAAGCTTTGAGTTGTATTGTATATTATTATTGTATTCCGGACTTTGTTTGTAAGTCGGTATGTAGGTAATACCTGTATTGCTGGTTCCTGATATGATGATAAACGAATGAAACAGAACCTATTAAAAAAATAATAATTTTATCAGTGTCCTTCAGCACAGCAAAGCTTAACGATAGAAATCAGTTTCAAACCAATCTATTTTACTATCATGTGTGATTGTGAATGTCCTTTCTTCTGCTTACTTTAGCCTTTATGAGACCAAAACTTATTATAATAAATAATAATAAATCATTTATTTCAGGCATCTAAGGCCCATATAAACATATACCTTAAAGACTAACATACATAAAAATATAAATCTTATAAACTAAACTAAAGTTATTTATATCATCTTAAGGTTATAGCTAGTATTCATAATTACTATTTATTGAATGGTTGTAGCAGGGCTGTCATAGCCGGCAAACGGCTCAAAGCCCTATAATTTGTAATTTTTAAATAAATAAATCTTGAGGTTATACAAGGAATTGACCATAATTTAGCGGGAATACCGTTTTCTGTGAAGTTTTGGTACTGATATATTCTACCAGGGTAGATAAGAATATGTAAAAAGTTTAACGTTGTTACGATTGTAACCTAGTACAGTAACAACAGGAAGCTATAATCCCTGATGTACATTTTTGTTTTAGACGAATTATGTCTGTAGTATGTATATTTTTTTAAATAATAAAAAAAAAGCTTTATTATCCTCCTATCCGCAGACACGCATCCTCCTCAACAAAGCGGACACCGTGAAGCCCGAGGAACTAATGCGCGTGCAAAGCGCCCTGATCTGGAACATCTCACCGCTGATGAGCTCCGCGCAGCCTCCGGTTATGTACACGGTGTCTCTGTGGTCCATGCCGTTCGAGAGCGGCGCGCCCACGCGGCTGCTGCAGGCCCAGGAGCGAGAGCTGCTGAGAGACCTGCGACATGCTGTAGACAAGCGCATTGAGAACAAAATTGCCAGCGCTAGGAGATTTGCTGTAAGTTTCTTCTAAATTTTTAACTATGAGTCAAAACTGAAAGTATTGACGCATAGTTAATGCGGTCAGGTCAGGATGAACTCGTTAACTGAGATCAAATTGTCATTTTTCTATGGTTGATCTTGTTTAAATAAAACTATATTTGTAGCATAAAATGGTGAAATTGGGGCTATTCACCTAGCTGCATGCTTACCTAACACAATTTCAGAATATAATCATAATATCGGTGATATTATGATTATGTCACCGATATTATTGATTGATATTGCGAATATAATCAGTCCAATCGAGTAGGTAACATTTGTCTTCGCGGTCAAGGATGTCGCTAGATTTACTGAACTTTATACTTATTATTTTTGTTAAAATTGATTCAGTAAATCTAGCGACATTATCTTACCACAACAAACTTCACACAGCAGTTGCAGGCATAAGAGCGTAAGCTGCCGAAACCTTTATCACGTCATTGACAAGAGACTTGCTCTACACTTCCATATTTTATCATCCCCCGTTAATCATTCTTCTAATAATAATCTGCACGGGCCCGCAAATACGACTACATCCGGCTCATAGCGACGTGAACTGATTCATTGGCTTTGATGTAGATAGATCACGTCTCACAATCACAAGGCATTTAATGCATTGCATTATCTGACATGAACTTTTTCCTTCAGGTCCGCGTACGAAACCATGCCAAGATGGTGGATTGTTACCTTACCACGTATTACAACCACAAAACGATATTCGGTAACAAGAAACTGATCGCCGATGCGATCATTGAAAATCCACAGAACTATCACATCTACGAGGGACTCAGTACTCTAACTAACATTTCCAGGTAAGTTTCCAATAATTAGGTAATATATCAACAACTCGTCGACAGTCCACATCCAGATGCAGGCGTTCAATCGGTGATGTTATATTTTATGGGGTTCTCCATTTATGCAATGCTTGGCAGGTTTGCAGGTGGTTTGAGATACGCAATATCAGTCAATCGCTCTCAGTAGAATTTAATACGTCGGTCTATCAGACTCTCAAAAATTCTTCCTCCATTTAACCTTGCACACTTATACTATTTGAGAAATGCCCATCGCAGGCGTAGTATTCACGAATTCACTAGCTGGTCTAAAGGCTTTCACTAGATTTTTCTTGTTAATACCATCTCAGGCTGTTTTCTTGGGCTGTTTACCCAAGTATCTCTAAGGTCGTTGATTATTTCAGACTACAGAGATTTATGTATATAGTTAGATACAGTTATTTTAATAACGAAATAGGAGGAGTGCACACAAGTTTAGATAATGCTTGTACGTACAGTTTTTTTTGGATTCAGTTGACTTCTTCTCTATTAATAAGTATACTTAAAATTGCATCGGTAGAATTTTATCAGTCGGTATCTTATCTTTCATAATGAGGTTTTGTGTCACTAGACACAATAAACAGTTGTTAAAATAAAGTTGAGGTTTCGTGTGCCTAATCAATTAGGAGCTGCAATGATTCCTAAATATTTTAATGCAATGTCATGATAGTGTTATAAATAATAAATAAACAAGGTAATCCTTAAATTGTATGTCGTGAAGTAACGGTTATGATGCCAAGGAACTCCTTACATTTTTAAGCACATGAAAAAAGGTCACACATAGACTATTTTGCATAAGGGGGTCTCTAGAGACCGGTAAATCTATCGAAATTAGCTAAAGTCCTTAGTCTCTTATTTATTAGTGATACCTGAACATGCCTTATCTTCATATTTATTTCTCTCTCGCAGATACGACTTGCCCGACCCAGAGACGTACCGGGACTTCTTCAGGCTGAACCCACTGTACGAGTTCCAGCAGCTTTCTGCCACTTGCACGTACTTCCGCGGCTGTCCCATCCAGCGACTGGACGTGGCCATCGCCTACGACCTGCCCGAGCTCGTCGGCAAATACAAGAAAATGGTGGAAACTGCCACGCCCCAAGGCATGCCCAAGAGTTGATGCCCCAGCGAACGAACGAACCCCGCACTTGCTTTTTAGTAATTGGATTATTTTGGGCACAAATGCATTTGTACAATCGGGCGCCAGTTATTATTTTTTAAAACGCATTTCTTATTTATTTTTTTTGCTTACTCGCTTGTTCCTTTGGGGTGATTGATGTGAATGTGTTTCTTTAGTGAATATGATATCCATTGAAGAATTTCCAATGTCCCAAATTAACACTTTTTTATAAAACAGTATGTACAGTTAAGTCTAGTCATTATTTAATTTTGTTACATATTTTAATTACTCAACGAGTGAAATCTAGTTGTTCCTACGAATAGGACTAATCCCTTGTGGTCTCGACATTTTATTTTTTGTTAGATTACATAATTTATTGAGACTATGTGACTTTACTTGATTAAGAATAATAAATTTTAAAAACAATGTAATGGCGTTTTAATTAAGTCGCAATACTTAATACATAGGTTTACCTAAGCACATCATACAGTATAGAGTAGGTACACACACAGTTTGGAAAAAAATATGGGCTTTTGAGGGAAACTACTCAAAATTCTACATTAGACTGGAAGGAAAAATTTATATATTTTTAATAAATCTAAATTTAAAATTAAAGTAATTCCGACGCCTTAATTTGGCGCGATGAATTGGACGCGATGCGCTTTCATTAGATACCCCACACGAGTATATTTGCAGATTTTAGGAACACTCGCGCCAAACTCACCTTTTATACCAAATTCAATTCTATTTTTAAATCGCTCCATGCGCTCGGGAGCTACTATGTCCCAGACAGACACACATACATACGGTTTTGGTCGGTGGTGATTAAAAATAAAAAAATATTCTTAAAAAAAAATTCTTTTAATGATCTTAAAAATTACCCTTTTTGTATTATCTTACGAACGGTACAATTACTGTTCAGGATGAAGCCCTATTATTAATTAATTTAATTATTACTAATAGTCTTTAAAACAAATATCTATATAAAAAATAAAAAAAAGGTGTGTGTGCGATTCACACACGGTAGAAGTGAAACTTCAGTAAATCGACAAAAGAATGAGATGAATAAAAAAAAATACTGTGCAAAAAGATTTTGTTCGGGATGTCACCCATCCAAGTAATGGCGTTCCGGAAAGTTGCTTAACCTTGTTAGCGTTTAAGATTGGCTTACCTGACGTATTTCCGTTTCATCCGGTCTGAAATCACAGCGATTCTAAAGAAGTTTCACTTCAAAAACAGGTTTTAAAACATTAACAAAAAACATTACCTGACAAAACGTCAGTGCCAGGAAGGACGTCATTTGGACAGAACTGTCAAAAGTGTCAACACAAGTCCATTCAAATATTCAAAAAAAAACCTATGCGGCTGCAAGCGCTACGAATTTTTAGGAATTTATAAAAGATTGCTTGGATTTAAGCCCTTTCCGGTTTTACGTTTAAATCTTCAGTAAACTAGAGTTATGCACACGGATTTGTCGCCGCATTTACACACAGATGAGTGCAATGTACTGATACAAAAATTGACAGATTGTCATGATAATGTAAGTTTACGGACTTTGTTGTTGCATAATTATTAACATCTAGAAAAAAATACAGGTATTTTACTAAAAAGCTGCTCTCGTATCGTGTTAGTAAACATAACCTCATTGCGTCTATCAGCAATAAACTACTGCGTCCACTATATATAAACAATTCTATTTACAGCACATGTTCCTCAAGTTTTTTGGGTACTGCAACGATTTCGATCGTGATATGAGAAGGTGCCTCAAAGGTGAAAGACTCCGACGACAAAAGGCCAACTTAGAAGACTCAAAAAAGAAACACGCTGAAATTCGTGCTAGAATTCTAGCGCAGACACAAAACGAAACAAATAACATATAAAATGAACAAAATGGAGTATACAAGCATTTTAGACTCAATCCCAGCATCTGCTTTGGAGTACAAATCATTCACTGATAGATATTACTCTAAAAGATATGTGACAAATATAAATGGAGTCAAAAACAATGACATCATGATAATGTTCCATTCAAACAGAATAGCCCTACTTTGTCTAGCTCCAAGCCACTTTTTTTTCAAGAACAATAAAGAAAATTACACTGTGAACTACAAACCTAGCGGAGTGAATCGATTAGATAACTCTGTGAAAGGAAAGGGTAAGAAAGGTGGCCAGAAGCTATTTAAAGAGTCTGTGGTTTGCAAAATTGAATATGATGATGGGACTAGCTTCAATGTACCAAGTTGCATGAAAGGTGCTTTGCTAGAAGTTAATGAAGAACTTGTAAAGAAACCGGAACTTCTAAAAGAATATCCTGATGCAGATGGATACATAGCGGTTATTTTATCTAGTATTGAAAATTCAGACTTGCAGAAAAATGAAATGCTCACTCCAGAACTGTATTTAAGTAGCTTAAATAATGATGATGATAATAAATAGTTTTGCTAATATTTGTTTATATTTATTGGGCTCTTAAAATTATTTGTATTATTTTCGACTAAATGTCATAAATACAAGCATTGACACAACATTTGTGTGCATAGGTCAGATGTAATAGGGGTTCTGTTATACCCTGTTTGTAGAGAACCCTGAAGTTGAACAATTTTAAACATACATTTTTAATTAAGACGACCTTCAAGACTTTTCGGAAAGCTGGTGGCAAACAGCTCTGGACAGGGATTGTTGGAGGGAGTTGGGGGAGGCCTTTGCCCAGCAGTGGGACAACGTAGGCTAATATATAAAAAAATTTTAATTAAGTGTATTTTTCGCTAAATTATTAAGCTGAATTTTTAAAGCCACAACCAGAATTTATTTTTGGGTTTAAATTTCTATTTAATCTAACTACTATTCAAATTGATAATGATAACCAAAGAGGGATTTCGGTATATAGTCAATCTTCATAGAGACCTGAGAGTTAATAAAAAACAAAAATGTCATGTAATTTTTCATATATAGGTAGACATAATGTGATTAGCATGACGATTGGATGTGATGCAAACCTGCTATCATTAGTTGAATGTGTGAATTTTTTTCGTAGTACTCAATCACGTCAAGTGAAGATTTTAATGGTTCATCTTTGTGTCTTGGATGTGCCGTCTTATAAATGATTTAGTTTAAGGTACAATTTTAATCTGATCTGACTTAAGTTATCCCTCTGTATATTAATCTTCCGAACTCAAGTAAATAACAAAAACCCCTTTTCGCTTCCCTACTATTAGTTTAAATAGTTTTTATGTTAAGGTATATCAATTATCATATTTGTCTCAGTACCTTACCTTACAGATCTAAGTATAGATAAGTATAAATAGGATGTCTATGTTGCTGTTTGAACCACAATCAATATAAACCTTCTAACAAAACAATTATTAGGTAATACTTTGACTACTCATATACTAGACTAGATAACAATCATATTAACTAAGTAAGTGAGCAATTGTTCTCTGATGTTACCTTTATTATCATTATGCTTATCTATTTTCTACTGACTGACCCATGAACCATAAACAGTAATTCAGACTGATAACAGACTTGTTTATTTCATCAGTCAGTACTCTCTTGGAAGATTTCAACAAGTAACAATGTGCTCTAACAGTCTAAATAAATTGTTTCTGAATACCAAATTGAAACTACCAAAAGTACCTGCGATCCGTGCTTACAGTGATGATAGTGCCGCGCAAAAAACATCTTTGTACAATTTGCATAAGAAATATGGAGGAAAAGTGGTCAATTTTGCCGGTTTTATGTTACCAGTGCAGTACTCAGACATGAGCGTCTCAGCGTCTCATTTGTTCACACGGAAAAGTGCGTCTATCTTCGATGTGTCACATATGCTCCAAACGAATGTACGCGGTAAGGATTGCGTGGAATGGTTCGAGTCTCTATGTCCAGTGGATCTAAAAGGGATGCCCAATGGTTCTAGTTCTTTAACTGTCTTTCTGAACAACCAAGCGGGAATAATAGACGATTTGATTGTGACTAAAGTTGCCGATGACACGCTTTATATAGTATCCAACGCAGGTCGGTTGGATGTAGATTCCGCACACATGAAAGAGACCTCTGAGTTATTCAGAAAGAAAGGGAAAGACGTTAACGTGGAGTTCTGGAATGTTAACGAAAGGTCGCTCATAGCTTTACAAGGACCGAAAGCCGCATCTACATTGCAGAAACTTACGGATCTCAATATGGAGGATTTGATGTTTATGACGTCACGGCTAGGAAAGGTCGCGGGTGTAGATTGTCGTGTAACTCGATGCGGCTACACCGGCGAAGATGGAGTGGAAATCTCTATTCCAGCAGACAAAGCTGAAACTGTTACTGAGGCCCTACTGCAATCGGAAGATGTGAAACTGGCTGGATTAGGAGCTAGAGATTCATTGCGTTTGGAGGCCGGACTGTGTTTGTACGGCAACGATATTGACGAGAGCATTACGCCTGTTGAGGCTGCCTTGACTTGGCTCATAGCTAAAAGACGTAGAGGAGAAGCCAATTTTCCAGGTGCTGACATTGTTTTAAAACAAATCAAAGAAGGTGTGACAAAACGCAGAGTTGGAATCAGGATGGAGTCTGGCCCGCCTGCCAGAAAAGACGCCGTTCTAAAGAGCTCAGCCAACTCTGAAGTCATTGGTAAAGTCACAAGTGGCTGTCCAGCCCCGTCTTTAGGAGGCAATATAGCAATGGGTTATGTATCAGAATCTTTGAAAAAGGTTGGCACTGAAATTGTAGTGAATATTAGAGGTAAAGATATCCCGTGCCCAATTGCGAAGATGCCTTTTGTCCCTGCGAAATATTACACAAAAAAATAAACACATTTTCATAAAATAATGTTTTTTATTATAACTAATTGTACTAACAGAAATAAAGGCTCAAATCTAGGAGAGAGCCAAACCAAACTAAGATTAATTAACATAATAATCATTTGTAAATGCCACTAAACAACATATTACTGTTGCAGTGAAACAAGGCAATATATGTACACAGCTACAGATAATGGAATCATAAGAAAATATATAAGGAATGTAATTTTGCCCTTGGGTGTAATACTGACAAACAATTTAACACTACTTGTGTATACTTCTGCTGTTATAATAAGGCCACACGCTATTTTAGTAAAATATTGTAAAACGCCTGGTTAAATCAGGCAATGTACTTCATCTATCACAGAAGTTAACCATTGGTTTATGGAATGATTATAAAAAAATCATCAGTCTGTTATACAGGGTTTCACTGTTCTTTAAATAAGTTCACAGTGTATCTACTTGGGGCATACACATTCTTATCTAAGCAAGACATTAAAACTGTCTTGAGCAATTGCACTAAATTCGATTAAATTTACCAAAGTTTCATTGAAAAAATTAAGTACATTTTAGAATTGTTACATATTTACGAACATAACAAACATTTCATTTTCAAAAAAGTCTTTTCATATCGTTTTAACTGTAAAAATCGTTCGCACGAATTAAAATACATTTTCATTTCCATTCAAATACGTAAATAAATTACAAATTATATACATGGACGTAGCGCCTCAGCTTTCTTCAAGCGATCAAAGTTCCCTGCAGAGATTTACGCTTTGGTAACAGATCATTTTAAGTATTTGAAGTTGTAACTCACCAAGGAGTCTTATTAAAAGTCACTTGGCATTTTCGTCATCTTTAAAATTGGACTGACCAAGTCTTGTTATCTCTTCATTGAGTTTGCTCAGCCTCTCTGATACCTGAAAAAGAAACATAGATACGTCATTAAATGAGTTATATTAATATTTTGCCGAGTATCATAATTTTGATGTAATTAGTGTTTAGAATCAATTATTAAAGGCTTGTTTAGCAGTGGACGATGTGATTTAATTGTTGACAGTGATCTCTACCAGACAACCTAGCAGTACTTTGTGTGCTAGGAAATAAGTTAGTATAGTTCGACCGTTCAGAGAATGCGTTTGACAGCTATCAGTTAGTCACGACTAGTAATGGGCAACATAACACTGAGTTCGTTACCGTTCCTCCAAAATGAAGCCGCGGTATTTTTAAGATTATTTTCGTTTTAAATTGGAAAAATCATTTAAAATTTAAATATTTTAGTATTTAAGTGGAAACCAAAAAATAGGTAATATTAATATAATAAAATTGTTTTATTTATTCTTTGTTACAAAGTTACAATCTGTATTTCTATTGAATAAAGTATAATTTATTAAATTAAGTAAATTGTACGCCAGTTCCAAGTTACATCGCCTATTCGATCACGACCTGTCAGGAACGCATTCTCTGAACGGCCGAACTAATAGTAGTAGATTATATTTATAAGAAAAAATCCGTCTGTGATCACGTGACTCAACGCCATTTTGAAAACACTATTTTTCAAAATTGCGTTGGTTTAAAGTGCTGTTACGGAACTGTGAAGTAAACAACTGTAATGTTTCCTACAACTTTTTTTTACCGAAATATGAATGCGGTATGTTTATAATCTAATAATAAATCAATTAAAATTAGTCAACTAGCCTATAATTAGTGTCTGTATAATAATATAAACTCACATGTAATATATATATCTATATGTATGTCTATTATATTAAGTATATCAGATGTCTAGTACCCATTACACAACGTAAGACTTGAGCTTACCACGGGCTAGATATTGTTGTGTGGATTGTCCAGAAATATTCAGTATTATTATTTATTTATTATAATACTCACATCTGTCTGATGGTAAGCCGGAGCGTGTGTAGACGAGTGCCCCTTCGGTCTCTCCTCCTGCACTCTACTGTTGACCTGGTAGTTTAGCTGGTTTTGCAGCTTCACAAATATCTTCCGGTACTCGTCTTGTATTCTGTTCATCTCATTGTTAACGTGAGTGTCTTTCTTTGTAATGTAGTCCTGTGAATGTAAATTAATATTTATGTTGTACTCACAGCATCATCAAATTCCACGGTAATATAAACACAATTTGTACTTAAGGTGTTAGGTGACTGATAAAGTAATACTTACCATAAAATTTGCAATTACATTTACATACAAAGAAACACCCAAACTTAGATGCAGTGTTTGTAGTTCAAACATAATGTAGCTCAATAGCAGTAATTGAATGTGACAGGTGTTTTAGTAAAATATAACAGGTATTCCAAGCCAGAGACCCTTTTATAATAAAGATATTAATTTGTACCTGACTGTACCATGCTTAAATCTTACCTTATAAGTCATGATTGTCTTTTTAGCGTGCCTATATTTGTCCTGTATAACTTGATAATCCATTTGCAGCTTCTCATGAATCTCGTCCATCTGAGCCAATTTCGTCTGCATCTCTGAGACCTTCACCTTCATGGACTGGTACTCCCTCGCGCAAGAATTATTCTTCTGTTTCCAGTCTTCTCTTTCACTCTTTAGCATATCTTCTAAGGAGCCTAGTCTTGTTGCTCTCTCTTTGTACTTTTCTGCTTTGACTTTCCATTCAAGGAGGAGATCTTTAGCTTTCTGACAGTCCGCTTGTAGTTCATTATGTTCTTTGATCAGCACGGAGATTTCATTCTCCTTAGACTCTAATATTTGGGAGATTTTGTTCCTTTCTGATATGATAAAATCTTTCAAGGTTTCCACTTCTTGTGCCTTCCTTTCTAGCAGTTCTTTTAGTTTTGTTACCGCGTCACTTTGTTCGGATTCTATTTGTTTGATTTTTCTAGCGCAGTTCATTTCCACGGTTTTCATTTCTAATGTGAATTTTTCAGCGATTTGATCTCGTATCGCTTTTTCTTTCATCATCATTGACGTCTGAAATAACAAAACATTGTTTTTTATATGGTAATTATGTGAACATTTTAGTCACCTTGTTGAGCTAGGTCTATTATTGCTGGACAAGGCTTCCCTGAGTAATTTAATTTAATTTGGTCGGAAGTGGCTTGCTACCTAAGCATATCAATATAATTTAAATAGATAAAATATTAAGCATATCAATATAATTTAAATAAATAATAGGCGAGTCAGCCATATAAAAAAAATCGTCGTGGTGGTAGGCTTCGGCCGCGGCTTGTCACCACCCTCCGGGCTGGGCCAGTGCGTGAAGCGATTTTTTCGTGTTTCGTAATGTGGCCCGGAGAAGCCATATACCTTCTAGGTCTTCATGTCCCATCTTAGACCACATCGTCACTTCACATCAGGTGAGATTGTGGTCAAATGAAGGCTTATCCAAAATAAAAAAAGAATCGGTTTAATCCATCTGTTAGCCCGATCAACAACATCAACGATCCATAAAGCGAAAATATGTGTTACTGTCACATATTTTCGCTTTATCGATTTTATAAAAAAGCGGCAGTTATACAGCATCAAAGTTCCGAAGTGGGGGCTTATGACGTCAATATTTAGTAAGAAATCGTTCGTCGCGCGAATCTTCAATGCACTGTATCATCTCGATTTTTTGTTTGCAAGATAAAAGAAAAATGTGTAGGTAGGTATTTTTTTAAATAATATTAAGACGGACCTAAACATTATTTCGTCTTCTATTGAAAATCTTGTTATTTTGCATATATACACCATCCGTAATTATTTCAACTCTCTATCTGTCACGTTTCTTGAGATAAAGCCTGGTGACAGACAGACAGGCGACGAAGTCTTAGTAATAGGTAATAATAAAAATCATATTTGTTGTACCTTGGCTGCAATATCATCACAGTCCTGCACCATGTTCTCAATGCTCTCAGAGCGTGGAATCTCTGTCAAGACGACCTCAGTGTTCGTGCCGATGGACCTCTGCTCGTTCAGCTTCTTGAACCTGTCCATTATGTACTGCTGGAAGAATTCCGCTTTGCTTTTCAGTTCCGTCATCAGAGTTTCGTTGCTTTCTTGAGATGCTGGGGACAATATATCATCATCATCACCCTATTACTGTTCCAATGGCTTAATGCACCACGCTGGCCAAATACGGGTTGGTGAATGTCACATGTCCTACAAACTATAAAGTTCTCTGAACATGTCGGTTTCCTCACGATGTTTTTTTTGCCTTAACCGTTAAAGCACGTATTTTAAAGCGCACATACATTTTCGAACCTTCGGAATTAAAGTCAAGTGTGTTCCCACTTAGCCAACACGGCTTTTTACAAATAATAAAATAACAAAAATATGACAATATAGATATTATGAATGCATATTATATTTGGTGGGCGCAAACCATGCGATGGTCACCACTCCATCGCCGGTATGTTCGATAGGTTTCATAACTTTTCGTTCATATACGAGTGATTTTATTTTATAAAATCGTTTGTAATAAACAGTTGGATAACTTCTTTAAAATAAAGAGACAGTTTTGTGATAATTAGTCAAACTGTTTTCTTAAATACTCAAAAACAAAGATGGGAAAAACAGGCGATTTAGTAGAGGGAGGAGTGGTTATTTGGAACCCCTCAAAAAGGGCTACAAAAATATTTCGCGTGCAAGAAAAAAGTGTAAGGTGAAAAAATCATAAGGTGTATATGTACTAACAGCAACGTCACGAGGTAAATTAAATTAATGGCATTACAGAAGCTAGGAGTGAAATTAAGACATTTCCGTTGTCACTAAATTTTTTTTTAAACTACGAAGGTAATATATTTTTTGAAAGCCTAGGTGCGGAGCTAGTTATTTTATAAAATTATACTACAAAAGATATCACTCAATCCCCCGTATTCATTCAAAATATTTTACATCAGCTTTACAGGAGGTTAATACGTTTGATATAAAACGATATTCATAAACCTAAATTAGTGCTAAAACTGTTTAGTAACAGTTCAATAAAAGTTTTTCACCTTTGTTTATCTCCATAATAGTCGCAAAAAAGGGATAAATATGATTATTGTGTGTTTTAACTATTTCAGTTATATTAGCCAAGAATAGCAGCATTTATGAATACGGGGGTAAGTGTTTAAAAACAAATAACAACCAATAAAATAAAATGAATCAAAAACAATACTACTTAAATAAAATAGTCTAATATTTACCTAATCTAAGATTACTATTAATGAGCTGCTCTTCTAAATACTTAACATTCTTCATATATTTCTCACATTGCATACAAGGCTCCATTTCTTTCCTCATCGCTGTCTTTTCATCTACAAAAAAAAATACATATGATAAGGCAACATGCGGAGAGGCGCCAGAAGCATAATAGCATGAAATATCAAATATAAAATTTTAATTGATTAGAAAAATCTTTCGCTCGGATGATTCTCAAAACAGTTGTGTTAACCCAACATGTTTTTAATATATCGAGGAATGCATATTAAGAACAGGAAGTTTTATAAAATAAAAACATAATGAGTGTAAGGAAAATGTGAGTTAAAAGCTGTCACTTTAAAGATTAGCATTTACATATTTTCAAGAATAAAATACCAATATTTATCTTATATACGGAAATAAATGAAGAGCATTTGCTTGATCAGTGAACGCTAAAACTCATCTCCCCGAACATAATCTAAGCAATCTACAATGAAAATTCTAAAAAAAAAATACCATAAAACATTACCTTTTAGATATTGGTCTAGTTTTTCCGTAAATTCTCTCTGTTTATTCGTGAACTCCCTTTGCAATTCTGATATCCTTTTGTTGGCCGTTTCCAATTCGTTTCTCGAACACGTTAATTCAGTATTTAGCTTGTCTATCTGTTGTTTATGCTTCTCCAATCTTTCTACAAACTCTTTTTCTTGTAATTTGAAGTGTTCCCGCTCTTTTAGAACTTTTGCCGTAACGTCTTTCATTTCTCTGTTAACAGAGTCCCGTGAGCTACATGCCTGCATAAAATGTTTATTAAGGTTCAAATTAAAATTGGATAACAATCGTTATAACTTAAGATTATTGTACGCAAAGAGACTAATATAAAACTTGAATAATTAAAAAATATATTATTAAGAGATTTAAATAAATGAGTAAATTGTACTTAGTAGGGTAGTTGAGTACCTACTGAGTAGGTTATTCAGCAGTATATTTGTAAGATATATCAGTCTTCCCGACTCGGATATTACCTGTAAATATAAATTTTTCAGTTCTCCGTTTTCCTTCAGCGTATCTTTGAGCTGCCCGCTGTACCGTTCCAACTCATGCAACAAGTCCGCATTGGCTTCCTGCACCATGGACGCGCGAGAGCCCTTCTCGCTCTTCAGCTTGTCGTATTCTAGCTCTAGCTCCGTGTATTTTAGATCAATCTGAAATAATTTTGATAATTTGGTTTAAATTATAACTACATACATTAAACATACACATACACATGGTGTATAAAAAGCCGTGTTGGCTAAGTGGGAGGACACTCGACTTTCATTCCGAAGGTCGTTGGGTCAAACCCCGCCTCGCACCTCTGGATTTTTCTTCTTGAGAAATTTATGTGCGTTTTAAACACGTGCTTTAACGTTGAAGGCAAACATCGTGAGGAAACCGGCATGTTCTGAGAACTTTAAAGAGTATGAAGGACATGTGACATTCACCAACACGCACTTGGCCAGCGTGGTGAATTAAGGCCTAATCTCTCTCGTCAAGAGAGAAGTCCCCGTGTCCCAGTAGTGGGAATGTTAATAGGGTGCTGATGATGGTGTATCACGAGGCATGGATCAACGTTGGCAGGGCGATGAGGCGGGCTAATTATCTATCGATTTAACCCATGTTTCACGATTTGATGGAACTTGATGACCGGGTCATACTAGGGTCGTGATTTTTGACAAGTATATAGCAGAATAGTGGACGATAATAACAATACAATCAATTTATAACATAGAGCATTTTAAACTTCCACAAGTAATAAACTTTGAAAAAGTTTTTTTCTGTATGATCAGATTACAAAAAAATCACGGAATATTTTTAAATTTTATGCAGAAAAAATTAAGACACATCTGTAATCTTCGCGCACAGGATTCGAACCTGCATCTCCAGGAATGCGCCCTAATACAAATCGATAATACAAAGTGCAGAAAAATTTCGACCTATCACGTGATGACGCGTTGGTGTAATTGATTCTAGCACGTCAGGGTGCATTCCTGGAGATGTAGGTTCGAATCCTGTGCGCGAAGATTACAGATGTGTCTTAATTTTTTCTGCATAAAATTTAAAAATAGTTTAACTTGCAAAGTGAGGTTTATCACTTATTAAAAACATAAAAAATCACGGAATAGTTTTTCCTCTTATCTAATGCAAACCTGTATTAGTAATATAGCTAATCACCAGTAATTTTTTTTACATCGAGGGATTCACTTTTAAATATCCTATAATGTTGTAAGCGACACATAAAAACCCGTAACTCACTAAGAAAGGCTTATGTTCTAAAACCACATTTTGAATTGACCGAACATAATTATTATAGGTTCTGGCGTCTTTACGGTTACGGTGAATGCAGGCTGCAGGTCATTCTGGGTTTTCCATTAATAGAACCGAAAGAAAGAGAAGAGTTTGTGTAGAATTCGAACCAAATATTTTTAATGGATTTCAGCAAAAAGACTTTAAGGATCTTCTATTAAATTAAGACAATTTTTTTTCAGATCCGGCCAAAAACTCAGCCTCGCGCCTCAACTGTTCGATGATTTTAGAATCAAGCAGGTCGCTATCATAGTTGCTACCTAGTAAGTTCATCTTATTCTGCAGCACAGCTAGTAGGTAACAGCAAAATAAATTAACAAAAGTAAAGACTTACATTTTTCAACTCCGCCCTAGTATCCTCAACCTCTCGCCTCAACTGTTCGTTCTGATGTTTATAGCTGTCAAGCAGGTCGCTGTCAGAGTTGCTGCCGAGTAAGTCTAGCTTATTCTGCAGCACAGCTAGTCGGGAATTAAGCTGCATTTCGACTCCTTTCTGCTCTTCCAGCTTCGTTCTGAATTCCGATTCTTGTTTACGATGTTGCTCTAACTTTTTGTCCCTGTGGGTTGTTAAAATAGTGTTTAATTGAATATAGATTCACGTTTTGCTTAAATATGGGTAGCAGGCTACTCTTAACTCAATGAAACCCATGATCAAGCCCTATAGATGAATGTTTCATTTCAATAAGTGTGTGTTTAGCTTCATGTAAAAAAAATCTCAGAAGAACGCGCTAGAATATAGTGGGATAACAAATAAATAATATCAACACATGTGAAATTTTTGTAAGTTCAATTTAAGCTGCTTATCAAGGGTATAAATGGTGTGCTTCCCTCGTGATGCTTTGAAATATCTGTAAGTTAAATAAGATGTTAGCTACATACCGTTTAGTGATTTCTTCTTGTAGTATAGGTATTTTCTGTAATTGTATTTTGTAGCGACTGAGAACTTCCTTCAATGTTGCTAATTTTCCCGGTGATGGGGGTTCTCCTGCAAATTAATAATAGTTATTAGTAGGTTAAACCTAAGTTGCAATAAATTTGGTAAATTAAAAGAGGAGTTTGAGCTTATAATCTATTTTTTTATACTTAAAACTTTTATGAATATAAAGTGTGCGTCTCAGGACGCCTGTTAGTAGTGATAACTTCAAATGCGGCTAGCACTGTGGGTTAATGTGAGAGAGGGGAGCCTACCGCCTGTCTTATAGAAATAATGGAATTCCAAATACACTGGCGCCTATGCACCGCGCCGCCAGTTCACATATTTTCGAAGTAATCACTTCGAAAACGGAATAAACTGACTGTGTATAGGTACCTATATAAGCGCTGTCCGGCATTGCCTCCATCATTATCTGGTGGAGCGTGGACCGCCACTGCTCGTACTCCTTCTGAGTCGCCGCCAGCTTGTTGCGGTGCAACACTAGCTCGTGGGCTGTCACTTCCAGCTTCGACTGAAAATAAATGAATGATTAAGTTTTTATTTATCTATAATTATTACTTATAATATTTTATACAGGTAAAGTTTGTGAGATTGCTTGTGACATTGTAGGGGGTAATCTCTGGATCTACTGAACCCATTTGAATTAAATAAGATATATAGTTTATCTAGTAAAAACAGAAGTAAAAGTAAATTTATTTAAAATCAGTTACATGTTAATAATTTTTAATAAGGGATAAACCTCACTTTTTAGGTTAAACAATGTTAAATTTTATTGCACGTCGAGGCGCTTTCCCGGAGATGCAGGTTCGATTCCTGTGTGCGAAGGTTACGGATGTGTCTTAATATTTTTCTGCATAAAAATTTAAAAACAGTTTCATGTTGCATTTGTACAACGAACGGAGAGACAGCAAAAGATTAAAAAAAAACTGTGCTGACATCTCAACGCTCTAAAAGCTAAAGAATTTACACAAGCTGACTTTTCACCGAGGGAAAATTGATTAAAAGCGGGTAACAACGTGGGGTACTGCTAATATAAATATATAAAATGAACGTAACTTACCCCCAGCTCTTTAACCTGTTCCTTCGCCGCGTTTCTCTCAGAAGTGAGTTGCGACACTCGTTCCTTCAATCGCGACGTCTCCCCATTCACAAGTCTGCTTTGGGCCGCTTCCAACTCACTCGCAAGCCGATTTATTGTTGCACCTTTCTCTATTAAAATACTTTCTTTTTCTTTCTCCCGTTCCATACATCGCCTTTCTAGTGATTTTATTTCGTTGTCCTGAAAAGGGCTTAAACTTAGCAGGTCAAGTGCATATTTATTTAAGCTTACACATACATTTTTACAGCATAAGTCTTATTACTAGCTCAAGTCATGTACATGTAACAAGCACCCAGTTGAGGCACTGCAAGCGTTTATTTTACAAGATACAAAATCGTTTTCATTGTCTGGTTTTACAAATCTAAGAACCGTCAAAATAAAATACAAATAACAAAAAAAATAAACATAGGTGCTTAAAGATAAATAGGAAATAAATTTATCGTATAAGGTAGCTTCGCTTTTTTTACACTACTACCTACTAAAGATACGAGTTTCTATTAAAATGGTTGTCTTTGTCAAATAGTGATGTTTACATGTAAAATTTAAGAAAAGAAGTTCTTACCCTTTCGTCAATCCTGCCTTTCGCTTTGATCAAATCGTTTTGAAGTCGATCCATCTCCTCTCTATGTCTATCTTGCTGCTCTCTAAACAGCGCGTCTGTGTCATGTGTATGCGCAACCTGTTTCAATAAAACAAATGATATACACCAAGAACATGGTATGAGTTGCAACACAACATACATTATTATTAGTCGTCGTAGAAATTATGATGATGATCTTAGCATTCGTTGGATGGACTGTGTGAAGGATGATATGTGTAAGAAAGGAGTGAGTGTTGAGATGACGAGTGACAGAGGAAAATGGAAGGAAAAAACATGTTGTGCCGACCCCACGTAATGTGGGATAAGGGCAAGAGAATGATGATGATGATCTTAGCATTCGTTGGTTCTCGTTGATCATTTCGAAATTTGTGTTCGTTATAAAGAGACAAAATTCGTTCTTTACTGTATTTGAAATTTTGATATTGTATATTTTTATAGTAGACTTTTAGGAGAATAAAATAATTTTTTTTTTTCACTAACCTAAATTAGTGTAAAATCTGTATAATATAAGCTTTTTACCCTTGTTAATCTCTATAATAGTCGCAAATAGGCTTATTGAGTGCGTTTGAAGTAATTCAATTTTATATTAGGAGATTTTATGAATATGGGGCAATAAATAAATATATCCGGACATTCCACACAACAACATTTAGCACCGTGGTGAGCTTTAAGCTTGTGTTATGGGTACTAGACATCTGATATACTTAATATAATAGACATACATACATAGATATTTTATACTTTACATTTTATACACCCAGACCAAGGAAAAAGTGCTTGCAGTACAAACACTTGACCTCTTGGCGGGAATCCTTTTTCGCAGCAATCGGACCATCGCCCACCACGTCACTGAGGCAGTCAATCGAAGCTTATATCTTTAGGTAAATGGCGCTCTTACCTGTAAAGTATGCAACCTCTGCTGCACTTCCTGTAAGCTCAGGTTGGCAGATCTCAGTTCCAGTTTAAGTTGCTCCTTTTCCTGGTCACTTTCTACCAGCTTGTCTGAGAGTCCGTTTACCCGCTGTTCTAGCTCAATCATCGTGTGCTTGCTGGATGCTAGAGAATGTATTAAAAGTTACAACCCCCGACCAAAAAAGAGGGGTGTTATAAGTTTGACGTGTCTGTCTGTCTGTCTGGGACGTCATATAGCTTCCGAACGGATGGAGCGATTCTTATTTAGTTTTTTTTTGCATGAAAGGTGAGTTTGGAGCCGTTCAAAAGTTATGGGGTGAGAGTGGGGAAGGAAAACCGAAAATCTGCAAAATATACTCTAGTGGGGTTTCAAATGAAAGCGCATCGCGTGCACTTTACAAAATATTATGGTGTTTTACTTGTAAGGAAATTAAAGCATTAGAATCGGGGGTATTTCTTAAATTTAAATTTAGATTTTGTTAAAATGTAGACTCGGTAAATTCAACCGCGCCTTTTATTCATCAGAGTATTTTTTTAATTATCACTAATGCTTATTAAGTCGAGTGTTACGTTTGGATAAGAAATGTGGTTTTCGTTTGGGAATATTATAAAAGGCCGTATGACATAAAATTTAAAAATAAGTATTTTGTCCGTCTGTTAGCCCATACAAAAATACTTGTCACCTGTTTTCACTTTCAATTAAATAAGAAAATGCCATTAAGTTACTGAGTATCAATGTTTTGGAGTGGGGGCTTGGGATGTACAAATCGCATGAAATCGTAAATCACGCTATACTTCAGTGCCCTGCATCATCTTGATTAATCGTTAGCAAGAAACATTTATGACGGACTAATTTTTAATACCCAATTATAGTTTACAACACCCTTTAATACTAGACTTACCAATCAAGTGATGAGCTTCCTTCAAAGACAATTCAGCTTTATCTTTGTCGTTTATTGCAGCGGTAAGTCTAGCGCGCAAGCTGTCAATCTCTGTATCCAACTTCTCTATTTGAGAAGCCAGCTGTTGACATTCTTTCACCCGCATCTGAAAGTTACCATTTTTAACGAGTCAACGAATGTGCAACTGAGATGATTCGTAAGGTTCCCAAGTTATATTACAAACTTGGTTTTAACGCAAGTGTCTTAAGCTGGGTCCACACTTCTATCATTTCGGTGTATCACGATCAGGCGTATCGTATCGAGTATCCGTATCATAAGTATGGACGCTCATTTTATCAATGTCGAATCGTTAAGGTTATCGTTGTAAAAACGCGTCCATACTTATGTGATGGCGCCGGGTCCTTAAAGATACTATGCCAAAATGTACTGACGGTCCAAAGGAACAAACGACAAAATGTGTAATTCTCAACGACAAAATGAGCAATTGCCATGAATGTATCTGCGATAAAATGCTCCAGCGTCAGAATGTGCATTTTGCATAAAGAGCAAATGTTGGAATTATCATTATACTATAATGTTTCATGGACTTGATGTGCAAGGTTTGAAAAGTAATGTGACGGAAACTGCAATGGACAAATATTTGAACTGAAGCAACTAGAAAATTTAATACAGTACAGTATTTTTATAAATAAATTACCTAGGATGATTTTTGGAAGTGTTTTCCTATTAGGTACGCTTTGTGTACAACAAGCATCATTTTGCCACCACCTGGAGTCCATGTTGCTTCGCTATTCATCCGTGTTTCAGATGAGATATAATATTATATAACTACTAGCTGACCCCGGCCAACCTTTTTTTTGCAAAATGAAAAATAGATAGTAGCCGATTCTCAGACCTACTGAATACGTATATAAAATTTCATCAAAATCGATCAAGCCGTTTCGGAGGAGTATGGCAACGAAAACTGTGACACGAGAATTTTATATAATTAGATATCTACTTATTCATTTCTAGGAAGTAAAAGTTTGTTTTCCCATACAATTTAAGTAATTAATAAAATAAATAACAATGCAAGTAGGTGTTGTTATATTTGCTATTGCACATTTTGTCATTGACAAGTTCTTTCTATGGCGCGTTTAGACTTTTTGTTACCGTTACATTTTAGTCATTGCACATTTTGACGCTAGAAGATTTGAGCTTTTTCAAGTTTTGACAATAGTCCCAACTGAAAGTTTTGGCGGTTGCACATTTTGTCGTTTGTTCTTTTGGATCGTCAGTGCATTTTGGCATAGTGTCTTTAAGGACCCGGCGCCGTATCAAATATTACCTATTAATATTATTATATTATCAAATGCACTCACGTCCAAACTTGTTCGATGCAACGCGTATCCCCTTTGATGATCGCGGAAAAACCGACACAGGATGGTTCGGGGTGTATCACGTAACGTATCACGATACAGTATCAAAATACGTCCATACCACCGATTCTGATACGCGTATCGGATACGAGGTGTATCAAGATACGCGATCATTGGAGATCGGGTGCGGATCGGGCCGTATCGGATACGGCATGTATCACTAACGTGTATCAGATTGCGTCCAAACTAGCGATCATGATACGCACCGAGGCCACGCGACGGAGATACGATACACCGAAATGATACAAGTGTGGACCCAGCTTTATGGATTTTTCCGTAGGAACAAAGTATTTTCTCGCAGTAAGCAGTAGCCTATATATAGTTTTTGACCTTTTCATGCATTACCTATTCAAATTGCGAGCGGAGCCACTCTAAAAGTAAGTGAAAGGTAGACAAGTCGCGAGGAAAAACATAGTTATTCTGCAGCTGATAGCTGATGGCGGCTTCTTTCAAAGACAAAAAAAATTGTCTATAAAAGAACTACTGACTCTCAACTGATATTGTAGAAGGGTAAGTAACCTCTTCACACCTTTGCAAACTAATTTTATTAAAATAATGTTTCGAGGCAGATGGATGGAAGGCCATGAGAAAATATTAAATACATTTTACCTCTACCCATGGTTTTTCTATAAATTTGATGAATTTCTTACCTCATACATAACTTTTATCTGTTCACCGTTCATATACTCTTGGCGGCCGTCATAATTATTCATGCCATTCAGGTGACCTAAAATAAAAATTACTATTAATTTTTACACAATTCATACAGCAGAGCTTTATTAAATTTTATCTTCAGCTGAAATAGAAATAGAAAAAATCCCAGATACAGGAGTATTAGGAGAAATGGAATTACTAATGTTAATAATGTTTCTTGAGTCAAGAAACATGAAGTGTTTTTGTTAAATTTTAACAACCATCCTTTTCCTTCTTGAAACAGGTTATACTCACATGTAAATGTTACGAAAATATCAGTTTTCAAATGAATAGTGTAGCCCGCATTAGTTTTGAAAGTGAAATAACCATTCTATAGCTGTTATGCTTCAATTATTATTTTTTACCTCTGATTTCTTGCTGGAAATAGTTGGTCTGACCATCACCAGCACCGTAAGGACTGAACTGCAATTTGACAGGATCTTCTGGATGTCTGCCATGGTTATGAGGCACGTGGTTCTTGGGTGTCTCACAATAAGCCTTGGGAGACTCAGAGCCGTGGTCTTTTAAGTGGTTCAATGATTCTATGTATGTTGGAGGACGACCAGATCTCAATGGACCTGTAGTGGTATGATAATATAAAATATTAAATTATGAAGAAGAATTGATTTATGAAGAAGTTTAAAAGTAATATTCAACAATGTTGAGTTTAGATCTATAACCAGCAGTGTGCTCTACAGATGAAATGATAGTAATAATAATAAATAATTTATTTCAGGCATCTCAGGCCCAAATAATCATATACCTTACAAACTAGCATACATACAAATATAAATCTTATAAACTAAACCATCATTGTGTCAGTATATTGATAATCTTGTAATAATTTGGTAGTCATATAGCATTAGTTTATTTACAGACACAGCTAGCTTGATAATAAAGATGTGAAACAGCTGTAGGAGGCTTTGACTTTTAGCAACTTCATGAAAAGGTTATATGCAAAATTAAAATACAAATTATTCACACAGAATTTAGACAGAGAGATAGATAACTTTTTATTGTACCCCTCAACGGTAAGAGAGAGCAGACAGATATAGGGGCTCAAATTGCCTTAAATTTATTTTTATATTTGTTATCATGTTTTCTTATACTTTACCATTATTCTGTGTATTATCCAGAGTGAAGTTACCACTGCTATTTACAGAACTGGCTTCATCATCATCCAGTAGGTCATCAAAAGCATTTGCCAACTTGTGCTTTAGCTGTAACAGAAAGATTTATGATGATGGTAAATGTTTATTTTAACTGTCATATTTTCGTTATACTAACATTTATATTAATAAAGATGATTGTTAATAGGAACAGATAACTAACGAACAGTTGCTTTGCTCTTAAAATTTGCCATAAGATACGAATATTAGTAAGGATGATCATTAACCTTATTTGAAAGTTGGTAGCCTAGAGTTGAGGGACGATTTTTTGTATCTATGAGTGATTATATGTATTGTTTGCATCTAAGATGAAAATTCTGCTCAAAACCTACTATCACGCGGACTTTAACATTAAAACATGGGCTGAGGTTGCTATTCTAAAAGTTAAAACCAGTCCACTAACATTTTACACGTAGAATTGGTACGCGCTCTCTGAATACGCATATTTTGAAGCTGTTGATGTGAATTATTAAATTACCAGTAGGTGGTTAAAATGGGTTCATGGGTTTATGAATTGGACATAATTTAAAAAACCCAGAGAAATCTAACTACCTCTTCGTTTCTCCGTTTCTGGTCTTCAAGTTCCTCTTGTTCTTCTAATCTATCTTGAGCACTATTATTTATATGGATACTTGCAGCGCCTTGAAACAAACTCATACCAGGCCCTTCCATACCAATTACGAAAGATATCACATATAATTTCAGTTTCGTAAAATACCAAACAACAAAATCACAAACAAAACGAACGAAAACGTACGTACAATGAATGAGTGAAGTGAATACAATAGATAATATTATAAATTAACTGACTGACTGAATGAATCAGAGTGTATTATTCTTCTTCTTCTTTTATTTGATGGCGTCCGATCACTACGTGAATGAATCTCATGTCAGTCTCATCGAATGAAATTGATCGCTGGTACCTACTTCTTCTCCAATTTTGACCATACTATGACATTGGCATATAGGCTCTAAGAAAGACGAAACCACAGATCTTAAAACCTACCGGCCGGCGCAATATCTATTATCTTTAGCGTTGCGCAGAATGTGTCACTGAAATGAAAAGATATGTACATATCTTTTCATTGGAGTGAACTATATCTATCTTCTAGCTCAGTAGTTCAGTTAGTTCACTTGCTCAACAGTATCAAATGTTGTTGTCGTTCGTTTTTCTTTCACTAGTTCATCAAGAGATATAGAATGGGATATAAAACAACAGTTCAATCAATGATATTATCTCAGCTAATGCGATGAGTTAAGACACGAGTTTGTTTAAAAATGAATTGATATGTACCTAAATATAGTTGGTAGTAATTCATTATTTATTTTTAAATTAATTGAATATTTACCTACTATTGCAGATCCATGAGTTTTTAACATACCTACGTATAGGTATACTGGCTTATAAAAAAAGTTACGTGAAAATAAATATGTAGTAAAGTATAGAAAGGTATACAGTTTTTATCACAAAGATATATTTTATGTCAATATAAATAAAAAGACTAAAGAAAACAATGCTGAGTTTCGCGCGTAATTACTTCCATCCTGTTTATTTTTGGCAAAGTTGAGGCAGATACTTTGGTGTTATTATTATTATTCTAATGAAAGAGATAGGTAAACTGGTAAACAACAAACTTCGACTTTACGAAGAACGACGAAGTCTTTTACGATCATATACGAACGTGACCGAGTGAAACAGACAATCACTTCAGTACTTACAACAGAGCGTGACAGCATAATCTATCCGCGCGGGCTATCTATCTTTCATTCGTCCCGATGCGAAGAAGACAACTGAGCTAAAAGAGTTAGTGAGCTAGTTGAATTGTAAGTGAACGAGAGAGAGAAGGAAGGAGCGCAACTGAAGTATATCTTTTGAAGGATTCATTCGTGAACTACACATGTCTAATTATCTTTCCAACGTAATGTAATTAAATTATAATTTTTATTAACGTAATTAAATTTCTTTTTAAAACGTAGTGATTAATACTCTCTGTATCTTTCAAAAAAAAATCATAGAAAAATAGTTTGCACGATACAGGTTATGATAAATTAGATCCAGTGTTTTCTTCGGAATTAAATACGATTTTTATCATCTAAAGTTTAAGACGTATCGCAACAATGGAATTGAAACCTGTAACTCACATTTTATTTGATATGGATGGTCTAATTTTGAGTAAGTTTGCGTTCTTACTAAAACTATTGCACAGTTCCACTTTATTTACAAGTTTGCCTACCACAATCACATATAATTATATATCTACTATCACACGATCTGTTTTCAGACACAGAAGAATTATACACTGAGGTCTTTCAAAAGATTGTGTCGAAATTCGGGAAAACTTATACATGGGATTTGAAGGTGAAACTTATGGGCTCCCAAGCCCATGAAACGGCCAGAATTATTGTGGATGAACTAGAGCTACCAATGACGATTGATGAGTTTATGACTGAAAGCAAGAAGTTGATGGAAGTTGTTTTTCCAGACACTGAGTTGATGCCAGGTGAGACCTAAGAATGTCACTGCTTCAATAAACTGCATTTTCACTTTTATCATAGTTTCCATGTTTTTTTTAGTAGTAGTTCAAGATTAAAAAGCAATATTCAAAATAGTTATGTAATCGTAAATGTGTCAATAATCATCAATAATTTTATTTTCAAGGAGCAAAGAGGTTGATAAAACATTTACACAAACACAAAATTCCTATTGGATTGGCAACAAGTTCAAGTCAAGAAGCTTATGAGCTGAAGACCACCAAGAAGCATCAGCAGCTGTTCTCTCTATTCCAATATAAAACCTGTGGCTCTTCGGACCCGGAAGTGAAAAGAGGAAAACCATATCCAGACATATTTATAGTGGCAGCAAATAAATTTCCAGAAAAGCCAACTGCAGACCAGGTAAATGTTATTAGAAACTAGCTCACCATCCTGCCTTAAATGTACATTCTTGAATAACTGATTGATAACTATACATGGTGTTTACATAGTGACAAAACCACACTAACTATTTTAATTGTGTAGAAAAAGCCTTTGTAACCTTCGCACATAGGATTCCAACCAGAACCTTTAATTATATGCTGTGCCAACCGGTACACTAGGGCGCCTGTCAAGTGACTCATTTAAATCCTTCAACACTTTTAGAATATTGGGTTTAAGGCCTTACTTACCTACAACATCTAGTACAGGACTATTCTACCTTCCATAGCTGAAAATCACAATTATAGTGCAATTATTAATAACTTTTCCAGTATTTTTAGATTGTCTAATTCAACCTTTACAAGATAAGTATATTTTTCAGTGTCTGGTGTTTGAAGATGCTGTGAACGGAGTGAAAGCAGCACGTGCCGCTGGTATGCAAGTAGTCATGGTTCCTGATCCAAGGGTTGAAAAGGCAATGTTAGAGGAAGCCACTCAAGTCCTTTCCAGCTTAGAGGACTTTAAGCCTGAATTATTTGGTCTACCCCCATTTGATGATTAAACTACAATATGGGTAATTTTCTGTGCAGTACAAAATGGCATTTGATACAAAAATTTTATAAAAACGAATCCTCCTGTGCATATTACGTCAGAGTCGTCACTACTCTTGATAGATGATACGACTGATTGATAGATGTATGTAAATGTCAATTACAGTAATAATAAATTGTCTATTTCTCTGCATGTTTATATGTATTTAATTCTGAATAAATTATTTTGTAGTGTACTGTAAATTATTCACAAGATCATAATTTTGTATTGGTTAAAGAACCCGTTCAGCTTTAAAGTAGTTGTACACAGATGTTGATGGTCTAGCATTTAATTAAAATAACTTTAAAAGTCAAGAAAGTTGATGAAAGAAAAATATATGTTTTAAATAATTAAGCATGTTCAGAAGTGATATAATTATCTATTTTTATGGTGCATATTTTTTTTAGTTATGTAAGACCTACTCTGGTATGTTGTTTGTGATTTTAAGTTTTTTATTGGCTGTGCTGTTAGACAGGTACTATTTCTGCTTAAGTATAATTAAGTTGCTAAATATTATTTATAATATTTAAATAAGAAGAATTACAATTTTTGATTTGACTAAAACTTTTTTTATTTGATATACATTGATCAACCGGCTCGCGAATCTTTCCACCATGCGAGTAGAAGCGTGCAGATCTTTTCTTCAAATATAAAAATGCCAGCACACAATAAAGACCGGTTTGGATAGTGTTTAGAACATGAACACTGACCGCACCTTTGAATTTGACTCGAAACGGATATGGCACCCCACCGCCACCGAGCTACCGACACGTCATGTTTAACTTACACTACGCATACGACCTTTCTCATGGTGTCTGATGGTCCATATAGTTTACCGATTCAAGAAATATATCATTTGTCTGCGTCCGTGCCGTGCGCAATAAGTGATAATAATGATATAAGTATATCGGGCTCAGCGATATACAGCACTTTAATAAGCACATTTTTTATGTTCTTAATTTGTGTTCGAGTACGAACAAACGGTAATTAAATTGGTAATACAATACAAACGGCACTTAACTCATTCGAATAGCCGTTGCCGTAGTAATCAGTATTACCACTATTACACAGTCTATTTGTCATAAAACCGCAAATGATCTTTACTGCGGCGACAATGACTTATATTGAAAGTTAATTAGCGTCTCGGAGATCTCGCTTATTCATTGTGGACTGATAGCATTATGTGATGTAACCGCCTCAGAGTTGATAATCAGACTGTTTTGAAGTTCATTCCGCTACTGACAGAAGACGTGCCAAGATCACGGAGATAAAAAATGGGGTTTAAAAATGTTACGCATGTGTTATTTGATATGGATGGATTGTTACTGAGTAAGTTTGGATTTATGATTTATCTAAGTAGGTTTACAATTTTTAAACAATGTCTTTAAGTGTAACTAGTAGGGGAGACCGAGGATAGTTGTGACAATTTTTACTTAAAAGAACATATCTCAATAAAGAATCATACCACAATTATGAATTATATGCTTAAAGATACCTCAATTCTTCCTTTATTAAAAACAGTCATGAAAATTGATGAAAGTTATATAGTTTCTCAGAAAATCCACGAAAATTGAATCTACTCCCTTTGTCACAACTCTCCTCACACCGAGGTAAGTTGTGACAGGTACCGGGGTAAGTTGTGACGGCTGTGTATATGCACTATATTTGATAGATAAAAATACTTTTATAAAGAATTATAAACAAAATACAATTATTTTTTCTTAAAAATCATTTAATTATCTTTGGGCATAATTGTTGGATATACAAACATTAAATAACGAGCAATAAATCTTTATAAGTAAATTATGGCAATATTACGAGATTAGTCATTATGAAATCAGTAAAAAATGTAATCTTATCTTATAATCAATTATGACAGACGTATTGCAGCTCGCCCCCAGTGCAATCTTCGTGAAACCAGCCAGGCACTGAACCACTTCTCATTAGAACTGCTACTGGCATAGGATTCAAGGCCACACAAGCAAAAATAATCATTATCAGCGGCATTTCGAAGACTTTGATGTCTTATTGTTACTTCTTCATAGGCTAATTCATAAATTTCGTCACTTGCCATACCCCATATTTGGCATTCTGAAACAAAAAAATAGCACATGCGACATAACCACCTCACAATAACATGCCCAAATAAGTTTCTGATAATAATGAAATTTTTAAGACATAATTTAATATCCGAATACTTTTATGTCAAACTTAGGTTGAAGTATTGACTAAATCAAACGAAAATTACATATTAAACACAAAAAAAAACACTAAATAACACTCCAAAATGCGTTTAAATTTCAAATAAACTTAAAAAGGAGAGTTGTGACAGCGTGTCACAACTCTCCTAGGTGCCGAAAATTGCGACCTGGTCAGAATAATAATTCGTAATTTCAAAACAAGATGCAAACACAGAAAGACAATCCTACACTTTGAAACTTAAAAAACCACACAATATACAAAAAAAAACCATAACCACGTAAATGTAATAAGTCACGATATAATTACAATCAAAAATTTGATAAAAAACTTACTTTTCGTAATTTTTTCCATGCAAACGTCGTACTCTTGCAACCGCTTGCCATATGCCTGGGGCATGTACTTAGTCAAGTAGCGCGTCTCATAAGAAGCAATAGTGCAGCGTGGCCAGCTCGCTAACGGTCATAAGTTCCGAGAAATTGGCTTTGTCACAACTCTCCTCTGTCACAAATCTCCTCGGTCTCCCCTAAATACTGTACAAAGTTGTGTTGATTTGAGAGTGGTGACCAAATACTCTCTGTACCCAATCTATGACAGTACTTCGTGTGTTGTGTGTGTGAAAATAATATCGCTTATTTAAAACTGCGCATGCCTGCTTTCATAACAATATGAAAAAACTGTTAAAACCGATTTAAATTATCAAATTATGTAGTTTTCATATTTCTCCGAACATTTTCAGTGATATATTATTGTTTTAGAAAAATATTAAGTTGGTGATTCCAGAACTTCGTATTTTCGTTCGATTCGTACAAGTTCTTGTGTTAAGTGACAAAAACGATCCGTATTTGGTAGTCGGTTGTTTTATTCAGATTAACAGTTCACTTAATGTTTTCAGACACAGAGGACCTTTACTCGATAGGTTTTCAAAAGATAGCATCCCGTTTTGGCAAGGAGTTTACTTTCGCATTGAAGCGCAAGATCATGGGCCAAAAAAGCCGGGAGTTCTCTCAAACCATCATAGAGGATCTGGACTTGCCTATGACAGTGGATGAGTTTATCTCAGAGTCGAAGGAGATATTTGCTGAATTGTTCCCTTCTTGCACAATTCTTTCAGGTATACGTTACTTATTTTTATATATAAAGTAATTAGTTTTCAGACCTGCGGTGTGGCATTGTTTGCGTTAAAAGCTATTCTGAATGAAAAAGACATTTCATTTTATTTCAATAGTTCAATTCAACCAAACAAATCTTGAATAATTTGATGATATTGGTTATCAACAAGTGGCTGTATAATACCTACTTAATACATATACAATGTGTATACAAAAATGCATATAATTTTTTATCCGATATTTATCGATACATTTATGTCGTGTATCCGCACATTTCGTTTGATCAAGGTTCGAAAATACACATTGTATTATAACAAGACCACAGGAAATATGTAGAAGTGCAGTAATTTAACCGTCTTCTGCTTTTTCAAGTCAACTAAAAATTAGTTTATATTTTTTTTGTTTTCTTGCTGTATTAATCTAATTTTAACATAAAAAAAAACCCTATTCCAAAAACATAGTTCCAGTAAGGCAAAAATAATATTACTTGGTAACTCGAGTATATTTGCAGAGATTCGGTTAGCCTTCCTCACATTCACATCACAATAAAATCGGTTTAGGCCCTTTATGGTTATGGTAATGATTTTATACAAAGCTAAGTACACTTCAATTAAATCACCTTTCAAACAAAATAAACTAAAAAAAATCGCTTCACAAATTCGGGAGTTACGATGCTACAGACAGACAAACACGTCACACTTATTACAAAAGAAATAAACTGAAAATGTTTGAATGCAGTTTTGTTTCTTTTCAAAGTTAATGGTATGTTGACTTTCAGTAAAATGAGCTCGCTAAATAATTTTAAGTACCTACGAAAGTACTTCAAATTATTTAGGGAAACCTGCTGAGCCCATTTATTTTGCCCACCCTGTAATACACTGTGTAGCTTGCAACGTAATTCTTTACACAAAATGAACGTTCTGCTGATATCTACGCTTTTGTTTACAGTTAATGATAGATGATTATCTTGACTAGCATGATTAAGAGATTACAAAAACGCTCTAACTCTTATAATCTAAACTAAATGCGTATATATTTTCGTATTAACTAAATGCGTATATTTTCGTATTATTTGTACCTTGTTACCCTATCCTAACTCCAAAATTGTAATAACTGATAAAGCTGTGTTGTTCTATTCGCTTCTCAACTCAGTATAAAACATTGAAGCGAACTGTCAAGACTATGTTATTTCCTTGATATTTGTTATTTAAGCAATTTAGTTTTATTAATTTTAAGTTGACCTGTCCATGTAGGCTATGTGCTTCTAAGGAAATAAACGTTTTGACTTTGTTTAAGTTTACCAAATAAATACATTTTTATTTATTTATTTTTATTTAATCCGCGTGCCTACCATATAGGCTTAATATGAATAATTATGTTCTCGGTACTGTTGTAAATATAGCTCGGTGGCAATCTGCATCCGACCTAAATATGAGTTTATCCGGCATTAGGCACCCACAGATGAAATGATGATGATGAATAACATGTACTTGCTACTGGCACTTACCTACATCCTGCTCACCTAGCGTTTAAATTATGCATGAGTGGGTAAAATGGCACGGTAGACGATTTAAGTATATAAATATATGAAATTTTATTATAAATCATAAAATTAAAAGATAGTTATTACGTTATAAAATATCATCATTATTTTGCCCTTATTCCACATTACGTGGGATCGGCACAACATGTTATTTCCTTCCATTTTCCTCTGTCACTCGTCATCTCGACAGTCACTCCTTTCTTACTCATGTCATCCTTCACACAGTCCATCCTTCTTTTCTTTGGCCTACCACTTCCCACATATCCATAATTACGAAATAAAATATGTATATTAAAATTTCAGGAGTTCAGAAACTCGTCGACCATCTACACAAACACCAAATACCGTTCGGTTTAGCCACTAGCAGCAGTATAGAGAGTTACACAGCTAAAGCCACGAACCATCAGGAGTTCTTTGATCTTTTTGCGTACAAGACATACGGTTCCTCTGATCCTGATGTGAAGAAAGGAAAGCCTTATCCAGATGTATTCTTCGTAGCTGCGAATAAGTTCCCGGATCGTCCTACTCCAGAACAGGTTAGTGGAAAATCACAGACTTATAATAAATAAATATATAGAGGTACAGACAACCACTCAACAACAATTAGCCCCGTGGTAAGTTCTTAGCTTGTCTTACGGGTACTAAGACATCTGATATTCTTAATATAATATGGAAACATAGAAATATATATTTTTTATTATCATACATATTAAACACCCAGACAAAGGAGAAAGTGCTTGCAGAATATACAAACACTTGACCCTTGGCGGGAATCGAACCCGATACCGTTTGCACCGCAAGCCACCTCCACCCACCGCGCCACTGAGGCAGTTTTTAAAACAAGCAGTGCCCGTTATAATGAACCAAATTTTACCGGACCAAATGTATCCAGAGGTCCTACAACGTCACAAACAATACCATACACAATCTCACAAAATAAACCTCCATATAATATTTGTATAGAAGTTTAGATCTAGAAACACACATTTCTAGTGTACAAATTGTGGTCTTAAAAAATATATGTATAACACTAACAACATGAACCCAGCTATGAAATATTGCCATGCCAGGAAATATTTCATAGCATTAAACTAGGGACCGCTCTTTGCAAATCTTATATATAAAATTCACCTGTCACAGTGTAAGTTACCATACTCCTCCGAAACGGCTAAACCAACCGATTATTATGAAATTTTATATGCATATTCAGTAGGTCTGAGGATCTACCATCTATTTTTCATTTTGCAAAACAACGTTCTCTGGGGTCAGCTATTTTTATACTTATAAACCTTTCATTTGAATTAACTATCAATTAAAATCCGTTGACCATTACAAAAGCCATTGCGGAAAGCTAGTTAAGTAGATTCCAAATGAGACATTGGTAATTACATCTGCAGGCCATAATCTGTGGAAAAAATATCACACTGTGATAATATGTAATAGGTAGGTACTTGTTGGACCATAAAGTGATTAATTTATTAACGAAGGAAGTCTCGGCTAGGTGTTAATACGTGTTTTGCCTTGCATTGCATGTAATAACTACATAAACTGATAATTATGATGGGGTGGTTACTAAAGAGGCAGAATACTTACTTTAGTATGCTAATAGTTTAATAATAATTTAGTGGCTCTGAATGTGACGAATGGATTTTAATTGAGCCGTAAGACTGACAGCTGGAGCTAGTCCAAGTCATGTGTTCATCCAGTTGGTGGAGGTTGCCGACCATGACGTGGCTTCAGTTCGAGAACTTTTCTGCCCCAACAGTCATCTGTTCTACGTTTGACTTTTGACTATGTCGATATCGGTGACCCGCGTTATTTTAGGTATCTCCTCTTGATCTAGTAGAGAATGAAATGGATTAACACTATTATGTTTATGATATATAACTGGATTACCATGATTGAACGTATTTGAGTTTTCTGATATTTTGGCACAATTACAATCAATCATGGTAAATATACCGTTATAAATCAAAATAAATAAATATTGCCGGACAATCCACACAACAACATCTAGCCCCGTGGTAAGCTCTAAGCTTGTGTTACGGGTACTAGACATCTGATATACTTAAAATAAAAGACATACTTAACTCATATAGATATTTTTTATTATATAATATTGAATTTTTTTATATATATTAAACACCCAAACCAAGGAGAAAGTGCTTGCAGAACATACAAACACTTATTGAACCCAAAATAGTGTTGATAACCTTGATAGTTTCAAAAGTTATATAGAAATGAATTAAGTAATTAAAAATCGTTGTCTATTTCGAAAATATATTAAAATATTGAAGGTTGATTTTATTTTCAGTGTCTTGTCTTCGAAGACTCTTACAATGGTGTGAAAGCCGCGCGCGCCGCCGGCATGCAAGTCGTCATGGTACCCGATCCACGGTTAGACAAGTCCTACACCGAAGACGCTACCTTAGTATTGCACTCCTTGGAGGATTTCCGACCTGAACTCTTTGGTTTACCGCCTTATTCTAGTTAAATAAATTAATAACAAAAAAAAAACTTTATTTCATAACATGGTGTGATTTCTGTTGAAAAGATCTTCATTTAAGCTTAAAAACTTGTGTTAGAGGGTCTCGCTCTTCTATATCATTAAAGTTACGAAAGAAAGAATAAAAAAGAAACTTTCTCTAAATAAATAATAGGTGGAGTATACATTTCATTTTTTCTAAATGATAAACTTTAAGTTTTTACTATATTAATCATACATTATAGAGTAACTTATTATTATATTTTCATTACTTGCGATTAAACATTATTCATCAAAGTACTAATGAGGTAATTGGTCGTTTACGTGTCCAGCCGGCTTAGCACGGCGATTTCCTTTCTATTCAACCCTGGAGACAAGGTATACGCATTTTGCCTTTTCAACTGCCCAGTGCTACACGTAATATTAATGTAGATTTATGTCTTTTTGAATTATGTAATTATTCTATTCTACTCTCAAATGTCAAAAAATATTTTAATGGCGACTGACCTTGAAAAGTGCAGATATATGTACTTCATTTGAGGGCAAAATAGAAAGCCTAAAAATCTTAAGGCCAATATTCAAGATTACAATTTCATAATGAGAACAACTCAAGTAAAATCAGAAATCATTTTTAAAATCATATCGAATCTACATAGACAGTATTTCTTTTTTACCTAGACAACAATAGCCATGCTTAGCCAGCAGATGAGTTTGGCCTATTAATTAACTGCAAATGTTTGTTATCATAGGAACAGTACAAAACTTCTTAAGTAATTTAATAATAGGATTATGATGAATAAATAATTAACATATAACAAAGTATTTTATTAATCCTTAAGAATAAGCGTAAAATGACTAGTTTAATTCTGTCAAACATCCTATAATAATGATACATAATGTATTATTATTTTATGTATAAAATATCATATTAATTGATTGACAAGTAAGTACAGGAAAATACTTTATACCTTGGTCAATAAGACAAGACGGTAAAATATTATGTTGCTTGGCATCCTACCTATAATTTAACAAATTGCGTATTATTGACATGCTATTTAATTCAATCATTAACACTAACGCCTGTTTTCACCAATGGTTGCTAAAATTAAATTCTCCTACGATGGAACATAGAAATAAATTAAAAAAGCTTGAGATGGACTCATACTACACCTT
Organism: Gymnoscelis rufifasciata; assembly: GCA_929108375.1. Taxonomy (NCBI): domain Eukaryota; kingdom Metazoa; phylum Arthropoda; class Insecta; order Lepidoptera; family Geometridae; genus Gymnoscelis; species Gymnoscelis rufifasciata. Next base: position 7,407,564 of record OV815321.1, on the reverse strand, counting down.
AGGTACCGTGTTCAGTTTATACACTTTTTGCAATAAAAAAAACAATATAACAAAAAAATAATTAAAAAGTGCAAAAAGATGCAGTCAGAGCTGTCACCCATCCATGTACTGGCTGCGCGCAACGTTGCTTAACGTTGTAAATGGCACGGTTGTGATATGGGAGCCCCCTAAGATAATTATTTATGCTGTGTTTTTTTTTATAGCGGCAACAGAAATACACCAGCCCTTAAAATTTCAAGTCTATAGCTATCACGGTTCTGGAGATACAGCCTGGTAACAGACAAACAGACCCTTTGGGTATGGAACCCTAAAAAGAGTGTCAAATGTATTATATATATAGAAAAATAACTCTTACATAAACAACTATCAAGGAAATGTTGGAGAAAACGGGCATAACACTTTTAAAAAGGTATACAAACTCATTCATCATATGGGGGTAGCCCAAACAACTCTGGTTTGAATTCTTCTAATGAGTTAAGTACTAATGTGGCAGTACTCAGCAGAGATTTGTCAATGCGAGGGTCAGGTACAGCTACCACCTGCATATTAGCTGCATTTGCTGCTCTCACTCCATTAACTGCATCTTCAAATACAAGGCACTGAAAAGAAAAAAACCGCTATTAGGGAAAAACTCCGATATTTTATTAAAATATTAAAGTCACACTTAATTTTTGTGTACTGTTGTTTTTATACGAAAACTACATGAGACGCGAGTGAACATAGCATATGTGTGAGCTCCAGAAAGGAGCCGTCCATAAATCACGTGATTTTTTGGCATTTTTGAACCTGCCATCTTGGTGATTATGTGGAAGTTAAAGAATAAAAAACATCATAATATGTATTTTAAGCACCATAAAAACATTTAGAATATTAAAAAATATTCTTAAAATACTGGTATAAAGTGTAATCATCTGATATGTTGATGGTCCATGATCACTGTACACGCATGTATAGAAATCGCGCGTTTATCGAAAAAAATACATGACATGTATTTTTTTCGATAATCACATTGTGATGTTGTACATCATCATCACCCTATTAACGTTCCCACTGCTGGGACATAGGGACTTCTCTCTTGACGAGAGAGATTAGGCCTTAATTCACCGCACTTGGCCAGGTGCGGGTTGGTGAATGTTCACCCTTCAAACTCTTTTAAAGTTCTCAGAACATGCCGGTTTCCTCACGATGTTTGCCTTCACCGTTAAAGCACGTGTTTAAAGCGCACATAAATTTCTCAAGAAGAAAAATCCAGAGGTGCGTGGCGGGGTTTGAACCCACGACCTTCGGAATGAAAGTCGAGTGTCCTCCCACTTTAGCCAACACGGCTTTTGATGAACATGATGTTGTACATGTGTATTTATTTAGATATATGTATTTCGTGATTCTTGGTCAGAACTCCTACTACTAGCCTAGTGACTTAGGTAGCCCCTTTCAAGCCTTATGTGATGTGATGAATGGTCCCAAAGCCTAGTCGCTACTAAGAGGGTCCCAGGTAGCCATGAGTTTTCATTCCAAAACACAAAACTTACAAGTATATATTATACTTGTTAGTTTTGAGCGATTATAATGATTTCAAATAAAAATGAATGAGAATATGGGGACTATAGATGTATGTTTATCATCACACTTAAACACATCTAGATGTAAATATAAATAAACATTTTTTTTAATAAGTTTCTATTACTATGCTGCACTTAGTGAGTGCACAATGAGAATCAATTTTGGCTGTTGTAAAGACAGCGAGAGTAACAGATACAGAAGAGTGCAAACAAAACTAACAGAAGTACCTATCTACATAAATATCTCACATTTTCTGGTTTAGGTTTGTCAGGAAACCTAGAAGCACAGACCAAAAATACTGTCGGATCTGGCTTCCCCTTTGTGACTTCAGGATCAGAACCCATCACTAAATGGTCAAATAAGTCCAGTAATCCTTTGTGGCTTTGCATCTTTTTCTCCACACTCTCTTGGCTTGAGCTGGTTGCAAGAGCAATCGGCACATGATGATTTTTTAAGTGTCCAACAAGTTTTTGTGCTCCTGTAAATAAAGTTTTTTTTTGAGGGTATAAATTTGTGCAGATTGTGTATGATTTAATGTATGGTGAAAGAAAGTATTAATAGGTGATATTATTACTTTCTTTCAGTAGTTACCTAATGTAGAAAGTAATAATGGCCAGCAGTCAAAATTACTTTGGTCTGAAAGTATTGGCCTATAACATTTTTATCTTAACATTTAAAATAAATGAAATTGACTCAGTTGAATCAAATTTTTAGTAATAGAGATAGTGGAGTGTATCCAGAAAAAAAATGTATAACATAAGTTGGATGGTATATCTAAAATAGTTTGCATCTGTCTGTTATGTAATAAATGTAATGTGTAATAAAATTGAATATTGATACTTCACTAAACCACACTTGGCCTACTAAATTAAAGGCTAATCTTGCAGAAGATCTTGAGAGAAATCCCAGTAAAAACGCAAATTTTTACATTCCCACTGCTGTTAGGCCCCTGTGCATAGGCTTAAAAAATACCTGGCATTAATTGGATTGTCGGGAAGAGTTCAGTATAGACGTCGCCGCATGCATCCAGGAATTCTGCGACTGTGATTGGTAACTCTAATGTTCTAATGATTTTATCAGCACATTCATGACCTTGAAAGCCCAATAGACTAGCTTTAAGCTCCCAAGTAAACTGTTTCCCATGTTTAGCACTCGCTCTTGTAAATGCTTCTGTATAAACTCCTTCGGAATCTAGAACATAAAAAAACATTACATTAATACTTTTATAGATTAGCCAAGTAAAGATTGTTTACTTATTTTTTTGTTGGCTAAAAACATTGAATCATTACGCAATTGTATACAGGAATAGATGAAACTTACCGATTAATAGTCCATCGAGATCGAATAAAACATGCGTTACATTCTTGAAATTCATGTTCATTGGCTTTCTTTACTTTCAATAATATATTAAATTGACCAAGTTTTAAATAATCGCCCGTTCCCGCAGTAAATCAATCAAAACAAAAGAAGTACTAACAGACAACAGGTGTTTTTTTACAATTTGACATTGACAGACGGTAAATGAACAAAAATTTGGCTGTTGAGGGTCATTATAGCCAGTCACGGCCAGTCGCCATCATAAATAAAAGAAGAAGAAAAGAACAAAAAATTTAAACAAGTTCAATCGTACTTTAGACGAGAGCTTCAAAAGCGTCGCGCTGAAAGAGTAAAAAGCGCTGAGTATGAAAAGATACTGATTTGCATGGATTCTATTTGAAAGTTCTAGTGCAAATAAAGCCCTGTACCTAGGTAATAAAATAAAATAGCTGACTATAAAAGTAATCACTGTATCTGATCACAGATCTAGCCCCCGAAACTTTTCCTGATGCCTACTTTATGAATTGTACAAAGTTTTTCACTAATAAATCATAACATCACTTTCACAACAAACATGTCAAGCAAAACCTTTAACTAACCAACAAAACACTTTTTATCATAAATGCGGATATTCAATTAAATAAGATGTTGTTGATGAAACTTCCCGTAAACATTCTAAGTGAAAATACGTTACTTATACTATAGAAACCTAAAATGTCCTGCGTACTATTATGTATTCTGTGGCACTACTCAATGTAACATTACCACTGTACACGCACACTGGTTGCACATGAAAATGTAGCGGAGTAGAGGCCAGTTATGATGATGGTAAAGTAGACACAATCCTTTTTAAAAATGTAATAATAATAATAATTCGTAATTGCGCACAATTATAATACAAACATAACAATAATATTCTTAACACTATGCGACAATTGGCGGTCTTATCGCTCAAGAACGATCTCTACCAGACAACCTTGAATGGATAGGGATCATTAAGACATTAAAAGGGATCTGTGTGCAAATATGAATTAATTAAAGATACTTACAGCATTATATAACAAATGTACATAACAACAGTGACTAAAATAAATATAATAAACCTACATATTATATGTAATTATATATACTACTAGCTGACCCCAGCAAACGTTGTTTTGCAAAATGAAAAATAGATGTTGGCCGATTCTCAGACATACTCAATATGCTCACAAAATTTCATGAGAATCGGTCAAGCCGTTTCGGAGGAGTATGGCAACGAAAACTGTGACACGAGAATTTTATATATTAGATATCCAACCTAATAAACATAAAATAAATAAATATAATATCCAACCTAATAAACATAAAATAAATAAATATTATTCTTATTCTTATTCTTAAATAGATACAAAAACTATATAATTATAATGTTTTATTAGGGAAGTATAAGTTATTTCTCAAAATACAAAGTATTATCATAGTTATTGGTAGTACGATGAGGTTACAAAAGTTTTCAACTGTAGAGTGTCCGCATCGCCCTCCTCCAGGCTCTATAAATAAATACATCGCAATCTAAATAATGATGTTTAACAATATTTTTATTTAATACTAGCGGCCCGCCCCGGCGCCGGCGTCGCAAGGGTAAAATAGTTCCCGGCAATTTTTCCTTATTTGCTCACCGTTTAGACCTACCCTGGACTACGACGAACATTTTAAAACCGAAATCAGCTCAATCGGCCCAGCCGTTCTCGAGTTTTAATCAGACTAACGAACAACAATTCATTTTTATTTATATAGATAGATAGATAGATTCGGTTAAATTTTACTCGGACTTAAACACTTCTGTCATCAGCGGAATATATTGATTATGTAAGTGGGTTTGGCAGCTGGCGTCTGGCTGCACAGTGTCGTCTAAGTTAGAGGGCTCCTGAATCTATCGCAAAGCAAATTACTTGCGCACTTCCTGCATTGATATTCATGTGCAATAGGATTCACTCGTTGTTTCCAATAAGAGACATCTTTGTCTCGCGGTTATGTTTTCCTCAAGCGTCATTGCACGACATGTGAATTCATGTGCATTCAGTTTCGGGTCTTGTGGCTTGCTTCTAGTGCAATACTGATCACTACTGGCTAGTGTAAACAAACAAATATATAATTTCTAATGATGTTTGATCGTAAGTCGTAAAAAGCTGACGTTTCCACAATAATTACTTATCTCTCTTCTCTGCCTCAACGATATATGTAATCCGTAGAGTACTACGATGCTATGAAAATAACTATAAAATACCCACCAACTACCTTAATTTAATAAATGAAAACCGCATCAACATCGATTCAGCCACACGTGAAATAATATGCACTTACCAATAACTTGTAAATGAGACAAATTTTCTTTAGATAACCGGTGTAGCCAAACGCGAGATTATGCGGACCAACAAACATACATACAGATAAAACTGATACCCTGTTTTTTTAAGTGTGTTAATTATAAACTCACATACATTATTGGGTGGTCCTACCAATTTCTGTAAGTAGTCGTAGTCTGTAGAAAGAAGAAAAGGTTAAACCCCCTAACATGTTACTATTGCTCATAGGTACATGCTCTAGCTGAGAGCAAGTGCTATTGTAGACGTATTCTGCATATTAACGCATCTCAAACCTTACAAAAGCAGAATTCACAGTGATAAAAGTTTTGTAGCTCATTCATTTTTCCACACAATCTCACCTGATGTAAAGTGACGATGGGGTCTAAGATGGTCATGCGCGGTATGGCATGGCTTTTAGTAAAAAATTGACAGATGCGATAGAAAACAAATTTGTCTCGAAATAATGATGCTCGAACTCACCGTTCAAATAACTCACATGCCATAAGATCGCCTTTTTGTACCATACACATATAAAAATAATATAAAAGCGATCGGAATCGGGCATTGAGTGAATTTAAATTCGATTTTTTACAAAATGAGTCTATTACTGACTGCTGACTCAAAATTGCACACTGAAATTGTAACGGAAAGATATATAAGGTATTATGTAATTCATAAAAGTACCTACTATTAAAATATTGTGTCATAAGTACGTTACTTATTTAACTTTTACAGGTTTTGTGATTTTATTTCTAATTATTACATATTAAACTTACCTATAAATTCAATAAGTTTAAAAGTAGGTGAACTTTGCTTAACTGTTGGTAAGCCGAACTCAACAACTCTAGTTCTGTCTCTACCTAGGTAAAATTAAATACTATAAAATTAAATAATATTGAACCTATTATTGACTGTTCAATTGGTCCACTTAATATGAGCTGAGTCCCCTCGGTGAAGGTTATCTTTTGTCTCGAGTTCCTGGGATTATAAAATATCCCTTTTCAAGGTCCACGTGTCTTCCGGCCTATCTGACCTTCTGCTGACCCGACGCCCTTGCTAAATCTAAGGCCGACTGGTTATCCGCAAAAATCTTTAGAAAAGAAATGAAGATGGATCAAAAAGTAGGTACAGTTAACAGCAAAAGTAGGTGATCAAAATCAACGTTTCAAAACATCGTCTACCGTGACGTGCCAGATCTAACAAGTAATATCAAATTGTCAGTTCTAAGTGAAGTTTTATTGCGTCATAGGTAGGCATTATAATCACACCGAGGTTCGAAATAAATGTATACACTTGCTGTATGACAGATTAATTGTTCTTTTATTTCTAATATAGGTAAGTTTTGATTTAATTTTTTGTATAAATTATTTTGGGACCCTATTTCATCAGTTTATTTTGCTGTTGACTATCTCTAAGATATTGTTTTATATCTTCCTGGGTCTTTCTCTCGTCCTCCTGTCGTTGCCCGCTCATATACTGTAATGACTTAATGACGTATTAGCACTAAGTATACGTTTATTCTTTTATACATTTCAAAAATGTTCAAAGTTGAATATTTGGCTGTTAAGTATGAATAAAACAATATATGAGTGTACGTAGACTCTATGATCTATGCATTTTGTAATTTTAAAAGGTATTTACAAAAACAAAGTGTCGTGGCAAAAAAATCTTTTAAATTTGGAACCTGCTCTCCAAATGTCATAGGAAATGAGGTTGAGAAATGAGCTCTCTAGGCGAGAACATAATACCTTCTTACATACGAAATCGATTCCATACACCAAACAAAACGGAAATCTCCTTTCCAAAGGAAGTCTTACCCTGTGACGCAAGTGGTTCATACTCCTTAGAAACAATTCAAAACTAATTTTAATCACTTTTGTTGCTGACCATATAAAGCTGTACCTACCATGCATCACAACAATAGCCTGAGCTTGTATTATGTACAGGTACATAAATATGGCTTATATCCAGCAGGAAATGATGATGATGATGATAATAAATATTACAAAAGTAGTAGGTACGTAACTTTTACATAAATAATTTATATTTTTGATGCGCTTTTAAAACTTCGTAAAAACAAAGTGATACATGAAGATTTTTTCCTAATTGCGTTGGTATTCAGTAATTTAATGGTGATAAAATATAATGTATTTAACTAACAAATTTTTAAAAGGAGGACATACATGGTAAAAAATGTAAAAGACAAATAGGAATAAAGCAATCATGGTCCTTGAAACACTAGCCCATATTAGTAACCTATATTTAATTGAAATTCAATTAACGTCTCACCTTGGACTATTTGGAGCCCTTGGGTTCAGAATTTAGGGCAATTGCAATGACCGTGAATCATTCTAGGATCAGATCATAGATGACTATGATAGTGTGTTATTTAAAGACGAACCAAGAAGACCACTCGATGCAGTATGGATGTAGAGCGTGAAATGATGCGTTTAAAGCAAAAAGTATGTAGGTAAGTATATAGGGGCGCAACGTGTTGGCTTATTCTCAGTTGAGAGCTAAGTGTGGCACGTGTCAGGCGAGCGCCCGCCGAGCCTCCTATCCGTCGACTAACGACTAACTTTGGGAGTTTTATCAGTGAATAATAATGTTAGTAAACAAAAAGTGCTTATAAGAAGCGACGCGAGATATCCCGTTGCCAGTTTTAGTGCAGTCCTAATTCGGTGAAGATGTCTGTGCCGGGAGCTTTTCTTTTTTCACATTACGTGGAAAGCTTATGGGTGAGTCTGAATTTGAATATATATATACATATAATTCAAAAGGATTTTTTTATATTTGTATTTCAAAAATTTTGTCGCTTTGTATTTACAAAAAATTATTTCAAAAATTTTATCGCTTTGTATTTTAAATTTTTAGGTACCTCATCAATTTTGATGAGGTACCTACCTAAGTCTTTTTTTTATTTGTCATAAAACATTATGTAATTCTTTAATTAGTTATGAACATAACTTACGATGTTTGTTAAGAATCAGCAGTTTGTGGAAAATAAAACCTATTTACCGAGTTTAATTATTGGAACTAGAAAAAAGCAAGCGTGTAACACTGGACTGTGGCCGTGTAACGAGTAAAAAGCCGTGTAAAGTAACTTACAAGAAAAATACATTATTCAAATACATTTCTTACGAATTCAGCTCGTCCGACTTGCGTGTTTTGGAGGAGTTAATTTTAAAAGATCTTACAAAGCGAATGACGCGAAAAAATAATAATATGGGGCATGTTAAACCTGACCTTATTAGCCGGTTGGAATAACATAGAGTTTTAATTATCTATGAAACTCAAAAAATAAATTAACTGAGCGAGGGTGTACGGACCTACAGCTGTGCTAAAAATAATTGTAATCAACATTTTTACGGACAGTATCCAGTTTCAATTAAGTAAACTCGGCAATTCATCCGTAACGTAATGGTTGAATTGTTTTCTTAAAGTTCACAACTTCCTTCGCGGGTTCGTGTTGGCTAGACCTAGCTGTGCCTAGATAAGGGCTGTTATAGATGACCTTTACCTAACAACATCCCTAACACATGAAAATAGACCAGTTCTTGTCAAATATGCTTACAAAGTTTCATTAGGTGTTTCTGCCTTTGTTATGTATTGTTAGTATGAGCTATAGGTACATGAAGACAACCTGCCATAATTTAAATTAGTAAGTTTATTTCGCAACAGATCGCGTAAGAATATATGAAATGTATTGTTCTTCATAGATACCCGTCAATCGACATAACAAGGGTATCTACGAGGACCATTTAATTTTAATTCGTTTTTAAATATATTTTTTAAGCTATTGCATAGCTTGAGGGTGGAGACCGTATCCAGAACTTCCGTAACGAAAAAAACCTAACACCCCCCACTCCGACCGGCGGCATCAGCACAGCGGTGATACTTTTTTATTTTATAACTAGATATTGCTACGCTAAAAAGGGGCTAGCTCTAGATCGCGCTGACGAAAAGTCGAGGTTTGGGGTTGTATAGTTTTTAATTTTCTTGTATCGTTGATTAGCTCGAGGTAGCTATGTACATTGTGCCATATACCAACCAATAAGACTACGGAAGCAAATTGAAGAGGTGTTTTTTGTTTTTCCATCTATCGATAAATAGCAGAATTTTTATTGACTTTTTGTAATATCACATTTGTCTCTTTAGTTCAGCAACCCGCCTTAAGGCGGCATTGGTTGTATCGGCGTTACTGCGCATGCGTAATCCCCTGCTTCGCCCCGCAATCTGGTGACTAATGCCTGCTTAGAGTTAAAAAAAATATCACTATTCATCGATATCATCAAGTTCGTGATGCAAAAAATACTGCTTTAATAAAATAAATATACAATTATAATTGCATAAGGAGATAAAAAATGCTATGCAATAGCTTTACCGCGACAGTCTCCGAGTGCCACAGGTTTTTTTTTAACGACTATTTATGTTTATAATAAAACCTACGTAATATTTATCGATCAGACTCCGTTACTACTTTATATGTCGAAAGATTAGTCTTAGAGCCTATTTCACCATCTCCGAGTAAAATAAGACCATGGTTAATTTATATGGCTATTTCGCTCATCCACATTTGACAAAGCTCTTGACATAACTAACCATTGACACGTATATTGACAAAACTAACTACACGATTTTGTGAAAAAAGGCTTAAAGCGAGCTATCTCGCTTTGTTACATGTGCCGGCAAAATACCTCTACATTTTAACCATTGCCTAATTTTACTCGGAGATGATGAAACAGGCCCTTAACAAAGCATGGCGTAAAATACTTAGGTATATAGGTAAGCTTATTCTGAAACTTTAGGTCTTGCCACAACGAAAAATCTACATCATCCTATCGTGTAATTCGTACCAACAGTTTCCCGCGATGCGTGAGAGTGTTTAACCGAGACGGTGGTGAATAAATCCGACATTATGCATCCATATTTAATATGAATATTCATCAATCGGTCGCTAACTCCATTTGCTTCAAGGTTGATTTTTTGCACCATTATAGTTTTATAGTGTTAGTCGATCAGAATTTTTTGTATCACGCTTAGAAAATTGAAGCTTTGAATGGAGCTATTGCTAACGATATGAATGAAAGCTTATCTAATTATGAGATCTAATTCTGTGTTATGAATGCAGTGCACAATTACCTATTTCTGGGTATTGGAGTTGATATTGTACCTACAAGATTGTACGATATCATCTTCAATAATGTTGCTGGACTATCCGAAAAGAAACATTTGGCCCTGAGGCGGTTTTAAGTTAGTTGGGTGCTAGACATATGATAGCTATCAAAATCGTGTTCGGCCACTTATAAATTTATAATTAAACCACTTATCAACAAAACAACGAATTTTATAGTTTCCTTATTTTATAGGATGGGAATTGAATACACTATTCAAATGTATTGAATAATTTTAGACGTTAAAATAAGTCATTTAAAAAAAAAACTATAAGTTACCGACTTAGCGCTAACAAAAATAGGTAAGGTAAGATCTCTCGTTGGAGAAGATGAAGGTTGTTTGCATTAGAATTCGTGCACCACCATCATACATTGATTCTTTGATCTCATTTCATTTTTCCGTCTCCATACAAAATAATATTCATGTAGGTAGTATGAAATAGGTATACATAGCATACAACGATTAGTTAAAACACGGATAGATACGTAACACAAGCTCTTTGCTTTTCAGTAAATTTTGGGATTGGTAAAGTTGCGTCTAATCTTAATTAGAAATAGGTAGATATTTATTGCTTCACCATAATTGCCAAAATTAGAGCTACAATTTTACCCTCAACATTAACAGTCGAACGGAAAAAATAAATCTTAAATTTTCTTGCTTGAGAATTCTCACTCATTAATCCTATGGTAGGGTAATTAAATATCCATTTATCAGTCATCAACTCATCAACATCAAATAAACATATGTTCAAAACGATAACTTAATTCAGATATTATGTTTGAGATTAGGTTACCACTATTTGCGTAAAAACTCACAAGGTTTGCATTCCTTGTAATACGCGAAATCAGCTGTTTATAATGACCGGATAACAACATTGGTATAAAATTGTATACTTTAGTAATTAAGAAATCAAAGTTCTTAGCTTAAGTGTGTTTGGTTCTCCATGGCATGAAACACCTTTACCTATTTTTATAAAACCTAAATATAAGAAAAACCAGTTTCCATTTTGGCAGTGAATTCACGGTGAATTTGGAAAGATAAATTGTTTGAGTGGAAAACTACATTATTACACTTTGCATTATTACTCGTTTGAAAAAAAGAAGAGTTCTGTTTTTAGGTCCCTAAAAACACCTATGTAGATATGTCTTTATTTCTATGTACCTACTCACGTAGGTACCTACTATTCTTAGAACACGGTTGAACGATTATTTTAAATGATACGTCTTCAATATATCACATCATTAACGCATCGTGTAATAACTGCAGTTGGCTTATATAAGTTTGCATAAATTATGTTTTTTTTATTAACATGATAATAATTTCAAATAAGAAATTATACTTATCATACATTTATTTCATATTTTTGATTGTAGTCCTGACTGGCTGGCTATTAATTGCTCATTTAATAGATCTAAGTAGATCGTTTTAACATAATATTTTATGATGTTTGATGTTCGCAAGATTAAATAAACAGCTTCATAAATTCCATTCTCTGTCATTCTTACTAAGTAAGAATAGGTATGTAGATGCCTATTATATTTTTGACAAAGATCTTTTAAATATTAAGCGGTTCTTTTCAGCCACAGTTAAAGTTAACCCCTGCAGACAAGGTTATGTATGGAACAAGTAAATTTGGTTTTGTGAAGCGGTCGCAACTTAGCCCTTTCGTCTGGCACCCATTGATTTTGTCGCGGAAGCCGTCCCAGACATCTTTTGTGTCTGTCGACTTATTTTAAAAGATATTGCTTTATAGGAATATACTGAAACGTTGTTCGATTCATTTTGGAATGACAGTTCCCATTAGGGTGCTTTTTATATCGGAATAAAATATCAAAACGAACATTTATCGTTTTGATATTTTATTAGTAAGGGCCGTAACGACCAAAAGAAGGGATATGCAAAATAGACTTTCGTTATTAGGGGCACATCTCTACCGGTGCAGAATCAATACTTTTAACCCAAATTAATAGCTTATTTTTATAAAATTTTAAATTTTCTGGAAAATGCTGAAAATAATCAAAATAGTTCAAGCCCGGTTTATATAATTATTTCACTGTTAGACAGTCTATTTATCGAGGAAGGCTTTAGGCATCACGATAATATAAATATTTATAATATATTTTATACTATCGGGAATTACGTCATTCCCGCGGGAAATTCCATTAAACGCCGTGGCGTAATAAACAAGTTATGAAAAATAATAAATAACTAATTTAAAAAATCTAAATTTAAAATTTAAGAAAAACCCCCGATTCCAATGCCATAATTTCCTTAGACGTAAAACAACATAATATTATGTAATGTGGACGCGATGCGATTTCATTTGATACCCCACACTAGTGTATTTGCAGATTTTCGGTTTTCCTTACCCACTCTCACCCCCATAACTTTTAAACGGCACAACCGATTTTCATGAAACATGTCTAAGAACACTCGCGCCAGACTCACCTTTCATACAAAAAAACTAAATTGAAATCGCTCCATCCGTTTGGGAGCTATGGTGCCACAGACAGACAGACAGACACGTCAAATTTATAACACCCCTCTTTTATGGTCGGGGGTTAAAAATATATATTTCCGGAGAATCCACACAACAACATCTAGACCCGTGGTAAGTTCTTCGCTTGTGTTACAGGTACTAGACATCCGAAATTTAATAGACATACATACATAGATATAATCACATTATTGCCTTATGAACATACATGTAATGTAATGTAATGTAATAGCCTTTTATTCAGAACAATACATAAACTTAAATAAACTAATTTCTTTTTATTTTAATATAAACTATGGAAACAGTTTTTTTTTAAATGGTTGCTATTCCAATATTTTTGATTTCCCTAGCTTCTGCAGATCTGTTTGCCAATAAGCAAAGGCCTCCTCCAACCTTTTCCATTCTTTCCTTTCTTGATCTACTCTATTCCAAGATACTCCTGCTACTTGTCTAATGTCATCGTCCCATCTTTTCAGGGGTCTTCCTCTCTTTCTTTTACTTTCTCTGGGGTACCAATGTGTAATCGCTTTGCTACATTTGTCTTTCCCACGTATCATGTGTCCCGCCCATCTCCATTTCTGTGTTCTGATTTTGTATGTTATGTCCTGAACTTTAGTTATGCTTCTTATATCACTGTTTTTCCATCTGTCCGATTTCCTCACGTGTATCATGCTTCTTTCCATTGCATATTGGCAAGTAGAAAGTTTATTTATGTTGTCGTTAGTTAACGCCCAGGTTTGGCAGCCATATGTTAGTACTGGAAGTATACATGTATTAAATAATTTACCTTTTATGTTTGTATGTATTTTCTTATCCTTCATTACCTCACGTAGACTCCAATACCTTCTCCATCCATTGGTTATTCTTCTTTCTACTTCTTTGTGTATTGTATCTTTTGGAGTTATTAGCTGTCCTAGGTATATATATTCATTTGTATATTCGATATGAGTGTTTGATATATGTATGGTATCTTGGTTTCCATTTGTCATAACTTTAGTTTTTTCTGGATTGAGTTTTAGTCCTACTGTCTCGCTTTCTTTCGCCAGGTTGTTAATAATTTTTTGTAAGTTATCAGAAGAGTTAGCAAACAGTACAATGTCATCGGCAAATCTCAGATGTGTTAGTAGAACGCCATTTACATTGATCCCTAAATTTTCCCAATTGATACCTCTGAAGATAGATTCTAAGACTGCAGAGAATAGTTTTGGTGATAAAGGGTATCCTTGTCGGACTCCTTTCTTGACTCTGAATGATTCACCTGCTTTTTCGAGTTGTATCTTTGCTGTGCTTTCAGTGTAGACATTTTGTATTAATCTAATGTATTTACCTTCAATGTTCTGGTCTGTTAGTGATTTCCAAATATTTCTGTGATGCAAGGAATCAAATGCCTTGCTGTAGTCTACGAATGCAATATAGTATGTAAGTTGATATTCATTATACTTTTCTAAAACTTGTCGTACAACATGAATATGATCTATAACTGAGTAGTCCTTTCAGAATCCAGCCTGCTGAATCGGTTGTTGTTCATCTAATTTTGTTTCCATGCGGTTAAGTAGGATCTTGGCAAATATTTTATATAAATTAGACATCAGGCTGATAGGACGATAATTATTTATATTATGTTTATCTCCTTTTTTATATAATAAGATAATGTTAGATTCTGTCCATTGCTTTGGAATCTGTTCAGTTCCTATTATATTGTTAAACATTTCTGTAATTATAGGCGTTAGTATTTCTTTGCAGTGTTTAAGGACATCATTATCAATTCCATCTGGACCAGGTGTTTTGTCTATTCTTTGAGTTTCTATAGCTTTATTTACTTCATCTGGTAGAATAATATATGAACATACATACTTATGAACTAATCTGGCCACCAATATTACTGGGTAATTTAAAGATATAAAGATTCTAAACTGGTTAATACAATCAATTGAGATTTTGAGTTAATTGCACGGGCTACGTCACGGATATTCCATCCAAAACGATCGTTCCATAAACAAAGCTCAACACTACCTAATCAATATTTTATTGCTGTCTAATGATTTCCTTATTGTTTATGAGTTTGATATTTCGTTACAAATAAGTAGGTATAATGTTTAAACATAATTTGATGGATACTTTAAAAGGAAAAAAGCCTGCCAACGTTGGTATATACCTAAACACACACTATAACACTAGCAACCCGTCCCTACTTCACGCATTAGATATAAATATAATACTTAATAGACTATTATTATTATAATAAATAAATATAATGTAGTAAACATAATATCAGTCACACATAGTAAGTACATTAGTTTGGGGTTAGGTGATGCTGTGGGATTAGTCCGGAAATATTTATTTATTTATATTTTTACATAACATTTAATTTTATATTTACATAACATTCCTTTTGAATCACTCAGTCTATAGCTGAAAACTACATAGTTATCCTATCAGCAGTTTTTTAAGATTACAGCGAACTTAGATACATACAGACGCGGTAAGGGACATCTATACTATTTTATTTATTAGCTTGAGTTTGTTTGTTAGTTTGAACGCGCCTATCTCAAGAACTACTGGTTAGATTTGAATAGTTTCACTGTGAGTTAGCCTATTTATCGAGAAAGGCTAGAGGCTTTTTATCGCGTAATAAATACGTGTCTACTAAAACACCGGCAACGCCGTGGTGTCAAATACTAGTATGCGATAAAGGCAGTTTCAGTTTCTTTATTGTACTCATAAACATTACAAAAATTGGGTGATATTTAGGGACCCTGTGTATAGGGAATAAGTACGAGGAGTGAAGTGAGATACTAATTTAAACTAGGTTAACAAATGGTCGAATATACCTCTACTGACACAAATTCTCATCAATAAATTCCAACTGACTGTAAAACCTATATTCATGCAAAAATTTATTCAATTTCAACACATTAGATAATCTTATAATAATCATCTAAATTTACAATTAAAAAAAAACCCGGTTCCAGAACTTCTTTTTAATTTGACACCATACTAGATATATAAATACTATGTAAGTATAAGTATGTACCTTCATATAGACACTACGTCCTAATATGAAAATTTAACGGAAAACCTACATGATCATGTTTCGTTAACCTTCGTAAAACTGGTATACCTACATAAGTACCACCATAATTCTTCAATATTGTCATAAAATGTTATTACACTAATAATATATATTTTTTAAAGGGTAAGTTAATCTATGCGAATGCGACTAACCGTTATCTAAAAACTACCACATAAAAAACAGCAAACTATGGATGGCATGCTAGCTTAGCTACTCTACTAGAGTTGCGCTCTTCCGGTTCCATAAATAATTATAATCATAATAATAATTACGCATAATACGAGTACCTCCTATTAGTTATTACATAGAGTCCATATACTTGTAAGTATTATAATTTACCTATGAAGAAATATTTCATTGACATTGTAATTGAGAAGATCTTATTTATAAGCGTTTAAACTCCCGCAAGTTGCAATATTCTCTTTTCATTCCAGATTGGTAAAAATACTTTTTAGTTCAATATATCGGGCCGGCAGAGTGAAACGTACCTATCTTTTTTAATTGATTTTCGAAATGTCAGTCTAAAAGATTTAGGGCATTTAGGAAATAAAAAAACTGAAAATCGAGGGAAGGCCAATGAGATATGCGTTAATGGATATCCTTCCTCAGTGATTTGTTATTTTCGCGTTAATCACTCATTTTTGGTGATATTTTATAAATAATAATAAGCTTTATAGAAATCTATTCGTATTCGTGTTATACTTAGCGATTACTTATATTATTAGCATTACTTTTAGTCATCTTCGGTATAACGTAAAAAAAAACAAAAATATTTGCATCAAATATTGTACAACTTTAGGAGGTAATCTAAAAATAAGCTATTAAAACAGCAGCTGTGATATACTCTTAAACGTAGCCGAGCTCAGATTTTACTCCATGTAAATGTATGAAAGATAGTCGGTTCCAAGACTACATAGAAGCATGCTTGCTTAGTGTTATAGTGACACATATCCAAAGCTCGACCGGGTGGCCTTCGGCATCACAACGGGGACGCCGTCTGTAGCTGCCATCTCAGATTTTATTACACTGGCAATACCAGGGCACAGATAAAAAAAAAACAAAAATACTAAGGTTCACCTTGTAACGTATACCTATTAATCGGAAATGCAGGGTTTATACAATCGTAAAAGCGAAACAAAAGCATGTGTCACATGATTTCATGAAGCGTTAATATTTAACTGTGAGATTATTTCTATAATGAGAAGGACTTTTTTAATGACTTTAATTTCAAAGAAAAAAAAAGATATGACAATGTTACACATAAAGCTACCTACTCGTTATAGACTGGTATTTTTTTATATAAAATAAAATAGGTATAACGACCTAGAATAATAGTTAGGTATTAGCACAGATTACATATTAATAATTATATAACATGACTGTTATTGTAGGTATTAAACGTTGTTTACTAAATGGAACTAACCGATAATTTATGCTTTAAATTTGAGTACACATTAAAGTCTACCAAATTAACCTTTTAAAAAGTTATTCCAACAATTCCTTTCATATCTTATTAACAACAGAAGCTATAGCTATAGCTGCGTTAATGTAATTGCCATTCCTCTAGCACCAAGCTCATTAGTAATGGTGTTGATTAGCAAGTGTTGGTGTTTTTCTTCAGGACCGCGGCTGATCCATCGCTTTTTGCGAGCCATCGGGCTGGCGTGCTCCCCTTGCGTAGCTTAGGTTCAAGGACAAGATTCTATTCCACACGCTCATGATCATGAATGTCTAGAAAACGTATTAGTTGCTCACGTAAATCTCATATGAGACATTTGCAATTGAAAAAAAAATGGTGATTCTATTAGTTGCTCACGTAAATCACATTCGAATACATTTGATATTGAAAAAAAATTGTGACTTATTATTATTGTAGGTACACATTTTTTACAACCACCAACAAACAAACAAAGCGGCTTAATGATAAATGTTTTTATAGTTTAAGTGAATTTTTTGAGTATAAATTGTAATTAATAATATGTAACTAATGTATAATTTTAAATGAAAGTTAATATTAATGTAATGCACGTATATCTATTAGTTAAATAATGTAATTTTCTAATTTTGTTTAATAATAATTCTTGTAACATTTTAATATAAATTAATAGATTCATACGCCTGTAAAGGCAGGTTTCGTTAGAGCAGAATTTCATAATAAGACCATTGTATTACCCGAAATTTATTGAATAAAAATATTTGAATTTGAAACCTTGAGGGAAGAAAGAGAAACCAAATTGATTTTTTTGAACTGATAATATTGTACCTACTGGTTATTTAGACGGTCGGTATGCATTTTACTTTAATAATTTGCTTAGAATAATATATGTATTTCGGGAATTTCAACGTATATTTTCAGTATTGTTAAAAATAGGTTATAGTTATAGCAGATGTGGAGGTTAAGATGCTGTCCTTCAAAATGATATCTGTCTTCGATTCGTCTTATCACTAAGCAAACACAGGTGGGGTATTATCAAAAAATGATTATTTTATCATAACAAAAAGAAAGTGGTAAAAGTTGTATAACGGTGAGGTTACAGTTTTGAATAATATATTTCTGAGCTGATTAGATTGCGGTCCTCCTGATACGAAAAAAAGGGCTTGGCAATATGAGACGAGGTGGATAATAATATTTCTTTATGTTTATGTAGTCAACGTAAACTTTTAACTAAATAAATAAACTAAACTTAAACGTAAAGTAAACTATTTTGCAAAAATTAAGTCACTTTCGCTGAGTTGATCCTTGAAAAAGAATTCAATGCAGTTTTCAGCAATAGATAAAGGTTAACATGTATAATTTTCAACAGTGCTAAGCAGTAAAAAAATCTCCCAGGCTTTCATAGTAATACATATCAGACAAGGAATTTTTTTGTTGAAACTAACTTAACAGTAACTTAAGTAATTTCGTTAATACGTTAGTCTAGAAAGCCCTATTTTCAAATAAAACTAGCCAGAAGTTTTTTAAATCTAGATCCAATGAAGATTTATTTGTTCTTTCCGGGATTATTAAACGCTTCAGAGCGTCTACACAGATAACTTTATACTCGTATTTCATAACACGTCTATAATAAAACTGATTGCGACTATTTATAAAAGACCAGGAAAAGTTGTAGATAGAATGGATGACTTATTAAAACTTTATACATCGTTACATCTTTCCTAAAAATAACAGAATAGTTTATGCACAATGCCATACGTTTTACAACTTTTAAATTTCTAGTCATTTGTCAGAATAAGTACAATAGCGATTATAATACTGTTTTGCGACAAAAATAAATGAATATCAGAATATTAGTATTTGCATATGTATAATTTTTTTTATTTATATCATAATATTGAAGATGTTAAATAATTTTAGGTTATATATATTATATAACCTACATTAATAAGTAATTTACTTAAGGATTGTTATGAAAGTGTTAAGTAAGATCATTTAAACACATTTAATAGTTTTCACATAAAAAAGCCAATTAAAACTAATTTTCCGAGACGCATTTAACCTACAATGTCCGAGACTTGAAGCCATGCAAACTTTGACTTTGCAATAAAGCTTCGTCTATTATTGTTGATTATTTTAGAAACTGTTTGCTGATGTAAGAATTGAGCTTAATCCAATCCTAGAGAAGCTCAGAAAGTTTCCGAATTATTAATGAATGAAATTATATATGTATATGAAACTATATGCTTCCAACATGGATTTGATGTATTGATTTGCTATATAAGAAATTTCTCCTTTTCTTATGTACGGTATTTTTTACTAAAAAATTCAATCAAGAGAATTAATGTTAATTTTAAAAGCACAATGCGTCTGACAAAATTAATATGGCATAAATATTTTTAATTACTTAGAAATAAAGAAAGTTATTTAAGGCTTATTAATTTTGAAACATTACATAGTTGGCAAAAACGAGGTTTGTTGTAGGTAGAGCTGGTTTAAGAGCGATGGTCATTCATCAATACAGTAAAATACCGTGCATTAAAACAAGTAGCATGTTGGCTTGGAGACAGCACGAGATTGATGCTTCGTAAATTAATGTAGATACGAAAGAAGAATTAAGGCTCTTCTATATAAAGAAATCCTCTTAACAGCTAAGAATACCTACTTTGTATTGGTTTCTGTCTTGTCAATTTCTTCGTTATCACTTATACGTATCCTTTGTGGGAGGTAAAGGTGATAAGTGATAACAGTATTAGGCATTCACCAAAAAAACAATAAATTAGAGGCATTGAGGCATTTTCATATAAAATATAGTATTGTTTTTAGCATCGAATTTCTATTATAATACATAACACATTCACATAACATTACCACTATAGGTACTTAGTGAATGCGATTCTTCGATGTCAAGACGGTTCTTTGACGGTTTATTTTTACTAAAAATCCCCCTACCTCGAATTCCTAAATAAGTTTGACTGCCTCGGAGGCGCGGTGGGCGAATGTCCGCTTGCAAATCAAGAGGTAGCGGGTTCGATTCCCGCCGAGGGTAAAAATTGTTTGTATGTTCTGCAAGCACTTTTCTCCTTGGTCTGGGTATTTAATATGTATAATAAAAATATCTATATATGTATGTATATTATATTAAGTATATCAGATATCTAGTCCCCGTAACATAAGCTTAGAGCTTACCACGGGGCTAGATGTTGTTGTGTACATTGTCCGGTAATATTTATTTATTATTTATTTATTTATTAGTTATTGCGATATCTATCTACATAAAACATCTAGAGTCTTTAAACGTTAAATTTTATGAAGTTTTCTATTTGTATACCTAATTAGTTAAATTTTGGACAATTTGTATTCATTGGAATCTTGGCCATGAACAGGTTGCGTGTTGTTTTGTCAATAAGAGTAGGTAGTGAAACATTTTACGAGTTTTTTGACCGGTGACCTAACATTAAAGAATTTGATAAAATGCCCATAAAGATAAATAAATATAGTATTTATTCGCGCCTCTAAGATAACCCGAACGTATTTTTCTAGAAAAATAGATAGTTAACTCTTTATTGTACACCACAAATAAAATACAAACTGCAAACAATTACAAGACAATAGTCGCTTCATCTCCACCATAAGCTGGTTTACTGAAGACTGCCGAGTGTCAGTGCCCATTTTCAGTGATGGTTAATGTTGCGCATCAAAACCTTGAGAATTTGTGTTGATTGAGTTTTGTGAAGTGATGTTTATGTTTTAGCATGAGATAACACTTGTGGGCATATAATTAGTATTAGTGATTCATTTGACACTAAAATAAATAATGAATGTAAATAATAACCATTTGATTTATTAAATTAATGCAAGAGCTAATTTTAATACTTGCTGACAGTTTGATCCACATCCAAAAGTCATAAGCCGTCTTAGGTCATAAACATAATAAGCTCTGTTGTTCGTTTAAATCTTATATATAAAATTCTCGTGCCTCAGTTTTCGTTCCCGTACTCCTCCGAAACGGCTTGACCGATTCTCATGATATTTTGTGAGCATATTGAGTAGGTCTGAGAATCGGCCAACATCTATTTTTCATTTTGCAAAACAACGTTTGCTGGGGTCAGCTAGTCTTATAAATATAAAATTCTCGTGTCACAGTTTTCGTTCCCGTACTCCTCCGAAACGGCTTGACCTATTCTCATGAAATTTTGTGAGCATATTGAGTAGGTCTGAGAATCGGCTACTATCTATTTTTAATTTTGCAAAACAACAAATTGCTGGGGTCAGTTAGTTATATATAAACGCTTGTAAATGAATGATGCATTCAAACATAAGTAAGTGTTTTTATCAATGAACGTAAATAAACGAAACCCATTAGAACGAGTTATAATTTCAACTTAGCAGCACATAAAATTTGAGAATTCCAATAATTAGGTGCATTCAATATTACCTTATATAATTTTAGTTGTTAGGGTTCTGTACCCAAAGCAAACCGAAATAGGGTACCGTAAAGCGGTACCCTATTACTGAGACTTCGGCGTCTGTTATCCTGTTGCATCACAGATCCGTGATAGATAGAGTTGAAAATTAAAGACGCAAAATGGGGTTCAACTGAGTAACATCTTTTTCACTTTATAATTTTATTTAACGTGACCTCCGGGTGGTGCTAAGAACAGTCTCTGGTGGTAGGCTTCGGCCGCGGCTTGTCACAACCCTCCGGGCTGGGCCAGTGCGTGAAGCGATTTTTTCGTGTTTCGTAATGTGGCCCGGAGAAGCCATCTACCTTCTAGGTCTTCATGTCCCATCTTAGACCACATCGTCACTTTACATCAGGTGAGATTGTGGTCAATTGAAAGCTTATACAGCATTAAAAAAAAAAAAAACTTGACACTGGCAAATTGTCGCTTCAAGCGCAAAGTCTAATTACAAGAAACTGAACTGAGTTGAAAATTTGAAGGATGATGTATTTCTGTTGCCGATATAACAACAAATACTAAAATCACATAATAAATAAATAAGTATATAAAGGAGCTCCCATGCAGCAATCGTGACTTTTATAAAGTAAAGCAACGTTGCGCCAGTACGTACTTGGATGGGTTGGACCGCTCTAATTGCATGTTTTTGGCCATCTACAAATTTAAGTTTTTTACTTGTGTTTAAACAATACATGGAACCCTTGGTGTAGTATGAGCCTATGTCAGACTTATCAAATTTATTATCATCTATCATGCTAGATACTCACATTAGTAAGATAACCCTAAGTGTTGTTTGTATAAATAAGCTAAGCCTAGACCTAAATCTAAATTGCCTGCACTTATCTATGCACGTGAAGATCCTAGAAGCAAACATGTCGAGGTTATATGAACGAATAAGAGCAAAGATATTAAGGGCAAATAATAAATCACTCGATAACGTCGTTTAATTCGTCGTTTGGCTAAGACCTAGGAACAGTTATATTTAGATTGTGATCTTAATTAAAGTAAACATGCCGATAAATAAATAAATAAATATTGCTGGACAATCCACACAACAACATCTAGCCCCGTGGTAAGCTATAAGCTTGTGTTACGGGTACTAGACATCTCATATACCTAATATAATAGACATACATACATAGATATTTTTTATTCAGCATCACCCTATTAACGTTCCCACTGCTGGGACACAGGGACTTCTCTCTTGACGAGAGAGATTAGGCCTTAATTCACCACGCTGGCCAAGTGCGGGTTGGTGAATGTCACATGTCCTTTCAACTCTTTAAAGTTCTCAGAACATGCCGGTTTCCTCACGATGTTTACGTTTACCGTTAAAGCACGTGTTTAAAGCGCACATAAATGTCTCAAGAAGAAAAATCCAGAGGTGCGTGGCGGGGTTTGAACCCACGACCGTCGGAATGAAAGTCGAGTGTCCTCCCGCTAAGCCAACACGGCTTATATATTTTTTATTATACATATTAACACCCAAACCCAGGAGAAAATGCTTGCAGACCATAAAAACACTTGGCCCCTCGGCGGGAATCGAACCCGCTACCTCTTGCACCGCCAGCGGACCTCCGCCCACCGCGCCACTGAGGCAGTCACTGGGCCTATTTAAATAAAGTCACGTCATTTTTTCGAACAATACATAAGACGGAGGATTTTAAACTGATAAACTATTTTTAGGGGTTCTTCAAAATAAGTAACGTATAAGATTGCCTCGTATAAGGTAGTCGGTCGTAGAATAATCTATATAAATAAAAATGAATTGTTGTTACGACAAAATGTTTGTCGTAGTCCAGGGTAGGTCTAAACGGTGAGCAAATAAGGAAAAATTGCCGGGAACTTTTTTTACCCGTGCGACGCCGGGGCGGGCCGCTAGTAATTAATATAAATCCTAAGATGTTCCTATTTGACAATAATAACAGCTAATATTATTTCTCTAATCTATATAAATAAAAATGAATTGTTGTTCGTTAGTCTGATCAAAACTCGAGAACGTATGATCCAATTTAGCTGATTTTGGTTTTAAAATGTTTGTCGTAGTCCAGGGTAGGTCTAAACGGTGAGCAAATAAGGAAAAATTGCCGGGAACTTTTTTTACCCGTGCGACGCCGGGGCGGGCCGCTAGTTACAATTAAAGCCAAAAACAGTTTGTGCTTTTCAGGCAATTTTCAGGTTGTCATAAAATGACAGAATGACAGAACTCTAGAACTAAATCATTCGTAAAAAATATTCACATAATCCTTCCTATTTCGAATTAATGTGAACTTTCAATAATATGAAATCTAAACAAAATCATGTCTCATCTCTAGAACGAAATCATTAGTAAAAATATTAACTTAATCCTGCCTTTTTCGAATTACAGAACTTTTAACAGAATCGTGTCTAATTTCGAGTTCGTTTCGTGTAAAATTGTATGTTAGGAACACACAAATAAATATTATGTAAAGTACCATAGATTTTTTGTATATCAAAGTCAAAGTCAAAACGATTATTTCCTTAGAAGCACATAGCTTACATGGACAGGTCAACTTAAAATTAATAAAACTAAATTGCTTAAATCACAAGTATCAAGGAAATAACATTGTCTTGACAAAGCTGTGTTGTCTTGCGAATAGAACAACACAGCTTTATCAGTTATTACAATTTTGTAGTTATTACAATTTTGGAGTTCTTATATTTAGAAATAATATCACGAGCTCTACAATAGGGTTACAGATCTGAATCTCGCTTGCTTAATGTGATGAGACATCCAATGAGGTCACCCTCGCCCTTGAAGGTTCAGTGCGAATGTGGAGCAGGGATGGAACAGGGACTGCATTGTCGGTGTATTTTCGTCTTATCTTATCAGGATTAGAATCATGTGCTTATTACTAACAACGCGGCTTGGAAGTGGATCACGGTTTAAAAATATCACTTGAAGGTGTATGGTAAAATAGCGGTTCGTCTTTATTTTGTTACACCTATTACATATTAAGAAATAGTGTGCCTACTTATGCGATTTATTTAAGTAATTTGTTAATTCAAAACTTATTGTAGGCATTCCTTAATTAGTTTGTAAGTAATCTTTCTATGCCATATACACAGTCTTTAAATGTTTTGTGCAATAAAGCAACTAAAACTACCCTATTTTCAGGTTGTTTACGTTATTAAAACCCCCGTTAGCTATGAATAAATCATGGAGAGAAAATGAATATTCCTATGTTCATCGACATCAATGTTCATTCATTATGTTTGAGAAGCCACTAGCTTCTAAGATCGGATCGACAGCTGACTTAAAAATAAGAAGATGATTTTCATGAATTTATAAACAACACACTGGAGGAAATTATGAATAAATTATCTTTTTTTGAATTATTTGACATTTTCCCGCTGTTTCTGGGTGGTGGTTGGCAGTAAGTTGCTCCGTATAATATCTGCTATCCGACAGGAAAAGTCATAGAGCGACGCTTCAACCACATAAAGATCCGCAGCAGTCTCTCATAGGTCGTTAAATAACTGTAATTCGTCCTTTTATTTAACAGTTTCACCTGAAAGGATTTCTTATAATTTTAAATTATTATATATATTTATATCGATTTGAAATCGCCGAAAATAATGTGCGAAGAATATGTTCCAGTTTATTTAATTGGCCTTCAACTTGCAGCGTTCAAGTTCAAACCGCATGACTAGGCCAAGGCAGACTGAGGAATTTGCATTTCAAATTCACGTTTTGTAAGGCACAGTAAAATAAATTAAAAAATCACTACGTCTCGGCCAATTAAGGAAATTAAAAAGATGAACGCGATGCTGTCTGTTGCTAATTCTGTGGCCATGTTACATTGTTACTGTGTTTTACTCGTATTTTTATGTTAGAATGCAATGGAGTAAAAAGATTGAAACACAGAAAAATGAGCCGACGAACAATTGCATTCTATTAAAAAACAATCAGCCACGACTGATAGGTTCACGGTCATATCATCTTTTATGTAATTTTGTGAAGTATTTTTAGAACGAGACGCATATTTTAACCATCAGAACTTTGAACTTTTTTTGAAGTGAATCTTCTATAGAATCGTAGTGATTTCAAACCGGATGCAAAAAGATGAAACGGAAATGATGTAAGAGACACAAATACAATGCTTTATTTAAATTTCTTTGCGCGATACTTCGTAGTTAAGACTACGAAGTATCGCGCAAAGAGGTATTGCTGTATTTTATTTATATTATTTTGTAACATGCTTTATGTAATACGATTTATTGAAGTAATATAAATAATCCGAATAATTACAGATATATACAATTTAGCAGATGCGTTCATTTACCCTTTTTTTCTATTCGATATATATCATAATTATAGTTCATAAGTAGTAGACTCCAATCGTGCGTCGTAGCTGACACACACACACTTTTTTTTTATTCTTCTTATTATTCTTTCGTCGATTTACTGAAGTTTCACTTCTATCGTGTGTGAATCGCACACACACCTTTTTTTTGGAAATATTTTTATTTGCAAGTTCTGATTATTTTACTAATTCTTACGATTTGGCGATAAATTTACAGGTATGTTAAAGACAACGTTGCAAGCTGTGAAGTTTATTAGAATACTTATCCATGTATTCCAAATGGAAAAAGAAACCATAGCTAATTACATGTTTAAACCGCTAATTGCTTTATTATGGAAAATATGCAAGAAAAATACCGTACTCATAATCATATTATTCAAATACAACTAGCCTAAGAAGAAAAAAATATGAAGAATTTTTTCTTAATTGCTAAGTTATCAGTCGTCTTCCTGTGTAGAAAATCTCTTTAAATATTGTATTTTGTATTTTTATTTGCTCTAGAAATTAAAAATTACCATTTGATAGCGATATTTGCCCGCTATGCTAATGTTTATAATTTTATACTGTTGTAGATTGGAATAGGCGAATCCGTTAAAACGCAACAAGAAACTGCACGCAACTTCGAATATTAATTGTTAGTTAATTTATTGCGTGCTAACCTGTCAATTGCAGTTAGGACGCATTCAAATTATCGGCAAGTGGGCAGTGAGTGAGCCTCGCAATAGAAATACGTTCAAAAATAAAAAAAACCTAAACTAAAGTTTGTTTGGAACTGTTTTAACTTCTTGTTATCCGTACATACACCCAAATAAATGTTCTCTCTCTTTCACTCTCAAATGACATTACCTGTACTAGATGATAGTTATCATATTTACGAATCTGCTGCACTACCAAGAAAATAATATTTGCATGCATCTTCATATTCTTTCACAATTTGCACACAAAACATATAGTATATCTTCCATATGTACCTACTACAGAGTATGTAACATAATTTTCTTTTGTTGACTTTTTCAATTCAACACTTTCAGTGTCAAGGCTCTTTCAATTTGTGTTAAGTTTTGCAGTCTTGTATTTATTCCAGTTGACACTAACAGCTGTTTTGCTTTTGTATCTTCCTTGTTCAGAACAGATGCACCTACGTTTCTTCTGCGCAAAGATTCATGATGATGGCAGTTGGTTTCTGCCTAACTCTCTACATTTTTTTTTCGCTCGCGGACACGCATGCTTTCTTAAATTATTTTGACTTCAGAATAAATCACCTAATCTTATAAAAATAATATTGATATGTATTGCACAGTAAAATACCTATATACCTACACGGTGAACAGGAAGTTAATTAATCTAGAGCCAAAATAAAAACAGACCTTTAGATTGAAAGGTTTTTTAAAGTCGTGACCAAAATATTTGGGGACAAATTGATGGCCGATGTCTTTACTAAGTTTGTATTAAATTGAAATTCTTTATAAGTATGTGGTTCCATTCTCGAAACCACTTATGAATTTCTGATATTTTCTTCAAAAATAAAAGTCCATCGTAAAATGATCATCGTTAAAAAAGATAATTTTATCCAGTCTTTGCCTTTCTTATTCATTCAAGGTAAGAACCGATATCAGACGAATATTACCAAGATTGTTCACGTAGTTTAAGCACCTATTCGTGCTCTAAAGAAAGAGAGGAAAGCCTTTGTAGTCCAGCATAGCCGGACGATAGTTTTCCGATCCCAAATGCCAAGTCCCTACAACAATTCCCTTCGGTTTTGAAAATTCCTGTAATTGAAAGTTGGGAATATGACGAAGTTCACTAATATGATATCTCAGGTTGCAACCACGCTGCATACGCTTGTTCTTACGCAACAGCCGTTATGTAAGTAAACCAATGTCAAGAGCATTGACTCAACCTCGATAGGTTCAACGGCCGAGATACCAAATAAAAATACAATTTAGAACGTTATAAACTTGCGACTACTCACGCAAATATTAATTGGCTGGTAGATTAAGCGGTTGTCTTTAATTTTGGCCGCATTTATGGACAAGCTTCTGGGCGGTATACCTTTCGAACTCGAATCTGTTTCGAAATTGTTTTTGTCAAATTTTTCCGCAAATCGTACCTACATTGTGATATGTGTACCGTACATATTACAACATTCATAGATTGACAAGCCCTCAAAAGAAGCTCTACAAAAGTGGAAGATGTGGTGTTCCAAAATTATAAAGAATCTCTTTGTTTGTACAAAACAAACTTTACCTTTTGGACTACTAAGTATACCTTTGTCGACGACCTACCAACACATGTTTTTTTTTAATATTCAGTTTTCAAATGTCCGCGATTATTTGGTAGCATATGGTGCACCGTTAACACTAAATAAAATGCAATTCGCAGTTGCAATTAGGATGATATCTGGATGAAACCAGATCGCCTCATTTTCGACAGTCAACATTCAGGTCAGTGAACTTGGGGCTGCATGTACCTACTGAAGAAACGACATGTTTGCTCGAGAAACATACTGTTATACGATATGTCTTATTGTTTGATCGATTTTAGTCCGGTATCAGTTCTAAAAATAAATATTATTGTTTCCTTTAATTTTGTCCACGACTTGACTACAAGATTTAATTGTTTAGTTAAATTAGTTTGACTTTTTCAATATTAATTCTATTAAGGGATATAGCTAATCTCTTACCCAGGCGTGGACAGTAAAAAAAAGGCTATATGTAGGCGACTATACTCTTTACGCAATCCAAAAACACGGGCAACGCCCTGGTGTGTAGAGATAGTAGAAAATAAAATTATCCTTAACCTAGTAGAGAACACTAATAGGTCAATGGATCAGCTTGAATGCTTACATATAGATACTAGCGGCCCGCCCCGGCGTCGCACGGGTATAAAATTTTCCCGGAAATTATTCGAATTTTTCTCGCCGTAAAAACCATCCTATATCTCAAGTTGGATCGAACTGCACATGATGTGCGAATTTTATTATAATCGGTTAAGTTGTTTAGGAGTCCATTGAGGACAAACATTGTGACACGAGATTTATATATATTAAGATTAAATACTTTTCAAACCCCCTTATGTGAAAAGTCAACTAAACCTATGTTAGATAAAGATGTCGTTAGCATTTGTTTGTCCTTGTCCATGGCACTCACTTTGGGATTAGTATATGTTAGTAAGAGAGAAAAATCATGCTAACTCAGATGGCTTTGCTATCTATTTGTTTAAGACGGTTATATTTTACACGTTATTAGTAGGTACACTTAGTATACGAAGACGAGAAAAGCGTTTAGGTATGAGTGTGGAAGAGGTAGGCCAAAGAAAGTGACGATGATAATACTAATCATCATCACAGCATGGCTGTACACCCAGTCGGGCGGCACTGAAAACCAGCGCTGTGTCTACATTGTGCAGACACAGCACATGCTGAGTATCGACCCATTTGTGTACAACAATCTAAGTTTATACTCATATGATATATATTATAATCTTCTCTGTAATATTTTTGTACGCAAATCAACATTTTTCTTTCTTTATTTCTAACTAGCGGCCCGCCCCGGCTTCGCACAAGTAAAAAAAAATCTAATTTTTCTCGCCGTAAAAACCATCCTTGAACTTCAACGAACATTTTAAAAAAAGATTTCGCCAAATTGGTCCAGGCGTTGTTGAGTTATGCGCTTACCAACACATTTTGCGATTCATTTTTA
This sequence comes from Gymnoscelis rufifasciata, assembly GCA_929108375.1. Classification (NCBI taxonomy): domain Eukaryota; kingdom Metazoa; phylum Arthropoda; class Insecta; order Lepidoptera; family Geometridae; genus Gymnoscelis; species Gymnoscelis rufifasciata. Next base: position 7,377,667 of record OV815321.1, on the reverse strand, counting down.
TACTATAGATACCGTACCGTCCTAATGTTTAAAAACTAAACATACCTACCCTTCTTTGTCCTCAGAACACGCCACAGCCACATCCGCTGGTGGACTGGTCGTACATGCCCACGCTTCTCCTGGCTGTGATAGCTGTCCTGGTGGCAGCCACAGCTCTCACAACCCGTGTGACTGATGGCAAGCAGCCACAGCGGCTGCCAGGCCCTCAGCCCCTTCCCTTCATCGGAACACGCTGGCTTTTCTGGAGCCGGTACAGGATGAACAAGCTGCATGAAGCTTATGAAGGTCAGAATAATACATACATACATAAATAAAAACACAATAAAGAAATAAAAAAATAACATAATATACAATATGTTTTGGATATGGTGTTTAAAGCGGAAAAGGTGTGAATGGCACGCACCTTGTATTAACATTTAAACCTAGCATGCGCAATAAGACCGCCTCTTATTGCTAAAATCAATTTCTTTCAGACCTTTGATTGTTGTGTAAGTTTTTGTTTTAGATATGTCTTGAATACTTAAATGCTTTTATACTACCTATAAGAAAAAAAAAAAAACTTAACCTTATAGTAGGGGAGCCCACGATGCTGAATGGGGATTTACTCGAGCGTCATAGATACCTATTAGGTTGTAAAGCTTATATGATAAAAAGAAAAATAAATTATATAATATATACCCTTTCATCGGTGGGAGAATTGGCTATAGATTTTAAAATATGTAAAAAAATACTGTTGCATGTTGTACGTAAGGGTTAAAAATGAAAAAAAATAAAATTATCGAGCGCGTCAGGTTTTCTAAGGGGGTGTTAAGTGCACCAAAAAAAAGCTCTCATTCAATAATCTGCCGATTTCGATCTGACGCAAACTTGAGGGCATTATTATAATGTGCAAAAAAATCGCCATTTTGAATACTCAAGCGCGTCAGATAAAGATAAATTTGGTTCATCTTTATGTTCCATCATCCATATCCAGAAATGCTTCTTGGAAAATTTCTGAATACATCAGATATTGTGAAGGTTTATTTTTTCCTCGTCGGTACAATGCTGGGTTGAAATCGCAACCAGGGAACGTAGAGAGCTTATACGTCGATTTATTGGCGTGCATTGCTAGCTAACTCCAAGATCCATCCAAACCTCTACTCATGCTTGCAGGTGTTTCATGTTCGCTAACATGATGACAGTATATCAGTATCAGAAGTTCTGATAGTAATAGTAGAATCTTTATTTTGTTGGCAAGCAAGAAATGCTATCTTCGTATCCGCTTCTTCGTGAGCAGGGCATGACACTTCGTGAGCAATGATTAATGATGCGTGTTACTTTGTGTGACATGCGTCCATTGGCCGTAACTCTATTCCTACTCGAGATATCTAAAAAATATTTTTGTCGGCTATGTGCTAACTTTAGGGTCATGGAAATATAGGCCTCACCCAGCTGCACGCATTAAACTTTGGCGCTTGGGCTCCCCTACTATTAATTGAATTTAAGATTATGATCGTCAATCTTAAATTTGATCGAGAGAGTCCTCGAACGAAATAACTAAGTAAACTTATAAACACTAAGTTAATTCATAATTATTTTATTCATGCATGTTGCATGTTCTAAAGTATAGAGGTTACTACATACTACACATCTGCCCTGGTAGGGTGTGGCGTTTTTTGTTCTTGTTTTCAAGTAATACCGAGGTAGGTATTATTTGCCCTGGTACATACCGTAAATACAAAATTATTTGATTTTATAGAAGTCCTCTTGTCTATAATGGCATATGAAAAGTACTATCTACCTTAACGATGTTTTACCGATGCTGACATTAGATATATAACTATAGATAGAGAGTATTAGAAATATTAGACGAGCTAAAACAAAATCACTAGGTTACTGCCCATAAAAACAATAGACCTTCTATACGACAATATTATGCATAGCTTAAGTATCCCTGTCTAGCAAGTCTGTCTAGGCATTTTAGTGTATAATCACAATGAGATTTGCATGCAGACATGTTCAGGCGCTACGGGCCGGTTTTCGCCGAGACGACGCCAAGCGGGGCTCTTTTGGTGTCCATCGCAGAACGAGAGGCTCTGGAAACGGTGCTTCGCTTCCAGTCCAAGAGACCTTACCGACCGCCTACTGAGATCGTCCAAGTTTATAGAAGAAGCAGACCTGACAGATATGCGTCGACTGGACTTGTGAATGAGTGAGTAGTTCAAGATGTAGTTAATCTAGAGGTAGATAGGGTATTTTGTGTACTTCAGGAGCCCTGGTGGATATGTTTGTATCCTGTAGTATTTTGAAGAAATTACGAAACTTTGACGAAATTAGTCTAAACTTCGGTCTGTCTGGATGATGTGAAACTTACAACATTTGCAGGGGATAAGCTTTTGTTTTTGGTACTCTATTTTCTCGATAGGTCTTGGTTAATAAATGGCTTTATTAATATGTGCATGATATACTACATGAATTTTTAAGGAAGGACCACAATGGCAGGTATATTTATCGTCATGGTTCCAAGGAAACGTTCTTGGAAAACTATCCATATGTTTTAAAGATATTTTGAACTGCATTTACAGATGTAGAAAAAAAACGTTACAGTCAGCTAGATAAATGCTAGGATATGTTTTTACCCCAATCGATCCTAAATCATGTTGTAGGAAACAAAAGACTATACCCATGAAAGGGCCATCATAAGTTTGAGTACTAGGAATGACATGTTGCCAAAAACTTATCTCATACATTTTGGGAAAGAGAATCAGATTTTTTATTTAGCCCATTTTTATTTGGGCTTACTGAAAAATGTAAGTAAAATGAAATTGGAACATGCATAGTACAAATTCATTCATTTAAATTAAAGTTTTTAAAATTCAACTCGGTAAACTCGTATTTCAATAAGAAATTAATTTAGGAAAACTAATGGATTTAAGATAAGACTAAGTGGGTTCTAGTCAGATAAACAGACACATAGAGATAGGCGCGCGGCAGTAATCTTCTCCACTAATAATTTTAATAGCTCCGTAAACTTGTTAACAAAGTATTTTTAACTTCTTGATATATTTTTTAACTAATAACGTAAACATGTTTCAGTAATAGAAAATAGTTATCTGTGGACTCAACCATTCTACAATAATTTTCAGTAAAACCATTTCGTTTAGATACTAACCTACCTGGTGAACATTATAAAATGTTCTGATATAGCATAATTGACTGGTTAAAAAAGTCTCATGTTCATGTTAAGTTTTTACATGTAGCAATATGACAAGTACTTAAGTAACAAAAGCTTTAAACAAAAAGACAAAAACATGTTATCATCTATTCATAAAAATTCGACCTCGAGCCTGAGGAAAATAGGTACAATGAAATAGCTCATAGATATAAAAAGGTTGTACTCGTATATGAACGATATGACTCGCGCGTTATTTTGACAAGGTCTTTCATTTGCCGGTCACGTAGACCGACTAGTTCAACAAAAACGAACATAAACTTGGTACCTATTTCCTGTCTGCTATTTTATTGATATTTTTTAAAAGGATCTTTTGTTTTATTTGACTGCCTTATTGGCGCGGTGGGTGAAGGTCCGCTTGAGGCGCAAGAGGTAGAGGGTTCGATTCCTGCCGAAGGGCCAAGTGTTTGTACCTCTATGTTCTGCAAGCAACTTCTCCGTCGTCTGGGTGTTTGATATGTCAAATAAATAATATATATATTTATTATGGAACACTTTAGCACGTAAAGCAATCAAATGTTTTTGTCCCCATTGAAGCTAATGTACAGGAAATTACTTTCCCCCATATCCTCCACCTTTGTTTGTCTGATGAGCAGGTTGGCTATATTAATTAAGGAACACAAGGTGATATAAATTACCTTTTTCTATCAGCCATATTTGGGATATAATATAGGAAACGCAGGAATACGTTTTCAAGTCTGTTATGTATAATATCTATAGGTGTTCTGTATAACATCGTGGTGTTTTGTAGAATGATTTTATCTAGGTATGTTATGTACCTAGATATCATTCAAACCTGCTATGTAGCAGGGGTGTGTTTTTATGTTCTGCAAACATTGTGTATTATATTAACTATATCAGATGTTTAGAACCCATAACACAAGAATAGAGAACGTAGTGAATTTTCCGGAAATATTTATTTATTTGTTAATGCCTCCAATATCCGTGGTACAGGTGGTGTGGTGTTATATTGCATGAATTTGTTCTAAAACTAAGATTACTTCATTCTAGGCAAGGCGAAAAGTGGTTTCACCTGCGTCGCCACCTAACTTCAGACCTGACAAGTCCTCTAACGATGCAAGGTTTCCTGCCCGAGCTGAACAACATTTGTGACGACTTCCTAGACCTACTGCAAGCTTCCAGGAAGGCAGATGGAACTGTACATGGCTTCGATCAACTGACCAACAGGGTTGGTCTTGAATGTAAGTTTGCTATCCCAATAATGACTTTGGTGAGAGAGTAAAGAGGGGATTATCAGAGAGCTTAACTTTTGAAAAAGGATTTAATCTAAACCGAATAACAATAAATATCAGAACCCTCAGTTGTTTATCGACATCATATTATTACGCGGACAAAGCCACGGGTAGTGATTAATAATGACTTGAATTTCACTAAGAAGTGATTTTGATGATATAGATCTATGGCGTTAACCAAAAGATACCAGTAGATAGGCATAAGATATAACAATAGTTATAATTAATTACATAAGTTATTTCGCAACTTTGTAGGTATATTTGCCAAGGTTTTATGTGTATGGTAATCAATGTAAAATTGAAACGTACATCAAGTTAATTTGTATTCACGGGAAAATAAGCGATAAACATTTTGGATACGGATAAGAATTTAAACACCTTAACTGACTCTTTTTATTTCCGCCATAAAACTTTACAGCGTGTTATTTGATAAATTTGCTTACGTGATTGAAATTATTTGTCTAAGATAGGGACCGTTGCTAAACAAATTAACATTTGAACCTAAATAAGTTATAAAAACAACGAAAGTCATTTCGGTAATTTAGATAACTCTGTCAACAGTCTGTCTATCTGTTATATAAATACTGATTGGCATTGTTTTCTTTAAATCAAGACAAACTTACTCTTAGTTTAAGAGACGATATAAAAGTTTATAAATATTTTAAATTTGTTTACATGGACATTTCTTTCAGTTAGGGAAACTGAAAGAAAAGTCCATGTAGCAGAGATGAGGATGTTAAGATGGATGTGTGGAGTAACTAGAATGGACAAAATAAGGAATGAGTATGTAGAAGGCTGTATTTTAGTTATTAAGCATTGTTCTGTTGTATTATATTTTTGTGTTTCAATAAAGAGTATTGTATTGTATTGTTTGTAAGAGGCAGTTTGAAAGTAGCACCAGTTACGGATAATTTGAGGGGTAATAGATTAGCGTGGTATGGACATGTCATGAGAAGAGATGAAAGTCATGTGACGAGAAGAGTGTTAATATGAAAGTAGATGGATATGTGAGAAGAGGTAGGCCGAAGAAAAGATGGATGGACTGTGTGAAAGATGACATGTGTAAGAAAGAGGTGAGTGTTGAGATGAAGGGCGATAGATGGAAATGGGAGCAGAAAACATGTTGTGCCGACCCTACGTAATGTGGGATAAGGTCGAAGATAACGATGTTATCCCTAACTGCACATTATCTTAGTCACAGTAGGTACAGTCATAAATCTCTAGGCGAGCCTAAATACATTGTATGTTTTAGAGAAGAAAAGATTAAATTACAATGTGCTAAGCAATTAATCATTATTTATTTGCCATATTTGTAATGTGGATCTGTGATTAGTACAAAATTAGTGCTTTATTTATACGTGAACTATTTCAACTCGCGGTTAAAACGTACCTATATGCATACAAATCTATAGGTTCTTACGTTTGATCACACAAAAACTTCAACTAACTTGAAAAATAGCGCAACGCGGTGTATAAAAAAGCTCTGTTACGAACTGGAGGCTATGCTCGAGCTCGAGCTAAATGCTTTTTAATATAATAACGTTAAAATACTATGTGGTGTTCAACTTTGACACGTTTGTAATACGACTGTAATTGCGTAACTTAACGCACCATGCAACGCACAACGCCGGATGTGAGTAACTTGATACATGATCTTATTGCAAGAGTGCAGTTTGACATGTGATATGACGTCAAGATAGTAAATAATAGTAATGTAGGTCAGATAACTTGGAATAGAAATGGTAGGCCGTTGTGCCCGCATACATGTTGAGGAATGTGCAATATTAGAATTGCATTATGAAATCAAAGTTACGATAGTTCGGTATGGTCTTACATGCTCTATTTGTGAGCATAGTGAATTGGATAATATAACGCGTTGTGGATTAAATTTGAAAGACAGTAAACACAGCGTCTTTTCCTCAAAACACTTATGCCGGAAGTTTTCAACTAGTGTGTGCTGTGCCACCATTGATTATTACACGGATGCAAAACGTGGTGCTTCAGTTTTCCAGACTAGCCACCGGCCGAAAGTAGTACCTACTCGTACATAGAAAATTATGTTCCTATAAGTACATACCTGCATGTATTCCTGTAACTCTAATAGAACTTGAAACCAATTTTCTTTCCATCTTTTCCAGCGGTATGCACTTTGATGCTAGGCAGTCGCCTAGGTTTCCTGGAACGGAGGATGTCAGGGCGTGCAGCCACGCTGGGGGCTGCTGTCAAATCCCACTTCAGGGCTCAAAGAGACTCGTACTACGGCGCGCCTCTTTGGAAGTTCGCCCCTACCACACTCTACAGGACTTTCGTGAGAAGCGAAGAGACTATTCACACGTAGGTTACTACTAAGTATATAAAATCTAAAATTATTTGAGGGTTGTTTTGTCCTCAGAAACGAAATTTTGTGACCCTAAGTTAGACAACACTGGCTAGTGAAGAGGCTATGACAAGGACAGACCCAAGTCTTTACTCTTTAAATACTCTTGATATCAATCAATTGTAAGAGTTCATTGCAGACCCAACAAGGAAGCTAGATATGCATACAGTACGTTAATTCTGCAACGGATCACGAATTTACCTTAATATCGACTTGCCCTTGCCCTTGCACCAAAGAAGGGAAATACGTGAATCCCCTATAAATGTATTACATGACATCGCGATAGCTGCCCTTCGATTTTATTCTCAGTTCGTTTAAGGCCGTCAGGTATTCAGATTAGTTTATTACGAGCTTCGAACCAGTATGGCAAAATGCGCTTGGCATGAATGTTATCGAAATTATTACATTACAATTTTGGAGTTTATGCTAAATCAGGTTTATGTAAAGAAATTTCTTTTTGTTTGTCGTTATAAGATAAATTAAATAAATTGTTAATGATTTGCAATATTTCTCAAGTTTACTTAATTGATATAATTTACCTAATAATCACTTCCCAGTTTAATTATTCAAGTAATACTTACTTTACTTTTATTAAGACACTTTATAGTTAGTTATTTTGAGCAAAGAAATACCTAAGTGGTATTTTCGGCAGGATAGTATCGGAGCTGATGGAGGAAGCAAAGTTGCGGACCAAAGGAGTCGCGCAGGATGACGGCATCCGCGAGATATTCCTGAAGATACTGGACAACCCGGCTCTTGATATGAGGGATAAGAAGGCTGCTATCATCGACTTCATTTCTGCTGGAATTGAAACCGTGAGTAAAAAGAAATTAAAAGTACCTAAACCAAAATACCTTAGAGGTATTTGTGTACCTGGCTGGCACCGGTGTTAGAAAACCCATCGCCTGACGTGGGCGCCGTAGAACAAGAGAAACTGACCAAATGATAGGCATCAGCGTCTCCTTGGAACACAGAATCTGGTCCTAGGCTCGCCAACGCGTATGAAAAGCCTGGCGAGTAAAGAAGCGCCCAATGTATACATTATATAAGGGAGGCTCAAGTCCTGTAGGATATTCTATGGCTGAAGAGACAAAGAGAGTACCGGGGCAGATGAAGGAACCCCCTAGTCGGAGCTTTAAGCGGAATTTGCCTATGTTAGTACTTATCGAAACAAACAACTCTAACGATCATAATATTGATCAAAATCACAATCAGGTTAAATGAAGAATACAATTACAAAAAAAAATATTGTACAACACAGTGATATAAAAAACTTTATATAGTGGTTTCCAAACTAGGCACAGCCTGTATGCCTCCTTCCTAATTAATCCAATCATACCTACATAGAAAGTACTAATAAAATAATATACGTTTACATTTTAGAGAGAAGACAATTATAGTTAAAGAAAACAACCATTGTCTACTTTTACTCGGATATGGTGAAATAGGCTCTTGGGCTTCCTAAATAAATTATAGTAAAACAGACTCCTAACATTATCTTTCTTTTCCAGCTAGCAAACAGTCTAGTCTTCCTCCTCTACCTTTTGAGCGGCCGTCCGGACTGGCAGAGCCGGATCCACTCGGAACTACCAGCGAGTTCGTCCCTATCAGCTGAGGAAATGGCGTCAGCACCATCTGTTAAAGCAGCCGCGAACGAGGCATTCAGACTGCTGCCTACTGCGCCGTTCCTGGCCAGGCTTCTGGAGATGCCGATGACCATTGATGGACATAAGTTACCGGCTGGGGTATGTGGACTTTTGTACGAGTTTGTAGTAATTGTGACTCTTGCGCTACAACTTATGGCTGATTTATGACTCGAAATGCTGAAGCTAAGGCGCGGTGTTTTGAGGGGAAATTTAAACACCAACCAACCTAAGCCACTTCTAACCGAAATAATTAGATAACAATTAAAATAGGGAAGCCTATTTCCAGGCTTTCTGCATCAGAATGGGTCAGACAGTATCATAATGTTAATTGTTCTTTTCAGACGTTCGTGCTAGCCCACACCGGCGCCGCGTGCAGGCGTGAAGAGAACTTCTGGCGAGCGCAGGAGTTTTTCCCAGAACGATGGCTGGAGATCAGAGAGCCCCATGCAGCCTCTTTGGTCGCGCCCTTCGGAAGGGGACGTAGAATGTGCCCCGGGAAAAGATTCGTCGAACTTGAGCTCAATGTTTTGCTAGCTAAGGTACGGAAAGTCGAATATAATAACTTCTATAGTCTGTTCGCGGAGACAAACTAATATAGCGCGCGCTCTCTTGCACAATTGTATGAAAGTGAAAAGGACGGGACTACTAGCGTGGGAGAGTATGATTGGTCAATGGGAGTGGCCGTTTTAATATTTAGATTGCTCACTTCAAACTTTTAGCTAGGTTTTCGCTCGGTGTTTTGAGGATGAGTGGCTTATTGATAATTGACCTACTTATTATGGTACTGCGAACCTATACATAATTGTATATCATAGTTTTATTCCGTTGATGAAAAAGTTGATCCAAAGTATGTACACAATAATTAGGCACGTCCGCACCGCACAAGAGACAGATGATACTGACTTTTGGTCACAGTGTGCACGTGCCCTATGTTCGTTATCTGCGACCAATAACGTGCAGTCTATAATTTCCCTATTAGTTTGTCTCCGCGAACAGACTATAGTTTATATTTTGTCAAAGTTTTCAATACGATACAAGATATTATTTTAGAATCTCTTCTAAACTTGTTGAACTTTAAATTAAACTATTTATATAATCATGGTTTTTAACAATATTTAGAAATATAACGGATACATAACATGAATGACGGTTTTTGAGTTCCCTAATATCTCTACTCTGCTTTGAACACCATGATCACGGCATAAACTGGTGGCATTCATATACAAACGGTAATCAAATTGTTTTTTTTTTTTCAGATTATGCAAAGATGGCGTGTTGAATTCGATGGTGAATTGGACGTGCAATTTGACTTTTTATTATCGCCAAAATCGCCCGTGGGTTTACGCCTAGTCGAGTGGTAGAACTAGACAACACAAACAGATAACTTAATTAAGTTCATTACCAAACACATTGAAAACTGACAAACTACTCGTTTATAAAACCAGCCGAAGCAATTTATGCACAAGACACTTGGAAGGCAATTCTCGCGCCTATGGTATTATTACGAATTCAACAACATAAAGATATTAAATAATTTTGTCTGTGATTGTTCAGCAATTAGCCTTCAGTGGACAATTGTCGTATATCAAAATACAAGGTGTTTCAAAATTGTTATTAAAGCTGGTTTGAATGGCTCACCCCAGGCGAACATATTTTGTTCGCCTGGGGTAAGTTTCGATTTAGAAACCCATTGTATTGTAGGCAGGTCAATATTAAAATTTACTTACATTAAAAAAAAAACATAACATAATATCATAGGCGCGTATACCATCGCATAAACTGCCTTCTTGTTCCTTACCCCCGAATGTTGAGGCTTAAACTACCTTTGTATGTAACTTTTAAATAATTACTTGTTTTAATTTGGCTAGATTTTCTTATTAATTTGCAAAAAAATATTATGAATCCAATTTATCGGACAGATTGTTGCTACATTTCGCTTGACTGATTATTTTTAGGTGTTTAGGTTAAGAATATAACGTTTAGGTAGTATGGAAATAATCTAAACGAATCTTTTCAATATTCGGAACAAACATTTATGTTTAAGATTTTTATCGCCTCAAAATCTTTATATTAAGACTAAATTAATGCATTTTACATTGATAAATGTTATCGTAGAAACCAAAATTAAATTTTAAATTACCGCGCACAAAATCCAAAATGTCTTCCACCAATATTAACCAATAGTATTAGAGTATTGAAAGTAGAGTTTTTTCTAGAAATCTACACCCTTTTGTAAATTTCATATACTGTTTTTAAATCATACAATCTTTTCCTGTTTGTTTTGTACAAGTATAACTCTAGTTTTAGCTACTGAATAATGGCTGTGTTAATATCCAAAACATAGGTATTTTTTACCTTTAAATGTAAACCGAATATACCTCTTACACGACTGCAAAGGTCACCAACTAATTGCATTTCTTTTTATATTTTTTCTGGATATTTAATTTTAACTTAATCTTAGCGTTTCTTATTTTATGTCATAACTTAAGATAAGAGGCAGCTAGTATCTGATATTATTATAATAAGCATTTGGAGCTCTTTATTAGAATAACTAGATCACCATTGAGGATACTCCACAGTTATAAACTTTTGTATCCTCATCGTACTACCAATAACTATGTACTACTGTATTTTTGTTAAATAAATAAATCACAGCATAGAAGAAAAATATATTGGAACATTTGAGTATGGATCAAAGATTTTTTCCTTTACTAAGTAGGTAGAGCGACAAATTATTCATTTTCAGCAAATGACTTGTCAATAAAATCCTTGTAAACTGCCTCAAACATTTCAATTGTTTGCTAAATTTTGGCTGTGATGATGTAAAATATTTTAACGACATAAAGCTACAATGGGTCCTATCGAACCTTATGTTTATACTATTTTGTTTACAGTGTTATTAATTTGGTGTATAAAAGTTATTTTATTCGTATAATTGATCAAGGAAATATCCAAAAAGCTATTTCATCCCAATATACAGTAAAGTAATGCGGTTGGGCCCTTCTGTTAATTATAGTTTGTAATGTAGAGGTACAGAAAACTTAATATGTAAGTAAAATCTAACGTTTTTAGGCATGTGCGATCATTCCATTTTGTAATTATTAGTACCTATAGTTGTAAGCTTTTAGGAATTATGTCAGCTAACGTTAAGTGGCCATTTCAAAAAATATTTTAGTTGAACATAAATTTATATTGGAGTCTATTATGCTTTGGTTATTATTTGTTGCTGTGAATATCGATTTTGAAATAAATCATGTAATATTTCATACGAGTATTGATTTTGACATTGGAGCTTATCTTATAACATAATGATACTTAGATTATGAAAATACCCAGTTTATTCTCAAAATTACAGAAAGATCTCAATTTCTTATAATTTCACTCTGCGTTTAAAGCGTCAGTTTGCCAGTGTCAAGTTAAATAAAATTTTAAAGGGAAAAGTTGTTACGCCATTTTGCGTCTCCCCGAAAGATATTTCAATAGCTAGGTTATACCCCGAAACTCAATTTTATTTAGCAAGGAAGTTAACTATTTGACAGATCGTAACCAAATTTAACAAATACCAATGCTGTATCAAAATAAGGTAACCCCATTTAGATGCCCCTTGGTTAAATCTCTTCTTCTTCTTCTTTTATTTCGATGGCGCATGGCGTCCTGGTCAAATTATCTCGTTTGTTATTTTGTTGTCATTTAATTTTCTATTGGAAAAAAGCCTTTCCTTGTTCTGAGTATTGGAAGCTAACCTTGAACTGTTGTTACGTTCCAATACCGATAGAAATGTTAACAAAGCTATAGCGAGACTTTTCGTGTGAACGTTTACAGTGATCTTTGATAACCCGTTATTTTGTTTTTAGATTGGACGGGAATAAGCGCATATATTTTGTCATTGGTCATCGTATATTAATACAGCATAGACAGTCTGCGCGTAACGGAATGTCTACTAACCTCTCCAATCTTGTCATTCCTTTTATTTTTGTTTTGTTATTACCAATTTGCAGGCTAGACAACACGATGAAGTTCTGTTCTAATATTTCGTTTATGTTTGGCGAAGCTACATCTATTTTAGAGAGGTATTCTTTAGCTAAAGCTGCTGGGTTCAAAGCTATTGAATCTGGCTTCCCATTCGGTTTTACGGTAGAACAAGTGAAAGAAGCTAAGGAAAAAGCCGGCATTGAGCAAGTTTTAATAAACTTAAAAACTGGTAAGTCTAATTTTCCTGCAATATTATTAGTAAGTTAATTAATTAAGGTATTCTACCTACAGTCAAATTTGTAAAATCACATATCATCTATACATAAAACAAATTAAATTTAAGTTTAAGGTCATTTATTGTTGTTGTTGGAAATTTATCTCAGGTAAGTTTATTAATAATAAATATCAACTACTAGAGTATTTTTAAGTAGGTATTTTGGTAAATGGAAGATTTTTAAGTCACGTATTTGAATGTTTAAATATTTATTTTATGAAGTTGTTATCTTTTCAAGATCACTAGGTTCAAGTTGTTGTTTTGCGATATCATTATTGATAACAAATCTGAATTGAATTTAAACAAGTATACAAAATGTGTATTCACAAAAATAATGAGTTTATACAAAGCATGAAATCATGTCCTTTGAAGTTCATCATCATCACCCTATTAGCGTTTGGCGAGACACATCGGGCCTTAATTGCGGGTTGGTGAATGTCACATGTCTTCACACTCTTTAAAGTTTTCAGAAGATGCCGGTTTCCTCACGATGTTTGACTTCACCATTCGATTTTTCAAGAAGAAAAATCCAGAGGTAAAAGTCTACCACTTAGCCAAAACGGCTTTCAAAGTTATACAATTACATTAGTTCATAGGTATTTAAATAATTTAACATAATACACACTCTGCCTGTGATGATGATGTATCCTAGCCAATTTCGGCTATGGCGACTGTCAAGCATTTTAACCGAGACATGTCAGTTAAGGCGTAGATGGTCTAACCTTTTGTGTGCTCCGAGATGGCTCGAGTATCCAAGTTTGTTGACAAATGTTCGTGAGCAACATGGGCATGTCAAGGTGCCACCTCCACAGTTGTAGTGGATGTTCAGGGGTTGACGGGTGTTCAGCTCATCCCGTTTCATATCAAGAACTTCACGCCGCTCAACCTCGTACTCTGCCTGTACCTTTTGGTGAATAAATCTTCTTCATTCAGGGCGCTGTGGTGCTTTAGTCTCCCACATAGAGGGCTCGATCTTGCATCTTTTCATGTGCCTTTTCAGAACATCCTTGTATCTTAAGTACTGGCCTCCACGTTTACGCTTACCGTACTTGAGTTCTTAAAAGAAAATGCGCTTTGCCATTCGGGTGTCTGACATGCGAGACACTTGTCCGCACCACCGCAGCTGCCGCCTCATTAGGTACATCTCTAACGTTGGCTCGCCTCAGAACATTAGTATTCCTGATTCGGTCTGACCATCTGCCTGTAATAACTCCGTATACATAAAATGCGTCTTCTTATTCTAAGTTATTAATTTCTTGATTGGATATAAGGTAAAAGTTTTGCCTCGGCTATACACAGGAAAACAGTATTAAATACAAAATCATCCTAAAAACAATAAGGAAAGATCTACATTTTCTGTTTCCTATATTTTTGTGAAATAGAAAAAAAAATTAAGCTTATTTATCACAATGTGTGTTATTATATTCATGTTAAAAAGAAAATGTTTCGGTTTTAGCTATGACATGCCTGATTAAAAACCGAAACATGTTATTGTAAGTTTTCACAAGGTTAAAAGGGACTAATAGTCATAACTATTAGTATTTAAGTAAACCTTTAATGTGAAAACTATCTTTAGACTAACGACAAGCACATTAAACTCGAGCAAAATAAATAAATAATATAGACTTCCTTCACATTTTTCACTGCATTATATTATGTATGTCTATTTTTATTAAGTAGGTACTAGTGGCCCGCCCCGGCTTCGCACGGGTTTTTATTCAATTTTTTTTCCCCACAAATATTCGATTTTTCTCGCCTTTTAAACCTTCCCTAGACCTACACGAACATTTCAAGACTATGATAAGATAAATCCGTTCAGCCGTTAGAGTTTTAATCAGACTAACGAACAACAATTCATTTTTATTTATATAGATATCTGATGTCAAATACCCACAAGCTTAGAGCTTAATAGGGGGCTAGGTGTTGTTGTGTGGATTGTCCGGATATATTTATTTAAAATTCACTCTTGTGTTGAAAGAGTTCAGATTGTATAAATATCTATCCTTCGACAGAGAACTCCTCTCCTTTAGCGGTTTCGCAGTCAAATACTTCTTAATCGTTGGATGTTTTGTTTAGTCATACATATAAGTACATTTTACTTCTAGTTATATAAAAAAACAGTCGCAAGCCTTCACAATGCCTGCCTTTATCAGGCCAATATCATCATTTGAGGAGGGTGTGTTATACGCGCCACGCTTAGAATGCGAATTAGCGAATGCGAACTTGTGTTTATAAGCTTGTATTCATATAATTATAGTATGTAGATAATATTATACTAAGGGCCTATTACACCATCTTCAGTAAAGTTATACAATGGTTAGAAAATAGAGGTATTTCGCACAGTCGCAGTGACATGCATGAGTGTGATGTTGATGAGCTATGTAACTTTTTTTACATGTCACCATTGTCACGTATTATTGTCATAACTAACCATTGCTTTGTTTACTCGGACTTTGTAAAACAAGCCCTAAGTATGAAACATGTTTGATTGAAAGGCGAGAGATGAGTTTCTTCTAAGAATAGATATTTAAGATTGACCGAAGATATTAGAACATTGTTTTTCGGTGGTTGGAGGCCGATTCCAACTGAAATAACAGGAAAGCCAAATACCAAGCCATCGTCCTAATACAATAAACAGTCTTATTTGCCCGGGTGGAAAACGATAATTCTCTCCTAATTATTTATTTCGTAAATTTTCAGGAGACGTATCAAAAGGCGAGCTTGGTGTTACCGCCATCCCAGGCAAAGAGAATGAATTCAAAGACAACTTCAACACCACAGTGGAATACGCGAAAGCAGTTAATGCGAAGAAAATACACATTATGGCTGGGAAGTTAGCTCAGTCCTCTCAAATTAACTGGGACACTTATGAGAACAACTTGAAGTACGCTGCAGGGGTTTTGAAGGCTGAGAATCTTTTGGGAGTGATCGAGCCGATTAACCAATATTCGGTGCCGCAGTACTTTTTAAGCAATTTTGAAAAAGGTAGGCGTTTGTTTTGTTTGTTGTTGGCTTTAGGATGCTTTTTGCTAGGGATGTGCTATGTAGCTATGCTGCGGGGATGTTAAAGCTAAGCTTTTATCCACTGATTCTAAGTATCGCAAAAAAGGTCACCACGCCCCTAAAAATTGCCCGAAGAATGCAACTGTAAAATCACATTACGTCACGCGAATATTCCTTGCAATGTAGTATTCTATATATTGAGTTTTCGTTTCAAAGAAAAAACATAATAATACGTGTAAATTTTTATTAATTCTAATGAAGGACTTATTTTTTTTTAATCACCTACACTATTAAATCAAGTAAATGTTCACTCAGTAAGCACTCGCACCTATTGCTGAAGTCGATATAAAATCCATCGCATTAAGATTTTAGTTACCTTATACCTACGTTAGGTATTATGTAGTCTTCTAATAGGTACCTAATATTCAC
Source organism: Gymnoscelis rufifasciata (assembly GCA_929108375.1). Classification (NCBI taxonomy): domain Eukaryota; kingdom Metazoa; phylum Arthropoda; class Insecta; order Lepidoptera; family Geometridae; genus Gymnoscelis; species Gymnoscelis rufifasciata. The sequence goes on along the minus strand of OV815321.1, from coordinate 7,361,502 downwards.
CAAATATTGAACTATAAGCACGACTTATTTTTCAGCCGTGGACATAATAAAACGTATTAACAGTCCCCATCTCAAGTTGATGCTGGACGTGTTCCACCTGCAGCAGATAAGCGGCGACATCTCGCACACCATTGACAAATTCATGCCTTACGTCGGACATGTGCAGGTACCTAATACCGGTGTAGATTCGCAGCCCATATAAGTGCATACTTGAAAGTATCTACAATTTCTGGTTTCGGGTCTGGGTGTTTTCTATGTATCATATGTATGTATTTACAAAAAAAATTGTATCTACATATGTAGTATATCAGTCACCTAACACCCAAATAAATACAAGTACATAGTACAAGCTCTGCTTAGTTTGGGGTTAGGTGATGCTAGTAGTCCGGAAATATTTATTTATTTTAAATTTATTGGGTCTACATCTTCCTCCAGTCTATACTAATAGTAGGTATAAAGCGGAAGAGTTTGTTTGTTTCTTTGTCTGTTTGAACGCGCTTTCCACTTAGTGTGATTTGAAAATTTATAGTTCTATTGTCCATCTATCGAGGGTGGCCTTCCTCTACGCTACCTAACATATTATATATTAAATTGGAAAATACATTGTTTCCGCGGCAAACTTAAAAAGCTGTGGCTTATAAAGGTAGTAATAAAACATAAATAAATAATAATATATTAATAAGTAGGTAATTATAACTTAGTAAATACATTTAATGAAATAATCATTCTTATAAACGGTGTGGGGTTAGTGAGCACAAGTATACTCAGCCGTTATCTCTGCATTCCATTGTTTTGCTACTAGCTTGGAAGCGAAAACCTTATTCTTGAATCACTCTACCTATTGCAGAAAACCGCATAAAGATCCGTTCAGTAGTTTTTGAGTTTATCCCGAACATAAAGACAGACTGATGCGGTGGAGTAATGTTATGTTATTTTTTTAAAATTACAATATAACATCTAAAACTGATTGAAAATGCGTAGTATTTCTGACTGTCACTTTGTTTATTTGATAACATTAACATCTAACGACATTCCTACGTTTACATAAAATATATCTTATTATGAAACGGGGTATAGTAATTTACATACATTTTGTTATTTAGTGGTGCGCATGCAGTGGAGGAAGAATTTGACGACATTCGGTGTAAATATCATATCATTAGCTCCTTTACAATATTGAGTAAATATTCTACAGCGATAAAGGCATGATAGCTAGGCCGTGTTTTACTGTTTCATTAAATTGTCAAATTAATTAAAAACAATAGGGGATATTGCAATGTGCTCGCGCCAGATGCTCGTGCAGCACTAGCGTAGACAGTAAACCAAGACGAGTTTTTTGATTCTAGGTAGTTTTATCTATGGCGAGTCCTACAAACCTTGATAAGACAAGAAAAGAGTTTCATCGTCATTAAGTTCCGAAATGTCATAGCGCCGAGTTTTACGTAATATTTATTAACTTTAAACGGTTTCATTATCTATTCCAGATAGCACAAGTGCCAAATCGCAATGAGCCAAACACTCCCGGAGAGATTAACTACGAGTATGTGCTCCAGCAGATAGCCAAGGCCGGTTATAATGACTGGGTTGGGCTCGAGTATAAACCTGCTGGAAACACTAAAGATGGTTTGGACTGGATCAGCAAATATGGATATAGTTTGTGATGACTGTGATTTTTTGTATAAAAAGAAGGTGAATGTTGTGCTATGAGATAACTTATGGCACCACCTAGGACCACATTGTCGCATTAAACATATGTAGTGATAGAGCGCCAAGAAATCTATCATATAATGATTAAGTACCAATCCTCAGAATGCATAAGTTGCAGGTAGAATAGTACTTCATGGTATGTTTAATAAAATTAATCGCAAATAAAGGGGTTCTCAGAGTAATTGCTCATAAAAAATCGCTATGGAATCAAATCTCTAACTTGTGCTGTTTTTGAGATACTTAGTTATAAAACGATTTAAACCGAAATAACTCTAAAAATGTATACATTTGAGATATGGGTCATTGGTCAAAACTTGTTTTAAGCATTGACTCAATCAATTGACATGGATTTCATCACTGACCTCAAAATCATGTTGTTTTTTGTCAAAATGGTGGACAGTAGGTATGATGAATTGTTGGAACCCCTTTAGTTAATAACTAAGCTCATCTTATGGCTTACCAATGACTAAATTGTGTCAAAGCTTATTCCAAGAATCCTTAGATAATGGTGGTAGTTGCTTATGAATGGTTGTTTCTATGAGTTATGTAAATCATATAATTGTTAAATAAAATTATTTATTTACGAAAATTGTAAACATTTATTACTATGATTGAATTAATTACAAATAAAAAGAATACTAACATTAGGCGGCTTCAGGCGTTTGGAGTGTAGAGGGATTGTACCCAATAATGGTTCTTAACTTCGGCCAGAGAAAGGCGTTCCTTACTGGATTGTCGAAGCAGCTGAAACACATAAAATTAGCTTTTAAGTAGAAATTATAGCGCATCGAAGCATTTCGAAGTTTATTATGTAGATGGATAAAGCTTATTACATGAAAATCAGATTTGGTATTAATACTGTTAAACTATGTGGGAAATAATTAATTCTTCAAAATGTGAGGGCTGGTGCGCCCGCTGGATGATAATATAATTGATCACATGCCACTCAGTGAAGATATCTCTTATTTTGAAGTATTTCAGTAATTTAAGAGTTTAATAAAATGAGAATTATGGCAAGCAGAATTCAAAGTTTAAAAAAAAGGGTTTTCATATTCAGTATTATAGGAATCTACTAATAATATGAAGCTGAAGAGTTTGTTTGCTTGAACACGCTAATCTCAGAAACTACTGGTCCTGGAAAGATTCTTTAAGTGTCTGATAGCCCCATTATCTTCATTACTACTTTAATAATCTACTTTTTAATGAGAAAATACATTTTTCATTGTGGTAAAATAAAAAAAACACAGGCAACGCCATAGCGTGAAAACCTAGTTGTACATAAAGAACCATTGATATATACATATACATAATCTGACTTAATTAGTGGACTCCTAGGATTTTATGGAATTATTTCTTGCATTAATTTTTTAAAGATTTGATTAGATAATCTTAAACTTAGCTTCATTATTATTATTTAATTATATTAACATAATAATATAAAACAATATACCTTTGAAATTAGATCTTTGGCACCTTCTGGCACATAGCTTGGGTACACCATGTCTAAAGCCAGGATTCGAGCATAGGTTTTATCTTGCCCTTCACTCTCAAATGGAGGTTTCCCTACTAGGAATTCATACAGCAGCACCCCAATACACCAATTGTCAACATACACATCATAGACTTCTCGTTTTATCATCTCTGGGGGCAGATAGTCGAGGGTACCACACATTGTCTTACGTCTGGAAATGAGTTATGTATATTTTATCTCTAGGCATAAAATAGTAAGTTGTAAGCATGTCATGGTCAGATAAGATCTGGTACACTGGATACACAAAGTCTGAATCTATGAAAAGATAAAACTAAGTGGATACTAGCTGACTCTGACAAACATTGACATTATATGCTTTTTATAAGCAACAGACTTGCAACAGCATCAAAATATTAGTTACCTCAAAAACCGTCAAATTATGATTATGATATACCCATACCCATGTTAAGTTTTAATATTAATTAACATTACATTTAAGGTATGATTTTTCCAGATAAAACTGAATTTTCATAGTAATATTCATATTTACTGTTAAAATCATGAACAGCTCTTAGTCACATACACAAAAATAATACTCAGAAGATTTAAAAAAAATTGTTTTCTATTGTCATATCAAGAAAATTACCTTTCTGAAGGAGCATGGACAGACCAGCCGAAATCAGCCAATTTAAGGTCTCCATTGTATGCCACCAGTATGTTTTCAGGCTTAATATCTCTGTGAATTACATGATGCTTGTGACAGTACTCTACTGCATCAGCTACCTGAGAATAAGAATACAAACACAAATTTACAAAATTAATAAAGCAGTGTTTTTCAATACTCTGTATCTTGTGTATAAATAAAGCAGAATATCCCTTAGTTGAACAAATAGTGAGTAATGTGTTAATAAACTTCTTCTATTGGTAATCATATTCATTTCATACCTACAGAGTTGAAAAAAACACATCAGTTGTTCAGGTATTCACATTGGTCCGGTCTAGCCTTGGATAACAACTGGTGCGCTTGCCGGATCAGACCAATAGGTGTGTGACGAGTGGCATGTAAAGAAAACTTAAAATTATGATAAACTAGCTGTGCCCCGCGGTGTTACCCGCGTTATAATGGATTTTCCCGCGGAATGACATTTTCCCGCGGTAAAAAGTAGCCTATGTTATTTTTCAGGCTCTAGAGATTCTTTGTACCAAATTTCATTTAAATCGGTTCAGTAGTTTTTACGTGAAAGAGTAACAAACATCCATACATCCATACTTACAAACTTTCGCCTTTATAATAGTAGTAGGATTTTATATTTATACCTGATAGATGTACTTAGCAGCTTTATTCACAGGAAAGCGGCCTTTCGGAGAGTTGGTAAGATGTTTGTAGAGCTCTCCACCAGCGGCAAACTCCACAACTAGGTAGATCCGCCTCTCGTCATGGAACCATGTCAGCAAGCGCAGAATATTTGGATGACTGTAATAAAAGTTGAAATCAAAATTACCTAGCTGACCTATTGTACCTCAATGTACTTATTAGTAAATAACTTTTATGTTTCTAGTTTAGTATAGTGTGCATGTTTGTTTGTTTCTCTTTGTTAGTTTTCTGTATATTATTTGTGGGAACTTGTAATTAGCCTTGATGTATTATAACATTATTATTTTTTTAAATAAATATTATGGATTACACTTAATAGAATAGAATAGAACTTTTATTTACCATAACTTAAAATCTTTCTTTCTTTAGTAACAATGCAAATTAATAATATGAAAAAATATATCATTAAATATATACCATATAATGTAAGTACTTACCGAACATGGGACTGAATTTCAATCTCCCGCAGAACTTGACGCTCGCATTTTGACTTCTGAATCTGTGACTTGAATAATGTTTTTATGGCTACAAGATATCCCGTTTTCTTCTCTCGAGCAACATTCACATGCCCGAATTTGCCTTGGCCAAGATTAGAGCCCAGCTCAAAGTCGCGAGGTGACCATTTGTATCTGAAATTTGTTGTTTAGATAATGTATGCTGTTTGGTAAAATTTATACTAATCGAAATTAGGTATACATACGAGCTGCTGTAAGCAGGGTGGTTTATTATCTTAGTTTCTAAATCTAGCACTTCACTTTTCATGGCTAATTGTAAATCTACCGGTTTTGTAATTATAATTTTAGAGAATGTGATAAAACTACACAAAGTAAACTATGGCAAGCAAACTGCAAAGCAAAGCAACGGTTTGTGTTTGAAACTTTGAAATTATATGAAGTGACAATTGAAATTGACAGCTGACCGACGACATTCTGTATTGAATTTTCTTCTTCTTTTAATTCGATGGCTTCCGTGACATTAAAATTGACAAGTTGACTGTTTTGAATGACATAAAAAAATAGCGTTCACATTACTTAATTTTTGATTTTGACAAATGAGTAAACAAATAATATTTATTTAGTGCAGAACTCAAAATGGCGTTCAACTGAGTTACATTTTTTTCACTTTATAATATTTTATTTAACTCGACACTGGCAAATTGTCGCTTCAAGCGCAAAGTCCAATTACAAGAAACTGAACTTATTTAGTGCATACCTATTGCGTTAGACATCCAATTGGATTGGAAACCCCTTTTTGCTATACAAATTATAGACCAAACTCGTACTTTTGCAGAGCCTCTTCTTCATTTAATGCTTGTACTGATATACCCGATATCGATTTGTTTGATACAAAAGCCAGCAGAGTCAGTAGCTTATTGACAAAACGCTGGTTTGAATCTGTTAATTGTTAGTCATTTATTATTTTGCCGATTTTCTTTTTTCTCTTATTATTTGTTTTTTTTCAGTTCTCCGTTTTTAATACTCTGTATATTTTAAAATTTTGTTTTAAGTACCGTAAAGTGGGGTTTTTTGGATATAGTGAGTTTATTTGGAATTTCAAAAATAAAAGGTTTGATCCCGTGTATTTTTTTATCTGTTAATGGTAGGAATATTTTTTCGGCACCTGGCAACACAACAACTATTCTTCAACGTCAAATTGTTATATTTGAGGGTAGATTATGATTGCACGTGAAGCAGAAGATTATTTTGTGAATATCGAATTTTCGATATAATATGTGTGCTTCTAACTTTCAGCTGCAACACAAAATCAGGAAAGGTATGTATAACTCCAATTAAACTATGTATACGTGTGTTTTTCGCTGATTTTAGTGGTATTAGGTGTTGATTTCTATCTCTAAAGAGCTTTGAACTGTTGCTATGTTTTGTGATTGGGGCTTTTTGGAATATTTGGAACAATATTTCAAATAGCCCCTTCAACGGGTGTTTTGTTCTTAAATATATAGATTAGGTTAAGTATCAAATAGCCCCAAGAGTGATATAAAACTTACTTAAGGGTAGGTAAGTCAGAGCTCAGTGATTAAATACATAGGTAGGTTGTTTGTTTTAGTATTTTTAAGTAATTAATTATTTTTATTTTAGATTTCGATATATTAATTAAATCTAGCATATTACCTACTTGTTTTTTAGATGTTTGTTTTTGTATTTTTGTAAAATAGGGTAAAAAAAATACCTACATTTTTTGTTAAAATATTACATTGTTTATTAGTTGTTTTGATAATTTGGTTGTGACATTTTTTTCAATTTAATTTTTTAATAAAACGTTAAATTTATACCGTTATGGTTTTATTTATCTACTATATGTTTTTTTTATAATCAGCTTCCCCTTAAGAATTCCAAATATCCCTTCCCGTATAATACGCACAACTTTATTACATGTATGTGAAATTCCAAATAACCCTAATTATGCAATAAATGTTATTTCGATTATGTGACTAACTTCATATAATTCCTTATTTTCTTGACTAAGAGAAGTCAAATTGCCTTCAACTCAACACAAGATTACCCTAGAACATTTCCCTATATCGCTCGTACGGTTTTATTTAGCGCGTATTTGATAAATTAAGAAAACAAGTACAATAAACTTCGTATACTAAATAACCCCAATTGGGCGATATTTGGAACAGACTCTTTCAAAACATATATCTACGAAACTACTTACGATAGACGTATAGTAGTAATAGTGGTCAAGAGAGCATTATTAGAACTACTCAATAAGCCCCATGTTGACGTGAAATCATTCATTGCTCTTTTATTAAACACATTTTTAAACACATTATTGTGATTTAGTTAGTTAGTAAAACTGTTTGTTTTCCAAATAAAATAAAATAAAATAACAAATTTGTGCATAATCTAGTAGTATAATACGAGGCACACTGACTGTGTCTCAGAACAAGGAACTTTCCTCGCTTATATTTTTCTTTCGTATGCAACCGTTTGTTTTCGACGCGACCGACCGACGCGCGACGGGCTAGGCTATGTGAATGTGTGTGACTGGTTAACATAATTTTTTTCTGCCTTTAGGTATCATAATTTAATAAATGACATTAGAATAGTAACAAAAAATAGGTGCCTACCTACATAATCTTGAAATTTAAAATTTACTGCCATTTTTGGGTTATTTAAATAAATAGGGATTGGCTTGAGTTTATTTATAATTAACGATTAATTTTATTTTTGAAGCTATATATTACGCGCCAATTTTGGTTTGTTGAAAGATATCGGACTCTTAAAAACTATTTAATTACATCATTTTGAGGTGCTAAAATATAATAAAATGTAGTGATTATATACCTACTCTCTGACATATAGGTACTTTGACGTCAAAAAAAACTAATAAATAAATAATAAACTGCTTAGCAAAATAAATACTTCTAGATTTACCTGCTAAATAACATTTAATTATATTTTTACAGGTTTAATATTCATATAAAAATATTTTGTCTGGGTTTTGGGAACACAAGTAGGTATATTATATTCTATACATTTCGAAGATTCTTGTTTTCGCGAAAGATATGGACGTAGAATAACAGTGCCAACTATATTTACAAATCAACCAGCATCTTGCCGACCAGCAAGTGTTATAAAAAAACCAAACATATTACAGTTACGTGCAGCTTTACTCCTATAGTTCACAACAAAGGAAAGTACCTACCTACGTAAATTTCTGTCCCGATAAAGTCTGAAGCCTTCTGTAATGGTTCGCATCCTGCTACCTAGTATATAAATACTTAAATACTTCCAGACAGTCCACACAACATATCCATTTTAATTATAAATAAATATATTCGGACAATCAACACAACAACATCTAGCCACATGGTAAGCTCTAAGCTTCTGTTACGGGTAGGTACTAGACATCTGATATACCTACTTTATAATTATAGATATTTTTTATCATACATATTAAACACCCAGACCAAGGAGAAGCTGCAGTAGAAGAGAAAACTTTAGTTCTTAATTAAGATTAACAACTTCTTCTGTCGCTTCTTTTCCTCTTCTTCTTTGTTTAAGTTCTCGCTTAAATGAGTAAAACTGAGTGTTGGGATAGTTGAGATACTATAAGTTAATGATTGTAGATTTTTTATACAAAGAAAAGTTATTGTCTCCAATGGTGAATCACGCTCACGTTTATAACAACGCTGTAGTGCAGTGCAGTCAAGGATGTACTCAACTGAAGCACCGACTACCTGCATTAGTACTGCGAAAAGTGCGAAAACACTCGCTTACATAGGAGGGTGGAATACTGACGCACACATAAACAAGGGTTAGACGGCTTGTGGGGTAGTATGAGCTTGAATTATATGACGAGCATACCTACCATATTATTAAATACACTAGCAGATTTTTACTCGCACTTTTTTTTCAGCTGCGTTAATATAAAATTACTTATTCAAGCATTTTGATATTTAACTGATTCCTGATTAGTGCCTGTTATTAAGAATACTTTATTGCGCAAGAAAATACTTTTCTTTCCATACATTTTCTATACCATTTTCCAACTAAAAGAATATACCTAAACCTACCAACCGTATAAACAGCTAGGGGAGGGGTAGGGTGAGTCAGCGAACGCATTCTATGCATTTGTTATGCAAATCCTCTGAATTAATGCATGGCTGTGAGAGGGACGTTTGTAATGAAACGGGGAAAATTCCAAATGTAAAATATTGCAGTTTTTGTCATTATATAACTCCAATTATTAATAAAATATGCAGAGGAGGACTTAGGCATAGAATAATAAATTGCTACGTAACAGAAGCTTCACCTCAAAGACTTAGGTAATGAATGTATTAGGTTTTTATCTAAGTCACGTTTTCGCACAACATATATTTGAAAAAAAATCCAACATTTATGAAAAATATTAATTAACTTTGTACCTAATGATATTTCTGTGTAACATAAAAGTAGTAGGTAGATAGGTCTTGTAGGCTCCACGCTTGACATACCGAAGGTGGTCGGATCAAAACCTGGGCGGCGAAATTATTTTTGTTTTATTTTTTATTATTTTGTAATTTGACAATGTCTATTACAAACGCAGATCGCGAAAATGTCACAATGAGGCGAAAGATTATGTTGAACATCTCTACCGAAAACTCATTCGATTCATTATCGGTGGATGAGGACTTGGAAGAACAAACTTTAGCCTTAGAAGCGACTGAAAAATTAAACAGGAGCTGTCCAAATATTAAAATAAATGATTTTAATAAAATTGAAGATTTACAAAATAAGATCTTGTCACTATCTGAAAGATTAGAAATTGCGGAAAATGAAATTATTAATCTTTTGCAAGAAAATAGTTGCTTAAAAAAGGAATTGTCGTCTTATGACATGCGTGTTAACCATTTAAAGGATATCTGCAAAACTACTCCGAAGAAGAGTCAAAAAAAGAGTAGGAATAGCCTAAATAGAACACGATTGGACTTCTCTTTCGATCAAAATAGCCCTGCTGCGGTGCCGGTAATTCCAAACCTCTCAAGTTCTCACAACACAAACACAAATACCCAATCTATGAAAATAAGATCTAAGCTGAGGAAAATGTACGTTATTGGCGACGAGACAGTGCGGGGCCTTTCTGCACATCTAAACGACTCCAGTTTTTCAAGATGGAATAAAGAATTTATAATTCAAGGGATAGTGAAGCCTCATGCACCGTCACATGAAATAATAAGCTGCTTGAATGACCTGTCCGGCCGTACGAAGAGTGATGACGTCATTATATTGTCAGTTGGTAAACACGACAACAACCCCTACCAATTAATCATGAATTTGTATAATTTTTTGAAGAATAAAAATAACTGCAGATTAATTATATTTAATATATTGGAAAATAAATTTTTAAATATTACTAAACTTAATAATGAATTGAGATTATTAACGAAAAAATTTGAAACCTGTACATTTTTGGATATTAAATATTTATGTACCAAATATAGCAAGAATGTCTCTGAACTAGAGTTTATATTGTTTAAATTAAATTTAGAAATGTGTGATGATGGTAATGAAAATATAAACACGTCACTACATGAACAAATTGCTCATGAAACGAAAACGGAGACGTTTTTTCGATCCTTTACTGGGAAATAATTGTACAAAAAGTAGTTTGGACAAATTTGGGACAGGTAATTTCAGGATTTTGCATCAGAATATAGCAGGTTTATGTAACAAATTAGACATTTTGGAGGTCTTTTTAACTGAACTGGATTCTAGTAATAGAGAAATTGATGTTTTATGTTTCTCGGAAACTTTTATTAAGAAAAACAATGAGGCAAACGTTGTGCTCAAAAATTATAAATTAGCGTCTTCATACTGTCGAGATGATAAATCCAGGGGTGGGACTTGTATATTGGTAAAACAGGATGTTTACTGTAAATCTGTTAATATTCCAGCGAAATTTATTACTAAATATAACTTTGAGTGTTGTGGAGTGGACCTTATTGGGTTGGGTATTGTGATTTTCTGTATATACAGAGTTCCTGACAGAAAAATGAGTCAATTTGGATTATTTTTAAATAAATTAGATAATTTTTTAAACTTAATGACAGATACATATAAAAAAAAAAGGATTGTAATATGCGGCGATTGGAATATTGATATTTTGAAGGAATCGCAAGTTTCTATAGATTTATTAAATATTCTTTCCAGTTACAATTTCAGAGCTCATATAAAATCACCAACTAGACTAAACTCATGTCTAGATCAAATTGCCAGTAATATAAAGAAAGTCAAATCTGAAATCTATGTCTCTGGATTATCAGACCATGAAACTGCTCAATTAATACATTTTAAAATTAATAAACAGCGTGCTCTATTATGTTGGTTTGAGTACAAACGTGACTTTGGTTTTGACAATGTTAAGAAGTTCTGCGATTGTATATCACGTTTGTCGTTTTCTAATGTATTCAGCGCGCACTCAATGGTGGATGCTTTTAATGCCTTTTATGAGTTAATTATACTATTCTATAATTTATGTTTTCCGATAATAAAAGTAAAAATTTCTAATAAGCCCAAAAATGGATGGATTACTAGAGGTATAAAAAAATCACTAAAAACTAAACGTTCACTGTTCATTACTTCCATCTATAATAAAGTAGAAAAACAAAAAAATAACTACAAAATTTATACACACCTTCTTAAAAAATGTATTAGTAAATCTCAGAAAAACTTAAACCTTAGACGAATTAAATATAGTAATAATAAGTGTAAAGCAACATGGAATGCTATTTCGTCATCCCTGACTAATAATCTTTATAAAAATGACATTGATAGTATTAATTACAATAATAGGACATACACTGACCCCTTTGAAATTTCCAATATATTTAATAATAATTTTATAAATTCATACGACAACAATAATTATCCTAATGATGTATCTCAACAAATTGTTAGCAGGAAAACGGTTTCTAATTCTATATTTTTGCTTCCAACGGATGCGAGCGAAGTCCACAGAATTATAATGTCTCTCAACAACAGTAAAACCAGCGGCTGGGATGGCATTACTACTAAAATTCTAAAGATGTGTGCGAAATGTATATGTCACCCACTTTCCTACATAATTAACTAATCCTTTTTGGAGGGTGCCTTCCCAGCACAACTAAAAAAGTCTATTGTCAAGCCTCTCTTTAAGAAAGGTGACAAATCTGATCCGGCTAACTATAGACCAATCACTATTGTTCCAATTATGTCCAAAATTTTTGAAAAAGCTATGTTATATAGGTTAAATAGTTTCTTGGATAAGCACGGAATTCTTACTGGTGACCAATATGGATTTCGTAAAGGGAGTTCAACATCACATGCCTGCTTTAACTTGCTAAGGTTTATTACAGAGAGCATAAATGTCGGAGCCGGTCCTATTATAGCTCTCTTTATGGACCTTAGCAAAGCATTTGATTTTGTTGTACATGCCAAACTTCTGGACAAATTGGATACCTATGGCATACGTGGCAGAGCTTTGGACTGGCTAGCAAGCTACTTACGAGATAGGGAACAATGTACCGAGATATCTAAAGTTATGATTAATACAAAAGTTAAGGTTAAACGTAATTTAAATACTAAAATTGTAACTAAACAAGCAATTAAATCAGATATGATCCTAAACAATCGTGGCGTCCCGCAAGGAAGCATTTTGGGCCCCCTCCTTTTTTTGTTATATGTTAACGATCTCCCGGAGCACATATCACACAAATGTATACTCTTTGCCGACGACACTACGATTTTAATTAAAACTGACAGACAACTTGCACAAACGACATTAAATTCTGCACTTTTTGACATAGTAAATTGGACCAATAATAATAACTTAGCTATTAACATAAACAAAACTAAAATTATGCAATTTGACTCGTATAATACTAACCCACTAACTCTTGACATTTCTTATAATAGTGAAAAGGTGGACGAAGTAACTTCATTTAAATTTTTAGGCATTACTTTGGATAAACATTTAAATTGGAAGACTCACATAGATAATATTTGCCAAAGGTTGAGTCGCTTTATTTTTGCATTAAAAAAAATTCGACAAACAGTATCTTTTGACGCAGCTCTTGCAGCTTATCATGGCCATGTATCCTCGCTCCTGAGTTATGGTTTATTGCTCTGGGGTAACTCTGTTGATGTTGTACGAGCGTTTAGAGTGCAGAAAAGATGTCTCAGAGTTATAACCAGGGCATGGTTCCGTGACTCTTGTAGACCATTGTTTAAAATCTGCAATATCCTGCCTCTGCCCTGTATGTATATTAGGGACATTTGCCTCTTTGTAAGGTTCAACCCCCAACACTTTACCATGCGTAGGGACGTTATCACTCGACAGAAAAGACCTAAATTCAATTCTCTACTATACAATCCACAATGTAACAAACAAATTTATAAAAAAAATGTTTACAATATGTCTATTGTAGTCTATAATAAGTTACCTGAAGCCTTAAAGGAGCTGAAGGGGAATATTTTTAAGACAAAACTAAATAGTTGGCTGCTTGACAAATGTTTTTATAGTGTTAGTGAATATCTAAATTGTAATTTATAATTATTTAACATTTTTTCTATTCATTTTTGTATTTAGATTGTAATTTAATTTTTATTTTTTGTTTATTATTTAATTTATTCTTTATTTTGTAGCTTCATAACATTGACATTTGATAATATTTGCATACCTGCTTGCGGGTTGAATACAACTATATCTAGTCCTTAAGTTCTTGACATGTTTGAAAAATTGTATTCTGCAAATAAACATTTGATTTGATTTGATTTGATTCATGAAATATTAAATATTTAACGAAACCAACTCAAACTCTTCCAACCGGCATTGGACCAGCGCGACAGGATTTTACTCGCGCTCTTTCAACAATTTATGAGGCTTGGATGGTCCAAGCCTTATAATGTTGAAGAGGTCTATGCCAAACAGTGGACGTATTACAAATTTTATGTCCCGTTATCGAAAGAATCGAATACTCTCCCATAAATTTCCTTGCGTTAAATGTTATGTGGTGTAGTTTATGAAAACTAGCAACAGATCATTTATTTTGGTAGGTAAGTTTAGTACCTACATAGCTAATCTTGGAATTGTAATTTTACAATAACGTTCAAAAAGCGTTAGAGCATCAAGTGAAACAAAATCCGACGTTTCTAAAGCGAACAAACCATCGTACTATACGCGGTATCTTACTATTATTTTTGTAGGACAAACAAAATGCGCATCACAGCGTGACCGGGAACAAGTTTTGAATTGCCATTGCCAACAGGTTTGAGTAATTCTGCTAGAATCCGCCTGTTTCTTTTACCATACTCCCGAGTACCAGATCCGTAGTAGTAGGGTTTCTCTAATAGAAAATGTTATTTTATTTTAATGCCAGATATTCAAATATTTTCAGGTCTAAGTACTTAGGTACCGTCGATTTCCCTAACTTCACCTAGTCGCCTAATCTTCGCCTGAATTTATAAAATTCTCAATATCACCAAAATCTTAGAAGTAAGTTACAAAATAAACACCCACATTCAAATTTCTATTTAGTCATGGCAATATTTTGCTGATATCACCCAGCTAATGCGTTTAGTTTGGCGGTCATTACATCAGAAAGTGTCAGTGGTGTGAGGTGTTTTAAGTGAAGTGCGAAAAACTTCGTTTGTATCCGCTTTCAGAGAACAGGTAATATTATACTATAAAGTGTATCATATAGTAAATTTATCGTAGATTCTTATAATGTAATCAGTTTGTCAATAATCTTTAAGAATAAATTGCTATCATTGAAATTAAGTACGGAGACACATGAGTGGCCATAATGTTCCAAACTTCGCCTACCCATAGGGTTGTCGCAAAGATTATAAGTATTTTCATTGTAGATTAATTAAGATAATTGTGGTAAAAAAAATTAAATGCAATTAACATTTTAGTAGTAGTAGTATATTTTATATTTACATATTAAACCAATTTCATCCAACGGTTATTTATTATAAAAAATTTGTTAGGTACATTTTTATTGGGTAGGTATCTATACATATGTGTGTACATACATATGTACACAGAAACAAACATTTCAATAAAAAATATGTTTTTGATGTGTATCTAGTAGTAGATCCTTATCCTTAGTATCCTTAGGGATATTACATATATTCAGGCCTATCAAATAAAAAAATAATTTCGTGAATACCTGATACACAGCTTGTTTTATTCCATTTCAACTTTACCACCCACGTCCTTATTGAAGAACCCTAGTACATAGATGGCCTTATGACAGCGATGTTTTTTAGGAAATGTTTTAAGTGAAGATTTGTAATTGTCAAGATAGATACATATTTATTTATTTTATTTTTCAGCAAAATGGCCTCAATAAAAAAAAAGAAAAGATCGTATACTGCACATCATGATCAGCAAATGATGGACTTAGCTCTCGATATGAGTTGTATCTTTTTACCTACAACTGCGACTCATATTAATTGTGACAACCCTGGTTGGTTGTTCACATTTGTATGGAAAGCGTAAATTACCGTGCCAAACTTCGCCTACTCGATAGTAATTTAGAAAATTGATCTTTAAGCACTTATAAAAAGATTCTGTTTCGTTACTACTACATCGCTATATAGCCAAAAAAATACTAGCCATAGACGTCTTAAAAAAAAGCGAGGAAACATAGGTAGGCGAAGTTAGGCCAACGGCCCGATCTTCGCCTACTGGCTTTGGCAAGGTATTTTTATCTCTAAATCGATGATTTTAAGAGTTACTTTAGCTTGTGATTATTAAGAAACCTTAATTGTTCCATAAAATGTTAATAATTTGCCTGCAGTGGTAATATTTAAAAAAGTACGTTAAAAAAAGTGTCAAAACCCAGGCGAAGTTAGGGAAATCGACGGTACCTAGTAGAATGATATCGTCATGCAGGTGACTTTATTTTTTTTTTTATTTTTTTTTATATCATTGTCGTAAGTTTACACTACAAAAGCCGAAATGTAGTCTTAAATGTTTATGTTATCTTTACCTAAGTGCGTTGTAATCGTAATAAAGTATTGCCGCTTTTCACAATAATCATACAAAGATGGCAACACCACCCCGAACCACCCTTGCCTCCCGACGCCGGTTCCGGAAGAAACTCGTACTTTAACTGTGCCATTGGTGGCGGGAAATCGAGGAAAACGCGCGCATTGGGGTGGCTCGCCTCGCCTCTCATTCCGAAACGAAACGCGCGGCGGCGCGCTGCCAATCAATACGGCAGAAATACACACCAAAAACCACTAAAATACAAACATTTCTGCTAACAAACACGGCTTAGTAATGTAACTTAATATTTTTTACAAGATAGTGTAAAAAACTGTGAAGTTTGCGGTAAATTGCGTCGCAAATCACTTCAGGCGCTCGGTAAGTGTTATAGCTAATAATCATTAGCACGTTTTGATGACCTAGATATCACCGGAAAATACCTATCTGGAGATATGTTGTGGAAAGGATAAAAAATATTGATTGTATTGTTTTGCTTTGATTGTGCCTAAAACAGCATTAAGCTTATGTTGTAAAATCAGCTTGATAGGCCTATATCTATCAAAATATACCTAGCCTAAATCGGTAACAGTACCTACCTCCATATACGGGATAAACCTAACAGAATACCTAGCGTAATCATAATGAACAATTTCATTTAGTTCATTATTAAAGAGCAGTTTAAGAAAAAAAAATTAAAAACATGACTAAAACCAAAAATGTTGATCCTCACGGCAGGGATTGTTTAGAATTTTAGATACCTACATCTGAATAGTAGGTAGGTAGGTACTTACGTAATTTCAGCATGTGCGTACCTACCTACAACGTGATTTTTACTCAGTGAGTTTCTTCATTCGCTCTCGGCAGATTTAATATTTGTTTAAACCGAATAAGAAACTTAGGAAAGTTTTGATTTACCTCTTTTAGACCTTCATATTTTCTACTAAAATATAAAAAAAATAAGTTAGGCACCTGCTACAACTTAGGTACAAATTAATAATTTATTTAGCTGTGTCTCTTGTACCTACATATTTAATTAATTGATCTGTTAATTTATGTAGAATATTTTGCGGTTACTATTGAATTGTTATATTAAATATACATATTTGTAGCTTAGGTCATACCATTTAATTTTAGCCTATTTAGTACACCATGGGACCTGTGAAATAGGTAGGTAGTTACACTATTTTCTTTACGTGAGAATTTTATTTTTGGTTTACATTCTTGGAGTTACTTTGACGCAACATTTAGTAATGGGACCCAACGACAACAAACAATTCAGATCATATCAGCCTAATGACGCCCTGCCCACGTGTACCTTACAAATTATGTTTTCTTTCCATCAGCCTTCTACAAAACATCACGCGATAATTACAATAACTATAATAGGTACCTACTATTTTATGATGTCAAATTTATATCGATCGACACACGGTAGCTATGCTTACATTTCCGTGTTGTGAATATTTTAGTTCTATCCAGGGACTTTATGTATAGGTATGTCTTTAGACTACATGCGTCCAAAGACAAAAACTACGTTGATGCAGAGGTAAAAGGCAGACAACTGAGACTGTGTAGGTACCTTCTTACTACTAAATATGAAAATAGGTACTTTCAGGTTGCCCAGACGAGTTGAGGATGTTCAATCCTTGCTCTCTCGCTTATCGTGCTGTTAAAATCATTTTCTAATTAGCTTGTAGAACAAAATGTTGGAATGAAAAGTTCCCATATGAACACGGTGGATCCTAAAGCCTAGCTTCAACCAACATTACATATGCTGGCTGTTTGCTGCATTTAATCAATAAAGTTGGTAAATCAATCGTGTATGTCCAGCAGCTGCCTACGACTGAAATAACGACGATGAAAGCCAATTTATCTCCACCCATAAAATGATTAAACAAATAAATCTGTCTCTTGAACCACCTAATAAATTGATGGGAACGAATTTGTTCGTTTGAATTCTAGTTACCGTGATATAATCCAGTGGTTTATTTAAAGCACGCGACAACCCCTAGTCATTACAATCAGAATAGCCTAGTGTCTTTGACCGTGGGAAGTCACCCCCTACTCTGTGCCAAAACCGTCCGGGCAACATTCCACTTTAATATTTATTGCCTTTCCGTATTCCAACTCGATTCGGCAGACTTGGGGCATAAATAAGTTGATTTACATTTCTCTATATAGATCCAGAAGCCGTGATGGCTAAGTGGGAGCTCACTCGACTTTCATTCCGAAGGTCGGTTCAAACCCCGCCACGCACCTCTGGATTTGAAGACCATCTTGCAAAGATTTATGTGCGCTTTTAAGCACGTGCTTTAACGGTGAAGGCAAACATCGTGAGGAAACTGGCATGTTCTGAGAACTTTAAAGAGTTTGAAGGACATAATCTCATCATCATAGATTTGAAAAAAAAATCATTATCGAATAATGTGATTTAAATCAACCAATAGTAAAATAACCTGCTTCTTTCTAATGTAGGTAAGTATACAGTATATACAGGTTGTCTGTTGTGACAAGTAAATTGTCTATGTCACCATGGCGATGGTGAACCATATTGTCTGTAATAGTGTAAACCACCTAAATAAGCAAGTGTCTGTTTAGATATTTAAACACAGAACTAAATCTTATTTAAACTACAAGTATTTGTTTTCCCGAATATGCGGAACAAGAACCTTTTCTTCGTGTTTAGGCGGTTATTTGCAGTTTAACGTATTATATGTAAGGGTCATCATTATAGACTAATTTGGTAGCTCTAGGACCCAAAACACTTCAATACTATCTAAAATATGTACTTAGTAAATGTGCATGTTCAGCTTACCTAATTATAAGGTAGTAAATGGCAAGATGATGATAACTCCTTGGTTTGTCTATTATTTATTACAATAATCACAATTTAAGACTTTCACTCTCGAATCAAGAACAATATTTGCTCTCGTGTATGAGTTTCTATGGAATATTATATTATAGTATATTTATACACCTGTCATAATTAAGGTACTCATTTAAATATTTAAAACACCTGTTCCAACCGTTAAAACTAAACTCTTAAGCTTTGCGCATACGAGGTTAAAATTGTCAAATTTTCATCTGAAGAGGAAATCTCTAAATTGTATGGTAACACAGCCCGACCGCAAGCGACAGTTAACGCGTCAAATTTTTTAGACGAAAAGTTAGTAAGCAAAGCTTATCGATAGTGCACCAAAACGCTGAAGGTTTGTTAAGTAAGGAATTGCAGATAAGCCTGTTCCTGGAACAAGCTAATATTGACGTACTTTGTTTTACTGAGAGTTGGCTTAGAGAACATGAGTTGTTATTAAACTTTGAAAACTATTCTACTGGTAGTTATTTTTGCCGTAAGACAATGATAAGAGGTGGTAGTCTCATTTTGGTAAAAAGGTCAATTAAATTTAAAAGGAGAATTGATGTAGAGAAATTATCTGTTGAACGTTCTGTTGAACTGGCATGCGTTGAATTAAGTAAACATATTATAACAAGTATATACAGGCCACCCATTTTGAGTAATTTTAAAATATTTTTATCTGTTTTGGATGAAGTTTTGAAAATAATTAGTAAGAATAGTAATAAAAGTGCGATTTTAGCTGGAGATATTAATGTTGATTTATTAGGAGACTCTACCCAGAAAAATGAATTGCTCTCTCTAATGAAATGTTACAACCTTCATTTCCAGTTTCTGGAACCAACAAGAATTACAAGTCATTCAGCTACTTGCATTGACAATATTTGGTGTAACTGCCTGGTGAGTCAAAAAACAGTCCTTCATAATATTAAGTCAGACCACATTGGTCAGTTTATTGAAGTATCTGCTACAAAAGAAGACTCGAAAGAATTGGTTCGTACAAGAAGGCTTAACAATAAGAACATTGACCAGTTTAGCAATAATATTATTTCAAATTTAGATAGTAAATTGCATTTCGATAGCTTTGACCCAAATTTTATTTATAAGACTTTGTTTGACATTATTCTAAATGATTTTAATGATTTATTTCCTATAATTGAATACGAAAAGAAAAGCAAATTGACATTTAATGAATGGGCCACAAAAGGCATTATAATTAGCAGAGACCACTTGTATGAACTATACCATCTAAAAACAATTAATACTACTGATACTTTTGCTGACTATGTAAGACTTTATAGCAAAACTTTTAAATTAGTTTGTAATAAAGCTAAATCGAATTACCTTGCTAATAAGATAAATAGATCGAACAATAGAGTTAAATCAGTATGGTCGATTATTAAAGCTGAAACTGGGCAGGCTAGTAATACAACGACTCGAGCACTAGAACTGAAGCATGATGGTATTATAATAAAGGATAAATATGAAATTGCCAACTCCTTTAATAACTATTTCTCTAAAATACCTTATGAAATTACCCATCACCTACAAACATCACCAGAATTAGCAACTGAACTTCTAGCTGACAATGTGAAGTTGGAATTTACAGATCAATTCAGATTCCATCAGGTAAATGCTGATGATGTCATAAGAAATTTTAAATCGTTGAAGTTGAAAGATTCTGAAGATTTTTGGGGAATGTCAGTTAATCTTTTAAAAAATATTATTGGAATCATAGCGCCACACCTTGCTCTTGTTTTCAATAGCTGTATCGATAACAAGATATTTCCTGATCTGATGAAGATTGCCAAAATAATTCCGCTATTTAAATCCGGATCGAAAACAGATCGCCGGAATTTCAGACCCATCTCTATCCTACCAGTTCTCAGTAAAGTTTTTGAAAAAATTATGCTTAACCAACTCGTCTTTTATTTTAATCAAAATAATATACTTTTTAATCAGCAGTATGGCTTCTCAAAAGGATGTTCTACTGCTGATGCCGTGATCAATTTCGTTGATTACGTCTATGGCTCATGGGAAACATCATCCGATGTTATGGGTGTATTTTGTGATTTATCAAAAGCGTTTGATTGTGTAAATCATGAAATACTACTTATAAAGCTAAGGCATTATGGTGTGACCAGTGAAGCTTTAGACTTAATAAATTCATATTTGTCAAGACGAGAACAGTCAGTAGACATTAATGGTGCAAAATCGAATGCTTTGATTTCTAACATTGGTGTCCCACAAGGTTCCATTCTTGGCCCCTTTCTATTTTTAGTATATATTAATGACCTTCCGTTTCTAGTCAAAAAGTTTGCTGACATAATACTATTTGCTGATGACACTTCAATTTTATTTAGACTCGACCGTAAAATCCCTGACACTTCATTTATTAATCATAATTTAAATTTAATAGACAAATGGTTTAATGTTAATAATCTAATGCTTAACTCTGACAAAACAAAATGTATAAAATTCTCATTGACAAATAATCTTATGACAGCACCTATCCAAATTAATATGAATAAAATTGACATTTGTAATAATACCAAATTTTTAGGATTGACAATTGATTCCAAGCTCCAATGGGGCAAACATATTGACATTTTATCAGGAAAACTGAGCTCTGCGGTATATGCTGTCTACAAAATAAGAAACCTTACTGATATCAAAACAGCTCGGACGGTATATTATAGTTACTTTCACTCCCTTATGTCGTATGGTCTTCTTTTGTGGGGTAATTCCGCAGACTCAAATAAAATATTTTTATTGCAAAAGAGGGCAGTCAGAGCAATTTACCAACTTGGACGAAGAGACAGCCTCAGATTATTATTTAAGAACATAGACATAATTACAATGCCTTCACTTTACATATATTTAAATATAATGCATGTTAGGAAAAATATAAAAAAATATGCTAAGCATTCTGACTGTCATATGTACGAAACTAGAAATAGAAAGAAGCTCTTACAACCAAATACACGACTTTCAAAAGTTAGCAAATCGTATGCGGTCAATTGCGTAAAGTTTTATAACACTTTACCTGAAAGTATTACAGGCTTAAATGAAAAATCATTTAAAAATATTATAAAAAAAATACTTCAAAAGAAAGCTTATTACGCTATCAGGGATTTCCTCTCAGATAAAGATGCCTGGGCAATTGTTAAATAGACTTGTAAGAATATATACCTATATATATATATATATTTAAAATTTAAACAAGACGTTGATATTGTGTAATAATTATTATTTTAATCTATTTTTTTTTCAATTTATAAATGTATATTGTGACTATTCTAAGTGCACCTTTGTTTTGCCTATGGAATAAATGATTTTGAATTATGAATTGAATTATGAATTATGAATTATTATGAGGACATAGTATTATCGAATTCTTAATATGCAGGTTAGGTAATTCTTTTCTCCGATGCATGATGTTTATCTTACAGAACACGTTCTCGAATTAATAGGGAATTGAAAGTCATTGAGAGGCGGCGGCCCTTTGCTTGTGGAAAGCTGTTTGGCACGACATTCATTGGTGACGCTGTTATGTGACGGGTACAAGAGAAAAGCTCCTATGGTGACGATGGTTTATTAAACTTTCCTTTTCGTAACTTGTTTATCAAATATTCTAGAATTTACTATCTATAACATACATAGATGCGATTCTGTGCGTTTGCAGAAATGTGTTCAATATCACAGATTATGTATCTAATCTGTGTCAATATACATATTTGCAAACTGTATGATAAATCTTGACTAATTAGGTTAGAGTTAACCGTACTATTCGAGATTTATCATATTTAATTAAGATTTATTACAATCATTATAAATATTTAACGCAAAAATATGTTAACTATATGTTATTTGAAATTCTGAGATTTAGAATATGCAATTTATATTATTGTTTAAAATTTTCTGTAAAGATATTTCTTCCGTTTCTAATTTATAAAAGCTTTAGCTTTATTTTAGTAAAAAAACGATTTTTTTTAATACAAATTATATTACTCGTGATAAATAATTATTATTTAAAATAGGTTACGTAGTTATTTATTATTCAGTGTTATAGGTAAGCTTTCAGATAGATAGTCAGATAGTCAAATAATTGGTAAAAATCATGTTTACAAGTCACTTTTCAAATTATATAATAACAAATTATACAAACTTAAATTTAATTAAACTAATAAATAAATATTGAATATAAATATGTCACAATGTTAGAAACAAGAATCTTTGACATGCCTTCCTATTAAGAAATTATGACCTATATTATTTTTTCAATGCAACTCCTGGACTTTGAAGAGTTCATAATTATGTTATGGTTATATAAATTTTTGCTAAACACAAAATTTATGGAGACCCTATCGCACCTACCTGAAGTTACCTACCGCTAACTGTTCAGTAGGGTCACTTTCACTAGATGTTAGTCGCAACGCCCAATCTGATAAGTAACTGTGTTACTAAACTATTATTGACTCATTGATCTCCAGACAATTCATTGTTACCTCTTGTTTTGACGGGCACTTTATCGCATTTGACTCACGATTTTTGACTTCCTGTTTTTAATACTTAATCTTTTAAGACTTTAACGGTGAGAGATGCAAATGAAACTGCATAGGTGTTATTATTATTATAGAGCGGAATTTGTTTTATTTTTAGAGTGAAAACTTCTATATCGGATTTGTACACTTTTCTGGAAAAGATTTGGAAAATTATAAATGTTCTTGTTTTACTTATTAGTAGATAAAAAATCCATAATAATACCTAAGTATTAAATTATCTCTCGATGCCAGGTACACATAACCTGTGCAAGCTTTAATTAGGTCAAGTTATTCATATTAGTACCTAATCCAAAAAAGCTGAAACGCCTTTATTGCTTATATATATATTTTTTATTTTTGGTTCAATTTCTGTAACGTTATGTATGTTGTAAATAAATAAATAAACAAAAATAAAATCGAATTCCTCGTTTTAAAATTCGTAAGACTATGAATTTTCCTAGACATTTATCTATATAGTGGCAACAGAAATACATTATTTCTGTTGCCACTATGACAACAAAAACGAAATAAATATTAAATATATAACGGGGCTCCCATACAACAAACGTGATTTTTACGAGATCAAGCAACATTGGTTGTGGCCATTGGTGACCAATGACCAACGACTGCATCAAAAATTGTTTTATTTAATTTTTGTTTTTTTGAAAAGTGGAAGCGGAATGGAAGCGGAGTATTGTGAGTCCATCTCATACTTATCAAATTTATTTATATTTTTGTCATCTGCCTGAATTTATTTTATACTGAGGTATATTTACGTCTTGCAGCTTTTATTTAGCTTGAAAGAAAGCAGATCACCCTAACTTAATGGCAGCGAGGGTGTACAATCGCCCCTGACTCGAGATGCATCGAGGGCTATTTGCGTGGGGTGATAGGGAATCTTTAATTTGATTAAAATATCGTGATACTATTTTCCACATAATCACTCCGGTTATTGCTTTTATAATTCAAAATAGTAGCACGAATCTTTATATATATAATTCTTCTGTGAGTGTGTATGTCACTGAACTTCTCTCAAACGACTGGACCGATTTTGATGAAATTTTTTGTGTGTGTTCAAGGGGATCTGGGAATGGTTTAGATTCACAATTTTGGAAAAAAAAAGATTAAAAACTCGTGCGAAGCCGGGGCGGGCCACTAGTATAATAATATAAACCCGAGAGTTTGTGAGGATGTGTGTGTTGGTTGCTCTTTCACGCAAAAACTACTCAATGGATTTTTATGAAACTTTACAATAATATAGCTTAAGTAAATTACACAAAAACACATAATGCTCCTTTTTACAGCAGTAAAATGCCATATGTCGATTCGACAGTAATACCGATTGCGAGCAAAGCAAGTTTTTTTAAATGACAATAGCCTCTTTTTACCGCGAGAAAATATATTGTAACTTTTATCCATACTGTCCAATCCGTCGATTGTTATCTGAAGGAAATACCATCCATAAAGGAGGCTTGTATCTGTTAAGCGTTTTACGATGCCTTCTCAGGTCTCGATCGCAGTAGGATAGTTAGCAAATCTACGGTCACTGCCTGACGAGTACTTGCAAGAGAAATGGAGCAAGACGGCCGATGACAACCGCTATACTGCCATTGTATTAACCAAGTTCTAACAATTGCCGTTCTTGTACGTGATCCATGATACCGATGTAGATAGGAGGCAAAAACACTTTCATGTTGTCCGCAAAATTTGCTATTAGGGTGACTGTCAAGGTGAGAACTCGGACGGGCTTGGTTTTAGCTTGATGAGATTTGAGTGTACGACTTTCATATGTCGTAACTATTCGTAATAAACATTATCGTTAAGCCCACGGCTAAACTTGTCTTCTGTATTGCTTCTGCATGTACCTATAATGATATATGAATTAAAAATCAAAGTCAAAGCCAAAACGTTAATTTCCTTAGAAGCACAAGGCATACATGGACAGGTCAACTTAAAGTTAAATTAACTAACAATTTCAATATAAAAATATCAAGGAAATAACATTGTACTGACAGTTCGCAGTGAAGTGAATACCTGAAAAATATTATATTCATCTTCGATTAAATAGCTAATATAGGTTCTGAGAATTAGATTCAGGATCTGTGAGAGTAATGAAAGGAAAAATCCTAAACTTTTCTAGCGTTGTATGTTTCTTGTAAAAAACATGTGTTACAAGTCACATACAACCCGTGAATATCAAAAGGAAAATAAAAATCTAAATTTCAAATTTAAGAAAAACCCCAAATTCCAATGCTTTAATTTCCTTAAAAGTAAAACACCATAATATTTTGTAATGTGCACGCGATGCGCTTTGATGATTTGATGATTTGATACCCCACTCGAGTATATTTGCAGATTTTCGGGTTTCCTTCCCCTCTCTCACCCCCATAACTTTTAAACGTCACAACCGATTTTCTTGAAACATGTCTAAGAACACTCGCGCCAAACTCACCTTTCATACAAATAAACTAAATTGAAATCGTTCTTCCGTTCGGGAGCTATGATATCCCAGACAGACAGACACGTCAAACTTATAACACTCCTATTTTATAGAGGGGGGTTAAAAATAAACACAAAAGCCCTCGTGTGTCTGTCAGTCCAAAAGTCACCTACATCCAACTTTCTCATTAAAATTATATAGGTACTATCATTATCTTTCGTATAGAAATCTCTACTAATTCAAGATCTTAAACACCATCTTTACTAATATTATAAATGCGAAAGTAACTCTGTCTGTTCCTCTTTCACGCAAAAACCACTTAACCGATTTCAATGAAATATGCTACACAGATTCTCTATTAGCCTGAAAAAGGACATAAGCTTCTTTTTACCGCGGTAAAAAGAAGCTTATGTCCTTATTCGAAAGAAATACAAAGAAGATAATGTCATTCCGCGGGATTCTTTCTGACGAGGGTAACATTTTGAGGCACTACTATTAAATAATGTTTTATGTCTGCGTCAGCAACCAATCCTAGTTCCACGAAATTACCTACTAAATCATTGTTTTGTTACAAATCAGGAAAACGAAGCAAATTACTACTTGTCTGTGCCCTCAACAGCCTCGGAATGCACTGGGCCACCTACTTCCAATAAGTACCTTAGGCTAGCGAAATGACTTCGTAAATTATCTACATCATTTGTGTTGACCATTCACCTACTTTACCTACAGCGTTGTTGTGTTAAATTGCTGCCTTTTGCCATAAAACGTCACATTATTCCAAAGGTTCTCATAATTTTAACATAATTGAACTTCTGCAGCTTTAAGATTAAACATTTTTTTAACCCGAGGTGGGGTATACGCAAATAAAAGGTAAATTCTGCAATCGTATGTTATATCTGAGTAGGTATATTTTGTTTTAAACTTTTCATTCACTGATTTTTTCATTAAAAAATTCAAACAGGAAATTATAAAATGCAATACAAACATGTTCATAAACAAACGTCTTTCAGCTTCAGAAAACTTGTTTGAAGCGAACTACGTACCTAAATATATTTTTAACAGAACGCAGTCTAAAATCGATGCACTCTAAAAATTATCAGGAAAAATGTTCCAATGTAAGGAAAAGCTTTTACGGAACTGCCGTCATTCCGAAATGAACTTCGCTGGAGCAAGTTTTCCAATGCAATATTACCAATACAGTACGTTTTACCGCAAAACATATAACTGGAAAAGTTTGTATTGCAATTCTGAGATATTTTTGTGGCTGGATAAAACGGTTTGTGAGATTAGAATTGGCTGGAGAGCTTCAAGGAGAAACGTTATTTATTGGACCTTGTGACAAATTAATCAAATAAACTCCATGTTACTGAGCGAATAAAATATAGATTTTAGTGTAGGTAATTAATAAACAATTTTAAAAACACGTTCAGGTACATAAATACCGTGCCTTGCATATTATACACATAATTTCTATAATATTAAAAAGTCAAAGTCAAAACGTTTATTTCCATAGAAGGACATGGCCTACGTGGACAGGTCAACTCAAAATATGACTTCAGAGCTTAGGTTTTTTCTCTTGAAAATTTCGTACAACATATTTTAAAAACAACAGAGTTTATTGTTACCAAGAACCTGACAAGAACAGATTCACTATTTACTGGTGTATGAGGCTTTCATACCAAAATGAACATCTTCCTACAGATTATTTTAATTAACAACGGGATATTTACCATAATTTAACGATTTTCGATACTGATTATTAACGAAAATTGTTACCTATACCATGGTGAGTATCCCTTGTTACAAATAATGTTATTTATGATAGATTCAAAAGTTCCTACAGATTATTCTGATAATGTTACTAACCATATTTTTCTTTGACAGATCTCTAAACTACCAGCAGCTATATTCTAAGATGGCGGCGGCGCCTGCGACGGCTGCTGCGTCCTGCATCAACTCCGAGAATGGATGCGTCATGTTTCCGTGCCTCGCTCACCTGTGGGATTGGTAAGTTTGATTATAGTATAATCTGCTGCTAATATAAAGAAGCGAATCTATACTAATATTATAAAGCTGAAGAGTTTTGTTTGTTTGTTTGAACGCGCTTATCTATGGAACTACAAGGCCTATTTAAATAATTATCCCACTGTTATATAATCTATATTCACAACTTTCATTCCGATGGTCGTGGGTTCAAACCCCGCCACGCACCTCTGGATTTTTCTTCTTGAGAAATTTATGTGCGTTTTAAACACGTGCTTCAACGGTGAAGGCAAACATCGTGAGGAAACCGGCATGTTCTGAGAACTCTAAAAGAGTTTGAAGGGCATGTGACATTCACCAACCCGCACTTGGCCAGCGTGGTGAATTAAGGCTTAATCTCTCTCGTCAAGAGAGAAGTCCCTGTGTCCCAGCAGTGGGAACGTTAATAAGGTGATGATGATGATATAATCTATAATCGAAAATAGATGTAGGCATCTTTTGGTTACTTTATTACACTACGGGAAAACACGTCGTTCTCGCGGGAAAATCCATAAAACACGGGAAACGCTGTGGCGTAAAAAGCTTATAGCTCGGTCATGCTAGACAATAGACGAGCTTACATTTTTCAAGTCATAACTTATTAACGCGTAACGCCGTCAATCAGTCTAGCGCTTATGCCTATCTTATGTCTATTATACCTACTCTAAATGTATATTAAACATTAATAAAGAACTTTAGGAAATTCACAAAACTACAAGCTCCACGAGCTCAAGACGGCCAGATCCTACATAACTCACTTGAGGATTGATTTACTCTTTTAGGAAACGAATCGTCGAAACTTATTCCTTGAACTGCCAAAGTTCCAGTATTATCGATCACGTCGCAGAGCGAGGTCCTATAGAGTATACCTATGCATACTTAGTCTAGGTTTATTAAAATATAGAGATAGACCAGATGAATTGTGATTTTAATTATAGTCAAGTTTAGACTACTAATAATTTTATCATAAATACTAAGAGTATGGGATAGGGGGGAATAGAAGCTTTCTAAATAAAATCTATAAAAGATGAAATGTATGAATATTTTAAGCACTGAAATATAATTTTATCACAAAATTAACATTACATTATTAAGCTTTGGTCTCAGATAAATTTAACATATAAAATAGAAACGCTCTTATTACCCCACGTTTTTTGGAATAACAGCCTTTAAATTCTCATAATTATGTGTAATGGGAGCTACTTAGATAGATATATAGAATATAGGTACTTAATTACACACCAAACAAATAAACAATATAATAAGAAAATAAAAATCATGCTAAATGGGCGGTTTTATTGCATTTTTTATTATATGTAGGTACATATTAAAGCAATTTCTTCCAGACAACCGTGGATGGAGAGAAAAACATACTTTACAAAATTAAATGTAATGAATAGATTGGACTAGCCTCAAAAATGGACATTTTCAGTCAGGTAATATTCCCTTTTCCAAGCAGTTTGGCATCCGTAATAAAATGTATTAATAAGCATAATAATATGGGGCTATTAGAGTACAGAGGGTTGTTTTATTTTCTCTGGTGTCTCAGCTAAAATAATTGGCGCATATGCGTTGTTCCTCTCACATTTTGCATAGTGAACTTCCTAAAGCGCCTGCTC
Source organism: Gymnoscelis rufifasciata (assembly GCA_929108375.1). Taxonomy (NCBI): domain Eukaryota; kingdom Metazoa; phylum Arthropoda; class Insecta; order Lepidoptera; family Geometridae; genus Gymnoscelis; species Gymnoscelis rufifasciata. The sequence goes on along the minus strand of OV815321.1, from coordinate 7,331,989 downwards.
TAATAGAAGCTAAGTGGAAAATCAATGTTAAGTAGTGAAAACGCTATTTTGCGTCAAGAAAGCTGTTTCTGTATACCAATGTGCAGTAAGTTTCTCTTGCCGTATAAAAATAAACTCGCAAAGAAAGAAACAAGACTAATGATTCGAAATAAATGTTCTACGTGACTTGTGTACGGACGAATCCGAGTTAGTCTAAGTAAACAGCTTTCAATTTGTCTTTTGTATTGTGAAACTGTAGGTAATGAATGACTTTTAAAGGGATCGGCCACTGTTAACATTTCATAATTCTACATTAATAACAATGAAGAAAATGGTATAAATTTATTAAAATTATATCATATTTCAGTTTTATGCCTTTTTATAATTTTAATAATAACTCAGTGGCGCGGTGGGCGAAGGTCCGCATATGATGCAAGAGGTATGGTTCGATTCCCGCCCAGGGTCAAGTGTTTGTATGTTTTGCAAGCATTTCTTGGTATGTGTGTTTAAATTGTATGATAAAAATACCTATATATGTATCATCATCATCATCATCTCAGCCGTAAGACGTCCACTGCTGGACATAGGCCTGCATCCACCGTGAGCCCGCAGCCTTCACCAGATCGTCCGTCGTCGTATATATAATATGTATGTCTATTTTATATAAGGTTTATCAGATGACTAGTACCAGTAACACAAGTTTTGAGCTTACCGAGGGCCTTAGGAGGTTATTTTTTATTGTTTAACAAGTCGTTTTTAGGTACTTACTTACCTAATTGTCAGAATTAACGAAATTCCTAAAACTAAATTTTTTCAAAATCAAGGATATGATAATAAATAATATTGTATTAAACAAAACTACTGTTAGGGTCAAAATTTCATACACAGCTGCTGGTAAACTGCAGTATTAAAATATATGGCAAAAATAGAATTATTTAATCACAAATATTAATCAAGACATTTTCGTATTATAGGAAGGGGGGAATCATACCGTTGTCGTACGCGCCGGCCCCTTAAAACTTTTCTATTAAAAAACTATTGTGGGGTTGCCTGAGGCTGACTTGACTCATTTTGAAATGGGTGGCGGGAGCCTTATGGTCTCCCATCTGTTTAGAGACAAACATCCAGAGACCGTCAAACCTAATAAGCATAGCGGAAATGAATTTGACAAAACGCAGAACAATAATTCCTTGAGGGGAACCAGAGATATGTATGTATGTCGTTACTGAACAATAGAAAATAACATAAAACACAACGGACTGTCGGTAACTATAAAATTAATTCTTCTGTCAACGACACAAAAATTAGAGAATTTATTTTTAAAGCTTCCTGCCATTTGTGGTGACAGCTAAAATGTTATTAAGGTTCGTTCCTAGTAGATCCATTGGCCAGATTCATGATGGATATATTGTTTTTTTTTCCCAGTAGATCCAGTTATTTGCTGGATGGAGGTTTTACTTGTAGACACATTTAAATAAAGAAATAATTTCCATTTCAAAATTAGTCAAGTCCCATCCAATCCTCAGCCCATGAAAAATAATAAACACCTTCGTACTGTACAAGTTTACAATTTCCTTCCCACAAAATGACTTCTCCAACAAAAATTGAATTAGCCATACTCTTATTAGAGTTACTATTAACAAGATCTTTTCCATCATCGTTAAAAAGCTTTGCTAATGCAATGCCCATTAACCGTAAACTATAAACGCTTTTTGTGATATTAAACAAACTATTACTGACCTAGCTCCGAAACAGGAAGCTTTAAAGCCTGATAAACACAGCAAAGTTCCAGGATGGGAACAGACATATCAGGTTGACAGTTGCAAGTTTGACAGCTCTCCCACTTTGTTCCATTGTGCCGCACAACTGTCAACTGTTTTGCTACACTGCTGGCACCGTGTCGTACACACAGAGTGTGGAGAAGTCTGTGTCTAGGCGAAGCTTGCGATGCTTTGAGATCGTTGGACAGTGGTTTTGTTGTTTTTTTCCCTTTTCGGTGGTGAATATTATGTTACCGTTACATATTCACTCTTAATAAGACAATGGGTCTGTCAAAAAATCTAAACTATATCTACAATAATAACTGTAAATAATAAGTAACTCCAAATTGTACATATTTTATGTTAGATAAGCCTTCATTTGACCACAATCGTAAAGTCGATATAAAGTGACGATGCGCGGTCTAAGATGGGGCATGAAGACCTAGAAGGTGGCTTCTCCTGGCCACATTACGAAACACGAAAAAATCGCTTCACGCACTGGCCCAGCCCGGAGGTCGGTGACAAGCCGCGGCCGAATCCTACCACCAGAGACTGTTCTTAGCATCACTCGGAGGTCACGTGTAAGGTTTCAGAGGGTTACCACTTACGGACGTGAACAGACAAAACCTACAAAACTTCTAGTTCTATCGAAAGTTTATCGCTCCGAAAAAAGGTCTTACGGCATAATATAGCGTATTTATTAAGTTCACCCGATAATTTATATTGCTATAATCCTTTAATATAAAATAATAATATAATAGTACGTACCTAGCTACGTATCGCTCATAGCGATAAGGTCACCCTTTGTACCCTGTTTTTGCAAATATAATACAAAATTCTCTCCTGTACGGTGTAGTGTACTTAAAACGGACGTTAACCATTAAAAAGGCGTTATATATTTACCGCTTATAAACTCTCGTTTTAGAAAATTGGATCGTGCTTTTCCGTGACTATAACTTCGGAGCTCTTGCTTCGTTCCTATTTCCTCCTGTCAAGTTGCAATGCTTTCATCCCTCTAATAAATTTCCAATGTCAAAGCTTTCTTTGGTCGCCAATTTTTGGGTTCCGTACCCAAAGGGTGAAACGGGACCCTAAACTGAGACTGACTGACTGAGACTTCGCCCTCTTTCTGTCCGTCTGACACCAGTCTGTATCTCAAGAACCGTGATAGAGAGTTAAAATATTGAGGGATGATGTATTTCTCACATATACTAAATAAATCTAAATTTAAGAAAAACCCCGGATTCCAATGCCATAATTTCCTTAAACGTAAAACAACATAATATTATGTAATGTGGACGCGATGCGATTTCATTTGATACCCCACACTAGTATATTTGCAGATTTTCGGTTTTCCGTACCCATTCTCACCCCCATAACTTTTAAACGGCACAACCGATTTTCATGAAACATGTCTAAGAACACTCGCGCCAGACTCACCTTTCATACAAAAAACTAAATTGAAATCGCTCCATCCGTTCGGGAGCTATGGTGCCACAGACAGACAGACAGACAGACACGTCAAACTTATAACACCCCTCTTTTTTGGTCGGGGGTTAAAAACACATAATATATCATACACAATTTTTTATAAAGAAAACCGACTGAATGTTATTGCTCCTTACATTTTTTTTGCTTATTTTTTTTATTGCTAAATTCATACAATGTATAAGCTGTAAACGGGACCCTGGGTGTAGTATGACCCCAACTCATACTCATCAATTTTATTTCATTTCTGTTGAGCAAGCTTCATTGCACTATACAAACCAGCCTATCTGCTAGGAGAAGTCTTTCATAGCACGTTCTATTAAAAGAGCCCCGACAGCAAGGTGTAATGAAAAGTCTTGTCTAGACATATTGTTGCAGTTCTTTTTATTATGCTTACCATGTTTATGAAACACTTCAGCATAAAAATTATGTACGAGTAAGCTGTAATAGGGTAGGTGACTACAAAATGATGATGATGATGATGTCCAAGCCGATTTCGGCTATGGCGACTGTGTCACTGGTCAGGCATTTAACGGAGACTTATGTCAGTTAGAGTGTAGATGGTCTACTCTTTTGTGTGCTCTGAGATGGCTCGAGTATCCAAGTTAGTTGACAAATGTGCGTAAGAAACTTGGGCATGTTACTACAAAATAATAATAAGTCAGTCAGTTAAATTATTCAAAAACTTAGCAACCGTATTTTTGTTTTAAACGAAAAATCGAGACGATTGAAGTTTCACGTGACGTAACGCTTTCGTGCGATTTGTACTAAATTTATACGTCACAAGCCCCCTCAGGAACTTTGTGGCGGTATGTTTAAATATATAAATCTTCTGTACGCGTTTTTGGCATTCAACCCCTCCTAAACGGCTGGACCGATTTTCATGAAATTTTTGGGTGTTTAAGTGGGTTCGAGAATGGATTAGATTCACAATACGGTCACCTACGTGCGAAGCGGGGGCGGACCGCTAGTATATTATTATTTTCTTATTAAATTAATAAAGCGAAAATTAAGTACCTACTATAGTTATTTTAGAGATAGAACAAATTTCAACTGGGAAGTCACGCAAAAACCACATAGGCACTCGCAGTATTTACCTTAAAACAGCCTAACTAGCTTTTGAAGGAATTTTTCACGCCCTTATTATTAAAAAAAACTAACATGATCTATTTATGACTGTAGCCCACACCCACTCTTTTCTCTAATATTCCCTTTCCATTTTTTCCATATTTATAATTTTCAGTGTAAAATAACTCCTAATCAAGCAATACCCCTTGCTTGATTAGGTATAAAAGATAAATATCACTTACCCCGGTGATATTTATCTTTTAAATAACAGTTCCTAAAAGTATTTAAAACGAAGATTTTGTGTATTTGATGTCTTTACCTGAATCTTTCTCTGTCCGATGTTGAATATCACCAACTAAAGTTATTATTATAGTTCTGACGCAGGCGTGACGACGCGGCGCGACAGACGTGCCACTAAAACATCATTCCTCAAACCCGAATTCATACCGGATGTTCTTAGGAATTTCAATAATAATGACGAAGATTATCTTCTATTAATATTTCTTGTAAAATTAAATTCACTGTGTAAATACGCATCTATTATGTCCTGATCACATTGGAAAATTACATCCGTATGTTAATATTTAAAAGTAGATAGAGGTTATGCGAGTCAAATTTTATTTATTTGTTTTTCTATTTTAAATAATCATAAACAGATAAACCAAGGCTTAAAAAAGAGTTTTTAAGCTCCACATACAGACTTCAATTGAATTTCAATTTAACTTTTATTTTAAGTTTTCCTATTGTATATTAACAATTAACTTTATATAATGGATAATGGGATTGATGCGAGAAATATTTTTTATAAAGCTTAGCTGTCGCCCTTTTTTGCAAAAGCCTCCTTTTTTCCCTGCACTCGTTTTGAAGGCTTCTCATCTATCTAGGCAATTTTAGATGAGCGTCTAGTTCGTCCCGCCATCTCATCCTGGGTCGCTTCCACGTCGCCTCAGATACATTTTACTATTCATAAAATATGTTCTTATTAAGACGAGGATGTACCTCGGTCCGGACGCAATACTTCGCGGGGGCGCAGCGACATAGTGTAGACATAATCATTAGTATAATTTTTATTTTTTCATCTTCATCACTTTTTTTATCAAGATGTATATTTTTTACATTATATTTGTATTCTATGACAAAAAACTAGCGTATATGTTTATTTTAATAAAATAATAAAAGCAAATTTTTCACATTCACGGATATAAAATTGTAAAACCTGGAAAACTTGTTAAATGAAATTCATAAATACTCTTTCCTCTTCCTATAAAAGGAATTGGTAATCCGTTATGGTAAATTTAATAACTCGCGGCGCATATAGGTACTCAAAATAGCTGCGGGGATATTCGCTTCAGGGATGTTGAGTGGAAATTCTCGTTAACATGCAATTTCCCAGGCAATCTTGAACGAAACGTTAATGCTTTTTGTGCATTCCTAGCTACGTAAATATTTTATAACGTAGAATAAAGTTCTATCGTATTCCAAAATAGGTAGGAATAAATGCTTACTTACTAAAGAATAACCAATATCGTTATTCAACGACAAAATTATTATTGTACGAGTAATTGCCAACCGCTTCGAATTCTAAGAAACTTCATTACTTTAACAACTCATTACCTTTAAAAGAGGAAAACATTAAGAAAAACTTATACCGGGTTATATTGGACTTTAAAATAATGACTCACCACAATCTTGTAGCAAAAGCTATGAACTTACCATATGCAATAAATTTTACTTACTCTTTACTTATACATAATTATTTAAGTTACCATCGTAGTCAGTAGTTTTGTTGCCTGCCTGAAAGAGATCGCGATTAGGCCTCACATTTTTTTAACTCATTTTCCGTCGATACGATAGGGGGTAGTTTCCCCCATTTTAGTATGTGCACTTTAGACAGACTCACACTGGATATGACGATCCGCAGGTATTGATTAATCCATTAAAACAGTAAACAACTTCCTATCCAGTTACCTACAATAGTGATTTACCCGCACGCGTTTGCCTACAAAGCTTGATGTGCCTATAATTGGTATGTACCGTGAACAATGACGGGGTCATTGCTATTCATCGGCCAATCAGGTCACTTGTACGATTTCCATTGAGCACGATTCTGATCACGTCGTGACATTCGGAGAAAATTGCCAGCCGCACCCTTGTGGTGTCATCTCAAAACGCCTCCGTGGTTCTAATGGTATCATTTTTATGGGTTTGCTCTCATTTAAGATAACTAGCTTTTGTACTCGTAGCTCTCACTGTAATTAAAATCTAGAAGCTATACAAGATTCTTTCATTTCAAAGATAAGTAATTGAATTTCTAAGACACAAAATCCTTGAAATTTTATATAAATTATATCAATCCACATCTTTGGTTTAATCAATAAAATAATAATATATTTTAATATCTTCGAGTAAAGTTTATCAACGATTTATCTTTACATTATTCCTGTAAAGTACTCATTTTTGATACCTTAATTTCACCGACAGATTTCAAAATCCTAGTAACGTTAACCGCTGTTTAGTTAGTCAACATTTTTGACCTACTTTAAAAAGCCGGCCCAAATATTTACATACCCAATCCTCTTAGCTCGCTCAGAGGCATATTTGGGCCTTAACTTTGGTTGGTCGGCGCAGTTTTAATACTATCTTAAGCTGGAAGCCCTATTTTCATTCCGTGTAACTTTTGTAGCGAGTTTTCGTGATATGAATTATGAAAGCTTTCATCGGAAATACAAAGCATTCTCTGAATATAAACAAGCTGTATATGTGCAAGTTTACAGAGCTAATTATAACAAACGTTGGCGGATACTAACAAGAATAACAAACTCTTGCGAATAGTTGGTACTACTATTTGTTCGCATCGGCATGTTAATAAAGGTGAAGTTGCCTTTTCATCGGATCACTATGCTGTCTAGCAAAGCCATGAATGAATCATTAGAGGTATAATGGTCTTATTTGAGAATAGGTATGTCACTTTCTTTTCTAAGTATGTACGTCAGGTTTAGCAACGGGATCGGTGATTAAGATGAAGGACACTGCGGAAAAAATCCCAGGAGCACACGTTGGTTTGGAAAAAGCTGTACTGGGTTTAACTGGTATAAGACCGACATCACTGTCCCGAATATAAACGAAATTGCAGTATCAACGAAGATGCCTTTACTATAAAAAAGCATTATGATGCCTAAATGAAAGCCGATCATTGTAAGGAAACCCCAGAATTAGTTGGCAGCTTGGCTCCAAATGTACTGACGAGTTCTATTCTTAGTATACAGTCATTTAAATTGTTAGAAGAATTTGATCTTAAACATTTATTCGAATGTTAAAAACAAAGATAAACTACATAACATAAACTCATAATAAAATTAATAATCGTAATTTTTTTCATATTCAATACATTTTCGCCTCAGTGGAACTAGGTATTCGATAATCAATATCCTTTTCTATTATATAAATGTCCTAATTATTTCATGTGATCATAAGATACTTTATTAGCAAGAACTTCATTTAACCTATGCTTCTATCATATAGAACAATGTTTGTTTGGCGTGATCGCTTTGCTTCTGCCAATTGCGATGGAAAACAACCAACTCGCTTTTACGATTACAGCCGCAATCAATTTCCCGAATTTCGTAACTGGTTTATTGTGACGAAACGTCAGTGTTATTTACTATCCGCAAACTATTTTGGGCGTCGTTAAGAAACAATAGAAGCACACAAGTGTATTGAAAGTGTGTCGATTCTATTACTTAAATTTTCACTTGTTTTCGGAAACAAAGACCACTGTCCATTCAAGCGGTGGCAAGATAATTGGTAAAAGTGAGAAGCGAGCCTTCTCTTTGTTCATTATAATAAGAAAGGCAAATAGTCCAGTGGGTATCAGTTTTTGTGACTCATAGAAAAATTTGTTATCTTTAACAATATCAGCTTTTCACTCCACGGTGTTGCCCGTTTTTATGTATTTTACCGCGGTTAAAAGCAGCCTATAATCTTCTAAAAACGCTATCAGTAAAATAATTGATCAAATCGAAACAGTTGTTCCTGATATTAGCGCGGTAAAAAAAATAAACTCTTCAGCTTTTTAATATTTGTATAAATTTTGTCTTTGTTTATTCCCAGATGATAATTTATTTGTTTAACACCTTACATGGAATTTATTTAGTTCACAATTCTATTGGAGAAACTAAAAAACTCGTTGTTGTTGAAATTATATTATGCAAACGATTTATTGATGACCGCAGTATATAGAAAACATTATGTATTTATAATTTATCAAAAATTAACTGGAAACTATACATGTATATTGAATGTACACGGTATTAAGGTATACATACTTGCAAAAAGTTTATATTGGCATAACGGTCGTTCTTAGTGAGCCAAAGTTCGTTAGGAATCAATTGTGAGGGCTTGCACAACAGATTGGACTACGGTCTGGCATTCTCGTAGAATTAACATTTTTCCGTCTGATTTTGGGCGTTATTATCTCAGTAATCAAACATTTCTTGCAATTTAGAAAGTCACTTCCGGAAAGATTTAGGGTATAATATAATTTTAATAACAACCTATGCTATTGCTACTCCAATTGCCTAAATATTTTTTGATTAACGAGATATGAATATACGTAGAAGTTCTTAAACGCGACAGCCTTACCTTAACCGTTAACGAACTCCGTATTCAAATTTAATTATTAACATTTTCTTTCTGAACCGCCTAACCTTTCCAACATACATACATCTACAACAGATCCTCCAACGAAAGCCTCCGTCTTTTTCACTCTGTTGGAATCCAAATTACCCTATCGACACAGGTAAAACGAGTATTACCTGGCTAAAATTAAGATACTTTGATTTAAAGCCAGCTTTATGGTTTGGAAGGATGGTTTTCATTAGTTGGTTTGTAATTCAACGGCGATGACGTTTTCTGACGTCTCTTTCCAGCGTGTGGTTTATCTGTATAGCGGTCGCACTCACCTCCCACTCAATGCCGCGTCGGTGCTAGTACGTTACTACTTCAACAGTCTACGGTGGACGGCCGCTTGCGTTCCTGGTGCATAGCGGTAAAAAATATTAAAAAAAAATAACCGTAGACATATATATTTATGTATAACATAACAGAAAAACTACTTCTCTAAAATAAAAACATATAATTTATGTCACAACTGTAATGTTTATCGCAGTTGGCAAAGTTAAAGACGAGAGGAACATTCAAAAAGTTCAGTGTTTTGTGTGATGGAAAAGTGGTTCGGTAACTTGGTGATATTTAACAACGGAACTAAGTTAGAGGGAACGTTATACCCTGGAGTGGATCTGATGCTGGCAACTTATAAGGTAAAAGAAACCCGTATGATAGACTTGTCTGACTAGTTCTCCCAAGCAGCCTTAATCCGCAGCCTCCATAGCGAGCTTTCTGGGAATCTACGAGTAATTTGAAGGTTTTCGCTCGTGATTTAGCTGGGATCATTTAGAAACCTGATTTTTGAATGAGTCTCACGCTTCACTCACGCGATGTATAAATATTTGTAGTGGAGATAAACATAGATAAACACTGGTTTCCTGGCGGACGCCGCCACGCCAGCCAACCCAATTGTCTGTTTGGGCCAGGTGTGGTGTCAAGTCAACAGGTGAACGATTTACTTTGATGTTGGCTAGCGTACTACGAGATTCTTTGATACATCTTACAAAAGATTTGAACGCGGGGCGTAAATACAAACATTGACACTGACTGCAGTATACTCTAGGATTTTCCTTTATTAATTGTTAAACTATTAAAATCAACTTTAGTTTGTATGTAAAAGTTTTGTTATTAATTTGCCTATCAGTGAGATAGAACAGGCATAGACTAAATTAGTCTATGGAACAGGTAAGTTGTTGATATTTTGAAATGAACTAACAAAAATGTTCTAAGTTGCCTCATATTCGTGTTCTTGCTAAAAGCAAGAACACGTCGTCGTGGTCAAGCGAAAAACGGATGCAACGAAAGAAACTGTGTAAGAACGGCAGCCTTTTTGCGAAAGCCTCTAAGAATTTATGACTCATCTAAGACATCTAGGTACGAGGAAATATGTATGTGCTAAAGTACGTATGTACCCAAGCAACTAAGTTTTCCCAACTGTTGACATACTATGAGTCATTTCATCTGATCAGCTGCTAAAAATGTTAGATTCGATTCAACATTCAAGCTGTTGTTGCGTTGGTTTTAGCATGCCGTTCATGTGTCATCGACTTCTGTGCCTCTCGGGTCCATTTAAGTCTCTCAAGCAGGTAGCGGACCTTTCGCATATTTTTTGCCTGTACCTTTATTCTCATGAAAGCATTGAATGGCCGTTCATAGTTCACAAAAGGTTTTTGTTTGGTATGCACTTGTTGTCTTGTGCATTCTATAGATAGTGTTCTAAGAAGCCATTACAGACAATTGGTTATCAACCGTTTCCCAAATTACGTGAGCAATCGCATTCTAGTTATGCGTGTTATCGGTGTTCTTATCAGATCTTATTAAATTGTTCTATTTATTGTGGTTATCACGTAATATAAACGAATATTATGACACCACCCTACACTAGTACCTATGATAATTGATTACAGAAATGAACCTAATACAGGGTAGATATATTTATTTATTTAACAAAATCCACAGCCCCTAATTAATATAGGTACTTTAAACATAGTCTGTTATTTATAACGAATGGCCAAAAAAATTGATTTACATATTTATATATATAAAAATCTTCTGTACGCGTGTTAGTCATTGAAATCCTCCTAAACGGCTGGACCGATTTTGATAAATTTTTTAGTGTGTGTTCAAGTGGGTTCGAGAATGGTTTAGATTCACAATACAGTCAACTAGGTGCGAAGCGGGGGGCGGACCACTAGTTATATATTTTTAAACTCACAGTCACAATGTAGTCCAAACTTATAATATTAATATTATAGTTATAACACTACAACACTTAAACAATTTAACGCTTCATTTTTATAATTCTGCTTATAGCTTTAAACTCTATTTCTGTGTGTGTCACGTCAAATTTGCATCCGTTCGTGAGATTCTATAAATTAGTGAGTGGTTACTTCCGTACACATCTGAGCTTCATTACTGCATCCCTCTTCCCGCCACAGATCATTTCGCAGTGACTACGACCTCAGGGTGAGTGGCCGACCACTCAGCTATCTATGCACTCACAAATCTTTTCAACTCTGAGTTGTTGCTTCTGCCTCCCGATCACGATTATTATTCCGCCGGAATTTGGAATATCTGTAACCGGTCCTGCAATTTGTAACACCCTTTACACTTTGGAAGTTTTGATTTGCCTCAGGTCATAAGTTTGAAGTCGAATGGCCAATTGGGTAACTAAACCACTTGAATTCGAATGCTTAGGTAGGATACTATAATATTTACCTCATACATAAAATATTTTATCTGCAATTAACGCATTTTATTATCTTTTAAATTGATAATGTTAAACTCAATTAGAAACTAAGAATAATTAATACTAAGAATACGTAATATCTTTATCAATAAGGTTATGAACTTATGAAACATCTATCCTTAAAATAAAAAATAAATTCAACGGCTGAATAAAAAAATATATGGAACGAATGTAATGGCAATTCAAATATTTTAGACATCAAACGCCCAAAGCAATCTCTTCGTCGACATTTAGCTGTAAGGTTCATTGCAAAATATTGCGAAGCCTAAAAGGAACAGCGGAATGCAGCGAACTAATCCAATCTTACATTGATGTACTACGAACAGGTTTTACGGGGATCTTGTAGATGTTCGATTTAGAAAGTAAGGACCTTAAGAGAAGCTTAAAGATATAAATCATCCTAATATTCGGAAACATTGTAATTATTAACATAAATATTTGGATGGTGCCAAAATATATTTATTAGAAGTGATTAGGGTAAATGTGATTTGGAGATTCAATTTACGAAATATATTTTATGTGTAATGTATTTTAGTAGTAACGATCTTTGTTTAAGCATTATGTTATGACATAATTAAAATTATTAAGATATATAACTCATAATTATATTAGCTTACAGATTTTGATAGATTTGTAAATAAAATTAAAATGTTTAATGAATTGCTAAATTTTATCAAGAAGTACCTAGAAGAAGTACCTCGGTACCTAGTAAACCGAGTTGGCGCAAAGGCATTCTTAGATACTGCTATTTCAAAGTAACAAAAAACTGTTCTAGTTGTAAGTAGCTCTTCAGATTAGTTTTCCGTACAAACATAAAACTTACAGTATAGTTGCACGTTTTAAAAATATTAGATAATATTTTAAGAACCTTGAGCAGTGCAGCCATTCTATTGGACGGTCGATATGGAGGCTGCAGCATTAATTGCGCCTTGCGGCACACCTGCTGCCAAGATTTAGCTTATCTCACGTAAACACAAAGCTCAACTAATATTGGGTTTAAACTACAGGCTAAGGAGGTTAAACTATGAAACTGACACCGCTTTAGGACAATCGCGGTCAGTTAGTGTAAGCCACTTACGAATTCAGCAGTGTACTGTTTCGTGGAAGGACCACAGGGGTCGCGTTACGATATTGATGTATATGTCATGCTCTGTTAGATTCCATTGTGCAATGTTAATTCTAATGTCATACTAATATTATAAACGCCTTATTTTGAGAAAATGTGTGTAATTGTGTTTGTTGCTCTTTCACGCAAAATAATACTGAATGGATTTTGATGAAACTTCACAGTAATATAGCATACATATTCAGAATAATAATTATGCGACTTTTTACCACGGTAAAATATCACATTTCGCGGGAAAATCCATTATTGCGAGCGAAGCCCGATTTGGATCAAATTTGATATAGGATAATAGCTACTTTTTATCTTTTATTACGCGGGCAAGGTGTTTGAAAATAAAGTTATACAAAATGGTAACGACAATTAATCGACTTTAATGCGGCTGGATGTGAGTTCCGGTGTTATAACAAATTCAATAACAAATCTAAGAAATGTGTTGTTACACGAAATCTAGATTGACCAACTAATTTATTACTTACCAGAGTAACGAATTGGTTCATGCCACTTCGATATATTTGCGTAAATTGAACTTGCGCGTGGTTTACATAATTTTAGTGCATGTAGAAATCCTGATAATATTATAAAGTCTAAGTGTGTTTGTTGCTCTTTCGCGCATAAAATACTGAATGGATTTTGATGAAACTTCAAATAAGTAATATAGCTTATATAGTCAGAATAACACATAGGCTACTTACCGCTCCAAGCCCAATTTGGGTCAAATTTGGTAGCTATTTTCCCAGTAAAGGACAAAAGCTCCTAAACTCGCCGCGGAAAAAAAAATATTACGCGAGCAAAACCGCGAGCGGGTAGCTAGTATCCTATATGGGGAGATATAAATAAATATTTCCGGACAATCCACACAACAACATATAGCCCCGTGGAAAGCTATAAGCTTATGTTCCGGGTACTAGACGAATCTGTCATACGACTTGATGTAATAGACATACACATATAGATATTTTTTATTAAACATATTACTCTAACACTCAGACTAAGAAGAAAGTGCTTGCAGAACTTACAGACACTTGACCCCTCGGCGGAAATCGAACCCGCTACCTCTTGAGCGCAAGCGGACCTTGGCCCACTGCGCCACTCATATGATTTACCGGCTGGGTATAAGAGTATTATGTGGCATATAACGATCTCCTTATTGCTTAATGTGCAATAAAATTAAGCACTAGTAAAACAAACAAACCGTAAATTTAATAAGTACTGAAATAAGTATTATCAAAGAAATTCACGCAACTGTCTAAAAAATTCATATCAAAGGCAGAAATAACTGTGTGTATCTGATTAACTATAGTGTTTATTAGCTTAAGACCTTAGCCAGTCTATTGAATTCCAATCTCCTTGGTTCAAGGCGTTCTTGTTGTAGGTACAATAAAACTTAATATAATATATTTATATATATATGCGTAGTGTAGTAGATACATTTTATTAAGTCTGATACTCCTAGGTTTTTCCTGGGACTAAAACAAACTGCTTCCCTTACATCTCAGTCTCGAAGTTTTGGAGAGTATTTTACAGACTTGTAAAGACTTGTAATTGACTAGCGGCCCGCCCCGGCGTCGCACGGGTAAAAAAAGTTACCGGCAAATTTTCCTTATTTGCTCACCATTTAGACCAACCCTGGACTACGACAAACATTTTAAAACTAAAATCAGCTCAATCGTCCCAGCCGTTCTCGAGTTTTTGAAGTGAAACTTCTATAGAATCGTAGTGATTTCAAACCGGATGCAAAAAGATGAAACGGAAATGGTAAGAGACACAAATACAATAGTCGCCTGTAATTAGTGAGCCAGAGCGAGAGAGCAGATTTCGGTGTGTATGTATATTCACTCACACTGTTTAATACTTGCTTACTATTCGAGCATTAATAACGTGTGTTAGTATTGAAAACTACCGTGTTGTTTGTGTAGTAGTATCGAATCGAAACAAAATGGCGATTTTATAAACAGTGCGTGCGTTTTTTGTTGTGGTTTTAAAATAATTTTAGTCCTAGTGTTACATACCTAATTCAAGATGCACGCTGCGTTTGCTGTGGTCAGCTCAAAATGAAAATGTTTGGCTTAAACGCCACAAAAGAAGATACATCTCTAAGTGTTGATGAAATACTAGAAATATTATCTAACTATATTTAAAAAACTTTGTCGTGATTAAGTATTTCAACGTCGTTAAAAGGATCTCTAGAGATATCTCTGGAAATAAAGGTAAATATAGGTGAAATATTTTTTTTGTTGTATCTGCCTATCAATACCCAATTGTTGTACTCTCAACCATAACAACATACCTAATTAAAAAATGGATTGTTTTCCCTCAAACATCACAAGAACATTCTCAAATCAAAGCACAAAAATATGCTAACTACATACATCAGGTTTCCTGATATACCTGCTGCGAGGCAAACTGTTAGCATAATAAATTACTGTCAAAAGTAAAGTGGCAAATTAATAGAAAAAATTATGTGTATGTATAACTGGGCTATTTTATTTAAAAGTTTGAATGTTACAGGTTCTACAGGAAATATGGCATCCCCGGGGTTGTGGGGTGCAAAGACTGTACCCACTTTCATATATTTAAACCGGTACAATAATTTGTCCTTCATTTGGGGAAACAGTAATTTGAATGTTTATATGCAGGAATTACATGCAGCTAGAGAAACTGTGTGGCTTTTAGGTATGTTATTACATAATTGTGATGTATAATATTGGCTTTGAATAGTTCACTACATTATAATTTTCTTCTAGGTGATTCTGGCCATCCACAGCGGCCCTGGCATAGGACACCTATTTCTAATGCAGTATCCGCTACACCTGATGCATATTACAACAAGCAACACATTCAGGCCAGAGTTGTAATTGCAAAGCAAAGACTGGGTGCTGCATTATCAGCCAGACAAATGTGCCAAAATTATACAAGCATGTTGTGTGTTGTATAATATTGGGTTGGATTTTGGACTTGAAGACTATTCTGATAATATATATAGGTAGCTATACCTTATGACTTTAAATTAATAGTAACTACATTTTCTTTAAGAAGTGTGTGTGACTTCAAAGTAAATTAATTTGGACACTGTTGAGAAAAATCAAAGTATTTTAATAAGAAATAGATGACTTAGTTGGATGATGATGATGATAGTGAATTAAATTTTAGCCAAAAGTAAGGTGGCAAATTAATAGAAAAAATTATGTGTATGTATAACCGGGCTATTTTATTTAAAAGTTTGAATGTTACAGGTTCTACAGGAAATATGGCATCCCTGGGGTTGTAGGGTGCAAAGACTCTAGCCACTTTCATATATTTAAACCGGTACAAGAATTTGTCCTTCATTTGGGGAAACAGTAATTTGAATGTTTATATGCAGGAATTACATGCAGCTAGAGAAACTGTGTGGCTTTTAGGTATGTTATTACATAATTGTGATGTATAATATTGGCTTTGAATAGTTCACTACATTATAATTTTCTTCTAGGTGATTCTGGCCATCCACAGCGGCCCTGGCTTATGACACCTATTTCTAATGCAGTATCCGCTACACCTGATGCATATTACAACAAGCAACACATTCAGGCCAGAGTTGTAATTGCAAAGCAAAGACTGGGTGCTGCATTATCAGCCAGACAAATGTGCCAAAATTATACAAGCATGTTGTGTGTTGTATAATATTGGGTTGGATTTTGGACTTGAAGACTATTCTGATAATATATATAGGTAGCTATACCTTATGACTTTAAATTAATAGTAACTACATTTTCTTTAAGAAGTGTGTGTGACTTCAAAGTAAATTAATTTGTAATTTGTTGTGAAAAATCAAAGTATTTTAATAAGAAATAGATGACTTAGTTGGATGATGATGATGATGATGATAGTGAATTAAATTATGTTTCTTATTCTTTTTCAGAACATATTGAGCCTCAGGAGAGTCACACTCCTCTGTCAGAAAATGATTCCACCACCGATCTCCTGAGAGGAAGAATAATGAGGGATCAACTTGTTAGGAGGTTATTCCAAGCAAATTAAAATTCTGCTGTAGTTTGTAAAAATAATGACAATGTTCAAGAATAATTTGGTAAACTAAGTACAATAAAAGATTTAATTTATTTATTTAATTTTTATTTTATATTTTATCTGGCTTATCACAAATACCAAAAAGGTCATAGTGTGAGCGCCGGCCCACTAAACAGTTGCAACATCTTCTAAAACCTGTTAATATAAATTATATTGTAGATACTGCTTCGTTAGCATAGCGCAATTTTTTTTGTATCCGACGCCACGATATCGCCGACGATCTGCCATTGTCCAAGTTCACAACAAAATCCGATTCACACGGCAAAATCAAAGTCCAGAAAGAAATAATGTCAATCAGTCCATGCACAGCCCGGGTCGCGTAAAAATTGATAGAAAACCGAAAGAGCACACAAAACAACCGAAACGAAAATCGCAGAAGTATTCTGTCTGTCAATTCAATCTGTCATTGTCTTAAGAAAATGTAGTGCGAACTATCGATTCGATTTTATTTATAATCGATCAACATTATAACGAATGTTAATAGGATTGCAAGTTGCATTCCTTTAAATATGGCTTTAATATCAGGTTATTATAGATAAAAGAACCGTGCATTTCAATAACTATTGCAAACAAAGCTAACCCTTGCCGGGTCGATCGACCGATCGATTTTATAGATCATTCGCTTACCTATCGATTCTTATTTCAAAAGGTTCAATCACTATTTTATAGTCATATTTCGAATGCAGATCCTTTGATCCACTCTAACGTCCAGCGCCCGCGGCGTAACTAGGGACTAACGTCCCAGCGCGCGTTACGCGCGCCGAGCGTGAAAAACGCCGCGTTTTTTCCGTTAAAACTATTTATTACATAAAAAGTACTAAACCTATTTCAAAACCAAAAATGTATTTATTTTCTTTATTATAATTATATAAACTTGAATAATAATATGAATCATCATACCTACATCTTAATTTACTAAAAAATTATGAAACATAGGATGGTAGCATTTTTAGACTGATTTGGAGACCTATTTTGATAAATTTATTTAAAATACTTCCTCTGAACATTTAATTATTATTTTGGTACCGTTTTAACGGGGTTAGAGTCTAGTTTCTTCAATAACATATTTAATTTTAATACAGATATCACAAGTAAATCATAAAGAAATTAACTTGCGAAAAATAGGAAAATGGCGGAAAATTTCTCTCACTTTATTGTCAAAATATTTTTTTTTTCATAATTTTTGTTGCCAGGTATGGGTTTTTCTAATTAGAATTTAGTAGAATAATTATTGACACTGACATCTGACATTGACACTAGCAACTTGTCTTATTAGAAAATAAAGAAAATCCGAAATAAAAAACCAAAAACTCGTGTGGCACTCTAGTACCATGGACGTTAGTCGGCACGGCACACACTGGTTCCAATTCATGAAATCAGGGACATAGAGGTCGAAGTCCGAATTTAGATCTGATTTTTTTAAATTAAGGTCTTTGGGTTATTCTAAACCTCTTTTATAGAATACATTTTTTTGATATACCTGCCCGTTTTCAAGAAAAAAATGTTACGTTTTTTTTTGTATGAAGAAAAATGATTTTTTTAATTTATTTCGTAAACGGGCAGAGATGTTAAAACCAAACCTTGTAGGGTTTATAGAAGGCATTAATACCTTACTTTATCTTCCAATACATCTACTTCCTATCTCTGCCCGTTTAAAGACTACAGGGGTCCAAAAATTAAAAAAATAATTACGTGTTTTAATTGTATAGAGATGCTTGATTGCTACGTAAATAGTGATATTTCAATAATATTACTTAATTTCATCGATAAGAAACGGAATAATAATAATAATAACACAATAGCTCAGGTACCTGTAAATACTTGTCATCCCAATTTATACCTGGGTATTGTTTTAGCTTTATCTCTAATTTATTCGTGAAGTATTAGGAATGTTTTACCTGTATACCTGAGAACCTTAGTAATAGTGTTTCTACCTATACAAGGTGTTTCAGATCATGTATATACACCGGAAAGGGGGTGAAGGGCACGCACCAGGCCAACATATTTTGTTCTACAACTTTTTGATTTGGAGGCCTTTTTTTCGGAAAAAGGCCTCTTATTTTTTTAGCCTAATCTAATTGCTAGGTCGTGTTTAGCCTCATATCAGTTGATTTAATTTTTTTTAACTCATGGAAGTAGTTTTTAGAATTAAATTAAAATTTTAACCCCTGTTTATTTAGTGATTATTTATTGATACTAAATGAGATTGGTTTTACTTTAGTTATTACCTCTCAAGGTATCCAATTAAAATCAAAAATATTAGTTTATGGCTACGATTCACGAAAAAATTGGATCAACAGATTTACACTTTAAAGTTTTTTTTCGACAAATAGACTTCCAAATCAAAAAGTTGTAGAACAAAATATGTTTGCCTGGTGCGTGCCCTTCACCCCCTTTCCGGAGTATATACATGATCTGAAATACCTTGTATATTGTTTTTGTTGTACATGTTTTGATTCTAAAAGAGGAAAAAACATTTAAAATACTATTTCGTGTGCCTAAAATAATTTTAATTTATAATTATTTTTATACACAACATATTTTTACAAAAAGTCTTCTATAATACAAAACAATAATGACGATAATGACTTAAATATTAACAACAACCACACATAAATTTATCAAATATGAAATCAAAATTTTAAAAACAAGTTTAACACGCAATTTTATACAATGAAATTTAAAAATAAACACAAAAATGCCCATTATACAATAATAATAAAGTAATAACTTAACACATACTTAGGTAATTTTATAGCTTATATATTTGCATAGTAATCATAAATATGTCTGTGTACTTATTCTAATGGGTCAGCAAAGCTACTTTCTACATTTATACATACTTCATGCTCAGGCTCTTCAGATTTTCTTGCAGAATTGGTTCATCGTCTTTTATGAAATCATCTACATCAGGAAAATGTTCCTAGCGATGGATTTTGGTCTATTGATAGTTATATAAGGATTGGAACTGATCAGGCTGAGCATGAAGTTAAACCTGTTTTTAAAATTTTGATTTCTAATTTGATAAATTTTTGTGTTTGTATTGTTAATATTTAAGTCATTATCGTCATCATTGTTTTGTATTATAGAAGACTTTTTGTAAAAATATGTTGTGTATAAAAATAGTTATAAATTAAAATTATTTTAGGTACACGAAATAGTATTTTGAATGTTTTTTTCTCTTTTAGAATTAAACCATGTACAACAAAAACAATTTATAGGTAGAAACACTATTACTAAGGTTCAGGTATACAGGTAAAACATTCCTAATACTTCACGAATAAATTAGAGATAAAGCTAAAACAATACCCAGGTATAAATTGGGATGACAAGTATTTACAGGTACCTGAGCTATTGTGTTATTATTATTATTATTCCGTTTCTTATCGATGAAATTAAGTAATATTATTGAAATATCACTATTTACGTAGCAATCAAGCATCTCTATACAATTAAAACACGTAATTATTTTTTAATTTTTGGACCCCTGTAGTCTTTAAACGGGCAGAGATAGGAAGAAGATGTATTGGAAGATAAAGTAAGGTATTTATGCCTTCTATAAACCCTACAAGGTTTGGTTTTAACATCTCTGCCCGTTTACGAAATAAATTAAAAAAATCATTTTTCTCCAAACAAAAAAAAACGAAACATTTTTTTTCTTGAAAACGGGCAGGTATATCAAAAAAATGTATTCTATAAAAGAGGTTTAGAATAACCCAAAGACCTTAATTAAAAAAAATCAGATCTAAATTCGGACTTCGACCTCTATGTCCCTGATTTCATGAATTGGAACCAGTGTGCGGCATAAAGTTTTGTGGCACTACAGTACCATTGGTCGTTCAAGTGGTGATATGCTTTTTTAAAACAGAAATAAAACTCACACTCACACTACCTACTGTACACTTTATGCGGCTGCGTATTACAGCTTTTTAGTAAGACGAAAATGAAAAAGTTTCACTTCTATCGTGTGTGAATTGCACACACACCTTTTTTATCAGACTAACGAACAACAATTAATTTTTATTTATATAGAATATAGATAATCTCTGCTATTTCACGACCGCTTTTAACAAAAAAATTATTAAAAAAAAATTAAGTACTTCCAACTCATGTCAGAAAAAAGTGATTGAAAACTATGTTGAATATCTGGGGGCACGGCAGTGCCCCCACCAAGTCGAGCAAAAAAGCGGCACGGCCGTACCATCCTTTTCTCGAAGCAATTCAGGTCATTTTCGACCCCCTGTAACTTCGTTGTGGATAAAACTAGAAGACTGAAATTTTCAGTAACCATGCAGGATTGTAAAGACACGGTATATTTCAAATTTCATTCAATTTGAACCAGTATTTTAAGACTTATAACGGGTCAAATTTCGTAATTTTGTCACTCACTGACTGACTCACCGATCATCAAAATTCTAAGGCACTTCTAGCAGACCTAGAAGCTTCAAATTTGGAATATAAGTAGTGTTTGGTGTATGAATCAAGGAAAAACTAAAAAATCTAGAAAAAAACCGGTATAGAGGGCGCTGTCGTATCTTCTCGAAGCAATTCAGGCCATTTTCGACCCCCTGTAACTTCGTTGTGGATAAAACTAGAAGACTGAAATTTTCAGTAACCATGCAGGCATTGTAAAAACACGGTATATTTCAACTTCAAATTTCGTCTCAAAATTCTTTAATGTTTTATATAAATATATTAAGACTTGGCCATCAATAATTGAATTTACACGTGTTTTCAGGCGATTGAATTAACACGTGTTTTCAGGCGATGGCCAAGTCTTAATATATTTATATAAAACATTAAAGAATTTTGAGACGAAATTTGAAGACTTGGATTTACTTGGATCTCACAACTTTTTACCGCAGAACAACTGAGTTGCGCGACTTGGTTTTTTTGACAAGTATTGTTTTTGATGGGATTGAACTTTCGAGACATAGACAATAGCTCTAACAGTTTTATAACCACCACGTATGAATAGCTTATCACGAAAAATCATAGACAACCAAGAATGAATATTGAACTCTCGAGACATAGACAATAGCTCAAAGAGTATATTACCACCACGTATGAATAGCTTATCAAGAAAAATTATAGACAACCTATAAAAAGTCATTTATTATAGACTTTTGTTAACCTGTAGATAATAACAGACAAATAAATTAGCAATAAATTAAAATTGCGACTATAATTTGAGATTTAAACTATCCTATCTCTCAAGTTGGATCGAACTGCACATGGTGTGCGAATTTTATTATAATCGGTTAAGTGGTTTAGGAGTCCATTAAGGACAAACATTGTGACACGAGATTTATATATATGTATTAAGATAACGTCTTCATAAACTATTGTTTTATCTTTACAAGATACAAAATCATTTTATTTCCATTGTTTGGTTTTTGACAAATCTTAGAAACGTCAAAAAAAATAAACAAAAAACAAAAAAATAAACATAGAACTACCCCCATTCCTTATAAAGTACAATTTTGCAAAGATCTAATGTGTTTCGAAAATTATTTAAACTGAATCGAACGACGAATTGAACGACCTAGATAACTTCCGGGCAGACTGGTGGCAGGAAGCAATAGACAGGGACGAGAAGAGGGATTCGGGAGAGGCCTTTGCCCAACAATCGGACACGCTAGCTTAATTAAAATACATTTTATAAAGACTAATAATATATAAAAAAAAGGTGTGTGTGCGATTCACACACGATAGAAGTGAAACTTCAGTAAATCGACGAAAGAATAAGAAGAATAAAAAAAAAGTTTGTGTGTGTCAGCTACGACGCACGATTGGAGTCTACTACTTACGAACTATAATTATTATGAAATATATCGAATAGACTACTACTTATACTACTCAACTACGAAGTATCGCGCAAAGAAATTTAAATAAAGCATTGTATTTGTGTCTCTTACCATTTCCGTTTCATCTTTTTGCATCCGGTTTGAAATCACTACGATTCTATAGAAGTTTCACTTCAATATATACATAAAATATATAATATATAAATGAAAATATACATCAGATTCGATTACGATCGTAAATTTGTCACCGGATTATAAGCCAGTTAGTTGTGCTACTTTTAAAAACAAGAACAGTTTGGATCATCTATGAATTTGAATGTCTGTGATTTATGTCTTAAGTTTAAAATATTTTAACTATACTAACCGGAAGTTATTTATGCTTCAAGTTTAGCTTAAATATTAGGTCCTTACATATGAAATTGGCGTTTTTCGTACTGGCCACTTTAATCACAAATTTCTCCTCTTTGGTAAGGAATTCCAAATTCAAATTTGTACAGCTATAGACTCATGTATTTGTGCTTCGATGATCGTCATTCATTTGTTTTTTTTCTTCTGTTTTTTTCTGTTTGCGTCACTCATTTTACAAAATGGAAAACTTAAAATATCGCATTATTTACGAGTACGAGTTCCGCCGTGGCACTAGTGCTGCGGAAACAACTCGAAGGGTGAATGATGTGTATGGCGGTCGTGTTGCAAAAGAAAACACAGTTCGTTTTTGGTTCCAACGTTTTCGTTCTGGAAATTTCGACTTGCAGAACAAGCCCCGTGGACGGCCTGAGACTCAAGTTGATAATGAAGAGTTGAAGGCTATTGTGGAAGCGGATCCATCGCAAACCACGTCAGAGTTAGCTGCAGGCTGCGGTGTTAGTGATAAAACTGTTTTAATTCACTTGAAGCAAATTGGGAAGATTAAAAAGCTTGAAAGGTGGGTACCTCACGAATTGACTGAAGCAAACCGGCAAACGCGCGTCGACTGCTGCGTTACATTACTAAACCGGCACAATAATGAAGGTATTTTAAACCGAATCATTACCTGTGATGAAAAATGGGTTCTTTACGATAATCGGAAGCGCTCAGCGCAATGGTTGGATCCTGGCCAGCCAGCCAAATCCTGCCCCAAGCGAAAATTAACCCCAAAAAAGTTACTTGTAAGCGTTTGGTGGACTAGTGCCGGTATTGTTCATTACAGTTTTCTCAAATCTGGCCAGACTATTACGGCTGATGTCTATTGTCAGCAATTGCAAACCATGATGGAAAAGCTAGCGGCTAAACAACCTAGGCTGGTCAATCGCTCCACGCCACTGCTGCTTCACGACAACGCTAGACCACACACTGCGCAACAGACGGCTACTAAATTAGAAGAGCTTCAATTGGAAAGTCTAAGACATCCTCCGTACTCCCCGGACCTTGCTCCAACAGATTACCATTTTTTTCGAAATTTGGATAACTTCTTGCAAGGGAAAAAATTCAACTCCGATGGGGCAGTCCAAATCGCCTTCAAAGATTTTATTGATTCCCGTCCGACTGGTTTTTTTAGTAAAGGGATCAATGAACTACCTATAAGATGGCAAAAGTGCATAGAAAATAATGGTTCATACTTTGATTAATTAAATATATTATATTAAAAAATATTCGACTTTTTGTTCCTCCCATACAAAACGCCAATTTCATATGTAAGGACCTAATATTATACATTTGACAAGTTGAATCTAGAATACCTTGTAATAATAACAATTCTTTCAACTTATTCAATTAACAAAATTATTGTAGTTTGTAAATTATGTCGACTAAAAATAGGTTTTTAAAAACTTAAACATTTGTTTTACATTACTATTTCGATATAAATTCGGTACAAAATAATCCATAATAATATTATAAACGCGAAAGTAACTCTGTCTGTATGTTCCTCTTTCACGCAAAAACTACTGAACCGATTTTAATGAAATTTGCTATACAGATATTCTAGAGCCTGTGAAAGGACATAGGCTACTTTACCTTGGAAAAATCCATTATAACGCGGTTAAAACCGCGGAGCACTACTAGTTTAAATATAAGGCGCGCGAGTACCTTGCCACTATTAAGTTTTTCTGCCAACACTTATTTGAACTAAGCAGTGTGACAAACTTTCGTCTCTCACGACTGTCACATCATTCATGCTATCACCATCTCATGGCTAATGCTTACTAATGTATTTAAATGCTATGCCGTATATGTTCTTAAAACCTAGTTTTCTGCTATAAATAGCATTTCGTCCCATGGCTTCGCCCGCGATTTCCCACGAGTATACTTTTGAGTACGAAATGTATATCCTTTTCACCTATCCTTTCACCACCGTCTGGGTGTATAGTAAAAAACGCATGTCTATCATTAAAGAGAGCTTACCCCGCGGCTCGATGCTATTGTGTGGATTGTCCGGAAATATTAATTTATATCATTTCAAGTCAACCATATATGTACCTATATGTTACGTATCTATGTCTATATCCATTTTTTACAATAAACTTATAATATTTCTATGATGTTAAATGAACTAAATTTCCGTTCTCCGCCGGTGGCTTCGTCCGTTTATATTCAGTTCCCTTGTAATTGAGTCATTATAACATTTCACTCCCAAACATACCTAATTGAAACATTATAACATTTCCCCCTTCAATCCTTCTTAATGAACGTACCAACGTTGTAATACCTAAAGGTATAATTATAATATACTGATAAGAAATTTTAAATTTAGCATCATTGTTTTTATAATGAAGTACATGTACCTACTTATGCAACGGTGTAATTCTTAATGCTTTCCAATATTTTTCAATAAGCGTCACTAATGAAATTGCGATAACGGTTTTACGTTGCCTTTCTATTTACTATAAACATTGTTACCTATTTACTTTACGGCTCAATGTAAGCGATAACAGTAATAGTATTTTTATTACCTTCCTAGAGTATTAAATTCTTAGGATTATCACGCGATACCTTAATTCGGTTAGAAGAGATTATTGAGGCCCTAGAAGTGAGGGCTAATCTTGTGACGTCGGCATCACATTCATTGCCAATGCCTTAATGTCTTCATACAATGTCTTAATAGTTCTCTAGTTCAAGTAGAATTCAAAGGAACAAAACCTAGAGTTATTCTATTGTATAAGTAGCTATAACGAGTTTGGTTCTAGTAGACTTGCTTTTGTATTTTCTTGTTTACTTGCCTACAAAATTATATGCAATATAAATTTTATATGTCATGTATGACAACGTACTCATACTACACTACGGTTCCGTGTAAAGGATATACGTTTTGCAAATAAAAAAAATAGGTAACATTGATAAAAGTACAAAAAGAAGTAGTTAGAGCGGTCACCCATCCAAGTAGCGGCCTCGCGCAACGTTGCTTAACTTTATAAAAATCACATTTGAGCTAGCTTCCGATTTATTTTATGAATTTGCTGTTAAAGCAGCAAGAGAAATACATCATCCCTCTAAATTTCAACTCTAAAACCAAAACAGTATTTGAGATACAGCCTGGTGACAGTCGGACAGGCAGAGAGACGACGTAGTCCCAGTAATAGGGTCCCGTTATACCCTTAGGGAACCCTAAAAAACAAGAGTGTTTAAAGATAAAGAAGTTAGGTACTTAAATACGTAATCATAGTTTTTTATTTTCTATATTAATAAAATATATACATTTGTATAAAAATGCTTAGGCATACAGATTATTTTGATTATGTATAACTCAAATGATCCCACCGTTTACAAAAGAAGGGTTTTACTATTGTAAATCATAATCAGTTTACAGGTAAATTACTGAATTACACAAAGTACCAAGACGCAATTAGATTTTATTTACGGTTTCGAAGCTTTGCGCCAACTGGGTGACCTATTACAAAATTATACTCAATTTCTCGCTACTTTCACATATCATTATTAATTTTCTTTGCTGCCAGTAATTACACCCATTACTTATTTGCGTTAGAATGAGTATCAAATAACTCAATTCACACCTAGTTCCATTGTTACAATGAATTGTACAAAAACTGCAATTACGACGCGACGTCGGTAATCACTTTTATTCTTTACGCACGAGTTTTGTAGTACTAGTATTATTCATACCAGCTTTTCGCCTCATAGATTTTTAATAATAGGTAAAAACTTACTTCCTTTACTGAGTAAACTGAGTTAAATCTGTGCCGAATTTCTTTTGGCCTTGGCTATGCTCGCAACAATAGTTTTCCCCGCGAAATGTGGTATTTTACCGCATGAAAAGAAAATTAAAATACCTTGATTAAGATGTTGGCGATGGTGAATTTTCTTGGTGTTATTGCAACGCTTAATCAGTTTATGGATTGCCTACTGATTAAGTGACTTATTTGAAACCATTTATATAAATAAGACAAGATAGGTTTAGATATTTTTTATCATTAGTAGTTTCGCACCGCGAGCTGTTCGCACCACGGTATGAATCGACCAAGACATTACGCACAAATAAGTTTGTCATGTGAAGCTTTATGTGAAATTTCGGATATTTTAACCTTTGGAAAATTATCTTTTGGAATTTCGCGTCCTACTTACGCCATGCGCATTGAATTTGTGTTGCGTTGTAACCTTTTTTAAGATGTTGAAATAAAGATAAGAAAATCTTAGTTCAATTATGAATTCATACATAGGAGGTAATCATGAGAAATATTTTGTCACCTTGGAAACTTTAATGAAATTTGTTTTCTGAGGAAGTTTTTAAAACTCATATAAAAACCCTCCTTGGTTTGTTTGTTGGTGGAAACTAAGGCAGTCACAAGGATATTTTTATGTTGAAGGGGTTTCTGATGTTTCTAGATTATCCTTTAACAGTGGTTAGTAACTACACAACGGTAGGTATGTCAACTTAGAGTCCCACGATATACTTCACACGATCATCATGTCATGAGTATAATGCAATAATGATATTTTATTACATAGAAAGTATATTTACTTTCTGTCCGTTAGTCTATAGAAAATGTCTTGCTATTATTAAAGTATCAAAGCTTTTGTTCACTGACTTCGGAAAGGAAGCAGCTTTTAGAATCAAAGGGTATTTATAAGTAAGTTATTCTTATCATTCTTCTCCATGAGCAGATTTTAGTGATACATTAAATTGAATTGAAAGCCGTGTTGGCTAAGTGGGAGGACACTCGACTTTCATTCCGAAGGTCGTGGGTTCAATCAAACCCAGCAACGCACCTCCGGATTTTTCTTCTTGAGAAATTTATGTGCGCTTTAAACACGTGCTTTAACGGTGAAGGCAAACATCGTGAGGAAACCGGCCTGTTCTGAGAACTTTAAAAAGAGTTTGAATGACAGGTGACATTCACCAACCCGCATTTGGCCAGCGTGGTGAATTAAGGCCTAATCTCTCCCGCCAAGAGAGATGTTCCTGTGTCCCAGCAGTGGGAACGTTAATAAGGTGATGATGATGATGAATTGAAGCACTTTGCTTTAAATTCAGTTAGGTATATTTTCAGGCATTTTCATTAGATAAATAGTGGCACCGGATTGGTGCATACTACTGTATGTATAAAATAGGAACCTTTCACACATTACTTCGAAATATTTAGAAATATTTGAACATCTTCACTTTTACTTTCATAGCTTGATAAAAGCTGGACCGGTTTTGATGAAACGTATCTGACTACAACTAAAAACCTACTTTCAACTAGAATAAACATCATACAAACTATTCACCCATTTAAAATCAATGATGCCGCAGACAGATATGTAAATTACATTTCTCTGAAGCTGTGTGAATCTTACTTTAAATATAGTTTTATAGTTTTTTGGTGTTTCAATAAAGAGTATTGTATTGTAATATTAACTAGGTATATTTTGCATATATTATTGTATCATCGTCATCATCATCAACCTATTTACGTTCCCACTGCTGGAACATAGGGACTTCTCTCTTGGCGAGAGAGATTAGGCCTTAATTCACCATACTGGCCAAGTGCGGGTTGGTGAATATCACATGTCCTTCAAACTCTAAACTGTCAGAACATGCCGGTTTCCTCACGATATTTATGGATGCATGGAACATGGTAGAACACTTAGTTACGTCAAATTGTATTATATTTGTATATAAATCATGATTGTTATAGAGAGAAACTAGAAATTATACAAATCATAAAATATCGATGAACACATGGACTACATTCACCGCGAGAAAATATAATATAAATCGAAAACCCATTATAACGCGGGCGCTGCTAATTCTCCATTAAAGTTATATATATAAATATTTTATATATATAAATATAAAGTTATATAAATATTTGAGTTTTTATATGCACTTAAACTTGACATTTACATCAAACCGAATACTAACGTCTGATGTAATATTTGATACAATAGCAAAAGTGTGGGAAGAATATTTGGGTAAAAAATCAACGAGAATGAAGCGAGGTATGATAGTCACGCATTCAATATACCACTCGGACTTAAAGTTGGCTATACAATACAATACAAATACAAAAACACTTTATTGCACACACAGGGAAACAAAATACAACACGTAGGAAACTATACTACTTTGATTGTTCATATTATGTTATTGGCTTTGCATTGGAAATTCTCCTCTCTTGTATTTGTCTGTTAAACGATTGTGAAGCAAGAATTTTACGTGGTTGTTTCAATTGCATTCGAAAGCTTAGGTAGGAATGCAATGTGTTTTTAGTTTTATATTAACTGAGGTTTGATTATGATTAGTTTTTCAAGCAAGGCCTAGTTTAAAACGCAAATAAATTGCATTTATAATTCGAATGGATATAGTTTCTGTATTAAAATATACATGAATAATATAAATCTGACTAAATCTCAACTAATATACTATACTACCAGTGAATAAAAAGGTACAGTTAGTGTTATTATGAACCTGTTTTTTTTGTGTAACTTATCCGTCTTATAAATCTTTACATGAACAAGATGTTGAAAGTTTATACTATTATACTTCCGTTTAGTAATAACACAGATCAGTTTTCAAATCAAGGTGGACTTGTATCGTAAATATTGAATTTGCGGTTATAGATATTGATAGTTATAGGTGATCTATGAATTTGTGACTAATGTAGGTATTTCCATGTTCCTCGGTATTATTAAGATGGGAATATCTAGCGTAGAACTCAGTTTCAAGATAATTTCGGCATAAAAAGAGATAATTAAAATTTTTAAAGTCGACATTCATTCATTCATTTTGAAAACGGGTTTTACTGAAAACTGTGACGATTTTATATATATCCTCCGACGTTTCTATTCCTCTTTGTTTGCGCGCGCGAGCTCTCTGGAGAGGAACTCCCGCTTCCCTGATGAAAATTCCTTCTTGAGGGGAATAGAAACGTCGTAAGATAAATTATATAGTCACAGTTTACGTGAGTAAAACCCGTTTTCTAAATTAACAATTTAACTCGCGTTCGTTCTGAAAGTGACTGATTTAACAGGATTTCATATTTTATGCTATGGAAAATATTTCATTGCGTCGAAAGACTTCTTAAAGTACCAAAACTCGATGTATTTACTGTATTGATAAGCACAATTTTACTACCTAAGTACCGTAAATTTCAGACAGGATGCGCAATATTTCTACTAGGAACAGTTAAGTTTCATATGCAATTTGATATTTCAAAACCTATCGAACTGATAAATATTAATAATTACTTTTACCGTTATCGCTTAGCAAAATGTAAATAAGAATAAGTAGATCTTTCTTCTTAGCTTTTTGTGTAAAAATACTGTTTTAACACTCCTTAGCAAAGAGTTACGTGAGATCATGTTGAAAATGTAAGCTTACTTATTTTTAATCGTCTTTGTAAAAGGTTCGCAGTTCGTTGCGTATTTTATATAAGTATATTTATATCCCATATTTATATTTTATTTTTTTATTATTTTGAATTTAAATGTCTTTAATAGATCTTTATGGAACCAAATAGGTTCCATTTGAATACATAAGGATCTATTGATTATCCTGTCTAAGTCAAAACGTTTATTTTCTTCGTAGCACAGGCATACATGGTCAGATCATCTTAAAGTAATTAAACTAAAAAAAAAATTTCTGAACCACTGTATCGTTTACTTACAACCTTAGTCATTAATTCAAGTTTTTTTCTTTGGTGATAAGTAAACACAAACAGCCCATAAAATAGGTCACCCACCAATTTCTTCATAACGGAATACCAATAAAAAATATCAATAACGTTTAATACCAGTTATAAAAAACAATGTAGTTCACCCACAAACTTGCTGTTATCTTCCAATATTGCTCCATTGTCTTTGGTTTAGTGAACTCGGATGCTTTAGTTTTTGTGTATACTTCCGAACTGTAACGTAAGGTAACTCCACACCGCGTGCCGTAGACAATAAAAACAGAAGTTATTTGTAAACTCTTTGTGAACTTTTCATGGTCTGCCGACCACTGCGTGGCTCAGATGAGTTATCTATGAAATGCTTTATCTGGGATTCGACTGTTTCAAAAACACTAATGTTAAGTAAAGCAATTTTAGTATGTGCATTGTAATGTCTACGCTGCCTGAGGTATAAAGAGAATAATTATATTATACTTTTAATTAAATTTGCATTTTTAATTTTGAGTTAGGCAGGATATGGGTTACTATGACACACGGTGGTATTATTATATTTTGTGTGTAATTTCAATCTTAATTATTCATTATACAAGCGGGACGTAAAACAAATTATTTTCTTTATAATATTTTTTTCATATTTTACGTATGTACAGTTTGCGTTGCTGACTGGTAACCCCCTTACAGTACAGTACTTACAGTAGTGGTTTGTATACAGAATGGGCTACCAGTTACTGACGCATATATACTGTACATAATGTACGATTCGTCCCAAATTAACTTAACTTTTTTAACAAGCAAACGTTGTTTTGCAAAATTTTTTTTTTTCTATATGAAAACTAGATGTTTGCCGTTTCTCAGACCTACTGAATATGCTCACAGAATTTCATGAGAATCGGTCAAGCCGTTTCGGAGGAGTTCGATTACGCACCCCGTGACACGAGAATTTTATATATAAGATTTAAACATGTTCATCTACGTATGCGTAATTTACATAAATACTACATAAACGTCTGCCTCAAGAAACACTAAGAGATATAGCCTTAATCACTCATAAGGTGGGTCTTTGTTTTAAAAATTGGGTTCATTCATTATAATTGCATCTCAGTAATAAGATAAAAGAGATTCTCGTACATTATCTAGGTTCCCAGCGCTCAGTTAGCTTTAAGCGTCAGAGAGGGTGCTAGCTCTAATGAACAGGTAGCTGGGAGCAAAAGGGGGTACTCCCCCTTCCTGCTGGTAATAGCTAGGAGGACATTTAAAAGGCTGCAGCGTAAATAGCGAGCTATAACCAAGTCTGGACGGCAGATTGCACAATAAATAAAAATAGCAAATTCGTTTCTAATGTATTCATGATGTGAATATTTGTCTCGATTTTGTAGAGCAGACTTATTAATGTTGGCTGGCTGTAAACGGAGAGATGTCATAAATAACGTTTTTCACTTCGGCTACATTTATCTGCTAGCATCGAATTTTGGTAAATTTATGCATCAGCATCATAATCTGTTTTCAAAAATATAAATAATTTAAGAACTTTTCTTTCTATATCCTCATATGATTACTTTGAGGGTTTGTGTGAAGATTTGATTAGACTTGGAATGGTACCTATTTACTCAGCTTCATTCAGTTGTAAAACATTTTATGCGGTATTGGTGTTTACTATACGTATTCAAGACACGACGCCGTATTCAGGTTACATTTTACCACCGACATGTGAATTATCTAAGCACGCAAGTCGAGTCGTAAGGGCTGTGCGTTCTCAATTTCATATAAAAATTCAACGCTGACTTACATAATTTTAAAAGCCAATTTTTGATATTCATTATTTATATACTAATGAAATTTTACAGTGTCCAAGATCTTTGGTAAAACCCAAAACTATAGAACAGAATAATAACATTTGTTATGAATGGAAAAAACAAATGCTTATATACTTATAGTTTGGGATCCAAATACCTAAAATATGTAATGAAATACGCGTCTCAGTTATGTTCTAGTAAGTGTTAACCCTCGTCTAAGATGTAGTAATTTGTATCCACGTAACCGACAAAGCTCGCACTCGTGTTTTTCACCCAAAATCAGGCGTATAGGCCCCGTTTCTCTGGGATATGTAATATTTTCTTGTAAAGTGTCAACCCTTGTCGCATGAGGCTGTGTCTAAGGCTTAAGCGTATAAATAGGCACGTGCAGATTCAATCCGATACTAAAACCATGCTGTTAGATTAGAAACAACGCTTATTATTGGGTTATTTTATGCAGAATCCTAAACTTATGTTCCAGCAGTGGCATAGGAAACCCTATGTTATCTATGATGTCGATTACGCTTAATTTAGCTGACTTACTTAAACGTTCAGAATAAGACACTGTATGAGTTTTGTTACCTAAATGTTAGGTTTTTGATCTATTTTGTACTTCAACAATTCTTGCAATCTTTACAATCAATAACTCATTTAATATCTATGAGTAAATCAAAGTGTGTAAATTGTAAACTCAATAGTATAAAGTAGATTCATAAAATAGGCATAGACTTTAAGTCTGTGGTAAACGTTAAATAAATATAAATATAAAAAAACATAACATCAGTTTAGAATTTAATTGACCTACAATTATTCTTCAATAACTTATACCAACTACAAAGTTTTAAGAAATTTAGATAACATATGAACCAACTAACTCAAAAATGTACTTCAACAACTTGTGGTTGATGCTGGTGATTGATGGACGCCGTAAACTAGTGTCAACCCTCTGAGGCTGTAGAAAGGAGCACGCGGCTTCAAGGACGGCGACGTGTGCGCCGGTTGTTCACCTCGCAACTGAGCCTTGCGGTGCCGACCGGTCCGGACCTCTGCATTCCTGCGGATCCTACTCTGCAAGGAGTCATAATGAATTAACGGTACGGGCTGAGTCTCGTCTAAGTTTTATATGTTTTTAACCCCCGACTGAAAAAGTTAAAAGCTATAAGTTTGACGTGTCTGTCTGTCGGTGGCATCATAGCTCCCGAACGGATGAAGCGATTCCAATTTAGTTACATTTCCCAACATTCTAGTAATACTACAAAGAACTAAAAGAAATATAGAGCTTGTTTTTTGCATTTCAGTAACTTAGCAGTCGGGTTTTTTGTTATCTAAATATTTTTTGTATTGTTTTAAGAAGAAAACATTGATGGATCTAATTCATACTAACTACTTCATGATATTATTATAAGTTAACATAAGTTATAACCTAATAAATTATGTTTACAGATAACATCTGTATGAAGTAGTTTGTGTATACTCGTAGTATGTATTCCATTGAAGTGAATGTTTATTTAATTGTTATATGTAAGTACTTATAGACTTTATTAGATAAAATATCAGTAGATCTTTGTATTTGATGCAATATTAAAGTAAAAAGGTATAAATATTACAAAATAACGACAACATTGTGTAAAAATAACTGTTGAAACCGTACAAATTACCAAAGGCCGTAGATTAAAATATCAGCCAAGCACGGACTAATTACGCCAAAGAATAATAATAGAGACAATTGAATAATAGTGAATTACATAACATTTCACCAGTCACGATGACAGTATCAGCATTTAATAACTCAGGAAGTGTTGTAAGTTTTACGTAAGAATATCTATTACCGTCCAACTAGTCTGGGAGATGATCATCACGAGAATACAATCGTCGATACTGCAATTTAATGAAATGAACTAGCCTTCGTCGTTCCATACAGAATCCTACTAATACCTACTAACTAAGTGTGTTTGTTGCTCTTTTGTGCAAAAATTACTAGATGGATTTTGATGAAATTTCATAATAATATAGCTTACATATCAGAATTACACAACAAATAAACTACTTTTAAAAATACAGCTTTTCGGAAAATACAACTAATGCGAGCAAAGCCCGATTTGTGTCAAATTTGTCGGAGACAACTGTTTTACCAGTAAAAGACATAAGCTTCTTTTTACCGTGTTCAAATTTATTTTACGCGCGCAAAGCTGCGGGCGGTCAGCTAGTACTCATTAAAAGCGTAGACTAAACCATGCCTAACCAAGCGCAGCGCGACAAGTAATAACGTTGAAATTGATTAGAAGCAAAAGTCTCACGTTAACTTCACTAAAATAACCTTTTAGTTCCCAGATAGAGTTATTCGTTTTGCAGAAGTTGATACTTTCTATGTCCTTTATAATACTAGTTTCAATATATATATTGCGTGAGACATCATTACCACAGGCTGCCTGCCAGGATGTGGTTTCTAGCACATATTTACTTCTTTCCCACCAGACCACATTTTAATGAGCGCTGCTTATTAGACCCTTGGTAGGCCCTAATAGTAGGTTTGGGTTAGCAGCGGATTTGTTCTTTTTATCAAAGCAAAATGGCAATATTAACATGGGAAAATGTGCTACAGAATCGTGTATTCAGAACATTAGTATTGTTTCGGCTCTTGTCTATTGTTCTTCAATTATCAGAGTGATTCATAAAAACGTGTCATAGAAATCAGGTAAATGAGCATATAATTGGAGAGACGTGCTTCGTTTGTTGTCATTAGTAACCGAATTGTCGTGCCTTTGAATACGCAGTGGATAATCTACGTACTTGTGTATTTCCTGTCACTTTACATTAAGCACCATTTGTATGATAATTAATTCTTGTACTTTGTTTCTACATTTTGGCGGTAGGGTTCACAGACTCCCAGATTACCTAACGGAGCTGAGTCATAAATCTAGCGAAGCTTATATGTACCTGAACCCTCCGCCTTTGATATACCTCATGATTTTGTTGTGCTGTACTTTCTAAACACATTCTATATTCTATAGCTCATTTAAACACATGCTTAGCCGCAAATATTGTAAAAGTAACAGTATCTACTACCATAATATTGTGTGGTAATGAAGTGAAAAGCTAAACATGAAGCGCCTTTCCATTTTATTGGCTGGGATAATGAAGCTACTATGAGTTATTTGAGAACTTGTATTGAGCTGATAGGTTTCATTTCTATAATATTCATTTTGGAACAGAGCAGAGGTCAGGTATATTTACTGTTTTCATGTCCACTAGTATACCCATTCGCTATGTCTTAATTATATATGTACCGCAACTTGTGCTTTGACAGTGAATGGGCTGTTGCAGTTTGTTATTAGCTACATTACATTAAGCTCATTTACGTATATAGGTCACATACCAAGATTGACATTGAACGGTCACCAATCGTCTCGGTTCTCGGTCTAAAACTGTTGAACTGGCTTCTCGCCAAATATACATCTGTACCTATAGTGCTCATTGCGTTAACTAATAGACACAAAATTTTTATAACGCTAGACTAAACTTCGTAAGTGAGATCAATTTAAACAAAATAGGCATGATGACTACTTATACAAATTAGTATTCTGTTAAGTCCGTCTGTTAGAATGGAAACATATTTTTCCTTTTTTCACTTTGATAAGAAACTACAAAGTGAGGGTGAAGAAATTTTGTACAAAACGGGTAAAAATACGGCTTTTGTTGTGTTGTTTTTATTTGTTATTCAATGTTTTTAATCATTTAATTAACGGACTCATATTGTATATGTTTATGGGTATATATGAATTTAATAGAGAGAGAGACACCAATCCATATTTCTGACTTTGTTAGTTTTGACAATATTTTTTGGAAGAAACCTAAATATTTAGTAATTAGTGTTAAATACTGTATTTTTGTGATAAAGTTGTAAGAAAGCCGGTTCCTTAAATAAACCTTCCTTAGTTACATCATAAGTATCTCAAATGACATAACTGTGATGGTAAATGATCGTAGAGTTGACGATTAAATTATATAGAAGCTTCAATCCAACGGTTTGTAACTATCGTGTTTATGCCGCCCTTGTAACAGCGCTCACCCAATAACAAGAGTTTAGCTGTGTTCCGCCTCTCAAAGTTCCCGATGCAAGCTTAGAATAATCTGCATACTGATTGACGTGACTCATTTATCTTGAGGATGTAAGTCAACGGACGTACACTGACATCCCAGCGTATCTTCCGGTCATAAGACAACGCTATTATTTACTCTCGCAGCGGATGCGATGAAAATGATCGATTAGCTATCATTAGCTATCTAGTTGAGTGATAATTATCTTACTAATTGTCAGTACACTCAATTGTGGACTCCGTTCAGCGGTAATTGAGATCTAATTGTTTGTTTGAGTCAATTAGGAACGCGTTTCAATATCCACCGTTTATTTTTATAGGTATTTTTCTTGCATCACCAACCTCTTCTATAAGAGTCGTGGTAAATACAAAAATGCAATGGATGCTTTCTTGAAAAAAGAGACATAAAGCGTCGTTGTTTTAGTCAATTTGTCTTTGGTTTTTAATAAAGTGGTATAAACTTGATCATACCTATTGGTTACCGGCTGTTTTGCGAGGAGGGTGTGCAATTTTGCAAAAGTGACGCCCATTTACCATTGACGAAAACGGGTTCGCTCGACCTCAAAGAAACGTTTTTCAAGATATAAACTACTGCTACGTGCCAAATATGGAAACAACAATTATAGAGCCTTTTGTCGCAATGCAGCTTTCAATTTTATTGGGCAATAGTGCCAAGAAATTCCTTTCAAAAATCTGGCATGCCTTCCCCTTTTTAACGAAGGAATGATTTTATGTATGTTGGCACGATTCTTTTTCGATAGAGCTGTCGATATAACTGACGAGATTTCATTCCGATATGAACGAAGTGACACACTTTAGTTTGATCTGGATCACTTTTTAACACTTTAGGTTATCTTTAAATGATTATTATGTTAAAAGTTGATAGATATAACTTTTATAATTTGGGTCGATGACTTGATAACAGCTATTAAACGATAAATAATAATATAATTAATAATAATACATGTCAACATGCTACTCAGAATGTTTATGTTGTTCGTAGTTTTATCTAGACTTTTGCAAAATTATAAGAACTTTTCGGTCCAGATAAACGAGACTATAGGCAATTTTCTTCAGTAAGTAGGTTTTTATATTACGGCGAGAGTTGGTAGCGGTGTTGATAAATTATTCGATTAAGCGACGCAAATTGAATTTCTCCGGTCTACATATCAACCAGATTGTAATAATAGTGTACTACTATGCGTTAGATTTTACATGTATTCATTCAGTATTTTGTATTGTTTCAGGCTTGACCCACCTATACCGCAATCACAATACGAAATGGAGAATAAACAACAGTTGCCGGCGACGCAACAGCCGCTTACACAGCATGTTATGGCACACCACGTCCACCCAGATCAACTGTACCAACACCAACATCCTCAGATGACAACTCACCTCACTTCAGCGCAAGCTGGGCAGCTCCAGCCAAACGGCGTCATGCACCAGCTACTACAGAGCCAATACCACTCCAACATGAACGCGAGGTCACCACTCCTGGAAAACAGACATGATCTATACGGCACGGGACATAACCACGACTATGCAAGACATTACGGAGCCAACGATAACTACAACTACCCACAATCACCACCAAGACCAGAAAGATCCGAAGTACACACAGATCACAATGTTAACCACGAGTTACTACAAAACATGCCAGTAGGATATAACGCGGAAGTCTATCAAGACTATCTGAAACGAAACCCACCGAAAGATGCCAATCAAATATACCAAAATCACCAAGCTACTTATAGGCCTAATGTTAATCAATATGGTTCAAAACCATATCTTCCTTACTCCAGTAGAATAGGACCTCAAAGTAACACGGAGTTGCTTAGGAGACAATACAGTGAAATACAGCAAATGAAATTGCAGCAACAAATGCACTATCAAAACCAAGCTCAGATGCATCAACAGCAAAAGTTCGCTGAACGACAGTTGTTGCAGCAACAAATTTACGGCGTGCAACCCCCTCCGAACTTACAAAACAGCATTTACTCAGATAGTTCCTATCGAGACTTAGATCCTTATAGCAGCAAAGAGTTTAGCCCCGAAACACCAAAGGAAGAGAGATACCCAAAATCAAACGATTACCGAGAAATTGAGAATCAAAATCGTTTGTATCAGGAGCAACAGTGGCAAGCGAATCAAGTTGATTTGCGTGACCAAGATCTTTACAGGAGAGCTGAACAAAGTCACGAGAAAAGCCAATCTCCACCTGAAGCTATTCACAATTTCACTCATAAGAACAATACGGCTTCTCCGATGAAGTCTAGTGAGTCTAGTTCACCAAGTGTAAAGTCTCCTTCTTCGGATAGTCGAAGAAGTAGCAGTGGTACACAAGCTTTGAGGTCACCCATTGCACAACGAATGCCTTCAGCCCCCGTCGCTATGTCTGGAATCCTTTACAAACAGGGGTCAGATGGATTAAAAGTCTGGAGAAAACGATGGTTCGTGCTGTCGGAGTATTGCCTATTCTACTACAAAAGTAAGTACTTTGAATTATATTCGTGACGAGATTAATTCGTTTGCAAATGTCACATAGCTGTCGAGAATCTTGTAACTGCAGTTTGGAATGCGGTCAATGGATTTAATTTGTTTCTCAGAAATAAAACACATTGCGGACATTCGCGTAGGCTTAAATGGTTGGAGCTATAAAGGAACCAATAACTTACCCCGTAATTAATATCTGCAGAATATCTACTAACGTAATAATTAGAAAATCTGCAGTAAATGTTTCGTTCAGGCACTGATCATAGAAAAATATAGAATGTCTGCCCAACTTTTGATATAGAATCAAAACATACTGTATTCTGTGACATTATGATGATATCCATCGATCAATCCTACTAATATTATAAACGCGAAAGTTTGTTAGGATGTAAGCTAGTTTGTTTGTTGCTCTTTCACGCAAAAATTACTTTATGGATTTAGATAAAACTTCACATATAAAAAACACAAAGGCTACTTTTTTATCGCAGTAAAATGTCGCTTTTCGCGGGTACAATTATTACTATTATCAAATGCTGTGCTCATCTTTAATTAAAATATGTATCATTGTATAATAATGTGTGTATTAATTACTTTAAAGTGTTTGTTATATACTCTGTTAGTGTAGCCTATTTTAATAAAAAAATAAAAATAAAATTACGAACTAAGCCAGTTTTGAGTAATTTTATTCATGGACATAGGGCATTTTTACCGCGGGAACATTTATTATTACGCTGGCAAAGCTGCGGCAATATAGTAAAATTATTTTTACTAAATAAATTACAAAATTGAAAGATCAATGCATATTTCAGGTCAAGATGAACAGAAGCTCCTGGGGTCAGTGCTTCTACCTTCCTATAAGGTGTCAGCTTGCACACCAGAAGATAAGGTTCTCCGAAAGTATGCCTTCAAGTTGGAACACGCGAACATGAGAACGTATATCCTGGCAGCACCTGATCAAGACTCCATGATGAAGTGGGTTAAAGCGTTGACGATGGCTTCTTTGATGCAGAGTTCTAGGTTGGTATGACATACTTTAACTTAACCGCCATTATAATAAGCACCCCTATTTCCGTTCCCACTGCTGGGACACGGGGAACTCTCTTTTGACGAGAGAGATTTGGTCCTTAGCCACCACGCTGGCCAAGTGTGGGTTGGTGAATGTCACATATCCTTTGATTTCTGAGGTTTTCAGAACGCTGGTTTTTTTAAGATACCTTAACATAACCTTTACTTTGACTTATAAGATAATTATCATAGTTAAATGAAATTATTTAATTAATATTTCTGGACAATCCACACGGCAATATTTTTCTCCATGGTAAGTTGCTGTGTGGTAATTTATGTTATTGTATAATTAAAATTTAGTTTTTACAGGAAAATTAAAAGTAAAAATGTACCACTAAAAGAGTAAAAATCGTAGGTACCTACTGGAACATATTTTAAAGATACAACATAATTTCTTATTTTATTAGGTGTTTTTTCAAACGGTCATAAAATAACATTAACTGAATTGATAAAGAATCTTCAGGGACATGAATTACGAGAAAAACAAAAATGCATGAATTTTAACAAAAAACAATTGACTTTATTGGAAAATATGAATAAATTATCAAATGAACATAGCGTATAAGAACCATCTACTTACGTGGCCGCAAATGGTTGTGGCCACGTAATTAGATGGTTTCAAGGTTCCAAACATTTTCGATATTCATTTATTAAATATAACTCGAGAACTACAAATACACGCCAAATTCGAAACATGCAACATTCTCAAAAATAGCGCGATCATTAAACAAAAAAAAATTACATTAACTCGAGACCTAAAAACACACGCTGAAAATAGACCCTGCTTCTTTTTTTATCGGCACTCAATAAGTTGCGCAAAAAAAACACAAAATTATTACATTCCTCTTTTACTTCTGATAGCTAAGCTAACATTTAAATTTCTGTTTTTATATTTCCAAATACCCGAGTATGAAGCGCTATAAGACAATAACATTTGAAACTTGTTTGTTTTCAGTGAGCAGACACAATCCCAGAGTGAGCGAACAGCTGCAAAAACAGAGGTACGTATTGCCCATTTTTAAATTTGTAGATATTTATATTAAACACAAATGGAATACTGTTGGAAAACACCTGGCCAACGTAGAGATTGTTTATAAATATTATTTTAAAAACTTCAAGCAAAGTTTTTAATTTATTGTTTACCTACTTCCGATAACAAAGATGTAGAACTAAGATGTGTATTTAGTAATGTTATCTTTTGCTGTGATTATGTTTGATTGCTAGAAACTACTTTGTTGTTATTTAGTTTGAAGGGCAAAGCCATTTGCATACATAACATGGCTTTTGCAGAAAATACTTTCATCAGAACATGTTCAAAATATGACATTGTCAAATGTTGAACATAAAAAATACAAAAAAAAATCTATACGCCTTTATTATTGTGTTACCTTAGAACGCCCAAAAGAACTTCAAGTTTTACGACCAACTAAGCCGAGAATTTATCACGACAATTTAATTCCCCCGTTATACCACGTTTTAAATAAACTACCAAATTATATTTGAATTTGTAACCGCAAATGAACAAACTAGTAGCTTAGATATACAGTTGAACAATTACTTCGCTGGTGCGGAACCAAGGCAACCAAGGACAGACATTACCGGCCGTTATAACTGCAAATGATAGGACTGTCGGACGTCAACTTCTGTACAATACGGTTGACAAGTTCACCAACAAAATAGTAGGAATAATAGGGATAAGTCTTAGCACGATAGGTTATCTAAAAAAGTTCGCCATTAAAAATGATTTAAAATTTGAGTCTTAAGTAGTAAGTTTTATAAAATATTGTTTATAGGATGATGAAGAAATACCTACTTATGCGAATGCACCACCCAAGCCAAGGCGCTCAAACGAAGGGTATAACTCTCCAAGTCCGGATATGTAAGTTTTATTATAACTTATAACATTAACTATGAAAATATTTGAAAAATACATAAAACTGGCTTTTGACTGTAGACAATGGCCGCCACCGACCACCCTTTTGCGCCGCGTTTTGACAAAATGTATAAATAACCTTGTGAACTAATAGTGGCTGGCCATGGCTGTGGTCGGTGGCCCGTTTGCGTCAACTCTAACATGCAAACTAACAATTAGTATTCTTAGAAGTTACTACTACAATCGATATATTATACAATACTGTACCAACACTTATATCTGTCTTCCATACAAACACAGGTACGACCCAAACTACGACCTACTCAAAAAGCCAGCATCCCACTACAGTCAAGGCACCACTCACAGGTACCCAGATGGGAATCCAGCCAGTCCCAACATGGAATACTCACGCAGTCCACAATCGCCCCAGACACAGTACAAACGACCATACGACACGCAACAC
Source organism: Gymnoscelis rufifasciata (assembly GCA_929108375.1). Lineage (NCBI taxonomy): Eukaryota > Metazoa > Arthropoda > Insecta > Lepidoptera > Geometridae > Gymnoscelis > Gymnoscelis rufifasciata. The sequence goes on along the minus strand of OV815321.1, from coordinate 7,289,405 downwards.
CTCACTTTACCTCTAAATAACGAAAACCTACCTACCGCTTACACGAATAACGCTCAATCACCTTACTTTGATAGGACGCGAAATCAACAAGTCCAAGAAACAAAGCAAGAAATGTATGAACAGCAGTTGCAAAATCAACAACAACAAGAATATGAGCGCCAGCAACAAACTAAGTCTGAGTACGAAAGACAGTCACAACGAAATCCTTTCTTACAAGATACACCGCCTGAAAACACACCGAAAGAGCTTGATAATAAAAATCAAGATAGGATGAATGCCCAAAACTTAAACCTCCATAACGACTATTTAGAAACAAGAAATGTTAATGACATCAATTCATACAATAGAGATCCTGAACAAAGAAGTACTAATGACGTTCAAAGTTATAACAGGGATGCTTATGGTGAGTTGAATGCGAGATCGAGTCGAGCCGGTAGTACTGTGAACGAAAAACTAAACGAGAGACGCACGCCTGATGCGTACGGGAGGTCGACGACCATGTCACCTTACCATACAAAAGGGAAGATTGGTGATTACGAAGATGTATACGGAAGTTATCAAACCGAAACCGTTTCTAAGGATTATGGACAGTACGCAAAATCACCTAATGTACCTCAATCTAAAGATGCTATCAGTATTTCGAGTCATGGTCACCAACAACCACAAGAAAATGTTTTAAACTATGTAAGTATCTCCTCTCAGATACGATAAGATAATATTTACGCGTAACTGGAACAAAAAAAAACATAGTTCTAGTTACGCGTAGATAGTACGTTTTTATTTTATTGCTCGTATTTTGATTTCGTCTATCAAATACATGCGAATACCGTTCTGTATTATTTTTCGTTAAAAAAAATATTTTTTACTTATTTTACATATAATATTTACGATTTGTTTACTGTATTATTTTTATTTCAGCCTCAAGAAAAAACGTTCTCTGGCCCAGCAGTTCTTAGGCGAAAGAAAATGCAGGCGAGTGGTATTCAGCCGCCAATGCCACGGCCGCACAGCGCCGATTTCCTTGAATACGAAGCCAAAAACGATAGTCTAAATAAAACTATGCCAGCACAGAGCGTATACGAGCCGCCCAGACAACCGCAGCGACCCAAATCTAGTTTAGACATCAATTCTTATTACGATCCCAGCTCTGACAGATATTATTCTGAAGAGAGCTATGCGGAAAAAATGCGTCAGTCGGCACAATATTTACAACAGAAGGGCAACTTGGGTCCGCGCACTATAGACATTCCATTAGCAAAGTATGCCAGTGGGTTAGCTCAGAAACAGCTCAGCTCAGCTTACTCGCACATGAGCAACAATTACGAGGCAGACTTCAATGCTAGGAACAAAGATAACGTAAGTTATAGTTCAAAATATGGCGATTTAGAAGGTTTAAATTCGAATTGGACATTGAAAGAGAAAAGTATGGAGGGTCAAAAGGATTATATGAAAAGAAGCGGCAGTGTAATGAGTGATGGGTCCAATGTTAGTGGGTTTGTAAAGGATATGAGCAAGTACGATCCGAATTCTGATGGATTTATGAGATCTGCGAGTGCTAGGTTACCGTCTTCAAATACTGGGGATGGAGAGAAGAAAGTTCAACAGGTAAAAATTTGCTAGACAAACTTCTTCTTAATCAGAATATAGGCTTAGTTACAAGAACTTTTGAGTAATTTGAGATTTGTGTCTATCGTTAATCACGGTTATTACCTAATCATTATTATTTTTTACTCTACAATCGCTAATAAAAAAATATAATGAAATTATATTTTAAACCCTTTTCAGCGCGAAGAATCAATGAAGAGGCTACTAGAATGGAAGCAGAGAATGCTACAGTCACCATTGACAAGGAAAAGCACACCGGCAACAATATCCCTGGCTAGATCGTTGAACCAGAGTCGACAGTCTTTGAGGTCTGACCAATATAAGCCTAAACCGTACTCCAACGCAACTTACAACAGCTATTCTTCTGATGATGAAGGTACGTCAAATTTTAACGTTAGATTATAGCATGAAATGTTATAAAAGTGAAATTTAAAGCACGAAAAAATTTGCATGAGTTATTCAGACTGATAGAAATAGTCAGAAAATAAATTTATATTTTATACAGCCATACAAACAGATGTTAAATCCATAATTTTATTATATTCCTTATTTACATTCCTCAGACTATTAGATCGATAAAAGCTTTGTCTATCACCTAATTTATATTTATAGATTCTGATTATATTATTGTTATGACCATTTTATGTATTTTATTAATAAAATGCCATATTTATGATACTGTTACGATATAAAATAACTGAAGTAGTAATGATGACTTCGCTTTGCGGAGGGGTACCTTCCTGCCTGCCGGTATATTGTGCCACTAACAGGATTATGGTGATAACTGGTGGTGGATTTCAGTTCCTAGATAATATAATAACAACACACAGTAGATTGCATCACTCTAACATTCAGGGCTACTAACTCAGGTGATAGGGTTTAATTACTATAATTATAGTAATTATCGGTTTCACTTTTGCACCTCAGAGGAAACAACGGGCACTGATCTGCAAATACCCAGAGATATGCAGGCAGGAAGGTCTGATAAGGTGAACCTAACTAGTCCTAACATTATGCGACCTATTACCCCACACGCGCCCTGTGTCAACCAAGTAATTGATACCACAGAAACTAATGTAACAACAGACACTTTCGTAGAAAATGAAAATACGTATGAAAATATACTTTGTACGATATCAATACCCAAAGTTTTACAATTGGACGACGATAACGAAGCCATTCTAGATTCAACAATTGATAATGAAGTTAATGATATTCAAGATGAAGCAAAGTATAGTGTTAGTGAAGAAGGATATGAAACGCACGAGAGTGAAGCAGAATCGGAAGGCGCTGATATTGAATACACAGATAATGATTTAGATGAAGTATTGTTAGATTCTGACAGTGAAATAAAGACGAACTTAAACAAACCTACAGAAGATGTTCATAGCTCATCAATTCTTACAAACGAGGAAAGCGTGGAAACAATTCATGACGATTCAGATGAAAACTCATGTCCAGATACACCAACAAGAAACAAACTTACTGAAGATCATTATTTACCAATGAGCCCGCGTAAATCGTCTCTAATAGAACAAGCTCACAAAGATATTATCAAGAACCTTCGTGTTTTTGATCAAACTATTCATCATGCTACTTATGAAGATAATCCCTACGTTGAAATGAATTTAGGAGCAGAAGATAATCAAACTTATGAAGTAGTATGTGTGAATAATGGAAGAGTAGAACCTGTTTATATGGAATTGTCTGATGTTTCCGATAAAGACACAACATCTCAAGATTTATCCAGTTCTAAGCTGTCAGATACAGCTTCAAACTTTGCTGATACAAAAGAACATACTTTGAAAAGGAATTCTAAGAACGAAAACAAAGCTTATAGATCAGAGTGCTCTGATGCCGATGATGAGTCATCTAAGGAAACACCATTAGATGTACCATTTAGCAGATTCAGTATATCAGATACTTTTAGGCCAGCTTCTTACTATTTGAACGCAAGTCAAAACCATTTGGACGTACAAGACAGCCACGACGCTGAAATGATAGTTTCCCCACCCATTCCCAATTCATCTCCTTGTGAAGATTTATCCGATGATGCCCTTTCAAAATATATACTGGACAAACTAGATAAATCAGACATGTCTTCTGATAACTCAATACTAAAAATGTTGACAACAGAAAACCAAAAAATGAATACAGTCAAGAGAAAAACCACTTCCTTAATGATTTATGGAAGCAGAACTTCTATTCATGATACACTTTCAAGAGGAGAAAAAATACGTAATAGCAGAGCTAGTCTCAACGAAAGAAATAGGATGTTAGAATCATCCCCGAATTTATTGAATTTAAGTTTGCCAGAACCATATAATGTGGTTAGTGGTAGTGGTTTTGAAACAGATTCATTGAGAAGTTTTAATGCTGACAGAGGATCATCCAGATTATCTCTGGATTCAGATATAAGTAGCAAATTTGATATGGTTCCTTCTATATCTTCAGAAGTCACCAGCTTAAATGAAACTGAAGCAACTATAGATTTTCGGCATTCTAGTAATAATTATAGAGATTTTGAAATGATGATGAAAAGACGACCACTTTCAGATGATTCAATATTTGAGCTAGCTGAGTCTACATTTCCACGAAGTGAACCTATTCCAAACGTTGATCTGGATAGTTATCTTGATAATTTACAACCAAGTACAAGTCAAAATGCTAACAGCAATTACCGTCTCAACGTTTCTACGGCTGATATTTCTGCTTATAAAGATAACTTGAATTTAGGTGGTGTGCAGACAATTTCACACACGCGTTGTTCGAGTTCTCCAGTAGGGTTAAAAACTAAAGGAAATTACGGATGCAGGGGTTATATGCCGTTCAAAAATATAAGTGAACAAACTTCAGGATATACTGGATCACACAGTTCGTGCAGTTCTATTGGCTTACCAAAATCCCCGATTTCTTACTACTGTAAAAACTACAACGAAGAAACAGTGCTGCGGAAAAACCTAAATAATGATTTAATAAATGATAAAATCAAAGAATATGAGAAAGAAACCAAACTCACCCATAAAGTAGGGATGGACACCCAGGCTTCTTCTTCATCCACCGGGTTTCACAGCAGAGAAAGTTCCACTGAACATAGCGCCCCATACTACTATTCAGATCTTTCATCGCAGGAACAAATTAATATATTGCCAATATCACATTACTTAAAGAATACCAATCTGTATCGGAAATTAAACAATCAGCGTAGAAGAGGCCCACTGTATAAAAAAAATGAAATATCCCATATTCATAACCCACTGAGAAATGACAAAGTGATACCAGACCAAGCCTTTGAACTGGCAGCAGCAAGAAGTGTCTCAGTTGAATTTTTAAGCGCTGCTGATAAAGACCCAGAGATAGATTTGAAGAATATTTACGAGTCTTCAGTTGGGAGAAACTCTAAAATACCGGAATCAATGAATCTATCTGGATTAGGATGTAAGAAGAATGTCAGTGGTCACAGTAACTGTGATAATTCTTCTCTGGATTCTAGTGGTCTAAGTGCCAATGCATTAATAAAAATGTCTTCAACGAGTATGTCGTCTCACTGTAGCGGAAACTCTTCTAACACTGTGTACTATGACGCTGAAGCAGAGGCTGGAGCTTACGAAAATGTAATGTGTCACGGAGAAAAACTGTGGGAAGATGATAATCTTTGGTCTGACAATTTGCGTCGGGTGTCTCATAGACATGCGAGATCCATGGATGATTTGGACAGCGTGCCTGCAAATAGTTCTACTCCTAGAAGAGTAAGCTTTGAGACATGTGGAATGAATAGCATCAAACGTGTGAAAAAAGAAGCTTCCAAGAAAATATGTAGAAATGTAACATACGTCAATTGTGACTTTCAACTACGAGGACTTTTAAACGCCGGTAGAGATAAATGCGAAGCTATTGCTCAAGGAAGTCAAGCTAGTTTTAGATTTTTTAAAGAAGAACCAAAGATAGATGATAACGATGTTTATGTTAGCCTAGCAGAAAGTGCGGTCGCATCACTTCCAATCGATGAAGGTGTTTACGAGCAATTAAGTTTGGAGTCTCCCGGGTGTTCTATGAAGTCAGTTGAAACTAATTCCGTTAAAAGAAGACGAAAGTTTGAGATAGATAGAGAGAAACTTAGGCAGTGGGATCTAATGTCGAGTGGTTTGATGAAGAGTGGGCCAGGCCGCGTGCGAGGGAACGGTGCAGGTGTGGGCTTAGGTGCTGCTGTCTGTGGCACGGAAACGGGGGACAGAGCAGGCAATGATGGTATCCTCTAACATTCTTGGTCCTGTAAGGTTCACTATGTAAGTTACGTTTCTTTACAAATTTACGCAAAGCAAAGTCATTATCTTGTTCCTATCTGTAAATAAATTGGCATTTTATAAAAAATATCGAAATGTAAATAAAGACACTCAGCATGCAATTTGTAAATGTGTGAGAAATAAAGGTTCTTACTTCGTCGGTAATTCTGATAACATTATATAAAATCGAGACCTAACTCTAGGCACTGCTACGTTTATTGCAGCTTCGATGACACTGGCGGCAAATAACACGGAAACTGGAACAAATAATAATGCGAATAATCAACAAACATTGTCAAAGAAAGCTTTTCTCGGAAGCAACACGTCTATTGGCCGTAACAGCAATAGGGAGGGAAACATCCCAGTAAGAGCTGTGAGTCCTAGAGTGCGATGGGTGGAAGATAAACCTATTAATGATCATTATGGCTCCCAGAATTTGTCTGCTTCTCAACAAAATGTAAGTTACTTGAACTTATTGCGGTTTACAGGTTTACAGTGACGCTTTCGCTGTAAAACCATTTAAAATTTAATTTAAAATTTGGATAGATACTTTGTTAAAAATGGATCTTAATTTCCAGCTTAATGTAACAGAAGATTCATGGGCAAGATCACCGTCAAGAAGCTCACAACAACCAATCAGAGCTGTCAGTCCAAGAGTGCGAAGGAATACTGAAAACGATGATATGGTAAGTTATCGTATTATGTCCTATTCGTGTTTGTTAGACACACATTTTGTTTTGCATCTTAGAATTTTGACAAACGTCTTGTTTTATTATTGGCATTTGTTATACTAGATTTCATTATTTATTGTTTCATCAAGTTTTTGTCTTGTGTTGTAATTGTGATCACCGTAGATTTAGATATTTACTTTTATTTATGCATTCGTCTGTGTATCTGCTTTATTGTTGTGTTGCATTTTGTTATCAATAGAAAAGGGGTCAGCAGAATCGGAATGAGTTGGTTGACATTCCTACTGCGGGTGAGCTGTTGGGTCGGACTCACGAGGAGTTGGTTTTGCTGTTGATACAACTGAGAAGAAGGCATACTGCAACATCACGGGCTATAGAGCAATGTTGCTCTCAAATTGAGAGTATTGAGGTGTTTAGCATTTTGTTTGCATGTTTCTGCATGGGTGCTGGTGACTAATTTTCTTATTTACAGGATAATTTTCTCTTAACGTAGAATCTTACATCTACGCAATGCGGTAGAAGCCATTTTGTTGTTATAACTTTTTGCTGGTTTATTAAATCTATTTGAATTCTGTTCTGTAATAATATAACTGAATCCTAAAACAAAATTGCTACCTATGAGCCTTAAATAAACCTACTAATGATTTTAAATCATATTTGAAAATAATTTTCTAAAAAACCTTTCTATCACATTGGGTGCTTATCTGTGTGAAACTTTACTAAAACAACAATCATTATCTAACTTACAAAAACTTACAGGAATGCCGAAACAGCTCCATCAAGGCAATGGAAAGAGAAGAACACCTACAACGACTGGAACAGCTAAAGATGCAACTAATGGAGCTAGAACAACAATATGAGAAAAGCAAGCCTTTGGTGCAATTGGTTGATAATATGGTGAAACTGGGGTCTTTGTACAACCGGCCAGGTTCTACCGTAGAGAGGTTGGAGAGGAATCAGAGGTTGAGGCACAAGGTGTTGGCGGAACATGCGTTGGAGCAGCAGAGGTGAGTTGTATATTGTCGAAAAGTACATAGAATAAAAAATAATTTTTACTGCGGCAAACTTTTTTTAAAAAAAATTTTTTTTTTATCGTTATTCAATGATGCATTCACCAACCCGTACTTGGCCAGCGTGGTGAATAAAGCCCTAATCTCTCTCGACAAGAAAGACCCTGTGTCCCAGCAGTGGGAACGTAAAAACGTAAAAACGTAAAACTTATGCTCGTTCTAATTATATTAAAGGTGGTTGGAAAGCGTAGCAGCCGGCAAGCCTTTAGAAACTGAGGCGGCAAGAGCACGCGTGGCCGAGCTGTGGGCTTTGGAGCAGGAGCTAGCTGATGAGGCTTCTATACTGCAAGGCATGAAAACTGATAAGGATACTATCGAGTCACTACTTACTGGTAAGACTTTCAATATCATTGTTATTACTATACAAATATTTTTACATTAAACACAATCGACAGCAACATCTAGCATCGTGGTAAGCTCTGTGCGGGTAATTTTACGGGTACTAGACATCTTGATATACTTATTATAATAGACATACATATATATAGATATTTATATTATGCATATCAAACAACAGAGAAACTGCGTGCGGATGTTCCACACGCAGTTTCTCTTTGATCGGGATGTTTAATACACTTTACCATTAGCTTCGCCCACCGGGCCATCTGAGGCAGTCTAAATAATACTTAATTTATTAATATTCGTGAACTCCACACTAACCAATTGGTATGCACACTATTAAGAAAGCCTGTACAGTTTTTTTTATGACCATCATATTATACAGCTGGCCCGTTCTGTCATTGCACAGATTAAAAAACCTTCCTTTTCAACTCTACTTATTGCTGAATATCCCATAAAGAACCGTTCACTACTTTTTGAGTTTATTTCGAACATAAAAAGCTAGTAAGCGATAAAGCCTCCGTTTGTACTTCTCCCTATTATGTGATTTTTTAACTGTTGTTTTGTTTTGGTGTACAATAAAATGTTTTGTATTGTATTTTATTGCGCCATGATCACGGCAATAACTGAAACATCATGTTAATGGTATCAAATCATGGTATGTTACCCGTTTTAAGTCATTATTATAGGTTGCCTGGAAAAGATCGCTTATAGCTTATCGTTGGGCCGCCCATTTGTACTCCATCATTATGTTTATTTTTTGTGGTTTGCCATAAAGTGTTGTCTAATCTAATTATTACAAACCATGATAATTTAAAAAGTTATACAATATTAAACTTGTATAGCATAAACTATATTAACATGTACTCAACCATAACTGGATATTTAATGTGCTGTTATATTTCTAGGCGTTCGTGGTAAACTAGCGACAGTTCACAAAACTGATCTTCTATCAGACCAGCGCCGCCAACCATCATCCGGTCTGGAGGCCGAGTTGGCGCGCGTCCACGCGATGTTGGCTCACAATTCTAAGGTTTATAAGGTTTTATATGCACCCTGCACTTTTTTTACTATTTGTATATTTAGTATTAATGGTTTTGTTTAAGGTTTTTGGAGTTCTGGTAGACGGGATGTTAAATATCTATACAAAAAGGCCACTTTTCACCTAATGTTAAGTGGATATTGTCTATGATGGAGCATAAAGAATTATAACGAAGTTCAAAAATTTTATTAAAATTTTTTGCTTTTTATTTCTACGCTATTTTTATCTTGAAGTAATGTAAAGTAATGTTCTTACCTTAAATGTACAAATCTGACACTTGCAGGAGACTGTTCTAGACACTAACGGGGGGACTATTACTCATATTAAGAGAATATGGCAACCAATTAAAACATATTAAATTATGCTCCCGACGAGCGGTAAATAAGCTGAGTTGATTTGGTTTGGGAAAACGTTTAATTAAATTATGTTTCACAAATGACTTACTTATTTCCAAACAATGTAACCCGTTTACCAGTGATATTTTACCGTGCATATTTTGTATTATAAGTTTCAACTGGAATAGTTAATTACGTTATCACTAATATTTTAATATTACTTACACTTAATATGTTATTTATAAATAGGTACTTTTAAAACAAAATTAACTAATGTAAAACTGGTTTAAATAATTCACCTTAAATTAACCAGTTCTAACACTTTTTTATCAAAAGTCGGATAGATAGATAAATTAGAGGGTATCCCCCTCTTAGCTTCACCCGCATTTGGTATTCATCATATTCTGAGATCAAAGAAAGAAACAAACTAAACATACATTTGTGATTGGATTATTTATGTACAAATTGGGTGCTTATTTGTGGAAAATATCTGTAGAGGTAATTGCTTGTTGGTAATGCAACTTTATGGTATACTAGTAGTGCCCCGCGGCGTTACCCGCGTTATATTCTATTTTACTGCGATAAAAAGTAGCCTATGTCCTTGCTCAGGCTTTAGAGAATCTGTGTTCTAAATTTCATTAAAAATTTTTTTTTTCTTTATATATGTTCACTAATGCATTATACACTTTATAAATACCCATGAATTTAATTATTTTTGCATGTATTTCTTTAATAGTATAAATGTCTAATTAATACTTATATTCACAACTTATTTTAGTACTAACCTAATGGTTTCTTCGCTGGCTTATATGGGGACAAAACATACTATTTTTTTATCTCGACAAATCTGGACTGATGTAAAAGTTTTTATCTTATCTGTTTCCTTAACATTTTTAGGTGACGGCTACCTGTAACCTATTCTTCAGCTACGCATGACCTTTCGCATGTTTCTAATCACAAGTCTGAAATGTATAGAACACGTAGGTTATACGAGAAAAGTAAACGAACTGTAAAATTTGTAACTATCGCCACTTTCGCACGATAATAAGTGATAAATAATAAAGTAACCCTAACTTAAAATAATTATAATTAAACTTTAAATAAAAGTAAGAAAGCCGACTTTCAATATATGAATATATGTTTATATTTATAACAGAAACTGGAACAAACAGTAGCAGACAATGCTCGGCTGGAGAGGGAATTGCAGCAACTGCGCCGAGCTCTCCAAGCGCGTCGGGCGGCTGCGCCGGCGCACCCCACTGCTATGCTAGAAGACGGTCAGTGATTCTATTATACCTGTTAACCTTCAAGCGGTCGCGCGGCGTCGATTAGACCTCTCATGAAACATTTTCGTTAATCATTTATATGAATTTTCACCTAAGCAAGAAAGCCTAAGCTTTCACAAGAAATAATTATTTATTTCTTGTCTCATGGAGTTTCTATCCCTAGTAGCCTGTCATTCGATTAACGTGAATGCACCGTGGTGTTTATTTTCTGTTTATCAAGTAAGAATTTATAACGAGAAAATTATCTGGCATTTTAATGGACTGGTGAAAATATCTGTTAGATAAAAAATCTACTATTTATAAGAATGGGGCCAAAAAGTTATGGGTGAATATAAGAATGGTGAATATACAAAATGGGGACAAAATAGAACGGGAATTAAAATAAATTTTGGGGTATAAACGGCCACAGTCCATTGTAGACCATAAGAATAAGCTCTGAGTCAGACGACTACCAAGAAAGTAGTCAGATGACCTGGTCAAAGCTCCGGGCCATGGCACAGTGGATAAAATTATCTTCCAAATAAAAAATTTGGTCATACTACAGCTCATCTCAGCTGATGATTTGTTGTATTCTTATTTGCAGAAGTATCTCGGGTCCAACAGCTGGTATCAGCGTTGCAGCGTCAAAGACAAGAACTCAGTCGCGCTGTGAGGCACCTCACCCAACAGTCCCACGCCTTGCAGTCCACACACGACTCTATGCCAGCTGGTAGGTTATCGAGTCTTATTTAAACACAAGTATCGAGGGTCGAACAGCTTTATGTTTATTGGTATACTAGCGGCCCGCCCCGGCGTCGCACGGGTATAAAATTTTCCCGGAAATTATTCGCATTTTTCTCGCCGTAAAAACCATCCTATCTCTCAAGTTGGATCGAACTGCTCATGGTGTGCGAATTTTATTATAATCGGTTAAGTGGTTTAGGAGTCCATTGAGCACAAACATTGTGACACGAGATTTATATATATTAAGATAATAATCCCCTTGGTTAACTAAATTATGTAAATCGTCCTCCGTGTCGTATCCGACAAAGGCAAACCTGGACTGTTTTAGTTTTGTCTATTATGTGGCCAAATGTGACTTGGCGAATCTAAATAAGCCTTGCAAGGAACGTGGCCCAGGAATTATAATAAATAAAATATTAGCTTTCATTAAAACTACATAGGTACTAAACTCTTTTCTCTCTTTGAACTTAAATTTAATACTTATCATTATCATACTATAATCTAAAAATAAAACTCAATAGACGTACTTATATCAAAAGTTATATCAAAAAGTTATAGTACTTATTACGTATTATATTTATTACGTACGTTCCAATAGAAATTATAAAAAAATTGTATTAATGAGTTTTATATCTATAACATGCGTTTAACCTGTGGTTTAACTATGAAATGATAAATTTTTATTTTGAAGGCCAATTGCAAGGTTAACCGTCATATTTTTTTGGCCTTATAAGGAACTAACGGCTTTCATAGGAAACTGCTGATATTTTAAGTCAAATCAAAACAATTTTTTTTGGCAGTAAAATAAAAAAATCTTATTATGACATTTTATATTAAAAATAATAAGATAATAAAAGGTTGTTATACGAAAAAATGCTTTTAATGAACGTCAGCAACTCGCCACCGCGTCTTTATCCTTAAATTTGACGCGCGTTTGTAAGAGTCGAAGGAATTTGTCATAACATGACAAAAACTATAACATTTTCATAATTGGCCTTAAAAGGAGCATGGCCTTTTATGTTTCACCCACGCTATAAAAATATTTAAACGCATTATCAACATAACCATGTATTTCACAGCTAAACCACAACGGCCCCACTCCCAGCGCCCTCTATCCGTCTGGTCGGAAACCAACCTCGACACAGGCCACACCATCGACCACGGCTACGGCGACTATGACTACGAAGTCAACAGATCCCTGACAACTCCTGCACACTACAGTCAGATTGACGTTCCCCTATATGTAGACACCAGAGGGCCCGGTGACGTCACATCGCCTTTGACCAGTGAGGACCAACATGGCGGATTTGGTAAGTGAATAGAATAGAATAGAAAATACTTTATTACACATTAGATAAACAATACATCATCATCATTCTCCTGCCCTTATCCCACATTACGTGGCGTCGGCACAACATGTTTTTTCCTTCCATTTTCCTCTGTCACTCGTCATCTCAACACTCACTCCTTTCTTACACATGTCATCCTTTAAACAGTCCATCCATCTTTTCTTTGGTCTACCTCTTCCCAAATATCCATCAACACACATTATCTAACACTCTTTTCGTCACATGCCATTCATGACATCTCATAATATGTCCATACCATGCCTAAAAAAGATAACCCAGATACCAGCAATAACAAATTAAAACTAAACCTAGAATGCGTAATGGGTAAGTGGTGACTAAGAAGTCGACAGATCCTAGCTTGCTTAATGGTACTTATTTGTTTCCAACTCAGCGATGGCGTCGACTTCGTCACAGTAGGAGACACGTATGAAACGTAAAAAATATATATTTTATTTGCATAAAAGTTGGGTAGGACCACAGATTACATAATGTTATCTGTGGTAGGACTTACTTCATAACGATATTTTTTATCTGAATCTGACCACAAGTCTAAACACCTCAAGATTGGTTAGGATTCATCAAATGCCCGGTTTCATTTAACAAAAAGGGTCGTATTGCTACTGACCGTAAACATTACTACGATTTTAATTATGACTCTTTATTGGCAAGATAAAACTATAAACTAACTGTTACCGATGACAATCCGTTTATTATTAAAACCAGTCATTCAGCAAGATTAACATATTTTTTTTAATGACTGTAGTACGTATGTCAATAACGAAATGTTTTGAATAAGTGTGTGATTATGAATGCTGGTTTTATCAGCTATCACCACTACCTGCATAAGATTGGAATTTGTTTTCAAGCAATGGAATCTGAGACAACCCAGATGTTTGAATAAATTAGAGTCACTCAAGTTTACAAACATGTAATTACTATAACGTAATAAACATTAGTTGGAATCACAATATGACATTTCTAAGCAGTAGATACTTTTATACTTATGGTCCATTCTAAATAGTACTCCTCTAATATCATCTTGACCTCCCTCTGTGGCTCGGTGGGCGAACGTCCGCCTGAGGCGCAGGAGGTTGCGGGTTCGATTCCCGCCAGGGGACCAGATTTTGTACGATCTACAATTTCTGGTTTCGGGTCTGGGTGTTTTCTAAGTATCACATGTATGTATTTACAAAAAAAAATGTATCTATGTAGTATATCAGTCACACACCCACAGTACAAGCTCTGCTTAGTTTGGGGTTAGGTTAGGTTAGATTATGCTGTGTGAGTAGTCCGGAAATATTTATATTGTGTAATATATTATCTACCTCTTTTCCAATGCATGGAAATAACGCCAGATAGTATTAATTTCTTTGCTTTGTATATAACTTGACAAAGGTATGCTCGAAATGCATTTATTTATTGTTATGCAGGCGGAAAGTTTGAAAGGATGTATATTCTGACGTAGGCACAATAACCTACATTTTACCGCTCGGGTTCTAGCCATGTGTATACAGTACACTAATTTAATAATTATCGGCATTGAATCTATAGTAAAAACAAATACTCAGGGCTTGTTTCACAAAATCCAAGTAAACTAAGCAATATTTAGCTATCTCGCTTTGTCACATGTAACTGAACCAATTAGCTCTATATTTTAACATTTGTCTAAATTAACTCGAAGATATTAATACTAATTGAGATAAGTAAATGTTTTAGACATTAAATAAAGATAATTATGATCTATACATCTATTTGTAATCTGAAATCCAGTGTCTAATATTCACTTTTGTTACAGCCAACCTCTCAAACGTCGAGAAACAAGAAATCAAAACAGTCCGCATAGTAAAACGCGAAAGCGAGCGTCGCCAACGCGACCGAGAACGCTCCCTCCAACCGCTAACCGACTGGCCAAACAACACAATAACCACCAACCTAGACCAATTCATAGAAGACGAACTAGTCCAATCATTCAACAACACTCGCGCGTCGTCCCTCCCTAGAACCGACTACTACAAATCGCCTAACCCTCCGAATTATTTGCACCTCGACAAAAACGTGGACCACAGCCCTAAATACGTCTCAAGCCCTTCCTTATCCTACGATTACTCCCAAAACATGTCTCTCAACAGTAGCTATAGTAAAAGCTATCAGAGTTACGGGAACTCGCTATCCGCGCAATATGCTGTCAGCCCCACTGAGAGTACGCGAACTTTAACAGCTGATCCGATGCCGATGTCCATATCAAAGACTAGTAGTATTGTGAGTCTGACGCGGTCTAATATGGAGTTGTCCCCGATTTTCAAGAGCGAGGCGGCTAAGCAGATTATTACGGAGATGTCTGAGCCTAAGAACGGCTCGTTGCATAGACGGCAGGTGCCTAAGGAGAAGAGAAGGCATTATACAGCGCCTCATCATCTCAGTGCGAAGACTTTGAACGAGTTGCCCAAGGACGCTTATAATCAAGATGTAAGTTGTTTAAAAATCATATTTCATTGTATATACCTTAAACGGAGTCATAACTCAACAATTAGATATCTGTTTCTTACATAAATATCTTATCTTACAAACTTGTAGACCAAAAAAAAACAATTTTTCAGTTTTAATATCATTTATGCCAAAGCGACCATTTCGTACAATAAATATTATTGAAATACATCAATAAATGACTACATCCTTTTATGGTATACTAGCAGAACCCAGCAAACGTTGTTTTGCAAAATAAAAAATAGATGTTGGCCGATTCTCAGACCTACTCAATATGCTCACAAAATTTCATGAGAATCGGTCAAGCCGTTTCGGAGGAGTACGGGAACGAAAACTGTGACACGAGAATTTTATATATAAGATTATGCAACTGGCATACAATAAATAAATAAATATTTCCGGACAATCCACACAACAACATCTAGTCCCGTGGTAAGCTCTTAGCTTGCGTTACGGGTACTAGACATCTGATATACTTAATATAATAGACATACATACATAGATATTTTTTATTATACATATTAAATACCCAGACCAAGGAGAAAGTGTTTGCAGAACATACAAACACTTGACCCTCGGCGGGGATCGAACCCGCTACCTCTTGCGCCGCAAGCGGACCCTCGCCCACCGCGCCACTGAGGCAGTCAATGATGATCATCTTAAAACACCAGTTTCGTTATTTAGAAACTGGGTCGCTCCCTCGACGACGCAGACATGGAGCGCGCGCTCCGCACAGCGCCGGCCCCGGACGTGGTCCGCTCCGCGCTGCCTCCGCAGCTACATAGGATGGCCAACAACACCATCGACCAACTGCTGGCCGCGCCGCAGAAGATACTGATCCCTGAACGTTACATCCCTGAGAAGGTATGTCTATATTCTTAAGTACAAGAAACTGCATATTGCAAACTGACCGAAATTACCCTCGACAAGCTTCTTGTATTGCCCAGATGATACATGTCCCTGAACGCTACATTTAAAATAAATTTGAAAATATGTGATGGATTCATACTATACCTACGGTTCTGTGTACCTAAGATTTATACAATTTGTGAACAAAAAAATAATAAAAAAAAACAATGAAAACGAAGTCTCAGCAATAGGGTCCCTTTTTACCCACACAAATGCGGCTATTGATTGTTTTTTTTTTAAGTTAATCTGTAAGCAGTGGTGTGCAATTAATATATTATCTATCTATCTATCTAAGTTTCTACCCTTTGGGTACGGAACCCTAAAAAGGTATGTGTCAATACTCCATTGGCACATACCCAAGAAATGGCGTCAAATGTATATTAAGTAAATTAAAGTACTTACAAAGCTATTTTAGTGTATTTTCTTGTTGATGGTCCTAATAAACAAATAAATAAAATGACTGACAATATAATACCGTCGTTCCCCAATGACTATAAAAAATTTTGTTTAGTATTATACCAAAATAATGTTCTTTTATAGCCTCCAGAACTATCTCCCGAAGAGCAACAGAAGAGGCAAGAAAAGGTGGAATCTATAAAGAAGATGCTCACTGGGACACAAGCTGATCAGGGAAAGGTAAACACTAATTAAAATTAGCTTTCTGTTTGAAAAGATATAGCTGAAATCGGACTTAATGTTTATACTTACAAGTTTTTGTTATAAGATATCGCATCTGTAAACTATGTTTATAACATCCCTATTTGACACATAGTAACATGCAGTTTTGCTCGAAATCCAGCCTAGTTATTCAAAATATTTTTTCTAAATCAACTTATACAAACCTATTTTAAAAAAGCGTCTCCCACAAAAGAACCTGTTATTTACCGATCTGAAAAAAAATTAGATCCTAACTGACAGTATCATGCCTTGTTCCTGAATTGGAGCAAAAACTTATACGCATGGTTGAGTTCATATCCGCTACAAATGATCTATTACTGATGAATGATGATCTAATATCGCGTGAAGCCTAGATACCTTCAGTTGTGTAAGCTAAGTAACGTGCACTTGAATTTATACTCATTCATTCTTTACGCAACCTTGTGTATATTCTTACGAATCATAATAGATGCCGTATTATTTAACTTCTAGTGAGGAATGATTTCGCTTATACTATTTTTTTGTTGAAAATTTACACATACAATAATGAGGTGTAAATCTTGTTCGTAATAATAGTTTTTTTCATTACGATTAAACGCTTTCGTTGTTGTCTTGAAAGCATGTTCATTTCCATATTCATAACGTTGTGTTTGTAGATTATTTAACCCATCTATAAAAACATCTTGTCTTTTCAACAAATCCCTTTTAACAGAATTTTCATAAAATCATATGTCATCAAAACCATCTACAAACACAAACCCAAAGAACGATTCTATAGCGCAGCTTCGAATGGCCTACAATACGTAATGCTTGTTTAGAGTCCCGACGCGGTCGAAAAGCGGCAGCGCGAGCACCTACTACAAATGAACCAGATATTGGCCAAACAGGTTACGGAGATGAGCAAAATTATCGCTGGTAAGATCTGCTGATATACGCTAGCTGTGATTTCTTGTTTGTTGTTTGATGACCTGGCTGAATTCTTGTTACATTTAAAAAGGAAACATGTTTTAATTGTTCTTCATTCCGTTTACAACTATACAGAACCACAACTTAAGAATGTTTTTATAATTTGTGGTTTTGTGACAGGGTTAAAGTTTTTATTATTATTCGTCTGTTTTCAGTTTGAAATCAATAACCCTCTACTGTTTTTGATAATAAAAACTAAAATTCAGTCAGACGTCTTGAAAATGTTTGTATTGGTGTTTTAATGTCGGCATGTTCAATTTTTTTTGGAAATTATATCTTTACTTTGTATTATAAACCAATTTTTATAAATTTATATTCTCTGTCAAAATTTTGGATCAGTATTTTGAATATGCCTTCCGTTTTGCTAAGTAACTAAAAGCAGCACTTTTATTAAAACTATTCCTATTATTACCTAGTTTTAGATTTTTTTGTTTTTGCACATTAATTTGCATAATAGTTTTCATTGAATTTATGAGAAATATCAAATCATATTAATCCCTATGATAAATGGTGTCCGTGAAGGTATCTTCTTAAAAGATAAAAATAACCGTTATCGTGATTTACCTTAGTGTGTGTACAAGCCAATTTCTAAAGGTGGTTGCTGGCAAATTTACAGGCACATTAGGTTTAATACCCTGCCTCGGATTTGCGGGCGTAAGATAATGAGTCTAAGGTGATTTTCTAGAGTACCTTGTAACCTAATGCGCTATAGTTCGATCCACTAACATTGGATTGGCTATAACCGTTTTCTAAATCTGGTTCATTATTTAATCGATAACCAATAATTTGATTTTCATAATGAAAAATAATGAATGGTTATACCTGATCTCAGATTTAGAATTAGCTATTTTTGCGAGTTGATTTATTTCGTCTATCATAATCATTAATTTCTGTAAATATTCCATACACTAGTTCTCAAATAATAAATTTAAATAACCACCTAAAAATATAGGCATACTTTACGCGCGTAAATTACATGTTTTTTGCTATAAGTAAATGATTTGATGATTCTCCGCGTGATTTGACGTGACTAATCCACGTGTGTACGCATGTAACAACATTAAGCTTGATGTCGTTTGTCCCGTTTCAACAGGAACCAACCCTGAGGGCCCGTCTACCAACTGATTCACATATCTTACTCATATCACACTTACCTCCACTGTCTTCCAACACTTCTTCCAAACACTCTACCACTTTACTCTTCCCATACCTACTTAATGGCTGAAACAGGACGTTCCAGAAGATCGGAGTGTGTTGCAGCATGCATTTCGTTTTATGCATTTTGTTGTGAGTAGTCCCCTTTTCTCAAATTATTCCGTTAGCGAATAAACATTATCCGTTTAAATTTTAAGTCCTCGAATTTTACTTTTGTTTATGATCGTTGCGTAATTTAGCCGTTTTTTGCATGTCGGAAATGTTTATTCGAACTTTCTGTCCGTTAGTTGCCTTGTTATTTTGCATTTCGAGTTTTGATGATACTGGATTAAAGAAAATACTTTTATTATTAGAAAATAAAGTTTTGTTTGTATAAATAGAGAAAGCGATAGAGGAGCTGCCACAAAACTTGAACGACGAAGATTGGGACGATCGCTCGCCGGATGTCGAACTGCCTATCTACCAACAGAGGGACAATTTTTTCTCATAAATAATAATCAAAACAGATATGATTGTGGATGAGTAATGTTTGGGACTGAGTAGTAGATTTATTTTCTCTCCGCCAGTTGCTCTATTCATTATGGAAAATGGGAATTTCTTACGCAAACTTCGAAGGTTTAAAAATGCCTAAATTGATTACCATTAGCTGGTTCCCTTTTTCTAAATGAATAATATTTGCTTGGAAATATGTTAAAATTTACCACGAATTATGTATCATGTAGTGGACAGTATTTCTTATACTTACTAGAATTGTAAAATGTTGGTCTATTTACCTAAATGATCCGTCTGTCTATAATGATTTGTCAGTAATCGTGAATGTGTTATATTTGTTGAAGGCTTAGTACAAACTTTTATATAACAAATTAGCAATTGATGTGAAGCTTCTTATTTTTATAACAATTTATTTGCAGAATATGAGAATAGATATTTTGATAACTTTTGAATGAGTTATTTTTATACTTTGCTCAATTTTGACTACATTCCTTAAAAACTAACTGATTTTAAGTGTAGATTTATTAAACCCTCTAATGTACTTATACAATTATTTATACTAAAACCGTAGTTAAAATCTTAAATAACTGGTTATGTGTAGATATATATTTTCTCCCTAAAACTGTTCATATTAAAATAGTAAACGTTAATCTAAATTTAGATAATTTGTTGATGCCATCTTAAATATTAGTGTTTAAAATATTAGTTTAAATAACTTATTGTATTGAACGGAAAACAATGCGTTTTAGTATTACATTTCGTTGTTTTAATTGTATGATGTAAATATTTTGTTTGTACAAATTTTGTTGTCTCTATGTTTTATATTCTTACAAGTTTGTTTATATGTATATGGAATTCACTGGTTTCTATTCAGAAATTTAAAATCATCTTTTGAACGACTGGGAGGAATTAGCGATAAAGATAAAATGATTATTTTCTGTAGTTTATATTGTAATAGATACCAATGGTGTGAAGACGATGGCGATAAGAAATGTTTAGTGAAAGTACATAAGTAATGACGTAGATTGTATTAAGTACAGGTAATACGATTATAAGCCTAATAAAAGCTTTAAATTCTATATTTGAGCTATTTCCCCAATTCAATTATATCCTTCCAGAGCTTAATTATTAATACATCGTAAGGTTTATTAAAAATTAACTCGTATTTATTAGAATTGTGCCATACCTTACCTTCTTTCCACAGCCATTTATAATGGAAACCAATTATAGTATTATTAGTGTATCATCGAATAAACTTTCATATAATTAAATTGCTTTATAAAAAGTGAAAACTTATATAAAACTTAATCATCATGATATTTCAACACTTATAATGTGTCTAGAAATTATAGACTGACTTATTTTTGCCTTAGATTTCAACAATGTCTTATTTACTCTTTAGTCAATTATTACTGTCTCTAGTAAATATGTAATTGAAAAGTAGATATTTAGATTGTTTACATATTATATAAAAATAAATTGAAAATGTACCTATGCAATGTTATAGATAATGAGGTTATATTTCAAAACAATTGTAATGCCATCAAATCTATAACTTTATCAATATTGTAGCGATAATTGTATGTAGGTCTTTAAAGTACTGTTACACCTACAGCTTGTAAGAAAATGTTAAAGTATATTGAAATTATGAAATTAGCACGCTGTTTTTATCTCCCTTGCGAGTGTATTCCCTATATACTTAGATATAAGATACTATATGCAGGACTGGCTTGACTTATTCTACTTAGTAATGAATTTGGTGTTACTACGTCAGTTGAAAATATGTCTATAAATAATTGAGAAAATATAATAGTCAACTATTTGATAAGCGATGGACTTCCTATTATTATTTATGAACTGTCTACTTGACCGATGTAACGTTTTTTACTTAAAATACAAGTATAGACTCCAACTTTGCTATCACACTCACTGATACACACTGCCTAAATAATAATTAAGATTTTATAAATTTATTACTCGTAATAAGGGTTATTACGAAACTCAGCGCAGATGGCGTCATTGACATAGCATATTCCTTTTTTGAGATTTATCGCATTTGTGACCTCTATAATAAAAAACTCGCTTTGAAGGAATCGTCATACATATATTAAACTCCTGACCTAGAATCGAGAAACTCATTTTCTATGTTTACTGACTACGGTAATGCTGCAACTCTGGCGCCAGCAAATTGCTGTAATATCCCCTATTCTGTTAAACTGTTCAAAGTCAACTGCCAGATTTAGAATTTGATAGCATAACTTTTTGATAAGACCTGTGATATTGTTAAATGCTAATATGGTGAAGAGAAGACGCGAAAATATAATTCAGAGGAAACTTATTTCATAAAATTCCGTTATTTTAAATAGTTGACTATTAACTTCGCAAAAATGCGATGAGATATCAAAAGACGTAGTTAACACAATTAATGTGTGTAACCTAAGCTTAAAAGCATTCATATCCTTGAATAATACTTATGACTTATACGTTTATATAGGACTGTAATGTTAGTAGGTATGTCCCCATAGCAATTGTTGATCTAAGCCTTAACTGAGTTGTTAAACCTACAGGGAACTATGCATATTGTTTTATATATTATTTTTTTATATTTTCTCCTATTGTACTCGTATTTAGCAATCCTGTACTTATAGCGCGTATGTTGTTCACAAACAATAAATACTATGCTACTACAAAACCGGTTTTTTCTTTAATTCTATTAAAATTTATTCTTAGCTCATTCAGAGATTAGATAACTAATTATTTACTGTATATACCATCCAAAACACCTTGTATAGTACTAGCTGTCCAACCCGATATTATCCCGCTATAAAATAGATTTTGTTATTTACGGGAAAAACAACTATATTCGTGATAAATTTGATCCAAATCGGACATTACATTAATATAATTTCCCGGAAACGGATAAAAAGTAACCTATGTAATATTCTGTTATGTAAGCTATATTATTGTTGACTGCTTCAGTGGCGCGGTGGGCGAGGGTCCGCTTGCGGCGCAAGAGGTAGCGGGTTCGATTCCCGCCGAGAGTGAAAGTGTTTGTATGTTCTGCAAGCACTTTCTCCTTGGTCTGGGTGTTTAATATGTATAATAAAAAATATCTATATATGTATGACTATTATATTAAGTATATCAGATATCTAGTACCCGTAACACAAGTTTAGAACATATATTTCGTATGATAGGATTTTTTGATCAGTGGCTGTTTCTACATAGGTAGATGGGAGTTTTACCTATTTGAAGCGCCAATAATTTATCTGGCATATATAGCAAATAGAAATAGAACGATCGGCATAGAAAAATATATTTCTACGAAACTATCGGTAAGAAGACCCAACCCAAGTTCTTCCTTGACATTAATAATGTTTTAATTTGTTGCTTATTTTTAACCCCCGACCAAAAAAGAGGGGTGTTATAAGTTTGACGTGTCTGTCTGTCTGTGTGTCTGTCTGTCATTCTAGGACATCATAGCCCCCGAACTGATGCAGCGATTTCAATTTAGTTTTTTTTGTATGAAAGGTGAGCTTAGCGCGGGTTTTCTTAGACATGTTTCATGAAAATCGGTTGAGCCGTTTAAAAGTTAAGAGTGTGAGAGTGCGGAAGGAAAACCGAAAATCTACAAAATATACTCGAGTGGGATATCAAATGAAAGCGCATCGCGTGCACATTACTAAATATTATGTTGTTTAACTTTTAAAGAAATTAAAGCATTGGAATCGGGGGTTTTTTCTTAAATTTTAAATTTATATAAATATTTCAACAAGCGGCCCGCCCTGGCGTCGCACGGGTATAAAATTTTCCCGGAAATTATTCGAATTTTTCTCGCCGTAAAAACCGTTCTATCTCTCAAGTTGGATCGAACTGCACATGGTGTGCGAATTTTATTATAATCGGTTAAGTGGTTTAGGAGTCCATTGAGGACAAACATTGTGACACGAGATTAATATATATTAAGATTATACTAGGCTAGGAATTATAATTAAGGTAGGTACATAATCTTTCTAAAATTATGCAAATCAATTCCTATGAATTTATCTTTATTATTATGGGAACTGAAACTACGAACGTCTATAGGGGTTTCTAAAGCGCATTGTTATATATTTTAAATGCAATTAATAGCAATAAGGAAGTGCTACTTGAGAAAGAAAGAGAAAGAGAAAGAAAGATAAATATTTATTGACACATCACAACACAAAATACAATAAAACAAAGAAACACAACAAATAACAGCAACATTTTGTGAGATGTGCCAAAAGGCCTCAGCATAATGCAACCCCACACTTAGAGCACGGAGGTGCGCTGATTTTCAGACGAGACCTTGAACACAGACATCACGAGCGACGACTTAATATTAAACATAAAAAAAGATATAAAAAGTAATAAAATTAAACAAAAACAAATAAAATGGACTAAAAATGATAACATAAAACTTCTAATAGATATTTTAAAACAAAATAGGCACAAAATAGAGAAAAAAAATATTATATATATATTTATTTATTTTTTATTTTTTTATATTAGTCAATTTCGGGCTAAATTGAAAATGTACCTTATCTACGAAATTCTTTGAAGTCCATTAACACGCTAATAGGAATTACATTAACCTGACTTTTATTTGGTTGGTTTCCACGAAAAACTACTCATTATAATTTTGTTTAGGCACCGGTAATATGAATAAACATATACATAAGGTATATTATGAGATTTGTGGTACCTTTAGGCCTGATCACTTAATAAATAAATATATTTTTTTATCATAGACATTTTGTTTGACAATTATCTGCAAAAGCAGAACAGGTGGGCATGAATTACGCTTTAGGGTGAACGTTACTTGAACTGATTTGTCCTTATTGGTTTTTATGCGCCATTTGTCAAACCATTTCTCGACTAGGGTAAGGTGTTCTTGAAGGTTTCTTGAGGCTATCTCCGGGTTTTCGTGGACAGATTTTCGGTTTTCCTTCCCCACTCTCACACTCATAACTTTTAAACGGCTCAACCGGCTAAACCATTATAACGCGGGTAACACCCCGGGGCACTACTAGTTAAGAATACACAAAGGTTTTGAAGGTACTCCTGTCATGAAGAAACTCAATTTAGGTGAGCTGGGAACACAGCAGCAGAAAGCGTCTTTCAAACCTTTGCAATACCTACCAACAAATTGAGCATTTGAACAACTGAAATAAAATCTAAATTTAAAATTTAAGAAAAACTTCTGTTTCCAATGCCTCAATTTCCTTAAAAGTAAAACACCATAATATTTTGAAATTTGCATGCGATGCACTTTCATTTGATACCCCACTCGAGTATATTTGCAGATTTTCGGTTTTCAACGGCACAACCGATTGTCATGAAACATGTCTAAGAACACTGGCGCCAAACTCACCATTCATACAAAAAAAACTAAATTGAAAAAGCTCCATCCGTTCGGGAGCTATGATGTCCCAGACAGACAAACAGGCACGTCAAACTTATAACACCCCTCTTTTTTGGTCGGGGGTTAAAAATAAGACTTTCATACAACATTTCGCAGCCCTAGAACAAGACAGCGCTAAGTCGAAAAACTACTTTTTTCACAAACGACGAAAAACCGTTATCTACTTTTGTATCGAAGTTATTGGCAAAATCTTAAACGTTTCAGGTAACGTATCCAACGTGCAACATTATTATATCGTTTATTCCCCTCAATAAACGTCGAGTACCTAAGCGATAATATGCATTTTTCGTTTTAATTCTCTGTTGTCTAATTATCTCATGAAATAAAAATTTACTATTTCGAGGTACGTCCTTTTTGTTGAATAATTCTGAAATAATGCTCTTATTTTACCATCAATTGGTTAAGTGTAAATATATAAGAAGGAAATATTTTAATTGTTTTCAGGAATTTTCCTGTTGTTAATAAACTAAAAGACAAAAAATATAAATAAGCATTTTTATTAAAATTTGTTTAACCTAATCAACATCATCACCCAAAAACCGTAGTGTGTTATTAACATATTTATTATTACAATATAAAACAACATAGGTACAATAAAGAATAGTTAAACAGACTTAACAAAAATACTAATACCTAGATAAGTATTATTAGTTTCATTTTAAAGTCAGTGCTGCTAGTCTAAATTTAATGCTCTCTTATAATAAGAGTTTAAGCAATTAGCATGAATTATATTTTTTTCAATTAACTACATTATGTCTCTCTTTTTTCAGCATCTTTTTCTTGGACAGTTGGCTGGTCCTCCACGGTTGCTCCAATCGCTTTTTTGAGCATGCGCAGGCCGCGACCCTTCATCATTTGCCATCAATAGAGAAAAAACTAAATTAATTCAAGAACAGAGCATTATCTGAAAAACTTTTTATTTTGTCCTATTATGATGAAAAAAATACTGCTTAAAAATACTTTTCTTATAATATACAACTATAGTAAGAATTCAAACTATTTAACATTCATTTAAAATGATTTTTGAATAAACTGTGTCTAAACTTTAATGTGCCATCAATAGAGCATTATTTAAGAAATGTTCACCTATTTCAAACAATACGGAACTATTTTGGAATAATAAAAAAATACTAACATACCTTTGTCAATAATACCGTCGTATTTCGGAATACTATTAAAACGCCAACCAAGAAAATTCTCCAACACCAGATTATTCCTAAATAATTTGCTTTTGTGTAAGCGCAACACGGTTTGTTACGACGGCCTCCATGTTGCAACTAGACATAAATTCGTCTTCGTGGTATGACTTGTCACTCATTAATTCACTAAGAGTGACTTACAGAGGCATCTCTTGCGCGTCTGTGCAAATATAAATAAGCCCGTCTTAGTGCGGAAAAACTTTGCGGATTCAACTAATCAATAAAATCGATTTTGAGATTTTTCGAGATAATTCCGTGTTGTTCTAGAAGTGCGATTTTATTATTATTGTTTCACTATATACCACCTAAAGAGAATCTCAACAAAAACAAGCTATAAAGATCAACCACTTCGTCAGCAAAAGTACCTACTTACTTCTAAACGCGTATCTAAACGAGTTTTGTACTTGCATCCCTCAAACCAACGGCCCAGATCATCTGTTTACGATTTCGGCAAGGAATAGGTGCTTGACATCGGTTATCAAGACGTCGCTCCCTCGCTATCGGCAATCGCCGTTTACACCCAGCATTCAATGGGCCTCATGATTGATTATAGAGTGGAAAATATAAGGATTTTCTGGTAAACCTGGCAATGAGGGCAGGATTTAACCCATATATGCCCAAAAGCACGAAAACGACCCAAACTTTCTCCTCCCGCTTGGATGCCACTTAAATAAAAATTATTAATAATAAATAGTGTTTAACGCCTTCTATGTATTCTATGATGAAATAGCTAATCACCCGATGCAGTTCACATGTCGACACAGCTCAATTTCTGTTGATTATTTGCAGTGCAAGTTGTGACTTGATTTTTATCGCGAAATTTATGCACCGGCTCCGACAAAAATGTAAGTAATTATTTATTTACAAGGAATTTAGTATGTATTTTTGAATTATTAGTAAAGTAAATATGTAATATATGTACACAAGTAATAAGTTTTGTATAAAATATGTTTTTCACCAAGATAATATAACGAATACTTTGATGGGTTCACTACCGACCCTCTGGGCAGATATGATACAGAATTTTCCCTTTTTTCTCAGGTCACGTCGAATACTGTCTACTAATGAAATAGTAGATGTCCTGGAGAGTATGGGTGACGATGAAGGTCTTCAAAACATTGAAGTATATTTAGACCCGCCTTGTGATGGAGCGATATCAGATGGTGACTCGGGAGATGAAAACTGTGGAGATGTTAGAAAGAACCTTTCAAGGTTGAACCGACATCAGCTACTTGCCCCAGCCGAGTTAATCTTACAACACACCCAAGATATTCAAGAGTGCGAGGTCCCTGATTCTGTTTCAACTGCTCTACCCCCAGCAGGTCAGTCATCAACTAGACTTTCACGAATCCAACCAGCAACTCTAGAAGTACCTACTGGTCCTGTCATATTATCCACATCGACGCAACCACGAAGTGCCGGATCTCAACTACCAAGAAAATGGATCAAGCGGGATTTACGTCAGTTAGCTGAGGAGTGGACAGTTCCTCTACCACGAGCAGTACATACATTATCAGAAGCAAGTGAGCCCATTGACTTTTTTGAACTATTTTTCGATCAGGAGTTAGTAAAATACATCGTGAGACATTATATGTATGCTGTAAGCAAAGATTCGAACACGAGGTTCACTCTATCTTCTGATGAATTTTACTGCTTCATAGGGATACTTATTCTTAGTGGTTACGCCCCCTGCCGAGACGACGAATGTTTTGGGAGCTAAACGAGGACACTCACAATGTTCTAGTCTCCAAATCCATACGACACAAATCATGGACTGGCTAGATCAATGGGAGCCAACATCGATACCCTGGAGTTTCGAAGGTCGATTGCAAGAACTTTGCTATTGAAGTATGGGACTGACAAAACTCGACCTGGGCACCCTGTGAAATTTATGACGAACGTACCTTTAGCCGTGAGGAGACACGCAGCTAATCATATGATTATGGTTACCCAGAACAGAAAACGGTGTGCTGTTTGCAAGAATAAAACAGTTAAAACGTGCGGTACATGTTCTGTTAATCTTCATGACAAATGCTTTGCAAAATTCCATGCCTAACCTGATGTTACATGGTTTTTTATTTGATGATGGCCTGATGCCTAAGCTATACTGTTGATTTTATTTGTTTTTTGTTCCTAATTACTTACCATAAGTAAAAACATAATATTATGTCGTCTAAAAATATCATACTGCGTTTAATTTACCCATACATTTTTTACTGTTGTCGAACCGTTATTTGCCCGCGGGGTCGATAGCGACCCTTCAAAAAAAAGGCATTTCCAGAAAAAAAAACTAAAAAAAAAAAAATATGGGTCTAATTATATTCCATTAGGAACCACATATGCAAAAATTACGAAAATCGGAGACTTAAATCTTTCTGGGCATATATGGGTTAATGCGGTGTTGAAAATGGTGACAATAATTAATCGTTGTAAGTTTACATATGTTTTTCATTAATTGATTATCAGATGAGATAAGATATTTACTATTTGGAGGGTTTTTCCGAACGAACGAAACGAACCAAAAAAGCAACTAAAAATTCTTTGTTCTTTTTTGTATTTCATTTTTATAACTATTTCAGTATTGGAGTTATTTAGTTTTTCTGACCCGTTATTTTTTGGAAACGAAAATGTTTACTTTCAATATTAAAATTATTACCACAATATCAGTTTTAATCATAATCATATTAATAATTTCAGCCAGGACTTTTGACTATGTCGGTAACTGTCATTCGATCTCGTAAAGCAGTCCCGAGCAGAACTCTAAAAATGGTTCAAATTCTAAAATAAATTATCTATTACAAAAACTACAGCATTGGTTTCATTAATAACTTAATCAACATTTTCCACTCAGAAGCCGTTGGGATATGAACTACAAAGAAGTCTTTGTCAAGAGAATAGTGATTAGGATGCGAAGAGCGCACACACTACGTGTTAGTTCAATGTCGGAAGACGGCTCTTCCTTCCGTTATTTTTAAGAGTTACCGACCTAGTGTTATCTTAAAGTGTCTTAGTGAATGGTAAATATTTTATTGGTTACGGTCGCGCTCGTATTTATAAAACCAGCTAATTCTGATTACTAAAACCGAATCAGCTTAAACACACATTAAGCCTATTTATGAGTTATTTTGGGACAATTACCTTTAAAGAAACAAGGGTGAAAAGCTTTAATTGAACTGTTATTAAATATTTTAGCACTAAACTAGCTGACCCCAGCAAACGTTGTTTTGCAAAATTAAAAATAGATGTTGGCCGATTCTCAGACCTACTCAATATGCTCACAAAATTTCATGAGAACCGGTCAAGCCGTTTCGGCTTATTTTATATATAAGATATAATTTCTCCCGTTTTTTACACATTTACCACTATATCTTTGCTCCTATTGGTCGTAGCGTGATTTTATATAGCCTATAGCCTTTCTCGATAACTGGACTATCCAACACAACAAGAATTATTCAATTCGAACCAGTAGTTTCGGAGATTAGCGCGTTCAAACAAACAAACAAACAAATTCTTCAGCTTTATAATATTAGTATAGTATAGATTAGGTTTATGAATAACGTTTATTATCAAATGTTCGATTAGAGATAAGCCTGATATAAAAGTGAAATATTTTTATGAATACGGGGTTCGATGTTTTTTGAAGTAATGGTTCTATTCCTGCCAGGGGATCAAATTTAAAATTATTCACGTATCCTCTTTCAGGACTCGGTGTATCATATTTACAAAAAAAACTGTACCAACCAATAATAGCTCTGTTTTCTGCGAGTTTCATTGCTCTTATTGTTATTTTTATAAGTACCTACTTAATGCTTGTGGTATAACTTTGGTTTTCCCGAAAAAGTCACATCAAGTTCAAGAGAAAGTAGGTTATACCACAGAAAATAATCTGGATTAGGGAATTCCTACAGTGGGGAAATCTATTATTTTATAACGCGGGAAATAACTTGGGGTACTGCTATTATATTATATATTTGAAAAATTTATAGATAAATAACTTCTTAAAATATTATTTCCAAATAATTAATTTTTCTTGACTAATAGGTACTTTGATATTTCCAAATATATGTGAACCTTTTGAACTGATTATCTTTCATGAAGTATGTGACTAGGTACGTTTTTAGGTCAAAGAATACTTAATAACAAGACACAATGGTGGGTTGATCTTAGATCTAATTCGTTGATTACTTTCACTGTCAGTAAAATGTAGAGCGATTTTACTACGACAAATGTTAATGTGTTATAGATTGATTTAAAAAGATTAATAGGAGCAGTCTGACCTACACCTATTAACCTGAATCATTATCAATGTAGGTTAATATAAAGCCTTAATATTTTATTGATTACTCCCGCCCTAATAGGTAGA
Source organism: Gymnoscelis rufifasciata (assembly GCA_929108375.1). Taxonomy (NCBI): domain Eukaryota; kingdom Metazoa; phylum Arthropoda; class Insecta; order Lepidoptera; family Geometridae; genus Gymnoscelis; species Gymnoscelis rufifasciata. The sequence continues at coordinate 7,259,013 of OV815321.1, read as the reverse complement.
TTTGTATTGAATTATTTAAGGACTCGAATATTATTGCGCCTTTGGTACGCCGAGTAAGATATATTTTTTGGTTAGGTAAATATTACTTTTGTGTTCGAAGTAGGTACTTAAGAATAGGAAAGCGAGAAGGAAAAGTGAAAGAATTGACTTAGTCTAAGAACAGTATTTTTTTACTTAGATTGAGTAAATTCCTGCAGGCTTCCTTGTGATATGAATATGATATGAAAATGTGAATCACTAGCGACTCGAGCCAAATTATGAGACATGAGAGATGAAGCATTACTTTGCAGTTTCGGGGTGGTTGCAAGGAAATATTTCAAGATACAAGATCATTTATTGCCATTGCGTGATTTTACAAATCATAGGAACAAGAAAAAAAATCCAAAACACACAAACTAATAGAACATACATTTTTGTTCAGATATTTTAAAATAATAATTTGTCGGACTTTTTCATTTGTTGTTGGAGCGGATTCCGTCACAAGTTTTGTCGTCATCAGATCAGATCATCGGAGGTTATCAGATATTTTATAATAAGGGTTTTAACAAAGATTGTTTGTTCAGCTATTTTTAACAGTGATTGACAACTGTTGCATTTCTTTGGGAATCTTGTTGTAGAAGCGTATACATATTGCCATTTGAAACATATGTTAACATTTCAAAATCTCTAATTCCTCCTGTGATTGTCTTAATAATTATCCTCTTAAACGCTCAGGATAAAACTTTATACCTACATTATATTTTAATTATTTAATAATAATTAGTTAGTATATTATATACTAGCTAAGGTCTTTAAAGAAAACAATTCAAGAAAGCTTATAAAATTAAAATTATATGACCGGAACTGGTGTGAACCGAAAGTGTAGCTAGGTATGTATGTAGGTATAGTATGATTAAATTTAAAGATTATTTGGACTTCACTTCTGTTTGAGTCACCTACAGTCAACGAAGTACGAACCCAAATCCATAAATTACGTTAATCTCTCTATGTTAATTAGGGATTTGAGGATTATCATCACGCACTAAGCAGCAATCCATTTGGCCAAATTTAAATTGGACTTACAAAAGTAATATATATAATACAATATTTAACATCCTAATTTTCGAGATCCTGGCGCTGTTATGACCTGGAATGAAAAATGAGGCCTTCAGAATAAATTTAACGAATTTTTACGGATAGAAATGTTTATTAGCAACTTACGCGCCTCTTCTTATCTGTTTATTCAAAAGAGTACGAAGCAGTGAACTTTTGATAAGGTTTAAAAACAGTTATTTAATTAGTGTTTTTCATTTGGAATATAAAATGGGTATATTTCGTAAATCAAATAGGAGCTTAAAGTTTTGCCTAATCTGTAAAATATTTATATTTAGGTATAGGAGATGTGTATTGAACATTAGTTTTAGACTTGTTCCGGCTAATACCTATTAAAGGCGATTTAGAAGCGTGAAGAAGTAGCAGAAAGGAAAAGTGTATTTCCCAATTTAAATTATAATAGTAGGATTAATGTGGTACTATGAAGTACCTTAATTAAGTTTTTTATGTTAGTGTAAATAAAATTTTCTGTTTAGGAAGTACCTATTTACTTACACATTACTTTACTTAATAAGTAATGAGGGGTTTCATAGTAAAAGCAAGACCGGCAGAAATATACCGTGGTAAATAAAATCAAGGCTGATAGTGATAACGCATGAAACATCTCTTTCGGCACAAACAAAATAACTGCATTTTCGAAGGTCTTAAAATTAAAACCATAAATGCGGTTTATGGTGCAATGCACGCAATAACAAAATTCAATAAACTGTCGGTACTGCGGTATAGAAATAACTGTATTTTTGAAAGAAAGAAAGAAAGAAAGAAAGAAAGAAAGAAAGAAAGAAAGAAAATCTTTATTGTAAAAATTGTGTATGCTATGAGCTGATGTTAACAATGACTAGGTATCAACAATTTTATCCGTCGCGGACATACAATAGTATTGAAATGTACACATTAAAATTTTACAACATAATATTATGCCTATATTGCAAAAAATACATTTATTACTCAAAGTATTCTTTTAAGTTATAGTGAACTCTATTATGTAGCCAGTTTCTCAAATTTGTCTTAAATGGATATCCATTTAGTTCTTTTATTTCAACTGGCAAATGGTTGAAAACTTTTATAGCTGTTATAAATGTACTTTTCTTATATAAAGTGCTATTTATTTGAGGGATACATAGATTATATTTATATCGATTTCTAACATTTTCAGATCTATTCGAATTTAAGTTAAAGTACGATAGATTGTTCTTTACAAATAGGCATATTTCTAGTATAAATATATCTGTGAGTGTTAATATATTGTTATCCTTAAAAACATTTCGTAGAGAATCAGTATTTTTTAAATTATATATGGCTCTGATACATTTCTTTTGCATTAAGAATACTGATTGCACATCAACAGAGTTTCCCCAAAAAATAGATGAGGAAAAACATGAGCATAGTAGGCATTTTTTGCAATCAATTTTGAAGAAACATTTGTGAGAACATGAAGAACATAGCAGTATTTAGATATCTTACTAATAACATTTTTAATATGAAATTTCCAATTTAGAAAAGTGTCAATTTTTATGCCGAGAAAATTAATTTCGTTAACTTCTTTAACTTTGTCTACATTGTGGTATATGTTTAATTGAATACTGGGTGTTTTATAGTTTTTAAATCTGAGGTATTTAGTTTTATCAATGTTTACTTTTAAATTAATGCAGTCTAACCATTTTACTATTTCATTCAGGGTAGTATTTATTTCTGTTTCAAATTCTTGAATGTTTTTAGTTTCTTGGGGTATAAATATTGTGGCATCGTCTGCGAACATAACGCAAAGATGTTTTGTAAGGTCCGGTAAATTATTAATATATATTAGAAATAAAAGAGGGCCTAGAACACTTCCTTGAGGCACTCCTTGCTTAACGATTTCAGATTTAGAATAAATCGGTTTTAATGTTTTTAATTTTTTATCATAGGATTCTAGAACGGTTATGTGACTTCTTTGATTTAGGTAGGATACCACCCTTATATATACCCTTATACCAACTTGCTCTAGTTTATTTAATAGTATGCTATGGTTAACACTATCGAAGGCTTTAGATAAATCTAAGAACAACACAACACCATGCCTTTTATTATTTATTTCTGACCATGCTTTATTCAGTGTTTTAAATATTGCTAGTGTAGTATTCTTACCCTTACGAAAACCGTACTGATTTGGGTTGAGAACGTTATAAGTATCTAAAAATGACATAACACGGTTGTAGATAGTTTTTTCGAAAATTTTTGATATACTTGCAAGAATTGCAATTGGTCGATAGTTACCAATGTCACTTTTTGAACCCTTTTTATATAAAGGTTTGATAATACCTTTTTTTAAATTATCTGGATATATGCCATGTTCGAACATTAGATTAATAAGGTAGACTAGTGGCTTTACTAAAATGTCAATGGTTTTTTTGATGATTTGTATAGGAATTTCATCATGACCTGTAGTTTTGGTATTTTTTAATTTTTTAACTATGTTCTTTATCTCATTTTCATCCACAGGACTTAGGAATATACTATAATTATTTATGTGGTTTACTTTATTTGTTTGTTGGTTTTCTGTATTTGTTGGTATGTTAATATTTGTTGTATTAAAATAGTCATTGAAATGTTTTGCTATTTCGTTAGGATTACTTATTTCCTGATCTGTAATTTTTAGTTTATCTATAGTTGTTTTAATTGTATTAATATTACTTGTGTATTGTTTTATTATGCCCCAAGTAGCTTTAATTTTGTTTGTACTGTTATTTATGTATCTAATATTGGATATTTTCTTTGAAACTCTTATTACCCTTTTAAATATCTTATTGTATATATTGTAATTTTTACTAAGGATACTATTTTTTCTCATTTTATGTTGTAGATATATTTGTCTTTTGATTTTACTAGAGATGAGGATTCCCTTGGATTTCCAGTTTTGTCTTTTCTTGTATGTTACTTTGTGTCTTTGTATTGGTACACACAAATCATATATCATTTTTAATAATTCTAAAATTTATTATAGGCTAAGTTAGGTTCATTTTCTGAATAAACATCTTCAAAATTTAGTTGAGTTAAATATTTTACAAAGACATCCATGTAGCTATCTATATTTCTTCGTTCGATGTACCAATAATTTTCAATGAAACTGATATTTACAGGTATGCTTATTATTTGAGCACTGTGATCAGAAACTCCAAAATCTATGACATTAATTTCATAGCGTTTAATATTAGTAATTATGTTGTCTAAACATGAGCTTGAATGAGATGTTATACGTGTAGGTTTATCTATAGTTAGTTTTAGATTAAACATGTTAAGGGTATTTACAAACAACTCCGTTTTTTTATTTTGTTCTAAAATGTTTATGTTAAAATCTCCTGAGATTATGACTTGTTTATTAGTGTTGCTTCTTAACTTATGAAATACCTTAGAACACATAGACTCTAATAGGTTAATAAATAAGTCAATGTTGCTAGTTGGTGTTCTATAAATTGATATGACTATGATATTTAAATCAATTAACAAAATACCACAACATTCGAAAACCCGTTCAATGGATAAACTAGATATCCAATCCAATTTTATATAATTTAATGAGCGTTTTGTATAAATAGCAACACCACCACGAGATATATTCTTTCTTGAAAAATAGGTAGCCATATTATAATCATCGATCTGCGTAGATAAAGTCTCATCATTCTTGATAAATGTTTCGCTCAGACAAAATATGTCTATGCAATGATTTTTTGAAATAATTTCAAGTTGATCAATTTTAGACCTTAATCCCTGGACATTTAAATGCATTATATTTAAGGATTTTTTTTTTACTGACGAAAAAACCGATTGGATGTTTTCGGTGTATTCATGGAAAATTTTTGTTGGTCGCTATCTGTTTTCCCATTGTGCAATGATGGATTTGAATTTTGTTTTATGTTATCTACACTTTTACCAGCAGTTAATGGCACTTTACCATAATAGAAAGGAACGTTAACTACGTAAGTTTTACCGTTATCATTTTTTGAGATTTTGATATTATTTCGCATTTTTTCAAAGTAAAATGGAATGGTACCTGGTATAGGTAAGGGATTACATTTATACTTATTCATATGTTTTGGTACTTTGCCATTTGTTTTAGTTTTAGATGGAGTATTTTGATACATTTTTACCATTTTATTAATGTTTTTGCCTAAAAAGTTATTTTCATAGTCTTTAGTATTTATGTAATTGTTCACTACCTCACATAAATTTGGTTTCATTGAGTTAACTGTTTTATTATTTCTGTGTGAGTTTCTCATTACATTTAAAAAATTACATCGTTTAAAATTGTTTATTATAATCTTTAGTTTAGAGTTAAGTTTTTCCTCATTTATGTATGGGTTTTTTGTTACTTCACATACCAATATATTTGCTTTAGTTTCATTTTTTAGAAATGCAGATATTTCTGTGAAAAAATTGGTAGGATTTTTATCATTTGCACCTACGGACAATATCACCCAATCATCATCACTTAAATTATGTTTTATAAGCTTACTTTTAAAACTAGATAGTATTTGTTCTGTTTGTGCATTTGGATAACAATAATTTAAAATATCATATTCTTTAGAATTTTTTTGCATCATACGATTTCTAATAAGCTCGGAAGCAATATTTTTACAGGATTGATCTCCGGTTATAATTATCCTAGGTCTCATTACATTATCGTTTAATGTTGTTGAATTTGTGGTATCCATAGCTAGCTGTTCAGTATTTACTACCAAGGATTTCTTTTCACATAGATTAATTTTTATTTTCTGTAAATCACCATCAACTATTTCTTTAATTTTTTCTTGCTCTAATTTTGTTAATGTGTTTCTTAGTGTTTCATTTTCATTGTACAATCTATTAATCTCTTTATTTGCTTCAATGAGCTGTTTTGTAATTTCAGCAAGATCAGTTTTGAGGTTTGGTGTGTCACATTCCAAAGTTTTTTCAGATTTAGTATTATTCGCTGATATATCTAAGCTAAAATTTATGGTCTCATTTATAGATTGATTGAGTGAAAATTTTTTTGCCACTTTCTTTTGTCGTATAGTTACATTATGGTTTTGGTTCTCTGTATAGTGGACTCCAACAGGTGTATTGGCATTATTATTTCTATGTCTTTTTTCTATACAATTTATACATTCCCATGTTGTTCTCCGCTCACCAATAAGGGTACTTATAAATCGTGTATGAGACACATTTGCACAATCCAAATCATATGTGCATTTACATTTACAACATGTCAAATATTGTTTGTTTGGAATTTTTAGGCCGCATTTGATGCAGTCTTTAAATTTTATCGGAGTTCGTGTAAGAGACATTTTACGAGTATACAAAATGACATACGCATACGCTTTACTATAACTAAAGAGCTTTGGTACTATGTCCGAACAAATTTCTTATACTTAGGTAAATTATTATTCTATTCTTATACGTATAAATTACCTAGAATTTATACCTACCTACATGAAATTTAATGTGTGCTATCTGTCACATCAATTTATTTAATAACTAATTTAAGCTGAGTTAGAACAATTTAAATAAAGAAAATATAATACAAAATCTTAATGTAAACTTATTTTTTTACAAAATCCACACATTCTATAAGAACACAACAACGCCATCTAGTGTCAAGTATTGTCACTGTTTACGTTCTGTATAGTTCACCTTTTGTTGGTTTCGCCGTCAATAAATCAAGAGCGGCATCTAGCGTAGAGTAGCTTTACTATCTTTTCATATGACATTGACACTTAGATCGACCTTCTGTCACAGACCAAGAAGAAGAAGCTTTTCATACTTTCACATTGATTGTTTCTACTTTGGTGCGTTAATCAGCTGATTGATGTTTGAAGAAAACGTTTATTTTGCACTAAATATTTTGCAGTTTTGTATTTGCTTCTGTCTATTTACATGCAAAGAAGCGTGGAAATCCATGCATAATTGCTTACGGAGAATTTCAGCATGTGTTTCTTTTATGTTTATGGTCCTTAGCACTAGCAAAAAAATCTTCAGAAAAAGTTTAATACACTGCAATTCTTCACTGTAAACACTTTCACTGACTTTAATATATAAGGCTCAATATTTAAGTTATTGGTCTTATGTTTTTGAGGAAAATTTGCCAAAATCCGACTTAATTCAATTTTTAATTATTTTTGTTTAGAGAGCCAATGTTTACACACCGCCATTTTCTTGCGAAGTCTAATAAGTTCTTGATATTATAATAATCATAATAGTGGTTTTTAAAGTTAAATCACAGAACAAGTTAAAAAGTAAGTTCTTAATAATAGGTAATATGTGCCTACGACGTGCCTGTGTATTGATATTTTTGGAAAAACAAGGGCTTTATGTATGTTTAATTAACTACTATGTATTTACAAGAAAAATGACAATATAAGACCTATTCCTATTGGTATAATGAAGAAATGCAACTACTTATCGTTTATTTAATTCTCGAAGAACAATAAGCCCTTTTTCTAAAGGACTTTCAGTGACGCAATAATTTACTGTTGCTTAAAGCGTGTACCCGATAGAACAAATTACCTTATTACCAAACCACGTTAATTGTAAACGTAATTTTTGATATAAAAAAGAATAATCATGTGTACAATGATTCTTCAATAAGTCCATAATACAATCTATAATAAAAACGTTCGTCTGTAATACAGTACGTCTATAATACAATCTATGTTAATTTTCCCCTAGCTAGGCAATTTGCCCACAAGGTTTTGTTTACAAGATTTAACCGATACAATTTCGCGAGCCCGCCGGTTTAGTACGAGAAAAATTAAGGTGTAATTAAGTACGTTCCCAAATTTTGTTTCCATCGTAATTGAAGAAAGGAGGAGTTTATTTTACGATATCTTTATCACCACTCATTTAAACCCAGATTCGGGACTGGTTGTACCGTTGGTCGGCCCGGCAGCACCCAATGCTCCCATTGTCTGATACATTGCATATATTGGTGACTGTAATGTTTCGTACAATCTTTAATAATTGACTATCTATAGGAGGTTTGAGATGGATTCGATTTGTATTTCCTAATCATAGTGATTTAAGCTAAGATTGAGTTTTCGTTTGGGAAATTATAACCGTCAATTTTCGGGTTACATTCACACTATTTATTATGTTCTATATCCCAAAAATTATTAATTTGCGATTCCGCGCCGCTGTCAACCTTAATAACTGAATTATATTATATCGTTGGTTTCATGTTTTTAGTCGTAGGAAGTAGACTCTGGGCAATGCCAATACTCGAACGTTTAGTTAGTAGGTATTTTGGCGCGTGTACTATTAGCGTAGGTACCTTTAATATCTATAAGTTTCCTGTCTTTCAATCTTCTTTGGGCTACATTTCGGATAATGTTCCAGGAACTTCATGACCTGCTCCCATCATCTGCGTTTAAATCCTTAACAAGCAGGTACCTACCCATTTTCTGATTATTTTACCTTGACCGGGGTTTACGAAGCCCACGATAGGAAATGGGCCGGTGCCGGCAACTAAATATATATTTTAATCGAAAAAAGCCCTTGTCTCACTACGATCTTAAAGATATTTAGTAAGTGACGATGTAAACTCAAATTCATGATGGTTATCTCTATTGGTCAAATGAACATGGCTAATCCAAACCACCATAAGAAACAGGACAGGTTGTTTTAGTGTGGTTTTAGCCGCTGTCACTAATCGAAAGGTGAATGATATGATACGATTATTTTGATCAAATAAAATGTATGTTCCCATAGTTGTTTTCGGTAGCCCATCTGCAATAGTATTAAATCGACAGGAGTGTAGAGAAAAAAGTAAGAACGTTCCTCAGAAGTAAAGCAGCTTGGAACGTCAAGGCTAACAAATATTAATACCAATATACTACCTCTAAACTGACTATTTCTAAAAATTTTATAACAAAATAAAAGAGGAAAATCATCAATATGTTGGTCACACAGCGCGCATAATATCGCACCCTGTGCATGATGCGTGTGCGCATAAAACAGCAGTGCAGCGTGCGCATGACACAATCGCACACGGACCGCCGACGACGCGCTACGGAACCGTAAGTACAGTTGACATGTTGACAACATGGAAGTGTTAACAAAAAAATCAATTCCGAGATGCGTATTATTTTTTTTTAAACTCTCAAAATTAGAAAATATTATTAGGTTCATCACTTTAAAAAAAATTGTTATGAGCAAAGTTTGTACGAAAAACAACAAATAATAAAATAAAATTTAATTAAATTATTATGATGTTGCGGTGTTATAAAAAATACTTGGTGCTGTTGTAAAAATAAAAACTTATATACGGACGACTCATTACTGACAAGGTGTTGATGTTTTTGCCAAAATGTTGTAAAGTTTTATTTGTTTTTGTGATAGAATACCACAAAACTAATTCTATCTAAATAAATTTCAAAATAAAAAAAAAATGTAAAATAAAAGTGAAATAAATAAAAATACCTAACGCGAGTTTATGATGAAAAACTAACGTAGAAATTGTATTAATTACTTATGAGTACTAATTATCACATCAGACATTATGTCAAAAACAACATTTCTCTTTTTCCATAGAACTTGACCTTAGATCAGCGAAGAGCTTCATTAGTTCTGTCAGCGAAAGTATATTTTACGAGGAAATTATTCTAATTTTATTAGCTTTCGATTTTGCATCGTTTCAAACTTCTGATATAGCAACGTTTGCTTGTTCAATTATTCGCGACAATCTGAATTATAACTTAATTTGTATAAAAAATTAATTCATAAAGAATATTATATACTATTTGGTACTCAGAGCAACGTCTAACCTTAACCTAACCAAAGCCAGAACCTACATAATGTATGTTAGCTGCAAAGCTAGTACATATGACTGAGTTGCTGTATATTGTATACATTTTAGTAATTTAATAAAGCAATTTATTATTTTTATAACTTCATTTGCAATTGTTCTGCATCTACTAATTCAAAATGTACAAATATTATGAATTTAAAACATGTTTAGCCGATTTAAAAATCAATAGAGTCACTATTAATTCATATACCAAAAACAAACTTTTCACAAACAAATAATTATTCATCTAAATAAATACCGAAGTATTATCAGTTTCGTAAGCAGTTTTTTTTCAGTGGAACGAGCTGTCACGCACATATCTCACGCAACTGAATCGATTCTGTAAAAACGCGAGCTAACTGGCACTTACGTTTTTTAGTAGCCAGTCTTCCGATATTTATTACTTTTTGTACTATTTCGGTATTTGTTCCTTGTTTGTTATAGCATAAACCTTTGACCACAATCATACTTAGAGAAAAGTATATAACCCTCAGACTCGCAGAGTGCTGATACACACTTAGATAGATGATATATTTTATTTTTCGAATTACTTTTATTCGTGTTTATGTTAATATCATAAGAATAATACATGTAAAGGTCTTTATTCTTTTTTTTTTTTGGATTAATATTATCATCTGCCTCTGTTGTTTATTTTACCAAGTCATAACGATTTGGCGGCAAATATATAAAATGTTTGTAGAAATATGAGTTTCTATTGAAGCCACACACGAAGCGCAATTTTAATAGCTTTTTTAACCCACAAGTGAGGTTAATAATTTTAAAATAATTAAGATTACAGTAATAAGTTTTGGTTTAATGTTTGTTGAGAAGTTATACCCATCCACATTGTCTTGAAAACACCCAAAGTGTATTTGTCAGGAAACAAAGCTCTAAGCCTTCAGGGGTTGTTCCTAGATGCATTGCAGAAACTGAAAACCGCTTAGTACGAGTGGATTGTATATCCATCACATAGAAATGATAAATCGTTGTACATTTGTACATTTATATCTGACACTTGGTCCAACATACTCCAGACAAATTTTACGTCGCATCGTTTGATTCCAATGCTTTGAATACAACTTTATTCATATATTTTTCGAATATATTCATCGTGCGGGCTGGTGAATGTCACATGTTCTTTAAACATTTTTAAAGTTCTCAGAAAATAAAAATATTGATATAAAATAATTATATCTTGCATCTCGGTCAACGAAACAGCATTGTAGAGTGGCCAACAAAGCAAAATTATTCTGGAGTGGTCGAAATTCCAAGAATATGTAGGCTTAAGACTTAATATCTAGACTTATCTTAAGCTCGCTCTAGATTAGCTATTGGTTTTGTAAAGTGTCGTTTTGTCATCGTATATTGTCATCCGGGTTAGCTAAATGGGAAAAAGCCGTGTTGGCTAAGAAGGAACACTCTCGACTCTCATTCCGAAGGCCGTGGGTTCGAATCCAACAAAAATAGTCCCCATTTTTCAAACACCATCTGATTTCAGTATTCAAAATGAATCTATGCTATAAAAATTCAACGTGAAGTTGAGGGTCAAAATAAAACATAAAATTCACTTTCGGCCGGCGACCTTAGTCCTAACATTATTACTGAGTCGATGAACTCATCTGTCATCTATATTCTGTATGCGTATGCGCATAGGCAATGCGGTTCTCAGGCTGGATAGGTATGCGGAATATGTATGATAATATGAATATTTTAGGTAGGAAGTGAGAAGTGTTTACTAATATTATATAAATCTTAATGATTTTAAATAAGTGATAAACATCACTTTGCTGGTTAAACTATTTTAAAATTGTATGCAGAAGAAGATTAATACACATCCGTAACCTTTACACCCAGGATTAGAACCTGCATCTCCGGTATAGCGCCCTGACGTGCTACCAATTACACCAACGTATCATTACGTGATAGGTCGAAATTTTTCTGCACTTTATAGTATCGAGTGAAGCCCCGACTAACGACATCTCGTAGAAATTCCAAGGACTAATATTATATTAGTAGTTCAAAATATAAATAATTATCATTTCAAGCCATAATACTCGTTATATTTTAAACGTAAGAAAAGATAGATAGATACATACAAAATTCTTTATTATACACACCAATAAACAAAAATACTAAATAATTGATAGTAAAATTAAACCTAGCATGTGTAATGGGCGGTCTTATTATATATATAATAATTTAATTCAGGAAGGTTGTGGATGGCGGTGGTAAACAAAATAAAACAAACTAAATTTACAAAAATAAAAACAAAAACTTACTCTAACTAATATTAATCCTATGACTACTATTAATTGCCAATACGAAAAATATAGAGTGCTAATAAAAAGGTTAATATATAATTATACCTACTTATGCCAAACTATTTAGGTAGAATTTTTTTACTAAATTTTTAAAGAGTTTAGCGAAGGAAAATAACCTTCATCGATCAATAAATATATATTCAAGAAATAATAAATAGCAAACCTCTCAAATTACAAAAAACAATTGTTTCATAGTAAATAATTACTTCATCGATAGTAATTTTATAAATAATATATAATTCTATGTTAATGAGTCTTAGTGCAATTGAAAATATTATTATGAAAAAACCATTACCGTGACAAAAAGCAATACCAAAAATTTACCCGTATTAATGTAACACAGTAACATTTTAGAGTTTCGTAAATTCTACACATTGCAATGGTAGTTTTTATGGCTTCTAACGAGGCTGCAAATTGGAGGGTTTCGTTCGAAGAGAAGTAAATATCATGGTGGAGAAATCAAGAAGTTAATTTTATTTCGTAAATACACAAAATAAAATTAAAATTCAAGAATCATCATCAACATGAGTAAACATAGATTGGAGAACTCACAACGATTATCCCCAAAATAAGCAACCAACACGCGTTTTGTTGTTTCCTTTCCTATTCATAGAGCAACCTACATCTTATATATAAAATTCTCGTGTCACAATGTTCGTTCCCGTAATCCTCTGAAACGGCTTGAACCATTCTCATGAAATGTTTTGACCATATTGAGCAGTAGGTCTGAGTATCGGCCAACATCTATTTTTCATTTTGCAAAACAACGTTTGCTGGGGTCAGCTAGTACCTAGACTATAAATACAAACAAGCAAAATCTTGATTTTGCTTGTTTGTTTGAAGCGTGAATCCCAGAAACTAGGTACCTACTAGTTGTCTCATATATTAAATGCTCAATCATTTTATATAAGTCGCTATGAAATCAAATCCATATATCCTCCCATGGTGACCGTAGAGCCTCCAGAGCAATTTGCACTATTGAAAAGGAATAAATTTAATCAGTATGAGATGGACTCATTATAAACCTAGAGTTCCGTGTACAGTTTTTACACATTTTACAATAAAAAAAAACAATACAAATATATATATTGAATATTGCAAAAAGATCCAGTTAGTTCGGTCACCCATCCAAGTACCTACTGGCCTCGAGCAACTTATGGGAGCTCCTTTATAATATACTGTTTATATAATAAGTGTATTTTGTTCTTATAGTGGCAACTGAGAAAATAAACGTATAAGCAACGGCGTCTTCTTAGATCACAATAAATGCTATTTTTTAAATATTAAATAAAATAAAAATTATTGTGATCTAAGAGGACTATTGTGCGCCCATCACGAGTAATTTGCCTATGGTTCACCTACAGTCAATGTGAGCTGCTCTCTAGAGATTCGCCGACAGGATTTGCCCAACAACTCCTCTTTAGTCCATACCATTCATTGCATTTCAATGTTCAGTTCCAACTCGCTACGGAATTTTAAGAGCCTTTTTGCAACAAAAATAATTACCGATACGGAGACTATAGAACTTTATGTTGATGGATTTAACAGTTGCGGATAATTTCTCTATTGCCGATTTAATGAATTGCTATGGAAACTTTGGTGTAGTTTGTATACTGTTGATACTTAAGCTCAAAATATTTCCGTTTGTATGGATCGGATAATCATTTAAAAAGCTCAGTTTTTGTGATTTAATTATTGAAATTCTTACATTTTGATCAATTTGATTGAAAACGTACTAAAAAATGTATACAACCTCTGTGGTAGCCCTTTGCTGTGTATACAAAAACACGTAGAAAAACAAATGTAGCTACAATGGGCGGCCTTATCGCTATAAAGCGGAAGGGATCTCAGCCAACCTTTATATAGGTATAGGTTATTGGAATTAAAGAATTTTTCTATGCTTCAACATTACAATTAGATTTTTTTATATGGAGTACGTTTTAACCAAGTATGACCTACTACTACAGTTTTACCGCAAAAGCAACTGCTGTCTAAAGCTTCGCCTAAAACTGCGCGTTCGCAACTCGGGAGGCGACTGCGATGCGGGAACTTTTTTGTCTGAAAACGTCCCGCTTTGTGTCGCGACAAAGGGCTAGTAAAGAATGGTTAGTTACGCTCGGCAGACGTTTGGCTGACGCCTAAAGTACTTTGATGACATAGAAAATTATAATGAACTACACCGTGTTAAATTGACACTAAAGCCATAGAAAGTATGTACTTATCGCTCGAATTTCTAGAAAACGAGAACGAAGATGAATCGCTATTATTAATGGCGAGTAAAAGTTCCATTCGTCTTTCCGACGCGTCAGGACGTCATTTGCATACATTTGCATGGTGGAAAGCACTAACCGGTTCGTTTGTGGTGACGAGTAAACACCTGGGTAAGTTAGGTTGTTTATGTGTCAGAGGAGATGCTTTGTTGGTGATTCAAAGTATTTGACAATAGCCGTTTTGCGTGTTCTTTGTCATTGTTAAAATATAACAGAGTTGACATTCTTAAACGCAGGCTTTAAACTTTTCCTTCAGAAACTTCATCCTCTTGTTGGAAATTGTTCGGTGCAAAATATTCTATAAGATTATCAAACATCCTCGCAAATTCTCTTTATGTCTTTATATTATCTATATTAGTGTAAATTATTTGTAGAAATTTGCTTTCGTTCATTGTATTCGATAATAATTAAGATAATAACCCATCTCGATTTATATTATTCTGACATTTTTTTTAAATACTTTCTAATTTAGTAGTTTCTGATCCTGACGTTTAAAATTTACAGTTATGTGTAGTCTTATAAACAAACACTGAACTATGTTCTATCAACTAAATAAACAAAATTAGTACTGCCATTTTCAAATGTCTCAGACGAAATGTTAATGTTTAAATGCGATTCTCGTGCCCTCCAACCAATTGTTAAACTTCACGAAAATTCAAAGTTCATTTCGATTGGTAATGAGGCGAAGGCCGGTATTGATTGCCTTTCGTATATTAAATGTTTAGATGCCAGGGAAATAATGGGGAACTTGGGAAACGTTGACTTAGCGATCTTCCTACTCGATTGCGAGAGCTTTGTTGACATAGTTACATCTGAAACTACTGCTAGAGAAATCTATATATGAAAGACTAGATAATTAATTAAAAGGTATGTCTTGGATAATTTATATGCAATGGAATGCAAATATTTATTAAAAATTCAAGCCTTAAAGAAGTAATAAATAAACGCTTGTGGATACTTATTGTTGATATTGCACTTGGGGACACTGCAAATTGATATTGATATTAAAACTCAAAATTGAATCAGATTTGGTACATAAACAACCTTAGTAAGCGTTTGCGCTTCCAAAAGCCTATATTATTAAAATTCAGAAGGACTTAGACAGATGGGTGAATAGTTATGGCAATTTTTATGGGACTCTACTCGGCTAAAGGAACACTATAGTAGTTGTGTCCGTGTTTACATAGTTTTATGGACCTTTACTAGTCCCTCATCTTAATAGTCGGTAAAAACTGTAGTTGGTCCCTAGTCCCTATTATCAACTAGAAACCACACTTAATTTTAACTAACTCAACGAGACTTTCCTTTTTGCGAAGTATGGAATACTTAAACATACACAACATATGTATTAGTAATTTAAAAAAAATGTCTGTCATTTAGATTATTTAGAAAGATTGTACACGTGGTTTTTCTTTTTGCTTATAAACGAAAAATTAAGACAATTCAGTGCATTTAAGAATCGCGAACGTAACAATTTTGTGCAATTCGAACTAAATTTGTACGTCACAAGTTCCCACTCAGGCCTTTATATCTTGGCACTTTCTTATTAAATTGATGGGTAAAGAAAAAAATGGGTGTCCAGTATAATATGGACGGATTAACAGTCGGATGCCTAATTATTTATAGATTCGTAATGCCTATTATATTATTACCTACTTAATTTAAGTTAAAGTTGTAATGCCCCAACGGGGCTCATGTCAGGAAATCTATTATGTTAACACCTTTCTTGTAACTACATGAAGCAATAAATAAATTAATAAAAATGAATAAATTTTTAAATATTTGCATACAGTAATAAGTGTGGGTTCTTAATGTGTGTACTCTACCAATAGGTTACTAGGTCTGTATGTAATATAAGTGACAAATCTAGACCATGCCGTTACATCTGATCAATGAAGAACCGTTACCGCAAATGTACCTAACACATTGACTTAGTGCTTACGTGAAATTCTAGTAATTAATGATCCATGAGGCAAAGATGTACATTTATTCCGGTCTTCCGTAACTTGTTGTTTCTGTAATGGCTAAACAACTATTCGGCTATCTAAGTGATTTATAAGCATTGTTACCTACTAGGTAGCGATATCTGAGGCGAGACCTTTTAGACTTTATTGATGCATCCTCGACAGTTATCATCTGATGGGATTTTGCTAACAAAGGCCAATATTACCTACCTACATTATCAAACATATATTCTTGAAAGGTGTTTATCTATATGTTTAATTAGGAGATGGGCACTACCTATTTAATATTTTATTATTGTTTTATTATTGTTCACGAAAAAAGTTATTTAAATTTTCAACATTATGAGATGTAGTATTTCTTTAAGAAATACGTACCAATATTCTACACCTGTATATACTTAAAATAAGTACCTATACTCACTTATTCGCTGCCTTTTCTGTAGTCGTAACCTAAATAATCTGTCATTTTTCAAACTCGTCTAACCTATTCACTATAATCCACACCCCTCAAGTACATTCACCATCGCTTATGATGTGATTGGCACTATAACAGTCGTAAACATATTTCACTTTTACTTTCATTAATCACAACCTGAACCCGTTGGTTAGAATCAGCCAATTTTTCGCATGAGAATATTTTTGAGTTGCGTATGCTATTGTTGTACGAAAATGTTTTAGGACACGCAAAATTCCGGCGTTTAATTTTCCGCCCACAGATTTGAAGGTCTTCCGGTATTCGCATCCGGTTGAATGAAAATATTTGTCAACTTTTTGAAACGTTTTTCATTACCTATTGTGTAATATACAAATAATGAACGGCTGGACTGATTTCTCTAATTCTTTTTTGCTTTTTATTTATTTACAGCAGAAGGGTCATGTGTAAAAATATGATACATGCGGAAATATATACTTTTTGTAAAAACGGTAACATTAACTTAAATGTAGACTGGTGTTTTATTTTTAGACTAGAGGCTGTTTTATTTATATTCTTGATGACGGCAGAATTTAAAGAAGGATTATTATTGTTCATTACAAGTAACATTCTTTGCTTAGGTACAATGTATAGCGATTGCAAAATATAGGTAACATGTTTGTATTCTCAGTGCATAGCAACAACCACATTATAGTTTTAATTATTATTAATGCATAACATACTATCTTTAATCCAACAATAAGTTTTTATTAATCGAAAGTCTCACAGAAGAATCCATGAATTTATTAATAAATAACAAATCTACATTATTATGTTTAAGACATAACCACTTAGAGTAATAATGGGTAGCTACATTTTGTGTCAAATATAAGTTTATTTTTAAATAAAAAGTTTATGTTTTAAAGTTTATTATTATTATGAAAAAATTGCCCAATAATTCATCGTTTGTTGATTTTAAATGTCTCATAGAATAGGTATAAGTACACAAAAATAATGAAAACCCGTCCAAAAAATCTTGACACCTATTTTTCACTTTATCAATTGAAATAGTGCCCAGATAAAAAACATCAAAGTTCTGAAGTGGGGCTTAGGACTTATAAAATTAGTACAAATAGCGCGAAAGCAATCAATACCTACTAAAATGAAATTAATAGTCCAGATTTTTCGGTATAAATAAAAAATAAAGTGAGTGAGAAACGTCCTTTTTTTTGAAGTCGGTTAAATATAGGTGAATATAACTATTTTTTTTTGTCATCGGTGTATAATGTACTAGCTGTGCCCCGCGGTGTTACCCGCGTTATAAGGTATTTTCCCGCGGCATGACGTTTTCTCGCGGTAAAAAGTAGCCTATGTTATTTTTCAGGCTCTAGAGATTCTGTGTACCAAATTTCATTTAAATCGGTTCAGTAGTTTTCGCGTGAAAGAGTAACAAATATCCATACATCCATACTTACAAACTTTCGCCTTTATAATAGTAGTAGGATATTTTGTGATTTAATTAAGATTATTTTTATGGTTTCTTTCAGGTGCAAGATGAGGGCTTTACTTGCTGCGTTGGCCGTGGTGTCGGTATTCTCAGGATCTGCTGCTGAATGTAAGATATAAGTAAAATATGAATAGTTTAAGGGCCTGTTTCACGGTCATCTGGTAAATTTATAAATATTTCCGGACAATCCGTACAACAACATCTAGCCCCGTGATAAGCTCTAAGCTTGTGTTATGGGTACTAGACATCTGATATACTTAATATAATAGACATACTTATATAGATTTTTTTAGGAGTCATAAGTGATTATAAAGAGTAATCAAGTCAACTGACAACTATAAGTGACTGACCGACTGAGATTGTTCTATATTTAACCCATGAGACTAGCCGGAGATCGTGAAACAAACTCTAAGTTTAACAACAGCCAATCTGTGGATTTGTTCGTTTAGTTAAGCAAATATTAAGAATTTTTCCAAAATATTTTGCAGAATCGATTGTGCATTTTAGAAAAAGGACAATATTAGTTTTTATTCACTTTCGAAACAACTTTCTTTTTTTTTGACGTGGGGAATAAATCAATGTAAGTAACCCAAACCAACAATTTTAAATTTAAGAAAAACCCCCGATTAAATTCCCCGAAGGAAATTAAGGCATTCGAGCCTTAATTTCCTTAAATGTAAAACAACATTAATATTATGAAATGTGGACTCGATACGCTTTCATTTGATACCCCACACTAGTATATTTGCAGATTTTCGGTTTTTCTTCCCCACTCTCACCCCCCATAACTTTCTAACGGATCAACCGATTTTCATGAAACTATGCTATGATGTCACAGACAGACAGACATGTCAAACTTATAACACCCCTCTTTTTTGGTCGGGGGTTAAAAAAGATAATTTTGTCAATTTCCTCCTGTTCTGGGCTTAATTTCATTGCATTACAAGTATTGACATTAATTGTATCTTTATCTTAGTGGTATTGCATTACAAGCTTTCAATACTCATTACTTGTTTATTGAACAAAGAAACATTTAACCGCATTTGTTTGCGTTATTCGTTGCACTTCGCGAAAACTAGTTATAATAGTCCGTTACAAAGAAAGTTCCTTTATAGAAAATTCACTAGAATTCTCGAAACCACTCACAGTTATTAGAACAGCTGTTCGTATCGCATTGCATATAATATGCCCTACATTATTTTTACTGTAGGAACTTCATAGCTTATCTATCCTAATATAGTAATGATAAAATAGGTCGCCATTGAGATAAAATACAGATTATATCTATATAAATAAAAATGAATTGATGTTCGATTGAGCTGATTTTGGTTTTAAAATGTTTGTCGTAGTCCAGGGTAGGTCTAAACGGTGAGCAAATAAGGAAAAATTGCCTGGAACTTTTTTTACCCGTGCGACGCCGGGGCGGGCCGCAAGTATATGATAAAAATGCATTTCTTTTAATAAAGCTTTTAGTTTAGGCCTTTCATAGAATGGTATTAAAAATTAATTTAATCTGGGCATTTCTGAGCAAATTCTTGTATGATATTTCACTAATCAAAAGCAAATCACATATTATTCATCCAGCTTAACTTGATCGATGAAAAAGAAAAACATAAAATTGTGTTTAGATTTTCCCAACTTTTGATAAATGGAGATCGTAGATGTTTGCTGAAAAGTTTTAACATGATAAGCTAGAAAGGGCCTAGAACTATTAATCAAAACAGCTGAGATTTGAAGAACAAAAATATAACTTTATTGCGAGTCAAGTCGATGGCCTGGGTTTCAAATTATTAGTAAGCAGAATTTCGTATCAGATTTTTTAAAGCCGTGTTGGCTAAGTGGAACGACACTCGACTTTCAATCCGAAGGTCGTGGGTTCAAACCCCGCCACGCACCTCTGGATTTTTCTTGAGAAATTTATGTGCGCTTTAAACACGTGCTTTAACGGTTAAGGAAAACATCGTGAGGAAACCGGCATGTTCTGAGAATTAAAGTTCTCAGTTTGAAGGACATGTGACATTCACTAACCCGCACTTGGCCAGCGTGAATTAAGGCCTAATCTCTCTCGTCAAGAGAGAAGTCCCTGTGTCCCAGCAGTGGGAACGTTGAGAGGGTGATGATGATGATGATGTTTATGGTGCAATATAAGAATTCGGTATTTAGTCAAAGTCAAAAGTCAAAGTCAAAACGTTTATTTCCTTAGAAGCACATAGCCTACATGGACAGGTCAACTTAAAATTAATAAAACTAAATTGCTTAAATAACAAATATCAAGGAAATAACATTGTCTTGACAGTTCGCTTCAATGTTTTATACTGAGTTGAGAAGCGAAGAGAACAACACAGCTTTATCAGTTATTACAATTTGGAGTTCCTATTTATAGGTAACTATTATAAGTTTAACATTAATAGTTACCTATAAATAAAATATAAATAGTCATAAGCTTATTTGGGTTCACGTGTTAATAAATCACAAATTACATTTTACGGAATTATTAAGGTATATTTTGGACTGATATCGTCAAACTAAGATTAATGAATAAATATTGCTGGACAAAACATTCAAATATATCTAAATCATTAATAATATACTATTGATGTGTAATTATTCAAATCTTAATACAGATCTAAATGTAGTTTAGTTTAGTAGTTTTCTAAACTACAATCAGGACTAAATCGAGATTTGACTAATTCCTTCAAACAGCCCTTTTAATTATTACTCTACAAGGGCTTTCGATATAAATATGCCCAATACTACAGTCAGGTTTGAAAGTCAGTGGCAGCAACTGGGATTATATTGACTCATCCCATCTGGCACCATTGGCAACAACTGGGACTTAAATGACCCACCCCACCACGGTAACAAATTTGTTTTTTTTTCTGTGTAAGTGGGAACGGACCCAGTGGTCACGACTGGGAATAAGCAATTATACAAAATTCCTTTGCAGTCTTTTTATGCCTTCTATTTATTTTCAGCAGCAGACGGCAGCAAGGCTCGCATAGTATGCTACTTCAGCAATTGGGCCGTGTACCGTCCAGGAGTGGGCCGATACGGCATCGAGGATATCCCGGTGGACCTCTGCACACACATCATCTACTCCTTCATCGGCGTCACTGAGAAATCCAACGAAGTCCTTATTATTGATCCTGAGGTAAGGAAGTAAGGCGTGCCTAGAATGCTACTTCTGCAACTGGGCGGTCGGTGTACCGTCCAGGAGTGGGCCGGTACGGTATCGAGGTTATCTTTCACTTAGCATCTAAATCTATATCGGCGTCACTAAATCAAGTCTTATTTCAAATCCTTTTTATTGAGAGTCTTTATTATTGATCCTGAGGTAGGTTATTGGCAATTTGTGTTCATGAAACTTGTGAAGTTTCATCAAACTCAACCAAAGTGTAATAATGTTTCATATAATTATGATCAATACGAATAAATGAGCAAACTTATTACTTGTTTATGTTCTATTTACAAATGTACATACGATGTTTAGTTGCATTAGATATCTAATATCCAGTATAACGTTTATTAATTATGCTTAATTTCTTAAAATCATTATTTTTCCAGACAATGACATGACACACATGACAATAAACACACCAAAAAATCATTAAAGAAATTATATGACATATTCATATGTGATTAAATCAAATCGAAAGGTAGACGCAAAATGGCGTTCAACTGAGTAACATCTTTTTCACTTTATAATTTTATTTAACTCGACACTGGCAAATTGTCGCTTCAAGCGCAAAGTCCAATTATAAAAAACTGAACTGAACTACTAGCAAGTATTAAATATTGCCGTCTATGTGATGCCATCAAAAATGTATATTATACTCTAGAGTCGAATTTGTCCGGAAATATTTTTGTTCTGTTGCAAATTTTCTACATCATTTTTACTAATCACTTTCATATCCAACCAACCCTGGATTTTTCCAGCTGGACGTAGACCAAGGAGGTTTCAAGAACTTCACGTCCCTCCGCTCGAAGCACCCTAACGTCAAGTTCATGGTGGCCGTCGGGGGCTGGGCGGAAGGTGGATCCAAGTACTCCTACATGGTTGCCGAGAAGCCCAGGAGGATGACCTTCGTCAGGAGTGTGGTTGGTAAGTAGCATAACTTACTTATATCCACCGGCAAGATGACGGCTAATTTGGTGATAGCTGTTGGCTTACGAAGGTTAAAAGCTGCTTCCGAACGAACTAACAGGAGGTCACTGAGGGAGGCAACTTCTCTATCGTCTATTTCCAGTAGACGCTCGATTCTTGAAATGATGATGAGGATGCTGTTAGCTTAAGCACTCCTACTTTCATTCCCACTGCTGGGTCACATGGACTTCTCTCTTGACGACAGAGATGAGACCTTAATTCACCACGCTGGCTAAATGCAAGTTGGTGGATGCCCATAACTTGTAAATATTATGTTGGATTAGGTCTTAATTTAAGGTCAGATAACATCTCAAGGTTGCCTGGAAGAGATCGCTCATAGCGATAAGGTCACCCTTTGTACCCTGTTTTGAATTTAATGTTTATTATAAATAAATAATAAACTTAACAAAAACCGTAACACAAGCCGAGAGCTAACCACGGGGCTAGATGTTGTTCTGTAGATTGTCTGGAAATATTTATTTATATATTAGGTCCTTACATATGAAATTGGCGTTTTTCGTACTGGCCACTTTAATCACAAATTTCTCCTCTTTGGTAAGGAATTCCAAATTCAAATTTGTACAGCTATAGACTCATGTATTTGTGCTTCGATGATCGTCATTCATTTGTTTTTTTTCTTCTGTTTTTTTCTGTTTGCGTCACTCATTTTACAAAATGGAAAACTTAAAATATCGCATTATTTACGAGTACGAGTTCCGCCGTGGCACTAGTGCTGCGGAAACAACTCGAAGGGTGAATGATGTGTATGGCGGTCGTGTTGCAAAAGAAAACACAGTTAGTTTTTGGTTCCAACGTTTTCGTTCTGGAAATTTCGACTTGCAGAACAAGCCCCGTGGACGGCCTGAGACTCAAGTTGATAATGAAGAGTTGAAGGCTATTGTGGAAGCGGATCCATCGCAAACCACGTCCGAGTTAGCTGCAGGCTGCGGTGTTAGTGATAAAACTGTTTTAATTCACTTGAAGCAAATTGGGAAGATTAAAAAGCTTGAAAGGTGGGTACCTCACGAATTGACTGAAGCAAACCGGCAAACGCGCGTCGACTGCTGCGTTACATTACTAAACCGGCACAATAATGAAGGTATTTTAAACCGAATCATTACCTGTGATGAAAAATGGGTTCTTTACGATAATCGGAAGCGCTCAGCGCAATGGTTGGATCCTGGCCAGCCAGCCAAATCCTGCCCCAAGCGAAAATTAACCCCAAAAAAGTTACTTGTAAGCGTTTGGTGGACTAGTGCCGGTATTGTTCATTACAGTTTTCTCAAATCTGGCCAGACTATTACGGCTGATGTCTATTGTCAGCAATTGCAAACCATGATGGAAAAGCTAGCGGCTAAACAACCTAGGCTGGTCAATCGCTCCACGCCACTGCTGCTTCACGACAACGCTAGACCACACACTGCGCAACAGACGGCTACTAAATTAGAAGAGCTTCAATTGGAAAGTCTAAGACATCCTCCGTACTCCCCGGACCTTGCTCCAACAGATTACCATTTTTTTCGAAATTTGGATAACTTCTTGCAAGGGAAAAAATTCAACTCCGATGGGGCAGTCCAAATCGCCTTCAAAGATTTTATTGATTCCCGTCCGACTGGTTTTTTTAGTAAAGGGATCAATGAACTACCTATAAGATGGCAAAAGTGCATAGAAAATAATGGTTCATACTTTGATTAATTAAATATATTATATTAAAAAATATTCGACTTTTTGTTCCTCCCATACAAAACGCCAATTTCATATGTAAGGACCTAATATTTGTGTGGTGCACAATAAAGTGCTTTCTGTTCTATTCCATTTTTCAACGAAGTTACAGACTCAGGTTATATTTCGCTTCCAAACAAAATAATTCTATTCATCTTTCGGCTGAAATTATGATGATTAATGTCAAAAAAGATTATGCGTTGGACAACACCAACGCGATTCCGCCTATTCGTAATTCCCATACAATATGGATTCCACACAACTGCAGTTTACTACATTCGCAATTCTACACAGTCTATATTTTCTAATATGATGGGTATTCATACCATAATGTTCAAATCGTGCAATTCCCACCGCTGAAGTGGGCAGTGAATGCGCTAAACCAAATTAATTGACAATGTAACAAAATGGCCGGTTAGAGTACCCTTGTTGTAAGGGCCATCGACCAACTGAACAAAGGTTCGTGAATATATCGTGAACGTTTAACATTTACAAAAATACATATCGATAGACAGAAAAAGTAAAGTAAAAATTTTGCTGGATAGTCCTCTCCGAAACATCTTTCTCTAAATATCATTGTTTATGTTGTGAAGAAACAATGCAAAATGCGAATTAATTGCGTTTACCTATTACTTAACACTTGTTACTTAAGTGTGTCATCATCATCATACATTATTATCACATAATGAGGAAATAAACCAGTAATCGTTCACGGTAAACGAGCTAAAACAATAGTAGAGCAAGCAGTGAGTGTTACAAAATATTCAACCAGGACAAACGGTTATGATAAGGAAAATGATAAATGCGGAAATGCAGAATTAGATAACTTTCTTGTTTACCACGATAAGTTATTATAACTCAGGGCTATAAAACTCAAGTTAAATATAACCACAAAAAGACAGGTAAATCAATTTATACCTACTATTATGTACATTGTTATTTCCCTGACTATATGTTTAACGACATACATTTGCAAAGTGAAAATATCATTTATAGAAGGAAAATTTTAAGGGGCTACTCAACAATGTAGGACTTATGTTTTTATGTTTATTAATAGTTTATCAAGTATAATTCAAAACTTATCCAAATAAGTAAAACGAGAATGATAAAAAAAGAAAACTGAAGGGACCCAATATTTACTGAAAAGTACAAATTGGAAAATGTTTTGCTAAGCTATTGTAATGCGATACATTTCTAAAATTACGAAGATTTACTATTTTTACAATTCTAAAATAAAGAGCTTTTAATTATGTTTTCTTTTGAGCATTTATAAATGTTTGTTATTTATTCTGGCAGCTCTACATTTCGTAACCGATTTAGGTAACGTTATTCATTCTCATCCTGATCTATGTCCAATCCATCTAAAACTCAATCTTTTGAATTTTGATACATATATTTAGTAAGTATATATATTAAAAGCCCGACCACCTGCGGCAATCAATTACAAATATGTGAACAATGTACTCATTATGTCCCCAGTGTTCGAGGGTTACTCACAGCTTATATTATAACGGAAAATAAGTTGTTGCCGTGATTGGAATCGGTCGGACACACACACATCAATTGAATTTAGTTTTTATGGATTTGCAAGACATTTTTGATTATGACAGAAATGCCAGGCTCGCTGAATACGGCAGTTCGTCACGAGGAATTTTTATCTCATCCCTGAAAGCCCTTTGTTTTGAGACTCTGCAAATTATTGCCATATTTCTGTGTGATAAATCATTTGTAATGGAAATGGTGGTTTGTAAGTACGTGCCTATCTAAGTACATATATGTATTAAGTATAATAAAATTCATGTTCTAGGAATATTTGGTTACAGATAAAACAAAATACATAATGGATAATTTAAGTATGAGTTTACCTAATCAAGTTAGGGGCTTGCATGCACTTATGATAATTAAACAATTTGAGAGCTAAACTAACCGATTAAAATAATAAAATATTTAATATTATGTTCTTTCGTAAAACAGAATTATTAATGGTGTTTGGAAATGTTCTATACTGTTTATTTACACCGTGCACATTAACTTTAGATTCGAGAGGATAGACGCGATAATCGATGATAGATGTTCGGGCATAAAGCAGGCTTTGGGATCCAATCTGTCTATCTGTTTTGTTGAAACCATGAAACACTTAATTTCGCTCCTATCGGATACAATTCAGATCGCTTAAAATTGCTCGGAGGTTTATGGGTCAAATAACACGATGGATTCATTCATTACATTAACGGTCTACTTTATTCGATGTCAGTCGCCTACAATTTATCGTCCACTTCTCAAGAAGCATTACGTAAATTGAAGAAGACGTTACAATTATTATGATTGCTATTAGTTCCAACTTTACGCATATAAAAGTCGTTTATATTGATTAACTTTGGAAAAGCATTTATTCAGGTGAAGTCACTAAGTTCCAAATATATCGGAATTGTTATCAAGGGACTCATTTGACCATGGAAAGTAAAGACGGCTATTTTTTTGATGTTACGCACTTTCGGAAAGTTTTCCTAGGCATTTACAGGGCAGTTATTCAGATAATATACATCGGTTTTCGATTTATAATAATTCTTCTTGTGATAATAAAACTTTTAGATGTCGATGTTTTTATTTGTTCGTAGTTTTCTTAAGTCGAATAAAGATAGATAATACGGATTGAAGTAGATTATATTCATGGCTAGCGTGATAATCCTAAATTCAGGTAGTTATGAGATACATAGAATATATAGATGTGAGGAACCATTTAAAAAACAATACTATTGAATTCACATCGTAAACATAATAGTTGATATACCTAAGGCTTGTTTAAGGCAACGTATGATAAGTTTGCATTTTAAAATATAACAACCAAATACCATTTAAATATAATGCCTTATTCTAATTTGGAACTAAACTAGTCTGATTCAGATATCCACTGTTCAGCGTTACCACTTTACCTCCTAGTTGTTTTTGAAGATTATTTTAAACGATCGCTTTATTTTTGTTGAGGCTTTAATATTAAATTAGGCATGTTCACAATATATCCGTTAAAGCTTATTAAAGACCCACAAAATCTTCCTCGAAATTACATAATACATCTTATTTAAGGGAAAAACAGGAATATTTGCTCACAGCGAAGATAACGATATTGTAAATTAAAGCCTCGGGCTTAATTATATTTGAAAGGATTCTTCTGTCTCCTCTTTAGATAATAATAATGACAATAGGTTGGTATGGTGAGGTATAATTATACGAAACCACCCTAACTTAGGCAAACTATATCTAGAGGTATATACATATTATAATTAAAGTTTCCCGTTGCGTCGGTCTTTCTGTCCGTGTGCGTCGGAGTGTGGCTTGGTGTGTGTGTGGCTTCATGCAATTTTCAGTCATAAGTAGAGTAATTAGAGAGCAAGGTTTTATGTTTAATTTACTAGAGATCTGTAAGAAATAGTCAAATTATGATGATAATTTTTGTGACAGGAGTCGGAAAAACAATTATTGTTTTTCGAAAGTTTAACTACATAGCGTTGCGCATAATGGCAAAACTTCGATTTCCGGGTCAGCTAGTTAGTCTATAAATTTGATATATATCTACATTTTTCATGAAATAATATATGGTTGTAGATATTTAACTTACGTTTATGTTAGGATGGCCACACATTTGAAGAGGGGTCGCTTTGTTATCAATGTGACCCCTCGTCAAATGTGAGGCCATCACAATGAGGTGGTCAATTTACTTTCCAATAATCAAAAGTCTAGACGTTTATATCCATATAGGCACAGTACAAACTTGTCAAGTCAACATACGTATTAAAATAATAAAACCTATCAACTTTACTTGTCAACAGATTTCCTGAAGAAATACGAATTTGATGGACTAGACCTCGATTGGGAGTATCCTGGTGCCGCAGACAGGGGAGGCTCCTTCTCAGACAAGGATAAGTTCTTATACTTCGTCCAGGAGTTAAAGAGGGCTTTCATCAGGGCCGATAAAGGCTGGGAACTAACTGCTGCCGTCCCATTAGCCAACTTCAGACTTATGGAAGGATATCATGTACCAGAACTCTGTCAGTAAGTGCTTATTTACTCGAACGGCACGATGCCAATATACTAGCGGCAAGTTGCCAACGCCAAAGTCAACTGCATCCGTCAGCTTTGCACATGTCATAGACTAGATAGTCTTAGAACAGGATAACGTTTAAGTACGTCGGTTACGTTTCTTCCTGAACTATTTGCCTACTATGAAGATGGCAGACGCAGCATGCCATAAAAAAAACAACTTTAATCGTCGTCGATGTGTTTACGGCTGCCACCGAAGCGTCGAAAGCCGACGCTCACCAACCAAATATGCAGTTGCATCTGCCGTTGGCAACTTGCCGTTCGTGTGTAAGAACGTAATTGGCTAACAGTCTCGACCGAGTTAGGGATGTTTGTTTGTTTTGATGGCCAAAACTCAATTTCAGTTTGGAAGAGGAAAGAAAGCAAAACAATCAAATAAACCTGATTTATTTTGGGAGCGTTTGAAATTAACATTGGGGTATAAAGTTTCACGTAGGTGGCTAAAAATGAACTAGTTTCAAGTGAGTTGGTAAATTGAGTGTCTAAGTTTTAAAATGAGTACACCAGGATGGACCAAACAAAACAACAGAAACTCGTCATTTATCACGCTCATAGAAGAGGTTAACAATATTTATTTGAAGGAAAAGTCAAATTTCAAAACACAATAATCTACATTAAATGCAATTGAATTTCTTGTTTTTGGATTCTGCGCTTGAAGCGCCAGTTTGCCAATGTCGAGTTAAATAAAATTATAAAGTGAAAAAGATGTTACTCAGTTGAAGGCTATTTTGCGTCCACTAATCTACATTCGATCTTTCTAATAATCGATCTTACAACAGACTTTGAAATAATTTTATGTAGAACTTACTTCCACAGGTCTTTTTGGAAAATACATATATGGCCTGTTTCACAATTTCCCGGTAAAATAGCCAGTTCAGTTCAGTTTCTTGTAATTGGACTTTGCGCTTGAAGCGACAATTTGCCAGTGTAAAGCTAAATAAAATTGTAAAGTGAAAAAGATGTTACTCAGTTGAACGCCATTTTGCGTCAATCCCGTAAAATAGCCAGTGGTTAAAATAGAGCTATCAAGTCAACTGACAACTGATACTGACTGACTGATAGATATTGCTCCATATTTTGACCAATGACTTTTTTACTCGGGTGATAATAAGCCCTAAATTGGTAAAAAAAAACTTGCCTCGCACACACAAATAACAAACGACAATATACACATACCTAAATAATAAGAATCCTTATAGGAAGCTATTCAACCTTAAGTTTAGACTATCTTGCTGCAGGAAATCATTACTAACCTTCTAGTTAGTACACAGTACTTTCTTTGAAGAAAACTCTTTGGTGTCAGCTAGGAAAAGCTATTGAAATAGTTGAACTGTATAGAAAAATCTTTACATCGTAGTGAGTTCATTGTAGATATCTGTTTATAGAACAGTAGACACTCGAAAACAAGTAGAACAGTAGACACTCAAAAACAAACTAGCAGCTAACTTGTATTTGAAACGAGCGGCCCGCCCCAGCTTCGCACGGGTAATTATTCAAAATTATTTTCCTCGCCGTTGAAGCCATTCTTGAACTTCTACAAACATTTAATTAATAGAACAGCACATAGGTTACTTTTCGCGGAAGTATCTATTATTGCGAGCGAAGCCCGATTTAGTCTCAATTTAACATAGCGGTTGTCCCAGTATAGGACAAAAGAAAATCTATTATTACACGGGCTAAGCAGCTAGTTTTAGTATAAAATTTATTAACGACTTTCTCAATCGAAACGAACAAACAAATGCTGTAAAACAAACGAACATAATTATGATTAGTTGACAATTATGCATAAGGTGGGTGCTTTGTAGGTGCAGGTCAAGCGCTATAAGATTTCGTGTTTTGTAAAATGTGAGGACCGGCAAACATGCTAAAATTCTTAGAAGATACATCAGAGGAAATAAAAAACCATGTTGCCGGCAGCTGTTCTGGTTCATTCCTTTCCACCCTTTTACTCGACAAGTTATGATCCGATTTCGATTCTGTTCCTTTTGTTTGGAAGATGGGTTAGTCAAAAGTGTGTTTAGCTATGTTTCATTCAAACCAGTTAAGCGATTTGAAAGATATTAGGAGTGAAATGAATGAATGGGAATGATAATAATAATATATTTCAAATATACCCAAATTATAGATCATAAAATAACTTAGATTTCAAGGTACAGCAAGTTTTATAAAAATTGGCTAATCCATTTATTAAATTTATCAAGAATTCATTTGCTGTTTCCTAATTATGTAACTCACTTTATGTAAGTAGTTTAGTTTTTGCTGTATGTAATTTACTTGAAATCTAAGGGGGGTAATTAAATAATTTGATCTACTAACCCCCTGGCTACACAAAGCATTATAATCTGCAAGCTTTTCTGAGTTCAAAACTTTGAACAGAACGCGGTCCTTTTTGCACACTCAACTCCATCCAGCACCTGAACTAGTAAGTTAATTCGCTAATGTTAATATCATACAAATATAGGCTTTCGTCCAAATAGACCAAATATTCATGTTATACACTGACAAAAAAGTGACCGAATGTTAACATCATAAATAGTATTTTTGATCATCATATCACAAACATTTTAGTAGCTTTTAGCAAAGCAAAATTCTAAATACTATACAGCTCATAATATTGAATCATATGTGTCGCGACTACAAATCACATGTATACTCGTTTTTATTATGACCTATAAACATAAAACCCTACACGACGTCGCGGCTAAGAATGTAGCTAAGTGGGAGTCATAAATATCGGCTATAAAGGTCTGAAGTGAAAATATGGGAGCGTTGAAGCGAAGACAATACAAATAAGCGAAAGCTAAAATAATGGTGATTGATCACGACTTGGTTTACTACTGTTATTTCGAATAGTACGATACAATTTTGATAAATAACCTTATATTGTTGGTTTAGTCGCTGGGGTACCTACCTAAGTATAAAATATCGGATTACCTTGACGACAAAACTGCTTGAAACGGAATCTGCTCCAACAGCAAATCAAAAACAAGACAAACAAATAATTATTGTAAAGTTTTAATACAAAAATGAGCTAGAGCTTCTAATCGCTTCTTTGCTCTAGTGTAAAAAAAGCGAAGCGACTAGATATGATAAATTTATTTCCTACTAGAGGCCCGCCCCGTCGTCGCCCGGGTAAAAACGTTCCCGGCAATTATTCGATTTTTTCTCGACTTTTAAACCTACCCTAGACCTCCACGAACATTTCAAGACTTTGATAAGATAAATCCGTTCAGCCGTTCTCGAGTTTTAATCAGACTAACGAACAACAATTCATTTTTATTTATATCTTGTATTAAACTTAAAAAAGGGATTGTTATATTTTTTTTAATAGCTTGTATTTGATTTTCTACTTAATTTGTTAAATAAATACAAATATGTCCTTTCATGACCATTTATTCCATAAGAGAATTCCATAAAATCATTAATTCCATAAGAGCACACTTATGGAATAAATGATTTTCACTTTTACTTTAGAATTATCGCAGTTTGCAAGGGTGTGAATTATTCAAGCAGAATTAAGCTCGAAGTTCGGACAAACAATAATGTTTTCAAACTCCCTTGAATACATTTAAAGAAAGTGAATAAAACCATAGATAAAATCAATACGCTACGTTCTTATTCATTACTCCGTGGCCGTAGCGTTATTTCTGTTGTGAACTTTTATTACCGAATGGATTTGTATGAACCCGTCTTTGTAGTAAATGAGGGAAAGGCGTGGGCAGAAAGCATGGCTTGGGGAATTTATCACTTGCTTACAGAAATACCAACGTTTTCATGGGAACTAAGGATCTTTGGGATATTTCCTCTGTTCAATCGACGGTAGGTTCTATTTTATCTGTTCAACGGACGGAAAGATTTAAATTTGAGGGCTTGAAAATGAAATTTGTTTTTGTGGCTTGGATTTTATGCTGTAGGTAACGAATTTAAAATGTATTTGAGCTTGTTTATACTTCTGCTATATTGTCTGGAAATGTGCAGTCTTCGACGAAAATAATTTTGTAGAGTTAAATTATAATAGTACGAGTAGATATAAAATCCAATATTACTCTACATTGTGACAGAACGACGGTAGATTCACATAAAATGGTTTACTAGATTGTTATTGTAGGTACACCGGGGGTTGAATACTAGGTATTTGGCGTGTTTATAGTCTATGTCCTCGGTGTTTTCGGTGATCTTTTTTTTCTCGGAAATTCAGCAGAGCAACAGCTATGTAGTAAAAGTTTCATACTACCCAAAAATGGCATTAAAATCCGTTGAGTGGTTCAAAATATCTCTAAATTTATTAATACACTTTTTTTGAAGGAATAGTTTTCTTTTATGTTTATAGGTCTACGTTTAAATTAGCCAATTATTTTTGGACAATTTTGCAATCTCGATGCAGTACGCCATTATTTATCTTGATCTCAAAAAAACATTTTTTTTCAGAGAATTGGACGCAATCCATGTGATGTCGTACGATCTCCGAGGCAACTGGGCAGGCTTCGCAGATGTTCACTCACCGCTCTACAAACGTCCCCACGACCAGTGGGCTTATGAAAAACTCAACGTTGTAAGTTAATCTGAAAGATATTTCAGATTCTTTAGTAAAATCGCTTGCTTATTGTAATTTTCAAAATTACTTATAAATACTTCTGTTTACTTTATAATTTTATTGGCTGTTAACACCACGATTTTTCGTTTGAATATATCTTCTTCTTTTTCTTATCCGTTACGATCTTAACAGACCGATCGTGGTCGTTATGAGTCAGCGGTGTGGGCAAAGTCAAAAGTCAAAGTCAAAGTCAAAACGTTTATTTCCTTAGAAGCCTATGCTTACATGGACAGGTCAACTTAAAGATGCTGATGATATTGCCTCACAACAGCGCGTCATTTATCTCTGTTCGAGTTCAACCTGCTGTAAGCGCTTAAGGGACCCCCTACAGGCCCCTGTCAAGCTCTATATACTGTGCTAAACATAAAAACAACCTGTTCGAAAAATATTTGTTTTTAAGAAATTTAATTTTTAATAAGCGCGACGACCATTTTCTTGCGGTAACAGTTGCGGTAAGGTACAGCCGTCGTCAGTTAATGTTCTATCTGAAACCGAAAGGTTCCCAAAAGCCAAAAGTAAAAATCGCAGAGTCTGTTTGTTAGCATAAGCAAGGAAACTATCTTTATCTCAAATGAATGTTTTAACAATGAGTAGATGTTTCGCAAAATAGTATAACATGTTTCATAACCACTCACGCCAACCGCAGGCGTGTTATGAATTCAGGGAAGCAAACTCAATGACTGCAGTCAAACTGTTATACAAAATTACGTACACTTTCTAGGAAACTGATACAATATGCCCCTAATAGATATGTACGATGGAATATCAGACAAAATGTTGGGTAATCATGTGAGCGTACCATTACGTGTTCAATATCACGACTTTTTAATTTATAATTTATATTATGAATGACATTTCAATTTATATATATATATATATATTCATGGAAATATACCGATATTGAGTGTTTTTGTTTGCTTATATGTGATTTTTAAGCAATTAAAGGAATAATTAAGGATACAATTTTGCAAGTGACAACTGGGTGGGTGAAACGGTTTGTCACGTAACTAGTAACCACGCCAGTCTGTCTTGCATCCCTTTCTCCTATGCATACGGTTATAAAAGTCAAGCAGTCACTCACTCTAATGCTCAGCGCTAGCCGTATTTGAAGATGGCTTCTGTCAAGCATCGGAAGACGCACATGTTTTCAACTTATTTTAATTTCCTATTCTCCTATTTATCAGAACGATGGTCTTCACCTATGGGAAGAGAAGGGTTGCCCCACCAACAAGCTGGTAGTCGGTATACCGTTCTACGGGCGTTCCTTCACTCTATCTGCGGGTAACAATAACTACGGGCTCGGCACGTACATCAATAAGGAGGCTGGAGGCGGCGACCCGGCGCCCTTTACAAATGCTACCGGATTCTGGGCTTATTATGAGGTAATCTTATTAAAGAGCATTATGAAAATTTTACGGACTGAAAGACGGGACTGTTCTCTCTGCGGTTACTAGATAGCGCTGCTAAATTTTAACTAAGGTTGGATGTTTATACTATGTAGCTACGTGGTAGTAGCCTCGAAGTCAAAGACAAAGTCAAAACATTTATTTTCTAAAAAGCTCAGGGCATACAATGAAAGTCGCTGCGCATTAAACAATTTTTTTTCTATCTAATATAAGCTATATCTTGACAAATATTGGATCGCACATGTGAGGCGCTGAAGAAGATTATTTTATGTAATTGAGGTAGGTACTATATTAGGCCAGACGTGGCGGGTTCGATTCCAGCCGAGAGCTAAGTGTATGTTCTATAAACACTTTTCCCTTGGTCTGGGTGTTTAATATGTATACTGAAAAAAAAACTATATATATATGTTTGTCTATTATATCAGATGTCTTACCTAATAATAATAACACAAGCTCAGCGCTTACCACGGGATTAGATGTTGTTGCGTGGACTTACAAAAATATTATTTCAGATCTGTACTGAAGTTGACGTAGACGAATCCGAATGGACAAAGAAATGGGACGACCACGGCATGTGCCCTTACGCGTACAAAGGAACGCAGTGGGTCGGCTACGAGGACCCGAAGAGTGTTGAGATCAAAATGAACTGGATCAAAAAGAAGGGCTACCTGGGAGCAATGACCTGGGCCATTGATATGGACGACTTTAGAGGTCTTTGTGGAGACGTTAATCCTTTGATGAAGCTTCTGCATAAGCATATGAATTCTTACACTGTGCCTCCTCCAAAATCTGGAAATACTACGCCTACTGTAAGTTTATGCAATAGTTTTATTTGACATAATACAAAAAGGGAATTTCTAGATTGAGAAAGAAAACAATTTCAAGTAGCTCGATTGATTGTAATTGTAGCTCAACGGCAATCAACTCAAAATATAATGA
Source organism: Gymnoscelis rufifasciata (assembly GCA_929108375.1). Lineage (NCBI taxonomy): Eukaryota > Metazoa > Arthropoda > Insecta > Lepidoptera > Geometridae > Gymnoscelis > Gymnoscelis rufifasciata. The sequence goes on along the minus strand of OV815321.1, from coordinate 7,223,744 downwards.
TGATAAAAATCAATAGCATAATCAACAAATGCCAATATGAATTTAATAAAACGTGGGATAAAATGCATTCAAGTTTAAAATGTGGGAGGTTAAACGTTTTGAGCGGTTAACCTTTAAAGGAAATCTTGAATTAGATATGCTATTTCGACGTTCCTCGTGGAACTATCTTTATCATGTTATCCTTTAAGTGTCATAAACTTTAGTCTTTTGAAGCCAAGACAATATAACGTGAACTTTGCATATAACTTTCCCTCCCATGCGACAAACAATCCGCTAATTTCAACAAACAAATAAAGGTATAAGCTCCAAACAAATCACAAATAAAACCGACAAAAGATTAGAAAATCCTATCTCAAAATGGCTCTGCTATTTCAACCTATTATTGTCCTTTGAAGCAATGCCAATAACGTGAACTTTGCAAATTTCCCACACATATTCTACAAACAATCCACTAATTTCAACACACACCATGTATTACTGCATAAAAAACAAACAAATCACTAATAAAACCGACAAAAATTGAGTCCCAGTTACGTCGTAATAAATCAGAGGATAACAAATGGGCTATTACTCATGTCGATGGTATCTGCAGCCGGAATGGGCGCGGCCGCCGTCGACGCCTTCGGACCTGGCCGAGGGAGCTCCGGTGGTGACCACGACGACGGCTAGGCCTTCCACACAGGCCGCGACTCAGGCGTCGCAATCCACGACTCAAGCGACTACGGCGACGACTGAGAGTGAAAATGATATACCTGTCAAACCTGAGGAGCCACCGACGGTAAAGTATTTTTTTACTATTATAGAAAGAATTTAATAAAATTCCCCCCGGAAAGACATTTCCTGCGTAAAAATGTAGCTTATTGTCCTTAGTTAGACTCTAGAAAAGCTGTGTACCAAATGTAATTAAATTGGTACAGTAGGTTTTGCGTGTAAGTGGAACAGACAGACAGAGTTAATTTCGCATTTATAATTATTAGTATTGATTGCATTTTAGGCATATCATTATAATATTGAATAAAGTCCATATATTTTCATAATAATGTAGCCATATGTATAACAATGAACATAAGTGACCGAAGTAGATTTTTCATTGTACCATTCAGTATTATTTGTTTAAAAACTCTGACGACAAACAATCAGCGATAATACAAACACAATTATTTGATGTTTAATTTAAACTACCTTACAGTTGTACCTACAAAAAAAATGTGTGTCAAGTATATTAAATATGTTAAATCTTACAGGAAAATGAAATTGAATCATCAGAGGTCTGCGGTTCTAATCAAGATTACGTGCCTGACAAAAAACACTGCGATAAGGTATTAATAAGATTTGATTGATATAAAATTAAAAAATCTATAACATTTTCTATATTTGAAATTTGGTAACAAAAATAACCTGTAATTTTTCCAGTACTGGCGTTGTGTCAATAACGAAGAAACGCAGTTCAGTTGTCTTCAAGGGACCGTGTTCAACACCAAGCTCAATGTCTGCGACTGGCCCAACAATGTGGATCGCCCGGAGTGCAAATCGTGAGTCGTCCGAGGGTAGCAGGCCTTATTTGGCCCATATTTGTGATGAGTATGAGTAGATATCAAACAATATCAAATACACATTGGATTTGAGCAATTATTTGATCAAGTCAAGCATTTTGTGGTAGCATGTAATCAACAAATTAGTTATAATGTAGAATGTAATTTTGTTTTATTCGTGAGTATATAAATTTTTCTGATTACGTATAAGTAATTTATCTTAGTATCTGATTAAGTTTCATATTGTCATGTTTTTTTATGAATACAATTTTCCTTGGTATCTACCAGGTAACCTTCTAGGGTTAAACGGTAATGTTAAAAATCAAGGATTCTAAAAATATGTGACAATGTTGGTTGGTTGAAAGCTATTTGATTTGTTTAAACCTGGTTGTTTTATATATTAAAGTAAGACTGCTATATAAATTCTTTATTAGAAATTAGTTATTTTAGTTGTAAGAATATTCGTTATTCATTTGACAAAAAAGAAAAATAAGTGTAGACCATAATAATTATACTGGTACAATTCATATGTCATTTTGTATTGAAATATAAAAACAAGCAACATGATTTATTATAAAATAAATATTTATTGTTCGTTTCTTTGTAAGGAAATTGTGTTTGTAATAAACTTGCTGCCAGCCAATTAAAGACGGAATTCTAATGAATTAGTCAAGTTGTCGCGTCTGTTATTTATTCTAAAGTTAAATAAAGCAAAATTGAGTGCAAGAAAATATTTTATTTATTTATGTTAATGCTCCTGTTCGTTGAAATGGTTGAAAACACATTTGAGAAATAAAAGATTCTCACTTCTTTTGTATAACAAAACCATCCAATTAAAAACCGTAATGAGTTCACAAAATAAAAAGTTTCTTGGGAAATAAATGGCAGGTTCCAACTTCTTAAATGCCTTCTAAAATTTAATACCTATCTAAAACAAGGTAAAGGGAACACGTGTGTGAAAGGTTTTTCGTGGTGGTAAATATGCAAGATATTGATAACAATTCTCCTTGTATATTATACAAATGGGAACCTAACCGCCTCTTAAAGAATCTATTCGACAGAATTTACAATGAAAACATTTAAAAAAATTGCGAAAATACTTGTATAAAAGGCAAGGGGAGCAAAGGCAATTTCTCGAGATCAATCATCAACGTGTGGTTTCTACATAACTACATGAAATAAAGTGATAATGGGAAATATCGATATGGAGAAAAAGATGATTGTTAGTGCTTACCATCAGGTGAGATTGTGGACAAAAATAAATCTATCTCTCATAAAAAAATCATTTATAGCGAAAATAAGTGTCCAATATTTTTTGATAATTATCATGACTGTTATACAAAACCATAGTATAACTGGTAGAACACACTTAAACCATAGTCAACTTCATGTTCGCAATTAACTTAAAAACTACTAAACGGATTTTTAAGTAGTTTTTAGCAATTGGTAGAGGGATTCAAGAGATTTGTTTTGTACTCGTACAAAGCCGGAATGGGCCAGCTAGTATCAGATATTTATGACCCGAAACGCAAGCTTATTTTACCACGGGGGTCCCTCCATAATGTTCGTCCAGCAATACTTTTTGTCCACAATGTATTTCGAGCTTTTAGTGCGCTCTCTATATATCTATAAACCATTTTATTTGGATCCATTTTATCTACAAACATATTACTATAACACTTGCTAGTGATACTATTAATATTATATTATTGATGTATATGTGAGTCTCAATAATACACAGACTCATATAAAATAAATTCTTAAATATTATTATAAAATGGATTATGGAAAACTCAAGGTAAAACTTGATAAATACTATTAACGACCAGGAAAAGATAGGAAATCTTACAATGGAAGGCATTAAATAAATTAAATAGATTTGACTTCAGTATTTCAGCTATTTATGAAGATTTTATGTATTACTTTTGTCGGTATTACTGGTCACAACGTATTACTTTTGTTTAATTAATTAATGTAATTGGGTTTAGCCGTGTTAGCAAATAATATACGAATCGTCAAAAAATAAGTTAAGCTAATAGATATTATAATAGTGTGCAAATACATACCTATTTCTCCCATGAATAAATAAATATTGCTGGCCAATTGCACAGCACCGTCCATGACTCTATCAATAGAGTCTCAGACTCTAGTGGTAGAGACTCAGCAAAAAGTTCGCCATGCCATAATATAAACAAAAGTACGCCTCCGATGATTTCAAATTAAGGTTTATGCAAACCCAACTTCGCCTTGCCGGCGGCTCAAAATAATATTATCTCGTCTACAACCTACGCCAAATTTCAGCATAACGCCTATGCTATTCATTATATTTTCTTCATCTGTTGCTTATACAACTAGCAAAGGCACTCCTACACAATGTTATTTGAATTAATGGTAATAAACGCAAAAATAGTTTTTCAGGTTGAAAATGTTGTTATGTACATTTTACTCAGGATAATGAATTGTTATTTTTGTAAACAAGATCCTAAAACAATTTAGAAAGTGATCCTAAACTAATATGGGAAAGTTTATAGAAACAAAACACGAATTATATTGGTTGCGAAGTGAGATGCGTAAACAAACAACGTACCCACTCTTAAAATAGAGTAAAATTTTATTTTTATATTATGTTTCTAATTACTACAAAAATAAAAATACAAATGTAAAAACATCAAAAATTGGGCTCGTCCGGGATTTGAACCCGGGACCTCTCGCACCCTAAGCGAAAATCATACCCCTAGACCAACGAGCCGATGACATGACTGTCGAAATTTAAAACTTGTTTCTTGCGTCTTTACTTTCACTTTTTGTTCTAGAAGCTATAAATATCTGATTAGGTTGCGCGATTACGCAGACAGTCAAGTTTTGGATAATTGTATGAAGAGGTCGCCTAAATCGCTACGAACAATATTTGTAGTATGGGTTGGTTAGAAGTAGACTTCTTAGATACCTGTAATTTTTTATAATTTATAATTTATAATTTTATTTGTGATCTTTTTAAAAATGTAGGTAGCAATTTTAATAACGTCAGTCATATAATAAGTACATAATAATATTAAAATATTTGAGTAGGTAATACCTAACTATTACTACTGTATTAATGTCATATAAACTGGATTTATGCACATTAAAATGGATAAACAATATCACAGAATATAATTACATATCAGAAAAACATTGGCCACCATTTTGCGGAAAAATCCATTTTTGTGAAAAAAAACCTGATTTGTATCAAAGTTGACACGGACATGCTGTGTTGTCCCAATAAAGGGCAAAATCTACTTTTTACCGCGGAAAAAAACTATTATAACACGGTTAAAGCCGCGGGCGGATGCTAGTAGCGACAAAAGATAAATGTTACGACGATCTTAGACAAATAATTGCCATCTATGGAAATTCGCAGATTTGGCCTTCGATGATTTGAACAATCGAGAATTATATCAATAATATAATAGATTGGTTGTTTCCTTTGGGGAATAGAATTATTCATGTAATATGTATGATTGTTTTAATAACACCCGACATTAATTAGGATAGCGGTTACATCATCATTATCACCCTATTAACGTTCCCACTACTGGGACACAGGGACTTCTCTCTTGACGAGAGAGATTAGGCCTTAATTCACCACGCTGGCCAAGTGCGGGTTGGTGAATGTCACATGCCCTTCAAACTCTTTTAAAGTTCTCAGAACATGCCGGTTTCCTCACGATGTTTGCCTTCACCGTTAAAGCACGTGTTTAAAGCGCACATAAATTTCTCAAGAAGAAAAATCCAGAGGTTACATAATTTATGTAATTATTAAGATTAAACATGACTGAGAGTCACATGACACATCGGTAACATTAGAGACAGTTCTGAAAAATAATTACGATGTTAAAACTTGATTTTCTAATATTTTTTTACTAGTAGTGCCCCGCGGTGTCACCCGCGCGTTATAATGGATTGTCCCGCGGAATTATATCTTACACTGTAAATAGCCAATGAGCGATTTCAATTTAGTTTTTTTTTGTATGAAAGGTGAGTCTGGCGCGAGTGTTGTTAGACATGTTTAATGAAAATCGGTTATGCCGTTTAAAAGTTATGGGGGTGAGAGTGGGTAAGGAAAACCGAAAATCTGCAAATATACTAGTGCTGGGTATCAAATGAATCGCGTCGCGTCCACATTACATAATATTATGTTGTTTTACGTTTCAGGAAATTAAGGAATTGGAATCGGAGGTTTTTCTTAAATTTTAAATTTAGATTTATATCTTTTGGGTGCGAAACCCTAAATATGGCTGTTGTGTTTATTTGTGCTGTACTGTAGGTATTTAAATTAGCACTTGTCACAACAACAGTACAGATATTGGCAAGGGATTACGATAGGTACCTACTTAAAGTAATTTTGAAACCAAATTATATTTTAACTGTCACATTATGATCTACTTGCTTGTTGAACTTAATTAATCAATTCAAAAATAATTATTTTATTGCCTCAACAAAAATTGATTTATTTACTACCTAAAAAAGTTTTAGGTAGTAAATAAATCAATATATAATTTTCCTTAAATTATCTTAACTCCTAGGCCATCGATATTTTGCGAAACGAAATAATATTTTAGCTGTATAAGTTAAGTTTTGAGTTGTCACTAACATGTTATATGATATGGAGCAATATCTATTTCAACGACTTCCTTGTTGGAATTGAATCTTGAATTTTGAAAATTAGTTTTCAGTTTGCGCATCAACTCGCGCACAAGCGTAGCGGGCGATCTCCCGCTCAAACGCTAGTTGGGCAAAGGTTACCGCGGGCGCGATACCCGCCAGCCCTACAGTTGTTTCCCGCGCAAAACTTCCAGACTATTCGGAATTATATTCAAATTTGACATTGACAGGTGAAAGTGCGACCGGTGATTTTACTCATTTTTTAATCGATCCTAAAAGTTTATGACAAAAAGTTCAAGTTACGACGATATTAAAAACTTTTTAGTATGTTATATCTATCTATGGTGTGAAAAGTGTAATTTGTGGATTATTTGTTCTGTTTGTGTGTAATCTACCGGCGTGACAGTCAATGTTATAATCAAGTAAGTATTGTATTATAATTTATGTATGTATAAGGTTAATCAATATTAGCACAAATTGGTCACTAAACAAGTGAAAATTATTGAGACATTTGAATCCATAAATTAATGATGTAGAAAAGTGATTCACGCCATTTAATTTTAAATCAATTTATAAAATGTATTTATATATTTATATTAAACATGCTTTCAGTAATTTAATTAGATCACAATAAACAGTCAAATGTCATTGAGGAGCGCGCCCGGACCAAAAACGTACAGATCATTACCGCAGATTCATACCTACGTATAATTCCTATTAAAAAGATATACCTGCCACATTTTTATACATCAGTGTATTTTAAAAGTACTGTAATAACAGCATAACAGAAAAGTATAATTTTCTTATTTTCTTAATTAAAATTTTTGTAGGTTAAATCCAACATGGCGCTGAATTTTCAAACAGAAAACCAATACCATGGCTAGTTCTATATATCTTACAACACCAAAATATCTCTACATTCTATAATAGCCAATAATTTTTAATCACTTTAATGAATCACCTACCCATTAATAGAGAACCATTATTCATTGTTGAAAGTAAATGAGAGAGGCACTAATGTCCTGAATGGTGTCTAATGGGCGAAGTTTGTTCTGAACTAAACGCAATTATATTGCAGTTAGGAACTTTTGGACTCAAGTCTGTCTCTATGCACAATATTGGCAGGTATTCACGAATACACTATTAGAGAAACTATCGCGTTACCCTAACTAGAATACCTAAGTTCCCATTATGGTTGAAGTCTTTCATCGGAGATATTTTGAACCAGTATTCGCGGCATTCCAAATGTTAAATAAATGAATCAAATATATATATTTTTTTTATCTCTAATATTATAATAATATTATAAATTCTGTGTATCTACTTAGCAATTCCGACTAGTAGCGATGTGTAGATTTAACTGATGATGTTAATTTGCAACTATATTTAAGTGCAGATATAGATGCACCTGTAGGTACACAATTATTGTTAAAGTTTTATATATTTTAGATAGCTCATCACATATTGTTCATCAATACATATGTGATGAGCTCTCTAAAATATAGTTTAATTTGAAGTTTTTCAAGCTGCTGAGCTTACTTAAAAAATAAATGGGCAGGCAGCAAGGAAATCTAACCTTTTTTATTCCCAGTCGTTTGCAAGCTATGTTTGAATTGCTTGAAAATCGATGAAATTACTCAATTAAAAAAACAGCTCTTTCAGGTGACAGTTACGTTTATAAGATGAGTGACAACGTTTGTATGAGAACATTTGAAATTTATTTTCTATGCCAGGCTTAAATATTATATTTAATTTTGGGTTGAAATCTTTATCGTAGTTTTATATATTGATTTTTAATAGAACATAAAGTACCACAGATACTCGTAGTACATCCTCAATGTATATTATTACACGATAACTCGTGTTAAGAATTATTTGCATGTAGAAGTAATTTTTACTAAGATTTACAAACAGTAATTACAAAATAAGGTAAAATATGTTACAAAGTATATTTTAACCATATTATGTATACCTAAGTCATATGTCGTTAACATTTATCAGGTTGGTGTGTTATGGTATTGATAAATAATTATTGCGGCTACCTCATTAATGGTATTTATTTCAAGTTAATTCATTTAGGTAATAATGAAATAAACTATAAGATATGATATACTATATCGCTTATCGAAGCGGTCTGTGGTAGGTATTTATGTTCTTTCTTACAACATAAAGGTACATAATGATTATAATTATAAAAAATAGAAATAATTAAAACACTAGCTGTCCACACGCGACTTTGCCTGCTCAATGATTGATTTTACCATGTAGCTTTTGCCATTTAATGTAGTTTTGTAATTTACCGGGAGAAAAACTACGTTCGTGCGAAATTTGATCTAAATCGGACTTTATTGGCAATAAATGTTTTCCGAAGGAAACCGGTATTTTACCGAGGTAAAAAGTAGCCTGTGTGTTATTCTGATATGTAAGCTACATTATTGTGAATTTTCATCAAAATAGTTTTACAGGTTTTTGCGTGAAAGAGCCACAAACACACGTACATCCTCGCAAACTTTCGAGTTTAGTTTATATTAGTAGGATTTATTTCGGAACACAGCACATTACATAAATTATAGAGAAACAAACAAACGCATCTAATATATAAAATTCTCGTGTCACACTTTTCGTTGCCATACTCCTCCGAAACGGCTTGACGGATTCTCATGAAATTTTGTGAGCATATTGAATAGGTCTGAGAATCAGCCAACATCTATTTTTCATTTTGCAAAACAACGTTTGCTGGGGGCTGGGGTATTAGCTAGTACTAATATAAACATATCCGAACTTTAAGGTCACAACATCCGTGAAACAGAACATGAAGAGCACTTTTAAACAATATAAATTTATACATACTAAGATCTATGGGTTCTCATAAGGAGAAGTGGTATGCCGTATGCCAATATGAACTGATTATTAAGGATGTATAGGATATATATATGTGTGTATATATATATCCTACTATCCTACTACATACTATTATAAAGGCGAAAGTTTGTAAGTATGGATGTATGGATGTTTGTTACTCTTTCACGCAAAAACTACTGAACCGATTTAAATGAAATTTGGTACACAGAATCTCTAGAGCCTGAAAAATAACATAGGCTACTTTTTACCGCGGGAAAACGTCATTCCGCGGGAAAATCCATAATAACGCGGGTAACACCGCGGGGCACAGCTAGTACTATTATAAAGGCGAAAGTTTGTAAGTATGGATGTATGGATGTTTGTTACTCTTTCACGTAAAAACTACTGAACCGATTTAAATGAAATTTGGTGCACAGAATCTCTAGAGCCTGAAAAATAACATAGGCTACTTTTTACCGCGGGAAAACGTCATTCAGCGGGAAAATCCATTATAACGCGGGTAACACCGCGGGGCACAGCTAGTACTGATATAAAGGGAACAAAAAAGATTTACAATTTTTCTCGTAAAAGCTTGTGTAAGTGTTACTGTAAAAGGTTATAATAAGTAGTATACATTTTAAGGAATAAAGAAAACACCCTTAACATATTGTATGTACGAATGAAATACTATAAATAAGTAGGTAATTAATTAATTGCTGAAGTTACGGTAAGGAAAAAAATCGAGTGTTTACTTTTGTTGTAAAATACCACCACCATCTTAGACCACATCGTCACTTTACATAATATGGTGAGATTTCGGTCAAATGAAGGCTTATCTGACATTAACAAAAAATACCCTATTGAAGTTGTCCAAAAGGCAACCGGTATCCTATAAGGGCACGTCAAATAAAGTAAGAAGTTTGACATGTAGGGAACCTTTGAGTTCCTACTAAGAAGGCGGGATGTACGACAAACCCCAACTCACAGAGTCGCAGACAATTCTAGGCACATGTTTATGTACATACATTGCTGATTATAAGTTTGTATTAATGATATGATGTATGTTTGAATCTGGAAAAACTAAGTACGTGTTATTTTCAGTGAAACCATGAAATTGCTAGAGCAAAAACTTTCGAACCCAGTAATATAAAACATTGTCACATTAGCTTCCTTATATAACATCATGCTTTCATACGGTGAATATTTTTGTCAACGCGATTTGTGCGGCCAGATATATCGTTGCAACGCGAAGTATTCGAGCAAAGACCATGTTCAGCGTGGGCGTGGCTACATTTGCATCACTTCCGAATCTTGTAGCTAGTATTAAGGCCTAATCTCTCTCGTCAAGAGAGAAGTATCTGTGTCCCAGCAGTGGGAACGTAATAGGGTGCTTATGACTGACGCGACACGAATAATAGCTCGCTAATATAGCACGATTGCAAAATGTGTTGCTATAAGTATATGTGGTGAAAAAATGTGACTAATAAAATTGCCACATACCATTCCGCCAAGGGATTAGCCCTTTGCTGGAATCGAAACCGTGATATATCCTGCGATCTAAATACGTTCGTATAACGAGCCACTGAGGTCATCAATCTAGATTTACAAGTGGCGAAATACCAACAAATTGGTATTTTCCGAGTACGAAAATATCTATATCTATATATATAAAATTCTCGTGTCACATTTTTCGTTCCCTTACTCCTCCGAAACGGCTTGACCGATTCACATGAAATTTTGTGAGCATATTGAGTAGGTCTGAGAATCGGCCAACATCTATTTTTTATTTTGCAAAACAACGTTTGCTGGGGTCAACTAGTATTTCTATAAATTTCTTGTTGCTGTCGCTAGTGTTGCATGTTTTGCTTTTCTGTTTTCTTGTTAATAGGGCATAAAATACTTTGTATTTCCAGGCGATACAATCACGGTAATATTATTACCGCTAAAAATGCTAATATTGTATTATAAAAACATAATTAGAGCTTTATGAAGCTCGTCAAAACGAATTGTAATTTCATTAAATGTAAGTTATACATACAAAAAAGGTACTGGCAGGCATACATCTACCTAGATAACGCAAATGCATGTACATAGATACTTCGCGTGGAACTCCGACCAAGCGTCGAGGATGGTCACTGCTAACTTGATTTTCACTTGTTTTTCTTTTTTTAGTGTAATTTGACGCAAACCCAATTTGCAGTGCCCCTCCGGGGTGCATGTACATATCGACTTAAGATGTAACAATTTACCTATATCTGTATAAATGTACATGTGAGCAAATAAATAAAACTAAATAAACTTGAGCCCACAGCGTCCGCTGTTGCAGCCGGACGGCCGCAAAAATTATTAAAAGATATTGTCATAACGTTGCCGCGTTTATTTGGACAAAGTCAAAGTCAAAACGTTTATTTCCTTAGAAGCACATAGCCTACATGGACAGGTCAACTTAAAATTAATAAAACTAAATTGCTTAAATAACAAAATATCAAGGAAATAACATTGTCTTGACAGTTCGCTTCAATGTTTTATACTGACGTTTGATCAGACTTTGTGTTTTAGGTTAGTGAGAAGATAATTATCGGAACAAGCGATATTGTCGCGCATCATTTCGATTTTATAATACAGGCAAAAGCCGGCACGCTTGGTTTCAATGCAAATTATCTATCAAATTATAAATCGTTATCCAGATAGTACCGGTATACCAGTGAATATGATATATCTATTATATAGATACAAACACTACATCTACTATATGTGTAGGATATAAAAATTATGAGTATACAGACAAACATATTTTCAAGGCAACTTCGCCGGCATGTAGTAGATATCTCGGGCCGGGGCCCTGATGCACCAACACGGGATGCCTATGTCCAGCATTTGAAAAGAAAAGTAGAGAATACAAATACATAATATAATAGTAACTTATTCCAGAGTCCTACGACTAATAAATGTTCGGTTGCTGATAAGCTTTATGTCCAGTCAGCTTTCATTGTCAAGATAAATTCTCAACAAAAAAGCTACCTACATAAAATAGAAAACAGTACCCTAATCCAATATAACAATAGTTATGTGCTATTATTCTATAGCACCTCGCAACCCTTGTAAAAGTAACATTTAGGATTATGGACAGAACCCTTCTCCGTTTTTTGCGAGCAAATTCGTGACGAAACTTTGCCCGAGAAGCCATTTATTAAATTAATAACCGAAAGTAGGTTCCCGACTAAAAGTTTGCATCGTTTTTTTATTATTTTCACAGATTGATTTAGTAAAAATCAACCAATATCAATTAATGGAAGTATGGATATATATGGAATGAATTATTCCATCTGCTTTTTTGGTTTTTGATTGTAATAACGTTTAGCATTCGATTCTTTAAACATTTATCTTGAAGCTACGCGACTACAATGACTAACATATTAATTCAAATTAAATAAAAAAAACTAAAAATCGTTTATTTCAGACATACAAGTCCATATTTGAAGAAATTAAAAATTATACACATACTTTATTTTAAATGAGAATAAAATGTGCAGAGACCGATTGGTTAAGGAAATAAGTACCCTCACTAATCACCCTCTGCACATGACACCTCCATAGTGGATAATAAATTTAGTTTTGCTTTTCTACTCAATTTCTGTGTTATCTTGGTTACGGAAGTAAACAACTACGGATCACGATCAAGTATAATCTTATATACAGTCGAACCTCTATAAGTCGAACATCAAGGGAGATGCCAAAAATTTCGAGCTATAGAGTTTTCAACTTATGGAGGATTTCGACTTAGGCGGATTTTGATTCGACATAAAGAGTTTGAGATTTATTCTTATAAATTTTGAGTTAGAGAGGTAAAATAAATAAAAATTCAACTTGCAGAGGTGACAAACATATTTTAATTTATTTGACCGTTTTGTATTTTTCTCATAATGTCTGATTCATTATTTATTATTGTTGAAAGAGTACTATTATCGTATACTCCTAAAATGTTTTCTAAGAAACAATAGTGTACCTACTCACATTGTCGGCAAGTTCTTAAAGTCGGTAACTTATTTTTGTTCGAACAATAGAGGAAATAAATTCCAAATGATCAAGTTGTAAAGGTTGTAAATTAGAACGTTGCTATGTTCGAGATACAGAGGTCAAATTTAATTTTTCGAGTTCTAGAGTGAAAATATGTACCAAAATGGCTTGGAGGGACTCGGTGATTATTTCGACTAACAGAGGGTCAAGATTTCAAGTAATGGAGGTTTTGGTGTTTGAAGGGAAGGGAACAAAACATTTTTTCGAGATTTGGAGGTTTTTGACTTATCGAGGTTCGACTTAACGAGGTTCTACTGTATAATGTTTTCGTTCCCGTACTCCTCCGAAACGGCTTGACCGATTCTCATGAAATTTTGTGAGCATATTGAGTAGGTCTGAGAATCGGCCAACATCTATTTTTCATTTTGCAAAACAACGTTTGCTGGGGTCAGCTAGTAAAATATGAAATATGATAACTAAAAAGTAATTAAACTGTCATATGTTCCGTGATATAAAATCAATTGCATAAAAGTATTACTAATTATGTTTGCTACGTGCTCAACAAACGTTACTTGGTAGATCATTCTTTCCACCACAAAAGCCACAGTTTTCTTGTTATTACTGTTTATAGTGTTCAATGAAGATTTCTCTTTATATTGCATTGATCAAAGAATGCATAGTTTTCTTTCAAAATGGCTGCAAAGAAACCAAAGCTTATTATGTAGACTACTCTTGCACTATTCGTTCGCCCAAGGCGAGGTTGTCCCCCCTACTGTTCTCCTTTCATCGCTACAGCAAACATGGAAATGGTTTTGTCTCGTTTTTCCGCAAAACTAAGAATGTGATAGCAGCGACAGTTTAGTTGCAAACGGGCAATATCAAGGAGACTGCCTGAGGAAAGTTATCTTGATAAGTTGGCGTGTCTGAATTAGACGTTGGAAACCAGAAATTAAATTAACCATTTGAAGTCATTGAAATCGTCTGAGCGGTTTGCTTGCAGTTGTAATGACTGTAGAGGTGAATGAAGCAGTGCCCTTGTAGTTTTCATATAATAACACATAATATTTTTGGACAACTATTAAAACATATATGTTATAGATCTTGTTTGATTGAAATTATAAAATACTTAATACTAATGAATGTAATAACAACCTAGGGTCGCTGAATTGACGTTGAGATGCCCTCGTGACTCTATATTAAAAGTCTAGAATTTAGTTTAGCACGATTTGTCGATAATAAGGGCGCTTTCAATTTGACCGTTTCGAGATGTAGTCAACGGCGGCGCGGGGTTTGTCAAACAGTTTGTTTGACGGGGTTATTGTTTGTTGGATACATAACAAACAAGAAACATATACCTAGAAAAAAGTACTTGCAGCCTAATAATAATATAATGAACGTACGTTCGATTGTTTCCATACAAATGTGTCGGTACCGCGAACGCATGTCAATTAGAATAGCTGTCGTACGTACGCCGCACTGTGGTGCTCTTTGTATGAAAACAATCTGTGCGTTTGACAAACATAAGTCTCAAAATGCCTAATATGAAAGCACCGTAATGGCTGATTGGCCAAGTTCATTACTGGCATAATAAGAAATAATCAACTTAGAAGTAAACTAATTAGTATTGTTACCTTTTTAATTTATTTATTCACTTTTTTATATTGACATATTTGAAATTTCTTTTTAATTAATTTTAATTATTTATCAAGACAATCTGCATCTTTTGCTTACTTTTATTATACGAGTTGATTACTAAACTAATTATTACTAAACAATAAAACATTTGTAACCAGTGTTATCTGAGTTTATAAAGGTTTCAAGGGTTTCCTCTTTATCTTATCTGCCATATAGATAATTATTTTATTCAAACATACAACGGCATTGACAAAGCCCGGGCCATACATTCGACTTTTCGTTTTGAAACAGAATCGAAAACGTTCAGGTTTTTTTTATTTTCTCTGTTGTCTCAGCTAAAAACAATCTGGGCATATTTGACGGTCCTCACATTTTGCATACTCAACTTCCTTTAGCGCCTGCTCTAAGAATTGTTAGTTATTATTTTGACAGCAAGTATGTTAAATTGTGTATTTTTAAGAACAGAGAGGTTTATTTCACAAAATGTAGGTGTCTTCAATTTTAATTTGAACATCTTTACTGGTAACCGGGCCGGGTTTAAGGCGGATTTCACGGGTGTCATTCTTGAAGAAAAGCTACAGTTGCCAACTTGTCATTCCTTTAGCCTATTCTCTTGTAACCGACAGGAGGATCTTACATCCGGTGTTGGGTCGCTCTAGTATCTGCGGTATACCCATTCCTTCACTAATGTCCTTTACTGCAAATGCTGTTTTAGGCAATGGGGCTTAAACTGAGTTAGGAAATGGGGTTTCGAATTAATGACTTACTTATTTTTTGTGGTTGTTGTCTGAATGCTTTATATTCTTGGAATGGTAATATTCATAATGAATTTTCTAAATTGCTTATCTTCATCCCAACTTATCTTATAAAGACGAAATTCAGTTTCTTTTTTTTGTTTTCTTCACGCCTTTTACATAACTAATATTCTTGAAATTTTGCATACATAGAACAGTTAAGATTATCTATAGAGGACAAAATCCAAGTTTGAACCTGAAATTCTATTCGGGATTACGATAAATGATTTTGCAAATTCAAGGGCGCGAAGTCCCGTTCAAAGGCAAATATTGGATATAGATGTTAGTAAAACTATCGTTAAATAGTCGTTATAATGCTTAATACAGGAGCAATCTACATGGTTGCAAGTACTAATTTTACAAATCAAGTTTAATTTTTTTTACGAATCTTTCTGTTCCTATATTACTTTTTCTACTCCTAATCTTACTCTTAAAAATGCAAACAGGTTAACAGCATTACCCTGCAAGACGTGTTTGTTAAAGTGTCCCTCATTCATATGCGTAATATATTCCTACATAATCCTTATCAAAAGACGCAAAGATATATTCCTGTTAGGGTGACACGCGAGATATAGAGTCATAGGTAGGTACATCGCGCGTGCGAGATCAGCTTTGGCAAAATGCCAAATTATTTTTTTTGCCAGTTTTCGCCGGAGTCTTACAAATAAATCAAACGAGAGGTCAAATCTCAACACTATTGCATAAAATCACAATATCGCAGTTCGGTTCTTCGTGATTTAGAGGGTGTGTATATGAAAATAGGACGGAAGAGACGCTGGATGTTGTTTACGATGTTTTTATGAGAGCAGGCGATATATTGCCTTTGTGCATCCAAAGGGCACACAGAAAATATAATCTATTCAATTTATTGTGTTGTGTGACTAAAGTTTTAGCGTCGATAACTTCGTCGCAAACAATATAAATATAAGTAGCTAATGCCAACTAAAATATTTTACAATACTTGACGCTTCAAATTCTCTTAAACTTCGTATCTAGAACTTTGGTAAGTTCTAACAGAGTAATAATTCACAGAGTCACGTGCTATTCTGGTCCTATTCAAGTATGTATGAGCATTCTACATGCAATCACTTAAAAATGCTATAAATCAAATTTGTTGCTGGCAACACATTTTCCAAGCAAGAAAAACTGAAAGGTCAAACGTGCAATGTTTTACAAGGACTCCGAAACTCATACAATTGAATATTCTTGTCGTAAGTCAAATAGCAACATTTGCGCGACTAGGTATGAGAGTTGCATTTGGTATTGTTAGTGTGGTTGCCTGAAATATGGGGCCATTAGGAAGGCAACAGGTAAAATATCCATTATATTCCTTGCAGCGTTGGTTTGCTAAGCTTATAATCTGACTACCTCAGTGGCGCGGTGGGCTGAGGCCCGCTTGCGGCGCAAGAGGTAGTGGGTTCGATACCCGCCGAGGTGTCAAGTACTGCAAGCACTTTCTCCTTGGTCTGGGTATTTTATATGAATAATAAAAAAGATCAATATGTGTATGTCAATTAGATTAAGTAAGTATATCAGATGCGTCTAGTACCCGTACACAAGCAGAGCTTACCAAGCAAGGGGCTAGATTTTGTTGAGTGGATTGTCCTGAAATATTTATTAATATTATTTATTTATAATCAGCTAGACATAAGATTTTTTTGTACTAAAGGTGAGTTTGGCGCGGGTATTCTTAGATATGTTTCATGAAAATCGGTTGAGCCGTTTAAAAGTTATTGGGGTGAGAGTGGAGAAGGAAAACCGAAAATCTGCAAATTAACTCTAGTGGGGTATCAAATGAAAGCGCATCGCGTGCACATTACTAAATAATGATGGTGTTTTGCTTTAAAGGAAATTAAGCATTGAAATCAAGGGTTATCCTTAAATTTTAAATTTAAATTTTCTTTCGTGAATTTTGCTTTTGTTATTCAAATTTCACCTAAACAAGCCGTACAAATAAAATTCTTATAAAAATGCTGTAAAAAAGGCTTAGGGATTGTAATTTGAGTTGAGGTATGTATTATAAAAACTTTATGGGAATATAATTATGTTACGAAAATGATAAAATTCTAATTCATAAAGAATATTCTTAAAAAATGCATAAATATACATCGTGAGTAAACATTTAATTTAATAAAATTGGTCGCGGTTTATTGCTTTAACATTTTATGATCAAAATGCAAAAAGTGCGATAGTAGTATTCATAATCTAAATCCATTTGTTGAAGAGTTCGCTAAAGTTTTATGGCCAATGTTGATAGCTTCGTCTACCTATCTTTATTTTATTTTGATAACAACTCTTTATACTACGAGTTTAAGAGGTTACCTCTGCATTCATACTTTGAAGGTGACGCAAAGTTATTTGTAGAATATTTTTGCTTAAGAAGGCACTATGTGAAATTATATTTTCGTAATTATTATTATATTGGAAAAGCCGTGTTGGCTAAGGTCGTGGGTTTAAACCCCCGCCGTCAATTTTCAATGGAATTTTTCTTCTCGAAAAATGTATGTGCGTTTTAAACACGTGCTTTAACGGTGAAAGCAAACATTCGGCATGTTCTGGGATCTTTGAAGTACATGTGTCAATTACGAGCCTGTACTTGGTCAGCGCGGTGAATTAAGCGTCTCTCTCTCTCCTTAAGGGAGAAGTTCCTGTGTCCGAGTAGTGGGAACGTAAATAGGGGTGCTTATGCATATGAAGTTATATTTTCGTAATTAATATTATTTACGTGGTCGAACGTGGTCAGCCACGAAAGCGTTGACTGTCGACAATTACAACATCCGGACGACAGACGATAAGTTGAGTGTAAGTAATTCAAACTTACCAATTTTGTGAATTGTTCGATGTAGATTTATTTTTAAACCATTTTTTAAATTTTGGAACTTCTTTTGCAAACAATGGCGGCGCCGGCGTTGTAACAAAGCAAAAAAATATTTAATTCACCTCAGGACACGTGACTTGATAATTAAAAATAATAAGACTTAAGTTTTCCCATTTCCCAGTTTATGTTATCACTTCTGCCGGCTCTTCCGGAGTAATCAATTCCGGAATGCATTTGTTTTTTGATATGTAACAGTTATAGTCTCAAAACTTTTAGATCTAATTTATAAGTATCTACTTATTAAAACGAAAATTTTAAATAGGTAAATTTAAAATAAAAATACTACTATGTTATGTAAACTCGAGGAGTTCAAAACTGTCTTATTGCTTATAAACAACCTTGTTTATAAATAATTTTGTATACATGGTATGGTAAACACATTTAAGAACCCGAAAACCGCCACAACGGCGTGAGAAAAATTAAAAAAGCTAATGAAAGAAAAATATTTCTCTTTTCAGCTTTGGGACCCGAATTCTCAGTAAAATTGTCTGTCTTGTATTGTTTCCTTAAACAATGCCTCAGAACTTTTTAAGAGGCTGTCCTTTTAGATTTTAATTTATGCGGTTCTGCCAGATGTTTTACATTTTTGTAAGACCCTAGATAGGGTAGCAAATGACCTAAGATGAGTTTTGGTTCAATATTTAGGGAATTTGTGGAATACGTATATGTTGGGATGATATTTTTTTTTTCATTGTGGCGTGGGGTCTCCCTCCCCCATACACTCACGTGCAGGATAATCCTGTATATTCTGAATTTTTGCAGGTTTATTTAAACTGATACTTAATAAAGTTAGCTAAGCCTGTGAATTTTTTTAATATCTTCTAATATATAAAATTCTCGTGCCACAGTTTTCGTTGCCATACTACTCCGAAGCGGCTTGACCGATTCTCATGAAATTTTGTGAGCATATTGAGTAGGTCTGAGAATCGGCCAACATCTATTTTTCATTTTGCAAAACAACGTTTGCTGGGGTAAGCTAGTATTATATATATACATATATATATATATATATTGTGTAGACAATAAAGTGTTGTCTTATCTAATCTAAGTTTTGCAGTTATATTTTTTAAGGCAGCTATGCTTAAACCGTAGAAGTTGAATTAACTCCAAAATGTTCCGGAGAGTAATTTTGGTAATTTAAAATGAAACATTCCTTGAATCCGTTGGCAAGACTTTCAAGGCTTTGTTCTTATAAGTTTCTGGCCGAGGATCAGAAAACCACCACCATGTCATAATTATATTTGACCTATTAAATGCTTGACTTTGTTAAATTATGTAAATTATATTATTTTTTCATTCCATTGTTTTTTATTTGTGTCCATCTTTTATTTGCCAAATGCATTTTTTTTTCACTGGTACGCCTTCATTTTCGTTACAGATTCATTGGAGCTGGCAAAGGATTGTATAAATATGAAATGTAATCATCATCATCAACCTATTAACGTTCCCACTGCTGGAATATAGGGACTTCTCTCTTGGCGAGAGAGATTTGGCCATAATTTACCACGCTGGCCAATTGCGGGTTGGTGAACGTCACTTGTCTTTCAAACTCTTCAAAGTTTTCAGATGGTGCCGGTTTCCTCACGATGTTTCTATAAAATGTAATGCTATCAGAAATATAATAATACATATTATACAATACGTTAAGGCAAATTAATAGGACTAATTTGTGTTTATTTAATTATTCAAATTGCGAGTATTTAGTCCGTGGTTCATTATGAGCCTTGTTTGCATTACTTTTGGCCAAACAGTTCAGTTTAGATCGGGTAGTTTAGTTTCTGGTTTTCAGAAATTGATTATTATTATTAATTCTTTATTGCACAACAAAACAATGTACAAAGGGTGGGCTTAATGCCAAGGCATTCTCTACTTGCCAACCATTACTTAGTTGTAGATGTAAGTTGGTGTGCTAGTACAAAATCTCTTAAAAAATAGGACTTTACATAATATTATTATGTACTTAATATAATAATTTTATATTGTTTGTTTATTTTTTCATACAATTACCTAACCCCAAACTAAGCAGAGCTTGTACAATGGGTGTTAGTTAGGTGACTGATATACCTACTACATACATATTTTATAAAATATATATTTTGTAAATAAACTCTAAAACCAGAAATTGTAGATCGTACAAAATCTGGTCCCCCGGCGGGAATCGAACCCGCAAACTCTTGCGCCTCAGGCGGATCTTCGCCCACCGAGCCACAGAGGCCGTCATAAAGTCGTTTATTTTAAATCTGTAACATTTTGTTTTACTTGACACTGGCAAACTGACGCTTCAAGCGCAAAGTCCATTTACAAGAAACTGAACTGAATTGAAATAGATAGGACTCAATAACTACTACTCATAGTAACACTATCTAACATTCTGAGTAGAAGTTATCATAGTATTGTAGTAGTTACTTTTTTATAGCAAAATACAATATATTTGTTACACTTACGTACAAAAACGAGATAAATTCGAAAATAAATCATCAGGTAAAAAAATACGTCACGACTTTCCTTTTCGGTCAAAATCTGGATGAGATCGTGAATGGCATACTATAAAACCTCCAGATCAAGAAACTCTTTTCTATAGGTAACTACTTTATCTGTAATAAAATGTTTGTATTTTCAAAGTTGTTATATAGCTAATAAAACGACGCGAAAAAAACGCCATTGGCAAATTATGCGCCGTACAGGACAGCTTAAATTTGAAAATATAAGATTTACTAGTAGTGCCCCGCGGTGTTACCCGCGTTTAAATGTATTGTCCCGCGGAATTACATATTTTCCCGGGATAAAAAGTATCCTATGTTACTTCTAATACCTCCAAGAATATGTGTACAAAGTTTCATGATGATCGGTTGAGTAGTTTTCGCGTGAAAGCGTCACAAACAAACTAACATTCACATTTATAATAGTATAGGATTCATCTTAAGTTTATATTATTACTTGCTTTAACCGCGTAATAAGGGATTTTGTCGCGGTAAAAAGCAGCTTTGTAATTTACTGGGAAAGCAGCTATGTTCGTGCCAAATTTAATCTAAATCGGGCTTCACTCGCAATAATTGATTTTCCCGCGAAAACTGATATATTACCGCGGTAAAAAGTAGCCTATATGTTATTCTGATGTATAAGCTATATTGTGGTAAAGTTTCATTCAAATCCATTCAGTAGTTTTTACGTGAAAGAGTAACAAACATCCATACATCCATACTTACAAACTTTCGCCTTTATAATAGTAGTAGGATATAACAAAATCTAAAATTGAAGAAAAACTCACGATTCCAAAAACTTAGTTTCCTTAAAAGTGAAGAATAATGACCTCTTATAAAAAAAAAACTAATTTTAAATCGCTTCATCCGTTCAGGAGCTTTTATGCAACAGACAGCCAGACACGTCATACTTATAACACACTTTTTTTGCCGGGGGTTGAAAATAAATTGACATAACACCTTTCAATCTTCGTATGCGCTAGTAAAATCGATAGGCGCCGCGTAGACTGCTGGCCATTCTGGGAAGCGGCTATCGACGGTGCTACTCATACAGGCAAGGAATTGATAGTAAAATCAATTTTAGACTTTTATTCAAGCTTTTATGTTGCAATATACCACATAAAAGTTATATCCTGAAAACTGTGTTTACCTCTATTTTGCAAACCGCCCTGAATTTAGTACTGGCTGCTGCTACTGCTAAATTCAGGGCGCTGCTGAATATAAGGAACAAGACAAACTGAAATTAAGAAACCTATTGCGACTAAATTTTTTTAAGATTTTGTACTGTCTATAAGCATTTTAAGTGAGAATTATTGTTACGCAACTTTAAATCGAAATAGATCCTAAACAGTTTTTTTTAATGTTAGTTAAGGATGTAAAGTGACAATGTGGTCTAAGATGGAGCATGATGACCTAGACCTAGAACAGTCACACGGACTGAAAAATGTTGAAAGTAACTATCAATATTTTTTAAATGCCTACCAACGATATCCCACGTGACATAAATTTGTGGGCTTATATATTTTTTTTACCAAATGGCATACAGCAGTCACCATGTTGGAATTTTACTAACGTCATGTGTTTAGACACTCGTCGAATTAAGAGGAATCGAGAATTTTTTTTTGAACACAAGCACTTGATCCCTTGGCGGTAATCAAGCCCATATAAATATGATCAACAAATACTTTTACCCCCAGACCCTTCGAACCTAAAGAATGGCTCCATTTTAGTATCAAATGTAGTCGAGAATGCGTCTGGTTGCTTTCTATAATAAAATCACGTACTTTCCCTCCATCACATCTGAACTTTGCACATACAATTATCTTCACGAACATTCCGAGCTTAATCTCTGTACGTAGGGATTTTCTTTGTAATTTTCAGCAAAATCGGGTCAATGAGGTTTACATTGAGAAATCCGCTGTTTTGTTTTTTTAACGAATCCCGTTTTTGAACGGACGGTTTGTAAGCTTTTTGATGAATACAAGTTTTCTATTGAGGTAAAACAGACGTATTTGATTTTTATTTTATGCTTATACCGTTCCTGTTTTCGTTTATACCAAAGTATTGAAATTGGGATAAACAAGATTTGTTACAACAATATCATTGCAAGTCATCGTATTCCTCGCAGAAGGCCTTTATAGCTATTTAATGGATCATGGATCAATCACTTATTGAAATCTAATGAGGCGCGAAAGCATCCTTGGAGGCAACAATATCGTTTTAAAATTAGAACGCGAACCTTCGCAAAATAAATTATCTATGTAACATTGCCTCCACATTGCCGAATGAATGGTTTTTATTTACAACGGGTAACCCTTTTATGCGATTTTTTTTGAGTAAAACCTTATTTGTTCACTATAACCTTTTCTTTACACGAACTGGCTTAGTATAATGTCAAGTGGTATTTTATGGCAATGTTAGCAAGGTAGTAAACTTTTACAAGGCAGTCGAAAACGTTGGAACTAATCTCTATAGAAAACAAAACAATAAAAACTATTTCGGAGACATCTTTATGACAATAAATACTTTTTCGTAAGATTGCCAAAAATATTTAGTTACTATCTATTTTTCTACAAATCATCATTAATTAGCATGAAACAAAAAATGTAAAAGCGCGGTGCTGCACCGCGCCGCCACTGCGCCGCGCAAAATCCGATTCCGCGCCACCACCGCGCGTCGCTGCTTACTTAAGTAAGCGGCGACTTTTCCTAACTATACAATACAATACAAAACACTTTATTGCACACACAGGGAAACAAAAAACAACAACACGTAGGAAACAAAAAGTAACTATCATTTTAACCTGTAATTTTCTTCGTAACTAGCAATGTTTTACCACAGATTATTTCATTTTATTACTAAAAGTATTACTTACAGCTGTATTATAGTGCACCGGTAGCATTACCGGTAGGCTTTTGGGCGCAGTGGTTAAAAGTGTATATTAGCACTTTTAAGTGTGAAACATATGATTAATAAATAAATAAATGTTTCGAACACTAGCTCAGAGCTTACTAGAGGCTAAATGTTGCTGTGTGTATGGTCCAAAAATTCGTTTGGTGGTGCATCAACCGAATGCCGAATTTTTTAGTGATAGCCGCTGATTCATACAGGTTGCAAACAAGAAATAACCTGATAGTACTTGTAGGCACCTAAATGAGAAAAGAGACGGTCGGTCGGTCGGTAGTATATATTAAAAGATAATAAAATTCACTTCCAACTGAAATATAGGCAGAGTTAATGAGTTTACTTAGAATTTCTATATTATACGTACTAAAGCTTCCTGTACTAAATCTAAAATTATAACTAGCCGAAAACACTATTCAAAATTCTCACCTTGCACGTGAAAACCCAAAATGAAGCTAGAAATCAGAATGCAAAGTTGAAATCTCGCACGTTCTCAAACTCAAATAAAATTACGCTCACTGCATTGCAACAGTGGAAATGCAAACATACCACCGCATATGAGTATATAACTTTGCCAAAGCTCGCGTCCGTTGGTTTAGGAGGTGACCCTCCTTGATTAGGTAGCTTTCAACTTGTCACTGCTAGATGGAGCAGAAACATTATACTATTAGAACTTCTGTGTAATTTAACTAATGATCGTCACACATAACTTCGCTTGAGTAGTCGTATTAAGCCCTTACTGTCTTCTGTTAGTCTCATAGATGAATTGTTAAAATATTCTTAAATTCTTCGGTTATATATATAGATGATGGGTCTTTCCGTATATGCAAGGATACAAAACCTTCCTCGTGAATCACTCTAACTATACAGAATGGCATGCACCAGGCTAACATATTTTGTTCTATGATTTTTCGATTTGGAAGCCCAATGGTTTTTTGTGAGTGAAAGTCTTAAATTTATTATTTTTTATTTAAATTCGACACTTTGAGTGTTATCATTTAAAGTAAACCTAACTTATTTAGTATTATAATAATAATCACTAATTGAACCGTCGTTTGAGATTAAACTTCACTTTACATTTACACTAACTTCTTCCAGTGTAAAAAAAATAATGAAATGTTATAGGGCTAAACATGACATAAAAAAATAAAAGGTCTCGCTCTCGGCCAGCAAAAATAAAAAAAAACATATATTTTTATTATTACAGCTGCTTGTTTATTTATCTGACAAATTGCTAAATGTTTATATTTCTTATGTTACCGTTTATCCAAACCTCTGTCTAAGTTATTACGATTTTCTGCTGCAATGCATATGTATATGGATGGGATATATTTGCTCGTTATCTTATATATAATAATGAATTGCAAAATGTTTTAGCAAGCGCATACCTCAACAAAGCAAGGACCAATTTGGAGCTAGTTTCGAATAAAAATTTATTATGTATACTTCAAGGTCAATGTACCGATAGTTAATAAGAGTAACTGTTAATTTTCCTAAAATAATAATATGTAAGTCCACAGGTAAAACACAGTGTTTTTCTTAAACGCAGAGACTTGCTTTTATTTAAGATAGTATGTTACTTATAGAAAATAATTGTTACGATTGAGCCTTTTGGTCGGCATCGTAAAATTGTATGTTTTATTTTTTCAATTTTGAAGGTGTGATTCCCGGCTCAAACCAGGCCATATTCAGAAATCTTTAAATGCAGTTCCAATTCTGCTTTAAACAAATTAAAGTCTTCTTTTATTAATTTATTTTTCTTTAAGACGAAAGTTACCTTTTAAGGTATATTCGCTCCATGTGGCATCCCGTGGCACATCTAGATAGCGGTGAACCAAACAAATAATCAAACTGCTATATATTTATATATTAATTTGGTAGTTTTGTACTCTAAATGGACAACAGGCACAGATAAAAATAATATTGTACTCGGTAGATGAATATAGATTGATTGATACATTCAAGATAAACACAAGATACAAATTGGTAAGTACTTTTACCAATCAGTAAGCAAATAAATTTATGTTTGCGAAAAAGTCAACTCAAACACCAGGCTTACCGAGTTTGATTTGAGTTTTCTGTTTCAAGAATTTTATTGATCACACTTTTTTGAATCATGCAGACGAAGTAAAGACATCTTTATGAAAATAAAATATACACGTCGCGTCGAATTGATAAACTCGGGTATAACAAATGTTTCGATTAGTATGGAAAGGTGTACAAATATAAGACAGGAAGATTTGATAAGGCCGCCCATTGTACATTTTGTTTCCCTGTGTGTGCAATAAAGTGTTTTGTATTGTATTGTATTTGTTCTTAGGAGCCATTTTGGGAAAATTGGGGGAAATTTTGGGCTTACGACCTACACAATCGATGTCTAAATAAAAAATAATAAATTTTATTTCTCATAAAGTCCGGGTACGATTCCAAGAAAAGTACAAGTTTTTACAAAATGTGTGAATGATATTTTTAATTTTGCTAGTATCGGTGGCATGGTTCCTAAGAACAAAATCTTCTTCTTAATGTTTTATATTTTTAGACCTTCATATACTGAACGAAACTTTTGTTGCACCCTGTATAGAACAATACTAGGATAAATCCATTAAATTATCGAGCAACGGGCTATCGAGCGAAAAAGCACAGTAATTTTGTAGTATCGTATCAAATAAAATAAAACGACAATTGCTTATCAAAAACGGCATCAACGATTTTCGTTAAATGTTAAAGTAGTAGCAGAAGGTATGTGTTATGTCCAATAGGATTGGGCAGATTAATCGAAATATAAATCTACATAGCTAGGTTTCATTTTCACAAAATAATACCAAGTCAAGCTTGCCGTGTTCAGGTGGGAGCACAGTCGACTTTCATTCCTAAGGTCGTGGGTTCAAACCCCTACCCTCTGGTTTTTTCTTCTAGAAAGATTTATGTGCTCTTAAAACACGTGATTTAACAGCGAAGGCTTACATCCTGAGAAAACCGGTATGTTCTGAGAATTTCAAGAGTTTAAAGAACATGTGACATTCACCAACCCGCACTTGGCCAGCGTATTGAATTAAGGCCTGATCTCTCGCGTCAACAGCAAATCTGTATCCCAGCAGTGGGAACTTAAATAAGGGGGGTTATAAGCTGTGATTGTACTTTAGGTAGAGAAAAGTGTGTGCGGAATTTAAACAAAATATTTTGTTTCATATAAACATTTACTTTGGGTATATCGATCATCACACGGCCTAAACAACTGAGCCATCATACTTCACATTGTAAACGAACCCATCATTTGTTTCAAAGTGTACCCCTCCCGTGTATTTTTCGCGCACCGGGCCGCGTAAATTGCCAATAAGGTTGGAACACGTTCATGTGCCCGGTCCACAACTTGGCTTTACATTTTCTGTGACCTTGCTTACGTAAATATTATTCAAGAATTATGAGGAAATTGTTAACAGTAATCTTTATGAAGATAAAAACTTTGAGCAGTGTAATGTTGTGGTTACATCGGCGGGCGAGGATTCGTGTCGCGTTGGCGCGCTAGAATCATCTAGAACGCTACACCATGTTCTTGTCTACATTAGCGGACAAAGATAAACATAAAGCGTTGCGATTTTTATGTGACGTAATTGTAGCCACGCCACATCGTCTTCGTCCGAATACTTCGATGTAGCCGGCCACACACATCGCGTTGACACGAATATTCGCCGTAGTCCGCTAATGTAGCCGCACCATACGACTTTGACAAGTGTTGCCCCTAAGTAGATATGACACAGAAGCCGTGTCTTTCGCTATGTAAAAGGCGAAGAGATTATTTAAGAGATATTTATCCAATCGCTATCGACCAATGAAATTCATCAGTCGATATACACAGCTTGTTTGCGGGTCTTGCGTCAAATATTTCATAATACGTCATAATAATCATGGCAAGAACGTCTGTCTCAGTGCCACTCTCGTTAACAACTGGCGACGATGTTCTCTCCCCGCATGCGGACTATATCGACTGATGAAAACGGTTCCCCGAATGCGGGCCCTGTGGCATGCGTTCCAGAAATCTCTCGCACTCCGCATGCGGACCCTATCGACTAATGAAAACGGTTCCCCGAATGCGGGTCCTGTGGCATGCGTTCCAGAAATCTCCCGCACGCCGCATGCGGACCCTATCGACTAGTGAAATTGCGCCATTATAGTGATAGGAACATACCTATCCTTATAAAGTAAAATATAACGATCTGGTTTGCTATCTATATTCGTGAATCGTCGTAACGTGTACTAATCGGCTGCCTGGAGCCAAAAACAAGAACATTACTTATATAGTTCGAAACGCCTGGAAATAAAATAAATCTTCGGATATTACTCGATTGATCTATGTAGTATGCATAGAAGGAGAGTAACCACTACGCTTTCGCTAGCTGTAGTATACAAGCACTGAATAATATATTATTAATACCAGGACAGGTAAATTAACCATTGTAGTTACAAGTAAACATTATTAGGAGACCATCCATAAATTTTCAAAAAATTCTGAACTGCATTTACGGATATTGGAAAAAAATAAAACTCAACAACTAAAATTCCATATTCGAAAATATATCTTAATCTATCCTATTTCATATAGGGATCAAAAGACTATGGGACCATCGAAGGTTTTAGTACTAAATTAGACAGAAAGACCAGAAACTTTTCCATTTGGACGTAAAATCCTCAGACCCTATGTTTTACTTTTAAGGGCAAATAGAATTAAACTCAAAAATAAGTGATCTACGCAATAATTTATACAAAATTTCTGCCATTTTCCCGAATACAAAAGTTTACCGGATTTTGTACTGAAGATGAAGAACTGATAAAATGTATTTGGATTAATTGTTGATCATCATTATTTCAGCCGCAGGACGTCCACTGCGGACATATGCTAATGTTTTTAATGGTTTCGTTAATGTAAGAGTATGTAAAGAAGTTTATTAAAATTGCAACTAAAAATTAATAATATTGCACCACAAAAATGACGTGGAAATAATCGAATTGCATTTCAAATATGCGTGTTATAATTTACTTTTTGCAATCAGCATAAAATCTTTGACGATAAAAATACATTTTTGCTTATTTGTCTTTTTCTTAGCTGACTAACTAACTAACTTTCGTCAAAAATATGTGTCAGAATATCTAGTTATGGCATCTGGATCCGTATTTAGCATTGCTTAAAGATCATGCATCGCTCGTTTGGTGACAATCGCCCACGCACGTTTCTCGGGAATCAGAATGCCAGCTAAGGTCTAGACGGTTTCATGGGAAGATCCTGTGATGCTAGAACTCCCAGTTAGTACCTCAGTCGTAATTAAGTCGTCATTGTATTAAGTCAAATATTGAATTAAAAATCAATTTAATTAATTTGAATCTTTTTAAAAATACTTTCCACGCTTTCCCATACAAGTCTGGCGCAGCCTATCGGATTTTCCACGCATTTCCCGTGAATCCGCGACCAACAAAACCCCAAAATCGGTCGAGTGAAGTCGCGAAATTTCGGAACCGTCTCTACGCGGTCGTGGAAACCAAGAACCAAATAAATTCGACTCCCGGTGATCGCGTGTGATTGTGACCTTAGTTCGGCTCCTGGAGGACATGTGGACGAGCAGTTTGTGAGTAAACCTTTTCACTTCCTGTGTTATTCCTGTGCCTTTTCCAGCATTTCCCGAACTCTAATCGTCGGGCTTATTAATTGCGTTTATCTGATTTTGTTTGCACTAGAAATCGGCATTCGATTATTCTCGCGATTAATTTGTGTAGTTTTTAATACTTATTTTATTTCGCCCCAAAATAGGCCTACTGATTTACACAGAATCGGTTAATCAGTGTTATTTTATTTAAGTGTTATTTTAAGATTTTTGAATTTTATTTTATAAGAATTTTATTTTGGTGGAATTTTATTTTGTGTTTTCATATAATCAAAGATATAAGTTACGGCATAGCTTTAGTAATTTTTAGAGTATTTAATTGTAGATAAAATGGCTTGTTCTAAGCCTGTACCAAAGGACACTTTGTCCCTTATCCCGAAATATGACGGAGAGGAAAATCATTTAAACCTTTTCCTCTCAAAATGTGATTATGTAATAAACGGTGCTGCTATTGAAGGAAATCAAGAACAAGATTTGTACTTGTTTCATGCTGTGTCGAGCAGACTCACAGGTAGAGCTGCGACTCTACTTAGCGACAATCCAAATGTTAATTCGTATTATGTTCTTAAAGAATTACTTACCCAACATTTCGGCGATCCTCGCTCAGAGGAATGTATAGCAATTGAACTTGAACAATTAAAAATGAAACAAGGTGAAACATATATACAGTTTTGTCATAGAATCCAGAATGTGCGTAGTTCTTTATTTGCAAAAGTGAATAGACTTACCGACGAGGGCATTAAAGCTGCAAAAATGATTGTCTATAATAATACAGCATTAAATACATTTTTATTTAATCTACCAGAGGACATGATACGCATTGTAAGGTTAAAGGGTTGTTCGTCCTTAGAAAATGCCTTAAGCATCGTAACGGAGGAAGTAAACTTCAAGTTCCAGTACGATGCAAAAACAAAATTATTAAAACAAACAGGAACACATTTGCCAAACGCACAAATTTCACATAACTTACCAAAAAGTGTACCAGCTCAGACAAATGTCGCAGGGCAGGGTCAAGGATTTAGATTCAGTAATCAACAAAATAATTTTAGATTTGGGACCCCTCAAAACAACTTTAGATTCGGCGTTCCTCAAACACAAGGTGGGTTTAGGCCAAATTTTGTCCCACAAATGCGATTTGCACCCCCTACTCAAGGCTTTCGCTTTGGGGTACCACAGCAGTTACCACAACGCAACTTAGGCCTTCAGCAACGTGCACCCTTCCAATACGGTGGTTACAAATTTGGTATTCCTCAACAAAACCAAAATAGGTTTAGTGCACCCCAACAAGTACAAGCTCCTAGGTTCCAAGATACGGATGTATCGATGCGCACCGCCCCGATTAGACAAAATATGACTACTAACGACCTATATTTTATGGATAGTAATAGATTTGTGAATGACGATTGTTATGAATTAAATATGAATGAGATGTATGATTGTGCAGAGTACCCTGCAGGTGATTATAATTCCATGGAAGCGAATAATCCCGTTGTTCCTGAAAACACATACTATTCAGATAGAAACGATGTAGCTTGCGATGGTTTGGACTCACAGACTCCTGAAAATTTTCAGGAACCGGCCTCGGAGGATATGGTGAAATGATAAATCTAAATTATTGTGATACTATCTTAAAATTACCACATATCGATATCCCTGAAATAGGTTCGAAATTTTTAATTGACACTGGAAGTAGTAGGTCCTTTATAAGTCCTGCTAAAGCTTATGAATTTTTCAAAGATTTTAGATTCTATGAACCGTTTACCGTGGTCAGTACGCATGCTCAAAGTATGCACAATGAGATCATATACATACCTCTCTTAAAGACATTTAGGAGTACGCTTTATCATAAATTTCACATTTATGATGTTGACGGACGATATGACGGCCTGATAGGATCTGACCTCCTGAAAAAGTTAGGAGCTAACATTGATATGTGCAATCAAATGTTAGTAACACATAATGCGGCAATTCCAATCATTTATAACCCTCCATATGAAATCAATATACCGCCACGCACTGAGACTAGAATAAAAGTTCCCACAAATCTGAAAAACGGTGATGCAATTTTGGAGTTCGTTCAACTTCATGAAGGCGTTCGCATGCCTAGCGCTCTAGTTAGGTGTGAGAACTATTTTGCGGATACAGTCATTCAAAATTTAACAAATAAGAACTTTAAACTCCGCTTTAAGAAACCCATCGAAGTTACAATTTATGAAAATCAAGAATGCGAGATCAATGTCACGAAAGATGAATGCATGATTGACGAAATTCTGAAAGAGAACTTAGGCAAGCTACGATTAGATCACATGAATAAGGAAGAACACGATAACATTTATAAATTATGCAACGAATATCGCGACATATTTTATAGCGACAAAATACCATTGTCCTTCACTAATCAAGTGACGCATAAAATCAGGACAACCAACGAAGATCCAATTTATATTCGACCATATCGACATCCACCTATTCTTAATCAGGAAATTAACAAACAAGTTGATAAATTATTAGCCGACAATGTAATTGTCGATTCGCACTCCCCATGGAGCGCCCCGGTTCATCTAGTTCCGAAGAAATTAGACGGATCTGGAGAAAGAAAATATAGAATGGTTATTGATTATCGTCGTTTAAATGAGATCACAGTCGACGATAAGTACCCCCTGCCTAATATAACTGATCTTCTCGATAAAATAGGTAAAGCTCAATACTTTAGCACATTAGACCTTGCTAGTGGGTACCATCAAATTGAAGTGGATGAGGCTGACAGAGCAAAGACAGCTTTTTCAACGCAAGAGGGCCATTTTGAATTTAAAAGACTCCCCTTTGGTTTAAAAACGGCCCCAGCGACGTTTCAACGCGCGATGGATAATATATTACGAGGTCTTCAGGGTATCCACTGTTTAGTATATCTTGATGATATCATAGTATATTCATCTAGTTTACAAGAGCACGTAGAAAAGCTTCGTAAAATATTTCAGAGGCTTAGAGACACTAATCTCAAGGTTACTCTTGACAAGTGCCAATTCCTTAGGAAAGAGGTCCTTTACTTAGGCCACACCATCACCAAGGATGGCCTCTTACCTAATGATGACAAAATTAAAGCCGTTATGTCATTTCCTTTGCCCAAAACAGCTACAGAAATAAAAAGCTTTCTAGGTCTAGTAGGATATTATCGTAAATTTATTCAGGATTTTGCCAAGATTACTCAACCACTAACATCTTGTTTAAAAAAAAGAAATAAAATTGACTACACAAAAAGGGAATACATTGACGCTTTTGAAAGATGTAAAGAGCTTTTAACAAATGCCCCGCTTTTACAATTCCCAGACTTTACAAAACCATTTGTCCTTACGACAGATGCATCTAACTTCGCAGTAGGAGCTGTCTTGTCACAAGGACCCAAAGGAAACGACAAACCAATAGCCTACGCGAGTAGGACATTAAATGACGCCGAAACGAGATACAGTACTATCGAAAAGGAACTCTTAGCAATAGTGTGGGCTGTGAAACATTTTCGGCCTTATTTGTATGGACGAAAATTCACAATTTTCACCGATCACAGACCCCTTACCTGGCTCAAATCATTAAAAGAACCTAACAGTAAATTAACGCGATGGAAACTAAGATTATCGGAATTTGATTACGAAATACAACATAAAGAAGGTAAGACAAATCTAAATGCAGACGCTCTATCTCGAATTCGGTTACACGTTTTAGGTGAAAATGATGATGATTCGATGAAAGTAAATGTAGACAGTAAAGAACAAAAACTTCAACATCATATAGAAGATTTAACTAATGAAATCATTCGGTTAAGTAAAGACCATAAAACCGGAAGTAATAGCCCTCGTCAAAGAACACCATCCCCGATAACGATATCATCTGGATCGGAGAAAAGTAAAAATTCAATAAGGATTTGCGGTAGGCGGTCTCCTTATTCGATTCCATCCTTGGGTAGTAGCACTGCCACTGCCTCCGAAGGTCGTTCAGAATGTTTAAGTACGATACACTCAGCACTTGATTTAGACACTGATGGTATTCTCATTCTCCAAGAAGCCATTGACACGAAACCAAATTAGATCCTGGTTCATACCTGGAACAGAAACGAGTTATCGGTTAAAGATTTATCTAGACAGAAACAAAAGGTTTTAGAAATTCACTTACCAACAGATAATCCGGATTTAATTAAACGATTTCTTAAAAGTTATATTCGTCCCAAAATAAAATATTTCTTTTATTTTGAACACCCAATACACCGCAAACAGTTTTCGGAAGTCACACTATCACTTTTTCAAAAGGGCGCGGTTAAATTTTATGAGTGCACAAAGAGAGTAATTTATGTAGATACCGAAGAAGAGCAACGAACTGTCGTACTTAAATATCATCAGGGCAAAAACAGTCATAGGGGGATTAAAGAGACGTTAGTACATCTTAGACGAGCTTTCTATTGGAATAACATGGACGAAACAGTAGCTAGCATCATCAATGCCTGTGAACTTTGTAAGAAAATGAAATACGATCGGAAACCTATTAAACCAGAATTGCAATTATCACAAACGCAAACTAAACCTTTTCAAGAGTTATTCATTGATACGTTTTCAATAGATGGAAAACAGTACCTAACCATAGTAGATGCCTTCAGCAAACTTGGTCAAGCATTAGAAATTAACAACAAATCCACCCCCGAAGTAATTAGAGCACTCATTAAATACTTCTCCTTATATGGAACACCTTGTAGAATAAGTTCGGACCCCGGAACAGAATTTAATAATTTATTAATGAAAGAAATGATGGCATTCTATAAAATAGATCTTCATATCGGTACTCCCCACAATCCCAACTCTATGGGGATAGTAGAGAGATTTCATTCAACCCTTATCGAAATTTATCGCATAGCAAAGTATGAACAAAAGATAACAGACGCGGCCTCTGTTATGGCATATGCAATAATGTCATATAACCACTCTATCCACTCTACCACTGGACTAACACCGTTTGAGGTGGTTTTCGGTCATACTGAATCTAATAACGCCTTTTATATAGATTTTAATAAACATTTTACACAGCAATTGGTAAAAGAACACGCTAAGCGCACTAAGTATTTGTATGAATATCTAACTGATAAAATTATTGATAAAAAAACAACTGCTATAGAGAAACGGGGAGGAGAAAAGGAATTTAACATAGACGTGGGTGACACAGTATTTATAAAAGGGGTGAATACAAGGCGTAGTAAAGATAAACCTCGATATCAAAAAGCTCAAGTCGTTGGGGCTATTCAACGAAATATTGTACCAGTTACAACCCTGAACCGGCAAACTAAAGTTCCCATTAAAGACATAAGGCGCCCTCCACAGGTTGGCTCTCCTGGTGGTCCTAGCGACCCGCAGCCAGGCCCTTCATCTGCAGCGGATTGACAACAACCCGGGCCTGTTACCCGTCAAACAAGGTCAAGCTGTTATTAGCAATGACGTATGGACTGTCATAAAAATATTAGATTTAAAACACATTTATGAACAATTGAATTTAAACATTGGTAGTTATGTAAGCCTTAAAAGACAAGTGCAAGAATGCTATGAGGTCAAATCTTTTGATTATGATTTTACCCAAGTTGAGCTAGAAACTGATTTTCTCATGAACATAACTTTGAAAAAGTTTGAACAATTAATTCCATCGGTCAGAGTTAAACGCGGTCTCATTAATCCTCTTGGTACTTTTATCAAGACGATTACTGGTAACCTGGATAATGATGACGCTGTATTGTATGACAAACTTATTCATGAGATTAAATCAAAGCAAGATGCGGTCGATAGAAAAATGACAGTAGTCTCCGAAATGGTGGGTAAATTGACAAAGATAGCTAACTCTACCAAAACCAATTTCATTCAAATTGAAGCTATTGTTCAAAATCTAAATCACGATTCAAATAGTTCAAAGATAAATCAGATAAGTAACAAAATTATACATATATATAACGTCTTCTTACATAACTTCCAAACTCTGTACATTCGTTTGAATGAAATTGAAACGGCTATCTCTTTCGCTAGAAATAAGTTATTACATCAATCCTTTTTGGATAATGAAGAAATTTTTAAATTGTTAAAGGAAATAGAAAGGTCAAATAAGTTAGTATATCCAGTAAAACCTGAAAATATTGTTAAATTGGAACAGTGTATAGAGATTAAAGCATATATAAAACAAAATCAGATAAAATTAATTATGCAAATACCGCTTATAGAGACAGATGAATTTAATTACTTTAAATTAATTCCTTTGCCCGTCGATAATAGAGTTACCCATCAGACAGTCCTTATATTACCCAAATATCCTTACATCCTAATGAAAGGGTTGAAAGCAAAGCCGCTCTCCCAGGCATGCCGAGAAATAGATGAAGGTCGTTTCCTGTGCTTTGAGAGCGACGCGCTGCTACTGGCCGAGGACAAATGCATCACCGACCTTATGACATTCTCGACCAACATCTCGAGTTGTCAGGCTGTTCCAATCACCATCAGCGGGATCAAGGCTTACACTGTCCAAGATAATCGGTGGATTATCTACACCAAAACTGAGACCTCATTTACTAAATACTGCGAGAACGAGATAACCTAGGAAAATATCTGTGGAACGTACCTCTTAACATTAGACGACGATTGTGAAATTAAGATGACGAACCTGAACCTGAAAAGACATTTAACACACGGAAAGGAAGTAGTTTTCACAAAGGTGCCCATCATCAGCTTACCGAGGATATCATCCAGTCCGAATAACACTCAGAAAAATCCTGTAAACCTAAATGGGATTGATCTTACAGATCTTCAATTCCTTAATTTTTTATTGCAGACAGGTGAAAGTGAAAAGTTTAAGTTTAGTGATAGTGAAAGTAGAGATAGTATTTTAGAATATAAGAGTGCTAGTATAGGAAACGCAGTGAAGAGCGTTATTTTAATTGTTTGTCTTTTATTGTTAGTTTTTAAAAATAGAATTAAGGAAAACTTTTGTAAGACGAGGGAAACTCGAGATAATCCCCAGGATAATCTCGAACTACAGGAGGGAGGAGTTATGGCATCTGGATCCGTATTTAGCATTGCTTAAAGATCATGCATCGCTCGTTTGGTGACAATCGCCCACGCACGTTTCTCGGGAATCAGAATGCCAGCTAAGGTCTAGACGGTTTCATGGGAAGATCCTGTGATGCTAGAACTCCCAGTTAGTACCTCAGTCGTAATTAAGTCGTCATTGTATTAAGTCAAATATTGAATTAAAAATCAATTTAATTAATTTGAATCTTTTTAAAAATACTTTCCACGCTTTCCCATACAAGTCTATCTTTAAACTGTATACATAATATCCTAAGAACGTTTCCTTGTAACATCGGTTAATGTACCTGCCCTTATGGTCACCTCTTAAAAATCTACCCTGTATTTCTAAATATTATATGAGTAGGAGTGCACTATTTAAGGGTATTTTTAGTAGTCAACACGAACAAATTTGAATAAATAATTGCCGAGAATAGACAGCTGTGAAATTGTATTGTATGCTTGTTCCGTTTTATATAAATGGAGTTTTCTATAAAACATGACAAAGAGACACCCTCAACATTTGTTCTAATTGATAAAGTGATTAAAGAGAAATGGTTATAAGTTATAATAACGTGTCTCAATGGGTGTGCACTATTTCATTTTGCAATCCTTAAGCACTCCAGTAACGGTCCTACAATTGAAGCGTGAAGATTGAAAACCAATAGACAGAACAATTGAATTGCTAGTTAAAATTATGGATGGGATGTCATTGGATTTCAATAAGTTTAATATGTTTATACAATACAATACCTAAAATACACTTTATTGAACACCAATTTACAAAACAAAAAATTAAAGATATATATGACGGCGTGACGTCCTGGTTCTTCATTGTAGTGCGTTTGTAGTAGCATAGAATCAACTTAAAATGTCCTATGGCGTGAGCGGGCGCTCACGCCACTCGATCGCGCGATGTCTACCTGCGGCCGGTACCGGTCGGTGTCAGCCGACCGGTCTAACAGCCAATCGGGTGGCCGCTGGTGGAGGGGTTGTTTACGAGTTGCACTGATATTTAAAGTACAGTTCCAATAGTCTGGGGAGCATTCTTTCTTTGGCTTCTGCTCTGTGCAAACGCTCTCGGAATTACTAGTTGACGTTATCTATATCTTTGTTAAACTGAGCCTCAGATTATTATTTGTGTGATTGATATTGTTCGTTTAATCCCGTAATTAATTACTATTCAATGATATAATCTGTTAAAATCACTATGTCAAACCTTTCACCTACATATATAATAGTGTCACAATGGGCGGCCTTATCAGTATAAAGGACCTCTACCAGACAATCTTTGGATGTACTGAAATAAATTATAAAAAACGGAAGATGCAAAATTCGTATATAATAACAAAAGTCAAGAGATAAGAAAGAAAATAATTCAAATTATATAAATAATAGCATAAACATATCTAATAAAAACTATATAATAAATAACACATAAGCGATGTTTATGATAGAAGTATATTTTACTCTCTGTGTTTGCTGACTGTTACAGTTGCAAGCATATAAATTTATGTTAGTTTATAATTTATGTGTGTGTATAGGTGTTCGTTTTTCAAAAATTTTGTAAATGTATAACATAAATATTACATATTCTGTCATCCTGTAGGTCTTTCGTTGCTCTTACTGTCTTAGTTCTAAGACTTTTTGCCCCAAACGCAATTCCACACTATACAGGCGTTTTAACAAACGAATCCTTAATTATCTTGTTGATACAGTTCTACGAATTTCCTCATTTCTGAACCATAATTATACCTCCAAAAATATGTTGCCCAAATCACTTAACAGAGAGGCAGGACATTAAGGGCAGTACTTAAATCTTACCTAAAATTGGTCGGTCGTAAATTTCACTTAATGTCTGTCGAAACGATCCCGTACAATAGAATGGTGACTGAGATGGGAGCGGTTCAGATATCCATTGCTTTAAAGGTATTGTCATATTGACGGTGAAAATGTGTTGATGCAGACACACTGTGCCTATAACACGAATAAAGAAACTAATGAGCTTAACTCCTAAAAGACACATTGTCATATATAAAGTACTGATTTAATGTTTCCTTTTTTGAAATCTGGGGTTTCGTAAACTATGAAAATATAATTAGGTCTACTTCATGAATTATTTTCAAACGATTTCAATCAAATGTACCGAATATAGAATTGGTCGGTTATTTCTGGTAACATGTCTGGAGGCGCCACTAAATATAAATTTTATCTCGCAGGAAACCTAGATTTTGGGATGAAATGTGGGTTAGGTAATTATATTAAAACTAAAGGGAATTGACTCTTCAAATAATATAAAAATAATAAAATATTTTATTAAGATATATTTAAGACAGGTTTTACGAATTCGTTTTGATCATAACACGAGAATTTCTCCCTGACGGCCAATTGTTGAAAAACCACAACCAAATTTATAAGAAAAAGACACTAAAATATCTACTAAAATATATATATATATATAACAGTACATATATTATATATGTACTGTTGGTATTTTAAATGAATAAATAATTCAAATATTCATCATCATCACCCTATTAACGTTCCCACTGCTGGGACACAGGGACTTCTCTCTTGACGAGAGAGATTAGGCCTTAATTCACTACGCTGGCCAAGTGCGGGTTGGTGAATGTCACATGTCCTTCAAACTCTTTTAAAGTTCTCAGAACATGCCGGTTGCCTCACGATGTTTGCCTTCACCGTTAAAGCACGTGTTTAAAGCGCACATAAATTTCTCAAGAAGAAAAATCCAGAGGTGCGTGGCGGGGTTTGAACCCACGACCTTCGGAATGAAAGTCGAGTGTCCAAATTCAGATATATTCAGAGTGTGTAAATTCAAATATTATTTACAGTAAAAATAAATATCTGGTTCAAAAATCACCAAGGTTATCATGCAAAGCACGTATAATATATGTTTTATTACTGCAGATACGCGGACTTGTATTATTTCATTTTCTTGGTACTGTGTGGTACTACGGCACCATGAACATGAAATAAGACGGGCCCGAAATATTCGGTAAATATACATCATTTTTAGGGTTCCGTTTCCTAACGGTAAAAACGGGAACCTTTTAAAAAGACTTCGTCGGTCTAAGATGGAGAGTAGAAATAAAATTAAAATTAGAATTGTAATATAATATGCTAATAACTCATTTTTAATAAATTAAAATTGTAAGGATTAAAAATAGTTTCAGTCAGCGGAAGATCGCTGACTGACTATTTTTAACCCCCTCCGCAAAAAGAACGGTGTTATTAGTTTGACGTATGAAACCGTCTGTCTGTCTGTTTGTTTGTGGACTCTTAGCTTAGTAAGTTTATTTCGTATTAAAGATAATTAACGTGCAATTTTTCTTAGTCACATTTGATAAAAATCGGTTGAGCCGTTTTAATGTTATGGGTTCACTCCCAGTGGAGAAATACTCGATTGACTAGCACATTACAAATAAATATGATTTTTTATTTTTAAGGGAACTAAGGTTTTAATTTTTATATATTTTAATTTATTATATGTAAAGTTTTTATTACACGAAGCCCTCGTGTATGACTTCATCATATTTATGGGATTATTTTTTTATTTACCATGTTTCTTTAGATATCAAAAAGTGTGACTATAACTGTTAATTTAATTACACGGAACTCTAACTGAATGAGACTATAAGTTTGAGACTTATCGAATTTATTGTATAAGAAGAACATCCAAGTAGGAACACAATCATTTGAACCTCGCACGCAATGCTCCAACATTATTGTAACCTTTAAAAGAGGGCTCACATTTTCAGTTTAATGTGCCTGAAAGCGAAAAGTTTATGGTCAGGGGCTTGTTAACACCCTTGAAACTGGTAGTTCTCCCTTTCAACTTTCATGGGCTTCCGTAACGCAACCGGAATCCATTCTTATGGTTATTGTGCTACATTTATCTTTTAGTAATTTAGCCTTGGATTTCAGACTTTATGTTTGTTTTTGGTATTGACTAGGGATTTTATTAACCCCCGACCAAAAAAGAAGGGTGTTATAAGTTTGACGTGTCTGTCTGTCTGTGTGTCTGTCTGTCTGTCTGTGGCACCATAGCTCCCAAACGGATGGAGCGATTTCAATTTAGTCTTTTTTGTATGAAAGGTGAGTCTGGCGCGAGTGTTCTTAGACATGTTTCATGAAAATCCATGCCCAATCCAAATCCGGTTGTGCCGTTTAAAAGTTTAGGGGGGTGAGAGTGGGTAAGGAAAACCGAAAATCTGCAAATATACTAGTGTGTATAATCGTATCGCGTCCACATTACATAATATTATGTTGTTTTACGTTTAAGGAAATTAAGGCATCGGAATCGGGGGTTTTTCTTAAATTTTAAATTTAGATTTATATTATACGAATGTGGTATTTTTGGGCAAAATTTTGCACACGAGGAAAGTGAGCTAGTGAATCGTAGGCAAATATTAGACTTAAATACATTATTTGTTATTTTGAATCGTCTATAAAATGTGTTTAGATACTGTATCTATATTATATATATTTTTTGAAACTATTATGGGTATCAATACTATTTAGATTTATAATAGGATATCAACCATGATTTATGATTGATACTGATATTCATATTGATACTGTAGCTAGCTGTATAACTAAACTAAGGAAACAATTACTTTTTAATTTTTAGATTTCAAAATTAAGTTGCGTCCTCACATTTTCGACGCAGAGTATTATTTCGATTGTATCAGAAAAGTCTCATTTGTGGAGTAAATAAAATGCTATTTCGCTCCCTTATTAAGTAAAAACGTTCAAAGATACAAAAGACAATTTAGTACATTGCGTCTGGCGCCAAGCCAAGAATCAATTTATTGTATTAGCCTGAGATCTAATAAGTAATTTTAAATTCAAATTGTCGAAGTTGTATAAAACCCCAACAAATTCCAAAAATACTCCAACGAGAAAGCACTTGGGGTTTTTCAATTAGACCAGCGGAATACGAACAATGGTAATGACGGAATGAAACAGAAAGTGAAAAGAATTTCATGAAATTGAAAACGTAGTTTTGGGACATCTGTCACCAGCGTGATTTTCATAGACAAAGTTTGAACTTTTAAAGTTCTTTACTTATAAGAGCGTTGGGACTAGAATCTGGGAAATAACTTAAGAACTAGTCCTTTATATTTATACCGTTTATAATGTCAGTTAAACTAATCACGATGAAATAATTGTCCTTTAGAAATGGAAGTATTACAGTCCAACACCAGAATGATCAAGCTAAAAGCTTCGCTTGGCTTGGGGTTAGATTAGGTTAATTGTTTAAAAAAAAGGTTTAAAAATGATTTTATAATTGGCACTGAAAAATATTTTGGAGAACTTTCATTCTGTTGGACTTTATGTTTGTGAAACAGGAATAATCCATTATAATAATGAAATTTGTTTTTTTGAACTACATATTATATTTATAATAGCTTTTTCTTAACCTGATCGGAGCAATTTTAATTTCACTCGATAACCAAATCTGATCTTATTGGGTATACATATATTAAATATTTATTTATTTATTATTTTTTTAAATTGAACTCAAGACTAACTCATGTTTTCAAATGGAAAAAGTTTCAAAGTGCAAATTATCATTCCAAATATTATTTTTCGAACACTGTCGTGATTGTGAAATTGTTCGAATAAATAACCAAATACTTCGAAATTTTATAATTAACTTATTGGTATCTATACTGGCTGCCAGAGGGCTTACGAACAAACGAAAACAATCTCTCCTTTGTTTGTGAACTCTTTGATGAAGTGCGATGAA
Source organism: Gymnoscelis rufifasciata (assembly GCA_929108375.1). NCBI lineage: Eukaryota > Metazoa > Arthropoda > Insecta > Lepidoptera > Geometridae > Gymnoscelis > Gymnoscelis rufifasciata. The sequence continues at coordinate 7,181,516 of OV815321.1, read as the reverse complement.
CTTTGTTAGATAAACCTAGTTGGGCATGGCCGTGTATATTGAAATTTTGTGGGTTGTTTTAACAGTAATTTTATTAATTTTGAAAACGAATATTGTGTACCTCCCTGTACCTACTTGGCCGGCGTGGTAAATTAAGGCTTAATCTCTCTCGTCAAGGGGGAAGTACCTGTGTCCCAGCAGTGGGAACGTAAATATGGGTGCTTATGCTATGTCTATATCCTCCGACGTTTCAGTTCCCATCAGCAAGGAGCCGTCCCTATACTGGAGTAATACCCGTTTTTTAAATGTATAGTGAAACTCACGTTAGTATCAAAAGTAGGTACCTAATTTAATTTAATTTTGACGACCTATGTGGCTCGATGGGCGGAGGTCCGCAGTTACCGCAGGAGGTTGCGGGTTCGATTCCCGCCGGGGGACCAGATTTTGTACGATCTACAATTTCTGGTTTCGGGTCTGGGTGTTTCTATGTATCATATTATGTATTTACAAAAAATATATAGTAGTCACCTAACACCCATTTGGGGTTAGGTGATGCTGTGTGAGTAGTTTGGAAATATTAATTTAATTTATTCTTAAGTTTGGAACAGATTGACTATTGAACGACCTAATAGCCAATTTAAACTGACTTTAAAAAATTGTTTCTTATTGATACCTATTTTATTCTTACTTTAAGGAGGTTTTGGCATTTTAGGAAAACTTTTGTTTTATCCTTTTATTCCCCCTCAAATATATTTAACCGCTAGCCGATAATTAAACGGCTCTAGAAACCATCGCTGACTAGTATAAAAAAAAAAATATCTTTTTATTTAAAAAAAGAAGTTTTATTTTAATGGCACATCATCTGTTAACAGGTGATGATGTATTCATACACACGACCGAACCTTGAAAATGACTTTGTACATAAAGACAAAGTAATTTATAAAATACGATTATTTATTTCAAAGTCAAATCAAATTGTTTGTATAAGGCATTTAAGCTATTAAATTTATTAATTTAATTGCTAAAATGCCTAATACATAGGCAACAGGTTGAACTGCGGCACAAATAAGTGGCAAAATTAATAAAAATAATTCCCTATCAGATTTTTTTGTAAACATCTTGATTGTTAATAAATAGCACAAAGTAAAATAATTCACGAAAGACAGCGAGGCAATATAATCGTTTGATACAAAAATCAATTTACGAAATGTCGTGGGCGACGATCCAGAAGGATGCTGTGAAACTTCGCCACTTTGTAAAATATTTTATTAAGCTTTTTTCACTAGAGTCAACATTTTGCCTTTCACCAGCTCATTTCAATATAAACAGGCTCTTTTTTCACAGTTAAAAATGATTTCCACGACCGTGCCGATAGAATCCTCTTAGTGTCAACTGGTGTTTTATTATTTAACAAACTTATGATCAGATGGTTTAGCACGGCGATTTCCTTTCTATGGAATAGACACGGAATACGCCTTTTGCCTTTGCAAGTGGGTAATCTCGCGCCTATAATATTAAAATGAATACAAATAATCGAAAAGTTAGATTTGGTTAGTTAGGTTATTTTAAGATTTTTCTTATATTTTGACTGTGGGCAAAAAAAATTGGCCGCCAGGGCGTAATTCCCGTGTCAAACGAATCAAAACGAATTCGTGAAACCGAAAATAATCTACTGATTTTAGTAGAAATATATGTATAACTAGCGGCCCGGCCCGGCGTCGCACGGGTATAAAATTTTCCCGGAAATTATTCGAATTTTTCTCGCCGTAAAAACCATCCTCAAGTTGGATCGAACTGCACATGGTGTGCCAATTTTTAACCCCCGACCAAAAAAGAGGGGTGTTATAAGTTTGACGTGTCTGTCTGTCTGTCTGTCTGTCTGTCTGTCTGTCTGTGTGTCTGTCTGTCTGTCTGTCTGTGTCACCATAGCTCCCGAACGGATGGAGCGATTTCGATTTAGTTTTTTTTGTATGAAAGGTGAGTCTTGCGCGAGTGTTCTTAGACATGTTTCATGAAAATCGGTTGGGCCGTTTAAAAGTTATGGGTGTAAGAGTGGGGAATCAAAACCGAAAATCTGCAAATATACTAGTGTGGGGTATCAAATGAAAACGCATCGCGTCCACATTACATAATATTATGTTGTATTACATTTAAGGAAATTAAAGCATTGGAATCGGGGGTTTTTCTTAAATTTTAAATTAAGATTTATATTATAATCGGTTAAGTGGTTTAGGAGTCCATTGAGGACAAACATTGTGACACGAGATTTATATATATTAAGATAATATTATATATATATTTCTACAATCAAATGTCAAAAGAATATAAAATGGCGTCTGACCTTGAAAAGTGTGTTCTCTCTAGGGAAAATTTTATAGTGTCTTCTAGAACTGTCATTGTCAATTTAATTTCTTACTAACATTCATGAAAATACACATAAAAAAGCAACAAAACGTGATTTAAGATATGAATCAATTTTATTAAAAACGGGAATTACTCACGTACATTCTAAAATCATAAAATCTTTAAGTTCTTTATATACCAATTTTGAAACCCCTTGTAGGTAGGTACTCGTATTTAGACAAGAAGTCTATTCTATCTAGACAGCGTTTATTCTCTACCTAAACAACAATCGCTGTGCTAAGCCGGATACTTAGCGAGCATTGCTTCGTTCGAGGAAGTTAGAAGCTAAACACATTGGGTAATGGGTATCTCGCTGAAACACAAATTCATAATTTTTTAAGTTATTTATATATTTTTAAAAGTTGTCTTTTAGAAAAAATATAAAGTAATACATAATCAGTTCAGTTGCTAAAACTTTCTAGGTTAAACATTTCTTTTAAATTTTTATGAATTTAACAGTATATATTTTCAGAGGGAAGCAACTCTAAGGATATGGAACATGAAAATATAAAACCCCAGCTAGTAGAAAGCAGAGTCCATACAGTCGTACACTTTTGTACAAGATCTCACAACATTTGCATCAAGATAACAGGCGCGGGCGAAATGTGAAAAAGCGTCCGTATTCCAGATGCATTTAATTTTATGTATGGCTCAAGATGAAATTCTGCTTTTACCCAGCTACAGCTGAATAGCACCTGACCTAACTCACGAAAAGCACCAGCCAATGTTTTTGACAGGTGTTATTCATCAACTAGACCAGGTGTTATTAGGATGGTAGCTGTAACTAAACTCCCAATAGCTCCTTGTTGTTTTTCTTGGACTAAATCAAGTGCTACTCGGATAAATGCTGTAAATGGAATACCTAAACGTTAATTTCGACGTCACAATTTGGGCAACTCTAGAAGTACAATGGCAAATAAAAATAAATTTTATTTATTTATTTAATACCAAACCATCCCAGTTATTAGCCATGGCCAAAATGTATAAGAAAATGTCCGTTTTACGCACCTGCACAAAAAGCACCTGACCTAGTCAATGTGCACGTGATACGCTTTCATTTAAGACCCCACTCGAGCATATTTGAAGTTTTTCGGTTTTCCTTCCCCACTTTTACGCCATAACCAATTTTCATCATACATGTCTAAGAACAACCTCGCGAAACTCACTTTTCATAAAAAAAACTAAATTGAAATCGCTCCAGCTTTTACTCGGGGGTAAAAAATGAAAATTAAAACACCAAGTACCTACCAAAATTGCCAAAATGTAAATGAGGGCCGGATTTACTGATGCATTTAGTTTGATGTATGGCTCGAGCTGAGATCTACTACGACACGAGAAAATGTCCTTTAGTTTATACTTGGAGTGTGCCAGAAAAGTGTCAAGTCTATTAATGTTATTCTGAGTTATTTATTATGGTTCTAATTGATGCATTAAAATTTTAGAATATAATCTCCAAATCTGGTAAGTTGGCTTGATTGATCAAGTAGTGAGGTACAGTTTTTACACATTTTAATAATAAAACACGAAAATACATTTGTAAAAAAAGTTATTAGTTAAAGTGCAAAGCTGAGGACGTTGTTACTAAACCAAGTATGAATGATAATAATGCAAATATATAATAAACTGTTCAAAACAAAATAGGGCCCACCCAGTAAAATTCGGTTTAAATTAAAATATTGAAAAGTAAGTGCAATTCATTTTATGTTTAGTTTTAGGAATAGGTTGGCACGTTTATGATCATCAAAGTAAACATTACAATACCTTAATGTTGCAAAAAAAATGTTTATTTTTACGCATTGACTTTGTTATACTTTTAGACGACCTCTATGGCTCGGTGGGCGAACGTTCGCCTGAGGCGCGGGAGGTTGCGGGTTCGATTCGGGGGACCAGATTTTGTACGATCTACAATTTCTGGTTTCGGGTCTGGGTGTTTTCTATGTATCATATGAATTTATTTACGAAAAAAAATGTATCTATGTAGTATATCAGTCACCTAACGCCCATAGTACAAGCTCTGCTTAGTTTGGGGTTAGGTGATGCTGTGTGAGTAGTCCGGAAATATTTATTTTTATTAATTTATTATTTATTTAATAATCAATAAACTTTCGCCCACCACTCCACTGAGGCAGTCAAAAACTTATTTAATAATAACACATAAACAGTTTATTTATAGACCTGTGAGAATAAAAATAGGCTCGTTTTACCCTTCCAGAAACCAGATTTAACAGAACTATGAATATTTATTCCATTTTTAATATCCTCAGTTTGATATTACCTAGTTCGACGCGCCATATTGTAATAGACCGTCATTTGGTCCAGACCGTTTCACGAATGGGCAAAAAATACAGTTCGTATGAAGCGAACGATTTTCGGAATTTGTTTCGGGTCCGATGGACGAAAAAGTTGCTTGTTTTTTGATTGCTGCTAATCGCTTCTTGGAAAGAGGCCATTGAATTGATTTTTTAACTATTTTCAACCAACGGTTTTATGGATTTTTCTAACGGGGCCATGATAAAAGTTAAAACCAATTTGAGATGCATTTCTTAAACTTTTGGCATCCCAATTTAATGTTACAATAAAATATTCTACTTAGAGATATTTTGGTTATCATTCTTTGCCACAAGTAAAATTTTAACAAACTTCAGGTGTCCAAAATTATAGATTCTTAGCAAATTTGAATAGGTTCAACTCAAATATTAAAATTTAATTTAAATAGGGTTTTATCAAATTTAAATAGGATCAACTTGAAATTTAAAGCTTCCTACAAAAAATAATAGTTTCTGAGGAAAGAAGTTCAGCGGTTACAATTTTATTATAAAAAATAGTAAAAATGTATAGAGCAACCTCCTTTTTAACATTATGTTAAAAAGGAATAAATTGTAGAAACTATCAGCAACCTCCTTTTGAACATTATGATTTAAAACGGGTAACATACCATGATTTGACGGTTTTTGAGTTTTCCGATATTTCGACGCTGTTGCAAGCGCCATAATCACGGAAACACTGAATTGTCATTGTCTTTGCGATTTGGGCAGACGGTTATTCACAAACGAACCGGTCCATCCTCTTTCTGAGTCTTTTATTGCGAGGTTGACACTCACTAGTGCTACTACCACTTGTTTCATTCTCGAACGCAACTCGATCACGACACACTACAATGACCGTGTCTTGGCAAGACACGGTCAACCATGATAATTTAAAAAGTTACTCCTTTTTAACTTATGAAAAGATTATATATTATACACGGTGGTCAAGCGAGTGTGTATAATGTTTAGGTGCCAAATATCCGTGCTAAGTGGAAATTCAGCTACGGATTGCGTTCCTAATCCATCTGTATAAAACATTTTCAATAATCCATTCTAATATTTTAAATGCGGAAAAGAACTCTCTAACTCTGTCCTCTTTCAAGCAATAACTACTAAACCGATTTAAATGAAATTTGGTACACAGCATCTTTAGAGCCTGAGAAAGGCCACTGGCTTCTTTTTAAAAAGTAATTCCGCGGAAAAACATTATAACGCGGGTAGCACCGCGGGGCACTACTAAAGTTACAATAATTTTGAAATGTATTTTTACTTGTATAATAAATGTCAACATTAATTAATTTATCGGTAGGCTCGATTTGATACATTGCCAATTAATTGTGTGTACGGTAATTATTCAAAGTAAAATACTCGGAAGGCCGCAGAGAATCCCTGCCGCAATAATACAAGGGTAATTAAAACTGAAACATTTTAAGCCTTAAGGTACTTTCACACGAAAATCATTGGAATGTAATTGTAGCGTAGGTGGAAATATTTTGGGTTTAATAGGCGTCCTGAAGCAACCCTTTACTTGGTGCAATAATAACATTCGTAGTACACATAGTTTCTACTATTTATTCTTGTTTCCTTTTTAACTCAATGTGACAGAATTATATAAATAATTCCAGACAATTCAAACAACAACATCTAGCCCCGTGGTAAGGTCTCTAAGCCTGTGTTACGGGTACTAGATATCTGATATTCCAATATAATAGTCATACATATATAGATATTTTTTATTATACATATTAAACACCCAGACCAAGGAGAAAGTGCTTGCAGAACATACAAACACTTTCACCCTCGGCGGGAATCGAACCCGCTACCCCTTGTCCGCAAGCGGACCCTCGCCCAACGCGCCACTGAAGCAGTCAAACAGACACAAATTACAGTTATTAATTTCTTGTTAGAGTCATAGCGTCACATCTCGGGGGATTGGCAGGTATATTATTAATATTTTTAATACTAAACGATTACCGTTTAGTATTTATATTATTAATAATTTAATTTAACTTTAAACATAATAGGTACCTAACCAACTTCAAAAAAAATAATATTTTATATCCATTATTTGTTTTAATGTAAGTTAAAAGTTGACGTTGTAATAAAACCTATTTTATTTAACTTGTATAAATCTTGAAAAATTGATAAATAGCCTAAAATAAATAGTTTTCCTAAAAAAAAATTACGTAAAAATGACGGTCTCGCACCGGGGGTGCGGTATATTAATCGAAACACGTATCGAAGAACATGCATCAATCAAACCCAACCCACAACAGATAACCGCATCAAAATCGGACTAGCAGTTTTGGGAAAATGGCAACATTGGTTTGCACAAAAAAACAACCTCTCACCCCAAACGCATACACAGTCTCCGTTCCGTTAACATGGTGTATTCGACGTTTCTATTCTATTCAAGAGGAATCATCATCAGAAATGCAGAAAGGCTTCTACAGCCAGGCTGTCTTAGCTCTTATTATAGACTAGCGGCCCGCCCCGGCGTCGCACGGTCAAAAAAAGTTCCCGGCAATTTTTTCTTATTTTCTCACCGTTTAGACCTACCCGCCCTGGACTACGACAAACATTTTTAAACCAAAATCAGCTCAATCTAACGAATAAAAATTAATTTTTATTTATATAGATTATCTTATTCTTATTTATTAAATTCCCCAACGTCTATCTGTCTTTATGTTCGGCATACATTTAAAAAATACTGAAGAGATTTTATGTGATTTTCTGCAATGGGTAGAAGAAGGAAGGTTTTCGTATCCAGAACGGGCCAGCTAGTTTATAATATATATTTATATTATAAGTATTTCTGGATGATCGCAAGAAATAAAGTAAATTTTATTAAATCAGTTTTAATAATAAATATATTCAGTATTATATTTAGGTTTAAGATACCCATGCTGCGATGCAAAAAACACTTAGATATGTCAAACTCATGACGCGTTTTATAATTATCCACGTTTTATTATTAAACATATATTTCACGTTTATCGACGCAAATCTGTGGTATTATCAGCCTAAAAAAGAAAAAAAAGATCCGGACACAATCCAAAATAATTCTAATCTAAATTTTTAAACGTATACAAAATAAGTATTTAAGTGAAGCCTTAATGTAGGTTTTAAGGCTTCACAAACACACCCAAAGCACAGCTCTCCCGACTCGCTTGTAATAGCATTATTTTTGGCCCTCGCTAAAAGCCGGAATACTTTGTTTTGTAAAGCTGTTTGCACATTAACGGAATCACTGTCATTAACGGTGTGCGCACCGCCTATCAGGCCATGTAATATCATAAGGAAAATGTTCATAGGGGCTGTGGTTTTGTTGACACAAGCGGTAGAGGTAGCGAGATTGTACGAGAGAGAAAAAGTGTTTAAGCTTCGTGTAAGGATTAAATTATAGAAAGATTCGAACAACTACACTCGTGAACAAAAAAAAAATTTAGAATCCATGCTCGTAGATAAGTTTCTAGCAAAAAAAATCTAAGCGTATGCGCAGTGAGTGTCCCTACGTCCGATCTTTACCAGTATTTGTAAGAATTTTGTAAATAATTCAATACATATTAAACAAATAAAAAAATTCTAAGCAAAACTATAAAGGAATAGTTGATTTAATAGAACACTCACTCGGCTTTTTTGAAAAGTTTCGTTCGTTTTATTATTTATCTCAGTTTTTACCATTTTTGTTAATTTAAAGCTCTATAGGTAGAAAATAATATTGTCAAAACAGTGTTATCTTAATATATATAAATCTCGTTTCACAATGTTTGTCCACAATGGACTCCTAAACCACTTAACCGATTATAATAAAATTCGCACACCATGTGCAGTTCGATCCAACTTGAGAGATAGGATGGTTTTTACGGCGAGAAAAAATCGAAAATTTTATTCCCGTGCGACGCCGAGGCGGGCCGCTAGTAGTAATTATACATTTTACGTCTGAGTGTATCATTGGAATTTAAGTAAAAATGTTATTTATTTATTCAATAGTTTATTTATTCCTGTTTCCACATTTCTCTCGACCATCCATCTCGTGCTCGGCTCCGATTTATGAATAATGAAAGAACATAGATAATGTGTAACTCGGTAGCATGTGTAATGGGGCTAATGCACGATAATCTTGAGCTTACTATGAAACCGTCTTGTCGGCTCATTGATCATCATCATCATACTGCTCTAGTTCCATCACTATGTGCGGTCGGCGAAATAAATAAAATTTAGAACGCCTTTATTTACCTTTAAGATACAAAATGTTTTACTTAAAAACTAACTTTGTTATTATTATTTAAAACGGGTAACATACCACACGGAAACAACAAAAACCGTCAAATCATGTTGTTTCCGTGATCATGGCGCTTGCAACAGCGTCGAAATATCGGAAAACTCAAAAACCGTCAAATCATGGTATGTTACCCGTTTTAAATCATAATATTGTTAAAAACCATGATAATTTAAAAAGTTATAAGTTTGTTATCTAATTTGAATTAAAGCATTTTTAATGACCCCTTACTTAGGAGGAGTCGGCATACATAACACGAAAATAAGGAGACATTTTATGAAGATCAGTTTGCAGCGGATTCGATGTCGCTAAATACTCACACACCTACAATTCACTGTATTCACAATGTTATCTCAATTAAACGCTTATGATTCATTCATTCACGAACCTCTGGATTTTATTTTTGTGGAAAACACGTGCTTTAACGGTAAAGGTTAACATCGTCAGAAAACCGGAATGTTCTGAGAACTTTAAAGAGTTTGAAGGAAATGTACTATTCACCACCCCGCACTTGGCCAGCGTGGTGAATTAAGGCCTAATCTCTCTCGCTAAGAGAAAAGTCCCTGTGTCCCAGCAGTGGGAACGTTGATAGGGCAATGATGATGATGATTCATGTGAGCGGGAACTACATATTAATCTTACGATTCATATACGATTCATATGATTCTTTGATTAAAAATACTACCAACAAAATCGTATTGATGAAATTTTCCTCTATAACCCGTCATCTCAACATTCACTTGGCTTGTTGGCTCATTGATAACTATTCATATATTCAACATCATTTCAGCTGCAAAAGGTACACTGCTGGATACAGGCATTGTACTGTAAATTTCCAGTTGCTGTTAGTAGAAGCGAATTGCATTTACGGTGAACTCGCAGACTTAACCAAGTCCAAGCTAACTCTGTTGCGCTTTTTAGTTTTATGGCATTTTAATAATAGGTAGGTAAGTAGTTTTTGTATTTAGAGGCGTGTATTGTAACCATGTTGTCTTGATAAACCTTACACAGGCTATAAACCACTGTGAACGTAAGTATAGCTAGTTTATGAATAATCAATTTGTTTATTGAAAACAATACAGTCTCAAGTCATCCAAGTCATTGGCGGTCATGCTTTTTATATTTGTAAATGAATAAAATAAATAAATAAATAAATATCCTTGAGGATAACGTTCGTGAAAAATATAATTAAGTAGGTACTATTTCGCAATGACGCAAAACTCGAAAAACAGATCAAAAAGGTAATTTATATCTACGCCAATAATGATGTTCTAAAACTACTTCATTAGAATTATTTCTTCATGGAAAAGCATTATTATACTTTTCCAATTACACCTGATTTTTCTCAATTTCTACGAAAATAAAGTAGTCTCCGAATACGGAATGAATACACCTATAATTTTTATTTCCTATCCTCCCAAATCGCCCATTGAGGTGGAATTGACGTTTTCTGCGAAGTAATCTTTGAAAAAGTGGAACCATCTGTATATAGGTAAGTAATTCACCTAGTAACAGAATTTTTGATCAACTAATATGAGACTTAGGATTTCTAATTAAATAAACCATTAAGCAGATGACAATTGTGGGCGAAATGTCTTTAAAATTACATATATGAAACTCAGACAAAAAAAAAGTAATAATAATTTATTTATTTGTTCAATAAAATACAATCTTAAAAGCCAACTATGTTACCTATAATTAAATATGGAACAACAAACAAAAACATTTATCTACAACTAAATGCAAGCAGTAGTTACTATTCTGAAAAAACGACACACAGGAGGTACTAACTAGGTTCGACGAAAAATATCCATATTGTGTGCTAAAAAGGTTTGCCTCGGATCTTTACTGCCATGAATAAAGGCACAGGGCAACCCTGGTTTTCTGGTTAGATTTATGTGTACTATGATTGTATACAAGTTTTTTCTGTTCACCTCCGTAAAGTGTTAACGCTCTGAATCCTTACACGTGACCTCCGGCTGGTGCTAAGAACAGTCTCTGGTGGTATGCTTCGACCGCGGCTTGTCATCCTCCGGGCTGGGCGTGAAACGATTTTTTCGTGTTTTTGTTTGTAAATAATAAATATTTCCAGACAATTCACACAACAACATCTAGCCCCGGGGTAAGCTCTGAGTTTGTGTAACAGGTACTTAGATATAAATTGTAATAGGCCATCATATTGGAGAAGCCATTTTCTCCTGAAATACAGTTTTTACTAGTTCGGGAGCCTATGGGTCTATATCTTTGTTTAAACATTTGTTTATGTCAAAAAAGAAATTTTAACTTTTTTTTTTATAGATATTTTTTATTTTACATATTAAATACCCAGACCAAGGAGAAAGTGCTTGCAGAACATACAAACACTTTCACCCTCGGCGGGATCGAACCCGCTACCTACCCGTCGGCCTTATCGCTAAAAGCGTTTAATCGTTACAAGTTGTGGATTTCCTACCTAGCTTTTCAGACCACATCGTTGACGTGTTATGTTATGTTTATGGATATTCCCGCTGTAATGACGTATTTTTTGTAGTAAAGGTGCCTATAGTCTTCCTCGATAAATAGGCTATCTAAATGTGAAATAATTATTCAAATCGGACCAGCAGTTTCTGAGATTAGTTCAAACAAACAAACACAGCTTTTTTGGGACACCGTTTATGTGCCTTTGCTTATTAATTTACTTCTGTTTATACATTATTAACCCCCGACCAAAAGAGGGGTGTTATAAGTTCGAAGTGTCTATCTGTCTGTCTGTCTGTGGCACCATAGCTCCCGAACTGATGGAGCGATTTCAATTTAGTTTTTTTTTGTATGTAAGGTGAGTCTAGCGCGAGTGTTCTTAGACATGTTTCATGAAAATCGGTTGTGCCGTTTAAAAGTTATGGGGGTGAGAGTGGGTAAGGAAAACCGAAAATCTGCAAATATACTAGTGTGGGGTATCAAATGAAATCGCATCGCGTCCACATTACATCATTACGTTTAAGGAAATTAAGGCATTGAAATCGGGGGTTTTTCTTAAATTTTAAATTAACTTTTATATTGTATTGTTTCAAATATACAAGGTATATATACTCAAATATATAGGTAATACGGTATATAAAGCGGAAATGGTCTGAACGGCACGCATCAGGCGAACATAATTTTGTTCTATAACTTTTCTATTTTGAGGCCTTCTTTCGGAAAAAGGCTTCTCATTTTTTTAGGTTAATTGTTGTGGATCCCTCCTCCTCCTTCCTAGGGAAGTTGGGAGGTGTCCGCTTAGACGGGGGACAGTTTTAACCCCCTTGTTCGACGTGCGCCACTTGATGGTAGTTGCGGTTCGCACACGCCGCCGCGCACCCCTGAATGCGCTCCGAAGCCGGTGGGTACGACGAGCGTCACTTGCGAGACGTTCGGGTACTTTGACCACTTGATGGTTAGAACGACTATGTGGGTCGTACTGGGTGGTAGTGGTAGGGGTCTCAAAGAAACACACGATATGTCCGTAAAACAAAGGTGTCGGCTCATACGATACGACAGACTGACACGATACGACAGACTGACACGATACGACTGACCGACACGTTACGACAGACTGACACGATACGACAGACTGACGTTTCTTCTGGAGTCTTCTTTCTTGCAGACTTCTTCTTTCTTGCTGACTTTTTCTTTCTTGCTGACTACTTCTTTCTTGAGGCTTCTTTGGAGACTGGACTTGCTGACTACTTGAGTACGATTTCTATTGAGCGCGTGCCCGCTCTCCCGGGTCGAAGCTATACCGTCGAGAGAGCGGCGCTAATCGGCCTAATTTCGCGACCTATTTTTCGTTATGTGCCAAAACCTTTTTCTCATTTATTTATACTTTTTGTTTATAAAACATAATAAAACCTTATATATTTGTGAAGGGTACATATTTCCCTACTTAGAAAACATGAAAACATCACATAATAATCTTAAAAGAATTAAATAAACCCGTAAATATCTTATAAGACCACGTATTTACCTATTTTAACGATTTGAAATCTTTATAACTTTTTATCTACTTAACTTATTAACATAATTCCGACGACATAATATGCGCTATCAACAGACCTTTCTATTAATATCAAATACGCGACTATACATTAACAAAATAAAAAGCTATAAAACAATAACTTGTTTAGCTACACAATTTTAAACATTTGTACGTAGACAATTCTTTGTCTCGCTACACCTATGTCTAAGGAACGAATTTCAGTCTCATAATATAGTACTTAATCTAGGTTCGTAGGCCTTGATCCCTAACAAACAATAATAAAAACATAACTTAGAAAATTTCACAACTCTAAACATTTGTACGTAAATAACTTATTCTTGCTACACCTATGCCTTAGAACGAATTCAGTCTCATAGAAAAATTACTTAATATAAGTTCGCAGGTCTTGATCGCCAACATTAATCTTATTTCTAGGTCATGTTTAGCCTCATACAGTGTTGCCAGTCGGTCTTGTCAGAAATTACCTGAAATATACAAAAATGTAACCTTTTTGTATAAAAAGTAACCTTCCATATTTTTTTACTGGCAAGGTATATAAAGTTGTTTTAGTACAATATTAGTTGTATTGACTTACAGAAACATCGATGAGTATTTGAACACTTGCCCGCAATCCTTGATTTATACATACTAAATATGATTTTCAATTTCTTTATTATTTGTTAAAATTCCAAAATTTTTATTAAAATATTATTTTAATTTAAATATTAATGGTGGTGATCCTGAAAAATGAAATAAAATTAAATATATAATGAAATTTCATTATAAATTCATTATAAATTTCATATTATTTTTAAGTACATACTCTACATTGTAGAGTATGTACTTAAACCTAACCTAACCTTAGCAGTGTTGGCTAAGTGGGAGAACACTCGACTTTCATTCCGAAGGTCGTGGGTTCAAACCCCGCCACGCACCTCTGGATTTTTCTTGAGAAATTTATGTGCGCTTTAAACACGTGCTTTAACGGTGAAGGCAAACATCGTGAGGAAACCGGCATGTTCTGAGAACTTCAAAAAAGAGTTTGAAGGACATGTGACATTCACCATCCCGCACTTGGCCAGCGTGGTGAATTAAGGCCTAATCTCTCTCGTCAAGAGAGAAGTCCCTGTGTCCCAGCAGTGGGAACGTTAATAGGGTGATGATGATGATGAAGAGTACAGTATGCGTCGCTAACTGGTACCCCCTTTTGCATAGAAACTACTACTGCAAGAGGGCTACCAGTTAGAGGCGCATACTGTACATGAGCGAAGACAGCACATCAGCCGATCCATTGATTTAATTGGTTCATTTGGACGTATTTGACTTTGATAAAAATGTGTAGTAGGACTTGTTAGATTTTGAAACAAATTAGACTTTCTGAAGCTAATTTTCATACTGAAATCGTGGACATTTAGGTAATGGATAACATCGCGAAGTAGATACTAAGCTTTAATTTAGTATAAAAATGACAATTTTGACCGGAAGTGGACATATTGGTGTAAGTGTGAAAGAGTACAACGTGTTGTTCCCTATGTACTTGGAGGGAAATTCCCTCAGATGTTGTTCCAATAGAGACACAAAATACATAGACGCCTATGATTTTTCTTAGAGGTCTGTGGTTTTAGTTCTACTACTAACAAGGTATACTACATGAAACATTCTAAAACGAGCGTTCCGTTTCACGTTGCTTTTATGTAAGAAATAAAAACTTAATTCTACATATTCCGAAAAATCACCTAAAAGTAACCTTTTCAATAGTGTAACCTAAAAGTAACCAAAGCAGTTCAAAAATCACCTAAAAGGTTACAAAAGTAACCTTCTGGCAACACTGGCCTCATATCAGTTGATTAAATATTTTGTAACCCCTGGAAAAAGTTAAATTAAAAAAAAATTAACCATTGTTTATTTAATTATTATTATTATGATGCTAAATGAGATAGGTTTTATTTTAATTATCTCCTCTTAAGGTATCCAATTAAAATAATAGTGTATGGATATCATTCACGAAAAAATTGGATCTATACACTTTAAAAGATTTTTGTTCGTCAAATGGTTTTAGTTTATTAAAAAAATGTCGTCTGGTGCATTCCCCTCACCCCATTTCCGCGTTATATACCAGATCAGAAACACCTTGTATATTTTTTTTCATTCTTAAACAATCTAATAATCCCAGCGTTATGGTAATAATTAAAATCAAGATTTATATTAATCAAACTTACCATCAGGTGACATTGTGGACAATCAAATATATTATGTATGTTGTTATAGTTTGAAAGAATTTATAGAGGAATTTTTTTTTTTTTTTTGATATACTGCAATTATTTTGTCATTTTTTATTTATAAACTTTTTTTTATGATGAAGAAAAAGATTTCAATTGTAATTAATTTTAATAACAATGTAACATGACATTGCACGCCATGTATTGGTAAAATACATTGTTCTATGTAATTTATTTAAGACCCATAATAACCACATGTATCTAAGCAATAAAGATACTTTTACTTTACTATAGTATATCGCCAATAAAAATTAAAATAAAAACAAATCTTTTGGCAAGTTTCATTGTAATTCTAAATTAAATTGATCGATAACTATGCCAGTGCTGATTAATCCATAAAACATAATCAGATAAGGTGCATGTGCGGTAAACACGCATGACCCGATAACCCATAAAGCAAAAAAAAAACCTGGATAAATAGCTACAGTCAACAGCAAAAGCAAGTGATCAAAATCGACGGTTCAAAACATCTTAACTTCTAGTGTGACGTGCCAAATGTATCATCATCATCACCCTATTTACGTTTCCACTACTCCTGGGACACAGGGCTTCTCTCTTGGCGAGAGCGATTAGGCCTTAACTCACCACGCTGAACAAGTATGGGTTGGTGAATGTCAGATGTCCTTCAATCAATTTAAAGTTCTCAGAACATGCCGGTTTCCTTACGATGTTTACCTTCACTGTTAAAGCATGTGATTTAAAGCGCACATACATTATTTCAAGAAGAAAAATCTAGAGAACCCACGACCTTCGGAATGAAAGTCGAGTGTGCTCCCACTTAGCCAATACGGCTTTTATACGGTCAGATGTAACAAGTGTCAATTGCAAATTAAGTTTTATTTGGTCAAAAGAAAATTATCATAATAACACCGAGGATCGAAATAAATGTGAAATGCCAACGACACCAATTAAATTGTTCCTTTACTTCTGACAAACTACAATATAACTTTTTGCCTAATTTACTGTATATATTATTTTGGGACACTATTTTGCTCAGTTTGTTTTGCTGTTAACTGTACACGTTTCTATTTACAATTAACATAACGACTAACTTAGCGGACGTTTGTTAAAGTTTCTGTAGGTAACGTTTGTAGTCTAGTTTTTATGAGACTTAGATCTGAGTATGTTTGTCCACAATCTCACCAAATGGTAGGTATCGATTTGGATGACACAAATAATATTTTTATTGCAAAATGTGTAAAACTGTACACTGAAACCTAGGTGTAGTTTGAGTCTATCCATACTTATCAAATGTATTAATTTATAAAAATGTATATCTGTCTGATTAGTCATGTATGTAGGTACTCCATGACATAACGTATGAATTATCTTATGTATAAAATTCTCGTGTCATAATGTTCTTTCCCGTACTCCTCCGAAACGACTTTACCGATTCTCATGAAATTTTGCGAGCCCATTGAGTCTGAAATTGAGTTGGTCTGAAAATCGGCCAACATCTATTTTTTTATTATGCAAAAGAACGTTTGCTGGGGTCAGCTAGTGATATTATAAAAACGTTAAAATCCTTTAAAATATGTTTTTTGTTGTTTAACCATCCAGCGTTCAATCGCGAAGAGTGGAAAAAGGGTAGGAAGGATTTGCACTGCAGTGGAACAGTATTGGCTGAATAATAATAATTATAATTAATCAATAATCAAATTTATACCCTATCACTATTTTTTCATTAAGACGTCCAAAACTCTTTTTTTTTGTATGAAAGTTGAGCTTCGTGCGAGTGTTCTTAGACATGTTTTATGAAAATCGGTTGACCCGTTTAAAAGTTATGAGCGTAAAAGTGGGGAAGGAAAACCGAAAATCTGTAAATATGCTCGAATGGCGTCTCAAATGAAAGCGCATCACGTGCACATTACAAAATAGTATCACTTTTTACTTCTAAGGCAACTAAAGTTCAGGAATCAGGGTTTTTTGTTTTTAAATTTAGATTATTTTTATTGCAAAATGTGTATAAACTATTCACGGAACCCTAGGTGTAGTACGAGTATCATACTTATAAAATATATATAAGCACTATCTGATAAAACCTTCACACAAAACCTGACTTCATCAATCAACGTCAAATTTAATCGAAAACACAATGAGTCAATTGAATAAAGAATTTTAATATTAAATCCATATAAACAAGAGTATGTTGAATATATCTGTCCAGCGATCCATGTTCATGAATTTTGTGATCGTTAGCATGAAGAGATCCTGTACAGGGTCACTAAGAGTGTATTTTATAATAATACTAGCGTCAGCTAGCCTATGCTGGGGTCACCCAGCATACGTTGTTTTGCAAATTGATAGATAGTAGCCGATTCTCAGACCTACTGATTACGCATATAAAATTTGGTAAAAATCGGTAAAGCCGTTTCGGAGGAGTACCTACTAACATTGTGACATGGAAATTATATATATAAGAATATAAATAATTCCGGACTAATTACACAACATCACCTTACCCCGTACTAAGCAGAACTTGTACTATGGGTGTATTAGGTGACTGATATACTACAAAGACACATTTTTTTTATAGTTATATACTTATCATCATCATCATCATCATCACCCTATTAACGTTCCCACTGCTGGGACACAGGGAATTCTCTCTTGACGGGGGAGATTAGGCCCTAATTCACCACGCTGACCAAGTGCGGGTTGGTGTCAAAATTTTTCACATGTCCTTCAAATTATTTTAAAGTTCTCAGAGAATATATATATATTTACTATAAAGTTTACATGCCGGTAAAACATCAAACATCGTGAGGCATATACATAGAAACCACCCAGACCCGAAACCAGAAATTTTAGATCGTACGAAACCAGTCATCATGCGATAGCAATAGCCTAAATTACTCCCTTAAACATTTAAATGATTGTACGTCATAAAACATTTAGGTTCAATTTGATCGTCACACTTAGATAATGCTGTGATTTTGTGGAACAATTTTTTATACCACAAAGGTGGTACCGACAAGCCTGATGGAAAGGGGCTACCGTATAAATAAATAATAATAAGGACATTTGACATTCACCGACATGCACTTGGCCAGCGTGGTGAATTAAGGCCTAATCTCTCTCATCAGGAGAGAAGTCCCTATATCCCAGTAGAGGGAACATAACTAGGAATGATTAAGTTTTAAAAAAAAATAAAAACGCTTATATTATCTACGAAATTATAACAAACTTGTGTTTTAAAAGTATGTGTTTAATTTTAACATCGCTTTGGGTAAAGGTCTCTTCCATATACTCCAATTGCTCGCGATCTCTTGCAATTTCGTGCCATTTAGTGCCAGCAGTCTCTTTCAGGATACCCCTTTTCATATAACCCATACTATAGTCCATTGGGAAAACCTCGGGCGGAAGATCATTCCACTACTCGATTTTCAGTAGATAATGAAATCAGATAAAGTTTTAGGCTAAGTCAGAATTCGAATAATGTTTTTCTTTTACGCTGAAAGCTGGTATTTGCATAGGTAATTGGATTCACACGTATGCTTTATAATGAATGTACGCCACGGTCTCATTTAGATATTGGATAACGTAACGATATGACTGAGACGGCGGCGGTTTATATTAACCGTGTTATTTCATTCGCGCTAAGGCCGCAGACTCATTAATACAGGCTCAGAACTATAATATAATATATCAGACCACAAAATACTTAAGTATTTCAAGTATATGATTTAATGTAAAATACCGTTCTAAATGAAAATGTTTGTATATTCGGTACTTCTTACAGTGAGGGCGTATTTCACCGTTCCCGAGTAGGTAAAATAGACAATGTTTAAAATATAGACAAATCGCGGGCAGTCAACTGACAGCAGTTGCAGGTTGCCTTGATACTCTATATTTTAACCATTGACTATTTTGAGATCGTGAAACAGGTCCTACTTATACCTTTGTAGTAGATAATTTATGTTTCTATTAATTCTGTCTATTCGTTTCGTGTTCCGGTCTGGAACGGCTGGAACAATTTGTGGGAACTTACTGAGGTAGTAGAAGTACTTTTTCCACCCCGGGGACTCTTTCTAGCTGGTAACTGATGTTATAAAAAATATTTCCAGACAATTCACACACAACAACATCTAGCCCCGTGGAAAGCTCTAAGCTTGTGTTACGCCCAACTAGCAAAAACTAGGCTTACAGCAATTTCAAGACTACTGTTTTTGGCTCTTATATCACTTCTATATAATCGTATAAGCCCGTGTTTGGGCACCAATTATAAGCATAGTTAGTTTAATATCCTTTTAATATCAGTCTAATTTAATGCTGTTTGAGCTTACAGAAATCTAGCCAAAATTAATATAAGCCGACTTAGGATAATATTGTTTTTACATAAGTATCTTGTAAGCCTGCAAGTTGCCTGAAAGTTGTATGGGTGTTGGTATCAAAGTTACAAGGAAGAAAAAAATAATAATTAATGAAAACAAATAAAGTTGCTGTGAAGTTGTTTATACTAAAGTGCCATTATTATCAAGTGCGAGTATTTGAGTTTTACGGTAAGTATTCCTATTGGAATTTATTATTTACTGTAAAGTAGACCTCGTTTTACGATTCAAAATTCATGCGCCTTATTAAATATGGTATTTCCAGTTCTCGTTTTGATATTATTATTTGTTATTTTGTATTGATAGTGTCGCCATATGTATAGCTGCATTTTACAAGCGCACTCTAAGACTATTGTAAGATTGTTTACTCTAATTTTAGCATTCGGAATACTAAAGCAAACTCCATATTTAAACAAATTAGGGATCCTCGCAATTATACATAAAACCTTAAATCGACAGAGAGAAAAAAAAAACTAACTTAACCAACATGGTAACTGCTTCTTTTATTTATCATCAGTACATCATAAGCTTCTCTGCTAATATTATATTTCACAGATTCCCGAGTGAAGAGCTTATAAGGCATAAATGGGTCAGCAAAGTACGGGCAGAAAGAAGAGAGCATGACTGGATGCCAAAAAAAAGTAGCACGATATTTTCTGCAATTTTGTAGACCAATACAAATAAAATACGCCAAAAGGATACGTGCGTTTACGAAATACGTGTTTATTCGAAATTATATTTTAATAATAACCAAACAAACAAATTGTTTCAATAAATGTCCCTTCTGTATCAAGATGTTAGATAATTCGTTAACTATAAAATCAATATATTTGGTTGTCATGACTACACAGAGAAAATGCATATACCTAATCAAGAAAATACTTCAAGTCAAGACACATTTGTTTTGACTTTAGAAGTACCTTTTTCCTGTTATTAGCAACTCTTTTATACCCATATATCACAAATCTTCCATCCACATATTATATCAAATTAAGCTATTTAATGTAAAAATAACAATATATTTACCTATTGCAAACGGAGATAGGCAATTCAAAAACATTACATAATATGGGCCATAGTTGTTGTCTTGAACTATTAGATACTGGCAATCCGTCTATATTTATATTTAAATGAATAATATCTGGAGTGCACGATAAACGTCCTAAAATACCAATGAGTCTTGTATTTTTGCCCATTTCCTGACATCATTTTTTATCACGAAAGTTTTTTCATAGATGGTTTTGGCCTCGCTCGGAGATTTATCTTCACTGTTATCATTAATAGAACAAACTAAATTTCCATCGTTACTATCGACTTCTTGTACAAAAGCAAAACCTGCAGAACCCTCACTGATATTTTTCTCTACACTACCTTGTCCTGGCAGTGGTATATTTGTTTTTCTTTTAAACATTTCATAGTACTTCTTAACAACTTTCCTGTAGCCACCAGTTTTCTTAAATCTATTCCAGGTTTTGTAATCCATTATTTACTACTATTAAAATAACATATATATGGCCAGCAAAATTTTACTCTTCAAATCGTTAAAATTAGTATTCCCAAAATCGATCTAAGATCAAACGCTCTTATAACCATCTTGTCTTTTGTATTGTAAATATGTTAATCCAAAATCACTCTAATAGTATACTCATCCAGCGCTATATTGATCTGATAATAGTTTCAAATAAGAACAGAAATGCACATACTCATAGTGCTCTTATGCAATGCTTATATTAGTCTGAAATTCTCACAATAGCATTTAGCAAGTCTATTATAAAAACAAACGAGCTTATAAAATATGAATTGAAGAGCATGGTTTCTCAAGTGCAATCAGTCTTAGTAAATCCTCTTAAAGGAGTAAGTGGCTTACAATAGCATAGTAATATACTCTTATATAAATATATAAGACTTGGTTATGAGACTGAGCGTTTTTGAGGCCATATCGGCTTGTCTAAAAGTAATATAGGATCGAGGCATGTTCCAAAACAATTATAAGAGCGCTTAAAGCCTACCACTCTTAGAAATTGCGTGTTCTGAGACTGTTTTGCTGCTTGGGCGGGTACTTGATATCTGATATACTTAATATAATTGGCATACATATATACATAGATATTTTTAATATAATTTAAACACCTAGACTAAGGAGAAAGTGCTTGCAGAACATACAAACACTTTCACCCTAGGCGGGAATCAAACCCGCTACCTCTTGCGCCGCAAGCGGACTCTCGCCCACCGCGCCAATGAAGCAGCCTAGATGTTATAAGGAATAACTTAGGCCCTTTTACCGCACAAAAAGCAATAAAATGTCACCACCGCAGGGTACATCTAGTTAGTAAGTACTCATATAGGTAATGCTTCAAACCTCAACAATTTCATGATTTTAATATCTGATAAAATTTGTTTTTTCTATCTTCAGTTTCAACTATCACATAATGTTAAAACTCGTATTTGCTTTACCAAATTCACAAAAACATACTTATAACTTATCAAAGAACTTCTTATATCAAATATGTGACACCAAAAAGAAACAAAGTTACAAAAGCCTTTTATAAGAAGTTGAGAGGCGATAAGTACTTACTCGATGTATCACTCCCTATATTCCCAACGGCCCAAGTATTGATAGTGTTTCCAACTGACAAGGAGCCTCGGCCACCGGTCAGTTGGGAACGATTCCGATAATAAGTACAAGTTGATCTAATATCACTTTCTGAAGTTAGACAGGGATTGTGTTTTATTAATATTTGAAAACTTGAAGAGTTTAATGAAGACATGAGTTACATAAAATTTGTACGAAAAAAAAAATCATACGGGACTCGAGTATAGCGAAGATAATCCCTACTTTTGGTAGGTAAGGTGAGTTTGATAACAAAAACAACCGGCTTCAAATCTACGAAATACGGATTACAGAATATAAACAAAAAGATATAATTTCAAACAGGATTAAAACACAAGCAAAAGCACTTGTTCAGTTAAAAAACGGTTCCCTGATCAAACACGAAAGAAACAACAACATTTTGTGCCGTTTAAAAAAAAACTTTAAGTTAAAGGTATATTAAAATCTGTGAAATTGTTAATAAAAAATATCATGACGTTGATTCTTATTTTTCCCTGTGAATTAAACTTGAAGGCAAAGTTTTATAAAGCGGGGATTAACATCGTAAGCCTTTAACTTTTAAAACTTACGGACAAAAGCAAGAATAAAAGTTAAGTATGCAAAAGTATTCTTAAATAATGTTGTGAAAATATCTACGTAATGCAAATCCCTTTTTTACGGATAATACGGTACGATCCGTATCCTTACAAATAGAAAACCGTCTGATAACCCACTTCGTATTTTAATGAGGCCCCGTAGGATTGTGATTCTAGATTCCGATGCTGCATGAAACGGAATTGTTTAGAATAAGGTGTACTACGTTCCCACGGATAAGAAGGGATTTTCGTTGTAGATTTTCAGGATTTTATTTGTAGAACATGAATGTTCTCACAGCGATTATAAGATCAGTTTGATAAATAATTTAAAATGCTGAAATAAAGAATAATATCAAACAGGAAATTTTCGTGTTATTGCATTGTTAAACTTTACAATCATTTATTACAATGTAGCGGCCCACCCTAGCTTCGCACAGGTGCTAATTATCCATAATATGGATAATGCTGTCCAGTGAAGTAAGGCTTATATTATAAGCCTTACTTCACATTATTTCTACTTGTATCCATTATCATTAAGGTTTGTGTAAGGAATTAAACTAATTTTATTCATCATCATCATCATCATCATCATCAACTGCGTTAAAATCTAAGCGAATAGACTAAAAAACTGACTTTGTACTATGTAAAAATAATTGAACTGAAATTCATTAAATAAGGACCGAGTGTACAAATATAAGTACCGTTATATAAGTTAGGTTAGTTTCCATCCGTTTCATTGAATTACCGACCTATTCAATGACCAAAGGCTACCCAAAACCTCAATGTAAATGGGTAAAGGTACAAATGTTTCCCTCGAGCAAAAATAAATCAATTGAGGTATTTTGGGGCACCCTTTATGAGAGAATTGACACGTTACTGGCGTGACACAGTGGCGCCACTAACCCTGTAAAAGTTGTCAAGCTGTGGTATTTATGTTAGTAGACGTCTCAAACGAAAATTGGTGCCCGCATTTCTCCGCACGCAAAGCAACGTTTGTCACTGTAAGTATAGTTATATTTTCCCTAAAAGTGGGGAAAGTATGCGAGGGAGCTTATCGGTTTGGCAGATGAAACTTATTTTCAGCAGGACCATTAACCTTGATCAAGAAAGGGCGAGAGTCGTGACGACGCTCGAACTATGTCGTTTAACTGTAAATAGGGTTGTTGTGGTGCATTTCCTTCTCGACAGAAATGTGACTGGAATTGATATCGGTGGTTACGTTCCAAGTTCGATCTGAATAATTAATCGAGTAAGTTTCAATGTGACTTGCTGTTACCTTGATAGTCACGTAGAGATAGTATTTCAAGCGAATGGAAAGGGCAGAGTGATGCTCGAAATGAAATATTGGGGTTTGAAACTTTAGCATTAGTACCTACTGCTTACAGGTTTGTTCGTAATAATACTACGTATTCTACTTCGTGGCATTCACCCACAAGCACATTTTCTTGTGCTAAAAACTACAATAGAAAACAATCCTAAAATTTATGTCAAATATAATCTTAGTCCGTTCAGTCGTTTTAGGTTTAATGTTTAACAAACACACAATCATATAACACGCTCCAACAAACTTTTCCTTCTAATATATTAACTAACCTCCGTTCTAGATATCAAATATTGAACTTTTTTTTATCATAAATAAATATCATCATTATAATCCCTACAGCATTATCTAGTCCTAGTGTGTTACGGGTACTAGATATCAGATATATTTTAAAATATGATACCTACCTACTCATACATAAATCGATTTTTTTATTAAACAAATTAAACACCGAATTTGTAACTCACTTTAAACCATCTTTATAAAAATATAAATTATAGTTATTTTGTAGTTGAGAGTAGCAACAGTGGCAGATAAATTTAGAGGAAATTGGTTAACATGGTATGGACATATTATGAGTAGGGATGAAAGTTATGTGACGAGAAGTGTGTTAGATTATGTGTTTTGATGGATATGTGGGAAGAGGTAGGCCAAAGAAAAGACGGTTGGACTATGTAAAGGATGCTATGAGTAAGAAAGGAGTTTGAGATGACGAGTGACATAGGAAAATGGAAGGAGAAACACATGTTGGGCCAACTCCACGTCATAATGGGCTATGGGCAAGATAATGATGAGATTATTCGCAAATAACTTTCAATATTCCGCAAATAAGTAAGCATAAATTCATTGATCAATAACACGAGCAAGAGGCAAAGTCGAGAGCGTGGATTAGTTTAAGTAATCCTCTTTTCTGCAACTTCGTAGTCATAAATCACTCCCCGGTAATAGAAAGACGTCAGTTTTCTTTTCACGGCGCGTTCCCTGGAAAATTAGTGAGTTATTAAAAATTGATGCTTCGTTATTTCCTTTAGAAGCGGATTAGGTACTTTGGTTTAAAGTTCAAATGGTGTTTTTGAATTGCTGAAGCAAAGCCCTTAAGTTTTTATGGACACCTTGCGTGTATGAAGATATTGGAAAGTTGGGCTTCCACATAGCGTATGTAATATAAATCTGTTGATTTTCTATATAGCCCAAATGGTTAAATTAAAATGATTAAAATGTTTACATACCGTATTGTTTCTAAAAATGTAATTCATTATTAGTCTGATAATTCAAATTGTTAAGGTACTTTATATTTAGTAGACGGTTTTTCAGCTAGCTTTTTGTCTATAAATTTACGAAAAAAATCATAATTTTAGAGTTACAAATTTATAATCATCAAAACTTGATGCAAACTATAACTTACGCATTTAAAAAGCTGTACGATGAAGCATAAATCCTAGCTGGACAAATTTTTCACCGTGGTGTCAGTTTAGACGAATGGTAGCAGGTGTGTTCAAATAGACATTCAGTAGGGTTGTACTTTTATTAAAACCACAATATAGATAGTTCTCAGTGATAAAAAAACCTACTTTGGAGTATAAAGAACCTGTGTATCGCTGTGACCGATCTCTTCCTTGCATCTTATGTTTAAAATAAGACTCACCTATTTTGTGTTTCTCTATAATAGGTACATTTATAAACTTTTATAAAAAACTAGAGGACCGCCCCGGCTTCGCCCGGATAATTATTCAAAATTGTTTTCCCGGCAATTATTCGATTTTTTCTTTCCGTAAAAACCATCCTTGGACTTCTAAAAACATATAATAAAAAGAATTGGCCAAATTGGTCCAGGCGTTATTGAGTTATGCGCTTACCAACACATTTAGCGATTCATTTTTATATTATAGATATATACCTAACTTACCCATTCAATAAATACAAACCAATTAGGATATAGCATCCGCAAATTCCGTTTGTCTTATGAAGAACTACCAACTTGGTAAGTAAATAAGTGGTTCGAATATGTAAATTTGGTCCATTTTCTTTCAATGCAGCCCTGAACGGGGTATCAACCTCAGTAAAGCTCGCCAGATCGCTAAATCGTTTCAACGACTAAAAAGGTCAACCGGGTTATCTTTGTGTGAAAAACGATCTTCAATGCTTTTAGTTCCGAGGTTATCCACCAATTTATATCAACGACCACTCATTTTCCCGGTGCAAGATTCTCAATTTGTGCCATGACTGAATATGATATTTATCCTTCTTGTAACGCTAAATTTTGTTTGGAAAACAACCCGTAAACAAGTCACTCCAATTATCAAATACTTCAGCATTTCAAACTGCCTTGTTCTAAGTAATAACAAGTACCCTGTCATCGCAAAATAACATGTCTCAAAAGCTTCACCATTGTAATTATATATCTTTGTTGAGAAATGAGCACCGCTATATCTTTTGATAAAATTCGCCTCGACCGACTTTTGGCGTTTAAGCTTTTACAAATAATTATTTCAGTCTTGAATAAAATTTATCTGACATAATCCAATTCGTAATTTATTTTTGAGGGCATACTACGCAATAAAGGGTGATTAAGCAGGAATTTCGGCAGTTTTCATAGGAAAATTGGTTTAAACCAATAACAAACTGTGAAATGCTTAAAAATAATGGTGGGGGAGAGAAATTCTGGTCCCTGACATCATTAAAGAAAATGAAATTGAAATTGCTCGGATGGTTATCAGAAAAATGTAAATCGATCTAAGGTAGGGTCGAGGCAAATTTATGATCTTCAAGATCTCATTCTCGCCACAGCTCTCTTTATGTAGGTAAAGTGAATTTCATCAGTCGATATTTATTTGATCGCCAATCCCGGCTCGACTCCCTTTGCAATAATCGTTTGTGAAGCAGCATCAAACGCTTTTCCTACAAAGTTTATAACTGATAAATTGCTAGTACTAGATTGTCATGAGTCGTAAGACACTGTATGGAAGGAAAGTGAAAAGACTATTATATAAAGTATGTGTAGAAATAAAAAGTTTTAGATTGTTCTTGCACTTTATTGCACGGGCAGGTGCCTTTATAATCCCGTCTAAAAAATATACCCTGTATACTTAAACTATACTTGAACTAGAACTCTTATTGAATTTCTAATAATTGGCCCTTTCAGACCTATAACCTAACTTTAACTTGCACAAGTTTATAATTGGTCATAAAAGAATGGTTGGCCTGAAAAATGGCCTGTTTTGAATGGCGGAGGATTTTTCCGAATTAATTTTAGCGACGTCGGGATTCCGCAGATTTATATCAGTTAAAATTAATTGGAACATTCAAGTTTAGGCTCGGTTGTCTTTGGTTTTGGGACCTTCATTCATGATGGTTTTTATAATAGAATATGTCAAAACAGTTTTATGGTAAGTACCTACACAGTTATACATAAAAAGCAAGATTATTAATATCTTTAAAATACTGAGTCCTGCTACACTTAATTATTAACTAAGTATTATTACTTTATTACAGATCTAATGAGGCAAAAAAATATTTATTTCAAAATAAAGCACAATTTGTCTGAACGCCGCTTGGCGCACGCCTTGTCTGAAAATAGCTTAAGTAAATATGTATGTGTATTTATTTAACAAAACTATAGCATGTTTAGTTTGTATAAAATCCATTTCAACCATTCAAGCTACCACACCCTGTTCGTGACAAGTGTAGTCACGAATATTTCATTTCCTTGCACTCGCTACAAAACCTAATAAAGAGAACACTCTTTATTTATCGCCTTGTCAGCAATTTCGTGAAATCCGTTCGGTTTATAGCCTCTTAGTTTTATTACAGATTTGGTATCCTACAAATCAACATTCTTAAGCGCACAGTAGTGCAGGAATTCTAGTTTTTATATTTTATTAGCTTTGACCTACGACTTCGCCCACGTGAATTTGCAGAGTAGTTTATTGCAAATCCCACGGGAATAGCTCGTTTGATGAAGATGAAGGTTTAATAAGTACCTCTGTTTTACTAATTCAATCTTTCCGAAATATTGCATAAATACGCAAATAGAGAGAGGAGTACGGAGAAGGACACTAGATATCAATTATCCTGATAAAACAAGACAAAACATACTGACATACTAATAGAATATAAATACCATGTTTAAATTTCTTCAAATTTAAAAAATTAAATTTACTCTATCTTTTAAATTTTCTTATAATTACATTTAAAACACCCAGACCTCTTTTTCTCTGGTGGTAGGCTTCGGCCGCGGCTTGTCACCACCCTCCGGGCTGGGCCAGTGCGTGAAACGATTTTTCGTGTTTCGTAATGTGGTCCGGAGAAGCGACCAACAAAAAGTGCTTGCAGAACATGCTACACCGAATTTCCTTTAAGTTAGTACAATATAAATATACCAAGCGACAGATATTATACGTACCTACTTACCTACACATATAGAAGCATACCAAGGGACTAATCAGGACACCCCATGTCCCCATCGTGAATTGCTTGCATCTATCAATCACAGCACCTAATTAATACCGTACATCAAGTGCCGTCCGTGAAGACTCAATCAGTAGGAGTATTCTCGGGTATAGCCAGGGCTGGATTATCTGGACGTTGATATACTTAGATGCAGGTACATTGGTAGGTTTTTTTACGAATAGGTATTTATATACCTTTAAGCTCTTTAGTAGACTGGGCCCGCTAGAACCGGCCCTCGGGTTCAGTTGCCGTAATGCAAGTTTTGAATCGATCAACTGGCCCTTCCCGAAGATTACTATATTAAAAACGGAATATTTACATTGATGAGCTTTGCGTTTTGCGATGTTATAGCTTTAGTAGTGCGTTGACTCGTAATAAAAGACTGAGAGACTAGACTGTTATGTCTGCCAATGAACTAACTGTATTCCGATATAGTGCTACTGCCGTTGTTTCATTTGGAAACGGCTAGTTTCCACTGTGGTCACATTAATAGTCGTATTTATACGTTTTCGTTACAAACATATTCCCATTAATTTATATAATTTTTATATCGATTTTATTGCAGAGCAACGCTGCTGAAAGATTGATAGATATTGTGAAGATTAAGAAAAAACACTAACAATACAAACTAAAATCTTACTTTATTTAAATATTTCCGGACAATCAACACAACAACATCTAGCCCCGTGGTAAGTTCTTAGCTTGAGTTTCGGGTACTAGACATCAGATATTTATTGTATATGATTTATTTTATTTTATATGTAGTAAATGACATGATACCTATGTAATGTTTGTGTTAATTAGTTATAAGACCTGACTATGTTTCACCAGATTCGCAAACAATAAATGATTTATGATTAGATTATACTTAATATAATAGACATACATATATAGATTTTTTTTAATATTCATATAACTTTAAGAATGCTTTTAATTTTTTTTGTAAATGAGACATTTTAATGTAATTAAAACGCATTCTAAGGGACCTATAATATGCAGTGTCGCTGAAAATCTGCGCTGTAAAACGCTTTGGAACAATGTCCTCGTAAAGTGACGGTGAGAACTGAATACTTCGCAAATATATCGCTTTTTAGTATTCATTGCAAGCAGCTTGACTTAAAAAGGAATAATAAAACTTCCTCGAATCCAGCGATGCAAAAATATGGATATTTCATTAACTTCACAGAAGATTTTTATTAATCTACCCGTTTTCTGTTGTAATGAGTCTTCTACAGATCTATGTATGTATTTATCGTAATTATTCCTTATTTGTGTATAATATTAGGTGAGTTTTGTTATTTGCTAACTTCTATTTACCATTTCCTTTTGTTTTGTAATTTATTTCTTTATAACATATGTGAAAACTTATGATCAGCCTTCACTAATAGTATACACATAAGTGTATAAAGGTATATAATTCATTAAATATAAATTATAGAAGATGTTTTGTAAGTCTTTCTAAAATCTATAAACAAAAAAAAAGCCCTTGCTAAAACATAAGTTATTCTTGGTTGGTTTGGGATTTGTCAATATTAAACATAAAAATTGTATCTACTTTATTGATAAAATAAATTTTAAGTCACAATATGCTTTTAAACGTGGTTCCCAATGCCTCAACTTATTGAAAATAAATATAATTACTAATATCGTATCTGTCAAAATTAATTATTATTTTAATTAATGACAAATAAATTAAAATAATAGAATAAATAATAATGCAAATTTAAATTATTTTTATAAATCAAAAAATCAAAAAAGCCGTGTTGGCTAAGTGGGAGGACACTCGACTTTCATTCCGAAGGTCGTGGGTTCAAACCCCGCCACGCACCTCTGGATTTTTCTTCTTGAGAAATTTATGTGCGCTTTAAACACGTGCTTTAACGGTGAAGGCAAAAAAAAAGCCGTGTTGGCTAAGTGGGAGGACACTCGACTTTCATTCCGAAGGTCGTGGGTTCAAACCCCGCCACGCACCTCTGGATTTTTCTTCTTGAGAAATTTATGTGCGCTTTAAACACGTGCTTTAACGGTGAAGGCAAACATCGTGAGGAAACCGGCATGTTCTGATAACTTTAAAAGAGTTTGAAGGACATGTGACATTCACCAACCCGCACTTGGCCAGCGTGGTGAATTAAGGCCTAATCTCTCTCGTCAAGAGAGAAGTCCCTGTGTCCCAGCAGTGGGAACGTTAATAGGGTGCTGATGATGAAATCAAAAATCATGTCCATTCAGAAACTCTTTATAAATGTAAAATTTATGTTCTATGATTTAGCGTGATATTAATATCAAAAAAGAAACCGAAAAGTTTTAAAAATATACTAGATCAAAAAGTAACAAAGGGGTTACACCCTTCCAGAAAAAAATAGCAAAGACCTGTACACGTATATATATGTTACTTATGTACTATACTTGTATATATGTTACTCTCGCCTGCTTCCTCTTACCCGCGTATGTGAATACTATGCATAGTTCTCTCCAAATTTCGGAAAGGGACTTAGAAATTTTCGTGGTAAGCTTGTACCGGCTATAATGACTGTCAAAGTGTTACGGAAGTGGGTTAAGATCGGAATGGCACAGACTTCAAGAACAACATTGCAACTACTTGTGACTACCCAACCAGTTCGACATTTTGGACACCACAACGCAAATACAAAAACCTGCTGCGACACTATTCACACCATGCTTACCTTTGTTATTTAAATTATTACAACACTACAGACATGAGGCCTGTATCTTTACTTCGCTTATTTAAATATTAAAAATTATTATTATTATTATTTTAAGAACACGTCACGCTCTTCTCTTAAAGAGTAAGGATTTACTTAACACACTAATAACTTGCAATGCATTAAGTAACTAACATGTAAATTCCAAATTAGATTTTCTAGTTATACAAGGTGTGTCAAAATTGACGTATAATGCGGACAGGGCATGAATGGAACCTAACTTAGTTTCTGTCTACATAGGTATAGTCCAAAGTACCCATATTCGGCTTTTTTTCTGACTAATTTCTGTCTTGACGACATGTCACTATGGAATCTCGCGACTTCTTCTGATTCCTTCTAATCTCTCGCTAAGCTCTGTAATTGGTCTAGAAGGTTCCAGTTTTTTTTTATTAAAATCTTTCCCCCGCGCGGTGGAACGGCTTCGTGTATGAAGTGTATACGGCATTACAACCCTGTCTAGCAAGTCCAATAACCGATAAATCTACTGACACTCGTCTAATGATGTATCTAACGCAACCGAGTGACGTCATCAATCTTGATGCATTCCACGAGGCAATGCATTATCTATTGTGGTGTCAGTATCGTGTCTCGTACGCACCATAACTGATGACATTAACGTGTACATACCGAGTTTAACACCTATCTCCTTCCTATCTTCATTGATCAAACTGGGGAGTATTCGGTTAAATTATGACATAACCTTAGGCTAAATAAAAAAATAAAATAAAAAGTTTCTTTAATCAGACAGGTTGTCCACACACATACAAATTTCAAAAATAAAAATACAAGACATTAAATTAAAAAGAATCAAAATTAAATTAAAAGAATCAAAATTAAATTAAAATAAAATTAAAATTAAATTGCAGCAGTCATTCAACAGACTTGAAACTTGACTTGAG
This sequence comes from Gymnoscelis rufifasciata, assembly GCA_929108375.1. NCBI lineage: Eukaryota > Metazoa > Arthropoda > Insecta > Lepidoptera > Geometridae > Gymnoscelis > Gymnoscelis rufifasciata. The sequence continues at coordinate 7,149,364 of OV815321.1, read as the reverse complement.
ACTTTGGACTAAGTGTGAGTAATAATTTGTCGAAACAAAACTAAATACATATAGTCGATTTATTGGAACACTCGTACGGCATGTTTGATTTTTTTACTGCACCAAATGCTGTAGAGTTAGACGATAAACAATTACATATTTCAACAAAAAAATATTATTACAACAATATAATCATACAGTTCAGAGTTACAATACAATACAATACAATACAATACTCTTTATTGAACACAAAAAAAAATAACACACACAAAAAGATAAAATATACAGAAATTGTGAATCAATGGGCGGCCTTATCGCTTGATAGCGATCTCTTCCAGGCAACCTTGGGATGGACACAAATCAAAAAGCACGAATAAGACGGGAGAGAGTTTTACTAATCCTACATATATTATAAAATCTAAACTTTGGGAGGATGTAAGTGTTTAAGTAAGTAGTTGTGTTTCTTGCTATTTCACGCAAAAATTACTAATTGTGGAATGTGATGATTCTTCACAATAATAAATCTACATATCAGAATAACTCATAAGCTACATTTTACCACTTACAACCAAATTTAAAGATATTGTGAAACACAATCTTGTAAAAAAGCTCATTATAAAATATCGGATTACCTTGACGACAAAACTGCTTGGGACGGAATCTGCTCCAACAACAAATTAAAACAATACTAACAAATAATTATTGTAAAGTTTCAGAACAAAAACGAGCTAGAGATTCTAATCGCTTCTTCCTCTAGTTAAAAAAAGCTAATCGATGAGATACGATAAATCTCCTACTACTTACTCAATTTGTTTATGCTTTTTTGTATTTTATTTTTTTTTGAAATTTCTAAGATTTATAAAACCTATCAATGTATCTTGTATAAACTACCGCTTCTCGTGGGAAAATAGAATTATTTCAAGTTTAGCCCAATTAGGATTAAATTAGGTACGAGCCTCACGGACATTGCACACGGCGGTTTTCCCATATAAGGTCAAAAACTACTTTTGACCGTGCGAAAATGTATTATTACGCGGCCAAAACCGCGGGCGGGTAGCTATCTATAAATATTTCAACTGAGTTCCATTTTATACAAAGAGAAATAGAGTCATATTCTAAAGCAATGTAGATAAAGTTTTTGTCTCAAATACTCTCAAAGAGTTGTATTCATTTCTTACAATTTGAGCGCGTGTCGTTGTGGTAAATCTCTGTAGATGCTTTTCTATTTCAAATGCAATATTTTCCTAACTTTTATATTGTTGGCTCCCTTTGTGTTACATGTGTGCTGTGGAACTACATTTTATTTGTTGCATTATTACAAATGGTAAACTGTCGTGGGTTTTACAAACGAATTGTATAAAAGGAGTCGCAGACTCACCGTCAACTTTTCAGTGGATGCAGGATTCTGCTTTCAACCGTTGCAATTTTAATAAGAGATTTATGAAGAAGGTATTGGCGTACAAAATACAAATATATTTGTTTACCAATACTCACGTTACAATTTCACTCAGGCAAGTATTGCGGGAGACCTGTTACAATTAGGTTTAACCGGGTATAGAAAACAGTGCATGAAAACAAAAGAAGGTACAAAATAGGACAAGAACAAGCGAAAAAATGTTGACCGACTCCTCACGTGGGCACCGTAGGGTACCGGGTACAAGATTTCACCATCTTCTTGGCCCTCAGCAACAAATACATAAAGCCAAACCCGCCTGCTACTGCGTGGCGAATATTGACAAGCCTCCCCAGTGCGATTACAATCAATAGGCGAGGCCTCTGTAAAACAGTTTAACAATGGACGACTTAAGTTAGAAATTATGATGATAATGATGATTAAGACATTATGTTCACGAGCGCCCTAAAGCATAAATAATAATGATGTTATAAAAACAAGAAAATATTTTCGCAAAGTATTTTTATTACAAAAGGTGGAATTACAAGGACCTAAATCACGAAAATAAAGATAAAACAGGACAAGTTGTTACCTAATCCCTGCATCTAGGAGGTTACGCAGTGATAAAATGCTGCTGTCGTTACTTGTATAGGATTACGTCCTTTTTGAAGGACAGGACAGAGGTCGGGGTTAACAAAAACTTCTGGACTATGTTTTGTGTAAGTGTAATTTGTGTAAGGTATGCATGATAGTTTATTTACTTACCTACACTATCGTAAAGAAGTTAATTTTGGCTTTTAAAGGGTTTCTATCAACTGCCTATAAGCTTTAGGGTTATTGACAAAAAAATCATATGATAACATTTATTTTACTTTGTCAGACTAAGTAATTAATGTCTTGTGAAGAAAGAAAGAAATGTTTATTTGTCACAAAAATCATAAACCATAAATACCTAAGAGTAAACAATAACAATAATTAATGTGACATAAAGGTGATCATTCAGCATTATGCTCTGATTGAGCGAGTCAAACCACATCGCTGTTCTTCCATGATCACCTTTAGGTAGTTGTGGTTTAAACACTTACTTAAAAATAAAATTTATGCAACGTTTTTATACCACATATACATTTAAGTCATTTTGTCCTTGGTCTGGATGTAATATAAATATGTATGATAAATAAAAAAACTATATATGTATGTCTATTATATTAAGTATATCAGATGTCTATTTATTAATTATTAATTAAATTAATTAGCACGACTTACAAATCAATTATTATTATTATTATTATCATCACCCTATTAACGTTCCCACTGCTGGGACACAGGGACTTCTCTCTTGGCGAGAGAGATTAGGCCTTAATTCACCACGCTAGCCAAGTGCGGGTTGGTGAATGTCACATGTCCTTCTAACTCTTTAAAGTTCTCAGAACATGCCGGTTTCCTCACGATGTTTGCCTTCACCGTTAAAGCACGTGTTTAAAGCGCACATACATTTCTCAAGAAGAAAAATCCAGAGGTGCGTGGCGGGGTTTGAACCCACGACCTTCGGAATGAAAGTCGAGTGTCCTCCCACTTAGCCAACACGGCTTTCACACGATACGGGTACAAATCAATTACACTGTATTATTACTACTAATTAGTATATTTATACTAATATATGTCTAGTACCTGTAACACTAGCTTAAAGCTTACCACGGGGCTAGATCACCCATCATGTTATTGTGTGAATTGTTCGAAAATATTTTTTTATATACATATTTTAACCATAAGTACATATTACGAAATAATTTATATTATTCACTAAGTTTTTATATACTGAACCGAAGATTAAATTATGTAGAGAAAGAAGTAAGATAAAAAATTAAATAAGCTTTACGATTTCTTTAGAGGAATCTGATTCACAAACAGTTTTTACATTGTGTCGTATATCAATGTGTTAGTATAAATTATGTGAAATAGCAGTTTAATTTAAAACAAGAATTATGTCTTATTAATCGCAAACTAACATCAAACAAATAAAATAAAGTATTAAATAGTATAAAACAAAACAAAATCTATAAACCTTGAAAAAAAAAACTCAACTCTGAAGCTCGTCGGCTTACGGCGCAATAGAATTATTTTCATAAAAATGGAAATTGTAAAATCAATAATTACTAATCAAATTACTAGGATACCATTTTGTGAATATACGTGGCTAAGACACTGTAAATCTGATAACCTTGCAAAATATAACCCGAAGTCTACGGGTAAATTTAAAATAAAACTGGTTAGGACAATGGAATACTCTTATAACTCCTAGGAGAATGTAGAATAAAACTGCAACCAAAGTGTCTATTATAATCTTCGAAAGAGCCCTCTGGAAGAAGTTGTTACTAACTTGGAACTTGAACGAAGCCTTATTGGAGTAAAGCTTGGACAATCCACGCTTTTACATAAAATAAACATAAACCAAGCGAGGATTACGTTATTACAATTGTTTTAATAGAACATGTCTAATTTTTTCAAGCAAGCTTTTAATATATAAGAGGTATCTCTTACAAATTTACAACTTTACTTTATTTAAATTTCGCAACTTTTTCAAATTACTTCCGTAAGCGTAATTGCTCAAATATAGAGCTATTTAAAATCTATGGGAAAAGGGCCATCGTAAATGAAGTTTTTTATTTAAACTCGTGGTTGATCTACATAATATTCAGTTTCCAAGAAGTATAAAAAATATCTAGGAAACCAGTTAAGTACAAGTATTAAACATCCTTTAAGGAAATCAGTTTCCAAACTCCGGTTTCCTAACTGGCTGAAGCCCTACAGTTATTTACTGAAATACTGAAATGTTTATCGTTGAAAACCTATCCTAAGACAATATAACATATTCGCCGAAAATCATACAAGCCCAAGCTACATGGAGTTATGATATAATGTCATTATAAATCGAAGTTTAATCTACCTTACAGCTCCCTTATATAAAATAAAAAGTTTGACATCCACATACAAAATTATTACAACATTAATATTAATTTGGGTCGTTGTACATTTTTCACACAAATATTCATTTCACACCTTTTTTCTTAGAAGTAGTGTTTATGGTATTATAAAATTACCTTTGAGTTATAAATGCTATCCGTCAACATTATCAACTATGCAACAAGCGATAGTGAAACAAATTGTTTGGCAACCGGTTTCATTAGTTTTGCAACCGTTTTGATAGCAACGGTTGTGTTAGCAATAAACGAGAAGTATGCATAAAGATAAAAATCACGACATACTGATATTATACGAGCAAGTTTTAAAAACATTTGAATAATAAATGAAATCTAATGAATGTGCTCCTCAAGTTTACAGTTTGAAGACTAGACAAAACTTTATAGTGCTTTTGCAATGTAATCTGGAGCTAGACTTTTTATTTACTGTGGTAAGGGAATATTATCAATTACTAGCAGTGTCCCACGGTGCTACTCGCCTTATAACGAATGTTCGAAAAAGTTGACTATGTCCTAATACACTGTATACCCTTCTACATACAAACCACCAATGCAAGATGGTTACCAGTTAGCGACATATAACCCAACACCATGGCGTCATAATGTTTACCAAATTTTAGGTTTAACGGTTCATTCAACAAACACAAGCATCGCGTTCAAAAGTAACTTTCAATAAGCAATATCAAAACTCAAGAAATAAATAAACTTCAAAAACAGGAAGTTCACAAAAGCCACTTATACTTACCGGAAAGCACCGGATAGCCATTACAACTGCAAACACTTATCCGATGTTTGAATTGCGCTTATCGACTCTTTGGTTTTACCCGTATTTGGCCAACATCGGAAAAGCTCTTCACACACTTGACCCAAGTACCCCTTTGCATTTTTATTACATGATTTAGAAACTTGTTGATTCAGAAATATGATGTTGATTAATTCATATTCTCACTTACTCTTTTTCTTTGAGAACACGGTTACGTAGGCCATTCTTTGATGGCAGCTACAAAGCATATTATAGTATAACTTACGCAGTAATTTATTATTCTATGGTATAACCTTTTTATTTATATTTAATTGTTTATTATAGCAGTGAGAATTATAGCCGTATATGGAAAGTATTATATCAGTAAAAAATGGCAATAAAATTTAGGAAAAGAGATACCATGAGACCTGACAAGTTAATATACGTCATATTACACATACGTAAAAAACAGATAAATAAATAAAAATTTGGTACTAAATTAAACATAATGTCAAATAAATTGAAATAATAGGTTAAATAATATTGTAAATTGAAATTATTTTTATAAATTATAATCATTCCCATTCATTGATATTGTTATACTTAGTTGTAAAATGTCTGTTCTATGAGCCAGCGTTTTAATGATGATACACTGGGTTGCGTTAATTGACTGTAACAACTTCAATAGACTGTTTAAAAGAGTTTCTTGATCTGAGGTTGTATGAAACAGCGTGCTTGAGTTGTTAAATACTCTTTGATTGGATCTTTTTTATCACCTGTGGCTAAAGAAAGGACTGGCATGCAAGTTTGCAAGCTACTGGCATGTATTCTCGCCTATTCTTGGGTGCAATATCTCCTTTAATATTCATCTATATACCTTTTATAAATTATAGTCCCAAGCCGCATATGTCTGTCGTCATGTTCTGGATAAACACAAAACCATAGCTAGATGAGGAAGGACCCTAAAAATCCTTTTTGAAGCCACTCTGCGCCGCGTGTGTTTATGGATTTTCTCGCGAAAAGTTCACATTTTCATGTAAAAGTAGTTTAAGTTACTCCTCACGTTTTATTAATTAATGATGTCCCGAATGCTATATAATAATTAATTTTAATGTATAAAGTGTTCTCATTAAGTGAATTTTTTGTAAATTCTTTTGAGATAAATAAACGTTCTTAAACCTGTGACTTTTTGAAATTGGTCATTATCATATTATCAGCATTTAATAAAAACGGTATTTTTCCTGTATTCTTATACGTTGCCATGTGTTGTGTTTTGAGTAGAGGACAACTTAATTTCATTTAGTTTCTGAAGACTAGCAAATATTTTGCTAGTTAAATAAATAAGAATACTAATCATGTTGAGGAGCCCTTCGGCTTGCCCGGCGATAGCCACTGTACTGAACGGATCTACATGCATTTTCCAGCAATAGGGAGAGATAACAAGAGTAAAGTTTTGCTTCCCTACAAACCCGGAACCAGCGGGCCAGCGACATAAATATGTAAGGCATTGTGAGATATGTATAATAATGTAGATATATTTTATATATTTATATAGTATATCATAATGCAGAGGTGCGAGTGAAATTTTGATCAATAAACCTGTAATATTTTATGAACCTATAGGTAAGTACATCATACTGCAGAACTGCGAGTGGAAATTTTGATCAATATACCTGTACCTCCATTGGAGAAATGTTATTTTGACACCACAAATACTTAAGTTACCTACAACGTACCTAGCTGACATTCATAGGGGAACTAAATTTCAGTTAATAAATAATATAGAATTAGCTCGTTACAATGACTAAGTTACGTTTACTCAACATGTTTAATTTAGCATTGTTTGCCATTGAACAATACCTACGTACCGTATCTTTTGTTATGCAAATCCAAGTTTACTCCAATAATATGCAAATGCCTTGCAATGTTTTTACAGATTGACGATCGCCTGACATTACGTTGACAGGTTTGATAAAGTCAACAAAAATGTAGGTATTATTTAAATAGCCTGAACTTTAGGCTATGTTTCCACGAAAAGTCGTACTATATTTTTACGTAACGCTCGTGACATAAGCACCAGTCTGTGTCGAATCCCTTTCTCTCAAGCATACGGTAGGTGGTAGGCAGGCTGCTACTTTACCACAGCGCTAGCCATGTTTGAAGTTATCACTTGTGTCCCGCGTTCCAAAACGCACACTTTTTTATTAGACTTCAAATCTACCAAACTTCTATTTGATGATTGGTACTTAAGGAGCAGATCACCTACCGATATGTATTTTCCTATTTAATTTCTAGAAACTTTATACAAACCGCTTTATTATTAACCCGATTAAAAGACTAACGATTAGAGAAAAAAAGTTTAATATTACTGATGATTCAGCAAGATTGAAATAAAAATGCCTTATGACCAGCAATGGCAGAAAACTGTGAATCACGCCGCAGTTAGATCCCCACGACAGTAAAGTTGTTTATTGGCATCGAATAAAAAAAGGAATATTCCACATTGAGGTCCACGTTTTCTTGTGAAAATAAAGACAGTCATAAAAATAAATTTATCACTCGCAGTAAATAAGGCGTAACATATTGAGCTTTGAAGCTGTAAAAAGATATCTGATCGTAGGACAGTCGTTACTTTATAAATACTGTATTTATGGTACTGTTTCGATACGTGTAAATCATAGTAAAGCATTCTTGGCTATACGACTTCTCAAATAAACCTGCGAGAGGTAGGTAGGTAAGGTGGGAAAGTTTTTTACACCATTTAGCAGTTTGAGTTGTTTTATAAAGTGCTTGAATATAGAAAATAAGAGAGCAGAACGTCCGAATCGTTCTTATAGCTTAAAATCACCCTAAAAACTTTAGATTATTTAAATAGTAATCATAGGATTCATATTAGTAAGAGTAAGTTTTTGTTTCTATTTTTTTTAATTTAGTAAGTATGTTTTATTTTGTTTACCACTGCCGTCCACAACCTTCCTGAATTAAATTATTTCCATACAAAGGTTGTCTGGAAGAAATTATATAACACAGCCCACGCATGCTAAGTTTAATTTGACTATTAATAATTTTGTATTCCTGTTTATTGGTGTGTGTAATAAAGAATTATCTATTCTATTCTATTCTAAATAGATAGGTACACTATAAACTTTATAGTAAAGGGATATTATAGTATTAAGAAGACAACAAAATTTCACTGTTTCGGATTTCTTAAAATATTTATAATGGCGTTGCACGTGCAAGAAACACTATAATCAAGCTTAATGTTTTAATTGTTAAAATAATAATAAGTTCTCGAATGGAGGCCGCGGATCGGTAAGCGCAGCGCTAAGGAACACCAACAAACTTACTGGCTCACGGCGAATGCAAGTAGCGCCCGATCGGAATAATTGGTCTTTGAGGGAGGCTTATATCCAGCAGTGGGCGTCTAATGATAATAAACTTTTTGCGTTAGGTAAGAATCTAAAATACGAAGTAAACTAATTAAACTAAGCTGAATCTGTTCTCAAGATTTATAAATCACCGCTAAGTGCCGAGGTCTACTTTTGTAAGAGCTATTTTGCTTAAAAAATAGTTTGCCAGGATTATGGCGAGGCGCAGGGCATGTTGCCAACAGGCTCTCATTTGACCTACAAGAAGATAAATTATGTTATAATACCCCATTAATACTACTTATTAACTAATAAAAAAGGAAGATATTTTAAAAATAACAAATGATATATTTTATACAGACACCAAACAAAACTATTCATAAAGGTAAATACTTAGAAATGGTATAGTACCTACTCGTTAGGATCTCTTTTAACATTGAAGACAAAGAGAATATAAATCACTTAGGCTAACTTTCAGTTTTTTTTAATAATACGAGTTTAATTTTTTTTTGAGGTTATAAAAAAACTATTTTAACAAAAAACATTACAACCTTTTGTAAGCTATCGGCGATGCAAAGATTCTAACTAAGCGCCTCTAGTGTCAAAATTGTGAAGCTGTCTAAGAACGACACTTTGACAGTTTTCGTTACAATTAACGTCAGGGAAAAACATAAATAATAAATACAAATCAGAAACTTCAACAAATAGACAAAGTGTCGTTCTTAGACAGTCTCTAAATTTCGCCGCCAGAGGCGTTCGGATAATCTTTGCATCGCCAATAACAGTTACAAACTCTGGTTTTGTTATCAAAACCAGAGTTTGTAACTGTACAAAATAAAATTGGTACAGATTTCCACAGACTATCGAAATCAATTGCACCATTCATCAAGATCCCAATACGTATAGATTACACAGTATGACAACCAAACAAAACATAATTTTCTCCCATCACGTTAATTTCAGTGTGCCATTTAATCCAATAAGTCAGGGTGGCTTAATCGTTCCCGACGTGGAAATTAATAATAAACAATACTAAGTTGACGTTTCGAGGGACGGGTTGAGCCCGGAATACTCACATTGTGGTTGAGATGTTCGCGGTTACGATTAAGGCCGGATGCCAGAAGACGTTTTTACAAGACTTACCTTATTTGAAAGCTCATAGAGTTGGATTTCCTTTGAAAGTTTTGTATATACCATAATCTAGATTCTCTTAGTCGTTGTGTTTCTTTTATTCATAAGGTCGGCCCTTTTGTAATAAACGACATTCACTTCGAGGGCTATATTGAAATGGATAACGTAGATACCAGAACAAGGTATACAAAAATGATTATGATTATTATTATGATGCCAATTCCTTTTGAATTGCGTACCCAAATTGCTACAATAATCGCATACCTATCACCATTTTGAATCCTTTATTAACTTTTGGATTAAACACGATTCTCTCCTATGCACAGATAAAGTTTTACTGCAGGTTGATGGTACTTATATTTTGTTCTGTACTAGGCGTAGAATCGGAATAACGTAGTAGTTGACAAACTAAAGAATAATTTAGCGTTTAAACGCTAAAGTACCACCACATATTTTAAAATATGTAGTGAATTTATAAGCAGAACCTGGTCACGAGAACGTGTATCGCACTTGTTATAATCGACTTTGTATTAAAATAGCCGTCAAGAATTAATCCGGGATTATTGTTTTTTTAAGTCATACCTTAAAATTATAAAAAAAAACACTTTCTTAGCACAAAATATATTTTTTTACAAAAAGGTAGGCATAATGCCGAGGCATTTTCTACCAACCAACCTGTGCCAATATTTTGATTTGTCACAGTAAATATCTTGCACAGCAAAGGTGAATGACCACGCACTACTCATGTTTATTACAGACAAACTCGAACTAACCATCTGTATATTTACTTTGCAAATTCTCTAGTCTGTATCGGTTTTAATAAAGCTTTCATGGGCCGTTGTCTCGGCTGCGTAGTCTAGATGAAATCCTACAGCAAATTGCTTTACATCACACAAATAATAAAAGAGTGGAGCTAAAATTGATGTTGAGGATATTCGTGGCTTTTTGTGTACAAAGTTGGAACAATAATCTTTTACAGAATATCTTAAAGATATACTGTAAAATCGGAATATAAGAAGGCGACAGCTAAGCGCTCGCAAACCCGCCTGCAAGGGGTGGCAAGTATTAGCAAACCCCCAATATGATTCATCATCACTCTATTAACGTTCCCACTGCTGGGACTCAGGGACTTCTCTCATGACGAGAGAAATTAGGCCTTAATTTACCAAGTGCGGGTTAGTGAATGTCACAACATGTCCTTCAAACTCTTTTAAAGTTCACAGAACATGCCAGTTTCCTCACGGTGTTTGCCGTCACCGTTAAAACACATGTTTAAAGCGCACATAAATTTCTATAGAAGAAAAATCTAGAGTTGCGTGGCGGGGTTTGCACCCAGGACCTTCGGAATGAAAGTCGAGTGTCCTCCCACTTATCCAACACGCGGCTTCATCAATTGATGCGGCATTCCAATATGATTACCTAGATTCAATGAGTGTGGTCTATATCATTATGATAAAAGAAGTCGTAAAAGAAAAAAGTTTTAAAACAACCAATCGATTCATAGAAATTGAAACACGGATGGGTAGATCAACCCAGCCAGCCATGTTGTCATCGCGTTCGCATTTCAACGCGACTATTACCGGAGCAGCTTTTTGTTGTCTAGTTTCAATTTTATTGGAAAACAAGACGCATATGACTAAATGTTCACTTTGGGCGTTAGAATCCGAGAACAATAATAAAGCTTTTTTTTATGATAGATATGCCTTCATTTGACCACAATCTCACCTGATGTAAAGTGACGATGTGGTTTAAGATGGAGCATGAAGACTTAGAAGGTAGATGGACCACATTACGAAACACGAAAAAGTCGCTTCACGCACTGGCCCAGCCCGGAGGGTGGTGACAAGCCGCGGCCGAAGCCTACCACCAGAGACTGTTCTTAGCACCACCCGGAGGTCACGTGTAAGGATTCAGAGGGTTGCCACTTACGGACGTGATTAAAACGTGATTATTATCGGAATCGGTTCATAACCCTTGATGTTATGCCGGAACACAATACTATACAATACACAATACTATTTAGGTAATACAAATAGTATAAGTTAACTATTATACTGAAGTCGTAAGTCGGTTTGAAATAAAGCCCGTGGTTCTTGTTGTGGGATTCCGACGCTACGCTATCCGATCCGCTGTCTCTTATATATAAATTTGTGCTTAATAAATAGGTAATTTAATTAAACCACTGACAATATTGTTTGAGGTTCCATAATTAGATTGTGATTGTTGATAAACAAGAATGTTAATATGAGATTTAATTACATAAAATTAATGCATTTTTAGGGTTCATTACCCGAACGGTAAAACGGGACCGTATTGCTGAGACGTCTGTCTGTCACCAGGCTGTATCTCAAGAAAAGTGATAGCTAGAGAGTGGAAATAAGGGGTTGATTAATGTCTATTGCCGCTATATTAATAAATAAAATAAAATGTATTTATTTCAAGCAAACTAAACTACTCATATATGACAAATAAAACCTTAAGAACTAACAAAAAACATTGCTGGTGGCGGTGGCGTTCACAACAATGCCTGGTGTAAGGGCAGTCCATCCTCCCAGCTATCATTAACAGAACGGTATTGGAGCTGGCCCGCAGCCTGCGCACGAGGGAGGTAATGACAACAAATACTAAAAACAACTCATAAATTAATATTTGATAGGGGATTTTATAAGGTAAAGCAACGTTACTCGAGCGTTAACTCTAAAATTATTATATTTTTGCTTTACACGGAACCTTAATTGTAGTATGAGTCTATTTCATACTTATCAAATTTATTTGTACTAATTAGTTAAGACAATACAATACAAAATTATTTATTGCAACACCACAATACAGGAACATACATACAGGAGATACATGTTTCATACAGTGACACAATGGGCGATTGTTTTTTTGTTGATTTGAAGGTTGCCTGGGAGAGATCGCTACTAGTGATAAGGCACTAATAGCGATCTCTCCCAGGCAACCTTTGGATGGATCAGAAATGTTTTTAATAATAGAAAGCAGTGGCGTTTACACAGATTTATAAATAAAAATTAAATTTAAATGAGTAGGTAGGTATATGTAGTACAGAAAACAAACACAGTAGGAGTGTGTACACGCAGAGAAAAATCTGGCTACCAATACAAGAAAAAACCCTACTGCAACTAGAACTTCTGTTTGCAGTCGTGACAGCAAGACCCACGAGTTTACTTTACAAAAAACATTCTGTTATTATATCTACCAGAGATTTATTAATGACAACTAGATGTTTAGTGCAACTGACCAAGCAATGTAATACTCACTACAAGGTAAATAACGCGCCTGTTACAGTACCCATGTAAATGTAACCATACATAGTAGTAGAGATGACCGGACTGATTGTATGGACTACTAAGCAATCTAGTAAACATTAACTATTCGTATCGTAACACTAACTTTTTAGTATTGTTATGTTAACTTTATGTTTTTGTAACATGCACAATACACATTGTAATGGTAGCATTCTAGGTATTGTTACCGCTACTGTTTCGTATCGTATATACTTAATACCTACTAGCTTAGGTGGAGCCTGCAATCTAGTGCACTTGCAGCACTAACGGATCCTCTCAGGCTTTTAATGGACAAAAATACAATTTTGTTCGTCTTAGTATAAGCAACCAAAACTGTATTTTCTCAATTATGAAACCCCATAGAAATCCATTTTTGGTGTTGCCAGTACACTGGATTGCGAGCGCTCCATCTAAACTCTAAAGAGCCTTCAGTAAGTGTGACGCCTTTTAATGAAAAATGCCCGTTTTTATTATAAATTCTACTTGTCTTCGATTATCTAGTTTTAACTTAAAATAAATCAAAGAAATTAAGATTAACGGCATTTTCGTTATTAGGACGTCCCACGTGCTTCGGCTCCATTATGTAGTTTGAGGTTTCCTGGAATAATAAAAAGTATTAAGTAGGTAAATAGAAAAATAACATTTATTTTATAATCATCACAATCATTCAAAATCTTGTCATAATCTTAATCAGCGCATATCTTTATTACTTCTTATTTCTTATACAAAAGTCAAATACAATGAAATATTTATTTATGTATGCAATGTCATTTCCATAGTTTCTATTTCCTTAAATCTTTTCTTAGCTGTACTATGCCACTTCTCTGTCACTAAATGCCAAGGTTCCGTACAGTTTGGCGCCACTGGATGTCTTCATCCGTTTCACTTTCTGGAAAGATACATACGTATATAAATAAAAAATCATAAAACAAATAAAGTACATAGTTTCATTTAAATAAAATAAAACAAGTTACAAGTTTATTAATTGATATAGGTAATTTAGTTTATTGATTAATTCCTTAACTAGATTACTGTCTAGCATCGAGAGTGTAGATATTGTTACATTGTTTACTGAAATATACATATATAATCTATATATATAAAAATGATGAATGCCGTGTTGGCTAAGTGGGAGGACACTCGACTTTCATTCCGAAGGTCGTGGGTTCAAACCCCGCCACGCACCTCTGGATTTTTCTTCTTGAGAAATTTATGTGCGCTTTAAACACGTGCTTTAACGGTGAAGGCAAACATCGTGAGGAAACCGGCATGTTCTGAGAACTTTAAAAAAGAGTTTGAAGGACATGTGACATTCACCAACCCGCACTTGGCCAGCGTGGTGAATTAAGGCCTAATCTCTCTCGTCAAGAGAGAAGTCCCTGTGTCCCAGCAGTGGGAATGTTAATAGGGTGATGATGATGATATAAAAATGAATCCCTATTTCCCTTGGTCACGGCATCACGCCTGAACGGCTGGACCTATTTCGCTAATTCTTTTTTGTTCTGTTCGTTATTATCAGCAGAAGGTTCTTATGAATGAAAAAATTAAGTAAATTGCGTGCATGGACACAATTTGAATACTCATTTAAAATACAGCCTGTACCCATATAAAATACTTATTATAAATTCTAGGTAGGTACTCGCCTTTGTCAAGAATTTGCAGTTGTTCCAGTATGTCTTTAACTTCTAATAATCCATAAGATCTTTGATTATTATATTACAAATTTTTCTTCGCCCATTATTTGATAATTTGCCTTGTTCAGAGGATAAATTTAGCAGGCCTCGTCCTTCATTTGATTTTAGGAGGAGATTTTTCAATGGCTGAAATGAACACAAAATACCTATTTATTAAAAGAATTAGGTAGGAAATTATATTGAAGTTTTATTTGCACATAATGTCTGTCTGTTTTATTTTTAGATCAAGTAGTCTTTATTTGAAGTATTCATCTTACCAAACATGCATCTTCATTACAGATTGTCATATCCTGATCTCCAATAGTGGTAGCCACCTCATGCTCATTAGATGTAGCCATCTGATCCTCACTTTTGGTTGCTACGATGATGATGTTGGAATCATTTGATTGGGTAGAGGTATCATTATTACTTAGAGGGACCAGAAATTCACTAATACTATGTATTTGTTTGTGCTTGGGATTAAGCATGTCTTCAAACATAGGGGCCTGCAAAATACAATTATAAGTTATTAAAAGTACGTTCTACTTATATAAGTGTACTACACAACACAAGCCTATGTAAAATAAATAGGCTAGTGTCGGTCAGGAACTAAGAATGAAAATTTATGAATTCCCATCACAGACCGAAAGGAAATACTAGTTCATCATCAAAAGTTTAAATCGTTCATTGCTCTTTAGTTCACGGCGGCAATGCAAGGCGTTCATACGGATCTTAAAGTTCCAAGCTCTTATGTCATTCTGTATGTTCATAAGTTAAGCTAGCCCTGCAGCTTGATAAAACCAATTTTTGTTATATCATCAGGATTGCAATACATTTGCAAATTTTCTGATCAATACAACAATTCTAAGTTGGTTAAAATCGCCTTCTAAGATTTGTTCCAATTACTTCGAGGTGAAGCTAATAGAAGCATGTTAAAAGTAGAAGATACTTACGGGGCTGCTGCTGGTAGGTGGCATTTCGCACTCTTCTGGGTTACTAGTTATTTTTTTCCAATTCTCCAGGTTTCTCAAAAATTTGGCGCGGTCTCCAATTGGAGCGATCAATTCTTTGACTAGATTGTTGTCTAGCATCGCCAGTGTTGATATTGTTACATTGTTTACTGAAATATATTTAAATAATAATATGTAAATAAAGATGCCGAAAACTGCCGGGACAACAACTATCAAAACACTTTTACGTTGTGTATATAACAACTTACCTTCAAATGTATTGATATATTGAGGTAAACCCCACTGCAGTACCTAATAACTGCGGGATATCACCACCTTCGTCCCCATCCATCTTTGTGAACTATCACCAATTATTATTTAAAAAAAACACAGAAAACTGTTTTATATAGCAAATACGAAGTAACTTGTTACTTTGTTCAGTTCAGTTTCTTGTAACTGGACTGCGCGACAATTTGCCAGTGTCGAGTTAAATAAAATTACAAAGTGAAATCATGTACTTTGTTGAGCGCGGTCTAAATCACAATGGCGGCTGACATTGACAGAGACAGAGACAGAGAGCGGCGCGGCGCGGGAGTCGCGGCTATCCAACTGTTCGTTTTGTTGTGCGAGTTTTTTTATTGTTTAAAAAACATTTGTTACTTTAAAACACACTAACGGAATAGCATAGAATAATACATTCATTGTAGTGTTTACTGTTTATGGAGTAATCTTTACTATAATATTCTGGTAAAACCAATGACACTGTTCTAAAGTAAACCAAACTATACGAATAGTATAATATACTTGGAATAATATGTATGGCACACAATAATATAGTTGTAATAAAAAAATAATTGTTTAGATTACAAACAAACATGTAGTCCTCAATTAACGTTAGATCATTATTCGGAACTCGATCACTTATTACATGCGAATTTCTTTTTCTTAGTACATACAATACAAATTATGCATATTAACATAATTATTGTATAAGTTGCAATAATTATTGATGTTTTATTTCAATGATATTTTATTGTGTGCTACATTTATCAAATAATATTATGAAACATACGATTAGTACGACTGAATAATTAATCATAAAGGTAACTAGGACCAAGTATTTCAAACTGGAATTGTTGTAACCTACTTTTAACAATTAGATTAAGTACTTCTGTTTGTCACCGATTTCTCTGCGTGTAGTAATTAATGAACACAAATTAAACATACTATTGATAAGACTTTTCCAGAAAGATTCTACTGAATAAAAATATTATCTACTTTACAAAAAATACCTGGCATATGACTAATATGCATTTGACATTAGATTACCTATGACAGTTTGGAGGTATTGTCTATTCACGTCCGTAAGTGTTAACCCTCTGAATCCTTACACGTGACCTCCGGGTGGTGCTAAGAACAGTCTCTGGTGGCTGGGCCAGTGCGTGAAACGATTTTTTCACTTTCTAGGTCTTCATGCCCCATCTTAGGCCACATCGTCACTTAACATCAGGTTAGATTGTGGTCAAATGAAGGATTATCTAGAATAAAATAAAATAAAATAAAATAAAAAAAAGCATCTTGCACGTCGTTTTCTTATCGACCCTACAATACAAAAGTCATTAAAACATAATGAAACGGAGGTAAAAGTGGGCTCTCACCAACACAGAGGTTGAGCGTCGAAGCCCATGGGAAATCATCTAAATTCACCTCCCAGGGAAGTAAAACAAAGCGAAGTATCATCACGAACGGTGACAACGGTTTAGGACAAGAATTTTTAATCTGATAAATCCTTTTTTGGTTTCTATGTCCTGTTTGTAGCTTGAGGTTAGAATTTTATACAAGTTTATTGAAAAAATATATATAAATAAAAGTCATTTATAGGCTACTAGCTTACCGCCCACGGCTTTGACCATGTAATAATAGATTTTCTCGCAGTAAATAGTAGATTTTGTGCTTGGCAAATCAGCTATGTCCGTGTCATATATAATTCAAATGGGGCTGTGCTCGCAACAATTGTTTTTCCCTGAAATTTAGTAAATTCCCTATCGGATAAGTAACCTATATTATTGTAAAGTTTTATCAAAATCCATTCAGAAGTTTTTTTTGTGAAGGAGCAACAAACACAATCACAAACTTTCACGTTTATAATGTTAGTAAAAAGTTTTTAAATTTAAAAATAGTTTAAACTGCAAAGTGAGGTTTACCACTTATTAAAAATCATTAAAAGTAAGAAGTTTTGAAGTTTGTTACATGTCGGGCAGGGTTAAGTGTTTAAACACTCAACACTGCCCTGGGCTCCATAGGACTGATTATGCATGATAGAGATAGGTGACAAAATAAAAAGCATGTACGGTTATAAATAATACTAGGAGAAAGCAAACAAAGTTTTCCACGAAATTCTATGACGTAACTATAAGAAAGTTCCATAAATATCGTTTACTCAAAGCAGTAATTCTGTGAAACTCATTTCCATTGATTGCATAATAAAATTGAATGTTTCCGAGAAATTTATTTGTGGCGTAGAAATTTTCCCTTTGCCCACATGTAGAAACTGATTCTAAAATTAGGGCATTATGTGTGATTTATTATTTAGCTCTTGCCGGCTACATTTTCGAAATTTCTACTCATTGTGATCTATTTTGAAAGTTACTTAGGGTCAAGGGTTAACGTATTTTCTTATCCTAGTAATTACATTTGGTGTTTGAATATTTTATTTTCCTACAAACAGTATGACCTACTTTGTGAATCAAAGTAGAGTCGTGCTCTACAAAACTTTTTTGTCTCTATTACAAAAACAAATATAACGTTTTTTTTAAACGTGTTTCTCAAGCCTTAGCATTTAATACACTAGTTTTCTTGGAATTTCCAGCGGGAACAACGTATTTTCCCGTGGTCAAAACTAGCATTTAGTTAGTTTCTGAGATTAGCGCGTCCAAACAAACAGAAATTGAATCTAACAGACAAACTCTTCAGCTTTATAATATTATTATAGATTTAATTTAGTATGCAAGCAATGGTTCAGAATAAAACTGATATAAAAATATAAAAATAACATATTTATATAAATATATTTCCGGACAATCCACACAACAACAATTAGACCTAGCTAGCTGATATACTTAATATAATAGACATACATAGAATTTTTTTATATACATATAGTACCAATAGCAACTTAGGGATGATCTGATATTGTTTAAAGGGGTTTGTTTCATTATTCTTTTATTTATATTTCCTCACTATCACAGTTTTATTATATTTTACACAAAGGCGGTTAAAATACATCCATAGACAATCATTAAAAGCTTCCTTCAGACACTAGCGTATTTGACTTTGATTGATGTCGCGATTAGCCCCGACAGCACGAAACACCTGAATTGAACAAACATCTTCTACCATTACTTGGCCCCAATCGTGGAACCGCAGCCGTATTTGCTAACTGACTGCTTCGGTGGCGTGGCGGGCAAAGGTAGCTAGTTCGATTCCCGCAAGTCAAGTGTTTGTATGCAATGAAAGCACTTTCTCTGTCTCTTGTTCAAATCAGGAAGGAGGAAGTTTCTGTTCACGTCCGTAAGTGTTAACCCTCTGAATCCACACACCCGAGTGGTACCTGACCTGCGGGTGGTGCTAAGAACAGTCTCTGGTGGTAGGCTTCGGCCGCGACTTGTCACCACCCTCCGGGCTGGGCCAGTGCGTGAAACGATTTTTTCGTGTCTCGTGGTCCGGCGAAGCCATCTACCTACTAGGTCTTCATGCTCCATCTTAGACCACTTCGTTATTTTACATCAAGTGAGATTGTGGTCAAATAAAGACTTATAGCTATACTAGCATTAAAAAAAAACGGCTCTGGTGGGGATGCGACCCGTAACCTCTTGTGCCTAAAGTGAATATTCTCACAACAAGCTTGTAATCGTCATTGTATTGCATCATGTTTAAATAACAATTCCTTGCAATTAACATAATCGAAACTATGCTCGTATTCTGACTCCACTAAAGCTAATTCTATTAAAGCTTTGTTCGAATCGGAGCATATTGCGCGCCGATTTCGTGGGAAGGCTACATATTTGATAGATGGATTACTAGACTCAGTAGCCGCTACCCGCAGAGGCTCAGAATGTTTTATTTCGATGAAACAAAGGAATTCATTAGAACCACAACACGCAATGATGGTCGACTTTCTTTGTACGTTTCGGGTTGAGTTGGGGTAAGCTATTGATAAAGTATTCGGTGTTTTTTACCTATTGGAACTCTTATTTCTCGGCTTTCTTGAATAGGAACGATAAACAGAGCACATTGTTGTTTTAAGTCGACTAAAGAAGAGACAAGTTAATAAGAATTAGAGACAAAATGTATGTGACAGAACAAATTCATGACAGATCAAGGACCGGACAAAACAAGGGATTAACGGAAAGAGGATTAGACAAAACTAGCAATTAACGAAAGAAGGATCTGTTTTAACAAGGATTTGACAAGCGCACGTGATTCCATATTAGTACTTTATTTCATTCTTAAAACTTACGAGAGCAACGAAAACGGGTTTACTCACGTGAATTGTAACGATATTATGATATTATACTTTTTTTGTTTTTTTATGGTATATTAGACAATATAAATGTAAACGATACAACAGATTTTAAGTAACACGTTATGTTTTATCTATTATTATAAATTTATTGATGGCGACTGTCTCTCCGCGCTTTAGGGACGCCTACCACAGAAAACCAGCGCTGTAGCTAGAGCTTCTACAGCATTATGCTGAGTGGAAACCGATTTACGTTTAAATATTTTAACTATATTATTTTTGTTAAGCTGCTTTTATGTTTATTTTAATTGTAATTGTATTGTGTTTTTATGGTAAATAAAACTTTTAATATTATATTCTATTCCGACGCCACTCCTGTGAGCACGCGATCGACACGCTGACTGAGCGCGTATCGTGTTATCAAATATCATAATATCGTTAAAATTCAAGTGAGTAAGCCCCGTTTTTTAAATAAATATTGGTTGTTTTGAAAACGTATTCAATTGGACAAACAGATTTTAAATAAGTTCTATAAACGCATAACAAAATTGGCTAACTAGGAGATACAGTTATCATTACTAAAATGATTACATTATAATAACTAGCCCCCGCTTATATATTATTTTGCGCGAAACGACATATTTCCGGTGGTTAAAAGTTTTAATCCAACCCATCAACATACATACCAAATTTCAGGCTAATCGGTTCAGCCGTTTTGATTTGTCTTACATACACTTTCCTATTAACAATATTATAGTAGGTAATTTATTGAAACAAAAATAATTTTATATGAACTAGGTACTTATGAATACCATCAACTATAAATAAATAAACAATAACATAAAATTTAAAATATTTTATTGATTCGAATTTTAATATTATTATTTATTAATATATATGTAGACACATTATTATAAATTAAAGTAGCCCGACGCGTGTGTCTGTATTTCTGTTCAAGATAAGCTCAAAAACTATTTAATATATCTTTTTGAGGTTTATAATTAAAATAGCTATTGTAAGTAGATATTAATTGTAGCTAATAAGTTCCTTAAAAATTGTTTGGAAACCATCGTAATTTAAAATGGCGACATGACACGAGATCCATTTTGTATGGCGTTGACAAGAACAGCGTTACTTACAGGAATTTATTATAGCGCTTTCTTGTGTAAAACCATGCGTGTTTTATTCATCATCATCACCCTATTAACGTTCCCACTGCTGGGACACAGGGACTTCTCTCTTGACGAGAGAGATTAGGCCTTAATTCACCACGCTGGCCAAGTGCGGGTTGGTGAATGTCACATGTCCTTCAAACTCTTTTTTGAAGTTCTCAGAACATGCCGGTTTCCTCACGATGTTTGCCTTCACCGTTAAAGCACGTGTTTAAAGCGCACATAAATTTCTCAAGAAAAATCCAGAGGTGCGTGGCGGGGTTTGAACCCACGACCTTCGGAATGAAAGTCGAGTGTCCTCCCACTTAGCCAGCACGGCTTTTAAGCTAATAAGTTCCTTAAAAATTGTTTGGGAACCATCGTAATATAAAATGGCGACATGACACGAGATCCATTTTGTATGGCGTTGACAAGAACAGCGTTACTTACAGGAATTTATTTTAGCGCTTTCTTGTGTAAAACCATGCGTGTTTTATTATAACGCAACATTTCCGAGTAAAGTTATACGATAATTGAAATATATAGTTATTTCGCTCACTCACCTGTGAGAAAGCGAGATATCTCTTGACATAACTAACCGTTGACACGTTTTTTTAAAACCCCTACACAGATTTGTACTTCTGTAGCGCGCATCGTATCTTAAGTTATAGTTCTAAGAAAATGTGTTTGGTAAATGAATAAATTATTGACATATTGCTTACTTTACTCGTATTTTGTCAAAGCCCTTAAACGGCTCGTAATTGTTTCTATAGGCTATCTATTTTATACAAGGTCCGTCCATATTTAACTACAGAAATGCGTATAACATTATGTGATTCCCTCATTCTAAGTTTAGTTATGTAGATAATGTCTTTGGAAATTGTCTGTTAGGGCGTTCAAAAAAACTCATACAACGCGTCCAAAATGCATGCGTACGATTTTACTTTCCCATCCCACCACGTTCCCATACATAAATAACCACGGTCTCCTGAATATGTCTTCGCGTCGTACTCTGCATCTTGCCTCACTTCTTTTTGGTGTAATAAATAAACGAACCCCATTGTACCTCTATGAAAAACTTGAATTTTCGAGACGTCAAGTGCGCTTGCCATTGCTACTTATTTGTCCAAGACATAGATCGACTGCATTTCGTGGTAGTTTTCGCTATGCTGCCACGAAATGCTGGAACAATATCCCACCACCAATCCGCAATCATTGCTCATTATATTCCTTTAAATTAAACCTAAAAAAGTGTCTTTTGAATAATCAATGTGCGGGATTTATTATATAACTCGATCTTGGTCTTCCGTTTTAAATAAAAAATAATTATTTTGAAAATGGTATAATATTGTAAAATAATTTTCGTATGCCTCTTTGTTATCTTATTATTATAATTATTTTGTTCTTTATAGTATATTAGACGATATAAATGTAAACGATACAATAGATTTTAAGTAACACATTTTATTTTATCTTTTATTATAAATTGATTGATTTATTGCCGCGCTTTAGGGCCGCCTTGCCTTTTTTACTATACTATTATTGTTAAACTGCTTTTATGTTAATTTTAATTGTAATTGTATTGTGTGTTTATGACGCAAATCAAACTTTCTATTTCTATTTATATTTCTATTTCAAAACAAATACTGAATTTGTAGAAAATAATCAAATGAATATTTGTAAACACTTTAAATGCAGGCGATAACGCTTAAACAATTTGTACAAACGCAAATTTATTAAGATACATGATTTTGAAAAAAAAGCTTCAATTTTTTATTTTAATTAATAATTTTATAATAAAATAATACTTCGACTGACACTAAATGTTTTGTCATGATTGTATATATATTCATCCCACATAATTTTACCTAATGAGGGTAATCAATTTAAATGTAACGTAAAACCACCAAATACCGTTAAATATTGACTTTATTTAATATTTGTGTAACAACAGTATGGAAAAACCGCAAAGGTGAATTAGTATCTGCTGTTATTGATTAATGACCACCCAACCCAGCTGCACATAAATACACCCAGTTCTGGTAAAGCATCGATCTATTCATACTAATGTTATATTTGTTGCAGTCATCCAGTA
This sequence comes from Gymnoscelis rufifasciata, assembly GCA_929108375.1. Lineage (NCBI taxonomy): Eukaryota > Metazoa > Arthropoda > Insecta > Lepidoptera > Geometridae > Gymnoscelis > Gymnoscelis rufifasciata. Next base: position 7,126,071 of record OV815321.1, on the reverse strand, counting down.
GAATCTGATATTTGATTGAATGACTAGCGCGTTCATTGATTGGCGACATTTAAAAGCGAATGAGGTTCATTCATATTCATAATAATTTATTCATAGAAACTCAGGTTGGTACAAAGTTCTTAAAAAATATTTTAGTCACACTGAAATCTACCTTTACGGCGTCGTATGACTATAACAATAAAATGAAATATTAAGTAATTATTTCATTATTAGATTAAATTAAATTTAGTAATTTTTTTAAGATTCTTTTGAAAATAATTTAAGTCACCGTCCGCTTTGTTCAAAGGGCTGTATTACAATCCGCTTACTAGTTGGACGTTGAGTGGCACTTGTTCAATCAACGTGCGGCCTAGTCGTTCAGTCATTTAATCAAATATCAGATTCGACCAGATGCCTGCAACATATCTAATTCGACAGCGGCTGTCAGTTTTGTTTCACAACAAAATGGAAGCTTATCTGTATTATAAATTACAAATAGGATAGTCGTATAGTATAGTATTGGGTAATTCAAAACACATTAGTGAGTTTGTGAAACTTTGCATTATATAGATTAATAATTTTAAATGTACCTAGCTTAAAGCTTTGGCCAAACCTACGCGTCAGCGGAAGCGGGACGCGTCACGACATTTTTCCCTGAAATTCACTGAAGCACTTTGTCCTTGGTCTGGGTGTTCAATATGTATAATAAAAGATATCTATATATGTATGACTATTATTTAAGTATATCAGATATCTAGGACCCGTAACACAAGCTTAGAGCTTACCACGGGGCTAGATATTGTTGTGTGAATTGTCTGGAAATATTTATTTATTTAATTGTGTCGCTTTGTAAGTAAAGTATGGTATGGTATATTATATAATCTGTGTAATCTAAATAATCTATAGGTAACATCTGCCGCGCGGATGACGCTCCCGCATTGCAGTCGCATTGGTCGCGCAGGTTTGACTAAAACTGGTAGCAGATTTGACCGAAGATTAAATACACCTACGATGGTTATAAGGTTATAATTATACTTCATAATTAGTTTAATCAACATCAACTAGCCAGTCTTATTATGACTTTGGCTTATGTCAGTGGTGTAGGTGGTATGATGGTAGAATAATGGCATTTAATAGTTAGATAATATTGTGTGTATGTTCGGGCTCCAAAGTGCAGAACTAACGGTTAACAGAGTTTTTTTACGAATTGTTCAAAGCGTTATAAATAGAGATAACCAAACATAATATAAAAAATGTAACTTAAAAAAATACCAAGGTTGTTTGGAAAAAATAATAATTAGGTTTATGAGCAGTCTTTACAATTATAAGTCAAACTAAATAAATAAAACTTAAATTTATTAAATCATTATCTTCAGAATTTTATATTCACAAAGCTAAAGGGAAGATTGGTAGATTTAGAATTTTTATTGAAATCTTCAGTAGTTATATTGTTTTCATAACGTTGTTATTTTACAGTCTGCAAAACAAACATATTTTACGATAATTTTTATGATTCCTGTTTTTACTGTATTGCATAAAACTGTCATTTATAGCAATGACATTGATGAATTCGAAGTTCAAGGGCGATCAATTCCTGCGTTTTCATTGTTTGATTTCCTGTCCGATTATTTTTATGTGCGCTGTAAGTTTTGTGAATTTAGTGTTTTGTCAGATACTTATTAATTTAAGGAACTACACGGTATATACTGTCTGTAAAAATCCCTAATTGGGTACTGGTAAAGGGTTCTTACTATCTATTTTGTCCTAACGCTTATTGTCGATATTTAGGTATACTTAGGTTTACACACTTTTTAATACTGTTTTTATGGAACTTATGAGTTAAATGTTATGTAATGTGGCCCGGAGAAGCCATCTTCTAGGCCTTCATGCTCCATCTTAGACCACATCGTCACTTTACATCAGGTGAGATTGTGGTCAAATGAAGGCTTATCGATCATAAAAAAAAAAGTGTGTGTGTGTCAGCTACGACGCACGATTGGAGTTTACTACTTACGAACTATAATTATGATATATGTATATCGAAAAGAAAAAAAGGGCACATGAACGCATCTGCTAAAATGATAAGAGAAACAAACATATAATCTGTAATTATTCGGATTGTATAGATTACTTCAATAAAGCGTATTACATAAAGTATGTTACAAAATAATAATAATTGTGTTCAATTTATACAAATCCAATTTTAGGATGATTGATTTCTTTCACTTTGAATTATAATCATTCTTAAATACTGCAAAGAACAAATTAATTAGGTGTCGAAACTATAGCTTCTTTTTAATATTTTAATTAATAAATAACAGAAGGTACTTATTATATGTTCCAACGAAACGCGTTGGGAGGACCATAAAGTCGTCAATTGTTTTAGTTCCCTGCACAAAAACGTAAACGCTATCTTTGTAAGACGATATCCAAGTGAAAAAGAAACGTCCCGCCATAATTTTTTGTAATTAATGATGATTTTACTGAATAACTTTGCACTCTCACCTCTACTCACTGAGAAATTCTAAGTGACTGCTAGACGATTACTTTTTCGAACGCGTATTCGAATGTCAAAAATGGTAACTCGCATTCCAGAGACACAACAAACAACCAATCAAAATGCGTTAAAGTTCTTATTTCGAACGTGACGTTTCGACGGTATTCCATCTCATTCTTTTACACGTTGAATCCTACAGATATATATGTTTGTCTCTTTCTACGTAACGCCTCAACTTTTGTTAGGTAACACTTGATTTTACTCCCCATAAAATTTCCATACCGGGCCTTATAACTCAAATCGTTTCTTAAGGAGTAAATTCCAAAAAAAAAAACAACAAAAATGTTGTTAATACGAGTATTATGACTTTACGCACAAACTTGCAGAACCCACATTTTTAATAGTCCCCTAAAAACATTTATTTACAATTCCAGCTACATTTACTGGTCACGGAATTAAACAAGCAACATTGTGGACCAATTAAATGCAATGTAATAAGCAATTATTATAAAAGTAAGTGTTATGCGACCGCAATTCACAAGGGCAGTATTGTATGGGAACAAAATGAATTTTTACAGGCAGTTTTCAAGCATTTTCGCAAAGTTTATGTATAATTAAAACTTAGCCCACCGCGGGTGTAATGAGTTTAAGCCGACTGGCTTTCAACCTAACGTAACATTATGCTAAGAAGAAAATCCTATTTCGTGAGAAAAGTACCGCAAATTAGGGTATTGTGGCGTCTGTTTTATTATGATTGTGTAACCTGAAATATTCGAAAACAATTATAGAAACTTTAGGACTTTGTAATTTTAGTTTACCATTTTCAATGACATTATTTGTTAGGTTTTTTTAAATTATTATAAGATCAGATGATTGTCAGAAAAGGCAGTATTTCTGACAATCATCTGATCTTGATGTCTCAGCATGATTTTTAAAGACATTACGAAATAATAAATAATATAGATATGCATGAGGAATATATACAAAAAATAATAATTAAAATAGGAAGTCCTCAATTCTAGTTCAAAACGTAATTTGAGTATTAGCGTAAATGATGTTATGAACGCCTTAAATTATTCACTAACCATTTTTCTAAAACGCTGTGTTTAGCTCAGAATTGTGTTTTACTTTACGGCTCACGCCGACGCCTGAAACAACCTAATAAACTTGTTTATAGAAGGGAAGTCAATCCTCTCTCCCTTTCAATACAACCGTTTAGGGGAATATTTCCAGAAAAAATCTCAGCCGCTTTGTTTCGCAACGGAACATTACTTTTTCTAGAGTGAGAACTTAACTTTTCGCTTTGACGATAAATTTGCCGAAAACTAAAACTTTTCTTAACTTCTACATTTATCAGTTTTGCGACAGTTTATGAAAGACATTCAATTTACTTTTTTATTGTCTTACGGAAATTATTTAACTTTAGCAAACAACTTATACCTTATAAATGTACTTATATTCAAAAAGATAAAATAATATAATAAATTTATGTAAACTTCTATCTCCGTGTGTATATTATATGTGCGTTATTTTTGCTCAAATCACAATAATTACGACTTTGTTGCCGGCCTACGCCATATTTGTTCTACGCCGTAGCAGCCGTAGCTTCGTAGATGCTCTACGAAGTTTGTAGCTTTCGGTATCTCGGTATTACCGTTAGATCGATTAAACTATGTAATTAATCATAGTTTCTTGTTCTTCGTCTGAAAGTATTTCTATATTTAATTTGTATGTATCTACTACACATAAATGCATGTAGTTCACTATCAGTCACAAATAATACATATATTTCCTCCGCTTCCGCTTACGCTTCCGCGTCTCCCTCCCGCGACTTGTTTGACGCGCTCGCGACTTGTCTGACGCGCTCGCGACTGTTATTAGGTGTTAGTTAATTAATGTTAATTTACTTATAAATTTACATAAATCAGCAGATAATTTTAATTATGCAAAACATTGTCATTAAAAAATACTAATAATTACGAAACAAACCGTGGATAATACATATACGAGTAGAAACACTTATTGATAGATTTATTTTCATGTAATAAATCCGATTCAAATCGATTTCCTAAAGTTAACCCCTAAATCAAATAGACAATCTTTCTTATATCGAACGAAAACTTTTGAAGAGATTTATATCTGTGCCGCAAAAATAAGGCATCAAATAATTTTACTCCCTTGCTTTTGTGGCTTGAAATATATAGGGGTTAAGACTTTTGTTCGAATAAAAGAGAAAGTGGAATTAAATTTTGTTGTGAGCGAGTAATGGCTTAAAAATGTCAAAAGTGGCCTTTTGTGTCTGTAAAGTTACTTTTAAGAGGAATTTGAATTTATTGTCTTAAGGCCTGTATTGTACAAAAAAAACAGTTCCTTGGTTGGACTGACTTAATGGAGCAACGAACGTAGTACCAATAATGGCGAAAGGGTTAGCGATTTTGATTTACTAAGGTTTTTATTTTAACAACATAACATAAACTACAGGTTTCAAAAATTATTTACATAAACGTGATTGTTTTATTTCCTTTACCTCTAATAAAAGCTCAAAGCCACTATGGCGCTAGATTTTGTTAAGTGGTTTACAAGCTTTTGTTCCATACATTTAATTAAGTAGTCCGATAGCCTTCGAACATCTAAATGTTTAAATTGTTTATCTTTTAGATCTTGTAGTAATTCTTATAAAATTATAGATATTAAGTTCTCACAATACGTAGTCATACGATCTATGACGTCTAGTCACAATATCGTCTGCAGTCGGCTGCCAACTTACACATTAAGAGCTTGCTCTTTGTGAAAATGCAGTTCATGTGATAATTAGAACAAATATGCTGTTAAATACATTTGTTACATGTTTATGCACCAAATACACGATCATAATTCATTTTAATGCAGCATATTAATAAAGTTATGGACCGGACATGATGCCATATTGAGCATGCATTGCGATGCTAATAAGGCTTAAACTCTTTTGGACGTGGAAGAATAGTTGCTTAATTAATGAGACGCGATATTTATGAGAAATTTCAACAATAAATTAAGGTTTTGCTTTTAATATACTTCGTATACTATGTATTGTGTACTGTGTATTATGTATTGTGTGTGTTTGTATACTTTGTTGACTATGGCTCCAACGGCGTAGTTCGAAACCAACTTGTTTTTATGAATCGTTGCCTATTCATATTTTTAGCTCAATTATAAAAAAAAAAATTAGACGACGTAACGTAGCTTACTAGCGAAATACGTCGTCGTTCGTCTTATTTTTTTCTACACAAATTGAGAATATTAGTTTCAACCTTTAAGTGGAGTTTATAACTTTAGGAAATCATAAAAGGAAAACAAAATACATATTTAAAAATAATTTAAGCATTAAACCAATGACATTCAAATTCAATTGTCTATATTAATAGCTAAGATGCCACGTAGATATTTTTTTATTATATGTATATATAGAAATTTGTTCTGGTACGAAAATGTTGCTTATAAAATTATAACCTACTAGCATCATATAATGCGGGTTACACGGGGGAACCCCGGTGATTTCTCTCATAAATATTTGCTTATATTTAATTTGACATATTTTCCCACGGTAAAAATTTGCCTCTGTGCGTTCTCAGGCTTTACATAATCTGTAAAACTTAATTTAATTTTAATCGTTCTTAGATCCAGAGATTACCCCTACAACGTGTTGAACTTAAAATATTAGTAACCAATCTATTTCGTCAGATCTATGTTAATTTTACGTGGTAGTACAACCCACAAAGTTGTCTCTATGAAAGCTCAACTTTAACGAGTTTACGAACAAGTCGGTGCCCGGTCAATCCTTAAATAAACTGTCATCCACACTGCAACAAGAATAAATTATAACTTAGATTGGATTAATCGTGAAATCGATAAAGTATCTCTTTTATCGCTGATTTGATTTTATTCCTTAATAAAACTTCGACCAAAGTTACGTGTCAGCAACACGGGAGGAGGGATGCGACGCGGGAGCGTCTACAACGCGGGACATTTTTGGCCCAAAACGTCTCACTCTGTGGTCGCGTAGGTGTGCAAAGGGTCATTAGTTAAGTATGGATAGCGACCACCGCGCGGCAGTCGCGAAAGCGACTGCGAAGCGGGAGCGTCCGCGGCAGTCGCTTTGATCGGGCAGGTTCGGCTGAATCTAAGTTTATGCTGATACCTTTATGGCATTCTTTAAACTTATAAAACTCGTCAAAAATATTATAGAAATGAAAAACCCATTAAAATCTTGAAAACAGATGATTGAATATATTTAGAAAACACTTCGCGTAATGCGTTAGTTAGCATGCAAATCTAATTAGTTTCAAAACTAAAGTAAATAATAAATATTCATAGTTTTCGACAAAATAAAATTAATTTGTAAAACGCAAACAATTTTTCAGAATATGAAATAAACTATGAATGAGAGTAATTTGGATGCAAATTGAGTATAATTTTTATGCAGACGCCCGCAGTTCAGAATAAATTTATATTTTCTATACCATGGGTATAATATATTGTTTTCATGCAAGAGGAATTTAAAGTCAATATTATTTCATTGTTTAAACTCACAAAGCAGAGAGTCCCTAAAGGCTAACATTGCCGCATACTTAAGTATGTAAGTAACCCAAAAGAAGTTCAAGTAAGAAGAAAAATACTGAAAATATTTTTCTGTATTAATTTCAAACTTTTCTTGATGAAACAATTTGACTCAGAAAACTCCTTGAATATTTTGTTCTTAAAATCCTGTTAGACATTCGTAACAAAGTGAAACGGCTCAGAATCCTTTACGCTGATAAATAATTAAAATATAGGACTTGTGTATTTATGGTTATGTTTCATAATATATTATTTTATTTTATGTTCTTAAACTTGGTCTGAAACTAAAATTGACATACTAATACGTTCGTAATTAAGGCATGATGACTATATAGAAACAAGGTATTCTGTTTAGTCCGTCTGTAAGTTCGTCCAAAATTACTGGTCATTATTTAATAATCTATATTATAACAAAATATGTTTAGTCATCTACTTTAGTAATGGCAAACAAAATTTTTAATGAGCCTACCATTCGACTTTTACTTGAACCACTGTCGTGAAACTCCTAAACAAGTACGCAAAACCTTTTGCAATATATTCAAACCGTAAAATGCAGCGAAATACCAGTAACCTAACCCATTACATTAATAACGCATACCGTATTCGTCGGCACTATTAAAATGGCGCTGCCACTGCCCAATACAGCAGCACTCGACAATTTGCCGTGCTTTGTTACCCCCGGCTTTTAGAGCTAACAAAAGCCAACAAAAGTTACGTGATCGAATCAACTCTGTTTCTGCAATACACATCAAAAACTTGTTATGCTTTTTACTAAAGGAAATCGTGTGAATTAACAGTGTTTGCAACAGGCTGTGTAAGTATGGTCGAAGTCGAATATGTATGTATATAGATAACGAAAACAAATATAAAGAAATTTGAAAACATATTTTTTTATTCTAAACTATTTACTTTCGTCTATTTTGCACGTATACAAAATATCAAAATAAATACGTCATTATTTGTCCAACCCCAAATAAAAACGAAAGAAGGTTACAAACCAACACTTTCTAAAGGGAAGTGATTCCTTGAAATTTGATACGCTCTTAACGAAAAGACTGTTTATATTCCAAACATGGAAACCCATTTATTCCAATGTCAGTTTACTGTATAAGGGACATTATACGACTACAAAGCTATAAGTTCCGACATTGTTTCAAACGGACACCATGATTGATGAACTCCGAACTTTGCGCGTTGATTAAACAACCGTCATCCTTATAACCGTTACAGGCTCTCGGCGAGAACACCCGGCAATACCAGAGATCGTCCGAGATACGTTTTTATTGTGAAATATAACAAGTATGAGCCTGCATTTGCAGATACATACACCGTTTATTACTTTTGTAAAAAAACATCCGGTCACTCATCCAAGTTATAGCCGCTTGGCATTTTTAAATATCGTTTGTTGTATGGGAGCTATTAATTATTTTTTATTACGGTTCTTGAGACACATAAAGCCTGGTGGCGGAAGGACGGATAAACAAACAGACACACAAAGAGTCTTAGTAATATGGTCCCGTTCAACCCTTTGGGTAATGAAACCAAAAACAACGCATAGGTCTGGGCTGGTCATATCTGCCGTATGCCAGAAGAGCTGTGGGCAAGGATAGCCACCGAGTGACGTCCAGACCCAGAAAGAAGGCGACGCGGCAGACCTCATCGACGATGGCGGGACGAGCTTGACAGCTTTCTTCATGACTGGCGAGAAGTGGCCGGAGATCGGGAGTTGGGGAGAAATTGGGGAGAGTCCTTTGCCCAGCAGTGGGAAAAATGGGGCTTATAACGAGAAAAGATAAGAGGTCTTTCCCAGTCCCCGAGAATAGACTCAGAAAATTCTCGCCGTTTGTCTGTAACGGGCATTATACTGTAGGGCGAAGGTTGCACAAAAGGAAATACTGATTGGGTTCTGTTCATTTACAGCTTGTTACATTTCCACAACAGAGTGAAAGTGAAAGGTGTTTTAACGTTTTATTACGTAAACTAGTGTTCGTAACACACATATAACTTGAAAAAATAATGTATTATAATTGACGAAGTCTGTCATCTGATGTTGTTTAGATAATTAACAAAATCTATATAAATAAAAATGAATTGTTGTTCGTTAGTCTGATTGAAACTCGAGAACGGCTGGGCGGATTGAGCTGATTTTGGTTTTAAAATATTTGTCGTAGTCCAGGGTAGGTCTAAACGGTGAGCAAAAATCTAATAATTGCCGGGTTTTTTTTTTATAATTAACCGTGCGAAGCCGGGGCGGGCCACTAGTAAGCAATAAAAACGTTAGCCTACCCAATAATCTCGTAAGGTGAAAATGATTGTCTAACATCTTTAATCCAAATGAAATGAAATATTTATTGCTGTTAACTAGGTGATAATGTATATTGGTCTTATATCTATTGTTATGTGTCTCTAGTATGCCTTTCGGGCTTACAGCATTATCATGCACTCTAAAATGTTAAGTAATAATTTGTTCATATTTAATTTATGTCAGTTATCCAATTTATGAATAATTTTATAATATACCTAGGTGGGTATATCGTATCTATGTGATAAGTCGGCCAAGGAGAGAACAGGTGGCGAGCTACCATGCAAAAGGAGATCATCACACAAATAGGGAATCACGACCCTCAGTAATGAGGAAATCGACGCGAGCAGGAGGGATATTTAATAAGTATTAGAAATATTTTGTGTTTTGTTATATCATTCATTTCGATCCATTGTGTTTATCACAATACAAATACAAAACACGTCGCACCTGCGAGCAACGAGCATATTTTGGGGCACATATTGGGACATCCTTGCCCAAAAGATATTTTGATTCTCTATTGAATTAATGAAAGCCTAAGCGACCGCTTTGATTCAATTCTTGATGTGTCTGTAGGTGACAGTCAGTTCAGATTGAAACGCGATGCGGTAATACTTAAAGAGGTCAGTGTTTTCGCGCTATCACACTATCGCTACTCACTATCGCTATGACACTCATCATAGGGCTTTAATAAATAAATAATTTATTTCCGGCATCTCAGCCCCATAATATAACATATACCTTACAGACTAACACACATATAAATACAAATATCATATCATATACTAAAATATCAACATGTCCGTATCATGGTACGAGTATCATCTGTCACCACGGTGTCGCCTTGCAGTGTAGGCGACTGATAAACCGAGCTATGCTTCGATACAGCCTAGTGATCGCTTTTGGGGACGCAAAGCACCTACGTGACGACGTGGTAGTTCGAATTCTTATTATAATAATTATTAATACAATAATCATATTTCTGAACAATCCACACAACAACACGCAAAATATGTTGGTTAGCGCATAACTCAACCACACCTGGACCAATTTGGCCAGTTCTTTTTTTTAATGTTCGTAGAGTTCCAACGATAGTTTTTACTTAGAAAAAATCGAATATGTGCCGGGAAAACTATTTTGAATAATTACCCGTGCGAAGCCGTCCACGTGTACTTAATTTAATAGACACACATGCGACATAGATATTTTTAATATACATATTAAACACCCAGACAAAGGAGGAAGTGCTTGCTGAACATATAAACACTTGAATGGAACCCGATCCCTTAAAGTTGTCTATTTTTGTGTGGGTAGCAAACAAAGTCATATTTTATATCGCTATTTAAATAAATGTGCTTCTCGTCGCGCGTCTCGGTGTGAACTAACCCTGTACCCTTAACATTACCACCAAATCGTCAAGACTTGATAAAACAACCAAAAATGGCAGAAAATTATGTTTTTCCAGAAAAATAAAGTATTTGACAGAAAGACTACTCTACACTGGAATAATTTGAACACAAAACGTTGTACCCATTTGGCTTCAGCTGGTCGGAGCTGATGTCTAGATTATGTAAATATTTGACTCAAAACGGTATCTGCAACACGCGGACACTGCATGCACCATGTAAAATTTTATACTCATTATATTATAAAAATAGTTTTTGAAGGAGAAGCTGCGAAATCTAGCCAAACCAGCCACTCATTGTTGTATCTAGAAATTCAATTTAGGGCAGTGAGGTAAGGTATTTATGTGAAGAAACTACGCAAAGTTTTGAGATCATCAACACCCTATTAACGTTCCCAACTGCTGGGACACAAGATTTCCGATATTTTTCCCGGAATCCCGGGGCGTATCCATACTATTGATAATGTTTGAGGTCATTTACATCAAATTGCACTACCTATTCCTATCTCTTTTGATAGGTAATGTATAGGAATCTTCTCTGTCCACATTGGATAGTCAAGATCTGATTATAAAAATCTTTAGAAATATTAAGCGTATTAATATAATGGTATGAATCTATGTCGAAGTATCATTAGTTAAATAAAGATTTACTCGATTCTTTTTTTTTATTTATTTAAACGAGTAAATATTTTCGTTAGTTTCAATGATTTTATTTTTCAACTATGACTATAATATGACTGTAACACCCATCAATACTCAATAGCAATATATTGAAATAAAGAGAGAAAAATTAAGATTTATCATTCATTACACTAAAACACATGAAATGAGAAAAATACATCGAAATATCTAATTATAGTTAAAAGTACTTACTTAAACCTACTTTAAATAATTAAGTGTAATAAGGGTCCCTGGCTCAGCATATTGCATCTGGCACATCATCATATAGAGGAGTATCTCTGTGACAGAGTGCTGGTTTTCGACCAGGGCCCCCGAGGCTTGCAACACCACAAAGAAGAAATAAATCCCATCAAAAACAATACTTGTCAAAAAAACCAAGTCTCGCAACTCAGTTGTTCTGCGGTAAAAAGTTGTGAGATACATGTAATACCAAGTTGGTTATTAATTTATTCAGTCTGTACTTAAGCGAATGTTTTATCTTAATATATTAAGATTAGGCCATCGCCTGAAAACACGTGTAAATTCAATTATTTAGTGCGATGCGTCAGCGAGTGACAAAATTAAGAAATTTGACCCGTTATAATTCTTAAAATACTGGTTCAAATTGAATGAAATTTAAAATATACCGTGTCTTTACAATGCCTGCATGGTTACTGAAAATTTCAGTCGATATCCACAACGAAGTTACAGGGGGTTGAAAATGGCCTGAATTGCTTCAAGAAAAGGATGGTACGGCCGTGACGCTTTTTTGCTCGACTTGGTGGGGGCACTACCGTGCCCCCAGATATCAATACACTAACTTATACCATAAAACATTGGCTAATAGACAAAAACTGATTCCCGCCGAGGGTTAAAGTGTTTGCATGTTCTGCAAGCATTTACTCCTTGGTCTTTCATATGTACAATAAAAAATATTGTATGTATGCCTATTAAATTAAGTATATCAGATGTCTAGTACCCGTAACACAATCTAAGTGCTTACCACGGTGCTAGATGTTGCTGTGTAGATTGTCCTGCAATATTTTATATTTATAGACAAAAAACAAGTTTAGGCCATTTAATTAATTTTGATTCATAGATCCGCTTACGGCGCAAGAGGTAGCGGGTGCGATTCCCGCCGAGGGGTCAAGTGTTTGTATAATCTGCAATCACTTTCTCCTTGGTCTAGGTGTTCTATATGCATAATAAAAATATCTATAAATGTATGTCTATTATAAGTATTATCAGATGTCTAGTACCAGTAACACAAGCTTACAACTTACCACGGGGCTAGATGTTTTTGTGTGGATTGTCCGAAAGTATTTATTATTTTATTTATTTATGGAACCATTAAAAATAATTACAAATTCCGTGCCATTCAACCAAATAGAAGAATAAGAAATATTCCGTCGAATATTTCCTCGCCCCCTCTGGGTGGAATGAGCGAAATACGATTTGTTCATTTTACTGAAAATAATATTATTGGTATATAAAAGGCCGACGTAAAAACCTGAAATAAAGTGATAAAAATACCTTATACATTTTTATCCTGCAAGTCTTACCGTTAAGTCTTATTATAACGCGAAAATTTGTGAATGTAATTGTTATATTTAAAAATAACTGTATTATAGCATTCCTCCTCTGTAAATTGTTTTTTGTGCACAAAGTTTAAATAAATAAATAATTAAATATGGCTTACATATCAGAATAAAACATAGGCTACAATTAATAGGTTTCAGGTGCGGGTGAATTCGCAGGGCGCAGCTATAACCCACATTTTCTGAAGGAACTGAATTTTTTTTAATTCCCTGCGCCTTTTCATGGACCTATTGTCTATGAAAAGCCGCAGAAAATTCAGAAACCAACTGGTATTTAGTGAAACTTTAGCTCTCTCGCCCTAAATTTACTTTATAAACACAGCAATGAGTGGCTGGTTTGGCTAGATTCACCCGCGGTGATTGCGGGATTACGGGCGAAGATCAAAGCTGTGGACCGGGGAAAGAGGAAATTGTGAAGGTACCTGAAATAATTTGAAAGCTGCTTATCCTTTGGATTTTAAATTAGCATCTGTATACGGTTGAAGGTTTTGAATGACAGTGACAATCCATTAAAACTGATTATAGTTTACAAATTTAGTTGATTCTCATTTTAGATTTATCTTTATAATATTGAACGTTACAAAGTGTCGACAACATTCGTAAAACAATAAAATTGTGAACAGACTTCAAGTATGATATATATAATTCCATAATGAATAAACTTCATAACGACTCGATTGAATTCTAATGAAACTCACTTCTAATGGGACCATCTTGCATAGGAAAAAATACGCGCCGAATTGAGAAGTTCCTTTTTGAAACTCGTTTTTAAACAAACTTACATAAACGTTTAAATAAACTATATAAACAATATTTAATTTTTAGAAAGAAATAACGACAAAATCTAAAGAAAACTACTACTGTAATAAGGTAAATAATTAGTTAGTGCATTCTACTATTCAGCCACGCAACTAAAACAAATAGGTCTCCCCTGATACTGATAAGACAAGAGAAGAGAAAAATAGTGTAGCTTTTAAATGGTGATTTACTCCGCTAAAAGAATTCTTTTATCTTACAATGAAACTAAAATACTCGTAGCGTAAAGAAGTCGTTTATAAACCTTGTTAGTTCTCCCATGGTTATAAATCAGGGGTGCGGGGTATCGCTACGAAACCGCCGAATTTGTTACTGTCAGCAAATGAAAGGACCCAGTTAAGAGCGTAAAAGTAAGTTACTCATGATAATGCACTTTAGCTTTACGGAAGTTTAATTGAAATGACTTGCGGTTCTTTTCACGGGAGCGCGGCCGTGTTTGATGGGGATTGTTGATACTTTGCTTAGTGTATATCTTAATTATGTGAATAATTAATCATATAAACTACTAATAATAAATAAAAACAAAATCATATTAACCCTTTTATTCGATTCTATTCACTTATCAATTCGGTATAAATAATTTAAGCGATCTGTCGAGACAATGTTATTTCCCTGATAATTAAAAATATTTTCTTAAGTTTTAAGTTGACCTGTCCATGTATGCCCTGTACTTCTAAGGAAATAAGCGTTTTGACTGTATCTTGACATAATTTCCTATGGAGATCTTATCTCATGTGACAGTGATAAAATACATACATGAATGAATGTTTTTGTTCTACATCCAGAGATCCTTAATACGTAGCTAACACCACTAAAAACGAAACGAAAAACTGAGTGGTTTTTCGATTACAGATATTATCAAAAAGATGTTGTGCGTCCATTTAAGGAAAAAGCTTTTTGTTCTGCGTACAGAGATAATTTCACTAGACTATGTAATATAAATATAAACCGAGGAGGACAAAAAGTCTCACATCCATTCTTCTATGTAATAAACGTCGTTTTTTTTTCTTGGTTAAAGCCTTCTTCATAAATAGGATATCTAAATGAGAAATAATTATGCATATCGGACCAGGAGTTCCTAAGATTAGCACGTTCAAAAAAACAAACAGAAAAATTCAGCGATACTCACAAACTAGGAATATTATTAAATGTAGGTGTTGTATCAATAAAACATGGGTTTTGTACCAAAAAGCAATAGCGAGCGAGAAAACGAACGTTCGCGCGAGCCGTCGTCATGCACACTGACTTCCCCTCCCGCGTACCTCACCGATCGTCGCCCCGCGCGCCACACCATATATCTTTATTTATGTTTTTAAATTACAGATCAAAAATATAAGATTTGTTTCTTAACATAAACTAAAGAAATAAAAATCAAATTAAAACTTAAAACTATGAAAACACTACGCGTCATATTTACATTATTGGAAAATTTTAATTACCTACATAATATTTTTTTGTTTTACATCCGTTTTGTTACTAAAACAATAAATTGTCTTGTGAACTTTCTTACGTAAAACTATTAGCACGTCAAGTAAAGTCAGTTTTGTCAATGAACTCCAGCATTATTTCTTATGGTTGCAGCACAAAACTACAATGAATGTTTATGTGACAATAACTCACCAGTGACTATAAGGAAGAAGATGCCACTATCTCATGAGAAAGGAATATAATTTAACAAGATTTACGACCCATTAGCTTACTTAATTGCTGAGTAATATTTCCCTGACTGTCATTCGCTATTTCTGTATTCTTAAACATAATAAGATAAACAAGTATTTGGTAAATAATGTAAGAGACTTGAAACGGTTAAGATAATATATTTATATTATTATATTTTTTCGGTCAATCCACACAACATCTAGCCCCGTGGTAAGCTCTAAGCTTATGTTACGGATACTAGACATCTAATTTACTTAATATTATAGACATACATTAATAGATTTTTTATTATACATATTGAACACCCAAAGCAAGGAGTAAGTGCTTGCAGAAAATACAAACAATTTATACCTCGGCGGGAATCGAACCCACCGCGCCACTGAGGCACTTAATTAATCAATCAATAAAATATATTTCAATTTTAACAGTTTTTTAATGTACCGAGTTTAGTTTTTAAATTGGGCGTTACAAAACGTGCGTACGTACGGGAGTGGCAAACGGATCGTACTTCTTAAAAATATAGGACTTAGAAGTTTATTTTTTAAATGTAAGATTTTATATATGTATTTAATTTTAAATACATAAAAATACAGTTTGTTCTGGCTGTTAGTTCTTCCAAAGATACGGGATACCTATTCAATCGGAAATCGGGAATTGTATCTTAAACTTGGAAGATTTGATTACAGGCAAATAGGGACAGGTGAAACAAAATGAAAGCTTCATTTATATTTAAAAAAAAGCCCCGATTCTAATGCCATAATTTCCTTAAAAGTAAAACACCATAATCTTTTGTAATGTGCACGCGATGCGCTTTCATTTGTTACCCTACTCGAGTATATTTGCAGATACTTATATTTGCAGATTATTGGTTTTCCTTCCCCACCCCATAGCTTTTAAACGGCACAACCGATTTTCATGAAACATGTCTAAGAACACTCGCGCCAAACCCACCTTTCATACAAATTAACTAAATTGAAATCGCTCCATCCATTCGGATGCTATGATGTCCCAGACAGACATACATACACGTCAAACTTATAACACCCCTCTTTTTTGGTCGAGGGTTAAAAATAGTTCTTATAGTAATCTAGCTAGTTAAAAACACTTGTTCCCTAATTAGGGATCTTTACTAGTCTTAAAAGTTATCCTAAGTGGCTAAGTAGTTTGAGAGCGTTGAAATACGCTCTGAGGTTAACTATTAAAGCGAACGAGTCACGAACACACGCTAAAATATATCTTACTTCTGCCAATATAGGAGTTATTTGACGTTTTAGTTGATTTAGATGGGGACCGTGTGTGTAGAATTTCTATTTTAAAGAAATATTGCGATGCGATAGTTCACTGAAATTGTTTCAGCAAGAGTTGGAAATGCTAAAGGTGTAAGTGTAAAACTATGATCAAATACCGAAACTTTTACAAAGATTAAATTAATTACTTAAGTACGAAATGGACTCATACACCGAGGGTTCCTTGATATTGAACAGTGTATACACGTTTTGTTCTCATAAACACATATTAAAAATAAATTAAATAAAAAATATTACAAAGAAAGCAATCACCCATTTAAGTACTGACCGCGCGCAAAGTTACACTTTACTTAATAAAATCACGTTTGAACTATGGAGCCATCATAAAAAAATATTTAGTATTTTTTGTTATAGGGCATCAGAATAAAAAACAGCTCTCTATCTATCACAGTTCTTGAGATACAGCAAGGTAATAGACGGACGAAGTCTTCGTTTTTCCTTTCGGTACGGAACCCTAGAAAATCTATCGGTCTGTTCGCTTAGATCTTTTAATCTTCTCCATGGATTTTAATATCGTTTTATCGTTGGAGAGAATAAAAAGGGTCTTTAAATAAATAAATATAAACTAATATTCTGAGCTTATCGTAAGAAAAACCTGTTTTTTAACTTACAATTCAATTCATATTAACAACAATTTCTATTCTAAGCCTTTTTCGTTAAAAAATTCGTGTTTTCTTGATCAAAACAAAAATACTCGCAGGTGTATAACAAAGTAAAATACTTAAAATCAAGAAGTGACTGGCATTTCCTGAAAAGGGTATAATGTTTCAGGAAAATGCCTTGCAAAGTTTCTTGTATTCAACAGCTGATGTTTTGTGTTTCATGTTTATTAATTAGCAATGGTTTACAAGGAAATTGTGTCACCGGAAATTACTATGAATTTACATAAGAAAATAAAAACGTGCCGAGAAATTATGACTTCTTACGTAGTCTAGTAAGTTAACTTTATTTATTTTTAACTTCATATAAACTGAGACGAGGTTAAAGTTTTGATTGAAACTTCGAGTACTATTTTAATAAGTGATAACCTCACTTTATTTTGCAGGTTAATCTATTTTTATTTTTTTTATGCAAAAGGATTCGAACCTGCATCTCTCCGACGCGCTACCAATTACACCAACGCGCTATTACGAAAGGTCGAAATTTTTATGCACTTTGCATTATCGAGTAACGACATCTCGTAGAAAATTCAAGGACTAGGAGGTAGCGAGCCGGGGCGCTATGCCGGAGTTGCAGGTTCAAATCCTGTGCGCGCGAAGGTTAGGGTTGTATCTTAATCTTTTTCTGCATAAAAAATTCTATGATATAAAAAAATATATTATAGATATTATATGTAAATAATTAATCACCTAACCCCAAACTATGCAGAGCTTGTACTACGGGTAATAGGTGACTGATATACTACATAGATACATATTTTTTTTGTAAATTCATACTTATGATACATAGAAAACACCCAGACCCGAAACCAGAAATTGTAGATCGTACAAAATCTGGTCCCCCGGCGGGAATCGAACCCCCTGCCTCAGGTGGACCTTCGCCCACCGAGCCGCCACAGGGGTCATCAAAATTAAAATTATAGTAGTATTAACCTGCAGCCTTCGACGGTTTTGCACTAAAAAACCGCTTAGATCGACAACATTTTGCGCGCGAATTATATTAAAATAAAGAACATAAAAAACTTAATTTTTTTTATTATGGACCAAACAATTATCACAAACATACAAATTTTTTTTATTAACTACATTACAGAACATAAGCATAGTAATATATCCAAATCTAATATAATATCAAATCAAATTAAACCTCAACCCTTGTTAAGCCCCTACTTAAACAACACTCATTCATTTTTGGAAACCCGCGTCTCAATCAAAACAAAACGAATAATACGTACAGTTTACACAATGTTATCAAACGCCCACAATAATTGCTATTTCAAATATACGGTCCCTAACTTTGAGTGGTTTATTAAGCTCTATCCAAACTAGAACTAGGGGAATAATTATACTAACCTACTGAGTACAACAGTAACAAGAATGAAGAGAGAAGTCCCTGCGTCCCACCGGTGGGAAAGGACATAAAATAATAAAAATAAAAATCATTTATTTGGACACACAAGTTGATTCGAACGATGGCGTCTGCGAAAGTTTGGAAAACTGTGTTGCAGAGCCAACGCCCACCTCCAGAATAGACAGTCCTATGTTAACATTAAAACAAATAAATTATAGTAAAGGTGATAGTTACACAAAAATATATAAAAATAAAAATAATCATTTAAAATAGGGGTGCTTATGATGACAACAGTAACTAACCGTGTTGGCTAAGTGGAAGCATACTTGACTTTCATTCTGAAGGTCGTGGGTGTCGTCAAACACTGCACCATTGGATTTTTCTTCTTAAAAAAGTTATATGCGAGCACGGCAAACGGCATCTTTTGAGAATTTAGAAAAGTTTGACGGACATGTGACATTCACTAACCCGCACCATCCCGCACTTAGAAAGGAGATTAGGCCTTAATTTTAAGGCCTAATCTCTCTCGTCCAGGTGGAAGTCCTTGTGTCCCAACTGTGGGAACGTAAATGGTGGGTTGTTATGATGACCTATCAGTTTCAAAGGAAAGGTAATTAAAGCATTGTGGTTGTTTTTATGGTTCCGTACTCAAAGGGTCAAAACCCTATTACTTACTAACATTTTCATTTTCAGGGATGATGGGATATTCTCTTGCTGCTATAACAACAAATACAAAAACGCACAATAAATAAATAAGTTAGCTCCCAAACGAACGTGATTTTCATAAATATAAGCGACGTTGCGTGAGGCCACAGTACTTGGATAGGTGACCGATAGAAATGCATATTTTTGCCCGTTAAAAAAAAATAGACTATATATTACTTTTATTATTATCTGCTAAATGTGTATAAACTGAACACGGAACCCTAGTTGTAGCATACGTTCATCTCACACTTACATTTTTTTTTGCGATTTCCTCTAGCTAGCTACCGTCAATTTATTGAATGATTGATTTGGAGTGCTGAAAACAACATTATTATTTTAACAAACATAATATTATTTTGACAAGTCAGTACCTTATTTCTGCGAATCCACCTCAATACACGTGGTCGGTAATTATCTTACGAATTTGTGAAGATAAGATATCCTGCAGCCTTTGTGAATTCAACAATCTGAACCTGATGGATGTTGGCCGATTCTCAACCTACTCAACATTATCATAAAATTTCATGAGAATCGGTCAAGCCGTTTCGGAGGAGTATGGGAACGAACATTGTGTGACACGAGAATTTTATATATAAGATTCTTATGTTTAAACACAATAAATAGGTCAAACAATAGTCCTAGGAAATAAAATCTTATGTAATTAACTAAAATTTTATATTACTCGCTTGGAAACAATTAACGTAATCTAATATATAAAATATGGAAATTTTCACAATGTTAGTTACCGTAATCCTCCGAAAAGGCTTTACCGATATTTCCCAAATTTTATATGCGTATTCAGTAGGGCTGAGACTCGGCTACTATCTATTTCTCATTTTGCAAAACAACGTTCGCTGGGGTCAGCTAGTAATCATATAAATTTATAGGTATCTTGTCCTGACATTTTTATTTTTGTTCG
Organism: Gymnoscelis rufifasciata; assembly: GCA_929108375.1. Classification (NCBI taxonomy): domain Eukaryota; kingdom Metazoa; phylum Arthropoda; class Insecta; order Lepidoptera; family Geometridae; genus Gymnoscelis; species Gymnoscelis rufifasciata. The sequence goes on along the minus strand of OV815321.1, from coordinate 7,105,618 downwards.
ATTAATTGACTTTTTTTTTTGTTTTTACATGTTAGTACTAAAAATCAGCTGTAATTTTGACGTATAATTTGATCTATACTAATATTATAAATGCGTAAGTAACTCGGTCTGTCTGTTCCTTTTAAACACAAAAACTACTGAACCGATTTAATTGAAATTTAGTACACGAAATCTCTAGACCCTGAGAAAGGGTATATACATAAGCTACTTCGGAAAAATGACATTCTGCGTGAAAATCCACTTTATCGCCGGTAACACCTCGGCGCAACACTATTTATCAATAAATGACTATTCATGACTATTATGACTATATGACTATTATGACTATCTATAATATAAAAATGAATCGGTAAGCGCATAACTCAATAAAGCCTGGACCAATTTGGCCAATTATTTTTATTATATGTTTTTAGAAGTCCAAGGATGGTTTTTACGGCCAGAAAAAATCGAATAGTTGCCGGGAAAACAATTTTGAATAATTATCCGGGCGAAGCCGGGGCGGTCCGCTAGTTATTAATATGAATGAAACTGAGTTTTTGAAACATGTTAACATGCAACAAAATTCTTATTATTAAAAAAAAACAATAAACCTTAATATGTTGTCGTAACCGAAATATTAAACATCTATCTACCCTTAACTAGTTATTTCATGACTAAAGTTTCAAAAATCTCTCAGCGTTTTTTCCTGAACCACCTAATCTACAATTTAGTAGCCTCTACATGGTTACCGCAAGTGTGCTTATATTAATTAAAGCAGTAATCACGTGGCTTAATTAGAATTAGTTATAATTACCGCGCCGCGCCGTCTTTGTCCACCACTGGCCTGGAGTTTGATATTAATCATCTAGGATGGGGTGAAGTAGTCGAGCTACAGCACCCAGATGAATGGCATCTGACCCAGTCCAGTTACAGCACCCAGCCAAATGGCACCTGCACGAATGGCACCTGACCTAGTCCACTACAGCCCGGTGCTCATATTAAACAAAGCAGTAGGTAATCACGTGGCATAATTATAATTGCGGCGCCGCGTCGTCAATGCCCAACACTGGCCAGAATTCGGCACAATTAATCACCTAGGTTTGAATATCAGCGGAGTTAGAACAGCTAGGTAAGTTGTGCAGTTATTAATCAAGAGACAAATCTAAGGCGAAATAGAGTGGCAGAACTGAGAATATATAACTTCGTCAATGCTCAGCACTGTCCTGGAATTCGGTACAATTAATCACATACAATGGGATACCAGCGGGAGTAAAACAGCTAGACAATTTTTGCATTTTTTATGAAGAGACTGACGGCTAAAACCAAATACAGTACATACTGAATGTACAACTAAGCATACTTGGCCATAACAGCCAATTTCTTGTCAGATCACTATGAGTGATCAGACTGTGTAATGTACTACCTAATAATTCTAGTAACTCGTTATATAAATAATTTATCAAAGTGATTATATATGTATTCAAAAGTTTATTTATATCCTCAACATCTTGAGAAACATAATTAGGTACTTGTAACGAACACAAAATAATAAATATGTAATTTGTTAAATTGGCCCAGATGTTCAGAAACCGTGATCAAGGAAAATCAGGATTAATTTTTATTTAAACCTACATTCGATGTTATTGGAAGATTAAATTTGAGATAGAATATACCAGCCACTTAAAAATAAGCAATGTCTCGCTTGAAATGAAAACTCATCTCAGTTACAGAGATCTTTTTTCCTGATAAGCCCTTTGTAGATTGCTAATCTGAATTTGAATAAAGAAATAATTACTTCCATCCGTACTCGGGATGATTGTAAAGGGCTGATGAGTTTCTATTCTAGGTTTTCAATGATAATAATTGTCTCTGGTTGAGGTTTTGTTTATGTCAACAAAGCGAAATTTTTTAAGCAAGTATTTGGACTTCTCACTCGTCAAGAGAGTAGTCCCTGTGTCCTGGCAGTGATATGCTTATGTGTTATCATGTGTTATGCTTATATAAGTATATGAAGTGTTTTAAAGATTTTAACGAGGTAATTATCTGATTTTTTTTGCTTTTAAGAGATTTTGCATAACTTGTAGTTATTTGGTACATATATCTTACTGAAAATCCTTAGACATACCAGAGAAAATCATAACAATAAACACGTTGTCACGCCAAAGACACAGTTGGACCATTGGGTCAGAGGTCCAAAGGGTCCTTGTGATTGATAACACCCCGTGACAGCCCCGAATGGGGTGCTCTACCGAACCGGTGCTCTACGTGACTCCATTATTCTATCTTTCTAATTTATCCAATGATAACCAAGTTTTTTGCACCAGTAAACATGGAGCGCGTTGAATGCGGCACTGAAAAATTATGGGAACTAAAGGAAAATGAGGTCGAAGAGCGACGGTTTTTCTGATACGACGTAGACGATATAAAGAGTCAGCAATGTTCACCCCATATGAGATGACGTACCCGAAATGTTATTGAATGGGGTTCAGTTTGTTCCGTGTATATTTAGAGCAATTTTATGGCCTATTCACCAAATAGTAGTTGGTACATATATTTTTTTTTATTATTTTCGACATTATGACTAAATAAACACTCATTTTGAAAACGGGTTTTACTTAGGTGTAAATGTTATTAAATTATATGTAAATAAATATGGCTCCGATGGTGCGGATACATCAGCGGGCGAAGATTCTTATCGCGTTTGCGCGCTAAAATCATCATGAACGGGTATACGCGATGTTCTTTTCTAGATTAGTGGATGAAAGTTTTAGTCGCGGTGCGCGCTACAAGATTCTGAAGTGACGTAATTGTAGCCTCGCCTACGCCGAACATCGTCTTCGCCCTTATGATTCGCGTTGCAACTATGTATTGTCGACACGAATAAGTCAACAAAAATTCGCCGTAGGCCGCTAATGAAGCCGCACCCTGAAAGTTAATTCTTATCGCGTTTGCGCGCTAAAATCATCATGAACGGTTATACGCGATGTTCTTTTCTAGTTTAGTGGATGAAAGTTTTAGTCGCGGTGCGCGCTACAAGATTCTGAAGTGACGTAATTGTAGCCTCGCCTACGCCAAACATCGTCTTCGCCAAACATCGTCTTCGCCCTTATGATTCGCGTTGCAACTATGTATCGTCGACACGAATAAGTCAACAAAAATTCGCCGTAGGCCGCTAATGAAGCCGCACCATGAAAGTTATAGTATAGAAAATATTTATTAGTTAATAAGATTTGACCAGAATGCCGATTTTTTATTAGACTGTCATCTGTCATAGGCTGTCATCATTAATTTAAGTTGTCTTAATCAAGTTTTTCAGGTCAATCGGAAACCGGCAAGATTTGCTGAACAAACATCAAGACAGGTGAAAATAAACAAAACCTTGTAAAAACGCACAAAATTAATAAATCAATTCCCTTACGTTTTTTGAAACGTAACAACAGTAAACCATACATTAATCATAAATACAACCGAGACACGACCGTTTGCGAGAAAAATGTCACGTCACAGCTGACTACTCCGAGATATATGTTAGCATTTGTTCTGTTTAGGTAGTTGGAGATGTTTATTTACTTATTTATAAACGAAGGAGGACGAGCTTTGGATGAGTTGAGAAATCCACTGTCGAATATTTCCTACTGCGAACATTCGTGCCAACACGATGTGTGTTGTGATGTTGATGTTTTGTGTATATTTGCAACGCGACGTATTCGGTCGAAGACGATGGCGAGGGAGTGGTTACAATTACGCCACTTCAGAATCATGGAAATTCAAGTTAAAGCGCTGGCTGCGGAGGAGAAATTAGATACAGAAAAATGAAAAATTTAATTAAGACGCGGGATAGCGGTGGATGCAGGCTGAGATAACTGAAGAGCTATGAGGGAGGTCTTTATTCATGTATTTTTACGGCTGAAATGATAAAATGTTATATTTTATTTATTATTAGCGGCCCGCCCCGGCGTCGCACGGGTGAAAAAAGTTCCCGGCAATTTATCCTTATTTGCTCACCGTTTAGACCTACCCTGGACTACGACAAACATTTTAAAATCAAAATCAACTCAATCGGCCCAGCCGTTCTCGAGTTTTAGTCAGACTAACGAACGACAATCCATTTTTATTTATATATATAGATATATCAAAACAAATGCGCGAGGGTCCGCTTGCGGCACAAGGTTTAGCGGGTTCGTTTCCCACCGAGGCGGGACAAGTGTTTGTCTGTTCTGCAAGCACTTTCTCCGTGGTCTGGGTGTGTAATATGTATTATATCTTATGAAAAATATTGTTGTATGTTTGTCTATTATATTAAGTATATCTGATATCTAGTACCCGTTAACACAAGCTTAGAGGTTAGGCTAGATGTTGTTGTGTGGATTGTCCGGAAACATTTATAAGTTTATTATTGTTTCATCTGCTAACGTGTTTTTTTACACAGCAATACCAATTCAAACGGAGTATAAGTAGCAGTAATTATCGTATAAGCAATAAAAAATCTCAGAACAAAAATTTCAAATTGAATCACTACACAGTATAATATCGAAAAACAAGCAAATTCAAATTATTCGTAAATTTTGTTATCTACAAAATATTAAAGCAACAGACTACGTTTACTTAAGAAAACAATCAATTAGAAAATAATTAAATCTGTTAGCTTTACGAAACTTTATGAATTAACCTTGTCTTGACGTTTTGTAAAGGTTAACCCTAGTTAGCCCTGGCTTGTGGGCGTGGCCCTAAATATGAAACTTAACAAATTAAATCCTTGTTCTACAGGATCTGGACGACATTATTATTATTATTTTTAATATATTTTAGCCACGTAACTTTTGTTGAAAATCGTTTTATATTAAAAATTTAATCCTGTCATTTTAACAGGAATCGGCTGAAAGTTGGCTTGAAAATATATTACCTACTTAGAAGAAAATTAAATTTTTAGTAAAATGCTTTTTTCGTATCATGCAAGAGAAATATATATTAATTTTCGACTATCTAGCAAAAACTTGTAAAATTAAATCTAAAAATAAGATTTAATATTATTTTTAATTATTTATAAAAGTAAACGGTAAAACGAAGTTGCACAATAGTTGTTATTTGTCGGTTTTACGAACTTGAATTTCTTTAAATAAACACTTAGGCCCTTTTTCACATCTCCGAGTTAGGATCTTAATAGCTAATCTGTGGTTATTTTATTATTAGCACTGTCTTGCACAATAGTCTGAGTGTGCAGCATGCTATTCAACCACTGACTTGCTACTCGGAGATTGTGAAACAGGTCCTAAGTATGCTTGTACGTTTAAACATAATAATGAATAGATAAAGACCCCGATTTTTCGGCTCAGCTTTTAAACAACAAAGACATAATCCAGATTAAACCTTACATCTCGACGTTTCCAATAAATTATTTAAGCTCATAAAAACTTAACACGGATTTCATTTTAGTAGTTCGAATGCTGAAAATCCTTACCTTTTACACGAAAATCAACTTAGGCCGTTTGTAAAAGACAAAGGGGGTTGTGCGGGATGGGAGGGGAGGGTACACCGTCGCCACAGAACATGGTTTAGTTACTTCCATACGCTCTCATGTGGACGCTCCGCTCACGGCCCATAGCACACAATTTGTTTGATCTCGTGTGATGCTCTCTCGCTATTTATGGCGAAGGCCGACTGATGACGACCGCACCTGGCAATGACATACAGCTTAAACACTAGCTTAAAATAGAGCTAAGTTTGCGTGGGACGGACTTCAGGATGTCGTAAGACTACACCCACCGTCGGCCTAGTTTATAATTGTAAGAACTGTGGGCGCCAACTCTGAATAATGATAGGATATCCGTTTATCCAGTGAGTTACGAAGGTCTGAAGGATCCCACATAATTACATTAGGTATCCAGAACGAGCGCTCATAGGCGATTCTTAGGTACACTTTACCGGAGTAATGACCGCAATAAAATGTACTCCTATTGTGTTCCTCGATCTCCAGCAAGATCCTAAGTAAGCAAAACCACTGTTATGTAGATCAGATGAATAATTCCTACAAGGACAAGCCTGGGGCTCTAACAAATGGTTTTTGTTCAAAAAAGCAAGTCTTTGTCTACCAACGCAGATTCATTTCTATTCTTAGCAAAGCATTATATAAGCAAACTTTCGCCCATATGGCATTCACATAAAATACAAAATTCATACATTCACAGTAACAAAAAAAATAATGTGCCGCATACACGCTTTTTCACAGATTAAGCAAACTTTTCTCTTTGTTTCAGATAGATGCTGAACACCCGCTGGCTACTAAAAAGTATGCCAACAAAACATGTGCCAGAAGGACGACTATTCGAATACAATGCCTGCCAAGAACGTTATTTCGAAATGGCTGCGGGTAAAACAAGGGAAACATAAACACTCACCATGGCGCTAACATGCTAACCGTATGAATATGAACGCCACGGAACCAGACATACTAGTGGCAAACGGCCAACTGGACTTCCGAGGGCCGGAGTACACGCTGGAATCCTCTGGCTTCTTCAACTCTGTCATAGAATTCAACATCTCATTCGAGAACGGCACTTACAACGCGACAGGCAGTACTGAGCTCTGGGACGACTACATACAACTTCTGCAAGATCGTGCAGTGCTTGTCGCGTTCCTTCTTTTATTTTCTCTGACAACCGTGTTTGGCAACATGCTCGTGATACTTGCTGTGGTGCGGGAGCGCTATCTCCACACTTCTACCAACTACTTCGTGACGTCTCTAGCGGTAGCTGACTGCTTAGTCGGACTAGTAGTGATGCCTTTCTCAGCGATGTATGAAGTGCTGGAACATACCTGGTTCTTCGGCGTGGATTGGTGCGACGTTTGGCGGTCCCTTGACGTTCTGTTCAGTACAGCTTCTATACTCAATTTGTGCGTGATTTCTCTCGATCGGTACTGGGCTATAACCGACCCCATTACGTATCCGATGCGAATGAGCGGGCGCAAAGCCGCCTTCCTCATTTGCGCGGTGTGGGTGTGTTCCGGAGCGATATCCTTCCCCGCCATCGCGTGGTGGCGCGCCGTACGCACGGAAGAAGTGCCAGACCTTAAGTGCCCATTTACAGAAAACTTGGAGTACATAATATTTTCGTCGACAATATCGTTTTATTTACCTCTTTTTGTGATGGTGTTCACGTACTACCGTATTTATCGTGCAGCGACTATACAGACGCGTTCTCTAAAGATAGGGACAAAGCAAGTGATGAGACCGAGTGGGGAGTTAGAGTTGACTCTTAGAATACATAGAGGGGGGACTATGCGGCAGAGAAGTGCGGATGTGTGCCAGGGGGTGTGTACTCCTGAGGAGGCGGATCAGGAGCCATTGACCGCGTTACAAAACAATGGAATGTCGCGATCGTCAACGAGGTTGACTAACGTGGCTAACGCGAAGAATTTGCCTAAAAATTTTTCTTTGTCGCGAAAATTGGCGAAGTTTGCGAAGGAGAAGAAGGCAGCTAAGACGTTGGGGATAGTGATGGGCGTGTTCATAGTGTGCTGGCTGCCGTTCTTTGTGGTGAACCTGCTGTCGGGGATCTGTTCCGCGTGCATAGCGCACGAGGAGATCGTGAACATGGTGGTGACTTGGCTGGGCTGGGTCAACTCCTCAATGAACCCGGTCATCTATGCTTGCTGGAGCAGGGATTTTAGAAGGTAAGTCAATTTACAATACTATTTTAAGAAAATAGTTACAATAGCTTTGATGACGAGAGATTTTAAGATATAGTGATAACAAAACCACCCCAATGTTTTGGAAAACTCAAAACAGTGCATATTAAATTATATCTGATGAGCATGAGACAATGGAATATTAATGCTTTATGTGGAATAATATCGACATGCCTTAATTACACACATAATATTTTGACATCGATTATAGCTACTGAATGCTTTTATGCTAAAAGCCGGCACATTCACACAGGTTACATTTACCTTATAATAAAATTTGCGTATGAAATGAACTTGCCGTTGAACGTTGCGTTGCTTCAATAAATCCTATATACCTATCGCAGTTTATAAATAAGCAACCTATTCTCATATATATTTAAAAAAATGTGAATACTTTGTGAAAATTATCTTTTCAATTATTATGTTATAAATCCAACTATGGTATTTTTCATGGAAATAAAAGTTTAAATGTAAATGGAAAGCATGCAAACTGGCCCAAAGTTTTAATCTATATTGTGTTGTACAATAAACGTTTTTGTATTTTTGTATTGTATAGCAATGAATTTAAAACTGTTTAATACATAGCCATCCATGATCACCAACTGGATTGCATAAATCTGATTTTGTACTTAATAACATGAATCAGAGTGAGACAGCATAATAGCATCTTGTAAATTATTATTATATTATTAATTATTAATGTTTATTAAATTGTCAATTCTCCTTACTTTTTAAACGGTGCACTTTATTAATTATCTAATATGCCAATATATATGTAACATATGGAAGGAGGTTCCCATAGACAGGCTTTGCCTAGTTTTGGAACCATTGTCTATTGTAAGCTATGTATTATATTATATTATTACTTTGCAAACAATTAAGCAATGCGTAATGACATAATATAAGGTACGCTTTCATGCTTTATCATTCAGATTATTATGTAAATGTAAAAATTTACTCAAAGCCTCCTGATTAGCAAGTTGGGACTTTACTGGGAGATGGTGAGCACAGCCCTAGTTGGTAGCTACCTTCATAACGAGCATAAAGAACTTTCTCCGTTGTCAACCGTCATTCGGATTAATGTTCCATTAAAACTACAAGAAAAACTGCCAAAACTTTTACCTGAACACGCGAAACTTAGTTCTTTTCATTGTACGTGTAGAGTGTACATATGTACGAAGACTAAACTTTCATATAACAGTTTCCCTATGTCCATTCTGCAGTAAACTCTCATAACTTATCTAAACAGTACAACATGTGTTTTGAGCTGTTCGACGGTATTTTATCTTTTGTAGAACAAACTTGTATTGTTTTGCTCGGGGTTAAACTTGTGGCCGTTGCAATATTTTATTGAGCTTATAGCAGAGTTTTTGACATGTTGTTTGAAGAACTTTGTCTCGGTACAAATTAATGTTCTTATAAAATATTTATAACATATGCATTAGATTATGCCCTGCTTCTACACTAAATGGATGCTCCGTAATTCAGTCATTTATTTCAGTAAATCATTTATTCATCCACCATACTTAGTATTGAAGCATTGATTATAAGCCTTGTTTAAACTTATAAATGATGAGTCATAGATTTAAAATATTTAGACTATTTCAAAATAAAACATTAAGGTGTGACACTGGTCAACGACCCCCAAAAAGCGAATGTTTGCCGAATAATGACAGACAATTCAAAAAATTTATCAGCATCACCGTATTTTCTGCTCATAACCAAAGCTTTTAGGTGACGGGACACCAAAACGGTATGTCAATTACGTAAACTCATGCGTGTACGACGTGACCCGCCTCGGAACGCGATAAATCTGATAAAACAGATTTCGCTGATACATCGGTAAATCATGCATGTTTCAAAAAAAAAGGTTAAGGGTAAAAACTTGATTGCGGTGCCATTTAAGGTACGCTCATATTTCTGTTGTATGTAGCGTGTTACGCTGCCAAATAATAAAGGTAATCGCGCTGATAGTAAAGTCGCGACAGCTTGACGTTATATTTGGTATAATTTAGATTTCCTTTTATTTTTAGTTATTTTAAGTGTAGTTTGGTTACGTTTAAGAAAACTTAAACTTGGCTAAATTGTTACAAATGAATAAATGAAGGTAAATAACAATAGTATTGTCGCTTCTCATTTTCGAAATATTATCTTATAGGTGTTACGTTCAGCGATCAAGGTGTTTATTACCTAATTGTATCTACTTTCAAAAGTGTAACTTCTATTATTGTTATCTGCTGGGTGAATAAATAACAAAACGTCATGCATATATTTATGAACCTAACTGCAAACAATTTCATTTAACACAATTTACTTCAAAAGCTCATCAAACTGTAATTATCCGAACCGGGCATTTAAGTTAATTTATAATTTAGCCGAGCATTATTCATCGCACCCTTTGTGGAAGTTATTATTATCTTCGACAAATTATAATTCTGAATAAACTAGAGCTTTTAGGGAAAAGTTTGTTTGTTGTGATATGGCCTTGTTAAGTGACAGATATTTATTCATACTGATTTGCCATGACTGCCGCAGTGGCGCGGTGGTCGGCTGCCCGCTTGCGGCGCCTCTTGCGCCTTCTTGTTGGGTTCGATTCCCGCCGAGGGGTCAAGTGTTTGTATGTTCTGTAATTACTTTCTCCTTGGTCTGGGTGGATATTATGTATAATAAAAAATATCTATGTAATATGTATGTTCATTATATTAAGTATATCTGTTGTCTAGTACCCGTAACACAAGCTTTAGAGCTTAAAATGGTGCTATATAAAAAAACCAGCGGTCTTGTAAATTTTATGATTTTTGTCTGGCACTGTAGGAAAAGTCAAATGACGGGCACCGTTTACCGACATGGCGATGAACGTGTTATAATCATATACTCCTAAAAGTTGATGATTTATTCGAACAGATAATAAAGAAAATCTTATTTCAGAGTAGGATTTACTTTAGACACAAAATGTAATTATAGGAGGATTTGCATGTTAAACATACTTATATAAATATTTTAACCGATTTATTTGGTAGAACTTATTTTGAGTACCTAAAAAAAACAATGAATACAACTTCCGCTGCATTAAGACGTATTAAATATAAAAACTATTATAAAAATATTGAAGTAATTAGTTGATGTCAACGAACGCATAGTAGTTAGATATATCTCAACAATACCATTATTTTAAAATATAATCCCCACTTTATGATTCCTTACAATTTATTTTATTATAACCAAAAAGATTTAACTATGAAGTTATCCAAATCTTGAACAACAAGATTATGAAGCTTTCTGATATTTTTACCCATTCTTGTAACGTCTGAAACAAGTCAGAACAATCGCGTTGCACTCTAAAAATTATAAAACTTACAGAAGTTTATTGAGGTTATCCCGCCATCAAAACTTTGATTTCTGGTGAAACAGCGAATTTATCCGCTTAAATCTATGGAAGCTTTTATATCATAAAAAGCCATAAAAATAAAAGGATGAAGCGATAAAAGTGTAGAATAAAATAAAAGCATTAAAACTTCTATTTTTTATTACCTATCTGTGGTTTATTTATGACCAGAAACGGACTTCAGTAATTAGAAATAGGATCAAAACGTTTCATTTGTTTTACTTCAAGTTAAAACTCCTTGGCACTTATTTTTTTAAACTGTGAGTGAGACTGATGCGTCACGTTTTGAGGTGAAATGCTAAATCGGGTGAAGTCGGGTCTGCAGAGTGATAGCCAAGTGAGAGAGTTACTCTTGACGGCTCTTGTAGGGCTTTATTTACTACATTCAGTTTTTATACAATATTATTACTTATTGTCAATTATTCAGTTTTAACAGCTGCCATGTTGTCTTAAGCACACATATATTTACATTTTTCACCATGTCAGGCCCTAGCAGCCAAAACTCTAACTTCATCGTCTTCTGTTTTTAATGCTCTTTTCACTACGTGGAACAAGGTTAGAATTGGCTCTGTAATGAGTTTTAATATTAAATTTACCAAACATTTAACCCAAAACTCGGTGTTTGATCTAATCTAAATGAATTAAGCTGTTCATGCCGCCTGGCCAAGCTTACCAGCATATTACCAAGTAACCCTCCAGATTAGGGTTAGCAGTTAGATATTAATTTCACAATAAGCACCCGGGTTGGATTCGGATAGTTTCTGAATGTTCAATTGCTGTTTACAAACTGTGTCAAATAAATTGGCACCATAATAAAACAGTGCAAGGTACAAATAAATGTTTTATTGCTAAAATAAGGACATTCCAAATGTGTTTTCAATATTTTATGGGAACTTAGCTTTTTACCTCACAGCGTCAAAAATATGTAATTTTTTCGGTATATTATTACGTGGTCTTATATCATGTATCATAAGTAGGTAGACTGTAATATAGGCAAACATAATTATTGCAATCAATTCAGTAGTTACTAAGATTAGCACATAAAAAACCTCATACATTCTCACAGTTCACTACTAGGTTTTTATATTATATTTATAATAATGACTACAATATTATTAAATAAATCAATACACTTTATCGCCCAATACCAATCAGTAAGTTACATCGGTACGTTAAAGTATTACGAGTAATATAGGTATGTACCTATAGTAGTATTTGTAGTAAGGAATAATAGTTAGTCAATGGCAAATGGTTTTTTGATTCGATCCTTTAGAGATATTCCGGGCTGTTTGTTTGTGTAAATGCAGCTCGTGTTTTTTTCAATATAGTTGAATAATATATTTGTCATTTATTCAGAACAGTTAATTTTTAAAACCCTTATGTGACATATTCCTATAAAGTTTACGTAATTTCAGTGATCCTAAAGATCCTTTTTAAAAAAAAAACTAATAAGGCAGTTATTTGCCAGAAAATGAAGTGGCTTATTGTCATAACTAACTTTGTTTTTCATGATGCCCAGCGTCATTTCATCCATCTATTTAATTTATACCCATCCTTTGCTTGGAGGTGTCTTCAAATTATTGTTAATAATAAAATATAAATAGGTATATAATCTCAGGTGTGTCTTTGCAGTTAATTATAAGTAAATTAAATTTATTTTTTAGTAAATAACTAAAGTTTCACAATTCTTGTGTAGAACACAAGAATTTCATTCATCCTATCTCAATTAATGATGAGATGAATTGCAATAGAAAAATGGTAAATACGAAATAAATAAAACGTAATAACCCCTTTAAAATATTTAGTTGGAAAACAAAAACCAAAACGTACAATACAACGAATAAAAATATAATAACTCCATTATATTTTTATTTTTTAACGAATAAAAATATAATAACTCCATTATATTTTTATTCGTTGCATTGTACGTTCACATTGAATTACTGAAATTTAGAGAGTTGTCAGTGCTACTGACTCGCAAGGTGAGACAAGTAAAACAAACATGGCGTCTTATCTTATGCTGGAAAATAAAGTCGTTAAGAAATTATCTTGCCTATCCAGAATATACGCATTTTCAGAATTGCCCCAACGCCCATTACTGTAATAGATGGAATGAGTCAATTAATCAAAATGCCGTAATATATTATTTTCATTTCACGTAATTGATTAATTTAACGCTCTAAGCACGAATTGCAGACTAGAAAGGCATCCTACTAATATTATAAACGCGAAAGTTTGTGAGGCTGTAAGTGTCTTGGTTGCCACGCAAAAACTACTGAATGGATTTTGATGGAACATCCCAATAATATAGCTTTCATATCAGAATAACACATCGACTACTTTTAACCGCTTAACTATTTTCCCAGTAAAGGACAAAAACTACTCTTAGATCTCTCGAGATAATTGAATTTTTCTTTAAATATTCAGAAAAAAAATATATATTATTTTATGATTATCTATATTGCTTAGTGTGCTCACTCATAATTGTAAAACGCTTTTTGGATATAAAAAGCGCCATTTCGCCTGTGTAAGGATTAATGGGGCACGAAAAAATGCTGAATAATCGTCAACTCATAACCTAAGAAGAACGTTGAAAATATTCTCCGAAGGCGCGACCTACAAACGGCTTGTCACACTACGTCTAACTTAATTTCGTTAGCGCTTGTAATGTAATCCCGCCAACCCTATGACTGGTAGGGACGCAATCAAAACAATTTTATTATCCTGTTTCAAGGATAATAAAATTCTCCTCACTGGATGTTTTTTACTTCTGCGATGGTTACTAAAAAGTGGTCGGATATTGAGTTTAATATTTTAAATTTAGTTTAAAGTATTTTTTACCCGATGCGCAACGCAAAGTAGTGGTAATGTGTTGAACAGTCTAGGTATCTATGTTCCTTTGTCCCACTGTACCGACCATACGCCTGTGCCGATTTCTGAGATTTACACGTTAATCCATTCCTCTTATTGCAGCAAGTGTCACTTATGACATGAAGTTTCAAAATGGCACCAACTGGACGCCATTTCAAATATTAAAAAAAAGTAAACAAACTATTTCATGTGGGGTATCGTTGAAAAGGTTTTTAAAAATCATTTTTAGTTCTCTTTCAATTTTTTTTTGGTTTGGCAGACAGTTTAGCATCTGTATCGTATCAAAGTTCAAAACAAATCAAATCTAAACAACCATTCTCATTTACATAAGAGGATGTAAAAAATCAGAAAAATGTTATGTCGCAGTGTTATATTTATTCAAAAATTTAGCTTGTTGATATTAGATAATTTAGGCAAGCCTTTCGGCAAATCAGTTTCTCTTTAGTTGTTTTTATTATCGCTTGGCCCTTGATGCGCATAACATCTGTTGAGAACTCGAGTACCTGTAGAATTATAATAAACTCCAACAATTCGAAATGAATTACCGACTAATTTATTATAAATTTTCTTCCTAAAAACTGATAAACCACTAAATAAATAAAGACAAACCACTTCCAAAACTATTACAAACGAGAAACATAACTCGTTCCTACCAGACTGATACTCTTGACTCCACGCAAATAAGTCTTCAAATACTTTATTAAAACTTAAATTGATCTCGTTTGTGCTTCGAAATGAATTAAGTGTCAAAATCACGCGCAAAATAGCCCCCAACTTTGCAAATATCAATAAATTTGCGAACCGGGAAGTTTAAAATTGATAAGGGACAGACTAAATATCCCACCTAATGTTTCTAATGAACTGTTTAATCGTTTGTTTTAGAAAATCGAGTTTGAATTTATGATAACTGATTTCATCTAATACATTTGATGATAGAAAAGGGTTTTATTTAAAGTTTTGAATGACTTAGCTAGACAAGAATAAGTTCTTTTTTGTGTCCTAAAATAACTTAACAGAAAGAATACTGAATACGATGCAATAGTTTGGAAATATGCGCATAAATTCGATCGAGTATTCATTAAAATACAATTTTAGGCAATCCAAAAAAAATACCTTTATACGTATCTCTTTTATATTAAGTATCGGATGTCTAGTATTCGTAACACAGGCTACCAGCTTACCACGGGGCCAGATGTTATTGTGTGGATTGTCCGGTAATATTTATTTTTATATTATGAATATAGATTAATAAGGTTCAAAACGAATTAAAAAAAAACCTTTTTCTTAGACACTCATGGCATATATTATATTCTCTTCTATAACAAATAATTTGATTATGGTATTTATGAATTTATGTACTAATATATTATTTAATTAATTAATGTAAATGGGTATCTAACCGTGTTAATTAATAATAATAAATAAATAAATTATACAGAAAAAATATTAAACACATTAACACAATTTTCAATCAATTCTGTAGTTTTCTAAAATGGATTTTCATTAGACTACATAATATGTTCAGTGATTCTCGTTTTATCTATACTAGGAAGGCTAGGCTCCCTTTTATCGCGGGAAAATGAAAACGGCGACGCCATTTTGTTGCGTAAAACTAGTCTTCAATAAAATATTTTTACACAAGAGGTTAGTTGTAAAACTTTACTTATTAATTATCATCTTAATATACATTTATGGGTAATTATATAGGTTCTGAAAATAATTAATGCAGCTGACGAGCTGAGTAGAACGCCAGTAAACTGAATCCATTCAATTTTAACTTTCTCATAGTATGTTTGTAAGACAAGCATTTGACTAGACGAGATATATTCTAAAGCCGAAGTTTACAACTTGGTCCAAAGGGATTAACCACTTTAGTTTATATTTTAGGGAGATTTTAAATTTACTGGAAATTCAAATTTATGTTCTAACTTATCAGCAAACTAAATTTAAACAAAAAACTACTACCATATTATTATGAAATATCAAATTAAATATAAGGACTTCGGACTGTTACATTTGCTACGACGATAACTAATTTATTATTAAGCAAAACGAGGCGTAGCTGTTACTAATTACGGATTGTTATATATTTAGAATGTGCATAGTGTTAGTGACTCTTGACGGGACAAACACAGGATTTGGCAATCGTCAACGAAAACAAATCAACTATTCAACGTTACTAGAACAGTAGAAACGACTTACGGTTTATCAAATATTGATCGTTTTGATTTCATTAACCTTTATACTTATGTAAGTTTATTTTAGGCCATCGTTTTACTGAATTTAATATAATTATACAGAAACTTTTTGTTTATGTAAAACTTAAGAGAAAGTTATTATGATTTCGGAGAATCGACAATATTCAAAGTATTTTCAATATTTATTCCAGAACGTCTTTTGTTTTCGTATCATTTCTAAAATGTTTAATTTTATAAACGTACTTTTTTTGCAAAAAGTCGTGTAATTAAGCTATGCTGTTTAATTAACATCGTCATTGCTGAGATTATCCTTTTTAGCTTGAAATCTTTCGAATAAGATTCTTTTGACGATTTTTGTTTCCTTTTGTTAAAATTTATATGTATTATTAATAATCTTGTGTATAATATTATAGTATTTATAATTTTTTTTATGCAGAAAAAGAATAAGACACATCCTGTGCGTGCGAAAGTTACGGATGTGTCTTATTCTTTTTCTGCATAAAATTCACCTACAAAGTGGGGTGTAACACTTATTAAAAATAATAAAAAAAAAAATTATAGTAGTTTTAATTTTCGTTTCTTTTGTTCTTTGTCCACTGCTTATTTTATTTTGTGCTAATGTTATTTTAACTGTCTGTTGCCATTTTATATTGAACTCGATGTGATGCCCTGTTATTACGAGAACACATCGCATTTAATCCTTTTAGTCATGTTTATTTTATGTCTGTATTTTGTGTTAACTTGTGTTGGGTGTCCTTTCTTAATAAATAAATAAATAAACAACGAAACGGTTTTCAAGGTGGTTTAACTCAGGCTGTCTGTCTGTTTGCATCATTGTCTATATAGATCGCCTACCCTCTAACTTCACGGTAAGTAGCGTGTCGCTAACTTTCATTTTGACAGATAGTCGTAAATGCTATTACCCGGCGAGCGTTGTTCCCCCTAGGTACCCTAATCGGAAACGAATTATTCGAAATATTTAAGCAAAGGTTAACAAAATTTATCAAAGCTTCTAAGATGTAAGGTGCATGAGTGATTTGAAAAGGGTATTATTATAAAAATATGCTTGTTTATGCTGACAGTATTTATAAATAAAGGCGATTTTTATAAAATATCATTATGAAAATTGTAAATTACTCACAACTTCTTTAGTATATAATAATAATCATCATTTATTTCAGGCATCTAAGGCCTATATAAACATATTATATACCTTATAGACTAACATACATCTATATATATATAAATGAATACCTATTTCCCTTGGTCACGGCATCACGCCTGAACGGCTGGACCGATTTCGCTAATTCTTTTTTTGTTCTGTTCGTTATTATCAGGAGGAGGTTCTTATGAAAGAAAAAATTAAGAAAATTGCGCGGAAAATTAGAAAATTTAAAATTAAATATTAAACTTTTTAATGTAACCTTAAGACATTTGACATAGAATTGACTGAATGCGTGCTGCAAATATAGTCAAAGAGGATAAAAAAAAATTACGTTTAAAACGGATTCTTCTGTCAATCTTATTTTATTGATAAACAACACACCACAGATTAGATATTATAATCTAATCTGTGACAATACATTTAAAATAATTAATTGAAAGGATCTAAGAAACCTGATTTTCTTAGTTCACATGACGCTTACTTTAGAGCCATCAGGCCTAATATTAAAAGTTCTATTTAATATGGCATTTTGGTAAGTTTGGATTTGATCAAAAATCTGCTCATTTATGGCGTCTAAGGCGGAACAAAGTTCGCCGGGTCAGCTAGTAAAAATATAAATCTAATAAACTAAAGTGTCAGAATCGTGGATCATCTGTTACGGCGGTGTCGTCTTGCAGTGTATACCAATACGTACCTACCGAAAAAACACGCCCGCCGATTTCGGAAGCGAACCCGTTTTTCGCGAAATTTGGCATTTTTATGTTCATTTTTAACCCTTTACCAAAAAAGAGGGGTTTTATAAGTTTGACGTGTATGTCTGCCTGCAATATACTCGAGTGGAGTATCAAATGAAAGCGCATCGATATCTAAAATTAAGGCACAGGAATCGAGGGTTTTTCTTAAATTTTAAATTAAGATTTATTGAATATTTAGTATAATGCATTGATTTCTTTATCCCAAAATGTTAATATGGTGTGGATAAGGAATCATTAAAAATAGTTTTCCAAAATAAGTAAAATAGCCTAATGTGTGCCCAAAAGCAAAACTACGATAGACAATCATTGTTCTCACACCACAATAGCGATCACCGATAATAATTGGCAACTTAATACTTCACATTAATACATCGCTCACGTTAGACGAGTCTACGTCTAATTCCAATCAAAATTGAAGTTCTTAATCGACGAGTAACGCAGGTTTGCTCGGAAATGTCTAAATTGCCGTTGAGCGGAACAGGCGGTCCATTGCGAAATTAGGATTAGCGATGCACTCGCAGTGAACACATTTCATTTCACTCGAGCTTAAATCAGTCGTAAATGAATCAGTCTACTTAAGAAGACTATAATTTCATTGTGTTTTGCTGAATATAAGTTTGGATGTACATAGAAATTTGGGACTATTTGCGTAGCAAACTTGTCTATGGATAGTGTTGTCGATTGTCGTAGTAATTTTAATTTATTATTCTGTGGTGTAGTTAAACGTAGTGCTTATTATTTAATATACTCTGTGGTTTTATTTATTTAATAGGAGAATCGTACACCATTGTACAATTTTATTTTATTTTTATTTATGTAGTTTTTCATACTATCAATTAATTGCATATATTTATTTGTTTATTTTAAAATTATTATACATATATTTATATATGTGTCACACCTCCGAAAGGGTTAATCTGAAAACCAGCGTTGCCCTGAACCCGTCACAGGCTCAGGGCAGCACATAGCTGAGATTAATCCTTTTTTGGTTCACAATCTGCACATCACCTGAATACGTAGGTACCCTACCTATAACTAGGTGTGATATTATGTAATGATGTATTGTTTTAGTGCTCTAATGTTAAGTTTTTAGTGTTGTACCTATCCTTAATTATTATTTTTGTAATCTTTATTCTGTGTGTGCGTTTATTTCTGTATTTTCTTTTTCTGTAATGTGCTGTTGTGTCCAAAATATTATTTTTTTTCTATTTCTATTTATACGCGATTATATAATTTGTCTTTATCGTTGCAAAGTTTCGACCACAATAAGTTGTTATTGTGATACACAACAATATTTTTGGACTGTTCAGTCTGTAAATTCTTAAATATTTTTCGAGATGCAGTTTTCACAGATTATGTACCTACAAACCTTAGATGTTTATGTGAGTGATTTGAATTGTGTGCTTAAAAGCAAAACGTGAAAGCATTGCCCGTTAACATTCCAAAGCTAAACGACTATAGAACATTTTCTCACAGCACATTACCGCGTACCGCATTCAAATATCGCTCACGTAAGACGAGCCGACGTGCCTTGCTCGGGGAGCCACAAATCACCCATTCCAACCAGTATTGAAATAGATTGACGAGACACACAGTTTGAGCTATGAACACTCAGCCACTCTCAGGCAAATTGAGCTCAAATCAGTCATATCATTGACTGCTTCAGGGCTAGCGAGTTCTTTACCCGCCGTGGGGTCAAGTGTTTGTATGATCTGTAAGCACTTCTGGGTCTGGGTGTTTAATATGTATATTAAAAAAATCTATGTATTAAACATATATAGATTGTTTTATCATCATTTCAGCTGTCTTGTATCTACCGACATATCAAAGCTTAGAGAGAATAAGACAATTTTCACCCAACTTATTATCGCAATCGTCATAATTTAACCTTAAAGCGTTCGTGCGAAGTCGATTGGACCGCACTCGATTGATTAATTATTCTTTATCTCTTAGATTTTCCATCCTTAGTAGCCTGTCGATGTTTACACTTGCCTTCTAAAATACATAGATCTCATTTAATACAAGTGTGTTGCAGAGCACGACATACGACGGTCAACATTTCTGTCGTATTATTTAATTTTATCACGCACCTCTGGATTTTTCTTCTTGAGAAATTTATGTGCGCTTTAAACACGTGCTTTTACGGTGAAGGCAAACATCGTGAGGAAACCGGCATGTTCTGAGAACTTTAAAAGAGTTTGAAGGACATGTGACATTCACCAACCCGCACTTGGCCAGCGTGGTGAATTAAGGCCTAATCTCTCTCGTCAAGAGAGAAGTCCCTGTGTCCCAGCAGTGGGAACGTTAATAGGGTGATGATGATGATGATGATTTAATTTTATCTGAGTAAAGTAAACAAATTGTGTCATAAGTCAAAACAGAATCAAAGACCTATGTCCGAATAAAAAAAATTAAGTTATTTGAAATTGATTCGAGTTTAAATCCCTGAAGTATGCCATGTCTTTGATTACGCGCGACTACTGCTGTTACAAATGGCCGCGCGACCGCTTAGAGGTTAAATACCGCTTGCGTAAGAGTCTACGTGACTCGCTCGGGATGCCACAAATCACCAATTCCAACCAGTATTGAAATAGATTGATTGACGAGTAACGCAGGTTTGCTCGGAAATGCACAAATTACCGTCGAACGGAACAGGCGGCTTATTGCGAAATTAGGATTAGCGATGCACACTCAGTGAACACATTTCACCTGCGGGCGAATTGAGCTCAAATCAGTCGTAGATGAATCCGTCTACTTTATTAGGTCTATAATTTTAACTGTGTTTTGGGGTTAGAACTGTTAAAATGGAAAAATGTTCCAATTCGTAGCTTAGAGAGAAAGTACATATACATGTACATGTACATGTACACTATGTGTTTGCAGCGGTTATAAAGTTTTATAAGTATATTCTAGGTTTCATCACAAACGTAGTCAAGTCATATGAATATTAAAAATATATATATTTATGTCTATTACATTAAGTATATGAGATTCAAGTACCCGTAACACAAACTTAGAGCTTACCACGGGGCTAGATGTTTTTGTGTGGACTGTACGGAAATATTTTTTTATATATATTACTAGCTGCCCGCCCCGGCGTCGCACGGGTATAAAATTTTCCCGGGAATTATTCGAATTTTTCTCGCCGTAAAAACCATCCTATCTCTAAAGTTGGATCGAACTGCACATGGTGTGCGAATGTTATTATAATCGGTTAAGTGGTTTAGGAGTCCATTGAGGACAAACATTGTGACACGAGATTTATACATATTAAGAAGATATATAAAAAACAAGAAACTTTCTCTTCTCGTATTCTTTCTACCATACAAGTAATAACAGTCTCGGTTATAGTACCAGCCTGTGTAGATTTATTTTTACTGATTTGGTACGGTTTTTATAAATACTATAACTTTCCGGCTGCGAAAATCCACGTCCGGTAATTCAAGTTTATTGATAAAACGTTCTCGTAGATCGTCAATTTCCGCGACAAGTCGGCCGGAAAATAATCTTTATCGTCGACATTACGGATATGAGGGTTACATCGCCGGATAAATTGAGAAAATTATCTCGCTAATGATGCTGTAATAGAGGATCTATCGATATTCGTTCCTAGACAGCTTTTAATGCTACAGCTTATCTGTAACTGAAAATGGCAGATCCTTTGAATACCTATTTATAAAATTATTCCGGTTTGCTTTGAGTATTTTAAAAGTTTCACAGCGGCGGAGCGACTTGCTTAGATTTTTAGTTTTAAGTTTGATGACGATTCGATTTATTTACGATTTAGGTTTGGGCATGTTATGAGAAGGAACGAAAGTCATGTTACGAGAAGAGTGTTAGATATGAAAGTGGATGGATATATGGGAAGAGGAAGGCCAGACAAAAGATGGATGGACTGTGTGAAAGAAGATATGAGTATGAAAGGAGTGAGTGCTGAGATGACGGGTGATAGAGGGAAATGGAAGAAAAACACATGTTGTGCCGACCCCACATAGTGTGGGACAAGGGCAGGATGATGATGATGAGGTTTGATGACGATTCGTCAATAGGAAGGTATAATCTATGTTGGAGCTTTCTAGTTCTGTTACATGTATATGTGGTGTACAACAATATTGTTATAATAACAACATAAGAGATGAAAGCTGAGTTGTTCTATTCGAATCTCAACTCAGTGTAAAAATTTAAGCGAACTGTCAAGGCAATGATAGTTCATTATTTTTAGTTTTTATTTAAATTAGCTTTAAGTTGACCTGTCCATGTATATGCTTCTAAGGAAATAAAGGTTTTGACTTTGACTAGAGGAATTCATTATGATGATGATTTTAAAAAAAATGTCTACAACAAATACAACCAATATTTAATATATCAGTAAATCGTCTTAAAATAATTTGAAAAACGACAACAATCAATAAATACTAACACTAGGGTGTTTATTGTATGAATAAAAAAAAAAAATTAAAGTTGAGTTGCGTTATTTGTGCTGTAATTTTGTTGGGCAAGGGTAATATAATATTATGGCTAAATTAGCACAATACCTCTAATGTGTTGTTCACATATTTTCTATTTAATTTTATCTAAAACATTATAAACTCTCATAGTACCTTGTTTTTTTATGCTAGATAAGCTTTCATTTGAGCATAATCTCACCTGATGTATAGTAACGATGCGGTCCATGATGGGACATATAGACCTAGAAGGAGATGGCTTCTCCGAACCACATTGCGAAACATGAAAAATCCTGCAAAATAAAAGCCTCAAAGGTGTAAATGACATTTCGTGCTAACTGCATGTTCATGCAGGTACTACGCTTTTGTCTGAGAAGTTCTCAGCTAGATTTAAGAGAACACTAGGCCCATTGTTCGAGAGTGTGCCGAGTTTCTTTGAGGTGTCGCCAAGCCCGCCGCCTCTTCGCGAGATACAACCAGTTTAAGTATTTGTTGCATGTAGGCATATGTATCACACGCTGAAGTTTTGTCTTGTTGTAGTTGTAGCTTTTTAGTTGATTTTAGAGAAGTGTATTGCAATTATATCGATACGATGAGACTGAAAACCTCTTACTCTTAATATATTAAGTATTTGGTTTTAAGTAAGCAATATTCATTTTTAATCAAGGTAACATATGTAATTGACTGTACGACGGCACATGTGACTGCCTCAGTGGCGCGGTGGGCGAGAGTCCGCTTGCGGCGCAATAGGTAGCGGGTTCGATTCCCGCCAAGGGGTCAAGTGTTTGTATGTACTGCAAGCACTTTCTCCTTGGACTGGGTGTTTAATACGTATAATAAGAAATATCTACGTACTTATGTATATTATATTAAGTATATCAGATGTCTAGTACCCGTAACACAAGCTAAGAGCTTACCACGGAACTAGATGTTGTTGTGTGTATTGTCCGGAAATATTTATTTATTTATTATTTATTTAATTTTAATTTTTCTTATACAACAACTATGTAACAGCAACATGTGCAGTAAATTAGTTAAAAACACTGTAATATAAATAAACTTGTAGGAAATAATTGATGCCTGAAAAACCGGATTCTCCTAGTTCAGGCACACTAATACATTATAAATAGTTCTAATTCAATTTTTAGGATTTTTGACAACATTAACTTTAAGTGATTTTCAGAATAAATAATGATTTATTACATATCCTATAATACCTTTGTACATTTTTTCTTATGAAGTGTAAGAAATGATAAAATTAACTAAAACTTTCATGTTTATATTTTGACTAGCAGTGCCCCGCGGTGTAAATCATAAATTTTCCCGTGGAATTACATATTTTTCGCGGTTAAATATAGCGTTTGTCCTTTTTCAGGCTCCAAACAAGGTGTGTGCCAAGTTTTTTGCTGGACAGGCAAACAGAGTAACTTTCACATTGCAATATTGGTATGGATGTTTTATCCATGAGGGCTGAGCCTTCTATAAAGCTGTCTAATTAAGATTAGTTTAGTCAAAATAATTTATTAGCGTTGATATCTTACGATATAAGATAATCTTAATATTATCAACGTTCCAGTCTCTAGTAAAAATAATTGATTTAATTTTGATAAAAAGTACCAAAGTCTTACCCAAACAAGTAATCCTCATTACCTTTTTAATAAAGCCCCAGTGATGACAAAGGTTTCATTTGACACAAACAAGCACAGGTGCTAAGTTATTAAATTACAAGTATGCCAACGTCCCTACAATTCTTGTCAAAACAATAAATTCTGCTTGGGTCTCGCATTCTAGGGCAAAAATAGTCACTTTACATTTTTACTCGCGTCGTAAGCCCACAGATAAAATATCCTGACGGCTCGCTGTGGAACAGGCGGGTTCGGGTCTACTCCTAATACGACCTGTCAACAAAATATTAAATTATATAAAGGCTTTGTGGATATGAGATGATTTGATTTTATTTTATAACTTGTTACCTACTTATTTTTGTGTATCATTATATTGTTATTTTGTGTACTAATGTAATTGGTTTCGTAATCGTGTTAGTATACTTAAATAAATAAATAAATAAATAAATGAGCTACGTGTGGACCTGTAGATGGACTTGATATTCTTAAGAAGAAACATTTATATTTTATGGGCTATTTTGCAAGGTAAGATCGCGCTTTCGTTGTGTTATCAGGGATTTGCCTCGGCAAATATTCTTAGATAGCAAAACATGTTGCTTTAGAATTGAAGACTGACTTGAGAGACTCAGCCAATGGTGGCTAGATAGAGCCAAATGTCATACAGACAGAGCAGCCGGCTTAGCACAGCGATTGTTGTCTAGGTAGAGAAGAAACGCTGTCTATATAGAATAGATAAGTCTATTCTATATAGACAGCGTTTCTTCTCTCGTCTCGTGAGGTCATTTCTAAATTGTCTTCTATATTTACGAGAGTAGTTCCCGTTCTAATAGTAAAGTTGATTCATATCGGATTCTTGTTTTATTGCTTCTTAAGTGTTTTTCATAAATTTTATAAGGAAAAGAATTGACAATAAATAAATAATAAATAAATATTTCCGGACTACTCACACAGCATCACCTAACCCCAAACTAAGCAGAGCTTGTACTATGGGTGTTAGGTGACTGATATACTACATAGATACATATTTTTTTTTGTAAATACATACATATTATACATAGAAAACACCCAGACCACAATGACTTTTAAGAATTATGCCCTAACGAGAAGTTATGTTTCAAGGTCAGACGGCATTTGTTATTTTTTTATACTTTTAGAGTAGACACGGTTACTACATGATTAGAGACCAAGACAAACCACGTAGATTTCGTGCAGCGCAAGTTTCAGTTGCGCGAAGAGATCGAGTGTAGTTGTATCTTTTTCCTGCATAGGCAAAAGTCATTATTTTGTCTTTTCTTTGGAATGAAAATGAACCGCCGTGCTAAGCTAGCAGGTGTACGATATTTAAATAAGTTTTATATTTATAGTGCCTGATTTGTTTTCTTGCACGACCAGGATGACTGGTAGATAATGCTTCTAGCATTAAGTCCGCCTCTGTACATTGTTTTTTGTGCACAAAGTATAAATAAATAAATATCGTCAGGATCAAAGAAAGGCAATACCTGCAAAGGGTTTTTGAAGGAAGCCCTGGTAGAGGCTTAAAAGGACCTTAAAAGTTAGCGTCATAACTGTGACTTTTACCAAGCTGCTGTTTGGGCTGATAGATATATATATATCTAGGCAGATAGACAGTCAGAGGGAGAGAGAGTATTACTTTTAGTTTAATATTAATATTGAAATATCTTTTTACTGAATTCATCAAAATTATTGTGGAGTACTTGCTTGAAAGTTGTGTTTATATGATAAAACAATGTTACAAAATGAATCTAAGGTCCGTACTCACACGTGTCCCATATACATTTTATTTTTATCTTTGGAAAACAATAATACTCATAATTTTCGCTAAACACACATTTCAACTTTCTCACGCGTGACGGGTACCACACAATCTAATTCTAATTCTGAAATTATGAAGAATTAAGAGGTAAACCATAATTTCAGATTGTATTCTAAATTTTCATTACATTTCAATTCCATTACGCATGCAAGGTTTAAATGTTACCCTACTAATAAAAACATTTTGTATTTACGTTCATTGTTTTATGTAATAAAGAATTTTATATTCTATTCTATTTTCACTTATTCTTATGAAATATTATTTACTTAAATTGACTGTTTCAGTGGCGCGGTGGGCGAGGGTCCGCTTGCGGCGCAAGAGGTAGCGGGTTCGATTCCCGCCGATGGTGAAAGTGTTTGTATGTTCTGCAAGCACTTTCTCCTTGGTCTGGGTGCTTTATATGTATAATAAAAATATCTATATATGTATGACTATTATATTAAGTATATTAGGATATCTAGTACCCGTAACACAAGCTTATAGCTTACCACGGGGCTAGATGTTGTTGTGTGCATTGTCTGGAAATATTTATTTATTTATTTAAATCACTTAACATACGTAAGATAAAAAACACCCTATGTCTTGTTATGAGCCGGGTTAGGAATAAACTGAAAACCAAGGCGTCTTGAGCAAACGACAGCGTTTTGTCATCCCACAATACCGCAAATTGTCGGGCACACGACAAAAACCTTCATCCGTTTCTATAACTCATTCGCTAGAAAATTCTATATATAAATATATTTTTAACGCTTAGAGAATTGAATTGTGCAGAATATTTGAACGGAAATAATGTGCCCACATCGTCTTTACAATCTGTATAGAGCAGTGGGCAACAACACCCCTTATACACCTTCCAGAGTTTTTTTTTCCGATCTCCCTTTATTTCTCTATCTAGGTTCTATCCAGGTTCTATGTCAGCCACTAAAATGAAGTTAGAAGAAGTACTAAGATTTGTTTGTTTCGATTAAGGACTTCAGCGGATATCAAAACTTTGAATTTAATGCAGTTGTGTTGTGCTGTGTAAAATTAATAAATAATACTGGGCAATCCACACAACAACATTTAAACCCTGGACAAGGTCCGAGCTGAACTTGTTACGGGTACTAGATCTCGTTATTATGAAAATTATGAAAATTATCAATTTTTTATTAGCAGCGAATGGTATAACTTATTAGTAGCAGGTACAATTTGCGCTCATGTATCACTGTTTATATGTAAAAGAAACTGTATAGATTATATCAGATGTAGTTACATAAGCTTATATCTGACCACGGTAAATAAATATATATACTAATGTCGATGAACATCATTGTACTATCTACTCAATATTTAAAAAAACCTAAATAAATTTGATTAGAAAGAGATTGGTTATACATACACTAAAGGTTCCGTGTAAATGTTTTTTTTTTTTTTTTTGATACACTTAGTTCAAAAAATATATTATGCAAGAAGTGGCAGACAGTGCGGTTACCCATCCAAGTACTGACCACGCTCAACGTTATAAATGAAAGGTAACGATTAACGGTAACGATTTATGACGTATAAAAAAGTACTATCTCGTTCAAACCAATTTTCCGTGGAAGTTTAAACGGTACATCAAATTATTATATTTTTTAGTTTTTTCATTCGCTTATTTTTGAAGTTACAGGGATAAATTTTAACACTGTCGAGGGTTTTCTCGAGCAAACTATTAGTAACTAAGAGTTTAAAAAAATTGTGTAAGAAATTTGAATAACCCCTCACACGTTATACATTTTTTTCATAAAACGCACGCATGGGGGCGTGCGTTTTATGAAAAAAATGTGTTAGTGTTTTATACCACTCACAAATTTTATTGTTTTTTTTTTTAATTTTTGTGTAAAAATTTTAATGTGGTTAAGGAAGGCATTCGGACGAATAGCCAGACCGGCATCACGAATCGGTTTCTTTTTTGCCATTTGATAACGGAACAATAAATTGTTGAATAGATGAAATTTAAATATACCAGTGCATATGAATGCCTCAATACATAGCATATTGGAACAGAAACGAGCTGTAATAAAATAACTACAACGCAGTTGATTTTCCAGTTTGAAATATTCAAAGATCAATATTACCTTAGCGCCGGCCAAACAACATATTGTGATCTCCGTTACCCATAAGAGAACTAGTTATACCTATAACTTTTATCCCCCTATCTCGAAAAAGTGTTTTTTTCTTCGATATCTCAGCGCAAAAACTGTTAATTCTCAATAGGTTAAAGTAAATTTAAATTTCGAACATAGAGTGGACTATGTTTTTAGATTCTCTAAGGCTTAGTCAGTTATTCCAAAACATCATAAAATCTATTCTACCTCTGAAATAAACCTCAGACTCGAAACCTCAGACTCGGATCCGTTTTATAATCTTCTACCCAGTTTCACCAACACGTTATGTAAAGCAGTTTCTAAGTATGAAGTTTCAATGACCCGATGTTCGACTAAAATCAAATCTTGCAATGTAAACATAACACACTTCCTGATTTCCGATTGCGCTGAAATGACGCATTTAGTCATTTCCTCGCTGAGGTGGGATGAAGAATTACGTGTTGCATTTGAGTGCAAAGACACCTTAACCCTGTGATCTATAGAGTCCCTCACTTGTGCTCTTTTGAAAGAGCACGCGGTTAAAAATCAACTTTGCACTCTTGTTTAGCAAATTAGTATATAAAGTTATTAGTGGCGGGTTCGATTCGACATAAATATTGCTCAAGCGATAAAAATTATAATCAAAAGGAAGATGAACATCATTATATTCATCAGAAACAAAAAATCGTGTACAAGATAATTTTATCTCCTCATACACAGGGACTTTTCTCTTGACGAGAGAGTTTTGGGTGGTGTCCTCGCGATATTTGCCTTCACCGTTAAAGAACGTGTTTTAAGAAAAATCCAGAGGCGGCGCTGCGGGATTTGAACTCACGACCTTCGGGATTAAAGTCGAGTGTGCTCTCACTTAGCCAACACGGCATTTAATCTCCTCAATATATCAATTTATCTTTATAAATGCTGTATGGGTGAAATTTAAATAAGCCACTGCCTTGTGAAATGTACGGGCAGGAAAACTAAATGAAAATACCGACGCGTGAATACCATAGCATATTGGCCGAGAAACGAGCTTTTTAATAAAATACCTTCGGCCGTTATCGCAGTTGATATGCCAGTTTAGAATGTCCTTTTAAAAGTCAACTGTTAGCACGTGTTTTTCGATTTTTCATTATTGACTTATAACATTTTAGAGCTGAGCATTTGATGGTTTTTAACAGTGAATAAACTATTGGAAATTATTTAAAAAAACGACTCAAATTGTTCTAATTACTGAATAAGGGTGCAAACCACAAAGATTATAATCATTGGGTCTATCCTCATATCCAATCCTACTATAATATAATTTATTATAATAATTGGAAAAGTGTAAATGTGTATTTTAAGAATGTATACTTTGACTAAAATAGTCAAAATTAACCGACAGCGATAATATAAATTGATTCGCAAAGACTTTCAGTTGAACGTTATAAACACAGTGAATATCGATGGCTGGGCTAATAATAGTAAAGATTTCAAGCGAGCGCTGCACCTGACTCGACTTACAATAGACTTATCCTGCCATCGGTGTGCCATTGTTTCTGAATTGAACCTCACATATCAGCTTGCCCGTAATTTTCATGTATAACACCCGAGATAGTCCAGTTAAAACATTTGTTAACCGTTCCACCATAACACTGCGTTTTGAATAACATTATATTATAGACACTGCCTTTCCCCCTAGGGTTTTCGGCGGTTTCTCTCGATATCTCTGTGATGCTTTGATCAGATCCTAGTTTATTAAAATATACATATAATTTTACTGCTAAAAAATATACTGTAAATAATAGTCAAAATTAACCGACAGCAATAATATAAATTGATTCGCAATGACTTGCATTTGAACGTTATAAAACACAATAAATATCGATGGCTGGTCTCATAATAGTAAAGATTTCAAGCGAGCGCTGCACCTGACTCGACTTACAATGGACTTATCCAGTCATTGGTACGCCATTGTTTCTGAATTGAACCTCACATAGCAGCTTGCTCGAGTGTGGTTATACCGCAACGGCGCCGGCGTTCGCTAGCTTGCCACGGCGCGGCGCTGCCGGCGCCGGCGCGGCGGCGGACGAGACGCTTCGCGTTTCTTGGACTTATTTCACGCTTAAACGCTCTCCGCACGCTAATTTTCTTCGTGCGCTTACTATCCGCGCTGGCGGACGGTTTACTGTAAAACCAGCTATATTCTACCGTCTGCCTCGTTATAACACGGTATTTTTTTATATAATAGTATAAGTTTATAGCCTTATGCCCCTAGAATTTTCGTAAGTCCCTTCTATTTTTCTGCGATTCACCATCAGGCCCTGGTTAAAAAAAATAGTATTATTAATCAGAATTCAGTATAAGCACCCCTATTTATCTTCCCACTGCTGGGACGCAGTGACTTAGGCAAGCTGATTTTTTCTCTTGATGAGAGAGATTTAGCCTTAATTCACAACGCTGGCCAAGTGCGGGTTGGTGAATAATCAGAATTACTCGCCATTAACAATATAAATTGATTTTAAATGAATTTCAAGTTCTTGTTAATTTTGTAATCACAGAGTGAACATCGGTAGTTGGCATATAATAGTAAAGATTTCAAGCGAGCGCTGCACCTGGCTCGACTTACAATAGACTTATCCTGCCATCGGTGTGCCATTGTTTCTGAATTGAACCTCACATATCGGCTTGCCTGTAATTATACCGTTCCGTGGTAATACGGGACATTTTCTATAACAAGGTTCATATACATACATTACATTTAGCCACTATCTCACCCTATCAGTTTGCCTGTAAATATTACCTTTCCGTTGTAACACGGGCGTTTTTAACCCCCGACGCAAAAAGAAGAGTGTTATAAGCTTATATCACGTATAACGTGTTTGACTGTCTGTGACATTGTAACTTCCAGACCGGTGAAGAGATTTTTTTTTAGTATTGTTTTGTTTAAAAGGTGATTTAATCGAGTGTGTTCTTAACGATGTTACATAAAAATCAAAAATCAGAAAATTGTGATGTTTAGAAATATGAAATATGAATCCATGTTGGGTACTAAATAAATACCTTTATCACGTCTTGAACCTCAAAAAACAGGAAGTTTTATTGTAATAGGTTATGGCGTTTGCAAAATATGAGGAGTGAATATTAACAAATATAAGTGTGGTTGAATAATGGTTTAATGGTAATTTTGAGTAATCATTTTGAAATAAAATATTAAATTAATAATTGTATGTGATAATTTAGACCTCATGCAGCTTATGGGGGTTTTTGAAATTAAACTGTTAGTGTCAAATTAATAAATTGCCTCTCCCTTCGCTCCTAGGATGTTCGTCCCCTTCGATTTCTCTGGAATCCATCTATCATCAGATCCCTCCGCAAAGCGATATCTTTTTTTATGGCCCTGGCATTTGACACACCTCAAAATGTTTATAGTTAAAGAGTGAGAATGCCTCTAAGCTCTACCTCTAGTATATGCTCTACTAAGCCTCTTGAATGTTGTTCCGCTATGGTATTTAAAGAAGATGAAGGACCAATGAACAAACAATGAACGGCTTGCTTAAGCAAATTTGCTTATGTCTTATGATGATGATTTCAACACAAACGGAGGATGCACTCCCTATGCAAAATATCATATAAACACTGGAGACCACATACCTATTGCAGTGCCACCCTATAAGTGATAATATGAGGTCATCAGAGACTATTCTCTTTGCTGAATTATTGTTGTTACTGCATTTAAGAACAACTATCTATTCCTATACAACTATATATCTAATCTAGAAGTATCAGCCCTGTGGTTCTGCCCCATTTTAAATTGTGAGGACAAACATTTTTTAAACTAAGTTTTTGGGCGTTCATGGGGAAAACTGAAATAATTAGATTTTTATTGTCAGTCTCATGGCGTTTTGGGGTATTTTACTCACTTTTATTCAACAGTGTGTAAAATAAAGGAAACCTCTCTGTATAACGCAACAAATATAAAGTCAACAATAAGTCTTTAAATAAGGTCCACCCCTAATGCAGTTGGCATTGCATCCGACCTGTCTCAATACTGTTTGTAGCTAGATTTATTGGCTGCTTTATTGTAGAGGTTTTGTTTCTTCAATGCTTCTATTGAGAATTTAACCAGATTTTTTTTCCTATCTAATGTGTATCTTCTTGAGTTACCATCAGAGAGATTAATCTCAGATTAGTGAGAGCACACTCAACTGAATGGAAGTCAATGTGATGGTCATAAATTCAAACCGGCCGCGCACCTCTGAATTTTGTTCTTGAAGTGAAAATTATGTACGTTTTACACAAATCGTGAAGTAACCGACATGTTCTGAGAAATTTAATGAGTTAGAAGCACATGGTGATTCACCTGCCTTCTCTGAGTAGGTGAATCAAGCGTGGTGAATTAAGCCCTAATCTCTCTCGTCTAGAGAAAAATCCCATTGCCCCAGCAGTAATTAAGTATATGACATGTGTAGCTTAGAATGCAGCAATGCTTATGTAGCTTAAGGTAATTAAAATAAAGGTATTAACTATCAATACTTTGACATATTGTACGATCAAGAGAATCGATAGTATCGAGATTTATGCTTTTGGAATTGTAAAAATTGATTGGATTGTTTTATTGACAAATGAGATTTAAACGTACAAATAACGTAAAACAGGCTGTCAAGTTGATTGCAGACCGAACGAAATTCCTTCCTCAAGCTCCGGGAATCGAAGTTTAAGTTTTCCTATATTATGGCTGTCTGTGCAACCTGTAGCGCTTTCAATTCAATTCATTTATTCAAACCAAAGGTACATTACAATACACTTAGTTTCGTCAAAAATTACAGTCATGCAGTATTACTGAACATTAGTTCAGTAGTACAGTAATACAGTAATAAAGTTCTTTATTAGAACTAGGATTCAAACGCAGCTGGTTGGGGCCTAGTTAGGCATAGGCAGTACACAATACACTCCTGTGCGAGATGTCAGAAACTTTTGACATTCGTTTTATATTATTCGTAGACATTGTAATAAATTTTTCTTGTAAATATTTTTTAGTAATTATTTAAAAATGAATATAATTCTTGTTCTTTTTAATATGCTTCAATTTCATTAATTATTATTTTTGTATTATTTCTTATCTTATTATAGTATAAAACAAAGTAACTTCCCGCGTCTGTCTGTGCCTATTTATTCATAAAACTTTAAAACTGCGTAACGAATTTGATGCGGTTTTTTTTTAAACAGATAGAGTAATTCAACTTAATATTGTGCAGGAACACTAATAGTATTCAATAAAATAAATATAAATGATAAATATGACCCTTTACAGCATACAAATTAAATAAGATGATACGGTTATACAATAATATTTTAAACGCAATATAATAGCGGTTGGAGCAGTGTCGTACGAGCGTGCGGAGGTTGGCAGACCTACTCAATATGCTCACAAAATTTCATGAGAATCGGTCAAACCGTTTCGGAGGAGTACGGGAACGAAAACTGTGACACGAGAATTTTATATATAAGATTTCATTTTTTGTTTTGTAAATTGGTGTTCAATGAAGTGTATTGTATTATATTGTAACGCAACAGTGTGTAAAAAATTTGGTAGAGTTTAAATATAAAATTACAATGATTTGTCTATAAGTATTAAATAAAATTTTTATTATATGAACTTACATAATTCAATTTAGATTACAAATGCGAAATCCGTTAACCATTCGAAATCCGTAAAATTCCCTCGCAGAATTCCAAACAGAGCCTCTCATGAACAGATTGAAAGTTCAACTCGAAGCTTGAAACTGAAAGTTTTGCGGAAAACCATTAAAATTATTCCATAGGCAATTCGAATTTAGTGTTAATTCTACTCCATAACGAATTTTGAATTTCGAACTTTCTAAAATGGCAATAAAGCATCCGTTGAACGTGTAGGTTCCCGTCATCCGGTTCCGGTTGGCAAGTGAACTTCGGTTGCCGGAACTGGCAAGTTTGCCGCAGTGTTGCCAGCATTAGGTATAGGCTATTGTCGCGTAGTAGACGTTTTTGTTCCCATTGTTCTAGTTTTGCAATAAAACGCAGAACCACTTAGTTTTAATGTTGCGTTTAGAACGTGGAAATAAGTTCAACAGTGTTACTGCTAGGTTATGTTAAAAATATGACACAAATATAATAGGCACATTACAATAACTGTTCGTTTTGTGATTTGTCTATTCAGAATATTTTATTTATAATGTTTCGATAGATAGACATATATGTAGGTTAGGAGTTTATTATTAAATAAATAAATAAATATTTCCAGACAATTCACACATTAACATCTAGCCCCGTAGTAAGCTCTGAGCTTGTGTTACGGGTACTAGATATCTGATATACTTAATAAATAGATATTTTTTTACTATACATATTAAACACCCAGACCAAGGAGAAAGTGCTTGCAGAACATAACACTTTCACCCTCGGCGGGAATTGAACCCGATACCCCTTGCTCTCTTTATTAAATTATATTTTTTTCATCGAATTGCTATTTCCATGTTTGTTGATATTTTTTTATAATAATCTAAGCAAGCTGAGTGAGAACTTGCGCCTGAGTTTATTAAATTAGAACAATTCAAAAAAAACCTCGTCTCGGTGAAACACGTTTTTTTAATATAATTCGGTTAGAGATATATGGTTCTGCAGAACGGGTCATCATCATCATCATCTCAGCCGTAGGACGTCCACTGCTGGACATGGGCCTACCTCAAAGATCTCCAGTAATTTCGGGAGGCAGTGGCCACTATCCACCGTGAGCCTGCAGCCTTCACCAGATCGTCCGTCTAGTTGGTGGACGTCCTACGCTGCGATTGCCGAACACTACTTGCACTTGCGTGCGCTTACAGAACGGGTAGGTACGGTAAAAGTGAGGTCCAAAAATAGACCCATTATTATAATAAACAGAAGATAGAAGGAAAACCCCACCTGCCACTGATAAATTGTGATCGCAAAACACAATTTATTTTGTATATCTGACCGTACCTTTTTGTAGTGTAATTATATTCAGCTGATTCACTATCAATAGTGAGAAGACTATAACGGACAAAACCGTTTGAGTTAGTGTTTTAAATTAATTAGTGTCAATGTTAGTGCAGTGAGTGTTAGATAACAATTATAAAGAACACAAGAACATAGTGTCTTCCCCTTAAATAGAGACAATAAGCAAAGTGTTAATGGACACATTCTTTATTTTAGTCTACGTAGCAATTTAAGTCATATGTTAAATTACTAATTAGCCTTTATAATGGCTAGATTGTAATATTGTTGTAGCATCTTTATTTTAGAAACTTCACAAAAAAAACTTTCAATAAGCTTTTCAATTATTTCAATTTTTTAAATAGCGTTTAATCTTCTTTGAGGGAGGCTTTTGTCCAGCTGTGGGCGTCTAATATCTGAAATGATGATGATGATGATTCACTATTCCAACTTACTCAGGAGAAGTCTAGTCGGAGCGATTATTTCAAAATTTGAAATCTCCGAGTAAAAAAGTCAATGTTTAAAATGTCTACATCAACTCTTACCATCAGGTGATATTGTGGGTATAAAAATATATATACTACTCGTACTAGAGCAATCTCTGTCAGTGAGTCACTGACAGTTATAAGTTGACTTGATAATTATATATTTTAACCTTTGACTATTTATCCATCGTTTAAGTGTACCCGGTGATAATGAATATAAAATGGTTTATAAAATAATAGAGCGATTTCGCTCAGTGACATGATGCAAAGCAAAATGTCGTATATCTACGACATAACTAAACATTGCTTAGTTTAGTCGGATTTTGTGAAACATCCGTCCCTCCCCATGTGACAGATAAAAAAGTATGTTATGTTTTTTTTAAACTTACCTCGTTCCTGCCCTTTCATGAGATCAGATTTTAGACATCAGAGACAGACAACGAAAGTTTATATTTTGTATTCTATAACTCATCATTGGAAAATCAACAAATCATTATTTAATCGGCAAAATGTGACTGTCCATAGTTTAAGCCGTTGGATGGCCACTGCTGGACATAGGCCTTCCTCAAATATTTCCAGTAAAATCGGTTTTCTGAGCCATCCGTCCATCTAGTTGGTGCGCTTTCCGAATCGTGGCCTCCATTCAAGCGCTTTTCGGCTTTTTTCATGCTGCATGGCTTTCACATTGCTACTTTAGTGAGCTCATAGTTCTTCTGCGTATCTTATATGTTTACTATGTAAGATTTACGTTTTAACAAAAAAAAATATCTCTTTAATATTTTGATCAGTCATCTAACGCCCATAGTACAAGCTCTGCTTAGTTTGGAGTTAGGTGATGGTGGGTGTTGAGTCCAGAAATATTTATATTTATTCCTGATTCGAACTTGTAAAGAAACCCCAAGAAAGCCCTTTTCATAACTCGCTATCAATATAATCGCCTTTTCATAAGGCGAAACACTACAAAATTAAATTGTTTTTTAAATGCAAAATAATCCGAAATAGTTAACCAGCTGACCGCAAAAGACTGTTGGGACGTGCAAGATCCTGCAAAAGCGTTCGAGTGAAAAATTACTTTTGTTTCCCTCTGATACTTAATGTCTCGGAAATCAGCACTAATGTTGTTAGTTTTATAGGGGCATTCATATTAATTCACCTAATAATGAACTTCGAAAAGGAAAGCCAAATATTCATCTATCTCCATCTCTTTCGCTTCCTATAAATAGATTGCGGTGTATAATGGACAGCATATTATTTTTTGATAGGCCTTCATTTGACCACAATCTCACCCTTTGGTCATCGTCCATCGCTTTGGATTGTATTGCTCATTATCCCCATGCCTAGCTAGGCCATAACCATCCCAACTCCATGATGTAAAACTAGGTATTATTTTAAAATTTATGCATGTAGGTAATTAGTTAAGAGTTTTTTGGCAATGACGTTTGTATCTATAATTTAAGAGAGTTTTGTAAAGTAGAATTAATTTCAATTCATGTTTCATGTATTAGTGTTGTACTATGTTGATACAAGTTATAAATAAATAAATATACTTGTCCTTGGTTTGTTGTGTATGTAAGAGCAAATTTTTCAATAGTCAGATAGGCTTTATTTATTTATTGACACATTATGAATATTTGATTTAAAATACAATACAATACAAAAATTCTTTATTGCAACACCACAAAAGGAACATACATACGAGATACATTATATTACATACAGTTATAAATATTAGTATATTTATATATTTAAGTAATGTTTACAGAAAACCTTTAATATTGTAACGTTTAACCCCAATATTTAGCCATGTCTTCGGATCGGTAATGTCCTTCTATTGATTTAATTAAAATGGTGTTTTTAATAAAATTCAGCAGGGTATTATTGTTTATTCACTCCCATTTTTTGGTTCTACCTTCTTCATTTACAAATTAAAATATCCGTTTTCAGTTTAAGAGATACTAACTCAAAATCACCATTAGCGCCAACCAAAATTCATCATCAATTCAAAAAAAATATAATTAATAGGCGAAAGAGTTATGCAACTAAAACTATTTGGAACCACCTTCTTCTTTAAAATGACAACTAGGATTAACTACTTAAAAACTAACAAATTCAGATGAAGCAACTATTTTTATAAAAAAAAAATTTTTGTTTCAATTAAAGAGTATGGACAAATTATGTCCGTTTGTGTATTCATATAGAAAAAAAACCTCTTATCTTTTTAATCTATGGAGTCAGCTTCAAATCAATATGAGTGCCTATAGTATTTATTTATTTAAAATACTTTATCTGTACAAAAACTTTTTACAAAGCATTTTCTACCTGCCAGCTTGTACTGGTAATAGAGAATTCATATTAATTTGAAAAACAAAACCAAATTGATAAAAGCATTTCGAATCATTATAATATTGTATGCGCCCAAGGTTGTGTGTGTTATTTGCCTACATACTTTAAACACCTTGACAGCGTATAAAATATGTAGCAATAAAATAAAGATATTTTAAACACCTTAGGCGGTGGCGGGCAAAATTAAGTTAATTCGAGTTTCTTTATATCAATTTGTTTTTAATTTTAGATTACTCTAAAGGCTTATATTTATTTGACGCTAACTGTATCAAAACACCAAGTACCATTGTACACCGCCATCAAAAAGTATTTAACGCAATCTGATCCAAATTTTATCCCAAACCAGGTTAATAGCGGGTCACCTTATCTCTAATGGGGCTCAGTCTTCAAATTACACATTCAATCTTCCGCTGTGGCTAGGATTAGCTAATTTGACGGGCAATGAATCACAGAGCAAATACAGGATCATTTCGACTCGCTGTGGAATTATATTATTTTTGCCCCCGGAAAGAGCTTAGCTCATAATATACGAAAGTTGCGCTGCTGCTGCTGCAGTGTGCTTTTTAACGCTATTTCAAAACCTATCAAATGTAATAGTTATAGTTTTTTTTATTTTGTATGGGTACAAAGTCGACAATAAGTAAGTTTGTGATTTGTCCATTTATGAATTTAAAACTAAACTTAATGACTTATTTTTGCATAAATTTGACATTATTTGATTGTTAATTGAATTGACTAATTATTTTGACATTTAATGATAAATATAATTATAATTTGTATAAATTTTATAAACTGTTATAATGTTTGTATGCTCCTGTAGCAGAATCAATTGTCCTATTCTAGTCTTGCTATCTGACTCCATTTATCTCTGTAATTGATTCACAATCAATAAATGATTTTACTGATTATTAAAAAAAGTGTTTATATATCATGAAGGCAAACCTAGGTATTTGCCTACCAATTGTTCCTTTTATTCGAATAGTTTATTTAAGTAATTAACTTAGTATAGTATCCTTTATTCGTCTAAATGTATGTTAAAGTTGTAATGCCCCAACTACGCTCATGTCAGGGAATCTATTATGGAACTATACATATATCTATATAACACCTTTATTGTAACCACATGAACCAACGAATAAATGAATACTATTATGAATATATTTAAATAAATTAATATATTATAAAAGTCGCGTTTAGTTACTCTGAAAATAAAAACAGCAAGATATTGGTCTATTTCTTTACTTGTTTTGGTGCTATCATTTATTTCTTTTGTGAGGAACCGATTTAGATACCGAGCAACGAGAAAACGTTTTTTTCTTTGACAATAAGTTTTATAAATTAGATCATGTTATAGGCAAAAGCTATGTAGAATGAAAAATGGTCATATCTCTACTAATATTATAAAGTTGAAGAGTTTGCTTGTTCGATTCTATGTTTGAGCGCGCTTATCGCAGACACTACAGCATTTCGATTGGAATAATTCGTTTAATGTTACATAGCCCATTTCTCGAGGAAGGCCCCGGGAAAATACGTTGTTCCCTCGGATATATCCAAAAACTCAGACAACGCCGTGGCGCGTAAAGCTAGTTAGATATAAAAGGGAAGCAAAAGGGATCACAAAATCCAGATTGCACCTTGCAAGTTAATCTGAAACCAGAAACTTTCAACCCTCATAAATGTTGTAAACAGCTGGACGGGTACAACATTTATGAGAGTTGAAAGTTTCTCAACTTTGTAATTAACAAGTTTATAAAATGAAAAATTGGAACCGTGGCTTAAGTTTTGTCTGTTGTTAAATTACACATTAAGCCTTATCATTTGATATCCAACTTCGGTGTATTAACACTTCCGGTTTTCTTCCCCAACTTTCAAACCTCTGAAAACAGTTGAAGTATTTATTGCTCAAGTACTTATCTAATTTG
This sequence comes from Gymnoscelis rufifasciata, assembly GCA_929108375.1. Taxonomy (NCBI): domain Eukaryota; kingdom Metazoa; phylum Arthropoda; class Insecta; order Lepidoptera; family Geometridae; genus Gymnoscelis; species Gymnoscelis rufifasciata. Next base: position 7,065,848 of record OV815321.1, on the reverse strand, counting down.
CAATATAATGAAAAAAATATTTGTCACACCGGGAATTGAGCCAGCATAAAATTGACCTGTTAAATATTTTTTTCGAATAAGCATTGAATCAGCAAAAGTAATATCTCAGTTTCGTTAGAATGTTTCTTATTTACATTATGTATAATATCTAAGTAAAAATAAAATTCACAGATATTAGTTTTTGCTTTTTTTAGTAAAAAGAACAATGTTTACTAGGGACATATTATCCTAAACAGTGATCCTACCGATTAAAAAGATAAAACAGCTATGCCATATTTTTAGATTTTCCGTATCTTCGATTCCCGTGTGAGAATTTTATTTTCCTTAAATGCAGTTTTTATCTTTTGTATAAATAAAGGAATGATTCCTTTTAGAAGGTAGCTAAAGGATTTAAAGTAGTTCCCTCCAGCGTCCATCGCTATATAGGGTTTTAGATTTTAAGGTGTCACAGGCTTACAGTTAGATACTCCACAGTTATAAACTTTTGCATCCTCATCGTACTACCAATAACTATGAATTACTGTATTTTGTTAAATAAATTACTTTTTAATTTACTTTTACTTTACACCAGAACAATGATTGCGTTGTATAGTCTCGAACTTTTCCTTAAAGGAAATCGTACCCGCGACCCCATGAGGCTGTCAAACAAACCAGGGGTTGGTACCAAGAGTTTAGGAACTGCACGTCTTCGTACGTGTTAAAGTAAGGCGGGTCGTTGTAGACCGAATCTTCTGTAACTATCATAGCACGTATAGAAGAGACGTGCCTTTATCTTGAAGGCTTATCCTAACTTTACGCTGCAAAATGGATCTCCTGTGGGTAACTCCGAAGTGATTCCACAAAGATGTTCCTCAAATAAGATGATACAATTTTATTTAGATTTATAACGGGATATTAACCATGATTGATTGTCTTTCGAGTTTCCCGATATTTCGTTACAGTTACATGCGCCATGATCACGGTTGTGTTCAACCGTGATCATGATAGTTTCAAAAGTGATACACTTTTTACTATAATACAATACAACAATTATTTATTGCAACACCACAATATAGGAACATACATAGGAGATAAATATTACATACAGTGACATAATGGGCGGCCTTATCACTAATAGCGATCTCTTCCAGGCAACCTTTGGATGGATCTGGAATTTGTTAATAAGACAGAGCAGTGGCGTTCGCACAGATTTATAATAAAATGAGTAGGTATAAGTAGTACAGATATCAAACAATGTAGGAGTGTGTAGTAATGAAGACACATTATAAATAATTTGATTAGTACTAATTTGAAGTCTTCACAGGTATATCATTATTTATTTACAAATAGGTCAATAGGAATGATAACTAAAAAATAGGTTTTGTGTTTTGTCCGTCTGTTCACTGGACACAATATATTTTTCGCTTTATCAATTTAATAACCAAGTGCCAAGATACAGAGCATTAAAGTTCCAGATGGGGCTTGTGACAAATACATTCCTAAATCAATTCGTACAAATCGTACGAAAGGGAAACTATGAAGAGGGTTTTTAAAATTATTTAGTTTGCTAGAAAATAGAAAAAATCGTATAAAGTTTTATTAAATAATCTTAATGAAGAAAAAATGTTTTTTAAACATAAATTTTGTATCCAAATCAATGCTCTGTTCTCCATCCAAAATACCCCAGTACCTTTAGACAAAGGACTACAACCAGCGTTGGAGCTTTTGTCTGTTCACGTCCGTAAGTGGTAACCCTCTGAATCCTTACACGTGACCTCCGGGTGGAAGAACAGTCTCTGGTGGTAGGCTTCGGCCGCGGCTTGTCACCACCCTCCGGGCTGGGCCAGTGCGTGAAGCGATTTTTTCGTGTTTCGTAATGTGGTCCGGAGAAGCCATCTTCTAGGCCTTCATGCTACATCTTAGACCACGTCGTCGTCGTCGAGTTGGTTTGGAGTTGCTGTAATTAGTCCAACATTATTGGCTCTGATATTGATAAAAACAAGTTATTCCCATCTGATCATATAATATGATCCGTTTGGAGTCCCATCTGACCATTGATCAGATGGGACTCCAAACGGATCATATTAAATTATTTAAGATTTATTAATATTCCCAAAGGGGCATACATTTTCATCTTTTGATGTTAAGGTTTAATATACCTAAAGCATAGAATAATAAATTACTACTTTGGCGGGTCATAAATATATAAGTAATTAAATATATTTTTTTTAATAATGCAGTAGTAGTTAGAATTATAAATTAACCTGACAATAGCTTAGTTAAATAAATACAATTTTACTATGTTATGTTAAATGCATGAGGTAGGTTAGGGTACCTACAATGCCGGCTAGCAACAACAATCTCACCTCCTTAAACTCGTAGGTATTTTTACCTGGCAGTCGCTTGACCGGCCAGTCGCATGCTAGGTTTTTTTGTCTATTCTATTGTTTGAAGTGCGGATATTAGATTTCTTCTGATTAGCTCGGATGCCCATAGCAGCTGCTGAACAGTAGATGTTCTTAATTATTATTAATGTAATAGTATCCCAAGCAATACATAATTAATATTCAGTCATAAGGATAAGGGTTATAGGTTTGTTAACGTTGTTCGGTGCTTTCAAATTGGATGTTTTGAGACGTAAATCTCGTCTCGTAACGCTCCGCTTGCTTGAAAACGCCCTAAATATAAATAGAGCGTTATAGGCACAGTATAGTTCGCCAATAGATGACTTGATAAATAATATTATCTACGGTAAAATATGGGCTTTAAACTGAGGAAAAGTAAATAATCTGAGACACCTTTAGGTTCTTACTCATATCTCCAGAAAAAACATCCAACGAAATTCCATATTGTTTGATCTGTTAGCTAAACAGTTAGCCATAATGTAAACGGCAGATTATACAATCTTAGGTACTACGACATATTCGAGTACTTAGGTTCGACATAAAACAAAACTTCACAGCGAACTTGTACAAATTGTTATGAGTGAATAAGGAAACCTTGTATGCGCGGATTCAAACTCATAAAAGTAAGTTCATAAAATGTTTATTTCGTAGCTAAACCGTAATGAGAGTCCGTGTAAACCAAATTATACTGATCTTTAAACCTCAGTAGATTGAAACAAGTGAAATTGTGTTGTGAATTGTAAAATATGAACCAGACCACTACCACTAATTAGAATAAGGTACGTTCTAATTCATCGGTAAGTTATATTTTTAACCCCCGACCAAAAAAGAAGGGTGTTATAAGTTTGACGTGTCTGTCTGTCTGTGAGTCAGTCTGTCTGTCTGTCTGTCTGGGGCATCATAGCTCCCGAACGGATGGAGCGATTTAAATTTAATTTTGTGTATGAAAGGAGAGTCTAGCGCGAGTGTTCTTAGACATGTTTCATGAAAATCGGTTGTGCCGTTTTAAAGTTATGGGGGTTGGAGTGTGGAAGGAAAAACAAAAATCTGCAAATATAATCGAGTGGGGTATCAAATAAAAGCGCATCGCGTGCACATTACGAAATATTATAATGTTTTACTTTTAAGGAAATTAAAGCATTGGAATCGCGGGTTTTTCTTAAATTTTAAATTTAGATTTAGTGAGGTTTCTAATAAATTGTATTTAAATATATAATTTGCTCTAGAGATACTTCCAAAGTGGTAAAATGTGAGGGGAGAGGAAAAGAAGGTACTCCTAAAAGAAGAGAATGATAAAACATAAAAATATATGTATATGATGTACGTAACACTTAGTTACGTCTGTTAATATTATTTATACACAATTAGCTATTGATTAATATTAAATACATAGCAGGAACAGAAACAATAAATTAATTCACGATAACAAAAAATAAATGATCTTTAACCCTTTAAAGCATTTATATGCGCGTGATTTGATTGTGCCTAAGACATCAAGGCTTATTCCCAACATTAAACGAGGATTGTAGAATATCTATAGAAATAGCGCAAACAATAGCTAGTGGTTGTAAATCGGCTTTGGGACTTGTATGAAACTGTGGTCGATTTGTAATCCTTTCAGCACTCCCCCATCCGTTCTAGCTGAACGGTTTCAAGGTAAATCCCGCATGGCCGGCTGGGCCGAATACTATCATGGAGAACACATTATATATGTTGTGTACTCGACTAGCTGTTGTCCGTGGCTTCACTGTATTAAATCTGTCTGGGACATCATTGCTCCCGAACGGATGGAGCGATTTTAATTTACTTTTTTATGTATGAAAGGTGAGTCTGGCGCGAGTGTTCTTAGACATATTTCATTAAAATCGGTTTTGCTGTTTATAAGATATGGGGGTTCGAGTGGGGAAGGAAAACCAAAAATCTGCAAATATACTCGAGTGGGGTATCACCTGAAAGCGCATCGCGTGCACACTACGAAATAATATGGTGTTTTACTTTTAAGGAAATTAAAGCATCGGAAACGGGGGTTTTTCTTAAATTTTAAATTTAGATTTATTTAATTACTGGTCGCACGCAACGTTGCGTATATGAAAATTAAGTTTGTTGTAAGGGCCCTTAAATATTATCTTTATATATTTAATTATTCTGTGAGTGTGTATGTCACTGAACTTCTCTCAAACGACTGGACCGATTTTGATGAATTTTTTTTGTGTGTGTTCAAGGGGATCTGGGAATGGTTTAGATTCACAATACGATCAACTGGATATTGTTTTTTGAGACGTGGGACAGGACAACGTCTGTCGGGTCGACTAGTTTATATATATTTTTATATATTGGGTGTTATAGCGGCAATAGAAATACATAATCCCTTAAAATTTCAACCTATCTCTATCACGGTACTTGAGATACAGCCTGGTGACGGACAAAGTCAGTTCAAAGTCTTAGTAATCGGGTCCCGTATTACCCTTTGGGTACGGAACCAAGTACCAACTTAGTTAAATACTTACTTAGACTTGTTGAGGTCAATGAAACGAGCCACACCTCCCCTGCAAGTAAACTCGAACTTTTTCGCGACTGAGATACATTTTTATAACGTAATGAAGGTGACCCACGCTTAGAGCTGTACATAAATAAACAGCGCACTCGGGCTTGTTACAATATTTACTTAGAATTACCAGACGCGCTTCAAAGTTACTTTAATGTTTAGGAAAGTTCGGTACTAAAATATCGGTGTGTCGATAGACGTGTGTCAGTATGTGTGTGTGTGTGTGTACTACCAAGGCCAATATCAAGGGGCAAAGTTATGTAATACACTAGATGTGTCGCCAGGCCAACCCTGGTTGTATTACGTGTGTAAATGCCTTACAAACGTAATACAACCACACGACAAAACGACGCAACCCCATCGCAACGAAAATGCAACCATTTGGTCGAGCGTATTTTGTATGGAAAATCTATAGGGCTATTGTTATGCACCACATTATGTAGTTTTTATCGATAACTAGGTACGTTGACTCTGACTTTGTGGCTGCGATGTCGGTGCGTTGTCGTTGGGCTGTGTTTGTAAGGCATTTATTGTGAATCCCACGGGAATTGTATTTTTTATATCATAACCACATACCAATGATAGTCTGCGTACTAGTAAATTATAACCGAGAACCTACTTGTAAAATCGGGCTATGCTGCCACTTCCTACTACTATTATAAAGGCGAAAGTTTGTAAGTATGGATGTATGGATGTTTGTTACTCTTTCACGTAAAAACTACTGAACCGATTTAAATGAAATTTGGTACAAAGAATCTCTAGAGCCTGAAAAATAACCGCGGGAAAACGTAATTCCGCGGGAAAATCCATTATAACGCGGGTAACACCGCGGGGCACAGCTAGTAATATATATGTATGTAAGAACTTTCTATCGAATAAAATAAAACCACGTTGGAATTTTGCAAATAGTAATTAAGACCAAACCCTTAAAGGTACGAATAAATAGAATAGATTGTTTATTAAGGAAACCAGTAAAAAACTGCTAAAATGGGCAGTGAGTTGTGTAACCATCTACAATCATCAAAGAAGCTACACCGCAATGTTTATTGTCATCTCAACTATAACTCCACTACTACAGGGGCTCATCAAATTATTCTTAATCATAAAATTTGCTCAGACAGCTAAGTGCTAACGCTGTGTTACGACCAAGGGCGCGGGCGTGGGCGCATATTCATACAAATATGCTACGTTGCGGTATAAAAAAAACGTGCCTGACATAAAAACACGCCCACGGTCCCGCGTAACGCAGCGTTAGGCCTTAAGCTTCGGTACCTCAAGATTAAGACACACCGCAGGGATTTTTGGGATTGGTAACGTAAAGCTACAACGAAACGAATTATCTTTAATCTATAACCAAAAATATATGAGATATTAAAATAGTATATTTTACAAATGGTATATAATGATAGGTTTAAAAACTCCCTGTCAGAGGATGATCTAATCATTGATTATATTTGTATCGTTTAAAAGTTGACTATGTGTTTATTGTATAGCAAAATAAATACCTAAAACTTTCATTAAAATAAAATATACTTACTCTTGGGTTGAGATTGTAATCCAGACCAATTTCATAACCATGAAAGATAAGTAACCCAACAATCATCAAAGTACACCGCAGTGTTTATTGTCCTCTTACCTGTAACTTGGGCTACTACAAGGACCCATCAAATTATTCTCAATCATAAAATTTGCTCAGACGGCTAAATCCTCGGTATCTCGAGATTCGTGTCGCTCGTAAAACGAAACCATTTTCTGTTCATCACTTGAGACACTTCGCGGTAAGTGCGTTTCGGAGAAGTGTTTTTGGAATGTAATAAAATATCAAAAAAGGTACTTATCGAAACATTATTATTTACCCAAATAGTCCAATTATAAGGGTCAATGTTAGTTTACCAAATAGCAATATTGAGCCAAAAAAATATATTTGTAATTTATTATATTGTATAAATGAGCAGGGAATTATTATGATCATCACTATATAATACTCGAATTACACATTCTAACATAAAACATCTTTTGAAATAATAAAAACATGACATTGTTGATCATTTTCATAGTGCTCTCTTCTCTGTGCAGTCGGGAGTTCTAAAATCTCATTGTATTTAATCTTAAACCAAGCTAACTTCCATAAAAATTCTTCGAAAAACTTAAAACCCACAAGCGGCTAAAGCAAAGGTCAACCTAATTTCTTATTGAATTTTGTTATCTCGACCTCAAACCCGATTCCGACAACAAATTACAAAACTCGAAATCTTAACAAAAACAATTTGCGAAACTTAACAAGTTAAAAGCTGTGTCTGTACCTATTAAAGAAATCCAGTAATCGAGTCTTGGAGCCGAGAACGGAATTACAATGCTAATGAACTCCTCGACAACTTCAATTCCATCCCGGATGATAATTTCCAATCAAGGGCGGTTTTTTTCTTTAGATTACAATATACCTACCCGTAGAACCTTTAGTGCTGAATATTAAGTGAATCGATGTTTAAATGCTGATATGATCATACCTTAAAAGCTCACTATTTAAATACCAAAGTATTTGGTTTATTCACCCAGATGCATAATGTACACTTTTATTAGACTTTATTCACCCAGGTGTTTTCGGGTGAATGAAGTACACTAGTAAACTTTTATATGCGTGTGTCTATTAAATTAAGTATATTAGATGTCTAGTATCCGTAACCCAGGATACTAGACATCTAATATACTTACCCTAGATAGTACAGGGCTGGATGTGTGTGGATTATCCGGATAAATGTGTTTTACTGGAACCTTAAGGACACTTGTGTCTAATAATATTTACCTACACACGAAAGTTTTGACATGTTGAATTTAATTAAATACAAGATGAACTACGCCTCACGGAGTCATATACAATCGTGTGCACATTTTATGGTGAAGTTTAATGTTGAACTTGGTTGTCAAGATAATAAGGTTCAAAAGTTTTTATAGCTGATTACGGGCCGGTATGAAAATTAACTGAATAAGGACAAACTTTGTGAATATTTTTCCCATGTTATTCAAAAGTAAACAACCAAGATAATTTTATTAAGTTGGTAGCACTGTGTTACAAAATGGATAACTGTTTATTAATTTGGCATTATTCTGTAGTCCTATGGGATCAACTATGGATGTAACGCTAATGAGAAACACATAATCACTGCTTAGACACGCTTTCAGCAGTTGTTTAGCAAAATTGATCCATATAGAGGTAAATATTTTATTTAAACAACTGTTAATCACGAGTCCAATACGTGATTTTGTTTTTGATTTAGGACCGAGACTGTTTAAATTATGTATGACAGTTGACGTTATCAAGAGACATACAAAACTAAGAAATTTTGAGTGTTTTTATATTTTTATTCTTCTTGCTTCATATTACATAAAGTCCGACGAAAAAAATTTAACCCGCATCCAGGACAATAGTCTGCCCCCATCAACCACTAAGCTACTCAGGTCGTTATGCTCGGGTGGGCTTAAAACGTTATAAATGATGAATATCTTCATTTTACAGATGAAATACCTTCTCAACTCAACAAGTTTTATGGCTCCTGTTTACGACTTTATCTCAGCTTAATTCTAGCGAATCAACCATAATGTAACGTTATCTGTATATTCTATGTAGGTAATAAAAAGTAAATAAATTTCACTTTGATTGTACTTTTACTTTTCATATTTATCTTAACAAAAAATACATTTACAAATAAAATATTTTTTTGGACTTTCTTCGATTCTCCGACATCAGAATATTTTTTATTTTTAAACTTTACTTATAAGTATATATTATAAACCTTTACTGCCCAAATGTTAAAAAGTTATGCAAAGCCTTAAAAGTGTTAGCCAGTTCTCATCGCTCACCTCCGTTTTCAAAGTCAAAGTTAATACGTTTATTTCCACAGAAGCATATGCATACATGGACAGAAATTTTATAGTAGTAGTTAAATATACATTAAAGAGTATCTATTGTCTTATGTTCAATTTAAACGAAGTTTTGGACACAAGACTTTTCTTAGAAAGTTACGGGTTTTAATGTGGGTCTTGCGAACATTAAAGGTTATTTTAATTTAAACTTCTCGTGATAAGTAAATAAAAATTAGTAGGTACTAAATACGAAAAAAAACGTATTTTCTTTTGTAATTTGGTCTGGTTGATAATCATTTTGTAAATTTGAACAAAATACTTAAAAATTACAATTTTGAATGATTTTTCTTGGTATTTTCAAATAAGCTAAGACCTTGATTTAAGCTTTTCTTACGATAATAAATTAGGAATTGTCGACTATTCAGTTTTATGTGTGCCAAAACCACGACTGTGATATAACCAGTATTTTTTCAAAAATATCAGTTTCAGTTCGACTGCTTCAGTGGCGCGGTGGGCGAGGGTCCGCTTGCGGCGCAAGAGGTAGCGGGTTCGATTCCCGCCGAGGGTGAAAGTGTTAGTATGTTCTGCAAGCACGATCTCCTTGGTCTGGGTGTTTAATATGTATAATAAAAAATATCTATATATGTATGTATCAGATATCTAGTACCCGTAACACAAGCTTTGTTGTTATGTGAAATGTCTGGAAATATTTATTTATTTATTTTATTTATAAGGGTTAAGCCGGTAATTAAAAAAAATAAAAAAATTAATATCTCCAAAACTGTCAATAATCGCGGAATATACATCGGGGCTCAATCGATAGGTATTGAGGTCACCTTTGATCCATACCTCGTATACTCCAAATATTTTTTATTAAACATACTAATAGTAGAAGAACGCGGGTCACCGACATAGCCAATTAGCTCGTTAAAGTGGCAATGGGCAGGCCATGTAGCGCGTAGAACAGATGGCCGTTGGGGCCGGAAAGTTCTTGAATGGAGACCACGAATCGGCAAACGGAGAGTAGGACGTCCACCAACTAGATGGACGGACGACTTGGTGAAGGTAGCGGGCTCGCGGTGGTTACAAACTGCTACCGACCGAAATCACTGGAAGTCCTTGAGGGAGGCCTATGTTCAGCAGTGGACGTCCTACGGCTGAAATGATGATGATGAAACATAATAATGAGTAAATGAAGTATTTTTTATCCAAAATATAATTCACAAGAAAGTCTTAGACCATCGCAAACATCCACCAACGATCTTTGATTAACCCGCACAAAGTCAATGTTTAACCAGCCGACACGGAAGCGCGGTAATAATCCATCTGGTACGTAATGCAAACAGAGATACGAGATTGAAATATGCTACGTAGCTTAATTATGTAATTAACATAATATTAATAACATCGAAATTAGCTAACAGCTTGTTGATTTGTATCTTGCTATAGTAACAATTTAACAAACGTAACAAAAAACAAATCAATAATGTCGGATTATATCAACGGGGCTCATGTCAGGGAATTTAGAATGTTAACACCTTTATATTGACCATATGATGCAACAAATAAATAAATAAATAAATTCATAAATTGGGTAGTGAGAGGAATTAAACATTTCTATTTTACTTTTTAAGATGTAAATCTAAATTTAAAATTTAAGAAAAACCCTGATTCTATAGCCTTAATTTCTTAAAAGTAAAACACCGTAATATTTTGTAATGTGCACGCGATGCGCTTTCATTTGATACCCCACTCGAGTATATTTGCAGATTCTCGGTTTTCCTTCCCCACTCTCACCCCCATAACTTTTAAACGGCACAACCGATTTTAAAATGTCATGTCATGTAGAAACATGTCTAAGATCACTCCCACCAGGCAAATAAATTGAAATCGCTCCATCCGTTCGGGAGCTATGATGTCCCAGACAGTCATACAGACAGACACGTCAAACTTAAAACACCCCTCTTTTTTGGTCGGGTATTAATAATAGGCGAAACGACTACAAAAAAATAGCTAGACTGTTTAATATTCATTGTAGACCATATAAAAATTCCGGACTCATAATTAAAAATACAAACATAAAGAACATCAAATTTCCGAGTCAGCGCACGGAACCCAAAAATTTATGGAAACCATGTATGCTTATATCGGCACGTTTCGTTTCGTTTCGGATCTGATGTGTGTTAAATCTATGTAAGAACAGCTTACATACTGCATTATAAATTTGTATGATATTTTTTACTTTAGTAAAGAATGTCATAAGCATTAAGATTATCAAAGAGACAATTATTGCTTTGAATAACGCAAACTACCAAAATGTTCAACCAACTGATACGGAAGCGCTGTAATAATCCGTCAGGTACGTAATGCAAACTGCAATATGAGACTGAAATAATGCTACGGAGCTTAATTAGGTAATTACGGTAATGTTCACCAACAGCTGTCTAACTGAAAAAAATATAGAAATACATTTTCTTTATTTTATAACTAAATTTACATCTGACGTAGTGTTTGAGGTGCCCTTTTAAGAAAAAAATACCTGAGTTAGGAAACTTCGCTCTTCTTAGTACATAACGATTTAGTAAATTAAGTTATACTATTACTACTATTACTTTTGTGTATAAAATATAATGAAATACTGTATTAGGTTAGTGCACACAAACTGTAGTTTAGTATTATAATTTTGCTTTTCATATGCGTGTGCGTTTTTGTGTATATGTGTGTGTGATATATAAGTGTCTAAGTTTTGTAAAACCAAACAATGGAAATAAATGATTTTGTATCTTGTATATTTAATACTTTGTTTAATAAGTTATATAAAAAGATTGTGACGGATATTGGCGAGACGGAAATTAACTTTTTGTTGACATTTTATATTAAAATTGACTTTTAACTTGTTATTGCATACTTTTATAACACTTAAAGTAAGCAAAAAAAAAAGAAGGTTCACACATTCAGCGTGTATTTTTAGCTCTCGAGTTATTTGTGTTTGTTTTGTTTAGTGTTCCCGCATCTTTTTGGGCATTTCTTATTTTAACCGAGTTCAAAAAATGATGAGGTTCTAAATTTGGCGTGTATTTTGAGGTCCCGAGTTTCAATTTGTATCGGAAATGTTGGGAAATGGTTATACCCACGGGAGGACGCTTTATGTGCGCTTTAGACACGTGCTTTAACGGTGAAGGCAAACATCTTGAGGAAAACCGGGATGTTCTGAGAACTTTAAAATAGTTTGAAGGTCATGAGACATTCACCAACCCGCACTTGGCCAGCGTGGTGAATTAGACCTAATCTCTCTCGTCAAGAGAGAAGTCCCTGTGTCCCAGCTGTGGGAACGTTAATAGGGTGCTGATGATGATGACGGGAGGACATGCAGGCAAAGGTCTTATGCCGGTGCCCGCGGTCTGAGTTATACTCAATCCATATTAAGATTATAAATGGGTCAATATCCCATGTGTGTTTCCGTATTTTACGGCTAAACGGCTGAACCGATTTGCCTTTTACTTATGTGCATATGTAAAGCTTGTGGATTAATGAATATACATATATGAACCAACCCATTTATAATTTATATTCATAATTGTTTGTTTAGCAAGTGTACGCGTCATAACTTTAATAAATTTATAAGCAAATTATAATTTAACTAGCGGCCCGCCCCGGCGTCGCACGGGTATACAATTTTCCCGGAAATTATATCTCTCAAGTTGGATCGAACTGCTCATGGTGTGCGAATTTTATTATAATCGGTTAAGTGGTTTAGGAGTCCATTGAGGACAAACATTGTGACACGAGATTTATATATATTAAGAGGATATTACAATGTCAATGCGAATGTGCTTTGCAAGCCGTGCATGTTATAACCTATATACGCTGTTGTGCATGACTATGAATCATGACTATGACCCATGACTATTACATAATTATTAATTACAGGTGTTGTATTAGTAATATTATTTTTGTTAATTAGTATAATTGTTTCAGGGCGTTCCTGAGAATAATATGCGCCTGCTGCCCGAGGAAGCTGCGTCGGAAATATCAGCCGCAACTTAGGTTCAACAAACAGTCCCAGGTGAGTTCCAAACTTAATGTAGAGAAACGAAAAGCGAGGTGTTTTTACAATATCCATTATTCAAGACATAACGTCAAGAATAATATACTTCATCCACGAGAGATAGAGATCAAATTATGGACAGTCGTTCTCTGATTTACGATATTATCTATATATCACATATACCACTATATTCTATGATATCCATTTTTATCACAGTTCAGCGTAGTCTTATTGCGGTTATTCGATTTTACTCAGAACGCGTATTCATTCAAGGTGACAAACATTTTCATCTATCTATACTAACATGTCACACAGAATTCTCAGTATCAAATCAAGCTGTCATCTCCTCGGGAACTGCTAATATATTTGTCCAATTTGTGGCTAGAGGCATATACCAGGAAACCAGATGTTTGAGTCGTGTGACTTACAATTAATTTCTAGATTATTGGGTATTTGTCATGTTAACATGATAGTGTTTCTTCGTAGAAAAAAATACTTTAAGTAACTTAAAAAATTTAGGACCGTAATGAACTTTTATCATAGCGTAATGGAGTGTAAGTATATACTATAGACATACATGTAACTAGATAACGTTAGTATCCACGATTTGTATTGAAACCAAGCGCGCAATTCCCTTTTGCCTGTATTAAGAAGTCGAAGTGATGCGCGACAGTATCGCTTGCTCCGATATTTATCGTCTCCTAACACATAAAGTCAGATGAAGCGTCCAATGCAAACGCGGCAATGTAATGTGAATATTATTTTATAATTTTTGCGGTGCAACAACGGACGTCGATCTGAAGTTAACAGCGGCCAACCTCGACGCTTGGTCGGGTTTCGGACACGCGAAGTATATACATAGATAATGCATCTAGGTAGATGTATGTCTGTGATCTATACCATAATGTATATCAAGTAGAAGTCAATATATGATTAATCTAGGTTTAATATAGAATTATCACTTTTATTTTAAGTTATAAAAGCTTCTCAATTAGATTTTGTATATTTTCTTTACATTTCAGTTGCGTACAACACGTCGTTATTACTCATCGAGTGAGCTGGTGGGCATACAACAAGTCAGGTCGAACTCCTGCGAACAAACCTACATTTAGCAAAATATCAATCGCAACCTGTCCAAGTGCCTTCGCGATATCTCAATTATCTTCCAAGTTTCCATTAGAATCATGATAGATTTATTAGAGATATGACACCAAATGTCTTCAACCAATGTTCAAAGCTATTGACTAAAGGTACGTGGACGCAAATGCACTGTGTACCTGTCCTACCTAAGCACTTTGGTCACATTCGCCATAAATGTACTCACAGCATCTCTATTCGCAAAGTTGCATGAGATATAAATATGTACCCTTATTTATTACGCGGCTATGAATAATCACATTATTTTATTCCTTGATACTTTGGGAATAAATTGAATAAATTAATCTCTGTTATGGGCCTCGATGTAATCATCAATGGATATCGTATGTTTGGTTCGAATAAGTATACATGTGTTTCAACTTTGTAAGTTTTGTGATAAAATTCGCGAAGCGAAGCTCTAACGTTTAAACTTATCCAAGTTAATTTTTTTTTCATGTGTGTATATGTCACCGGAAATTAAAACGAAACGTAAATTGATAAAATTGCTTTAATACAAATAAACTATGGCGTGCCTAGTGGGGTCCATTTTCATTAGAGCCGCCAAGTAACGCGAAACTTAGCGTTCATCATCATCAAAGAGTTCACAACAGTCAGCTACTAAGAGCGGCAAAAATCTGTAATTCTTATACATTACAACGATGTTCTGCAGTTGTGGGCATACCCACAACTGCAGAACATCGTTGTAATGTATATGTATCCTACATATAGGACCCTACCAGTCTCGCCGAGGGATAAAAGCATATATTGATACGTAGCATGCAAGACGAGCCAAAGATATCCATCGAGGTCTATGATAGCTCTACAATATATGTAGGTTCAGATCGTAAATATATAAAGAATGCATGAATCGTGCCCCGAGTTCTATATCGACTGTCGCCCAGCTTGACTCTTCTGTGTTGTTTATTGGTTGTTTCTTTATTATTTAAATTTTCAGAACTATGTACAGTTTATATTACGTATAACACAAAAGCCTTTTTATGAAACACAAATGTTCTTTGCAATAATTTAAACCTCAGACTCGCAGAGTGACTGATATGATCATCACACTTTGATAGGTGTTTATGAATATTTCATAATATAATACATTAGTGTTTATGTAAATATCACTATAATGGTACAAAGGTATCTTGAACTTTTTATTTAATAATATTATTTTCTGCCAGATTTGGTTATTTTACCAAGTCTTGACGATTTGGCGGGATACTTTAAGAACAGAAAACTGACACTCTATACAAATTGGTCAGTTCTTAACCAAAAATCTACTCATAAACAAATTTAAAGAACATGCTTTCAAGTGTTTCAAATTTTTTGTGTTATAAGTACTAAGTGTATTCTACAGGTGAATTGATAGATATGTACTATTGCATGAATATCCAATCTATAAATTTGTATATTGATAACAATAATATTAAGTATTTATCATCCCCGTGTGTGCACGCTCGGTAGAACTAGGTACCTACATACGTCCTTCTCTTGAAACAGGGCCTTGTGAGGTTTCCATTGTACTTTCAAGCCAATCTTCTTTTGAATTCTCAACGTTTGATGTCTAAAGGTACCTTTCTCACATGCAAGAAGTAATTGAAAGTTTTCAGTATTAACCACTTAAGCATTATCTAGAATACAATAATTAAAAATAAAACTGGGGTTTGTTTCAAACGAGAGAAGTAACTCTTCATTCATTGGCTACAACGCACGACTTCGACTTAATAATAAATGCTCAATTTCTCAATATGTCTGTGTGTGTTGGTTGGAAATTTAAAAATAGATTTACTGAGATGAAAAAAGAACATTATCACTTACAATTTTAATTTTAATATAGAACTTAATCTATAACGCTGACCATAAACTCACTCAATAAACTCTGAATCTATGGAACCTTGTAATTATAACTTTACTACCACCACATAACAAATATGATTGATTGATTGATGCAGATTGGTCCGTTTTAATACAAAAAGTACCTACCAGCACGCGTCATTTGTATCAGATATTATCATACTCCTTTGTATTTCTTTTCATACTATAACGTACATAAATGGCATGTTTTCTTTCCAGTACCCAGTATCAGCCATGATGTACTCCTCGGTGTCCTCACACGAGATGTGTCGATTGTGACATCAAGCCCGCGCGGGCACCTTCCGCGGCCCGCGCGGCCGATGCTCTTGATGCCGCGAGCGCCGCTCCCTCCGTTGCCGGCGGGCGGGCGGCGAACGCGAATCCTACCAACTTCGCCACCTCCACTTCGAGGAGCCAATCCACTGCGTTGACAGACACCTCTGCTGTCAAGACTCGGAATCTGTCAGTGTCAGTGAAATCAGCCTCGAGAGCGAGAGCAGGAACCCTTCCATAAAACGCAGTAAGCGCGTTACGTACAAAACGAACGCCGAAGTGATCTCAAATTAGTCTAGTCCTGTGAAGCTGTGATTTTCTTGTTTAACTGTAAATATGTATGATTAGACGCTTTCTTGTATATAGTAAATAAGTTATTTGTATTATATGAACTGGTGATTATGGGAAGTAAGTACGCTTCTTAAACGTTTGTAGTTGTACATTTTTAACAATAATAAATACTTTAAAATGTTTGTCTCACCTATTACCTGTAACTTATGTCCTAAAATGAATGTCAATTAAAATATTAAACTAATCTCACAGTCAGCAATATTTTGTTATCTATTGTTTCCCTAATAAAACTATTAACTCTAAACTGGACTATAAATCCAATTACTAAGATAAAAACCTGATTCTACGTTTTTTACTTTATAACGGTTTGTCTTATGTTGTTTGCTAAAAAATATAAAAATTAGTTCATCGTAGCATTCGTTATGGCTTACAGTATTTTTTTTAATTCTCGGGTTTCGGTTAACTGACTGTAAAATGTATGAATGTAAGTAGAACCTATCTGACGATGAAAAATCGGCCCAGAACTTGATATTAATTGATTGTTCAATTTTTAAATCGAGCAAGTTAAATATGTTAACATAATTAATTTGATAATCCCTTGGGAGTCAAGGCAACATAGCTATATTATAACCTATTCAAAAAACCCTTCATATTATGTACCTAATTGATGTGTAATGGATTATTATATAATTGATTTGTTAATAAAACGTAATTGTGATAATTTTAAAGGTCTAAGTCCTTCCAGTATAAATATTCATTTTAATTTGTAAATTAAGCTTATTGTTGTTAGATATTTCAAATATTTAAAATAGTTTTATGTAGGTAATGTAAAACAGATGTTTTTTTATTTAATAAAACATATAATAACATGAATAAATAAAACATTATAAAGTGTCGTTTATGTTCGTGCAAAATTTTCATGAACATTTATTTATTTATATGATTTTCTGAAGCATTAACTTGATAGTAAGTATATTGTATTATAATATTAATAAACTTATAAAACTGTCTTGACTGATACCTTAATACTGTAAATAGAACATTCAAAATAAAGAGTTTAAAAATATTTTTCTAAAAAACTTCCTGTTACTGGCATTGAAATAATCATGTTATTTTACTATTATTTTAAACATCAAAATGTATATAAATAATATAATATGTTGATTGTTTCTTACTTTACTGTGTGTATGATAAAAATATTCCATTTAAAATCGCGTTGTATTATTAATATAAGCCAGTGTGCCTGGTTTTAAATATAAATAAAAATGTAAAATTCCCATAGTTTAAATCTGACAAATTATCCTTAAATAATAATTAAATAATTGTATGTAAAATGTTCATAAATGTAATGTCTAGATTTGCAAGTTTTCTATTCAGATTATTAGTAAATACCTAGTATATCTAAATTGTATATAAATAATAACTTTATTCACCTGTATCTATGACTATGTTGACCTACCTAAAAAGTAAAGTTATTTGAAATGGGTTGTCGTATCAATTTATATAATAAAGTAATATTTTTAATATATATTTATTTTTATTCTAACCACCGTGATCAGTTGTTACACGTCGCAGTAGTGTACAAAACAACTCATAGGTAGGTAGGTACCACATTCATAGTATAATGTTTTAAGGATTCTCAAAAGAAAAAAGGCACAATTATAAGATCATTTTGTGCATCTATCTGTCTGCCAGTTTTTTAGGGTTCCGTACCAAAAGAGTAAAACCTATTACCAATACTTTGTCGTCTGTCTGTCCAAGCTTTATCTCAAGAACAGTGATAGTTAGAGAGTTGAAATTTTGACTGTAATAAATTACTCGAATTACCTATATTTAAAATTATAGGTACTTAAATAACTGAACGATACTTAAAAAAACATAAATAAACTTTTACGAAACCACGCACCATTTTACCAATTTTTTTTTTTTTTTATAAACTGTATAAACTATAAGTATCTAATAATTATTAATGGTATTTATTAAACTTGATAAATGTAATTTTAGTACCTATTCTTCACACAAGTTGCCAATATCGTTTGGCAGCTTTTCTTTATATATTATTGAAGCATAGGATAACGTTAACAATAGCGTAGCAGCTGCAGTATTTGAACTGCCAAACGCAACATTGAAAATGCTAATTTAGGTTAACTGCACTGCGTAGAACAACAGAAACACGTATTTCGGAGCCACTGTGTACTGTAAATAAATAAATATTTCCTGACAATCCACACAACAACATCTAGCCCCTTTGTAAGCTCTAAGCTTGTGTTACGAGTACTAGACATCTGATGAACTTAACATAATAGACATACAGAGATATTTTGTATTATACATACCTTTTAGACACCCAGACTAAGGAGAACGTTAATTATGTGATACCATAGAATATCCTTAAAATGGTAAATACTCGATCGGTTCCGGCCACCAAGCGCTTGTCTATGTCAGGTGACTATAGGCAAACGGTTGGTGGGAATTGAACTGGATAGTGCGGAAGCCGGTAGTCTGACCGAATCCATAGCTATCATCGAAAGAGCAGCCCTTCCGATGCGCTTTGACTGTGGTCGCTTCAGATGGCATACCAGGTAATTTTGAGCTTTCAGTTGGTGGTCGGAATGGATTGTGTAGCAAGCCTTTAAAGAAAATGACAGTACCAAATAAGAACAATAATTACTAAACAAACAATATTACATAATGTAGCAATTTTTGCGTCCCCATTACTACCGCTGCTTGTTTTAGTATCTCTTTCGTTTTACTTACTAAATGCGGTATCTATCATACAGCTGTAAATAAACTATGCAATTGTCAGCAATAGATGGTTAACATGCAATTAGCACCCATGCAAAGTCACTTTTAACGTCCCCACAGCTGGGACACAGAGGCTTCTCTCATGACCGTCATTTGTCAATATATTATATTTATGAAGCCATTATTTATACGCATAAGAATATTATTTTTTTTACAAAAAATAGTGATAAACACAATGTAAATACAAGGAATAAATATAAACTCGCTTTGGCCACCACTAGGCTGCATAAGGTTAAAGTATCATTCAAAGGGCAATGTATACGCTTCTACAACAAGATTCCCAAAGAATTGCAACAGTTGTCAATAACTAAATTTAAAAATATTGCAAAAGAATCTCTGTAAAAAAGCTTATTATAAAATATCGGATTACCTTGAGGACAAAACTGCTTGGAACGGAATCTGCTCCAACACAAAATCAAAAACAAACTAACAAATAATGATTGTATAGTTTCAATACAAAAATGAGCTAGAGTTTCTAATCGCTTCTTTGCTCTAGAGTAAAAAAAGCGAAGCGACCAGATACTATAATTTTGTCTTTATTTCCTATTTATCTTTAAGCACCTGTAGGCGACGCGTAGTGTTTCATAGTTTTAAGTTTTAATTTGATTTTTATTTCTTTAGTTTATGTTAAGAAACAAACCTTATTTTTTATCTGTAATTTAAAAATGTAAATAAAGATATATGCTGTGGCGCGCGGGGCGACGATCGGTGAGGTACGCGGGAGGGGAAGTCAGTGTGCATGACGACGGCTCGCGCGAACATTCGTTTTCTCGCTCGCTATTGCTTTTTGGTACAAAACCTATGTTTTATTGGTACAACACCTACAGCACCTATGATTATTTTTTTGTTTTTTTTTATTTTTGACGTGTCTAAGTTTTGTAAAACCAAACAATGGAAATAAATGATTTTGTATCTTGTCTCTTGACGAAAGAGATTAGGCATTCCTTCACCAAGCCACCCAAATGCGGTTTGGTTTAAATGACAAGTCCTCAAAAGCATAAACTTTAAACTAGTCTCATGAAGATGTAGTGAATGTAAGTTAGCAGCCTTGGATATAATACAATACAATACAATACAAAAACGCTTTATTGTACACAACACAGGAACATAAACACGTAAAACAAAATAAATAAAAAACAAGTAGTACAATGGGCGGCCTTATCGCTAAAAAGCGAATATAATTTGTCTGGACTGAACACTACTTTGATTCTGTTGTATCTTCCGTGAATGTGAACCGAGAAGCCTGTAGCAGACAAAAAGTACGTAAACTTTTGCTTATATCACATTCATGGTGAAGTGAAAATACAAGAGGTATTTTCATTTACATAATTTCAGCCATAGAAAGACCGCAGTTCGGTGACCGTCGTTCGACTATGGATATCTTCTGATAATATAATCCTTCCGGTTACCATCTAGCCTCGATCGACTATCGACACATCGATTCTACACCCTACTGGGGTTGTTTGTGCGAGCTCTAAGCTCGTATTGTGCCAAATCAGAGTAACATGCAGCGAACTTAGCGCGAAATATCAAGCTGTTATTAAGCATATGAAAATCGCCTTAGTCCACTTTAAATGCTCGGTGACATTTAAAGTGGATATGCTCTCGTTATAATCTGTACCAATACTCGTTATCTGTCGTAATGAATGGCGAATTAAAGATTTAAAACTCTATAGGCAAAAACGCACAAGCGTGCTACACATGTATTACCGAGATATTGTACAACCCTAACCTAGCATACACTACATTTTTCGAACTGAGTTGATATATACACTTAATCACATAACATGGATAATTAATTAAAAAATATTGAAGAATTGATGATAGGGTCATATTTAGTTTCATGAACTGCAACCACTTCATTAAATTCTTAAGAACTTATGTTATTTGCAATGTTACGAAAAAGATTCAACAGAATTATATGTATAAGCCTCAATTTGTGGAAAAAAAATCTCACACAAGAAAATACAAAAAAAAATACAACGCGCGCCCCTTTGCTGTTTCGCGCCCCTAGACAAGTGCCTAGCTAGCCTTAGGGGTAATCCTCCTCTGCTACAGATCACAAAATATGGAAATATAATTTTAATATATGTACGCTACAAAGTAACACAATACATGTCGCAAAGTAAAAGGCGAAGAATAAAATTATACAACGCAGCATCTTCATTCAATCAGATAAATGGATATACGTGTACGATTCCTTTAGGCACGTGATGTGAAGTATCTGATAAGGTTCGTTTCTGACGGCGCAGAATAAGTAAATCAGACCTTTGAATTATTCACGAACATGACTCAGAACTCAATTTCGATGACAACGTTATAGCGGTCTAACATTCCGTGTATTTTGTTTAAGAACCCTTTGTGCTAAAGTAGGGCGATGCTACACAAAGAAATGGTATGGTATATATAGTAAACATAGTTAGACTACGAGTCGAGTAGCTACCTATTCACATAGCATCATCTTACTAGGCAATGACTAACAATTGTTTATTTATTTATTTATTTGTTTCTTAGTACATGCACAGATTAGATACATAATGTTACTTTCGGCTAAGGCGAATCATACGTGTGTATTTAGTGTGCCTAAAAACAAGTCAAATATAATAAATTATGTTACGTATCAAATTGAGAACCCTTGTGTTTCTCGTCGGTTGAACCAAAACATAACAACACAAAACGGGTAATATGGCCTGAAGAACCGGTTCCAAAAACCAATTTATAATTATTATGAATCACAAACATTTCTCAGTGTAATAGAAATAGTCAATGCAAGTAAGAGTGTTTGTATCACCGAACCTGTTGTATCTATCACCGGAAAATAACAAGAACCGCAATTTTTTTGACGAGAGATATATTTTTAGGCCTATTTTACGCCCACATTTTGTAAATTTATAAATTTACAAGGTCTCGGTAAAATAATCAGTGCACGCCTAGTGGTTGAATTAGAGTTATTATTACGAAAATATATGTAATTTACTATTCTGATCATGTTTGTGTATTATAAAAACCATGTTCAAAGTCCAAAGGTATATTTCTATTATAACGTTAGAATTCAATAAAGATAAGACGAATAAGCCATGAGGGCGCTCTTCGTATGAAATATATTATATATGACGGCGTGACGTCCTGGTTCTTCATTGTAGTACATTTGTACCGAGTGGAAGTAGCATAGAATCAACCTATAATGTCCGATGGCGTGAGCGGGCGCTCACGCCACTCGATTGGCTTCTGTAGACGCATTCTGTAAACTCATTTCGATCCTTACTAAGCTGAATCCGCGGTGAGTTTTGTATTCTGTAAAACTCGATAGCGCCTGTAGCGCCTCAGTGACGAGCGTTCGAAGTGAGCTCGGTCACTTGAGTGATTTCGAGTTCAGATTCGATTTTTTACAGAATGCGTCTGCTGCTCTGTGCAAACGCTCTCGGAATTACTAGTTGACTTTATCTATATCTTTGTTAAACTGAGCCTCAGATTATTTGTGTAATTGATATTGTTCGTTTAATCCCGTAATGAATTACTATTCAATGATATAATCTGTTTAAATCACTATGTCAAACCTTTCACCTACATATATATATATATATTTATATTCTTCGTCGGATGTGAATTTTGTAACTATTGTTTTGTTTTGGTTTACAATAAAGTGTTTTATCCTTGCTCTCGACCAGAAGCTGTGTATTATTTTCCGTATTATAAAAAAGCGTAAAATTAAAAGCTCACACAGAAAAGCTCTTGATTTATTTGAACCGTTTAGAATCTTACGAATGAATATCTGTTACTTTTATATTGTAAATATTTAAGTTTTTATCGGAATTTAAACCCACAAACTAGTAACCTTATTTTTTTTAATCCAAGTATCGTAAAAATACCGTGTAAATTTATAATAAAAAGCTATAAAAAGTATCATGAAGAAATTAATCTCTTGAGTAGTAAAATGTTTCTAATTAAAAACTATGTTGCACATAATGAAATGAATAATTAAAACGTTTGATCAATATAGTTTAGATGTAGCATACATATAATTACCAATCGCATCAATTATTACTCAATAATCAATCTCGGATTTGACTAATAGGCTATACATTATAGATTAGTTCGCAAACCAAATTAATGGACGCTGGATATGTTCATGAGCATTAAGTAAGCAGTAGTATACTAAATTTACCGCGGAAAAAATAATAATGCACACAACATCAACACAACAACATCTAGCCCCGTGGTAAGCTCTAAGCTTGTGTTACGGGTACTAGAAATCTGATATACTTAATATGATAGATATACATACATAGATATTTTTTATTATATATATAAACACTCAGAGCAAGTAAATTGATCTCAATTTAATTTTTAAATCAAATTAACCAAGTTACAAAATGCAAAAAAAAATACAAAATCATTTATTCAGAATTAAATACATAAAAATACATGCAAGGAAATAGTGACAGTTAATTTTATTGATCTAACGATTACAGAATATTTAAATGTATCTAGTTCCAAAAAGGTCCCAACTCAGCATAATGCGGGCTGTGAAGCCTGCGCTGGTCTTCCGTTGGAACCTTACGTTCTTACGCTATAATGAAAGTATACCTAAGAAACCTTGACCCGGCGCCAAACAACCCATGATCAAAGAACACAAATTATGTAAATTTAAATACATATATTAATTATCAAATCTAATAATAATTAATTAACATAAACCAATACAGATTCCTTGGATATACTTTCAGTAGTAAGAACTTATGGTAAAGGAAGCATTAATGATTTAAGAAAAAATTAATTATTTAAAAATTTTCTGTTTTTTGGAACTTAAGCTTTTTTTTTAAGTTTTCCTATCTTTTTTGAGTGGCTCTTATAATCTACTGATTCGATATCTGCAATGAATTTGCCAAAAAAACGTGATCAAACATTTCAAACCAGTGAATGACTTTTAACCCATTTTCCGACCTAATTTTTTTTTCAATTTTTATGGGATACATTCCGATGAACCTTTACCATTTCCAGATAAAGTAATTATCAAATCAGACTACATATAAAATGTTATGCGTGGTCATTGTAAAAAAAAATTAGGTGTCGAATTGAGAACCAAAAGGACGAAAAAAAAGAGGACTTTTTTTTCGTCGTTTGAAAACGCGAAAAGATGTCAGTATCTCTGTGTTCGATAATATAAAACTTCATTAAACATTCTTATCAACGGGTTTAGTTCCTGTCAGCGTCCGACAACTCCATAAATAATTAATTAGAATCAGTTATTACTTTTCAAAAATCCATTTTTATCTTAAAATACCTAAATAAATAGTTTCCATTCGAGGCGAATTTCTCACAAAGGCCTTAGGAAAACAAACCCTGAGCATTTGCATATTTCCGTGAACCAACGAAAAGTTCATGCGTCATCAAACGCGAAACCTCACTAAATCAAACTTCGATAATAAAGCCCGCCTATTGTCCAAAAAGGTACCCGTCAAAGGGCTAAAAACTTTTTACGAGGCCATAAAGTTCTTATCTTCATGTTCTATTAGCCCAGACGCAGGACGAGTGTTAATTTAGTTTTTATAATGAATGGCTATACCGGGACAGCGATATGCTTTTGCGTAATAAAATCTGTTCGAGCTATAAGCGAGCTTTTGAATTAGTTTGTAACTTTTACGGGAACATTAACTGTAACTTTTAAGGTTTAAACCTTGAAAGAGTAAGTTAAGTTAACGATGCAATTGGGGATTTCAGTGATACATGTTTTCTTGTTTCATATAGAAATAAATAAACTACCGTTGCCAAAATCGTAGATTCTAGATTTTACACCAGATGTAAGATTTATCATAAGATACAAGATACACAATCATTTATTTCCATTGTTTGAGATTGCAAGTCTTTAACACAAACAAATTTAATATACTTATAGATAATAATATATTGTTCTTCAAGCATCAGAGGTCACTTCAAAATTATCAGGAGGATTTATTAAAATATCACATTTCTTAATTTTGCGACCAATATAACACAATCACGCCCTTGGGCGATTCCAACAAGAATTGAAGGGAATGGACATATTTAATAAAAACCAATAATCTACCTCAACTTTGATCATGGAGCGTTTTATGTTCAGCAGGGGAATCCTTCCGACCAAAAGAAACCTTATATTAAAGAAGAAAAAAGATTACACCTTCCTCTTTGTTTCAAAAACATCCCTCGCGTTACATCCTCAAGTAACTCCTCGCTCCTTAACCTGCTATAAAAATACTGCAAATTAAAATTTAATAAAGATAAATGTTTTCTCGACTGATCGAAGAAAACTATTAAAATACTTGGCTGCCTGCACTGACTCAGCTTCATTAAATAAACAAGTGAATGGACGAGGGCGCCTGAAATAAAAATGAGCTGAGAAAGTAATCAAGAAAATTAAATTAGAGAAAAAAGTCGTTAAATTCGCCTTTGCTTCCAACTAGTTAAGAGAAAAAAACTTAATATTTGATTAAAACTAGACAGTTTTCTATTATTTTGATTTGTCAGTGACGCTGTAAACAAAAGTTCTGAAAGACTTAGACGAAAAAACAAATGTTTGGAGTGTGGATCATAATGTTCACAATATGTTAGATTATTTAATAAACAATATTTTTTATCAGACTAATAAGTATGAAAAAACATACCTTTATTTGTTTGTCTATTATATGTATATTAAGTATAGCAGATCACTAGTAGGTACTCGTAACATACTTCCAGCAATAAATTAATGATTATGAATGATTATGATTAACACAAGCGTATAGCCACGGGGCTGAAAGTAACTGTACACAAAAATAAATGTTATCAAAAGTCAACCTACTTCTAGTCTGCATTAGATCTGCATGATCTGTCTGCATAAAATGGGTAGATAAATACAGTTCGAGAAATACTAGAACTCTTTTAACATTTTAATGAGCGAACTTGTAAGTAACATTGTCCAATAAAAAAATGATCACCTAAATTCTTTCACAAGGAAAAACTTCTAATATAACGAACATAAAAATATGCCTTATTCAAAAATTTCATATTTTTTGGAAGTTGATGAAAAAACTGAAGCATATTTCACTAAGAATTCTTTAAGATAACGTAAGCTATAGGTAATATGTGGGTTATAGTGTTCAATGCCGATTTAGTTTTTTCAAAGCTTCTAACATTAATTCCCATAATGCCGACTTTCAAAATGTTGACCATCCGAGGTGCCGACTTTCCCGTGTGTCATCTTTTACAAAACATCTTACATTCATTCCCATTTGCATCCGTGCCCTTAGGATTACCTGGTATATACCTACCCGAGGCACGATATAGAAGTTAATAGAATTTCCTTGAAGCTGTTGCAAGGTGCCGCTTAATCCCCAGTAGTAAAACCCGTAAATGTTAAACCCAAGTATCTACTGAGAGTCTTGAGATAGTTTGAGTATAAAGCGAAGTACTGAAGAACTGCCGCTGAAAGAACTCTAATTTGAATCTTAAATACTTTCATTCAACTGCGTTAAAGTTTTCATCGCTAGAAGTTTCAGAGACGGTCTGTTGAATGGGATACCTACTTAATTTACAAGAACTTCGAAGCCTCAATTTATGCTAAACGGACAGGCCGCTGTGTTCACTACGTTTCATGTTTAGGTGTTAATTTGATTTATTTAATTATTATTAATTTTATTGATATAGATTTAATTAATAAGATAAACAGTAGAACACCTATAAGTACGAGATAAACTTATATGCCCGGAACCCTCAGTATATATAATATACTGAGGGTTCCGGGCAAAAATGCTCAAATTTGTTCAGCTGAGACACCAGATAAAATAAAATATCTTGTTTCCGGTGCTATTGTGGTCCGCTTTTTTTTCTCGAGAACAAATAAACCGATTCCGATTCTGTTTGAAAGGTTAAGATAAAAGTGATCTTGGCTATGTTGTTTAAAATCCGGTTTAGCCATTTTAAAAGTCAATAAGAATAAAACATTAGATTTTTCATTGCCATGAATTAATCTAAAATCTAATGTGAATTTGAAATTTTCCGGTCCATTTTTGCAACTTCAACTTCCTTTAGCGCCGCCTCAATAATTCAACAGTTTATACACTTTGTGTAAATAGAACAAAACAAATGAATAATAAAAAAAAGTGCAAAAATATGCGGTCAGCGCTCACCCACCTAAGTTATGGCTGCGCGGAATGTTGCTTACATAATGAAATCACGTTATATAGTTCTGTAGAAGCTATATGCCCTTTGCTTTATCTGCTACTATGAATGTAGAGTATTTCTTGTTGTTATCGGTTGCTGTATTTTTATATCTATAGTTTATATTATAAAGCTGAAGAGTGATTGTTTGTTTGTTTGCGCTAATCTCAGAAAGTACTGGTCGGATTTGAATAATGGTTTCACTATTAGATAACCTATTTATCGAGGAAGGGTATAATCTATTATAATGTTTGCAAAAATACCTTAATTTCCGCTGAAAAATTCGTAAAACACAGGCAACGCCGTACCTAAACAATCCTCGATATCCAAAATAATTTTTTTTTAAACTTACATTTCTGACAGGTTACTGACGGACAGACAGACATATGCAATATTGCATGCCTTTAACCCCAAAAAGTGATTTCAGTATACTCGTAGTAGCCCATATTTTTTAAGACAATTCTGATGTGTAGGTATAAAAATATTTAAAAAAATAAAAATCTTTGATCAACGACTTTTGTTTGTGGTTTTGATATCACTCGCCGTTTATGAAAAAATGCGAGAAGCCGATATTTTGGACATGTGACCTTCAATATTTATTAGGACCACACAGATCTTTGGGGACTTCGGGGACTTTAGTCAATTTTGAGTGAACTATAAAAACTAAGGTTTCAATAGCACCTGTAGAAATTCGAATCGTAATAGTGCTATTTGGATACATAGATAGTTGTATAATTAGTTCATGGCCGTGGCAAGGGAACTCTTAACTCTCTCTGAACTCTTAAAAAACCTACAAAAATAAAAAAATAAAACATTTTGGAACCTTTATGCTCTATATATTTGCCCTTACGTATATTCAATTGATAAAGCTCAAAACAGGTCCAGTATTTCTGGACAGGCTTTCGGACCAGAATACCCATGACAGGCAGTCGGACCAGAATACTCATGATTTCTGTAGTGTAGTGTATAATTCCTTGTTCTAAAATGCAACAATCACGCGATTAGAGTTATAACTGCTTAATTTGAAGCGATTTATCCACTGGCTTCTTGATGAGGGATAATCTAACCAGCCTTTGGGATTCAAGTTCAGAGGTTGGAAATCACCTTCATAATCTCTGTGATTATGCGTCGGCCGAGACAAGGCTATCGTGATT
Source organism: Gymnoscelis rufifasciata (assembly GCA_929108375.1). Taxonomy (NCBI): domain Eukaryota; kingdom Metazoa; phylum Arthropoda; class Insecta; order Lepidoptera; family Geometridae; genus Gymnoscelis; species Gymnoscelis rufifasciata. The sequence goes on along the minus strand of OV815321.1, from coordinate 7,037,318 downwards.
CTGAACAATGGATGGGCTTGACTCGTCTTTGGGTTTAATATACTGCTAAGAGCAAAGGTTAGTTAAATAAATAAATGTGGTTGTACAATCCACACAACAACATCTAGCCCTGTGGTAAATTCGTAGCTTGTGTTACGGGTACAAGACATCTGATATACATAATAATAGACATAAATATATATTTTATATTACACATAATTATTGCATACAAACACTTTATCCCTCAGCGGGAATCGTACCCGCTACCTCGGGAGCCGCAAGCGGCCCTTCGCCCACCGCGCCAGAGGCAGTCAAACTGTAGACTATTTCAATTTTTTAAATAAAAACGTATTGTCAACAGTCACGCGTGTGACTGTTCACAACTTACTGTAACAATATTTTAAAGTGATCACGACAATTTTTATAACAAAGTGCCTGCAACACAATCTCGTACACTCACGACTCACGAGGATAATTACGTTGTGCAAATTGTGCTCTTCATCTTGAAGTAAAGAGCAATTTATCAAGTGAGTCGACAAATTTCATACGAAACAATTTATGTATCGCTATTTTTTCGATATACCTTACCATTTTCGTGATTAATTTTTACGATCTACAACGTAATTTTGGGGAATAATTAATTAATTGCTGGCAATCGCGCCAGAAACATTGGCTGAGTGAAATATGTTCAGACTAAAGCGATTATTTTTATTAAGTTACGTAAGTTTCTTTCAGATTCCACATAAATTTATTTTTCATCCACCCATCTCGGAAGGAGTGATTTTGCGCTTCGTTATCTTAGGTTTAAAGCTGTTTTTTAACCCCCGACAAAAAAAGAGGGGTGTTATAAGTTTGACGTGTCTGTCTGTCTGTCTGTCTGTCTGTCTGTCTGTCTGTCTGTCTGTCTGTCTGTCTGTCTGTCTGTGTCACCATAGCTCCCGAACGGATGGAGCGATTTCAATTTAGTTTTTTTTGTATGAAAGGTGAGTCTTGCGCGAGTGTTCTTAGACATGTTTCATGAAAATCGGTTGGGCCGTTTAAAAGTTATGGGGGTGAGAGTGGGTAAGGAAAACCGAAAATCTTCAAATATACTAGTGTGGGGTATCAAATGAAAACGCATCGCGTCCACATTACATAATATTATGTTGTTTTACATTTAAGGAAATTAAGGCATTGGAATCGGGGGTTTTTCTTAAATTTTAAATTTAGATTTATATTCTCTAGCGGTCACCTAAAGTAAATTTGAATTTAGAGTTGAGTTTTTTTTTTAAGGCAGCTTTGTGATCCAAAACATTATTTTAACCTATTTACTTCCCCACCTCTATGGTGCCGGAATTGTCATACAATTTTGTTTTACTTGTTGAAACCTCTGTCTCCAAACCTCCTTGGGGTCCTTATTTTTACTAGCTGTTCTATCCATTTTCAGCCACAGATATGTAAAAGAGTTTCTTTCGGAGGTTTCACTTACGCATGATTTGTCTATCTTCAATCTAATCCTGCAAGTTAAATTAAGAACACTTCCCGATTTCCGACTGAGCTAAAACTGTTAAAAGTGAAGTGAAATGAGTGTCTAAAAGTGATTTCCTCGCTGAGGTAGTATAACGTGTTGCATTCGAGTGCAATGATTTTTGCCCTTGTACTCTTTTGATTTCCTCGCTAACGCTCATGATTCTAAATTTTACTTTAGAATGCAAACGTATTTATTTATATTCAGAATATCTCTATCTATTACTTATTTACGCCTTAACTTTTGAATGAAATAAATACAAGTCACTATCTACATGCATTTTAAAGTCTATAGATATCTTTGTTTATAAGGCATTCTAACTCGCTAGACAATGCGGTATGCCTTAGTATATTTTAGAAGTACGACACACAGGGATCACGAACATATCAATGGAAGATAATAAATTACTGTAACCATCCTTTTCTGAGCCGATTACTAGCATACGAAACAAAGTTTGCATTCATAAAGCAAATTATTGAAAAATATTTATGAAAATTATATTAACACCCTTTTTTTTTGGAAAATTACAGTCGTCTATGAGACACGACATCATAATTGTTTGGTTACATTGAACAATAATATCCACTATCTGCAACATAAAAAAATACACAAAATTCACCGCATTGTTAACAAAAACAAAAGGCCTAAGGGCTCTTATCACGAAAAACTATGACACATTCGGTACTGTCTCATTTTGACTCTAGCAAATTTGAATTTAATTATGACTTCTCACTCCTACCCTTGTTTCTTTTTACGTATCAAAAATAAATTCGAGTTCTATGGATATATTTATGCAATTTATCAATAACATTATATTTAGAATGTTAATAAACATGATAGTTTCATAAGTTATATAACTTATGACATTACTTTCATCAGAAGTCAGGAATTAGAGCACTTAAAAATCTATCAGTAGGTAGTCTCATAAAAATATATTAAAAAAGACTTATATATCTATAATTTTATCTTCTAGCCCCAGAATTTTATTTAGAATGTTAATAAACATGATAGTTTCATAAGTTATATAACTTATGCTTATGACATTACTTTCATCAGAAGTCAGGAATTAGAGCACTTAAAAAATCTATCAGTAGGTAGTCTCATAAAAATATATTAAAAAAGACTTATATATCTATAATTTTATCTTCTAGCCCCAGAATTTTATTTAGAATGTTAATAAACATGATAGTTTCTTAAGTTATCTAACTTATGACATTACTTTCATCAGAAGTCAGGAATTAGAGCACTTAAAAAATCTATCAGTAGGTAGTCTCATAAAAATATATTAAGAAAAGACTTATATATCTATAATTTTATCTTCTAGCCCCAGTTTTACCTGCCTAGTCTCATTAAATTGTACATTAAATCATATTGTACAGGAATAGAGACCACATTTGCTCAATTTGGTGCATATTGCTTTTCTGAAACGCTAGTAATTGTTAGGAAGCACTCAAATCTTCGTCGCAACTTGAAGAGTCTACGCATATCCTAAATAATACAGCTGGATATGTTACATAACTGAATTTACATTATCAATTAATCCTCATCTAAATCCTAACACGTGACCTCCGGGTGGTGCTAAAAACAGTCTCTGGTGGTAGGCTTCGGCCGCGACTTGTCATCATCCTCCGGGCTGGGCCATACACGACTTTTTGAAGTGAAACTTCTATAGAATCGTAGTTTTTTAGTCGTTTTTTAATCGTATTTCAAACCGGATGCAAAAAGATGAAACGGAAATGGTAAGAGACTTTTATTTCGATTTTCGATTTTATTTATATTATTTTGTAACATACTTTATGTAATACGCTTTATTGAAGTAATATAAATAATCCGAATTATTACAGATATGTTTGTTTCTCTTATCATTTTAGCAGATGCGTTCATTTACCCTTTTTTTCTATTCGATATATATCATAATACTAGTTCGTACCTAAGTAGTAGACTCCAATCGTGCGTCGTAGCTGACACACACACACTTTTTCTTCTTATTTTTTTGTCGATTTACTGAAGTTTCACTTCTATCGTGTGTGAATCGCACACACACCTTTTTTTTTATGCAGACTCCTCCATCGTGAGCCTGCCGTATATCCTTCAATTCAATCGGTCAAGACACTGATAATGCTCTATAAGCAAAAGCAAAATTACTTATTTTGTTAGACCGTAGTAATTTAATATTCAGTGGTTATGTAAATATTGACAAGTGATATACCTATCCAAAGATTATTTGAGAACTCCTTTCAAACATAATTGCTGGAGCTTTGTATTTTTCCAAATTAAAAAACGCTTTAGGGATGGAATTGATTTTTTTAGGCCGTAAATTCCATACAAAGGTATATCACGTCTTTTTTTTCTCGAAAATAATGAAAAGTTGGTAGACATTTCATAATTTTTTTTACTCATAAACCGTCAAATTGATAAAAAGTTATACCAGCTTTTAAGTAGTAACAAGTTTTAAGAAAAAGAATATTTCACAAAATGAAACAAAAATCCTCGAATGGATAAGACGATTTTTTTATAATGTTTGTATTTGGTTATAATAATGTTGTTCAGCTGAATAAAATCAACTGTTCCGCTCTGGACGGATCATAGTGTTTGCTCCCGGTGCATAAACCCCTAAGCCTAGATACGAACTAGCTTAGAACTTCACTCCATAAGAATCTTTGACGTATGAGATATTATGGAAGTTTCTAGAAACTTCAGAGTGTTATAGCCGCGTTAAATATTGTTCGGTGAAATAATGAGATGGTTTAAAATTATTGTGAGAATCTGTTATGCCTCCCAAGTAACCTGCTGTAGTGTAAAAAAAGAGAAACGACCAGATACGATAAACTTATTTCCTATTTATAAACATACTTATAATGATCAATTGGTTTTTGTGTTTTGTATGTTATTTTTGACGATTCTAAGATAAGTAAAATCAAACAATGTAAATTAATGATTTTGTATCTTGTATGGCAAGTCAAGTATGGCAATTGTGGCCTTTGTATAGCTGAAGAGAGAGGAAATATGTTATGAGAATTGAAGGAAAGCAGATAGATAGATAGAGTAGTTGAAACTTAATATCACAATATAAAATGAAGGTGCCTTCATTTTTACTAGATATTTTAAACCTTTTTATTGCAGTTTTCAGAAATAGAATAAGTAAGGTTTACCTATGTAGAATTTGCACTTGTGTGCAAGTCTAGTTGTAAATATCTGGAAAAATATGATGATAACATAGTCATAGTCAAGTCTTGAACCGTCATTGTTATTTTACTTGGGTATTTAAGTCTTTACGATTTGGCAGTAGGTAAAAGTTAATATTCCGTCATCATGGATGATCATGATCAGCCATGGTCAAAATGAAGTTGCAAGATTCCATCCAAACATGCATACAGCGCAAATTAAATAAATACTTTTAATACTCCTTAGTAAATGTAACTACTAAGCTTCTTGTAATCGTGCAAAATGGGGTACAAAAATCATACACCAACCTTGTTATGAAGAATTAACCCTCGACCGTCCTAATAACCTTTAGGTTCCTACCTAAATAGGGCCCTATTATGTACTCATTTACATAATTACCGTCCAGAAATACTCAGGGCCTAAGTAATTGTAATTACCTATTGAGATGATCTCTACTGAAAATGACACTGTGTTAATAAAATTATTACAGTAGGGGAGCGGGGGGCTTGTTGTAACGGGGGCAAGTATTAACAGCTTAATTACTCAGCAGTTATCGAATATTTTGTGTTGGAATTTTCGCTAATCAAGTCCTTATATGGTGGCCTATGACGTGAACACAGTCAGTATCGAGCAGGAGTGCGCAGCGAGTGGCCCTGTGAAGGTGCTCCATTTTTGCCAGGTAACGTAAAAAACTAAAGTTCGTAAAGTTTGATTCTAGGTTACTGCATTGTTTTTTTAAAGTGAGTTTCAATTGATTTATGTAGTTAAAATGTTAAGCTATCTTAAGTTAGTATTTTCTTTTGGATAAATTATACCATATTTTTTCCATAAACAAAAATGTTCAAAATATTGCCATGAGGCAAGTTGTAACGACATCTCGGGGCACGTTGTAACATGTTACAACTTGCCCATTCATGTTTTTAAACTTAAGTGTGTACCTATGCTTGTCGTTATTTACATTTAAAATAGTTTTTTAAATACCTAAGTACACAATATCAATATAATTGGCAAAATTCCTACATATTGCAGTACTTTGATTTTCTGTGTTTTAGGATGAGAAAATAACAAGCGAGTATCACAAAATTCGGCAAGCTGCAAAAATATTTGACCTTTGTCATGTGTCACTATATAGATACATTAAGAAAAAAAAGGGCGAATCTCTTTCTGTTGGATACACCAAACCAAGATTAGTATTCACGCCAGATGAAGAGGAGAAAATTTAGAGAACTAATAGAAATTAAGCGAAAATCAAAGTCTCTTAATATTAATAAAGAAACAATTGTTGCATCATTAGTTTGTAAGAAATTTGTTGTTATAATTAGTAAGTATCAAACGTTATATTAATGTGCGTAATTAAAATTATGTTTTATTCTGTTTACCAAACAATAAATGTCTGCCTGTTGTTTTAATTATGTTGTTACTATTTGCCCCACACCAGTTACAACTTGCCCCAAGAAAGGGGTAAGTTGTAACAAGCGACTATGTTTGCAAAATATTTTTTTTTTAAGTAATCATTATGAAATCCAGCCCAATTATCATTCTTATGGATAAATGGATATTTTTCCTTTACTATAAAATAACTTCATTATTAGAATATTTTATATCTTAACTTCCCCATCAAAAAAACTAAAAATTGTTACAACTAACCCCCCGCTCCCCTATCCTGGTTTTAGACTTTAATAAATTTGAATACAATCTACACTCGGTTCCAAAAATAACGTGACGACGTCACACAAAATATCTCCAGTACTCTAAAAGTTACAATGATATAAAAAATTGTTAGTTGCTCTTCTTATAACATATTATTTAAACTGGTTGTAAAGTAGGCGGATGTAAAAACACATGCTTTAACGGCTAAGGCAAAACATAGTGAGGAAATGGCATCTTCTGAGAACTCTAAAGAGTTTGAAGGACGTGTCATTCACCCATCCGCACTTGGCCAGCGGGGGCCAGCAAATTTAGGCCTAATCTCTCTCATCAAGTGAAAGTCCCTGTGTCCCAGCATTAGGAACGTAAACAGGGATGTTTCCGAAAGTAGGCTGATGGAGGAATGTGAAGGTACTCCTCAGCTCCGAAATTTCGTGTACAGCATTGAGAATTTAATTATACTGATAAAAAGTTAAAATAAAACTTATAAGAACCTACAATTTTCAGATTAATAATCTCGAAACTGAAGTAAGTCATATTTGTCAGTAAGTTAAATAATTAGTAGGCTGTGCGCTGGATAGCATACGTAGTTCGGGAGATATTCTGGTTTGTCGGTTTCGGAGTGTCGTACACTCAGTTCCAAAACCGGTTGACAGCTGTTGTTTGTTAATTCGGTGCTACGACTTAAAAGTCTAAACTGGCCTGTCCCGGCTTTGCACGGGTAAAAAAACTTTTTTTTTAATCACTCTACCTATTCTTGAAACTCCCATAAAGATCCGTTCAGGAGTTAGGGATAGACAGACGCGGCGGAGGACGACTATGTATGTAGAGATTTAATAGGGCCACGCCGTTTTACTTAAACTATCAAAACTAAGCTGAAATTTTAACAAAAAACTATGTATATGTATTCCATACAGTACTGATATTTTGCCGATGTTTGTTTGAAATTAATAACTATGGGTACCTATAAATCTTAAAATTTGACATAAATAACTTACGTATAATATACTTACTAATGGTTTTTGATAGAGCTATGAAAAGGTAACTATAGTAGAAATCGACTAGGTGTATTATTATTTTAATTTTTTTTTAATGTTAGTTAAGCTTTCACTCAACAATCACCATAATCTCACCTGTTGTAAAGAGACGATGTGGTCTAAGATGGGACATGAAGACCTAGAAGGTCTCCGGGCCACATTACGAAACACGAAAAAATCGCTTCACGCACTGGCCCAGCCCGGAGGGTGATGACAAGCCGCGGCCGAAGACTACCACCAGAGACTGTTCTTAGCACCACCCGGAGGTTACGTGTAAGGATTCAGAGGGTTAACACTTACGGACGTGAACAGAAAAAACCGCCATTCATTATTAATGTTATCTTGTAATCTTTGAAATCTTGTTATTCTTGAAAATAAGTAAATGAAGTCAAAAATACAAGATTGTACGGGATCTGTAGTTACCATTATTTTTATTTTATTTAATTTGCGCGAATCCATCTTACGCTTCTCCAGTTTTTTTCTCATTAAATAAACCTCCTCATTGAAGACTGATGGGAATCCATTTAAATGCGCTGCACGAGCTCTAAAAGGTTTTTGTTGTTATAAAACAACCTCTATAGAGAAAAGTTGAACTCTGCATTTCCTTAATGGTCGTTAAAAAGTAAATTGAAACATGCTTTAATAGATTGTGGTAAGAAATGAACCTGGATATAGAAATAACGAGGGCCAACCTCAACTATGATTATTACAGACTAGCTATTCACGGCGTTGCCCGTCTTTACGGATTTTCCCGCAGAAACGACTTATTTTCCCACGGTAAATCCAAATCAGACCAGTAGTTCCCGAGATTAGCGCGTTCAAACAAACAAACAAAGTCTTCAGCATTATTATATATGTATAGATAATAATATAAATATACCTATATTTAACTTTATAACAAGAACGAATCAAGAGTGAAGAAACATTTTGATAAACGTGGCATCACGTCACATCATCTTCTAAACATATATATACCACTAAAGCAAGTATCTAGATTACGATGTGTGTTATTGTTATGTGACTGCCTCAGTGGCGCGGTGGGCAAAGGTAGCGGGTTCGATTCCCGCCGAGGAGTCACGTGTTCGTATGCTCTGCAAGCAATTACTCATTGGTCTAGGTGATTAATATGTACACTAAAAAAATATCTATATATGTGTGTATTTCTATTATATTAAGTATATCAGATGTCAGATGTACGCGTAACACAAGCCTAGAGCTAACCACGAGGCTAGATGTTGTTGTGTTGATTGTCCGAAAATATATATTTTTTTATGTTTCAATGAATGGCCAGAGAAGCAAACAATACAAAAAAAATTAAAAGCATCATAATTTTTGTATTGTTGGTTCAAATTACATACAAATATGATTTTATTGAATTGAATTTGATTTTGAATTGAATTTTAGTCTGGAGAAGCCATCTAACTTCTAGATCTTCATGCCCCATCTCACTTAACAATTGGTGAGATTGTGGTCAGATGAAGGCGTAACTAGCCTAAAAAAAAAGAAATGCGTATTAAGACTTATCATATTTTTATTTATATTATTAATTATATAACTGTTTTTAAAGCCTGCAACTGATAAATTTTAAAATTAACTGACATGAGATGGTACGTATTTATAAGGCCGCGTTCAAGGACAAGCGTAGCTTCAAGAGGCGCGGAGGAAGGGCACGTCAGGCGGGCGGCAACAGGCGCTTTGAGCAGCGCTTCAGATATGTTTATTGTAATTTTGTGATCTAATTTTATAGATAGATAGATAACTCTTTATTGTACATCTATCTATATATAAATAAAAATGAATTGTTGTTCGTTAGTCCGATTAAAACACGAGAACGGCTAACGGATTTATCTTATCATAGTCTTGAAATGTTTGTGGAGATCTAGGGAAGGAATAATTGCCGGGAAAAAAAATTGATTAAAACCCGTGCGAACCCGGGGCGGGCCACTAGTCACAAATAAAATACAAACTGCAAACAATAACAAGACAATACATTGGAGTAGGTTTTATTTGCTTGAATTTAATTTAATTTTATTAATTTATTTCATCTTTCTCTAACAATTCAATAATATGCTTACGAATACGCTTGAACGCCTTGAACATTTTCCTAGGTATGTGTTTCAGGCCAATTTAGGCAATGATTAGAATTTGGTGTAGGTACGTAAATGATAATTTACTACAAACGGCGAGTAGACATCTTTAGATCAGTTCTTAGTTTATTTATTCATAAACACATAGCAAAAGACAAAGACAAGACGTTCAATATGAAATATAGCACAATCATTAAGCTGCCGAATAGTGGCATTTTCAACTTAACTTAATTTTCATAATCAGGGCTTTTACAGTAACAAACCAATATAATCCTTAATCATCGTCAGCCACAACATGTAGATAACTATTCACATTATATTCACGTCAAGTCGCAACTACTCGTGTAGAAGAGCCTGTCTACTTTAATTATAGTGCCGCAACGATTCAATGTCGTAAATAATGTTTGTTTACGTCGTAAACGCCTGGAATACGAATACAAAATTATCCAGTTGCGAATAATAACGAATTTATTATTATTCGAAATGCATGAGATCACGACTGAGGGTTCCGAGTTATTCATCAGTTTATACACTAATTGTAATAATAAAAAAAGTGTGTGTGTGTCAGCTACGACGCACGATTGGAGTTTACTCCTTACGAACGATAAATAATGATATATATCGAATAGAAAAAAAGGGTAAATGAACGCATCTGCTAAAATGATAAGAGAAACAAACATATATCTGTAATTATTCGGATTATTTATATTACTTCAATAAAGCGTATTACATAAAGAATGTTACAAAATAATATAAATAAAATACAGCAATACCTCTTAGCGCGATACTTCGTAGTTGAGACTACGAAGTATCGCGCAAAGAGGAGACCCCGAGAATGAGATACGCTGTGTAATGTATTCCATCTCATTCTTTTACACGTTCAATCCTACAGATATATATGTTTGGCTCATTCTACGTAACGCCTCAACTTTTCGTGTTACCCTTTTTGATTTTACTCCTCATAAAATTTCCGTACCGGGCCTTATAACTCAAATAGTTTTTTAAGGAGTAAACTCCAAAAACACTATATAACTAAAACAAAACTAAAAAAAAATGCAAAAAGGTTCAGTCAGAGTGGTCACTGGTCACCCATTCAAGAACTGACGATGAACGATGCTTAACTTTTTGATAAAATCACGTTTACTGTATGGGAGCCCCACGGAACTAGAAGATAGTTTTTTATACGTGGGTAGGCCCAATTTATTAATAGTATATTTCATATTTTGTATTTGTTGTTAAAGTATATTTAATAATTGTGTTTTTGTATTTGTTGTTCAAGCGGCTACGGAAATACATAATTTCTCAAAATTTCAACTCTCTATCTATCACGGTTCTAGAGATGCAGCCTGGCGACAGACGGACAGACAAACAGATAACGAAGACAAATAGGTAGCTATTTTCACCCTTTGACAGGGAACCCTAAATAACGTAGGCACAAATCTCATGGAATGAGGCTGCCCCAAATCAATGAGGCACGACACATCCCCCGTTTAGTACTGAAAGTATAATCGGGCTTTATTTAGCAAATCCTTTTTCGGTTACTTTTTAAGGGTTCAGCTTTTCCGGCTATTTCAGTTTACGCTGGAAATAGATTTAGGATAACGACGTTATACCTTGTTAAAAATCGGGATAAAAAATATTTGTAAGTATTAAAGTACATCGATGAACAATGAGCAACTAGACGAGTTCTGAACAGCTTACAAGATCGATGAATAGGGTAGATGACTATAAAATTATACTTAGTCCGTAATTGTTTTCTCGCTAACGAAAAATACAGTACATTGAAGTGTCGCGTAAATTAACACTTTCGTTTTATGTACTAAATTTATACGTCAAATGCACTTCTTTATTAAATTGATAAAACCAGATGTCCAGTATTTTTGGACGGGCTAGACGGACATAATGGAATACTATTTTTAATGTACTCATCATGCCTATTGCCGAGATTAATTTTTAATAATTTAAAAACATAATGTAAAGGAATTGCTCTTAAGAAGGCAGGAATGCTATTTATAATCAATTTTAAAAGAAGAAGTATAATTTAGTAATAATTATGTAAACGTCTTTACTCAGGTTAATTTTCGACGAAATCATGAAAATAGACGAATCGCGAAACGGAAATCACAGTTTAAGAAAGTTTCATGTCAAGTCACAGGTTTACGATGTATGAAATATTAAGATATATCCATTTTGAAAAATGAATAGTATAACTTGCGTTAGGTTTGAAAGTTACGTATGAAATATCGTTGAATATTCTGAATTCTGACTGAATAACGTCTTAATGATTCTTAAGTTAACAATCATATTCAACAATATATAAATAACTTAGTACATTTTATAAAGAATTCCTATTGCCAATATCACACCGTCTTGACAAACTGTGAGTAACCCATCCGGCCTCATAGATTTATGTATCCTCATTGTCCGACCCCTACATAAGTGGCCTCTTACTGAGAGAGTCCTCTATTTGCATAACTGACCTGTGATGCCGTGATGTCTGTATTTTATTTTATTAACTTATGACGAAAAAAGGACGGGGTTATAAGTTCAACGAGTTTGTCTGCCTGTTTGTGTGTGTCTGCATCTCGGATGGTTGAACCTATTTAGATTATTTTGTTTATGATGAATTTGTCTTCATAAATATGCTCGGTTGAGCATGGCCGTTTTTGTGTACTGTATAGTCTACAGTTTACATATCAAATAGTTATTATTGTTAGTTAAAACTATTTTGTGTCGCGCATTATTATTTTTATCCCCTTAATAGTTTTTTGTTATTTATTTGTTTATTAGGACCACCAACTAGGAAAGACAAATAGCTTAGGAATAAAATAATGTATTATAGTGATTTTTTAAATACAGGTAGCCACTTAAAGAGTTTTATTATTACCTTAAGACGAAAGAGTTTAACACAAGCCAAGCCACAAGCAACAGGTAATAAGGAACACGTCCGAGTTTCAACCACAAAATATATAAATAGCCACATTTCAAAGGAATATAAAATACGTCTACTGGATATCTCTGAACTCCCACTCAGCTTATAAATAAATTAGTAGCAATAGACTCGAACAAAATACATATTTATCTTCATTTGTTTTATAAAGGGCAAACATTTATTTTAACGATATTTTGGGTTCACTCTATTTTCTAAGAGCTTTTTGTTTATAGAGCAAATACAAACGAAATAGTCATTATAAAATGAACAATATACAGGTTGTCCCACATGGAGGTAAATGGAGTGAGTACCTTAAATATTGAAGATATAACATTTTAACGCAAAAAGACTTCATACTGATTATGAAAACAATTGAAACGGCATTCAATAATGTTTGAAAGGTAGCCTCTCCGAAGAAGGAATCGATTCTGCCAAATTGCAAGAAAAATCACGACTTATTATACTTAATTTGTATTTCTCTATATAACATCCTATCAATAATAAAAGGAAGACACTGAATTTGACAATTATTATTGTGAGATCATGAATAGGTAAAATAAGTAAAAAAATAATAGTAATAATATAAGAGTTAATAAGTAAAATTATTTTGTCGTTTTCATAACAACTTTTTATTATTATTTCATTATATTACTTAAGAATCATTTTTGTATTAAAATTTCATGATAAAATAATATCATGTGTAATAAATTCCGTTCAATTATTTGCTGTGCATTTTCCTCTCCATCCTAAGGATTGGACGAAATTGCTTTAAGCAAAAAGGACGCCCAATACGCATTTTGTATTTAGCCCATGTAAATGTTTTTTATCTTGGTGTGTAATAAAGAGTTATAATATTATTATTAAATTAGATAAAGTATATATAGCTCACAATCACTATTCAACTAGCAGAATTTTGGTCATTAGTAAAACTAGATTAATTGTAAGGAAAACAAAATTAATTTGAGTTATTATATTTTTTCTAAGTAGCACAGTTAAGGTTATCTTCTATCAAGAAGGACCATTGTATGCATTTACTTTTACAATTACCCTACAATACTACAATTTACCTTACAATGAATCTAGTTTAACTAATGATCAAGATTCTGCCCACCGAATAGTGATTGTGTGCTAAACATTACATACACTACAATTTATTTAATTTATTCAATAATATTAATAAAAGTTTAATTATGCTTAACATAAAAAAAAATGTACCAGTAAAATTTTCTATCTTCAATATTTAAGGTACGTTCCCTACAATGTCACATGGCCATGGGACATCCTGTATATTTCTATTCCTGTGTCTGAATTATCTCGAAAATAATGTCTCAGGATATTTGTAAGTAGACAAATAGTGAGGAGGTTAGTAGTAGATATAGTTAAATTCAATTGAAGTTTCGGCACGTCATTTATAATTAAGAAATTCAAACTTTCATCGGATTAGCATTTTTTGAACTTTTAAAACATAGTCTAATTTAATAAAAAGAATAATAACATATGAAAGCCCTACTGAATTTCATCTGTACCTAAAAAACAAAAATATGTGTGTGTATAGGCAATACTTTAAATGCAATTTATAATTGTCTAATGTCGGTATTATTTTAGCCAATATAATTTTAGGTTTGTTGTTAAAATGAACTATATGAAATATATGCATAAATACTTAAAATCTTTCTTTAATCACTATCCCGCATTTATAGTGTTTTTCGTTAATACAATTTTATCTTATTCATTGTAACAATGAGTAAAGTTCACTGGCTGTAAACACTTTTCATTTTGTGATGACGCCATCACAGTTTTATTGAGCCCTTAAAAAGTTCGCAACGTTATGTCATTATTACAATATTAGGGGGACAAGTCACTTTGAGGTCTGTTAACTTTTTAGATGAATTTTGAGTTCATAATAGACTTTAAAACATTTATCTTTTTAACAGAGGTCTGTTGTACAAACATCCTTTCTCTTTTAAATTACGAAATGATAACGTAAACTTTTACAGAAAACTTTCCGACATAAATAATTCTAAAGAATGCAAGAAGGAAGTCTCTATCTTGAAATTCGAGATAGCTTCAGGGAAAGCGCTTTACGAGCTAGCATTTTACACAGACACGGGAACATTCGACGTTTATTTAGATAATTTTTCTTACTGTCCGATTCAGTTCACCCATTTAGACACAGTGTCGTTGTAACTTACCATAACTTAGACTAAGCCTATCTACGACCCTGAATTGTTTGGCAAGATGCCCGACTCCCAAAGGAATGTACGCAATAAATTGGCCATAATAAATATGTTTTCGGAGTTATTTATGCCGCAAATAGTTTGGTTTTGCATATTTTATGATATCCCATTTAGTTTGTTTATTGACAGCGAAAACCTGAGCATAACATTGGCGAAAGTTCTTGTCGTTTTAGTGTTTATCGAGAATATTTAATACACAACAAAATCAGGATCATAAAAGTGGAAATTTCATCGATCTTTAGATAAATAGTTTGGCGGGTATTTTCTTTGACCTACACGTATCTTTACTAGAGCGGTAAGTGAAGGCTCTTGATGGCCGCTCGTGCAAAGATTTGAGGCAATTCCTTCATCGTATAAAGTGCCCTGAAATTAGCGTTGTGGCCGGGAAATGTGTAGTTTCCCGTGACCCCAATCAACTTTTATAGTGAAGATGTATCTTGCCTTTTGGCAGCTTGTTTGAGCGTTAAATCGCTTTCGAAATTTCATTAAAGCACCCGCGTGCCTCTCTCAAGAAAGGTTTAGATTTATTTGACGCTAACTGCGGGCCTAACTTTATTTTTGGGAAAATATCGCGTGTCTGCAATTTTCGGATCTGATTTCCGTTTATGTGCATTTTAGATTGTTTACCTCTGTCGGGTCGGGTCGTTTTAAGGCGCCTGTATGGGCCAACGGCCTTGAGGATTCGGGCGGAGTCAAAATTATTCCCCGCGCCACCCGCATAGTCCCCGCTACATTTTTACGACGCAGAGCGCGGCCTGCGCTCTCGGCAAGCGGTCACGCGTGCCGGGTCCTCGCGAGTCGCGACGCCGTAAATAAGGACTTTCCAACTACATCATTATTACGCTAAAACTATTCTACCTAGAGATTTATGCGTTTGTGCTTATGTTATTTTCTTTTTAATTTAAAATGTATTGTTAAAATTAATTATATATTATTATTAGATATTAATGAACCTTAATTTTTAAACTATTTTAGTGTATTTTCTTGTTGGTGGTTCTAATATAACAAATAAATAAATAAATAATAAGTATGTTTTTTTAACTAGGTTTTCTTTACTTACTAAGTACCAACCTAATAATAAGATCCTAAGCCAATCCTGCCAGGGTAGGCTAGTTACCTATACAATGAGTATTTTCGAAGCTTGATCAAACGCGGATTTGAGGAATTTGCGGATACATGACAAAAATTAATCGATAAATATCAGATTTTTTTATGTAAACTATTTAAAAAAGTCGATTGAATATTTTTTTATGAGAACTAGGTACTTCATCTGGTGTTTTCTTCGTTTCTGTTTGAGTAAACGGTGTATTTTATTCAAAGTAGGCTCATTAAAAAGCTAGATAGCTTACCTAGCTATGAAAATTAAAAGAAAATACAATCTCGGTACAAAAGCCTATTAAAACTTTTTTTTTGTAGAAATTTAACAAAAAAATAGATATTTATTTTATTTTTAATCTGTAACTTTTACACTGGATTATTTTTTTTTTTTTTTTTTTTTTAAATGCTGCTTCTCAAATAGAGATGCTACAACAATATTACGATCTAGCCATTATAAAGGCTAATTAGTAATTTTACATATGACTTAAATTGCTATGTAGAGTAATATAAAGAATGTGTCCATTAACACTTTGCTTACTGTCTCTATTTAAGGGGAAGACACTATGTTCTTGTGTTCTATAAAATTGTTATCTACACTCACTGCACTAACATTAACACTAATTAATTTAAAACACTAACTCAAACGGTTTTGTCCGTTTTAGTCTTCTCACTATGTCCGTGTTGTCGAGGAGCTGGATGGCCTCGACGTTCACATGTTGATGAAGTCTTTTTTCGTGAGCTTCTGCATAACGTTTGATGGTAGTTGCGACTAGGTCCACTTTGAGGTCCCGATGTAAGTCTGCATTTCTTATATACCACGGAGCGTTCACGATACTCCGAAGTGCTTTATTTTGAAACCGTTGGATAATCTGGATATTGCTCTGTTTGGTACAGCCCCAAAGCTGAATACCGTACGTCCATATTGGCACTAGGACTTGCTTATATAGCAGTAGTTTATTGTGCACTGATAACGCAGAGTGTTTTCCAAGTAACCAGTACATCTTCTTATAGCGAAGCCCTAATTCTTCACGTTTCTTCTTGACATGAGCTTTCCAGCGAAGCTTTGCATCTAACGTCATACCTAAATATTTTGCTGTATTTTGGTATGGTATTACTTTATCATTGATGTACACCGGATTATAGTTTGGTATTTTATTTGTGAAGTCAATGTGAACTGACTTTGACTCATTTAATTTAATTCGCCATTTCTGTGTCCATTTCAATATAGTGTTCACTGCTTTTTGAACCTTTTCTGCCGCTTCTGCATGAGTGACTCCAGTAGCCATTATGGCTGTATCATCAGCAAATGTGGCGATGGTATTGTTTTCTAACTCTGGGATATCTGCAGTATAAAGTAAGTACAAAACGGGGCCTAGGACACTACCTTGTGGCACTCCAGCTTCAATTTTCTTTAGATCTGAGTACGCGTCATCTTGACGAACTCTAAACATTCTTTGTGAAAGATAAGACTCTAATATATCAGCAAATTGCTTTGGGAACATAACTCGTATTTTATGTAATAGACCTTTATGCCAAACTTTATCAAACGCCTGCGCTACGTCTAAGAAGACAGTAGTGCAGACTTTTCGTTCTTCTAAAGTATTTTCTATTATTTTCGTTATTCTATGTACCTGGTCATTGAGACACTGGATTATTGAGGTATACTTTTTTGCATGTCATATTAAACTTCATAATTTATACAACAAATCTCTTCTAAAAAGTAAGGGTTTTAATTTTATGAATAATGTCTGGTTTTTGCTTGAAGGCCAATCGTCTGATAGAATCTAGGTAGTATCTGCAATATTCATAATGTCATAGGATTAGAAAATCGGGCATAAAGACGAGTACAATTTCAGATGTTTGGTCAGTCACTAAGTTTTCGTGGTATTTTGCTTTTCCTTTTAAGTTTCAGGTAGATAGTATAAAATTATTTGAAATGCTACGCGACTGACACTGTTGGTATCCATAGATACTCTAAGGTTGGTGGGTAGCCCACGTACCAAAAAGGTTAATTAACCTCTTTTTGCTGTCATGTTATTAGCCATTCGAATTAGGTACTTTCTGCCTTGTACAGAGATCAACAGACAGCAAATTATGTAATGAAACAAGGCAAGATAAGATGAAACGGAACGAAGCCTTTGCCCAGAAGTGGGATATTAACGGTGGATAATGATAAGATTAAGTAATACAGCACTTTAAGTTATTAGGTACTATCAATTAATTTATTGATTGTTCAAAATGCCAACCATTTTCCTCAATGCATATTAGCGTTGCGCAGAATGTGTCACTGAAATGAAAAGATATGTACATATCTTTTCATTGGAGTGAACTATATCTATCTTCTAGCTCAGTAGTTCAGTTAGTTCACTTGCTCAACAGTATCAAATGTTGTTGTCGTTCGTTTTTCTTTCACTAGTTCATCAAGAGATATAGAATGGGATATAAAACAACAGTTCAATCAATGATATTATCTCAGCTAATGCGATGAGTTAAGACACGAGTTTGTTTAAAAATGAATTGATATGTACCTAAATATAGTTGGTAGTAATTCATTATTTATTTTTAAATTAATTGAATATTTACCTACTATTGCAGATCCATGAGTTTTTAACATACCTACGTATAGGTATACTGGCTTATAAAAAAAGTTACGTGAAAATAAATATGTAGTAAAGTATAGAAAGGTATACAGTTTTTATCACAAAGATATATTTTATGTCAATATAAATAAAAAGACTAAAGAAAACAATGCTGAGTTTCGCGCGTAATTACTTCCATCCTGTTTATTTTTGGCAAAGTTGAGGCAGATACTTTGGTGTTATTATTATTATTCTAATGAAAGAGATAGGTAAACTGGTAAACAACAAACTTCGACTTTACGAAGAACGACGAAGTCTTTTACGATCATATACGAACGTGACCGAGTGAAACAGACAATCACTTCAGTACTTACAACAGAGCGTGACAGCATAATCTATCCGCGCGGGCTATCTATTTTTCATTCGTCCCGATGCGAAGAAGACAACTGAGCTAAAAGAGTTAGTGAGCTAGTTGAATTGTAAGTGAACGAGAGAGAGAAGGAAGGAGCGCAACTGAAGTATATCTTTTGAAGGATTCATTCGTGAACTACACATGTCTAATGCATATCGTTGCAAGTAAACCCACGTTCAGTTCACAAGTTCTTTTTAGTACATCGCGATCGTTTCTTATTTCATTCGCTGGCGTGATTCATGGTGACGCTCCAGCTCACTTCACCACAATCGTGCGTGATCATTTTAATGCAACTTAAGATACATAATTTGTTGTCTGTTGATATTTGGCACTACAAGGCAGAAAGTACCTAATTAAAATGGCTAATAACATGACAACGAAAAAAGGTAGACCCATACTCTTTGTAGAATTTGTAGAATAATAATTATATAACTCTTTATAACCAAGATAAAACAATACAAAAATGGACTTGCATAATACAAAATGCATAATGGGCGGCCTTATTGCTTAAAGCAATTTCTTCCAGACAACCTTTGAAAAATATTATGAAGTTTAATAAATAATGCAAAAAAGTTTAAAAATTATAGATCAACAACAAAATAAAAAAAAATTTTTTTGGTAAATTTCTACAAAAAAAAATTTAGCGGGCTCTTGTACCAAAATTGTATTTTGTTTTGAATTTTCTTAATTAGGTAAACTATCTAGCTTAGAGTGCTAGATATGTGTGTTGATGGATATGTGGGAAGAGGTAGGTCAAAGAAAATATTGATGGACTGTTTGAAGGATGGCATGCGTAAGAACAAAAATGACTGACAAAAATGTTTCTAAGATAATGACTTTTTAAATTGTACAATAATTAGTTTTATGACTTTGAATTTTTGCTTACTATGATGATTACTGATGTTATAAATGTTTAATGAAATTAATAAAATTTAAAGTTAATAATTATAAAAATTTATTTAGTACTGTATTTTGTTAGATTTTTATTATTTTAGTTTATTCAATAGTGTAATGCCAATTTTATAATTGCATGCCTGGACAGGTAAAATACATTGATCCATGTAAAATTTAAGCCATAACAACGCTGTAACATGTATTTACGCAATTAATTAATTTTGAACTTTGAAGGAAGGAATGAGTGTTGAGATGACGAGTGACAGAGGAAAATGGAAGGAAGAAAGATGTTGCGTCGACCTTACGTAATATGGGATAAGGGCTGATGATGATGATGATGTAAACTATCTAGCTTTCAAATGAGCCTACTTTAAATAAAATACACCATTTACTCAAACTGAAACGAATAAAAAACCATACGAAGTAGTTTTCATAAAAAAAAATTGCCTTTTTTTTAAATAGCCAACATATAATTTTTTTATCCTATATTTATCCATAAATGTATGTCGTGTATCCGCATTTAGTTTGATCAAGGTTCGAAAATACACATTGTATATACTTTGTTTGTATCATCTACCTAGTAATAATTATAATAATCAAACTCTTTATTACACACCATATCACGATACAAAAAGGGACTTAAAGCTAAATACAAAAATGCGCAATGGGCGGCCTTATTGCTTAGAGCAATTTCTTCCAGACAACCTTAGGATGGAGAGGATAATGCACAGCAAATAACTCGACGGTGCGGTGACATAAAATATATATAACAATTAATTCATTATTTAATTTTTAATTATATTTATACTAGTCTGTGCTAGTTATAAATAAATAATATTTCCAGACAATTCACGCAACAACATTTTAGTCCCGTGGTAAGCTCTAAGCTTGTGTTACGGGTAGGTACTAGATATTTGATATACTTAATATAATATACATACATTTAAATATATTTTTTATTATACATATTAAATACCCAGACCAAGGAGAAAAGTGCTTGCAGAACATACAAACACTTTTACCCTCGGCGGGAATCGAACCCGCTACCTTTTGCTCTGCAAGTGGACATTCGCACACCGCGCCTACGAGGCACTCAGAGTCAGAGTTAGTTAACTAGGTAACCCTTATAAAAAAAAACAACTTTTTCATAAGTGTTTTTTTTTGTTTATAAATATTAATAGGTAGGTACTTATTATATTAGCTTGGTACTTAATTTACTAGTTGGTAGGTAGTAAGTATAATCATTACTTATTTATTACTAACTTTTATTGCTGCTAATTGCTTACTGAACTTGTCCAACGAATATACAAAAGTCCGAGCTCAAATACCTATTTCTAAAATATAAAACTAAACAACAGAGTCCATGCGCAAACAATAATCGTTATACGGTTACATCGAAAAATGCATTTGGACCGATGACGAAGACGCGCGACACAACCTCCCCGTCCGATAGTCTGAGCCACACTGCCGCCCGTCGCCCCCGCACAGACCCGGTCGTTCCATTTCATACCGAAAACATAAAATAATTATTTGTAGTCGTATAAATCATTTGTTTTAATTTTCAAACGTACAGTTTGTGTGGAATACTTTGACAAATATTTAAGTTAAAGAAAAATACTCAAACTCAATACCGTTTAAAAGATATATCCAAATTTCGGATAAAAAATGCCTTACTTTGAATATTTTTTTTATTAAGTAATAATGAAGATATAATAATTTCAAACGTTCAAGTTGTAATTTAATATCTATTTTTCAACATATATTTTTTTTATACATATTTATTCACTCATAAAGTAGATATATCAATTTGAAAAAGTCGCGTTAGCGCATACAACCACCTTAAGCAAAACATTTGTATAAAAGATTCCAGAATTCGTTAAAATCTGCTGAAAAATTATGATGATTTTTGTTCCTGAGTCTAGTCTAGTTTCGTAATGTGGTCCGGAGAAGCCATCTACCTTCTAGGTCTTCATGTCCCATCTTAGACCACATCGTCACTTTACATCAAGTGAGATTGTCTATGAATAGGCTACGAGTGCGCATTGTTAAATAACCTAATTTAGTTAAACCTTTCTAACACGTTTCAAAAGACATTCATAATCTAAATTAATTAATTCATTAGTGTTTGAAGGTACTGAAATTTTATTATCTAATTGTTTTTTTCATAATGAGTTAAGAATTTTTTTTTGTTTGCTTGCTCTCTAATTTGATTTGAATAATGTTATTGTTTATCAACACTTCATATTAAACTTAAAAGTAATTAAACGTTACATAAAACATAGTCAAACCAGAAGTCACTGGTAGTGAATGGAAGTAGACTTTGGAGCAAAGCTGGTTACACAAAGATAATACCAGTAGACGTTATTTAACCGTCTACCTTTCGTCTAATGAAGCCAGCCTCACACAACTTACTTATCTGCGAACACCACATATCCTTACTTACGAATAGTGCTGTAGGGATGTTAATATCTTAAGCAAAACTTCGCAGGTGTACTTTCTTCGTCGAAAATTTGTTAGTTTATTTTTAAAAAGATAAATAATCCAGTATGTGAAATAAGTAAACTATATTAACAATAAATTACTATTAAGTAATGTACTGCATGTATTCATTATCATTTAATACATTCCTAGTAAACACATTTAAGATTATATGAGTTTGTCATGTATATTTTTATGTAAATATATACACATTCATAGATTTCAACTTTATATCAATATATCCAGACTTACCACAGATTTACTAAAAATCTAATTATTTCTTTTAGATGTTTTAAACACACACCGAATGAGTGTGAACAAACCAATGAGTGTGTGCACAAAATAACTTGATACAAAATACACGTACCTAACATACCAAATAAATGAAATGATTTAAGCAATAAATCGATATTGTATCCAACAACTGAAAGCAAAACGTGCGAGATGACTTCAAGGAAGCCTTATTTTACCGTTTATAAAATTATGTTTCATAAATTCATGCGAGTTAATAATGCAGTTTAATTTTAGTTAGTTTGACATTACAACTAATATTCATACATATTCAAAGTTAATGTCTGAATAGGGTTTGTATATTTTTTAAAGGAAAAAAAGTCTGTTATTAAAAAAGTAAGCTAAGGTAAAAATATTTGGGCTTAAACTTATTAACTGCTTAATATAGGGCGCTATAGGTTATTTTATTATTATTAAGATCTTATGTTGAAGACATATCTATCTATCTATAATCTATCTAGAGGTATGTTTGTATTATTGTTGTCTGGACGAAATTGCTTTTAGCAATAAGACCGCCCATTACGCATTCTAGGTTAAGTTTTAATTTCATATTGTATTGTTCATTTGGTGTGTAATAAAGTATATTCTATTCTATTCTATTCTATTGTGTGGTAGAAAAAGTTAAATCAAAAGAAGAAAGTTTATCTTATCTTTTAACTATGTTGCTGTCCTAGTCATCGACAGAACTAAAAACTTGAGAAGATAATCGGTTATCGAATCTCTTAGATTTCTTAGCGAGAATTCATACAAAACCGGATTCAAATTATGTCTTCTGTAAAGAGACTCGAATAATAATTAGTTTACTGAATCCAATGGAGAACATCACTATTCCGTATTCCCTTTGTGTATACATATATTGCAGGTAGGTACGTACGTGTTTTCTCCTGAGATACACACATTGTATTTAAATCCAAGCATCCTTTTAAGCGTTCATTATAAACAATATAAAGAACATTAAATATATGTCTTTAAACTAAAAATCATTTTGCGCGAAAGCATGGCTTAGTAGACCGGGGGCCTGTAAATACCGTCCCCGTGGGGCCGGTTGACTCTATGCATTTAAATGAATAATTTTCTTCTGTAGCCTGAGCCCGTTACAAATTTGAAATGAAATCTTTATTCTAATTTCAAATATGTGTACAAAACGCACTCAAGATAAATAAAAATGAAACACCATGGTTTTTTTTCATATCGACTGAACACAAGATGAACATGACAAAGTTCCCGAGATTAGAGTTTTATTTTGACAGCTGTTATCGAATATAACAATTGTAGTGTAGTTGCCTTGTGAATGTAAGAACCACGTCCTTGTTTTGTCTGTTAAGAAGTTAAAACACTGTTCTCATGTCTATTCCAATAACAAATATCAGTAAGCGGGGCCAGTTGATCAATTCATTACGTCAACTGTGCTCGAGGAGCCGGTTTAAGCGGGCCCGGTCAACTAAAGAATCAAAGCAGGCTTTGAAAATAATATGAATCCTTACTTTTGTATCAACGTATGGAAATAAAAACTATAATAGCTCAAGGACGTAAATTAAACATGAGACTCTTAGTATCAAAGTTAAAAAAAATTATTAAAAAAATTGTCGAAACACAGAAATTTATCTCATAAATATACATAATAGTACGCGATTCAAACCACAACTTTGTATCGTAAATGGTTTTTTTATGGAGATCTTACGTTACGTTTATGGGGCACATGGTACAGGTAATATAACATAACCCAGGATTCTCATTTCAGTAATGAAAAAATCCTCTAAATGTTCTTTAGAGATCGCCTGAGTCAATTAATTTGTACGGTAGAAATAATTTATTTAATCGTTGCAGATTGAATGAAATATTCTTTAAACATTTTTTTCCTTAAAGTATGATTTTTATAGGTAATGAAACATATTTGATAAAACATGTTTTATATTCAATTAAATATGGCAATAAATATATCGCTTAAGGGTTGCCTAACAATTTTCAGTCCAGGATTTGCCTAGTTCATAAAAAAAATAGTTTTTTTTTTTAATATTGCACCGGTTTGTTTATTGTACAAAAACCATACCAATCGCAAGTCTGAAGGTCGTTCTATAAAGGATCCACCTATAGGTTTGACTTGTTTTTTTTTATTTTTAGAGAAACTAAATTAAAGCGTAGTACAATCTATAAATACTTTTTCACAATAAATGCAATTACTTCAGCGCGTTCGATTCAATATAGCCCGACTATAAGTGTCTAAAAACGCCGCGCGAAAATAAGAATGTTGAACGAGTATATTAAATAAAAAAAAATGCTGTCAATAATTTTACACAATCTACGTTTATAAAACAGCACAATTTAAATTTTGGCAATCAAATTATGAGGCCTTTTCTTTTAGGAAAAAAGCTCCTCATTTTAACGAAGTTAATATCAAATTGTCTCTCGCTTTAAGTGGTTGGTGTGATCTCTGCACAAGGAAGTTTTTTTAGGTGTGTTTACAGGCAAAATTTGTTACCGTGCAAGAATATTTTATTTACCAAATATATATATATATATATATATATACTAGTCGACCCGACAGACGTTGTCCTGTCCCACGTCTCAAAAAACAATATCCAGTTGACCGTATTGTGAATCTAAACCATTCCCAGATCCCCTTGAAAACACATAAAACATTTCATCAAAATCGGTCCAGTCGTTTGAGAGAAGTTCAGTGACATACACACTCACAGAAGAATTATATATATAAAGATTAAATACGGACAATCCACACAACAACATCTAGCCCCGCGGTAAGGTCTAAGTTTGTGTTACGGGTACTAGACATTTGATACACTTAATATAATATTCATACATAGATAGATTTTTTTTTTATACACTGAAGCAGTCAATTATTAAACAAAATGGTGATTTATCTCAGTTCAGATTTTAAGTTATTTGCAAAAATACATAATTGGGTGTGCGCTGGCTGCTAGGCTAGAAAGATCATATAATTTTAAACTTTTAGTAATATCTGAGTCACAAAAACATTTTATTATCATACAATCTGTCATCCAAAGCACCTAATACCGGCTACCATCCAAATTCCATGTGTTTCCACAACGTTTGCTTTCCGCGTCATATCAATGCTAAGGGCCCACATTAGGATTCACACCACAAGTATGCGCGATAACGATACTTGTCGTCTGAATACAAATCTCTTATCAGTGCAATTGAATACATTAAGGCTTTCTTTGGTGCCCTAGTCCAAGTTCTAAGAATTGTATAAATATACCTTCGTCTATTTATTTACTTAAAGGAAAATCAGCAGCAATGATTAACACTATAGACTATACGTACTAAATAAAAATAAAAAAGCCTTTTTAGGCATAGATAACATGTTTATTATGTACATAAACTTAACAAACATGTTATCTATGCCAAAGTTAAATTATTTCATATTATATAAATTTAGCTATTATGTTATATCGGAAATCGGTGGTTCTGTTACAAATTGTCGTCCGATAAAGGCCTCCTCTAAAGATCGCCATGCTGTCCTGTTCTTTGCTTTACGAATCGGTTTTTTTTTATTTTTTTATTTTTTATTATTGTTAAGCCTTCGTTTGACCACAATCTCTCCTGATGTAAAGTGAAGATGTGGTCTAAGATGGAGCATGAAGGCCTAGACTATATTATGACTTAAAACGGGTAACATATCATGATTTGACGGATTTTGTGTTTTCCGATATTTCGACGCTGTTGAAAGCGCCATGGTCAAGGAATCAACTAAATTGTCCTTGTCTTTGCGATTTGGGCAGACGGTTATTCGCAAACGAAACGGTCTACCCTCTTTCTGAGTCTTTTATTGCGAGGTTGACAAACATTGATATTGCTACCACTTGTATGATTCCCGAACGCAACTCGAATCACGACACACTACACTAACCGTGTCTTGGCGAATAACCATAGAAACCATAGAATAACTATAGACTAACTTAGTAGCAACAGAAAGCTAGTTTAGTCTATACCATACTATTATATAAAATTCAGATATTTTAAATCAGAAAGTAGCCGTGTCCGTCTGTTGCCTCTGACTCTGTCAACTCATAACACCTATGTTACTTAACAGAAAAAAAACATTGCTTAAAAACCTTCCAAAGAAACTTAAATTGGGAAAACTATTAAAAATGAGGAATTTAGAGAATTTCTAACTTTTCCTTGCATAATTTAACAATTTTCTTGAAAAATGCGTTATATAGTCCCGAGTTATATTAAATATACTTTTTTGTGTGTATACTAGAATTTTGTTACAAAAACTTAGTTTTCCAAATTAACAGCAAAGTAAACAAAAAGTATATCAACATCAGGAATGAAAGCGACATCCACTGACAATAGCCTCGAAGTTGTCGCTAGGATACACGAGAAGTGTTTTTTGCAGATAGAACTGTTATTCATAATATTGAATTACTACATAAAATTGTACTAATCTCTCTCGTCAAGAGAAAAGTCCCCGTGCCCCAGAGCGGTGGGAACGTAAATTAGGTGTGTGTGTGTGTGTGTGTGTATGTGTGTGTGTGCTAATAATATACTTTTGTATGAGAACTTCAATAAAATTCGGCCGCGGCTTGTCACCACCCTCCGGGCTGGGCCAGTGCGTGAAGCGATTTTTTTGTGTTTCGTGATGTGGCCCGGAGATGCCATCTTCTAGGTCTTCATGCCCCATCTTAGACCACATCGTCACTTTACATCAGGTGAGATTGTGGTCAAATGAAGGCTTATCTAACATCAAAAAAATATATATATGCTTCTCAATCAGCACGTTATTTTTTAAATTCGTAAATTGTTTTTGCACACAGAAATAAATACAAATCTTAGTAGTAACATAGGTCATGTACAAAGGCGAGCTTAACCCTATTAGAGTCTTCTTACAGCTAACCTTAGGGTATGGTACTCCATACCCTAAGGTTATACAGAAAATATGGATAGGTAAACAAAATTAAAAGTACCTCAGAGTTTTTCTCGTTGAACTTATTTTGATGATTCTATTTTTATATAGAATGCGAATTTCTCAAATGTTTTTAAAAAATTAAAAAAAAATCTCTAATTTATATGTTTTAAGGATAACAAAATCTTACGAATATTAAAATAAAATTTGTTCATAACAAACTTTGAAACGAACTCCCAACGAACAAGGCTTTTAGATCAGTGTGGTTCAAAAAACAGGATTAAATGTAGGTATTTATTAAATTTAGGTATTCAATCTCGTTTCGTTTCTATATCAGAGTATTAATAAATGTTTTCGGTTCCAAAGTTTATATCGCGCAGGTTTCATTAACATGGACAATGCGGCTTTTAGCTTTCATTGTGTCGCCGCCCCTTAATTATGTTGAAAAGATTCCATAATGATACCCTGTTAACTCTAGTTGATGTATCAATAAATATCTAGTTAGAGTGTTTTTAATATTTGCAGCTTTAAAGTGGGTGATCGCGGATTTGCTATATTTGTTTTGTTTTATTAATTATTTATAGAGGGTTGCCCGGCAATGGTGGATAACCCTGCACGTGCATGTGCGGTGCGGGGTGGGGCGCATAGCCCAAAGAAAAATCTGTTTCCAACTGTCAGCGATCTTCGAACTTTATTGCAAAATTTAGAAAAATATTAGTTTATGACCTCAGCATATGTATGTGAGCGAAAGTCACAGACATATTATGTTGAGGTCACGGCCTTGTAAAATTTTTGATTTTAGCGTTTTTTTAAAGAAACCTTTAACCCGTTTTACACATTAGAAGCTCAATTATTTCATTATTAAAGTACCTAGATACCATTTTAGAATCCTTATGATGAAGGTAAGTTTTTAAGAGCCTTTACGCCAAGCGCGCGATCTCTATATTTAAGCAAGCGTGACAGTGTAAAAAACGCTGGCGCGCAGAGTTAGGTTTAATAAAACATGTCAATAGAGTTAATAAAAAATGTATGCAATATTTTAGGAATATACTTATATATATATACTAGCGGCCCGCCCCGGCGTCGCACGGGTAAAAAAAGTTCCCGGCAATTTTTCCTTATTTGCTCACCGTTTAGCCTACCTACCCATCTACCCCATTAATCAGCTCAATCGGCCCAGCCGTTCTCGAGTTTTAATCAGACTAACGAACAACAATTCATTTTTATTTATATAGATAGATGACGCCAAGTTGCTAGAAGTAGACAGTATTGAAACCAATGAAAGCAATCAATTACATGACTGGGAAAATTATGAGAATTATGGAAATTATGAAGATGACGATGACAACGATAAAGATAAAGATGATTAAATATATTATAAATTAAGCATGAATAATAAATATTATTTGTGTATTAAATTCATTAAACTGAACAGTTTTGTAATGGTTTCTCATGTGTAGTTCTCTCTTGCCTTTATTCGCTCTAAGGGGGTGTTCAACCCTTCAAATTATGTCTGATTATTAAAAAATTATTGAATGATAATTGTCCAGTAATATTCGTATATACTTTTTATTAATTAAAAAATTTAAATTGCAGGAATTTAAGACAGTAAATGCATTTATGTACCTGAGCAATGCTCTGGCATTTGACTTTCTTCGGTCGTCTGGGGGAGCGTTAGACCCTTCGGATAGGTCTGGCTTTAAGAATAATGACTTAAAATGGTCATTAGAATATTGTGTATTAATCTCAGCTTTTATAATATGACGTGAGAGAGCTCAGGTACTGCACGCCTTGATTGCCTGATACCTACTGAAGACACCGTTACTCCAGGTTTGTAACCCCCAAGCATTGTTCCCTACACCAGTAAGAACACGTGAAAAAAAATTCAGCCTTTATACTTTAACGTAAGTCTGGCAGGCCCTGGCTCTCCCTCTATATCATTACATTATAATTGTTATCTTAATATATATAAATCTCGTGTCACAATGTTTGTCCTCAATGGACTCCTAAACCACATAACCCATTATAATAAAATTCGCACACCGTGTGCAGTTCGATCCAACTTGAGAGATAGGATAGTTTAAATCTCAAATTATAGTCGCAATTTTAATTTATTGCTAATTATTTGTCTGTTATTAATATTATCTACAGCTTAAAAAAATTGTAAAAAAAAAAAAAAAAAAAAAAAATTTACTGAATTTACTGAATTTACTGAATATAGGTTGTCTATGATTTTTCTTGATTTTGGTTTTAAAATGTTTGTCGTAGTCCAGGGTAGGTCTAAACGGTGAGCAAATAAGGAAAAATTGCAGGGAACTTTTTTTACCCGTGCGACGCCGGGGCGGGCCTATTTCCCTTGGTCACGGCATCACGCCTGAACGGCTGTTATTATTATTTTCTTACAAATATCAAATTGTCATCTATACGTCATTACATAGCTATCATTTACGTTTTGTTATTCCAGGTCTGATTCTTTTTTGTTTTAACACGTTGTATAGTGACTGTCGTTTCATGTCAAGTCACACGGGAACGCTGTCGAACGGGATGAAAAGTATCTTATGTCCGCTTCCTGGCTCTAAGCTACCTCCATACCAATTTTCACCCAAATCTGTTCTACCGTTCTTGAGTTATAAGTGGTGTAACTAACACGACTTTCTTTTATATATATAGATAATATAAATATTTTTATATTTAAATATTGAAACTCGTTTTACTTCCGCATATTTTACAAAATAATATCTTGTTGTCAAATAACTAAATTACCCTATTTACCCAAGGCTCTAATCTATTGATTGTTTTTATGAAATATTTATCATCATTTGTTATGTCAGTACCTTCATACAAAATAAGGAGCTGGAACTGATGCTGTAAGGTAAATTGGGAAAACCACTTACAAGTTATCTTGATAGAACGCACATATTAATCGAAATATTTAATTTATCCCACAATTTTAGATAATTTGTGAAATCTTTGGTACATAAACATCGAGTTTTTTTAAACTTTGAAAAGTACAATTTCAAAACATCAGTAAAGACCCTTAACGTTGTTGGCTACACAGCTCGCACAACATATTTTTTAAACAAAAAAAAATCCATGCTAGGCCTCATTTAGTGGACTTCATCGCAAAAAATGAGAGGAAAACTGGGATCGTAGACATGGTCTGAAGATATTTTTTTATTAATTGGATATGGGCCCCACCCTCTCTCTTGCACATGCCGCACGTGCAAGAGTATCCACAATTTCTGGGAAACCATGTCAAAATTACTTTTATGCTGCCTAGCCTTAATGTACAAAACTTGGTTGTATAAATCCAAGCTACAATTTAGTGACAATATAGTCTTTCAATGTACATTTTCGAAAAACAGAGTGCATAAGACATTAATTTGAGTAGTAGAGAAAACTGGGTTACATCGAGCACAATGCGCTTGTTAGATTATTGTCATATATTTCTTGAAATTAATGGGGGTTTCATATGACAAGACACACAAAATATTTTAAAATTATGTATATGCTCTGATTAAATAACGAATATAACAATTAACCTTGATTTGGATGAGTTTAGAAAACATTAAGTTGATAAAGAGGTTATGTTTTTGTTTTGATTCACAAATAATATGTTTTAGTACGTAAAACTTAACGTATTTTACGAAACTACATGTGTATAGTGATAATAAGAAATATTTTAATGATATTTTGTAAAGAAAACTACTTATAACAACGTTTTTTAAAAAAAACACCTTTTTGCTAAAAACACGTTCCTTGCTATAAAAGAGCGACCGCTCGGGTCGTTATTTCACTTTTTGAATAGCTGTCGACCAGAGCGGAGCTCCTGCTACTAGTGCCAGTGAACTAAAGCTAAGTGGTTTTAATTATAGTTACGGTAGAAATTATTTTTAATTTGTCAAAATATATTTGCTTTTGTTAAACTATTTAATTGTAAGAAAAATTGTAATAACTGATGAAACTGTGTTGTTCTATTCGCTTCTCAACTCAGTAAAAAAAATTGAAGCGAACTGTCGAGACAATGTTATTTCCTTGATATTCTTGTTCAAGCAATTTAGTTTTATTAATTTTCAGTTGACCTGTCCAAGTAGATTATGTGTTTAGAAGGAAATAAACGTTTTGACTTTGACTTTGACTTTAATTATTTTGGAATACCTTTATAATATTTATGTAGGTAGTATTTTTTAAACTCCAATTAATAGGAAAAATCTATTATCAGAAGTGGGATTCGAGCTATTGCTATTATTAACACCTTTTCGCATTTCAGATACGACTCGTACGACGTTCCATGTAAAATGGACCCAGCGGTCTTGGAGGGCTTGCAGAAGGCCATTCGAGATGCGGTGACTGATCGACATCGGGGCGATGACGTGGTGTTGCCGCGGTGTAGCCGCCTTTCCCGATCCCGATAAGAACAACAATCGTGCAGAGGGCTGGTGCAACTGTAGCAGCTCTTATCGCCGAGGATCTGAGATTGAGTAGCATCACTACGGTCGCTAAAGCCGGTAAGGTCCTAAAGGGCTCTGCTTTAATCTGGTATGAACCCTGGGACACTGAGATGCTGCAGATTCATACAGTGAATACGTTAAGGAAAAGTAAAGACTTTAAAAATAATAATAATATAGGATCTTTTTGAGGAACAAATAGTCGAGCTTGTTTGTGGAAGTATAACTGATGTATCCATTCCAATGGCGTCTCGTAACAGCCGTTACGTCCACTGCAGAACTACCTTATTATTCACGACTTGCGTCAAATCTGCTTAGTAAATGCCCAAAAGTATTTTTAGGTTATTCTGAGAAAATATGCTTTCTTTGCAACAGACTGTGCCATATTCGAGCTATCAAAAACAATAATAAGAAAATGATGCCACAACCAGATCCGAAACCAAGTACCTATAGTTAGTCACCATGTGCTTATTGTAAAAAGAAGGGACACTTTGATGAAGTTTGTTTTTTTTATACGGCGAAAAATTCCCATTTTTATTTCTAGTTACAAAAAGTCTCGTTAACCACAGGAGAGTTGAATAGTTAGTTGTTTCACAAAAATCAGAGAATTGCAGTTAACCCAGTAGTTGTGAAAGGTTTAAAAACAAATTTGACGACCTCTGTGGCTCGGTGGACGAAGGTCCGCCTGGGGCGCAAGAGGTTGGGGTTCGAATTCAGCCGGGAGACCAGATTTTGTACGATCTACTTGTTTCTGGTTTGGGGTTTGGGTTTGGTTGTTTTCTAAGTATCATAAATATGTATCTAACACCCATATTACAAGCTCTGCTTTAGTTTGGGGTTGCAATGCTGTGGTGGGTAGTAGTAGTCCGGAATTTTTTTTTAAATTATTAAATAATCTGTCGCTATATTTAAACTATGCAATTAAATTCCCATTTTTAGTTATGCAGCACTAACTTCATAGTAAGAACTACACATATTTGCTAACTTGACTATTCCTGTACAAAATAACGATACATGTTGGGAATTTAAGTTTAAGGATTAAAGTATTTAGAATAGACCCTAGACAAACTTTGTTCTGCAGATATTAACCATTACAGATAAAACAAAAGATAAGAAATCATTTATTTGCAACTAAGATAAATTAAATTAACATTTAGTTATACCATAGCTTAAAAAAAGTATGGATAAACAAACCATTTGTCTTTAGCACTGCAAAATGAACTTTACTCTGAATAAGCGGGAAGTACAAAGTACCTACATCCACGCTCGTCTTCTGTAGGAACCATTTCTGTGACGTGTGTTTCTAATTACTGCCAAGCCTACTTATTTGGTATAAATTTTACCATTCTAACAGATTGTAATAAAGTCAATGATGACGAAATAGGATATCACACCTCGAGTAGCCCTATGGTGGACGTTTTTACTGGAATTTCAGTTTGACGTAGTAGGTAAAAAAAAAAAAAAAAAAAAAAGAGGAGGATTTTTATTAAACATTTAGATTTCTTGATCCGTAACCCAGTTAAATTACCCTGTATTAACGTTATCGAAGAATCTGACAACAATAATGTCCCACATAAAAAAAAAAAAGGGACAATCAATACATTATATCAAAAACTTGTCTAAATTACATAAATGAGCCAAATTCTGTAGCAAAATTATTCGTTCCTAAGGGATGTTCTGCAAGCACTTTCTCCTTCGTCTGGGTGGGTAATGTGTACGATAAATAATATCTATATACATATGTATGTCTATTGTATTGGGTATATCAGATTTTCTGGTGCCCGTGGCACGGGCTGGGAGCTTACCAAGGGGCTAGATAGTTGTGTGGATTGTCCGGAAATATTTATTTATGGGTTATGTTTATTACGTCTTTTCACGACGAAAATTGTCACATAGGATCATGGAAAAATTTGATAGCATTTTTGGGTCCCAAGATTTAAAAAAAAAATGTATTTTTCATTGTTTGTCTTGAACAACTAGCAAAACTTATTTCGGGCCAAACAAGCACCTCATAGAAAGAGAGATCTATTCCATTCCACACATTGCATCTTGATTGTGCAGGGCCATGTAGTTACAATTACCTTTATTATTATTAATTATACGATTTACGAAATTCTGCATATTAAAAACCTCTAAAAACATTAAAGGGTCAAGAACTTTTGGGTATTTTACGTGAAACAATTGCCTTGTTAGGAATTACCAGCCTCTTAGTAACCATTACTAAGAGCCTGTATCTAAAATCGTTTAGAGATACACAAAAGCATCACCCTACCGGTAGCCCCCGAACGACCATGCAGAGCAATATGTTGCTACCGTTACTAATATGCTTACACCTTCAATTAATGACACATCAGATAGGCCGAACGGTTTATGGAAATTAAAACAAACTATTTTTCAACTACAATAAAAAAGTAACGGATTTAATCATACAAGGTTATTAATAGGCAGAGTAGGAATTATACCAACATACGGGCCATTAATAAAGGTAAATTATGAAATTTTGGACGACTTGCCAATTTATAGAATAAATTTCTTTTTATTTATTAGTGTTGCCGAAGCTAAAGAGAAACTACGAAGTGAATGGTTTGATAAAACCGTGTTAGATTATTTTTTGGGCAATGACTAGTCGTTAATAAATATCGTATCGTATGATATAAAGTTAATTTCAGAAATACGTAATGACGTATGATTATGTAAGTACATAAATATTGTTAGTGAACGTTATAGATAGACTTTTTATTTATTTCACCAAACTAGTTGTATTTTTTTTATATCATATTAATTATAGATAATTATTTATGCTTTTATTAACTTGATTAAACTAAGTATCTTGTAAACATTATGTCAATTCAATTATAAGGATTACTGTGTTAAAATTGATTGTTTGTCAATAAGTTATGCTTATGATCCAAGATTATGAACTTTCTTTTAGATTTCATTTATTAAAATGTACATTAAAAATATTAATCTAGAGCATACACGTAAGTGGGGGGAGATACCACTGGTCGGTTCTTTATCTGATGTGGACCTAAATGTCTACAGCGGTGGGTGACAGGGTAA
The DNA here is from genome assembly GCA_929108375.1 of Gymnoscelis rufifasciata. Classification (NCBI taxonomy): domain Eukaryota; kingdom Metazoa; phylum Arthropoda; class Insecta; order Lepidoptera; family Geometridae; genus Gymnoscelis; species Gymnoscelis rufifasciata. The sequence goes on along the minus strand of OV815321.1, from coordinate 7,002,579 downwards.
CATGACAAGGTAAAGAATCATTTACTGCTGATCTTTGTCCTGATACTTCACTGAAACTCACGTGCAGCAGGTGACAGGTGTTGTATGCGAAGGCCAGAGAGAGACTGTTGTTTACAACAGGAGGAACTGCTGATCTTTGTCCTGATACTTCACTGATACTCACGTGCAGCAGGTGATAGGTGTTGTATACGAAGGCCAGAGAGACTGTTGTTTACAACAGGAGAAAGTACTTCGAGAGCGAAGTACTGGTCAGTTTGGCCGTGTTAGATTATTGTCATATATTTCTTGAAATTAATGGGGGTTTCATATGACAAGACACACAAAATATTTTAAAATTATGTATATGCTCTGATTAAATAACGAATATAACAATTAACCTTGATTTGGATGAGTTTAGAAAACATTAAGTTGATAAAGAGGTTATGTTTTTGTTTTGATTCACAAATAATATGTTTTAGTACGTAAAACTTAACGTATTTTACGAAACTACATGTGTATAGTGATAATAAGAAATATTTTAATGATATTTTGTAAAGAAAACTACTTATAACAACGTTTTTTAAAAAAAACACCTTTTTGCTAAAAACACGTTCCTTGCTATAAAAGAGCGACCGCTCGGGTCGTTATTTCACTTTTTGAATAGCTGTCGACCAGAGCGGAGCTCCTGCTACTAGTGCCAGTGAACTAAAGCTAAGTGGTTTTAATTATAGTTACGGTAGAAATTATTTTTAATTTGTCAAAATATATTTGCTTTTGTTAAACTATTTAATTGTAAGAAAAATTGTAATAACTGATGAAACTGTGTTGTTCTATTCGCTTCTCAACTCAGTAAAAAAAATTGAAGCGAACTGTCGAGACAATGTTATTTCCTTGATATTCTTGTTCAAGCAATTTAGTTTTATTAATTTTCAGTTGACCTGTCCAAGTAGATTATGTGTTTAGAAGGAAATAAACGTTTTGACTTTGACTTTGACTTTAATTATTTTGGAATACCTTTATAATATTTATGTAGGTAGTATTTTTTAAACTCCAATTAATAGGAAAAATCTTTTTTTACTTTAGCCTTTACCGTAAAGCACGTGTTTAATAAATAAATAAATATTGCCGAACAATCCACACAACAACATCTAGCCCCGTGGTAAGCTGTAAGCTTGTGTTACGGGTACTATGCATTTGATATACTTAATATAATAGACATACATAGATAGATATTTTTTTATTATACATACTAAACACCCAGACCAAGGAGAAAATGCTTGCAGGACATACTTGACCCCTCGGCGGGAATCGAACCCGCTACCTCATGCACCGCAAGCGGACCTCCGCCCACAGCGCCACTGAGGCAGTCAAATAATAGCGCACATATAATTTTCTAGAACAAAAATCCAGAGGCGGGGTTTGAACCCACGACCTTCGAAAAAAAAGTCGAGTGTTGTCCCACTTAGCCAACGGCTCTCTTAAAAGGTTTACTACATAATATGTCTTCATTCATAATAAATCTAATATTTTTAAGAAAAGCCACCGATTTTATTGCCTTAATTTCCTTAAGTGTAAAACAACATAATATTATGTAATGTGGACGCGATGCGCTTTCATTTGATACCCTACACTACTATATTTGCAGATTTTCGGTTTTCCTTCCCCACTCTCACCCCCATAACTTGTAAACCACTCTACCGATTTTCATGAAACATGTCTAAGAACACTCGCCCCAGACTCACCTTTAGTACAAAAAAAAACTAAATTGAAATCGCTCCATCCGTTCGGGAGCTATGATGTCCCAGACAGACAGACAGACAGACACGTCAAACTTATAACACCCCTCTTCTTTGGTCGGGGGTTAAAATAGATAGATAGATAAAACATTTATTTGTCACCACAACACAGAACATAGGTAAATAAAAATAGAACACACAATACATTGGTAATAAAAGAAAGACAATACATACAGATAAACAATTTACAAAATAATTAAATAGAGAACATAGATTAAAATGGAATAACAAATTAAAAATAAACATGTAATAACAGTACTTAAAGATTATTAGACCTATGTGTGTGCTGCAGCGTGACAAAAAGGCAATACGCAGCGCATATTTTGCTCTCAGAGCAAACACTGATTTTCAGTATTGCCCGTCGTGACGAGCCAAACAAATCACCAACGCAACAATTTGCTTAGAGCAATTTCTTTCAATAACAAATCAGAAAAAAGATAGAAAGACCACAATAAAAAACGCTAATGCCTCTTAAGTAGAGACACGAATAACCCATGCCGTATAATGTATGAAATACGCCAAAAACACTCGTAAAACGGCCAATAAACGTAACTTTATACAACTCCAGTGACTGTCACCATTCACAGCAAACTCCCAATAAAATTCATAGATAAACAAATTACCGTTATTGAAAATTGCGATGGGAAATGGGAAATCCACGTCGGGCGGAATTTGTTCGGATTCCTGCCGGTCGGTCTGAATCTGTCATAAGTTTTCAACTGGTTTTAAATTATTTGAAATTCCACTCACATTTAGCGTTAAAATATTTAAGCATAATTGTAATCATAAAAACTTCTTTTACTGGCTAATACCACTGTCTGAATATAACTGAAATGGCTAAAACACACAATAAGCCTATTTATGCCTTATTTTGCGACTATTACGATTTTTTCGTGTTTCGTAATGTGGTCCGGAGAAGCCTTCTAGGTCTTCATGCTGCATCTTAGACCACATCGTCACTTTACATCAGGTGAGATTGTGGTCAAATGATCTATCATAAAATATATATGTATATATTATAGAGATAATCACGGGTGACAAGCTTTTATTGAAATGTTATTATGAAGTTAAGTGAAATATTTTGATGAATACAATGTATACAATTACAATGTATTCAAATAATACAATTTCATCCTTGAGGGAGGCCTTTGTCAAACAGTGGACGTCAAAAAGCTGATATGGTGATGATAAGGTGTTGAAAAACTTGCTATAAGTGAAAAGGAGTTAGTTATACCGGAAATCACAATTTCTTGTAAAAACTACTCCCTGTACGAGTATGTACATAAATTCCAACATTCAAATCAAATCAAATCATAATTTATTACAGAAAACATTAATTGTGTGGGAATACAAATTAAAAAGTCCACATTAAATTAACAAATTAAAAATAATAAAATACATTATAATATCTAAAATCAATACATTAGTACTATATTTTCCTCAGTGTATTTTAACAGTTGGCATAAGCATAAAAAATATATTTTGTATTTTATCTAGGAAAAACATCAACGTTATTTCGCTTTCCTAAGTTATTTAAAGAAATATAAAAGTACAAAGCAGAAATCTCTAATAAGTCTTAATGTATCCATCCAAAACCGACCCTTATAAAAAGGTCAACTTAATATACAAAACAACAAATAGAAATGAAGAGCTTTGTAATAAAATTTTAATAATCCCAGGAACCCTCAATTTGTATGCTGAATCTAAGTAGGGTCTCCAGAATTTCCAAGCAAATTAAACAGATTACTTATAAAGAGATGCAAGGGGTCGGTAGGTATTTCGAACAACTTAATTACCTACTGCCTATTCTACACTGAAAATTGCGTGTTTACATTATCCTAAGCTGCCAATTAACTTAATAATTAAACAAAGTGGCGATATCGTCTACAAGTTAATGGAAGGTTAAACGTGGATCAAATGACGAGTAACGGTGGGAATCTCGGAAACTATTTAAATCATTTACAGAGGCACGAATCAGTGGTTCGTCGCTAGAAAATAATGAGATAGATACAAAGACTTTGTGAATAACAATATGACCTAATAAATAAAGTTATTCCAAACGGCTTCATTTTTAATACCTTGTTAAGAAAACTCGTCCCAAAATGGTAATGTATCTTATTATATTATGTTAATTGTAAAGTTAAAGTAAAATTATGTTTATTAATTAAATTTATACAATTCCGTGCGCACCCAACCTAGTTGAAAAGTTGATTACTCAAGCTAGTAACTTCTAACGCATGTTTCAAACAATTAATGTCACAATAATAGTTCAGTAATTTTAGATTCAAGTGTGGAGAAAATCCTACTGGGCTGAATTTTTGTATACACGTTTATAACGGCGTTCTAATGCAAGTGGCGAATTACCATCCTTAGTGGATATTCCCTCCACTCGTACTAAGCGATTCTCATCCACCTTTATAATTCGATCGATTACATATCAATCATTTGATTGGTTCCCCCGGGACCGTTCACAGTCTTCGATTACTCGATACATTGATTGGTTACAGATAATATAAGTATAGGAACGGTGATGCACCCTACAATGTGTAATATATCTAAATTTAAAAAAAACCCCCGATTCCAATGCCATAATTTCCTTTAAACGTAAAACAACATAATATTATGTAATGTGGACGCGATGCGATTTCATTCGATACCCCACACTAGTATATTTGCAGATTTTCGGTTTTCCTTACCCACTCTCACCCCCATAACTTTTAAACGGCACAACCGATTTTCATGAAACATGTCTAAGAACCTTTCATACAAAAAAAACTAAATTGAAATCGCTCCATCCGTGCGGGAGCTATGGTGCCACAGACAGACAGACAGACACGTCAAACTTATAACACCCCTCTTTTTTGGTCGGGGGTTAAAAAATATATGTTGATATCATGCTGGCTAAAAGGTTATGAAGGTGAAAAGGTCCCGAAATGATTTTCGGGACCTTTTCACGTAAAAACCTGATGGTTTTTAAGATACAACCTGGTGACAGACGGACAGAAGGAGGAGGTTTTTGGAGGTTTTTCTGTTCACGTCCGTAAGTGGTAACACTCTGAATCCTTACACGTGACCTCCGGGTGGTGCTAAGGACAGTCTCTGGTCGCGGCTTGTCACCACCCTCCGGGCTGGGCCAGTGCGTGTAGCGAATTTTTCATGTTTCGTATTGTGGCCCGGAGAAACTATCTACCTTCTAGGTCTTCATGCCCCATCTTTGACCACATCTTCACTTTACATCAGGTGAGATTGTGGTCAAATGAAGGCTTATCTCAAAAAAAGACAGTCTCAGATATTTTGTAAATTTTATGATTTTTACTGGTACTGCAGGAAAAATCAAGTGACGGGCACCGTTTACCGACCTGGCGATGAAAGTATTTTCTGAAGTTATAACTTCAAAAAATTAACGGATTTTTGTATGCATTCTGCGTGATGTAGTAATAAGTAGTAAGTACTGGTTTATGATTTTAAAATAAATGAACCTAGCATATTATTTTTAAACACCCAAGAATCGAGCCCGCTCGTAAAATAATGCATACACATAATGTTTTTTCAATTACACGCCGAGCTATTTCTGCGCATTCAAACCCGCCATCGGGTAACTTGACCTCTTTCGCGAAACGGGATGAATAATCTAAACTCAGGCAAATTATCCACTTCCAAGGGTCAGCATTAAATCAAGCTCTAAGCGAGGTTTAACCGCTTAGTCTCAAAGTTGGCCGTTCATTGGTTTAAGGGCTTTTTTACTGTAATTGCCTGATACCAAAGTTAGTTTAGTTTTCAGCTTCACTTAGCAGCTTTCAGCTTAAAATAATTTTATTTCGTAAACAAACTGTTACAAAACACTTAATGCTAATAATAAATTTAAATATCTAAGCCACCATTAACAATTTACATGTTTTCGCATGATGAAACTAAAAACACAAAAATACTTGATAAACAAACTACATTTAAAATGCAAGCAAAAACGGATAACAACAGTATGATATAAATAAGAAAAAATATATATAAAATCGGATAGATTTTATTAATGTGGTATTTATTGTATTTAAACAAAATACAATAAATATTTATACATACATGCATATATATGTACTACATGAAGACTGGACTCAATTCTCAGACTTGAACCAGCGGTCACACAAAGTTAAATTAAAGTTCCTCTAGTCTAGATTCAAGCAAATCGATGTCAGGGATATCAGCCAGTGTCTTAAAAGTAGCAGGAGCTCTATAAAAAAACGAATATTGTCTATAATTGGTAATCCAAAATGGCGTATCTATTGTATGCCTTAAGATTATATTTTGACTTATACCGCGTTGAAGAACAACCGTAAAGAAACCGTAAACACACAAGTACGGCAATGCCCTGACCATTACCGTACAAGGATATGTGTTTTTGTCAGCAGCGTCAGGGGATGTGATAACTGAATCAACGTCGTAAAATATTGCTAGATCACTGGGACATAGCAATCTAGGGTTAACAGGATATTAAAACGTCGATAGTAATTATAGACATTTGAACATGAATCGACAAAATTTACTATTACCTATCGTCTCAAAGTTTTATATATGGGTTTAATTTGGTTTGGTTGACTGCTTCAGTGGCGCGGTGGGCAAGGGTCCGCTTGCGGCGCAAGAGGTAGCGGGTTCGATTCCCGCCGAGGGTGAAAGTGTTTGTATGTTCTGCAAGCACGATCTCCTTGGTCTGGGTGTTTGATATGTATAATAAAAAATATCTATATATGTATGACTATTATATTAAGTATATCAGATATCTAGTACCCGTAACACAAGCTTAGAGCTTACCACGGCTAGATGTTGTTGTGTGAAATGTCTGGAAATATTTATATTTTATTTATTTATAATTTAGTTACAAAGATTACTGAATGAAACAAATATTATTAACAATATCCATATTAATCTGATTCAGTTTCGGAATCGCTAAAACAATCTTGTAAATTTATTATAATTCGCAAAGAAGGTATCACAAAAGACTTTGACTGTTCAAAACAGATTTTTTTCGTTTTATTAGGCATTATGCCAACAAGACCCTAACAATAACAACAAAAAATAACAAAACTCAACAAATTAACAGCATCGAACAAACATGTGATAAAAATAAAGTATCTTATGAGAACGGGAAACACGTAGCGTATACAGGGTTATGGCACTCGTGCTGAAAATAATAATAAAATAGGTAATCGTACAATATAGTGCCGTGTACTTTTTGAAACTACTTTGAAAATCAGTTAATTAATAGGTTTTTTAAATTATTTTGCCGAAAATGCCAAAAAATGTCCTAAACTTCGTATTTTTTTATTAGTTACTTTTAAGGTACATGAACTGTATTCTCTTTAACATCACAAAACAAGTTTTCCAGTGATTACTAATACTTACTCATTTTTCGATATAATGGGTTGGTATGTAACCCTGATAAAAAACAAGACAATTCGTCATTCCTTATGAAGAAATCGGTTTTTCTTCACTGATCTAAAAATTGGCGGATAATCTTTATTAGCTTAGCTTCTGTCATAAAACTCGCTCGGCGACCGGAGTCTATTAAAGAGCGTATTTTTTTTAGTATTTAATGTAACCAAATTCAATATCAACAAGCGCAGTAGATAACTTTATCATACATATCGTCTTAACTCGCTTTACAGCTGGTACTGATCACATGTTGCGAGGCGGCCAGCGAAACAGGCTCGACAATACGGTCATCCGTAGGAGGGAAAGAGATGGCATGATTAAAATATTTAAAGATATTTAATAAGCCAGATCATACCTATATATTTATGTAATATGTTGGACTGTAACTTAAATTTACTAAGATAGGTATACAGGGTGGAAAAATCGAATGCCACATGGATGGCAACTACCTTAAATATTGTAAATAGCGCATTTTGCGTAAGGGAGACTTTCCTTTGTTTTTAAAAACAATAAATACTGAATTTAAGGATTTATGAAAAATCGCTTTCCTCAGTCGGGACTCGAACCGGTCACATGTGACAAAAAATTATGTGCTGTATTTTATGATGCAGATTGAAAGGGTTACTGATAAGGTTCATTTTTCTCTAATTAACAAATACAATCAGAATAACGGAAAGCCATGAAAATTGTAAACGAAAAATTAAAACACACAAAATAAAACAATATTCATTTAATAACCTTACTACAATTAAAGTAGTTGTTCAAAATAAGCCCCGTTTCGGCGTCTGCATAAATTTCATCTTTCGGTCCGTACCGTCTTCTCTCCAGAAGCACACGTCCAACTTCCGGTTAACATGACAGTTACACAGTTTGTTGGCATGGAGTCATCTTAACGAATGGTGGTTGCGACACAAAACAAAACGCAGGAATGGATATTGCGAGTTGAGTCGCGGGCGCTCGCGGAGGTAATTGCGGACGAATACAACAAGTGGCGGCTCTGACTTCTTTTTGTAAAACATAAAGAAGGCCTGGATGTAAAAAAAACTTAAGCAAATACCATGATCTACCCTTAAAATTATGCATTCTTGATATTGACTTGTTGCTTACCCACACAAATGAAGCAAATAAAACGGGAGGTCAGTCGTCCGAAACAGTGATTGAATTCAACTCATACTATAAATTAAGTACCTATGTATTCCACTACGTATAAGTCTTTAACAATTAATCTAAAGCCAAAATAAATGTGTATCACCACCCTAAAGGTAGTGATACACATTTATCTCTCTAGTCGATAAAAAATTCATTCGACATTCCCAGAAAATAGTATTTGTCGCCAAATCCCGCGAGAAGCCTACCACGTTACCGAGGTTAGAGGCTAATTTGGAACGCTCTTTTTTAGAAATAACATAGTTTTTACATTGATAGATTCGTAGTCACATGGAATAGTTTAATAATAATAAATATTTCCGTACAATCTGCACAACAATATCACATCTCGTGGTAAGCTCTAAGCTTGTGTTATTTATTATTAACACATCCAACAATCCAACAAATATGGACATCCAACAAAAAAAACACAAAACATAGTCAATAGGAACAGCGTAGATTTTTTTTAAGTTCTAAGTTATTTGTAAGGACTTTTGTTATACAATGACATGTACCTACCTAAGTCCTATTTTATGTACCTACATAAAACCTTTAAAGGATTTTTACGCTGTATTTGCGTTACATTTGCGTGTCCTTATTATTTATTTATTTATTAATAGTCAAGTAAAAGTTTGGTTAATTATTATTGGTGAGGTTTAAAAATGAAATTAAAAAAGATGAAATAAGAATGATGATAAATGAGAGAACACTTCCCTTGTTTTTAATTATAAAATGCAACAAAGTTATAGAAATAATTAAGGCACAAATAATATATTTGATTTTATTTTATTTGTTTAAATTTTTATTATCTACTTAGATCATAAATTTGATTTACTAGACATTTGATGTACTTAATATAATAGACAAACATTATATAGATATGCTATTTTACATATATAAGGAGAATATGGTGCTTGCAGGACATACACACACTTGTCCCTTTTGTTTTTCTGGCTATCACTTCAAGAAGTTATTTTAACAAAATTTTAACGTAAGGAAATAAAATAAAAAAATATTCTCGGACAATCCACATAACAACATCTAGCCCCGTGGCAAGTTCTTAGCTTGTGTTACGGGTACTAGACATCTGATATACTTAATATAATAGACAATTAAATCGAATTAAAAAGAATTAAATCGGTATATGTAATGTTTTCTTTTACGATTGACTTTTTCAGGATGAGTTTGAGAACCTAGTTACAACGTGATACGCCATTTTTATGCACAGTAGCGAAATCTATTATTCAATGTTGAAAACACAAGTGAACTTATCCAATTAACACCTTAGCTTAACACCTACAACTAGATATGTTTTCAAACCAATTCCCCAGTAAGCTGTGATGGAGGCGGATTGGCGGTTGATTCGATAACAGATCTGTTAGGAGGCAGTTAGCAGCCTCTGCTAGGGTAATGGAATAGCAATTGCAACATGGCATGTTTGAATTCATTGCACCCTGTACTTGAACAAGATGCACATTCAGTTTACTTCAAAAATTTCAGTAGTGTGCGTTACATTCTAAGCTTGATGTCCTTTTACTCCTATTTTTGTTTAATTTTCATTTCAAATAAAATAAAAATTAAAAATAAATATTTCCGGACTACTCACACAGTATCACCTAACCCCAAATATAGCTTGTACTATGGGTGTTAGGTGACTGATATACTACATCGATAAATTTTGTTTTGTAAATTCATTCTTAACATACATTCTAATTTTGTAAATATTTTCTATGAACATACATATGATACATAGAAAATACCCAGACCCGAAACCAGAAATTATACGTACAAAATCTGGTCCCCCGGCGGGAATCGAACTCGCAACCTCCTATACATACATTATAGGTATAGTTTATTTTGTAAGTGTAGGGTGGTTACTCATTATACCTAGATAAACGTTTACTGTTCACTCACCCCTGGGAGGAGTCAAGGGAGATCAGCGCTATTATATTGCTTAAATTTATATTACTGTATCAGTAGGTATGCAATATGTATTTTATAGTTTGTTTAAATTCTTTATTATTTTATAAGATCTTGTAAATTTTCATATAAAAACAAATGTATCCATTGTAGGTACCACTGCGCTGCGGGGCGCTGCTAGTAAATTAACTTGCAACAGTATAAGTAACAACTTAACCTAGATAGGAAACAGATAAATTGCTACAACTTTATATTTCCTTCCCTCTATTTTCCTTTTCCTGGTAAAACAATAGCTAAACCGACCTAGGTCATCGGGAGCGCCAAACTCGATAAAATTCTAAAAGCATAAGACAATTTGATAAATTACCTCAAATGAGGGGCACGTAACACAACAAACAGGGTTGGGATTAGGTTAGGATAGAGTTGCCCCTAGTTCCGCAAAACTAACTTGTTATATCTAACAAAATACTTTTGTTAGTTTCCTGTACAAGGGCCAGCCATATAGGTAAAAACGATTTTGAAAGAAACTAAATTTAACAGCCCATTTTTCGGAGAAGAAGAGAGAATAAAGTTAAAGGGTTTCATAAACCAACATAGGTTCCAAAGCCATCTCACTGGCCTGTGGTATTCCTTACAAAACCATGCACGAAATATTTGGCTTACCCATCAAGCCGCATTGGACCAGCGTGGTGGGTTATGGCAAACCTTTATCCAGTAGTAGACGCTCTTTGGTGGAAATAAAAAAAAAATAAGAGTGAAGGCCTATTAAGCTCCAATTTCACCATTTCATGCTAGAAATTATGTTTTATTTAACCAAGATCAACCATAGAAAAATTACAATTTGATCTTAGTTAACTCGTAACTCGAGTTTAACTGGATCTTATCGCGTTTATAGCTGGTAAAATCGGGGCTTCAAATTTTACAATAGTCAAAAATGACTCCTCTCGACACATCCCTAGTTTAAATCAATCACTTTAAAGTAGTGCCGCTGTACCCGATCGACCGGTTCACGGATCACGTCGGCTCAGGACACGCGTGACCAAACTGCGCTAAACACTGGGGACAGATAAGTTCCCATGAATCACCTATTTTGTGGACAGTGCGTGAATTGTGAGGCGAAAGCTTAGGTTAATGGGAGACGCAAAATGGCGTTCAACTGAGTCACATCTTTTACATTTCATAATTTTATTTAACGTGACACCGGCAAACTGACTTTATTTTTTTGATAAGTAGCCGATTTTGATAAAATTAATTGTATGTTCTAAATGCTATCCTATCCTATTATATATATATATAATATTATAAATGCAAATGTAAGTTTGTTTGTTACGCTTTCACGCAAAAACTACTTAACCGATCATCATGAAACTTTGTACACATGTTCTTGGAGGTATTAAAAGTAACATAGGATACTTTTTGTCGCAGGAAAATTTGTAATTCCGCGGGAAAATCCATTTAAACGCGGGTAACACCGCAGGTCTCAGCTAGTAAAAATATAATATTCTCTCTTATATTGACTGCTTCAGTGGCACGGTGGGCGAGGGTTTAACATACAAACACTTTCACCCTCGGCGGGAATCGAACCCGCAACCTCCTGCGCCTCAAGCGGACGTTCGCCCACCGAGCCACAGAGGTCGTCGATGTATTAAGTATATCAGATATCTTCTACCCGTAACACGTTATTTATTTATTTATTATTTATTTTATTATTTATATTTTCAGTTACTAGGTATTTTTCCAAGCAAGACCCCTTAATGTTTATAAATCAGTGTAGGTCTTTGAGAATATTAAATGCAATTAATTATTTTATATCATTACTAGCTGTGCCCTGCGGTGCTACCCGCGTTATAATGGATGAAGTACTCTTTACCAACAACATTATTTATTTGAATAAAGATTAATATTATTATGTTGATACAACTTAAACAAATTATTTCGACCAAATTAGGTAACATAAAAACGGTTTTTGTGAGTTAATCTTAAAAGGTAGACATATACTATCGCGGACTGTTTTTTAGATCATTTAAAGAGCTATTATTCTTTAATACATATTTTTTGTGTATCTTGAACCGTTTTCACGGCGCGCGGAACGGAAGGCTTGAAAGATGAACAATTTCTCAAGTTTTTTACACATTTACCACTATATCTTTGCTCCTATTGGTCGTAGCGTGATGTTATATAGCCTATAGCCTTCCTCGATAACTGGACTATCCAACACAAAAAGAATTATTCAATTCGAACCAGTAGTTTCGGAGATTAGCGCGTTCAAACAAACAAACAAACTCTTCAGCTTTATAATATTAGTATAGATTATCTTTTTCGTACTGTATTAATTTGAATGGCGCCCAAACTATACAATAAATTATCTAAGCTATCGAGACCTAAATGCTATTAATTTGAAGATCAAAATCCAATTATGTTTCACTATCAAATGTTTTGCTATGAAAAAATAAGATAAGATATATATTCTTTATTGCGCACATAATTAAAAACACAAAACAATACATAAGCACTGAAGACTATGTGACAAATGGCGGTCTTATCGCTAAAGAGCGATCTATACCAGACAACCTTGAATGGATAGGATTATTGGGAAAAAGAACGATAGACGATGACAAATTACGAATTTCTTATATTTTAATTTTATGTTGTCTTTTCTTATAGTTCTTCAATAACTTTTAAAAACCTAGTTAATTAATAAATATTGTAGTTTCTTTTTATATATTTTTGGAATGTTATAACTTGAACAATACTGTTTTGTTATAAAAATTTGCATACCAACTGGTGAAACTGTAATAACTTATAATAATATCCTGCTTTACAGTCATGTTTTTTTGGCAAATCCTTGTCATTATAATATCGGTAACTGACCTTAATTGGCAATCAAATCGAGCAGACAATGAGCTTATATCTATAAACCACAAGCACTTTTGAGTTTGTAGGCACATAATTTAACCAGGATTATTTACGTTTGGGACGCGACTGGTAGAGAATGCTACTAACATTAAGTCCTGCTCTGAACATTGTTTTTTGTGCATAAGGTATAAATAACTCAAAGTATAACCACAATATGAATTCCAATAACCTATAAATTAAACAGTAAGTACCTAATATCGGTTTAAATCTAAAGAGCATCCAATAAAATATGAATAACACATAACTTACCAGAAATTACAAGCCTTGTTATTCTTAAGTTCATCTCCATAACATAATAAAGCCTTAAATGTGCCTTAAATCTACATTTAAGTCTTTGTTTTCGATAGATATATCTCAAAAATAAGGCCTAGATTGCGGGTTACTGAAATAACGAGACAGATTGGTTTATTAGACAGTAAATTCAAGTAGCGGGCAGGGCTTATATCGCGAATAGGCTTGGGGCCGATAAGTTCTCTGTATATCCTACTACTATTATAAAGGCGAAAGTTTGTATGTATGGATGTTTGTTACTCTTTCACGCGAAAACTACTGAACCGATTTAAATGAAATTTGGTACACAGAATCTCTAGAGCCTGAAAAATAACATAGGCTACTTTTTACCGCGGGAAAACGTCATTCCGCGGGAAAATCCATTATAACGCGGGTAACACCGCGGGGCACAGCTAGTAATACATATTTATGAATCAATACATCGAGTACTTATAATTATATATAACGTAATTCCAGATATATTGAAGAAAATATCAAAGTAAGTACTTTAAGAGACATTGACACTGAGTCTGTTTGGAGTATCGCCAAATCTTTAAGCTTATCTAAAATGTATATAACACATATACGCTTTGCCCTCAGTTTGTATCTTCGTAATGTAGTTTTAGAGTTGTAAAATAACTCGAGTCTAATAGGGTTTTCTATTACTTTGCAGTCAAGAACTTACAGAATCGTAAATGTTTTAAGTGGTTGGCTAATGTGTAACAAATAACACCGTAGGTATTTTTAAGACGAAAAAGGGTTTGTCTAGTCTAAATATAAATTTACTAGTGGCTCGCTCCGGCTTCGCACGGGTTTTTATTCAATTTTTTTTCCCTGTAATTATTCGATTTTTTCTCGCCTTTTTAACCTTCCCTAGACCTCCACGAACATTTCAAGACTATAATAAGATAAATCCGTTCAGCCGTTCTCGAGTTTTAATCAGACTAACGAACAACGTCCATGTAGGCTATGTGCTTCTAAGAAAATAAACGTTTTGACTTTGACAACAATTCATTTTTATTTATATAGATACTAGTGGTCCCGGCTTCGCACGGGTTTTAATTTTTTTTTTTTTTTTTTTTTAATCTAAACTTTTCCCAGATTCCTTGAACACACAAAAAATTTCATCAAAATCGGTCCAGTCGTTTGAGAGAAGTTCAGTGACATACACACTCACAAAAGAATTATAATAAAGATAAGATACTTAATTTTATCAATCTAGGTAAGTTTATAAATGTATTAAGCACGTAGGTAATTCTATGTCTCTCTCTGTTTCCGTCAGATTGTGTAGGCCTTAAAAACTACATGGACTAAGTTTTACTTGGAGTTAACATGCGAATCATAATAATTGTGCTAAAGCTTATTCTTGTTCTTATTCTTAAAGATAAAGAAGGATATAAGTTTTCACCTGACGTGGATATAATGCCAATGCCCCATCATACATCAAACATCAATGGTAAGGCGCGAACTATCGGCTTTCAGATGAATGTTTTCAAATCGTGCAAATCCCGCGGGCAACAATGGAATGATTGATCCCTTGGCTTGTCGTCTGAAATCTATGTGGTTGGGTAATTATTCACGAAACATAAATTCATATTTGTGTAGATAAATACACAATACATTTAGATGAAGGACTTCACTCAATAGGCCTGATGACTACATATCAGATAAGTATTCTATTAAGTCCTTGCGTTAGCCTGTCCAAAAATACTGGACCTACATATATTTCGCATCATCAATTTAATAAGAAAGTGCCAAGAAATAGAGCATGTAAGTTTTTGTGGCGTATAATTTTGTACAAATCGCACGAAAGCGTTGCGTCGTGCGAAATTTCACCTTGATGTTTCGTTTGCAAGGAAAAGAAAAAAATCTATTACAATTTTTTAAACAATCTTAATGACGGACTAATTATTTTTTTATAAGTCATCTACGCTATTCATAAAATTTAAGGTAATTAATTTTTTTTTGTTTTTCTGTATAATTATTTTTGTAATTTGCCTGAGAGTAGGTAAGTATTGTATTCTAATTTAAAGAGTCGTAGGTAAATAAGCAAATAGCTCCAATATGGAAAATTAATCTTTTATTCCTCTATTTGTTTTTTTGCAAAATGAAAAATAGATTGTAGCCGATTCTCAGACCTACTGTAGACGCATATAAAATTTTGTTTCGGAGGAGTACGGTAACTAGCATTGTGCCTTGGAAATTTTATATGTTTGATAAAATTTGTCTCACAATTTTATAAATAAATTTAATTAAATAAAAATTTAAAAAAAAAACCTGTTACAAAGCAACCATATCGTAGCAAAACTTCAGCCGTCTCAGGTTCGTATAGGTAGGTACCTACTGAAAAAGAATAGAAACGAAAAATATAGGAAATAAAATTAGAAAAAAAACTACACGAAAGCTAGGCATTTCATATTCGCTACACAAGACAATAGCTATTCGACATCGTTCGTTTTCGTTCAGACTGAATATATTTTCTTGAAAATCTCTTGATATAAATATAAACGAAATCTAAAGTGTGTGTAAATGTCGAAGTCGATGTACGGCTTTTATCATTGAAGGCGAGCATTCACAGAAGCTTGTGATATCTATAAAAGATGTGTTAGGATTGGAGGCAATGTTCTTGAAAGAACTCCGAACGCTAGCATATACAAAACGAACTGTTTTTCCATGCGAAACCTACAATTTTGTTTTTAGTAAACTAGTGTTTCACCCCTTGCCCTAATTTCCGCAAAAGTATCATAGGTAAGCATTCTTGGTACATTCGTAATTATATTAAAACTTGAAACGCGTAAAATACCATGATTAGAAGGCTTCTGAATTTTGTTACCCGTTTCAAGTTTTAATACAGATAAATAAATACCATATAATTTAAAAAGTTATAAGTTCTTCATTGTTCCTGAAACTATTTTTGTTCTTCAGAAAAGAGCGGTGCGTTCAATCTATAAAATGAAACCACGCGACTCTTTACGAGATAAATTTAAGGAAATAAATATTATGACTGTTGCTTCACAATATATTTACGAGAATTTGCTGTACACACACAAAACTAAGCAAGATTTTCTAAAAAAGAGTGATTTCCATAATGTTAATACTAGAAATAAGAATAAACTACATATCCCTACATTTAGATTACGTAAGGTAGGGAAATCTTTTATGGGCAATTGTGTCCGTTTTTATAATAAACTTCCGCAGTTTATAACTGACCTACCCATTCGAAAGTTTAAGTTTTTAATTAAAAAATGTCTTTTGAAAAAAGCCTATTATTCTACAGAGGACTATATCAAAGACGATAATGCTTGGACAGATGTAGCTCGGTTCCACTAGGATGGTCAAAATAGCTGAATTTAGTTTTTTTCTGTTATGTGCATGTTTGACTAGCATTTGTTTGTAAATGTTAAATGTATAAGTGATAACCATGTTGTACACCGATATTTTATAATAACAACATAAGAGATGGAAGCTGAGTTGTTCTATTCGCTTCTCAACTCAGTGTAAAAAATTGAAGCGAACTGTCAAGACTATGTTATTTCCTTGATTATTCTTAGTTTTTATTTAAATTAGATTTAAGTTGACCTGTCCATGTAAGCATAGGCTTCTAAGGAAATAAACGTTTTGACTTTGACTTTGACATTACACCCTGCAGTTTTACAGCGCATATGCATTCCCTTGTAAGCTACTCAACCGATTTTATGCAATTTCCAGCTTTAAATTGAGTGATACTCGAAGAAGGTTAGGTTATAATAAATTGCATCCGTTAGAAAACTAGACACTTTAAAATCCATATCCATCTCAGTTAAAGCCAATTACAATCGAAGATATTTAATTAAATAGACTACCATAAAAGTAATGTGACAGTAGGAATGAGGGGCGAATTAAATTTAACGTCTGAAGCAGACACCGATTAGCTCTGCGTTGGAATTCATTTCAACAATCACCTTGCGGCGGCGACGATTTATAGGGGTTAATAAAGGAGTGTGGCTTCAGTTCCGCGAACTAGAAACGAAAATCAATAATAACGAAATGGATAATGTATAATTCCTTCACAAGCGTTTTGTAGTAACTGTCCTAGGGAAATTTGCCACAATAAGGATATAAATATGCTGTATATATATATTTTGCTTGATTCTGTACTCACCGATTCGCCTGCAGAGAGAAGCGTATATTATACTCGCAGGGGTGGCCACGCATCAACCTGCCCACCAACCAGAACAGATATTTAAAATGTGTGTAGAAAAAAATAAGACGATTTAACGTAGCTTACCAGCGAGATGCGGGATTCGAACCCATGTCTTCCATTATACGCACGGACGGACGTTCTGACCGCTAAACCAACCTCGCCACTACGTCATCGCTTCAATTTCTTCTACACTTGCAACTACGAGTTACGCCTCGTACTAACCAGAACAGTATTGCAATCGGAAGGCTACAATCCAATGCATAACGTGCTGCAAGTTACACACCCACTGATCCAGTCCAAAAAAAATGCCACGGTCATGTCATGTCCTCCGGCTTAAATACTAATAATTGACAATCTATCACATTTTGAGATCCGACTTTTGTATTTTAATATAGAGACGAGTATTATCCCGCCCTCGCATTATCGAGACGTTTCTCCATAGGTTTAAAATACTTAACTTTATAAAAATAATCGTATGGGTATCAATGAATAAATTTCTGCCTCATAAGCAATTTAAAATTAATCGACAACCAAATCCTTTATGGTGTGTATTTAGGCAAAAATCATTACAACGGGAAAAGCCGTAGAATTTTTCATTTGTTTGAATTATTTTTAATTTCTTTGCTCATGATAACAGGTAGGTTTCTATACATCTATATATATAAAAGAAAGTCGTGTTAGTTACACCACTTATAACTCAAGAACGGTAGAACAGATTTGGGTGAAAATTGGTATGGAGGTAGCTTAGAGCCAGGAGACGGACATAAGATATATTTATATATAGGTTGTCTATGATTTTTCTTGATAAGCTATTCATACGTGGTGGTAATTTACTCTGAGCTGTTGTCTATGTCTCGAAAGTTCAATATTCATTTTATAGGTTGTCTATGATTTTTCTTGATAAGCTATTCATACGTGGTGGTTATATACTCTTTGAGCTATTGTCTATGTCTCGAAAGTTCAATATTCAACATAGTTTTCAATCATTTTTTTCTGACATGAGTTTAAAGTAAACGGTGAGCAAAAAAGGAAAAATTGCCGGGAACTTTTTTTACCCGTGCGACGCAGGGGTGGGCCGCTAGTTTTTTATAAATACAAGTTATGTAAAATAGGTACTTAATCATTGGTTAAATGAAATGATCTCGCATCAATTTTCTCAAGAAAGACAATTTTGATCAGTGATTCCAGATCTATGCGCTTAAGTGTTCAGTTCCCTCTCTATGGTTCAGATAAGACCCCTTTTAATACTGCACGCATGATGCCAACTCGATTAAAACTTCATTTACGGTTTTATCTCTTCTATTATTTTCTATTTAACTTAAGAATTAGATGACTGTTACCTTTATTATCTTTTGTTTGTATTGTTATGTTAACCCTACATTAGGTTAAAAGCAAGCTGAAATAATAGATACAATTATTCTGTCATTAATTTCTTTATTTTTAACTCGCGACAAATAAGACGGGTGTTATAAGTTTTACGTGTATGTCTGTCTGTCTGTGGGTCTGTCTGGGACATCATAGCTCCCAAACGGATGAAGTGATTTCAATTAATTTTTTTTTTGTTTGATATTTTAGTTTCGCTCAAGTGTTCTTAGACATGTTTGATGAAATCGGTGGACCCGTTTAAAAGTTATTTGGGTAAAAGTGTGGAAGGAAAACCGAAAATCTGCAAATATACTCGAGTGGGGTCTCAAATGAAAGCGCATCACGTGCACATTACGAAATAGTATGACTTTCTACTTTTAAGGGAACTACCTAAGGGTCTGGATTCGGGTTTTTTTTTATTGTAAATTTAGATTTAATATAATTTTAATTTATACTATTTATTTTAGTTTTAAATACAAAACACAAATCATTTGGACCCTTAATTTACATTCTATTATGAGACCTAGAGCAAAGAGCATATAAATCACAACAATAATACCTACTTAGTAGGTGCAGTTGTTTTTCGGATTACGAAAGAGGTTACATTGGTTGAGTTAAAAAGACGAAAAAAAAAATTTCTTATTTTTTCATTTTATCATTTTTATTATAGGTACTATATAAGTTCACAATGCCATTATTCTGCAGCTCAATCATTATATTATATCATAGTGCACACCTTGTCTGTGTCTTTTGCTATCTTTTACGTGTGTATATTATAAAATTGAGAGAAATCAAGTGAACGTGTTACCTATGATGAATAAATAAACTACGAAACTATGAAATATTTCGATGAATCGGTATACCTACTGAGCTAAAAGGCAGCGCTATATAACTTAGTTAATTAGCTGCTTTGGTTAAAACGTTAGACCTATCCTACCTACCTAGCCCCTACCTATGTAGGTGTTCGTATTCGTATCATAGCAGGAACAAGTGAAATAATAAATAAGAACAACTATTTATCCTCAAAACATCAGGATCCATCTGGGTTTTCAATCGGGTGCGTGCTTCGTAGAGGGATCGCAAGATTACAAGCTCAACGATAAATTGCTCTAATGCGATCCACTGAAACTTCCATTTTTTTGGAAACGTTACAAATCGGCTTACTCAATGTTAGCTTTAGGTAATCCCGATCAAGGTGCCTGTAGGTAAGTCTGGATGGAACTAAATATGGGAATATACGTTGATATTTCTGTGATGTCTCTCTCACAACTGGTTTTTTTTTTGTGCTCAATAAGCCTTCATTTGACCACAATCTCACCTGATGTAAAGTGACGTTGTGGTCTAAGATGAAGTCTACCTACATGAAGATCTAGAAGGAAGATGGCTTCTCCGGACCACATTACGAAACACGAAAAAATAGCTTATTGTTAATAGTTCATCTTTTGCTTTAGGTATATAAATTACATTTTAGTTATTTTTATTTAGGTATGTTGTTTAGGTCTTTATGTGTAGTTTTGTAACGAGTATTGTTTGTTTTTGTTTAACGTCGTAATTTTATAAATAGTTTTCTGTTATTTAATTTAGCGACTTATTTCGCTGTGTTAGCTATAGGTCTTCCTTAGAAAGAAATAAGAATCGATGATTTCTTATTTCTTAAATCGAGAACCTTAACTTATTGCATGGAGGTTTTGTCAGTTCGCGTCCGCAAGTGGTAATCCTCTGAATCCTTACAAGTGACCTCCGGGTGCTAAGAACAGTCTCTGGTGGTAGGCTACGGCCGCGGCTTGTCACCATCTACCTTCTAGGTCTTCATGCCCCATCTTAGACCACATCGTCACAGTACATCAGGTGAGATTGTGGTCAAATGAAGGCTTGTCTAATTTATATAAAAAAAGGTTAGCATGTAAACGTCCACGAAAATTGATTGAAACAAAATTTAGTAAATTATTTTTTTATTCGTCATAAATCGATATTTTTCTTTTTATTTATAAAGTCATTTCGTGTTTTTATTTTATTACAGTACGTGTAAGTATATGCTGTTGAAATACACGGAACCCCTGGTATGTGAGTTCATCTCATAGGTACTTATATTATTTTTAAAGCATTCCTCAATAACGGGGCTAAAGTTCAAATTAAACCAGCAGAAGTTCCTGAGATTAACATTTCGACCAAACATAGTTTGTAAGTTCAAATAATTCTTGAGAAATCGCTTACGTTATGGAATCGTACCGTATCGTTTATACCTTAGTGACAAAGACTTACGCAATCTGTATTACCTTTATATTAGGGTACCCCAATATCACTTACTATACTAAGCAGCATAGACCTAAACATTTAAACTTCCTTAGTTTCAATCAAATTCCCATTATTCAGAAGCTAATGTATCATGCAATTGTTTGTATTCGTGTACGCACCACGCACCGCCTAGTCTGATTTATAGCAGGGTCGGCCTAGGACATGCGTAAGTAAAACCATCCAACCAAAACAGATTGATATAAATCACCAAACTTCGATAAGGATTATTTGCCAGAACCTTTAAGGTCTTATCTTACTTAACATGTTAGCTTTCTTCGACGGTCCAGAAAATGTTCAATCTTTTGTATTTTAATCAAAGTCGGATGTGACAATAAATAGTATGTAAATAAGCCGTGTTGGCTAAGTCGGAGCACACTCGACAATTATTCCGAAGGTTGTGGGTTCGAACCCCGCCGTGCACCTCTGGATTTTTCTATAATAATGTGCACTTATACACGTGCTTTATCAGGCACTTTAAGGTGTTTATAGGACATGTTACATTCACCAACACTCACTTGGCCAGCAGCGTGGTGAATCAAGGCCTAATCGTCAAGAGAAAATCCATATCCCGGTCCCTATGTCCCAGCAGTTGGAACGTAAATAGCTTTACACGCGCTTATGAGACAATATAGTAAAATATTGCAATCAATTAAACATACCTAATACCTAGCCTAGGTAAATTGACATTAGGCTCCAATTAAATCAGCAGGATGCCGCAGGTTTTGACTCTTGACGTAAACATAATTGATACGCTCACCGATCAGGTTCTCTGCAATAAGTTTGGGTGCCTAAAGTCTAGCTTAAATGTTTTCGCCCAAATGCTCTCACGCAAACTAGTTGTTAGAGATCTTGCTCGTTAATTGCTGTAGTAGTTAAGAAATTAACGAGCAAGATCACGAAACATGTACACACCATACATTCTTGGTACCTACCTACATAAGTATTAAGTAGTACATAAGTAGGTAAAGCTTATAGCTTATTTTGTGGTTTTGGTTACAGCTCGCTCGTGCTGACCGTGGCTGAAGCTTAACGGTTGCACGGCGTCGTGCTATGCGCTACAACCTTTAACCCCTACATTAAACAAATGGTTCAATTTGAAAAACTTGCTTCTTTACGTACCTGTAGTCAGCTCATTTCATTCCATTTTCATTCCAATCTTATCATCCCTTTCAAATTGTTTCGCAATTTGAACCGACTACAACGTTTATACTTATCCACGTAAACAGGGTGTGTGCAAATACAGATGAGATCCGTTTAGGGTACCTACTTCAAAATTAATAGAAACGTGCCATAAGTGTTTAAGAATTTATATACTTACACAGCAGCTTGGTACGTCAGGTTTAATTAATTTTTAAGCATTTATGAACATTGCAAGTAGATAAATACTTGTATGTTTTTCGTTCCTACGTTGTCCAATATTTATTCATACCTTTGAATGATCAGCAAATATGTGTACCTACCTATGTTAAGGCCTTATTATATCATAAGTAGGTATACGATTTAGGTACTATATAATTAGAAAGATACTTTATTTAAATTCTTATAGAGATTGGTGTCTTTTATACTAAAAACTTATTGAAATACAAACTTATATTTGATGGTCTATATCTTGGAACTTTCTTATTAATTTGATGATGTAAGCGTTACGTGTAACATGTGGTAGTAAAGCGAAAAATTGGTGTCCAGTATTTTTGACGGGCTAATAAGAAAATACACATGCTGTATGTTGATCTTTCTCTAGCGTCCGTCCCGACAAAACGTCTCTGTTCAGTATAAACAGGCCCCTTAGGCCTCGGTCTCGAATTTAGCGGGCAGCGGGGCGGCGGCGGCGGCGGCGCGGGCGAGGGGCGGGCAACGCATACCTGTTCTCGAAACCAGCGGGCAGATCGCGCGGCACTGTAGCGGTGTAGTGTTGTGTTCGTGGTTGTGTTGTCGACATTCGCAAACGAAATGTCTGAAAATCGGCGACAACAACTTTTTGATTCAAATGTATTCCTAACGCTCGATTTATTGTGGGCAAAAGAAGAAGTGGATCCCTACTATAGGGCAAGGAAAATAAATTCTACCTTCAATATTCAGTTCGTTTTTTATTTCTTCCCATTTCCACCATTGATTAATTATTCTTCTATTTTATGGTTCACATCTTTGCTGTTCCATATGGGTCTCCTCTCAAAGATTGCCGAAATAATTTGCTCTTGCACGTCCGAGGACATTTTGATACGTCACAAAAATAGTACAACACTATACTACAATGCAGACGCGCAACGCGGGACGGTCACCGCTCGACTGGAGTGCACCGCTCGTTGCCCGCCCCCGCGCCGCTCCCGCGCCGCTGTTTTCGAGACCCGGTCCATTTGACGATACGCATAAGATCCTGCCGCTCCCGCGCCGCCGCCGCTGCCGCCCCGCTGCCCGCTAAATTCGAGACCGAGGCCTTATTGCCTACATTTCCTAAATTTGAAATTCTGAATGTGTTGGAAGATTCAGAAATACAATTTTCCCAACATTTTAGTATTTAAGTAAGGTTTAAGTTAGAATTAGTTTAGTTAATAACTCTCTGTAATTAGAAGTTAGTTTTAAGCTACTTTGTGAGGTATAAATTGCAAGGGTTCCGTGTACAGTTAATACACATTTTACAATAAAAATAAACAAAAGAAAACTAATCTGATCTTTAGTACTTATTAAAGTACTAAAGATCAGATCGGTCACCCATCCAAGTACTGGCCGTGCGTAACAAATACTTTAACTTATAAA
Source organism: Gymnoscelis rufifasciata (assembly GCA_929108375.1). NCBI lineage: Eukaryota > Metazoa > Arthropoda > Insecta > Lepidoptera > Geometridae > Gymnoscelis > Gymnoscelis rufifasciata. The sequence goes on along the minus strand of OV815321.1, from coordinate 6,978,531 downwards.
AATGACGTTTGTTGTATCTGTATTTTTTTATTCAGTGCTTTTAGTATTTGTTGTTATAATAAACATCCGTGAGATTATGGATGTTTGAATTAATGATGCCAAAAGGAAAGACAGTAAAAAACTTACAAAAGGTAACTAACCGAATAAGGTAACTAAGGTAATAAAACTAAAATTAAAATTTAAGAGAAACCTCCTTTTCTATTGCCTTGAGTTCCTTAAAAGTAAAACACCATGAAATTTAGTAATGTGCACGCGATGCGCTTTCATTTGATACCCCACTCGAGTATCGAAAATCTGCAAATGCAGATTTTCGGTTTTCCGTCCCCACTCTCACCCCCATAACTTTTAAACGGCTCAACCGATTTTCATGAAACATGTCTAAGAACACCCACACCAAACTCACCTTTCTTAATTTATAAACTTACTAGCTGACCCCAGCAAACGTTGTTTTGCAAAATGAAAAATAGATGTTGGCCGATTCTCAGACCTTACTCAATATGCTCAAAAAATTTCATGAGAATTTTAGACATAAGATTTAAACATATATGTAAAATATAAGTAATACTAATATTAGTACCTACACCTAGAAATTTCATCTGGGGTCGAGTCGAATTAGATAGTTCTCAGATTGCATCTGCATTTTAGATTGGCGGTCGTGCCGGGGGCACTGTTCTAAAGCTTAGTGGTTCTATTTGATTTGCTGCTGAGTCTTCATTATAATTGTAATCCCGTTTTTTAACCCCTGACCAAAAAAGAGGGGTTTTATAAGTTTGACGTGTCTGTCTGTCTATCTGTGGTATCATAGCTCCCGATCGGATGGAGCGATTTCAATTTAGCTTTTTTTATGATAGGTGAGTTTGGCCCGGGTGTTCTTAGGCATGTTTCATGAAAATCGGTTGAGCCGTTCAAAAGTTATGGGGGTGAGAGTGGGGAAAGAAAACCGAAAATCTGCAAATATACTCGAGTGGGGTATCAAATGAAAGAGCATCGCGTGCCTATAGTACCTATGGCCACTGAGAGATTGCGTTTTTGACACTTGTCCATTTGCCATGACTAGTGATGTACCTCAGATAACATTTAGTAACATTATTCATATGATTAACTTACGTTGTAACTTTGCATTTATTAGGCATATTTTTTAAACATACAATGATTTGACGGTTTTTATGTCATAATAAATGATAATTAAAAAGTTATATATTTATTAAAGTTAGTAAATTGAACGACAGTTCGAAGTTACACCGCCGCCCATTCGATCACGACCAGTCAAAAACACAATCGATGAAGCCAGACTAAATTAATTCTATTTAGGTACTTACTATTATTTTAGATTTAGTGTGCCTGTTAATAATGTTTTAAACCTACATTTTAGTTTAAAACTATGCAATAAAATACGTTTTTTTTAAATACCAGTTTAGGTTTATAAACCATGCACGACGATTCATCTCCCATCACTAGATAGGTCGGCATGCCCATTAAGTATTACAATGACAGCTATCGTCTGTACTATTAAGAAATTCAGGATTTGATAGGCGTGATTTTAATGACAGCTGCCAGAAATGCAATCTGAGAGCGGCCAGACTAAAATATTATGGTGTTTTACTTTTAAGGAAATTACGGCATTTAAATCGGGGGTTTTTCTTAAATTTCAAATTTAGATTTACTTATATAAAACCATACTTAGGTGTGTAGTAATTAACAAAGCCTGTGTTAATTAAGTAAACGTATGATAAAATCAACCACAAATTTAAAACCAGGAAACTCTAAGTCGAGCCACGGAGAAATTATAGTAAATGAAAAGATAGAAAGATAACACGGAGAAAGAAAACTAATCTCAAGAAAGTTTTTTAATCTCGAAAGTTGACAGAACGGACAATGTGATTCAGTTTCTTTTAGGACTAAAGTACCAGAATGCCCTGTTTTACAAAGGCTTAGACTTTTATTTGAGTTAAGTGAAACATCGTTGAGTAGGTTAATAAACCATTCGGATAAAAGTTGGGAGTGTTATTTCAAAAGTATAAAGTTGACTTTAAATATTTTTGTAACTGCCACATTTGTCTTTGTATGTATTTGACTTTGTTTAGCTTAGACGAGATCAAAAAACGGTTAATATATTAAGAAATTCCTTTTCTTTTTTCTGTTGCATATCCTCATCACTTTATTTAAGATTATAAATCTAAATTTAAAATTAAAGAAAAACCCCCGATTCCAATTCCTTAATTTCCTTATAAGTAAAACACCATAATATTTAGTAGTTAGGGCACGCGATGCTCTTTCATTTGATACCCCACTCGAGTATTTTTGTAGATTTTCGGTTTTCCTTCCCCACTCTCACCCCCATAACTTTTGAACGGCTCAACCGATTTACATGAAACATGTCTAAGAACACCCGGGCCAAACTCACCTTTCATACAAAAAAACTAAATTGAAATCGCTCCATCCCATCGGGAGCTATGATGTCACAGACAGACAGACAGACACACAGCAAGACAGACACGTCAAACTTAACACCCCTCTTTTTTGGTCGGGGGTTAAAAACACAAGGCTCATAATATATTTTGTTTTCATTTTAACTTTGATACAACGGTACCATTCGAATTAAGTTTAACTAAATCACAGTCTAAAATAAATGTTTCTGAATTGATTTATATAAAAAAATAAATCTATAAGTCGGACAAATTGCTTAATTTGAGTTTGTATTAATAAATCACATTAGGTACTATGGACAAGTACGTATTTAATTATCCCTATTCCCTAATAATATTATATTATACATATTTTATTATATTATATTAGGTATATATTATTATTATTTATTATCATACTAAAACTAATCTATAATATAAAAATGAATCGAAAAATGTGTTGGTAAGCGCATAACTCAACAACGCCTGGACCAATTTGGCCAAATCTTTTTTTTAAATGTTCGTTGAAGTTCAAGGATGGTTTTTACGGCGAGAAAAATTAGAATTATTGCTGGAAACCCCCTAAAAATAGCCCTTTTCTTTTTCCCATACAAATGATTTGTAACTAAAACGTAGTCAATTTGAGCTTTATTGCTATGGTATAAAGTTCATATTAAATTACAAGCACTCACTGTTGTCTAAGCAATGTAGGTGTGTTCCTAACGTCAAAGATCATATCTATCAAAAGTATATAAAATTTTCATGTCACAATGTTAGTTACCGTACTCCTCCGAAACTGCTTTACCGATTTTTACCAAATTTTATATGCGTATACAGTAGGTCTGGAGAATCAGCTACTATCAATTTTTCATTTTGCAAAACAACGTTTGCTGGGGTCAGCTACATCACAATACACTACTCAACAAAGTCTAGGGAACAAGGATATTTTAGTGTATACTTTTGATTCAACTTTTTTTTGTCCCAGATGTTATACATCAAAAGAAGCGAAATTTATTCTTGATTTCAGTTATGCAATTAAATAAAAAGCGTTCATGTAAAAAAATAAAGTTTCATTAAAAAAACTCAAAGAGTGCGAAAACCAAAAAAAAAAAATCTTCAAATTACAAAAACATATGACGCTTACGTGGAAATTAAATGAACAAACATTATTTGCAGCTGTTTAATAATCCGTTGTACCCCCCAAGGCATTAGCCACGGCTCTACATCGGCGTGGCATGCTGAGTATCAAGTTATCAATTGTCGCCTGTGGAATAAGGCTCCATATTCTGGAGAGATGCGAAAAAAGTTCTTCTCCCTTGTTAAAATTTTGAGGAAAATCACTGAAAGCTCTTCTTTGGACTAAATCCCATGCATGCTCAATTGGATTGAGATCGGCGGACTGAGCAGGCCACTCTAATACCGTGATATTGTGCTCGCTGAACACATTCATCACCTGTCTTGCGGTGTGTGGACGTGCATTATCCTGCATGAACACGAAATCTTGGCCAAACTGCTGGTGGTGGGGGATGACCATAGGATACACTACCTGTTCAATGTATTGCTCTGCGTTCAAATTGCCTCGTATGCAAACGAGATCAGTTCTCCCACCCAGGCGAATTCCTGTCCACACCATGATCGTTCCGCCTTGATAAGGATGAACTTCCTGAAGATTTCGAAGTCTACTTTGGCGACCAGGAACACGCCAAACACGTACTCTCTTTGAATCAGGATGAAATCCGAAGCGAGACTCATCTTAAAAGAGAACACGTGCCCACTGATTGTCGGTCCATCGCAAATGTGCATTAGCCCACAATAAACGACGCCCTCGATTTCCATGTCGCAAAGCTGGAACTCATAATGGTCTGCGAGCGCGAGGATTGACTTCATGTAATCTTCTCCTGGCAGTTTGGTCACTGATAACCACTTGGTGCTGGGACTGGAGTCTTCCTACCAACTGGCGAGCTGTAATCTGGGGCTGCCTTCTTGCAGCATTTTGCAGAAATCGATCTTGTCTCTGGGTAGTATGGATGTCTATGGGTGTATCATCCACGGTGACGTACGGCTACATCTCCTGTAGCCCTGTAGCGTGCCCATAATCGGCAAATTACACTTGGCTGTGTGTGAACAGCGGCCGCGATATCGCGTTGACTGCGTCTAGCTTCCAACATACCCACAGCCCTAAGCATATCTTCCCGCGGTAAATGACGACGTGACATAACGCTTAGAGTTTCAAAAATATTGAAAAAGTTGGCGGTTATGACTTTTCACAAGAAAAAAAATCAATACATGACAAAAATCACAACAACTTTATGCTAGCAGACCCCTTACTCTGCGACCAAGTTCGGTTTTTCCTTCTTATTTTGAAAGTTTTCGCGCTTTTGTTTAATTTTTTTTTTAATTTCGAACAAATGATTTATTTCTCTTCCAGCCTTAATTTATAAATTTTAGTGACCTGTACGTTTTTACGAGTTTTCACACAAAAATTGAAGTATTATTGCTTGTTCCCTAGACTTTGTTGAGTAGTGTATTATAAATGCGAGTGTAAGTTTGTTTGTTACGCTTTCACGCAAAAACTACTGAACCGATTTCAATGAAATTTGGTACACAGAATCTCTAGAGCCTGAGAAAGGACATAGGCTACTTTAAACCGCGGGAAAGTGTTACTCCGCGGTAAAAATAACACACGCGGGTAACACTGCGGGGCACTACTGGTGTATTATAATAATTATAATACTAATTGTAATATTGTATGTCCTAAGCCGCATAAAATTGAAACTTTATACTTTTAACGATTTAACAACCTTATTTACACATAAACAATATGTTTTAACTTTTATACAATAATTTTCTATATCTCGATTAAAGCTTAAAATACCTCTCAAGTGCTACAAACTTGGCTGAGCAATGATCAGGCAGTTAAAATAGAAGCACCCTCCACGAACTATTTCCTCTTAAAAAGGAGTTAAGTCAGATGAAAGCATTCATGTCTTGGCGGATGGCCAAGCGTTTTCATCATTAGTGCACAGTTTTGCCCTAATGTCCTACCGAAATTTATGTTGGCTCATGAAGAATTTGCCACTACCTAGATACTTGTAACTGCTGACCAAATGCTGATTGTGAAAAGGCATTGTGTTGGCCCTTGCGGCTTGAGACGAGTGTCGCTGAAGCTTAATTCACATCCGTTGAAAAAACAGTTATTAAGTATTAAGTTTTCCGTGAATGTCTGTGTGAGCTCTCAAACCGATTTTTTTAAAGCCCGTTTCGTGCTAGTTTAATCGGTAAATGGCAATTAATTGATAACTTCGACCTGATGCTGCAAAGAGGTTTTTTTATTTAATTTAATATTATATGAAAAAACTAGCTGACCCCGGCAAACGCTGTTTTGCAAAATGAAAAATAGATAGTAGCCGATTCTCAGAGCTACTGAATATGCATATAAAATTTCATAATATTCGGTTAAGCCGTTTCGGAGGAGTACGGTAACTAACACTGTAACAGGTGAATTTTATAATATAAGATATACATATGATTAAGGAAAGCCTATGCAGTGCACTATCTACAGCCGACACGTACAAGTACCTACCACAAAAATAGGTAGGTAGGTATAATTTCAGACAAAAACTTTACAGGAATGTAAGGTTTTTGTCTGTGTTTGTTTTACAGCTATTTGGGCTGTTTATCCATTACTATTCTAACCCTTTTTCATCAGGAAACTAAATACTTGGTACTGCGAAATACTTAAGCGAATGGGCACAGCCACAAACAGTAAATTAGGCGCACATTCCACACATTAAAGTAGATGATATGTTGCAAATAACACATTATTATCGTCTCGAAGTTGAGAACAACAGTAACCCTCAGGAAACAGAGCACTACCCCGGCTTTTATTATTATAATGTGTTTAGTTGGAAGGATAATATAACCTAGTAGGTGAAGTTAACCTTATGCGATAACTGCCTTAGGCTTGCTATTGTAAATGAGAAAAGTAACATTGACTGCTATCTGATCAGATAGTTTTCATATTCATTCATTCGTTACTTCATGTGGTAACAATAAAGGTGTTATCTTACAGATTCCCTGACATGAGCTCCGTTGGGGCAGTACAACTTTAAATTACGTTTAGACGTACCTATCCTATATTAGGTTAATTAGGTACTTAAGTAAACTATCTAATAGGACCTCATTAAACTGTGAAAAATCATCTTAGGTTAGAGGACGAGGACCTACCTTATTCTTAGACAAACGTAGAAAAGCTACGAAAGTTTTATTATCTACTAGACTTAAGAATAAAGGGCAGTTAACTGGAATTAAAGTCTTCAATCAATGTGTGTTGCCAGTGATGACATACGGATCCGAAACGTAGTGCTTCACTATTGGTCTCATAAACAGGCTCAGAGTCGCTCAAAGAGCTATGGAGAGGGCTATGCTCGGGGTTTCTCTACGGGATCGAATCAGAAATGAGGAGATTCGTAGAAGAACGCGGGTCACCGACATAGTCAAACGGATTAGTTCTTTGAAGTGGCAGTGGGCAGGCCATATAGCACGAAGAACAGATGGTCGTTGGGGCCGAAAGGTTCTCGAATGGAGACCACGGATCGGTAAGCGCAGCGTAGGACGTCCAACTAGATGGACGGACGATCTGGTGAAGGCTGCGGGCTCACGGTGGATGCAGGCTGCTGCCAGCCGAAACCACTGGAGATCTTTGAGGGAGGCCTATGTCCAGCAGTGGACGTCCTACGGCTGAGATGATGTTGATGATGAACTGGAATTAATTTAATCCCGTTATTAAACCTAATCGTAGTTTAGCAACTAAATCTAGACACAAATGGCAGCCGGTAATCTTTAAATCGACATTATAGTAATTCCAACAAGCCGGCCTAAAACCTTGCATAGCATCGTAATCTCTAAACCTATTTACTTACGGAAAAAATAAAAACAAATAAGCTATGTAACTTCCGTGACTTAAAAAAATAAGCCCATTTCCATAAAGAAACTCCATAAGAAACAAAAGGCAAGACTGAATAAACTTAATGATTCGAGGTTTTGTCGTAAAAGTTCGTACAACTTGTTACTTATGACCCCAGAATTATCTGACCTCAGATTCGCAGCGGAAATCCCTTAAGCCAAGGGGCGGGACCTTTTGAGATGGAGGAGTCAGACATTAAAATTAGCCAAACTTGCAGAGTTTGAACGCCAAATTCAGTTTTCGTTAAGTACAAAATAATACAACACACAAGCAAATTTTAACATTATTGAAACAACTCATAGCTACTTGACAAAATAAATGTGATAATTATATGTATGAGGACTCATACCCAAGGGTTCCGTGTAAAAATAAAATATAAAAATAAAAAGAAACCAGTTTTCAATGGAAGTTTGCAAGGTAATGTACATCATCTATACTAATATATAAAGCTGAAGAGTTTGTTTGTTTGTTTGAACGCGCTAATCTCCGAAACTACTGGTTCGAATTGAATAATTCTTTTTGTGTTGGATAGTCCAGTTATCGAGGAAGGCTATAGGCTATATAACATCACGCTACGACCAATAGGAGCAAAGATATAGTGGTAAATGTGTAAAAAACGGGAGAAATTGTTCATCTTTGAAGCCTTCCGTTGCGTGCGCCGTGAAAACGGTTCAAGATACACAAAAAATATGTATTAAAGAATAATAGCTCTTTTAATGATCTAAAAAACATAGTATAGCTATAGTATATGTCTATCTTTTAAGATTAACACACAAAAACCGTTTTTATGGTACCTAATTTGGTCGAAATAATTTGTTTAAGTTGTATCAACATAATAATATTAATATTTATTCAAATAAATATGTTGTTGGTTAAGAGTACTTCATCCATTATAACGCGGGTAGCACCGCAGGGCACAGCTAGTATTATATATATTTTAGTTATATCATTCCCATAATGTATGAGTTACAGATGCATTAAGATGCGGTGCACAGAATACTTCTACTAAACAAGTTTCAACAGTTCCTGTAGTTTCGGAAAAAAGTAGCTGTGACAGACGGACCAGGACTGGTTCCATTTTTTAACACCTGATGGAAAAAGAGGGGTGTATTAAGTTTGACGTGTCTGTCTGTCTGTCTGTGGCATAAAAGCCCCCGAACGGATGAAGCGAATTCAATTTAGTTTTTTTTTTGTGTGAAAAGTGTTTTTCGTGCGAGTGTTCTAATACATGAAAATCGGTTGACGCGTTTAAAAGTTATGAGGGGTTTAAGTGGGGAAGAAAAGCCGAAAGTCTGCTAATATATTCGAGTGGGGTCTCAAATGAATGAGCATCACGTACAATATAGTATGACTTTTTACTTTTAAAGCAACTAACTTTGGCATCGGCGGTTTTTTGAAATATTATAGATTTGGCTAAGATTAGGATAGGAATTTGGCGACGGCTGAGATTTGGCTACGGAACCCTAAAAATCAAATCACAAAAAGTACCTAATACAAAAACATCACTATAACTTGTTGATTTGAACCTACCTCTAGAACCCCGGGATTTACCAATTTATAGGGGATGGGACCAACAGCTTTCATTTAATAAGTCAATTTAATTCAAGTTAATCACTTTTATTGTAAACAGACATAGTAATGTTGCAAATAAATGTACTAAAAGCTGAAAAACCAAATTTGAAAAATTCGTCAACAATCCTTCAATTCATTGAAAGTATGGAATTAAAAAAAAAAATCTGTAGAAATGGTGGTCGGGGACATTCAGTGACTGTTACAGCGGTGTACGGCAAAGCTTCCAGGCAAAACCTCGCGTTAACTATCAATAGACCTACCCTTCATATACCGTCCCAAGCGTGTTTCGAGTCTTAGTAACAGGATTTCGTTCCGTTATTATCTGATCCGTTTGGGTGCATATTAAAATTATTTAAAAATTGCATTTAAATAATCTCAATAAAATAATAATATCAATTTGTTTTTTATCAATGTATCTATTCTATATTAGGTATTAGTCAATTAACAAACATAAATAATATAATTTTTTCTTCGATTTCAATCACATATCATACTTATTTGGCACTTAATCACACCCTGAGATTGTACTAAAGTACTAAGAAATCTGTTAAGTATAAAACAATCTAAGTATACACATACAACTTTGTTGTATGATTATGGTTGATTCTGGAATCTTATTCCATAATTTTAGAGGAACACATTTAAGAGGACGCTTTCAAACTCCTAGAATGGAAAGGACTAGGCATCAACATCAATGGCGAATACATCACTCACCTTCGATTCGCCGACGATATCGTGTTCATGGCAAAATCGACGGAGGAACTTAGTACAATGCTAGAAGGCCTCAATCGAGTCTCCCAACGGGTGGGCCTCAGGATGAACATGGACAAGACGAAGGTCATGTCGAATGTCCATGTAATGCCCACCCCAGTTATGGTTGAGAATTTGATGCTCGAAGTTGTTGACGCATATGTAGTATACCTAGGACAGACAGTCCAACTAGGTAGGTCCAACTTCGAGAAAGAGGTCAATCGCCGAATCCAGCTCGGATGGGCAGCGTTCGGGAAACTGCGAAACGTCTTTGCATCCAATATACCTCAGTGTCTGAAGACGAAGGTATTTAACCAGTGTGTGTTGCCAGTGATAACATATGGCTTCGAAACGTGGTGCTTCACCATAGGCCTCATGAACAGGCTCAGAGTTGCACAGCGAGCTATGGAAAGGGCTATGCTCGGGGTTTCTCTACGTGATCGAATCAGGAATGAGGAGATACGTAGAAGAACGCGGGTCACCGACATAGCCAAGCGAATTAGCTCGCTAAAGTGGCAATGGGCAGGCCATGTGGCACGCAGAACAGATGGCCGTTGGGGCCGGAAAGTTCTCGAGTGGAGACCACGGATCGGCAAACGTAGAGTAGCACGTCCACCAACTAGATGGACGGACGATCTGGTAAAGGTAGCAGGCTCGCGGTGGTTGCAAGTTGCTACCGAACGAAGTCACTGGAAGTCATTGAGGGAGGCCTATGTCCAGCAGTGGACGTCCTACGGCTGAAATGATGAATGATGATGATGATTCCACAATATGAATTACACAAAATTAAACACCTTGAGCCACTATTGCACAGTCATGACATAATCTGTAGAACGAGTTCTTAAGACTCCATAATACTTTCACTTGCGGAAGATACATTTTCGAGGAAAACTTTCTTGGACGGCTTGGTTACATGCGTTATAATAAATGCAAACTACAAACAGTTTGAGCACATAAAAAAAGTCAGTGAAAATAGTATTCACTGAACCTTTTGTCTGCTCATTCTTGTTGCAACCTTCTTCATGTCTATTGGTATAGCTAGAATAAAACTTTCGGTGATGCTTATCGCCACCTCATGTGTCTAATATCCCTAGCTTAGAATTAATAAATGACAAAGATTAATTACTTTTTAACATCTCTACTTTTGTATGTATGGATTAATATTGAATCCTAAGCGCTTCTGTACACATACGTCGCCACCGCGCCGTCAAAGCCTAATTTCACATCACAATGCTAGTTAGGATTAGCTAAGTAAGCAGCGACGCAGCGAGGGTGCGGCGGTCATCGGCAACGTGTGCAGGAAGCCTAACAAACACTGCAGGGTTAACAAAATTCACAAGGTAAATAACCATACTTATAAAAATCATCTATAATTGAACCCAATACTGACACATAAATATTCGAAGCTTCCTCTATTTCTTGTGGAGTGGTAAATTTTTTCTTACTTATAACATGACCTTCCTGTTGTAAGCCATTGGATAACCATAGAGCTACATTTGCTGTTATGAGGCAAGCAGGTGCAACAACTTTTAAGTCATTGGCAAAGTTTTGTGATGAATATAATGATTGATAATCAAGACCTTTGCTTTTCAAGCATTGGCTGAATGTCTGGTAATAAATGTCTAAGAGTTGTTGGTAATGCTGGTTCCGTAGTTCTGAGTTTGTGCTGGTAATGATTAGGTACAAGGCGTCATATGCTGGGCTGGCCATCCTAGTAGTTTGGTAGTCTATGAGGCAGCAGGATATAGGCTTGTTATCCTACAAAAAAAGTTGCAACATAAGTATTACACTGTTTGGTAGCAATGCATAATATAATGATTCATGGAATTATTGGAATAAATATTTCCAGACAATACACACAAAAACATTTAGCCCAATGGTAAGCTATGGAATGTAGAGTTCATTGAAGATGTTCAAAAATATATAATCAGCCATATTGGTAATAGGTACAAAGTTCATGAAGTTTAGTTAGCTATGTGCATAAAGTATGAAACATTATGTTAAAAATTAATTTCAAGTTTATGTCTTACCTCATACTTGAATAAAACATTTTCTTTCCATATATCCATATGACATATGCATGTTGCCAATTCATTTGCTTTAACATAAAAGTTATAACAAAGACTCTTCAATTTCTCTAGCAGAGCAACATGTTCTGTACCCTTGAACTTAATAATTGCCTTATCTAATCTATCATTCAGTATAACAAAAAACCTCTTATTAGATTTTTCACTAAGCGGTATACAAACATCAGAGATTTCATCAAACATTCTAGAATTTTCCACTTTTAGTATGAATGAAAGTGCATGTAATCTAGCAACAGCTTTTAGAGATTCAGTGATATGTGGCAAATCCAAAAACATTTTGTTTACAAATGGGAAGTAGCCGTTGCTTGTCAGGTCTTCCATAGCAATCACTTCACTGCAGTTTTCACTGTCGGTGTAAAGTATTCTGGGTATCACGAATTGACTGCTCACAGGTATCAGTCTTTGAAGTTCATGGTACAATGTAAATATTTTTGTATAAACATAAATTTCCCGTAAAAACATAATGCCGATGGCACCGCTTACTCGATACCTTTCATCGGTAGGAGCTAACTTCAGAATAAGCTTTATCACCTCTGTATCAAACCCTTCAGTGATTTTCTGACTTTCTGGACACTTGCAGTTCCTATTGTAGGCAGTTAGCGTCACTGGGATGATTAATCCAAAGTAATTTTGTCCGATAGTGTCTAATTGAGTTGTAGCGTAATTCCAGTCTTTTAATTCCAAATTGGAAGCTATTTTACTCACTATGTTGTTAATGTAGCTTTCTGATATCGTAGACATTTTGAATTTGTTTAAATTAAAAGGTTAAAATAAGTTGGAGTAAATAGTAAATTTTAACAAATCTGTATGCTCAAGTGCTCATGTGCTCAAGAGTCAAGTGGCTCGAATTGTATTTGATAATTTGATTTGATTAAGAAAGATTTGGTACAGTACAGCAGAGAGTATTTTTTCGGAACGTTAGACTTCTTCTTCTTTTTTATTTGATGGCACGATGGCATGGCAGTATTTAGTAATACAGTCAATACACATATCAAAATGTCATATTGACAGCATTTTTTTTTTCGTTGGTTTGTCCTAGGTGTATCATGCGAACTGTCAAGACAATGTTAAATACTTGAAAATTTTTGTTAAAAAAAAATTGTTTTATTTATTTTATGGAAACAAACTTATTCTTCAAAATTTATTTATTTATAAGCCTACAGCTAACATAGTGAAATAAGTAGCTAAACTAAATAACAGAAAGCTATTTTAAAGCCCTCGCGAACAAAAGACACAATACCTAACAAATTACGACGTTAAACAAAAAAAAGTGTGTGTGTGTCAGCTACGACGCACGATTGGAGTTTACTCCTTACGAACGATAATTATGATATACAGGGTCATTTTTTATTAACCAGCAACCTTCGGTGACCAGGTTCCTAGCATCATCAGGAACAACTTTTGTTCTACGACTTTTAAAATTTAGCAACTTTTTATTTCCATACAAAAATAAATATTAATTGAAATAGGCGCTTCCACGTTTTTAAATCTTTGCACACCTTTGGGCGGCACGCGGCGCCTTTGAGCTAGCCGCGTCTTTGAGCTTGCCGGTCAAACGCAGCCGCCGCGCCGCAAAGCCCGCGCCCTTTGAGCTAGCCGCCCGCCGCGCCCGCGCCGCTCGCTCAGTCAGTCGTCAAGACGGATGCTCGCGCGGCACTTGTGATCGTCTCATTATCGATGTTTCGTACGGATTGTACCTACTAATTACCATGGCGTATCGGAACTCCAATATCGAGTACACGGAAATAGTGAGGATGCTGGCTAGGTGTGATGACAATGTGTCGGAAGCCTGCCGCCAATATGGAATAAGATTTTATTTATGGGGACACATAAAAACAATGGTGTACAGTGGTGGTGAAATCACATTAGATCGTGTAATGTAAACGAACAGCTGATTTTTAGGTGTGGGCTTTGTGTTGGTTGTGAAGGTGATTATTTTGAACGCTATGTGCGCGATACTCACCGCCACCTGATTTGAACCTGCGAGGTAATTCTAATTTGTAAATATTATTTTAATTGCTAATCATTTAGTTATTGTAAATACGCTGATTCCACTTTTTAAATACGCCTACATTAAACAGTGGAAAGTGAATAAAAACTTTCTTGTTACAAATTGATATTACTTAATTAAACTTTAAATGGTATAAATGATTACGTTAAACATAATACCTAACTACCAGATTTGCATAGATAGGCCTATCTACTTATTTGTTTTTAAACTGTTTAATGTAGCCAGTCCTAAGCCTGGTCAATGGTCAAGTATGAAGGGATTGTGGATTTAGTGAAATGAAATGCGTTGCTTATTATTATCGCCAGCACTTGCGCGCGCAATCGTGGTCACGTGATGCAACATGGATCTACAAAAGTCACCACACTGGAATATAATCTTTAACAATTTCTAATAATGTACCTATTGAGTTATTTCAAAAGTCGTAGAACAAACGTTGTTCCTGATGATGCTAGGAACCTGGTCACCGAAGGTTGCTGGTCAATTAAAAATGACCCTGTATATCGAATAGAAAAAAAGGGTAAATGAACGCATCTGCTAAAATGATAAGAGAAACAAACATATATCTGTAATTATTCGGATTATTTACATTACTTCAATAAAGCGTATTACATAAAGTATGTTACAAAATAATATAAATAAAATACAGTGAGACTACGAAGTATCGCGCAAAGAGGAGACCCCGAGAATGAGATACGCTGTGTAATGTATTCCATCTCATTCTTTTACACGTTCAATCCTACAGATATATATGTTTGTCTCTTTCTACGTAACGCCTCAACTTTTCGAGTTACACTTGATTTTACTCCCCATAAAATTTCTAAATAAATAAAACTAATATTCATAAAACTATTACTCTAATAACTCCAGCATCGCCAAAGAAATTACTATTTAAAATCGTCGTTCCATGTCGTGGTCATTGAAGCGACATGGAACAACGTGGGTGCCTACATTATTTCGGTTTCGCGAGTAGGTAGACATCAAATTATAGTGTGTTACCAGTTATAACAGTTACACTTACACATACACTAATATTATATTTTTGGCCCAATTTATATCTAGTTAGTATTTAAAAATAGTCGTAAGTTGTCATTATATTATATTATCTTCTAATATATAAAATTCTCGTGTCACGGGGTGCGTAATCGAACTCCTCCGAAACGGCTTGACCGATTCTCATGAAATTTTGTGAGCATATTCAGTAGGTCTGAGAATCGGCCAACATCTATTTTTCATTTTGCAAAACAACGTTTGCTGGGGTCAGCTAGTCTAATATATAAAATTCTTCTGTCACGGGGTGCGTAATCAAACTCCTCCGAAACGGCTCGACCGATTCTCATGAAATTTTGTGAGCGTATTCAGTAGGTCTGAGAATCGGCCAACATCTATTTTTCATTAAAAAAAAAAAATGTTTGCAAAACAACGTTTGCTGGGGTCAGCTAGTTTTGTTATAAAAGCTTATTACCGAAGTATCTGTAAACATACTCATAATCGAGGTAGAGAACCCTCGCGTCTAAATCACAAGTCTCGAACTTAGAGCGAGGTATCGAAACTAAGATGTAAGTTAGGTCTTTATTATATTTATTGGTTTGCCCTAATATAACCCCTAACCTACACTATTTTGTTTTTTAAGACCTTATGATGATTTATTATTATTATATATACCTATATTATGTCTTAACACGTAACTATTTCTATGGTAATCTTTTTTGTCGGGTTTGGATCGGACGTTGTGGTAATCGCTCTACCTTAGAAAGATTGGATCTAGGCCTGTATCTCATGTTTAACCAATATATGACTAAATAGTCTATGCGATCTGCGCTATAAGTACCTTACCTACCTCAATTATAACCAAACTAGCGGCCAGCCCCGACGTCGCACGGGTATAAAATGTTCCCGGAAATTATTCGATTTTTTCTCGCCGTAAAAACCATCCTTGAACTCCAACGAACATTTAAAAAGAAGTTGGGTTATGCGCTTAGCAACACATTTTGCGATTCATTTTTATATATAAGATTAATGTTTAAAATTAAAAAAGTTGTTGCAGTGACATAACTACAATAGTTGGACATATGCTACCGCGGAGTTTATTGTAGACATTAAGATGTTCTTCAATATTGTTGTACATTATTTGAGTTTACTCCTTAAGAAACGATTTGAGTTATAAGGCCCGGTACGGAAATTTTATGGGGAGTAAAATCAAGTGTAACACAAAAGTTGAGGCGTTACGTAGAAAGAGACAAACATATATATCTGTAGGATTGAACGTGTAAAAGAATGAGATGGAATACATTACACAGCGTATCTCATTTCTCATAATTATTGCTTATAAAAAGTTCCATGACGGCATTTAAAAATAAAAAGGTTGTATGCTGTTCTTACGATATTTAAAAATAAAGAAGGTTCTTTTACTTTTTGAAAACAGAACACGAGGCTGTATGCAATATAATATCACTTGGCTTTATGGTCAAGTGACTTTTGCCTGCTTATGACAAATAAAAATAAAAGTTTCATCTACTGTTATATTTCTGAAGTGAAATGCAAAAATATTCCATAGCCATTACATTTATATATAAACACATAGAGCATATGCATGATATCGTTATTTTACGAGTATGGTCGGTTATAAATATAATCAACTAGCTGACCCCAGCAAACGTTGTTTTGCAAAATGAAAAATTGATAGTAGCTGATTCTCCAGACCTACTGTATACGCATATAAAATTTGGTAAAAATCGGTAAAGCAGTTTCGGAGGAGTACGGTAACTAACATTGTGACATGAAAATTTTATATACTTTTGATAGATATGATCTTTGACTTTAGGAACACACCTACATTGCTTAGACAACAGTGAGTGCTTGTAATTTAATATGAACTTTATACCATAGCAATAAAGCTCAAATTGACTACGTTTTAGTTACAAATCATTTGTATGGGAAAAAGAAAAGGGCTATTTTTAGGGTTTTTCCAGCAATAAATCTAATTTTTCTCGCCGTAAAAACCATCCTTGAACTTCAACGAACATTTTAAAAAAAGATTTGGCCAAATTGGTCCAGGCGTTGTTGAGTTATGCGCTTACCAACACATTTTGCCATTCATTTTTATATTATAGATATTTATGATGATACATCATAAATATTGTCAAAAGCTATAAGCACACTGTCTTATTACTTCTGGAAAATCTAATAAATGACGTGCGCAAGTTCATTCGGTTATATTTACCTACTTGCCATTTTTAGTTCAGCACTCTTATATTATTAAAATCAATAGGAGTAAACTCCAATCGTGCGTCGTAGCTGACACACACACACACTTTTTTGTTCTATAGCTAAGTAATAGTTTCGGCAGCGCATTCGACGAAAGACATTTTAGGACTCATTTTTCTACACCTTCCGGTTACATTGTTCAAATTTTACCAAGGATCCCTATTTTTTTTCAAAATGTAATGTAGCCTATGTCAAATTAGAAGAATGTAGCATTCTATTTGTGAAAGAGTTTTTTAAATCGGCCCAGTACTTTTTGAGCCTATTCATTACAAACATACAAAAATAGGTACAAATCTTTCCTCTTTATAATATTAGTGTAGATAAATACTTCGATGTTTTCATTTTGGCGCGTAGGTATTCATTTTGTTTGTTACTTCAGACATTTTTCCTCGAGAACCGACTTTATGGTTTTTATGTGAAAGCTGTTGCTTACATGTTAGTGCCATTAAAATTGTATTAATCAGTATAACAATTCTCTTAACACTTCAAAACAATAAAATATTGATTTTGTTTTCTGCTGCATGGTGAAGAAAGAAGATCTATGAAGAAGACCGAAAGTTCGTGTTAGTAAACTAAGTAAGCAGTAAGTATTATATTCACTCTTCTTGAAACTGAGGATACTAACTATCTAAGGAGAACTATATCGTGTGGCTTCGAAAAAGAACGGACGATATAATTTGTATTATGTTTCTAGGTGACTGAAGAGATCATCAAAGTGACGGGATTGTTGAACTTATTATGACCGAAATAGACAGTAACTTTACTGTCTATTTTGGTGTTATTCAAGAATATACATATAAATACATACACCTGTATGTTAGGCACACACACCAATTCCTTCCACCAAGAATTAAGATTTAAGGAGGATTCCTACAGTTTCTCAACATAAATTTACTAAATACTAGACTGGGAGATCAACTAAGATACCTAAGAATGTTCAATTTTCCGAGCGAATGAACTTTATCAGCAAGTCTGCTACAGTTCACTATTGTACCTTCTTATACTTGGTAGATAAGTAGGTATATACACCGACACATCTACGTATCCAGTAGGATAATTTGTACGGACAGAAAATTAATTCAAAGGATGCGTGAAAATTACTATTCTACGATGTGTATTATAATATTGTGGTACGTATCGTATAGTTGAGTTCATAAATATATGAGCATAACAATAAAAATCAATATTGAAGGGTTCTTACTAGATGAATATTATAATTTACTCGGTTGTGCCACCGATTAAATAGGGTAAAATATATTTCCTTATTTATTCTACACTAACTAAAGAATATTGAACGAAAACACACCATTTCTTAAATAAGTTGTACATTCATGTAAAAATACACCTATTTCCATCCAAAATGAATACTCCAAAACTGTTTACGGTTAAAACTTTAGAAAGACTTCTTCAAACTTCTGGAGTGGCTTTCTAGTATTAATTTATAACTCATCATAATAATATTTATAGCAAATGTATCCCTCACCTTTATTTTCAGATTATTCTGTTCTGATAGGTATATGAACTAGACATATCGTCGCCTGCCTGACTAAGTGACGTAACCAACATTTTGGCGTATTTGACTTTTTAATGTAGTTTTTTTCTACTTTTGAAGACGCACCGTTCTGTCTAATCGGTGTATCCGTATCTTCTTCCTGGGCCTAGATATACGTTGACGTATCTACAGTTCTTAAAAATTAAAATCATTCTAAACGTCGTAACTGCACTTACGGCGTTTAGTATGACTTTCATCCATACAAAATTTTGTTCAAACAAGTCGTAAGTGCAATTACGACTGCTAAAAAATCAGTAATAATGATGAAAAAGGCTTTAAATTCGTTTATTTGTTTGTGGATAAATGCAGTGGAATTCGATTGTAGCTTCAACTTTGATGTATATTATTAACAACTGCAGAAGTGTTGTAGAAATTACTCTCGGTTCTCTGTGCCAAACCACGCTCAAAGCGAAGGGGATTCAGCACATAGTCATCACATCAGTTACGCTCTTAAGAAAAATGGAGATGTTTTGGGGGCCTGCGCAGCTTCTACGAATATTTAAATTGGCTAGAAGAAGCAAACCATACCATGTCATCGTCCACAGACAACACACAGATTTTCTCAGTTTTGAAAAGCTGTTTTACGCCTACTCCTAACTACTAAAAGATGATGTCAGATCTCGGGTAAACTGGACCGAAATGACAGAATTTTCTGTTCGTAAAACAGATCCTACCACTTTGTTCTTCAAAACAAGCCATAAAGAGGCATGTTACAGATCTTTAAGGTTGAAAATAAATATGTACAATTTTTGCACGCTGGAGTTAGTACTCTCAATGAGAAGCAAACAAAAATCTTAAAAGAAAAGTACAAAGATTTGATCTTGTGATATCGTCGTCGTGATTGCCAGTCATCAGATTGTCCGAGCACGTGATTTTTTATAAATCTACTCCACATCTTATAATTAACGCAATAATACCCAATATTTTGTCACTAGATAATAAATCTATAGTAAAATTTAAGAAGAACTCCCGTTTAAAATGCCTTAATTTCTTTAAAAGTCACCATAATATTTTTTTATGTGCACGCTATGCGCTTTCATTTGATTCCCCACTAGAGTATATTTGCAGATTTTCGCTTTTCCTTCCCCACTATCACCCCCATAACTTCTAAACGGCACATCCTATTTTCATGAAACATGTCTAAGAACACTCACGCCAAACTAACCTTTCAAACAAAAAACACTAAATTGAAATCGCTCCATCTGTTCGGGAGCTATGATGCCCCAGACAGACAGACAGAGAGACAGACACGTCAAACTTATAACACCCCTCTTTTTTTGTATGAAAGGTGAGTCTGGCGCCAGTGTTCTTAGACATGTTTCATGAAAATCGGTTATGCCGTTTAAAAGTTATGGGGGTGAGAGTGGGTAAGGAAAACCGAAAATATGCAAATATACTAGTGTGGGGTATCAAATGAAATCGCATCGCGTCCACATTACATAATATTATGTTGTTTTACGTTTAAGGAAATTAAAGCATTGGAATCGGAGGCTTTTTTTAAATTTTAAATTTAGATTTATTAATTAAGTGCCTATCTGAAAGATTATCTTCGACAGATGTCCTTTCGATTTATAATAAAAAATGTTATTTTGGTAATATTACTAATTAAGTTATAACGTACCAAGTGATTGAAGTGATTGTGATTTATTGTAACCTACCGTTAATTGTTTGATTGTTTTGTAATGGATTTAATTAAAATTAACAAATTTCATTTCAAAAATACCCAGACCTATCTGAAATTTGAAGCCGAAAATTTCAATATGAAGTTCTGACGAAGTGACGTATCTACTTTAAATTAAGTTATTGAAGAAACCTATTATTAATATAATAACCAAACAACGATATCAGGAAGGCCTTATTTTGAAGTATATTGGTGTGCATTTTCATTTGAATCGAATCATAGATATGCGTTTTACAATCACAATTGCATGCAACTCTTAACAAAAAAGCTTATACTGTAAAATTACCATTATGTCAGTTACGTCAGTTAGTCAGATTAGCGACGATATGTACATTGTACATGAACCTAAAACTCACAGTTTGATTCAATAAATCCAAATTGAAAAAAAAAAGCTTAATTGTCGTAATTATATTTGTCCAAAATTCCTCAAGACAAAAATCTTGAAAAAGTGTGTGTTGTCAGCGTTGACTATAAGGGTGTTGTAATTATGCAACTATTCTATGCATGTTGCTTTTAGCGCAGAAAAACAATGAAATGGCAAACTGAATAATTCGGTTCGGTAGAGGTTGAAACCTAATAATATTCGTTATTCGGCTAAATCGTTATTCAGCGCATCACTAGTTCTCAGCAGATTCAACAATAAAAAATGTGTATATAACACATATTCATATTTTTATTAAATCACTAGTGGCCCGCCCCGGCTTCGCACAGGTTTTTATTCAATTTTTTTTCCAAAATTGTAAATCTAAACCATTCCCAGATCCCCTTGAATACACACAAAAAAATTCACCAAAATCGGTCCAGTAGTTTGAGAGAAGTTCAGTGACACACACACTCACAGAAGAATTATATATACATATAAAGATATTCTTACTACTCAATTGGGGTAAGTTTTTTATTGCCATTTTCCAACGAGCCTTGCATCACTAGGAGTTAATCTTAAAATGTGTACTTACCTATTTATAATTAAAAACTTTTTCTAGATAATATCTATTATATTGTATTGTAATATATTATTATACAATACAATACAATATATATTTTTTTCTAGATAAAAATAACTTATATTCAGCTTGATTTGTTGTGCAGAAATGTCTACTAAACCTTATACAATAGTTCCTCATTATATAAACTACGCGTCCCAAATACAAATTCGCAATTAGCAACAAAGTTCTAGGTACTTCCAAGTTTATTAATAGGTTTAATTCTGCTGAAAGTTGAATTTAATTAAACTACTGAACTGGCGCACATTCTTATGGCTTTTGTTGCTCAATTTAAATCTCTAGTAGACTGTATATAATTTTCCTAAAAGTTGATGGTGGAAGTTTTCAATATTAACCCCAATACTTGTTTTGCATGTCACATTCTCTCATTAGGATTTAGCTACGTTATTTTATTTATTGTTCCGAGATAATTATATTAAGTTCAGAGCACTAGGTACATTTTTTTATTGAGCTTTGATTGGTACCTATACATATCTATCTACGAGTAGGTAGGAGTGTAGTCATTTTATGTGACATTAATATAATGTATATATTATATATATATACATATAATATACATTATATTAATGTCACAATCTATTTCTAAACAACAAATAATCGTATGATCTTAATAGAATCAGTTATCAGCCTAAAAGTATCGGAAAACTTTAACATCTCACTAGACCTGGTAGCAAACAGTATGTATTCATTACTGAGTAACTCAGTCCAGTACCGAGTAACGAATCGTTACTAACGAATACATTTCGTTACTCGCATCTTTCGTACTATTGGTATCTACACTGTATGAGAACAAAACGTTACTCATGCATGATATACATTTCATTATACGCATTTTTGGTAATATCGGTATCGACAGCAAAACGTTATTCTCGAATGCATTACGTTCCTCGCATGTTTTGTACTCACCTTACGTACGTTCTACGCTATATTCGTATCGTTGAGGCATCACCAACGGCTGATGCGTGTGTTGCGTCGAATAAAACGTTTGCTGGTTGGATTTCTGAAATATTTTCTAATTATTTGTGGCTTTTTATTTAAGTATTTCGTGTTAAACAGTAGTAACAGTAGTGTTTAACAGTACTTAGGTAAGTCTAAAATTATTCATTCTTTAATAATTTATTTCTTATATGGAAATTAGGCAGATTTAAGCAACCGTTAAAATTAAAATTCTAAACCTAATAGGCAAATTATGCTATAATACTTTCTTATTTTTTAATAAAATGAACTAGACTTTAAACAAAATGTAAATCAAATAAGGAAAAGTAAAAAAACGCATCAGCAGCTTGGTGGTATATAATTTTGTACAATTTTGTACTGTACAAATTCCAAATGTTGCGACCGACGTGACGACCGACGCGACGTCGCGAGTGTATACCGTAAGAGTAGGTACCTACTCAATTCGTTGTATACGAAAGTAACGAATAAAAAACGATACGATAGTACCTAACGAGTACGGGTTCGATTCCCGCCGAGGGGTCAAGTGTTTGTATGTTCTGCAAGCACTTTTTCCTTGGTACGTATGTATATTATATTAAGTATATCAGATGTCTAGTACCCGTAACACAAGCTTACCACGGGGCTAGATGTAGTTGTGTGTATTGTCAGGAAAAATATTTATTATTATTATTATTTATTATTGTTAAAGTACCTAACGAATTCATACGGGTACTCTAGTTCTCGTTACTTTTACACCTCTACATCTCACTGACTCTTTGATTACAAGAAAAAATATATTTTCATTTATCATAAAACAACGCTTGACATTTTTAATAAATTGTCGCGCATAAGGGGCGAATAAGTATACGCGTTGTGTGAGGAGGTAAACATGTTTACAAATAAACAGCAAATAAACCACTAAACTTTCTGCCTTATTCTTTATGGGTAATACAGAGCAGACGAGCCGAGAGACGAACATTTTACTTAGAACATTTTAGACTCTTCAATAAAATTCTTTTCGCAGGCAAACGTGGCTTTGATGACAACTTCTATCTAGAAACGCAATATAATTGAACTCAGTTAAATTTGAAAAATAAATTGATTTGTGATATAATAAATTGGGTCCTATATTTCGACTATTTTATATTTATGTATTTCATAAAAAATGTTTGATCCTGAAAACTTTTTCTGCTAGCCGTACCACGTGATGAGCCCTATGTTAGAGCCCTCCAGTAGGCAATTACCGCGCACAGACATAACGAAGCGATACCTGATGCTGGGGCATGAGCACAGTCATTACCGATTCTACGGTAGGTATTAGTTATTCCGTTCGTTTCTTTTCTGCTATCGGTACCTAAGTTTTATATCATGTTTGTAGTGATTATATTCGCTGCCTATCATATGGTTATTATTAAGTTTAGTAGCTTAGTTTTAAACCGCTATACCGTAAATTTGAAGAAACAACAAAATATAATGTTTTATTTTAAGAAAATAGCGTATAAAATATTAGTTGGACACTACAGAGTAATTAGATAATATTTCGATTTTCAGCGTGAATAATCTTAATCAAATACAAAATACAAATTAATTAAAATTATTATATACATCAACCGTCTTTCAGTATGAAAATTTGGATGTAATAACATACTCGTACAAGAAATACTACTGATTTAACGACTTTCATTTGAATAAGATGAAAAGTTCAGAGGAACCAAACATGGGAAATATGGGTCAAATTGATAACCTTTTTAGAAAGTCTGTAAATGAGTACATTTTAACTAACGGGAAAACGCTTAAATCTAAAATCATTTTTTGTAAGTAGATAAATATAACTGAAATACTTAGTAAAATAATTTTGCATAGCAAATGTTAGCTTATTATTTTCGTGTTTGAGGTACCTCTCTTGGCAGCCTACCGCATCAGACAGTCTTCAAGTATCAGCTGCCACTAACAATGTCGAAACAGTGCAAGGCTTCGCCGAACTATGATTTGAAACTAAAACTGGGTAAAACTACTTAGTGGTCGACTGTTGCAAAGTTCCTCGTAGACCTGCATACACGAATTCTACTAGCATTCGGTGTCCTAGATTTGAACCCCCGATAAAAAAGAGGGGTTATAACACCCCGTCGACGTTTGTCGTCAAGTTTGACGTCTCTGTGTCTGTCTGTCTGGGACATCAGTCTGCGTCCGCTAGCGATCGCAAGCGCACGCATCATTGCGACGCATCCGGAAAGATGTTGTCGAATTTAGTAAAGTGTTCCAATTGTAACATAGTTATTTGTGAGGTACTGGCGTTTATACAAAACAAAATAGATGTTATGAACGAGGACAGCTTGGTTCAGATTTGTACTACGTCGTTCTCGGTGGAGGACATCGAAAATGCCAAAAGCTTGCTATTCGCGTCCATTTCTAAAACAAAGCGGAGAATCCAACGGAAAGGAGATGGGCGCTCAAAGAGAGACCTTCACGATGTGATTGCGGTTTTTAAGGAGACGGATCCCGAGGAGGTACCTATTTTTGTAGCCAGACAGTTGCAGAAATTACCCCCCGTCACTTTCGATCACATTGACGCAACCCGGTTACTGAAGGATATTTTAATAATGCAAAAAGATATTCGGTCAATTAAGGAAACCTACGTGCCCATAGAGACCTTAAATGAAGTTAAAAATGATCTTTTCAACCTAAAACAGGCATCACTAGTAAATAACTACAGTTGTTTCGTCAATAATAAGCGAGGTGGTGGCGGTACATCGAATAGTTTTTGTATGGACAGTGGGCCGGTGGGCCTACCGCACATAACGCACGAACAAAGGAGCGTGACTCATAGGAGCCCGGTAGCAGAGAGCGCGAGCGCGTCTTTGTCACCAGCGCGCGATGATTCACCGCAAGTGCAAGCCTCGCCCGGTGCAAGGCACGTGGAGGCCCCCGCTTTAAACACTGCGGTTCCGAACATGGAAACCACAGTGGCACCAAGTATGGAGCAGAGTGGCCTCATTCTAAGTCAATCTTGCATTGCTATGAGTAAACCAGTAGTACAACGGGAGTGCATTGCTATGAGTAAGCCATTAGTAAATCCTATACTACTCGAAAATGAAAGCTTTGCTAATATAGTATCAGCAGAAGGGCAATGGAAAGAGGAGAGGCCGGGAGAAAAATGGATTGTTGCGCAGCGAAGACGACTGAGGAACCGCTTATCTACGTTAGAGGGCAAGGCGTTAACAAATCCTAAAGAAAAATTTAAGGCCGCGGATCTTCAAACACCATTGTTTATTAATAATGTGGATGGTGATACTACAGAAGAGGATATTGTGAATTATTTATTTTCAAAAACCAAAATTAAGGTGTCACTGCTGAAAATAAAGGCCAAGGTGCAGAGGCAATATAACGCATATAAAATGTTTGTACCAAATTCCAAAATATCACTTTTCCTAGATGACAATTTATGGCCGGAAGGAATTTATGTGAGAAGATTTATTGTGTTTAGAAAAAACCAAGATGGATTACAACACGATAACAAATAAATCTATTTTTACGAGTGTCACTAGTTTCAACTGTCGCAGTTTGAAGAGGTCAATTGATGGGGTACGGGCACTATGCAGAACTACTGACATTTTAGCTCTGCAAGAAACATGGCTCCTACCCCATGACATATCGTTGCTCGGCTCAATAGATCAGGAGTTTTCCTTCACCGGGAAATCGGCAGTAGATACCTCAAAAGGCATGCTTCGAGGCAGAAGCTATGGAGGGGTCGCCATTCTGTGGAGAAAGAGTGCGTTCCAGTCCGTGTCGGTTGTCGAGTGCGCGAGTGATAGAATAGCAGCCGTCAAAGTTGTGCTAGCAGAACGTCATTTACTAATGATTACAGTCTATATGCCAACAGACTGTAGAGATAACTTGGCTGAATTTACAGACTGTATGAGTGAGGTGAGTGCGGTCATAGACAGTTGCGGTATCGACTCTGTTTTTATTTTAGGGGACTTTAACGCGGATCCTAAGCAGCTTTTTGGTAGAGAGCTTAAAAACTTTTGTATAGAGCAAAAATGGTTGTGTGCAGATGTCGACTTTTTTGGTTCTACGTCTGATACGTATACCTACCTTAGTGATGTGCATGGGACTTGTTCATGGTTGGACCACATTGTTACTACCGAAGCAGCACTAAGCACAATATCAGACATAAAAATTAATTATGATGTGACGTGGTCCGATCATTTCCCGGTTGAAATTATTTGTAATTTTAATACTTTAGAGCCCAAGATTGATAGCCATCGGCCATCTTTTAATAATACTATTTGGGGGGATAGAGACAGCTCTCAAATCAAGCTATATACGCAGCTGTGCTCAAGTATGCTTAGAGATGTAGATTTCCCTCCTATTTTCAGAAAGTGTGCCGATTACGTTTGTAATGACATCGATCATCGAAGTGTAATTGACACAATGTACAATAAAATTGTTAAAATATTAGGATCTGCGGCGGCTCGTAGTTGCTTAAATAAAAGTAATAGTGGGAATAATAGAAACAAAAAGCCGCATGTAATAGGATGGAATCTTCATGTAAAAAAGGCTCATGGTGAGGCTCGGCTCTGGTTTAGGGAATGGGTTGCTTATGGGAAGCCATCGTATGGATCTTTATATGACAGAATGCGTGACTCACGGAGATAATTCAAAGCAAAGCTTAAATGGTGTCAGGACCATCAGATTCAAATTAAAATGGACATTCTAGCTTCTCATCACTCTGCTAAAAATTTTAATAAGTTCTGGAAAGAAACAAATAAAATAAATCCAAAGCCGTGCGTCCCCGTGAGTGTCGAGGGTAATAGCGATCCTGTCCAAATTGCCAACCTATTTAGAGATAACTTCAGAGTAAAATCTCCACTGGGTTCTAGTAGTTCGGAGTCCGACATTAGGCTTGTACAGGCTGGTGATAAAATTATATTAATTTCAGCTAAGGAAGTGGCAAGGGTGGTAAAAGGGATGAAACGGGGTAAATCTCCTGGTCACGATTCTCTGAGTATTGAGCACTTAAAACACGCAGGACCTCATTTACCTAGAGTACTCGCCATGCTATTCACCTTCTGTATAGGACATTCTTACCTGCCTGAGGAAATGATGCGCACTCTTGTTGTACCGATTATTAAGAATAAAACCGGAGACGCCTCTAGTTTGGGCAACTACAGGCCTATATCGCTAGCTACAATAATAGCTAAGGTGCTGGATGGTGTGATTGATAATCATCTCAGTCATAAATTGAGCTTACACGATGCGCAGTTCGGCTTTAGGGCCGGACTCTCTACTGAATCGGCAATACTGAGTCTCAAACACACCGTCCGGTACTATACGAGCAGAAACACGCCTGTCTACGCCTGTTTCTTAGATTTGTCGAAAGCTTTGATCTGGTGGCGTATGACAGGCTGTGGCCGAAGCTGTCCGGTGATACAGAGCTGCCGCCTGAGCTAATAATGCTCCTAAAGTATTGGTATGGCAATCAACGTAATGTCGTCAAGTGGTCAGGATCGTTATCGTCCGAGTACAGGCTGGAATGTGGTGTGAGACAGGGCGGGATATCTTCTCCACGAATTTTTAACCTGTACATGGATCGTCTGATCCGTGAGCTCAGCGGCACTGGTATAGGCTGTTCAATAGATGGCAAGACAGTAAACAACATAAGCTACGCTGATGACATGGTGCTGCTGAGCCCATCGATCAGTGCCCTCCGGAAACTGTTAAAAATCTGCGAGAGTTATGCGGAGGCTCATGGGCTCAGATATAACGCCAGCAAAAGCGAGCTGATGGTTTTTAAAGCTGGATCAAAGACGTATTCCGCAGTCCCATCAGTTTTGCTTGCAGGCACTGATCTAAAGAAGGTAGCCAAGTTCAAGTATCTGGGCCACTGGGTCTCCGAGACTCTCTCAGATGACCTAGACATTGAAAGGGAGCGCAGGGCATTATCGGTAAGGGCAAATATGTTGGCCCGCAGATTTGCGCGATGCAGTAGAGCAGTTAAATGCAGTCTGTGGGTTAACTACACGCAGAAATGCTGGAATGCCCTGCGCGTCCAGTATAATAACGCGTTCAGAGTGCTACTGGGACTGCCCCGCTTCTGTAGCGCGTCCGGGATGTTTGCAGAGTCCCGCGTTGATGACTTTTACGCAATCATCCGCAACAGAACAGCATCCCTGATGCGCCGGGTAAGGAGCAGCACCAGTAGCTATCTGAACGTTATAGCTGGCAGGCTGGACACGGACTGCGCTTTTATGCACCACTGGACGCACATTCATAATGTCATGCGTCTGTAAACGCAGGATGTGTTCTACATTCTCAATAACGTATTTTTATGTATAAATTATGTACCTACTCTAACTATTAACTCCCTATAATATTTTAATATGTAAAGCTGAAATAAATAAATTGAATTGAATTGAATAGCTCCCAAGCGGATAAGGCGATTTCAATTTAGTGAGTTTCGCGCGAGTGTCCTAAGATATGTTTAATGAAAATCGGTTGAAAAAAAGTAAAAGTGGGGAAGGAAAACCGAATATGCAAATATACTCGAGTGGTTTCAAATTCAAATAAAAGCGCATTACGTACACATTACAAAATTACACAATTACTTATGAAATAATGACAGTCTCTGCATTTAGCAGAACAAATCAATCGAGCCAAATGGCCGTAAACCTGTAAGAATTAACTGCACCTGCCTAATACCATTTTGGGATTAGAAAGTTTACAAATTTGCATGTTTTTCAGCATTATGACACTAGTCTGGGTCGAAAAGCCAGGCTGTTCTGTATTGATTAGCATAATCCACAAACTTTCCGAACGGGTAGCGGATTTTCGTCAAAGCCTATCAGTTTTAAAATATACAGTTACTTTCGTCTGTTTAATGCATCGTGTCTATGGCCATGGAAGTTTTATGAAGTTCCCGTCCTAACCTGAAGCATAGAATAATAAATTACTAACCTGAAGCTAACATTGAAAGTATTGGTGTGTTATGTTATGGGCTCGTTACACAATATGCGCGATCATTTTTACATTAGCTTTTTCAATCAAATGTAATTAATTTTTGGTTGTAAAATTAACTTCACTTAGAATTGTGTAATTTAATTTAATTATGAGGTGCTAGCTGGCCGCTCTGGCTTCGTCAAAATTGTTTTCCCGGCAATAACTCTTATTTTTCTCGCCGTAAAAACCATCCACAGAATTCTACGAACATTTAAAAAAAATTGGCTAAATTACTCGTAATCCAGGCGTTGTTGAGTTATGCGCTTACCACCTACGTAGTCATTTGTTTAGTATAAATTATGTTATTTTGGAACATAAAAATAGCTGGATGACTAAACGAATTAACATGTCCGTCATTTAGATTGATAAATAAAATACGGTTTTTTCTTGCTAACGTTGACGAGTTTAGATTGAGTTTATATTTTTTGTTTTCTTGAGTTTATATTCAACAATTCGTGTATTCCATACTAGTAGTCAGTTGATTTTTGTTATTTACTTGAAAATATGCCGACAACAACAAATTTTAATGTTGTATGGTTTGATATAGGTAACTAGGTAGCTATATATTCAAATTTAATCTTAATACTATACATGTTGTCATCTACATTCACTAATTGAGGCTAACGAAATCAAATGAATTTGAAATAAAACCCAGATAAACCAGTTGAAATGGCAGCAAGTTGAATTCGCATGATGTTGGATAACTATGACTGTAGCTACATACAGTTTGCAAAACCAACCCCTAATGTCTTTTAATTGGCGCCTGTGACATTTATCATTTTCCAATCTCACAGATAAGTCTCACGGAGTTTTAGGAATCTCGGCGATAAATTACGGATATCGACGATCTTGGACGGCTGAGGGCCGCGTGTCGGTGACGGGCACTTCAGTCGGGATTTC
Organism: Gymnoscelis rufifasciata; assembly: GCA_929108375.1. Lineage (NCBI taxonomy): Eukaryota > Metazoa > Arthropoda > Insecta > Lepidoptera > Geometridae > Gymnoscelis > Gymnoscelis rufifasciata. The sequence goes on along the minus strand of OV815321.1, from coordinate 6,948,404 downwards.
AATATACCCTCTGTTATCCGGTTATTACCAGATTCTTATGTTGTGAGATTTGTGAGGGATATGTGTTCTGCGTTTAGCTGCATTTTAGAAGTAAAATAAATAATATAAATGTTATATATTTGAAAAAAGAATTTTGTAAAAGTGGTTTATAAACTCACAAAAAGCACATACAAATTTTAAATAAGTACGAGCTTAGAGTAGGTATATAGTAGGTACGAGTATGTAAAACGTTAGAATGCTCTTGTTTTGAATTTTTTGTGTGCAACATTGTTATTTCTAAATCCCGCGTCGATCCGTTAATGATCCGCAAAATAAGGTTTTATTAGCAAAACAAATCAATCAGTCAAATGGCCAATGGCAATGATTGATGTTATAAATTTCTGCCAATATGATGTAAGAAAATATTAGCTTTTCACGCCACAGCGTTGTCTGTGTTTTTAGGAATTTGCCGCAGAGAAAGTAGCGGATAGACGGAAAATGTCGTTTTACAGAGTAACATCTTTTTCATAATTTTATTTAACTTGACACTGACAAACTGACGCTTTACGCGCAGAGTCCAATTACAAGAAATTTAATCCATCTAATAAAAGAAGAAGAAGAAGAAATTTAATTGAATTGAGCAGGTGGCGCTCCTGAATAAATGAAATCGGTAGACGTGTAGATTAGTGGCCTGCCCCGGCTTCGCAAGGGTTTTTTTTCAGGCAATTATTCGATTTTTTTCTCGCCTTTTAAACCTTCTCTAGACTCCACGAACATAGAAAGACTAAGATAAGATAAATCCTTTCAGCCGTTCTCGAGTCTTAGTGAGACTTACGAGTTCCATATATATTTTGTACTCTCGTATGTCCGTGGACCATAATTATGCTTAGCCGGTTTGAATTATTATTATGAAAAAATCTTGTAAAAATACGTAATGTTTACAAACAAAAGTGAATTAAAATGTAATTATCGATAAACGGAATACTTATTAAAAACCATGTTTCTGGATGATTCTGATTATGAAGATATTTTATTTATTAAACACTTTTTTCTGTTATAGACTACTAGCATCTCTTTTGATAAACCTCTCCCGGACCAGATGCTAGCTGACTATAATGGACACTTTCATGGCAAAATGTATTTGTCGTGTATTTTCCACCTGCCTACCTGTATAAATAAATAAATATTTTAGGATTTCGTAGATAGATTAAGCGACGGTCCCTGATTGTGGTCTCGATCGGAAGCTGGCCTCACAATAGATCACGTATATCACGCACCACGTATGTCTATTTTCGACCCTAAATACCTTCCTTTTTCCTACATTTTCATTCACCCTTTCAAAGTTCAATATTGAATTGCAAACTAAGTTGGCGGCAGGCATTTTGGGCTCAGTTTCTAGTTTGCTTAAAGGTCAATTCACAGATAGGCAAAGTTACTGTATCAATGAGGAAGTACCTTTATAGGGTTGATTTATTTTTGACCCTTGCGGATTGAAATTGATCCTGCACCTTTGGGCCCTGGCAGGCGTCTAGCTTATTCGACTCATTCGGGTCAGATGGGCGGACATTTCCAATATGCAAACTTTTGCATAACCCACTCTTCTGTAATAGGAACTATAGGAAAAAAGTGAATATATTATTATAAAGTATTTTTGTAAATTAATTTTCTTTTAATGCCTGAAACTGCGTTAAGCGGACGCGGTTACATACAATACAACGCGGCCCCACGACGAAGTACTGCTGCATGTGGACAACATATAGCCTTATCTAACGCTGTTTCAGACATAAGTCTTTTCTGTTGACCAACAATGATTTAATACAATATATTTTTCTTTATATTACACTAAGTGGGTTGTTCAGTTACGTTCAGGCGCGACGGAATTTTTAGTAATAAAATGTAGCCTATGTGCTTATCCAGGATATATGCCATCACCATTTCTACATTCAGCCAAATCCATTCCACCGTTTCTTGGTGTACTTTTAGGAAATTAAATATTTGTTACGGATTTTTACAAAATGTAAATTCAAAACGTTCCAACACCAGTGCACATACCATCTAAAAATACCTCCACCTTTATTTTTCAGCTCAACCACTTTCTCACCTGAAAACTTTACAAATTATCAATTGACAAAGTTAACGAGTTTGTAAGTGAATCGCGTTAGGTTTTCCCATCAGCGTAACGGGCCCACTTTGCCTAATCCACGATTAACCCGGCGGTGCAGCTAAATTTGATTGTAACCGGCTTAAGAAACCCTAGGGAGTAACCAAGGGCAACCTTTCTTCTTGATTGCTCCCTTCGGGACGGTTTTATATCGGCTAGATAAGCATTCGTGTGTACTTACGTTGTTATTGTAACTCGACGCTCGGAGAATCCTAATGTAAATGTTGATTCTAACGCCCAGATTTGCTCTGATAGGACCTTAGGTTCCATCTTGTTTTATCATTGTTCGCCCGAGGAATTTGCGAAATGCTGCGTAAGTCGTATTCTATGACATTAAACTTGGTGCGGCGTTGGCTTCTAATTTGACTGTTTTACGTTAAGTACAAGGATAAAAAATAGGCTTCCACGCATTCACTTCGGAGGGTCTACAAGAAACTGCAACCTACCTTACGTGGGGTGACACAAAGGGATAAATAGGTACAACATAGCTGAAATCTTGTAATTGAATTGAAAGATCATCGCCTTACGTCTACAAAATTCGAATTTAACTTAAAGTTAAATTTTAAGTTCTCTAATTTCCACTACCGTATGGGCTATAGTGGAAATTCCGTTTTGAGATAAGCACGTCAAACCAAAAAAACTCTTCAACTTTATATTTGACAAAAGATAGATAAATAAAAAAATAAATATAAATAAATAAATATGTTGACTTGAGATAGAGGGGTGATTTTAGCAAGTCTTCCTATGTCCTCACTTAATTAATATAAAGAAATACCTTGATTACATAAAGTACCTACCTACACCTATTGATTTTATTTAGAAACTAACATTTAAATATTAGGGACCACCTATTTTGTATGCCGCGGCGTCCGCCATTCAATAAGCAAAATTGAATAAATTTCTACAAAAAAGTTCCTCCGTACCAAAAACGTAAAGAAGGCTCGTTATAGTCAACTCGTATACCTACTTGGGTCCCATGTCACGTCACAATGACAATAAACGAATTTGGAAACTAAGGAAAACTTCCGGTTATATCACCGAGCTGTGTTTGTATTTACTATTTATTTACTGGGTCATTCCTACCAACCATAGATAACTTAGGCAAGATGTACCTACTCGTAATATTATACAACCTGCAATGTAAACTTATGTCATAATCATAAAGCTAAAGGATCTGTTTGTTTTGTTGATGGCGATAATCTCATATCATCATATCTCATCTCGGGAATACTGGGTGCAATTGAAATAGTATTTCAGTGTTGTATAGTCCATTAATCGAGTAAACCGACTTAGGAAAATATTTAAACCGGGCGTTGTTGAAAGAAGTTCATAAGCTTAAATTTAGTTAGCTCATATTAAGATATTTTCCCTCTTATACAATGTGCGACACCGTAGATGCACTAGTATAGCATTAAGTACTACAGTGCTACGCCGTAGCAGAAGAGTTTTACGATGTTTTATTTTACGCTATGTTTATTTCTATGACGTGTGCCATGTTCTTTTTCTACAAAATGTTTTTTAGAATGAGATATTTAAAACTCCTACATAGGAAATATATTATGTACGTTCTATTTATAATTTAAAACGTTTCTACGAGGTATAACATAACCAATAATTTACGTATGTAGCTGGAAAATAAAACATAAATTGATAAATTTTCAAGTAAATTGATGAATTAGTTAATTTACGGTTAAATTTCAGGTGATTGATCAATTTACGACGGTTCTCAGTTAAATAATCTGTAGACGCCGATTAGTTGAATTATTATAGAACGAAGATTAAAGTTTCTTAATGTTTTTATCTGGAAAATGCCAAAAAGCCTAGTTTTATGTTAATTACAACGTAACAATTAAATAAAGATGAGATAAATAAACACTTGTTTTATTTTACGGGTGCCATTTTTACTTTAATTAATATACTATAGCAGCGTTTGATGCTTTTCTGCATTTTGATCAATTTATGTGCTGACACCGTCATTTGATCACTTAAATAAAAGTTCTTGCGTTAAATCTTGATGATTGTTCGTAAATCGATAACGGTTTACGATGCGCATTATTATTTCAGTGAAATATGTAGGTATATAACACATCTACAGAATGAACCATTGAGCTACAATAAAAGTAATATTAAAATAACTATCATATTCGGGCTATTTAAACGTGTCCATTTTGGCGCGCTTGTAGTGTGACGTCAAGCTACACGAGTTCGATGTCAACAACGAAGTGCTTGGTTCACAAAATTACTGAATGTTTTATGAAATCGGGTGATTACCATTGAAACCAATAGGTAGGGTTTGTAAATTTCCAAGAGAATTAAAAAACAGACACTTTTTGATGATTCAATTTCACTAATGTAAATATGATAAATTTAAAAAATAATTGTTAACGTGGGTATGTTTTTGTTACAATAAAGGTTTAATAAAACTGTCCATTTTATAGTCTCGTGCATATTCCCCAGTCGAAGCTTATCCAATTTACAAAAGTTAAAAAAAGCTTATCGTCCCACGATGAGCATACGGCGTCGAGCTTATCGGCTTTGTGACTGTTTTATAGTAGGTACCTATATAAATTAATCACATATTATTTAATATAGAAGAGAAATATATTATATGTGTATCAACATCCAAAGTACAAGCTCTGCTAATTTTGGTGTTAGGAGATGCTGGTGTACCTAATTAGTCCCGAAATATTATTATTTATTTATTTTATAATAATATTTTTTAACAAAACTTATATGTGACAAATTGATAACCCTACTTTTTTCGTTGAAAGTCGGTTATAAACAAAATAAAATACAATACTAACGATATTCTATATGTGATTTAATTGGCCTTCAGTGTGCAGATATTTGTTATTACTATCTTAATGTACTAGCTGTAAGTTTTCCTAAGATCATTAAATAAATAAATACATTAAATTTATTTACTACAACACAAATAAACTTATTTACTATTGACAAACTTCTTCAAGGATTCAAAATGTAACCTAGGTACTTATTTTTTATGCTCGTAACCTGAAACCTCTTTGAAATTATATTATTCATTCATTTGAACGTTTTTCAATATATTACATGGAGATGAAGTAGGTAGGTACTTTTGTTAAAATTTTGTTTTATATTTCATACGTTGTTTATAAATTTATTTCAGCCATGTGTGAATTCTATAATAGGGTTAAAATTCAAAAATTCAAAGCGTAAATTTTTGTCGACCATACTTATATTAAGTATTATTATTACCATCTCTCTGCGAATCATAACGTTCGTGTATTGTGGCGTAAACTCGACAGTTTTATTTCACTCCTCTAAGCTTTATGAACCATTAACAGGACATTTCCAATCTTATACGAGTGTATGTCGTAAACAAAACACATTATTTATGTATTGTGTTGGCCAGGTGTGCCACAATATTATATTCCCATATCTCGCCATAATTTTTTTATGACCGTACAATATTCTTTATTAACATGTAACACATTTTCAAAACTATCAAGGAAACCTTCAAGAGTCATAATGGTTCTAAGTACGTCAATTTATTAACATTGTTGGCATTGAATTCGTCATACAGGCGTTGCAGTAACCATATTCATAAAGGGTTTCTTTTAAACCGATAAGTGCTGTAAAAGCCTCGAGTCAAGGTTAAGCATACGATCAAATTTTAAGCGCAAGGGCGCCAGAAACGCTTACGTAGCTGCAATCAACTTGTCAACTCGTGATATATGATACCACCCTACAGTCATTAAGCTTCTTGAAAAACTTTATACATTCGTCTTTCACCAACAAAACGGCTTACACGTCCCAAAATGAGTTTTTATCACAGTAATACTCTCTTCCCGGGCTCTTCGTTGCCAATACCGAATGGAATTCTCGCACAAATAGAGGATAAACCAAAGCAGAATAAAGTGATCTTTCTAGATGTGACTCCAGCTCGTACACCAGTCTTCAAGTCTTCGTCCGCCAACGCTGTGGAACCAATGAGGGATAATCTGATCGATCCGAACATCTATAGAGATATCGTGTATGAAAACATAAAACCGGTATTCAGTATCTTGCGATTAATGGGAGTCCTGCCTCTAACCCGACCGCATGCTGGAATTAACCAATTTCACATCGCGTCCACTTCGATGCTCTATTCCGCGGGTGTATATGCCTTCTTGGTTTGTTATATACTTTATCTGTCTCTAAATAAGGTTCAGATTCTGAAGACGTCTGAGGGCAAGTTCGAGGAAGCCGTCATTGAGTACCTTTTCACGGTTTACTTGTTTCCGATGACTTTGATTCCTATTATGTGGTATGAGACCCGGAAGATTGCTCAGGTCCTCAATGAATGGGTGGAGTTTGAGGTAATTAAACAAGTACATATTTGTATTAAACTTTAGCTACACTGATCATAATCTTCGTGACCAAATTTTATGATTTTGTAATAAAGAAACTGTTGATAATATAAAAATATGTTTACATAATGAGTGCTTATGATTGTAGTACAACCTTAAAAATGTGCCTGGTCATAGCAAAGGATCCGATACTTTTTAAAAGTGAAGCGTAATTTTGGAAAAGGAATTTATATACATACCTACATATATATTTTAAAATACTTACCTCCTGTAGATAGTCTTCTTCACTCCTTAGCAAATTTCGACCCAATATGTTGTACGTAACCGAACAAAACCTCTACTTCTGAATACAAAAGCATCAAATTTTCAGTTGGCTTACAAGCATCTATCCGGGCGCCCTGTACCAGTAAAACTCTTCAAGAAAGCTCTCGCAATCGCCATAATAATTCCAGTCTTGTCGACAACCTCAGTGATCATCACCCACGGAACTATGGTGCATTTTAAGATCACTCAGCTGGTGCCATACGTGTTCCTGGAGATTCTGACTTACATTCTGGGTGGCTACTGGTATCTGCTCTGCGAAGCTTTAAGCGTCTGCGCTTCAGTTCTGGCTGAAGATTTTCATCAAGTTTGTTGACTCATAAATTATATTTAAATTATGTTATTTTAGAATTATTTTTTTTACGAGGGTAAGTTCTAAAGTATACCTACTTTGGTGCGTATCACGTCACGTATCACGTTGTATCTTGTTTCTTGTATCTTGACACGTAGTAACGCAAGCTAATGTATTTTTACCCTAGTAATCGCACCATGCATTCACAGCATTAAAGAAACTTAAAAATATTGATTATACTTAATGACTTTTTTACAACGTCGTTGCTTTTTAATACAAAATAGACGGAACATCTATTATCTACATAAATAAATGATTATTCAAATATTTTTTTCTTTTTAACTGTATTAAACTTTGCAGGCCCTCCGTCACGTCGGTCCAGCGGGCAAGGTCGCGCAATACCGAGCTCTATGGCTTCGTCTCAGCAAGCTGGCCCGTGACACCGGCATTGCCAACTGCTACACGTTCACCTTCGTCAATCTCTACCTGTTCCTCATCATAACCTTGTCCATCTATGGCCTACTCAGCCAGATCTCTGAAGGCTTCGGGGTCAAAGATATTGGACTAGCTTTGACGGCGTTTTGCAGTGTTTTTCTGCTGTTCTTCATTTGCGATGAAGCTCATTATGCGTCTCATAATGTGAGTGATTGGTTGGATTAGGAAAACCTACCTTGTTTGAATTATTTTATCTATTATTTAACCTAATCTTAACATAATTACGTAGTAATTTCTGCTGTCTGTTTAACATTTCTAAACGGATTTCAATGCAGTTTTAAGCAACAAACGGAGTGTTTCAACTGAAAATATTGTTGTTGTTTAACTGTTTTTATTTGGACCCGAGCGAACCCGGATTGCTTGTGAATACAAGACTTGTAAGTCTTGTATGATTTTTGTTCAACCGCTAATATCAAGAATTTCATCTTTGCATAAAAACAGGACCAACTTAAATTTTGCCACTGTTTGAACGGCAGGTTCGGACCAACTTCCAAAAGAAGCTGCTGATGGTAGAGCTGTCATGGATGAACACGGATGCACAGACAGAAGTGAATATGTTCCTGAGAGCCACGGAGATGAACCCCTCCCAAATCAGTCTCGGGGGATTCTTTGATGTTAACCGAACGCTTTTCAAATCTGTAAGTACCTGTTGTAACTTACATTGGTATAAAGAACACTGTACATATGGCTCGAAAGCTATTAAGTAAGGATGGCTGTTACGCAACATTTAATCAATAAAGATCCTAAACCATAAAATGTTAAAAGAAAAATAATATGATGGATTTTTAGGTAGGTAGCGATTTAACGATACCCGAACGAAACGAAAAGATATAGAATAGCTTTTATAATACGATTAAGCAAGTAGGCATTCAGTGCAAACTTATTTTTTTGTTCTATCCTTGATTTTGTGTCCAACTCTTACCTGCTTCATCTTTGCAGCTGCTCGCAACGATGGTGACCTACCTAGTGGTACTGCTGCAGTTCCAGATAAGTATCCCTGACGATACCCCAAGCCAGGCACCGGAAGATACCTCCAACATGACGACGGTCACTGAACCCACCACCACGACTGTCACCACCGCCATCACCACGATACTTACTACTTTAGCCAAGAAGAAGAGGAAACATTAATCAATATAGGTTTAAACAATATATAGGAATAGCTACTAGTAAAAAAGTTATGATATCTTATATTAATAGATACATTAATTGGTGATAATGTAGATAAAATCAAATAAAATTTGTGTGAAATGGTACCCACAATTTGTTTAATTTTCACTTACTTACCGGGTCAACAGCGCGGGCGCCTCTTAACGCGGTGTCAGCAAGCCTAATGCATTAAAAAAATGCGGGATCTTGGTGGTTGCCCCCTATACACACATAACTGGAAGTCGAGAAGTGGAGGAAGTGGCGAAAATGGTGATGATTAATTAAGAGGAGTGGAGGTTGTGGAGGTTTAGTCTGTTCACGTCCGTAAGTGGTTACCCTCTGAATCCTTATACGTGACCTCCAGGTGGTGGGTGGTGGGCTCCTGGGCGTGAAGCGATTTTTTCGTATTTCGTAATGTGGCCCGGAGAAGCCATCTACCTTCTAGGTCTTCATGTCCCATCTTAGACCACATCGTCACTTTACATCAGGTGAGATTGTTGTCAAATGAAGGCTTATCCAGCATTTAAAAAAAAAATTATCTATAGATTACAGAACCATAGGGTGTCAGAAAATAATAAAATAAATATAAGTGAAATACAATCATAATTAAAACGTAGATGACAATTAAAGGATTTTAAAAATCTACGTGCGTTTTTTATGTTTTCTTGTAAATTTAAAATTAAGACGATACAGTTCATAGACGTTTCGGGTGAAGAGATTAAAATATACTTTGGTGTGACGTAGGTAATGCTCTCAGGCGATTTGTCCTTGATTTATATGTCACAAACCCCACTTCGGTACTTTGGTGCTTTTTATCTTAGCCCTTTCTAATTGAATTGATAAAGCGAATAATAGGTATCCAGTATTTTTGGACGGACTAAACAGAATACCTATTTATTTAAGAAATCAAAGTAACATAATATGTAGTATCCACAAAGACTTCCAAGTGTCGTATAGGTACGTAGTGGCAGTTTAACCGTGGAGAAACGAAGCACCAGTGGCGAAACCACCAGGCTGTGCAGCTCTGTACGCTTTTGAAATTGCCCCCTCACCGTAGTGATGTATGTTGTCATTGGCCTCATCCAAAGATAATATAAGCACTACGTTTAGCCTCACCTAATACAAGATGTTACAAAATTCGTATATAAAGCAAAAGGGGTGTAATCGGCACGCACCAGGCTTACATTATTTTGATCTACAACATTCCCATTTAGAAGTATTTTTTCGAAAAAAGGCTTCTTTTTTTTACCTAAGTAAATTGCATTGATGCAAAGGACAATTGTGATTTAAATTGATTTTGATAAAATGAATAACGTTTATTTCGCTAAGAAAAACTTATTAATGAAATAAAATAAATAAATAAATAAAATTTAAGAAAAACCCCCGATTCCAATGCTTTCATTTCCTTAACCACTCAAGTGGACGTTCAAGTGCATAAATGTAAAACAACATAATATTATGTAATGTGGACGCGATGCGCTTTCATTTGATACCCCACACTAGTATATTCGCAGATTTTCTGTTTTCCTTCCCCCCTCTCACCCCCATAACTTTTAAACGGCTCAACCGATTTTGTCTAAGAACACCCGGGCCAAACTCACCTTTCATACAAAAATGCCACAGACAGACAGGCAGACAGACAGACAGACAGACACGTCAAACTTATAACACCCCTCTTTTTTGGTCGGGGGTTGAAAATAAATATTTCCAGACAATTCACACAACAACATTTAGTCCCGTGGTAAGCCCTAAACTTGTGTTACGGGTACAAGATATCTGATATACTTAATATAATAGGTAGTCATACATATATAGATATTTTTATTATACATATTAGACACCCAGACCAAGGAGATCGTGCTTGCAGAACATACAAACACTTTCACCCTCGGCGGGAATCGAACCCGCTACCTCTTGCGCCACAAGCGGACCCTCGCCCACCGCGCCACTGAAGCAGTCAGTTTCTTGTAATTGGACTTTGAGCTTGAAGCGACAATTTGCCAGTGTCGAGTTAAATAAAATCTCAGTCAGTTCAGTTTCTTGTAATTGGACTTTGCGCTTGAAGAGACAATTTGCTAGTGTCGAGGTAAATAAAATTTATAAAGTGAAAAAATTTTTACTCAGTTGAACGCCACTATACCTGGAAACATTATTTGGTTAACCTCAGTCAATTTGATGAGTACTTTCTTCTGTTAGATATCACTGTCAAAAGCACACGCGCGTCAATGTCAATTAAAAGAATGAATGTCATATAAACTACTTTTCATTCATTCCGTTCAAAATTTTGTCGTATTTCTTTAGAATTTTCCGGATTTCGTTTCTAGAAAGTGATTCGCAATATCTCAGTGTTTTATCTAAAACACCCGTTTATATCTGAGATATATCCTCCCCAAAAATGGTGGATTACAGCAAATGGAAAGACATTGAGGTTAGTATAAGCAAGATTTGTATGAAATCAGAAAAACAAGCTTTGTTTGCAATGTTTCATTACGGCCCGGCCTTTCCAGATTTCTGATGACGAAGATGAGACCCACCCTAACATTGATACACCTTCGCTGTTCCGATGGCGGCACCAAGCGCGTGTAGAACGGATGGAAGAGCGTCGCCGGGAACAAGAGGAACATGCTCAAAAAAAGGCGGAAAACCTAAGACAAATTAATGCAACCCGAAAGAAAATAGCTGAGGCACCTGCTGACAGCCCCAATCTTGATTCACTAAAGAAGGCGCTTGCAGATCTGCAAGAAGAAGAAATGAGGCTGATGAAAAAAGATGAAGACCTCAAAAAAAAAGAAAAGACTACACCATGGAATGTTGACACCATAAGCGAGCCTGGCTTTACTAAAACAGTAATCAACACAAAATCAGCTAGGCCTAAAGATGAAAATTTAACTGAAGAGGAAAAGGAAGCTAAAATGAAAAAGTTTATCCGAGAAAATGAAAAGCTGTTGAAAGAATTTGGCATGCTGAGAAAATATGATGACTCAAAACAATTCTTGATGGAGCATAATCAGCTTGTTTGTGAAGAAACCGCTAATTACCTAGTCATATGGTGCATTAATTTGGAAATGGAAGAGGTTTGTACAACATTAAAATCTGTAGGTATAATTTGAAATAATACTTATATTGGTGATGCTGCGTGATAAGTCTGGAAATGTTTATTTATTTATTAACTTATTAATTGCAATTTTCAGAAACATGACCTTATGGCACATGTGGCTCATCAAACTATTTGTATGCAATACATTCTGGAGCTCTCTAAGCAACTAGATGTTGATCCAAGAGGCTGTGTTGGAGCATTCTTTGCTAAGTAAGAAAAATAATTAACAATTTTACATTTTTGTATGAAATACTTAGTTTAAATTATTATTATAAATTGTAATTCTTTTTAGAATTCAAGTTGCTGAACAAACATACAAAGAATCATTTGATGATGAACTAAAGCAGTTCAAGGGTCGTATTGAAAAGCGAGCTGCCGAGAAGATCCAGGAAGCCCTAAAGGAACAAGAAGAGGAGGAGAGAAAAGCAAGACTTGGGCCTGGTGGCCTAGACCCTGTTGAGGTTTATGAAGAGTTACCTGATGTAAGTTAAACATGTCTCCTTGGTTGGCCTGTAGCCATGAAATATAATTTAAGCAGGAAACTTTGGAAATGTAATTAACACTTACCCTAGAGGTGTTTTATTTTTTGTCATTAGGTCTTATCTGAAAACCAGCGCAAATCCACCTAAAGGTGGATCTGCATATGCTGAGGTGAGACCTTTTGACACAACACATTCAATTTTCTATTGAGATGGTATCTATTACTATATAAATATTTAATATTTTATGTTAAATTGTATTTTTTATCTATTACTATATAAATATTTAATATTTTATGTTACTAAATTGTATTTGTCATTGATAAGTGTGTGCTTTGTGTCAATAAATGTTTTCTCTCTCACTCTTCTATTGTCAGAAAGGTTTTTTTAAAACAAAATAGTCATAATTATGTATAAAACATATAATATGACACTTTAATGGGGGGATTGAAAAATCTACACATTTATTGTTTAATAGCCTTCTTTCCTTCTTTTCATAAAGAATTCCATAAATGTTTTTAGATGACATATACAGGGTTATTTTTTATTGACCAGCAACCTTCTGTGACCAGGTACCTATCATCATCAGGAACAACTTTTGTTCTACGACTTTTGAAATAACTCAATAGGTACATTATTAGAAATTGTTAAAGATTCTATTCCAGTGTGGTGACTTTTGTAGATCCATGTTGCATCACGTGACCACGATTGCGCGCGCAAGTGCTGGCGATAATAATAAGCAACGCATTTCATTTCACTAAATCCACAATCCCTTCATACTTGACCATTGACCAGGCTTAGGACTGGCTACATTAAACAGTTTAAAAACAAATAAGTAGATAGGCCTATCTATGCAAATCTGGTAGTTAGGTATTATGTTTAACGTAATCATTTATACCATTTAAAGTTTAATTAAGTAATATAAATTTGTAAAAAGATAGTTTTTATTCACTTTCCACTGTTTAATGTAGGCGTATTTAAAAAGTGGAATCAGCGTATTTACAATAACTAAATGATTAGCAATTAAAATAATATTTACAAATTAGAATTACCTCGCAGGTTCAAATCAGGTGGCGGTGAGTATCGCGCACATAGCGATACTCACCGCCACCACTCAATATATTCACATATCAAAATAGTCACATTCACAACCAACACAAAGCCCACACCTAAAAATCAGCTGTTCGTTTACATTACACGATCTAATGTGATTTCACCACCACTGTACACCATTGTTTTTATGTGTCCCCATAAATAAAATCTTATTCCATATTGGCGGCAGGCTTCCGACACATTGTCATCACACCTAGCCAGCATCCTCACTATTTCCGTGTACTCGATATTGGAGTTCCGATACGCCATGGTAATTAGTAGGTACAATCCGTACGAAACATCGATAATGAGACGATCACAAGGACACATGTGCCGCGCGCGCATCCGTCTTGACGACTGACTGAGCGAGCGGCGGGCGGCTAGCTCAAAAGGGCGCGGGCGGCGCGGCGCGGCGGGCGGCTAGCTCAAAGGGCGCGGGCTTTGCGGCGCGGCGGCTTCGTTTGACCGGCAAGCTCAAAGACGCGGCTAGGTCAAAGGCGCCGCGTGCCGCCCAAAGGTGTGCAAAGATTTAAAAACGTGGAAGCGCCTATTTCAATTAATATTTATTTTTGTATGGAAATAAAAAGTTGCTAAATTTTAAAAGTCGAAGAACAAAAGTTGTTCCTGATGATGCTAGGAACCTGGTCACCGAAGGTTGCTGGTCAATAAAAAATAATCCTGTATATTTAAAAAAATAAATAATTTTTTTTTAGGAATTGAAGAAATGCTTTGATGCTCAAGATGTCCCCCTACTGCAAGCTACAATAGCAAAGATGCCAGAAAGTGAGGCCATCTACTTCATGAAAAGATGTGTTGATTCTGGGCTCTGGGTGCCTGGGCAGAATGATGATGAAACCAAGGAAAAGCCTGAGGGATCTGGTGACTCTAAAGATGCTACTTCATCCACCACTGATGAAGTTGATTAAATATCATTCACTTGCATTTGAATAGATTATGTGATAATCATAAGTCTTTCATTCATGTGTACAGTAATAATCTGCACTGGCATTGAACCTGGTAATTATGTTATGTTGGTATACCATATCATCTGATTTCAAAATATTTTAGGTTTATTGCATGAATGGCAGTGCTACTAAACTACTTTAAACTTCAAAATATAGTGTAATTAATTTGAGATATTTTTCCAGTTTTATTGTTGTACTGTCCCTTTGCACATTCATATAATAACAGTATTGATTATTAATATGCGATTTTTTATATGCATCTGATTCAATTCGCATCATAAAAATGCAAAAGATTGTCATTATGTAGGTACAAGTCGCGTTGACAAGTTAGACGAGACGCGTCCCGACCACAGAGTACGTTGTAGTCACGACGAAAATTGACGTTAGTTTGCATTGTGTCACCGTGACAAAACAACTGGGGTCCTCAAAGTCGAACTTGAATATTTCATCAGCATTACTGCTGTAGGATGCCCACTGATGAAAAAGTCTTGAGCAAATCCTGTACTTCTATCATTTTGATCTTTTATCATTCATTTTTCATTCATCTAAGTATTTAAAAAATACTTAGTTAGATGGATTACCAATATTGTTGTAGAAGAAAACTATTTGTCACTTCTCAACAATCTAAAGATGATTCTGAGCATTTCTGGTACTACAACAACAGTGGAACTTAATCCCTGAGTAAATATTTTTTACTAGCGGCCCGCCCCGGCGTCGCACGGGTAAACAAAGTTCCCGGCAATTATTCGATTTTTTCTCGCCTTTTAAACCTTCCCTAGACCTCCACGAACATTTCAAGACTAAGATAAGATAAATCCGTTCAGCCGTTCTCGAGTTTTAATCAGACTAACAAACAACAATTAATATATAAAGATAAATAGCCCATACGCAATGTTTACAGTTAAAGTTACTGGTCGGGCTAAAACAAATACCGCAGTCGATGTCCTAAGGATGATGTAATAAAGTGTATTTAGTCATCCTATTTATTTTCTGAAAGTATTCGCATTGTATGAGGCGTCTATTTGGCACTGTGGTCGAAAGTCGAGCAACGCGTTGACAATTAAGTTCACCTTTCAAAAGAAAGGGGAGGTTTTCTAATAAAAGATATTGTAAACTTGTACTTTTTATATAACAAAACTACAATAGAATGAGAGACGGTGCGGGGGCGCTACGTGAGCAAATGCGGTGGTAGTTGTGGTCGCCCTTCGAGTTTGCTGTAGTCTAGGTGAAATTCTTTCGCCACCTGCAACAATTCAAAAATACTCATCAAAACATCTCAGTACATGTCCACGAAATTTATAAATCATCTGTTTCCAGTCTTAGGGACAAATACACCATCTCTTTGCAAAGTCCCATGTAAGTATACAGTACATACAGAGCTATTTTGATCAATTACATAATAGTCCAAGTGAGACAACATTCAAGTCTTTGTTATGGTTCCAAAACACAAGGGTAAATTGTCTATCTGTCTGTCTGTCACCAGGCTGTATCTCATGAACCGTGATAGATAGAGAGCTGATATATAGAGTTAAGATGTATTTCTGTTGCAGCTATAGCACAACAAAAATACTAAAAACACAGTAAATAATTATTGTAAAAGGCGTGAATCGTACTCTGCCGTAACACAGTTCATACTAGCACAGGAAGTACAGTTCAAAGTTATCCATAGCTAAGCCTAGTTTTAAGAATCTGTTTTATAAGTTTTTGAATAAACTGTTACTATTATTTAAAGGGGCTCCCCATACAACAAACGTAAGTTTTATAAAGTTAAGCAACATAGCGCGCGGCGAGTACTTGGATGGGTGACCGCTCTGACTACATCTTATTTCACTTTAAAAACATTTTTAATTATTGAACGAAGTGTAACACTGAAACCCGTAGGTACGAGTTCATCTCATTCTATACTTATCAAATATATTTCTTTATATGATCCCAACTTTTAAAAATGACAAGTAAATGAATAGGCCTAACACAGGAACAGTATAAAAATAACTGCGAATCCGCATCGCATCACAAATATCTGCGAGGAATTAAGTTCCTGCTTTCTGGCGTCGCATCGCAACATCGCAGTTATATGTGGTCACTGGGCACCCTAATTCAGATTATATATTTGAGCAAGATGACTCTACTAACTAGTATTGATTGGATACTTGGGATTGGACTTAGACATGGTGTAAAAGGCCCATAAACTAAAAAATTTTGTGACATTTACCTTGCGCCAATTGTGCGCATCAAAGAAGTAATAGGTGCCGCGCTCGTAGGTAGACGTTTTTTCCACCATGGGCATTCCGGGCGCTTGAGAGATCCACACCTTTTCCTCCATGTGATACCGCCATTCACGATTGTATCTGCAAATTAAAAACCATCTTAAAAAAGCGAATACGTAAATAGCGTGGCAACGGCGTAAAGAGCATCGAACATCGTTGGCATACCTACTCGACAGCCATTTTGAAAAAAATGTGATTCGGCGGCCAGTGATGAAACTCATGTCAATCGACAGAGTAAGTGATTACAAACAAAAAGTGTTCTATGATCAAGTCTCCTAAGTGATACGGTTTCTGCGATATTTGAGATCAGAAAATAGAAAAATAAACTAAAGTAGAACATAGCTTATGGGACAGATTTTTTCTATACTACTCTGTCGGTTGACATGAGTTTTATCACTGGCCGCCGAATCACGTTTTTTTCAAAATGGCGGGGACTAGGTATGCCAGGCTCCATACAAAAATGTTCGAACCCTTTTATTATCATATCAAACATAACAACTCGTATCTTCCTAGTCTTGGTTACTCTATTTGTCTGTTATTTTCTTCATTTGTCTTCAATTTTACGTGTGCACTTAACATCAGTCGAACATTTAATTATGATTATTTATACTTTCAACTTATAGCACGAATAGCGATTTAGCTGTTTCAATATAATATGTTGAACATAGAACTATTGAAAACAATCATCTTAAACGTACGACGAAAGAAAAACAAGCACCCCTTCACTATTTAGATTAATAACGGGTGATTTTTGTGTATTGAGTTTCCCGATATTTCGGCACAGTTAAGTAAATGCGCCATGGTGATGAAGGAATAAAACTCAAAAATCACAAAATCGGTTTACAATCACGTGAAAATATCACACCTAACAAATTTCTGCCTAGTGCATAGCATTTCTAAGGCATTCAATAAAATAGACCAAATACTAACAAATTCATGGGTGTACTTTGCATGACAAAGTAAAATATTGCTACGATTCGACACACTTACTGCAGGACACAGCCTCTCTCAATCACAATAATTAACAATGAATGTGGCCATTACTCGCCACGCTTGGCAGGCGGGTTGGCGAGCGCAATATTTCTGCATAGATTCCCTTGACCGGGACCTACGGCGGTCTTGGGAGGTGATGGGAAACATTCTTATCCCAGTGCTAATACATTATACAAATTCTCCTTATAAATTAAATTCTTGACCAATACTTACAGCTCCGACGCAGCCGCAATCTGAAGTACATCACCGACAAAACAGTAAAACAAATAAAATAATAGGTCTTCCTTATATCGACTCAGTCGTAGGGGCGCCAGCTTTTCTCTGATTGAACCGTTTATCAGATACTCAGGAGGCACATGGTAGTCCATGTCTTGCGGTCTGAAACAATGCACAATATTTTGTTATCACACAACATATCTACTCAGGTATATTTTCTTTTGTCACTACTATCATAATCATAATTTCAGTCGTACAATGTCCACTGCTGAACAATTGTCTGCCTCACTGATATCCAGTGGATTCTGTCCAAAGCAGTTTGCAAACGACGTGACCGCCGCACTTTCCAAAAGTAAGCCTCCCTCACCGAACAAAGCTGCCGATAATAAGCTTTTATTTGACCACAATCTCACCTGATGTAAGTGACGATGTGGTCTAGGATGGAGCATGAAGGCCTAGAAGGTCTTCTCTGTACCACATGAAAAATGAGATGAATGAGGCAAATCCGCGTTGGCCACTACTATGATAGTTAATATTTGTGCTACTATTCAAGTTCATCATCTTTCAAATTTTCCGTCACATACGGCACAGTTGAATATTATTTTTTCATGATTCGGCTTGAATACATAAAGTATTTTATAATTGTGTATTTGCATAACGGACCGATACGAAGAGCGTAATCGTGTGGCAACGTAATGGAATTAACAGCTTATAACATTTGTGTAATATACTGAATAGTATAGTAAATCAGTTTACTAAAATAATCCTTACCTACAAGACGTATCCGCCCAGGGGCCAGCAAAGGTGAGATACAGGTTGTCAGGTGAATTAAGATTTAACCCGAGCGCAGTCAAATCCTGACCTAACGCCAGTTGAACTAAGTTCGGGTCAGACTCTGCTGCTCGAATAAACGTTAGTAGTCCCACAATACCAAACTGATTTGGTATCATTGTCTCTGGTATATTCGTTACTTTACCTGAAAAATAATAAAAACATTAATCGCTAGATCAAGGGTGAACAATTAGATATTTATTTACAATAAAGTCGCTTTTGCAAGTGCTGTAAGGATAGTAATTTTATGGAATGCTTATGGAGACAAAAGCCACTTTAATGTATTGTGTGGTGTTTTATACAAACCGTACACTTCCTTTGGAGGGGCAGGCGGTGGGACTTAAGAAAGAGTTCATAATTAGATTCAGGAAAATCATAGCAACCTTATAGCCTAAATAAAACATTTATTTAAGGAAGGTGTTTATGATAAGCTCATAAGTAAAATTGGTGAATGATAAATACAAAAGTGAAATTAATTGACAGATTACCATTGTGAATAATGCGTCATGTGGACGATGTAGGTACAACAAACCACCAATGAGAATTATAATATACTTTACAATACTTAAACGCATTGAGAGCTTCCATGTAAATATCGCAGTCGAATATAAACTAGAGAGCAATTTTTGTCTCTTATTTCGATTTGCTTACCATTACCCACTTATTAGTGTAATAGTTTTCTTTACATTACCGGTTTAAAAAGATACAAGTGTTTGGATAAACAACATGTTAAATTCTGTGACAAGTTAAATTCAGAGACAGAGAATGGCTTATAAATATATATTTAAAAAAAAAAATACATTTCTTTATAGCTGTATACCCAACTCTGTTATTGAACTGACTGTAGATGTGCAAAATTTACATAGTATAAAATGAAATCGCTTTGGCTGTCTGTTGGTTTAGATTAAAATTTCAGAGCAAATAAATGATTTGACTTTGAAAACTACTCAACAGATAATGTCTCACTTCGCTACATCAAGGAGTTAGGTAGGTTCGGCAGAAGGGTAATCCAAAATACTAATAATAATATGTCTTCTACGTGAAATGTCAGTCAGTGGTGACCTTAGCTCCCCCACACTCAGAATTAGAATTACTCTGGGTGTTCATAGCAATAGATAAGAGTGATTCGGAAGAATTTTAAGTGAAGGGGAAGGTATTTATTCATATCGTCGCTAATAAAGAATATGTATGTACCTTCTGGCGACGTCTGAATCCCCCGTTTAGGTTTGTCAACGCTGTTATGATTCGCGTATTCCTGGTTGGGGAGGGCCTGGCTCGGCGCCGGCGCCGCCACGCCGCCCGTCGACGTGCCGGGTAGTGCGGGAAAGTCTTCGGAGGACATCGTGAACTCTGATTGCTCTGCCGTAGGCTGCTTCACCATACCCACTGGATAGAAGAGATAACCTAGATTAGAGATTATGGGTGTAAGTGCTAGCGCATGCTCTACGTTACAACACATAAAGCTAGGACAAGCAAGATTAATACACGTTCATATAGATTTAATTAATAATAATGTAACGAACTTGTATTTTAATATCTCTTATGATCAAGATAGGACAACAAACATGGCGAGTATTTGCAAACCCCGTAATTTTGCTTGAGGTAGGAATATCTAACCTGTTGAATTTCTACGACCGAATCGAACGGCCTGTCAAACATGGCGAGTATTGACAATCCCAATAAATTTTATGTATATGTACTACATAGGGTTTCGTTGGTCGAAACAAATACCATCATTTTAAAATAGGGAAAAATAATGTATTGTGTGGACTTTCTGAGCGAACAAACAAATATGTTGAAAGGTCTCACCGTAAGGTTTAGAGCCTGGGGGTGGCGGCGCGGCCGACGGCGCCTGGTCGCCCGCGCCCCGCGCCGTCAGCGAAGGGAACTCGTTAAGGTCTAACAGCGAGGGCGTCGACGTGTCGCCGCCTTCTCCGAACACAGAATGGTAGTTGCTGCCCGTGTTGAACCGAGACAGGTTGCCCATACTCGACTGGAAAGTAAAAACGTCGAAGTTTAGTGTTAAAATCTACAAACTTAATCCCATCAAAAACATTACTTGTCAAAAAAACCAAGTCGCGCAACTCAGTTGTTCTGCGGTAAAAAGTTGTGAGATCCAAGTAAATCCAAGTCTTCAAATTTCTTCTCAAAATTCTTTAATGTTTTATATTAATATATTAAGACTTCTAGTTTTATCCACAACGAAGTTACAGGGGGTCGAAAATGGCCTGAATTGCTTCGAGAAAAGGATGGTACGGCCGTGCCGCTTTTTTGCTCGACTTGGTGCTGTCGGTGACACTGCCGTGCCCCCAGATTATTATTATTAGCCCATTGTGACCTACTGATGGACAAAGGCCTTCCCTCAATTTCTTGCACAACAGTCGATATCCCGCAGATTTTTGTGAAACATTATAGGATCAAGTTGTCACTGTGGTTTAGCAATACAAAGAACACTGGTCATTCATAAATAAATAATTAATTTCTTTGTGGATACAGGCTGTTTCTAATCGAAATCTATCAGCAGTGGACGTCCTAGGGCTGAAAAGATAGTGATGATATAAAATACTAGCTATGCCTCGTTATGTCGTCGCGAATTTTCCGCACCAGCAATATTGTCAAAGTTTAAGAATGGTCGAGTAGATTGCGAAGGTACCTAAAAAACAAACTTATTTTCGCATTTATAAATGAGATGCCATAAGCGACTGTAATCCCACGCAACTTGAATTACTTTATCTCTTTTTATATCTTAAAATGTGATACGAAATTTCGGGTTAAGTATTTTTAGAAGGCAGATGTGATATAACTCAGTTTTCACCTGAGTCACTAAAAACATCTGTCGCGATCCGAAATCGATCCCGTAACCTCTAACCAACTGCTGTTTGCACCGCAAAGGTCGATGAACTATTAATCTCTGTTTTAACACTGCTACCTTAATACATTATTTTTGTAGTATTGTTGATAACAAAATTGGCGCGCTTAAGTTCTTAGTACACCTAAATAATAATACAGCTGGTATATATTCACAAATAGGCTTTGACGTTTGAGATGTTTGAATTTAAGCAACTATTACAAAAAAGTTTAACTGTTATGATTCATGCAGACCGCACGTGAATCACTAAAGTAACAACTTTTTGGGAGTTGGAAGACGCTGTTTGTCGCCGTGACGTGAAAAGCTAGTAAGATTATAATAGAGACATTTAAGTCTCTTAAAAAATAACTTAAAATTATTACGAAACTATCTAACTTTCTTTATAAAATTATATTACTAAGAAATCCCTACTTTACATATTACCAGTACCTTATACCACCAAAATAAATCAACTAAAAAATGTAACGTTTATGACAATTTAAAATTCCGTTTAAAAAGAAACATATGGAAACAATACCCATCATTGGACAAATTTAAAAGGCAAAATAAACAATGCACCGCTTCACTGTCAGAGTTGACCTGAATAACATGTTTTGAAAACCAAAAACAAAGTCTGTCAACATTATTCTCAGCTAAATACGATATTCGCTAGAGGTTACTCATGCAATACGCTTTTAGAACACAGTAGTCTTACACTTGTGACCAGATTTATGCATAACATGTTGGTGGCTGGTTTTTTACTTATTTTAATACAAGATCATGATGCATCTTAAACAATGTCCCGCATAATTAAAATATTTTTTGAGAGTTATATTACTTCAGAGATATTGGGTTCAAGAATATAAACTTATAATCTATACTAACATTATATAGCTTAAAAGTTGTTTTGTTTGAACGCGCTAGTCTATGGAACCAGTGGTCCCATATGAAAAAATATTCTAGCCTATTAGTCTAGCCTGGTGGCAGAGTCGAGATCTATAAGCGTTTGACGTACGTTGCACGTACATTCGATTGTTTTCTTATGTACCGCAAATGCACGACACCTGGAATGGTTTCCGTATGTGCGCAGAGTGAAATAAATCGAACATACGTGCAACATACGCCTCAAAACGCCCAACTTGAAAGAACCGTGAATCTTGCAGTTTTTTTTTGATTAGCTTATTGTCCTACTGCTTATAATATTCAGGTAGCAAATTAAAGTTATAAAAAGAAGAAGCCTTTATAAAAAGAAGAATCAACTCACCATGGAATTAGAATTAGGTTGCGATAATGTTGTTGGCATTGGTACCCTTCTGTCAGCGAAAGCTCGCTGTCCAAAAAGTGTGGACCTCGATGCCATCGAGGGCGGGGCGCCAGGCATCGCCGAACTGTTCCGACTGGGCGACAGGGCGCCGCCAAAAGTCGGCGTCACATGGCCGGAGACACCACCAACAAGACCTGAGCTGACTCGACCACCCACACCACCACTCCCTAAGCTTCTAGGAGCTTGCTGGAAGTTCAAGTTTGCCATAACCTGAAATCATTCATAGCAATTTTAATAAAATACCTAATTTGCATTAATGTAAACACAGCATCTTTTCATCATTATCATTTCAGCCATACATTGTCAAGTACTTGACATAGTGTTCCTGTTGATTCCATTCAAATTGAGAAAAGTTTTTCACATCTCAAAATTTAAACAAATGTCTAACGTAATTTGTACCTGTGCAATTAAGTTTATAAACTGATAAAAAAATTAATATCCAAATGGAATGTTAGACCTAAGCTTTTTATTATTTTATGTAGGTATCAGTTTTGACTGCTTATTTTATATAAAAAAAATGATCATATCATCATATAGTTGGAAATATGTGACTAATCTCTTGTATTGAGTTATCAGATAATAATGATATTGTGTCAGGTTTTCACTTGGTACTAGGTTTATGAAATACACAAAGGAAATAGAGTATCATTAGTTCATCATTTTCTATGGTATAATTGCTCATTATCTACAATGGCTGCAGCAAAAAATAACTGTAAACAAAAGTCAACAACCGAGGGAAACCTTTTATAAAAAGTTCTATTGTTATAATCCAGTACAAAGTATTATAAGAGTGTAAGATTATTTGAACTGAATTCAAATTATTTTGCTTATGAGCAAAACTTGAACCAACATTATTTTTATAATAATGGATGCCAATTAAAGTGAAAGATTTTGTTATTTTATCAGAGACTTCAAGTTCCTAGGTTTTAAATCTGAATGCTAAATTGAGTACAAATAATATTGAGTTATTATGTTGTTTGTGGATCTTAAAATAAAATATCATTATTTAACAACAAATAAATTAAAGTTTTGTGATAAAACTAAAAATATGTTTCCAAATAATTTTACAATAAGTAGTATGTACTAACATTTCCCACAGGCGACTAAAATGCTTCCACAGTTTCCAAGCTTAGCTCCAATCCAGCAACCTTGCTCAACATAAGTGTGACACTTTCTGTTTTGAAATGCATTCACTCACACTAAAGTTACCAAAAACAAATTGTTTTTGTCAATAGAAAGCTTAAGATTTATTGAATGAAGATAACATGTAGTAGGTGGTTTTGAAACATCTGTGAGTAAAAGATTGGGGTAGATGTCATTCATCGTTTATTTTAATCTAAAAGGGTATGTTGCAAAGTTTTGTTGCCACAGAAGCATTTGATTTGGCATCATCTTGGATTAGTATTTCTAGCAGCTTATGACAGAAAACTACAAACAACTCTAATACAAGTCAGTCTTTAAGTAAATACATATATTTTGCAGATGTATGCAGTACCAGATAAAGTTTGTTGTTGACAACAAAATGTATTCTTTAAACTTTTATCAGTAGGTTACCTATTTTATGATGGATAAGTACTTCTCCTGTCATACAATGGCGACCCTGGATGAATGTTCCACTCCAGTTACAGTTAAAAACACAAGCATAATTACCTATTATTGTAGACGTCAGTCCTTGTGCTACAATTTAAGTAAAGCTATAGTTTGCTCATAATCGACTGTTCTCTCCAGAAATATTTAAATCCACTCCAATGAAATAAACAAAAGTTTGTTGACTGTCCAATTTTGACGTCGATAAATAGGCATTCAAAATTTCATACACCAACTGAAGATGTTTCTGAAAGTGTCCATGCATGCAACACTGCTATAAAACGCTGAAAACTTGATACATTTTTACATCACTTAAAAATATTTTAACAATTTCACTTGGTTTCGTAGAACGCCACATTACCCTAAACAACTGGCGGCCATATTGTTGAAAGCGAGCGGAAATTGATAGCAATTTTCAACTGATTATCTTATAACATTCAGTATTTTTATTTATTGGTAATATATACAAATTATGCATTATATAAAATTTCAAGACTTTCATAATTTTTTTAGCTATAAATTATCATCAATACGATCCTAAATAATACTAAAAGTTAATAGAGTATAACAGTTGACTAATGATCTGTCATAGTAAAATTGCCAGTAAAATTTTATTTTTTATAACCTTTCACTGATTGTCAAATATAAACTGCAATCATGACGGCCATATAGCCAGTCACGGACGCCATCTACTATAAGAAGAAGTAGAAGAAGTAAACTGCAATCAATCATATGTCAAGTAAATCAAGGAGTAAATAAATCACTACGTTCCAGTCCCCACACTATGTGGGATCGGCACAACATGTGTTTTTCTTCCATTTCCCTCTATCACCCGTCATCTCAACACTCACTTCTTTCACATAGTCCCCATCCATCTTTTCTTTAGTCTCCCTCTTCCCACATATCCATCCACATTCATATCTAACGCTCTTCTCGTAACATGACTTTCGTTCCTTCTCATAACATGCCCAAACCACGCTTACCTATTATCTCTTAACTTATCCGTAACTGGTGCCACTTTCAAACTTCCTCTTATATTATTTCCTATATTATGCATCCGGATCACTCCACCAGTGGTTTGATGGCTATAATATTTTTATTATAGCGTTTCAAACTATTTTTCGCTACCACGACCCCATGTAAAGAAAACGATGTGACTTTTAAATAAAATAATATATGATGTGGTCGTGGTTACAAATAAATAAATAAATACGCTCAACCTTATCTTACGCCTAGGTAATATAAATAATAAAATCGTTTATTTCTGGTATAAGCCATATTATTTAAATATTCAAAATAGGTACAATGTGAATAAAATAAAAATAATAAAGGCCATGTGTAGTATTATAAGTTTCACTCCACAGCCAAAGTTGCTGGTCCTTTGTTTTTAAGTGAAACCTTCTAAAATGTTAAGCTCGCGTTAGACCTGATAGAAAATTTAAAAATACACTTATTAAGAATAATTGGTAAAATGTTCTTATTCCACGGTAAAAAATAAGTGTATTCAAATTCAGAATTCCTAATAACGAAACACTTAGTTATCAATCACTTAAAAACTTTGTCCCGTGTTAGGAATATTTTTTTAATGGGTATCTACATACATTCTCATCAAAAGTAACGATAAAAAGATATAATGTTATTTATTATCCCAGACATACTGAATACATATACTTGGCAAACCCCCGTTTACATACATGCAATTCTTTATTTATTACTATTTGAAAAACAATAAAGTATTCTTAAATTTTATTGTACAGGAAGCTCATGGTGGCCCTTTTTTGTAAATAAAATAGAGCTGTAGCAAACCGTATTCGGTGCTCCATCCAGCAGACGCATTCTGTAAAAAATCGAATCCGAACTCGAAATCACTCAAGTGACCGAGCTCACTTCGAACGCTCGTCACTGAGGCGCTACAGGTGCTATCGAGTTTTACAGAATACAAAACTTTAAACTCACCGCGGATTCAGGTTAGTAAGAATCGAAATGAGTTTACAGAATGCGTCTACAGTACCGAGTAACGAATCGTTACATACAAATACATTTCGTTACGCAATTATGGTATTATCGGTACTTACCAACACGGTTACAGTATAAGTCGATGCGGTATCGAATGATAAATTGATACATTATGGATTACGAAGTTATTGTAAAATATTTAAATAATTTCACATTAATTAAAAAATAGTCAATCCATTGCAAATTTAGTAGATCCCTCAATATTTTACTAAAATTAAACCCTTTTAATTAAAACTAAACTAAGACCTGGTAGAATAATTCCATATCTGGTAGAATATTCAGATCTATAATAAAAACACATAACGCAGTTAAATATGTAATGTAAATAATGTTTCACATAATTACGAATGTTGCGACGCCGCATCGACATACATACAGTATCTATAGGTACTTCTACTCAATACAATTTGATTCGTCACTAGAATATAATGAAGTACCTATCAAAAGTAACGAGTAACTTAACTATACGAAAGTAACGAGTAGGTACTAAATGATATTGATATAGTTTAACAATTACTTATACGGGTACGATTTTAATCGTTGCTTTTACAACTCTATTGTAAAATAATCATGTAAGTTCTCAGAAAAAATATAGAAATACTATCTGCGCTGGCCCGTTGCGGCTTGCACTTTCCTCTTGAATCACTCCCTTTTGTTTTGCAAAAAACGTATTGTGCAATAAAAACACACAAATCGTTTTGGATAAATTTTTAAATTCAAAAGTTGCAGGCATTGAGGACATCTATCTATGTACTAGCCTTGCGCAACGTTGCTTAGATTTGTAAAAATCGCGTTTGTTGTATGGGAGCCTCAAATATTTATTTGTTATGTGTTTTACAATTTGTTGTTATAACGGCAATAGGAATACATCATCCCTCAAAATTTAAACTCTCTATTTATCCCGGTTCTTGAGATACAGCCTGGTTACAGTCGGACGGAGGACGGGAAAAAAAAGGAGATTTCTCAATTCGACCGTATATATATATGTATATATATATTTTTTATTATGTATGTCCGTGGATAACTTTGTCGTTTATGAACCGATTTTGATTATTCTTTTTTTGTTGGAAAGGGAGTATCCCAAGGGTGGTCCCATGGTAAGGAAACCTGGATCTGGTGGTGGAATCCTGAAGAAATTGAGGGAAACTCTTGAAAATATTGTCTTTCCGACTTGTGTGTTCCTTAATATTATTCAATATAATGAATTTTAAAGCCGTTTTATTAATGAGGGTCTGGTGTTGATCTGATGATGTAGGGAAAGGCGGTCGAGGGAACTCCTCAACGATTTACAGCAAGTACTTTGTGTTTGGGCTTGATTATCTTATATTACTGAGACCGTTCATCAAAATGGGTTTTGACTGATATTAGGGGTCTGATGCTGAAAATGAAGGACAGTCAAAGGAACTCTATAAGGTATATTTTAGTAGAGTTATAACTAAAAATCGTGAAATAAAACTTTTTTGCCAAAAATTTAACCAACTTCAAAAGAGAAACTGAAAAGTACAAAATAAATTAACTTTACAAATCATTTCGACATTATAAGTGATAATTAAAAGAAACATAAACAATTAAATAATTAAGTATTTAATAATTTTGAGGTCGGTGCCAAGTAAATACTACAAAACACTTAATGCAGTAGTAACAAATACATTTTTACCTACACTATACACAATATGAATAGATATAGAAAATAACATACTAATTAACAGCATTTAGGACCCAAATAGAAATGCGTGCGCGGATTTACCGCGAATGGATTGATATTTAGAGTTCATCATCATCACCCTATTAACGTTCCCACTGCTGGGACACAGGGACTTCTCTCTTGACGAGAGAGATTAGGCCTTAATTCACCACGCTGGCCAAGTGCGGGTTGGTGAATGTCACATGTCCTTCAAACTCTTTTTTTTTTTTTATGAAGTTCTCAGAACATGCCGGTTTCCTCACGATGTTTTGCCTTCACCGTTAAAGCACGTGTTAAAAGCGCACATAAATTTCTCAAGAAGAAAAATCTAGAGGTGCGTGGCGGGGTTTGAACCCACGACCTTCGGAATGAAAGTCGAGTGTCCTCCCACTTAGCCAACACGGCTTTTATTATTATTATTAGATATTTAGAGTTAATTTCCTACTAATACCTTATGGCTTGAGTTGTGAAAAAGATTGATGTTAAGTACCTATATTATATCTAGTTATTGTTTTACTTGGCACCTACTTCAAAATTATTAAATGCTTAGTTACTTAATTGTTTGTTTCTTTTAATTATCACTTATAATGTCGAAATGATTTGTAAAGTTAATTTATTTTGTACTTTTCAGTTTCTCTTTTGAAGTTGGTTAAATTTTTGGCAAAAAAGTTTTATCACATTCGTGTCTCGTCTTCCGAAAACCAACAACTCCAGAAAGCACACCATAGACTTTGTAGAGCTCAAGTCTATGACAAGGAATGTGACTTTTTCAATAAAGTGGCAACCCCGAGATCATATGATTGTTCAATGAAGGAGTACGTCTGCTAGGCGTCGTCTTACTTCACGAGCCAGTTTTTAATTTTCTGGCTCTTTAACGGGCTGTTTTTTGTGTTAGTGGTGCTAAGTAATAACCCGCAGCCATGGCGCTAAGCGACACAGATGTTCAGAAGCAGGTATGTTTGCGAAAACCACCAAAACGAAGGCTACACGTAAACGCTCGACATGGTCTTGTCAGGATAATTGATCGTAGTTTCTGTACTGATCGTTCGGCGACCTAATTGCCTAAAATTCATGTTTTATTGCAATTGGAATGTTCATACTGCTCTAAGATGCTGGATCTTATTAGAATGGTGTCTTTTCCTCATACAGATCAAGCACATGATGGCCTTCATCGAACAAGAGGCCAATGAAAAAGCCGAGGAAATCGATGCTAAGGCCGAGGAGGAGTTCAACATTGAAAAGGGCCGTCTGGTCCAGCAGCAGCGCCTCAAAATCATGGAATACTATGAGAAGAAGGAGAAACAAGTTGAACTCCAGAAAAAGATGTAGGTGCCCCACTTATTTCCAAGATGATCAAGATGTCCCTCAGACTATGTACCCAATAATTAGTAAACACTATGATTTTGAGTTTGATGACTCTAGGCACGCCTGTGTCTAACATAAGGATTGATGATGATTAGTCAGATAACTACTTAGAATTTGTACCTAATCATAATGCTGAGTAGCTGCCACTTTCAAACTATCTACCTTCTAACCAACCATCCACCTACCACCTACCTTCCTAACCATCTACCTTCTAAGTCTTCGTGCCCCATCTTAGACCACATTGTCACTTTACATTAGGTGAGATTGTGGTCAAATGAAAGATTATCTAGCATAAAATAAAATGCCTTTGAAAATAAGTTCTTAGCCCGCTTAATACCTATAATTAAATATGTTTTTTTTTCACTTCAGGTAGAGACTATCCTATTCCCTTGTGTCTTATTTATGTGCATGCTTCATTTTCACATACCAGAGCAATAAGCATTCACACTCACTTGCACACCTTCTTTCACATCTACAATATTAATAATGTTAGGCTACAATAAGATATGTTTTTTTTTATTATTTTGTTCAAAATTCAATATAAGTTACAGTCATGTGACTTTCAAGGGCATTGGCCAAGTGTAAATTTTTGAAGTCAATTTATCAGTTTCTTGAATAATCAATCCATTACAATCTCTTTTATGGTATAACTTTTGAAATTATCATGTTTATCAATACTATTTAGATTTATAACTCTCTCATGGTTATGGAAAACCATAAAATATTGAAGTTGCTTATGTATTTACTACACTTAATCAAATTTAATAGCACTAGGATAGAGCTATAAAAATGAGGGAATTGTGTTGTGTTGTGCGAGTGCTCAATAAATATAGCATCTTATCAAAACTAAATCAGTTCTAAATTTCTTAAAGGGCTTTAGCTTCTGATATAAATATTAGTTAACCAAAAATATAACATAGAGTAATGTACTAACTCAGTTTAATTCAAAAAAACAACTTGTTGGTTATAAGTTTTATACATTTATTTATTGCATTTTAAGTAAATTTAGTAATATGTTAAACTTATTTTATTAATTTTCATGTAACCCAATTGATAAGAATTATAGTTGCAAGTTAACTCAGCTTATCAGAGATAAGGGAACTAAAGGTAGAAGAAACTGTTCAAACAGATTTCTCTCCAAGATATTGAATTTTAACTATATTTACATTTTAGACCCTGTTTGACCATTTCCAAGTATAATTTGACAAAAGTTTAAATATATTTCGCTCAGTGTGAGATAACTATTGACACATATTATTGATGTTACCAAGCATTGCTTAGTTTACTATTATTTTGTGAAATAAGTCGTAATATTTATATTGGTCCAACATTTACAGGCAATTCTCCTCCTTAAATTTTCAGGGTCATTGATTGTAATTTCAACCGAAATAGTATGTTTTTGGGGATGAAAGGACTATGTTCTTTTCCAGTTAGTTGACATAATAATGACATTTTGATTTATTAACAGAAAGGGATAAATCATATGTTATTAGGCTTGCTACACACAAATGTTATTTTGTATTGAAGTATGTCAGATCAGTGTGTATGCTTTCAAGTCGAACAACCTCAACCTAAAATTAATTCAGTAATTTTTTTTTACCCCCAACCAAAAAAGAGAGTTGTTATAAGTTTGTTGTGTCTGTCTGTCTGTCATAGCTCCTTAACGGATGGTGCGATTTCAATTTAGTTTTTTTTGTATGAAAGGTGAGTTTGGCGCCATAGTTCTTAGATGTTTCATGAAAATCGGTTGTGCTGTTTAAAAGTTATGGAGGTGAGAGTGGGGAAGGAAAACCGAAAATCTGCAAATATACTAGGGTGGGGTAACATATGAAAGCGCATCGCGTGCACATTACAAAATATTGGTTTACTTTTAAGGAAATTTAAGGCATTGGAAACAGGGGTTTTTCTTAAATATTAAATTTAGATTAATTTATGTAAATGTTAGGTGATTTGCTTAAACTGCTTTGGAACGACGCTCTAAACAATAATGTATAATACCGTCTGTAGGGTTTTGCTTTTATATTTTAATTATTTCCGGACTACTCCCAACCAAAAAAGAGAGTTGTTATAAGTTTGTTGTGTCTGTCTGTCTGTCATAGCTCCTTAACGGATGGTGCGATTTCAATTTAGTTTTTTTTGTATGAAAGGTGAGTTTGGCGCCATAGTTCTTAGATGTTTCATGAAAATCGGTTGTGCTGTTTAAAAGTTATGGAGGTGAGAGTGGGGAAGGAAAACCGAAAATCTGCAAATATACTAGGGTGGGGTAACATATGAAAGCGCATCGCGTGCACATTACAAAATATTGGTTTACTTTTAAGGAAATTTAAGGCATTGGAAACAGGGGTTTTTCTTAAATATTAAATTTAGATTAATTTATGTAAATGTTAGGTGATTTGCTTAAACTGCTTTGGAACGACGCTCTAAACAATAATGTATAATACCGTCTGTAGGGTTTTGCTTTTATATTTTAATTATTTCCGGACTACTCACACAGCATCACCTTACTCCAAACTAAGCATAGCTTGTACTATGGGTGTTAGGTGACTGATATACTACATACATAGAGATACATATATTTTTTACGTATTATACATAGAAGACACCCAGACCCGAAACAAGAAATTGTAAATCGTACAAAATCTGGTCCCCCGGCGGGAATCGAACCCGCGACCTCCTGCGCCTCAGGCGGCCCGAGCCACAGAGGACGTCAAGTCGTGATTATCGTAGAATGCCGAGTGTAAATTTATGATATTTCCTTACAGCCAATCTTCGAACATGCTGAACCAAGCTCGTCTGAAGGTACTCAAAGTGCGTGAGGATCACATACGTAATGTACTTGACGAGGCTCGTAAACGCCTGGCTAACGTGCCTGCCAACATCGAGCTGTACAGTGAGCTGCTGGTTACTCTGACCGTTCAGGCTCTATTCCAGGTAATTATAAACTATTATTATATCTGGTACCTATGTACTACATATCTGATAAGTATACAATCATATTATAATAGAATATAAATATGATTATATATATTTGTTACACAACCAAGCATAAACTATCATCTGTACTGTATATATGGAATATGGAAATAAAGTATGGATTGTTTTCTATTAGCAAAAACTTTTGCAGTGGCAAGTCCAGATTTATAGTAGTAACAAATATACTACATTCTGAGCTGTTGCAGACGACTGAGAACTCCCGTTATCACCTAAGACAAACTTTATTTAATTTATGTACGAGTATGCTTAAGAAACTCTAAATAAAATGTATGGTATATTTCCTTGATATTTGTTATTTAAGCAATTTAGTTTTATTAATTTTAAGTTGACCTGTCCATGGAGGCTATGTGCTTCTAAGGAAATTAACGTTTTGACTTTGACTATGGTTCACAGCTGATCGAGCCCGCGGTAACCCTCCGCATTCGCGCCGAAGACAAGCAACTCGTGGAATCTGTGCTGCAACGCGCCCAGTCCGACTACAAGAACAAGATCAAGAAGGACGTGCAGCTGAAGATCGACTCGGACGCCTACCTGCCCGCCGACACCTGCGGAGGCGTCGAGCTCATCGCTGCTAGGGGCCGCATAAAGGTCAGTATACTGTATATACCTATGTATTCTGTATATCAGTGCGTGAAGCGATTTTTTCGTGTTTCGTAATGTGGCCCGGAGAAGCCATCTACCTTCTAGGTCTTCATGCTCCATCTTAGGCCACATCGTCACTTAACATCAGTTGCGATTGTGGTCAAATGAAGACTTATCAAGCATAAAAAAATATATATATGTACAATACAAAACACTTTACTGAACACACAGGAAAATATAAATACATCGCCATGTAAAAAACACGAAGAAAAAAGCCATAAATACTTTTTAAAAGCCCACTTTTTGTACAACTCGTGTATTTTTCTTGTCTAATTAAGAATTCTTAATAATAATAATATAATTACAATGGGCAACGTTATCGCTAAAAAGCCTCTTACAGGCAACATATGGATGGAAAATAACTTAGATGAAATAATTAAGTGGCAGGGGTGTACAATATTAAATTAAACCATTTAGATTATAATTACTCCATTATGGTGTATAATCTGATGGCTGTGAGTTTTTGAGGTCAGAGAAGACGCTTCTGCCCATATTCTGGTTTATTTAGGGAGGTGATGTGTGGCTACATCCTTCCACCGGTGCCTGCGAAGCCTCTTGTTCTGCTCTTGCAGGTAGTGAGACTGAGTCTCCGCTCCATCTAACTACAACGTGTGTATCACCTCTTATCCAGACCCGCAGATTCATTTTTGCAGTAATAAATATTGCTGGAAAATATACGCGAAGTATACGAAGTTAAGTTTTACAATTAACTTAGAGGTTGATGAGAGCCGTTTTACATTAAGCGTGTTTTTAGGGTTTCGTACCCATAAAGTAAGCCAAGGGAACTTATGGTTTAGACTTCGTTGGCTCTTTGCCAGCCTCTCACTGGACTGTATTTTAAGGACCGCGATAGAGAGTTGACGGTAGCTGTATTTCTTTTGCCGCTATGACAACAATAAGTAAAAACCCGGTTTAGTCTATCTGTTTTCCTTTCTAAAACGCATACAGAGGCAAGCATGTATTTGAAGTTATCGCTTCTTTCAGGCGTCCCGAGGCGCATACATTTTTATTTTCGTCCAAAACCATGTCTAAATATCGTAAACATAGCCATAAATTGTAGAAGAAGAAGAAAATAAATCTTAAAAGAGAATTCATACTTACTACAAACCTATTTTATAGGCTTAAGCAACCCTCCGCGGATTTCGGATGAGTAATTAATTTTGCGCTTTCTTTGTATCATTACTCCAAAGATTTGTAAACTGTTATTTACACGGAACACTCATTGTATGCGTTCATCTCAAACTCATCGATTTTATTTTTTCTAGATCAACAACACCCTGGAGGCGCGCCTGGCCCTGATCGCTCAGCAGCTGCTGCCGGAGATCCGTACCGCCCTCTTCGGACGCAACCCCAACCGCAAGTTCACCGATTAGGTCACCACTAACATTTCAAACTCTCCTTATAACCTAGTACTAAAATAATAATAAGTGTTTTCCTTTGCCTAATTAATGTAATGCGTACAATTATACTGCTTATAACTTAAAGTCGTCAGAAATAACTATATATAAATCATGCGGATTTCTGATTCTTGGTAATTCTCTAACTGTACATTAGTTACGTTTAAAGCAGTGCTATAATATTTGATTATTACAATTCATTCGTAGCACGTTAATATATAGACGTAGTTATAGGCTTTGGAAACTGTTATGTAAGATGTTACCATTTTAATAGGTCATACATAAGGTACATGGGCTTATCGCCCGTACAGTATTAGCACAAGCTTAAACCGTAGATCAATATTCGATGTATTTAATATCTTATTAATGTTGTTGAATGTTTTCGATAAATGTTGATATAGTATTTTTATCTGTGGTGTTAAGTGGATGTTGTAAGATCGGGGCTTGGCGCAGCATCCTATGCTATGTTTACTTAAATCGATGTAAAGATTTGGCTAAGTGCAGTGTAGAGCCAAACGTCGGTCTTGCAGCGAAACTTAACCGTCACTATATGCTTATCCTGGCAATGTAACTGTTTTGGCTTGCGTTCAACATACAAATTATAAAATTGAGCACCATAGCTCATGTAATGGTACATTGTATAATTTCTGTATGGCACTGTTAAAATTCGTATGTAAATATATAGATGTGTTAAATGCGTGTTTTATTTATAATATAAGTTCCTTTTCGGATGTCGGCGGTATTTTATAGATAGGTGGTATTAAGGGGCTTGTGAACGCATTTCCCCTGAATGTTTAAAAATACATTTTTCTTGCTATTTGTGTCCCAGAAAGCCTAAACAAAAATATAGTTTCAATATTCGTGTATGTAAAAGTAATTAAGGTAGGACACGACCGGATAATAAAAAAAATCGGGCATAAAAATGAAACAAAAGATATACAAAAAATCCGTTTTATTTTATGATAATAATAATTCATATGAGGGCTCATGTAAAAGGAACCCATGGAAAACAGTAAAACTATTATTTATCTTCTTGTCCTTTTATATTTTCTCTATCCAACCCCCTATCCAGAGAGTTTTATTCATCCCTCCGCTCCTCTATCCATCGTGTGTCGATGGTTGCCACAGACTGCCGGATTAATCCCGTAACACTCGGCCATCCGACAATTGCGGCCGTGCCCCACGCCGCTCCTGGTTTCCTCCGTATACTGGATTCACCTGGAAAACACGGGAAAAGCAGTAGCCGCTATTCGTCGTTTTTTAAATCATGCACTCAGAAAGTAAGCGGCTGACATTACAAAGTAATGATAGTAGGTGATCGGTGAATTTACATTTTGTAATTATTAGGGGACTGTCGGCACTCCACTAAGATCGATGCCGCCGACGGTGCGAGTGTCCATAACTATATATAAGTAGAATAAAATAATAAAATAATTAATAAAACCTATCCTGTACTTCTAGAAATAAGCGTTTTTAAACGAAATCGAATTCTTAACTTTAAAACTTACCCTTACACTCCAAAGCAGGACGGTCCCAGCGATTTAGCAGGACTGTTGGATAGGATGCAACGATGGGAAATCCTCTGAGTATAGGTCACACAGATGATTATATTATTTGGAATGCCACACAGACTTTAAATGTCACACAGACTTTAGGTGTCACACAGACTTTAGATGCCACACAGACTTTAGATGTCACACAGACTTTAGATGCCACACAGACTTTAAATAACCTTCAATACCATTTAGTCCTCCGGGAATGACGTCACATATTTTTCCAAGTTAAATGTATAAGTGAGAAAAAACAAATCTCTGTTTGACTATACATCAACAAATACTTGAAGGAATCCTATGCTTTGTCACGCAATCGTACATGGCATTTCAGATACACATGGCATTTCAGATACACATTGCATTTTGAATTAAAGTCGATATTCTCGAACTGAATGAGTTGTAGGTTACTTACAGTGACGGGAGCTTCTTTGATGTTTGAGCTTGTTGCGTATTTGCTGAAGTTATACCCTAACAGTTGGCATCAGTATGACCAATCCGCATACAATTGTCGCAACGCATTCGCCCCCGACAGTCCTTAGCTTCATGCCCAGGACGGCGACATAAGGAGCAGACCTTCCGTCCGAGCTCCTTGCTCATTTGTGTAGGCGCTGTCCCTGTGGGAGTTGGAACATCTTGAGAGCCCACGTAGCCTTCCTTCCACGTAGCCTTCCTTCCAGTCTCCTCTTTCCGGTAGTTTTCAAACGATGACAGATAGCCGTAGTAGCTCCTCCGGTTGCTGGCATTTGTAGGCTTTAGCGTTTGCTCGTAACTCATTTGGGAGTCCTTTGATGATACAAGAATTCGCGTCCTCACCCTGGATTCCACATTTTTTAATGGCTGACAACTTCTCGTGGTAGTACTTGCTCATATTTTCCGAATCTTTCTTAGTTCTTGACAGCATAATCTCTAATTTGTCGACGAAGTCGATGGCCAATGGAAAAGCTACTTCTAACACTCGCAGGCCCCCAGGTCATCGTACCACCTTCTAGCGGAACCACGAAGACGAAGCTGCATGACGAATTGCTTTTCCGTAGCGTTCCAACCATATACGTTTACGTCAATTTTATGTAACCAACTGGTCACGTTGCACGCGTCATCTTCAGGTTAAAACTTTGGTATAATTTCAGCATCAAGGTGAGTTATTCGGCGTTGTTTTGCCTGAAGTGTTGGTACAACATGGCAACCACTAGCCGAGAATTATTTTTCGTTCTTGTCGGATTCAGGATGATGCAATTGTTTTCTGTAGAGTTCAGAGTTCGGATTATTTTCTTTCACTCTTAGACCGGCAGCGTATATGGGCCTGACATTTTCTTCAATCCCACTTCTGAAATGTAAAAGGAACCCATGGAAAACAGTAAAACTATTATTTATCTTCTTGTCCTTTTATATTTTCTCTATCCAACCCCCTATCCAGAGAGTTTTATTCATCCCTCCGCTCCTCTATCCATCGTGTGTCGATGGTTGCCACAGACTGCCGGATTAATCCCGTAACACTCAATTAGCCCTATAATTATAAAGCCATCCACAAAAGTTAAATATACGGAGCTAATAAATTTGAATATGAAGTGTATTTTCACAAATAAATAAATTAGTATAATTAATTATTAATAAATTCCAATATATCACGAAAATAATAATAAAAGACTATGTTACAAAAATTATTATTATAAAAATGTATTGCACAAAAAATATTGTTTGCCCAAAACGTGGGCTTGTACATAACTATTATTTGGTTATAATAATAATTATTATTATTTGGTTAGTAAAATAGAAACGCGTACCTATAAATTGTGTAGGCCAACATAATAGTTTTTGTATTATATAGGTTATTCATAATTTAGTAATTTATTAGTAAATAGATACCCTACACTACTACATCAATTGCTACAATATCTATAACATCATAAGTTTAGTGCCTTATTAATAATCACAGCTAAAATGGTGTTTGAACATTGTAATATAAGGTAGGCTTTAATACCTTACCCTGTTACCCTAAACATCGAACTCGTACTTAAAGAAATCACGCACAACATTCACCTATCTAATCGTAAGATTTAGGACGAAACACAGATTGAAGGTATGATTTCGAACTGGGCAGGTCTACTTGTCCTTAAACATCTTGTATGTATAGATATAGGTTTATCTAAGACTAGTGGGCCAGCGCCTTCGTAGTCTCTTACTTCAGGAACATAAGTGCTGTGCTCTCCTATTTATTTATTTTATTCTTTTAGGAAGACCTACAGCATACAAAAACAATTTATAAGTATAGCGAAATACACTTTTAATTACATAAATAAAAGCTAATAATTATATGGGCTTCACGGCTAAACAACTCATTGTACTTTACATAGGTAAAAGTAGTTCGCATAGACATAGGACATTTTCCAAAGCTAAACATTATTATTATTAGACCATAGTTTAATGTACTTAATTATTGAATTTTTAAGAGTTTGTTCCGTTGGTGTTGTAGCCTATTTAATAAATAAATAACATAGGACTTTCATACAAATTTCCATCCCCTCCATAAGAGCTGAAACGGGTTCATCCCGTGAGGTGTTTGATCAGTGATTAGTAAAAAGTGGTTTGTTTTTTTTTATTTGAGCTCTGTTTCGGCAGAAATACACCGGCAGCCGTGCTGCGTGCTGCCCAGTTCGAAATCGTACTTTAAACAGAACAGTATATGTTCTAAATTAAACGACTAGATGCGACACATCCGGAGTATAGGCTGGCAAGTACCGAGGAACCCGTGGCTCATCACGTCTTCTAGCGCCTCTATCCACAGCCAAACTGATACTTCCCGCCTCTTTCACCCCATTCGACTTCACTCTCCTCTGCGAAGGCAGCAGCGACGCTCGCAGACTCTTCCTCTTCTGAAAACAACACCAACATCGAATGACCCAAAAACACTCGAAACTACAAAGCCAAATAAATCTACTTACGAATTTACGACATCGATTTTACAGCGTTATGGGTGATCCAAAAAGCAGCAGGACAACTCAAATAAAAACTAAATGAACATGAGTATTTATTGATTATAATATCTATAAATATTGGTCAATAACAATATTTAAAGCTACATCGGGGATGGCGAACCTATGATACGCCTTCACGGTTTAACCGTTCCAATATAACTTGGTTTTCCTGCGTTAGTAGGTTTAAGCAGAAAGCATATTAGGGCCTGTCCCTTGAAAATATAGAATCCGCTAAACAGTTCTCTCTTGCCGTAACTAATACCGTACTGATGAGGACAGGCCATAAGGCCACCAAGTTATAGGAAACGGTTAATAAGGAAATCTAGACTTATCTCTTTTAAAGGGTTTACTAGTTTCAGGTTCGCTATCCCTGACCCGTATTAAAGCGTGCGCGTCGTCGTTTGGGGCATCGAATTATATTTTGCTCTCTATATGGTGCTTGAAGTTGTTGAAGTGTCCCACATCCATATTTTCAGCCTTGGTTCTGTTTACCTCGACTGCGCCCCGCCAGCGGTCGGCTGCGTGGCGAGCGATCTCCATCCTCTTTTGCTTTTTGATCTGATGCCGTTTGTATACAACTTCGATAACAATGAGAACTATGCCTCCGATTATACCAGCTAGAACCAGTATGAACACCCCTGCCATGTTTTTAAGGCCTAAAGTGTTTGGTGTCTTTTCGTTCTCTTCGCAATTCAACATGTTGTTTCTTAGAATCCATTGGTTATCTAGTGATTCCATTATACCGCCTGGAAAAATAATTGCGTTTAACACAAACTCAATAAACAGTGATGTTAATCTGGTCAGGCTGTGATTTTTAATTGGGATGCTCGTTTGAAAGGTTTTTTGGCGAGATTTTAATCAGTCCAGCCCTTTGCAATATGGCTGTACACTAGGTACCTACTTACGCCTCATTCATGATGATTAGTAAGATAATTCACATATTTATAAAGTTTAATATATATTTTTTAAATATTATGACATTATTTCAAGATTTAAATTAAAAATTTTATAAATAGCATATAGTGAAATAAAAAAAAAACTCACTTTCATGAAAGTCCAATATAGCAAGTGTCACTAAATCCGCCCAAGGAGATCCTTTTTGCAAGCCAACTCCGTAACCTGACCTCCCAAACAGTTCCCCTGCCGTCACCAGCTCGCAATCCTGGGCCGCTTCGAACTCCAATCTTGAAGAGTCCCAAATAAACGCCATTAGTTTCCTGTAACCATTGACAACGGTATAAGATTCATTCAGTGTGGTTTTTATATTTGATTTATTTATTTAAAACACATATAACTTACAGATACCTACTTTAAATCTAAAACGTACTAAATGGAATTTTATAATAACATTTACGGCAAGTATGTAAATTTTTGCTATGCCCTATACCTTGGGTCCTTAAATGTTTATGTTTTATTGCAATTAGGAAACTGAAACTGCCATGAAACGGCCGCTTACCAACCACGCTGGCGAAAGTGTACGTTTTTATTTGGAATATGACTACATTACAGTATACAGGAATATTACAGATATGAGTGTGTACCTGTACATTTTATTTATAACTAGTGGCCCGCACCGGCTTCGCACGGGTTTTTATTAAAAAAAAATTCCCGGCAATTATTCGATTTTTTCTCGACTTTTAAACTTTCCCTAGACCTCCACGAACATTTCAAGACTATGATAAGATAAATCCGTTCAGCCGTTCTCGAGTTTTAATCAGACAAACGAACAACAATTCATTTTTATTTTTATAGATATTAAGAATATATGACAATAAATTGTATAGAATACTTGACGCTCCTTTCATGCAATGCAATAAGTAACTTTAATCTAACGATCTATTTTTACGGTTGCGTACCTACCCAAAGGGTAAAACGGGACCCTATAACTGGATTTCGTCGTTCGTCTGTCTGTCTGTCCGTCACCATGTTTTTTAGGATAGAGAGTTGAAATTTTGAAGGATGATGTATTTCTGTTGCCGCCATAACTATAAATAAATATTTATGGGGGCTCCCATACAACAAACGTGATTTTACAAGGTTTGCGCAACGTTGCGCGCAGCCAGTACTTGCATGGGTGGCTACTCGAACTGAATCTTTTTGCACTTTTAATTTTTTATTGCATAATGTGTATAAACTGTACAGGGAACCCTAGGTTTCTTTTCTTTATAATATTAAAGTTTTTGTCATGTTTTTATTGGATTAGCGAACTCCGTACTATCAGCCTTAAGGTGTTATTATGAATCATCTAGGTTAAGTTGATTGCTCACCCTCCCTTCACATCATCGATGGCCTGCTCAGCGTTATCGTAATTATTGGCTTCCATGGTCCGGTACATATTAGATAGTTCGACCTGTCTTCTGAAGTACATGTCCACAGCTGATCCTTTCACTGTAGCGCAAGTTAAATTCTCCATTGTGTTACGTAACTGGAAAATGGATCAAAGTAAGTTGTATATCGAAATGCGGGTTTATTATGTCTTAGGTAAGATCTAGATATTTCTTATTAGGTACCTTGAATGCTACGCTTCGTACAACTTTGTTTGAGTAGGTACTTTGGTAGGTTATTTGATTTTTACATATAAGGTCAATAGGGTGACAAGTTTTGGAGAAAGAATTGAGTAAAATATATTATAATGTTGCGTTTTACTTACCCGAGCATCATTAATTCCTGTCAGCTTTGTTTTAGGGCGCTCCAACACAAGG
Source organism: Gymnoscelis rufifasciata (assembly GCA_929108375.1). Classification (NCBI taxonomy): domain Eukaryota; kingdom Metazoa; phylum Arthropoda; class Insecta; order Lepidoptera; family Geometridae; genus Gymnoscelis; species Gymnoscelis rufifasciata. Next base: position 6,906,655 of record OV815321.1, on the reverse strand, counting down.
AAAGCAGCCAAGTTGGCAGTATACGATGCCACAATGATCATAGCAAAACCTGCCCAAACCATGCCGAGAACACGCGCCGAAAAACTTCTAGGGGTTCCTGGAAAATAATAAATAAATAAATACAACAACAATTAGCCCCGTGGTAAGCTGTAAGCTTGTGTTACAGGACTAGACATTGGATATACTTATTATAAAAGACATACATGTAAAGATTTATTTATTATTCCTATTAAACACCCAGACCAAGGAGTAAGTGCTTTCATAACATACAAAAACTTGACCCCTCGGGGGGAATCGAACCCGCTACCTCTTGCACCGCAATAAAATATAAGAAACTGTTAAAGCGTTGTTTCACTTTAAACAAATTAAGAGACAACGGCAACAAACCTTCTCCAATTCCGCTGTTTAGCAGGACACCCCACGCAAACCAAATAGCACTGGATAAATTCAAGGCGTCTTCTTCAGTCCCGTCAATATTAGCCAGTTTGAATCTCCCGAATGGAGAGAACCTGTCCAAGAGGTACAGCACCAAAGCCACCACGTGCACAGACACCATCACCAGAATCCAGAGTGTATTAGAGAACGGTTGCAAGAAAGACACCAGGGTTGAAGACCTAGAAGGCTGCAGAAACCTTGTGTGAGTATTAAAACATAAATTTTGAATTTGCAAGCATTCATTATCTCAATTGACAAGTATTTCAGAACTGGCCCCAAAATCATGTTTTTTTTTTACAAAATGGCAGGCTAGTAGGAACCTTTGTCAAAATATTGTAATAACCCCATTTGAATTAGTTAATTAGATTTGTTGTCATATACCTTCTTTTCCAATATGGTAATGCCCTGGTACTTAAAGGGCTTGCTGAATTCTATGAACTCTGCCCGTTCAGGGTTTATTGTTAGCGGTGCTACAATCATATCTGCTCGCTCGTACACTAATTCTCCTGAAACAAGACGCAATTTAACAAATAATCCTTTGAAATAAGACATGAAAGATAAGTGAAAAGCTGAATTAAGAAAAAACCCAACCGTAAGCAACCATAACCCAACAGCCAGTTAATTTTTTGGGTATGGTTGTTACGCCACTTTCATGTTACAGATCCTAAAGCACACAATTATAACACAAACGTAACAAAAATTCGTAACACTATGCGACAATTGACAGTTATATATTTTTTTAATATTTAAATAATCAACGATACTCCACATGACATAGTTTTTTCACTTTCATTTTTGAAAGTCTGTTTTTCATTTTTCAAAATGGCCACTAGTAGTCGCTTTTTTAATTTTCACTGACGTCATGTCTTTAGTGACACTTCCGGGACTAAGAAGAATCGATCGACGCGACGTGTGAATCATAAAAATCAGCCCAGGCATTTGGTCTGTATAGTGTTACAAAGGAACAAACAAACATAGGTACATGCATAGACTAATAAACCCATTACCCCTCCTTTGCGTCGCGCAGTTGGGTAAAAAGATCTTACCTATCAGTCCTGTCCATTCTTTCTTTGCCCCTGGTACAGAATAGTTCTTGATAATGTAATGACCAAACTGTCCATCCGGAGATAATGCAAGGGAGTACGTGAAGTTTATTGCACGAGATAAATATCTCAGGAGATCCATACAAAATCCTTTACAGCAATATATTTGGTCTGGAACATAGTTAAGCCTAGATAAGTTCGTTCAGTGATTAAGTGCATATTGTGGGGTTTTTTTTATTATACCTGCTTCCTCACTGGCATTATAATGCGGGCACGGAATTTCTTCTGGAGCGCATTCACCTTCGTCATCTACTTTTCTAGCGTAGACAAAAGGTTTCTCTTCAATTGTCAGCACCTATTATTACACCAAAATTTAATCATTGATGTCATAAAAAACTAAATACAAGGTGTTGCAAAATTGGTGTGAATTGCGCGCACCAGGCGAACAACTTTTGTTCTACGATATTTCGATTTAGAAGCCGATTTGTCGAATAAAAATCTTTAAAGTGTAAATCCTAAGTTTTCGTAAGTGACAGCCTTAAATTATTATTTTTTACTTTAATTGCAGGTACCTTGGGAGGTATCAATTATAGTTAAATCTATTTCATTTAGTATCGTAATAATAATTACTAATAAAACAGTGGTTAAAGATTTTAATTAACTTATTTAAATATTACAAGGGTCAAAAAAATAAAGTCAACTGATAAGAGGCCAAACGCCCTTTTTGAAACACCTTGTATAATAGACTTATATATTTAACTTATTAGAACATGTTTTAATAGGCAGTTGGTCTAAAAATTAAGATAAGGGTCTAAGTGTGTCTACCTTTAGATGAGTAGGGATCATAAATCCTTCTGGCTTCGAAGGACTCCGTCCCATCCAAATAATCTCATGCTCTTTCAATTCCAGCCGCATCTTTTGAGTATCCTAAAACAGATATTTATGTTAGGTCCTATTTATAAAATTAAATATTCATCCTTTGTTGATTTAATTTACTTTACTAACCTTGGAATAGAAGTACTTTCCAACTGCAACATGTTCTCCTTGCGCTCTCACATTGACCATATCATACTCTGCGAATACTCTGTCCCCGTGGTCATCGAAAGCGACGTGACCCGTAGCTCCATTCTCTAGACTTTGTCTCCTGATATAATCAAAGAGGAGTCGTCCTGTCGTCCAAATGGATCCTGAATTATCACAGTCTGATGGCGGGGCGTGGATTTCCTCAGTTTTGTTCATGTCTCGTATCGCAGATGCTAGGACATGTCTGAAATACGGAATGCATTTTAAGATAAGAAGAAGAAATTATAAATTAAATGAACATAAATACAACAAAATAAGTAAGGATATCAAATAATTTGTCTTTAGCACTGCAAAATGGACCTAACTCAGCATAAGCGGGAATTATGTAGTACAACCCACGCTGGTCTTCCGTAAGACCCATTTCTGTGACGAACGTATTACCATAGGCTAAAAAACATCATCTTTGGTATTACATAGAAAACAAATTATAATCATACTATCATCATAACTATTATTAGAAAACAAAGCCAAATTCATACAATATCTATTAGTTATTAAAGAGATTTATTATTTTTTTCATGTTAAAGTAAAGTATATTAAAGTATATCTTTGTGTATATCAAAGTTTTGAAACATCCTACTATATATAAAAATATAAACGCGAAAGTTTGTGGGGATTTAAGAACGCAACAAACACATTTAGTGTTTGTTGCTCTTTCACGCAAAAACTACTGAATGGATTTTTATGAAACTCCACAATAATATACAATAATATAGCTTACATACCAGAATAACAAATAAAATACCACATTTAAATTATTGCGGCCAAAGCCCGAATTGAATGAAATTTGTCACGGACATAACTGTTTTCTCAGTAAAGGATTCTTACACCCCACACAAACACTTCTGTATACAGCGGGAAAATAAATTATAACGCGGGCAGAAATCTAGTAATAATCTATCCTAATATTTATTCGGTAGGTATGTAATAGTATGTATTTCTTCCAACGACAAATCGACTAAAGTGTTGATTTGTGTTATAGTATTTTTAAATACTTAGATAGCTACTTACCTAGTCACCTCATCTAAAAATCGTCATAATAAAGGAATTTAAAACTCACATAGAATCCTGAATATGTGCACGTTCATTAGTAGCATTTACAAGTCGAAGACCTAAAAGACCTTCTGGTGCATTAGCAGCATCCAAAGCTTGTTCCGTCACCATCCAAACGTATCCCGCTGTCGTCATATTTAGATAGGTAGCATCGCGGAAAATTATCTCTGCATCTGTTTTGCTAAAAAAAGATTCATAGGCATAAATAGCTGATTAATGTGGGGTGACAGGCACTGGCATTGTATTTATGATTAAGAGTAAAAAAAAAAGATTTAAAAATTAATTGTGTATTTACCTAGCATACATCAGAAAAACTCTAGCCTGAGCCGCTTTGACATCCATCAGTCTATCAGTAAAAGTTTCCAGGCCCGGCTCAAACTCAATTACTTGTTCTACAACAACTTTCCGATCAACATCCTCATCAATACTCTGAGACGTCGTTTGAAACCTGAAAAAATGCATATAAATGAGCCTTGAACCTCATTTGTCAGCTATTTCCAATGGTGACTTTACCTTCCCAGGATCGCTCGACCATCGGTATCCGAGCTGTGGATTACGATCACTTTCATATAGTTGAAATGTTTCAAGACATCAACCCAGACGTCCGCTTGGTGTGAATACGGCGGGACAGTTCTGAGGAAGGAAACGTGGATGTTCTTGTCCGAGAAAGCGGAGTCCCTGGATGATATTCCTATTACCGGGATGTGATAGAAACCACTGGTGTAGGACACTGCGGCTGGAGATAAGTCCCCAGTTAGAGGATGAGAAACTACGACTGCGTAAACCTGGAAGAGAATAATATAATAATGCTGGGATAGGCTAGTTCACTAATTGTGGACTACCATTTTAACTGATTCCTTAATAAATAATGCATTATATATATATCTATATATATAACAAATCTATAATTAATTTCAAATTGCTTAAAGTGCGGGAAAAACTGATGCCTCAAAGACGGCACGCGTTTGACGACACTTGTGGGAAATCTGCTATAGTCGGACTAATTATAGTATTGTACTATTCAGTTACGTCACAGTCCGGCATACCAACTCCATTTTGAAAAGTAGCGTTTTGAGTCACGTGATTAAAGTCGAAAACAATTACAATTTTAATAAATCAATTAATATCATATTGTAGATGTCAGATTATCTACATAAAATAATTTGAATGGTTAATTTTGGAACCTCTTTGAAAAAAGTTTTTATATAGGTACTCATATTCATATTCATTTACCTATTCGTTGAATTATGTACTAACTAACTTACTCTATGTGCAATGAGATCCTTGCAGACGTTTAGAGCTGTTTTAATGGGGTTGGTGTCCATGAGTATTGAATAATCATGGTAAGTGACCCCTCGGGGTACATAAACATCCTTGAAATTCAGTTTCTGGAAGAAAAAATAAACAATGAATTATAAATGATCACTTTCTAACTTGACACTTCTAAAAACTTTAAATACATTGCTGTCATTTCCTCAATGGCTTTAAACAACATAACAAGTTTGTAAAAAGTTGTTTTATGTAATAAAAACAAAATTTAGTTTTACTAATTCGAAAAGTACTTCTGTGACCTATTTTACTAAAACGTTACTAATAAAAACAAAATTGCCATAATGCCACTCCTACAAACGAACATAGTGGTCAGTAATCCTAAATAAATAAATAAAACTGAAGTCCCAACAAGTTAGTAAACAATGTGGTCTACCCTTATTCCCTGTCTTTTATTATGTTCACAGCAGTATTTGTACTTTTTAATACCGGAAACTTCAGTTTAACCGTGTTCATGGCGGATGCCTTGCGTCGAAATATCATTCAGGACACTCGTTAAATCATGGTTTATAATATTTTTATTTATGATAGTTTCAGTTTCTAAAGTTACATAGGGGGCGAACTTAGAGTATCTATCTTTACCATAGATACTCTAAGGAAGCAAACATAAAATAACAAATAAGAATAGTCAAATCTTTTGTCGCGAATTGTTATTTCCTAAAAAATAATCGGTAGGTAGTGCTCACCGATATGGTATCCTTAAAAAATGCAATAGATTCGTTGCTGGATAAAACTCCGCCGACATCGTAAAAAGTGGGGTTGTAGAATCTTCGATCACGATCGCTGTCCGCGGACACCAGGGCTCCGAAGAACATTAAACTTAGGATGGGCAACAACATTTTGCCTAAAAAAACATATTTACGTGTCAATTATTAGGACCGATTACTCTGTAAAATGAAGTCTTACTATGCATGTATAATAAATAATATCGTTAAAATTACTTACGCTGAGTGATATGACGAATGCATGGATTAAGTAAGAATATTACGGTTTTACTACTTATTTAAATTAAAGATAATGCAAATTTAAAACGCACTACGTATGTAGATATACTCTTTTACGTCTTCTATTGAGTTTAAACTATGGATATGTAATCCATCTTGCTAATAGAATTTAATCTGCTGCCCTAAAGACTATCATGGGATGCGAGTCTGAAACTTTTGATGAATTGTAAATAATTAACGCAACGCCCTGCCATGCCAAGTAGGTAAGCGTACAAAACCAGAATAACCATTAAAAGTTTCCGTCAAAGCTTAAAGTCAAAACTTACCGCTTTTTAGCGTAAAACACAAATTCTTTCAACTATACATTTTGGGATGGAATTACATTTTACGTAACCGAAGAGATGCTGGGTTGGAGCTTCATCCCATGTTGCCGTGACAACCGCGCAGGCGCCAAGTTTTAAGTAATCAATCGTTGGTTTTGGGATATATGTATTTCTGAGTTCTGAGTGTCGAAGGATGAACGTTATAAAAAATATACTTTGTTTAGTAGTACGTGCTATCTTAGTTATGGTTGAGATATAGCGTATTCTACAAATTCCACATAATAAAAGTTTTTCTTTTTTTATTAATCGAGCAAAATTTTAATAAAGCGTCCGCATTCTGAGTTGTTTCCTTATTAAAGAATTCGCAACCTCTGTAGGCGTCGTATTCTAATAGAGTTTTCAGCAATAATTAGCAATTTTCAGTTTAAGTCATTCAAGAGCAAGGTTTATTGTGGAATATGCACCCGTTCAAAAGTCAATGTGGATCGCTGTAAATAATAATGCAAAGGCTTTTTTGCGTTATTTATGTTTATTCGAAGGATTACAGATCACCTAAAGCTAAAACTTAATCATGCCTTTGAGCTTTCACACAAAATTATCTAACTAAAAAGATTATATAACAAAACAATATTGATTTCGCATGAGTTTGTCATTGTCGTTCTCTATGACCAGTTCCATGGATTAGGTGTCCAGGGCGCGGGCGCTGGCGTCCAAGGTGTCCAAGCAGGCCAGTCGACGGGAGAGGGGCGAAGCGCCGCGGCGGCGGCTGTGGCGGCGTGGTGCGCAGCGCCTGCGGCCCCCGCGGCCCCAGTGCTTTGAATCACTGAGAGCTTTAGGGCTTCTATGTCTGAAACAGATGGAAATATCACGACGAAGTCAGACCATTGGTTACTGGTGAAACAATGTCTCTTTTAGACTTCGACCTTGGCTTGTCCCAAATGTCATAACTGGCAATCGATTTTTTTCCTTTCTAAACAAGAGACAACTGGGATGACCAACCTGCGTTCTGCAGCCTAGCAGCCTGGTTATGGGCGGCGCGTTGAATAGCCTTAGCTGCAGCCGATTCTCTCGCCGCAGCCACCTTCTGAGCAACGGCCACGCGGGCCCTGGCAGAGGCGAGCTGGGCTTGAGCGTGGACGGCCGCTTGTGCAGCCTCGAGGGCATGGGCCCTGGCTAAGCGAGCGGCTTCCTCACTGAAAAAATGTTGCAGTATTAAACCCCATAATCTGGAACTCTGTAAGTGTATAAACTTCTGTTGACTCCCTCGTAAGTATATAGTATAAGTAACGGAAAGGATTAGGTGGTTCATGAGACTGCATTTGGATGGGGTTAGTTACAAACTTTTGACTCCCGTAGGTACCAATGAGAAGAAACCATTTGATGGACGTTTTGGTAAACCTTTTATGAGCAGCTTGCGCAGCAGCAACCCCTTTGACGCTGGCAGCACTCTGATGCTCTAGTGCGGAATGCTTCGCAGCCGCCACTTCATGCTGCGCGGCCATCACTGCTGCTGCTGCAGCTTTCGCTGCCGCTACGGCGCCCGCGACGTCAGTGGTGGAATCTTGAAAAGCATAAAAAAATCTTAGGTTTGGAGAATTGATCCTTAGCAATGGTCGATTTCACCTAGAACACATGGGTCCATGGTGAAGTCACTTGATAGAAGCACAACACAAGAAACACAAAGGCAAATAGATGTTGGTACGTAATTTTATTACCTACCTAAATTAAGTTGAAAGCCAAGATTAACTTTGGAGATCTAAACCAATTAGTGAAGTTTACCGCTTCACTAATTGGTGCGATACAAAGTAGTTAGTGTAAGTGACGCGTGACTTTTGCATATAAACTAGCAATGCTAGGGGGATACTAAATCGTGACCCTCACTGAACTTGCACCCCGAGGCAAAATAGATTGTCCAGATAGAAACCAAACAATTTTCTTTTAGTGTGTATGACATAAACAAATAAAAAAAAGACTAACACATAGGTATTGTAAAATATGACATCAAAAATGAGCTAGAGTTTCTAATCGCTTCTTTGTTCTAGTCATCTAGTGTAAAAAAGCGAAGCGACCACATACGATAATTATATTTTCTATTTATATAAAAGTATGTTTAATTGGTTTTTGTGTTCTTTATATTATTTTTGACGTTTCTCAGATTTGTAAATCAAACAACGGAAATCAATTATTTTGTAAACAAGATACAACATAATTGATTTTATTATGATAATTACCTGGAACATTTTGAGGCCAAACAGGTGGATTCCACAGCGGGGCTGGGTGCTCCCAACCGGCGAGGCTTCTCTTCTCTGGAACCCCTCCTTCAGCGGCTACCAGCAGCACTGCTACGATCTATGAAATAAACGTTTCTATTTAAAATGAATAGAGGCTATGACAACGCATCGGCGGAGTTAATCTGGTCATATGATCAGAATTACTCCGCGCATGCCTTGTCATCATACTTGTCATCATACGCATAGCGTATGAGTTATTCTGATCATATGAGGAATAACTCGCTAAATTGAAGATAACATCAATAATGATGACAATATCTACCTATCAGGTGGAAGCATGTTGCTTTTAATTTAAACTTATACAGCTTATTATTTACTATTACAGGTTATTATTTATTAATGCCCTGTCTGGGCTCATGTTGTTAGCACATATTAAAATTAATATGTGCCTACAAATATTTATAAATAATCTCAAATCTTTAATTATGGTTAATTTATGAATTACTTTTTTACGTACGTACAATACAATCCACGCAGCAAACTAAATAGGACTCACCAAGATTTTAAAAGCCATGGCAGTTGTTCTTTCTCGAAAGCTGATGAAGCTATGATAACATTTGATGGACCTCAGACATTTTATACGATAAGATACGGAAGAATAGTACGGCACACCCTAACTACCTCATCTCTTGTTAGGTAGTTATATTTAGAAAGGATCGCTATATTTGATAGGAAATCTAGGTAATTGTAGCACCTTTGAATCAGAAAATAACAAATACGTTGTTGTATTAAGTCTCTCTATAATTAACTATATTATTTTTTTACCGCAAAATAACATTTTTCCGCAAAAGCCTATGTCCTTTCTATGTTTCTAGAGAATTTGTAAATGTAATTTAAATCGGTTCAGTCGTTTTTGACACTACTCACAATTTGGTGAATAACTTGTTTTTTATGCCCGGTCCTAATTTATTTTCAACGGACAGAGGCACAGAGTCTTTTTAGGTCTTAACAAATGAGTAAGCGTGGTTTTCACGGCAATATCAACGCATTTGATTAATAAGTTAAAAAGATCCATGCTTCGTAGTTACCCGAAAACCTAAAATAACATAACACACCGCCTCTGTCGCCCCCCGCGCACCTATTGTCTGCGCAGGCGCCCGTCACAGCTTACAGCAGCGCCTACCCTATTGGCTGGTTTATAGTTCTAGGATCTCAGCCACTGCATGCTTGCTCTTGAGAGCCTTATTTAACAATAAAAAATAGATCTACCAGAGTGACTGTACTGTGTCTAAGTTTTGTAAAACCAAACTATGGAAATAAATGATTTTGTATTTATCTTGTATCTTGTAAAAGGAAGCACGATGATGAATTCCTCGAATTCATAGCGGAAATGCGAACCTAATGCTAAATGACGAAACTTGATGTTATTATTTTCCAATAAAGGAATTATTTTATCTGTTCACAACTACTACTACTATTCAAGTCACTTCTGCTATTTATTCTTCGCTCTTCGGGGTATTTTCACTTGTTCACTTTCGTTTCCAAATACAGAATCTCTCCTCGAGACACATCCCGCGTATTTCATATTCATATTCATTTATTCGTTGATTCATGTGGTTACAAATGGTGTTAAGTTTTATATATACCCTTACATGAGCCCCGTTGGGACATTACAACTGATACAAAAATAGTCTTAGACTATAGAAGGTAAGCACCTTATTACATATTCAATATTAATCATTAAATTTAAAATTGTTTATAAGGAAAGTTTTTTTTTTTTTTTATAATTATAATATGGCTAGTGAGAATCTTTAATTGTTTTTTTAATATTAATATTACCTTTGTATTTCTATTGTATGAAGTAACATATCACAGTTTAATAATTAGGTCTAGTATCTTAAATATTACTTTTTTGTATCTTTTCATATTTATATCAATATTCTAAAAAGCTCTACACTAAAGCCTTTTTATAAAGCGTAAGCAAATAATGTTATAACTTATTCTGTGCCTATTCCCGAATAATCTATAAATAGAACGCGTAAAATATTACCTAATCACAACAATGCACAGCACACATATCTCTACGTATAAATACCTACTACATCTTATTCTATACAATAAAGTCTTCGTCGCTATCAAATATAAAATGTTGAAACAATTGATTATCAAAATAGAAATAGTGTAAGTTTCATTTTTCAAAAATACCGGGTTATATTTCCCAACTGAGTACCTACCAGTAACCAGTAAATGTTTCATACATTTATGGCATTTTTATGTTAGGTACCTACTAAAATCGAAGACATGGTTTGGTTCCTAACAACAAATCTTTGCATGACTCACAGTATCAGACTTTCAAAAGTCATATTACTTCATGTACCTTAGTAAGTAAAGTATATATAGATTATAGCACAGATTTGATTATAGATAGATCCAGGTCTATACCTACTTGAAATGTATTGCCTTAGATGCGAACATACTGCGACAACGTGTAAGAAAGAGAGAAAGGCCTACGTGTAAGAACGTGAGGACAGCAACGTTAGGTAAATAACAAGGGAGCTGGATTGAGCTGAATTCCACTTAATTCCGTTCCGTTACATTATGGGTAATTTTTTTATATAGAGACGCGCTTGACCTTGAAAGAACTGTTGTATAACGTAAAGTTGCATAAAGATGACAAGTGCCTGTTTCTCAATTTCCGAATTAAATGGTCAATATTTAATATATAGAGACCGTTACCGGTTGCATGACTGAGTTTACTCGGAGGTTGTGAAACAAACCGATGTAATGATGTAAACCTGCCTCTTCAAATGCTCTTTAACAAGTACCTAGCGATAGACTAGATATTTATGTAGATAAAGTAGATCTAAACAACATCTGTCTTTAATAAATATACGAACGGGCATAATATTTATTATTATAAATGTGGAACTACTGAAGCACTATAAAATAAACTTGGTTTCTACACAGATTTTTAAGTACCAGAGAAGGACGCGGAAAATACAAAGGTATGTCTGCAGGAAAATTCATTATAACGCCGGTAACACCGCGAGGCACTGCTAGTAGCAAATAAAATAATAATTCCTTGCAAACAATCTTAAACTGCTTGAACCTTAATAGGGTAGGACGTAGGCATAATCCATATAAATATTAAAGGTAAGTATATTTTTGTGTATTTTAGTGAATACCTACAATCTGAAACATTCAAGAAACTAGTCTCTAACTAACACCAATACTTTTAATGATCAGTGTTTATTGAATAAATCTGAAAATAATGATTGTGAACAAATGATTGTGCATATCCAAATGTGCGAAAGAGACGCATAGACCCATCCTTCTTTTTAAATTGCGCGAGCACGCTTTGAATAGACATTTAGCGACATCTTGTAGTGAGTGGAGGAACTATTATGCTGGTGAAATCGAACCCAAAATTTTGGGTTCTAGTCTTGTGCAAACATTGAACCATTCAACGCTCGGGCACCCGAAACTATTCGATACCACAGATTAGATACATATAGATACTCCAATAAAAAAAATGATCCTTCGAAAGGTAAAAAAAAAATTCTACTTTTACGAGAACAAGATATTCATTTAACCGCCGTTAAGAACATGTTCATTTTTATTACCTTTATTAAGGAAATTGGCCAATCCTTGACACATTAAAATAATAACGATAGGTTAACCAAAATGTATAAAATAACTGAACTGATGCATCTATTACTTTTTCATTAAAACATTTCAGGAAATTGGCTATTCCTTGACACATTAAAATAATAACGATTGGTTAACCAAAATGTATAAAATAACTGAACTAATGCATTTATTACTTTTTCATTAAAACAACATGCGATAAAATTCATTCATAACAGAGAATTAGCCTTCGAAAATTATTTTATGAATTTTTTACTTATAATTTATATCAGGCAATACAAGCCCACCCTACTTATACTTTAAACGCGAAATGTTGTAAGGATGTAAGTATCTTCTTGCTCTTTCACGAAAAAACTACTGATTTTGATGAAACTTTATGTACAATAACTTAATATCTCTACTACTTACATATACATATCACACCTAGGCTACTTTTTAAGGCGGTAAAGTATCAGTTTCCGCGGGACAATCAATTATTACGAGTAGTCCGATTTTCATCAAATTTGGCACGATCATTGCTGTTTACCCAGTTAATAACAACAGCTATTTTGACCGCGGGAATATCTATTATTACTCTGGCAAAACCACGGGTGGATACATATATGTACTTTAGAGACTATTAACATACTTTTTTGTGTTTCGTATCGAAAAGGTATAACAGGATCCTAGGTACCTACTGAGTTCTCGACGTCTGTCTGCCTGTATATCACCAGGCCGTACCTCAATATGCGTGATAGATAGACTTCAAATTAACCCCGACCAGAAACCAGAAACATTTATGGAATGGAAAATATGGATAACAATTTTGTCATGGTCATGCATGACAGAATTACAGGGTTGTGGCGGACGCAAAAGGTGAACCAAGCTTGAATTTTATCAAACCGTTGTGCCCGACCGAGAGTACTTGCTGAGGGCATGAGTGGTAGGCTCTATACAAATATTAGGTCCTTACATATGAAATTGGCGTTTTTCGTACTGGCCACTTTAATCACAAATTTCTCCTCTTTGGTAAGGAATTCCAAATTCAAATTTGTACAGCTATAGACTCATGTATTTGTGCTTCGATGATCGTCATTCATTTGTTTTTTTTCTTCTGTTTTTTTCTGTTTGCGTCACTCATTTTACAAAATGGAAAACTTAAAATATCGCATTATTTACGAGTACGAGTTCCGCCGTGGCACTAGTGCTGCGGAAACAACTCGAAGGGTGAATGATGTGTATGGCGGTCGTGTTGCAAAAGAAAACACAGTTCGTTTTTGGTTCCAACGTTTTCGTTCTGGAAATTTCGACTTGCAGAACAAGCCCCGTGGACGGCCTGAGACTCAAGTTGATAATGAAGAGTTGAAGGCTATTGTGGAAGCGGATCCATCGCAAACCACGTCCGAGTTAGCTGCAGGCTGCGGTGTTAGTGATAAAACTGTTTTAATTCACTTGAAGCAAATTGGGAAGATTAAAAAGCTTGAAAGGTGGGTACCTCACGAATTGACTGAAGCAAACCGGCAAACGCGCGTCGACTGCTGCGTTACATTACTAAACCGGCACAATAATGAAGGTATTTTAAACCGAATCATTACCTGTGATGAAAAATGGGTTCTTTACGATAATCGGAAGCGCTCAGCGCAATGGTTGGATCCTGGCCAGCCAGCCAAATCCTGCCCCAAGCGAAAATTAACCCCAAAAAAGTTACTTGTAAGCGTTTGGTGGACTAGTGCCGGTATTGTTCATTACAGTTTTCTCAAATCTGGCCAGACTATTACGGCTGATGTCTATTGTCAGCAATTGCAAACCATGATGGAAAAGCTAGCGGCTAAACAACCTAGGCTGGTCAATCGCTCCACGCCACTGCTGCTTCACGACAACGCTAGACCACACACTGCGCAACAGACGGCTACTAAATTAGAAGAGCTTCAATTGGAAAGTCTAAGACATCCTCCGTACTCCCCGGACCTTGCTCCAACAGATTACCATTTTTTTCGAAATTTGGATAACTTCTTGCAAGGGAAAAAATTCAACTCCGATGGGGCAGTCCAAATCGCCTTCAAAGATTTTATTGATTCCCGTCCGACTGGTTTTTTTAGTAAAGGGATCAATGAACTACCTATAAGATGGCAAAAGTGCATAGAAAATAATGGTTCATACTTTGATTAATTAAATATATTATATTAAAAAATATTCGACTTTTTGTTCCTCCCATACAAAACGCCAATTTCATATGTAAGGACCTAATATAAAATCTTATTATCATACTTACTTAAATAGCACCTATAGGTGTCATCTGTCCTCTCGCAGTGTAGGCTTTGCTATGGATGTTGGCTCAACCAATTATCTTGAGCTACGTAATAATAATCGTCGTAATGTTGCCGTTGATTTAAGGATTTAAGTCGAGATGTAGGTATCACTTTTCACAATAAATCGTTATTCCAAACATACAATCTCGACAAAAGAAAAAACATTTAAAATCTTTAAACAAAATCTTAACGATATTTTGTTTTCATCCGTTGTAACCAAAAACTATTAGGTAACTATTATTTATGATCCGCTTAACAACAGGTCCCACGAGATCAAAATGTTGTAGGTAATAATGTATTTATCAATATATTTTATAAATATATATTATCTCTTGTTCATTTAGCATCAACGGCCACGTAATAGCTGGAGAGCTAGTGAACCCTGGGAGTAACGGTCTCCCTGTAAGGTTAGAAATTTGTATACTGACGATTTATGGCATGCTGAGAGCAATAGCCATGACCTGGCAGGCGTCAGCCGTGCACGTCATCAGCCTCTTTATTTTTCAAACTGTTAAGTAAATGGGGTTTCAAAACTTGTTTCTGTAAGTTTGAAAATTTAATAGAATAAAGTTTATTTAATGTAAATCTTAAAAAAAAATTGACAGGCGATTACAATAAGCAGAAGTATATGACAGGTCAATTAGAAAACGCACAGTTCATGAGGTAAAATAAACTTTATCCTGTATACTTGAAATTTTTATATGTTTTTAAATAGGTTTCTCAGAGTAAGTATGTACAATGCCAGGCGGTTTTGAACAGCATAAGACCTTGCCAGGCGAGGGGACAGCTGCTAAGGGCGTGCAAAAAAGAAGTGTTACATGAACGCATATAGTAAATGTAATGTATTTTATTGGGTTTTATGCAATGTAGGTACATTATTTTTAACACTCATTTTCTTCAGCATCATCCGAAATTTCGCTATCACTGTTTTCATCATTATCTGATTCTTCAACAGTGTTTTAAAAAAAAACTGTTAAAAAAATAAAAATTATAAAAAATCGCCTTTTTACTCGTTTAAAACATA
This sequence comes from Gymnoscelis rufifasciata, assembly GCA_929108375.1. Classification (NCBI taxonomy): domain Eukaryota; kingdom Metazoa; phylum Arthropoda; class Insecta; order Lepidoptera; family Geometridae; genus Gymnoscelis; species Gymnoscelis rufifasciata. Next base: position 6,891,254 of record OV815321.1, on the reverse strand, counting down.
AAAAAATAATTAATTTATTGATTTAATTTTTTTATGTTTTAAACTAGTAAAAAGGCGATAACAACCTCTTCACTCGTCAAAAAAAAAAAACTTGAAAATAACAGTTGGAACTTAATTGATAATCGTTACGATTTAATTGGTTTGACGGGAATACGGTTCCATCTTTCCATCTTCTATATGCAACATAGTTTTACAAGGACCTACAGATACTGAATCGACTGAAACTGAGGAATGCATTTCAAGTAGTAAACAACTATTTTTTTGCCGACTTCTAAAAAGGAGGAGGTTTCTGTATTCGACCGTATATATATATATATTATATATATTTTATGTATGTCCGCGGATAACTTCGTCGTTTATGAACCTATTTCGATTATTATTTTTTCTTGGAAAGGGAGTATCCCAGTGGTGGTCCCATGGTAAGGAATCTAGAATCTGGTGGTGGAATCCTGAAGAAATTGAGGGAAACTCTTGAAGAAATTGTCTTTCTGACTTGTGTGTTTCTTAATATTATTCAATATAAAGAATTTTAAAGCCCTATAATTAATGAGGGTCTGGTGTTGATCTGATGATGGAGGGAAAGGCAGTTGAGAGAACTTCTCAACGTTTTACAGCAAGTACTTTGTGTTTGGACCTAATTAACTTACTGAGACCGTTCATCTAATTGGGTTTTGACTGATATAAGGGGTCTGATGATGAAAATAGTGATAAGAACTCTATAAGGAATATTTTAGAAGATTAAGGTAGGATCCTTTCTTGGCCCACCCACCACCCAATAATTTCGTCTATAAAAGTGATTAATTAAAAGAAACATAAACAATTAAATAATTAAGTATTTAATCATTTTCAGAGGAATGTATTGAGCTTGATATTTAATTCTCAAGAACCTTATTGATTCATTAATTTTTTTTTCTATTTAAGATGAGGGAAACATTTTTGAAGAATCAGATTATGATGAAAACAGTGATAGCGAAATTTCGGATGATGCTGAAGAAAATGAGCGTTAATAAATCTAAATTTAAAATTTAAGAAAAACCCCCGATTCCAATGCTTTAATTTCCTTAAATGTAAAACACCATAATATTTAATAATAGGCACGCGATGCTCTTTCATTTGATACCCCACTGCAGTATATTTGCAGATTTTCGGTTTTCCTTCCCCACTCTCACCCCCATAACTTTTAAACGGCCTAACCGATTTTCATGAAACATGTCTAAGAACACCCGGGCCAAACTCACCTTTCATACAACTAACTTATACTAAATTGAAACCGCTCCCTCCGTTCGGGAGCTATGATGTCCCAGACAAACAGACAGACAGACACGTCAAACTTATAACACCCCTCTTTTTTGATCGGGGGTTCAAAATAATGTACCTACATTGCATAAAACCCAATAAAATACATTACATTTACTATATGCGTTCATGTAACACTTCTTTTTTGCACGCCCTTAGCAGCTGTCCCCTCGCCTGGCAAGGTCTTATGCTGTTCAAAACCGCCTGGCATTGTACATACTTACTCTGAGAAACCTATTTAAAAACATATAAAAATTTCAAGTATACAGGATAAAGTTTATTTTACCTCATGAACTGTGCGTTTTCTAATTGACCTGTCATATACTTCTGCTTATTGTAATCGCCTGTCAATTTTTTTTTAAGATTTACAATAAATAAACTTTATTCTATTAAATTTTCAAACTTACAGAAACAAGTTTTGAAACCCCATTTACTTAACAGTTTGAAAAATAAAGAGGCTGATGACGTGCACGGCTGACGCCTGCCAGGTCATGGCTATTGCTCTCAGCATGCCATAATTCGTCAGTATACAAATTTCTAACCTTACAGGGAGACCGTTACTCCCAGGGTTCACTAGCTCTTGGACTATAAGACAGTGGCATTGAACAGTCACATTTCGCAAGCCGGCAGTGTTGCTCCAGAGCTAAGCTTAGAAGTTACATCTCGCAGTGTTATTTAATACTAAAATACTATGTTGATATTAGGGTTTCTGTTGATTTATGTAGGCAGCCTTAATGCTGAGAGAGCTCAAGCGCCGCTTATAAGGAAAGTAAGTTTTTATTTCCTTATTGCTATTAAATCTAATGCAAAGTTAACCTGAGTTACGTTAATTACAATTAATTGGTTAAATAATTGCTTGGAAAGGAACGCGTGATTTTTGTTGTTATAATGAGTATAAGATATCCATATATACCTACTACCTTTTTTTGACCTTTTAGTAGTTTCGTATCAGTTAAGATATTTTTTCATTTAAAAACATACAATGTAGATAAGTTGAGTGAATTTTTGCATGATACAAGCATAGTTAGGTACTTTAATTTCTATGTTACTCGCAAAATTAAATAATTTAGATAAGCATGTAGTGGACTCACACATAAAATGTTTGTAATTAAAGAGAAAAGAGTTTCAGTTCTATTTTTAAGCATGGGGAACCCCAAAACTTATTGTTTTTTCTTCTATTCTCGTGTGAACATTTTTATGCGGCACAGAATACATCTACTTACCAAGTTTCAACAGTATACTTATAGTTACGGAAAAAAGTGTCTGTGACATACGGACGGATAGACAGGCAGGACGAATCTATGAGGGGTCCGTTTTTTGCAATTTGGTTACGGAGCCCTAAAAACCTAGCGAAATGCCAAAATTACTTAAATTTTATTAAAATGATTATTGAAATTTGATTTAATAAAATTTACCTATAATACAGGTACCTACTGGAAGTTGAGTGTGCAAAATGTGACCAGTGAATATTCTTAAATTGTTTTCTGAAACACCAGAGAAATTATAGAACTATGTCGCTGGCGGGAGTTCTAGTCCCTTTCGATAACGATTCAGATTTCAATTCTGTTTCTTTTTTTTAAAGATGGGTTAGTCAAAAGTGTTCTCAGCTATGTTTCAGATACGTTATTTGAAAGATATGAGGAGATAATGTTAGGTATAAAATAAAAAGTCATAACTAATACATCACGATACAGTATTTTTTTTATGGAAATCGATTTAGCTCTTTGAGAGATATGAATATTTAATTAGTCTATATACTTGATATCTAACTAAGGATAAATGGACCAATTAACTCTTAGCAAAATCTAGAATAAAAAATTGCAAGCTTTTGCAAATTCTGCAAGCAAACTCTGCACAGAACGCGGTCTTCATATTGAACACTCTCAACTCCATGCAGATCTACTATTCTACTTTCTTCATGTAACAAAAAGTGTCGAATTACACTGAACCCTCCGATGTATGAGTCCATCACATACTTATCGGATTCATTTCAGATATACGGTCCCGGAGAGCATTACGAGGGTCCCCATTGGGCAGGCGGAGAGAACGCGCTGTACTGGGTCGATATTCACGGACGGGACATCCTGAGGCTGGACGTAGATTCTGGCAATGTTACCACCAGACACATAGGTTAGTAAACCACCGAAGGTTCGCTACATCAGGCAGTTGAACTGGTTGGGGCCTGGTTACACAGGGGGATAATGCAAAAAACACTCCTAGGCGAGATGTCTGTACAGATCCCAGTTCCCCCTTTAGAATTAGAAAGGTAAGTTAAATCTACAAATACAAATACAAAATCATATATTCAGAATTAAATACATAAAAATACATGCAAATAGTGACAGTTAATTTTATTGATCTAACGATTACAGAATATTACGAATTATTTAAATCATCCTTATTTAATGGATACACATATTTTCAACAGACGTTTTTTTCCCTAACCTTTATGAACGCTGTAGGTATACGTTGACATGGAAGCCGCGCTTCGACACTTGACTTGAGCTGAATAGAAGTTGAGATTGCAAAAAGCGAGAACCGGCAAATATCCTCAAATTTGTTTAGCTGAGAGATATAAATACCGACTAAGCCTTTTGTATGAAATATTAGAAATTTCATAGCTAAGACTAAATTTAAAAAATTATGTTTGACTCCTCTTATCTTTCACATGGCTTAACCGGTGTTTAAGAATCATAGCTAAGAACACTTTTAACTACACTACTTTTAACGGAATCAGTTCATTCGTTCTCGAGATAAGCGGGACCACAACAGCAGTTGGAAATATGTTTTTTTAATTTCTTATCTTTCTTTGGGGTAAAAAATATTTACTTGCTGAGTCGACTTTATTTAGACTTAAATATATTATTATTATTGTAGATGAATACCTACAAGTATTTTGTCAATGTCTTTAATTTCGTTATACTCTCCAGCATACGGTCCTGTCTCACTAGTCGTCACAGTAAAAGACAATCCGAGACTTGTTGTCGGAACAGTTGGCTCCGAAGTATTTATGTTGCCATGGGGCAGTGAGGGAGAGGGCAGCCGTCATGTGAGGCTACTCCGGCTACTCGCAAGTGTGGACTTGGGACATCCAGACAACAGATGCAACGATGGAAAGGTCGATGCGAAAGGAAGACTTTGGTTCGGTAAGTCCGTACGATTCAAGTATAGTAGACACGAATTTAGACATAGCAAGTTTTTGAGTAATTTTACATATTAAAATCAGGATAAGTCGGTTACACAGTATCAGGTAGCTGCTTTGTGTGTTTTTCTGCGAACTAACAATAAAATTCCTCAACAAATTGAGGCCAGTTGAGCGTGTTTTGTATCATGTGGTACTAGCTGGAGCTAGTAGAGAGTTCAAAGACCAGAAATATTATTTCACTAGATATGCGCAAGCCAACCGTTTTTTATTAGCATTTAATATGCTGTTTATCTTCTTCTAGTGATCAAATAATGCATAAACATCACTATCCAACATGGCATTTGATATGGTATGTAATAGGTACTATCACATAGAACATAAACAAAATTGTCATTTTACAGGGACAATGGGCAAAGAAGTCGGCAATGATGTTGATAAAGACCAAGCGACCCTATACAAGCTTGATGAAGACAACTATCTGAACCCGGAGGTGATGGTGCGACCTGTATCAGTATCGAATGGCATCGCATGGACAGCCGACAACAAGTACATGTTCTACATTGACACTCCGACCAAAAACATAGATGTATTCGACTTTGATCTGGAGGAAGGATCGCTACGTAAGCTTTTTTATAATCAAAATAGTAGTGGCCCGCGGTGTTACCCGCGTTATAATGAATTTTCCTGCAGAAAAAGTAGCATTATGTATTTTCTGAGGATCAAGAGAATTTGTGTACCAAATTTCATTCATATCGGATCAGTAGATTTTGCGTCAAAGAGCTACAATTGCATTTACAATATTAGAGAATGGATTTATCAAAAAGGCGCCTTAAGACCCGGCTATCGGAAATGAAATGGACAGGGTTTTCTTGAACCTAAACCCAAGCACTGAGCGCAGTATTTGTGATAACCAAGTGTGACTAATATTCGAGAATTCGATTATAAACCCAACAATAATATAAGCAGTGGATAACCAATGTTTTTTAATTAACTTGCTAAATATTCATAGCAAACGACTTTGATAATCTAAGTAAGAGCGTCGTTAAACGTGTCAGGCGATAATTAATAAATTTCCTATTTAGTTTCGAAAAGTTTTATCATTTTTAATGAGCAATGGCTTGCTAGCTAATTTTATTTGACATGAAAAATGTTAACGTATCATATCAAAAGATACTTTTAGTATAGTATAGTATGTAGTAAATCTGTAATATAAAAATGCAAAATCGGAAAGCGCATAACTCAACAACGCATGGACCAATTTGGCAAATTCTTTTTTAAATGTTCGTAGAAGTCCGAGGACTGATTTTACGGTGAGAATGAAAACCCCTGAATACTGCCCCTTTATTTCTGCCATACTTTTCTAACTTAAATGTAGAGTCAATTTGAGCTAGTGAGTGACCCCATTTTTTTATACATGCAAAGTCGGGGTAGGCCGCTAGTAAAAAATAATAATGTCATTGCATTTCTTATATTATGTGCGTTTGATTTATCTCTTTCGTACTCATATATATCAGAAAGAGATAGAAAGTTTCATGATGATGTAGATTTGTTTACGTTTTATTCATATAGGATTAAAAGGTGAAATTCCTACTATTTGACAAGTCTATTACATTTAACAGGTAACAGAAGAACCCTATTCAGTTTCCAGTCCAACAATGTGACCGGTATTCCTGATGGGATGACAATTGACACAGATGGAAATCTGTGGGTTGCTTGCTTTAATGGTGGAAAGGTATTAACATCTACAATATATAATAATTAAACATAAATATGAAAAACTAGCGTCCCGCGGTGTTACCCGCACTATAATACATTTTCCCGCGGAACGATATATTTGCCCACAGTTGAATGTAGCGTACCTATGTCAAAATCAAATCATTTCAGGCTAATTGGTTAAGCCGTCTTGCCAAGCAAACAGAAACACACATAGACTTTCCCATTTATAATATTAGTATGGATTAATATGTAATATAATTTGGAGTTGGCATATACAGGGTCATTTTTAAAAGACCAGCAACCTTCGGTGACCAGGTACCTAGCATCATCAGGAACAACGTTTGTTCTACGACTTTTGAAATAACTCAATAGGTAGGTACATTATTAGAAATTGTTAAAGATTATATTCTCCTGTGGCGACTTTTGTAGATCTCTGTTGCATCACGTGACCACGATTGCGCGCGCAAGTGCTGGCGTTAATAATAAGCAACGCATTTCATTTCACTAAATCCACAATCCCTTCATACTTGACCAGGCTTAGGACTGGCTACATTAAACAGTTTAAAAACAAATAAGTAGATAGGTACCTATCTATGCAAATCTGGTAGTTAGGTAGTTATGTTTAACGTAATCATTTATACCATTTTAAGTTTAATTAAGTAATATCAATTTGTAACAAGATAGTTTTTATTCACTTTCCACTGTTTAATGTAGGCGTATTTAAAAAGTGGAATCAGCGTATTTACAATAATTAAATGATTAGCAATTAAAATAATATTTACAAATTATAATTTACCTGCAGGTTCAAATCAGGTGGCGGTGAGTATCGCGCACATAGCGATACTCACCGCCACCACTCAATATATTCACATATCAAAATAGTCACATTCACAACCAACACAAAGCCCACACCTAAAAATCAGCTGTTCGTTTACATTACACGATCTAATGTGATTTCACCACCACTGTACACCATTGTTTTTATGTGTCCCCATAAATAAAATCTTATTCCATATTGGCGGCAGGCTTCCGACACATTGTCATCACACCTAGCCAGCATCCTCACTATTTCCGTGTACTCGATATTGGAGTTCCGATACGCCATGGTAATTAGTAGGTACAATCCGTACGAAACATCGATAATGCGACGATCACAAGGACACATGTGCCGCGCGCGCATCCGTCTTGACGACTGACTGGTGACTGAGCGAGCGGTGCGGCGGGCGGCTAGCTCAAAAGGGCGCGGGCGGCGCGGCGCGGCGGCTGCGTTTGAGCGGCAAGCTCAAAGGCGCCGCGTGCCGCCCAAAGGTGCGCAAAGAGTTAAGAACGTTGAAGCGCATATTTCAATTAATATTTATTTTTGTATGGAAATAAAAAGTTGCTAAATTTTAAAAGTCGTAGAACAAAAGTTGTTCCTGATGATGATAGGTACCTGGTCACCGAAGGTTGCTGGTCTTTTAAAAATGACCCTATATACTTTGCTTCTTTTCATTTCATTTCAGGTAATTAAGATAGATTCAAGAGCCGGAAAGTTGATAGAGCAACATAAACTACCAGTGGACAAAGTGACTTCAGTAATGTTTGGGGGACATGATTTATCAACTCTGTTCGTGACAACAAGCAGAGTTGGCTTGACTGCTACAGAGATTGCACGACAGCCAGACGCTGGTGCCCTGTTTGCCATAGATGGAACCGGATCCAAAGGATTACCAGAAAACCAGCTTGTTTTTAATAATTAGTGCCATTATTTTACTGTATTAAAATTGGTGTGAGAATTCCCAGTTAATGTTTTTTAAAACAAATATGTTTATCAAAAAAACATGTCATTTATCAGATGGTACTACTCTAAAAATTTAATACAGCATTGAACAAATGTCATGGTTGATATTAAATTAAAGAACTCTGAACATTGTTAGTATTTATTTTCAGTATCTCTCTTAATAAGGCAGAAAGGCCCTCCAATTAGCTTGCCCCTGGTTAAACTATTTTAAACTTTATGAAGCAAAAGATCCTGTGTGGTTATGGATGTGTCCTAATCTTCTTCTGCATAAAGTTTAAAATATTTTTGTTGGAACATAAAAAAATGCATTAGGTGCCCACTTCCTGTAGCATCAGATCTTGCAACAGCAATAATGATCTGATAGGATACATCCACCTTAGTGTTAACAGATTAGATTAGACACACACACACACAGATTAGAACTATACATACATAGTGCGTATATTTTATTTGGTTTAGATTATACTTCATAAATTCTACAAAATAGATAATTCCTCAAAATTATTAAATACTAGCTGTGCCCCGCGGTGTTACCCGCGTTATAATGGATTTTCCCGCGGAATGACGTTTTCCCGCGGTAAAAAGTAGCCTATGTTATTTTTCAGGCTCTAGAGATTTTGTGTACCAAATTTCATTTAAATCGGTTCAGTAGTTTTTACGTGAAAGAGTAACAAACATCCATACATCCATACTTACAAACTTTCGCCTTTATAATAGTAGTAGGATTTAATTATTTTATTGTTTATGTTTCTTTTTATTATCACTTATAATGTCGAAATGATTTGTAAAGTTAATTTATTTTGTACTTTTCAGTTTCTCTTTTAAAGTTGGTTTAATTTTTGGAAAAAAAAATTATTTCACGATTTTTAGTGATTACTCTAATAACATTATACATTATAGAGTTCCTTTGACTGTCCTTCATTTTCATCATCAGACCCCTAATATCAGTCAAAACCCATTTAGATGAACGGTCTCAGTAATATAAGTTAATCAAGCCCAAACACAAAGTATTTGCTGTAAATCGTTGAGGAGTTCCCTCGACCGCCTTTCCCTCCATCATCAGATCAACACTAGACCCTCATTAATAAAACGGCTTTAAAATTCATTATATTAAATAATATTCAGGAACACACAAGTCGGAAAGACAATATTTTCAAGAGTTTCCCTCAATTTCTTCAGGATTCCACCACCAGATCCAGGTTTCCTTACCATGGGACCACCCTTGGGATACTCCCTTTCCAACAAAGAAAGAATAATCAAAATCAGTTCATAAACGACAAAGTTATCCGCGGACATACATAAAAAATATATATATATATATACGGTCGAATTGAGAAACCTCCTTTTTTTTAAGTCGGTTAAAAATAAATATTGACTGCCTTTAACGCGTAGATCTGTACTTGTAGATTTTAGAAGCGTAGAATAAAAGCATTAGCATTCCGTTTAAACAAAATGTTTTAAAATAATTAGAACTTTTTATATAACGCCATAAAATGATTCATAATTTTTTTATCACAAAATATTTATTTCTTAGTGAAGCATTTTAAATTTTATTTAAGGGTGGCAGCTTATTCTGCTGGGCTCTCTCTTCCCTTCCCTCCCTACAATAATCCGATCAATCAGGCAGGTGTCAATGTCAATTCAAGTCTCAAGTGTGAAAGGGACAAAAAGAAAGACGAGTCGACGAGGGGAGCTCTCCGTCCGATCACCGATCCGAACCGAACCGCAGAGTTTCTGTCACCACCTCCAGTGACACCACACCAGCCAGTGTCAGCTGAGTGAGAGTTAGAGCTGCTAGGCTGAGTGATTACCTGAATTCCGTGGGGTTGTCCTAAAGTGGTCTGTGATTGTTAACCAAAGAGGATCTTTAATAAAACGGTAAGATTATGAATTGACTGAAATTAAATAATCCGACGGGCGGAGGAGTGAGGACTCGAGGTTTAGCATGTTTTTTGTGAAATTGACATTCACCCACAGCAACATCCAGACATAAATTTTGGGTCTTTTACGTACACAAAAAGTGCTAATTATTTTTCAGTCTTTGCAAAATATAGTTTTCCCTGATTTTTTTTCTTGCATGCTGGCGTTGTTCTAATAAAAAGTGGCTAGTCCAATAAAAAATCAATACATCAAGACAGTTTGTACCAATTTTCATATCTGCATTGTTTAGTGCATTATAAATAATAATACATTCTGTGAATAAATACTGGTTATTTAAATCAGCTCTCAAGGAACTTATGAATTTAAAAACAATGTTTTATGTGTATTATCAAATCTTTTATCATGGGCACTAAACTTATGAACTGCTGGTGTATCACAAAATAAATTACAAATTAAAAAGAAGTTTCACACTTGTACTTAATACAAGTAGTAAATAGACTATGTACTAGCAATCCACTTTGTACACATTAGGTAGGCCAGTGATAGAATTATTAAAATTGTACCTGAAGTTCCTGAGATTAGCGTGTTCAACTCCTTAATATTATAGATAATATTGGTTTCAGGTCTAGGTTTCATAATAACTAGGTAACTAGTTTTTATGTAAAAACAATGTATTGGTTTACTATGAATAATATCTAATAGTCAAGCTCTCTGCTTAGATTTGTGGTTTGGTTTTATTTTGCTATTATGTATAGACAAGTATTATTATATTTTAATTAATATATTGGGAATAGTCAATTTTGATTTATAACTTTTGAAACTATCATGGTTATTCATATTATTTAGATTTATAACGGGATATTTACCATGATTGATTGTCTTTCGAGTTTCCCGATATTTCGGCACAGTTACATGCGCCATGATCATGGCGCATGTAACTCAATCATGGTAAATATCCCGTTATAAATCTAAATAATAATTTTGATTTACTTATAATTAAAATGATAGGGGTGTAGCATAATGAAACTGTTTTTCTTGTTTCAGTTTCGATCATGTCTGATAAAGGAGGGCCATCAAAATTGGCATTTCCAAAAGAGTAAGTGTGCCTATTTACTTTTATTTTCCATTGATTATCATAACAATATTAATGATAAACTGTGAAATTTTTATATTATTATTAAAATTTATAACTTACTTTATTTTTTGTAGATCAGAAACAAGCAAACCAGCCATATCACCAAAGGATGCTAACAAACCCCAGTAAGTAGGAGTTTCATAATAAGAATATAAATATTATAATTCATAAATTATTCTAAATTTATATTATTACCATAATCCTTGGTAATAATATAATATCTATAGTCTAATACAATATAATAGTATAGATAGATATTCTTTTTTTTTTTTCTGTGGGGTTGCTAGTTTCTAAGATACAGAGTGTAAATCCTTGGCAACACCTTTTCCGGGATAGTTCTTAGGGGACAAGAGTGGCGACCCCACAAAAATGTTCTTTAACAAAAACCTCACTTGGGTGTAAAGAAGAGGGCTTGATGTACCTACTTATTACAAATTTGTTAATTTGGGTTAATAGTAGCGAGTATATTACAGAACAAAGAATTAGACAAGATGTTGCATGGATAACTTAAAAATGTTTAGTTTAAACTTGTTACTATCTATGATTGTTTGTTCCAGTCTAATCCCCAAGATCATAAATGGAGGCATAGCCGGCGTTGTCGGCGTCTCCGTGGTTTTCCCACTGGATCTAGTAAAGACAAGGCTGCAGAATCAAACAGTCGGCCCCAATGGAGAGAAACAATATAAAAATATGTAAGTAGAAGAAACTGGAAGATTTTGTAGTAGTTATCTACTCAATTTTATGACCATAATGTTTTATGCATGCATGACATGCATGTAAATAGGTTTTTACTGTGCATAAAAATACAAGACATAAACAGCACAAATTTATATATACCTATAATGCTAGCGCATTGGATACATATTACAATACCATATTAATATATGTGTTAAATAGAGAACATCTAAAGATCCACTGTAACTGACATTTTTGAAGTAAAAACTTCTTATGGGAACCGGATCGTAACTTCGTCATACTTTTATCGCCTTGCGCTTTATACGGTACCACTGATAACCAGCGCTGCTTCCTTAGCGCCTTTAGCATATGATGAGATTGATGAGTTTGTTACTCATCAATCTCATCATATTCCTATTTATCCTATTTATGCCCAATTAATTGCTCATGTTTAATATACATAAGTTAATTTTATAGTTGCTCTGTATTGTACTTTCTTAGTCATAATAATAGTTCATAATTAATTTATTTGTAAGAATTTTGGGTACATAATTGCCGGGTCTTAAAGCTATAGATAATTAGCTTACAAAATTCTACCATAATAAGGTGTACAAACATGCCATTTAACTTATAAATTTTATGAATTTTAATAAAATAAATACAAAACAAACACAACCGAATTCGAATTAATTATAAAATGCAAGGATGTCAATATTTTTACATTTATGAAGTCATCAACAGCATAGCATTTATCTTATAAAAGTTAAATAATTTGATATTGTGTTTTTTACGTAAATCAATCTCTTTCTAACGTAACGCGTCAGTATGTCTGGCTTCCCTTTCACTCACTTAATACGGCCAGCCGTATTTGAAGTTATCACTTCTGTTAGGTATTTTTTATAAAGGGAGTTAAAAAAAAAACCTTTGTGATGGAATTCCACGCATTTTCTGCGAATTGAATTTTGTACAATGGTTGTGGCTCTATTATGTGAATTATGTCGTATGTATATTTTATATGTATTATGCACACACAATAAAATAATAAAAAACTGTGAATATAATAAAATAACTGAATACCTGCTACTGATCTTTTGGTAGGTTAATGTACTATGCCTCCCAAAAATTATACAGCAAGTAATTTCTGTGTTTAATTAAGCTAAATATTAAAAGGTAACTAATTATGTAGTTGAGCAATCATGGTAATTGATGATAAATTTTGACCACTGACCCGCACTTAACGTATCTTAGACCGAGAACACCTTATCTGTTTCATATAATAATTCTTGATAATCGCGTTAATAAAAATGCTGTCATGGGACGTTTTACTGATCTCGGGTTTTCGTAAGTTCTGACTATCATAGTCCCCGAATGCGAAGAACTCTTGCTGTATCCGATTATGACTTGTGTCATATTAATAATAATAAGAAGAACAAGCGGAACAGCGGAATGTCTGTACATTAAACTTCGATGGTTAAATGTTAAAGAGTTTGCATGAAGTGAATAAATGTTGCTGGCTCTAACAGCAATGCCATGATAGACTAGCTTGTCTTACAGGTGCACATCTATTTACTTTAATGCGTATACATTAAAATAGTTTTTTTTAACCCCCTACGCAAAAACAGGGGCTAAAAGTTTTATGTGTCTGTGGTATCAAAGCTCCCGAACGGATAAAGCTATTTCTGTACAGTTTTTTGTATTTAAGATGAATTACGTGCGAGTGTTCTTAGACATGTTTGATAAAAATTGGTTAATTGGAGCCATTTAAAAGTTATGGTGGGTGAAAGTGGGGAAGAATAACCGCATTTCGGCAAGTATACTCGAGTGGGATCTGAAATAAATGCGTATCAAAGTAATATGATTTTAAGTTTTAATTTATCTAAAGTTTTGGTATTGTGGGTTTCTTTAAATTTAAATTTAGATTATTCATCATAATCAACATAAGCACCATATTTTAGCTCCCACTGGTGGGACACAGGGTCTTATCTCTTGACGACAGAACTCTACCCCTTTCAATGTTCTAATCACACCATGTTTGTACATGTCATTCGTCTAACATAACATTTTGTATCTCAGGATTGATTGTTTCAAGAAGACGTATGCTGCTGAAGGATACTTCGGAATGTACAGAGGTTCTGCCGTGAACATTCTCCTCATAACACCAGAGAAAGCGATCAAACTTACAGCGAACGATATGTTCAGACATATGTTGACTACAAAAGAGGGGTAAGTGAGAGAGAGAGAGACATGTAAAACTTTTTTTAATGCTAGTTAAGCCTATGCAGGTGACCTGACCATGCAGACTAAGATGGGACATGAAGGATCTAATATTATTTCGGTAATGCTTATTGTCAATTGCATATTTATTATAAGTACTTGTCATTAGTACCCAATTTCACCATATTATGCTACAAATCGAGTTTTATACAACCTAGTTCAACTGATCTGATCGTGCTTATAGCGAATGGTGACATCCTGGTTTAGTCAGTACTGCGACTTTGTTGAAAGCTCATATCACGGCTAAACTGGTTTTGATTGCTAAATAGTTAAAGAAACGTCAAAAATGGTCTTCCCAAGGAATTTTACCAACTCTATTTACGTATTTTTTTCCGTAATACCAAGAATTCTGTCATGTTATCATAGACAGAACAATCCATTTATGATGTTTTGCCCGCCTTACAACTTTCGATATTTCCATGCTTGTAGGATTTTTTACGATGAAAAAGCTTTCAACTAAGGAACTAAAATTATAACATTCGATTACAGAAACAGTACATTGTAGTAACGACTTCACGAGTTATCAGTATAAGAATCGCGGGGGTAAATTTTCTGCAGATATCCAACTATGTACATATATTAAAATTCCACGTAATAGATAAACATCTTATCCAAGGAGATTAACCACTCAAATATCGTCAGTTATATGATAAGATTATTAAGATATTCATCAATTTCAAACCCACTTGGAAACTGCTGGTAAACATTCCGTGATTTCCCGCAGATTTTTTCAAATACCTATCAGATTAATTGAAAAATCGGTCAGATTATTTCTCCATAGTTGTAGTAGGTATCAGGAAATACAGCAGCAGGGAGCAAATCAAAAAAAATAATAATAAATAATAAATTCCTATGAAAGAACACAAATAAAACTAAAACATTCATAATTTTCGGTAATGCTTATTGTCAATTGCATGTTTATTGTAGTCATTGAGTGGCCTTGCGGCTCATATAGATGTCGTTATGTTTCACCATAGCATCGTTACAACATTTTACAGACTTCCATTGTAGGTATACTTGAAAAATTGTGGTTTCGATCGCTGTTATGTTCTATTAAAATGTTATTGAATGTAGATATCTATGTAAAAAATAATGATTGTTTTTCTAGTTATATTGCTTTAAAGCAATGAAACCGTCCATTACGCATACTAAGTTTATTTTTTATTTTTTTATTATATTGGTTCGTTTGTTTGGTGTGTGTGTAATAAAATATTTTAATTAAGCTACAAGGCTTTATCCGCGGCTTTGCCTGCGAGAATTTAAGAAGTCGTTTGTCAGTACTAGTAGTTTTTCCAACTGATCGATAAGAGCGTGAAAAGGTAAAAAACAAATATCCGAAACAAATTAACTACAATGATAAAATACAGGAGTTTTTTAATAGAAACAATGCTCATTGTGTATTTTCAAGGTGGCTTGTAATTTTTATTACCGAACTGTAACGAACTCATTGAGCAAATGTTTCTCGTCATTTCATTAGTCTCAATGATTAATGTACTTATCATATTTTATTGTTCACGCGCACACTGTTTTCTATGAACATGTTATTTAATATCCTATTTACCCATTTAATGCCGAAGGTGGGGGATATCTTTGTACGATGCTTCTATTCGTGTAAGTTAAGGCATGATTCTACATAATGAATGATAGGTACATCTGTTTACAAAGCTTACGTTTGAAAGTTTCAATTTAACCTCCCTTGTTTCATCTTATAGCTAAACCGAATAATTTCTTAATTGATAAACTAATTATTAGCAATATTACATTCATACTCGTTCTATTGGACACACCTATAAAATGCTATATTCAAACCCAAAAGCAATTGTTGTCCCAATTTATATTACGGTACATATGGATTATGCAACAATAATAATTTATTTGAGCTTTGTCTTTAAAATACGAGACCCTGTATTCATTATCTTAAGCTTGGGCCAAACCGCGAACCAGGACCGTTCGTCGCGCGGCAAATGCTTTCCTTGCACACGTGTGCCTTTGCACACCTAGGCTACCATAAAGCGAGACGTATATCTTAATATATATAAATCTCGTGTCACAATGTTTGTCCTCAATGGACTCCTAAACTATTGACCGATTATAATAAAATTCGCACACCATGTGCAGTTCGATCCAACTTGAGAGATAGGATGGTTTTTACGGCGAGAATAATTCGAATAATTTCCGGGAAAATTTTATACCCGTGCGACGCCGGGGCGGGCGGCTAGTAGCTTTATATGTTAAATAAAAAAAAACTATGTATTTATGTCTATTAATACTAAGTATATCAGATATCTACCCGTAACACAAGCTTAGAGCTTACAACGGGCAAGATGTTGTTGTTTGATTGTCCGGAAATATTTATTTCTTGCCCTAAAGACTGCGTTAATTATGTAATACTTTTTTTGGTTTTTAATCTGATTGATTATTATATGTTTTTTCCACAGTGCCTTGCCTATAACTCGTCAGATGTTAGCGGGTGGAATGGCTGGACTGTGCCAGATCGTGATCACCACTCCCATGGAACTGCTCAAGATTCAAATGCAAGACGCTGGCAGGTTGGCAGCGTTAGCGAAAACAGGTTAGAATAATATTTATAACCTCTTTGTTTATATTACAGCTGTAGGATACTATTTGGCGCTGACCTTATAATTTTCGTATGTTTTGGTAGCAATCGGCCTGCATCTGCCGTAAACACACGACCTACTACATTCTTCTGTATCGATTCCACCATATCTTAATGTATTCAATGACTTTTTTTCCCATCTTTGGTAAAAGCAGCCATGGGTACTTATAATCATAACAAAAATAATCTTATTTTGAAGTATGTACTGAACTGCGTATACATCCATATAGAATCTTTATTATTGTGGCTTGTAAGGAGTGAGTGTTAATGTGACAGAGGAAGAAAATGGAAGGAAAATACTTGCAGTGCCCACTATTAGGCCCAAGGTCAAGTATGATGATACACACACACATATAATCCACATACTTAATTCGTTGATAATTTTTGTTTTTATAAATTTAATTTACAGAAGAGTAGGCCGAAGAAAAGATGGATGAACTGTGTGAAAGATGATATGTGTAAGAAAGAGGTGAGTGTTGAGATGACGGGTGATAGAGGGAAATGGAAGGAGAAAACATGTTGTGCCGACCCCACGTAATGTGGGAGAAGGTCAGGAAGATGATGATGATGATAAATTTAATTTACAGAAAAATAAAAATATATCTAATATAAATGATAAAAATTAAAAAATAGTTTATCCTAAAAAAGTCAGGTTTAACACTTATTAAAAAATCATTAAGATTTAAAAAATTTAGTTTTCAAGTTCAAATTTACCTGTCCATTGCTCTGTGCTATAAGGAATAAAAAAAATTGTAGACAGAGCCTTGATAATTCCTACTATACAAATAATATCTACCTCTAGTACTGTACAGTAGTAGATTATGTGGAGCAAAGTCTTTACCCTCAATAAAACTCGTGACATTGTATGAATACCTGTGACGTATTTATAGAACGCTATCCCTAGGCAGTTTTGGACGCGGCATAATACACAGAAGTGTACTATGAAACTATGATGAAAATAGAATGTTTACTTGTCATTGGAGCACATTTCAGTGTGTTCGATGATAAGATACTAGTGGCAATAATTAATTTGTTTAAAGCTTTTTTAAATGACGATATTATGGCTAAAATTACATTAGAGATTATTCTGATGTAACTTCCTAATATTACCGAATTAATTTTCAATTTAGGAAATTTACGCAACATAACTTTATAGGTACCTAATCAGCATACGAAAATGGTTTAAGTAGTCTAACTCAGACTCAGAATCGGCCCTACTATTTTGTAATAGGATTAGAGCTAGTAGATAGTAGCTTTTTGTGTCGCAAAAACGTTGTTTTTTATATAACTAAGGAAATATGATATTTCCGCGGTAAATACTATATAATGTATACAGAGGTTCATAATTTATTATACACAGAGGTAAGTTGTTTATTTAATTCGTAACAACAATAGTTTTTCTGTTTCAACGTGAAATAGTAACAAACATACACTACCATATTGAACTTTCACATTATCAGTGTGGTAATAAAATATCAGATATCCATGCACTATTTATTGATTTTCTACCCTCTGATATCGTCTGACTGTCTGTCGAATACTTTATATATATAAATCTTCTGTACGTGTGTTAGTCATTGAACTCCTCCTAAACGGCTGGACCGTTTTAAATTATTTTTTTATGTGTTGGGTTCGAGAATGGTTTAGATTCACAATACGATCAACTAGGTGCGAAGCTTGGGCGGACCGCTAGTAACCTTTAAGATCAAAATTGACAATTGAAAAACCAATCTAATGTATAAATAAAACATTATAATTATGTAGTTTATGTATATATTTATGTTTTATTTATTAGGTTAGATATAGTATGTATATTTACATATATGTAGGTTTATTTTATTTATTTTAGTCACTTTTGTTATATATAATCCTGTAAGTATCTATAATAAATTCATATTTGCACACAGATCCCCTTTAATATCTCAATGATCCTATCCATTCAAGGTTGTCTGGAAGAGATCGCTCTTGAGCGATAAGACCGCCAATTGTCGCATAGTTTTAAGAAAATAATTGTTATGTTTGTTTTATAATTGTGTGCGCAATAAAGAATTATTATCTTATCTTATCTTAAATTTCTCTAACCCACAGAAGGCAAACAATTCAAGCAACCTTCTGCGATGGAGCTAGTTCGGAAGCTAATAGCCAAGAATGGCATATTCGGCTTGTACAAGGGTCTGTCGGCCACCGCGTACAGAGATGTGTCGTTCAGCATCGTGTACTTCCCCTTGTTCGCGACGATCAACAATCTGGGACCTAGGAAGACCCCTAACAGCGGCCCACCTTTCTGGTAAGTTTCTTTGTATACAAATAAATATTACTTAAAACATAACATAAGAAAAAAAAAATATAATAGAAGAAAATGTCTAGTAGGTACCCGTGTAACACAAGCTTTAAAGTTTACCACGGTGCTAGATGTTGTTGTGTGGATTGTCCGGAAATATTTATATATTTTTTTTATATTTTAATAACAGAATGCCACAGCGGTACAGTCGTACACGCGTTTGTTTACACTGCAAGCACTTCGTCCTTACTTGTGGGTGTTTCTTATACAGGATAGATAAATATCAAAAACGAAATTAATATTAAGGGTTTACTACTGTCCGGAGTAGTTGAGTTATTTTAATGGTAATAATTTTTAAAGAACACTTCTCAACTAGACTTCATAATCTCTACAAATGAGGGAAAATGGGATATTTTGAATTAAAAATTTATCGTTTAGTTTCCGAACTGTTCGGAATAGAATTGTTTTTCATTGGGGTGTGGCCCTCACTCCCTAGCTCTAGCCCCGTGGTAAGCACACGCACGTCCAGGATTATCTTCTATTTCTCGGGAGACCTTGTATATGCTGAATTACACGCAACACAAGCTTAGACCTTATCCTAAGGTCCGATCTTGCTATTCAAAAGGTGTAAACTGCTAAGCAAAGTGTATTTCATATTTATATTAAATTGAACTATTGACGTCATTTCCCTGCAGTGGGAACAGTTTCGGCTCAATAATGTAATTTTGTTTAAGTGAAGATGATTCCAGAAAATCGTCTTCTTTCTCATCAATAATATTAATCATCATCATTCTCTTGCCCTTATCCCACATAATGTGGAGTCATAATATTGATTTGTATTAATATAATTATACATAATACATCAATAATATCAATGTTTTATCTTGTTTCCAGGTGGTCCTTCATATCCGGTTGCACCGCCGGCTCGATCGCAGCGTTGTTCGTTAACCCACTGGACGTTGTCAAGACGCGGTTGCAGGCGACCGTTGAAGGTGGCAAAGTTTACAATTCACCATTCGACTGCGCAATGTAAGTAACACTATTGGGGCCTGTTTTACCTTCTCCGAGTAAAACTAGACATTGGTGTCACAACTGCTGTCAGTGTCTGACGGACCAAGATTTCTCTGTATTCTAACCATTGACTATTTTACTCAAATATGGTGAAACAGGCCCAGGCTTGTTACACAAAATCCGAATACACTAAGCAATGGCTAGTTTAGTCAATAATACCTGACAATGATTAGTTATGTCAAGTGCTATTTCGCTTTTTTACATGTGACTGAGCGGAATAGCTCTAAGTTTTAAACATTGTCTAAATATACTTGGAGATGGTGAAGCAGGCCTTTAAAGCTAACCTAGGTTCTTCGTAGTCCTAACTATACATATGTGTGTAAAAAAGGGTTGCTCATGCTTATTATAAAATCCTTATCATTGCATCTAATAATAAACCACATTTTCACATCAAATCTGTGTTATTTTAGCTATGGAGGTAGAATGTTCTGTCGCTTTCTACTAGTTATCGTTAATAAGAGTTTTAACCATATTAATCATGTGTAGAAAGAATTATACGCATTAAGTAATGTCGCATTGGTGTTATTACTCTATCTAGGTTCGAATAAGGTACGGCTTTAATTGCGGCCTGAAAACATAATGTGACTTTCTACACAAATTTAACTAGCTTGCAATAAAACTTTACTTCGGCAATAAAAACCGGCTTACGTAAGTTCCACATTTCTGTGTTATCTATTGATAATAACTGGATCCCCTTGTTACAGACAAACATTGAAGAACGAAGGTGTAACAGCGTTCTTCAAGGGCGGTGCGTGTCGTGTTATGGTCATTGCTCCGTTGTTTGGCATCGCTCAAGCGGTCTACTACTTTGGTATCGCTGAGAAACTCCTGGGCTACCCTATTGTCCCACCTACATAAACCTCCTTGTAATAAGCGTCGTAGCATTGGAAGGTGTGCTTTAAAGACCTCTGCAATATCATTAAGAAAAATTGCGATATTTGTAAGAGCTCATATCGATGTATGAAGTTAAGTCAATTAATTTGTTCAATCGTTGTTGATTCTATTGATAGAAGCTATCGGTATAAAAATTGAAACGACTAGATGTAATTGCTTATTTTATTCCGTCGTTCAATAGGTTCTCTGGATAGAGACTTACTCAACACCATTTGAACATTTGTAAGAATAAAGATGTTATTGATAATTGACGTACATAGCTAATGAGAGCATAAACGAAAGTCATTACAAAATTGTAATTTTTCTTAATGACGTTCGCTAATGCTATGTAGGTTTATTTATTGTATCTAAGGCAACTACTTAGGTGACGATGAAACTGATATTATGTCAAAATCGTTAAATCATGAAAACCGCTTTATTTTAAATCACTGTAAAACTATTTTAAACGGAGTCTCAAACTTAGTAGATCCAGTGAAATCAAGGCAGTTTGAAATATCTTTGGTAGTGAAAATGTTACCAATTCTCGTTTAGTCGGTTACGGAGAAAAAACTGAAGTTTCGGCCATAGATTTAGTTTCAGTTAAAGGCTGTAACCGTGAATGTCTGCAACTGCTTGAATGCAAATACTGCAGATATTAAGAACACCGCTGAATGTGGTATGTCACTACACTAGCCTACATCTGACTCCAATATTTCCATCTTCATTTTAGGCAAAAAACATAATTGATAGATAAAATGTTTACACCCGACTAGAGAATTTGACGCCCAGCACAGTCAAAATGTTACTAAGACGATACTCGCTATTATTCAGTTAACTTATTATAAATCGCTAAAATAAATTTTATTTGCAACTTCTAAAAAATAGATAGCATTTGAGTACAAAGCAATACTTTGTCTTTATATAAATGGTAATCTATATTATTTTTTTAAATTATGATTTGTGATCAAGGACATTTTAGATTTTATTTTATTTTTAAGCTGTACATTTCAAATTGCTTATCGTGATTAGCATAGTGATACTGTTACGAAACTGCAAATTAAACCATGTCATATAGTTTTAATAAATAATTTGAATGAAAAAAAAGACGTTCGACAAAGAGATTTAAGTTGTTATTTTGCTTTTAAAGCGCTTTTAGCTCAACTTTATAGTCAAGTATTAAGTGATATTGTTATTTACTTTATGAATTTGTTTTAATGAACTTTTTACATGCCATAGACGATTATACTAATTTATTTTTTTCTACAGAGTTTTATATTCTTACAAGTCTTCCGTATTATTTATTTGTGCATTTAACAAAGTATGATTTGCATAAATATTTGATTTCAATATTTACTCCTAATTGTTAATGTAGGTAATTAATGGTAATGAGTGTTTGTTTAAATTATAAATACTGATAAAATAGATTGTTGACAATAACATTTATCGCGAACTTGTTGGATATTATAATAATTACATTATGTCTTTAATTATTCTAGGACTAGTTGTCAATTTGAAATAGATCTTTAAGATCGACAGAATTGGACGAATGAATGTCGCCTAATGTATGTGAGCAAAATAGAGGAATAGATGTGTTTGCACAGTCACATATAACAGCCAGTTAAAATCCCATCCAATAAGTCAATTACTGATGATATAAATAAATCAATGCAAACATTGAAATAAATAATATTACCCACTAAATTCAACCAATTTAACCGTTTTTTTTATGTTTTACTGTAAGGAATATGAGAGATAGATGAAAAGACAATAAATTATATCTATGACGTAAACGTATTCCTAATAAATATTTAAGTATTTCAACTATTTTACATTCATAGTGTTAAACAATGTTGTCATTTTTTTATCATATTTTTTTAAATCACTCATCAGATTGATATTATGTAGTAAAATTGTTAATTGAGAAGGAATTTGTTGTTCATATAAATGTGCTTTTTAGGTATCTACATATTGTTATCTATTGGTGTTATGGACAACGGTGTTATAAATGTATATGTCCTGCTTGTATTTAAAAGGTAATAAACCAAAACAAAGGCTACAAGCTATTTCAATTTTATTAACCTGCCCTGCAAAACCATCACGAATTCTGAATAAGATTATTAATTTAGGTTGTATTTATATATAACACAGATTATATAATAATACAAGATAAAAAATCATTTATTTTCCATTGTTTGATTTTACTAATCTTAGAAACAATCTTCAATAAAATACAAAAAACAAAATATATGCTAAAAAACATAATTCTATACTAACATTATAAAGCTGAAGAGTTTCGTTTTTTTGAACGCGCTGGTCTCAAAAACACCCAAACCAATTGAAAAATTAATTCAGTGTTAGATATCCCATTTATTGAGGAGGGCTAAATAAGCTCCTTTTACCGCGGGAAATCTTAAAACACGGGCAACAATCAACAATTATCATTAAAATGCTCACAAATCTTTGTATATACAAATCTTCTGTACGTGTGTTAGTCATTGAACTCCTAAACGGCTGGATCTATTTTGATGATTTGTTTTTTGTGTGATTAAAAGTGGGTTGAGAATGGTTTAGATTCACAATATGGCCAACTAGGTGCGAAGCAGGGGCGGAACGCTAGTTATACATAAAACCTTCCTCTTAAATTACTCTACGTATTCCTGATAACTGCATAACGAACAGTTCAGTAGTTTTTGAGTTTATCGCGAACATTTATTTATTTATTAAGACCACCAACTAGAAAATACACTTACGAATAGGTACGATACAATGAATTAAATACTAGTTCCTAAGTAACAGGTAGTCACAGCAAGCGCAATATGTATTTACACAACTCAACTGTATATTGTAACAAGGAAAGAGAGATGATAAAGATGTAATCTTTTCGTAAGAAGCCAGCAACGTCTGAGCCGTGCGGTATGGTAATTCGTACAGTAACTGTGACCACCGACAGACCCGCGAGTTCAAATAAACAAACAATCAAATAAACTCACTCTTCAGCTTTAGAATATTAAAGTATTTCAAAACATTCGTATGGATAAATATTGCTGGAGCCTACACGACTATCTAGCCCTGATTTAAGTTCTAAAGATACATAACAACCATTACTTTATTAGGATTTTTAAAACAGATTCAGGAATTAAATGTTTTGGGTTGGGGTATATCATTCATTCAACCAACAAATCGCAATCGCGCTAACTATCCGCTTACGAGGCATGGAACAGCAGTGAAAGTGGATTTAAATGTAATTTTAATAAATTAATAAAAATGATTTTAAATTAAAATATGTACGACATATTGCCCGTCACTTTCATATTAAAAATTTAATTAAGTCGTACTTCTCCTCGCTAGATGGCGCTGCTACATAAATATAATGGCAACTCT
Source organism: Gymnoscelis rufifasciata (assembly GCA_929108375.1). Classification (NCBI taxonomy): domain Eukaryota; kingdom Metazoa; phylum Arthropoda; class Insecta; order Lepidoptera; family Geometridae; genus Gymnoscelis; species Gymnoscelis rufifasciata. The sequence goes on along the minus strand of OV815321.1, from coordinate 6,867,129 downwards.
ACTGTTCAACTGCTTTGCTTGCTATTCACTTCCCTTTTTCAATCTATTCACTTCAATCCTCGGGATGCTAGAATGAAACATTTTATCGATGGTGATAAAAAAATCGATGTAATACATCGATTTTTTTACATACTATGTCAAATTAGTCTCATGCAGCAGGCGACTATATAATTACATATTTGTATGCAATATGCATATAATTTTTGGTTTAGCTTGAGCTTTTTACATCAATTTATTACCATACCGACCCTTATTTACATTCGACAAAGAAAAGTTTCAGAGATTAGCGCGTTCAAGCAAAACTCTTCAGCTTTATAATATTAGAAAGCTAGATGTTGTTTTGTGGATGGACCGGAAATATATATGAACACAGTCGTAAGTTATTATAATATAAAAAGGTTATATATATTACAGGGTGTCCGGTAACGAACCTTAAAGTGCTATTAGTTACCTAAGTTATAGCTTTATTTTTAGGTTACTTAAAAATTGTACCATATGATACTATCTTGTAAACTCGGACCACGAATTCGTAGCTTCATAGATTTGCTTCCCTATTTAAGATACCTAATATATTTTTTTCACACTTAATTTATATAAAGTATGAAAAAATGTGTGATATACTATCGTTAAAAAAATTAACTGAAGCAGTTAGTCACTTAATGCTATTATATCGACATTAAAAATAGGAGCAATTTTGACTAAAAATTCAATTTTGGTACGTATCTTGTACTCAATGAATTCTGACTTAAAGGATTTATAAAATCCGATTTTGAAGTTGAAATAAAGTTTCAATGTTGATGTTTAAATTTTTGGATAATTTGCAGTAGATTTCATTACCTATATTAAAGTTTCTGTTAACCATCGACATATTGTCCATTTTTTGGTTCCGTCCCTATCAAAAATTTACAAAACGTCAAAAATTGTGATGTGTGTAGCGACGCCGCCTGAGTTACGAGTTTTGGCGAGTTTGTTTACTGAGTTTTCCACAAATACATATTATTGTGTGAATTTGGTGTTGAATTTTGTGAATAATTGTGGTCAGATAAATTAAAATGGCTAGTATAGGGCCTAAAAAAGACGGTGGGCCGAATTCTGAGTACTTTCAAGCGCCGGAATCGTTGTCTCAATTTGATCAAATTCGTGTTTGGCTTCAAAAAAACTGCAAGAAGGTTAGTAAAGTGTATTAATATCATATTTGTATCATTTTCATCCGATAGAACATACTATGTGCGCTCAACATTAACCTCAACGAAACCAACTGAATCTACAACTTGGCTTGGCTGAGCAATGGAGTATTTACTACGACATTTTTATTTTAGCATGTACAAACTGATCCACCTACGAAGGAAGGCTTGGCATCATTGGTCACACAGCTCATCCAGTATCAAGAGAATAAACTGGGAAAAAATGCTGCAGACCCCCCATTTTTGAGGCTTCCAGTAAGTAATTAAGCTATCCTACTAATATAATATTATAAACATGAGAGTTATTGAGGATGTGTGTATGTTGCTCTTTCAAGCAAAAACTACTACAGGGATTTTGATGAAACTGCACAATAATGTTGCTTAAATTATTAGAATATCACATAGGCTACTTTGTGTACCGCTGTAAAATAACAGTTTCCCCGGGTAAATCAATTATTGCAATTGATTTAGATCAAATTTGGTATAAACATCATTATTTTCCCAGTAAATGGCAAAAGCTACTTTTAACCAAAGGAAAATCTGTTTTTATGCAGGCAAATCTTCAAGTGGACAGCTAGTTATATTATTTATATTAAATAATATTGTTGTTTATGTATCATTTTTGTGCACTACCTATTTTAAGTCACATCTATTTTTAATTGTTTATGGTTCTATCGCCTGGACGAAATCATATGTATAATATCAGCAATAAGATGTATTTTCTTTTCTTTTACATTGTGTACAATAAAGTATTAATTGATTGATTTTTTTGGTCAACACCATGATTATTTTATGATGTTCTTTTATGAGGCAGGCAACCTTCTAAGTTGACAGTTAATGTATTATACGCAACATAATATCCAATCAATCATAAGGCCCTAAAACAGTCTCTCATTTAACTTTTTAAGGAAATATGTGTATATAACATCTCTATAACTTATGGTAGCAGATTTTACTGGAATAAAAATTATTAACACTAAGGTGGATGTATCCTATTAGATCATTATTGCTGTTGCAAGATCTGATGCTACAGGAAGTGGGTACCTAATGCATTTTTTTATGTTCCTACGAAGCAAAGCTTTTGTCAAAACCAGGTCATCATTGTGATGCTTCCTGAATAGTTTTTGTTGGTTTTACATCATTTCATGTGTTGGCTTGAATGGATGTTGATGTTGAATATGAAGTAAACAATGTGACATGTTAGTAATAAAAAATATTTTAAATTTTATGCAGAAGAAAATTGGGACACATCCATAACCACACAGGATCTTTTGCTTCATAAAGTTTAAAATAGTTTAACCAGGGGCAAGCTAATGTGAGGCCCTTTCTGCCTTAATAAGAGAGATACTGAAATTAAATACTAACAATGTTTAGAGTTCTTTAATATCAACCATGACATTTGTTCAATGCTGTATTAAATTTGTAGAGTAGTACCATCTGATAAGTGACATGTTTTTTGATAAACATATTTGTTTTAAAAAACATTAACTGGGAATTCTCACACCAATTTTAATACAGTAAAATAATGGCACTAGTATTTAGCAGCATTGCAAAAAACAAGCTGGTTTTCTGGTAAGCCTTTGGATCCGGTTCCATCTATGACAAACAGGGCACCAGCATCTGGCTGTCGTGCAATCTCTGTGGCAGTCAAGCCAACTCTGCTTGTTGTCACGAACAGAGTTGATAAATCATGTCCCCCAAACATTACTGAAGTCACTTTGTCCACTGGTAGTTTATGTTGCTCTATCAACTTTCCGGCTCTTGAATCTATCTTAATTACCTGAAATTGAATACCTTTATTACAAATTGTGTTGATATAAAGGTTGGTAAAGGGAAAAGAAGCCAAGTATATATGCCAACTACAAATTATGTGGGTAGGGTAGGATGAATATATGATGACTACATATTAATCCATACTAATATTATAAATGGGAAAGTCTATGTGTGTTTCTGTTTGCTTGGCAAGACGGCTTAACCAATTAGCCTGAAATTTTGTATAGTGATTGGTTATGCGTGGAATTAGGACATACGTTACTTTTAACTGCGGGCAAATAAATCGTTTCGCGGTTAAATTTATTATAAAGCGGGTAACACCGTAGGACGCTAGTTTTTTATATTAATGTTTAGTTATTATCTTTTGTAGATGTTAATACCTTTCCACCATTAAAGCAAGCAACCCACAGATTTCCATCTGTGTCAATTGTCATCCCATCAGGAATACCGGTCACATTGTTGGACTGGAAACTGAATAGGGTTCTTCTGTTACCTGTAAAATGTAATGACTTAGTAGGAATTTCACCTTTTAATCCTATAAGAATAAAATGTAAACAAATCTACAACATCATCATGAAACTTTCTATCCCTTTCTGAGCTATATGAGTACGAAAGAGGTAAATCAAACACTATACCCACTACATAAGTATAAGAAATGCAATGACATTTTTATTTTTTACTAGTGGCCTACCCCGACTTTGCATGTATAAAAAAATGGGGTCACTCACTAGCTCAAATTGACTCTACATTTAAGTTAGAAAAGTATGGCAGAAATAAAGGGGCAGTATTAACGCCTGACACGTTTAACGACGCTCTTACTTAGATTATCAAAGTCGTTTGCTATGAATATTTAGCAAGTTAATTAAAAAACATTGGTTATCCACTGCTTATATTATTGTTGGGTTTATAATCGAATTCTCGAATATTAGTCACACTTGGTCACTATTTATCACAAATACTGCGCTCAGTGCTTGGGTTTAGGTTCAAGAAAACCCTGTCCATTTCGTTTCCGATAGCCGGGTCTTAAGGCGCCTTTTTGATAAATCCATTCTCTAATATTGTAAATGCAATTGTAGGTCTTTGACGCAAAATCTACTGATCCGTTATGAATGAAATTTGGTACACAAATTCTCTGGATCCTCAGAAAAAACATAATGCGGGAAACACCGCGGGCCACTACTATTTTGATTATAAAAAAGCTTACGTAGCGATCCTTCCTCCAGATCAAAGTCGAATACATCTATGTTTTTGGTCGGAGTGTCAATGTAGAACATGTACTTGTTGTCTGCTGTCCATGCGATGCCATTCGATACTGATACAGGTCGCACCATCACCTCCGGGTTCAGATAGTTGTATTCATCAAGCTTGTATAGGGTCGCTTGGTCTTTATCAACATCATTGCCGACTTCTTTGCCCATTGTCCCTGTAAAATGACAATTTTGTTTATGTTCTATGTGATAGTACCTATTACATACCATATCAAATGCCATGTTGGATAGTGATGTTTATGCATTATTTGATCACTACAAAAAATAAAAAAATAAAAAAATACAAAAATGTTTATTTTCATTAACAGTGTTTACAATTTTGCACAACAATATTGGAGACCTTCTGTTAAGTATGGAAATACTTGTATAAGAAGGCACCCTCTTCCGTAACTTACAATCTTACAATCACTAGAAGAAGATAAACAGCATATTAAATGCTAATAAAAAACGGTTGGCTTGTGCATATCTAGTGAAATAATATTTCTGGTCTTTGAACTCTCTACTAGCTCCAGCTAGTACCACATGATACAAAACACGCTCAACTGGCTCAATTTGTTGAGGAATTTTATTGTTAGTTCGCAGAAAAACACACAAAGCAGCTACCTGATACTGTGTAACCGACTTATCCTGATTTTAATATGTAAAATTACTCAAAAACTTGCTATGTTTAAATTCGTGTCTACTACACTTGAATCGAACTTACCGAACCAAAGTCTTCCTTTCGCATCGACCTTTCCATCGTTGCATCTGTTGTCTGGATGTCCCAAGTCCACACTTGCGAGTAGCCTCAAAGCACTGTCGTCCTCTTCCTCACTGTCCCATGGCATCAGATATACTTCGGAGCGAACTGTTACGGCAACAAGTCTCGGATTGTCTTTTACTGTGACGACTAGTGAGACAGGACCGTATGCTGGAGAGTATAACGAAATTAAAGACATTGACAAAATACTTGTATTCATCTACAATAATAATATATTTAAGTCTAAATAAAGTCGACTCAGCTAGTAAATATTTTTTACTAGAGCAGAACCCAAAGAAAGATAAAAAATTAAAAAAAACATATTTCCAGCTGCTGTTGTGGTCCCGCTTATCTCGAAAACGAATGAACTGATTCCGTTAAAAGTGTTCTTAGCTATGATTCTTAAAAACCGGTTAAGCCATGTGAAAGATAAGAGGAGTCAAACATAATGTTTTAAATTTAGTCTTAGCTAAGAAATTTCTAATATTTCATACAAAAGGCTTAGTCGGTATTTATAGCTCTCAGCTAAACAAATATGAGCATATTTGCCGGTTCTCGCTTTTTGCAATCTCAACTTCTATACAGCTCAAGGCAAGTATCGAAGCGCGGCTTCCATGTCAACGTACACAGCGTTCATAAAGGTTAGGGAAAAAAACGTCTGTTGAAAATATGTGTATCAATTAAATAAGGCTGATTTAAATAATTCGTAAAAAGTCCACAAAATAATTAAATACATGCTAATTAACACCAAAACGGATAACATGAGAAAAAATATATTAACTACATCAAACCTTCTATTATGCAAATTTTATAATTTTGGCCTTTGCCTGAAAAATACGGAGGTAGAAAACTAAATTTATGAGACTGAGAGCAGTTTGGCGTTCAGAACATATTCCTTTCTTTTGTATTTGTGTTGTTAGGAACTTGAGCACCTGAATACAATTACTCTATCTAGTCCTTAAGTTCTTGAAATGTTTGTAAACATTTGATTTGAACGCTCTCTGTCTGCCAAGACCCACAATTTTACTTACCTTTCTAATTCTAATGGGGTAACTGGGATCTGTAGTATCAACTCGCCTAGGAGTGTTTTTTGCATTATCCCCCTGTGTAACCAGGCCCCAACCAGTTCAACTGCCTGATGTAGCGAACCTTCGGTGGTTTACTAACCTATGTGTCTGGTGGTAACATTGCCAGAATCTACGTCCAGCCTCAGGATGTCCTGTCCGTGAATATCGACCCAGTATAGCGCGTTCTCTCCGCCTGCCCAATGGGGACCCTCGTAATGCTCTCCGGGACCGTATATCTGAAATGAATCCGATAAGTATGTGATGGACTCATACATCGGAGGGTTCAGTGTAATTCACTTTTTGTTACATGAAGAAAGTAGAATAGTAGATCTGCATGGAGTTGAGTGTGTTCAATATGAAGACCGCGTTCTGTGCGGTGTTTGCTTGCAGAATTTGCAAAAGCTTGCAAATTTTGATTCTAGATTTTGCTAAGAGTTCATTGGTCCATTTATCCTTAGTAAGATATCAAGTTTATAGACTAATTAAATATTCATATCTCCCAAAGAGCTAAATAGATTTCCTTAAAAATGACTGTATCCTGATGTATTAGTTATGACCTTTTATTTTAAACTAACATTAATTTATCCCCTCATATCTTTCAAATAACGTAACCAGGTTATCTGATACATAGCTAAGAACACTTTCGATCGATCGAAATCTGAATCGTTATCGAAAGGGACTAGAACTCCCGCCAGCAACATGGATCTATAATTTCTCTGGTGTTTCAGTAAACAATTTAAGAATATTCACTGGTCACATTTTGCACACTCAACTTCCAGTACCTGTATTATAGGTAAATTTTATCAAATCAAATTTCAATAATCATTTAAATAAAAATTAAGTAATTTTGGCATTTCGCTAGGTTTTTAGGGCTCCGTAACCAAATTGCAAAAAACGGAACCCTCATGGATTCGTCCTGCCTGTCTATCCGTCCGTATGTCACAGACACTTTTTTCCGTAACTATAAGTATACTGTTGAAACTTGGTAAGTGTTGAAAGTTGGTAATATGTATTCTGTTCCGCATTAAAATGTTCACACGAGAATAGAAGAAAAAACAATAAGTTTTGGGGTTCCCCATACTATAAAAATAGGACTGAAACTCTTTTAAGTTTAATTACAAACATTTTTATGTGTGAGTCTATTACATGCTTATCTAATTTATTTAACTTTGCGAGTAACATAGAAATTAAAGTAACTATGCTTGTATCATTCAAAAATTCACTCGACTTATCTACATTGTATGTTTTTAAATGAAAAAATATCTTAACTGATACGAAACTACTAAAAGGTCAAAAAAAGGTACATATCTTATACTCATTATAACAACAAAAATCACGCGTTCCTTTCCAAGCAATTATTTAACCAATTAATTGTAATTAACGTAACTCAGCTTAACTTTGCATTAGATTTAATAGCAATAAGGAAATAAAAACTTACTTTCTTTATAAGCGGCGCTTGAGCTCTCTCAGCATTAAGGCTGCCTACAAAAATCAACAGAAACCCGAATATAAACATAGTATTTTAGTATTAAATAACACTGCGAGATGTAACTTCTAAGCTTAGCTCTGGAGCAACACTGCCGGCTTGCGAAATGTGACTGTTCAATGCCACTGTCTTACGTGGCCGTTGATGCTAAATGAACAAGAGATACATAAATACATTATTACCTACAACATTTTGATCTCGTGGGACCTGTTGTTAAGCGGGTCATAAATAATTGTTACCTAATAGTTTTTGGTTACAACGGATGAAAACAAAATATCGTTAAGATTTTGTTTAAAGATTTTTAAATGTTTTTTCTTTTGTCGAGATTGTATGTTTGGAATAACGATTTATAGGTAAGAAACAAAATTTATAACAACATTTTCAAGTGAGATATAATCATTTTGATAAGTATGAGATAAAGTCATACTACACCTAGGTTCCGTGTACAGTTTATACACATTTTGCAATAAAAAAAAAGTAAAAAAAGTATTGGGTCTCGTTTTACCCTTTTGGTAAGGAACCCTAAAAATACAAAAAAAACCTAGTTTACCAAAGATATAATTCACCACTCTTCTCTTCGCTATACTCAATGGCTACTTACGAGATCAAACAGGATCATGATCATCAGATTAGTTCGTTAAAGTAGCAAAATCTCGATTATTTAATACGAAGAACACGGAGCCTTTAAAGTCGAAAAGTTCTAAAAGTTTGATTGATTAATTGAAATTGAAATCAGCAATCGCAGCGTAAAACTTCCAAATCAACTAGATGGTTCACGATGAAAGCAGGCTGCGAACCGAACAGGAAATATTTAAGGGAGCTTTGTCGTGCAGTGGACGAGGTGGACGCCCCACACTTTTGAAATTATAATAAACGACATAATATACCTTCCGACCATATAATATTAAATAGCGAAATGCCATTGTTACTGTCAGGTAGAGGTAATGCTATTAACAATTTTATGAGTTCTGTCATGATTCATTAGTGTATTACCTAAGGATAAAAGGTTAATATTAATACCTAGTTTATATCTGCATTGTCTAAAATATTTTTTGTTGACAATAAAGATCCATTCTACCGGCTTAGTCAATCCTATAGGATAGGTTATATACACCTGGAGCCAAGAAAGCCTCGGAAAGTCGCTAATTCTAAAGGCTAATTCTTCGAAAATTCTAAAGCTTGGTGGTGCTCGGCGTGTTTTCATGTCACGAACATCTGTCTAAACTTCTAAAATTTGTATATACATAGTCTTTTCTAAGTCAACACGGCTGCATTCAATAAAACTGCTAATACAGAACTGTTTGCTCAACTGGAGAATAAGTATATTGATTCCGCATTGAACTATACAAATCTAAATAATTTCCGTCAGCGTGCTCTAAGGTCACGGAATTGCGAATTGTCTTATTGTTACGGTAGAGAAAATCTGTACTGTTTCCGTAGTTTAACATGATTTGCTTGTTTCATTTAAAGAGCTACAAGGGTTAGGTAAACGCTTATGAACCGTTTTCCAAAAATCTTAACACCTCGTTTGATTGCTAGACCAGGGTAGATAATTTTTAAAACAAAAAATAATAATATTATGATGAAACCCATTAGAAAAGGAGGGGAATATTATAAAAATGAAAGGAAAAATAATTTACGGGCGATCTGAGGTCGGGAAGGGGATGGGGGTGAGTTTTTAAGGGTAAAAAATGTTTTTTCTCGATTTCCGGCAAAACTTATTTCAAACGGCTTATTTCAAATATTTTTTTTTATTCTTATTGAAACGCAATCTCAATTTAAAGGTCAATTTAGTTCGAAAATGATTTTATCATTATTATTAGGCTTGTAACTCACAGGCAATGAAGGATTTACTAATAGGAAATGTTGCGAATTAAGGTGCACATTATAATGGCGGCATGTTCTTCATAATGGCAACCCATCGCATTAAAGACGTACTTACTGCCTATTGTTGTACCAAATCGGAATCAAATTCTCAAGAAAAAGCAATAGGTATATTATTAATGTAGATGTATGTGTATTGTTTAGGTACTTAAGGACACAGTAATATTTTATGCTCTCATATACTGAATCAACTTATAATAATATCGTAATCATTTTCTAGAGAAGATGATTTGAATTGTCCAAATAGTGTTGAAAAATATTACCAAAATCATGGTTGTTATCCAATCATGGTTGAGTTGGTTGTCTTCAAAGTAACTGTGTAATTCGTGTTAGTTAATTTGTAATTAAAGATTCCTATTCTTTATAGCACTATTGGCATTGGGTGATAATTAAATACCTATGTAAGGTAAATTTGTAAAACGATAGATAGATAAATATAAATTACCTTCTGTATAATTTTATGGCTCCTAATCATATGCGTGAAGGAAATTAATTCTTACTAATAGACTTGGATAATTCTAGAAAGCCTCGCTTTTCTTGCGACATCGACAATGGAGTGTGTATCCGTTTTTTTCTATTTTTACCTTGCTGGATCCTAATCCAGCTTATGCTAAGCAAATTTTTGACACGAGATATTTTTCAAGATGTTAGCCAGATATTTTTCAAGATAACAGCCAATGCAAGTTTACATTTTAGTACTATTGGTTAGGGAGGCGAATAGGGGAATTTTCGGCAATACTCGAGCGTGGCAGTTTAAGATATGAGAGATACCTTAGACCTAATAGAAGAACCTTGTAAAGTATTTAGCTCTATATGTAGTGACGCGCGCCTAGAATAGACGATCAGATTAGTAAAAAAAAAATTGATAGTCTGAAATACTCGAGCGCGTCAGATTAAGATATTGGGGGTTGATTTTAGTGTTTAAAGACTAAATTTAACTAATCTGACGATAAGTCCTTGACGCCGCCGAGTTATAGGGTCGCGAACTTGTAAAAAAAAACCGTTAATCCGGCATTCTCGAGCGCGATTTTTTTTTTTTTATTTTGAAGAATATAATCTAAAACTTACTAAAAATACAAAATCTGCCGGTTTTCGCATGACCGGAAGTGTGGGGGAGCCATTTCGTCTTCCTAAGAACGCGTTACGGCATATAAGTCGCTAACGATACATTTTACAAAAAAAAAGTTTAAATTAACTTAAAAGGTAATTTTATTTTACACAAAAAAGGTCTCTAAAAACAAAAAAAACAAAAAACACAAAAAAAAAGAAACCAAAAACCTTTTTCGGTCAGATTAAGAGAACCCACCAACATTATTGTCAGATTAAAAAAATATGCTTTCAGGATACCGAGATAAACCTCCCCTATGAAAATCAGACGCGCTCGAGTATTTCAAAAATACTTTTTTTTTTTGCATTTTCAAAAATTCATCGTAACTTATCGTCACGCCAAAATCGTCAGTTTTTTTACAGGGAGCTTCCTTAGGGCCTACTTAACACCCCTTCCAAAAATCTGACGCGCTGGAGTAAATTTTTTTTTTTATTTTTGACTACGTTTTATGCGTACCCCCACCACGCAAACCGGCAGATTAGTATACCGTTGTGATCAGAGGCACTCGGGGCATACGTAGCATGAATATCTGACGCGCTCGAGAATGCCCAAGTAACTGTTTTTTTAACATTTTTGAAAAACCGTACACGCCAAACCCACCGCTAAAATGGTTTTTACCATACGAGCTTTTCTTTTCGAAATTATTTTATCTTTCGATTTTGATAGGTCTCGACGGCGCCGTTGAATTACGCCATTTAGCTACCTCGCCTCCCTAACTATATGACTTTGTTTTGGATTTCAACAGGGATTTAAAAAAACATTCATTTATTAACCTCGGACGCAAAAGTGATGTTATAGGTTAACGTGCGTATAGGTGTGTCGGTCATTTGTCGTAGCACCACCCAAATGTATAAACATATAGGAAAGACAGGTTAGCGGATAGTGTTCTTAGTTAGTTTCTATGATTAATAAAATAATCTGTTTAACCGCGTTAATGATATGAGGAGTCAAAGTGGCAATGACAAATCTAATGAAAGATCACACAAGTACACGGAACCCTTGATGCGGTATGAGTCTATCTCATATATATAATATTATACTTATCAAATTTATTGTTAACTAAATCATAGATTCCGACAGTTTGAGATTTCGTCGTTAGGTTTTTCTATATTTCGAAGTGCCACCGTGTGTTCGTTTATGTCATGGAATACTGGTGGGAAAAAGGTCAGACCATGACCGAGATAAAGCTATGAAGTGTGTAAATTTTTTTATTAAACTAATCTATGACAACCGTGATATTTTTATTTCCAAAATCATTGACAAATCATTGCTTAAAAGGGAAATCGGTTCCCAGTTCGGTTCTTAAGGTATTTAGATGGGTGACCTGCCATTGTAAAAGAAGCTTTTTACAATTATATATTTTTTTACAAAATGTGTATAAAGTTTTCTACTTACCTACTTTAGTAGGGTATTAAATTTATTAGTCACTAGTGGCCCGCACCGGCTTCGCACGGGTTCTTATTCAATTTTTTTTCCCGGCAATTATTCGATTTATTCTCGCCTTTTAAACCTTCCCTAGACCTCCACGAACATTTCAAGACTATGATAAGATAAATCCATTCAGCCGTTCTCGAGTTTTGATTAATTGATAGGTGCGTGAACCTTGGCATTTGTGTTTTATTGGTGACGATGTTTTTGCAGATTGTTTTTCTAAAGATATGTTATCATCTTATCTTTTCATCACAGTCGAATACATCAATGTGTTTGGTCCGAGTATCAATTTGCTATCTGCTCAAGCATTGCCACAGGTCATCAGTATCGAATTGGGTATCTGAAAGCCTGTGAAAGTCCTACAGCTTGTACTAATTAGCTTGGTCTTTCTTTCTCTATATTTGTCACTTCTGCCATGATTTGATGTTATCAATTAGTTTCAGTTATTTTTAACCGACTTAAAAAAAAAGGAGGTTTCTCAATTCGACCGTATATATATATATATATATATTTATGTATGTTTGCGGATAACTTTGTTGGTTATGAACCGATTTTGATTATTCTTTTTTTGTTGGAAAGGGAGTATCCCAATGGTGGTCCCATTGTAAGGAAACCTGGATCTGGTGGTGGAATCCTGAAGAAATTGAGGTTGAGGGAAACTCTTGAAAAAATTGTCTTTCCGACTTGTGTGTTCCTTAATATTATTCAATAGATTGAATTTTAAAGCCCTTTTAGTAATGAGGGTCTGGTGTTGATCTGATGATGGAGGGAAAGGCGGTCGAGGGAACTCCTCAACGATTTACAGCAAGTACTTTGTGTTTGGGCTTGATTAACTTATATTACTGAGACCGTTCATCTTGGTGATGGGTTTGACTGATATTAGGGGTCTGATGATGAAAATGAAGGACAGTCAAAGGAAGTCTATAAGGTATATTCAATATTATCTAAAAATCATGAAATAAAATTTTTTTGCCAAAAATTAAACCAACTTCAAAACGGAAACTGAAAAAGTAGAAAATAAATTAACTTTACAAATCATTTCATCATTATAAGTGAAAATTAAAAGAAACATACACAATTAAATAATTAAGTATTTAATAATTTTGAGGTCGGTGCCAAGTAAATACTACAAAAACTTTATGTCGTAACAAATACATTTTTACCTACACTATACACAATATCAATAGATATGTCAAAATAACATACTAATTAACATTATTTAGGACCCAAATAGAAATGCGTACCTATATCCGCGAATGGACCGATATTTAGAGTTAATTTCCTACTAATACCTTGTGGCTTGAGTTGTGAAAAAGATTGATGTAAGGTACCTATATTATATCTAGTTATCGTTTTACTGGGCACCGACTTCAAAATTATTAAATACTTAATTATTTAATTGTTTATGTTTCTTTTAAATATCACTTATAATGATGAAATGATTTGTAAAGTTAATTTATTTTCTACTTTTTCAGTTTCCGTTTTGAAGTTGGTTTAATTTTTGGCAAAAAAGTTTTATCGCTATTGGAAAAGTCCCATCCCATTATAATGCAGTCGAGTCGAGTCGCGAAGTCGAGAATAGTTCTTTTAAGTAACATTTTGCAGCTAAAAAGTTATTAATAAAATAAGTGGTTATTATTATTTCTGTACTATTAATCTTTTACTAGCTTTGCTCGCGTTATAAGATTTTTTCGCGGTTAAAAGTAGCGTTTATCCTTTACTGTGGCTACAGCTATGTCCTTGCCAAATTTGATCCGAATTGGGCTTTGCTCGCAATAATTTAATTTGCAGCGTATTTTACCGCGGTAAAAAGTAGCATATGTGTTATTCTAATGAGTGAGCTGTTTTATTGTGAAATTAAATCAAAATTCATTCTGTAGTTTTTTCGTAAAAAAGCAACGCGCATCCTCACTCAATCACTGACAAGGAATAAGTTTTATTTGATTTTATTAATCATCTAATATATAAAATTTCCATGTCACTATGTTAGTTACTTTACTCCGAAACGGCATTACCGATTTTTACCAAATTTTATATGCGTTTTCAATAGGTCTGAGAATCGGCTACTATCTATTTTTTTAAATGGCAAAACAACGTTTGCTGGTGCAGCTAGTAATAATATAATATTAAAAGTAATTATTGGATTATCATACTCGTAAATCAGAAAACCAAGGCCTCGTATAACAGCCAAATACTACCGAAATCCTTAACAGAGATTTCAGGTAGCAAAATTAAAAATTATATGGCAGACTATTCAATATATTAAACTAAATATGCAGGTTCTTTTAATTAACATATTCAGTTATTTACATATAAAAGGATTTTAGCAGCATCACTTGTAAAGAAATAGGGAATAACAATTACAAACAGATGAAAAATACATTTTTATTTATTGTCTTAACCCTCTGCGTCAAAGTCGAAGCATATTCCTCTCCCTGCAGCTTCCAGGGCAGTGATAACAGCTTTGGACGCAACTGACATAGAGAATCAATCATATAGCTAGATCAATAAATAAATATTTCCGGACTACACAGCCCCAAACTAAGCTGAACTTGTATTATGGGTGTTACGTGACTGATATACTACATAATATACATGTTTTTTTTGTAAATACATACTTATGAAACACCCAGACCCGAAACTAGAAATCTGGTCCCCCGGCGGGAATCGAACCCGCACCATCTTGCGCCTCAGGCGGACCTTCGCCCACCGAGCCACATAGGAGTTTTTGCCTTCGAACTTCAAGGATCGCGTTACTCCATCTGCTATCGTAATAACCAGCAGAAATTTTCCTGCTGACGATTATCTTAACAAGCTGCAGACGATAATGGTTTAATAATAAAATACAGTAAAAAGTTTAATAAACCTATAAAATTATTTATTTTCTGAAACATATGTTTCACTCGCAAATATGAGACAATTTGTCACCATGAAATACAAACAGTGCATATTAAATATTATTTGTATAGTTGTTCAATTTTTTCGTTGGTAAATTAATGACCCAACTAAGAAAGAGTAGTGTGCTTTGCTTTAAACAATGGTATAATTTAACTGACCTAAGTAGGTATGTATTATGTAGTATTGATAACTATGAAGTATAATGATTTCTTTGTTATTTTAGTCCTATGCACCAATGCAAACTTTATTTTCTTTAATAGGCCCTTCATTGGCATGTCAACCCTAAAAAGAGACCTATGATATAAACAGTGAAAGAAAATTGCTCACCTTATTGCCCACCGCTACAAAAAGAATGGAAGTAAGCTGATTACTGAGTTGTCGATTATTTACTCGAAATAGAAAAATATTTGCTGGCCAACCACAATTTCCAGAGCATGATAATTAAATAAACGTCTAATATATTTGCTATTAAGCCCCAATTTCAACATTTATGCTACAAATCAATTTTTATTGAACCAAGTTCAATGTCAATTGAATGTAATTTTGATCTCAGTCAAGCAGTATCGCGTTAAGCGTAGTTAAAGCTTATGAAATCGTTGCTAAATTTTATATAAGCCTTGCCAAGAGCACGATATGTGAAGGCTAAATCCCAACAATTATGGGCTTAACTTGTCACCACAACCTCTAATGTTTTAGAATCATACTGATACTGCTTGTACATACACTTAGCTAAGTAATTATCGATTTTTTTAACATTAATATTTTGCTGTCTTTCAAGTCCGATTTGGGGACATTTAAATTATAATTTCATAGCTACTTTCTGATTCCACCATGAGTCCTGCCAATAGGCGAGACGACTACATAAAAAATAGGTATTCTACTTAGTCCCTCTATGCCCCTTATGAATAAAGACCTTAGATTCTGGAGTGAAAGTCACCGTATAGTATAAATCGTACCTAAACGTGCCGTCACGCGAAACTTCAATGCAAGTACATATCGTCTTCATTTTAAGTTTGCAAAAAATAAATTAATGTACTTTTAAAATTCAATTGAATTATCAACCTCTAGATTAAGGGCTTATTATTATTTTTAGCCGTCTCGAATACTGTCATTGATTGCGTACGATACTAATTACCGAAATTGGATGGATTTAAGTCATTTGTGATTGCAGATTGATAGAATAATAAATTGACTGTGTCTACCTAAGACACAGTCAATTTATTATTCTATGCCACAGTATACATACATGGTATGTATACAGTTGACCTGTGCAGGTAATCCGAAGCGTGTATGTTGCAAAACTGTCACTGAGTTTGTTATAAGATTTATTTGGTAGATATTTTACTCAAGAATTTTTTACAAAGTACCGAGCACCGCTTTGTTTAAGAAATTAAATTAACAACTGGTGATCCTATAAGACTATCATCCCATCATCATTTTGATCTCTATTTAGTGGATGTTCCGTCCACTCTAACAGACCTTATATATTAATTGTTTAAGCAAAGAAAACAAGTAAGGAAAAAAATCGTTCGTTCTTGTCCAAAATGTATGACTCTTGCTAATTCGAAACTGGAAGGAATCTTAAAATGTTACGAACTATCAAGTGATTTAAATATCAAATGGTTCAAAATGTGTGAGAGAAAATAAAACAAGTTTTAAAACTATCATGATTATGAATACTATTTAGATTTATATCGGGATATTCACCAGGATTGATTGTCTTTCGAGTTACCCGATAAATCGGCACAGTTACATGCCCCATGATCACGGTTGAACACAATCATGGAAAATATCTCGTTATAAGTCTAAATAAAATAAATAAAACATCAAATTATTAATTATTGATAAATTATTATTTAATATCTGCAATTCTATAACAATGAATAAGAATAAGATCGGAAGATCGGAAGACTTTATTGTAAAATTGTGTTGCATAAATATAAGATCTATAGATTTCAAAAAGGTTTCTAAAGAATTTTTTTGTTAAATAAATATAATCAATTCGTGAATTTTTAATGAGATTCATATATTTTTTTTAGTTATTTGAGGTCGGTAGAATGAATTTATTAAATTATTACTTCTCTTATTTTCTAATAAAAAAACTCGATTTTTATCCCATTCCATTTGATCTGAACTGATCTCACAATTTTAATTTATTTACTTTAAACTATCCAATATTGGACTTAAGCGCAATATAGACGTTACATCATATTTGGGTCATCGAATCGTGTATCACTGCCACCATATACTCCTGCGTGTGTGCTAATTTCAAATCTATTGTTCCAGATGAAGGTATTCATGGACATGAAGCCGGGCGGTGCGCTCTGCACGGTGCTCGCCACCATGTTCCGTTTCAAGTCGGAGCAGCGGTGGCGCAAGTTCGACTTCCAGGTCGGTAAGGTATGCACGCACGCTGCCACTCACCTGTTCCCGCACCGGCATAACACATCATTGCTGCCACGTCTCTGATATACTTAGCTAACGATATTACATTCTTTTGTCACCCGACGCATCAAAATATGTGTCTTTGTCACAAAAATGATAATGTCCCCAAGACACGTGAATTCGTCGACAGACTCATCACATCATATCCTGAAAATGTTGTTAATCCCTACCCAGACCAGCAGTTAAGTGTTCGTATTATTAAAAACCGTTTTTTTTGTCGAGCACCAATTAAAATACAATGGTCAAATATTAAACTTGTCAGATGTTCCGTTCTTCCATTTATTTTTGAGATAATAACTTTTATCGATATTGCTTGTTAGTCACACTATCCATGCTGAGCAAAGATCTCCCTTCCTGAAATAGCATTATCACTCCCCGCTATTCAACGTGGTCTCAGATCTGATCAGAGATCTGCAGATTTTGCCTTTCAAGAGTTGGATTAGGTTAGATTTTTTTGGTTTAGGTAGAGTCTCTATGCCATGTTTTGGTGAAAGATCGAAAATTTAAACCTTCTCTCCCATTTGAAACCATGTTGAAACTGTATTATGGAAACAGATAACTTAAAAAATGTCAAGGCCAAGTTTTTATCAAATGTTTCTTTATGCTAGGAAAATATAGTGATTTATATGTATATCAGATGCGTGTCAGTGCCAAATGCACGAAGGGTATGATATACTAATTATTTAACCTTATAAACACTTTCAATTCTATTATTTTATCTTTATCTTTCGACAATGTATTATAAATCCATTGCATTATGTAAGAAAGGAAATATCAATGGATAGTTTGTGAATCCTTGCTTTGGGTAGCAGCGACAGAATCCATTAGCCCGTATCATATTGTGGAGATGAGAACCTTCTGTGTATAACAATGGAAACATGGAAGACATGCTTTGTGTGTATTTATCGTTTGTCATGTACATGTCACTAATTTCTTTATCATCACTAAGCATGCCATTTTAAAACTTGTTTTTTTTTTAACATGCATCACTTTTATTACTTAATTTTATGATTCGTTCCCAGTAGATCAAGTGACAAGATCCATCATGGATCTAGTGGGACTTTTTTCCCATTAGATCCAGTTTTTGTTGGATGGATCTACTGGGAAGTGTTGACAGTTTGAATTTGATAATGGTCACTTTTATCTCCTTAATAACCCAGAAAGAAAACAATTTTTGTTTTTTTTAGATTTACGTTATCTCTTCACATATTTTATTTTAGCACTATGCAATACAAACTTTACGAAATAAGCTTATTTTTGTTTAAAAATATTTGTGCTTTAAAAAGGCTTACCAATCAATTTTATTATAGTTTGTTAAGCAAAGCCCCTTTTAATTTGTATGCTTAATCTATGTAAATCCACTATGAATCCGTAACTTCCTATAAATAAAGAACGATATCTAGTTTTGGTATATGTTAGTTAATCTATGGCATTCCTCCAAAAATTAAAGCTAACACAGTCATTTTCTCTTCCCTCCCCCATATTGCCCTTTTCAGAATCCATCTCGCAAAGATCTGAACGTGCAAATGATGCTCGAGATTGAATCTTCGCTGCTTAGTGCTGAGTTGATTCGCACTCCCTGCGTCTTCATACGCCCTGAAGTGGACAAGGCCACCGCCAACAAAGTGAAGGACATCGTCAATAATCATCAGGGGGAGATTTGCGGTACGTAACTGAATTAATAATTTGATAAAAACCATAGAAAGTTTTACATAGTTAACGCCTCCTCCTGTGCTAGTAAGGAAATGTGCTAAAGCAAGGTAATGCCCCGCCAACAACGTATACCTAATTATAAAATACCTTACAAAGGGATATAAATAAATACCTTACAGGCTGATGACTTATATAGGTAACACTAAATCATATTACTACACATACATTGTACAAAATGAAGTCGCTTTGACTATCTGTTGGTGTAGATCTTCAGATTTTATTTCAGTTTCAGCTAGAGTGATTTATAAGGAATGTCCGGTTGCTAATATTCTTAACCCCCCACCGGAAAACGGGTTGTTATAAGTTTAACGTGTGTACAGGTCTGCCGACTGTCTGTGGCATTGTTGCTCCCGAACCTCATGAAAATCCACTCATTAATCTTGAGATCTACATACAGCGACAGCTGTATATCTTTGTATATATCTCGCGATATATCTTTGTATAGCTTTGATAACGAAGTATAGATAGCATGAAATGTGACTTATAATAGAATCAATGTAAACAGAGGACGAAGAGGACGCCACCCACATCATCTTCCCGACCGTGGACCCGTTGGAAGAAGAGTACGCTCGGCCGGTGTTCCGCCGCGGCAACCACGTGCTGGTGCATTGGTACTACCTGCCCGACAGCCACGACACCTGGGCCCAGGCCGACCTACCGGTAACTATAAACCTGCATTAAATAAACAGAGGAAAAAGAGGATGCTACCCACATCATCTTCCTAACCGTTGTCCCGTTGGAGGATAAGTAGATAGGCCGGGCTACCGGTAACTATTAACCTGTATTCTATACATATATCGTAATGAAGTAAGATTTGCTTGTTCGTTTGTTATAGGCTCGGAAACTACTGAACGGATCTGTAAAATTCTATACCGTGTAACATATGCAATTCTGTATTTTCAAAAAGATTAGAGATCCTTACAAAATCTTCAATTATTGATCCCAAGGTGTATAAAAAAAACCTAAAAACATTAGATTAGCTAACGGGTTGACATAATGGCAAAACAAATGGTCTATTGATCTGCGTGCGAATAACTTTTTATTTTATTACCACAGAGTTCTTTCTGGTTGAGGTTGTCACCAAAGGGAATACAAATCAATATGTCAACAGCATAGCCATGTTTACATAATTGTTTTTATTCTTCGTTTAGTTATCAAAACTTTAATCGTGAGCGAACATGATTTTCTTGTATATTTATATTTTTAACAAATGCAACATCTGAAAATATTTTGTAAGCGGTTAAAGTATTAAAACTTATCAACCATCTGATTCCAAACACACGTTTTCATCTTCATTTTTGATTACAACAATAATTAACGTTACCTTATGGCACGGCAGGTGGATATACCAGAATCAGTTAATTGGGAATGCAACCGGTCGGAGCCCTGGCGCGTCACCGCGACCTGGGCGCTTGATTTACCTCTATACAACGAGTGGATGAACGAGGAGGATTATGAGGTCGATTCTAATGGGAAGAAAAAGGTATGTATCGGCTGTTGATTTTCCAATAAATCAATATTTGTGAACAACTATTTAATAATATTCATTTTATAAAATGGGACTTACTACTAATCTTGCGCCGCAAACGGACCTTACCCCAATTAAGAGGTAATTAGGGTGAATATTATTAGATGATATTGTTTTCTACTACTTTGTAAAACTTTCTATTCGCCGCTGCAAGAATTGAGTGTACGAAAGAAGTTTTACATGCAATAAAAGATATGTTACCGTTCATGTTATGTTGCGTAAATGCTTCAGAGTGTCCTTTTCGAAAAGCCATATCTGCTAAATCGCGTTAAAAATAGAAATAAGTTAGATTGTTTTTATTAATTTAGTAATGTTCATTTTAGATCCACAAAATGCGTCTCTCTGTTGATGATTTGATTCCCGGCGCTGAGACCTCAAGCAAAGGCAAGAAGGGTAGCAAAAGGAAGCGCTCTCCGTCGCCGCCCCCGCAGAAAAATAAGAGGAAGAGGTATGTTATAAGGAACCTTGCTTTGTATATTTTTCTCATGACTAATGCAAATTATTAAAATATGTAAAATGGAGTAAGTCAAGGTGAAAAACGTTTATTTCCTTAGAAGCATACATAAACAGGTCAACTTAAAATTTATAATACATTTTTTTTGTAAATAGATATGATCAAGGGAATAACATCCTGACAGATTTTTTTATACTGAGTTGTGAAGCTAATAGAACGACACCGCTCTATTAGTTTTTACACGTTTGATAAATAAACTTCGTTGTTTACTTCTAATAGGTATATTAAAATAAGTTCTTAATAACGAAACATAAAGTGAACTTATTTAATAATATATTTTGAACAAAATTAATTGCTTGTCACCCTCCCGTTGTTGCCCGTGTTTTAATATTGACTAATAGAACTCGGCGTGCGGCTTGTACTAAACAGACGCAGTTTTTGTTTTTGTTTTTCAACCCATCGTCATAATCTAGTTGCATTGGCGATGCAAAGATTCTGACTAGACAGTTTCAAAATTCGCCGCTAGAGGCGTGCTGATAATTTAGAAATTTAGAAACTGTCTAAGAACGACACTTTGTTTATTTGTTGAAGTTATATCTGATTTGTATCTATTATTTTATGTTTTTCCCTGACGTCAATTGTAACGAAAACTTTCAAAGTGTTGTTCTTAGACAGCTTCACAATTTTGACACTAGAGGCGCAAGTTAGAATCTTTGCGTCGCCAATAAAATCCTATAATTTTGCAGCCGTGTAGCAAAACGGCGCGACGAAGCCGAAGACGAGGACGATAGCGCGTCGCGCGACAACACCGACGTGGCGCCGACCCCCGAGGCCGACAAGCCAGCCGAACGTAAGGAATTGATACCGTGTCTATCGATACCCAGACTCAACAGTTGGTATTACTTTTCATTTTCTCATATCGACATGATGAACTTAATCTTACGTAAAAACCTACATAATCTATGAAATTTATCTATTTCATCATCCAGTGGTCAATTTTGCATGGCCTAAGAGCTAAACACTCATTTTCGGGTACGAGATATCCCTGATGGGAAGAAACATTTTCAGTATTCCCGTCAGTCAGAGACCTGATATTCGTCACCCTTCTTTACAATCTTCAGTTGAGAATATCTGTTTGAATTATTATTTTATTATATGTTAGTACCATTTGAGAACTTGCTATACTGCTTAGTGCCTGGTATTGTAAAAATAAATAATATTATGGTTGCTAAGGACCACTTTCATTTTGTCAATAAATGTCATATGCGTTGAAAATCACGTCAATATTTTTACAGTTCATCTTAACCGAACAACTTCTTATGGTGTTTTCCTTCACCGTAAAAGTCTTGTATTAATTACTTAATTTAAATATCACCAACGATATTTTACCTAATAGTTGGCGACTTATGATTATGATAGAGCGTAAACTAATGCTGCCTCATCACTAGATACAGTTTTTAGTTCCGGCCAGAGGTCATAAACATTAAATCGAGGTCACCGCCTAACCATTAAACACTGTTCTCAGCTTCGACCAAGAGCTCAAAATCTTACCCCTAGACACTGCATCACCCAGAAGACACAACTTACGATAAACTCTTCATACCTAATTTTAAACAAGCAGTCACACTGACGGCTTAACGCTATAACTTCCTTTTTTTTTATTTTTATTTTTTTATGCTGAATAAGCCTTCATTTGACTGCAATCTCACCTGATGTAAAGTGACGATGTGGTCTAAGACGGGACATGAAGACCTAGAAGGTATGAGGACGGATGGCTTCTCCGGGCCTCATTACGAAACACGAAAAAATCGCTTCACGCACTGGCCCAGCCCGAATGGTGGTGACAAGCCGCGGCCGAAGCCTACCACCAGAGTAAACCTTAACATCAACCAGAGGACACAGACTAACCACTAGAGCTGTTCTTGACATCACGTTTCTACAGAAGTAATGTTGAATTGTCTATAGCGCCAGCGACCCCAGCTCCGGAGTCGACGCCCGCGGCGGCGCCGGAAGCCCCGAGCACGCCCGCCCCTCAGATGGACACGCACGATGACTCACAGGGGAAACATAGCGACTCCAACACTCAGGTGTGAATGACATAATCTAAATATAAAAAAGTGTGTGTGTCAGCTACGACGCACGATTGGAGTTAAAACCAACCTTGAACTTCAACGAACATTTAAAAAAAAGATTTGGCCAAATTGGTCCAGGCGTTGTTGAGTTATGCGCTTACCAACACATTTTGCTATTCATTTTTATATTATAGATTAATAAAGAAATGTTACCTACAGGAAACCCTAACTAAAGAAGAGTTGGAAGACAACGTGACTGATCAAACGCATCACATCGTGGTGCCGTCGCATTCGGCGTGGTTCGACTACAACTCCATACACACGATTGAGAAGCGCGCCCTGCCGGAGTTCTTCAACGGCAAGAACAAGTCTAAGACACCGGAGATTTATCTCGCTTACAGGTACATGCTCATTTTATTTTGTACTCAGTATTATTCTACTAATATTTAAAACGCGAAAGTTAGATTTGATAGGATACAAGCTTTTTTTTTTATTCTTGATTTATTATGTATTAAGAGGGTTTTGTCACACAGTGACGATGTCACCCCCATGGGAGATAATTTATACATGAAATACTTACTTTATTATTTATAATATCAGTCTCAACACAAGTTTATTGATAAGCGAAACATGTATGAAACTCTAACTACTGAACATATTTCTGGTATTATATTGTAACCCTTTTATTAGTATGGATAATCATTATTTACAGCTTAATCTTAATATATATAAATCTCGTGTCACAATGTTTGTCCTCAATGGACTCCTAAACTACTTATCCGATTATAATAAAATTCGCACACCATGTGCAGTTCGGTCCTACTTGAGAGATAGGATGGTTTTTACGGTGAGAAAAATTCGAATAATTTCCGGGAAAATTTTATACCCGTGCGACGCCGGGGCGGGCCGCTAGTTTTTTAATACAAAATTTACATAATAATTTTGTTACAGAAACTTCATGATCGACACATACCGCCTCAACCCCACGGAGTACCTGACCAGCACGGCCAGCCGCCGCAACCTCGCCGGCGACGTGTGCGCCATCATGCGCGTGCACGGCTTCCTGGAGCAGTGGGGCCTCATCAACTACCAGGTATACGGGTTCCATTGCAATCTAATATTATTATAGAAACACCAACAACAAAGGAAATATTACAGAGAAATGTGCAGAGTGTAGAGTAAAACAATGGGAATGATCGATCATTTTAATTATAAAATAACTAGCTGACCACAGCAAATGTTGTTTTGCAAAAGTAGATAGTAGCCGATTCTCAGACCTACTGAATATGCATATAAAATTTCATAATAATCGGTTAAGCCGTTTCGGTGGAGTATGGTAACTAACACTATGACAGGTGAATTTTATATATAACATATTACAGGACAATCCACACAGCAACATTAGCCCTGTGGTAAGCTCTAAGCTTATATTACGGGTACTAGACATCTGATAATACATAATACATCTGAAATAATTAACATACACAGATATTTTTTATCATACATACATACGCTCCTGCCTGCAGAACATACATACGCTCGACGGGAATCGAACCCGCTACCACTTGCCCTGTAAGCGGACCTTCACTTTATAGATAACAAAACTGCACTAGATCTCAGATACTCAAGTTGTAGCAAACACTTGATCGATACAAACTTGTGTCCTAGCTCGTTAAAAACTAAGCTAAAGTATCTTACCATGCCCGTGGCGTCCCCATCAACGGCTTAGAAAGTAAAGCGTCGTGAAATACCAGGTTTTAGTCTGCGTCACATGAAAAACGAGTGATCTTGTGAAGTCAAGTTAACCTTAATATAATGCAACCTTTCTTTGGCAGTTGGATGCAGACTCCCGTCCCACCGCAATGGGCCCGCCACCGACCTCCCACTTCCACGTGCTTTCGGACACGCCCTCCGGTCTACAGCCGCTGATAGCCCGACCAAGCCAACCAGGACAGCCGCGCGCAGGTACATTAGTGCACACTACGCATTAGTCTATTAGTTATCTATGTATCAAATACAAAAAAATCTATGTATGTAGTATATCAGTCACCTAGCTCCCATTAGTACAAGCTCTGCTTAGTTTGGGGTTAGTTGATGATGTGTGATTAGTACGGAGATATTTATTATTGAATATTATTCTCTTTATTTCATTTTAAACACGTCAAAATATATTTATCACATTAGATTACATAAAAAACTCATATAAGACTACCTACTGTAAAAAATAAATCAAAACGGTGACTAGGGCTGTAAAGAGAGGAACTTCCTGACGATACGCGCCGAGTCAAGCCTTCTGAATCTGACCCTTCCCAGTGAGAGCCTCTGAAGGTGTTCGCAAATTGCAAAGTAGTTCAAAACTGCTGCATACCACTCAACAATATAGAACTAAAACTAATAATTATGTCAGAATACCATTGGCGGCCTTATCCTTATAAGTATACTAATATTATAAAGCTGAAGAGTTTGTTAGGGTGTTTGTTTGAACGCGCTAATCTCAGAAACTACTGGCCAATTAAATAAAAGCCGTGTTGGCTAAGTGGGAGGACACTCGACTTTCATTCCGAAGGTCGTGGGTTCAAACCCCGCCACGCACCTCTGGATTTTTCTTCTTGAGAAATTTATGTGCGCTTTAAACACGTGCTTTAACGGTGAAGGCAAACATCGTGAGGAAACCGGCATGTTCTGAGAACTTTAAAAGAGTTTGAAGGACATGTGACATTCACCAACCCGCACTTGGCCAGCGTGGTGAATTAAGGCCTAATCTCTCTCGTCAAGAGAGAAGTCCCTGTGTCCCAGCAGTGGGAACGTTAATAGGGTGATGATGATGACTGGCCAATTTATCGAGGAATGCTATAAACTTTTTACCGCGAGAAAATACTATGTTCTCGCAGGAAAATCTCAAAACACGGTCAATTGTAAATTTAGTATTGAATATAAGCGATCTTTTTTCCTAGTTTATTGTCAGACAACTTATTACTCATAAATTTCTAAATCTGTGAATCCAAATTCACAAATTTAGAAATTTATCAGAATGACTGTGTATGCTGTCATTGATACCGCGAAAAAAAAAATACGTAAGTAATCCATCCACAGGTAATGCCCTGGCGCGAATTCTAATCTTATTTCACCTGTCACAGTGTTAGTTACCATACTCCCGAACAACTTAACCGATTTATTATGAAATGTTATATGCATATTCAGTAGGTATGAGAATCGGCCACTATCCATTTTTCATTTTGCACAACAACGTCCGCTGTGGTCAGCTAGTCACCATATAAAAATAACATTTCCATTAGGGTAGTACATTAACTGTTAGTTTCAGCCGAGAACGTGCCGAAATTGGAACCTGGTTTGCCGAACGGCGCGGACCCGGGCGCGGCGCCGCCTCTCGCCAACAACGCGTCGCCGCTGGTCAAGGCTGAGCCTCTGGCGGAGTTCGGGGCTAATCCTGGCTTGAAGATTGATCAGGTGAACTGAACTTATCTATATGTGTACCTGAAATTAAATTGAATATCTTTATTTGCATGCATATAGGTTTTACAGTCAGTTGGAATAGATTGATGAGAATATTTGTCACCATTCGACTTCTTGGGTCGTGCAAATATTACTATAATAAATTAAATATCATTATGTTGGGATAAACTACTGAACGGATCTTTATGCAGTTTTCTGCAATAGGTAGAGTGATTCAAGACTCGAGAGCATGGTTTTCACATTCGTATAAAGCCGGAATTGGTCTGCTAGCTATATATATGATATTTTATAGCATATTCGGGTCGACTGCATAAAAAAAAACGGTTTTCCTTCCCCACTCTCACCCCCATAGCTTGAAAACGGCACAACCGATTTTCATGAAACATGCCTAAGAACACTCGCGCCAGACTCACCTTTCAAACAAAAAATAACTAAATTGAAATCGCTCCATCCGTTCGGGAGCTATGATGTAACAGACAGACAGACAGACACGTCAAACTTATAACACCCCTCTTTTTTGGTCGGGAGTTAAAAATAAGTTTATTATTTGTATTTGTACAGTACCGCGGCGGACCACGCGGGCGTGAGTGGACGGAGCAAGAGACGCTACTTCTGCTCGAAGCTCTGGAACTACATCGTGACGACTGGAACCGCGTCGCCGCGCACGTCGGCACGCGCACGCAGGACGAGTGCATCCTACACTTCCTGCGCCTACCCATAGAGGAGCCCTACTTAAACGACCCCGCTTCAGGTACTGTAGTTCAATAAAAAAAAGGTGTGTGTGCGACTCACACACGATAGAAGTGAAACTTCAGTAAATCGACAAAAGAATGAGATGAATAAAACAAAATACTGTGCAAAAAGATTTTGTTCGGGCGGTCACCCATCCAAGTACTGGCGTTGCGGAAATTTGCTTAACCTTGTTAGCGTTTAAGATTGGCTTACCTGACGTATTTCCGTTGCATCCGGTCTGAAATCGCAACGATTCTAAAGAAGTTTCACTTCAAAACCGTTAACGACTTTATTTTTTTAAAAGCCTAGCTGTACTACTGCTGGGCAAAGGCCTCCCTTTTCTCGAACGAACGACTTGCTTGCGGAAAACCCGGCGTAAAAGAGAGAGAGAGAGAGAGAGACATTTGTTGACACATCAAAACACAAAATACAGTAAAACAACAAATAACAACAACATTTTGTGAGATGTGCCAAAAGGCCTCTCCTCAGCATAATACAACCCCACACTTAGAGCGCGGAGGTGCGCTGATTTTCCAGACGAGACCTTAGAACACTAACATCACGAGCGACGACTAAAAGACAAACATAAAAAAGAGATAGGACATTCTTCTTCATAAGATATGAAGAAGAATGTCCCTCTTTCTCTTCTCGTTGTCGCCGTTGAACCAGGCCAAGTGAAAATCACTATGGACTATGGACCTGCATTGTATAGACCCCAAAACCTAATACTGCATTCGCTATGTCATACTTGGCGAGTAGTGCATTTTAGCAATATGTTGTGTTTAGTCTTTAAGAGTGGCTCAAGTCCTTTAGTGGACATTATATGGCTTAAAAGAAAAAGAGCGATTTAACATTCTTAAAATAGTATCGTTCAAAAACTCTATAATTATAAGGCATTATTATGGCATTGTTATGTTTGTCAGACATACTATGCCATTTAAATCAAATTTCCAAAAATCTGATAAAATTAACAGCCAGGGTAAGTTCTAATGTCAATTGACCATAGTTGTTTGATTATGTATATAATATTCGCAGGTGGCGTGCTCGGCCCATTGGCATACCAGCCCATTCCATTCAGCAAGACTGGCAACCCCGTGATGAGCACCGTGGCCTTCCTGGCGTCGGTCGTGGACCCGCGCATCGCCTCTAAGGCCACCAGAGCGGCTATGGACGAGTTTGCAGCAATAAAGGTAAAATAGTCTCTAAAATTTATACAATACGGACGCGACTTCGTACGTGTTTTTAAGAAAAACATGAGACTTTATACTTTATACTTATTTCAACCCTCGTTTAAACCCGTAAAATCCGAATTTCTTAGCTGCCGTATACACCCGCCAAATTTCAAGTTTCTAGGTTATAAGTTATAACGTTATAACTTATAACGTTTCTGAGATTTTTAGATTTATCAGTGAATGTGGTTTCTCTTTTATATTAGGTATACGAGTATAGATAGCGACGCATGGATTTCTATAATTCCTTTACTATAAGCATTTATATAGTTGTGTTTCTAAGAGATAATGTAGCATAGGTACCTACATATTCTCTGAGTAACTCATTATTAATATAGGTTTAGCTTTTACAGATGATGGTCCACTGTTTGTGGAAACCCTGTTAAACAAAGTGTTTTGTATTGATTTGTTATAAAATAAACTAGCGGCCCGCCCCGGCGCCGGCGTCGCATGGGTATAAAATTTTCCCGGAAATTATTCGAATTTTTCTCGCCGTAAAAACCATCTTATCTCTCAAGTTGGATCGAACTGCACATGGTGTGCGAATTTTATTATAATCGGTTAAGTGGTTTAGGAGTCCATTGAGGACAAACATATATATATTAAGATAATGAATATAGTTAGTTATTTATTATGTTATCATTAAATAGGATGAAGTCCCGGCGGCCATGATGGAAGCGCACGTGAAAGCAGCCGGCGCACACGGCCCGGCCGCCGCGCTGCAGGCCACCGGCATCGCGGGCACAGCGCCCGAAACTACTGGTAAAATAACTCGAAATTACATTAGATTCAGTTAGTTAAGTAACCAAATTAACTGCTAAGGATATGATTGGACTGACATGACGTTGATGTGTATGATAAAAGTCCGTAGAAATAAATTAGAAAAAAGTCTAAATTTGATGGTATTGTTATTGTTTTTTTCTCTATTATAGAAAACAATGCCTATTGACACTTGCAAAAAATATTTTAATATTTTTTATGCTGTAATTGATTTGCCGAGAAAAGGGTTCGAATATTTTTGTATCGAGCCTGGCATACCTACTCGACCGCCATTTTGAAAAAAAGAGACTCGATGGCCAGTGATGAAACTCATGTCAATCGACAGAGTAAATGATTACAAACAAAAAGTGTTCTATGATCAAGTCTCCTAAGTGATACGGTTTCTGAGATATAAGGGTCAGAAAAAAGAAAAATAAAGTAAAGTAGAACATAGCTCAGGGGACAGATTTTTTCTATAGTTTTTAGACCCAAATATCTCAGAAACCGTATCACTTAGGAGATTAGATCATAGAACACTTTTTGTTTGTAATCATCTACTCTGTCGATTGACATGAGTTTCATCACTGGCCATCGAATCTCATTTTTTTTCAAAATAGCGGGCGAGTACGTTTGCCAACGATGTTCGATCTCTTTGTAAAAAGGTTCCATCATTTTGGCAAACCTCGTACTCCGTTTTAATAAAAACCTGTTCTGGCAGCCAGTGATGATACCCATGTCGATTAATAAAGTATATGCTTGCAAACAAAAAGTGTAAAAGAACCAACTCTCTATCGATAAGGTTTCTGAGATAGTACAATTTAAAAATTACAAAAAATTTGCTCTGCCTGCATTTACTCTGTCGATTTACATGGGTTTCAAACATTAACATTACGTTGGCCGGAAAATCACGTTTCATTCAAAATCACAGACTAGTAGGTATGGCAGACTCGATACAATGACGTCGGAACCCATTTTAAAAAGGAGTTTTTTTGACCCGACACACAGTTGCTTCTAATTTGCATTTCTTTTTATAGCAGAGAAGAAGGAAGGCAGTGAAGTGAAGAGCGAAGCCATGGAGGTGGAAGAAGGCGACGTGAAGGTGAAGGACGAGCCGGCCGAGGCCGCCGCCGCGCCGCCCGCCGCGGAAGAGAAGGAGGCCAAGGAGGAACCTGCCGAGGCACCAGGTAACTGCAACACTTCATTTTTTTACAACACCACCAAGAAGATATGTGTAAGAAAGGAGTGTTGCGTCACAGCAACTCAACTACTATAACTTGATCCGTTTGCACTCTTTACCTGTCTTTGACTTTCGGACTTGATGCGTTCTTGGCATTATTAGTGATGTGAAAGGGAATCGAGAATAATTTAGTTGTCACCACTATGTAGGTATCTTTCTCCAAACCTACCACTGATTCGACCACTGCTTTTGTCCATAAAAAATGTTTACCATAATAATGTACGTGCCTTGGTGCCTTGGTCAGCCGATGGCGCTGGTGCAGTAGACGCGAAGCTGCAGTCCGCCGCAGCAGCAGCGCTGGCCGCGGCCGCCGTCAAAGCCAAGCATCTCGCGGGCGTCGAGGAGCGCAAGATCAAATCCCTAGTTGCTCTGCTGGTTGAAACCCAGATGAAGAAGCTCGAGATCAAGCTAAGACACTTTGAGGAACTCGAGGCCACAATGGAGCGGGAGAGAGAAGGTAAATAATAATTACCCAGGATTATTGGTATTGCTTAGTAGAAAATAATAGTTGTTCGTTGAAGCAAATGGGATCGACTTGCAAACAACAACTATCATATAATATAGTACCAACTAATTTTATTCACAGACAAATAAGTTCCGAGGAACAAACATAAAAATAAGCGTTGAATTTAAAAGCTCCTTAATTTCGACTCATGTCATTTCACTGCTGGGCAAAGGTCTCGCCATTCTTTTGCCATGCGTCGCGATCTGTAGCTTTGTATATTATAGCTGTACCTGTGGTCGAATGCATCAAGACTTGTTTATTATTGTGTATTTATTATTTAAGGAAAACTTACAGCCTTAAACATAAAGCTACATGCAAGTTTTCACAATTAGTGACAGCAAAATATATAAAATGTGAGACCAACAGTAGTAATCTTCTTGTAAATGACATAACCACTGTGAACCACACAAATGAAAATGAACAAGTAAAGGCGTGCTAGTATAGAGTCTGGCATAACTACCAGTCCGCCATTAAAAATTATATGTTACTTCCAGTGATGAAACGCATGTCAATCGACAGAGTAAACTCTAACATATAAAAAGTGTGAAGGAACCAAACCGGTTCGTTGTATGTTTATTGATTTATTTGGGTTAAAAAACTATAAATACTTGGAACATGACCCTTTTAAAAAACTTGATTCTACGGCCAGTGATGAAACTCATGTCAACCGACAGTAAATGCTTAGAAAGAAAGTGTTAGAGATAAAGAGATTTAAGTCACATGGTTTCTGAGATATTTATTTAAACAAACATATATCTTAAATTAGAAATATCTTAGAACCACCGTAACTGTATGAGTTAGTTTTGCTTTTGAACATTTACTCCGTTGATTAATTACAATTTAATACTTACTTGTTAAAAATAGATAGTGATAATAATCCGAGGACAACTGCAGATTCATATAAAATAGCTATAACTAACAAACAACTTTTATTTTATAAAGTTTTGACAACAAACATAAAAAATACATGATGTGTTGAGATGGCAGTTTTTAATCTACTTGGGTTTCTGATTATTACTGTATCTAATACCTACATTTTGTAATCAGGTCTGGAGTACCAGAGGCAGCAGCTCATTCAAGAACGACAGCAGTTCCATTTAGAACAGCTAAAGGCAGCAGAATTCCGCGCGAGACATCAGGCACATCAAAGGTAAACTTACGTAAAGGATCTACACAATTCACATCTTTATAAATAATAATAATAATGTTTTATTTCAGACTCAGGATCTATTAATACAATATAAAATAAAATAAGATAAAATATTGCTTAATAAAATGTTATAACAAAAAGAAAAAATACAATACTTCAGTATGTCACGTTCAGGTGGCAATTTTCACCCATCGTTTGAAAGTGTCTAATAGCATCAGACGGTCAGAGAGACTGACAATAATACTATTTTTACACATGCCAACTCTGGACATGAATGACGCGATTCTATTTCTTTGAATGGCATTGAAGGTGATAAAAATAAATAAATATTGCCAGACAATCCACACAGCAAAATTTAGCCCCGTGATGAGCCCCAAGCTTTTATTACGGGTAATAGACATCTGATAAACTTAATATATATGTTTTTTATTATACAAAGTTTATAATACTCTGTTTGTAAGATAGTGCCATACAGACCGATGGCAAAGTCCGAAATTATAAGACAGGTACGATATATTCGGAGAAACCATGTCTTAAATTTGTCTTTTTTTAAATGATAAATTGCATTCATACATAATTATCTTGTACTCTGCTCGACAAACAAACCCGGGCTTTTTGAAAAATTAAATTAACACATTTCTATTTTGATTACTGACTATGACGGTTTTAAGCACGAAATTTGACTATGAAACACAATCCAAATAAGCTTGTGTTACGGGTACTAACATTTGAAAACCATAATATATTATACATACATATGTATATAGATAGCCGCACATATATAGCCTATTATCACCAATGGATCTTAAAAATTTAAGTCTCTCTGAAGACATACCATAGTGTCAGATTTGGGTAACGAATTCGTACATATAAAGGAAATGACCATGATTTTTCTCACACCATGTTGCTTTGTTGCAGGATGCAAGCGGAGGGTGGCGCTACGCCCGCTGCGCCGGAGCAGCCGCCGCCCGAGGCTGCGCCCACGGTGGCGCCCCCTACACATGCCTAGATTCAACTATCATATATTATACTACTTTATAGGACAATCCGTAGGTTTACTCTTATTATAAGTAATACAACAACTTTTGGAATGGAATAGAAAATCGCTAAGGGATCTATCAGACAGAAAGCGACCAGGCTGTCAAACGTTACGCTGGAGCCGCCGCGCCAAGTAAACTGCATTAAAAGCCGTTCAGCAGTTCAAAAGATCTAAGCCAAATGACAGCGGTAATAATTTTATTTAATATTCTGTGTAAAGAATAGTGTGTGTGTGTTCTGTGCTAGATGTTGTTGTTTGGATTGTGTCCAGTATCTCCACGTCTGTCTGTCTGTCTGTACGTCGAGTTACATAATAGAATAATTTTATTCAGTAAATAGTTATTCACACCAATTATACCTATAATTTATATCTATATGATGGCTTTAATCTCAAAAACGACTAGACGTTAATTAATGCGGTAATGCTTATTGTGAATAATTTGCCGATGCCAACTCGGAGCAGGTCGCGAGTACGTTTAACTTAAGTTATTTGTTTAATTCATTTTCATACCCGTATTATATTATTGCGTAGTCTATAATATCGTGTACGTGTATGACAAAAGCCAGCTTGTAAGTGCTGTCGATAAGGCAAAACCTAGGCGCTTTTTCGTGGATAGATTTCCTAAATTCGATTTTTTATTCTACGCGATTGTTGATTCTACTGTAGATGTATGAAGACATCAATTGTTTACAAGAATTGTAAACCATTGATCGATAAGGATCGATTTTTCAATTGTCAGATAGGATCTTATTGACAGTTATTGACAGTCAGTTCGGCGTAAAATGAGAAATGAAAAGAAAATTAATATTTAATTTGAATACGCAATATGGCGTTCAACTGAGAAACATCTTTTACACTTTATAATTTTATTCAACTCGACACTGGCAAATTGTCGCTTTAAGCGCAGAGTCCAAATAAAAGAACTGAACTGAGAAATGAAAAATCGACCCTAAGTTCATAAGGCGTGGTTCTTGTATAGTAATTATACTTCTACTTACGTTAGCCTGTATTCGATAAATCAAATGAATCTTTATAATCTTACATGTATTTTTATTTTACATAAAGTTTAAGGGTCCTTACATTCAGAGAGTGGTCATGCGGTCAGTCGTTCCGCGTTTAAAACAACATAATCCTTTAAAAAAAAATCCCTGAGAACCCTGATTCCATTTCCTAGTTCCCTTTATAGTAAAAAATCTTATTATTAAAAATTTATAAATAAAAAAAACAAAAGTACTGACGAAATGTTAACTTTTAAAAATCACGTTTGATGGATGGGAGTCCTCATAATTATTTATTTATTTTGAGTTTTTAGTATTTTTTATTATAGCGGCAACAAAAATTCATCATCCCTCGAAATTTTAGCTCTCTATCTATCACGGTTGTAAGATAGAGCCAGAAGGATAGAATAATATACAATATAAATTATGATTTAAACTTTCTTTTTTTTCAAAGTCGGTCAACAAGCAAAAGTGTTAACGCTTTTGTGTATGATTATATTATACAACACCGTACTTGTGTACATTCTTATTTCTTCCCCAGCGCTCTCCTCCGAAAACGGTAAATTTTACAGAAAAATGCATACATAAAAGGCATTTTTTGTAGATGTCTCCACGAACAATTTTATCAAGACCGTTATTACCTCCGAGCGACAGGTCACGAGATATTTGAGTTAAACTGATTTTGGTGAACTTTTGACCTTTAAGACGTTTTTAGTCGACACGATATCAATGTCGATTATTGACATCTTCATTACAACGCCGTTTTAGAGGTGTATAGGTACAAAAATTCAGTTGAATAGGAATTTTACCAATTAATTGTAGAATAATAACTGGACTAAAACTCTGTTTTAGCCGGTTGCTTTTCTATGTTGGGGCATAAACAAAAAAACTTTCAGCTTTTTTTAAATAACGAAGATTTGACTGTCCACGCAACGCCCTATACTGCCCGTCCTTGCTATTTAATAATATAATTTTTTAATCAAATTTTTTAGGGTATAACGGGACCCTATTACTGAGACTTCGTCGTGTCTGTCTGTCCTTCTGTCACGAGGCAGGCTTCTATCTCAAGAACCGTGATAGATAGAGAGTTGAAATTTTGAGAAATTATGTATAAATACTAATAATCTAAATTTAAAATTTAAAGAAACCACCGATTCCAAAAGTTTTGTTCCCTTAACGGTAATATAAGTCATACTTACTATTTTGTAATGTGCATCTGATGTGCTTTCATTTGAGACCCCCACTCGAGTATATTTTTTGGATTTCGGTTTCTCTTCCGCACTTTTGTTCTCATAACTTTAAAACTAGTCAACCAAGTAGATTTTCATCAAACTTGTTTAAGAACACTCGCGCGAAACTCACCTTTCATACAAAAAATAATTGAAATCGCTTTATTCGTTCAGGAGATATGATGCCACTGAAAGACTGTCATGTCAAACTTATAACACCCCTCTTTTTGCGTCAGGGGTTAAAAACAATAAATAAGAAAAATCCAGAGGTGCGCGGAGAGGTTTGTACCCACGACCTTCGGAATGAAAGTCGAGTGTCCTCCCACTTAGCCAACACGGCTTCATCAAGAATTAAAACAACATGAAAAACTTTGGCGTCTTTGTTTAGTATTCAATCGCGAAGATTCATTTGAAAAGTGTTTCATATTTTTATTTCACTCGCTGTTACGATAAGACACCTTTCACACCTGCAATAGGTTCGAGTCTCTTAGGTGTGATTTGTATTGTTTTTAATTAATTTAATAAGTGGTTTAAAAATTGTATATTAAGATGCTATTTTTTTATTTTGTGCTTGTGGGTGTCGCTTGTGCTAATGAAGCGAATAAACGTGAACCTGAACAAAGGTTATACCGGGTGTCTATGGTAAGTATCTTCTTCTAATATTAAAATATTCTTATTTTTTTATTACGTGAGAAGTTTAAACATAACCTCACTTTATAAGTTTTAATAAATGATCTGTTATCATATCATTTCTTTTGGAGGTCATTATTATGTATCATTTAACCTAAAATCACAAAGATCTGAAACCTAAGGAATACTTAACAACATAACTCTTTTTAAGAAAAACCCTTGTAACTGCCACGAAAGTTTATAATCATTTGCCTTTTAAAATAAAATAACTTAACGGTAATTCGTTTAAGACTAAGCTTAGAAACTGGCTTGTGAATAGTGTTAACACTATAATCTCAAGGTGCCTAAAGGAATACTTCGAGAGATGATCAAAAATATAAAGGCGAGTTCTCCTCAGCCACACTAAATCCATACCGTTTAACAAATTCAACAAAGGATCTGTTTAACGTATCTTTAGTTAAAAGTAAGGATTAACAAACTAAGGATTAGTTTGTTAAACCAAGACTAAGTTCTTAGTAAAAGCAACCTGACAACAACAACAGCACTACCAATAGTACTATAAATAGATACTATCTATTTAACACTAGGCTGCACTGCGCACTTGTGTAAACGCAATACAGTGCACTTTTATTAAATGTTTCACGGGTAGGTACTGACCACCTTGATAACAAAAGGGTCAGTGGACAAATGTGAAAGTATACGCACACTTGAAAATCATTTGTAAATTTGTTTTCGTTATCGTTTAACGGCTTCGGATTTTTGCTTCATCATAAAAAATAGTTGGCTTAGTCTGAAATATTTTTAGACGAATATTTGTAGTAAGTACCTACGTAAATATAAATAAAACAGCCGACTGCGCGCCACGCATTCTTCTACTACCGACCTTTATTTGGACAAATGTTGTAAATATACATAAATATGTAATTAACATGCATACCACTTATGATACACAAGTGTTCCATTATATTGCGCGCACTAATACATATAGAAACAGGTTTAATCCCAGCTGCTTTAGGCTAAAGAATTTCTTAACACAATACTTATACATACAATACATGGTAAATTTAGGTATCCAGGAGTGTTGATAACCCGTCGAAGCCAGCCATATTTGCGCACGGCGAGAGTCCAGTGTGGGACGCGGAACACAATTCGCTTTTATTCGTCGACACCCAAAACCAGAACGTACACCGCTTAGATTACTCTTCTGGACAAATATACACGCAACATATTGGTATGTTCTATCCTAACTGCCTGTTTACACCTACTGCTGAGTAAAGACCTCCACTTCATCATGCCACATTCTACGGTCCGGTGGGAGCCTTCACCAGTGCCTTCCTACTAGCCCGACGATGTCGTCGTCCCATTGGGCAGGTGGTCTGCCGCGACTACTCTTGGCTCCCACTGGCCACCATTCTGTTATTGCCTTGGTCCATCGGTCGTCATTCCACCTTGCAACATTTCCTGCCCACTTCCACTTATATCCGCATATTGGATGTATTTAAGTAAAATTATTTAATATGATTGACCTATTCATTATTATTATACCTGTCCCGCTACTTTGATTGATAAATTCTGAGCATATTATTAGTAATAACTATTAATCACTTAAAACGAGTAACATACCATCATTTGACGATTTTTTGAGTTTTCCGATAATAAGTCATAATATTGTTAAAAACCATGATAATTTCAAAAGTTAGTAACAACTTTTCTTTAACCAACCATATCTTATTTAGAGGTAAGGCTGTGTTCACCGGGATGACATATCGAAAAGCCACTACAAAATAAACCAAAGTCCACTAAACTAATAAAATAAAGTTTCTTGTTAATTCACTTGTATTCAGGTTATGGCCAAGTGAACGTGGTTTCACTGGTGGCGAATTCCAAAAGATTACTGGTAGCAGTACGGTCGTCGCTATACTTGATGGATTGGGGGGTCCAAGGAGACCATGCCCTGCGTCTTATAACCACGGTGGACCAAGGACTTCCCGATAACGTCATCAACGAAGGCAAACCAGATTCCTGGGGC
Organism: Gymnoscelis rufifasciata; assembly: GCA_929108375.1. NCBI lineage: Eukaryota > Metazoa > Arthropoda > Insecta > Lepidoptera > Geometridae > Gymnoscelis > Gymnoscelis rufifasciata. The sequence continues at coordinate 6,829,068 of OV815321.1, read as the reverse complement.
AGATTTTGGGCGGGTATGGATCATGTTTTATTTACGACAGAACCGGCTTCCGTTTACCTGAGTTACGCCTGACGCTGCGTTATGCGGGCGGGGGTGCGGTATGTCAAACACGTACAAAAGTGATCCCCGCAACGTCACATTTTTATTGAATGAATGCGAGACCGCGCCCACGATACGCTGCCTCAGGTCTAAATCACCATTAATCGTGTCAAAATAGATAGATATTATTATATATCAATGCTAGTTTGCGTAATGAAAGACAACAAAACAAACTTATAAGACACACGGATTAAAATAAATTAAAACAAATCCATCGCCGATAAATCTAAGTGACAAACACGATGGACTGGACTTTAAGACGAGCTTATACCTATGACTATTATGCTGGAATGGCATTGACTAAACATAAGCTTTAGCTTTTTTTTTTTTTTGGAGGTTTTGTCTGTTCACGTCCGTAAGTGGTAACCCTCTGAATCCTTACACGTGACCTCCGGGTGGTGCTAAGAACAGTCTCTGGTGGGAGGCTTCGGCCGCGGCTTGTCACCACCCTCCGGGCTGGGCCAGTGCGTGAAGCGATTTTTTCGTGTTTCGTAATGTGGCCCGGAGAAGCCATCTTCTAGGCCTTCATGTTCCATCTTAGACCACATCGTCACTTTACATCAGGTGAGATTGTGGTCAAATGAAGGCTTATCAATAATAAAAAAAAAATAAAAAAATAAGCTATGCATGACCGCTCAGGGCTCATGCTCTTGCATCAAAATATGTTTTTGCAGACGTCAAGCGGGGTAACAGTCAACATAACAAATCAAGTCCCAAACATAAATAAAATAGGTATGATATCATATTTTTAGATAGATAGATGTCTGAAAATAAATCAATTACTCTGTTCTTGAATTAGAAAAGCGATGGGTTTTCCTTTCTTATTGGTGGTAGAATATTATTCCAGCACTTGGTGCTCGTGGTCAAAGTGCAGCTATTATAGATTCGATCAAGCGGCGTGTTTATAAGATCTCTATAGTATAATCTTGAATCCTCCTTTCTTAGGCACAAAGGGACCTCAAACCGGAGACGAAGTGAGGCCAGACAAGGCTATATTCTTCAGTATTGAACAGAACAAGGCCCCAAAGCTGCAGCTGAAGCCGATAAGCATCTCCAATGGGCTAGTGTGGGCCCACAATGATTCAGTGTTGTATTATATTGACTCACCGACTAAGAAAATTGAAGCTTTCGACTTTGATATACATAAAGGAGAAATTAGTAAGTTTTATTAAATTAATATATCAAATTATAACAATAAAGATAATGAAATACCTAAGACTTCGTGGAAGGTTGCATGAGATGCCGGTAAGAGTTAGGACAGACTATGCACAAGAGTTAGGACAGTCTGAGTGCATTATAGTCTGTTACTAATCGATCACGCGTGTACGTAAAGGTAACCCGTGGGACGATGGGACTTCCCTTCCCTTGGACTTCTTGTAGTTGGGCAGAAAAGAGGAACAAAACTGAATTATTTATTTGTTGTTAGTTTCATGTTCCCCGTAACAGCCCTTTTTATTGACAAGTGTCTATTGTTTAAGCAATTTAAGAGAATATGATTTCTTGATTTCCCACTATAAGTGCGGGTAAGTGCTGACAGACGTCGCTGTCACCAGTTAAAGTTTACCATCGCCTTGACCTACCCAGAGGTCGTCTACAGTACTGTGGTATGAAAACTAGATATTATAATGTCATTTATTTTTAGGCGGTCGGCGTACAATTTTTGATATCAATAATCTTTTCGAAAACCCCAAAGCAATACCGGATGGCATGACGATAGACAGCTTAGGTCATCTGTGGGTTGCTATTATGTTCGGGAGCCATGTAAGTAAATAAATAAATAAATATTTCCGGACTAATCACACAGCATCACCTCACCCCAATCTAAGCAGAGCTTGTATTATGGGTGTTAGGTGAGTGATATACCTACTACATAGATACATTTTTTTGTAAATTCTTACATATTATACATATAAAATACCCAGGCCAGACCCCGCAACCTCTTGCGTCTCGGGCGGACCCTCACCCGCCGACCCACAGGGGTCGTATTAGTCAGAATTAGTTGGATGCAAAAAATTACCATGTATTGTTTAATAGTTTCTTTTTTGTCAAACATGTTCCTTTTCTACATAAATAACAGTAATTCACTAACTGCCTTGGATAAGATAATGAATTATACCAAATTGAAACATTTTCGAACCCGACATTCTCATAAAATAGTTGGTCAACCATGTTTATACATATATATTTTTATACCAACGCATTGTTATATTCAATAAACATTGTAAAAAAACCTAGTCTCAGAAGACTAAAGCTGTCCTTTCAACTCAAAATTTGAATTGAAACCTATTTCTTTGTTTCTTTTGCCCCAGATTCTCCACATAAACCCGGACACCAGACAAGTAGTTTACGCGTACAAACTCCCTGTATCCAGAGTTTCCTCGGTAGCGTGGGGAGGCCCCAAGATGGACGAATTGTTCGTAACCACAGGGCAACACCCGGGCGACCCAGCCATCGAGCCGCTAGGGGGCGCCATATTCACTCTACGGAACACTGGCAGCTCTGGAGTTCAGCCTAATGCGTTCAGATTTGATCATGCTGATACATATTAATAATTGTTAGTTAGATACAGTTCCCGGTCTACTATTTTTTATGTAAACATGGAAATACCAACTAGTATGCCTTACTATTGTGGTCATTATGTCCGTGGTAAGAGATTAGGATGTTTTGCCTCTAACGTGTTCCCTAATAATGGTATTTCGAAATTACCATAAACAACTACTCTCCCCTCAACTAAATATGGTCGGTAGAAGTTTACGAGAGTGCATAAATATACATTTTATTCTGACCTTTATTACACTGACTAAGTTTACGCATACAAGCTCCCTGTCTAACCTGCTTAGCGTAGGGAGACCACAACATGGACACGGCCTTTTGCGTTCAGATTTGATCATGCTGGTACAAATGAAATTACATTTATTATAAATTGTCTTTGCAGTATTCATCTAAACATTAATAGTAATTCCTTTATAGTATTTTGAAGATCTTTGTGATTCCTCTACATGGACACCATAAGATAAACAGATTGCATGATGGCGTAAAAAAGAAATTTCAAAACGGAACGGAGTTCTACATTGATGATAGGTACCTATATAAAAATGTGATCCGTCGCTATGATAGATACTTCTTATTATCCATTTTTCTTCCTTTTCGTATTCAGTCAATAAAAAACATAAAACAATTAAATAATGAAATAATTTAATAGAGCATGAATACAACCAGAGAATTTTTAACAAGAAATAGTATAACAATTTACAATCTAACAATAAATAAATACAACAGCGAGACTAGAGATTCGTTACCGATGTTGTGTTAAAAATGGCAGACCTGGTGAAACATGATCGGTTATAATAATCCTCATTTTGCTTATAAAGCATTCAGGAAGAAGAAGCGCGCTGTGGTTTAAAAAAAAAATAAACATAAATAGCTGTAAATTAATCCTTTGTATTAACAAACGCGGCAAATTTATAGTCCGTCATTGAAAATGAATAAGACTGACTTGAATAACGCTTAGCTCCGTTTTTTTCTGACAAGTGGGCGTTCTCAGGCATCGCGTTAATGATAAAAATATTTAACAAAAATAAACTTACATAACCATAGAAAGAGTGATCATTGACATTTCGGACCTAACGCTACAGCGACGCCTCTAGAGGTGAATTCACTCGCGTTGCATCTCAATATGCGAATAAAAAGTACTTACTTAGTAGCGAGTCGTTCAAAACGTGTAAGTCTAGTTGTTTTTTATTTATTATCTTTATATATTTTCTTGATGTAAATTTCTATAAGGTGTACCAAAGCTTTGCAGGCTGTAAAATTCATAGTAACCACATTTGTAGCAATAAATTATAATAACTGATGGCAAAATAAACACTGGTGTATGTACATAGTAGGTACATAAAGTGTTTCAAATCATGTTTCAGCAATGTGCCACCCTTACAGCCAATGCCCATCAAGACAACAACATCGTCAAAAGATCTACTAATAAGTAGTAACACCAAAGTTTTAACATGAAAAACTTTCAAAATTCGATACACATCAAAAATACGTCAAAACACTGAAGACACTGATAAAATTTGATTGCCATTGAATAAAATAATTGTATAACTACATACAGCATAATAGGCACATAATTAATTACTTCGAATTTTAACAATATTTATATATTATTAGCTTCATTCACTAAATAATTATTTCTTAATTTTACTTGCAAGTACTAAATAGAAATTTAGTTTTTGTGACAAATTGTGTAAGATACATAAATACATTTAGAGAGACAATGTGAATTTAGAATTTATACAATTAATTGACGTTAATGGTTTTAATATATGATACCATGGTTCCTGTTTGAAACTAAAGTAGTTAAGAATTTCAAAGAGAGAATTTATAACTTTTCAAATATGTAGATTTTAATATCAACAGTATTTCGAATACCACATTTATTTTTGGCAGTGTTGTGACATTGTAAGTGATAAGTTTACAAATTTCAATAGAGTTAATAAATTTAATTGGAAATGATACAGAAGTGAACACGAACGTGAACTATGCAAAAACATTTTTATCTAGGAATATCTAATTGTTTGTGCCTAGCTAGAATATTCTAGAATCTTGATATAGGACGACTAGTGTTAATTACCTAAGAACTAATTTTAATTGGGTTACAATGTTGAAACAAGTCAAGGTTAACTTATGTATGACTAAAAAAATTCACTTGCTTATAACTATCACAATTATAAAGGTTTTCTTTATATAACCATGGCTTTGATTGTAAGTCTCAAAATTAATTATAAAAAAACAGTCAGTATGTAAGCTTCTTTAAGTCTTGAAAAGTTTATACATAAGATAACTATTAGAGATAGAGATATATACATATATCATAAATAGCTCGAGTCAGATTCGTAAAAATGAGTACTGTAGCCTTTTAATACTTTCCGTTAAAATAAAATAAAAAACCCGTAACCAACCTAAACTGGACACGATTTCAACTTGAGTAGTTATACAAAGCTCAAAATATTTAAAATGAAAAGGTTTTTTGGTTACGTCAAAAAGATTTAATCAGCGACCAAATACTCAATTACCGCATATTTTACCCACTTGGCAAGAAAACTAACTTTTTATGCAAAAGCAAATGTCGCATTATATATCTAATAATAATAACATAATAAAATATCTCACTTAAACCAACTATACTAAAAACTAAGATAATGGTGTCACGGTTTTACATTTGGATCACATGTTCATAATCTCACTAAAAGTCTAAGGGCCTGTTTCACCATCTCCAAGTAAAGTTAGACAATGGTTAAAATATACAGCTATTTCGCTCACTCACAAGTGACAAGCTCTTGACATAACTAACCATTGACGCATTATATAATAGACAACCATTTCTGAGTTTACTCGGATTTTCAGAAACAAGCCCATAATATAAATAATTATACAAATTTTATCAACGAATCCTATAGGAACAACTACCCTATATACCATTTATAATCAGATTCCAGCAGTATTAAGATAGGGTTATCACATTTCTAAGAGTTTTTATCATTTTCTCTTTTTTATAAAAATAAAGGTTAGCTTTTTGGCGTTTGGCTATTGTTTGTCGACTTTATAACTTCATTTATACTTTGCAATGCTCAACAACTATTACAATTGGGATAAATAACTATCAGATCTGAATAACTTCTCTAACTAATTCTAAATTTTATCGGCCAATCTTATCAACTAATATTCTTTAAACTATTTTATTAAAACAAAGCATTCGGGCGAATTTTACATATATCTACATGTAATATATGTACAATTGTTCTAACGATAAGATAGTTAATTATTAATTCAACGATCTATATCGTTAAATATTAATTAATATAGTTATCGTTAGTACTCAATGCGACAAAAACCGTGCAAACTATAAGCGACTCATTTTAAATATTCAAAATACCCATAAAGTTTAATATAATTTAAAATCACCGCATACTACCGAGGTCCCGAAAATGCAGTACAACAAAGTTTAACACCCAATTTTATCCGCCAAGTGATCCTTCGATATGTTAAATCTACTTTATATTGACATTCTATTATTATCCAAGCAATAGGAGATATTACACTCCGAGCAGATGACGCCACTAGAACAGACAGTTAACAACTCCTTTTTTTAGAGCTCTCGTGACTATCATCAAACTATCATCTCGTAACCTGGTGTTCTTAGGACTCGTCATGGATACATGTTTACTATCTACGCTAGTGCTGCACTCTGGAAAATTGCAGTAATATCCCCAATGTCAGTGTTTTTATTCTCAAAATGAACGTTTTTATGTAACCCTAGTCGAAGCTCAAACGGGTTTCCTAAAACTTTGCGACACGAAGGCAAAGTACATTAAATATCTTAGATAAGTTATTTTGCTGTTTTAATAAGTTAGTTAAATATTTAAAGTTTTGCTTGATTTTAAAATAAGTACCATGTTACTTATGAATTATATTACTTTTAAGCCATTCATTCGTTTGGGCTCATAAAAATACGGCTTATTTATGTCTACACATTTCAGTCGGTTCGATTCGCTGACGCAGAAATGAATATAAAGATTTAATTACACTCCGACCTTACAAAAATAAATGAAAGTTTTCTTTGAATAAAATATCCTATTTACGATATTTAACGTACTTTGCCGCAAGTCGCATAGTCTTAAGATGGCATGTATATAAAAAATAACAAGGTATACTGCTTTATGCCGTAGAGCCGTCAGATTACGTCTTGCCGGGTGAATGACCGAAATTCTCCCTGGGCGCGATCAGGCCGCTCATCATGTCGAACGTGTTGCCGTCCGGGGTCAGCTGCATCTCGCCCTTGCTGGTGAGCACAACCAACCAGCCGCAGTCGTCGATACCGGTCACAATGCCTGGGACGGTGTCGCCGTTCGCCGCCTGTACGTTAATCTCTTCGTTTCTGTAAAAAATATATATTTATAAACTAGTTTTTCGCGTCAAGGCGGCGATGCACGTGAAACAAGTATTTTCTCGCGGTAAATAAAATCTAAAATCGGCTATTTAACACTGATAGATTTTTTGATTAACGCGACGCAACAATAAACTCTTCAATTTTAAAATATTAGTAAAGATTATGAAGCTGAAGTGTTTTTTGTTTTATAGTTTAGTACAAACAACTTGATAACACATTTATGCATTACGCATTCTAGATTTACTTTTAATTTCTTATTTGTATTGTTTCTTTGTTTGGTGTGTAATAAAGTATTTTCTATTCTATTCTATGTTGATATTTGACTTACACATGCAGCCAATACTCTAATACCGTTCCTTAAAAGTATCCAATCCCCGTCAGTGGCCATAAAGTCTAATATCCACTCTAGTTGAGAGCAGTAGCGGCCAGGAACTTCCATATGTGTATTATAGCTAGTTTGACTTTAAAATAGGGATAATTTCTTGATATTTGACTCACGCATGCAGCCAATACTGGTAGTACTGTTCCTTAAAAGCGTCCAAGCCGCCGTCCGAGGCCATATAGTCCAATATCCGCTCTAGTTGCGAGCAGTATCGCGCCAGGAACTTCTCTATGGATATAGGCGCAAGTGTGGTGCCGTGTTGCTTGTTGTGGGCCGCTATGATGTCGTTGACGCAGGTCGTAGGAGCGCTGTTTGAGATGTTTACACCAGTACCTAGGACGAAGGTGATTGAATGAATTAATGTATTTTATTGCTTCTATCTAAAACTATTTCGGTATTTGACATCTTTATAAAGGTGAGCATATGCGTAGAGCATTTATGATAAATACATAAATGCTCTAGGTACGCTGTAACCTTCAGTGAGTCTTTTAATTCAGCCTGTTGAGTAGGGTCACAAGGATTTGCTGTCGGAATCTCAACATTGAATGTACATTTAATTATAGGTTTTCAACTCAAGCACAAAAAAATAAAACATTTTTTTTTGGTAGTGGTGTTTTAAAAATAATTTTATAATATTAACATTTATAATTAATTAACTCTTTTAAATTCGAGAAATTTCCCCTGCAGCTGCTTAAATCAAGTCATTCTTCAATTTAGTTACGTGCTGGGAATCAGAACTTGCTACGAATACTTTTGCAGAGGAACAATTTTCGTAGCCCCTGACGTTCATTAAACTTACCTATAACCACGATGACGTCATCGCCCATACAATTAGCTGACGTAGTAGTGCCTCCTATCTTCACCTCGCGCCCGTAGTAGATATCGTTCGGCCATTTTATTCTGAAATAAACAAACATGTTTGCATTAAACTATATCGGAAGAGAGATGATGGTTATATCACATGATAGCACACAAGCTAGACTATTTTGGCACAGGAGCTTGCGGCCATAGTTATGGCGGGTGTGATTTGAGCTGAGTGATCGGTGTTTTATATGAATGATAAAAAATATCTAATCGATATCATAATATAATAAGAAATAATAAGATAATAAGAAGGCCGTCATTTAGATTATTAAAACCTATATTATATATCTTCTTGCAAAAAATATTAATACGCCCAGCCCCACTCCGGAACTTTGATATATATCTTGGACTTTCTTATTAAACTGATAAAGCAAAAATCTGTGTCCAGTATTTTTGGACGGGCTAACAGTCGGACTAAACAGAAGTCACCTATTTTTATGTAGTCATCAGCCCGTGGTAGCTCCAAAGAACAAGGTTCCGAGAACCCGCATTATTTTATTCTTTATTTTATTTGGCACACAATACATATTGCAAATTACATACTAATTTGGACAACCGAGGTGGGTTATGGTCTGACACTCTTGAAGGCCAGCAGTGGAGTACAATGGCGGAAATTATGATAATGATGAGTGCTTTAACAAACCTTATATCGAGGTGTTCGTAGGCCGGTTGGGAGCGTATCGCTCGGACGACGGCGAGCGCAGCAGCGTGCTGGATTATAGGAAGCGACGGAGTTATCTTCATCCAGATCTGTCACGCCAGAAATACAAAATTATAGTTACATTTATTATCGGTTTGGTATCGGTTTACTGAGATTTATTAGGAGTGGAGTGATTGTTCAGGTCCGTAAGTGGTAACCCTATGAATCCTTACACGTGACCTCCGGGTGGTGCTAAGAACAGTCTCTTGGTGGTAGGCTTAGGCCGCGGCTTGTCACCACCCTCCGGGCTGGGCCAGTGCGTGAAGCGATTTTTTCGTGATTCGTAATGTGGCCCGGAGAAGCCATCTACCTTCTAGGTCTTCATGTCCCATCTTAGACCACATCGTCACTTTACATCAGGTGAGATTGTGGTCAAATGGAGGCTTATCCAACATAAAAAAAAAGTGGTTTAACTGAATTTATGTGAAGTTATAGTATACTATGCAACTGGCATATTATGGCGGTTCAAAGACACGGATTTTGTTACGGTTGAAGTTTAATACCTGTAGTGAGACAGCGGCCTGTCCGAGCGGCGTGATCCACGCGTTCCCACCGCGTCCGACGCCGCACAGCTGGCGACGCGCGACGGCGGCGACGCCGTGCGCGAGGGGCGCCATGGCGACGCGGTTCGTGGACGACAGCGTGTCGACGTAAACCACGAGACGACCCAGGGATGTGGTGGTTAGGTTCTGAGAAATGGGTTTACTTGATTTTTAGTTATTTTCACTTAAAAATATATCTATCGCATTATACTACGACTTACAAGGCAGTAAAAACCTAACCAGAACAGAAAGTTCTCTTGTTGCAGCTCAAGTTTGAATTCTTCTTATTAAATTATCAAAACGCAAAAAAAAAGAATTAATTATTACAAATGATTTAAATTATAATAGAGTTATGTCCCACTCAAAAAAATCTTACAATACAGTCTCTTCCGAGACCGGGTGCGAGGGGCACAGCTAAGACTAGGGTATTATCATTATTTGTATAAAAAAATCGTAGAAATACTACTAAGTATTAGTAAGTTTTTACTACCTACCAAAGTTTTGTACATGCAAATAAAAATTATCCCAAAATGGCGCAAATCCTTCCCTATTACAGGTTTGAAATCTATCACTTAATTTATTAGAGGTCATAACCTCTGTAGGTTTAGATAGACTCTTCGCAGGCACCACAGCAAGATGACTGCAGTTCAGTTCACTCACATCGAAGTAATCAACGGTGGAGAAGTGGTCGGGACACTCGTACACGTGCACTGGCAGGAAGGTGTCCGAGGGCGGCCGCGCGGGCGCCTCTCCGCGCAGGCACCACTGCACGGTGACGCCATCTAGCGGCTGGAGGCGGCGACCCTCGCCGTTCGCCGCGCACCACCGCTCGAGGAGCTGCATCTTATGCTGTGAGCGGAAACAATAAAATGTAAGACGTGTATTTCATTTTAAATTGTTTACAAAGAACAATATTGTCATTATGAATGCATAGGTACTCTTATTATGCAGAGGGGCACACCTGTTTATCTTCGCTTTTTATATAATCATGCTCTTTGTAATATAATGTGTTATACGTTTGACGTGTATGTCTGTCTGTCTGTCTGTTTGGGGCATCATAGCTCCCGAACGGACGGATGGAACGATTTCAATTTAGTTTGTTTTGTATGAAAGGTGAGTTTGGTGCGGGTGTTCTTAGACATGTTTCATGAAGATCGGTCTAGCCGTTTAAAAGTTATGGGGGTGAGAGTGGGGAAGGATAACACTGATATGTATATACATATTTTTCAAATTAGGAATACTAAACCTAAGCATAAAATTGTTTGTTTTTAAATGAAACAGGACGTGAGACTAGCGAGTATTAGGTTTGCCCCTCCGTTTGGGTAAATAAAGAAATAGAAAGAAATGTTTTACACAGACAATTTAGTTAGTAAACATTTTTCAAATAAATTTCAAAAATTGAAGCGATAATCAAAGCATGCTACTGAAAAACTATTTAGTTTATTATTAGAGTAGTGGTCATCTATTAAAGAATTGTAGATATACTTGAAAGTAACTAATTAACTAATGCAGAATAAAGTTTGCTGTGCTATAAGCGAAATACCGAAAAGACGCGCTAAACTCCTAAAAAGTATCAAAACCAATACAACAGCATAAAATAAATAAAATTTTGCGTGCATCCAATTAACTTCACAGTCTTAATTTGTTGCGTAATTTTTTTAGCAGAATAGAATAAAAATCACATAAAAATATATGTTAGTATAAATATGGCTTCCAGAGCAGCAACTAAGCTACAAAGTTACCCAGGCAATATAGGAAGCGCAAAAGTTTACTTAGGTGTGGCTTAAATCTGAGTTTTCGGCATATAATGTTAGGTATTATTACAAGTGGTTTTTGTAATAACTTGACACATATCCTTGTCACAACAACTCCGTGATGCAAGATACCGAAATTCCGTTAGCCTTCAATAAAATAAAGCATATTTACAACGCAACTCTTATTGCCCTTTTTAGATAATTTAAATAATTGTAGTATACTTATATTTAAATCTACTATTAATACAGCTCTTGAATGATAGTATACTCTTGCAGTTCCCAAGTTGCCCATGCGTGGCGTGTATAGTGCATCTCACCGGGCATCACACCGTCACGTGGCCGGGGCCGCCGCCGCGCGCGCGCGCCCCCTAGGGAACACCCACTCACTACAACTCACACTGACTGACTGACTGTCTCATGGACCAATGGTAGCACTTTGTGTACTAGACCTGTACTTTCATTCTGTAGTTTCTAGACTACAGTTCTAAAAAGTCGTGTATAGCAAAGCCATATAGTAGTGTCCTCTTACTCGACTAATCGGTATAGCGGATAAATGAACAAACGTTTTTTGCTATTATAAATTACGTTTGCCGTTCTTATATGACACGGGATAAGAATTTTGGCTTTTTAAGTTAAATTTTATTATAATTGGCTAGTCACGCTGTCCCATGCTGGGCAAGGTATCCCTTTTCTCTTTTCAATATAGGCCTATTATAGAAGAGCTTGACTAAATTTGCCTCGCCATCTTATCCTAGGCCCCCCACGCCGTAGGTAACTTGCGGACATTTAAATTTTTAGTTCTTGAAAAAAAATGTGCACATAATGAACCAATTTTGCAACATCCGCTGTTATTAATTTTTGCTCCAGACCATCCAAAGGTTGTATGGAAGGATCACTTTTAGTGATTGTTAAACATCATTTCATAAACAATCATAATCATCATTTCGTAAAAACTTAAGCCACCACTGATAACAACTTGCATACTGATTTCCATTTACTAAAACAGTACCTACTAGAACACAAAGTGCCGTGTGAAATGTTGGATGTGAATTGTGAAACCAAATGACGGTGTTATCTAAAAGCTAAACTATTCTAATATTCTATTATATCATTAACATCATCCACAAACACAATACAATTATAACAGATGTGTTTACATGTCGTCAAAACCCTACGGTACAAACATTTTGTGATTGAGAATACATAATTTTACTTATTTCATGAGTTTAATGGCGATTCAAATAATAATTAGTTGTTGCAATGTAAGTACATATTTTTATAACAAAAGTAACAAGTTCGAGCTTTCAAAAAAACTTGATATTATACAAAATAATTTTTAATACCACAATAAGAATAACAAGTCGAAGAAAAATGATCATAAACAATACAATACAATACTCTTTACTGAACACAAAATAATAACAAACACAAAAAAGATAAAAATGTACAGAAATTGTGAATCAATAATTATAATAATTGTGAAACAACAATTTAAAATATTTTTACTGACTGATAAAAGAGTCAACTCAAAGAAACTCTGATACGATATTAAATCAAACTGAAAACTGTTTCAATATAAATAGGTCACTCTTGTTTCATCTTTAGATTGAATAGGTAACCAGTGATTTATCTGCGACCAAACCGACACACTAAGAATTGTGAAGTGTGTAAGTCTATTTGCTGTAAAAAATACCCCTTGCAACAACCAATCAGAACTTATATTGTATGCCCAAACATGTATCTCTATGTAAATCAAATAGCTCACCACATGGTTTCCCAGGAAGAATCCTCTAGAGAAGTCGACTTGAGCTAATTCTACGGAGGCCTTTACGTGCAAACCGAGAATGTCGCCGAGGATCTTGTGGATGATCTCGAGGCGCGCCTCGTTGGACTTGGTGCCTTCGTCGCCGAGGTAGTCGCTCGGATCCGCTTCTAAATGGATCTGGAAACGATGAAAAGGTATAAAGAACATTTATGTACCTAGTAAATTTAAATCAATAATATTTTAGACATGATTACGAATTTGCCGCGGGCATCAGCGTGAGAATGTTGGACTCCATCTCTTCCGGTGTACGCTGCAGAACCCGGCTAAGACAAACTCACCAGAAATATAATTCATATTCATTTATTTCATAACAATTATTTTACAAATCGTTCATCTTGGATGTGTTCCAAGATGATACTGTTGTTACTGTTACTTGATGAAGATATCAAGTGCAAGATGCAGTCGCAGGCCGCATGTCAAGCGTCTAATACCGATATGATGCGTGATTTTTACAATGGGAATCAAACTCTTTGGTCCACAAGCCATAAAACCAAAAAAAAAACAAAAACAGCAACGGTTTTCTTACAGATATTTTGTTTGTTGTTTCAAAAAAACCATACACTTATTACTCTACTTACATAGTAGCTTGCTCTGAAGCACTACTTACTGTAGTTAACTACTCAAAAAAATACTAATTTTGCCCCTGATAAGCTTTAAGCTTGTGTTACGATTGACATTCCTAGGCTTAGAAATTCACCAGGCTATAAGAGCGAGATTAGGTCGTTTTGCCGCTTAACTGAGATCAAATTGTAATGTTCTGGTCATAGTTGAGCTTTGTTAAAAAAACTACAACGAAAACTAAACTAAGTCGATTTGTATAATAAAATGGTAGAATTGGGCCTGAGACTAAGACTAGTCGAACATTGACAGTTTGATGAGTCGTTAGCAGTATGCGTTTAGTCTTTATACAACGGTTGTGCTTATCACTTCAAGTGAAAGATGGATTTACTGAGCATTCGTTGTTGTGTAGTGATTTTTATTATTTTATCGTACAACAATGGACTAGCATGTGAGTAATCGTGATATTATTTTATTTACTAAAATATGTATATTCTATTAAGGTGAATTATGACGAGGGTTAGGTTAAACCCAGTAACCCAATTAGTTACCCAATAGAAGTACTAATAAATTTAGTGAAGATTAACATAATTCATCGAGCAAATACGAAGGATCTTGTCTCCATATTTTGTTCTCATGTTCATTGATGTATGCAATGGTTGTTAAAGATTGTTTTTAACTTTGTAACTTAACTCTTTTTTAAATAGATTATTTATTTACTGTACACTAATACTTACAAACTGCCTTAAAAATAACAACATTATTACTCCTTCCTTCCCTTCCTTTTCACTTGATTAAGGGTTAATGGTAAGGTAAAGGTTAAGGTAATTAATAATAGAACAATCGAACTTTCGGTATAAACCTGCATATTGTTTTATTTGTGGTTTTTTTTAAGGAGTTAATACCACAACCAACAATTTTATTTATTTTAAACCCCCAATGCAAAAAGAATTTCAGTGTTGGAACACAAATGTGGTAGTGTGACAAATGTCTGAAAGTTAGGTCCCCTTATGAATGTAGGGAGTAAATAGTAGTTCTGAAACCGGTAAAAATTTAAATCTGGTTTTAGATTATATCTATTTTATCTGATTTTATGATTTTATGATATTTTCGATAAATTATGGTCGAATATTGACCTGTCGGCGACCGGCGACTAGTACCTAAGTAAAAATTTTACCAAGTAACTACATAGAGACTAATTTGTATACAAAACACAGTTTGTTTGCAGTATATCGCGACCTAGACTTGTCCATTGTTCTGTTTTGTGACTAATCAAACAAATTATATGAAACGCTACACTAATGATTTAATACAGGGCTATAATTACCAACAAAAGTGGCCATTTATATAAATAACATACATAACTTGCCAAATTTGTTAATGGTTCTTGTTGGTCTAGGTTACGTGAACGTTACGTTACGTGTTACGTTAACATAACTTCTTAACAGGTAGTGATACCAGAGAAAGGATAATATCCTTTCATATTATACATTGCACCCGTACTTTGGACAGGGCTCATGTTGGTACGTACCTGTGAGAATATAGCGATGCCTCCGTTGGTGAGGTCTGTGGCCTGCAGTAAGGACGGCGTGCGCCAGGTCTCTTCCGACGCTAGCACCTGGATTTCCAGCTCGTGGCCCGGATGGCCCGTGTATTTGGACGGCCTGTAGTATACAGTTCTATTATAATCTGATTCTAAGAAATATAATAACACATGTAAAACGGACAATAATCATGGTTTTTATTTTTGGTATATGGTATCACGGTTTAAGTGGAATCGGCGTGATATTTTCAACGGAGCAGTCAGTCCAGCTATTCAGATCGGTTAATAAATTCACCATGTAAATCCGTCGATTCTTATCAAAGTGTGTGTGGGTCATTCTTATTTTAACACCCCACGCAAAAAGAGGGGTGAGTTCGACGTGTCTGTCCATCTGTGGCATCATAGCCCGGAATGGATGAATCCATTTTAATTTAGCCGTAATGTGCGCTTTCATTTGAGATCCCACTAGATAATATTTGCAGACATTCGTTTATTCGTCCCCAATTTTACCCCCACAGACAAAACAAACTAGTATAACAACCCTATTTTTGAGTGGCGAGTTAAAAATGGTACGATGAATATTTATACACCGGCGTGTTCCTTGTAGTAAGAGAGCTTGGATTTGTAGTCTGAAGTGATTAAAACCCGTTCATTATAATATAATCTAGCAGACAATTGTAATAATAAATAATTTTAATACTTAACGTATTTTGAAATGTTGACGGATATATAAAAATGGTACATATTCTGAAAAAATTTATGAATTCTACTGAATATTGTAAGATGTACTTTGTATTTGTGAGCATACATTTTCCATTCAATGAATAAATATAAAATGTGAGAGAAAATTAAACATCTGCTAGCTCTTCTCATGACATTAAATCAATCTTAAAAATTTAGGCAAGCTGTCCACAGGGTAAATTGTATTGCAAATAGTACGCATAATATGAAAAACAAGACATAAATGCTATTCTACATCGTGTGTTCAAAAGAAACATGCAAAATAAGCATATTGGTGGCATTAATAGATAAAAATGGTAAGCTTCTTGCAAGATCATAATTATTATAAGCTCTCCATTATGAAACTACCTGTACAGTATAAAATGTAAATACATATACATAATTATATGAATCATCTAACAACTTCCTACGAATTATTTAAATTTCGCGTACCAACAAAGATTAGCTTCCTGACTTGCTCTGCAAAATTCGTAAAGTATTATTGCTCTGAAGCACCAGTTTTATAAAATAGGCTACAAAGTGAAATTAAACTTACTGTCTATCAGTTTCGGTCGAGAATTGCTTCTTTGCGGGGGAGGCTTGGTAGCAAAATATATGGTGCTTCATTTTTACGGACTTCCACTTATCATAAGAAAATTGAACTAATTCGTTTTCGCGAACCTGTAACAACATTTTCTTTAAGGCTAATATTTAGATGATGAAACTATTAAAATGTTACTTTATGAATGATATAAGCTGTTATGATCCGAGTGTAATTAACAATCTAAGTGGGGTAGAATAGTTAAACAGGTTATGTGAACATGAGCATAAATGTATTATATTTGATTGATGTATGTGACCTTAAGCGCAAGCGCATAATGTGCAGTGGACGTCCTACGGCTGAAATGATGATGATGATAATGTGACCTTGTATGTAATACAAATAGCTAAAATTTGAGTAATTTGTGGTACTGGATAAACGTGAAAATAACAAAGTAAAATGTAATGAAGCATTATAATATTATGCATTTTTTATTGATTGAGCTATTAGACTTGAGATTGGATCGATCTCCACTATTGAAAGTGTTCACTATGGCCCAATGAAAATAAAAGTCTTGAATTGGAGGCGTTAAAAAGGTTTATACCTCAGCAGTCTTATAATGCGGCAGCACGGAGTGCAATAGATCGGAGCAGAGCGCGAGCAAGCGGCCGCCGTCTAGCAAGTGCGCTAGCAGTAACGGAGCGCCACGGCCGACGCACCCGGCCACCGCGACTAGGGCGCAGCGCCCGCGCCAAGCTCCGCCTTCTAATGCCTCTCTTGTTATACTGTATATTGTGTACCTGGAATATGAAGGCTTGTTATCTAACTATGCATTTGTGTAAAACATGCAAAACTGTAAATTAAGAGGTTGAAGATTATACAAATGATTATCAGATGAAATGACAGAATGTTCATCGGATTTAGCTTAAAAGGCAGATTATTAAATTATATATTATGTCACCAAATAGTTGCAAGAATAAGATGTGGTTCACCCATGCTTACAAATTTAAACCTAAGACAATTTTTTCTGTTTGGGTTTGTGATGATTTGAGTATAAATTTCACTTTTTCACTTTTTGTTTGTTTAGTTACAAGTGAACTAGTATAGAGAGATTTCTGTGGTGTTTATTGAACGAATTTATACAATTTATAGCGTTTTTCCACCAGAGCTTAGATAAGCTACATTGTTATGGGTGTTTTGTTATCCACAAATCATATTCATTTGCGATCATAGGTAATTAATTTGATTGGTTTATATCAAATGCATCCCATATTATAACTGTGGAAAAGCACTATTTTAGGGGTTAAAATACAGATACATTTTTTTCCCTTATGATATTTATATAGTTACGTGAACTTAGATATTGTGTATAGTGTGGCAAGTAATTAATAGATTGTGATATAAACTATTAAAGTGTACATACTTACTAATTTAATTACTAGTTCTTATTATAAAACTACACTAGGTCATCTAGTAGAAGCAAGTTAGTCTAAAAGCTTGTGTTGACCATTTCAATGTGTTGCTATAATAATTACTAGTAGGTACTAAATATAACATTATAATTTGAAAACAATCTATGTTGCATGGAATAAGTATAGTTCATATAACTTCATAAGTAGGTTTCAATGTTGAATGCTACATATTCATAAATTTAGTTTAAGAAAGCTATTTCTTTGGTGTTTTTCTCATTGCAATCTACAGAAAACACTTACCATCAGACAGGCCGACTGCCGGTCTGCTGTCTTTAAAATAAAAAATACTTTTTAACTAAGTTCTGTGGCCAATTCTCAAAACATATTAAACATCTACAAGGCGCAAGAATTTGGAACTAGTGTGACATGATTGTGTAATTCTTAAGCTATTACTGTTTAAAGGATCCACTCACCTTTCAGAATCCAATACTTTCCTAAGAGAAGCTTCTAAATTGTCCCTAGCGGCTACACTATCTGAATATATCAACACATTTGGTGATTTTGTATTGGCTAATGGACGGGAACATTTCAGAGACTTTGGTATGCTCTGTTGAGATGTTGAGGGTTTACAGGATTCCTCCTTCAGAGGTGGATAGGAATCCAATTGAGAAGAGGGCCTCTTAGGCCCAGTAGTGCTAACCACCCTCTTATGTGTAGTTACAGATTTAATTTGACTGGAAATATTAAGAAGAGATGCTGAAAGCTGGCTAGTGCCTTTCTTCAGATCCAATTTCAAACTAGATTTCTTTGGAGTAATATTATGTTGTATCTCAACGGTCACATTTTCTACTACACACTCTTTATCATCATTTTGGCTCGGTGCAAATTGCAGCTGTATCTGTTCCTGGCTGCTTGGCATCTCAACAATTTGTTGAACAAAAGCTTCTATTGGCCTTTCTAATGATTTATCCTCATCATCTGCATTAAGAGACTTGGTGGTATTGCAGCTGACATCGGCCAGTGTGATAGTTTTCTTAGGGACTTCAATTACTGTTTCAGTGCTACCATTCATATGGATTGTGCCACTGCGGGCTTCTGACTTGATGTCTACAACTTTTGACAGTTTTCTCAATAATGCAGCATGGACTGGCCAGTGAAACTCTTCTTTTGGCAATTTTAGACTAATCTGAGTATCATTGCGCAAGCTTCTCATTGACACATCAGTTGCCTTATTTGGTTCACCAGTTATAGACACAGCTGTAACAAAAATATATTATGCTTTACTTTGAACACAGGGTTACTTTAAAGATATTCTTCAGTAGTAACACTTACTTTGCACCCTTACAACAGGCAAATTGTGGTCAATAACAAACTCTCCTCCAACAAAGTTGAAACCAATGACACTCAGATGTTCAATGTTAGTTTTTATAACTATAGCCAGGTGAGTACCAGCTTTCCATGCTATAGGCTGCCCCATTGACTCCAGCTAGAATGAAATAATAATATTAAAAATAAATTTAATAAACATTTTTTGCATAAAATCTTATTGCTTTTTAGAAGTTAATAATAGATCATAAACTAAAGCTGAGAGACTAGAATTGGTTGAGCTTATTAACTAAACTAAAATGGCAATAAGTATCACAATAAAGATTACCTCACAGATTTTTCAACTAGATAAGGCCAACTTACAGTGGTTATTTCCTGTTCAGTCCCTTCATGTGGGTCCATTTCACACTCAAAAAGCACATCTACATTCAACTCCGAGTCTTGTGGAGGTGGTTCACATGCACCCAATGGTAAACCACCGACACAAGACACCCAGTCACTGATCTCAATACATTGCATAGGCTTCATACTGCATATTCTAGTAGCATTTGTGTAGTCAAGCAGATCACACAGATATGCATTCTTCGGATTAGTGCAAAGCTTTGAACTTAGTGTTGGAGTTTCTGAAATAATTAATACTGTACTATTAAATTTTTTTCAAGTTAGTAGATGATTAGTGCCTATTATGTGACAGGTTTGAAATGTGAGTAAGCCTTGGTAGACAACAAATTCCGAAAACTTATCTGATGGAATAATATAAATTACATACCTGCAGCGTTTTCAGGGACCTTACAAAACGCGACACTTGTGTTACCATTTAGAAATTCGAGCAGACGAGCTCGGAAGGATCGTATTCTCCAGTTCTTGATGAATGTCATCGCAATGAATATCGGTGTGAACAACATTATCACTATCAACACACTTCACACTCCTTCGGAACTACAAAGACATTTAATTCAGAATTACTTAAAAAAGTTGCGACGAAATTGGGTTATCGATTCTAAAGTCCATCTGCAGTTTAATTTTGTCTCATGGAAACTGTATTAGATAATCATTATTGACAACTGATCTTGCTAAATTTAAGTTCCTGTTTTACTTTTGCTCAGTCAATTCATCTGTGTATTACATGGTTTTTCATCTCAGTTTTTTGGTTTATTTGAGCAGAATTTACAAATCAGAATCAAATCCATTTGAATTTTGTTGAATTTGTTGGACGTTCGGGTTTACTGAGAGCCTAACTAAATGTCACTGTCATCTTAACTTTGCTAGCCAGTAACAAAGAATTATGATTGTTCCTGCGTAGAACTAAACGTATGACATTCATTGTTGACATAATTTGAATTTAGAGCGCGGCGAGACCATGATACCACAGAGTACTTTTTAATACCGGAAATATGCGACAAGCCTCTTACAAACTTATTGCTTGCCCACCAAACAGAATAAAAAATAGCAAATTACCTGCCCACAAATCCTAAAATAATGTTAAGTGATCATCATAATCATCAATTTATACTCCGTCTATGATCTTAGGTAGGTGGTCGCAAGCAGCTGCTGACAGATTTTTTTTTAATTAGTTAGACCGAGCGATAAAAGTTTTTTGTTAGAAATTATAGGTACCCATACTAAGCCTTTGATCAAAAAATTGTAAGGCAGGGGTAGAAAGCAATTGATGCGACGTTCGGCTTAAGATTCAGCTTCAGTAGTATTTCATTGGTCGAGCAAGCGTATTGTAGATAGTACCGAATGATCCGCTTGTGTGGCTTTTGTGAAGTATAAAATGATGATTATGATGATCACTTAACATTATTTTAGGATTTGTGGCCAGATAATTTGCTAATTATCATTATTATTAAGCTCTAAACTAGTTACGGGTACTAGACATCTGATATAGGTACCTACTTAATAAAATAGACATACCTAAGTATAGATATCCTCCGCCTCAGGGTTAGGCTAAGGACAGTAGATATGTACTTAGGTAGGTATTGTGAAACAAACGTTACTAACAGTAACAAGTTAAAACCAGACTTGATATGCCTTTCTCAGCACGTATCTAATTAAATTGTTATCAATAGGTCTGCCTGGGCCGGCAGAGGGCGATCACGTTATCTGAAATTTCTAATGCAATTATGTAGGTACAATTTAAATGCTATCGTACGTATGATACAAAAACTTTCCTAGAATGAGAATAACTCAGTACCTATATCAACAAAACTTGTTTACATAATGATGAGTATCGAGATCAAGAGCATAGAGAACTTAATGGTAATTGACTAGGTGATTCTAGGTGATGTGTTATTTGCACTCATTACCAGCATACGGCTAACTTGCACTAATAGGCCAGTGATATTGTCAGGCTGACTGCCTCAGTGTTTGTATATTCTGCAAGCACTTTATCCTTGGTCTGGTAATATGTATAATTAAAAAATATGTACCTATGTAAGTATGTCGATTATATTGAGTATATCAGAAGTCTTATATGTACCCGTAACACAAGCTTAGAGCTTACGTACCACGGGGCTAGATGTTTTTGTATGGATTGTCTGGAAATAATTATTATAATAAGGGGTTTCACATCGCAATGAATGATAAAAAAGCTGACAATTATACTGCTGACGGTATAAACCGTTGTTTTGTGATTCTAAATGTTGTCTCAAAAGTCACAAAAGCTATCGCGACCGCGTCTTAAGATATTGTAGGTTTTACCTGCAGTATCATGAAAATTAATCGGTTTTTTGCAAATATCTTAATTCTTCTATGTATCCTAAGTACATATTAAAAAAAAAAAACTATGTAGTATATAACACCCATAGTACAAGGCTCTGCTTACGAGTATATAGTTTGGGATTAGGTGATGCTGTGTGAGTAGTCCGGAAATATTTATTTATTTATTTATTCTTATTTCTTTAATGCGATTCGCGCTCACATAAAACATGTAGAGTGTAAAATTCTCTACAACTTTTGTCTGAGCTTTTTTTTCATACTATCATCCGTTTTTGGGTCAAAACGCAGAGTGCGTGCAGTCATATAATGGCCTAATTCAAACAATGCACATTATTTATGTAGGTACTGTTTAATCTGTATCTATACTAATATTATAAAGCTGAAGAGTTTGTTTGTTTGTTTGTTTGTTTGTTTGTTTGAACGCGCTAATCTCCAAAACTACTGGTTCGAATTGAATAATTCTTTTTGTGTTGGATAGTCCAGTTATCGAGGAAGGCTATAGGCTATATAACATCACGCTACGACCAATAGGAGCAAAGATATAGTGGTAAATGTGTAAAAAACGGGAGAAATTGTTCATCTTTGAAGCCTTCCGTTGCGTGCGCCATGAAAACGGTTCAAGATACACAAAAAATATGTATTAAAGAATAATAGCTCTTTTAATGATCTAAAAAACAGTCCGCGATAGTATATGTCTATCTTTTAAGATTAACTCACAAAAACCGTTTTTATGGTACCTAATTTGGTCGAAATAATTTGTTTAAGTTGTATCAACATAATAATATTAATCTTTATTCAAATAAATATGTTGTTGGTTAAGAGTAAGTACTTCATCCATTATAACGCGGGTAGCACCGCAGGGCACAGCTAGTAAATAAATATAAGAGAAACATTGTTTTACCGCTTCATACAAGACATATATATACCTGCCTAAAATAATGATGGGTGGTTTATGACAATAATCAGAAAAGATTTGCTTGTACTCGCCACTCTAGGCAGGCGGGAGGGCAAGCGCAGTATTTTTATAGTTTCTCTTTCTTATGTTGTGATCTCAAAGTACAATGTAGGGGGTATGAGGTATGTAAGAGGTGAACTTACCATAATAAAATAAATTTGATAAGAATGAGATTGACTCCTTCTACACTAGGGTTCCGTATACAGCTTACACACACATTAAATTACATTTTGCAATTAAAGAAACAAAAGTATTTTTTATACGTGCAAAAAATGCAGTTGTTGCGTTCACCCATTAAAGAACTGGCCTCGCGCAAAGTAGTTTATCTTAATAAAAATCATGTTTGTTGTATACGAGCCCCCATATACAATGTATGGTATACAGGGTGGAAAAATTGAATGCCACATGGATGGCAACTACCTTAAATATTGTAAATAGCACATTTTGCGTAAGGGAGACTTTCCTTTGTTTTTAAAAACAATAAATACTGCATTTAAGGATTTATGAAAAATCGCTTACCTCAGTCGGGACTCGAACCGGTCAAATGTGACAATAAATAATGTGCTGTATTTTATGTTGCAGATGGAAAGGGTTACTGATAAGGTTCGTTTTTCTCTAAATAACAAATACAATCAGAATAACGGAAGGCCATGAAAATTAACAATTACCTTTTAAATTTGATTTCACCCGTCACGTGAAATAAGACGTAATCCTTGGAATACAAGGAAAATAAAGACGTTTAAATGACATGATAATGATGAGCTACACATAGGTTTACTTATCACTTTAGTTGCGATTACTAATGCCACTTTAGTAAAAAGGGAATATTAAATGGCCGGCCAGATCTCCGGATCTAACACCATTGGACTACTTTTTGTGGGGATGCGTGAAGGATGTAATTTATAAAAGAACTTACGAAAACATATGCGAATTGAAAACCGAAGTCAATGCAGCTATTACTAATATTCACTACAATTTATTGCAACGAGCTACGAAAAGTCAATTCCTCAAAAGATTAAATTTATGCAGACGCCGAAACGGGGCTCATTTTGAACAACTACTTTAATTGTAGTAAGGTTATTAAATGAATACCTATTGTTTTATTTTGTGTGTTTTAATTTTTCGTTTACAATTTTCATGGCTTTCCGTTATTCTGATTGTATTTGTTAATTAGAGAAAAATGATGACCCCTTTCAATCTGCATCATAAAATACAGCACATTATTTTTTGTCACATTTGACCGGTTCGAGTCCCGACTGAGGAAAGCGATTTTTCATAAATCCTTAAATGCAGTATTTACTGTTTTTAAAAACAAAGGAAAGTCTCCCTGACACAAAATGTGCTATTTACAATATTTAAGGTAGTTGCCATCCATAAGGCATTCGATTTTTCCACCCTGTATACTGCGGAAAGGGGGCGAAGGGAACGCAGCAGGCAAACATATTTTGTTCTACAACTTTTCGATTTGGAGGCCTTTTTCCGGAGTATATACCATAACGGAAACCTTGTATATGTATTTATAATACAATTTTATTATTTGTTGTTCTAACGGCAACAAAAAAATACATCTTTCCTTAATATTTCAACTCTCTAGGTATCTAGCACGGTTCTTAAGATACAGCCTGGTGACAGACAGACAGACAGAAAGATGACGAAGTATCAGTTTTAGTGTCGGGTTTTACCCTTCGGGTACAGAACCCTTAAAATTTGATTTCATAAAGTTAGCAACGCGAATATTCCGCGTGGCCTGTAGGTCCAATAAAAGTTTTTATTAGTATTATTTTAATCTCTTAAGAAATATTTATTGCATAAGTACACGGTTTATACAAAGTTTACGTTTGGTTGGTTTCATGTTAAGGCAATACAAATTTAAGTAAGTACATAAAACATATATTTTCTACACACAATGTAAGCTAAAAATTGGTATATAGTTGTAGAGAAGTTACGTACATAGGACTATCCCCAGTGCCTGACGGAAACGTCTCAGTATGTGGCTTCAATTATTATATTTAATGGTAACTCTACAGAATGCATATATACCAAACGTACTGTAATCCATCACATTCATTCCACATCCCACTACCCTCAATTTCCATACAAACCAAAACATAGGCAAAACCGTCAAGATCAAGGAACTTACCGATGTGAAAGTACCGCACTAACTTGATAATATTATCGGATGTTGTTTACAATTCTCGACCCTATGCTCAACGATAACTATACAGTCGATATTTGCATTATCACAGTCGCAGTGAACGCGCCGGTCAGTGTGCATGTGCTTAAGAAAAGGGACAAAGTTACAAAATGGAGCTAAACTTCGTAACCACGCTTATAAAACACGACGTCAATCATAATGTAAAACAGTGCTTCAAGTCTAAGAAAACTTTTGGTGAGTGAGAAACTGCAGTATTTTTTTTGTGTTTCGGTCTACCTGAGACACCTTTGATGAATGCATCTTTTTATCTTGATCCTTTGAATGTCATAGAGTCCGTGTTTGAATTGTAAAAGAGTTTTGAAAAAGGTACTTACTATCAATTTTTAGTTACTTTGGCTGGTAATTAACAAAGTTTTCTGATTTCCTCTTTATGTACCTAACTTAAGTTTATATTAATACTAGCAGACCCCATTTATTTTGCAAACGTTGTTTTGCAAAATAAAAAATAGATGTTGGCCGATTCTAAGACCTACTCAATATGCTCACAAAATTTCATGAGAATCGGTCAAGCCGTTTCGGAACAAAAACTGTGACACGAGAATTTTATATATAAGATACTTATTAGCTTTACACGCACGATTTTCCCGCGGGATCGACCTATTTTCTCGCTTAGAGCCTTCTTGATAAATATATAATATAATATATAATAACAGTGAAATAATTATTCAAATCGGGCAAGTAGTAGTATTAACAAGTGAGATTAGCTCGTTCAAACAAACAAACAAACTCTTCAGCTTTGTTATATTATTAAAGATGTAATATTTAATTATAGAGGGTACTTAGTTATTAGATACTGTATTGTACGTAATTACCTCAATAACAAGATGTTTGTTGGCATAATTAACAATTGGGCTCACGATTGTGACGAGCAAAACAAGCACTACCTTACCAATATTGATTAATAACCCTTTTTATTGCTTTGTTTACGTATTATTCTAGTTAGGCTTATTACTTATATTAATTAGTAGTAGAATTCAACTTGGTAACAAGTTTGTATGCCTTGTTACACAAACATTTACTTTAAGGTATTTAGGTCCTGTTTGTAAACATCAAATAGATAAGCTTAGCAATCAGCGATATCTTAAAAACAATAACCTCTGGTGGACCCTATGATGTAGACAAACAGATCCACAAACTCATAAATTAAAGATATTTACAAAACAATTATGTTTCTGGGACTTTAAAATACCCAGTTCTGTCTCAGTTCTCAGTATGATGAGCCCCAAAATTCTATGTTTCATTTTCTATATTTGTTTGAAAATCTCATAATGCGGTTCACAGGCTATGAGACTTAGGTGTAGCCAAGTTTCAACAGTTTAGGTACTCGTAGTTTGTATAAGTAGTTTCGGAAAAAAGTGGCTGTGAAATACGAATGACATGACGAATCCATAATGGTTCCGTTTTTTCCCATTTGGCTACTGAACCCTAAAAATCAAATTAATTAAAAAGTAGCTTATTTGCGATATGATTTGTTATATTTTACTTAGCCATACAAAGAAAAATTTATAGCGTGTATATCTTCCATGGACTGTTATGAGAGCCTTAATGCATTATTCCATAGCTCCAATGATGGCATTAAACATTGCTTTTGTGCTCCTGAACGCGGGGTTCCTCAAATGTACCCTTCTTCCGAGGTGGTCCCAAAACAGGCTCATTGAAGTTCATTCTGGCGAACGTGCTGGCTGCGATGGCGACCTCAGTATGGTACTGACCGCGCTAAAAACTCAGAGTCGAATCTATAATGTTTCTTACACTCGAACACGAAAATACTCCTAGTGGACGGAGGGGTGGTGCGGAGGTAGTATTGTAACGTCATGCTCAGCGTCGAATCTATAATGTTTCTTATTTATCACCCTTACTCAGCGGTAGGTGTCGGCTATATCTATCAATTTGACGGCTCCGGCTACATCAGTTGCAGGTAAATCACTCATTTTGTATTCAATACAATGCATATTTTTTATGCAAATAAATAGCACATACAAATGGCCGTTATATTATCAACAGACACCAAAAAGGGAATACTTAATTTAAAGTATAACACATTGAATAACATATTTTTTGGAAAGCATTCCATAAAGAGTAGGAATACAAAAAATATTCACTTGCAGGAATACACAAGTTAAAATAATATATATAAAAAAAAAAATCCAGAGTGCAAGTTCCCTTAAAAGTAAATAAGTCATACTATTTTGTAATGCACGTGATGCGCTTTCATTTGAGACCGCACTTATATTTTCAGATTTTCGGTTAAACGGGTTAACCGATTTTCATCAAACATGTCTTAGAACACTCGAAACTCACCTTTTCTATAAAAAAAAAAACTAAATTAGAATCGCTTCACCCGTTCGGGAGCTATGATGTCCCAGACAGACAGATAGACGCACAGACAGACACGTCAAACTTATAAGTACATTACAAGTTTAATAAGGTAACATTCGGCTGTTAAGTATTTAAATGTTATTTGTGTTGGTGGTTTTAATAAATAATTAATTCAATGAAATTAATTAAATCATATAGATTAATATCATCTATGATAGTACTTAAGCAGTTCATCGAACCTCAGATTGTGTGCACATTATGCCACATTGTGCGATATCTAAATTGCGTAAATTAATGCTCTAATTAGTTAATTACCTACCTACGTGACTATAGGCAACTAGAAGAGGAGTTAAGTTGAACCCAGAGTTCAATAAAAGCACTAGTATTTATTTTAACTTTGAATCCTAAATATGAACTAACAATATTTTTGACGTATACTGCTGCATATAAGATCTCCGTAATAGCCAAATTCAAGACTTTATTTCATACATGAACATCATCACAATTAAAATAAAATCAGTAGGTACTTATTTAGTCTATGCTTAGTAACAATATGCTAGATGACCACAAAAAAAATGATATCGTCATTTAAATTATTAAAAAAATGAAAACATATTTTTTTCTTTTTTCTTGCAAACGAAAAATCAGCGATATACACTGTGTTGAAGTTTCGGTTGACGTAAGGGTTTCAAGGGATTTGTACCTACTCAATTTCAGTTTTTAAAACGTAGTGAATAAATACTCTCTGCTCAATTTAAACATCACGAGCTACAACTTTGACGCCCTTTATCGTCTTGATTTTTCGTTTGCAAGAAAAATACTGTACAATTATTATCAAATTGACTAAACGAAAAATAGGTCTCCAGTATTTTTGTATGTGCGAACAGACGGACTGAACAAATTAACTATTTATTTATGATAATGTAATTTGAACCTAAACTTTTCCAATTCATCATCATCATTCTCTTGTCCTTATCCCACATCACGTGGGGTCGGCACAACATGTTTTTTCCTTCCATTTTCCTCTGTCACTCGTCATCTCAACACTCACTCCTTTCTTTTTCCAATTCGTCCATTATAATGTATAATTAAATTTAACTAGAAAATATATAAGTAACGTCTTTTCCACTTTATAATTTTATTTAGCTCGACACTGGCAATACATTTCCTAGTAATTTATATAAAAAAAGCCCTCCAAGGTTTTAAAGGATTAAGTTCAAAAAAGGGTAAAAGGTTAGATAATCAGAATGACTTTACTATAAGCATAAATTGATAAATTAACCTTAAGCAAAGGACTATGTTAACTCGTTATATATAACTGTTATCTAAGTATACATATACGTAAAATTTAAACTAGACGTATTGTTAAAGGAATCTATCTGGTATAAAATTAAATACATACCTAATTAGCTATTGACTAGAGCAAAGTTTATAGATAGGTATCTCAATTAGTATTGCGCGTCCGGTCGGAGTGGTTGGTTCGACAGTTATATTTGTTATTGTTCTAGAAAATGTGTTTTGTTACAGTGAGTCGAAAGGAGGAAGTCATGGCGATAAAGAGCAAGTTTCCTACCAAAATACCTGTAAGTACTTGCATAATAATAAAAGCTTAAAAGTGATATTTAGTGAGTTTTCTGTAATTTTCTGGATTTTTTTTCGGAAGTCATAATTTTTTTTTACGAAGTACTTAATACTCGAATACTTCATACACTACTCATAGATGGTCAGTAGGTCCTCTAATGTGTATTATTATCTTAAATTTTAATCAATACCATGTGAATAACATTTGTATGTAAGTAACAGATTTTTAGATCCTTTTTATCTAGAATCAAGTGCAATTATTGAAATAATATTTTATTTTTAGCTGATAGTTGAAAGGTATCACAAGGAAAGAAACCTACCAGTTTTGGATAAATCCAAGTTTTTAGTGCCAGAAGACATCACGATGTCACAATTTTTAGTCATCATACGGAACAGAATAAAAGTTAAACCAAATCAGGTAAGGATTAGTATTTATAGTAATGTAAAATTTATAGTAATGTAAAAGGTGATCAAATTCACCTTGTCCATTTCCGTCGTCCGATGGATTCAAACCGCCGCCACACCCTGGATTTTTCTTCTTGGTGATAGGAAACATCGTGAGGAAACCGGCATTTTCTGCGAAATTTGAAGGGTTTGAAGAACATGTGACATTTACTAACTCGTTGACAACTTGGCAAGCGTGGTAAATGAAGGTCTAATCTCTTTCGTCAAGAGAGAAGTCCCTGTGGGAACAAAGCAGATGCGAACTCAAATCTAGCACAAACTGAAATTGCGATGCACTTTTACTAACAATAACTTTTAATCAAACACGTCATTTCCGTGATCCCTTCGTGATATTTTTATACTAAAAATAATTATTAATGAAAAATTATATACAAGGTCTTTCAAAATTATTATATAAAGCAGAAGGGGTTTCCTTTCTCTTCATAATCTTATCATCAATCTGGCTAGATTGATGAGGTCAGGTTGTTGTTGTTTAGGGCTTATAACAACAACCTGACCTACAGATGCTTGAATGTTATTTCTTGACGTCAGTTCGTGAAGGAGTTATTTATTCAGATCTGCTCATTACTTTTTTGTGACCCCTAACTTGATCTCAATGATTGTTGATAAACAAAGATAATTATTAATTAATAACCTAATGCTTAAATGATAACTAAACTATAGCTGGATACTCCAACACCACATCATTATTATGACTACCTACGTATTATGTAAAGGATAATTATCTAGAATTGCAAGTATGTAACTAATTAATTAATAATTCATTAATCATCTTAATTAATCAAATATAAAATTATCTGTCGTTTTACGGTTATCAAAAAGTACTAAGTAGCTCAAACTCGAACTATATTATACACGGTGTCCCATTACTGGTATAGGAAAACTAGACCTCGCGCTCCAAAAATAGTAGAACCCTAAAAATATCTGTGTTTTTTTGTCAACAGGCGCTGTATTTGATAATAAACAACAGATCAATGCTATCTATGAGCCTTACAATGGCACAGGCCTATGAGACATACGGAGATGAAGATGGCTTCTTATACATAACCTATGCCTCACAAGAAGTTTTTGGCTACAAAGATGGGGAGTTTAATACAGGTAAGTCTCTAAAATACTTGTAAACTATGATATAAGAGATCCACATGTATCTACCTTAAATACAGCTGATTTGCCGACAAGCAATTTAAATTGTTAATTTTTCAGAATTTGCGAAAAACCACCAAGAAATACAAGCGATAAGGCACAGATTTCCAAACAAAATACCAGTAAGTGAATATATGTACATTTATTTATCTATATGAAATAAATTTATTAAGAAGATTATTGTCGATGGTATAACAAAAACTACTACTGCACCCGAAGTACCAGTAATAGTACCTACCCGTTATAGGGTAATTCACCAAAAAATAGACATCTAGCGGAAACTTTTTGGAATAAATACCGAATACTGCATTCGCTTACGCGTGACGAGAACTGGCAACTCTTCCTCAATATTGATAACAAATATTGAAAGGGTCTTTGCTACATACTAAAATACCTACATTGTTTCATTTAGGTCATCTGAACAGGTGTGTTTATTTACAGTTGTTCGTGGAAAGATATTCAAGAGAGCGCGAAGTCCCAGTGCTGGGAAGAAATAAGTTCCTAGTCCCACAAGAGCTCACCATGTCTCAGTTCCTATACATTATTAGGACTAAGATGAAGTTAAGAGAATCGCAGGTAATTACAATAATAGGTATGATCTGAACTGAACCTACACCTGAAAGATTAAAGTACCTATTCTTTAATACAATTCAAAACATGCTGCATTCAATGAGTATTGTGTATTTTTATTATTAAAAAATCCTTTACAAAACATCCAAGTAAAACACATCCTTATATATGTATTATAAACGCGAAAGTTATTTATTCTTTCATTCATTCATTTATTTGTTGCTTCATGTGGTTACAATAAAGGTGTTAACATAATAGATTCCCTGATTATGAGCCCCGTTGCGCATTGGGGCATTACAACTTCAACTTAACTTAACATTTATCCTATACTACTTATATTTACTTATAGTTAGTGAGGAAATAGAAGAGTGTTACTCTTTCAAGCAAAAACTACTGAAAGGATTTTGATGAAACTTCACCTATAATGGAACTTTCTATGAGAATAAAACACAAGCTACTTCGACTGCAGTAAAATAACTACTAGTTTCCGCGGAAAAATCGATTATTGCGAGTAAAGCCCGATTTGGATCAAACTTGGCACGGACATTGCTGTTTTCCCAGTCGAAAAATCTATAATTACGCTTACAAAGCCGCGGATGGCAGCTAGTACATATTACATTTGACGAAATGGTAAAATCAATACTATTCCACACTCGCCGTAAAAACAAAACCGGTTATTCCTGAATACAAGGTGTTTATCTATTCTATTCTCAGGCCCTGTATCTGCTCGTTAGCGACAAAGTACTGGTTAGCCAAAGCATGACAATGGCACAAGCTTACGAACAGTTCCGATCTTCAGACGGCTATCTGCACATCACATATGCAGCGCAACAGGTTTTCGGATGAACTTCGGTAGGTAAGCATGACTTCTAATTCATAGCGTAATGTATTCTACTGTTCTATATCTACACTAAAAGCTTTAATTTTTAACCCCCGACCGAAAAGTTGGGTGTTATTAGTTTAACGTGTCTGTCTGTCTGTCTGTCGCATCATATCTCCGGAATGGATGAAGCGATTTGAATGTATTTTGTATTATTGATGACTTACGCGCGAGTGCTCATAAACATGTTTGATGAAATCGGTTGAGCTGTTTAAAAGTTGTGGGGGGTGAAAGTGGGGAAAAATAACCGATTGTGAGCAAATATAGGTACCTACTAGAGTGTGTAGGTATGTGCAAATATATTCAAATGAATGCGCATCGCGTGCACATTACAAACTAGGTAATAGGATTTTTTACTTTTAAGGGAATAAAGGTTTTGGAGTCGGGTAATTTTTTATTATTTTAAATTTACATTATTAATTTATTACTTAATAATAAAACCCAAAGAAAAACCTATAACATACTTAATAATAATTATTATATTCAATACGCCTTAAAACCAAACCAACTTTTTATTCGTAAACTTTAACTTTTTTTCTGGCTTGGAAATAAAATAATTTAGTCCAATCTAAATAAATGGGTGGGATAATGAAAATACACAATAGTGTTTTTTCATAAAACCTCTATTATAGAGATTTGTAATTATCAGTAAAAATAAACATTTATGAATTTTAAAAAAATATTAATTATTTTTTTAATTATCAATGCGCTCAACGTGTCGCCGAGCCATACAATACTTTTGTACGAGGATGAATGAAATTCAATGTGACTCGACTACCTGCTCATCGGGTTTAAAAGTTAACCTGTCAAATAGGAATGCGGGTGTAACTGGATTAAGTTGACCCTTAGATAGGACGTTTTTCAAACATGATATGATAATATGTAGGTAATCAAAATTTATAAAATAAATAAGTTTAAAGTTAAAGTTATATGTCACATTGTATATATTTCAGTGCTTTGGATAATGATCATCGTAGTGAGATTTCGATTACGCCCAACAGTTGATCAGTCCTATAATATCGATATTATAATGTGTGACAACGTGACAACGTGGTGTGAGTGTAACAGTTGTTTTTTTGGGAAGATAATGTAGGTACCTTCTTTTTTATATTGATGTTGTTATTGGTGTTGTTAATTTGACCTAAAGCTCTCTTAATGTTGGTTAAGTTATGAAGGTAGGAAAAGTTCACAGAATACAAAGTTGAATGATACTTTTGCACCTATTGAACCAGTTATCAGTAGAAAAACATATTGATTGATTATACATTAACATAAACAGCAATCAATAACAGTAATGTTACATTATATCTGTTGGAATACCGAGCAACATCATCATCATTTCATGTACGGTGTCCACATGCTGGATACTCTCAAATACATCTAAGTATTTGATTCTGTTGACTCTATTTGCATTCAACGTGAACCAAATATTAGTGGCTTTAACCAAATTTTAAGCAATTTTTGCCGGACGTCCGATGTTAATTTATTGGGGCCACGGACCAATATTTTCAGACTATTGTAAGTGCTCCTGCCACTTTCCCGAGTTAATTTATCTCTTTATCAAATTGTCAAAGATATATGATGATGAACCTCGTTCTTCGCATCGCAACTAGTCAAGTCATGATGACTACCTAAACATATAAAATAAGTATACTGTTTAATCCGTCTGTTAGCCCGTCCAAAATACAGCACACCTAATAAGCACCCTTTATCAATTAAATAAGAAAATGCCAAGCATTAAAGTTCTGGTTTATGGGCATGTGATTTACAAATTTAGTACAAAGCGCACGAAAGCGTTACGTCAAAAGAAACTACAAGGCACTGCATTGCATTGCATCATCTTAATTTTTACTTTGCAAGAAAAACATGTGGTCATGTTTTTAATAAACGTAATGACGTTGTTACCCTATTCTGATACGACCCTCAGATCAATCCCGAGCATAGACCTCAATGATATCAAAGTGTAATTACCAGCAAAAGTAGTTATTGGATAATTTAATACTTATTGCAATACTTAACTGTTTAACTGTGTGTACCTACCTACCTATTTAATAATTTCGATTTCAATTCCTGTCGTTCTGGTTACGTTTGTTCAATTCTAAACGTTATTAATACGTCGGTTTATCGCTTGCCTTACTATAAAAGGTTTTATCATAGAAGCGGCATCGGCATCATAAAAGATGCACTTACTGTGAATGCTCCATAAAATACCGCTTTTTGGGAAAAACAGGTAGATCTTTCTTAGAACGAACTGTGAATGCGTCTTTTATCCACGTAAATGTTAACAAATTGTAATAATTTATAGCTACTGCAGTTTTGCTTTTAATTTCGGTTATACATAATTTGTATAGTAATATTACAAAGATTGCTACTAGGTATATCAAATTTTGTTCGTAGGATCTATCATAGGTCTTTTGTAGAATAGGGCTAAGTAGCAACATACACTCGAGAGCAATGAATCCGGTTCACTCAAAGAATCCAAAAAATCTCGGAAAGTAAGAATGCTAGGTTAATGCAATAAATTGTATTTAATAGACAATTTAATACTCCTTAAATGAAAGTTAAAAAAATATGAGTCACCATACATTTTATTTACACAAAATTACATAAAGAAAAAAAACTGCTGATCTCTGCTTAAAACAAAAATAGGAAACATGAAATTTTTGAACTTTATGACGATTTTCTTTAATTTCAATACTTTGTATTACCTCCTCGTGCTTCCATTACTGCGTTTACGCGGTTTGGCATGCTGTACACCAAGTTCCTTATACGATTTTGGGGAATATTCTCCCATTCCTCTGTGAGAGCTCAAGAAGCGTGATTGGGGGAGGGTTTCGTTGTTTTACGCATCTCCCTAGCTCGTCCCAAGCATGCTCGATCGGGTTGATATCCGGGCTGCGCGCTGGCCACTCCATAAAAGTAATGTTCATCTCTTGAAGGTAGTCATTCACAATCCTACCTGTATGAGGTCGGGCATTGTCATGCATAAATATAGCATCCTCACCCAAATTGACCATAAATGGACCAACGTGTTCGTTGAGGATTTCTTCCACATATCTTACGCTAGTTAAAGAGCCGTTTTCTATGATCACCAGCTCTGTGCGACCTTCAGAGGAAATTCCGGCCCACACAAGTACAGACCCACCACCGTAGGCTACTTTTTCTTCGATGCATGCTAGCTTGAATCTTTCCCCTGGTCTTCTATACACTCTGTGTCTTCCATCGTGCTTGTAGAGCATAAATTTTGATTCGTCGGAGAACATAACTTTCGACCAATCTTCAATACTCCAATTTACATGGTTCTGGGCATATCTTAGTCTTGAAATACGATGGCCACGCTCCAGTTTAGGGCCGTTTGCAGGTCTAAGGGGTTTTAAGTTAGATTCAGCAAGCCGACGTCTTACTGTCCATGCACTTGGGTTACTTCCTCCGAGGCGTCGAAACTGATTTGTGAGTTCAGTTCCTGTGAGAAAGCGATTTCGAAGCATGGTGTTCACCAAGTATCAGTCTTCTCGTGCTGTGGTACACCTAGTTATAGCAGCCCGGATATCAACCCAATCGAGCATGCTTGGGACGAGCTAGGGAGATGCGTAAAACAACGAAACCCTCCCCAATCACGCTTCCTGAGCTCAAAATTGCTCTCACAGAGGAATGGGAGAATATTCCCCAAAATCGTATAAGGAACTTGGTGTACAGCATGCCAAACCACGTAAACGCAGTAATGGAAGCACGAGGAGGTAATACAAAGTATTGAAATTAAAGAAAATCGTCATAAAGTTCAAAAATTTCATTTTCAATTTCCTATTTTTGTTTTAAGGAGAGATCAGCAGTTTATTTTCTTTATGTAATTTTGTGTAAATAAAATGTATGGTGACTCATATTTTTTTAACTTTAATTTAAGGAGTCTTCAATTGTCTATTAAATACAATTTATTGCATTAACCTAGCATTCTTACTTTCCGAGATTTTTTGGATTCTTTGAGTGACCCGGATTCATTGCTCTCGAGTGTAATAGGGTGTTTGACTATCTTTCATATAAGAAACAAATTGTTATTACATTACTAGTAAATACTTTTTTAAACCGATTTAGCAAACACAGTTTTAAAAAATAGACATTATATTATACATAGGTATAGGTACATTTATGTTTTAATCATTATTCAAATTATAATTTTTTCATGTTTGATCACGTGATTTAAAACGCTACTTTTCAAAATGGCGTTGGTATGCCTGCCTGAGAGAAGTCACTAAGAAGTGAAAAGGTATACAACCTACATGTGTCCTACAAATTCTATAAAAAAAATGCAATATATTAAATATTCAACAATGAATTAAAAATTTCCGGAAAACGGATGCCTCCAAAATGGGGCGCGTGTGTGACATCACGTGTAGGTATTCTCTATCGAATGTGGTAATAATGTGGTATATTTATGATGAAATAAGGAATTATTAAAAATGGTTTTAATAAAAAGGAGTTTTTTTTAAATACTTTTATTGCAGTTTGCAGTAATAGACAGAATAACTCGTACCACCCCGTAAGAAGTATTGGAGGGTCGCTAGTTAAAAATAATGCCTCAAGCTTGAAGCCTTACCTTGCTTGTTAATACGAGTAATATGGACTAAAATTACATAAACTAGGTAACATATTTACTAAAAAACATAAACTTAATTAATCTAAATTTAAAATAATCCCCAATTTGATTCCAATGCCTTAATTTCCTTATAAGTACACCATAATATTTTGTAATGGGCACGCGATGCGCTTTCTTTTGATACCCCACACGAGTATATTTGCAGATTTTCGGTTTTTCTTCCTCACTCTCACCCCCATAACTTTTGAACGACACAACCTATTTTCATGAAACACGTCTAAGAACACTCGCGCCAAACTCACCTTTCATACAAAACTAAAATGAAATCGCTCCATCCGTTCGAAAGCTATGATATCCCACACAGACAGACAGACAGACAGACACACAGTCAGACACACGGACAGACAGACAGACACGTCAAACTTATAACACCCCTCTTTTTTGGTCGGGGGTTAAAAATAAATAGAAAAGTTCCTAGGGATATTAATGAATATTGAATAAATATTACTTGTCAAACAGAGGCAGTCGATTCGGAATTCAATATCCGTTCTTTAGAAATCATCTGGGCACAGACCCAGTTAATAAATACAAAAGCACAAGCTTTTATCATTATTTTTATTTTACAATGATTTCAGCCATATCTTACCGTGCCACGGCCATTTAAATAAAAACAATGTCTACTTTCATTGTTACAACTTATTTTCGTATTGTTTATCGCGAAAAACATACCTATTTATTATTTTTTATTGATAGACATATTATGTTATGTAAGTAATATCTGCCGGTCGACAACCTTTATCATTTGTTGCTAACACTGATAAGAACTTAATTAGCACTGAATTTCATTGACAACGCGGGGGGTATATTTATCTTTAGCACTATACGAATGGGAATCAGTAGTGTACCTCATACTATCATAATATTGACTATCGCGGAGTATCGCGACTTACAAGTATTTATTTATGTAAGGGCTTATTTCACAAAATTCGTGTAAAATAAGCAATGGTTAGCTATGTCAAGTTGATGTTAGTTAGAGTGAGAAGCACTGCAGTTAAGTTCATAAAATTATGAAATGTTTATGAGTAGGTAGGTATAGTAAGACGGGATAAAATCGATTAGTCTACATGGCTGCTCGTCTCCGTATTAAATAAAAGTTAGGATAATCAAGGAAATAACAATGTCTTGACAGTTTGCTTTAATTTTTTACACTGAGTTAAGAAATCTTACCTAAGTAGAGGATGAATAATAGGTAGGTACCTTACCTACCC
The DNA here is from genome assembly GCA_929108375.1 of Gymnoscelis rufifasciata. Taxonomy (NCBI): domain Eukaryota; kingdom Metazoa; phylum Arthropoda; class Insecta; order Lepidoptera; family Geometridae; genus Gymnoscelis; species Gymnoscelis rufifasciata. Next base: position 6,791,148 of record OV815321.1, on the reverse strand, counting down.
ACTTGGATCATAAACCTATTAGGTATGTAGGTACTTTACCAAGAAAACCAATAAAGTTTTGTAGTTCTAGCAAGCTTGTTTGTTCAAGCATATGTCATGTCCGATAGTACAGTATTATTCCATACGAGAATTATGCCTTTATTTATGTCATCATAACAAGTTTATCGCGGGTCAGCGACGCGTAAACATAGGACGTTAGTCCTGATTGTCGATTTATGCATTTTGTGTTCCAGCCCCCCGGGGCTTCTATTGTTAAGTTCTTATCAGTCATCTGTTTAGGAGCTGATTGCGAGGAGGTCCGAAGTTGAGCCCTAGCTTTCCAATAGATGCAAACTGTGACGAGGCGTTCGTTGGTTAATTAATTAATTTATTGCAAAACCAAAAACTTACAAATACAAAGTAACAAATCAATATAACACTAGAAAGCTTAATTAAGGTTTTCACGGATATAAAACAAAATATAAAAAAACAACTCTGAAGTTACAACACACATAGATATACAACTGACATTATTATCTAAAAGAATAACTGACGAAAAATCAACAGAAACACTCTGCTCATCCACCGCCTGACCGTACTCTATTTTGTTCAAGTGCGAACAAAATAGATCAAATTACTTACGAATACCATAGAATAATAAATTACTACGCGAATACTAATTAACCCTGCCTGCGCGCCCCAAAAAAGAATTTTGGCGATAGTTCATTTTTTTCATGTTTTCCAAATCTAGAAATATAGGTATTTGAAGTTAGATATGAACTAGATTTGTAGATACCTAGGTACCAATTTGTTTGGTAATCAATAAATACTTGGGGAGATTCACAAACCCCTTTCGTATGCCTGCTTCGTATACCAGTGAAGAGGCAGTGTTGTATAATGGAATTGACAAAAAATAATGCGACAAATAAGTTTTTTTTTTGTTACAGGTACACATTTATAACATGGATTTGAATCTGAATTAATTAACAAAATGTTCCTGAGTCTTCATTTAGACTGATAGTATTCATACCAGTATCTCATAGTTGTCCGTCAAAACATCTCGGAAATATAAAAGGCTGTTTATTCACTTCTCATATTTTATGTCCGTAACGATATTTATAGAAACTAGTGATTAAGTGCCATTATATCATTTAAAAAATGAAATTAATGAGTCCTCTGTTATATTATAATGTTACTACTGCTTAAAACTTACGCAATTTGTGATGTTTCAGTTGATGTTTTTAATTTTATGCTTTGTAACTTTTGCACTTGTTATAAAAGTAGTAAAACCCAAAAGCTTATTCATTATATATTACCTATTATAAAAATAATAATAATTACTAGAAATAAAACAAACAATATTAAACGCATTAATTAATACCATATTGTTTGTTCTTATCAATCTTCATAAGAATTCAATGAAGTTAGGAGAATAAAAGTGTAAATTATCTTCGGTGAATATCTTTAGAACAAAATAATTTAGCATTTCTAAGTTGAGTAAGTTTTAATCATGGGTTAGAGTATTATGATCTCGAGAGTTTAAGATGTATAATTTATATAAGGTAGTGTTACTTCCATTTAGTTTATAAGATTTAAATTTATAATAGTTTTAGCGTGTTTTAAGTTTTGTGTAATAGTTTGTTGAAAATAAGAAGTTTAATGTACTGATTCCCTGGATATTCTTCTTTTTTATAATTAAATATTTTATTCATTGATTATACTGGTTTTATTTATGTTTGTACTGTAAGGAATGCTCTAAGTGGGCTGAATGGACCAATCAAGACAAAAATAATAAAAATAAGAATTAAAGATCACCGTAAGAAAAAGCGTTCGGTTGTATGTCCTGTTTATTCACGACCCTTAACTGATTAAGGCACCCTAACTAAACATTTTGAAGACAAAATAAAAGTCATAGGAATTGCTTTCTAAATGTCATTAAGAGTAAGAATATTTATGTTCTGCTTTAATGCCCTACATGTATAACTTTTAAGACGATATGGGTCTTTAAACGGCTAGATGCGATTAAGGATACATAAGACTAAAAGCTAAGAGACAAAAGCGGATATTTCAGCATAAACTAGAAGTTATTATTATTTACCAATATCAAATTTTCGTTTTTCGTACTATAATCGTAAAATATTTCTAATATACTGAGGTTTGGCTGCAGGATCATAGCGTACAGGTTACAAACCCCATTTTTTCCATGCTTATGATTAGTTACATACATCTAACAGGCTGCTAATTATTGAGAGTTGCAGGGTACAATATTTGAGAGAGAAGTTCTCTTCTGGTTACTCTAATACTTCTCGCCGTGAGTCAGCAGGTATAAAAATAACTAAAGTTCAAAATAAAAGGCCACACATACAAACATAAATATATTCTTATCACTACACTCTAATCGAGCACAATCACTAGCAGTCCGAGTATTCCATATCATTCGCATGTCGCGAATGCATCCGGTATCATTCCGTCGGGGAGATGTTCTGCGCGGCGGCCACCAGGGTGTCGTGGATGTCCTTCGCGTAGGAGATCTGGAGCCGCACCGTGTTCAGGTACTGAGGGTAGCTCAGAGTTGTTTCCTGAAATATATGATTATACTATAAATCTAAATTTAAAATTTAAGAAAAGCCCCCGAGTCCAATGCCTTAATTTCCTTAAAAGTAAAACACCATAATAATACACCAATACAAAAAAAAACTAAATTAAAATAGCTCCATCCGTTCGTGAGCTACGATGTCCCAGACACACAGACAGACAGAAAGACACGTCAAACTTATAACACCCCTCTTTTTTGGTCGGGGGTTAAAAAATATGGCTCAATCCAACTGAATTGGTACTCAGCAGTGACGCGCCGATCGGTATTAAAAACAAAAAAAGACTTAGAAAGCTCTGTGTAGAATGATATCAGGTACTTATTGGTATGCTTGTTGGTAGGCTGACAATTGAGATGACGGAGCTAGCACAGGGCTACATTGGCTTCTATACCTTGTACCGTTTGGAGTGAATTAAACAGATAATATATCACAAATCAAGAAAATCAAAAATCAAATATATAAATGAAAACCCAACAAATCCTCAATTACCCAACGACACTGGGTAATGTTCGAGCTTGAGAGATAACTTCCACCAAATATAAGCACTAAAAAAACAGATTTGGCTAATGAAAAATAAATAAATAATATTTCCACTGATGCAAAGATATAATGTACATTATATGGCAATTTTGTTTCTTATCACTTAAGCTTCATAATCCAATAAGTCTCCATCGCGATCGAGCAAATCACATTTAGCATCTTGGGCTCCCTTACTACCAAATAAATAAACAATCTTAGCCACGAGAATGTCAAGCATGACCAACATTCAATAATTAATCGTTCATCGCCAGACAGGCAAGAATAAGGCTGGGGAACAACTTATTTACCTGAGTGCTTGGCCCTGAGTCTACCTAAGAGTAAAGCCAGGAATAATTTCTTTTTAGTTACCTGAGTGCTTGGCCCTGAGTCTACCTAAGAGTAAAGCCAGGAATCATTTCTTTTTAGTTACCTGAGTGCTTGGTCCGGAGTCCAGTCGTGAGGGAATCACAGAGAGGGGTAAATAATGCGCCGCTGATTGAGCTTGTTGGATGCAAGTGAGAGCTGTACGCTGTAAGGAAAATCATTTTAATCATTTTAAATCATACATAATCTATAGTACATGGTGTCCTCACCATCAGATATGGCAAGGCTCTGTAAATCCCCAAAAGTCCTACTCCGGTACATCAATGAGTTGGGCTGGTTAGGGCCTAGCTAGGCAGCTAAGCAACGTCGGTGCAATCCTTAGTCCCCGAACTAAGAATTTCAATTAGATAGTTTTTTATCACCCTCCGGGCTGGGCCAGTGCGTGAAGCGATTTTTTCGTGTTTCGTAATGTGGCCCGGAGAAGCCATCTACCTTCTAGGTCTTCATGTCCCATCTTAGACCACATCGTCACTTTACATCAGGTGAGATTGTGGACAAATGAAGGCTTATCCAGCATAAAAAAAAATCCGTCCTTTTTTTATTATGTATTTGAGATGACGGCTTTTTACCGCAGGAAGAACGGAAGGGAAAAACCAATTTGTACGATTCTACACAAATAGCATCAATCTTCGCCCTGCGTTCTAACACGATTACGAAAAATATAAATAAATAATAAACACTCAGTTATGTTATTTTGTAAGTATCGGTGGTTAATAATGAATATATCTATCTACTTCGGAGGTTTTGTCTGTTCACGTCCGTAAGTGGTAACCCTCTGAATCCTTACACGTGACCTCCGGGTGGTGCTATGAACAGTCTCTGGTGGTAGGCTTCGGCCGCAGCTTGTCACCACCCTCCGGGCTGGGCCAGTGCGTGAAGCAATTTTTTCGTGTTTCGTAATGTGGTCCGGAGAAGCCATCTTCTAGGCCTTCATGCTCCATCTTAGACCACATCGTCACTTTACATTAGGTGAGATTGTGGTCAAATGAAGGCTAATCAATAATAAAAAAAAAAGGTGTGTGTGCGATTCACACACGATAGAAGTGAAACTTCAGTAAATCGACAAAAGATTAAGAATAAAAAAAAAACAAAAAAAAATTTTGTTCGGGCGGTCACCCATCCAAGTACTGGCGTCGCGCAAAGTTGCTTACCCTTGTTAGCGTTTAAGATTGGCTTACCCGACAGGTAAGCCAATCTTATTTCCACTTCCGTTGCATCCCGTTTCAAATCACAACGATTCTAAAGAAGTTTCACTTCAAAAATAAAAAATAAACTTTTTAAAAAGTTCTTAACAAGTTTCAAATAACGCGCAGACAGTGTTCTATTAATTTAATGATTTTGGCTATACGATGATGAATCAGTCAGTCCATCAGTTAGGGAAAATTCTTCTATAGATAAACTTAACCTATAGAAAGATAAACCTTATGACTTTAGTATGATAGTGTAATGGCTATACATTTATTATAAGTCTAAGATACACAATATAATCTTATTCTTCATTCTAACATAACAGTAAACATAAAACATTGTGTTTAACACAAACAAGAATTAATGCAATAATGTTATGTACGTAAAATGTACCCAAAGTTGTTGGGGATTTGATACCCATAATTGAAATATTCTAATACTTAACGTTAAACTTAATTACTTAAGTTTTGTTTTAATCTTAAATGCTTAAGTTTAACATTAAGCTTAATTGCCAGATTCCATAATATCGGAAATGATCTATAGTATCTATCATCTTTTTACTCTTATACAAAAAAGAGTGAAGAGATACGAAAATCTGGTTCTTCCTGATGGTTTATTCGAAGATCCCCTGTGTAAATTTAAGTCGTTATTATGAAAAGGTTCGCCTTCATTTTAAAGTGGGTAAATAGGCGGACACTGGTTGACTATCGTTCTGTTCACGAAGGAACAAACTAGGCCTATGTACATATATACCTATGTAATCAAAGTCAGATGACATACGATAGTAACCACTACACTGTTGCCAGGTCATAGAGTTAATGACTGTTATTCTAAGATACGATATTTCTATTTGCCTCGGATGCATACATAACAAACAAGTTATGATATGACTGATACTTTGTAAGATATATCTTGTAGATTGAAGGCACCTACTCAACTAAGACGAAGCTGATCTTTATTTCAAAATTTGATACAATGAAGAAAACGTGTATTTTATTTTTAGACTAGTCGACCCGACAGACTTTGTCCTGTCCCACGTCTCAAAAAACAATAACTAGTTGACCGTATTGTGAATCTAAACCATTCTCGAACCCACTTAAACACACACAACAAATTTCATCAAAATCGGTCCAGTCGTTTGAGAGAAGTTCAGTGACAACACACTCACAGAAGAATTATATATATAAAGATTTTAAATAAGGTATATCTGTCCCTCGCACTGGGTCTCTGTCGAGCCTGTGTGGCAAGGTTACAGTGGAGCTATAATATCCTGTGCACAACAAGAAAGAACTAAGCGAAAACCTTATCAGTATTGCGAAGTGGGTGACGGGTGGTCGGACAAAACTTAACACATTATTTCGGTTACTGCACATAGCTTAATTTGCATAGTTTCTCATTTATGTGAGCTAAGCAAAGTCATTCTAGCACTTGGACGGCATCCGGCTTTATTCATCAAATTTAATTTATTGTCTGGGTACTTTCTATCAGTAGAACCATCTAGTAACCAAGAGACCAATTTTGATCATATTTATTTATTTGACAGCGTTAGTTTAGGGAAATTATTTAGGCTACTTTAAATCGCAAACGGAAATACCATGATCTGGCAGGAAATACCAGTATAACGCAGGCAAAACCGCGGGACCAAAGCTTTTAATATTAGGTCCTTACATATGAAATTGGCGTTTTTCGTACTGGCCACTTTAATCACAAATTTCTCCTCTTTGGTAAGGAATTCCAAATTCAAATTTGTACAGCTATAGACTCATGTATTTGTGCTTCGATGATCGTCATTCATTTGTTTTTTTTCTTCTGTTTTTTTCTGTTTGCGTCACTCATTTTACAAAATGGAAAACTTAAAATATCGCATTATTTACGAGTACGAGTTCCGCCGTGGCACTAGTGCTGCGGAAACAACTCGAAGGGTGAATGATGTGTATGGCGGTCGTGTTGCAAAAGAAAACACAGTTCGTTTTTGGTTCCAACGTTTTCGTTCTGGAAATTTCGACTTGCAGAACAAGCCCCGTGGACGGCCTGAGACTCAAGTTGATAATGAAGAGTAGTGATAAAACTGTTTGAATTCACTTGAAGCAAATTGGGAAGATTAAAAAGCTTGAAAGGTGGGTACCTCACGAATTGACTGAAGCAAACCGGCAAACGCGCGTCGACTGCTGCGTTACATTACTAAACCGGCACAATAATGAAGGTATTTTAAACCGAATCATTACCTGTGATAAAAATGGGTTCTTTACGATAATCGGAAGCGCTCAGCGCAATGGTTGGATCCTGGCCAGCCAGCCAAATCCTGCCCCAAGCGAAAATTAACCCCAAAAAAGTTACTTGTAAGCGTTTGGTGGACTAGTGCCGGTATTGTTCATTACAGTTTTCTCAAATCTGGCCAGACTATTACGGCTGATGTCTATTGTCAGCAATTGCAAACCATGATGGAAAAGCTAGCGGCTAAACAACCTAGGCTGGTCAATCGCTCCACGCCACTGCTGCTTCACGACAACGCTAGACCACACACTGCGCAACAGACGGCTACTAAATTAGAAGAGCTTCAATTGGAAAGTCTAAGACATCCTCCGTACTCCCCGGACCTTGCTCCAACAGATTACCATTTTTTTCGAAATTTGGATAACTTCTTGCAAGGGAAAAAATTCAACTCCGATGGGGCAGTCCAAATCGCCTTCAAAGATTTTATTGATTCCCGTCCGACTGGTTTTTTTAGTAAAGGGATCAATGAACTACCTATAAGATGGCAAAAGTGCATAGAAAATAATGGTTCATACTTTGATTAATTAAATATATTATATTAAAAAATATTCGACTTTTTGTTCCTCCCATACAAAACGCCAATTTCATATGTAAGGACCTAATAATTGCAATCTTGCATTTTATTATTATACTAGCGGCGCCCTGCGGTGTTTCAAGTTTTCATATGATGAGATAGCGGAAACATATTAGCAGCAGGATCTATTATAAAGGTCCTATTCCTCCAGGGAATTAGGATGGTTACAGCCTGCTTAGGCAGGGGTATATTGCACAACAACACTCCTATACAAAATCTCATTGCAGATCTCAAATTTAAATACTAAAGAGGGAACCCCTAAAAGAATTTAAATTAGGATCTACATATTATATGTATTAAGGATTTGTAGTTAAGTTTTAGAGCATAAAGTTTACCTTTCTCTTATGGGAGACCTAAATAAACTTACCAAGTGGAGCTCCATTTGATCACAAATTGAAAAGAACTCTTCAAGATTTTTATCAAATCTTGGGACTGGGTTGTCAATGCTTTTTCTGAAAATGATGATAGGTTGAGTAAAGGTTGAAAAGTTGAGAGGTAAATGTATAACTATACTAATATTATAACGCTGAAGAGTTTGATTATTAGTTTCTTTGAATGCACTAATCTCAGGAACTGGTCCGATTTTAATAATTCCTTCACTATGAGATAGCCTATTTATGTCAATAGTTTACTTTTTAGGCGACAGACAAATACGTCGTTCCCGCTCGGATAGATAAACACGGAAAACGCCATGACGTGAAATGCTAGTATATTATATAAAATGTCTATTATTTCTAATATATAAAATTCTCGTGTCACAGTTTTCGTTGCCATACTCCTCCAAAACGGCTTGACCGAACAACCAACATCATTTTTCATTTTGCAAAACACGTTTGCTGGGGTCAGCTTGTAAATTTATACAAGTGTATCCTTTTCAGCCATAGGTTGTCACTGTGATGTAGTTACTCACATTCATTTAATAATAATGAGGGTTGTTTGCCAATAACACAAGCAAAGCTATTACCTAAGCACAGTATTTGGAGTTGAGTTGAGGTCCAAGATAATAGTGTCCCTTATTTTTGATTTCTTTAATAGGGATGGAGAGGATAGTGGATGAGATAGAAGGCAAAATTCTTATGTTAGTGCTTGGGCCTAGCTAGCCTATTAACTTGTTAACATTCTTTTAGTTTACTTACTGTGAATTTGAATCCACATTGTGATTTTGATGGAGTATCTGAGCAGCTGATTTGAGTGTCATCTGGAAGTCAGAACATTTAATTAATTGAAAAATTCTGATGGGCAATAGCTAATGTTAGTTACAAGATTTACAAATTTTGGAAAGGCTTAAACAGCCAACAATTCAATTAAATGAATGGCCTATTTGACCTTATTGGAGTAAACTAACCAATGGTTAGGTGTGTCAATGGTTAGTTATGTCATATTGATTTATTTGACAGCGTTAGTTTAGGGAAACTATTTATTATGTATTGTTTGTATCTTGCTTTGTCATATTGAATAAGCAAACTAGCTCTATATTTAACCTTAGTTTAGCTTTACCCAGATATTTTTATTTTATTTTATTCGGAAAACAAACAGTTATAATTCCTTATCTAAATACACATATTTATATGTTTTCGCATATTGAACCTAAATAACACACGAAAACTTTCAAATATCAAAATTAACAATAACTTTAAACTTAACAATTACTAAAAATAAATACAAAGAGAACAAAAATGAAAATGAAATAAATGAAGATTGAATTTGGCAAAATGTATATAAACTAAAAGAAAAAAGAAACAAATTACAAATAATTAAACCATATGGCTTTAAGACTAATATTGTTTGAAAAAACCCTGTTTAAACAAATTATTTATGTTAAATATCAATGAATTTCTTTATGCCTGACTTTATTCAACTTGAGTTCCAATTAGAGTATGTTGGAATTGTAATACATGCTGAGAAAGTTTAGGTGCTTGAGTTTTCGGGAGGTTGTATAAATACTCACAGGTATAGATTCACGCAACGAGCCCATTAATGTCTTCACTTTAGAGATATTGTCCATTTTGTCCTGCTGAGCCTGTTGGGGCATCTGTTGTTGCATTTGTTGAGGAGATTGCTGCTGCATGATAGCTCCTGGAACTTGCATCTGCATTCCAACGTTAGACGCCGCACCCACGGAATTCATGGGTACGTGCATATTCATTTGCCCGTGGTTCATCATTGGTAATAGAGATAACTTTAACACAACAATAAAATAAAAATATGCGCTGTAAATAGTTTGTTTTGTTTATTCTTCTTCTTCTGTTCTTTATGACCCTTTTGGTAATGTTTTGTTTTTTTTTTCCTTGTGACACTGACAGTGGACCTATCAGTCTTACCCAATTATTCTTCTTCTTTTAATAGATGGCATTCGTGACTGGCTATATGGCCGTCAACAGCTTACCCAATTATCTTTTATAGCCAGTCACGGACGCCATCAAGTAAAAGAAGAAGATCATGTAGAGTATTGTGTGTATTAACGCCATCTAGCGTCGAATAGCGTAACATAAATTTCTAGATGGTAGATTAGATGACTTTCCATGTTCCATGACTTTGACACATGAGGTGCCTGTTGCCTGTTTTAATTTGAAAAAATAAACTTAATTTATTTACACTTACACTTGTTTAAGTTTGTTAAAACGCCGGCAGCGTTTTCTTCTTCTGCCGTAATAATTTTAAGAAAGAATCAGAAATTAGAAATTGATGACAATATTTGCTATTTGCAATGCTGCAGAGCTATGGCAGGTAAAATAAGAATAATTGCAAAAGCCTAATTAGATGTATTCTTTAGTAAAATAAAACTCCTTGTTCTAATACCGAAGACCTAGCCTGTTTATTGTTATGTTTTGTAATTTCAGAAGGAAACAAGCCTACCATCTATACCTACTTTCAGCCAGAGACTTGATAGTGTTTTAGGCAATGACGGGATTAAATTAGGTTCAGTTACAGAACTATTAGGTTTGCCTGGCACGGGAAAGACACAACTTTGGTAAGTAGTGCTCATGCATGGTATCTATAATAGATAGTTTCTAGCTGTCCGCCCGCAGCTTTGCTTTCGTAATAATATATTTTCCTGCTTTAAAAAGTAGCTTTTTGTCAAAAAACAGGAAACAGCTATGTCCATTCCATGCCAAAGTTTGACTCAAATCGGGCTTTGCTCGGCGAAAGCTGCGAATACCCTTATTTCACCGCGGTAAAAGTAGGTAGCCTATGTGTTATTGTGTTAAGCAATCTATATTATTGTGAAGTTTCATCGAAAAACCACCCTGTCGGTTTTATGTGAAAGAGCAACAAACACTAACTTACAACCTCACAAACTTTTGCGTTTATATTATTAGTAGGATTTAGCAGCGTATATGACCTGTAAAACACATTTTTATGCCTGTCCTTATCAGTATGATAATCATCATCATCACCTGTTAACACCTAATCTGTACTCTGTTTTAAAGTTCATGGATACAATTGTCGGAACCTACCTATGTTACATTTTAAGACCAAATGTAAATGTACACAATTTTTACAATAAAATACTCTTATTCTTATTCCATGGTTAAGGAACATACACTAAAGGCAACCCATCAGATTTGAGTTATTTTCTTGCAGTATAATTTAGCCTGTAGCCTTCCTAGATAAATAATAATATTAGGTCCTTACATATGAAATTGGCGTTTTGTATGGGAGGAACAAAAAGTCGAATATTTTTTAATATAATATATTTAATTAATCAAAGTATGAACCATTATTTTCTATGCACTTTTGCCATCTTATAGGTAGTTCATTGATCCCTTTACTAAAAAAACCAGTCGGACGGGAATCAATAAAATCTTTGAAGGCGATTTGGACTGCCCCATCGGAGTTGAATTTTTTCCCTTGCAAGAAGTTATCCAAATTTCGAAAAAAATGGTAATCTGTTGGAGCAAGGTCCGGGGAGTACGGAGGATGTCTTAGACTTTCCAATTGAAGCTCTTCTAATTTAGTAGCCGTCTGTTGCGCAGTGTGTGGTCTAGCGTTGTCGTGAAGCAGCAGTGGCGTGGAGCGATTGACCAGCCTAGGTTGTTTAGCCGCTAGCTTTTCCATCATGGTTTGCAATTGCTGACAATAGACATCAGCCGTAATAGTCTGGCCAGATTTGAGAAAACTGTAATGAACAATACCGGCACTAGTCCACCAAACGCTTACAAGTAACTTTTTTGGGGTTAATTTTCGCTTGGGGCAGTATTTGGTTGGCTGGCCAGGATCCAACCATTGCGCTGAGCGCTTCCGATTATCGTAAAGAACCCATTTTTCATCACAGGTAATGATTCGGTTTAAAATACCTTCATTATTGTGCCGGTTTAGTAATGTAACGCAGCAGTCGACGCGCGTTTGCCGGTTTGCTTCAGTCAATTCGTGAGGTACCCACCTTTCAAGCTTTTTAATCTTCCCAATTGTTTTATCACTAACACCGCAGCCTGCAGCTAACTCGGACGTGGTTTGCGATGGATCCGCTTCCACAATAGCCTTCAACTCTTCATTATCAACTTGAGTCTCAGGCCGTCCACGGGGCTTGTTCTGCAAGTCGAAATTTCCAGAACGAAAACGTTGGAACCAAAAACGAACTGTGTTTTCTTTTGCAACACGACCGCCATACACATCATTCACCCTTCGAGTTGTTTCCGCAGCACTAGTGCCACGGCGGAACTCGTACTCGTAAATAATGCGATATTTTAAGTTTTCCATTTTGTAAAATGAGTGACGCAAACAGAAAAAAACAGAAGAAAAAAAACAAATGAATGACGATCATCGAAGCACAAATACATGAGTCTATAGCTGTACAAATTTGAATTTGGAATTCCTTACCAAAGAGGAGAAATTTGTGATTAAAGTGGCCAGTACGAAAAACGCCAATTTCATATGTAAGGACCTAATATTTGATAATCTTTTATTATATGATAGATCATGAAGCCATACCATGAAAGGTCCCTAATTACGCTTTTTTTGAAAAGAACTAAATTGTATGTAAATCTACAGATACAGTCAGCATGTTCCTGGGATTAGCTCAATTCAACAAGCTTTATATCTTTGACAAAAAATAAACATTTTGTGTATTAGTTTGTATAATTATGTAGTTAAACCTAAAGTTTAATAATATTAATTTCAGCCTCCAACTGTGTGCTTCGGTGCAGATACCAAAAGAGCTTGGAGGTTTAAATGCTGAAGCCATGTATATAGACACATACACAAATTTTACTTTATCCAGATTCAAAGGTAATTATTTCTCGAAAAGAGGCTTCTATATTCCCTAAAACTAAAAGATTATGAATGAATTGTCTGGAAATATACATTTATTTAATTTATTGATTACAATCAATGAGAAAGGCAGCAGCAGTGGAAAACCTAAGACTGAAATGATAATGATTTATAATTACAACAAATTATTATTTTTTTGTTTCAGAAATTCTAAAATCCTGCCAACAGAAATGCATGAATATTATTGGAATGGGTGATATTTTAACAGAAAATGAGGCACTGAGTAAACTGCACTATGTCAATGCATTTGGATTTACACAATTCTGTGCTTTTATGTACAGATTACCTAAAATTTTAAAAGATAATCCAAAGGTAAATATTTTATATATATACTATGTATTTACCTACCTACTAAATTAAAACAAAAACATGTAGAAGGTTTATCTTGATTTACAATTTTTGGTCACAAAAAAAGTATGATTCTTATATTTTTTATACAAAACTTTGTTAGGCAAAATTTTTGTGTTTAAATGTTTTAAAAGCCATCATTATACTTTTAGACATAATTCGCCTTCGACAAAAACATATTCAAGACGTAGACACCTGTTCAACAGCTAGTTAGCAAAATTGATACATTTGTCTCAACTACTGTTAAGCATGTGTCTAAGTTAGGTAGTGTATTAAGTTTTTTGTGGTAAGGGGGAATGTTTCTTTAACGTATTTTTTTCAGATAAAACTCATAGTAATAGACTCTATAGCAATGCCTTTCAAAGAAGGAATATCAACTAAGCAGAGGACTGGTCTTCTATTCAGACAAATGGCAGAACTACAGAGGGTTGCTGTCGATCAGCATATAGCTGTAAGTAGTCAAAATAACATTCTGACCATTTAGGAATAATGAAATAAATGGATTTATAATACGATTTCGCATGATTTAAAATATGGTTATCCAATATTGAATAAGATTTTCAAAAACGTAAATTTGTCATTAGCTACCATATTGGTTTCTCTACTCTAGTATGCTCAATACATTGTAAATTTGTAACAAAAGAACGGAATTAGTATCACGGCGTTTAAATAGCACTCGTCGAAGACGCAGGTCGTCCAGGCAGGTATTAAATCACCTTAAAATTAGCATTATTTATTAAATAGCAGCTCATCTAATTAGCTATTGGTCTATTTCTTTAGTTTGTCATTCTGGCGAAGTTGTTTCATGTGACTGATCTGACCGAAATGTTTTCCTACTACATAGCAATGATGGATTTTTTAAATAGTTTAACCTAAAAAGTAAGGGAGTGAGTGTGTCACTTATTAAAAAATCATTGAGATTTAATATAATTAATTCACAGGTAGTAGTAACAAATGAGATGAGCACTCGTGTGGGCCTCTCCACCGGTTCCTTGGTCGGCGCGTTGGGAGACGCCTGGGCCCATCGCTGCAATAAGCGACTGCTGCTCTCTCAGAGCAACGGTAGGCGGATGGCGCTCATGCTGAAGAGCAACGACGCGCCCAGCAAGGTCGCGGAGTTCCAGGTCAGTTTAACTCGGGTCTTCCGCTGTGTGGTGCCCGGCTTGAGGATAGTACCATCAGTGGTGTACAACTACGTAAACAAGGGCCCTAGGGCAAATAAAAAATTAGGCCACTAAACTTTATTTTATATTTCGCTTCCCACCCCACAGTATTGTTTCCTAATATACCAAGCATTGTGCATAAGGTGAAAATAAATAAAGCGGAAATCTAAATCCTTTAAAACAATTGTCCATTTTTTTATAATTTTTACGCTGCTACTTCTGTACGTCGGGAAAATACATTATTTTATTTACCCATATTTTATTAACTCAGGAGGCTCTATCCATAACTTTTGAAGATATTCTAAACAGCATTTGCAAAAGTGCTAAAATAGCCTAAATCAAATAAATTCCAAAAGTTTATTCGTAACTAAAAAAATACATATCTACATATTATACATACCTACTCAATAAATAGAAAAAAAAACATAAACCAAAAAGAATACAATAATAAACATGAAATATAAATTAATAAAATAAGATAAAAGAATAAAGCAAGTTTAATTAATAATTTTAATAATATAATTTAATTTTTTATCGTTTTTTATCGCAATCAATCACATACATGTAGGGATCAAAAGACTATGGGGCCATCAAAGATGATTATGAGTACCTACTAGATGCATAGGCAGCGTCCGCCGCGCGCCAGGCGCTCCCGCCTAGAAGTCGCTGTGATCGCGAATGCTTGGCCGAAGTTTATCTATATAGGAATGGACATTTTGAGATTGATTGAGCCTTCATATTGGCGCGTTGCCGTACTCGCCACAAACGTTTCTTCTTTAATGCTCGTAATATTAGAGGCATAGGTAACGAGAGTCGTAGTCAAAAGAGATTGAATAGTGAATTATTGACTTCATATCAGATTCACTTATATAAAACTAATGTATAGTTGCATGTATGTCATTATTTGATGTATTTATTGGATATAAGCCAAACTGGGCTTTCCTAGAAATTGAGATGCTGTCTTGGAGAATCGCCAACTATTTGAAGTGACAGTGAAAAACCTTAACCGATAGATGCTGTTCTGTTACAGCGTTTAAAATTTACTACCGAAATTGTTAAATTGAACGCAAACTAGTGTAATAATATTATAAAAAAAGCAGTTATTAAAAAGCAGCTGTTTTTGTTTTTTCATACTACTGGCCCCGCGGTTTTACCCGCGTTAAAATGATTTTTCCCCCCCGATAAAAAGTAGCCCATGTCCTATTCTAAGTAATTATTTATCACCATTTAAAATTTCAGACAAAACGGGTTAGCCGTTTTGTCATACACTTTCCAATTTATAATATTAGTATGGATAAAAGGTAACGATAAAAGGCCTAATTTTCTGAGGAGCTCACATTCACTAAATTAAAATATATACCTACATTAATTAATAATTAATTTGTCAATGGCATTTGATAGTACCTTCGGACACTTGTCAACAGAAAAATAGAAGCTTAAACGAATTCACGACGAAAACCCAACTTTTAAAACTAGTCAGATATCTAATAAGTCTTATTGTTGCTGTGGTATATCGTAGCAACACATTTAATTAAAACTGATTGGGTATGATGTATAATATATATAATGAACATATAGCTATCATATATTTTAATTATCATTATTTTAATTAAACTTTTCCTTTTCAGATAACGTGTGACGGGATCAGGGATATTGAAAACACAAATAGAACATAGAATAGTTTTAATTTATAATAATTAAATGTAAATAGGTAATGTATAATGTAAACAAAACTACAGCACCGATAAATATCTCATTTTCACAAAAATATCAAGCTTTGTTGTGACAGTTATACAATGTAAGGCAGTTTGGAAATAAAGTAATTAAATTGGAGTCTTATTATGCAATCTTACGACACTAGAGTGAGCAACACTCGCTTGTAGTCTCCCTTCGTGTCATCCTGCGAATTACATTGTACTTTATAGCGTTACTTTACAATTAATATTCGAATAACATGCCAAGCGTAAATACTCAAAAACATCTAAAAATATATTGCAGGATTAAGCACACAGTGTGACTAGAACATTCCTGAAGTCACCGGTTAGGTCATCCTGAAAATACCGAAAACGCCAATTCAAAGTTAGCCGAACAAAATAATAAAATACTGGCCCATAATTTCGCTTTACAACGTGCAATATCTTAAACTTAACGATAAATGACATCAAATGTCTATAAAATGCAAATCAGTGCGGACTCGTAGATTAAATGTTACTCCATGTATGGCTCGTTATACTGAGTTTTAAAAGCAGTGGCCTAGTATGCCATCGTAGAGAGGAGGTCGCCAAGCGGTCCTCCTACGTCCTCCTGAAAAAATGGCAGCAACTTCAAAAACTACTCAAGTGTTCAATACCGAGCCCCGCGACATGCAAAAGCGATACGGTGCGGCAGCATGGCGTAGAAAAAGAAGCAAAATATACAGATCTTTCATCAAATTTACACCCGGAGAAATTGAGTATTGAAGAAAGGACCGCTTAATAGATCTTGGCAGTATTAGAGGAACTAAAGGAGATTATGTTAATGAGATTCGAGCGGTTCCCTCTTCAATAATCAAGCAGATCGTAATTGACAGATAACTTAAAAATATTGGAATTTTGGTGGAAATATTCGGTGTCCACTCGCGCCTTTTATGAGACAACTGTCAGTAAAGCCTTCTTGTAATCACCCGACGTGTCGCCCTGTAACCAAAATGGACCACTTTCTTTAGTTGGCTCTTTATGGCTGATAAATCGCAATTTAGCGTCATTTGGTCAGTTTTACAGCATGTTTCCTTTTCACCGTGATCAAAAGCTTTTATTGATCTGCCATAACTTAGACATGACTATAACCTCGTGAATTTTATGGAGGTCATGCAAACGCTCGGAGTTCTGATGTCCCGTCTGTTAATAACAATCCAATGGTGATTTAGCAATATATTGCTAATTTATTAGTGGAAGTAAATATGTGCATAACTTGATTTGATTGCATAAATAATCCAAGCTTTTTAGAAATTTAAAGATTAATTTTAATACAATTATTACATAACTCTTACTACTGAATATACAAGTAGTTAACACAATAGTGTTAAGGTGAAGTGTCCCTAAGAAAACTGATACAGATTGTTTTGTAAGTTCGCCCTCAACCCAAGCGATACTAAGACCAAGTGACGCGAAATATTCTGTATCGCCAACTAAAGTGCCAGAAAGATTATTGTATAAAACTCTTTCAAAACAATCAAAAGCAGTCAATTTTGAATTCTACAAACTAGATTAGTGTTCACGCATTGTCTCCCGGTATTATTCACACAAAACTGAAACGAACACTCTTTAACTCGTTTATTCTTAGCTCGCAACGTAACCTTCAGGGTTTCTTAAAATATTTCACACTTCTAAACAAATATAAATATTATGATTATAGTCTGTACGTAGATCTGTATTTGCTTGTTAATAAAGATAATGGTTTATTGATGAATCTATGGAGTGAGCACTGTACTTGCATTTTAAGCACAGAATTTTGTGGATTTAAATAGTTTGTAGAAATTGTGGGTCAGTAACATCAGTATATTATTAGTATCTCATGCCTTTGATGCAATGTTATAATATAATGTATCTAAAATGATGGTTACGTTATAATATATGCAGATTACTTGTTTATGAAGATATAATAAAAATAATGAAATTATTAATGTTATATGGTTGAAATTATGTTAAAGCTGTTAGCAAATGTGCTATGCAAGTTGTATTAGTTAAACAAATATAAATATACAACATCAAAACTAGTTACAGGGTTAGTTCTTTACAGGCATACAATACAATAACATAAAATACAATCTACATAACAATATTTCATATAGAATAAATAGATTATGTAGCACCCAAAAAGTTAAGTAGCTATTATAATCTAAACCATAACAAGAAAATAAAAATTAAATCCCCATGTGAACTTTACCATTATTCAAATTCTATAAGTCCAACAAGCATTTATACTCAAGTAAAACCGAGTCCTAAGTTTAGTTTCAAGTTATAAAGTCCCCGTGTTTATGGATTATTTGTATTAAAATTCTAGAGATCAAATAAGCGAATACTCAAGTAATACCGAGTCCCAAGTTTAATTTCAAGTCGAAGCTACTTACAGAGATCCAGCTCTCGAGAGTTTGTTCGTATTTCTCCTGGAAGGCCTGCTTGATGTCTCCGAGATCGATCTCGGAGCGGCTCACGATGATTCTGATCAGGGTCTTGTCGTTGGTGCCAGCACCCTTCATGGACTGATACAGGCGCTCGGCGAAGAATCCAACCTTGCTCTTCACACATTTCACTGCAAATATGGTTGGTTTAGTATCGGGAGATTTGCTATTTAACTTTAAAACTAGTATTACTATAAGCCGCCGCACATTAATTACTTGATATTTTTCTGGCATTTCTTTATTTTTCGAAATGTGGTGAGGTGTAAGATCCTTTCCCGCACACAACATCACGTGTACACATAATTACTAAGAAAGTTTGACTTAAAATAAAAGTTATAGGTACTATGAAACATTATTATTTTATTTTATTCTGAAATAAAGGATCATAATAAAAATGCAATACAGAAAGGTTGCAGTTCACACTACATGCCGCATGCCTTTATCTAAATATGATATCTAAAAAGATATATTTCGTCGTTTTAAGTCAAACTTTTACCTCCCCTTTCAAGCCTCACGTGATTGGACGAGTCTTAAGGTATTTTAAAATTATAGATATACGTTTATCATTATTGAGGTTTACACATTAAATAATTACGAATACGAGTATAAGCCTCAATCCTAGAAAATATTAAAGACCATTAAAATTACGTTATCTCGTGAAATTAAAGCAGCTATACATATTTATCGTAATAATTAATCCAATTTAACAAATCAAATTTTGTGTTTCCACAATCAAAATGTTGTTCATGATAATGCCAGAAAAAAGTTAGCTCGGCAAGGTCAAATGCAGTATTTCCTGGTTAACAAGGTCATGTAACCTTGTTGTGCTTAGATCATTGTTTAGGAGGTATGTAAACGCGCTGGGAAATCCCACAACCATTCATTTTAGATTTTTTTAAAGGCATATAATAAGACGTAATGATATTATGAGTAATCATCATAGTTCATCTTTACATAGTAATAAATCTAAATTTTAAATTTAAGAAAAACTTTAAAATTTAGATTTATAAAGTTTTTTAATTCCTTAAAAGTAAAACACCATAATAATGTGAAATGTGCACGCGATGCGCTTTCATTTGATACCCCACTCGAGTATATTTGCAGATTTTCGGTTTTCTTTCGCCACTCTAACCACCATAACTTTTAAACGGCACAACCGATTTTCATTAAACATGTCTTGAACATCCGCGGGAGACTCACCTTTCATAAAAAAAAACTTAATTAAAATCACTCCATCCGTTCGGGACCTATGATGTCCCAGACAGACAGACAGACACATCAGACTTATAACACCCCTCTTTTATAACTGTCGGGGGTTAAAAATAAAATCGTTTCTGGCGTCTGTAACTTAATTTTTTTTTAATTAGTAATTAGGTATATTTACCGCGGGAAATGCCACGATACGGATCATCAATAGCTATTAAAAAGGTATACTAGTGACTAACCTGGCTGCTCAATGAATATGATCTCATAGCTTTTTTAACGACATGGTATCAGTAATGATAATTACATACCTACCTGCTGCCTTCAGAATTAGAAACGAAGGCAATTTATGGTTAAATATGACCTTCAATGTAATTTTCTCATTTACCTCAACTTCATTCGTACCGAGGGTTCAAGAGTAAGCGGATACGGTGATACTATGCCGACATAATCCGCTGCCGAAACCTTGAGCAGCACAAACGTCAAAGATGTCGCAAACTGTCTAGTATACATTACCTTTTTGTAACTAGGTATAGATGTAGGTACCTACCTACCTATATTATGTGTATTATGTTATTTGCGCTATTAATTCCTTGTATATGCAGAGTACTTTTCGCTGTCGTTTACTTCTTTAGCGAAACTTATCCGGCCTAACTTATTTACATAATTCTTAACCTTTGTCCTGAATATGTCTATTTATTGTATGAAACTGCATGAAAATCCGTTCTGTAGTTTAAGATATCTAAGAAAGGCAATGACGCCACATAGTTAAACAAAATAAATGCAATATAAGCCTGTTTTAGTGTCTTTGTGCTCGCTTATTTTACATTACATTTATCTCAGTTTAATGTTCAATAAAGATTTTAGTATAATGCGCTGTTAATAGTGCTATCTCACTACTATATACTCACCTCTCACTACTATATATACTATATACTCGGTTCTAGGTCTTCATGTCCCATCTTAGACCACATCGTCACTTTACATCAGGTGAGATTGTGGTCAAATGAAGGCTTATTGATCATAAAAAAAAAATTACAAACATGAAGTTTGTGATGATTTAAGAAAGCGAGTGTTTATTTTTATCTTTCTATCAAAAACTACTGTAATCAAAAACAATTATTGCGAGCATCGCCCGATTTGGATCAAATTTGACATGTCCATAGAGCTGTAAAGGGCAAAGGCTACTTTTTACCACGAGAAAACCTGTTATTACGCGGGCAAAGATGCGGACGGAAAGCTAGAAGGTACTTAATAAGTTAATTGATGAACATATCTTACCGATAGCGAGCATTCCCTTCTCGATGCTTCCAGAGAACTCCTTCTTGATAGTGTCCTCGATGTCCTTGCCGGTCAAAGCCTCATACTCAGCGAAGATCTGTGCAAAGAATTTGATTTTACTTCAAATGAATGGAGTTTAAATAGGAATAGCCGCAGCTAGGCTATTCCTGCATTATTTGAATTTGTACATCTAACTATAGGCCTTCCTGGGCAAATATCTAACTATAGGCTGCCCTACACCAAATATATTTTTTAATCGATCTAGTTTTTTATGCATTTGTTACTAATAGGTTAGAGAGAACTTGTGTCTCAGTTTTTATAATAGCACTAGTTTAAACCTTAGTGGTTTTTGTTGCTATATTAGTGTTTAAGTAAACATTTTTTTGTAAAAGACAATATATTAATTATTATTGAATATAGCCTACACCCTATTCGAGCCAAGTATTTATTGTTGTACAATTTTATGAGGTTGATCAAAGATGGAACATTACCATTTCTGATTATTACCAACGTAAAGTTAGATTCGATAAATATTGCTAATAATTATGCTGTTTACGCTTACTAATAGGTATTCCTCAGATATCAAATAATGAGTACCTATTAGCCAATGAATCATGCAAACTGCCTACATAGTTTTCAATAAATAGTTAGCAAATTATAGGTATGTACGTGTTAAGATGTATGTCACTGGTATTTGCATGGGTTTCATGGACGTCAATCATACATGCAAGAAGTGTTTGAACACCTATTGTAAGAGATATAAATAGTATTCTTGAATCATACGACTATCTTTACGCGCTGCATTCGTTTACCATGATACATTGAATGAATGTATAAATACATTATTTTAGTCACAGTTAAGTCTTCATGTTAATGCTTGAGGGTTGAAAAGCACTTTAATAAGTGCTTCTAATAATTAAAACTAATGTTGATGAAAATCCATTAGCTCTGGAATAGTGTAATAGCACGCAACTTATCTACATTGTAAACAATACGAGTCACAATCGGTGTTTTTAACCTTGGCTGTTATAAAACTGCATAGCTGAATATTTATTTTATTTTAAACTCCGATCAGGTTATATACATATGTAGCTCAAAACACTTATTTGGTATTTGTTCCAAATGAAAATATAACTAGGTAAGTACGTAGGTATTTCATAACATTAATTCATTCTTAATTAATAACCTTCTTCAGATTGATTTGTAATGTAATTGTAACTATACATGCTTGTAAATCTCTTATAAATACAATTATATGAGCTTTATTAAACTCGGCATTCGTTTGTCCTCGTCAAAAATTTAATAATATGTAGAATAAGACACATTTTTAACTAAAATGGGCATACAAGCAGGTATGATGTCAAAGTGACTTTAGTAATTTATTAGTTCAGTTGTCACATAGTAACTTAGGAACTTTTAAAACTACATCTTCTAATATATAAAATTCTCGTGTCACAGTTTTTGTTGCCATACTCCTCCGAAACGGCTTGACCGATTCTCATGAAATTTTGTGAGCATGTTGAGTAGGTCTGAGAAACGGCCAACATCTATTTTTCATTTTGCAAAACAACGTTTGCGGGGGTCAGCTAGTATTATATAAATGGTTATCAACATTATTTACATAAAGTACAAGATACATAATTTATGTGTTCTGGATTTACGTAAATTGATAAATCATGGTAAATATGTCGTTATTAACCTGCATAAGGTTAGCCGCATGGCATATCTTACCTGTCTCAGCTGCTGGTAAGACCGAGTGATCAGGATAGAGTTGAAGACAGACTCGTCGGTTCCCCACTGGCCCTCTCCAGCGGCGGCCAGGGCTTCGGCATCAGCCTTGGCAGCGCCCTCGTCCACTCCCTGGTTCTCATCGCGGTTGGCCATGCAGAGGGACACGCAAAGGCGCTTGAAGTGCCCTGATGTGTCGCCCTTCAGGTCGGACTCCAGGCTCTTGTTGTATACTGTGAAAGAATGCATATAAAATAAATAAATATAAAATAAATATTGCCGGACAATCCACACAACAACATCTAGCCCCGTGGTAAGCTATAAGCTTGTATTATGGGTACTAGACATCTGATATACTTAATATAATAGACATACATAGATAGATATTTTTTATTATTCATACTAAACACCCAGACCAAGGAGAAAATGCTTGCAGAACATACAATCACTTGACCCCTTGGCGGGAATCGAACCCGCTACCTCTTGCACCGCAAGCGGACCTCCGCCCACCGCGCCACTGAGGCAGTCAGTATGTAAAGTCAGTAAATTGTTATATGTACCACCTTACACTTTAATATTGTAACTCTAGATTAAGCTATTTTTGTATATTTTTGCGCGCCAACTTATTATCTTAAACCTGTTTGAGGTTGGCAGGTAGAAAATGCCTTGGCTTAATAAGCCCACCTTTTGTACAACTCTGTATTTTTCTTGTGCAATAAAGAATGTAAGTATGAAAGAAAGAAAGAAAAAGTTTATTTTGCGTACAATAATATTACAGAGAACATTATTATGAAAAGGTTATATAACTGAATGTACGGACGAGCTCTTATAAATTAACCTGATCCATAGAAAGTGGATGAGGAAAGCACAGCAACGCATAATTCATAATGGGTGGGATGGGTCAAGTTTCTAAATTTGATATGTTAATAAAGACAAGTCGGGGGTTATCAACTTCCTATTTAGTATCATTGCCTTGAAAAAAGTATTGAAAGCGATAGATCTTTTAGGGCTGACGTCACGGACCCAAGCAAAGAGCGGTAAAATTTATAACACTCATAAAACTTAAACTTAGTCGATTTTGTTAATCCCTTAAATTAATTGCTAATGAATGAGTTATCTAGCAGTGTTGTTTTATGAAAGCCAGTCACGATCTCTGACGACATCAAAATGCTAATGTAGGTTCTTTATTAACTATCTATGAGTCATAAAAGAGTACCAAATGACCTCAGGGTTCTTTGACGTGTCATTGATAAAAAAATATTGATTGCGTGAGAACTGAGTAACGCGCCTATCACTTCTAAATAAAGAACTCTTTAACAAAGTCCTTTAATATGTGAAATATGCGGCTTGCAACGTTGGTGTTGGTATTAAATTCATTAACTAATTGCTTGTTTTTAAAGTACCTACCTAATTTGATGACATCGAAACAAAGAAGGTAGCTACCTATATTGAAGAATGGTGCCATCGTTGATATAATGAGTTAATTTTACATAAACTACTAGTTGCTTTTAAAATAAGGTAATCAGAAACAATGATGCGAAAAAAAGGTAAATTCACGCAAGAACGTGCCTTGAATCATTGCTTTTAACACAAGTTGTGATAGCTTAACTTCATATCGGAACATGCTAGTAAGCATGGTACGAGTAGGTATAATGTACTTATCTCTATCTAAGAGAAGGTTTCAGGAGACAGGTTGGCTGTAAGAAAACTCTTCTTTCAGGGGTTAAGCTCGCCTTTTATTTGTTCATGACCATTGTAAAAAACCTTAATTTATAAATTTTTTGTACAATTAAGAATTTATGAATTCAAGATAAAAAAGATATCCAAGGATGTATTGTTCCAATAAAGACAAAAAATATAAGAACAAATACAAAAACAATACTTAATGCACACACAGGGAAATAAAATACAACAACAAATAGGAAAACAAATGTACGATGGGCGGCCCTATCGCTAAAAAGCGAGAACTTACGTAGCTCATAAAAAAAGGATACGCTAAAAGCCAAGGAGCAAGTAAATAATGGATAAATAATAATGGAGGGGTGTCATCAGAGCAATGATGACGTTCTCGAGGTTGCCCCCCAGCTCGCTCTTCAGTTCACTTAAATTGCTTAGGCTCAAATAACTTATGCTTCTACTAAAAAGGTCCACGACAGTGCCAAAGACCGCAACGGCGTTGAGCAGCCCTTTGGCGTAGTAGTAAAGAAGGAGCGTCATGACTTTATGAACGCAATATAGGGAGTCGAGGAGTTATTAGGGCTACAATATCGCACATAGCTCATTAAATACGGAGACTCTAGAAGCGGATGAGTTACTAGTGACTCCGGCAGTTGTCTACGATGCCCGTAAAAACGTAGAGGCTAGTAACGGAAGAGTAGAGTAGTTACTATAGCTATAATAACTTACGCTGCTCGTAGAAAGCGGAGATGGTACGGATGCCGTAGTTGGAGAGCGTGCAGAGGATCTCAATGATGGCTTCCTCGTCAGTGCCGAAGCCAGCCACGGCGTTGTGCAGCTCCTTAGCGTAGTAGTGGGGGAGGGGTGTCATCAGGGCAATGATGACGTTCTCGAGGTTGCCCCCCAGCTCGCTCTTCAGTTCACTGATCAGGTCCTATGAAAGAATGTTACTTAGTTATTATTCTAAATGAGGAATACTACCGTTACGCTTTATTTAAAAAAAAGCCTGTCTGGCTCTGAGGGTCTGATGGGGCCGAGAAGTTCGCCAAAAGAGACATCGGATTGGCAAGGTACATCGTCGTAGGATATCAACTATCTAACTAGTTAGATGGACAGATGATTTGGTAGATGCCATGGGTCCACGGTGGCCCGTGCAAGCTACTGCGAACCAATGTAGCAGGACTACTATGGTAGCCTGTAAGTATCCAGCAGTGAACTTATAAAGGCTGAAATTACAGCGCTGACGTTCCTGTCCAGATGCAAGCTCATCCGAAAGCCACAAGAACTTCGTCTGTTTGTTAAGCCTTCGTTGCTGACTGAATACTAAGTAGGTATCGTGCAGAACGGCTCACAGGGAGCGGAAAGTCAATTAAAGTGTGCAGTGTTTGTTAAACAAGACAATCTACTTCCTGTACTTATTTCTATCCTACTTTAGTGACTCTCCTGACTTTAGCTTAGCTTTTCACGCCACGGCGGGCACCGGCGTTGCGAGTTTAATGGATTTATAGTAATCACTGATTGATCAGCACCTGCTAATTTTTTAATTACATTCCTTGCTTATGGCTAAAAATGTTATCAGCAAGTTGGATTACAATAGCATTGCAAACCACATAAGCACAAATTATGCGCGGTTATGACTTCATTCTTCACATTAGAGCCCAAGGAAGGTTTTTATTTAGCCTGCAATTCAATTTGAAATTTTCAACTTTTTGGTAATCAAATAAAAGATATTTGAATTGAAATCCAGAAAATTGACAAAACAAGAATAACTGTTGTAAAATATCATGCAATTTTTTATTTTTGGTAGTTTTTATCTTAAATAAATTATAATCTGGGATGAAGCAAAAATAAAAGAAAATGAATCAATGAATATAACCTAAGTATGATAAAGGAATCTGCCTCACTCTGACATCTCACCTAATTATGTCCAGCTGATATAAAATGTATTAAAGTAAGGAGCGCTACGTGTACGAACGAAGTGTTAACTTAATCCATTTTCTAAGTAAACAAAAAAGGGTAGGTACGGACTATCATGCTAAGACTGTCGGTTTAAAAAAAGCTGAAATAAAACTAACCTACCTAGGTATATAACTTTTGTAACTATCATGGTTATCAACACTATTAAGATTAACTGGTTTATGAGTTTCCCGATATTTCGGCACAGTTATAGTTCAAAAGATCACGGTAAATATTAGGAAATTCACAAACCGTAAAGTCGTGATAAATATCGCGTTATAAATTTAAATAGTCTAATAATTTATATGTACCTACATATTATGTTTAAGACGCATTGTATATGTAGGTATAATATAATAAACAATGTATGAAATTACAATACAATCACAAACCGCGCTCAAAATCGACTTAACTTACCTACCACATACAGTTCATACATAACCGCACTACGTGAATTGAATAAACTTTGCAAATTGAAACATATTTGTTTTGAAGGTCAATTATTGCCGATGCCGATAATATTTCAATGTACATAGTACCTACCTACCTCCATGTGTTTATTTATTGGTAAAATAATTGAGTGATTAAATGCACTATATTATTCCGTTTCACATTAGGGAAACACATGAGGAAAAATTTGGTAAGTAGGTACCTAGTACTATTATAAATTTTAGTGTAAGGTCCTGTTTCACCATCTCCGAGTAAATTGGTCAATGGGTTTTTACAGAGCAACATTGTTAAGTCAGTCACTGAAAGTTATCAGTTGCCTTGATAGCTGTATATTATAACCATTGACTAATTTTACCCGCAGGTTGTGAAACAGGTCCTAACTGTGATAAAAAAGATTCATGAAGTAGGAAATAATTAGATACCTTTATCTGTTTTGTTTCACTGACATGTACCTATCGCATAATGTAAACAATACAATGATAAGATACCAAAGAAATGTTGTAACAACGACTGATACTTAAAAATCCACCTTTTTCGTTGGTTTCACAAAATGATAATCTCTTGTTTTTTAAACTGGGTTTGTTCTTATATCTTAATTGGTAGTCCTTCGAGCCAGATGGATATAATTAATAATAGGGAAAAAAGTCTTAGGGCAAATATTGATGAGAAATTACACTTTGAATAGGAACTCTTACTTAAAAACTTAGGGAATCCAAATTGATTTTAACGTTTAACCAACGCAATCTGAATCATTGGCATGAGGAAGTGGTTTACGAATTGAAGCAAGTGAATCAACGATGACTAACAGACGAAGGCGATTGAAAACAAGGTCGGTGAAGCAAGGCACAGGTTTTTGACGCGTTCTCAAAATGCAAGGCCTAAAATAATGGAATCTTTAACTATGTTAATCACTAGCCATTAAGGTATTACATCATCGCTTAGAACGTTGTTTACCCCATTTTTCTACAAATATTTGAATTTTCCGTCGTTGATAGCGGCATTGGTAGGCACATAATAATGAGAACCTGTTGCTATATTTTAGATGAAGACTACCTGTTATTTTTGTTCTCAAACCACTTATCTTTGAAAAACAAAATATAACAACAGAACTAGCGCTTGTTTAGTCTGAATTATTACACGTTGTTAATTGATACATGTTGATAAAATCACAATGACATACAATCACCTACAAAAATAAGCAACGACAAACTCGAATCAAAATTACGTCTTACCACAGTCTTACCCAGAAAGATAACATGCATCCATCATCCTATAAAAACTTAAATTGAAATAATTTTTAAACGAAATTTCTTAACGCTTTTTGTTCACTTGCATAAGTTTCGAAGAAAGATCGTGACCTGATAAATAATGACTCAGTCATACAAATCAAACAATTATTTTATTTATCCAATTACTCGAATACCTAAGCTTGAAACAAGAGTCAATAAGAGAGCTCTTAGTTTCATCTAGCAAGATGTGCCTTTTCCATTCAGTTTCGGTTTCTTTATTGCAAAAACATTTAAGGACCCTTAAAGGACTGTAAAGGACATAGCAAAATTTACTTACATAAGTACCTACTAATTAAAACTATTTGTCCGGGCTGGGCCAGTGCGTGAAGCGATTTTTTCGTGTTTCGTAATGTGGTCCGGAGAAGCCATCTTCTAGGCCTTCATGCTCCATCTTAGACTACATCTTCACTTTACATCAGGTGAGATTGTGGTCAATTGAAGGCTTATCAACAATAATAAAAAAAAAAAATGTACTATACATTTTTGGCAATGGACATCTTTTTAAAATCCTGTGGGTTTAACCACGGTAATATCTTTAACTTACCTTGCCATAGTTGGTCTTGAAGGTCTCTGCGATCTCGAGCCTCTGGACGATGCCGCGGCGGCACAGGACATCGATGATGGCCTTCTCATCAGTTCCGAAGCCCTTCATCGCCTTGCGCAGGGTCTCGGCGTCCGCGGCCGGGTCGAAGGGCTCCGCGGGGTACACCGTAGGAGTGCACTGAGGATATTAAAGTTGTTATATATTCCTGGAGTGTACTACCTATCCTACGGCGTAATATACCGTGGGGGTACACCGAAGAACAAACTTTAGTAATGTGATATACCTACCTACCGAGGTGACGCACTGGGGATGTTAAATTGTTATTTTGGTTGGAGTTTAATGAGTTTTGATGAGGTACGGAGCGGGAAAGCAGCCATCTACATTCGACATAATTGTATTAAGTACCTAACTATCTAGGTAGGTACCTATATCAGATATCTAGTTCCCGTAACACAAGCTTAGAGCTTACCACAGAATTTGAGATGTTGCTGTATGGATTATCCACCAGTAGGTATTTATTTACTCAATTTCAAATTAATATTACGATGTTAGTTAAAACATGAATATTAACTAGATTGGTCTTTTTTGTGTGTGTTTTTTTGTGGTAATAAAGGTTTATTTGATGTGACCGCCACTGCTTTTACCAAAGCGGGAGTCCCATCAAAACAAATTCCTTGACTGACACTACTAAAATAATTATCATTATTATATTAATGATTGCTAAATGGGTAGGTACCTATTCTCGCTAACGACGAATACATTTTAAATAAATATTAAATTAATAAATTTTCTCTAGACGCTAATCTTTATAGTACATTTTAATGTATTGGAATAAAGTGTGGGTAGGTATATTACAATAGGTGTTGCTATGTACCGTAGGCAGGTCTCACATTCTGACATATTAATTTATGTGCCGATAACCTTGACATCAGCGTGTCGGCCAAAAAAACAACCCGAGCAAAGCGTTCATAATATTACCAAATAACCAGACCAAAATTCGATGATGTCAGACGAAATGGAACCACATTAAATGTTACACTGTATTGCTTTCCTGCCCTTTTCGCAAACCAGTGACCTTGGCACACTTGATGGTTTAGGGATAGGGAAACGTCCGAGGGGAAATAATAGGGCGTGGCGAGTAAAATATATGCCTACTAGTATGTAGGTAGTTATTAGGTCATACAAGTTACTGTGAACACTCTGACTAAGCGTGGACCTAGCCAATGCTAAGTGTGCTTAGCTATTTAGGTTAGGATATGACTCAAGCTAAACCCTGATAGGTAGTTATTTTTTTAAAACCAAGTTTGACTAATACCTACAAAAATAAATTTTGCAGATTTACAAACAGTAAAACTTACATAAACCTACCAAACAACTTCGACAACTTCCAAAATCGTAATTAAAGGTGACATCACCAGTATAAAAGTTAAGCTATGTAGGTAGAAATAACATTAAAACTCACCTTGTATGGGTAGTACTGTTGTCCGCTCATTTTGAGATTCCTGGAGAACGAAAATTATGTTAAACTTCCACGTAATACTAAAAATAAAATACTCAACCGGCTTCTAACAAAATACCGACGCAACGCCGAGACCGGCAAAAAAATTACAATTTACTATAGAACTTTCCAGACGGCAAAAGCCTTTAGTAACTTAAAGTAATGGGTTTATAACTGTATAATTTATGAGAAAATAACAGGCGATAGTAAATAAAATGGATTTTACCTAGGTTTTTGTTAATAAAACGAGACACACCCAACACGCACGGCGCGTATTCTGAAATAATCGGATCGGCGACTGGCTTCGACCGGCCGAACTCACCGCATTTTGTTTTCCTTCTCCTTCTCCCATAGATCGAAAACTTTGGCTCGGTGTTCTATATTTCGAGCATTATTGTGTGACTCACGGAATATTTTTCCTGGTAAAGCACGTAAGTATTATATTCGTATATGACTCGTTTACATAATTAAATATACAAAATTTTTCGTTTAAATCTAATAATTAAAACACATACCTAAATTATATACGTACTTATCAGGTTTAAAGACAATATTTTTAATCTCATAACCAAAAGTTCAATTAAAATTGAAGAAGTGCAGAAATTAATATTATTCTGTGATTAATTCATGATAATTTAGCGAGTTTAGCGAACAAAGAAAAAGTTAAATAATCTGTCAAAAGTTAAGTAGTTAGGTAGTTAGTTTTTTTAGTTAGTTACTGACTGCTAGCTGTAAAAAATAAAGTTTGTTAATTTTATAGCTAACATATGGGAAGGCTAAAATATTAAGTACCTATCCAAACAATGCAAAATCAAGCAATACAATACAATAAACATAAAGTATTGTTTGATCACAGATTAGTTTACGCTAAGAATAAGACAATTTTATTGTATAATTGTGTGTAATTTTTTACCTACATGTAGATCGCAGATAACATTGAGCATCAACAATTTTATACAGTTCGGACTTACAATTATGTAAGTAGTTATAGGTACATAGTAAAATTATAAAAAACAAAATACTCTATATTAATGATGTGGTCTTAAAATGTTGAGCACACCTGCGTTGCTAGTCGGCGATGACATCATCGGCTGAGAGACGCCGACTGTCTACCGATCGGTAAACCAACAACCAACAACCATTGATCTTGTATTAACCTCGCCGCCGCCGAATTGCTGAATAAAGATTGTGAGAACGATAATCTTTAAAGAATTCACTATACTTACACAGATTTGTTTTGGCATTTCTATTCCTAACCTAAAAACCAAACATCTACTTTTAAGTTGATTTATTGTTATCAATGTTACCAAGTTGATAACAAGCTTAATAATGTTAATACCTACCTAAAATGAAGTTCAAAATAGGGGGTCCTGCATCCTTTATAAGCAGTTTACAATTTCTCCATATTAATTGTCATTGTTTTCATTATTATTAATCAATTGCGGTTCCTATGCTGGAAGGCGCGGCACGAGGAGATATAGATAAGATAAACGAGGGTCATCGAACTCGTCGACTAACCAACCTGATTAGTTCATAGGAGTAGGGGGCAGGCCGTATAGCTTGTAGAATATAGACGTTGGAGCCAAAAGGCCATTTCCAGCTTAAAATCTCAGGTCTATCATATACATGTCTAAATTCAAAATTCAAAATCGTTTATTGCATTCATGTGTACAACTATGTCTAGCAATAGACGTTCTACGGTTAAGACAATAATGGCATGACCCGCATAGGTAGGTATGCTCGTATGTAGCAAACTGTAACAGTTGAAATAATAAAACTTTGATAACCTATGCCACTTAGCTAAGGCACCTTGCTTTCATTGGAGGACGGAGATTAATCTTATTTCAAACTAGCGGCTCGCCACGGCTTCGCTTGAGGAATAATTCAAATTGTTTTCCCGGCGATTATTCAAATTTTTCACGTAAAACCATCCTTGAACTCCAACAAACATTTAAAAAAAATATGGTCAAATTGGTCCAGGCGACCGCTTAGCAACACATTTTGCGATTCATCTAATATATAAAATTCTCGTGTCACAGTTTTCGTTCCCGTACTCCTCCGAAACGGCTTGACCGATTCTCATGAAATTTTGTAAGCATATTGAGTAGGTCTGAGAATCGACCAACATCTATTTTTCATTTTGCAAAACAACGTTTGCTGGGGTCGTCAGCTAGTTTTTATATAAAAGAAGATGAGATCTATCACGGTATTGCCATAGACAAACATTTATGATGAGATAAAACATGGGGCTGCATAACTCGGCGAAAGTTTCGTTACGGCAAAGTTTAAATTACTGGCTTGATTACTGGACATGCTATAATATTTTCTTAAATTTAATCAAAAAAATCATCAACTTACAAAAAATCTCTAACTATTTACCTACTAAAACCGCATGAAAATAATTTCAGTAGTTTTGAAAATGATCATACCAATCATACCATATATTTAATATTTTAGCAGTCAGTAGAAAAAACTAGAAAAATACTTTTTTTTTTGTCTTTTTTCTTTGTTTTTTGACATTATATTGCCCTCAATCCAGTCACAGTACAAAAATAGTAACAAAGTCATCTTAGACTTAAATTTACAATAAAATGGTTTATCGTCACCGATCTTACTCACGATTACAGGAAATAGTGAATCACAAAAACGTAGACCTCCTAAACAAATTATACTCACATTATACCTAGTCAGAAGTTACGTTACGTTTTACGGATGTGCGTAGTGACGATACTACACTAACAAGATTTGAGTAAGAGAAATATCCAGTAGCCAGACCGACCACAAGAGCGGAATATCAATTATTTGATACCAAGTTATAAATTCGAAAAATCAAATCAAAATCACGAAACTTAAATGAAGATATACCTACCTACAGCGCGTCCCAAAACTATGCCACCATAAAGGGACCAGAAAATATCAGGAACGATAATAACCTGAAAGCAGTTCATAAACGAAATTACATATGGATGTTTTCGCTAATTGTTAACGCTTTGAATTCAACCTAGTTTTTATGTAATAACTGGTTATCATTGATATTTATTGCAATCTTAAATTATCTGAAATTAAAAAAAAAATCTAATTTGTGTCGCATTGTTATTGTGTTGTGATGTTCATACGTAACGTATTGATAATGTATATAATAATATGGACTTTGCTTCTTGAGGTAATTATGTGTTTGAGATGGAAAGACTTCGTGATTTCTATCGATCGAAACATGATTCGGCGAATAGCTGCTTCCTCGAAGAATGGATATTGAATACATGCGCAGTTTATGTACCGTTCGTAAAATTTTTAAATATATAATTAAAAGAATAAGGTGTTTGTATAAAACATGATTTAATAGAGTAATACATTTAATTGGAAATACACTGATGGCAGGCCACCGTTGTGACAGATACAACATATATATAAATACAATATTACATTCTGTTTAGTCTTCCAGGAAGAAATATTGTCCAGCCCGTTTTTGTTCTATATCCTGAAAAGGGAAAAAAAATTATCGTGAGACACCTTTTATATATATATATATATTTTATATTGAGCAGTAATTATATACAGACCTAGAACATATTTCTTTGGAATTACTGTAAAATGGTGCGTGCCATTTGTATGTTGTTTTTTTTAGATTAATGCCTATTGCTTAATAAATTTTTAATTTCTAATTTAGCGCCAACTATTTTCTCCCACATGTATTTAGATTGGCTGGTAGATAATGCAGCTATAAGCTCGCCTTTGAGTATCATACGATAATTATGTACAAATTAAGTGATAAATAAATTAACCCCATAGTGGGCCAGGGTAAGTATTCAAACAAATTTTACCCCTATAAATTGCCAGCCATACTTTCGCAATAACTTTAATGGGAGTGATTCCCGCTTAGTTTCTTATCAGCAGATGCTGGTCATGATTTTCTGTTCAGCCTATTTTTTATGATAATAATACTATTTCTAAACGTAAATATTACAATGCTTGGTTTAATGTGATAGAAAGACATTAGAAGAAGCTGCAGGCAATTTTAAGGATTAGTACAGGTCTTAGATATCATCTCACTATCATTAATTATATCCCATCTGACAGATTAAGCGCTTATACATATTGCAATTTCGAGAAATAATAAATCAAAATCGTCAAAGACTTGGTAAAAAAATATATCCCCAATTCAGCATACGAGGCTGAGGGTTAAAATTTTAACAACGATACCAAGGCTGTAACACAGTAATGTTACAATTTAAATTTAATTACTCACTTTAACTGAAGCATGCTTGTTTATTCTCGGCCTGAAGTTATTAGGATCCCGCCGGAAGGTGATACCCAACAGTTCCAAGAATTTGTTCATGCCATTGAGAAGCGACTGTGGTGCGTGCGCGGTCGCGTTTGATGATGGAGTGCCTTCGAAGACGATCACTCGGTCGGCCAGGTATGTGGCCATTATGAAGTCGTGCTCGACAACAAAGCCTGTGCGTTTAGCGTGAAGGATGAATCTGAAAATAATGCAGAATCAATTTAGTAACTTGAAGGAGCTCATAGACTGCACAGGATCAAGCTCGGTAGAAAATGTATAGGCCTCTTGAGGGATATTAGGGGAATTACATATTTTATTCTTTTCTATGATGTATTTTTCTTCTCGCAATTTTATCCTATAGTGTATTCATAAAAAAAAATGGGCTACACATATTTCTTACACCATGGTACACATCTAGTATTATAAAATGTAGTTATAAATTAGACCACATATGGGGTTGACTAGCCTTAGAAACAAATTTATATTGTATGAAAGCCCCCCTGAATTATGACATTATATCAGCCTTGAATTATTATTCAATAACATGATGATTATAATAATATTATACAATGTTTCAATTTAAATACAATGGTGACAAAAATCAATAAAATACCTTTTTATAACTTTAGCTGCAACCAGACGCTGTTCTGAGTCAAGGTATGCTGATGGCTCATCAACTAGGTAGACATCAGCTGGTTTGCCGAGGCAGAGCACAAGGGCCACTCGCTGCAACTCTCCTCCGGACAGGTTCTGCACTTCCTGGTCCATAATTTCTTCAATCTTCATGGGCTTCATTACATCTGTGATGAACTATGAAGAAAAATGTTGGTGTAGTTATAATTTTTGGTTAAATTGTGGTGACACAGTTTAATTATAGTATGCGACAAATGTATGTTTTTAAGATTATGCGAAACTGGTTAGATGGATTGCTGTTGAAGTTAAACCTACAGTCATTCCAGTTCTAACTGCGAAACTGGCAAGATGGATCGCTGTTGAATTTAAACCTGCAGTCATTCCAGTGCTAACGATTACAAATAAATAGTATTTTTAAATATTAAATAATACTTCTAATGAAATACTATAGACTTGTATTTGAAGTTTGGACAATACAGACTCAGTGAAAGTGTATGCAAACTCTTTTATTTAACAACCCAACCCACAACATTAGTTGACAACTACAAAAATGGTGACCCCAAAATTATTTGATTTTATTGGGATGTGTTATAGAGAAATAAAGTGCATACAACTCTTTTATTTAGCACAACCCACAACAGTAGAAAACAACTACTAAATAGTCATCATTTTTACCATATCAAAAAAATGCTCCTCAATAAATGTGCTATTTAACATTGAAAATTTTTTTTTAATCAGATCAATAGTTCCTGAGATTACAACATTAAAAAAACAAACTCCTTCACTTTATAATCTTATAGTATATAAAATTCATCTGTCTACCATACTCCTCCCAAAATAACTTAACCAATTATTATGAAATTTAATATGCATATTCAGTAGGGCTGAGAATTGGCTACCATCTATTTTTCATTTTGCAAAACATGTGCTGGGGTCAGCTAGTATTAGTATAGATTTGTTGTTAATGCCGATTAAGCCTGTCTATACATATAGGATGCTGAACACTTTTTGGCTTTATAGACATAAAAATTCCCAAAAAAGTTAAGTTGCAGTCAATTAATATTTTTTCTTAATTTCAGCTTGCCCCGATAGTTTTATAATGAATTAAGATTATTTAAAATCAATAAAATTAAAACCTTACCTGTGGATGTACATAGGCATCTCTAATTTTATCATGAAGTAAGCTTCGCACTATCCCTTGCGATTTAGGAGATATTTTCTGCGGCTTATAACTTATGTGAAGTTGAGGCAGTTGGCCTGAACCTGTGAACAAATAACGCTATACAGACTCTATGAGTAACAGTCAAACACTGTCCTAGGGAAACTATAATAATTTTGACTAATGTAGCTAAAAGATGTAAAATAATATAGAAAGTAGGTTTCCAAGATATATGTATGTTTAGATAATTGCAATACAAATAGTTATCTTTTTTAACATAATTTAATGAAGTGAAAACATAAATAACTTTGCAACTTTGCTTAGTCATAAAAGTAAACAATTACCATCTGGGACTAGGGAAGATTCTGCATGTTTCAAACACTTTTGAAACACCGGATGAAAAAACAAATCAAATAATTCAGTTCGTGCCATTGTTTAACAATTTTCTAGATAATTATTCACTAAAGAGAGCACCTAAAATTACACATACACAACTATAACCTCAATTTCTTGTAAACGTCTACATGATAAGTATTTTTCATTGAACTCCTAATATTTGGTTGGTTAACGAGTATTACATGAGTATTTTATTAGAAATTTCAATAGATCTATCGGTATTTTTTCGCAACGAACACTTTTTTGCAACAGAGCAGCCATTTGACGTTTTTTGACACTACATTAATTGTGACAGTTTCTATCTTGGCAGCTTTGACATTTTATAACCAATGTTGCCATTACATTTTAATAGTGATGATGTGTGAAAATAAATCGAGTCCATTTTGATAACTCGTAATCGAATCGATGTAGATTTTTGTGTATTCGTTTAGAATTCTTACCATCTTCTGGTTTCAAGTTGCCGGCTAACATTCTAATGAATGTTGTTTTGCCTGTACCATTTTCTCCAAGGAGCACCAAGATCTCAGAATCTGAGAATTCACCTGACTTCACAGTAAGGCTAAAATCACCCATGTTCTTGGTCATTTCAGGGTACTCATAGTGGTTCATTCTCTTGACCTGATAAAAAAAAAATATATATTTGAAACTTACTGAAATTCAGGGTATTAAATTATATGTTATTATCTCATTATTAAATAATATCATGGTATGGAAAAATATTTGGACAATCCATAAAATATAAGTCCAGTTGGTGCTTATGCTGTTCTGATAAACATACTACATAGATATTTTTAATCTATGTATGAAAATACTGAATATAAAATCAATCTTAAATTCAGTATTGATCTAGGACGTAGTGCCCTTCAGCAAGGATTGAACCTGCTATCTCACAAAATCAAATTTTAGAATACTGGACATTATTTAAAACTAACTTACCTCTTCTTCAGTAGCAGATTCAGCCACTTTGAATACCAGTGATTCAGTCCTAAATCTCATGTTTTCAGTGGGTACAAATCCATCAAGGAAGATATTTATACCTGAAACAAATGAATTATTATTTTAGAAGACGAAGCAAGAGTATAATGATTATATTTGACACTTGACAATCCAAATTACCTTCTCTCACAGAGAAAGGCATAGTCACAACACCATAAGCTCCGGGCAAACCATATAAACAGCAAATAAAGTCAGATAGATAGTCCAACACTGACAAGTCATGCTCCACCACTATGATAAACCTGAAAATAAAAAAAAATTAAATAAAAGGGTCAATCAGAACATTTAATTAACATATTTTAAAATGTAATACCTATTCATCTATATCAGGAATGGTGCAACTTGTTAGTTACAATATGGAAACAATTTAAACTTACTGATTGTAAGTTTAAATTGTAATTAACATAACTTCTTAGGCAATATTACAATATCTAGAAATCAGAGTTATGTTGCAATTTTGATAAGATTAACTCATTCCATAATTTTCTTTGCACTTTACTGTAAATTTTACAATTCCAGGAATTAATAAAGACCAAAAATATATTTTTTTTTCAGTTCTAAAAGAGATGAATCTTATATAAGAAAACTATTACTCTTACTTGTCAGGATGAATGAGTGATCTAATTGTGCGAGCAGCATTCAGTCTCTGCTTGACATCCAAGTACGAGGATGGTTCATCAAACATAAAAATGTCTCCATTCTGGATGCAGACCATAGCACATGCAAAACGTTGGAGTTCCCCTCCTGATAGTGCTGCAATCTCACGGTCCCGAATGTGAGAGAGATCTGAAATTTTTTGTTTTATAATGAATAAAAAATTAAAATTGCCGCAGTAGTCAGATCTGTTATTTGTAGAAATAGATGTATAATTTTAACAAATTGATATACAATAATTTACCTAACATTCTGCATATCTCAGCCTGGTTCTTAGTTTCATCTTTCTTATCCAACAGCTGTCCAACAGTTCCTTTCACAGCCTTAGGGATTTGATCTACATATTGAGGTTTGATCAGTGCCTTCAGATCATCCTCAAGGATCTTGGTGAAGTAGTTCTGTAGCTCAGAACCACGGAAATGAGACAAAATCTCCTGCCAGTCAGGGGGGTCCTGAAAATAACATTTGATAAGAAATTATAACATATAACACAAGTTACCATTTAACATTACAAATAATTAAAACTGAACCACTGCTTACTCAGTTAATAAATGATATAACACTTACAGTGAAACGCCCCAAATTAGGCTTT
The DNA here is from genome assembly GCA_929108375.1 of Gymnoscelis rufifasciata. Taxonomy (NCBI): domain Eukaryota; kingdom Metazoa; phylum Arthropoda; class Insecta; order Lepidoptera; family Geometridae; genus Gymnoscelis; species Gymnoscelis rufifasciata. The sequence continues at coordinate 6,752,357 of OV815321.1, read as the reverse complement.
TGTTTTCCAGCAAGGATTCTCAATGCAGTTGACTTTCCAATACCGTTTTGGCCCACCAAACCAAGCACTTCACCAGGGCGCGGAATTGGCAGCCGGTGGAGCTTGAAAGAGTTCTTTGAGTAGCGGTGAGTTGTATGCTTCTCCAGATTAGACGGGATGTTAATAATAGTGATTGCATCAAATGGACATTTCTGAAAATAAGAATAAGATAAGCTTAAACTTAAGTAGAGGCGACAATAATACAAAACACTTAAGAATTAATCACATTAGAATTTTTGCTTACCTTGACACAAATACCACATCCAATGCACAGCTCCTCAGAGATCGTAGCGATCTTATCGTTGGGAGTCACTTCGATACAGAGCTTGCCCATACGCACCACAGGGCAGCTCTTCTTGCATTCCTGCCTACATCTCTTCGGTTTGCAGCGATCAGCATTTACAATTGCAATACGCGTAAGCTTATCAGTCTCTTCATGATCACGTCTTCGAGACATAACTGCACAGTAAAAAATAAATTTAGAATGAAACAGAACTTTCTCACATAAAGTTATAGCAGATTTTGTAACAATATGTGGCATCTATTGACTTTGATAACATAACCTCAACCTTTATCAGACACGGCTAAATTTTAAATGGTAAATTAAAGAGGAGGATTTAAAACCCTATAATCAATGAAAACTGTAATTAAATACAAATAAATACCTGATAAAAGAGAGCGAACGTGGCCAACTTTTGCCGACGTTCGCGTGTCCTTTTACCAATAATGTCAAAAGGAAGGAACCAACAAATGAACCAAAGTGAAGTTGCCTTGCCTGTCAACTTTTACAGGTTTGACATAAGCGTTCAAAAACTGTTACGGTCTTTACTTAAATGATTTTGAACCCCCGACCAAAAAAGAAAAAAAAGTCTGTGTGTAGTGTGTCTGTCAGTCTGTCTGTTACATCATAGCTCCCGATCGGATGGAGCGATTTCAATTTAGTTTTTTTTTGTATGAAAGGTGAGTGGTTTTCTTAGACATGTTTCATGAAATGACAAGGAAAACAGAAAATCTGCAAATATACTAGTGTGGGGTATCAAATGAAAGCGCATCGCGTCCACATTACATAATATAATGTTGTTTTACATTTAAGGAAATGAAGGCATTAGATTAGGAGGTTTTTCTTAATTTTTAAATTTAGATTTATATCGTGTGGACTTGTTAACTACTAGTTTTTCACATCAAATAAACTTAGTGATTATATTCTCTTTGACCTCAAACATAGAACTCTTGAACACAATTTTAATATTGGTAAAGCCCGCTATACATACGTGGCCCAGTATTGGATACAATTACCTACTTGGCGCAATGTTTATACATGGGTGACTGTTGATTCTGCATTGGCTCGTCGACGGGCGTCCGCCAGAGATGGAATCTCTTAGCTTTCCATGCTATATTTTTGGTTAATTTCTTTAGACAGAAATACAGAAATAGGTACAGAATTTATTCATAACACCATTTCACATGTCAGAAATTAAATAAAATTTAAGTTACAAATATTATAATATCAAAGTTACAATTACATTGTAGATAAAAATGTTTTTTTATTTATAAACGGTAAACTATAGACATCACTGATATCATAGAGTACCATTTCAGTGAGCCACTTTCTCAGTTTTTAAAAAAAATATACGCATGGAAACTGCGTCACGAATACAACCTGGTAATCTATTATAAATAGAAGGACCGATTATATACCGTCGAGTTCCCTAACTTCACCTAGTCGCCTAATCTTCGCCTGAATTTATAAAATTCTCAATATCACCGAAATCTTAGAAGTAAGTTACAAAATAAACACCCACATTCAAATTTCTATTTAGTCATGGCAATATTTTGCTAATATCACCCAGCTAATGCGTTTAGTTTGGCGGTCATTACATCAGAAAGTGTCAGTGGTGTGAGGTGTTTTAAGTGAAGTGCGAAAAACTTCGTTTGTATCCGCTTTCAGAGAACAGGTAATATTATACTATAAAGTGTATCATATAGTAAATTTATCGTAGATTCTTATAATGTAATCAGTTTGTCAATAATCTTTAAGAATAAATTGCTATCATTGAAATTAAGTACGGAGACACATGAGTGGCCATAATGTTCCAAACTTCGCCTACCCATAGGGTTGTCGCAAAGATTATAAGTATTTTCATTGTACCTAGATTAATTAAGATAATTGTGGTAAAAAAAATTAAAATCAAATAAACATTTTAGTAGTAGTATATTTTATATTTACATATTAAACCAATTTCATCCAACGGTTATTTATTATAAAAAATTTGTTAGGTACATTTTTATTGGGTAGGTATCTATACATATGTGTGTACATACATATGTACACAGAAACAAACATTTCAATAAAAAATATGTTTTTGATGTGTATCTAGTAGTAGATCCTTATCCTTAGTATCCTTAGGGATATTACATATATTCAGGCCTATCAAATAAAAAAATAATTTCGTGAATACCTGATACACAGCTTGTTTTATTCCATTTCAACTTTACCACCCACGTCCTTATTGAAGAACCCTAGTACATAGATGGCCTTATGACAGCGATGTTTTTAAGGAAATGTTTTAAGTGAAGATTTGTAATTGTCAAGATACATATTTATTTATTTTATTTTTCAGCATAATGGCCTCAATAAAAAAAAAGAAAAGATCGTATACTGCACATCATGATCAGCAAATGATGGACTTAGCTCTCGATATGAGTTGTATCTTTTTACCTACAATTGCGACTCATATTAATTGTGACAACCCTGGTTGGCTGTTCACATTTGTATGGAAAGCGTAAATTACCGTACCAAACTTCGCCTACTCGATAGTAATTTAGAAAATTTATCTTTAAGCACTTATAAAAAGATTCTGTTTCGTTTCTACTACATCGCTCTATAGCCAAAAAAATACTAGCCATAGACGTCTTAAAAAAAAGCGAGGAAACATAGGTAGGCGAAGTTAGGCCAACGGCCCGATCTTCGCCTACTGGCTTTGGCAAGGTATTTTTATCTCTAAATCGATGATTTTAAGAGTTTCTTTAGCTTGTGATTATTAAGAAACCTTAATTGTTCCATAAAATGTTAATAATTTGCCTGCAGTGGTAATATTTAAAAAAGTACGTTAAAAAAAGTGTCAAAACCCAGGCGAAGTTAGGGAAATCGACGGTAAACATACATCTTAGATTTCTGTAACCTGTGCGAAGGTGTTACCAAGCGATAGTAATGTTTGTTACTCCGAAGGGCTCGGTCGGCGTTGATGCCGCGGCGCTGGAACAGGTGCACGTTGTTGTGGGTGAATAGAGCGGTTTGGAATATAAATTCACCTGCAATTGTGAGTATGTTGTATTCCCTGAACAGCTCTTTGCAAGACACATCACTCGGGACGCCTGCCACCGCCCAAAGAGCTCGCTTTTGCATCCTAAATGCAAAATCCTCCTATTTAAATAAATTGTAAAACCTTATCGTTGTCAACTGTCACCGTAACTGATTATTGCGCAAGCTCTTGGCGTTATGCGCCAATTTCCTTATAGGTGTGCCTTTAAAGCTGGCAACAATCGGATGCCCAGCGAATCTTGGCGCCAAATACCAAGAGCCACTAGCCCTCGTTACATAAATTATTGATTACCTTGTCTACGACGCAAAAGTTTATTTAACTGAATTTATGTTGTGTTAATGATTAGTTATACTGAAATGCGATTTACGGGAGGGAAATACAAGTAAAGTACACATTTTATTATAAATATTAACAACTAAAACGATTTTCTAAAAACTTATCTATTATTATAAGCCCCCTGTGTCCCACTGCAAAGTTCTCCCCCCATTTTTCTACAATTCCCGATTTTAGAGCTACGTTGCGATCTGCAAACTTAATAAAGTTTATTGACTTTAATAATTTTATCAAATATAAATCAATGGTTCGAAAGTTATAGCATTACATGTTAAACATTCTTAAATAAAACTGAATTTAGGCCAAACTTGGACTAAAGAACTCATTCACTTCTCTCGTTCAAAAATGTCAAATATCAAAATTACTTGAACAGTGAACTCGTAAAGAGCATCTAAACTTAATTTAACTTCCTTGTTATATTATGTGCATATAACTTGTAAAAGATGTTATTTAGTTTTCTTACTACATCAAAGATAAAACGTTTTACGATTAAGTAGTTTTGACATTGTCTGGTACTGTGCGTCGGAAGGGTTTTGGGTTGAATAATAATAGAGGTTTTTTATTGGTAAACTTATTTTAATGTATTGACATATGATTAAACCAGCATGTTATATAGGAATCCATGTAAAATAAAAAAAAGGAATATAAGGTTTGTAAGAGCATTATGTTAAAACTTTTTGGAACTAGAATAAGGGGTAGTTTCATTACTAAAATATCACATAGTTTTTGAATAAATGTGAGTTGGATTTTTGGACTAACAGATCCGAAGTTCGTACGCATGGAAAATCGAATAATGCTTCTCTCCGGCAGGCATTCAATTTAATCTGAGCACTATAATCGACTCCATGAATCGATGTCAAATATTTTATGGATGGATTAGATTTCATATGCTTAGTGCGTTTCAACTTTAATTTATTTTAAGATGATTAATTCTCGATTAATTTCAAAACCATACGTCTGTTACAATATAAATAATATCGAAAATTTGAATCTAAAAATGGATCTCGTGTTTTTGATACAGGCATCTATGAGACGTGAGAGGGTACGAGCAATGAATGAAAGAGAGGCATACATGTTTATCGATTTTGCTTGAGAGAGGTTGTCATTGGTTGATTAAAAATCATTCATTTCATGTGACGTAATATCTACCTACCCTACTTGAGTTCAGTCAAAAAGTAAAGTCAGGGAGTTTTCTGATTCCGGAAATTTTGATTTTCGAGTTCTTGTTTTCTCAAAAGGAAATATAAAAGACAGTTTTTGGAAGTATTTTTCGATGTCTCCTGCTTTATTGCGTACAAGAGTAAGTGAAAAATGTATTTAATTTTATTATTTTTTTTCAACGCGCTGCCCGACTCATTGCCGCTTGTTGCTTCATCCACCCCCACAACGTAAACTAACAAAATTGTGTGTCATTATTGCTAAGAACTTGCAATACTTTCGAGTAGGTATTTGTGCTATCGATCTGCAAAATAATCTAAAGATGGCCCTGGGGAAACCTTTTACATCTAGGTTGTTTATAGAATCATCTTAAAGTCTTTGACTGCATCTGTGGCACGTAGCAGGTTCGATTCCCGCCGATGGGTGTAGTGCTTGTATCTGTTCTGGTCTCTATGTATGTATGGGAAAACATTATTGCTGTTTGTTTGAGATTTTGTGAGAATTAAGAGTGAATTGTTTTAATGAGTGTATGGACTTTATTAACTTGTGATTAAAAATTCCTATTTTGTTATTTAATTTTATTTTTAAGAATTAAAATTTATCTTTATTAATTTATTTCATATGTATAAATATATTAATTAGTGTAATTGATTTGTAAGTCGTGCTAATTAATTAATTGAATAAATAAATAAATGTATAATAAAAATTAACTTTACATGCATGTCTATTATAATAAGTATATCAGATATCTAGTACCCGTAACACAGCTTAGAGCTTACCAGGGGGCTAGATGTTGTTGTGTTAATTGTCCGGAAATGTTTATATATAGTTCTCCTTTTAGTCATGGCTAGATGCTGTTTTGGTTGTTCAGCAGCGCTGAAGCAGCGCTTTCTATCCAATGGCCCCCCATTGGATAGAAAGTGCTACTGAAAAAAAAAAATATATAATAATGATAAAATGAGTTGGCTTATGATATTATTGCATGTATTTTAAAGACCCCATTATAAAAAGCTACAGTGTTATTTAAACTTCTCATACCTGCTTATTTCACTTTCAAAACCAATATATCATAATATTTTCAACATATATTTACTTATTATTCAATTTCAAGAGTTAAATTGAAAACCTAATTATGGTAACTAACTATATATAATCTAACTTCTGAACTACTTCACCAAATTTATTTCAAGAATTGTCTATTCCAGAAAATGTTGGAGGTGGCAGTGGACAGTTTGGATTCAGCCATCCATGCTATTAATGGAGGCGCAGATGAGTTGGAGCTCAGCAGTTATCTCACCGATGGGGGGCTCACTCCCTCCATAGGACTTGTGAAGGAAGTTCAAAAACTGGTAAGATTTTGAAAAATATAATTATAAAAATCTTTTATTCTATTTTCTAGTTTTAAAACTGGTTAGCTTTTGAAAAATATCATTTTGAAAATCTTTTAATTTTTTTTATTTATTTGCAAGTTTTTCATTTTCGCAGGTAAGTGATCAACCATACAACTGCCGTACGAAAATCAACGTAACCATTCGATGCCGTGGAGGCGATGACTACCTTTACTCAGAATCCGAAATGATCACCATGCTGCGTGACGTCAAATACTTCAAAGATCTCAACGTAGACGGCTTTGTGTTCGGAGCCCTCACAGAAAACCTGGACATAGACGAGCATAAGGCCATGAAAGTCTTAGCCATCGCCAGTCCCAAGAACGTAACCTTCAGTAGAGCATTTGACCATGTACGCGAGTTCAAGAAAGCTGCGCATGTTCTTGTTGGCTTAGGCTTTCATCGGGTGCACACAGCTGGTATGCGGGAGAACGTCAATCAACCAGGCGCTATAAAGAACCTGTCTTATCTAGCTACGCGCTATAGCGCTTCTGAGCTGAGCATCATGCCTGGGGGAGGAGTGAACCCAGACAATGTGGGCTGCTTCATCAACATGGGCTGCAATATCATCCATAGCACTTGCATGTCTGTTAGGCAGCTGCCTTCCTTGGAACGAGACTTTAAGCTTGGCATCACGGATACCTTGTATCAAGCAGATGAGGAAATTGTAAGGGAATTGAGGGAGTCCATTGATATTGCTGTCCAAGAAAGGGACAAGGATGACGACGAGGAGTATCAGTAATTAGGTTAAGTTAAGTCAAACTGGATATTGTCTTTCGGTGTTAGTATAAAATTAATCTTTGTTATTTCAAAGTATGTTATACCATTGTTATAATTAATTTATTGATAAGTTATTATATTGCGTACTCCTGCATTACGAGATTCGTATTCCATTCTGGTTCTTATTTTTTCTGTATTATCAAGTTGAAAAACTAGCTGAGCAGTAATGAAGTGGTTGAAATTTCCTGTTGAATTTATTTAATTCTATTTTGAGTAAGTACCAAGTACTAATTTGTAGTTTTATGTTCGCTGTGAATTATTATTACTTCTATTATTTATATTTATTGTACCTGCTACAATTATAGCCTAGTAATCAAGGCTACAATTGCCTCTATTAATGAACAACAACTTATTCATTAAGTTTATCCAGTTTTAAATAATTAATGTGTATCTTAAATAAATATGTGTCTACAATGTAACTAAATGTAACATTGGTATCTCGATGTCACTTCTTTACACGTACATAGTTAAATGTATAGATGTAATAATCTACCTACATTACTTTTGGATAGAACGCAAACCTTTAGATTAGAACCTAAAATCTATTTACCTATGAGCTTTATCTTCTAATATATTCGATCGATATATTATATGTATTACCTATTTTTGATGTTTTCCATGTACTTAAATAAAAATATATACCTATACTCAATTCAAACTTATTTTATTAGTGATCTAAATAATCGTACCTGTAAACGTGTCATTCAAAATTGTTCATGAATACTTTTATAAATCTAAATTTAAAATTTAAGAAATACCCCTGATTCCAATGCCTTAATTTCCTTATAAGTAAAACACCATAATATTTTGTAGTTTGGTTACGCGATGCTCTTTCATTTGATACCCCACTCGAGTATATGTGTCTAAAACACAAGGGCCAAACTCACATTTCATACAAAAAAAAACTAAATTGAAATCGCTTCATTCGATCGGGAGCTATGATGCCACAGACAGACAGACAGACACGTAAAACTTATAACACCCTCTTTTTTTTGGTCGGGGGCTAAAAAGTAAACTTCGGCTTGTAAGTAGGCTTCTTGTTCAGTGGAGACCAATTTAAATTACTGGAAATCCTATTTTCTTATAGTGACTTACTTAGCGAGTGGGCAAGCACTTTTTCCTTAGTCTGGGCGTCTGGGTGTTTATATAATATTGCCGCGAGCAAAAGTATTAGGCACCCTTACTGTTTGTCACTATCTTTACAAATAGTGGCCACTGAACAAAGTGCAGTTTAGCGTTAAAAAATACGGATTTTAAGCGGCCAAGGCACGACTGAAGTCATTGTACATTTCTATTGTAAATCCTCATAAAACAGCTTATTAATATGATAGGGTGTCTATTGCCTAATACTTTGCTCGATTTATTATAATTAAGAATTGACACTTACATGAGAAACAAGCACTTAAACACCTCACGTTTTTTAAGTAATACTAAATATCTTATGTGTAAATGCTTTTAACGTATATGTCTATTGACATTGTTCTATATTAAGTACTACGACCCGCCCCGGCTTCGCACGGGTGCAATGCTGATACTAAATACACTACAGAAAAACTGTGAACGTTGTATATAAAAACATAGCCCCGTTCCGGGTTCGCACGGTTATAAAATATATAGCCTATGTGATTAAAATCGATCCAGTAGTGTTGAGAAAACCGCGGCCTCAGATGCGCTATTTATAGGCACGCTCTTGCCGCACCGGGCGGTCGGCCGGTACCGCCGCAAACGCTACGTCCCGCAATTTTTAAATCTGTAATAACTTCGAAAATATTCACTTACATACGATGTAAAGGGCCATATAGATCTGTCGTAAAAAGTAAATGACAAAAAAAAGTTATTGTGGGCTATCCATAAGAGATAGACATATACCATCACGGACTTTTCTATACACCTTTTCAATGTGTACAATACTTAGTACATTATTTTGATAAAACTCGTAGGGTTCAGCCTGTGTTTGCAATGTAAGCGGAAAAAATGAAATTATTTACGACATCACATTAGAAACCTCAAAAATAACAGTACTTCTCCACTATTTAATGGATGTTATTATACATATAAACCTTCCTCTTGAATCACTCTATCTATTAAAAAAAACCGCATTAAAATCCGTTGCGTAGTTTTAAAGATTTAAGCATACAAAGGGACATATTCAATACACTTATCATATACTTGTAGCACCCGTAGTTTGCAATACAAAGTTTTATTAGTTAGTTAGTTTTAACTAGAAGTGGACTCTTTTCTATTAATAGGATTAGGCACTGTTGGAAGGCAATGTTAAAAAACAGCAACAAATTATTTTTTCAAGATTTTATTTGGTGATCTATTGTGAACTTAAAGGTACAATACAATTACCACTAACTTACGTTAAAAATAAGGCTATTTTGTGAAATGTGATAATTATTACTAAGTTCTAGTTTATATTCTTACCTAGTTTAAGGCAGTTTCGTACCATAGTGGTGCATAAACTACTATTTACAATATAGTTACGTATCTACCTACAAGTTAGAAATTGATAAGGTTTGGTCAAATTGCACACATTGGATATAAACCTACTTACTCGACACAAGTAGAAAATATTAAAGCGTTTTAGGGATTATATTCCTTTAAAAACTTCAGTTAGTTTCCCGTCTTTAAGATACCTACTCCTAAAATAATTTAAATAATACTTTCATGGCAAAAAATAAAGTGTTGCCATTATTACTATATATTAAACAATTATATATGTATTTTCAGATTTTCAAGCCAATTAAGTGCGCGAAGCAATCTTATTTAGTTAATCACTAGAAATATCGCACCGGGGTTTCCTATGTTTCATTGACTTTAATGGCGGGAATAAGCAATTGTTCCGGGGCAAATTGTGACCTGTAGCCGTCCTCGATGAATGGGCTCCGAAGTTGACGGGTTTCTAACACCGATACGAGTAGAATGTTCAAAGCGGACCAGTAATTTTTGAGATTAGCGCATCCGAGTAAACAAACACTCCAGCTTAAAATAAATTTCAGCTCATACTGAAACTCATTAAAAGCGCGTTTTAAATGTTCTAATTAACGTTTTCAACATTTTATAAATATAATAGTAAAATTACTATGATATCGGTCCGTTGAATCGGTCCGTTCCAGACTCCATTGAATACAACACAAAAATACTTCACCACCTAGGTAGGTCTGTAAATGTAACAACAAAAACATGGCAGCAATTAGGAAAAAATGTTAAAACGAATGTTGATACGAAGAACATTATTTAAATAAGATGGTCTTGTTTCGTCCTAACGTGAGGAAAAAACAATTGAAAATTTGAAATCTTTCCTAATAATATAAACGATTAATTTTTTTGTGTATAGAGCAGGCCCTATAGAAATTTGAGTAAGGAAAACCTTTCTTAGCTATGTTTAAAAAAACGGTTTTTTTATACATAGCTTTTTACTAATCCACCTTTCAAAAAAAAAAGATATTGTATTTTTCTTTAGCAAGAAAAATTAGGAGGATGAGGAAAGGGACCACGACAGCCGCCGGAAACTTGTTTTTTTTTTATTTTCTCTGGTGTCTGAGAATTTGACGGTCTTTACTTTTTGCAAACTCGAATTTTTTAGCGCCTCCTCTATAAGTAATGTCGCGATATTTCAATAGCCATGTGGGCATAGCTGTCGATTTTTTGAGTTTACTCCTTAAGAAACGATTTGAGTCCTTATAAGGCCCGGTATGGAAATTTTATGGGGAGTAAAATCAAGTGTTAACAAAAGTTGAGGCGTTACGTAGAAAGAGACAAACATATAATATCTGTAGGATTCAACGTGTAAAAGAATGAGATGAAATACCGTCGAAACGTCACGTTCGAAATAAGAACTTTAACGCATTTTGATTGGTTGTTTGTTGTGTCTCTGGAATGCGAGTTACCATTTTTGACATTCGAATACGCGTTCGAAAAAGTATTCGTCTAGCATTCACTTAGAATTTCTCAGTGAGTAGAGGTGAGAATGCAAAGTTATTCAGTAAAATCATCAATATTTACAAAAACATTTTGGCCGGACGTTTCTTTTTCACTTGGATATCGTCTTACAAAGATAGCTTTTACGTTTTTGTGCAGGGAACTAAAACAATTGACGAATTTATGGTCCTCTCAACGCGTTTCGTTGGAACATATAATAAGTAGGTACCTTCTGTTATTTATTAATTAAAATATTAAAAAGAAGCTATAGTTTCGACACCTAATTAATTTGTTCTTTGCAGTATATAAGAATGATATTATAATTCAAAGTGAAAGAAATCAATCATCCTAAAATTGGATTTGTATAAATTTAACACAATTATTATTATTTTGTAACATACTTTATGTAAAACGCTTTATTGAAGTAATATAAACAATCCGAATAATTACAGATATATGTTTGTTTCTCTTATCATTTTAGCAGATGCGTTCATGTACCCTTTTTTCTATTCGATGTACATATATCATAATATCGTTCGTAAGTAGTAAACTCCAATCGTGCGTCGTAGCTGACACACATACACACTTTTTTTCATTAAAATCATATTAAAAGACAATATAATGAGGATTGAAAAATCGGCCTTAAGGGATGTTGAACTGAAAGTTTTGTTTTATGCCTTTAATTATACAATAACAGAATGTCTATTAGTCTTTTTGTCCGGTACATAAGGTTCAAGTTTGGCTGGCTCCGTGTTCAGGGCGCTATAGTCGACGGGGAATGGGGGCTGCGGCAGTGGGTCCTTAGGAGGCACCAGCACCCACTGTCCGGGCCCGTTGGGGTTCTTGCCCATCAGCCAGTTGGTGAAACAGTGCACGTAGCTCCCGTAGTCGAGGATTAGGAACCCATTCTGTAACATAACGAAGTTCACGAATAAGAAAAGACCCTTATTTAGTCTTCTATATAAATAAAAATGAATTGTTGTTCGTTAGTCTGATTAAAACTCGAGAACGGCTGGGCCGATTGAGCTGATTTTGGTTTTAAAATGTTTGTCGTAGTCCAGGGTAGGTCTAAACGGTGAGCAAATAAGGAAAAAATGCCGGGAACTTTTTTTACCCGTGCGACGCCGGGGCGGGCCGCTAGTAATAATTAATATATTATACTAGCTGTCGCTTGCGTAATAATCGGGATTTCCCGCGGTAAAAAGTATTTTTTGTCATTAACTGGGAAAACAGCTATGTTTGTGCGAAATTTGATTTAAATCGGCCTTTACTCGCAATAATTGGTTATCCCGCGGAAACTGGTATTTTACAGCGGTAAAAAGCCTATGTACCTATACATTATTGTGAAGTTTAATCAAAATCCCTGCAGTAGTTTTTGCGTGAAAGAGCAACAAACACATTTACATCCTCGCAAACTTCCGAGTTTATAATATAGTTGGATATCAGTAAGATAAATACTAATAATTTTATATGTCTACGTAGTTTGAAATTGTAATTGTAGTTCGTACAAAATATGTTTCCCTGACGGGAATTTAATGATTTAAACTTAAGCAACAAAAGGGGACGCTGCAATGTATTATATAGATCATTATTTTATTGGAATAGGCCTGGTCCAGATATTTATTTTCCATTGTATTTAGATTAAGTACAGTAAGTATTGGGAGTTGAGTTGATACTCGTTAATACATCTCATCTAGTGTCAACCAAGCCGTATGTTTCCTTGGTATGTTCTTCCTCACGGCCAATCACTTGTTAAAGCCTTTTAAAATATAGTGGCTTTCACGATACATAATGAAACCAAAGTAAATCTCGATATTAATCTAAATAAGGTTTTTGGTGGATTAATTCTAATCTAATAGTAAATGAAACTGATGCTGATGCCAAAAAATCCAAGACTGATTGGAAACCAACAATATTATATTGACTTACGCTGGTCATCCTGTCGTATGCTGTGTCTATTATCTCTTCTATCCGTGAAGCACTGAGTCCTATAACGGATCGGTAAAAGGCTGCTAGGGCTGACTTCGTCACTTCGCCTGATCCTGAAAACAGAATGACTGAATTATCACAGCTTATCGTAATAGTGGCGTTCAGTAACGACGTGGTATATATAGCATGACTTATCTCAGCAGGATGTGCTAAGGCATTACCGTGTGTAGTAATTTACTATTCTGTGACCGTGGTATACTTTGTACCGACTAAACATTACACATAGCCATGGACAAAGAATTTATCCCCGACATAGCTAGCATACCAATAGCAGATTACAGCGTAGAATGAAACGGTAGGACATGTTACAACACATGTCGCTGGATAGCAATGGCACTTGTGGCACAACAATGGCATTGTACATGTACAAAATCATTTATTTCCATTGTTTGATTTTACAAATCTGAGATATTTAAAAAGTAACACAATAAAAGCAAATTGAACAAAGGTTAGTACTCAATGATAAAACTAACTAAAAATATCGTATTTGCTCGCTTCGCTTTTTTTACACTACATTAAAGAAGCGATTAGAAAATGTAGCGCTTATAGTTGTTCTGAAACTTTATTATTTGTTAGTCTTTTTTCAAATTATTTGTTGGAGCAGATTCAGTCTCAAGCAGTTTTCAAGTCGATAAGGTCCGATATTGGTGGTGTCGGTGTCGGTAATCCGATATTTTTTAACTATATTTTTTAAAATTTAGTGATTTACAACTGTTGTAATTTTTTGGGAATCTTGTTGTAGAAGTGTATTTGCCCTCTGAAAGATACATTAACCTTATGCAGCCTAGTTGTGGGCACTAACACCGGTGCGTAAAAAAACACGTTTGAAATATAAAATGGAAAAGTTAATAGTTCACTTGATAGAAATATGAGGGTACTCTAAGCGAAGTTGCTATGAGATTGCCCGTCGAATAAACCTTCGTCATCCATTCCCGTGGGATCGGCAGCTCATCTTATAAATCTGTCCGGTGAAGGAAAGGAAGGCTCGTTTTTCAGCTAAACAGCCTGCCGTGGGCACGCATCCGCGGCATAAAGTTGTATAAAACCAGTGTAATAAATAAACAACACCTAAATCAGTTTTTACCTCTGGGAAATACCTACACAGCGGATGAAATTGGATGCGAAACTGACGTGTTACGAATATTTTGTTTTTCACGTAGGTGGAGGTTTTGCTAATGAAGTTTGAGAATAATTTAATGTTTGGTCATACTTTTTTATTTTCTAACCTAACATATACATCGGGACATATAAAAGGAGAATTTTAAGGCGGATTTGGGTCCAACTAGCCACTGTGTTCCGTCAAATTATATCTATTATACGAAAGTTACCATCAGCCCTCCAGCGTGGTCCTACCGGGACAGTTCATCCCGCCTGCTGGTTTCGGCCGCCCACTTTCTTATACTCGTAGTTAGTTACCAGTTCTATCAACAACGTGGAACAGTATCTTGCATAGGTACTGCAGGAAGAGAGGCAGGTCGCTGAACCTCTTCGTCTCACTGAGCTGGAGCGCCCACCGCGCCAGCCAGCCCTCCAGCGTGGTCCTACCGGGCAGGTTGATCCCGCTGGCTTCGGGCCCACACACTTTCTTATAGTAAGGTAAGTCTCCCCATCTGGAAGAATTAGAATATGGTATTAGTTAATTGACATTGGGGACGCAGAGATACTTGATACAGAAAGCCTTCTAGGAGGCCTATGTTTTTATAAATAATTTCTTAAAATTACGTAGAAAAGTTTAAATGTACACTATGTATGAATTGATCAACAATACCTACACTCGTATGCATGAATTCCTACCACGAGTTGCCACTTAAGACTGTTTTACAATGTGTGTTTTCGAACCTTGATCAAACGAAATGTCCGGAAATACGACATAAATTTATCGATAAATCTCGGATAAAAAAAATTGTATGTTGGCTATTAAAAAAAAGCCCATATAATATTTAATTTAATGAAAACTACATCATTTGGTATTTTCTTCGTTTCTATTCGAGTAAAACGGCGTATTTTATTCAAATTAGTCTCATTTGAAAGCTAGATAGTTTACCTAGCTAAGAAAATTAAAAGAAAATACAATTTCAGTAGGTACAAAAGCCTATTAAAAATATATTTTATATTTTTTTGTAGAAATTTAACAAAAAAATCGATTTTTATTTTATTTTTGATCTGTAACTTTCAAACTGGATTATTGAGGTGTACTTTTTTGCATGTTGTATTAAACTTCATAATTTATTCTACAAATCTCTTCCAAAAGTATGGGTCTACCTCTTTGAGTTGTCATGTTATTAGCCATTTGAATAAGGTATTTTCTGCCTTGTACAAAGATCAACATACAACAAATGTGGGGTAGAAGCGAAGGGATATAAATTTAACATCTAAAATCTGTAGGTAAAATATTAAAGGCCGAATAGAGTCTCCATTCGATACAGTAAGTACTTCAAAAGCGGAAAAAATGTCTTTGTTGTCATTTTTGCAATTTCTATTAAATCTCCTTCAACTTTCGTAGCGGTTACGTGGAAAAAGTGCTACGAATCAGCATCTACGCCGTAGCAGCTATGAATACGTCATGTTGCTACGACCTGATTAAATGTTAAATTGTTCATGCAAAGTCTTATGACGTTTTATGCATGAAAGGTTAAAGGAAGGACCTACCTACCTACCTACTTCCTTTAATATATTGTTATCATTAAAACAATTTTCTCCTAAATTACCACTTACATCTGGAACAGTTTCAATAAATTTATATTTAAATATACTGTTGCCATTCTAAGCCTTTTGTTTATTACAAAAGGGAGCGTTCAGTCAGCTTTGGGTCCGTAAATAGGCAACATTTCATGAGAATGTCACTTGCGAAAATATAGGGATGGGGAAGAGCTACGAAAATTATGATAAGTATGACCCCTGTTTTAGCAGATGTGTGCCATCATCATAGAGCTATATGGCCTAATTAAACGTTAATGTACTCTTTGATACCATTTCTCCAACGTGTATTAGCGGATAGCATTTTTTATTATTATTGGTAATGGTGATGAAAGCCATTGCATAAAACCTAAAGATAGATACATTGACAATTCTTTATTACAATACCAATCAACATAAATACAAAATTATTAATAGTAAAATTAATCCTCGCTTAACCTATAGAAAATGATTGTAAATATAATACCTATTCAATTAGTCACATTTTAAATAATATACATTATTATAGCACTAAATATGCTTTTACGTTATAGTGAACTTGAAGATATAAATATCATTATATTACCCGACCGCGCGACGCAAAGTAGTGGGAATGTGTTTTTCAGTCTATATACATACATATGTATGTATGTTCCTCCTAGCACTACACAGACCATACGCCTGGGCCGATTTATATGATTCATTTTTCCATCCGACTGACCGATTAGGATATATATCGATTTCAAGTTGCGTAACAACAATTCTCACTAAATAGGCTTATGAACTGTAAAAATTCACATATTTTTTGTTTAGCTTGTCTCAAAGGTTGTTGTAAGTTGACCTGTCCATGTAAGCATAGGCTTCTAAGGAAATAAACGTTTTGACTTTGTTGCTTACTCGTAGATCATCAATAAAAGTCCCTCGTCACGCCTGTCTGTCCTTCTGTCATTATGATACCGATAAACTCAAAAACTAATAAATGTATCTTTAAGCGGTTTTCGGCAATAGGCACAGTGATTTAAGAGGATGGTTTTGCATCCGTGCAATGGTTAAACGGGCCACCTAGTCCAAACTATCCATACTAATATTATAAATGCGCAAGTAACTCTGTCTGTATCCGAATATATATATATTAGGAACCAAAAACGAACTGTGTTTTCTTTTGCAACACGACCGCCATACACATCATTCACCCTTCGAGTTGTTACCGCAGCACTAGTGCCACGGCGGAACTCGTACTCGTAAATAATGCGATATTTTAAGTTTTCCATTTTGTAAAATGAGTGACGCAAACAGAAAAAAACAGAAGAAAAAAAACAAATGAATGACGATCATCGAAGCACAAATACATGAGTCTATAGCTGTACAAATTTGAATTTGGAATTCCTTACCAAAGAGGAGAAATTTGTGATTAAAGTGGCCAGTACGAAAAACGCCAATTTCATATGTAAGGACCTAATATTTCCGAACTACTCACACAGCACCATCTAACCCCAAACTAAGCAGCAGCTTGTATTATGGGTGTTAGGTGACTGATATACTACATAGATACACTTTTTTGGAGTTTACTCCTTAAGAAACGATTTGAGTTATAAGGCCCGGTATGGAAATTTTATGGGGAGTAAAATAAAGTGTTAACAAAAGTTAAGGCGTTACGTTGAAAGAGACAAACATATATATCTGTAGGATTCAACGTGTAAAAGAATGAGATGGAATACCGTCGAAACGTCACGTTCGAAATAAGAACTTTAACGCATTTTGATTGGTTGTTTGTTGTGTCTCTGGAATGCGAGTTACCATTTTTGACATTCGAATACGCGTTCGAAAAAGTATTCGTCTAGCATTCACTTAGAATTTCTGAGTGAGTAGAGGTGAGAGTGCAAAGTTATTCAGTAAAATCATCAATATTTACAAAAACATTTTGGCCGGACGTTTCTTTTTCACTTGGATATTGTCTTACCTTACGTCTTACAAAGATAGCTTTTACGTTTTTGTGCAGGGAACTAAAACAATTGACGAATTTATGGTCCTCTCAATGCGTTTCGTTGGAACATATAATAAGTACCTTCTGTTATTTATTAATTAAAATATTAAAAAGAAGCTATAGTTTCGACACCTAATTAATTTGTTCTTTGCAGTATTTAAGAATGATATTATAATTCAAAGTGAAAGAAATCAATCATTCTAAAATTGGATTTGTATAAATTGAACACAATTATTATTATTTTGTAACATACTTTACGTAATACGCTTTATTGAAGTTATATAAACAATCCGAATAATTACAGATATATGTTTGTTTCTCTTATCATTTTAGCAAATGCGTTCATGTACCCTTTTTTTCTATTCGATGTACATATATCATAATATCGTTCGTAAGTAGTAAACTCCAATCGTGCGTCGTAGCTGACACGCACACACACTTTTTTTTGTAAATACATACTTATGATACATAGAAAACACCCAGACCCGAAACCAGGAATTGTAGATCGTACAAAATCTGGTCCTCGGCGGGAATCGAACCCGCAACCTCCTGCGCCTCAGGCGGACGTTCGCCCACCGAGCCACAGAGGTCGTCAAAATGTTCTCTTTCACGCAAAAAGAACTGAACCGTTTTAAATGAACGGTACTCAGATTCTCTAAAGCCTGAGAAAGGACATAAGCTACTTTTTACCAACGAATAAAGTTACTTCGCGGGAAAATCTATTATAAAGCGATTAACATCGCAGGGCACTGTTAAGTTAAACATTAAAATAACTGCTTACGTATACCACCTACAAACAACAAGTAAAGTTTCACAACTCGATACGATTCTATTACGTTGGTAATACATTAGGTACATTTATATTTATTTTTGGGAAGCTCGTGTGCCAGATGCTTGCCGTGTTTTATGGGAGACCTTTATGAACTTGGAAGGGCTTGCTGACGTGTTTTGGTGTCCTTTGTGTGACATAATGTCATAGTAGGTGCTGTTATATTTTGTACACTCGTAAAATTAGCGATAACTTGATAAGATAACTTTTGTACAAAGTTCTTGTTGTTCAAACGAAGTATTTTAAATGAACAAAATATTTATTTATTGAACTACAACTACAATAGCCTTTTATAAATGGCAGGTTCGGAAAGTCCTGCAAAATAAAGACGTTATAATTTTCAGTAATTTCTACTAATCATGTATAAGTTAAGCTTAGCATCTGCTGATATTATGAAAACTACAAGCCTTTGCCAACAAAGCATAGAACTTAAATAGAAAAAAGACAACACAAATTATGATGAGGGAAATATACCTATGACTCTTACTGTTTAATGTAGAAAATCTTAATATCCAATCCTTGTCACAAGGATTGGATTGTTGTCTTTTTTTCTATTTAAGTTCTATGCTTTGTTGGCAAAGGCTTGTAGTTTTCATAATATCAGCAGATGCTACTGACAAGGACCTTGTCAGTAGAAATGCTACTAAGTTAATAATGAACAGACGGTATTTATCAAGATTAACATTCGTTTAGGAGCCGAGTCAGCATTAGCTGAGTGTTAATCTATTGCCGAGATAGCTCTGCCTGGGTAACAAACTGCGGACTCTTTGTTACGTAAGATAAACTTTATTGGATGATTTTACTTTATACGAACTTTAAACTTAAAAATAATCGAAAGTACTTACTAACTGCAAGTATATCGCAGTTGGCGAAGGTTCACTTTGGGCGCTAGGGGTAGCGGATTCGATTTCTAAAGAGTATGGAAATGTATGAAAGTTCTCCTAGCATTTGTTTCTTGGTCTAAGTGTTTTATCATTTATATAGCTAGTTGTTGCTCTGCAAGGCAATTTTGTATAAACCTGTAATAAACTTTCTATTTTGCAAACGGGTATAACTCACGTAAATTGTTACGATATTATGTATACCTCCGACGTTTCGGTTGAAATCGTAAGTCACAATCGCGTTAGTACTGAAAGTGTAATTAACTTACTTGGACGGCAAAGGGTTAATAAAATGTTGTATAAACTCGCTCTTGACTTCTAGCAGAATATGGAACTCTGATGAGTTCGGTGACCAATCAGCAAAATGCGCCAATCTCTGTGGATTAGAAATACTTCTGCACATATTTATTTATTTAACTAAAACGACAATAAACCTTTTAAAATTCTGGGTTTACCTACAATAGGGTCTATTCAAACTTTAGTCCTGTATTTTATTTGAATATTAGAATATGTTTTTTATGTTTGATAAATAATAACTCAGAACTTATTCTACGTGAATAATTGTTTAGTAAGTTAACTTGAAGTCAGTTCTTTGTAGTGCAAATCGCTTTTGGATCCAATCATTTCACTCACACAAGAAAGGTTTTTGCAGTTATTTAATTTGCCAGATAAAATAGAATCTGTGTAGGTATTATTATCGCGCAGGAAACCGTAAAGCGCATTAGAAGGCATTTCTTTTTTTTCTCAGGATAAATGATTAAGAAAGAATAATTAGTCTGTTACTTAAAAAATTGTTACCATTTTTTTCTTGCAAATAAAAATTAAGACATTTTGACGAAGACGTGCAATGACGTTTCGCGTGACGTAATGCTTTTAAGCAAAATCTACTTAATGCATACGTCACAACCCTCGACACCGGAACTTTGATGATCTATAATCTTAGCAATTTCTTATTAATTTGATAAAGCAAAACCAGGTTAATTTTTTATTTATCCAGTAGTTTTGGAGGAGTTAACAGACGGGCTAAACAGAATAGGTCCTATTTGTTATCTATATGTTATAAATTTCAACATGCCTATTACAACAGCTACCTCAAAAAAACTGTCGAAATCCTGATCTCCGATGACGTCATCCCTGTCGTGGTCCAGCAGCTCCGTGAAGAACAGCGTCAGCTTGTCCGTCTGCCCCGCGCTGAGGGTCGCGAGCGGCGGCTCGTCTTCCAGATCCAGGCACTCCAAGTCCTCGCTGCAGCGGTTCACCCACGTGGCTGGAGTAACAAATAAGAATATGATTTTATATTTACATGGTACATACATAATCTAAATTAAAATAATAAAAAACGCCGATTCCAGAACTTTAAATAAATAAATATTTCCAGACAATTCACACAACAACATCTAGCCCCGTAGTAAGCTCTGAGCTTGTGTAACGGGTACTAGATATCTGATATACTAAATATAATAGGCATACATATATAGATATTTTTTTTTACTATACATATTAAACACCCAGACCAAGGACCAAGGACCAAGGAGACTTAAGTTCCTTTAAAAGTAAAAAAGTCATACTATTTTGTAATGTGCACGTGATGCGTTTTCATTTGAGAGTATATTTGCAGTTTTTCGGTTCTACATACCCACTTTTACCCTCATAACTTTTAAACTGGTCAACCGATTTTCATCAAACATGTCTAAGAAAACTCCCGCTAAACTCACCTTGCATATAAAAAAACTTAGTTGAAATCGCTCTATCTGTTCGGGAGCAATGATATCCCAGACAGACAGACAGACACGTAAAACTTATAAAAACCCTCGTTTTTGTGGGGAGTAAAAAATAAAATACCTTTTCTCTGATCTATATTTTTCTGATTCCGTGAAAAGCTGTATCCGCGGTTGAAATTGTCTCATTCTGATAAGTAAGTCAAAGTCTAAAACGTTTATTTCCTTTTTATAATTTTATTAAACTTGTCACTGGCCAACTAACGCTGAGTCCAATTATAAGGAATTAATTGAAGCAAAGGGCGTACATGGGCAGGTAGGAAGCTATTTTAATGTGTAGTTTCAACAAATCAATGCAGTTGTTGTTTCGTGTAGGGGCAAAAAACATCTCTGCAAAACTCACTTACTTACATCCTCACAAACGTTTGCCTATGAAATATTATAAACCAGATTTTTATGGATTCTGGTCTGGATTTGTAGTGTACGTTACTACTTCCCTATTTTTAACTTTTAAGCGATAAGGCCACCCTTTGTACTTCTTCCTCTTATGTGATATTTGTAACTATTATTTCGTTTTGGTGTACAATAAAGTGTATTGTAAATTTGTTACTAATTTACGTTTAAACAGCTGAACAGATTTTAAATGAAACTCGGAATACATATAGCTAATATTATGGATTGATATTATACGATAAATAGGTGTAAATAGGGGTGTTTATGCCAAAGTTTAACAAAGTTCAGCGCGTTTTTAAAAGTTTTTTAGTAAGAATAATTTTACTAAGTGACTAACTAACGTACCTTAAAGATTAACTAATTTTGCAAAGTTGTCCGGCTCTTAATTATTTATAATTTTACACTTTTGCTGTGTTTACTAAATTTTAAATTTTGGATTAAAATTCATACTGAAAAGTGAATAATTTACTTCCAAATGAAAATTTGGCAAGGTTTCAAATTCCATTCTGTATCTATGCGGTGAATGTAACGATGTATGGGTATTTCATCCGGGTTTGGTATTTGTATATGTACACAAAGGAAACCGTTTTATATATTATGCAAAGTTGCCTTTAAGGACAACGACATTGGCTCGGTCTACGCATGTAGCAGCCCAGGGAGTTGTGAGTTGGAATCCCCACGATCTTCATAAAAAATGTTTACTTTGGTTTTTAAGGGTTTGTTTGGTTACTTCTACCTTCCTTATTTATCAAAGTTAGTACAGAAGGCATGAAACGACCGATGATAAGTTATATATTATGGCGCTTTCTGCTCGGTAACACCCAGTGAATCATCGAAATAAATTATATTTTCCAGGCATCTACAAGAGATTCTCGTTCATTCACTGTTAAGAAATTATAAAGTAATCGAGTCATTTTAATGTTAAAGGACTTTAATGAAAAGTATCTAATAATTTAGTGTATGGCTCGATCGCAACGCAGAACGTGTTACTTTATATTCACTTATATTGTATAAAATATAGAAAATAAAATTCATTGGTCAACAAAAAGCGTCGCATTGCGTCTTTGTAATCCACTCTATAGGAACGCTATTGTAATAATAATGGAGGTACGAATCCCTTGCCACTTAATAAGTAACTTATTCTCGCCTCACGGGTCGGACCGTCGAAGCTTAATTTATCGCTGGGCGGAATTTCGGGGCTTACTGCGATCGAAAGTCAATACTTACACTCCAATCATTTTGTTTTTATTTATAGTCTAAGATCCGGCTGCAAGATACGTATAAATGTGGTTTGAACCCTGGATTCTATGAGTGCATTGATCCTGAAGCCAGATCTCATACTATATGGGTTAATCAGTTTGTGATACGATGGTTTTACATTTTAAATTATTGCTGTTGTTTTAATGTTGTCCTACCCTAATAAAATTTATTAAATGCTTTTAAAAACAAAATTTTCTTGCAGTTTTATCTGGGCAGTCATTCAAAACAGTCAGTAATTTAATTATACAGGTTTAACATGCAACACTTGATAATGTTTTGATAACTTTATGTTTATGTAGTAACTGATTTATAGCTTTGCAAAAAATACCGTGTCTTAAACTACTTAACTCTTCCTTTCTTTCAGCAGCAGACAATTTTAGTAAGCGCGTGAGAAAACGCTCAACATTTTCTATCGCGCGAAAGCACTGCATGGCGAAAATTATATAGTCACGACGTCGAATGGAAATGTCTCTGCGCCAACTACTCGAAAAACTTTTTGCATTACGAAACATGTCTAGAATAGGGCTAGCAGTTGTGTTTTCAAAGTAGGTAGTTTTATTGAAGATGTGCCTTATATCTTCAAATTAGGGATGCATCCGATACCGATACCGATACCGATATATCGGCGATACTTCGGGTTAGCCGATATATCGGTATCGACGATATTTTTATGACCGATTCAACGATACTTTTTAATTTATTTATAAAAATTTAGTGTAAACGAGCGTTTTGTCTTGTCTATTTCGTTGCAAATGAGGCATGAACTATGCTCGGGGAAACCCAACCCTTAAAAACCAAATTGGTCTAGGTGTTGTTGAGTTATGCGCTTAGCAACACATTTTGCGATTCATTTTTATATTATAGATTAAAGTTTTACCTATAGTGCAACATGAACAACACTAGTTAGCAATGACGTGTATTGACAAGCCATAAGTGTACTAAAATAAATTTTCACACTGGTGTATTAAGCTGGTGTGATTAAGCTGGAGGTACTCAACAAAACGTATTCCGATCTCACATGTTAATACAAAGCTAACACATACATGACATGACACAATTTCTACATACCGCGGACACCAGCATAAGAATGGACGCCATAGAACCCGGCTAATGGAATCTAACACTCAACACAACGCTCGCCATCCCGCCTGCCAAGCGTGGTGAGTATTGCTCTCTCAATAGAGAGATATACGTATCCTACGGTGGAAACGAACGAATTACTAACTACATGCAAATTAAAAATTAAAGGGTTGTGAGTCACTTAGCCGCCTTTCGTTTCTGATTGCATTCCGTGTCTAAGTCAAATAAAAGTCCGTTTTTAGAGTGACCTTTTTCTGTCTTTGCTGTTACTAGGCTTGTCGCCCTGCTTAACTTCCAAAATTGTCCGTATACTTCTCGTCCGTGAAGAACAGGGCATTACTCAATGTAATGACTAATGATGGAGCGGACAAGCGGGAATAACACTGCTCTTTTATTTGTACAGTTTGTTATAACCCTTAAATAACCGCCGAAAATTTACCTTGACCCGTAAACAGAATAAACTATAGTGCGTAGGAAAGTATTGTGTCAGCTTTTGTGGGTATAAGTACCTAGTAGGACAAGGTTACATTTATACCTACTGTTTGTTATTGGATTTGTGGGACCACTCAGCATAATCATATTTTTCGTTTAGAGGCTTAGTTTTGAAACGTGTCAGTTTTGTGAAAACAAAGCTTCCGGCAAGATTGTGAACCCTTTCTCGCCGAAATGGAATGGTTTAGCCCCGATTTCACCATTGGTAATAAACGCGATCAGTAACCAGTAGTCATTACCTAGGTGGTCAAATTGACATTATAACTTAAATTTTTCAATGGTTGAACTAAGTTCAATGAAACTTGATGTGTAGCATAAAATGGTAAAATTGGGGCTAAGACTGGGCGCCGCGCCGGCAGTCAGTCGGTTGTTTGAACGCTTATCTCAGGAACTAATCCGATTTAAAAAAAATACCTCACTGTTAGATAGCTTATTTATCGAAGAAAGCTATAGGCTATTTTACCGTAGGAAAATACCTTGTTGTATCGGGAAATTCCTTAAATCACGGGCGGCGCCGAAGCGTGAAAAGAATGTTCTCGTATGTAAACAATGACATAGCAAAAGTTTTTGTAATCGATATTTTGTAGTGAAGGTGTTTCCAACATTCACGCATCTAACTCATCTTTTTTTTCAGAGATTGCCACTCAAAATTCGGTCTCAATTTCAGTTTTTATTTCGCTGGATAAATCGGTGCCTTTGGAAGGCTTAACTTTTCCATGGCTGAATAAATTCTGATTGCACCGCTGCCGCTGGCTATTGCAAAGTTCCGGAGCTCCGAAAAGGCCATTGCTTTTGGCATTCGCATCTGTAGCTCGAAATGAATGAACAAAGAAAGTTGTTTGTTATCTAAGCGAGCTTTTATTTTTAGGTTATTTTGTTCGCTTTATCAATTTAATAAGAAAGCGCCAAGATAAACAGCATCAAAGGTCTTGTTGGGGGCTTGTTATAAACGTGCATAGTTACTAGTAGTACAGTATAATCATATATAGTCTTACCTAAAAAAAAGGTATCTCTGGGTGCGATAATGACGAATTCATGGAACCAAATATGTACATTTATTATACATTATTGCTTTCTTTACAATTTGAAACGCAACACTTGATCCGTTCGCCACTGCGGCACACTCTAGACTGTTAGTAACCTTATATCGAGGCGCAGGAAAAGCTCGCGTTCCGAGCGTTTGTATGAAGTTGGAATACTGGTAGATTGTATTAATATTAGTAATTATAATAATAATAATAAATCATTTATTTCAGGCATTTAAGGCTCATATAAACATATACCTTATAGACTAACATACATAAAAAATATAAATCTTATAAACTAAAGTGTCAGCATCGTGGATCATCTGTTACGGCGGTGTCGCCTTGCAGTGTAGGCGACCGATGAACCGCCGAAACTTGACCCCTTGCGGCCAAAACTAAAT
Source organism: Gymnoscelis rufifasciata (assembly GCA_929108375.1). Taxonomy (NCBI): domain Eukaryota; kingdom Metazoa; phylum Arthropoda; class Insecta; order Lepidoptera; family Geometridae; genus Gymnoscelis; species Gymnoscelis rufifasciata. Next base: position 6,726,624 of record OV815321.1, on the reverse strand, counting down.
ATTAGTTATTTACTTATTTATTTATAATAAATAATTTGTCGTATTACCGAGCTTGTACATACTAAATAGGTATAACTACCCACAAATGCTGACACAGCACTTAGAATAGAAAAGATTTATTCAGGGTGCCGAGTCTGAGTTTACAAATTGTAGTTAACTTTCTCGATCGTGAGAACGTTAACTATAATTTGTATGGGATCGAAACAGCGCCTCTTGTGGCAAACTTGAGAAACATAATTTGCTAGTTTGAGATTCACTATCGACTGTCGATCGTCGACTCGTTTACGCTCACGTTCGAAAGTGAGAACGTTAACGCATTTGATTGGTTGTTTGAAAACTTTCCCGAGTTCGTGTTACCATTTTTGACATTCGAATAGTAAACGCGCTCGAAAAAGTATTCGTCTAGCATTCACTTAGAATTTCTCAGTGAGTAGGAGGTGAGAGTGCAAAGTTATTCAGTAAAATCATTAATATTTACAAATAAATTATGGCCGGACGTTACTTTTTCGCTTGGATATCGTCTTACAAAGACAGCTTTTAAGTTTTTGTGCAGAGAATTAAAACAATTGACGAATTTAAGGTCCTCTCAACTCGTTTTGTTGGAACTTATATTATGTACTTTTTGTTATTTATTAATTAAAATATTAAAAAGTAGCTATAGTTTCGACACCTAATTAATTTTTTCTTCGCAGGTGTTCACGGCTCTCTTCTTTTTTGCTCATACAAAAGCCAATTTGAGTAGCAAAACAATGCAATGAATTTTTTTTTCAGTTATGTGATGATCAATACTACATTTTAAATGTTAACCCTAAGTTTGGAGGTGCAAAGCATGATTCTTTGTATGGGAAAACAGTGACTTGAATACATAAATTCAATCTCTGCACCAAAATAGAGAAATGGTCTGGCTTCTATATAGGTAAAGTATCTTTAGGTACTTGATTTATTAAAATGCATTATGTTTTGATCCCTTTCACTATTCTATCTTTTACATAATTATTTATTTTTTAGGAGACTCTGGATACCCTCAGCACCCAGGCTAATGACTCCAATTTTAGATGCAAATAGGTACGAGGCCAATTATAATAACAAGCAAATTAGGGGTTAGAGTAATAATAGAAAATACATTATCAAATGCTGAAAAACAGATGGTAGTGCTTAGACAAGGATGGAGTTCACTCCATCCACTTCAAGCCACTCAAATATGCTTCTATTATTATAGCATACTCAGTATTGCATAACATAGTTATCAATCTTGGCATTGATCTAAATCTTACTCGGTGTCCGAGTAAGATTTAGGTGGGTCTAGTTAAGGTAAAATATTTCATATGATATTATAACAAAATACCTATTTATGTTACAATTAATCATTTCTAGTTCCAGGAAACTTAAATAGTGAACCGGGTTACAATGTGGAAGGAGCTGGAGCTACCAGCGGACCAATTTTAGTAAGAAGACTGAAAAATAGTGTGTGATATATATATGTATGTAGTTCTCAGTGATATATTGTGTTAATGTACTATTGCTATTTATAGAAGTGTGCTTAGGATTATAAGGTTAAGGATATTGTATTGTGACAATGAATAAATAAACAAAATTATATAAGATGAACTTTATTTTATTACCTAATTAGACAGTCAGAATTGACAAGTTAAATTTATAAACTAATATACTTACTTATATTTACAAAAATATAAACTAATCATTACAGAGTCTATTAACTAACTTATCTTAAACTCTTATTCCTATTGCTTGCCAATCTCTGGCTCTGCGCTTCCATCTCCCTAATCATATTTTGCTCTCTCCTCAAGCTTATGTTACTCTATTATAAACTTTCTCCAAAACTCTTCGGCTTGTAGAAAATTTTGTGCTAGCCTCAAAATTCATCAAGGAATTCTTGCATGGCAAGGTGGTGTTTGCCCAAAGCAAGCAGGCTCAGGCCGAATCAGATTGCTCTCACAGAGCCTTATAGGAGAGAGTGCATGTGAATGTAAAAATACATTAATGTTATTATAATCTTATTAACATTATAATTATGTTATCCTTAGAAAAGTTAAGTCTTACCTTCCAGTGCTTCCAATATTGTGAAATAAATCTCAAAAACAAATCCAATATTGTGACAATATTGTGAACTGGGGTTGTTACAGTAATTCTTTGACTGGGGCAACATATGATGTTGATGGCCCAGGTTCATCCCAATGTCTGAGGTCTCCATGCCTAGAAACAACAATAAACTTAGTTTTTTCTTCGTCGATGAAACAACTTCACATAAATAGATCTAAACATCAAATAAATTATCAAACACTCACTGCTCCATGAACTTGTCTTCATTTTTAGACTGTTTAACTCATAGTTTCAATTTATTATTAATTTATCGGCCGGCCACTTCTTCCTACTCGAACGAAAGTTTTCATTTCAAACGTAAACAAAACACAGAATAATCATAACATTTTTGATAGACAGCTGCTTCTAGACAAAATACTAGTAAAAATATCATTCTGAATTTGGCCGGTTAATGATTTGATGACGTCATGCTACCACCCTAAAAAAAATATTTAACTATGCTCACGGTGAGTGAACGCTTTCGTATAGTTTTTGTCGATAGGCACTCGCACTTGCATGCCATTGCTTTTCGATTCGAATTTCGTTAGCTCGATTAACGAGATAGTAAAGTCATTCGAAAACGTTTGTGGAACTCCAACTCGGCACTCAGTACTCATAAATAGACACAGATATATGTATATATACTTATCTACGCACTATAGTTAATTTCGTTTACGGGCCAAGATACATTTTCGGCGGTCAAGGTAATTAATTAGAAGAGCAGTGTTATTGCCCGCATATACGTTTTGTCATTCAGTATGCTGAGTAATGCTCCGTAGTTCACGGACGAGAAGTTTACGGACAATTTTGGATGTAAGCAGGGAATAAGATCTCACGAGTTTAACAATATTGCACTAGAGCATAAAACGTTTTATTCGAAGCGCGAATTTAACTTGAATACCAATCAAATTAAATTCGCGCTTTGAATAATCGCTACATATTTTATTTATTAATATGTTATATCTCATAGTCTGACTAATTGGTATATTTTGTTAATTAATCTGTAGGTAATATCTTGATATTCAATTGAACACAGTATTGAACTCAGCTGAGGTTTTTTTTTAGGGTTCCGTAGCCAAATGGCTAAACTTGAAAACTATGAGATGATCTCATACCTAGAGTTTCTTATATTCAATAGTTTATATGTGTACCTAGTTATTATAAAAAGAGCGATGGAAGGAAGCGACGCTTTAATGTACAACTATCACCAATTCCTATAATTAACATTTATGGAATAGATAATACTGTAAAGTATTTTTTTCTACTCACAGAAGTTGTATATGGAGTCGAGCATGTTCAATCTTGTCTGTCGCAATAATGTTTGGTTCTGTTGCGCAATTCCTAGTATTTATGGATTTATGTTATTTACTGCAAATTTTCTTAGGCACTATCTACAGTAGTTTCTTTATTCACGAAAACAATAAAAAATAAAAAGTGTTGATAATGGCGGAAAATCCATTGATGTTGGTAGTAATTTAGATCCGAAACGAGTGGTGTTGTCAATAAAGACCTTATGAATAGACTTATAGTCGCTCAATGATCTAATGATCTATGGAGAGGGCTAGCTCTAGGTTTCTTAACATGTTCATGATTATAAGTCACAATATGGGTTTTAACGTGATTGCCCAACAGGTTAAACGATACCTAACCTTCCAATGAACACGAAAACATCACGTCAGAGTCAACAGGGGCTCGTCTAGTTAGAATGTAATTTGTTTGGCAAATGTGTACCTACAGTGTGACGTGCACTAGCACGAGACTCTTATACATGAAATGGGTTAAAAAACAAAGAGGCACAGAGCATGCTTGAACAGGAAATATCTTTAGGTATAACATTATACAATCTAGCACCTTCGTCTATCATTTATGAAAAATAAAAGGAAGTATTACATAATTAAAGAAGTATTCTAATCAGCATAATGAATAGGAATTTATATTAGTAAAAAAACAACACGCCGACAGATTGTCACTGCGGCACGCTCGCGACAATCTGTGTCCCTTGTGTGTCCTTGGATCGAGGCGCATAGGTATAGGTAGTTCGCATTGGGACCGTTTGTATGAAGTTACAATACTGTACGGATTATTACCGTGATTTTATTCTCATTTAGGTAACTCTATACAAAGATAACGTTTGTTTTTTCAACAGGATAAACGTTACCTAACCTTCCAAAGTGCTCGAAAACACCTCGTCAAGTCAACAGGGGCTTGTCTAGTTAGAATGTAATTTGTTTGGCAAATGTGTACAGTGTGACGGACTTGTAGGTATGTTTACGAGTCTCGTACTAAAGGTGTTGGTGTTACAACACTTACTTTAATAATAAAGACTCGGGTTGAGGTGGGAAAACGGTCTACCCTTAACCGTAATAGGAGTAAAAGATATATCTACATATTCAAATAGTTTTACGCCATTGTATACATAAAAGAATAAAAGGGTTTAGAATGGTAAAATGTATTAATGTGTTAGAGTGAGTTTTGACAAAATGCCATGGAGACAGTCCCGGATACGGCACAGGATATTTGGTTATGTGAACAATTAGTATTTACTATTATGTACAATGATAACTATTTACTAGCAGCTTGTAGGTATGCGAACTTAGACAGAGTGACAGTGGCAAAAAGTAATTTGATAAACATAGCTTTATTTAGACCACATATCAATCACAGTTAGTTTTTCATCACTGACGACCATCCCATTTGTCGTCGACCTACGGGCTAAAAAAAAATATTTTTTTAAATTATTTAAATAATTCAGGTCTCAAAAAAAACTCTCCGGGGATACTTCAAGTTAAAATGTGGTGTCTTCCGCTACCTCAAAATGTACCTACACATCTGCTGTAAAAGTCCATGACAAGACAGTACTTATTATTGTACAGTGCGCGTCAGATTTAAGTATCCCCTTTGTCTACAAAATATTTTCTATAACTTCTATTCCATTGTAAATGTTAACCAATTTTCGCATGCAAAAATTAATCACGCCGCTCAGGATCGAACCTCGCACCCATTTCCAGATTCTCGAATTCTCGACAGTAAACCAACTGAGCTATTTAGCTGATAGACGGTGCGTCGAATTTTGTCTATAGGTCTAATTAGTCCCTAGTTTTAAAGCAAAGTTTTACCATTATTTTATTTATGTTATAGATGAGGGTAGGGTTTGATTTGATATCGTTTGTAGCGGACGAAGTATAATTGTCACTCATCTTATATTGTGTGGTTTGCTTTGTGCGTATCTCTGAGAGTTTTGAGTGTTTTCAACGATGCATCATATGAGTAACATTATACGAACAAAAATTGCTGTTCTTTATGAACAAAGAGTCAGTAAGGAAGAAATTGCACGACAACTTGGTATTACAGTAAGTGTAATATTATATTTAATTTAGATATTTTTTTGTTCGAACAGTTCAGTGACGAAACATTTATTAACTTTGTATAATGTTTTTCTAGGTGAGAACAGTAAGGCTATGGGTGGACAGATATCTGTCTACTGGTGATGTGAAAGCTAATAAACCCGGCTGCTCTCAACGGCTTATACCTTACAACGGGGCCATGAATCATCATGCAATGGCACCATTTGCATCAACTCGCATCACTGCTCAGCAATATGGCATATCTCTGTCAACTGTGAGGCGACACTTGCATGCTGGTAATATACACAATTATGGGCCAGCAAGAAAAATTTAAGTCTCAGAAGATCACCGGAGGGCAAGAATTAGTTTTGCAAATTAATACCTTAACTTTGATTGGGAGAACAATATAGTTATTTCAGTGACGAAAAGACATTCAGATCTGACACAGACGGTCGAAAAATACTCTGGAGAAAACCAAATGAGCGATACTTGCCACAAAACATTCAGCCTGTAAAGGCAAGTGGTAGAATAACTTTAGGTAAGCTATTTTATTATTAGCATTTTAACTTTTTCATAATAGTTTGACTTTTTTATCTAACTACACAATTACGCTTCTGTAGTAAATTTAATGTTTTTTTTTAGATTATTGGTGATGGATGTCATCAATGGGACCAGGCGAATTGGTGGAAGTTGCTGGTCGCATGAATGGAGAGCAATATTTAGAAGTAATTGCAAGACATAATGTTGCCGTCTGTCCGTGTCGCCTATCCAGATGGACAAATTTACTTTGTCCACGATAACTGTGCCGTGCATCGCTCAAGAATTGTAGTAGGAGTGTATCATCACAACCTGGCATAACTGTCATTGCATGGCCACCTAAAAGTCCGGATTTGAATCCAATAGAAAATATGTGGGGTCAAATGGTTCTCAATTGGGACACTAGTGATGTAAGGTCCAAGTCTAACATACAAGACGCAGTTTTGAGGACCTGGGAAATAGTGCGTGGTAGTGAGGCAAGCTGGAATATGGTCACTCATATGAAAAGTAGATTGCAGCAAATTATTTTAAACGAAGGTCATTCGATACGTTATTAGAGTTTTGTTTTTACACAAAAAAGAAACGTGAACATGATATTTTGTATTTGTATAAAAATATTATGAACATTTGGCCCCACATTCCCCTAGAAAATGTTAGTTTACTACCGAGAGATCGAAATTGTTACTAGTTAACATGTCTGTTCTTTCGATGTAAACAAATTAAGTATATCTGATTAAATTGTCATTAACTAACCTTTAAAACCTTTTACTGTTTACAAATATTATTTGTTATTAAAACTATTATTTCGTTAATTCATCTCACTTATACTTAATTTATTGACTTTTGTTGTAGGCGTTTATAAAATAAAAATATATATATTTTTTTAAAGATGTGTTTTTTTCTATAACTTGCCATTAGGAACAATATATTACTTAATCAAAAATCTTGCAACGGGAATAGATAAAATTTGATAAAAAAAAAACAAAATAAAAAACGCCGCTCACGAGATTCGAACTCCGTCACTTCATATTATATCTATGATAGATAATATTAATTTGCTTGTTACTGCCACGGAGCCAAGCAGTTACTTATAGACCTATTCGAAATTTTGAGTGAGGTTACAAATGAAAATGAAATAAAATTAGCATTTATATTAAAATAAGCATTTTAACGCTACAAAACATAAAATTATTGTTAGGAATAAAAAAAAAAAAAAACAAAATAGAATGGAAAATTTCAAATAAAATGTAGTTTTAATCTTCCAATCTCAACGATTGGCGGCAGGATTCGAACCCACTTACATAGAGATAGGGGGGGTACTTAAATCTGACGCGCACTGTACCCTACATAATAAAAATTATAGCACATGGAGAAATCCATTGTTAAAACAACATCACCGAGAAGAAAGCCTGTCTTATAACTTTGTTCTATATTTCCTTTAAGGCACTTTCAACAATCATGAATGTCAAAGATGACTTTAAAGCTCTGATTGCTTTGAGGCAGAGCAGTGCGCTCTACAAAGTGAAGTTCAACATTTGCATAGATTTCGTTTGTGGAACGTATTAATATTTCATGGAGGCAAACGAATCGATGCAGATATTGTTTGAGTATGGATGTAGCATAGAGGTAGCCTACCAATTCAGTGGAGTCGCTTCAATTCAACTACACTTTTACAAAAGTTACTGATCAGCCAATACTAAATACTTATTACTGATATCCCTAATTTAGGTTCCCACCACTGGCAAGTGCGGGTTGGAAAATGTCACATGTCCTTCAAAGTTCTTATAACATGCCGGTTTCTTCACGATGTTTGCTTTCACCGCTTAAGCACGTGTTTTAAAGCACACATACAGTATTCATGAATGAAAATCTCACTTTGCCATTTTTAGATACTTATTGGAGTATTAGAAAAATTTTGACGGCTTTTTGAATTTGTGGTTTATTGCTGACCAAATCTGTTTTAAGTTTAATTCATAATCAATCAATCAACACTTTATTTTACAGTACATAGAAGAAAATAAAAAAACAAAATAAATTACTAGGACAATGGGCGGCATTATCGCTGATAGAGATTTCTTCTAGGCAACCAAAACTCCACACTTCAGATTAAACATAATACTGGTATAGAGCGAAGAGTTTTTCACAAATTCTCTATCAAGCCTAAGTCTCACTGATACTTGAAAATCACCCTTAACATTGCCTAATCTATATAAAAAAAATGAATTGTTGTTCGTTAGTCTGATTAAAACTCGAGAACGGCTGGGCCGATTGAGCTGATTTAGGTTTTAAAATGTTTGTCGTAGTCCAGGGTAGGTCGAAACGGCGAGCAAATAAGGAAAAATTGCCGGCAACTTTTTTTACCCGTGCGACGCCGGGGCGGGCCGCTAGTTATTAATAAAATCAGAATCGTAACAAAGTTAAAGGGACCTATTATGGAGCACTTTCCTAAGCCTGCTGTCAGAAACCCTCGACTTGTGTCTCCTACTTCTGGAGAATGACGAGTCATGGACTTATTGCATTCCTGAAGACTCCCTCAGAACATTGCTTTAAGGGTGAAAAGTGGAATTCAAATTGCCAATTCTAACCTAAATACCCTGTTAAATTGATGGCTGAATGCCAAGAACGATATTAATTATGTAAGTTCAACTTTTCTAGAACATTTTATGGAAAACGAAACCAAACAAAGCGGTTGATCGAGCAACAATGTTTAGTGTTCAGTGGCTCACAGTTTATGTTCACATCTTTTCGACAGAATCCCTTGAGTTGGGTTCAGTAATATTTAAAGCTAAGCGGATTTAAATCTTATTCTGTTTTCAGATAGAAACATCAGCGATTCAGCACACAGGCTCTCGCTTTCCGCTCCCACACAAAGATGTAAATATGTAAATGATTTTCTTTTCATTTTATTTGCGTTTGAATAAAACTGGTTTGTGATGCAGATAAATAAAAACGGTGAAGTGCTTGCTAATGTATATATGTCACCGCAAAATAATAAGAATCATAAATTATTCAATTACCTAGTACATTTTTAAATTACGGAAAATCATCAACGACTGTGTGTATGTATTATTTTGAGCTTAAATTTCAATTCATTTATCAATTTACGACGTCACCGTTATTATAAGGTTTACCTTATTGTGATTTTTCTATGTACCTAAGTTTAAAAATTACACGAATACATTTTGAAGATTTTATGCTTAGCCTATGCTCGTCAAAATTTAATTATTTTATTCTGCACTGACGGACAACCGGATGTACAGAGCGTAATATAATAAGCTTTTATACTTCTTAATCTTAAAAAATAATTAGTCATAATAGGCATTCAGGGAACTGGGCGTTCGAGGCCAGACAGTAAATTACAAATCCAGTTTATACACATAAAATATGAATACTTTAAATGTTTAATAGGCACTGTTACATCATAACAACACAAAAATAAAAATACTTCGACAACTTGCTCCTCCATTCAATATCGATTTATTCAGAACTTCAGAGCATTCAATTTTCAATAGCATGATTCCACGTTGGCGAGCAGTATCGAGTATCGCTTTGAGCTCATAACATTGTTTGGAAAAAGGACGACCTCCGATATTTCCTATAAATTTTGTACCATTGGGGCTGGCTCGTTGAGGAACCTGAGTAATTGGCATTGGACAAAGTTAATTTAAAACGAACTAAGGTAAGTACCTACTTGAAAGAGTAAACTTAAAAACTGTTGTTGTTATTGTAAAATATGTTTCTTGCATTAAATACATCAAAGAGAAAGCAATGAATAGATGATTCGGTGAAAAAGCAACATAATTGTAGGTGAAGCATCAAGTCGCGGCTTTATATTTGTATAAAACTTTCAAAGATTAAATAATAAAATAAATTAAAATTTAAGAAAAACCCTTGATTCCAATGCTTTAATTTCCTGAAAAGTAAAAGACATAATAATTTATAATGTGCGCGATGCGCTTTCATTATAATACCCCATTCGAGCATATTTTCAGATTTTCGGTTTTCCTTTCCCACTCTGACTCCCATATCTTTTCAAAACGGCACAACCGATTTTCATGAAACATGTCTAAGAACACTCGAGCCATACTCACCTTTCATACTAAAACTAAATTGAAATCGCTCCATCCGTTCGGGAGCTATGATGTCCCAGACAGACGAAAGACAGACAGGCAGACGTTAAGCTTATAACACCCCTCTTTTTTGGTCGGGGGTTAAAAATCCTACGGTTACGGATCCTACTATTTACCTGACTGCGCGAGTGGTAATGTTAGTAAAAATTCAATAAAAACTGTGAAAACGCAGTCGGAAGAAAATATATAACATATTTTCTTAATTTCAGCTTGTTCTATAGCAAAAAGATCGCCACTATTCGTTCCATCAATGTATTTGACGTGGCAAATTACAAGCTAATTACATTGAACATATAAAAAATATCACCTCTAAACATATTATTTTTTATCGTTAAGGAAATAATTTAGAATAATGCATTAAACCAATAAACATCCAAGCAAATATATCTATTTGAAGCTTGCAATTTGGTCAGTTAAGATAAAGAATCTAACGATCTCTAAGCTAAATTGCTTACGGTCCCAACAATCTATATCAAAGCCAAACAGATTGAGATAGCAGTCAGCCCGAATGACACAAACAAGAGACTTGACCGACATAAATAGCAGATCGATTTTGACGCGTCCCCTAATTGGATACTCAATAATGCACGCTTTGAGTGCTGTGTTGATAATAGATAAGATAACACGAGTGTGACGATTTTTATGAGAGTGGTTTGATTGAATAATTTTGGAAAACTCGTGCGAATAGTATCATATTTTCCCATCGACCTCTAAGGTCCAGTTTCTAGGTACGATTACTGAGTTTGGTATGAAAATATGTGCGGTCCATATCTTTGTACGGCTATTTCAGTGGATGTCCAATTTTTTAGCAAGTCTATGTAAAGGTTCTTGGAGACTGGTTGAACCAATATCGTTAAAAACGGAACAAATTGAGATATCAGTCTATCCGACTGACACAAACAAGTGACATGGCCGACATAAATAGCAGATCGATTGTGACGCGTCCCCTAATTGGATACTCAATAATGCAAGCTTTGAGTGCTGTGTTGATAATAGATAAAATACCACGAATATAGATTTGGGTTATTTTTATGAAAATGGTTTGATTTAATTTTGGCGATATTGCGCTAGGAAAATACTGATTTAAGCGAAACTAAGAGGATGGGAGATGGGTGGAAAAAGATTAACACGATTCAGATCGACACTTGACCAGATCGAAAAATCGTAAGACGGAGAGAGAGAGCAATTCGTGCGAAATTATTCTCTTACCATTCCAAAAATTCCAAAATATTAAAAAAATGTACTCTGGTAACGTTTAAGTACACATCTGCTAGCACAGCCTTTGGTTTTTCGTTTTGGCTAAGACATTATAAGAGTAGATTTTATTGATAGAAGGTTCTTTATTAAGTCAATTGAAAATATCAAAACAACAGATGGAACAGATTGAGATAGCAGTCAGCCAAAATGACACAAACAAGAGACTTGAACGGCGACGTAAATAGCAGATCGATTCTGACGCGTCCCCAAATTGGATACTAAATACTGCAAGCTCTGAGTGCTGTGCTTAGCAAGTATTAATCAAGGTCATGTTTTTAATTTTTATACGTTGAATGTTACAAAGCTTGTAATTTGCCACCTTATATACATTGATGGAAGGAATACAAGCGATCTTTTTGCTATTGAAAGAAGCTATTATTCTTGAAAGTTTCATACAAATATAAAGGCGCGGCTTGATGCTTCATCTAGAGGTACAATAATGCTGCTTTTTCACCGAAACATCTTACCGAACAATTTATGGCTTTCTCTTTGATGTATGTAATGCATAAGAAACAAAATATCTTATAACAAGGATAGTTTATAAGTTTAACTCTGTCAAGTAGTAACCTAGTTTTAAATTAGTTTTTTTCAATGGCTATTGATAAATGAGAATATCAAAGCCGAGCAGATTGAGATAGCAGTCAGCCCGAATGACACAAACAAGAGACTTGACCGCCGACGAAAATAGCATATCGATTGTGACGCGTCCCCTAATTGGATACTCAATAATGCACGCTTTAAGTGCTGTGCTGATTAATAGATAAGATAAAAACGCGAGTTTATCTTAGGCTTTATCTTTATGAGAGTGGTATGATTTAATTTTGGAGTTCATGCGTAGGATAATAAATACTGAACAAAACTGCGAATTGGGCGATAGTGTGAGGATATTTTTTGTATGATGTTGTATTAGGATATGTAGTAAGTCCTAGGTACTATAAAGATAAAAAACTACGCACATATACACATTTTTTTTATTTTGGTTAATTATACAACGGATTTCCCTGACACTAATCATATATGTAATTGGCAAATTAGTAGAGGGTCAAAATAATTACCCACATCGTAGAGGTTTTCAAAGGTAACTAAATTCTATAATATTATCCTACCGTTTATGATTTTCTTTAACTGACTTTCAACTCCTTCTAGAGTACCTCCTAATATCCATTTTGGGGTTCGCTGATTTTAACAAATTTCTTTAAAACAAATCGTAGTGGCTTGACTAAATTTATTTAAAGTGACGTTTAGTAGTCTTCTGTAGAAATTTCTTCATTCAGCTTCAAACTTCAGTTTAGTTTAACGATCAAGGAAATGCCCTCATAAGCCTTATCGAACTTGCACGGGACTATTATGTTGAATTTGTATAGCTTTCGGGAATAGCTTTAAGGGTAGACCTTATCGTGAGTTTCTAAAGGGGTACCTAAAATGTATAAATTTTTTTTTATTGTTTTTTTATGATTCGGGTCCAGAAAGAAAGACAGAAAAAGATAATAACATTGATATGAATCAAAATGGCAGAATCACGTTTTTTTAAACCCATATATCTCTTAAACCGTACACCTTAGAGGTTTGGTTCTCTTACACTTTTTGTTTGTTAGTATTCACTCTGTCGATTGACATGTAGTTCATAAACGCATTAATTGCATGCATATTTCAGGTATTTCAGGCTCCATGCGAAAATTTCGGAACCCCTTTGTGATTTCTCTCCTTTCTCTAAACACAAGTTTTTGTTTTCTCTAAGATAGAAACAAAACACTAGCAACATTATTAATATTTCTTTCTATGTCAGTCTTATATTAAGAATATCAGATGTCTTCTACCAGTAACACAAGCTTAGGGCATACCATGAGGCTAAATGTTGTTGTCGGGATGGTCCGGAAATATTTATTAATTATTATTTTATAGTTTGAAAACTACACTTTAATTGGATTTATGATAACTGTCAAAAAATTAAGTTGTAGAAAACTTACTCCAAACATGCACGCTCCACCCAGTCGTTTTATCCTCTTCATCCTGCCCAGGACTCATCATCCCCCCTTCCCCCGCCTCCGATTCTGGGAGAGTCCTCCACCTCTTCAGCAGTTCCTTGGTCTTATCTTTCGTCTGGTCGCATGCCTTCTTCCAGTTCGTGAAGTACTTCCGGGAGACCTTTGGACTGGTCAGTGATGAGGATTTAGAGTCTTGCCTGCAAATATAAATTTAATCGTTAGTAATAATCACAGAGGCCGGTCGGCCGAGGAGACATTCACAGTCCCCAAAATTCTCTGATTTCTTTCAATCAATGATTTCAGCTGTAATTGCTTTCAATTTAGTATAGGCAATTACAGATGTAAATATTGAAATAAAATATTATAGTCAAAGATTATTTTTAACTTATATGAATTCTCTCTGCTGGTCTACCTATGGCGTTTGTTTGTTAATTTAAGATAATTTCAAAAGTATGAAGTTGAGTTTATTTGTACAGTTAGAGTATTTTTTGTTTAAATCAATTTGATATAGATATTAAAAACCGATCAAATTCACATTACAGCCAAGTTGATGACGATGATTTGATACGTTTACATTGGCATAATCTGAATCCAATGATGGAGAAAATGTAAAACCACCATGTTATTATTTTAACAAACTATAGTTACAGCGTAAAATGTATCATGAAAAAAAAAATAGTCATACTAATATTATAAATGCGACAGCATCTCTGTCTGTCTGTTTCTCTTTCACGCAAAAACTGCTAAACCGATTGAAATGAAATTTGTTTCACAGGTTTTCTAAAGCCTAAGAAAGGACATATGCTACTTTTAACCGCGGGAATTAGTAATTCCGCGGAAAAATCCATTACAATGCGGGTAACATCGCAGGGCGCAGCTAGTTCTTGATAATTACGTGTCATAATAAATACAGCTTGCAATACCAAGTCGTTTACGTTCTGATATTGTATACCCGCCGGTAATAGCGTCATTAAAACTCGGGTCCCGCCATTTTTTGCCCGCCAAATGCCAAGATAAATGATCCATAATATCACAATATGTTGTGAGCGGTTAATGTTTTCAGGTGGCCATATTGTGAAAATACTATTCTTTAAAACCGTTAATGGAGTTTTATTTTACCGTAAGCCAGGTTCCATTTTATATTGCATTCATGCATTGAACCTATCTAAACCATTGAGTTTTTAATGCTAACGGGATACATACTTAAGATTTTTATTAATCTAACGAAGTATTTTAGTAACACTATTTTAAGACTATGACTAATGGCAAAATGGTAATTCTCGACAATATTTGATAACTAAGGTACACTTTTTTTTAAAACACACCTTTGTTTTTTTCTTATTGATAATGATATGCCTTCATTTGACCACAATCTCACCTGATGTAGAGTGACGATGTGGTCTAAGCTAGAGCATGAAGGCCTAGACACCTTTCTTTGTCCTTAGAGGTAGTCTTAGGTAGGTACACCACAATCTTTAATTTATTTATATATTTCAAAACAAAACCCACAGCCCTTAATTAAATTGTTAATACATATTCTGTTATAGCTTAAGGCCAAATAACGGGTTTACATTATACAATTTTCTTTTTTTTTTCACACAGTCTCAATTTACTATAAACTTAGGTATACAATTTAGTTATAACACTTCAACGCTTAAAATAAAGTTAAGATATTTATACATTTCAAGTACACTCTTAGAAACGTTTTATTTCATGTACCTATCCTGGATGACATGAGCAACCTACTTTTAATATCTACTCATGAAGAAGCTCCGGCACTACATCTGATTTGAATCTACATCAGCTTTTTGTTCCTTGTACCTCCTCTTATGTGTAAAATATCTGGCGTCCACAACCTTTCTGCCTTATATTCTTTCCATACAAAGATTAAAAGAAATGAAAGAAATGCTTTAAGCACCTGAGATCGCCCATTACGCATGCTAGGTTTAAATGTGACCTTATCAATATTTTTTTATTGATGTTTATTAGTGAGTGTATTAAAGATTTTCTATCTAATATATTACGACATATTTCGCAAGGTATATTAATCTACCTCTTAAAACCATGGCTTAACAAAATTATATCACTACATCTACTTCTCTAAAACAGTGGCTTAAAGCCTCCTTAGAAAAGGTGTCAGATTATAGCGAGGTGCCAAATATGCATTAATGTATATCAGATCGAGTAAACTATTCATGGCTCGGATGGAGGTATAGAGATTACTCGGATTGAAAGTGGGGTCGTAAGGGTCGTTTTTGCTTGCATGCTTGATGTTGGATAACGTATAGAATGTTTGTTTTTGTTTATTTTTCGTGGGTGATAGTGTATCCTATATTTAACGCTCTGTATTCTGAGGTAGTGAATATCTTTCTGAGTACAGATTAAGTTAAAAGAGTTTCTGATGAGCTCATGTTAATGTTAGCTGATGTTAATGATGAGCTCTTGTTTCTTGTTACTGTATGTAGACATAAGGGTTAAATGATGATTAACATACTCATGAAGTATGTCGTCTATATATTTTTTTAAATATCTCAGACGTCTAGTACCCATTACACAAGCTTAGCTTACCACGGGGCTAGATGTTGTTGTGTGCATTGGCCAGAAATCTATTTTTTTTTTCGATATATATTTCTTTATCATCACGTACCTACGAAATCATTTACGTTTATAGTTCTATGAGTAATCATGGAGGCAACATAATATGTACCTCTCTTAAACAGTGGCTTCACAAAATGTCCCTATATCGGATGAAGTAAACTATTCATGGCTCGGGTGGAAGTGTAGAGTAGAAATTACTCGGATTGAAAGTGAGCAAGCCTGATGTTTGGTTAACGTATAATAATAATAATAAATATTATTATTATATAAATATAATAATAATTTTGTACATACATACTTATGATACATACATGAAAACACCCAGACCCGAAACCAGAAATTGTATATCGTACATAACCTGGTCCCCCTGCGGGAATCAAACCCTCTGATACGACGGCTTAACAAAAGCCTTCTTGCTATTGTTAAGCCATCGTTTTAGGAAAGTAACTGTGATACTATTTAGATTTCTAACGGGATATTTACCATAGTATGTATAACAAATAATATCTATTTTTAAATTTGCTTAATAAGTGATAAACCTCACTTTGCAGGTTAAACTATTTTTAAAATATTTTTATGCAGAAAAAAATAAGAAGAAGAGGTTCGAATCCTGTGCGCGAAGGTTACAGATGTGTCTTATTTTTTTCTGCATAAAAATATTTTAAAAATATTATCTATGTATGTATGTCTATTATTGACGACCTGAGGTACTAGAAGTTTTGTCTCATCAACTCCACGTCCACTGCTGACGTCATACCGCTGAAATGATGATGTTGATAAGACAAAATACCTTAAATTAATACTAAATTGGTAGGCACTAGTTTTTTTTTAAGATAGATAGGCCTTTATTTGACCACAACCTCACCTGATGTAAAGTGACAATGTGGTCTAAGATAGGGCATGAAGACCTAGAAGGTGGCTTCTCCGGACCAAATAACGAAACACGAAAAAATCGTTTCACGCACTAGCCCAGCCCGAAGGAGTTATATCTATTGTACTCGTAACGGCTAAAATACTCGTAAATGGTATTGCAAACTTAAGTAAAAAGTAATCGCTGAACTGAAAGTAAAATACAAAAGCTTATTGAATCAGAAGGAAATTATTGAAGTGAGCACAAATGGATTTGATATTGACTCACGTAGAAATGTTTGCAGTAATTTATTTGCTACCCAGATTTATACCTCTTTTCGCTTAAATCCTCAAGAGGTTCATGTGAAAATATATAAAAGAAAGGCTACTGTCAGCTAATGGAAGCAATTAGCTTCCATTCCAATCCAACTGACATAATTATTGGTCATCTATGTGGACCTATTTACAGTGGAATAGCTGTTCTACGGCTGTAAATGATAAAAGTATAAAGAGCGGCAAAATTTATTTAAAAAAAATATATAAATATTTCCGGACTACTCACACAGCATCACCTAACCCCAAACTAAGCAGAGCTTATACTATGGGTGTTAGGTGACTGATAAACTACATAGATATATATATTTTTGTAAATTCATACATAAAGAAAACACTCAGACCTAAAACCAGAAATTGTAGATCGTACAAAATCTGGTCCCATGGCGGAAATCCTCACCAATTCACCTTGGTTTTG
The DNA here is from genome assembly GCA_929108375.1 of Gymnoscelis rufifasciata. Taxonomy (NCBI): domain Eukaryota; kingdom Metazoa; phylum Arthropoda; class Insecta; order Lepidoptera; family Geometridae; genus Gymnoscelis; species Gymnoscelis rufifasciata. Next base: position 6,709,073 of record OV815321.1, on the reverse strand, counting down.
TTCACCCAGGTGCATTAAGTTCACTTGTAGTCGACCCTATTCACCTAAGTTTATGCTGGTGCATTAACTCCACTATTTTGGTAGACTTTATTCACCCATGACGTTGTTTATAATTAAAGACCACATATTTTGGGGACCGTAATGTTTCCTATAATTATTTAAATTGTTTACCCAAAAACTTTATAAAAGTCACCACACACCACAATACTTTATCTTATCTGTGCCAATAGGTACACTAAAACAACGTCATTGAAGTGGGCTCATATTCATATTTATTATTTTATGTATATCGGTATTAGCTCAATTATTAGTTACGTAAAACCCCATCACTAGACCTTTCATTATCATTGGCGCTCTTAGATGGATAGATAGATAGATAAAAAAAATATTTGTTACAACAACAATAGAAACTCACTTATCATAAAAACACGATTGGAAAATATAGATCATGGATAGTCAATTTTTTTTTTTTTTTAATTATTACTATGTTTTTTTTATCACTATAAGTAGCCAAGTGTATGCTGCAGTGTAACAAAAGGGTAATACTCAGTTCAAATTTTGCTCTCTCTCAAATTTTTATTATCAGTATTACCCGATCAAGACCAGAGTAAAGAATCACCAACTAAAATGCTTTGTTTGTAAATATAAAAGGAATGAGGTTCTTTGGCTTGGAGCGCTTCAAGTGGAATACTTCTTATATAAATCGGAAATAGTATTCGAAAACTTGTACTTTTTAAAAACAATTCATTGTATTCATTCTGCATTTTACCAGTCTGCTGGCCCAATTACTGTGCAAAACAATATTACAATATTCATGAATTTATTAAAATTGTTGAATCGAATCTGCTATGACAAGCGTGTTCCAATCGCGAACAAAACAATAGCTTTCCGTTTCAGTAAGTCTATTTGAACAGGTTTTGACTATTTTTCATTGATGTCTGGACTTTTATAAAAAGGCATATTTTTCATTAACATTTTCCATGTAACAAAAACATCTATCTATCTATCAAGTTTCAAACTAGTTATATACGTTCATAAAGTTTTTTTCAAGATCAGCAGTTAATCTTACATTATTTTTCAAAATTACTTTTTCATTATATATGCTTAAAAATTAAGTTAGGGCATAAATAAATAACTACTTTTGTTCGATTCTGCTAAAAAATATGAGGTAGGAGCAACACTGATTTGGGAAAGATGCAAAATGGCGTATCACAACCGCTTTGTGCGCCGACGTGTGAAGACAATATTCTTCCCGGAGTGTTAATCGTATTAAGTTGTCAGATAGACGTTCTATCTAAAATCTGTGAACTTCTGCTGTGCTCTGTGTGTGATATCCAAAACAGCCATCCATCCAGCTGGATCCAGGAGATACCTGTTGTGCCTTTGTCGGACGTGTTGCCTGCAGCAGCGAGTACCAGGTTAGTGAGGCTCACTCCTCGTATAAACAGCACAATCGTTCTATCTTTCACAATTCTCTTTCCTTTCAATATTTCAAATATTTCTCATAAAAAATAAAATCAATACCTAATACCACCAGCAAATTATCTATAGATTGTTATAAATCGTACAACTTTATTTATGCCCTAACTACTAAATACGGACAATGCTACGGTACTATAATTAGCCATATGTAGTAGATAAAATCTCATGAAAGAAACACTTGAAGAAACGGTTAAGTACAAAAACGTTTCGGTCCTAAAAGGCTCAATCAACACAATGTTTCGTAAGCACTTTCACCCTCATAAACATTGTTCGGCAAGTCACAGATTACCTGCGCATTACGTTATTGGGCGTCCACAACACTCCAATCCTGTGATGGATCAGTGCAGATTAACCCTTGTTTGTTGGGTCATTATTACACAGCGATTTGCTAAGTGCTTCGCGTGATGGCCATTTGTGGTAAGAGGTATGAATTAGTCATTCTAAACTTGAATACTGTTTAGCATTGACTTGTTTTATTGGATAAAATGACATAACCTAATCATGTCGGAATTATAGAGCAATTTTTAAACTATTTTTGGTTTATCATTGACACAATTTTTTTTCGTTTACTATCAAAAGTATGTTTTGAGTATGTAGTACTTAGACCCGTAGATAGAAAAAATACTTGAGATCGAAATTATAACTTTGAAGCTGACGTTATTAATTTATATTACCCTGCTCGTTATTGTACGGAGTTTCCAGTTTGAAACAGCTGCCAAAGTCAAAACTAACAATCCATAAGTAACAGATGATTTACATAGAGGTGAACGCAAAATGGCGTTCAACTGAGTACATCTTCTTCACTGTATAATTTTATTTAACTTGACACTGGCAAACTGACGCTGCAAGCGCAGAGTCCAATTATTAAATTGTATTGAATTGACTAATAAAGAGAAGACGCAAAATGGAGTTCAACTGAGTAGCATCTTTTACACTTTATAATTGTATTTAACTCGACACTGGCAAATTGTCGCTTCAAGCGCAGATTCTAATGACAACAAACTGAACTGAACTGACTTATAAAGAAACAGTTTTTCCAATATAAGCCGCTTGTGTCACATTGTGTTGAGTATTTAATGTAGATCTTGTAACGCTTGACCTTAGATAACTTCATTCCTCGCTCCATGGGGATTTTTGTTTGTAATAGTGTTCCCAAAATGCATGCCAATTCTTAGCTTTATAGGACTGATAGTAAACTGACCCACATTTTCAAGCTAATTTGACCGTGCTTATCAATCATTCGTGCAGCTCGTAGCTCAATCATGTATTTTGGATACTATAATTGTTTATACATACCGTTCAAAAGTATCCTTAGAGCTGTCACTAGCCCGGGATAGCTTTCTTTCTCTCCTTCCATCCTCGCTCGGCGACTTCTCCGGTGGCAACCTCAGTTCTTTGTCCGACTTGCTGGACGATCGCGAGCTCTTTCCCTCATCGCCGCTGTCTCGCTTCAGCACGGGCCTGTTGGGGGACAGGCTTGAGGGCTTCTCATTCTTCTTCAGCTCCATTCTGCTGGCGGTGGCATGGTCAACACTGGTTCTGAAAGAAAATATATATATGTTAATATCAGGAGACTAATATAACGTTAGCTTAGTTTTTATTGTTCCGTATCCAAGGACCCTATTACTGAGACTTCATCGTCTGTCTGTCTGTCTGTCTGTCACCAGGCTGTATCTCAAGAACCGTGATAGATAGAGAATTTTGAGGGACTATGTATTTCTTTTGCCTTAATAACAACAAAAAACACATCTTTTACATCGCAAAATGTGTTGGTAAGCGTATAACTCAACAACGCCTGGAACATTTTAAATAGTTAAATAAATATCAATTAACTATTTCATTATTAGATTAAATTTAATTTAACACAATATTAAAAAAAAAATGTTATAAATAAGTACTTAAATGTCAAACACGTATTTAGTCAATTATGTAATGTCAATAAGCTGTAAACGCAGTCAGCATTTCATCTGGAAGTAAACTTAACTCCTGTACGTCGAGTAGTCGTCATTCTACAACTGAAGAATATACCTCAGATTAGTGGTGCCAATAGCAGCCCGGCATTGATCTCGGTAGGCGGACTAAACTTTGTCAGTTAGTCTGTTGTCAGAGGTTTTTGGGTGCTTAGTTTGTCGGAACACCGTTTAGAATATGTTTACTCTTATTATACAATTTAAACAGATATAATTGTATGTGTTTTGATTTAATCGTGATAAACACACCTAAATGATTTATTTTCAATAAATCGCTTCATGTTTCTTATCATGTGGTGAAAGTTTGTCTGTCTGCCTTATCCTACTTTAATTATTAAACTACTCGTACCATAACTGATATTAAAGATTTTGAACAAAGTTACAACTATTTATATTTGTATTTTAACAAAAAAGGTTGAATTACAAACATAAATGTTTTTCCTTTCAATTTAAGGAATATACAATTTTAAGATTTATCATGCCGTTAATACAACTTTTTGCAAACTGTTAATCTTAGGAAAGTAACTTTATTTTCAACATACCTATTAATATTCAACATGATAATTCAACTTTTTGCAAACTTAACATTTTAGGAATTCTAGATCCTATTCCTAAATGGAAAATACAAATGCATAATCATATTGCCGGTGGGGCTGTAGAAGTGAACTTGTTGTTTTAAAGTTAGTTCTGCAGTTAAGAGCTCACCAAGTCGAGTATTGAAGTTATAAATTAGTTACTTTATCGCGGAGAAAAGGTGCGTTTTCAACGAGAAAAGTTTAATTTACCAATTTGTTTTGCCTTGTGGAAGAAGATAGTCCTCGCTGGGAGATGTTAGTAATTACTAGTTAAAGGGAAACTCATATAAGTGCAAAGTTTCGGCCTTTTCCCGGAGATTATTATCTACTGGCATTATAAAACAGCTTCCTGCGAATAACGAAAGGAACGCTGATTGTTGTGAAGAATTTAGGCAAGTGAGCTCACTAATACGTATCCAAGCAACGTAAATTGCTTGGAAGCCTTTTACTTTACCAGTCATGAAATGAAAAAGTCAAATGAAATTCCATCAAATAAAAAGTCGCAATGTGACACGAATCGTCGCCCGCTGAGGTAGCCGCACCAAAAAAAAAGTCATTTTTCTGAAATAAATGTCATAGCTATGAGATAAACGAGCTGTCTCATGCAGAAAAATAAGTAGATCATGGTATGTACCTACCTACTTAAGTAAGTGTTTAACCTTCCGTAAAGATATAAAATATCGTTAACTATTTATCAGACAAGTAGATTCACATGGCTCTTCATCTCGCTCACCCGGAAAACGGAACACTTAACGATCATTTAGAACCTCAACACGTAGTATTAGCACATCTTATTCTCCGAGGAAGAAAAAGTTTTCATGTCTTTTGACTGTGAACTGTTTTATTAATATAATATCCGAGCGCAAGATTGTGCTTTGAATTATTGATAGTTTGTTGTGTCAGGCAGCAACACTGGTATACCAGGTGGGATTGAGCCATGGAGCAAGCTTTTAATAATTTACGACACATAAATATGTAATATCAAGAGTGGAAATGATGGAAAATTTCTTTGTTATATTCTGTTGTCATATATTATTAATGGCTATGAAAGCCCTTAATAATATAGATAGAAAATTATTTATTAAGCACACAAAACAAAGAAACAAAATAATAAAAAAACTATAAATAAACCTAGAATGCGCAATGGGTGGTCTTCAAAGCAATATCTTCCAGAAAACCGTGGTAAAGGAAAATATATATGTATCATATCGAAAGCACCAAAAAGTATCTAGGTTCCGATGACACAATTATCTTAATAGTACAATGAGCGTAAGGTTCTCATTAAATTAAGAGTTTTACCTTGTTTCATTTGCGGTTTCGCTTGAGTTTCAAAGGCTGGCGAATGGGTGATAAGAGAGGGACGACTTTCAACAGAGTTATAATTATAAATGTTCAGAACTCAGCACAATAAAGTTCATAAGAAAATACTTGATATATAGAATATGTTTGAACATGTATGCATGGATATTTTTTTAAGTTAAAACGCTGAAGATTGACTGTCACTTTTAACTTTTTTTTCATGTTTGAAACAAGATTAAAATATCAGGACAATTCTGGCATACCAAAATAGTCCACGAAGAATACAAAATCACCGCTATCTCCTACTCCGATAGTCGGAGCTGTTTGCTTACCTTTATAAAACGGGCGAGCGAACTCGAATAAATAAGGTTGTCCTAAAAAAACAATGCGGCGAAAAGCAGTGGAAACACTTATAGGATCGACGTTCCATGCAAGGGTTGAGGTAATTGTGTTTCAGCTGTTTCAATGGAAGTAAAGATGTGTTTCAATTGGCGTAAAATTCTGTTTCAATAGTGGTAAAGAGGTGATTCAGTAGGCTAAATACGCAAGCATCTGGTGAAAGGCTTTCGCTATGGAAACTTTCAAAAGCTTTTAATGATATTGAGCATGTTTCTTTTATTCCAATGAAAAAAATAAACATGGTCTTAAAAAAATATAAATAAAGCTGAATACTATTAATAGAATTACAATATTTTATAACTCTAAGGTTACACCATCTGCGAATAAAATTATGTACATGTGACAAAGCGAGATAGTTCTTGAAATAAACAACCATTGCTTAGCTTCCTCTCGAACAAATCGCTATCAGGGATAAAGCCGCCCATTGTTTTTGTAATTTATTTTGCATTTTTTACTTCTATGTTGTGTACGATAAAGTGTTAATTGATTGATTGAATAACAAAACGCAAACCATGTGTCTTGACTATGACTATGTGCTACAATCTAATACCACACCAATACCACCAATCTATGGTAGATTGGTGGTATTGGTGTGGTGATATAATAAAATTTCTGGATTATACAAATATGCTAGGTATACTATATTTTAATAATAAAAGTAGAAACAGAAGTCTAACATGTAAATTTTTCCCATAAGTGTTTTCACAAATCCACGGTTCCACTGAACCAACGGTTGTCCCCAGAATTGTCTTGAAACGAAAATCTACCATAGATTGGTGGTATTGGTGTGGTGATATAATAAAATTTCTGGATTATACAAATATGCTAGGTATACTATATTTTAATAATAAAAGTAGAAACAGAAGTCTAACATGTAAATTTTTCCCATAAGTGTTTTCACAAATCCACGGTTCCACTGAACCAACGGTTGTCCCCAGAATTGTCTTGAAACGAAAATTCGAGATAAAATCTTAAAGCTAACTTACTTTCCGTGTAAATCCTAAGCAAGCTGTCTTCTCAACGCCCCATTACAGGTTTATAGCGGAGAAATTCTTAAAGTTCTGCTATTTGGGGTTGTATCACGAACGAATTATACTAAGCACCTTGCGGGGTTTGTTGTATGAATACATTTTGGTTATTGTGGTGTCAAGTGCTTTATATTACTACCTATTCCAGATTTCTCTGGCGTTGACGCTTCTTAGGGGTTTTCTTAGGTCTATTATCTAATCTCAAAGTGTCAAAATGTTTCTAGACACAACCTTCGACTTCACCTAAAATGTGATTTTAATTGATAATAATTATTAATCGGCATAATCTTTATTAGATAATTTAAATACATAAGACCTATACCAACTGTTTAAATGTATGTGTAAGCAAAATAAATAAATAAACAATATATTTCCATTATTACTTCTGATAATTTTTCTTTTAAGTAGGTAGTTCATTTTGACTTTTTGTTTCTGAGTTACTAGTTTTTCGGACGATCATTTTTTTATGAGTTATCGGTTAGTTATTGTTATTGCGGCTCTACAGTCATTTTCAATTATTCATATACGTCAAACAGTGACGATTTAATAGTTTTGATTGTTATTTGTTATCTATACAAATAACAATCAGATAGATAGATAGATAATATCTTTATTGCACATCAATGCTTACAGACTAACTTAAAAATAATTACTAATAATTTAATTAAAACTATTTAATCATATTAATCCTAAAAAGAGCTCTTCAATAAAAATACGAACGCTTGTATGTGTCAAAATTCAGGCATAATACCGAAAACCGCCAAATCATGTTACGTCAAAATATGTAAAGCAATGCGGTATTTGAATTGAAAAATACCTATTATTCTTAATTTTTCCGCGTTTGTTTCGTTGTTCGGACTAAATGCTCTGTGGCTAGCCACTTGGGACACTTCTCCTTAAATAGTGAATGAGATCGATGACCGGTTTGGAACAATGCTGAAACAGCTATAGTCACGTCACTGCTGACCCTACTACGGGAACGTAGTCAATATACTAACTAATACTACAACTACTACCACTGGGTACCAATGTTATAAAGAGGTTAAGTTTGTAAGGCTGTTTGTGACGTTGTAGGGGTGATCTCTGGATCTACTGAACCGATTTGAATTAAATTTGGTACACAGATTCTCTAAAGCTTGAGACTGCTTCAGTGGCGCGGTGAGCTAGGGTCCGCTTGCGGCGCAATAGGTAGCGGGTTCGATTCCCGCTGAGGAACTTTTTCCTTGGTCTGGGTGTTTTATATGTATAATAACGACTATTATAGTAAGTATATCAGATATCTAGTACCCGTAACACAAGCTTGGAGCTTGCTACGGGGCTGGATGTTGTTGTGTGAATTGCCTGGAAATATTAATTTCTGGAAATACCTTACCGGCTTTCAAGTTTGTAGGGTTTGTGGGGTCTTGTTCCCTGGCCGCCACTTTGTAAAGGGCTTTTCGCTTTCTATATCCTAATCTAGGAGTTGTAAAAAAAAAAGTAGACAATATTGCATCAAATAAATCTACACTTTAATTTTCATTTCGTTTGGCCGAAGCTTAAAACTTACAGCCACTGACCACCGTTTCTATAATCTCTTTCGGCGACCACTCTACCGCAGATAGTCTTTCCACCTAACCCATTGTATTTATTTTATTCGTGTACAAAAAGATTTTATTTAAAATTTATCATTTTTCTGTTCCATCTCGAAACCGATTACTACGCTCAAGAAAATGAATTAAGAATAACGTTGCTAAGAAACTTGCATGACTGTGTTTGCGTGGTTCACATCAATTAATTATTTCGATAATTAATTGTGATAAATTTGTACTAAGAAAAATACTATTAAGATTGATTTTCACCTATTTACATTAACGTAGAGACTTACTTAGACAGGCAGAGTCTGACACAGTCACCAAATAAAAAAAAATGTCATATGCCACATACTCTTTCATAACGTAACGTTAAAATACTCAGAAAAACAAAAAAATACAAAAATATGTTTTACTTTACAAGACAGTAACAAAAAAAAAAGTCTTGACATGCAAACTGGGTGTTCGCTTCGCAAAACATCTCTCACAGCTTTGTTGCCAACGTTTTACCAAATAAATAACATAAAGTTTGAGAAGGGCGTAAATAACTTGATGTGAGCCGAGGTATTGTTTTTTCGCAAAACTTTTCAATATTCGGCACCCCTTTATGTTTTCACTTGGGGACGCAAACATAAAGTTTTAATACTTAATATGAGTATATGAGTACAACTTTTTGTTTATATCATCACAGGATACTTTTGGTACTTCAACATTATGTTGACTTAATATTTGATAGCAGAGAAAAGCTTGTTTTATGAATGTTTCGGTAAAGCTTTGTCTATATTGGCGGACTTCGCGAAGTGTTCGTGCGAAGATGTTTGTCAAGAATTACGCTACATTATTCGTTTGGGTACACTGTGACATCTACTTACCATAATGCAGACAGTCGCGTATACCCGTACACTGTTTAACGATGTTCAACACGACACGAATCTACGCCGATAATATAGCTAAATGCAAAATAAGTAATAAGTACTCTAAACACTAGTCAAGGTTTAGGTTAACTTTTTCTTCATACCTTTTAGTTTATAAATGCCGTAATACATGAAGCTATTACTTAAACCAACATTTTTCGTTTTCTCTTCGAAACCATCATATTGAAATACCACAACATAAGCATTAGTTAGGTTCAGTTTAAACATCATACGAGTACAAGTTAATTCTATTCACTAATCATAGCTGATAGAAATAACTTCCGAACCTGTTTTATGGCTAAAAAAAACTACCTTGTTTATGACGATTGAGTTGTTGGTATAGATACTAATTCAATTAATATGTACGGACAAATCTAATTGACTTACATCATAAAAGATTAAAGAAAGTCGAACTCGCATAATTGAGAAATTAAATGCTATAATTAATTTGGCAATTTACCAAATTTACATTCTTAGATGAAGGAATATTATCTGTGTGTTCTAAACACAATAATTATACGGTAAGAAACATTTATTTTCGAGCTTCGATTACTGTGGTAAAAATTTTAATAAATATACAATAGTTGATATTATTTAACGTTATCGCTTGAATTTCGATCAAGTTTATTTTACATTAAGAGCAAAGTATATAATTTGAAAAAACAACGTCCTTATCTTGCTAGATCTAAAGTTTATTAATGTTTTGTATGAGCTTTTTGATCAAGTCCTGGGCACCTTATAAATCGTATACTTAAAATAATCTGGACATTTTATGAAGTTCGTTCCGTTTGACTATGTCGGTGACCTGTTACAAGATACAGAATCATTTATTAATATTGATTGAATTTAATAACTTAGAAACAGTAGAATGTTTTAAAATATAAGGTGATATATAATAATATTTCAGCATGTAATTATTTGTATAGAAAAATGTATATGCCCCTCAATTGTCTGCCGCAAATAGAGAAAAGAGCTTTTCATGATAAAACGTAGCTTAGAATTGTTTGCATCCATCCAGTTTAATTTTGTACCTTTCATAAGAAAGAATACTATCTGGCTTTCATATCCTGTTTATTGTTTTGAGACCGCAGTGAAAATTTAAAGATGGTTACATTATAGTCTTTTACAATAATTCACTGTTTACTTTTTTTTATGAACCTAAAGTATTTCGGGTCGGGGCCAGAACTGAAAAATGTATAGGTATAAGATATAAGGGATGCAGTCAAGAATAATGCCTACGACAACAGTAAAGTATGCGCGTTGAGTTTGCCAAAATAATAAAAGCTTCAGGGCTGCAGTCTCTTGTAACAGCATGTTGGCACAGTCACAGAAAAAGCTTTTCAGTGTGCAGCAGTAAAAAAAATAGTGCTGCATTTATTTTTTGTTTATTTTAATGAAACTAAACGATATCATTGCTTAATTGTATAGAATTTAGTATTTTTATTTACTTTTACCCGTTGTCTATATTTATAAAAAGATTCGTAAACACTATACAAAACAATCAAAGATACTTAGAGAACTAAAATTACACGCCAAATGTGAGAACCTTCTGCTTTTTGAAGTTGCTTTTTCATAAAACCCGTGAGATTCGAGCCTAGGTCCTTGGGATTGATCGAAATCGGTCCACAGAGAACTATGTTATCGCAAAAAAAAATACGAGTCGATTTGCGTCCTGTATTATCTCAGTTCTAAACAATGGTTAGACAGCGTTCATTTATTTCCTCGGAGTTGAGGGAAAAATATTGAATTAAATTCAAATAGCAACTCGGCAAAATTATTTTCGTCTCCCTCTTATTCTAACAAAGAGTCCTCGGCATTACGAAAACTGACAAAATAATAAATATCCAACTACGCGCCAAGACAAGATACACATGCAGTTCAAATGCAGCCGGATCCTTGAGCCAAGATCTTTATTAACTAGAATTCGAGCAAATCGCCACAACGAAATAGGGCGAGTCCTCAAAAAACCTGATGATTCTACATTGAAATTTATAACCCCTTATGCGCTGCATCCTGTATGTAATGTTCGTATTCACCACCCTTGTACGACGTCATGTTAGCCTAGTAGTCAATGTTTTAAATCCAATGAGGCTACTATCGCTTCGTCTATAGAGCAACTCGTCTTTAGGGGCAAGTCTTCCAGGACTCTGCTCGTCTAAATCGAAACTTGTTAACAATACAATGTTTATTTTTCTGAAATTAAGTTAATTTTAAGCGTAAATGCATTTATGAAGAGCGAATCCTCCTAATACAAGTACTCAACTTAAAAGGAGGTTTCATATTTTTTAAATCTACGAGCAATTAAGTTACAATCAGCGCGATACGACTGCGTCTCCTCGAAGGGAGAAGTTACTTGCTTAATTTACAAGTCATATGCATAAGCGAGTCGGGTAATACCCGTACACGCAGAATGGTTGAATAAACTGTCGAAGCTATTGTTTCAGCTAGCTCACTTGTACTAAAATAGAAATAAAATAAATATTTCCGGACAATCCACACATCAACATCAAGCCCCGTGGTAAGCTCGAACCTTGTGTTACGGTATTATACCACTGATATATTCTATAATATAAAAATGAATCCAAGAATGTGTTGGTAAGCGCATAACTCAACAATGACTGATCTGATCAAAGTATAATTTTTTTTTATCTTTGTTCAAGTCCAAGGTTGAGAAAAAAAGGGTAGGAGCAGAGTTAATGATAGTAGATCGTAAACTATTTTTTTTTTTTAATTATTGATAAGCCTTCATTTGACCACAATCTCACCTGATGTAAAGTGACGATGTGTTCTAAGATGGAGCATGAAGGCTTAGAAGATGGCTTCTCCAGACCACATTACGAAACACGAAAAAATCGCTTCACGCACTGGCCCAGCCCGGAGGGTGGTGACAAGCCGCGGCCGAAGCCTACCACCAGAGACTGTTCTTAGCACCACCCGGAGGTCACGTGTAAGGATTCAGAGGGTTACCACTTACGGACGTGAACAGACAAAACCTCCAGACTAAAGACCTAAAGACTAGGAGATAGTACGACGAATTCACGTCGAGCCAGCTCGTATTTAATATAATGAATGACATATGTATAGTTTATTTATTAGTTAGTTTTTTTTTATTTATTAGTTATAGTATTTTTTAGTTGATGTAGACGAGTTTCGATTTAGACGAGCAGAGTCCTAGACGACTTGCCCCCAAAGACGAGTTGCTCTATAGTAGCCTCATTGGATTTGGAACATTGACTACTAGGCTAACATAACGTCGTACAAGGGTGGTTAATTCGAACATTACTTACAGGAGACAGCGTATAGTCAAAGTCAAAACGTTTATTTCCTTAGACGCTTATGCATACATGGACAGGTCAACTTAAAGCTAATTTAAATAAAAACTAAGAATAATAGAGGAAATAACATTGTCTTGACATAACGAATAACGGATTTGATTCAATTCTGTCTATTATAAGTATAACGCGAAACTAGCTAACAAACTCACGCGAGGGCTCCACTAGCAAAGACCGTAAACATTTTAAGGGTTCTTTTTAAGGGTTTATGGCATTTGTAATCTCTATGAAAACAAACTCTTTTATCGCTTTAAAGAACTCGTCATAGATAAAACTGCTAACTGGAACTAAACTGGAATCAAACTTCTTTATTACAAAGATTGATTTTCACCTATTTACATTAACGTAGAGACTTACTTAGACAGGCAGAGTCTGACACAGTCACCAAATAAAAAAAAATGTCATATGCCACATACTCTTTCATAACGTAACGTTAAAATACTCAGAAGTTAAAAAAAATACAAAAATATGTTCTACTTTACAAGACAGTGACAAAAAAAAAGTCTTGACATGCAAACTGGGTGTTCGCTTCGCAAAACATCTCTCACAGCTTTGTTGCCAACGTTTTACCAAATAAATAACATAAAGTTTGAGAAGGGCGTAAATAACTTGATGTGAGCCGAGGTATTGTTTTTTCGCAAAACTTTTCAATATTTGGCACCCCTTTATGTTCTCACTTGGGGACGCAAACATAAAGTTTTAATACTTAATATGAGTATATGAGTACAACTTTTTGTTTATATCATCACAGGATACTTTTGGTACTTCAACATTATGTTGACTTAATATTTGATAGCAGAGAAAAGCTTGTTTTATGAATGTTTCGGTAAAGCTTTGTCTATATTGGCGGACTTCGCGAAGTGTTCGCGCGAAGATGTTTGTCAAGAATTACGCGACCATATTCGTTTGGGTACACTGTGACATCTACTTACCATAATGCAGACAGTCGCGTATACCCGTACACTGTTTAATGATGACAACGCGACAAGAATCTTTGCCGATAATATAGCTAAATGCAAAATAAGTAATAAGTACTCTAAACACTAGTCGGTTAACTTTTTCTTCATACCTTTTAGTTCATAAATGCCGTAATACATGAAGCTATTACCTAAACCAACATTTTTCGTTTTGTCTTCGAAACCATCATATTGAAATACCACAACACAATGTACTAAGCATAAGTTAGGTTCCGTTTAAACATCATTCGAGTACAAGTTTATTCTATTCACTAATCATAGCTGATAGAAATTACTTCCGAACCTGTTTTATGGCTAAAAAAAACTACCTTGTTTATGACGATTGAGTTGTTGGTATAGATACTAATTTAATTAATATGTACGGACAAATCGAATTGACATACATCATAAAAGATCAAAGAAAGTCGAACTCGCATAATTGAGAAATTAAATAATATAATTAATTTGGCAATTTACAAAATTTACATTCTTAGATGAAGAAATATTATCTGTGTGTTCTTAACACAATAAATACGGTAAAAATTGTAAAAAATATACATTGTAAAATTATTATTATTTTTTCAGTTTTATGTTATATAAATTTTTGAGATGTTATTTAAAAATCTTTATAGTCTAAGTAATTGTATTTAATTTTAAGACATTCAAATACGATTTGTGAATTGTTACTGAATAAATTGAATTGAATTGAATTGATTAATTATTTAACGTTGTCGCTTGAATTTCGATCAAGTTTATTTTAAATTAAGAGCAAAGTATAGAATTTGAAAAAACAACGTAATTATCTTGCTAGATCTAAAAATTATTATTGTTTTGTATAAGCTTTTTGATCAAGTCCTGGGCATCTTATAGTATAATAATCTGGTCATTTTATGAAGTTCGTTCCGTTTGACTATGTCGGTGACCTGTTACAAGAAACAGAATCATTTATTTATATTGTTTGATTTTACAAAACTTAGAAACAGTAGAATGCTTTAAAATATAAGGTGATCTATAATAATATTTCAGCATGTAAGTATTTGTATAGAAAAATGTATATGCGCCTTAAATTGTCTGCCGCATATAGAGAAAAGAGCTTTTCATGATAAAACGTAGCTTAGAATTTTTTGCATCCATCCAGTTTAATTTTGTACCTTTCATAAGAAAGAATACAGTGAAAATTTAAAGATGTTTACATTATAGTCTTTCACTGTTTACTAAATAATTCATTGTTTACTTTTTTTATGAACCTAAAGTCTTTTCGCGTCGGGGCCAGAACTGAAAAATGTATAGGTATAAGATATAAGAGATGTAGTCAAGAATAATGCCTACGACAACAGTAAAGTATGCGCGTTGAGTTTGCCAAAATAATAAAAGCTTCAGGGCTGCAGTCTCTTGTAACAGCATGTTGGCACAGTCACAGAAAAAGATTTTCAGTGTGTAGCAATAAAAAAAATAGTGCTGCATTTATTTTTTGTTTATTTTAATGAAAACTTAACGATATCATTGCTTAATTGTATAGTATTTAGTATTTTTATTTACTTTTACCCGTTGTCTATAAAAAGATTCGTGAACACTATACAAAACAATCAAAAATACTTTGAGAACTAAAAATACACGCCAAATGTGAGAACCTTCTGCTTTTTGAAGTTGTTTTTTCATAAAACACGTGAGATTCGAGCCTTGGGATTGATCGAAATCGGTGCACAGAGAACTATGTTCTCGCAAAAAAAATTACGCGTCGATAACCTCTCTTTTTCTTGAAAGTCGGTTAAAAATGACTAACATGAAATGACATGACTACAATGATAAACCAGATAAAAACTATAATACAAACACAAAAAAAAACAATTTAATTAAATATCATTCTCAATCGGATTTGTATGGGTCCTAATCAGCAACATCTTTACATAAATTTTAAATGCGATTCGGTAACAAGATACTTTTATTCCAAACAGCTAAAAAAAAATTAAACGTGATTGTGATAGATCTGAGTTGTTTACAATAATTATTATACTTATTTAGCACCTACCTAAAAATATATAATAAAAACGGTGGTCTAAAGAATTTCTTTAAAAGAGCTGACCGAGTCTGATATCAATATCAAAGAAGCGAGGCATGAATTTGCTGCGAAAACTGGATTATTGTATTGAACACAAGCAAGATCATACTTAAGGACTTTATAAAAATAATCTCAGATAAAAAAAATACTATGATAAACTTATAGGTTATATTTTTGTATTTTCTCAGTTCTAAACAATGGTTAGACAGCGTTCATTTATGTTCTCCGAGTTGTCGCGAAAATATTAAATTGAATTCAAATAGCAACTCGGTAAAATTATTTCGTCTCCCTCTTATTCTAACAAAGAGTCCTCGGTATTACGCAAACTGACAAAATAAGATATAATACAACTGCGTGCCAAGATAAGATACACATGCAGTTCAAAAGCAGCCGGATCCTTCAGCCAAGATCTTTATTAACTAGAATTCGAGCAAATCGCCACAACGAAATAGGGCGAGTCCTCAAAAAACCTGATGACTCTACATTGAAATTTATAACCCCTTATGCGCTGCATCCTGTATGTAATGTTCGTATTCACCACCCTTGTACGACGTCATGTTAGCCTAGTAGTCAATGTTTTAAATCCAATGAGGCTACTATCGCTTCGTCTATAGAGCAACTCGTCTTTGGGGACAAGTCTTCTAGGACTCTGCTCGTCTAAATCGAAACTCGTTAACAATACGAGCTGGCTCGACGCGAATTCGTTTACGATCAACTATCTCCCGTTTTCGCAGCAAATCCATGCCTCGCTTCTTTAATATTGATATCAGACTTCTTTTCTGCAAGTTCAGTGAACTTTGAAAGCATTCGAGATGTGGTGCTATCGGAGAATGCTACGAATAAGCTGGATGGACCACATTACCAACGTTGAGGTGCTTAAGCGTATGGGCAAGAAAGTGGAAATAGTACGGACCATTAAAATAAGAAAAGTCGCATATCTTGGTCACATACTTCGTAACAAAAGTTTTATGAATTATGAATTATGAATTAACCCACGGTACCATCTATTACAAACTGTGATGATGGGGAAAATTGCCGGAAAGCGCAGAGTTGGTGGACGTAAAATGTCATGGCTTCGGAACATTCGACATTGGACTGGCATTAAAACCGTGGAACAGCTGTTCAGGATCGCCATGAACAAAGACAAATTTAAGGAGCTGACTGCCAACCTTCAGTAATGAAGTGGCACCTAAAGAAGAAGAAGAAGAAGAAGAACTTTGAACCTAAAGCTACGAGCAATTAAGTTACAATCAGTGCGATACGACTGCGTCTCCTCGAAGGGAGAAGTTACTTGCTAAATTTACAAGTCATATGCATAAGCGAGTCGGGTAATACCCGTACACGCAGAATGGTTGAATAAACTGTCGAAGCTATTGTTTCAGCTAGCTCACTTGTACTAAAATAGAAATAAAATAAATATTTCCGGACAATCCACACAACAACATCTAGCTCTTAAGCTTGGGTACTAGACATACATATATAGTTTTATTTATTATATAAGCACCCAGGCCACGGGGAAAATTATTAAAGAACATACAAATTTGGCGGGAATCGAATCCACAAATTTGCCTCACAGCCGAACCGTCACCAACCGCGCCACGAAGGCACTCAGTAAGTGTCAGAGAGAAGACTTAAATGACAATTGCTTTTAAATGAATTAAAAAAAACCGGACAATCCACACATCAACATCAAGCCCCGTGGTAAGCTCGAAGCTTGTGTTACGGGTACTAATACCACTGATATCTTTTATAATATAAAAATGAATCGCAGTATGTGTTAGTAAGCGCAAAACTCAACAATGACTGATCTGATCAAAGTATCATTTTTTTTATCTTTGAATAAGTCTAAGGATGGTTCTTACATAGAGAAAAAAAGGGTAGGAGCAGAGTAAATATATGTACTGGGAGGTAGTAGATCGTAAACTAATGAATGACATATGTATAGATTTTTCAGTTGATGTAGACGAGTTTCGATTTAGACGAGCAGAGTCCTAGACGACTTGCCTCCAAAGACGAGTTGCTCTATAGTAGCCTCATTGGATTTGGAACATTGACTACTAGGCTAACATGACGTCGTACAAGGGTGGTGAATTCGAACATTACTTACAGGAGAAAGCGTATAGTCAAAGTCAAAGTCAAAACGTTTATTTCCTTAGACGCTTATACATACATGGACAGGTCAACTTAAAGCTATTTTAAATAAAAACTAAGAATAATCAAGGAAATAACATTGTCTTGACATAACGAATAACGAATTTGATTCAATTCTGTCTATTATAAGTATAACGCGAAACTAGCTAACAAACTCACGCGAGGGCTCCACTAGCACATACCGTAAACATTTTATTCTTTTTTAGAGTTTATGGCATTTGTAATCTCTATGAAAACAAACTCTTTTCTCGCTTTAAAGAACTCGTCATAGATAAAACTGCTAACATGGAATCAAACTTCTTTCTTCTCTGTTTACTGTCTTCGCCAGTGCTACATTATTCACATTATATACTCTCTGTTATTCACCAAGGATTTATTAACACTGATAGTTTCTACCTGAATCCGCAGGCTCTCCGCATAATTGTTTCCCCGAATTTCAATAAAGGTTTGCGTGTTTTTAAAAAGTAGTGGGAGATGAGAGGTTTGTGACACGGAGGTTTTCCAATTTAATTGGAGATTGAAAGAGAATTGAGGCTGAACACACCCACTTAATTGTTTGTATTTACGGTGATGGTGGTACCGTAAATATAATAATTACTACGAGTATACAAGAAGGTAGATGTATACTCACAAGTATACATCTACCTTCTAGGTCTTCATGCCCCATCTTAGACCAGATCGTCACTTTACATCAGGTGAGATTTTGTGGTCAAATAAAGGCTTATCTAACATTATAAAAAATGGCTGCTGCAATACTAAGAACTATATTTAGTGACATGCTGCATAAGCAAAATCAACACAGATCAACATGTCAGCTTATCTTTATATATATAATTCTTCTGTGAGTGTGTATGTCACTGAACTTCTCTCAAACGTGTGTGTTCAAGGGGATCTGAGAATCGTTTAGATTAAAAAAATAATAATTAAAAACCCGTGCGAAGCCGGGGCGGGCCACTAGTTATTATATAAGATTATATTATTAATTTTATACAAAAGCTAAAATAAAGATATTTTTTATCTTTTTGAAAAAATGTGTTATAGTCCTATAATTACTTTCCTAAGCTGGAAGCTGAGTATAAGTAAATATGTCCAATGAGATTGGACAAGAATATACTTCTGGATACTGAGACCATGATGCAAACTAATGGCTATAAAAGTAACATGCATGGCTGCTGGAAAGTAACGAAGCCCCGAGCTAGGGCAGTTGGGTGTCCGTAATAAATAAAATAAAATATTTCAGGTGTTTCACATAAAGTTTGCACAAAACTTTCGCGCAAAACCGTAAAAAATAAAAATAGAACGCATACATATCCATTCCAATTGATACTTTATTTTTATTTTGCTGATAAAATAGCAAAAACATTGTCGTACATATTTCCTTAACCGATTTCACGATGAAAGCTGTTTAATGTCCCCTTTTATGTCTTAATGATCCTATCCAACGTTGTCTGCTAGAGATTGCTCTTGAGCGATAAGGCAGCCAATTGTCTTATATTGTTAAGAATATTTTTGTTTGTGTTATAATTGTGTGCGCAATGAAGAGTTATTATTATCATTTTAATGTTTCTATCGACAAAAATTGAATTTCAATTTCAGTTATGATAAGATTGTAGAGCTCCTTCAAATGTAATTGAATTTTAGTAAGCAACCAAGCGTAAGAAACCAGGACCAGGCTTTTCTGTGTTCCAGAGGAAAAGTGCTATGATACTAAAGAGATTTAATATACTAATAGGTGGACCTCTTTGTATATATAGTAACATATATGAACATGTATAGGTACATCTATAGCATACCTCCAATAATAGCCGAGAAGTTCTTGAATGGAAACCAAGGATCGGCAAGCACAGCATCAAAGTTCACCAACAATGTGAACCGGTGATTTGGTGAAATTCACGGAGATTGCATAGCATACTTATTAAATAGAAGTAGTATTGTCAAAGCACCCCTTTTGGTGCACTTATCAAATTAAATAAATAAATAAATATTTCCGGACTAATCACACAGCATCACTAAACCCCAAACTAAGCAGAGCTTGTACTGTTGCTGTTAGGTGACTGATATACTACATATATATTTTATTTTTTTGTAAATACATTCATAATATAATGCATAGAAAACACCCAGACCTGAAACCAGAAATTGTATATCGAAATTGTAAGAATAAGAATCATTTATTTTCATAAAACATGAGTGTTAACATGGTAATAAATTTTAGAAATTGTTCTACATGTTTTGCAATACTGGCGTGCAAATTTGAGAGGGCACAATGCATTTTGGTTACAAATGTGATATGCCTGTTTTATAAAAGAAATACATACTACCTGATAAATTTATTATTATTATAGATACATCGTGAATACATTGTGTCAATGAAGATTGATGATCTAAGTGACTAGGTATTCTTAAATCCGCTATTCCCTATGTAATGGTGGGCTACTGAATCAGGACTTAAAATTATTTATTAGACAAAATTGCACTTGTTTACTTTTTTTTAATACATAGGTTTTATTGCGGTTGTTGTGCTGGCCCACAATGGCAACAAATAGCTAACGACCGTGACAAATGGAAAACCTTGGAGGAGGCCTTTACCTGAGGGGGGTTCCAGTAGAAACTTTTATATCTAAGATAAAACACTCTATAGGTGTATATTACAACAATGTTTAACTACAGGAAATAGAAGGCTTTTTTATTTTATTTTTATTTATTTATTTATTATTGTTTCGGTTGACTGCCTCAGTGGCGCGGTGGGCGAAAGTAAATTTTTCAAAAAGGCGGGTTCAATTCCCGGTTTTTGTGTGGATTGTCCACAAATATAAATTTTTACCCTTTTATTTTATCACAAGTGCAATTTTGTTTCATGAGTGATTATTTTAATGTTTTGCAATAATTTCCACGATGATGATAATTATGTTAATATTGCGGACAATTTCATAAAGTTGTATGAATAATATAGTGTTTCTATGAACCAAAAAGTGTGGCATACCACTTTGCCCCTGCTTTCCTGAGATAACGGCCTTCATGCTCGTAAAGTGCTTTAGGTATTTTGCTATTTTCTGGCCCAACTGTTTGCTCTCTCCACAAACCCTCCATTAAGCTTATTGCACCATCGTCGGCAGAGTGAATTTCTAATTACGCCAAGAATTCTGGCCACGTAGAGTGTATGTAATGATCTGTCACAAGTTATGCTTATGTAGGTCGCACGCTTGACCTATCTCATATGTTATTAATGCAACAGTGTTCCGAGACTGCATTTGTCTTAATAACAGAGTGGTATCATGTAATGCTATTACGGACTTGGTTCTGAGTACATTTATATTTCATTACTTATTCTTGTTCCGGATATGAATTATTTGTACCTACCTTTAATAGTTTTGGGCTCCTTTTGACTAGTCAGCATTGTTAAATTTGGTTCGGTAAATTTTTTCAGTTTTTCACCTCAATGTGAAATATTCTCATGGCAAGGCCGGACCCAAAAACAAAAAGTCATAACGATACATAAAATCGAAATCCATACAAAATATTGTCTATTACGAAGGTCGGTAATTGTTTCCTTCGGTAAAGGGAAACTAATAATGCCCCAAAATTCATTAGCCAATGTGAGCTTTTGTCATAGTCAGTACGTTGCAATCTGTGACTATGTTCAGTGTTCACTCCTGGGTTTGTTTGTTCACTGCCAAGCTAACATTCCATCAAGGAACGCTGACTAAGCGGTTACTAACCAAAGCGAATTGGGTGGGGCGTTCCACAAAAGATTTTTGCACAGCTTGCTTGTTTTGCTACTCATCAACAGTAGTTTCTGTGTTTGTTTTCAGTTTGCTTCATTGATATAAGTTGGTTTGTTTCATGTTATGCTTAACTGGGCTATGTTTATGGGATTTCTCTACAAGGTCAAGTCAGGAATTGGAACGTTACGCAGAACAACATACTTAACATCTATGCCAAAATATGTGGCGGAGTTGAAATTGTGTGATAGAAATGAACGCCGATAATTAATCGTAGGCTGCGAAACGGCCAAGCCATATATTAGGTCCTTACATATGAAATTGGCGTTTTGTATGGGAGGAACAAAAAGTCGAATATTTTTTAATATAATATATTTAATTAATCAAAGTATGAACCATTATTTTCTATGCACTTTTGCCATCTTATAGGTAGTTCATTGATCCCTTTACTAAAAAAACCAGTCGGACGGGAATCAATAAAATCTTTGAAGGCGATTTGGACTGCCCCATCGGAGTTGAATTTTTTCCCTTGCAAGAAGTTATCAAAATTTCGAAAAAAATGGTAATCTGTTGGAGCAAGGTCCGGGGAGTACGGAGGATGTCTTAGACTTTCCAATTGAAGCTCTTCTAATTTAGTAGCCGTCTGTTGCGCAGTGTGTGGTCTAGCGTTGTCGTGAAGCAGCAGTGGCGTGGAGCGATTGACCAGCCTAGGTTGTTTAGCCGCTAGCTTTTCCATCATGGTTTGCAATTGCTGACAATAGACATCAGCCGTAATAGTCTGGCCAGATTTGAGAAAACTGTAATGAACAATACCGGCACTAGTCCACCAAACGCTTACAAGTAACTTTTTTGGGGTTAATTTTCGCTTGGGGCAGGATTTGGCTGGCTGGCCAGGATCCAACCATTGCGCTGAGCGCTTCCGATTATCGTAAAGAACCCATTTTTCATCACAGGTAATGATTCGGTTTAAAATACCTTCATTATTGTGCCGGTTTAGTAATGTAACGCAGCAGTCGACGCGCGTTTGCCGGTTTGCTTCAGTCAATTCGTGAGGTACCCACCTTTCAAGCTTTTTAATCTTCCCAATTTGCTTCAAGTGAATTAAAACAGTTTTATCACTAACACCGCAGCCTGCAGCTAACTCGGACGTGGTTTGCGATGGATCCGCTTCCACAATAGCCTTCAACTCTTCATTATCAACTTGAGTCTCAGGCCGTCCACGGGGCTTGTTCTGCAAGTCGAAATTTCCAGAACGAAAACGTTGGAACCAAAAACGAACTGTGTTTTCTTTTGCAACACGACCGCCATACACATCATTCACCCTTCGAGTTGTTTCCGCAGCACTAGTGCCACGGCGGAACTCGTACTCGTAAATAATGCGATATTTTAAGTTTTCCATTTTGTAAAATGAGTGACGCAAACAGAAAAAAACAGAAGAAAAAAAACCAATGAATGACGATCATCGAAGCACAAATACATGAGTCTATAGCTGTACAAATTTGAATTTGGAATTCCTTACCAAAGAGGAGAAATTTGTGATTAAAGTGGCCAGTACGAAAAACGCCAATTTCATATGTAAGGACCTAATATTTTGGCTTATGAAATATAATTTAAACATCATATCCTGTGATTTTGGTATGTCTGTTATATTCCTAACCAATTATTTATTGAGAGTTGTATGAGGGCATGAAAAACCGATGCGAAGATAAAATCTTCAGAGATTAAAAAACAGGCAAAAATAGTATGTTGTAACTTTCCCTAAAAACTAAGCAATATCTAGTCTGCGTTCCGCGGAGGCAGTATCACCAGCTGCGCCAACTAATTGCCTACATGAAGCGTTTAATTAAACTATTCCTGTCCGGAGTACTCACTGAGATCACAGGCGAATAATTACTCAATTGAGGCTGGTGAGGTAATTGAACATTTAATATCTGTACTTTTAATACGAAAGTTATTATCAAGTCGGTAATTACTTTAAAACTCTCTCAGATCTTTTAAACTTCACCATGGTTTTTAAATACAGTTGTTAGCTTCAAATAATGTGATTCAATAGGAAGGTGGGTTATTTTAATTATTGTCCGTGTGATTTCGAAGCGGGGCACTAATTACGAAATAAATAAATGACGTCAAACCTATTATAATATGGCTTATTCCGCAGCGATGTAAAATTTACAACTCCGAAAAGTTCTGAGATTGGAAACAAAAAAAATGCGTGCAGTTGAGAATCTCTTTCATTTGATTTTTGGATGTTGCTTTGTATTTTAAAGTTTACAGTGTTTACATAACTGGTAGTTGATGTTGTTTTAATACATTACCGGATCATTCTACCAATTTGACTATAATATTGCTCAGTAAGTTTTGTTTTTGACTGCTGGTTAAATAATATAAACTTTTTCGTATTGCTTCTGTGTATTTTTTGTCGAGTGAACGCTTGCGGGATGATTTTGCCCAAAAAATCCACTCTGTATGTTTTATTGAAATTGTTTTTCGATACTGGGATGTCAAATGACTGAATGTAGTTACAAATGGCAGATACTCTTGCCTGGATATATGCCCATTTAGTAAAGTAATTACTTATCTATTGACCACAATAAATATTGCTGGACAATCCACTTAGCGAAAAAAGTCATGTGACCCTATAACCATAATAGGGTACTAGATATCTGATATACTAAATTAAGTATACACATTTTTCAAGATACTTTTTAATGTAGAAATAACATACTCAGCCCAAGAAAAAGAGCTTGCAGAGGAGATGTTGATACGAAAGAAATTAAGGTTAACTAGTTACGCTCGTTATCACCATTTCAGGACATCTTTTGTCTTTTTGGACCCATGTTCATTTTCCAGTACTTACTATTGAAATTGGACACCACTGCATCAATCATGAATCTGTGGTAGTTAGGAAATTTATTAATTCGGGTAGCCTTCCAAGAAATCAAAATCACCTTTAAATTGTTTATGTAATATTAAAGTTGGCAACGTCTTGTTTAAAGTTGGCTGGTCACAGCATCGCTCTTCTGAATCATAATGAGTTGTACAGAGTTAATTTATTTACGTAAGAAATACAAAAACAAATCGTTATTGTTTAGGATGGAAAAGTCAAATTTAAGACTATCTTCATACGAAATAAATATATCATTCATTTTACTGTTTTGAAAAAAATGCACAATACATCATGGCGTGCGTGCCTGGTGACATTTTTTGGTGTGACGATTATTTATCATAATTATTGTTGTTCCGTAGGGCATTAACACTTATGCATGTATACTTACCATAGTTTACTCCGCTCAGCGTACCGCTAAAGAAGTCGTGATGTCAAGTTATACTACTTGCCTAGTACTCATTGGATGGAAGCAAAATGGCGTTCAACTGAGTAACATCTTTTTCACTTTATAATTTTATTTAATTAGACACTGGCAAATTGTCGCTTCAAGCGCGAGTCCAATTACAAGAAACTGAACTGAACTAGTAGGTACTCATTGATGGTTTTAAGTAGTCACAAAAGAGGTTAGACAATTGCTAATCCACCATGCAGGTCCAATGTGAAATGGAGTTTGGTAGGTGACGTCACTATTTGAAATGTTTTATCTTCTGGTTAATATTTGACAATTGCATGTCGATCAATTAGGTACCTATATCATGCGTTAATTTAAGGATTCAGTTCTGTACCTATTAGTATGGGTACCGACTGCGCCAGCTAATTGTCTGCAGATCGCTTGCTTAATTAAACTATTCCTACATGGATTAGAATCCGCTGAAGTCCCCAGAGGGCGCTTGACACAATTTCCTACTTGGCAAGAGCGGTTATGTGTGCTTACGAAGACTTATTTTAAAAGTCGCGGTAAAGCCCATTAATGAAGACGGGATTTTAAAACTAGATCGAGGATAATATTTTGTTGGTTATAATTTACATCCTAATGTTATGTACATTACTGCAACGCACACATGCGCTAATCATGTTAACTTATATCTAATCTTATGTGAATAATGTATCCTTTTGTTTTTGCGCGATTATTGTGTGTGATTAGAGTTACAAATAAACGATTCATCTATCTATCTTAGTTGCCAAGGTGATGCGAGACTGATCTACATATCACTATCTATTTTTGCAGATCATTATTGCAAAGCTTGCAATAATATCGCAAGAAAAATAACCGTCCTATAATCAATTATTCTAGCACCCCTATTTCGTCTTGAGTTCCTACACCACAACCGAAACAGGTATATACCTGTTTCGGTAAAAAGTAAAAAAGATGTTATTCAGTTGAACGCCATTTTGACATTCAATGCGGAATACAAAAGTCAGCTTAAAAAATCGAATTGTCTACGCCGTCCTTTCACAATTACAGAATGAGGCACAAACATAAGAATATGAATCCGAAATTCTATTCCCTATGATTTCGCGAAAAGAGAACTTATTAGGGAAATTATAATCCTGAACGGTAATCCCGCTAATTTGAATGTTAAAACAACAAGGGTTATATTCTTATTTTATTTCGAAAATCTTTGAATATATTGTTGTTTATTTTCAAAAATAAAGGAATGTTTTCTTTCTGTAAAATAAGCTCGCTAAAGGATTTAATTAGTTTCGAGTAGGGCTCTTATTAAAAAGAAACATAAAAGCCAAAATTTGCTTCCCATGCACACCAAATACAACTCATACAACGAATGTTGGTATTTAGTGTGTTACCAAAGAAAAACGTCAAATTCTATTAATTAAAACACAAAGAATCACTATTCTATTGGTGAATCGCTTAATGTATAGTTTCGGCTGATCGTACTAAATTTGCAATCTGCTGGGGGTTTCTGTACCCTTTTCCGAGGTGCAGGAGATTAATATCTACTTGCGCCTTCTACTACTATGTATATATATATATATATATTAGCGATTCACCAATAGAATAGTGATTCTTTGTGTTTTAATTAATAGAATATGACGTTTTTCTTTGGTAACACACTAAATACCAACATTCGTTGTATGAGTTGTATTTGGTGTGCATGGGAAGCAAATTTTGGCTTTTATGTTTCTTTTTAATAAGAGCCCTACTCGAAACTAATTAAATCCTTTAGCGAGCTTATTTTACAGAAAGAAAACATTCCTTTATTTTTGAAAATAAACAACAATATATTCAAAGATTTTCGAAATAAAATAAGAATATAACCCTTGTTGTTTTAACATTCAAATTAGCGGGATTACCGTTCAGGATTATAATTTCCCTAATAAGTTCTCTTTTCGCGAAATCATAGGGAATAGAATTTCGGATTCATATTCTTATGTTTGTGCCTCATTCTGTAATTGTGAAAGGACGGCGTAGACAATTCGATTTTTTAAGCTGACTTTTGTATTCCGCATTGAATGTCAAAATGGCGTTCAACTGAATAACATCTTTTTTACTTTTTTTTACTAGCGGCCCGCCCCGGCGTCGCACGGGTATAAAATTTTCCCGGAAATTATTCGAATTTTTCTCGCCGTAAAAACTATCCTATCTCTCAAGTTGGATCGAACTGCACATGGTGTGCGAATTTTATTATAATCGGTTAAGTGATTTAGGAGTCCATTGAGGACAAACATTGTGACACGAGATTTATATATATTAGGTCCTTACATATGAAATTGGCGTTTTTCGTACTGGCCACTTTAATCACAAATTTCTCCTCTTTGGTAAGGAATTCCAAATTCAAATTTGTACAGCTATAGACTCATGTATTTGTGCTTCGATGATCGTCATTCATTTGTTTTTTTTCTTCTGTTTTTTTCTGTTTGCGTCACTCATTTTACAAAATGGAAAACTTAAAATATCGCATTATTTACGAGTACGAGTTCCGCCGTGGCACTAGTGCTGCGGAAACAACTCGAAGGGTGAATGATGTGTATGGCGGTCGTGTTGCAAAAGAAAACACAGTTCGTTTTTGGTTCCAACGTTTTCGTTCTGGAAATTTCGACTTGCAGAACAAGCCCCGTGGACGGCCTGAGACTCAAGTTGATAATGAAGAGTTGAAGGCTATTGTGGAAGCGGATCCATCGCAAACCACGTCCGAGTTAGCTGCAGGCTGCGGTGTTAGTGATAAAACTGTTTTAATTCACTTGAAGCAAATTGGGAAGATTAAAAAGCTTGAAAGGTGGGTACCTCACGAATTGACTGAAGCAAACCGGCAAACGCGCGTCGACTG
This sequence comes from Gymnoscelis rufifasciata, assembly GCA_929108375.1. Taxonomy (NCBI): domain Eukaryota; kingdom Metazoa; phylum Arthropoda; class Insecta; order Lepidoptera; family Geometridae; genus Gymnoscelis; species Gymnoscelis rufifasciata. Next base: position 6,681,444 of record OV815321.1, on the reverse strand, counting down.
CTGCGTTACATTACTAAACCGGCACAATAATGAAGGTATTTTAAACCGAATCATTACCTGTGATGAAAAATGGGTTCTTTACGATAATCGGAAGCGCTCAGCGCAATGGTTGGATCCTGGCCAGCCAGCCAAATCCTGCCCCAAGCGAAAATTAACCCCAAAAAAGTTACTTGTAAGCGTTTGGTGGACTAGTGCCGGTATTGTTCATTACAGTTTTCTCAAATCTGGCCAGACTATTACGGCTGATGTCTATTGTCAGCAATTGCAAACCATGATGGAAAAGCTAGCGGCTAAACAACCTAGGCTGGTCAATCGCTCCACGCCACTGCTGCTTCACGACAACGCTAGACCACACACTGCGCAACAGACGGCTACTAAATTAGAAGAGCTTCAATTGGAAAGTCTAAGACATCCTCCGTACTCCCCGGACCTTGCTCCAACAGATTACCATTTTTTTCGAAATTTGGATAACTTCTTGCAAGGGAAAAAATTCAACTCCGATGGGGCAGTCCAAATCGCCTTCAAAGATTTTATTGATTCCCGTCCGACTGGTTTTTTTAGTAAAGGGATCAATTAACTACCTATAAGATGGCAAAAGTGCATAGAAAATAATGGTTCATACTTTGATTAATTAAATATATTATATTAAAAAATATTCGACTTTTTGTTCCTCCCATACAAAACGCCAATTTCATATGTAAGGACCTAATATTAAGATTTAACTCGACACTGGCAAATTGTCGCTTCAAGCGCAAAGTCCAATTACAAGAAACTGAACTGAATAAAAATTGTCATTTAGCTGTGTCGAGCTACAGTGAGACTGGATTTGCCTGTTGACGGCCATATAGCCAGTCATGCCATCAAAATAAAAGAAGAAGAAGAGGTATCCAGCCAGACAAAACAAACGTAGTATGTAATTATATTCTCTTTGGACAAAACTACATCTACAAAAGCTCTCGAAAAAATTAAATTAAATTCGGTTTTTTTTAATTAAAAATAATTTTATTCTAAACAGTAATTCTATCGATTCGTGGGATAAAACAACAAGGGTTTATTTTCAGATTTTTTGTAGGTTAGATACCCGAATGAGACCAAACAATGAACGCAGTTTTGTTTCTTTTCAAAAATAAAGGAATTAATCCTTTCAGCAATTTATAGGATGTGAAGTAGTTTCCCTCCAGAGCCTCTAGCTCTAATAAACCCTAATAGAACAACAATGAGGAATTAAATGATATACAATTTCATATATAGGGTACTCGGCCATTACAATAATTTGATTAGGACCTGTCAATTTTGCTACTCATGGCAGGCCTGGCGCACTCCGCGCTAAAGCGTCAAAACATACCTACGACGCGCTGCGGACAGTTGGCAGATAGCCGTCAGGGAGTCACGCGTGTGTTATCTTACCGCGCGCGCCTTTCGCAAGCTTTTCTTATTTTTATTAAAAAGGCATTAAAAAATATAACATAGTTAGCCATTTGTAATTTTCTTATTGATTATTATGTTTATGTCATTATTACTTTGTATGCAGGTCAGTCAAATAAAAGATAATCTATATGAACTATGTATTTTTATTTATTCTGATTAGTAAATCCGGGCACATATTACATTACTGTGTTTGTTTAAATTAACAAATCACCTGGTCAGCTCCTATACTGTACCTATACCATAATCTGAATTAAAAATATATGTACCTAGTTTGCTTTCCTGAAAATAGAAGAGAATAAAATTATATGATTTTAAGGTGCTGGCTCCTGGGCTATCTTGTTCGCGTCGTATGTCATTCCAATTTTATTCGCGTATAATATATATATACATATACCTATACATACACACCAAAACAAAATATTTACTTTCATAAACAAGGTACATACCAATAACGAATCTTCTTAGATAAAAGTGCCTTTGCAGATATTTAAAAAAGTTAAATAGTTCTATAAACTACCACTTTCTACTAAGACCTAGCCTAGGTTTATTTGAAACGTCATTTGTTTACAAAAATAGAGTAAAACACAGCTGGTAATTCAATAGTCAGATAAAAATATTCTTATAATGACAACCCTGATGTCGTCAGAAAAGATAAGGGTTACGCGATAGAAAGAGAGGCAACTTCTAGGTGAATATAACTGTAGGTAACTAGCGCTGTGCGATTTGAATTGAACTTAATTGTGTTGAACAAAGGGTCGCTATTCCTTTAATAGATTTTTCGGAGTGCGTCTTCTGTACTTGTACTATTATGTATTCTGTGCTCATGGGCACTTGGAATATTAATTAGCAGTTGGCCTAAAAAAAAAAAAAAAATTTGATAATAATAAAAGTACATATATGTGGTGGTTTCATACTACACCTAGATTTCTGTGTACAAGAATATACACATATTGCAATAAAAAAAAGAGTATAAAAATTATTAAATGTGCAAAAAGATACAGTTAGAGGGACCGATATTTTTACCAGCGTCGTTATGCATTTTTTTCCCCTTCTAATTATGGCGTTGCGCAACGTCGCTTTATTTTATAAAATCAGGTTTCTTGTATGGGAGCCCCCTTAGATATTGACTAATTATTTGTTTTAAATATTTGTTGTTCTAGCGGCCAGAGACATACTTTAAAATTAAATTAACCCCTTAAAATTTTAACTCTCTAACTATCACTGTTCTTGAGATACAGCCTGGTAACATGATGTACAGACAGACTGACAGAAAAGTCTAAGTAATACGGTCCCGTTTTACCCTTAAGGTACGGAACCCTAAAAAAGTAAACGCAGTTACAAGGATAGTTCTTTATTGTAGCATTTTTGTGATTCTGTTACTTTAATATGCCTATATATGTTAATTAAGAAGCCCATGTGTCCCAGTCCTGCAGTGGTAATGTAATATGGGTGCTTATGTATTCCCGTAAAAACGAGTTCAACATTAACGGAAATAAAGCTCCATTGGAAACTAGCAAACTAAAATGCTTTCCAAACAGATTACCTTCTGGTTAAGTAATTGGTTGGAGCTCCATCATGCCCCGGGGAGAACGGACGAACCAAATCTAATTCGAGTCTAATATGGTTATGAGTGCAATATACATTGAAGAAATATATATATGTACCTATTTACTAGCGACCCGCCCCGGTTTCGCACGTGTGCAATGCTGATACTGAATATACTACAGAAAAACTGGTAAGCAAACCTCAACCGCCATTTTTAGATCTGTAATATCCTCGAAAATATTAATTTAAATCATTATCCTGTAATGGGCCATATAGGTCTATAATAAATCAACAATGTATTTATGGTATTTCAATGGATAAGGATTAATGCTGTATTGGTTAAAGTCGCTTCGAAAATTAGCCATTATTTATCGTGAAAAGTAAGTAAGAAATATTTTATTGTACATACAACAGTGATATAAAAATGTAATTGTGGTATATCCTTAAGAGATAGACAGATACAACTTTCGGAAGATTAATAGCTACTATAAATTCTAAACTGTTTTTTTTAACGTACCTATATAAATGCTTGCACTAACTGTCACTTGCACAAAGATTGCCAGTTATAAGTTTCCAGTTAGAGAAGGCGAAGGAATATATTTTAGGTTCTATTTTGATCTTCAATAATAGAATCAATAGGCGAATATTATATTTTCTATGTTAAACTTTCTTTACGTTTACCAAAAATTGTATACCAAAACGTGTGTTGCATTTATATACCAGAATACTATTTGTTCATAGAGTCGCATAAATGTTTTTATTAACAGTCAACCCGGCTGAAATAACAGAAAATGTTTTTCATAAATAGTAAAAAGTCTGCTAAATATGGTACGAGCGATGAAGTATTGCAAAAAGCACTTAATGGTTAAAGTTATTCATACAGATAACATGCACATTCCTCAGAAAGTTTTCGAAGCATGATGTTATATCGCAGAGAAAATAGAAAGATCTTGGAACGTATTTTTTTCCATTGTCATCATCACTATCACTACTTAGTATAAAACAAAGTCGCTTTCTCTGTCCCTATGTCCCTTTGTATGCTTAAATCTTTGAAACTACGCAACGGATTTTGATGCGGTTTTTTAATAGATAGAGTGATTCAAGAGGAAGGTTTATATGTATAATAACATCCATTAAATAGTGGAGAAGTACTGTTATTTTTGAGGTTTCTGATGTGATGTCGTAAATAATTTCATTTTTTCCGCTTACATTGCAAACGCAGGCTGAACCCTAATAAAATAATGCACTAAGTATTGTACACATTGAAAAGATCTACAGAAAAGTCCATGATGGTATATGTCTATCTCTTATGGATAACCCACAATAACTTTTTTTTGTCATTTACTTTTTCGGACAAATAATGGCTAATTTTCGAAGCGATTTTAACCAATACAGCATTAATCCTTAACCTTGAATACATTTTCAAATTTAATATAGATCTGGGTCCTTTACACCGTATGATTTAAGTTAATAATTTCGAAGATATTACAGATTTAAACATTGCTGGACGTAGCGTTTACGGCGGTACCGGCCGGCCGCCGCGCCGGTGCGGCAAGAGCGTGCCTATAAATAGCGCGTCTGAGGCCGCGGTTTTCTCAAAACTACTGGATCGATTTTAATCACATAGTCTCTATATATGTATTATTGTATGGTAGAAAAATAAATATCTTTTATCTTTTTATCTTTATCTATATTTTATACCCGTGCGAAGCCGGGCGAGTCGCTAGTATATTATATACTTCAACAAAAGGCGTTTTGTATACATAATGTCAACTGTAAAACAAACAAAGTGAGGGAAGTGTTAATGTACTACCTATTAAATTACCTAATAAACACGAGCATGTATTTATTAATAACTAGCTAAGGTTATCTAAATGTGGGCTTTTCTGCATTCGACTACAACTCTCAATACGCTCAAAATACTTATGACTTACTTACTAGAAAGGATTTGATGGAGTATACCTACAGCTTGTAAACTGGATTAAAATTATTACTGCGCAAAAATATATCCTTACATGGGAAAACCATTATACCGCAGGTAACACCGTGTGAGGCTCATATAGCTATAGACTATCTACAACATACAACATTATTTACTAATATTTGTATCTTTAAATTCTCATAAATTTTCATCAATTTCTAGTATAGAGATAAACTAGCAGTGTACCGCAATTGCGTTTAAAGAAATACTCAATCAAGAACTATGAAAATAAATTCAACTGTTCTTGAATTATATTATAAGTGTTCGAAAAAAAACAATATATAGTGTGTTTTATATATTAAAGACTAGCTGTCCGTCTGCGCAGTTATCAGCGTATATAAATTATGTAATAAGTAGCTTTTGTTACTGGGAAAACAGTTTTGTCTGTGCCAAATTTCATTCATAGCGTTAAATGTGGTAGTGATTTGTAAACAATATTATTGTGAAGTTTCATCAAAATCCATTTATAAGTTTTTGCATTTATAAGTTTAGCAACAAATACACACACAGACACACACACTTACATCCTCACAAACTTTTGCTTTTTTTAATCATTTTTAATAAGTGATAAACCTAGCTCACTTTGCGCGCAAAGGTTACGGATGTGTCATTATCTTTTTCTGCATAAAATATAAAATAAGTAGGATTAGTTCTAGAACTTAAAGCAGCATAGGCAATTCACTAGACCAGTTACAAAACAAACATCAAATTGTTCGCGTAGCTTTCCATCATCCTCGTCCAATTACACGGCGGAGTGATAAATTAATCCATTTGGTCCGGCTTTGCGTACTTCCGCCCGTCTACGTTCGACATTCCGTTGCTATACACTCGTACAATTGGTAAATACATAGTAAATATAAAAAACTATTGCGCAATGCCAATAATTTTTCTAAATAATATAGTAGATGACTACAAAATAATAATTAAAATGTCATATATGTAGATTACTTGAAAAATTGTACCTCTATATTTATAGATTTTCCTTACAAACGAAAAATAAAGACATTGCATTGAAGTTTGATAATATATATCTTGGCACTTTCCATTAAGTTGATAAGCTTAAAGTGTGCAGTATTTTATTGGTAACGGACGGACAGACGGACTACAAGAATACCTATTCTATAACATATGTGTATGTAGTGTCAGTCAGACTCGCGCCGTCATTATGGTATCACTGAAAATCAGCGCTGTCGCTACTCCCTGAGCAACTTCAGCACAGTCATGCTGTGTGGCAACCATTTTATTTCTGCAGTGTTTTATTATTTTTAACTAAAATTATGTATGTTGTTATATGTTGGAGAAACAAATAAAGATTTTATATTCTATTATTTTATTTTTTATGTAGTCATCATGCCTTATTATGTCCAAGCAGTAAGATGACCGAACTAGTAATCAGACTCAATGGAATACAGTAATTTTAAGGTCGTCAAAAATAGCATTTGACTAAAAATATTGTAAACAGACCATGAGATCGCATGAAGCTAACATGTTTTCCAATCGAACGTAATGGTGAACGATTACTTTTTAATAATGAAACAGAGGTTTTTTATTTCATATTATCAAATAATAATATGAAATAAAAAACCTCTTTAACCTTGTTTTATATTATGACTTAAAACGATTAACATACCACAATTTGACGGTTTTTGAGTTTTCCGATGTTTCGACGACTTTGTTTACGAGGTCCGTCCCGTGCCGAAAGAACGGCAAAGTAAAACAGAGTGCCTACGTGAGTCGGTGGACTTTTTAGTGAAGTGCCGTGACGCTAAATAACTACCTAAATGCGTTCGAATAAAACCGCGTAGTGATATTCCGGGTTCCGCGAGATTTAAGGTACAAAATCCTTTATTTCCATTGTTTGGTTTTACAAAACTTAGACACGAGTGTTCTACGACATGCGAGTGAGAAACTTTTGCGTCAACTTATACGTAATAACCGCCGCGCCGCTTGTTTCATTTTTTGCAACATGATCTGTGTAGTGTACGGTCAGTGTAGTGTGTCGTGATCGAGATGCGTTCGAGTATGAAACAAGTGGTAGTAGCACTAGACTAGTTTGTGTCAACCTCGCAATAAAAGACTCAGAGAGAGGGTAGACCGTTTCGTTTGTGAATAACCGTCTGTCCAAATCGCAAAGACAAAGACAAATCAGTTGTTTCCTCATGGCGCTTGCAACAGCGTCGAAATATCGGAAAACTCAAAAACCGTCAAATCATGGTATTACCCGTTTTTAGTCATAATATTGCTAAAACCCTGATAATTTAAAAAGTTAAATTGTTTTATGTTTAAAAAAAAAAACATTTGCGAGAAATTGAGAACCTTCTTTTTTCGTTGGATAAAAAGAAAACAATATTCTAACTATCCCCTTCGCAGGGCATAGTCGCACAATCAAGATAATAATTGTACTATGTATTCATTTGAAAATCTGTTGTATGACGAATTTTTGGTTCATGTTTATGTGTCAGGTCAGTGTCATGTGTCAGTGTCCAAAGGAAACTTATGTAATCTTGAATCAATGATAGCAAAGTAGGAAGCAACTTTGAGTGTTATAGAGTACTAATATAAAAAGTAAAAAATACTATCTTAAGATGCTTTAACACAAATGAAAACTCAGAAGTTTGGCAGCTAGACTGTGACCTATGATTTTCCCGTTTAAAATAGAGCACTGCCGTATACAAAAGAAGATCTCTGCCTTTGTGAAAATTAAAACAATGAGGAAAGTTGCACTGAGAATATTGTAAAATGATACTCGTAAATTGCAAGAGGCTTATTTAAAAATATACAAGGAGATTTTTAATGAACTAAATAAATAAATAATTATTTTAACTCTTGAATTAGGTAGGTCATCTGTTGCTGTAAGCATTATCACCCCTATTTACGTACACACTGATGGGACACAGCGACTTTAAGAGATTAGGCCACTCCGGCCAAGTGCGGGTTGGTGTATGTCACCATGTCCTTTAAACTCTTCATAACCGCTTAAAAACGATGTTTGCCATCATTGTTAAATCACGTGTCTAAAGCGCGGATATCTTTTTGCGTGCAATGTGCGTTGCGGGGAATTGAACCCGGGCTCCAACTTAGCGAACTTGCCGTTTTTACTGTAAGTGTTACTGAAAATTGCATTATAATTATCGCTATCAGCGATAAGGCCGCCCATTGGTTCACAATTTTTGGATTTTTATATTTTTTTTTGTGTTTTATTATGTTGTGTTGTATTGTATAACTTGAGTAATTTAAAAGATATAGGCGAACGGACTTCATTTATTTGTTACAGAGATCTGGGTTATATAATATTTATTTATTGATAAAAGCCACACCAACAGAACATGTAACAATCACTTACGAAAAATTAACATAAACATTATTGGACTATGAGATATTTTCAATAAAAAGTGAACACAGCTGTTTAAAGAAATGGAGCACAGGTTTGATTTCGGTTATGGCGGCTCTCACTTATTTTTTCTTTTTTTTTCGAAACAGTGCACTGAAATTTTCGTTGCGCAATGCTTTTGTGCTATTTGGACGAAATTTATACTTTGCAAGCCCCCACTCCGGCATTTTGATAGTCTATATTTTGGCACGTTTTTTACAAAATTGAAAAAGCGAAAAATAGTTTAATAGTATGTTTTTTTATATAGACGTCATGCCTATATAAACGATGCTGTACAGACAGCAAGAAGATGCTGCATCAATAAACGTACAAACAAAACTTAGCTATACACGCATTCTGGTATTTTGAATATCACTCGTATATGCACCAATCCACTTATTTTCCCTCACTTACATTGAAATCAGCCACTTACAATGAAACAGGGCGAGTAAAATACATTTCTAAAGGAAATTTCTTTGTTAACGATAATGTTCAAAGAATGTGGGGCAGCTAATTAACCCCTTGGGTCAAGTCGAGGGGGTACAAGTGGAATTCTCTATTTTACCACCTTAATTAGCTTAATATTATTAGGTACTTCAAGTACATTTATTCAGTTAACATTAACCCTTGAATGAAATTGACCATTTATATTTTTATACTTTAAAGAACTCTGCTATGGACATTATGCTTTGCTGAGCCGTCAATTACCATGATTGGGTGCCATATGTTAGGATGTGTAAAACACACGTCCATGAGTTTCCGTTTTCATTGTCAGAGGCAGATTGCCTTATGATGTTTCTTAGACCAATAGCCCTATATACATATATAATCCATATACCTAAATAAATAAAAAAAGTGTGTGTGTCAGCTACGACGCACGATTGGAGTTTACTACTTACGAACTATAATTATGATATATATCGAATAGAAAATAAGGGTTAATGAACGCATCTGCTTAAATGATAAGAGAAACAAACATATATCTGTAATTATTCGGATTATTTATATTACTTTAATAAAGCGTATTACATAAAGTATGTTACAAAATAATAATAATTGTGTTCAATTTATACAAATCCAATTTTAGGATGATTGATTTCTTTCACTTTGAATTATAATATCATTCTTAAATACTGCAAAGAACAAATTAATTAGGTGTCGAAACTATAGCTTCTTTTTAATATTTTAATTAATAAATAACAGAAGGTACTTATTATTATGTTCCAACGAAACGCGTTGAGAGGACCATAAATTCGTCAATTGTTTTAGTTCCCTGCACAAAAACGTAAAAGCTATCTTTGTAAGACGATATCCAAGTGAAAAAGAAACGTCCGGCCAATATTTTTTTGTAAATATTGATGATTTTACTGAATAACTTTGCACTCTCACCTCTACTCACTCAGAAATTCTAAGTGAATGCTAGACGAATACTTTTTCGAACGCGTATTCGAATGTCAAAAATGGTAACTCGCATTCCAGAGACACAACAAACAACCAATCAAAATGCGTTAAAGTTCTTATTTCGAACCTGACGTTTCGACGGTATTCCATCTTATTCTTTTACACGTTGAATCCTACAGATATAATATGTTAGTCTCTTTCTACGTAACGCCTCAACTTTTGTTAACACTTGATTTTACTCCCCATAAAATTTCCATACCGGGCCTTATAACTCAAATCGTTTCTTATGGAGTAAACTCCAAAAATATGAACGAAAAAGTTAACTGTGGGAGATAATATGAAAGGGTTTAACTCGCAGCATTGCTTCAAGTAAAACGTCATAAATTCCACAGGAATAGTGCTATTTTACGAAATAAGAGGAAGATTTTTAATTTCAATAAGATAGGTTTACTCAGTTAATAAAGTTAAAAGGCGTATAAACAATAGGCGTATAAACAATAAACAATCTAACTTTCGCATTACCTACTGTGATCTCAATCTAGAGAGAGCGATGCGGTCTCTAAATAACCTATCATGGTAATTAATATAAAGGTAAAGTATCCGAAGCAAGCTAAGCTTGAATGGGTTGCGGCTTGACCCGACCAATATACTGTACTCTTGGGAATCACCCAGCCTCGGCTTCGAACAGACTGTATCAAATTATATATGAATTTCTTTGATACTATTCCGTTGTATGTTGTTGTGTATTGTTCCGTGGAGCTGACTAGTGTGTTTCGATATTTCGACCAGGTTAGATAGATATATAGATAACGAATACTACCTAATTTAAGTAAAGTATTATTTAGATCGCTTTTTAGCGATAAGGCCGCCCATTGTACTACTTGATTTTTTTATTTTGATTTACGTGTTTATGTTCCTATGTTGTGTACAATAAAGCGTTTTTGTAGTGTAATGTAAACAAACTGATTTAAAAAAAAAGAATAACACCACTAGCAACTTTTACAATATTTTGTTGATATTATACAGGAGTGGAATGGATATATTAGATAATGGATGGAAAAATCGAATGGCATTCCGTTATTCTGATTGTATTTGTTATTTAGAGAAAAATGAACCTTATCAGTAACTCTTTCAATCTGCATCATAAAATACAGCACATTATTTTTTGTCACATCTAACCGGTTTGAGTCCCGACTGAGGCAAGCGATTTTTCATAAATCATTAAATGCAGTATTTATTGTTTTTAAAAACAAAGGAATGTCTCCCTTACACAAAATGTGCTATTTACAATATTTAAGGTAGTTGTCATCCATGTGGCATTCGATTTTTCCATTCTGTATATAGTAACTAGACTTTAAGTAATCTTACTGCACAAAGATTTTGTTAAATTAAGTAGGTATTTAAATATATTTAAAAATTAATCGCAAAATGTGTTGCTAAGCGCATAACTCAACAACGCCTGGACCAATTTGGCCATTTTTTTTTAAATGTTTGTTGGAGTTCAAGGTTGGTTTTAAAAAAAATATTTGCTGGAAAACAATTTTTAATACCTTATTACCTGAGCGAAGCCGGGCGGGCTGCTAGTTTTAAATAAATAGTTTGAATTGGATTATAAGCAGGCACAATGATTGTTTTACTTTTTAGTTCGCAAATTAATTCCACTTAATTATATTACATTAACATAACACCCAATCATGCATTGGACTTCCGTCATATCTTTTATTTAAATCACTAATTAGTCGCAGGCCGTATTGTATGTCCTAAATTAAACTGTTCCTATACACTACCCACAAGGTTCCTTGCCGAGAAACTCGGAAAAGTTCTAAGTGCGTCACTATTCGTTCAACTTCGCGATAAGCTCATTTGCACTATGGTGTCGATAGGCTGCGCACTTATGAATGCTCAACTGTGACGAACACGAGGGATGTGAAAAAAAATCGATTGTAAAAATAATCGATGTCCTAAAAGTAAATATTGTTTAAGTAATAATATAATCATAATATAATAATTGGCCCCAAGCTGTAAAATAACTATTTATTTTAATAAATTATTATTTTTATTAAATCATGAAGTTCTGGGGTAAAAAGACATGCGCGTTGAATTGAGATCATTCGGCTCTTTTTTTAAAGTCGCTTGAATAAAACTTATTGAAATTTTCAGAGTACATTATTAACATGTAGTTAGTATTGTATTCTTGTTTATACAAGCTTTTAGACATTTATATGTCTAAAAGCTTATGGGACTTACGTATGCGGTATGATTTAGAACGTTCACAGATGTACGTTTATATTTATTATAAACCTTGCCTTTTATACTTGACCATTAGGTACAGGTAAAACTACAATATGAAATAAATAAATATATATTTAAGGACAATCCACACAATAACAATTAGCTCTTTGGTTAGCTCTAAGCTTGTTTACGAGTAATAGACATCTAATATAACTATTATAATATACATACAGACCGCCACTGTCAAAATACCTCTAATAATCAAATTATAAAGTATTTTTGTCTAATTTAGAGCAAACCTGTTTATTCGTGACTATATTTTCATTGAATTGAATTGATCAAACAGGGTAAAAAATCGGTAATTTCCTTAAAACACAGATTCATTAAAAATCGATATCCCATCATTTGGATGAGTACCTACTGAAATCGATCCAGTAGTCTAGTCTAGATAGGCACCTCGTAAACGCACTTCGTGCAACATTCGGCCCTTTGACTCGGGCGGAAAAACCGACAACAAATGGAAGTCGCCCGAGGCGAGCCGCCAAAGTGCCGAAGCCGAGATGTATCTATTTATATATATATTTTTTTTAAGGTTATCTAATTGAAGTTTTCAAACTTTTTAACGAAGCCCGAAGATGATAATTATTTTTTTAGATTTAAAAATTGACATGAAAGGAGTTTAAATCCATCAGACTCAAATCGTTCTTGTACTTGCTAGTAAAATGTGCTATAAATATAATATCATAGCGGTAATTCTAAGCTTTCAACAAACATTCCAACAATTTACTTCTGGCGCAGACAGATTCCTATCACCGAGAAGGTAGATGTCTCGCTCGTTTCCCTGGAGACAAGCTTACAACATGAATGTTCATGCATAAATTTTCATCTTTACTAATATTATAAAGCTAAAGAGTTTGTTTGTTTGACTATTTGTTTGAACGCACTAACCTTAGGAACTACTGGTCCGATTTGAATAATCATTTTACTGTTAGATAGCATTTTACCGCGGCAAACTACTAGCGGGAAAATCAAAAAACACGGGGCAGCGCCCTGAAGTGAAAGCTAGTATTTTATATTCCTAAATACCGCACCTAAACTTTGCAGGTCTTAGAATTTATTGATACCGTGGATAAAAAACAACCGCGTGACAGGAATCCCAATGAGGAGGCCTGGATATATCTTATACCTTTTTGGAGCTGGAAACGTATGGAAGGGACCCTCAATAACTTTGAAGGGTGAGCGTGAGGTACTAAACGCTGGGCCATGAATTTGAATGTGCTGGGAATGTCAACTAACAAATGTTATGTCTAATGCTTAGGGACAGTTAGATCTGGAGGGAAATACTGAATTTAATTTTATGATACATTTCAAAAGCGAATATTTGAGCAAAACCACGAAGTCGTTATTATATCATGGTTGTGAGAATTGCCTTTCTGTTATTTGGTACTATTTTCGAGATACAATTTTAAGATTATCTTAAAAAACTTTTATAATGTAAATAAATTATGTGGAACATAAAGATAGGAGAACGCAATTATATTTCGTACTCACAATTATTATTATTGTACCCATTTATTTATTATATTATGTGATTTATTCCCGCAAAGTCTTGTGACTATTGTGGTTGCGGCAGAATATCAGCGTTCACTGATAACACCAGTGGACATAGAGCTGAGCCGTTGCCCTTTTACTGCTGTAGCACACGTACCTGCTCAGTCTGTGTTTTTTATAAACTTATAAATATGTTTTGTAATTAAAAAAAATGCATGTTGATTTTGAGTCTGTATTATTTTGTGTGTGCTTCTGTGGTAAATAAAATGTCTATGTCTATGTATACTTATCATATTAAAACACATATTATACTAAACTAACTCCATAGAAAAAAAAATTAAAAAGAATGGGACAAGTGCATTAGTTCACTGACTATAAATAGGTTCATTTCATATAGTTCATGACACTGAGAAATAAGCCACTTCTATCAAAATAACTTCTACTGTACTTATGGAACATAATATTTGATATCCAACGTTGGTTTTATCTTTCCAGTTTATGAAGGACTATAATTTTAATCCTTATTTTATTAGCATAACTAAGCAGTATGCTCCTTACTTAAAGCACTAATACCATGTCCTTGTGCCTCAAGTAATAATTACAACAAAATTGCCTTATAACAAGGCACTTAACCCTTTCAAGCCGTGTGATACGGGTCTTTATCAACGCGATACGGCTGGGTCGTTTGGACCCGGACTGGGAAATTACACCGTTCCGTCACAAACTTCCAAAGGGTTGAATACTGCAGTGGCGCCTTATTCTCGATATGTAAGGTTACGTTTAAGGGTATTTTTTGTAACGATAAGAAAAGCGATAAACGTACCAGCTAGAGCTAAAGTTGTGTGATAAAATATATAGTATAAAAGAGCATGGGATTTATCTTTTTATTATTATGTAATCAGGAAATGCTTATTACTTTCCATCACGACACCAACAGTCCCTCAACCGAGAGAGAAAAACATTAATTCGATAGGCTTATTTATATAATCTGGTTGGTGGGTCTGTAGCTGATTACAGGGTTTCTTATATGATAATAACAAATAGGATAATAATACTCATAATATTAGACATTTTATATTAGACATTAGAACATTTTGGACAAAATTAGTACTCGGAGATGTTACACAAAGAAGAAATTTATTAATTTATAAGCCATTCTGTCCCACTGAAGGGCAAAGGTGTCCCTTTTTAACCGACTTCAAAAAAGGAGGAGGTTTCTCAATTCGACCGTATATATTTTTATTAACCCCCTACCAAAAATGAGGGGTATTATAAGTTTGACGTGTCTGTCTGTCTGTGTCTCTGTCTGTCTGTCTGGGACATCATAGCTCCCGAACGGATGAAGCGATTTCAATTGTTTTTTTTTTGTATGAATGGTGAGTTTGACCCGGATGTTCTTAGACATGTTTTATGAAAATCAGTTGAGCCGTTTAAAGGTAATGGGGGTGAGAGTAGGGAAGAAAAAACGAAAATCTGCAAATATATTGGAGTGGGGTATCAAATGAAAGCGCATCGCGTCCACATTACATAATATTATGTTGTTTTACAATTAAGGAAATAAAGGCATTGGAATCGGGGTTTTTCTTAAATTTTAAATATAGTTTTTTTTTCGTTATGTCCGCGGATAACTTTGTCGTTTATGAACCGATTTTGATTTCTTTTTTTTATTGGAAAGGGAGTAACCCAAGTGTGCTCCCATGGTAAGGATCTGGTGGTGGAATCCTGAATAAATTGAGAGAAACTCTCAAAACCGTCTTGTGTGTTCCTTAATATTATTCATTATAAAGAATTTTTAAGCCATATTATTAATCAGGTTCTAGTGTTGATCTGATGATGGAGGGAAAGGCAGTCGAGGGAACTCCTCAACGCTTAACAGCAAGTACTTTGTGTTTGGGCTTGATTAAATATGTAATTTAAAAATTTTCAAGACTTGTTAGATAAGAAAATTAATTAGCGAATAAGGGCTCCGAAAAATCGTGTCAGCACTTCCTCGCTTCTATATATTCAAAACTGACGCGTTTGTTTCCGGGCTGATTAGTTGAGGCTGTTGTTCCGTTGTTTGATGAAATCCATCAGTTACAGCTGTTTGTAAGTTAAGGTGGGATGATTATTCATGAGTAGAAAAGGAGAATTAGCTAATTAATTGCTCTGAAACGTTACATAAAACAGTATGTGTAGAGTCAACTCATTCGTACTACACAAAATGTGGTCAAGCAGTGGTTATGTGTGCATAGTGTTGTGCTGCATCATTTTGTGGTTGTGATTGCGTTGTGGATGCGAAGTCGTTGCTATGCGGTCAGTTTCAAATGCGGTTGTGTGAATAGTCCTAATAATTATCAATAAGTACAAAATTTATGCACCCAGCCCCATGGTGTTGTTGTGGTACGTGTGGGTTTAGCCTCAGTTCGTACTTTGAGATGTATTTATTTTTAACAGCAATTTTTCGGGATTAGGCAATTCAGTAGCGAATAAGTGTTTCGAAATCGTGCCAGCACTTTATCGCTTCGATATATTAAAAACTGGCTCGTTTGTTTTCGAGCTGATTAGTTAAGGCTGTTGTTCCGTTCTTTGATTTGATTTATTATTTATTTATATAATTAAGGGTCAACCTACACGAACCACAGACACACGACATAGCAGTCTAGCAGTTGTTACGAGTGAACAGTGTTGTTCTAGCATTTTGTGATTGCGTCAATGCGCTTAAGGCTTCCCGCACACGAACGACAATCGGTGGGCGACTTTTTACGAGAAACAGAACGAACTGTTAACAATAGTTCAACGCACACGACCTACAAAAAGTCGGTCAGAAATAAAGTAGGTGCATCCCGACACACCACTACCGACTCTCCATCGACTACCTACAGTGTTGCCAATTCAGCATATTATATGCTAAATTTGGCATATTTTAAATAATATTAAACGTCGTAAAAAATGCCTAGCAACTAAAATATAAATATAAACAATGTAATCTATGAATCTTTTTAATTACACTTTGTTAGTTGTAATTAAGATGTAGTAAGATATCAACCTAGTAAAAACAAATATTACTTATTAATATTTATTACTACCAGTGTCCCTCGGTGTTACCCGCGTTATAATTGATTTTCCCGAGGTGAAAAGTAAGTATATATCACTTCTTAGAATCTTCAGATAAATGTTCCATATATTTTTTTACAATATTTGTATAGATTATAATATTCATTATTTTACAATCATTTTAAATGTAAAATGGTAAATGTAGTCATTTTTTAAGCTATACAGAATGGGTACTGAGCTGCTGTGTTAAATCAATTGATATAATATTACTAGATTCTTTCATAAGAAAGAATTTATTCTTATACTATAATATGGATTATAGTATAAAAACATATTTTTAATTACTTCTTACACCTTAATTCATAATTGTCATCTGGCAACACAAAAAGTCCCTCGCTCACCCTAAGTGTGGCTTGGGCAAACTGTCGTGGCGTTATGTTATTTTTATCGTTGTGTTATTTTTTTGATTGCTAATACATTACATTACATTATTTTCACGGGTTTCTATGGTAAAAAAATTAAAAAGCAAAACAAGGGCTGAGAAAGGTGATGTTAGAACGTAGGTATTTTTAAAATGGGTTCCTTTGTTTCCGGGCTTATGAGTTAAGGGTGGCGGGTAGTGACTTAGTGGCGTCCGAAAATTCAATTCTCATGGTGTATATTATACTAAGCCGTGTTTAGAATATATATGTATATATTTTTTATGAATTAATGAAGAACTTTTGGAGACATTGTTCCCTTGTTTGATTAAATCTCCGATCAATTACAGCTTATGTAAGTTAAGTATAGAAAATGAAAAAGTTACTTAATTGATCTATAACGTATGCAGCTATGAGTAATGGCTAATTCTAAACGCCCAGATCCTTTGCTTGTATACAAACTTATTTATGAACTAGCGGCCCGCCCCGGCGTCGCACGGGTAAAAAAAGTTCCCGGCAATTTTTCCTTATTTGCTCACCTTTTAGACCTACCCTGGACTATGACAAACATTTTAAAACCAAAATCATCTCAATCGGCCCAGCCGTTCTCGAGTTTTAATCAGACTAACGAACAACAATTCATTTTTATTTATATAGATAGATGATAACTTCTTATGGGAGGGTGAAAAGGCAAACCTTTTACGTAACGCGCCACAACACGCCACACACGCATACGACAGGCTGGTAGGTTTCTCTTAATTCTTTCACTCTATTTTATTTGATTTTTTGAGTTCATCATTTCGTCTGGCACCCCAAGATGCACACGGTTTCCGATTCATGAACTCTGATTTGTAATTGAAACGACAAGTCGTGGTTATTACCAATGACCGGTGGTTGAAAATTTTAATCTGACTTAATAACTCTGTTCTCTCTGTGTGGATTTCTATTCACCTTTTGGAATTGGCTGTATTGACATGCACAAAATGCAACCTCAATTGTTGTTTGATGCAATGAAATCTGGTTTACCTCTGAAGTCATTATCGCAGCTTGCTGTAGCTAATACTATTGAAAAGCATTGATCTGATTCTGGTCGACGGTTTGTTGATGATATTTCCATTTGGTGGTTTTTCCATTTCCGCATCGATTGCAGACATGGATTTGATTTAACGTTATGCATATTTTGTTGTTGGAGTAGACGAAGTTCTGACAATGTCTGATTTTCTTCGCCGGGTTTTTGTCATAAGAACTTTTAATATTTTATGTGATTTTTAAGCCTAATTAAACAAGTTAATGGGGGTTGGTATGGTTACCTCGTTTACACGGAGTTGTACCTTACTCTTCTAAAGCTTATTCTTTATAGGATCCGGGTCAGTGACAACAGTATTTCAATGCTAGAGTTCACACGAACATTCGGTTTTATATTCCGACAAAATCGAATGCTCGTGCGAAACATAGCATTGAAATACTGTTGCCACTGACTCCGAATCTATAAACAATCCGATTCAACAGAGAGGAGATCGCGCATCGCGTAAAGCTGCGCGATTATTTATTTGAACGAATGACGAATGCACTTGCAGTGAGGTACATAAAGCGTCAAGCAGTTGTTAGAATGTTACATCTTAGAAATGTCCAAAGAATTGTCCTTGTTTATCGCTACCTTTGATACCCATTGAAAGATTCGCCTCTACTTTTAACTCGTACTTTATAGGTACAGAGTCGAGCCACCCGCCTCCTATCTTTATAATAAAGGGAAGTTTGTTTACGCCTGAAGTTTCCGAACGGCCATCCAGCCTATTTAATGTGCAGGCTCAGTTGTAAAGTTGGAAACAATTTCAAGCACGAACGCCCCGATGCCTACTTAATGGAACAATACGTAGCCTTAACTCCCAAGTTATGGGACAAATATGGCACAATACAATAGGTGTTGGGTTTCACTGTAACACTAACTTATCTATAAGAAGGATTAAGGTTTTAGTTGAAGTAAGTAGGTACTTGATGTGGTTAGCAAATTCAATTCAGTATATTCATTTATTGAATCAGTAAGTTACACAAATTGTCATGTCAGTTATTACATGAAATTTCATCAGTTTTACATAATCATTGTTTTAATATGTCCTAAAATCATAAAAAAACAACGGATAGTATGTCATAGATCCAAAAAATTAGAATAAATTAAAATATGTACTTTATTAGCTTTCAATACAATCATGGTGTTGCCATTGGTTTAAAGCTTTTTTTCTCACAGAAATAATGTATTTTTACGTTGTAATTGTAGCCTACAGCATTACTCAATATATTAGCCAAATTATAGTCTGTCTAGGATTTAAGATGAATGTGAATGGTGAACTCGATGGGGAGTTTGGAGGTTTTTCTGTTCACGTCCGTAAGAGTAAACCCTTTGAATCCTTACACGTGACCTCCAGGTGGTGCTAAGAACCGTTTCTGGTGGTAGGCTTCGGCCGCGGCCTATCTAGCATAAAAAAAGAGTCGAACGCAGTAGAACCTGGGTTATGCGATATACCATTTTTTTTCAAAACGTGCTATACCATTGATCCTATTAATCGACAAACATTTTTGAGTATAACTATGTATTCCATAAGATTTTATAAATTTGAGTCATTTCCTCCCAAATTTTGGTGAAGATCGGAGGTAGGAACAGTAAAAGTAAAATAGTTTAGTATGTGAAGCCATCTACCTTCTAGGTCTTCATGCCCTATTTTAGACCACATCGTCACTTTACATAAGGTGAGATTGTGGTCAAATGAATGACTTATCCAGCATAAAAATTTTTTTTTAGCTTTCTGAATTTGGAAGTACAATCAGTCAAACTCTTCAGATTTTTATTAAAAAAATAAGTATAACCTAGTATAATTAAATAACCAGGTCATAATAAACAAAATTAGGCTGTATACTTGGAAAATTTGTAGAGACATTAAATAAGCCATTTCATTTAAATGACAAAAGTTCCCAACGATCAAACATACAAAATTAAGTTTGACTCCCTTTTTAAATACACCAAAACAAACGACTATTTCACTTGACGAAGAACACGATATTATCAAGAATTTAATAAATAAATAAATATTTCCGGACAACTCACACAGCATCACCTAACCCCAAACTAAGCAGAGCTTGTACTATGGGTGTTAGGTGACTGATATACTACATAGATACATTTTATTTTTGTAAATACATACATATGATACATAGAAAACACCCAGACCCGAAACCAGAAATTGTAGATCGTACAAAATCTGGTCCCCCGGCGGAAATCGAACCCGCAACCTCTTGCGCCTCAAGCGGACGTTCGCCCACCGAGCCACAGAGGTCGTCAATTTGATTCTCTTATGTATAAGAGAGGCTCAATTCAAATTTCGAAACATTTTATTCGTCACGTATCATGGAAACGTACGTGGCTTACCTTGCCGTCAGAATGCATTCATATGCAACGAACTCCAATTCTTCTGTCACGCCGAACACCCCGCTACCGGAAGCTGCGCATAATATCTTCATACGATTCTAAAAATCAAGTTTTTACTTTTCCTGTGTTTTTGTTGTATACATGGCGTGTCGTAAATAATGGATAATCCGTTAAGGAGTGCTAGCCCAGCTAACAGGCAACAACAAATCATATTTTTTATATCATTTTAACAAACAGTGCAAAAATGATGATCCAATAGGCTGCCATTCATTGGCCATTCAATTGGCTGTCATTATAACTAAGTTTTTGTGTATTTTTTTAGCATCGCACTTATAAAAACTGATTTTCTCTAATTATTTAAATTAAGAGGCGGTTTTCTCTAATTATTTAATTTTAGAGGCGTTGTCATCGTAAACCATTAAAAATTAAAACTATATTAATAAAAAAAAACAAAAAAAAATTGTAATTCATCTATTAGGTAGCAAGTATAGGCTAGATAAGGTTTAGCATTAGATATTAGGTATTTATATTATATAAACCACCGTCCATTAATTACATTTATTACATTTGTGTTTTTTTCTTTCCATCCACGGTTGTCTGGAAGAAATTGCTTTAAGCAATAATACCGAAAATTACGCATTCTAGGTTTTGTTTTAATTTCTTATTCTATTGTTTCTTTGTTTGGTGTGTAAGAAGTATTTTTACAACTTTTCGTTTTGACTGGTTTGTGTGAAGCAAACAAAAATAACATAAAAAATTGACAATAAATAAAAAAAAGCATCACCAGTTTTACACTGTTGGTTAAAATTACATTAAAATTACGATTTTATTTTAGCTTCTGAGCTGTATTACCAAAAAAAAACACCTTACCACCCTTAACGGATTATCAATTATTAACGACACAACCTGTATACCTTTTTTTTCTTTGGGAATGTATCCTTGTAGTAAAGTTATTCTGTACCGAGTTACAAAACCTTTTGGAAGGGCTTTCTATAAACGATTTTGCTTTGTAGAAGCTAGTCGCATTTTATCTATTTAGATATTAGTTTCAAAGTCGAGAGTAGTGTTTTATGAGATGGAAACAAGCAAACTTAGTTTTTTCATTTTACGCAAACCTTGAGGCAGACTTGATCATCAATCTTCGATAAAGATCCTGTTTTTGATCAAAGTTTTGTTATTCAAGATTTACTTGAGCTTCAACGATATATCAACATTAATAAAATACTGCTTTGTAGTTGAGCGAAAGTTAGAAAATCAGTAATAACTACGTTACTGGTTAGCTTTGCAGCACTTTGGGCATATTTTAGCTCAAACCACATTGCTATCCAATCGCCACTCTCCGCTGCAAGTAAAGTGTTCGTTATCCAGTTGGATAACGAACCGGGTTATAAATGGGGTTACATAATGACCGGGTTATAAATGTACGGTGCCGTCCCACAGCCGGAGTTCCGATTGCGATTTGTAATGGCTAACTATTTAAATGGCTGAATGAAAATAATTTTTATGACATTAATGAATTATTTTGACATTTATCCTAGATTTAATTAATTATTGCCATGCTAGTTTTTAGTGAAACATGTGGACCTTATATGTAATTATTATCACCTTTATACCATGTTTGAAGCAATAAAGACATTCTATTCTATTCTATGAATGGACCCGAGTGCGAGCAATTTGATAGTTCTCATACAATACGGTTTAAGTTGATTGCAATTAGTATAAGTATTATATGTTGTAGCTTTAATTGTCTGCTGGTCTTGAGCAATTACATTATTTTTTACGCTGATAACAGATTTGTTATTTATTTACCTATTTATGGACACGAATGTTAATAGAGTAGTTTGACTTTGCCTTTAACTGTTAAACACACTATTCTCAAGAATTTGAAATATCAAAATCAAATTGTATAGAATAGAACACAGAGTAAGCTTATGTCATATTTGTGCTCTACCACATAGCTATTTGATCACCATATACTGTGCAGAATTCAAGTGGCCGTTATCCAGCTTATAATGACTGG
Source organism: Gymnoscelis rufifasciata (assembly GCA_929108375.1). Classification (NCBI taxonomy): domain Eukaryota; kingdom Metazoa; phylum Arthropoda; class Insecta; order Lepidoptera; family Geometridae; genus Gymnoscelis; species Gymnoscelis rufifasciata. The sequence continues at coordinate 6,659,040 of OV815321.1, read as the reverse complement.
GTTATAAATCTGTTGTGCCGTTCCACGGCCGGAGTTCGGATTGCGATTTATAATGGCTATGAATAAACTATGTGCGAGCAGTTAGTTAAGAACATACAATGCGGGTCTAGCTTCTAGCTAATAGCAATCTTGTCTTAATGAACTTAAAAAAATCTAGACCGATGCAAAAAAAAAACAATATTTACGTTAATATCAATAACCAAAAAAGTTTGGAACTCGGGACGTAAGACATAAGTTAAAACTACCCAAAGTTATAAATTGCAAACAGCAAGTCTTCTTTGTTATTTTACCCACCGAATTACCTACGAGATCTCATTACATAAGGCATATTTTAGTTCAAACCACAATGTGCTATCTAATCGCCATACGCGGTGCGGTGGTGCAAAATTCAAGTGCTCGTTATCCAAGTTATAATGACCGGGTTATAAATCTGCGGCCGTCCCAGGGGCCGCAGTTCAGATTGCGATTTATAATGGCTATGAATGGACCCGAGTGCGAGCAGTTTGATAGTTCGCACATACAATACCGTTTTAGTTGATTGCAATTTGTAAAAGTATTATGTGTTGGAGTTTTTATTGTCTGCACGTCTTGAGCAGATACTAAAAAGATATAATATAACATATATACCCATTAAGAGGCTTTTACCATTTCTAGGCACGGACTTTATACAGAAAACCAAAATTAAATTTCAAGAACTTGAATGATTTATAAAAAAGTTAATACTATACAATAGAATTATGCAGGTACTTTATTCAGAAAACAGCTATTTTACAACCCGACACAATCTTATTCAAACATAAGTTACAAGAATGAGAAGATTAGGAAATGAGCCCTATTAGATATCAAAATAAATAGATTTTGATTTATTGATAGTTACATAAATTCCACATGGATAAGTAGGTATCTACTATAAATCTACGCAAATTTTATGAGGTAGTTATTGGAGAAGACTTTGGCTTTGGGAGGTTTAGCATTTACTAACTCACGAGAGCAGCTAACTGTTAGCCGCTAGTTCGCCACTATACATTTTAAATTGACTTAATTTGTGAACAGGTTGGGTCGCTTCGCTTTCAAACTCATAATATACATACATTACTAAATCACCTGTTCAGTTAGTTCAGTGCATCCAGCGTTTATAAGTACTTAAGAGGAATATCAACTCATTATCAGATTTTAAAACAAGATTAACAAGAGACTCATTATTCATTAAGGACGTGAGAATTAAGTTTACAAATCAATAAACTACATAAAAGATGGCAGATTAAAGTTGTCTGACGCCTCACATAAATTTTTTACTGGTAAGTGACAATTTTATTCTTCTATTTACCCTTTATTGCATTGTTAATATTATCCTGAAGTTGGCAAAGTCGCCTCTTAGTAATAGAAACTCAATTCTGATTTCCTCTGGTGGTAGGCTTCGGCCGCGGTTTGTCACCACCCTCCGGGCTGGGCCAGTGCGTGAAGCGATTCTTTCGTGTTTCGTAATGTGGTCCGGAGAAGCCATCTACCTTCTAGGTCTTCATGCTCCATCTAAGACCACATCGTGAGTTTACATAAGGTGAGATTGTGATCAAATGAAGGCTTATCCAACTTTAAAAAAAAAGAGAACTTAATTTTGTACCGATATTTAGCGCAAAAATGACTGACCAAATAATAGTCCGTCAATTAGATTATAAAAAAAAAATGTGCACATATACACCTATTTTTTTTCTTTATTGGAAATGAAAAATCACGACGATACAGCGCGTCGAAGTTGAAACTTCAACGCATTAGCTACAAAGCATTCGCTTTCGAGCTTATTGTTCTGAACGTATACGTCATAAGCAAGTCTTTCCCACTCCGGAACTTTGCTATAACAAAAAATAAGTATCCAGTATTTTAGGACGGAATAAACTGATTACCTTTTTTTTTCGTAGTCATCAAAACTATTGTTATCAACGTTGGGGTAGAATAAACTGGCTGCATAAACTGTGTATGAATGGGCCGAATAACCGAACCACCAAGTGGGGACACGGTCGAAACAAATTAACATTTCAACTTCGAATTATGGCGGCATTTGGTACGATAATGTATGTAATAACATTTTATTATCACTAAACAAACCTATTCATTAACATGTAAAATGCTATAGTACTATGCCTATATATACCTATATATGTATATATCTTCCAAGATGGCTCTTGGAATCGAGTCCAAATTGTTTTCTTTTTTTAATCCAATAATAGTATCCTTATCGCTCCTAACGCCGTAATATTATCGTGGCGTTAATGTATCTGACCTGATTGAAATATCTTATTTATTTTGAAGACAAAACTGATTGGGGTGAACCAACGAAAACTTAAAAAAAATACATCTTAATAATTATTGTAAAATATCAGATAAAAATGGGCTAATCTAGTCGAGTTTCTAATCGCTTCACGATTTCACATTACAATACATAGTTAATATTCTTAAGAAAGAATTGTAATCGAAAATTACGGGCAAAATATACGTAGATTCGTATTAAGTGCAGTTATTTTGAATATGTAAATCACAGGAGCAGTTAGCGGGGCATGATTCTGGCACTTTTACGACGGCCATCTATAACACATGCACTATTATCCTCTCTGCATTGCATGTCCGTTTGAGAACACTTTGCACCACATTACCGGTATATGCTAGAATGGTCTATAGTGTTTTGGTAATGGAATGTAATTGTATGGCGCAATGTAATTTCTATCCATCTCTATCTAAGATGCCGTTTGATTCACGTTTGTTGCATGGGAGCCCTTTTATATATTTATTTATTTATTGTTTTTTTTTTTAAGATTTGCTGTTATAGCGGCAACAGAAATACATCATCCCTCAAAATTTGAACTCTCTAGGTTCGTGAGATTCAGCCTGGTTGACAGACAGACAGTAATAAGAGTCTCGCTTTACCGTTTGGGTAGGGAACCCTAAAAATGCATTAGCTCGTGCACAGCTCGCGGGCCAGATTGTTAGTAGAACATTCGCACATTCACCAAGTGTGAACACACCCTTATTGATAGCATAAGTGGTATAACATATATCACTAACATTCTCTGTGATATTGGAAATAAGTGCACTCAATGTGCAAAATGTGAATCATAGAATTTATATCAAACCAGTGTAGAATCTATTATAGATCATTCAAAATAGTATAATTGGACTTTTCAAGAAATTATGCTTATATTTGAATACACAAATTTGAATGTACAAGAATGTATATACAACATCAGTAACTTTGAATCCGAAAAATGTTTCAACAATGTATAAATTAATTGGCTTGTCCAAGTCACAAAAAATGCAATACTTTTGATGATTGAGTTATAATATGCCTTACATATAATATGGGTTTACATATACTTAATAGTGGTTTTAGCCTCTGCTTAAATAGGAGTAACCTACCCAGCCCTCACAATGCATTTCATAATATGAACACAATATTGTAGATAAATTTTGCATTAGTTTGGTCGAACGCTCTCAAAGCCCGCATCTAATCTCTGTTTGAATCCATAACAAATACAAAATTAAATTTTACGTGAAATGCACAAATCATGCTGGTTTGAATATCGCTGTGGTGAAAGTTAATCGCCTGAAAAAAAGTTAACATGCCAATCGCCGCTGAATCAGCGATTACTTTTTAAAATATATATTGATTTGAATTATTTACGATTACTGAATATTAGTTAGTTTAGTTTTGTACCAATACTCAATTCATTTATTACATTCTATAACACTGATAAACTAGGTTTAAAAAAACTGCCTTGAACAATTAATATGATTCCAGGGTTGCTCTCGATTTTTTTGGGATCCCATCATTAGATCTTGACATGAGACAATGGGATCACAAAGCAAGTATACGCTTTCGAATAAAATATTTTTCGAAATCGGTTCACAGCTTACGTTTAAAACTTATGGGGGTGAGAGTGGGGAAGGAAAACCGAAAATATGCAAATATACTCGAGTGTGGTATCAAATGAAAGCGCATCGCGTGCACATTACAAATTATTATGGTGTTTTTTACTTTGCTTTTAAGGAAATAAAGGAATTGAATACGAGGGTTTTTCTTAAATTTAAAACTTAGATTTATTATATTGAAAAATTCTAATGTTTTTTTTTCATTCACTTTAGGTTTGATTCGAATTTAAGATAAATTGATCTTGACTTTGAGTCAATATCACCCCAATTTACTTGATTTTGATCTCAAGATGGTCCAGAAATGGACGCAACTTTGACCTTTGACCCTTGATCATAGCCATTAGGAGCCTCGCCAGAGGGTCTCAGGTAACTTAATTTTAAAAGGTCAATCCCTCACCTGCAGCGGTCTTCAATCTAACTTTGGAGCCTAGAATCTGGGCCAGTTTCTAATTTGAGAAGTGAAACTGAATTTGCTTTTAGACAAATGGAGTATTCAGCCGAGATAGAATTAGATATAGAAAATAGCTAAACTGTTAGGCGGGTTGATTTTAGGTCATTTAGTATATATAAATAAAAAATTTAAAAGGCTAACCTTTTAATAGTAATTTCGTTCTCTAAACTCATAGACTTTTCAGTTATCCATAATTCATTATGAATAACCTTGTCTCTGCAGCCTTTACCAAATCGTCCGTCCATCTTCTCCTTGGTCTGGGTGTTTAATATGTAGGTATAATTAAAAATATCTATGTATGTATATATATTATATTAAGTATATTAGATGTCTAGTACCCGTTACACAAGCTAAGAGCTTACCACGGGGCTAGATGTTGTTTTGTGGATTGTCCGGAAATATTTTTTTTATTTATTTATTTTATCTACTTGGTGGACGTCCTACGGTCTTGCCTACGGTACACTTGCCTATCCGTGGTCTCTTTTCGAGAACACGTTAAGAAACCCTGAGCATAGCCCTCATAGATGGCTCTTGAGCGACTTTGAAGCTTATTCATAAGGCCATTAGGTACCTACCTAAATAGAGGTTGTCTCTATGATTATTATCTCGAGTGTGGCGAATATCAAACATTGCCATCAAGGTTATTTTGTACTGAATTGTTAATTTGTTTCTACAACCCTTGTAAGCCGCTTACTTGAAATATTGAAAATAAATATGCCTTGATCAATTCGGCAATGTAATATCTGCAGGTCATAGGCCTCCCTTAAAATATAAGGGGGCTATTTCATACTGAACTACGCTGATCCTAAATACTAAAGCGAGTTGATCGCTTCATCTACCTATAATTTTTGTTTGAATGTCGCTTGCGTAGATTACTGTATAATCATAAAAAGACCTATAGTTTACGTAACATTGTGTGTTAAGAATATTCTACTAAAACAAGGTTATTTTTATATGCTTTTTAGTACTTATAAATCAGACTATAAAATGGTTTCAGCAACATATTAAGCACATACATAACATCTCCCGAATCTAAAGTTTACGCTGCTATAAAGCAGGCTTATCAAACCACAACATATTTCAATATGGGATAGAGTTATGGGAGAAGGGTGTTGTGTGCGAGGCAGAAACATAGGTACTTAGATTTCAACAAATCATTTAAGACAACATTTCGTATATATTACAAGATTTAAATGCTTTGGAGTTTCTAAATAATATCGTACTCCCATAGGATTTATGTATAGGCGAAATAACCTCCTGAATTACCTTCTAGGTCTTCATGATTTCCAAGATGCCCCATCTTAGACCCCCAATTTAACCATGTTTCGTGATCAAGCTTTCTAGATTGTGTTGTTATTTCTATTTGGTCTGCCTGGATACCTCTTACTGGCTCCATACAGCTTATTTGCAGTTTATGTTAAAATTCTGTATCTAATAAATTGATTTGTAAAAGCCATTACACAATTACGGAATAACGTTTGAAAAAGATAATTTATTGTGGAAATTTTATTCTAAACAGTAAGCGAGGGTAAGTTTTTAGTTATCAAATGTTTGATTCCTGGGTGAGACAACATTTTTGTAATAAAATATTTACCGTATTTACGTTTCTTTAAAAAAAAGGAATGTTTTCTTTCAGCAAAATCAGCTATGATTTCAATTAGTTTTTAATTGGATGATATTTAATGAAAATAAGTGAAAGTATAGTGAATGCAATTATTCATTAAAAACCGGGATTATTTCACGTATTACTAAATTAATTTGACTTCTTCTTCTGAGTGCTGAGTCTAAGTTCCACAAACGTTTTCGAATGACTTTACTATCTCGTTAATCGAGCTAACGAAATTCGAATCGAAAAGCAATGGCATGCAAGTTGGAGTTCCTATCGACAAAAACTATACGAAAGCGTTCACTCACCGTGAGCATAGTTAAATATTTTTGTTAGGGTGGTAGCATGACGTCATCAAATCATTAACCGGCCAAATTCAGAATGATATTTTTAATAGTATTTTGTCTAGAAGCAGCTGTCTATCAAAAATGTTATGATTATTCTGTGTTTTGTTTACGTTTGAAATGAAAACTTTCGTTCGAGTAGGAAGAAGTGGCCGGCCGATAAATTAATAATAAATTGAAACTATGAGTTTAACAGTCTAAAAATGAAGACAAGTTCATGGAGCAGTGAGTGTTTGATAATTTATTTGATGTTTAGATCTATTTATGTGAAGTTGTTTCATCGACGAAGAAAAAACTAAGTTTATTGTTGTTTCTAGGCATGGAGACCTCAGACATTGGGATGAACCTGGGCCATCAACATCATATGTTGCCCCAGTCCTAAGCCCCAGTCAAAGAATTACTGTAACAACCCCAGTTCACAATATTGGATTTGTTTTTGAGATTTATTTCACAACATTGGAAGCACTGGAAGGTAAGACATAACTTTTTTAAGGATAACATAATTATAATGTTAATAAGATTATAATAACATTAATGTATTTTTACAGATGCCCATGCACTCTCCTATAAGGCTCTGTGAGAGCAATCTGATTCGGCCTGAGCCTGCTTGCTTTGGGCAAATACCACCTTGCCATGCAAGAATTCCTTGAAGAATTTTGAGGCTAGCACAAAATTTTCTACAAGCTGAAGAGTTTTGGAGAAAGTTTATAATAGAGTAACATAAGCTTGAGGAGAGAGCAAAATATGATTAGGGAGATGGAAGCGCAGAGCCAGAGATTGGCAAGCAATAGGAATAAGAGTTTAAGATAAGTTAGTTAATAGACTCTGTAATGATTAGTTTATATTTTTGTAAATATAAGTATATAAGTTTATAAATTTAACTTGTCAATTCTGACTGTCTAATTAGGTAAAAAAATAAAGTTCATCTTATATAATTTTGTTTATTTATTCATTGTCACAATACAATATCCTTAACCTTATAATCCTAAGCACACTTCTATAAATAGCAATAGTACATTAACACAATATATAACTGAGAACTACATACATATATATATCACACACTATTTATCAGTCTTCTTACTAAAATTGGTCCGCTGGTAGCTCCAGCTCCTTCCACATAGTCATTGTAACCCGGTTCACTATTTAAGTTTCCTGGAACTAGATATGATTAATTGTAACATAAATAGGTATTTTGTTATAATATCATATGAAATATTTTACCTTAACTAGACCCACCTAAATCTTACTCGGACACCGAGTAAGATTTAGATCAATGCCAAGATTGATAACTATGTTATGCAATACTGAGTATGCTATAATAATAGAAGCATATTTGAGTGGCTTGAAGTGGATGGAGTGAACTCCATCCTTGTCTAAGCACTACCATCTGTTTTTCAGCATTTGAAAATGTATTTTCTATTATTACTCTAGCCCTCATTTGCTTGTTATTATAATTGGCCTCTGGTGTACCAGTATTTGCATCTAAAATTGGAGTCATTAGCCTGGGCGCTCAGGGTATCCAGAGTCTCCTAAAAATAAATAATTATGTAAAAGATAGAATAGTGAAAGGGATCAAAACATAATGCATTTTAATAAATCAAGTACCTAAAGATACTTTACCTATATAGAAGCCAGACCATTTCTCTATTTTGGTGCAGAGATTGAATTTATGTATTCAAGTCACTGTTTTCCCATACAAAGAATCATGCTTTGCACCTCCAAACTTAGGGTTAACATTTAAAATGTAGTATTGATCATCACATAGGTAACTGAAAAAAATATCATTTCATTGTTTTGCTACTCAAATTGGCTTTTGTATGAACCAGAAGCAAAAAAGAAGAGAGCCGTGAACACCTGCGAAGAACAAATTAATTAGGTGTCGAAACTATAGCTAGGTACTTTATAATATTTTAATTAATAAATAACAAAAAGTACATAATATAAGTTCCAACAAAACGAGTTGAGAGGACCTTAAATTCGTCAATTGTTTTAATTCTCTGCACAAAAACTTAAAAGCTGTCTTTGTAAGACGATATCCAAGCGAAAAAGAAACGTCCGGCCATAATTTATTTGTAAATATTAATGATTTTACTGAATAACTTTGCACTCTCACCTCTACTCACTGAGAAATTCTAAGTGAATGCTAGACGAATACTTTTTCGAGCGCGTTTACTATTCGAATGTCAAAAATGGTAACACGAACTCGGGAAAATTTTCAAACAACCAATCAAATGCGTTAACGTTCTCACTTTCGAACGTGAGCGTAAACGAGTCGACGATCGACGGTCGATAGTGAATCTCAAACTAGCAAATTATGTTTCTCAAGTTTGCCACAAGAGGCGCTGTTTCGATCCCATACAAATTATAGTTAACGTTCTCACGATCGAGAAAGTTAACTACAATTTGTAAACTCAGACTCAGCACTCTGTTAGTAAATCCCGGTGTTTTAAATGAATAGTGTAACTCACGATAACTTTGAAAATAAAATGCAATTTTTGTTTGACACTCAATGACAGTAATTTAATTACATATACTTGCGGCTACACTTTGTCTGACAACCTGGTAGATGTAGGTATATTCTCCTAATCATAAGTATGCGTAAAATGAGGTTTGTAGCCTGTACGCACTATTATGTATTCTGTGTGTGTGTGTGTGTGTGTGTGTGTGTGTGTGTGTACGCTATGAGATCACTGGTGCTACAGCCGGATCTCATGCTATTAGAGGATAATAGCTCCTAATGATCACGTGACTGCGACTTTTGCTCCTTTCACATGTGTTTTCTTCTTAAATGTTTCGTTTCAATGAGGTAATAAGATTTAAAATACGTGAAACGAAATAAACTGCTTTTGCGCGAATGTGAGTAAGTTAAATGAAAATAAAATTATCGTTATAAATAAAAATGAATTGTTGTTCGTTAGTCTGATTAAAACTCGAGAACGGCTGAACGGATTTATCTTATCATAGTCTTGAAATGTTCGTGGAGGTCTAGGGAAGGTTTAAAAGGCGATAAAAAATCGAATAATTGCCGGGGAAAAAATTGAATAAAAACCCGTGCGAAGCCGGGGCGGGCCACTAGTTATTTAAATATAATGTGATCTTTAGAACAAAATAAAGAAAAAATTGTCGGCTATTTATCTGCATGTGTTTATTAATATGTATTTGATTCTGAATAAATGATTTTGTATTGTTGAAATATTACAGTTAAGTTTACGAGGAGAAGAATTTGCATAATAAGCAATCTTTGATTTAGGTAATAAATTAAAGGTCCAATTTGCACACGGACCAACCAATATTATACTCGTATAGGAAAGACCTTCATGCTTGTTTTGAATCAGTCGTTTCTTCAGAGTGGGTATCTGCATTTATTTAGTTTTTGTTCTAAAATGTATATGAATAAAAAATATTATGTCTAATAAGAACTTTAAGCTTCAGCTAAGCTAACTAAGCTAGTGATGGAGATTTTTCATCCGAGTTTAAGACATCAATCTTTGCGAAAACGAGTAACTTAGTCCAATTTACCGCGGGAGAATATCCAAGAAAAATCTTTGATTTATACATTTTATAATTTATCGAGCAAGTCTACTGGCAAAATTTTACCGCGGAAAAAACCACAAAGCACAGGCAACCCCATAACGTAAGTATCACCCCCGTATTCATAAAAACATTTTACTTTTTATATCACACTTAGGCATAGGAGGTTAATATAATGTTTGATAAAAAACTTAACAATAAACTTAAATAAGTACTGAATCTCTTGAATATATATATATATTTTTTATGCTGTATAAGCCTTCATTTGACTACAATCTCACCTGATGTAAAGTGACGATGTGGTCGAAGATGGGACATGAAGACCTAGAAGATGGCTTCTCCGGGTCACATTACGAAACACGAAAAAAATCGCTTCACGCACTGGCCCAGCCCGGAGGGTGGTGACAAGCCGCGGCCGAAGCCTCCACCAGAGACTGTTCTTAGCACCACCCAGAGGTCACGTGTAAGGATTCAGAGGGTTACCACTTACGGACGTGAACAGACAAAACCTCCAAAAATAACAGTTTAATAAAATCTTTTCACCCTTGCTTATTACAATAAAAGTGGCAAAATAAGGCATAAGTAACTAATGTTATTGTGTGTTTTAGCCAATTCAGTTATATAACCCAGAAATAGCAGGTTTTATGAAAACGAGCGTCAATGTTTATAAATAAAATACTAGAACCTGTACTTACTTGCACTGGAGGGACATTTCCGTCCCGAATTGAAGAAAGTCATAAAATAAGCCATTTATGTACGTGTGCCGACGGATCCGACTTTACGTCCCGAAGTTAAATATTTACAGCCGATGTGTCCCATACTCGCGGAAAGTATTTTGTAAAGTTCACGGGGAAATTGCCATACAAGATTTTTGTTGTATTCTGCAATGTAGCGCCTAGCTGTGCTACCCGCTTCGTGATGTAAACCCCGCGGAAATAATAGACCTTTCCGTGGTCTCTCTGTAGGCCTACATAGTCAAACTCATTAACAAACGTTTGAAAATATATAAACAAAAAATTATTAAACATGAACCATTCTAATTATATTTCAATAAGAATAACTAGTGAACGACAGCTTTTATTAAAAAAAAATAATCGGAATCGGTGTACGAAAAAAAATCTGTGTTAAAAAAGCAACAAATACGCGCCCTTTTAGCCCGATATTTTTTAACGTAATATATTGTACAGCCATACTTGCCATGATCGTGATAATGAAGATATAAAGATCTTCATAAAAATAAAAAAAAAAATTCAGGCAACATATAAGTCCATAGTTTATTACTAAAGACTTGAAATAGGTTAGTAACAAATTTATATATAAGCTTAATACAAACAAATAATAATAGCAATTTAATTGAATTTCAAAATGATTACTTATATTAGGAACATATTATAAATAGTGAAAAGCCGTGTTAGTGCCGTCTAAGTGGGAGGACACTCGACTTTCATTCCGAAGGTCGTGGGTTCAAGCCCCGCCACGTACCGCTGGATTTTTCTTCTTGTGAAATTTATGTGCGATTTAAACACATGCTTTAACGGTGAAGGCAAACATTGTGAGGTAATTACTAAGAAATTTAAAGAGTTTGAAGGACATGTGACATTCACCAACCCGCACTTGGCCAGCGTGGTAAATTAAGGCCTGATCTCTCGCGCCAAGAGAGAAATCCTTGGACCAGCAGTGGGAACGTTAATAGGGTGACGATCATGAAATAGTGAAACCAGCTTATTCAACTACATAGTAACTTAATATGGTGCTGGTACGGATCGGTTTATACGGAACTCTTGGGTAATCCCAAGCCTTTCTTTGATATTAAGAAATTTTAACTCTTTCGTGCCCCTTGCTTAATTGATGTTCTTATAAAACCTTCACTTGCAAAGTTTTATAAAGCTACTCAGCGCTCGGTAGAAACACATAAAAATAAAAACTTGCAAACGTAAAAATTAGCAGAATTACTCTTATCTAATCCCGACTTTTTAGAGCCATCAAAATGTTAAACAGAGAGCGGAGATAAAACACACCTGCCTAAAAAGTTAATTAACAAAAAGTTAAAATACGAGTTTGTTTATAAACGCAACTTTCAGCGGTGTAGCGATTTGTTTATTTATTTTACGTTGAATCAATCCCAACAGTTTTGTTTTTGTAGTGACAAGTGACAACTAGTCTCTGGTAGCCCTACAACAAGTGGTGTAATCCATATTATAGTATCCGTGTGTGTTTAATAACTACTAATTTTCAGTAATGATTATTCAAAGCGAGCAATTAAGAAGTAGTAAAGATCTCTATTTTTATGTTAGTATCTCTACACTACTGTGCTTATGAAGCTCTGACGTGGACGCTGGTAAACTGCGACAAACCAAACGCAGTAGCCATTAATAAGGAACTGAACTGAACTGAAGTTGCCACTTACGACTGTTGGAGATTACAACATGTAATCCCATGCATTTGACAGATGTTTCATAACTAAAAACGGTTTGAACATTTTTGTGGAGCCTGGCATACCTCCTAGTCCGCCATATTGAAAAATACTTGATTCGGCGGCCAGTGTTGAAACTCATGGCAACCGACAGAGTAAATGATTACAAAAAAAGTGTTCTATGATCAAATCTCCTAAGTGATACGGTTTCTGAGATATTAGGGTCAGAAAAAGAAAAATAAAGTAAAGTAGAACATAGCACAGGGGACAGATTTTTTCTATAGTTTTAAGACGTTCGATGCTCTTTTATAGTAGGGCTTATATGAGGCTAAAAAGTCGTCGCTGGATTGGTTAATGTCTGAAGCATTTAAAAAAAAGGGTAGATTAAAATATCCCAACTAATACTTTAAGGGCAAAGTTATCTTCGGAGCAAAATATATAGCAAACTTGTTTAACGGTTTAAAGCCCTTTGTCAAGATTTTTTTGGTACTTATACGATAAATATTGATTTAAAAGTTAGTTTAGTACACTTACAAATATACTTCAAGCACAGTAAGTACGTTATGTTCATTATAATAGCTTCAAAAAGTGTAAGAATGTACGTTGTTTTGTGATTTTCGTAGTACGCGTACAGATTTTTTGTTTTTACAGGTCTTGTTTTCAGGTATTTCGAAATTTAAAATATTCATTTCAAGTTAAATAGATGGTGATGCACTGAGCCGGCCGAAATTGACATGCGATGCATCACCCGTTCAGTCCCTGTCCCAGTCATTTTAAATCTGTAATATCCTAGATAATATCCATTGAAAATTACATGCAAAAACATAAAGGCTCTTTAGTCTTATTGGATCTTTAGTAATGCATAATGTGTTTACGGGGTTAAGATTGATAAGCAATACAGCATTAATCCTGTATTGCTTAAAATCGTTTCGTGAATGAGTCACTTATAAACCATAAATGATGGATCTTGTGGGTTATCCGTACGTGTTAAATACCACACCACAGATGACTGTTTTTTTTTTATCTTTTTAAGTTGTACAATATTGTAGTACTTTATTTTGATCTAACTCCTAGGGTTCAGCCAGCGTTTCCAAAACAAATGAAGAAAATTAGTTTATCTGCGACATCACATTAAAACTTGAAAAACTATAAGTGTTCCTGCCCTATATTACGCATAAATAATACTAATAACACTTCAGCTTGAATTACTCTATTTACTAAAAAAAAAATCATCAAAATCCGTTGTGTAGTTTTAAAATTTTATGCATAAATAATTATACATATATAGACGCGGTGAGCGACTTTGTTTTTTACTATGTTAAGATATAGACGTGCGATAATAGTCAAGAAAACTTTTTAGTTTGTTTGTGACAAACTATTTCTATGCTCTCAAATAATATGACCCTCTACTCACTAAACCCATAAAATGCAAAGCGGCAAACATAAATCAAGCTGCCAGTTTTTCCTGGTTTTTCTGTACTTTTCAATTCATTTGCACATTTCCACAACTGCTAAAACTATAAAACAACTTCCAATGAAAATCAGCTAAACCAGAAAAGCGCTTAAATAGCTCATATACCCAAATGGTAATGTAAAAATGGTATTTCTGAAAATTATTGTTTTACGTACAATTTCGCTTCGTACAAAATAACCCTTTTCAAACTGTTTGAAACAGCGTGCGATAAAATAACGCTTTCTATTTGCGAAGGGCACACAATATACTTTGATGTAACGTAACCGCTGCAAACTCCTTTTACCAGAGACAATTTTATATCTGTGTGAATTTTAGTGTAACTTCCATGTCAGTTTCACGAAATTCGCCGCAGGCTGACGTCACGGATGACGTCAAAAACGTCTGAATCTAACAGAACAGCTGATGCATGAAACTGGGGCAAAGAACGAGCCCCATTTCTTATATTGACATGTGTTCGGGGTTTAAAAATGTAGGAAATAAAAGTTGGAAATAAAGAGGTATATATCCTTTACACGGCAACATTACAAATTAATAGAGTCACTTAAAATTGCCTAACATTATGCCACATTTGCCTGCTCTAAGTTTTAAGGATTTCGGATTGTGATTATGACTAAGTCAACATAATTACTTAATCAATCTATTTTTCTAAATTTAGATGATATTTTTAACCAAACGGAGTCATTTTCCTCCTCTAGCCCCTAAGCCCTCCTAGGCCTTCTTTAGGTCGAACACTGCTGTTATATGTCTAGTATAACTGGTTTAAATTTCTTCGAAAGGCACAAAGAGAACATCAATTTCTCCCACCTGTAATATTAAAACAAAAATGGCCGCAAGAAAAATCAGCCCAAGCAATAAAATAAAACATAATAAATTTTCTTTTACGTTCGCCACAATACTGCTGCCCGCGAACAATAAGAAAGTCTCGACTCTGGCATACCTTTGGCCCATTTGGCGCATTAATTCAGCATGAAAGGAAAAAAGAAAATGGCCACCACAAAACACGCAATCCATCATTTACTTGCGAGAAGAAAGAAACGCTTAGGACTTTCATAGATGTTTAGGCAGGACAAGGGTTCTTGCCGCCAGAGCTATGCTATGTCATAGCTATTCCAATAGATGCGTTTGTTAACGGAACTCTATATATTTTATTTATATGGAACGATGCGTGCAATGGATACTGTAATAATGGTTCTGTGCTAGGAATGCGTGCTATGATGTTTATTTGCTTTCGGCAATCTGTATATTCCGGTATTATTAACATTAGCTAGGTAATGAATAGTAAAAATAGCATTTTTAATTTGAATTTAATATTTTACAAATCAAACTGTAGATCACACTGTTAGGAATATATTTTTTCCTTTGCGGCGTGGGTGCCATCCCTTCCCCTCGCAGTTGCAGGATCATCTTCCATTTGAGGGAAACTCTGTATATGTTGTAAAGATAGTTTCGAATTTTAAATACTCATCTACCTCAGCTACCTTGCGGCGGCGCATCTTTATAGCACATCTTACTCGCACCGTTAGCTTAGCTTAGCATGAGAACATAATGAGCTTAATTCCCAGTATATCTTCATAACATGTTTTTGATGGAGAAGCACCCCAACAGGGGTATTGGTCGTTGTACGCGTAATCGATCGCTCGTCTATCGATTACAGCCTTTAAATGAGTTTCGTTACTTTTGCCCCATTATTAAATTTAACAATACACAACAGTTTCCTCAAACCGTAATTGCTTTGAGAAGCTGTAATTAAGGCTAAAGGGTAGGTAATAAATATCTATTAACTAATAATAAATAACAGTGTATGTTTTTGAAGTTTTGCAGTCGCAAGGGGGCGTTGAAGTAGGGCAGGATAGGATAACCTGAAAACGGTTTTTAAATGTTTACTATTAAAAAGCCACGGTTTGCTACATTCTTAGGGAAATTAGAGTTGATTTCTCGTCGTTTGTGTGCGAAATATGAATATGACTGACACTCTTCTAACGAACTGTACCCTCCATTATAGATTTGAGAAATTCGAAGCAACGCGGTACATCTTGTAAGGTTTTTAAAAATCCTAACATAGCGGAACTCGAGCATATGGACATTAGCCCCGTGCGTATGGATATAGTTTATGAACTTAACTTAAAATAACTAACATTTCAGGTATCCTAGGGTCGAATTCACAATCCTTTGTTATAGAATAACTGGCTGTCATATCTATGAAAATAGCGCTAGGTAAATTATGCCATCAGATAAGGTATGCCAATCTGTCAATTTTTAAATCCTTATTTAGTAAGTGGTTTTAGAAAGGAACGTTAAAAAACAAAGTTACCAAAACCGTTCTTAATTATGTAAAGCAAAATTTTTCAATTATGTTTCAACTATCAAATACTATCGGACAATCTTGGGAATGTCGTGAAAAACAATGAATTCATGTGCAATGTCAGGTCAGATACATAAAAGAAACAAAGTTACACAATGTAGATGTTAGAATCTAACAAGATGTGGTATAAGAATCATTTACTGACCAAGATAAGAAAGTAAACAAGAAAGTTAACCACAAGTTCCTCAGATATATGAGGCAACACAGACAAACAACTTGCGTTATTAATCAGTCTCTCGTACGTGGTTGTTCTTTGTCTTCGTAACGCGGTAATCAAACATGTCCCCCTTTGCGAAAAACATTGTCATCTTTACATTACTTCTAAGGCAAAAGAAATAGCACGTGATATCCATATCTTGATAATCTTAATCTAGATAAATCTCGTGTCACAATGTTTGTTCTCAATGGACTCCTAAACCACTTAACCGATTATAATAAAATTCGCACACCATGTGCAGTTCGATCCAACTTGAGAGATAGGATTTTTTTTACGGCGAGAAATATTCGAATAATTTCCGGGAAAATTTTATACCCGTGCGACGCCGGGGCGATCCGCTAGTCTATAATATATTTCAATCTAATTTTATTCCTGTTACAAGTGAATTAAATAACAACTTAACTTCAAGGTTAGGTAATGTTATTACTTTAGGTACTTTTACACGCCAACAATGGCACGAAAGCTTTTTTAATTGTTTTGGCATTGTTTCCAAATTGTTATTTAGGATGTAGCTTTTTTTATGCTTTCAAAAGTTTGAATAGTATTTATTAAATGTAAACAGGGCTTACACTTAATAAATACATTCAACAGTAGGTGCAAATCGCATTTATGCAAAAGGAAGTGAGACATTGGTGAAAAACCGACTTTATGACCTTCAATATCTTAAGACGCGGACATCATAGTATTTGTGTCTTTTTAACCCCCGACCAAAAAAGAGGGGTGTTATAAGTTTGACGTGTCTGTAAGTCTGTCTCTCTGTTTGTCTCTCTGTCTGTCTGCTTGCCTGTCTGTATGTGTGTCTGTCTGTCTGTCTATAACATCATAGCTCCCGAACGGATGGAGCGATTTCAATTTAGTTTTTGTATGATAGGTGAGTTTGGCCCGAGTGTTCTTAGACATGTTTCATGAAAATCGGTTGAGCCGTTTAAAAGTTATGGGGGTGAGAGTGGGGAAGGAAAACAGACAATCTGCAAATATACTAGTGTGGGGTATCAAATAAAAGCGCCTCGCGTCCACATTACATAATATTATGTTGTTTTACATTTAACGAAATTAAGGCATTGGAAACGGGGGTTTTCTTAAATTTTTACTTTAGATTTTATGAAGCAACATTTAGGGTGATTAAATAAAGGTTTTTATCAATTTACAGCTTATTATTATCTTACATTCCAAAGTTGACCCATTATTTTACTTAAAACAACTGGGCTATTGGCCTACGCTGCGCTTGCTTGTCCGCTTTATGCTAATTCAGAACCAGTAAACGAACGGTCCATTACCATCTATTCCTGAAAATTGAATTAAATACATTTGTAGAGTAGTTAATCTATGACCTACGAGACCAGACAGCGGAAGCGACATTATTTTATACTACGCAATGATTAATAAATATTAGTATTTGTCTGATGTCAAGTACCCGTAACGCAAGCTCAGAGCTTACGACAGGGTCAATAAATTAGCCTTGACAAACGTTTATAAAGCCGTTATTTTCTTCTTTACATCGATTTTGATTTTTTCTCATGCCCATTAAAATGCGAGATATTTTTCTCGTGTCTCAGGGGTGCTCATGGGCTAGAATTTTCTAGAGGTCAATATCAGAACAAATGCGACCACTTTACAAAATGGTCGGGCGATCCGTGAACCGAACAGATGATAAACCTTTATGATATAGACGGGGCCCATCCGTCCCTTTATGGTCAATATATATATAATAGGTATGCGCATTATTGTAAAATAGCCTCTTTTGGCGTTATACAGGGTCTATATTTAGAGCTGCTATCTTTGAGACCCGATCGCGGGCGACAGCACGTAGGAACGAAATGGCCGGATTCTACATAAAATATGATTATGCTACTTGTCTTGGGTTTGCTAAGAAGACATATGTTATAACGGAAAATTCAATTTCCTTTACGAACAAATATAATGAACCTTAGCCGTTTGGACCGTATTAAGTACTAAGTAGGTAATGACTTAATAAGGACTAATTATGTAGGGTAGGTTAGGTATTAGGCTGCTTCGTCCTTGTCTTCATCAAATTGCTAATTTTAACGATCGAGGTTTTTTTTTGATATTTACTTCAATCTATGTAGTTTACACCAGTGAAAATAAAAAAAACAAACAATTTCAAGTCTTCGAATCTAATGGAATCTAGCAAATGATTGATTTATTCAAGAACTGTCGTATGGGATTTTATGAAAATCAGCGCCGCACAAGTTCAACAGCTTTTGCGTATAGTTATATCGGTTAATTGATAACTGATTTTATAAGTAAGAAAATGGGTATGTAGTGTATTAGTTTTTAGTTCTATTTTGTTATACCTTAAAGCAATAAATGTAAACAAATTAAAGAAATATTAAATTAAATTAAATAAGTGTACTTAAAGGAAATAAATTTATCGTATCTGGTCGCTTCGCTTTTTTACACTAGAGCAAAGAAGCGATTAGAAACTCTAGCTCATTTTTGTATTGAAATTATGTAATTGAATTTTTCTTTGTTTATATTTACAGTTTCTTATTTTTGTTGTTTCTAAGATTTGTAAAACCAAACAATTGATATAAATGATTTTGTATGTTGTATGAACATAAGTGTACCTACTTAAAGATAAATAGGATATAAATTTATCGTATCTGGTCGCTTCGCTTTTTTACACTAGAGCAAAAAAGCGATTAGAAACTCTAGCTCATTATTGTATTGAAACTTTACAATAATTTGTTAGTTTATTAATTATTTATTAGTTTTGTTTTTGATTTGCTGTTGGAGCAGATACCTTCCCAAGCAGTTTTGTCGTCAAGATAATCCGATTTTTATAATAAAGCTTTTTTACATAAATTGTTTTGTTATGATTATTAAGGTGGTTGTATGGGCTAACGCGACTTTTTCAAATTGATATATCTACTTTATGAGTGAATAAATATGTATAAAAAAAATATATGTTGCAAAATAGATATTAAACTACAACTTGAACGTTTGAAATTATTGTATCTTCATTATTACTTAATAAAAAAAATATTCAAAGTAAGGCATTTTTTATCCGAAATTTGGATATATCTTTTAAACGGTATTGAGTTTGAGTATTTTTCATTAACTTAAATATTTGTCAAAGTATTCCACACAAACTGTACGTTTGAAAATTAAAACAAATGATTTATACGACTACAAATAATTATTTTATGTTTTCGGTATGAAATGGAACGACCGGGTCTGTGCGGGGGCGACGGGCGGCAGTGTGGCTCAGACTATCGGACGGGGAGGTTGTGTCGCGCGTCTTCGTCATCGGTCCAAATGCATTTTTCGATTTAACCGTATAACGTTTATTGTTTGCGCATGGACGCTGTTGTTTAGTTTTATATTTTAGAAATAGGTATTTGAGCTCGGACTTTTGTATATTCGTTGGACAAGTTCAGTAAGCAATTAGCAGGAATAAAAGTTAGTAATAAATAAGTAATGATTATACTTACTACCTACCAACTAGTGAATTAAGTATCAAGCTAATATAATAAGTACCTACCTATTAATATTTATAAACAAAAAAAAACACTTATGAAAAAGTTGTTTTTTTTTATAAGGGTTACCTAGTTAACTAACTCTGACTCTGAGTGCCTCGTAGGCGCGGTGTGCGAATGTCCGCTTGCAGAGCAAAAGGTAGCGGGTTCGATTCCCGCCGAGGGTAAAAAAGTGTTTGTATGTTCTGCAAGCACTTTTCTCCTTGGTCTGGGTATTTAATATGTATAATAAAAAATATCTTTAAATGTATGTATATTATATAAAGTATATCAAATATCTAGTACCTACCCGTAACACAAGCTTAGAGCTTACCACGGGACTAAAATGTTGTTGCGTGAATTGTCTGGAAATATTATTTATTTATAACTAGCACAGACTAGTATAAATATAATTAAAAATTAAAAATAGAATTAATTGTTATATATATTTTATGTCACCGCACCGTCCAGTTATTTGCTGTGCATTATCCTCTCCATCCTAAGGTTGTCTGGAAGAAACTGCTCTAAGCAATAAGGCCGCCCATTACGCATTTTTGTATTTAGCTTTAAGTCCCTTTTTGTATTGTGATATGGTGTGTAATAAAGAGTTTTATTATTATTATTATTACTAGGTAGATGATACAAACAAAGTATATACAATGTGCATTTTCGAACCTTGATCAAACTAAATGCGGATACACGACATAAATTTATCGATAAATATAGGATAAAAAAAATTATATGTTGGCTATTTAAAAAAAAGCCAATATTTTTTTTATGAAAACTACATCGTATGGTTTTTTATTCGTTTCTGTTTGAGTAAATGGTGTATTTTATTCAAAGTAGGCTCATTTAAAAGCTAGATAGTTTACATCATCATCATCATCAGCCCTTATCCCATATTACGTGGGGTCGACGCAACATCTTTCTTCCTTCCATTTTCCTCTGTCACTCGTCATCTCAACACTCATTCCTTCCTTCAAAGTTCAAAATTAATTTATTGCGTAAATACATGTTACAGCGTTGTTATGGCTTAAATTTTACATGGATCAATGTATTTTACCTGTCCAGGCATGCAATTATAAAATTGGCATTACATTATTGAATAAACTAAAATAATAAAAATCTAACAAAATACAGTACTAAATATTTTTTTATAATTATTAACTTTAAATTAATTTTTGTTTTTTTTGTTCTTACGCATGCCATCCTTCAAACAGTCCATCAATATTTTCTTTGACCTACCTCTTCCCACATATCCATCAGCACACATATCTAACACTCTAAGCTAGATAGTTTACCTAATTAAGAAAATTCAAAACAAAATACAATTTTGGTACAAGAGCCCGCTAAATTTTTTTTTGTAGAAATTTACCAAAAAAATTGTTTTTTATTTTGTTGTTGATCTATAATTTTTAAACTTTTTTGCATTATTTATTAAACTTCATAATATTTTTCAAAGGTTGTCTGGAAGAAATTGCTTTAAGCAATATGGCCGCCCATTATGCATTTTGTATTTTGCAAGTCCATTTTTGTATTGTTTTATCTTGGTTTGTAATAAAGAGTTATATTATTATTATTCTACAAATTCTACAAAGAGTCTACAACGAAAAAAGGTCTACCTTTTTTCGTTGTCATGTTAGTAGCCATTTTAATTAGGTACTTTCTGCCTTGTAGTGCCAAATATCAACAGACAACAAATTATGTATCTTAAGTTGCATTAAAATGATCACGCACGATTGTGGTGAAGTGAGCTGGAGCGTCACCATGAATCACGCCAGCGAATCAAATAAGAAACGATCGCGATGTACTAAAAAGAACTTGTGAACTGAACGTGGGTTTACTTGCAACGATATGCATTGAGGAAAATGGTTGGCATTTTGAACAATCAATAAATTAATTGATAGTAATAACTTAAAGTGTTGTATTACTTAATCTTATCATTATCCACCGTTAATATCCCACTTTTGGGCAAAGGCTTCGTTCCGTTTCATCTTATCTTGCCTTGTTTCATTACATAATTTGCTGTCTGTTGATCTCTGTACAAGGCAGAAAAATGAGAAGTTTCTTTTAAAATATCTTCAAACTTGTGCGACTTTAAGTTTGTTAGTTACTGTCTTGTTTTTATGCTAGATAAGCTTTCATTTGACCACAATATTACTTGGTGTAAAGTGCCGATGTGGTCTAAGATGGGGCATGAACTTTTAAATTAAAAAAAAATCTTCTTTTAAATTAATAATTCGAATGGCTAATAACATGATAGCAAAAAGAGTTTAATTAACCTTTTTGGTACGTGGGCTACCCACCAACCTTAGAGTATCTATGGATACCAACAGTGTCAGTCGCGTAGCATTTCAAATAATTTTATACTCTCTACCTGAAACTTAAAAGGAAAAGACATTATGAATATTGCAGATACTACCTTGATTCTATCAGACGATTGGCCTTCAAGCAAAAACCAGACATTATTCATAAAATTAAAACCCTTACTTTTTAGAAAAGATTTGTAGTATAAATTATGAAGTTTAATATGACATGCAAAAAAGTATACCTCAATAATCCAGTGTAAAAGTTACAGATTAAAAATAAAATAAATATCTATTTTTTTTGTTAAATTTCTACAAAAAAAAAGTTTTAATAGGCTTTTGTACCGAAATTGTATTTTCTTTTAATTTTCATAGCTAGGTAAACTATCTAGCTTTTTAATGAGCCTACTTTGAATAAAATACACCGTTTACTCAAACAGAAACGAAGAAAACACCAGATGAAGTACCTAGTTCTCATAAAAAAATATTAAATCGACTTTTTTTAATAGTTTACATAAAAAAAAATCTGATATTTATCGATTAATTTTTGTCATGTATCCGCAAATTGCGTTTGATCAAGCTTCGAAAATACACATTGTATAGGTAACTAGCCTACCCTGGCAGGATTGGCTTAGGATTTTATTATTAGGTTGGTACTTAGTAAGTAAAGAAAACCTAGTTAAAAAAACATACTTATTATTTATTTATTTATTTGTTATATTAGAACCACCAAGAAGACAAGAAAATACACTAAAATAGTTTAAAAATTAAGATTCATTAATATCTAATAATAATATATAATTAATTTTAACAATACATTTAAATTAAAAAAAAAATTAAAAAGAAAATAACATAAGCACAAACGCATAAAACTCTAGGTAGAATAGTTTTAGCGTAATAATGATGTAGTTGGAAAGTCCTTATTTACGGCGTCGCGACTCGCGAGGACCCGGCACGCGTGACCGCTTGCCGAGAGCGCAGGCAGCGCTCTGCGTCGTAAAAATGTAGCGGGGAGTGTGCTGTTGGCGCGGGGAATAATTTTGACTCCGCCCGAATCCTCAAGGCCGTTGGCCCATACAGGCGCCTTAAGTCCAAGGGAGTGGGCGTGGGAATGGGTATGATAGTGGGATTGGGAGCGGGAGCTTTTATTTATGCTAGATAAGTCTTCATCTAACCACAATCTCACCTGATGTAAAGTAACGATGGGGTCTAAGATGGGGCAGACCTAGTGGGAGATTACGTAATGCAAAACAACGTGTGCCGGGTCAGCTCATAATTTTGTAAAACTTATGAAAAATATTACTATCAAACACAACAAAAGTATTAGTAGTGGGGAATTGGGCTTTCTAGATCAAACAAGATATAGACGCCCAATTCAAATAGTCATCTATTCATTTTACTTTTATAAAACTAATAAAATGACTTTTCAACAGGTGCCCTATTCATTTTTTACTTTTATAAAACTAAAGACAGGACTATTCAATAGGAGTTCTATTCATTTTTACTTTTATAAAACTTAAGACAGGACTATTTAATAGGTGTTTTATTCATTTTTTACTTTTATAAAACTAAAGGCAGGACTATTCAATAGGTGTTCTATTCATGTTTTACTTTTAAAAAACTAAAGACAGGACTATTCAATAGGTGTTCTATTCATTTTTTACTTTTATAAAACTATAGCAGGACTATTCAATAAGTGTCCTATTCAATTTTAACTTTTATAAAATTTATGGATGAACTTTCGCCAGATGCTCTACTAATTTTTTACTTTAATAAAACTACTCAAGAACACTTCTCATGATAATGTTCTATTAATTTATATTTACTATAACTAATAAAATGACTTTCATTAACACTTAAGATTTTTCTATCTTATATATACTTTATAATTTTACTTTTATAAAACAAAAAAATTAACTTCCTAGAAGCTTTCATAATCAGATTTAAGTTTTTGAAATGAAATACCTACTTACACAGATAATCTCTCTATTGATTTATGTGTAAAATATCAGTTTAATAGGTTAAACAGGAGTGGAACAGGTAAATAATCGATGGAACTGGTTTGAAGTCGACTTCTTTGGTCATCAGTTTAGCTGTTCATTCATATTTAGGTACTGTTGCGGTTTGGATATCAGACATCATATTTATTTAACTACATAAAATATCTAGGTACTTAAATATGGGTGATTCTCAATAAAAGAATAGCAATTGTAACAATATTTTATTTGTCGAATTTGTTTTCATTATATAACTGTTCTCAGTGTAGGTACACTAATAAGAATAATAAGTACAGTTTTAAATTTCAGAACAAAATATAAATCTATAATTTTTTAATACAAATACTTTGCAGCAATAGCGATGGAGCAAACTTAAGGACTATAACTTAATCTATGCTTATGTACGAACTAGCAGGTAGTACTTAGCTTAAAAAACTAACAACTACAATATGTAACTATAATGCCCCCAAGGCACAGTATCTATTTTATTGATGATTTGTCGTTTATCATCGTTAGCGTTGAGGACAAGCTTATTTACTTCTTGGGAGTATAGAGCATGACGAATAGACTTGATCATATTCATTTTGCATTTTAAATTCTTATTTTTACATAAAGCATCCTTGTAATTCGATGGAGTTAAATGTTTTGTTACCGATTTCGTAGCCCCTTTAGCTTTATTAATTTGAACACTCGAACTTTTAATGCAATAAAGCTTTGCTCTTAATCCGATAAACTCACTTATAACGTCACCACCTAGCTCATCTTTAAATAGACCTGGTATCTTGGCATGGAGTTGGGGTATGTTATAAGGATTTTGGGGGGAGTAATTGCTAGTGTCGAACAATTCGATACTTTTTTTCATGTCTTTATAAAAATCTATAGTTTTTATCAAATACAGAAGACTATCTGTATCTGTGTAGCATAGTTTAGCTTTGTCGGCATATTTCTGTTTAATAAAATTATAATGGAATTGATATAAATGTGTTTTTGCATACTCTAAAACAACAAAACCTATATAAATTGGTCTATCTAAGACAATTTTTTCTGGTTTCAATTGAATCGCTACAAAATCATCTGTAAATATAGCCACACTTTTTAAATTTGGTTTAGCAATTAGATTTTCAGCACCCAAACACTTTTTAGTAGTATTAAAATTGTCACTCCAGCATGTAACTAATTTAACATCTACTTGTTTACGCTTATTTTGAATAGTTTTGCCAAAAATAGCATTATTTAATAATTTGAAAAAATCTTTTTGGAATGCTGATGTAGCTTTTTGACGCAATTCGGTATTCAGCTCGATATATTTTCTCAAAAAATCTTGCTGTCTAAAACATATAATCCTATGAATTTTGTTCAGTTTGAGACCTTGTTTCAGGCATTCCTGAAGGTGTACATAATGTATTACATAATTATACTTATCGTATAAATTTGCGATCAGTTTTGTGGTTTTACCACCGGGGGGGACAAATTTTTCTGGTGCAAATGGTAATTCACTATGTAAATTATGAATATGTTCGGGGTAACATAAATCAACCTCCATAATATAGCCGTACTCATCATCATTAGTGCACTGTGTAATGTCAAAATTATCAATTTCTTTTATGGACAGAAATCTGAATTCTGAGATTGGGAATTTTTTCATCATTGCGTACCCATACAAATTATTACAATCAAGATATACTAAAAACTGTGAATCTTTAGAGGCATCGTAATCAGGCAAATATTTGTTGTTTGCTACAGCATGTCGAAGAGAACATTGAGCTAAGCCACCTCTTATACCCTTTTCTAATAATTCATATATTTCCAAATCTTGAATTAATTCAAGTTGAACTCTAGTGTAGAGTAACATTGCATCCCAACTCAAACCAGGTGCGCTAACATAGTAAGCAGGATCAAGCTTATAATGTTTTAAACTAGTGTCCCTGAAATATTCAAATACATCACATAAAATTAAAACATCAGTTTTTAAGTATAAATCAGTGAATTCTCCCAATGAACTGATGTTAAACTCTTTCCATATGTTCTGGGCTCTACGGTATTCTGTATCGGTAATATGTTCTTGTTTTAAGCTATTGTAAAAGCACTTTTTAGGTGGCAGACTTAATTCACTATATCTAGACCATTTATCTACATAATCATAAGGATAAATTCCTTTCTCTTTTATTAATTCAAACTGTTTTGAATTTCTTACAATTTGCGATAAATGAATAAAATCATTTTTATTTAATGTTTTACTCAAATTATCCAAACTCGTGTTTAAAAATTGAAAAGAGTCGATAAACTTTATTTGCATAGATTTGGTTTTATTATTTCTATGATTTGGGATGTATTTTGTTATGCTGATATATTTTTCTTTAGTTTTCGGTATAATTTTTATATCACCAGGGTATTTTGATAGTTCACTTATAAAAAGATGAGAATCGTAACCAGACAAGTTATGCATTATTACAGGTACAAATGAACAAATACGATAATTAGCGTTGCAATGCATGTGAGCAGGCCCTCTGTATTTTTGTGTTAAGTGATCGTGATCCCTTACTTTGTCGTCTAACAATAAATGTTTACAAATGTGACATATAGTAGCTTTTTCATATGCAATTTTTTCACTGTCTGATAATGGCTTCATGGGTTTTATAGAATCTAATATTTCATAAATTTGTTCTATGTCATTTATTAAATATTCCATAAAATATTTGACACAATCAGAACCACGATACGTTCTATATTTGTTTAAGGAACGATTATGCGAACAACAAATATAATAAGCAAAGCATGACGGCTCATGAACTTTGTATTTTCGCGTGTTTGTATTGCTAGTATCCGTATGATTTATTAAAAGACTTTCAAAATCTGCGTATATAACAAAATTAATTTTTTGTTGTCTTTCAAAATGCTCAAACTCTAAAACTTTATTTCTCGGTAAAACTGTTAAAACCTTGGAACAGTTATGGGATTCGTATTTGTTCTGACTAGCAAAAAATTGAAGACAAGCTTCACATAACAATGATTTACCATTATGATGAGTTACTTGTCGTCTTACTAATTTTGCTAAATCTTTTATCAAACAGTAATGACGCTTACCCAACTTTTCAAAATATAATAAGTTGACATGTTTAATTTTTCGAGTGTTTGAAGTATATAATGGTCCTGTCACAAAATTTTTATCGTCTAACCCATAAACATTTACGCTTACATCAGGATTTGAATGTTCAAATAACTTTATTTCATTAGCTGTGGGTGGAAATTTTATTCCTTGAATACTGAGAACACTAGAAAAGTGAGGATATGAGCTTGTTCGATTTACATTTGATTTGCATGGGTACAATGCTGCAACTATGCTCCATGCAAAACAATAGTCATCAACTGTTTTTATGTTTATACAACTTTTTGTATTTTTTATGCGAGGTGGTAAGTCGATAAACGTTCCACCTCTCAAAGGACTGTATTTATTAATGTTAATTTCTAAGTGACTTATTGATTCAAAAGACCAGCCTGATTCGCAATGCTCAAATTCAATCAATTTATTTTTTACTGTTTCTATCGCATTTGAATAAAATTCAATCAAATCGGTACTCTCATATAAAATACAGTACTTATTACTAAACGACTTTAACTGTTTCGATAATCCTTCTATTTTATGTAATACAAATGTAGCAAATAGCTCAAAGTTAACCTTTATGCAGATATGCTTCTGTAAAGATAATTCAAGGAGTTTAATAACATCGCTCTGGTGTTGAATTAAAAACTCCTCGGGAGTGGTATACTGTATATCAACGGGTGGATTCACTCTATATGATCTAATTCTTTCCTTAAAAGCTGTGCCAATAATATCTATATTTTCAAATTCTGATTTCAACAAACAATTAGCTTTATGAATGTTAGTTCTCAAATGATACCTATATTTTGACTTATCCATTTTTAAATTACATTTTTCACATATCATTATACTGAATATTTCATCATTCAAAATTTCTGTATCTGATTCTGTTAATAGTGGTGTTGATGAATGAACTGTAAAAAAAAAGAAAACAGATATCAAAGCGAGTAGCATTTCATTTATTTCTTATTATAATTACACCTTACATAGAGATGTTGTAATTAAAAGAGGGGGTGAATGGTTTATACTCTGCACGAGTCTCCTTCACATATTTTGATAGATGACGCCAAGCCTCCGAGGTGTTATCGGCACGAGTTTTTATACTAATAATGGCTTGACGCCATCGGTTCATAGGAGCAATTTTTTCGACCTCTTCACTATCATATATTTTAAGATCAATATAATAGCTGCCTTTCTTTTTATCATTAAATTGTCGGGCATACCCGTTTGCCACCCTACGCGTTATATAACAAGGCAGTCGGGGAGGTTGCATACCCGATGGAGCGGATTCATCATCGTCGCTGTCGTCATCCCCGAATAAATCCTTCATTGTCGGGCGACATTTCGATGAAGTGTCCGTAGTTTTAGGCTTCTTGGCCTGCTCCCGAATTTTTGAAGACGATGAGGATGATGTTAACTTCTTAGAGCGTTTTTTTGGTTTCTCCGACTGAGCGCGTGATGTCTCAACCTCTTCTATCACCGAAGCCTCGTCGTCTGACGGGAAAACGAGATCTGCATTCTTAGACCTGAAAATAATAAAAACATGATTATGAATAGAAAAAGGATTTAATTACCTGTCTATGTTTAAATAGCGGATTCTGAAATAGATTATCTTTATTTTGAAAAGACAAATTTAACATGTATATGATACATTAAAAATATCTACCTACAAGAGAAAAGTAATAAAATTAAAAACTTTTTCTAAATTGTAGCAAATTAAGTGATCATACTAAAACTAGAAAACAGGTAAAATAGTAAAGTTTTTGAGAATAATATCTCTTTAAAATATTTTATTTCCAATGATATCTGATACACCACCTATCAAAATATCACCTTTAAAAGTTATATTTAAAAAGTTAATGATGAATACATAATTCACTTGAATAAGAAATGTTTTAAATTATCTTCAAATTGAATGTTAAAATGAAAATATTGTCTGAATGTTGAAATGTAAATTAGACCAGTATTCGGTGTGTTACTTTTCTTCAATAACTTTTGAAAACTTACATGTTGATTGATTAGTAAACTGCACGGAAGACAGTAGGCTGGACACGTCACAAAGGGGTGTTCTTCACTATAAATTTGAAAGATGAATGAGACCACTCCTGGGCTGAAAGGATCCTTTTATGCAAATCATCTTCATCTGTGTGAAGTATTCAGACACGCATTTCATTAGTGTTAAAAAGTAAAATCAGCAAAATCGAATTAAAATCTATTGTCTTAGTTTAGCTTTGATTAACTAATTTGTGTTCTAATCAATGAGATCTTAAGAGCGATAATATTTGTTCCCGAGACACAATATGATTCCACTTCCTTATATGAAACGAGCAATAACATTTAATGTTTGCCCCGTGACTTTACCTATTACTAAACTAAATCAAAATATTGTATAAATTCTTAAGTGATAGAATATAATTATCATTACTTACTACTTTCTGTTTGCGGCTTCACTCCCATGGTACCTAGTTACAAAATATTCAGGCTGTGTTTGCAGACAGACAGACACGAAAAGTGATTATGTTATACGTTATAAAGATGTAAAAGTAACACTGTGTTGAATGCAAACGCAATGCGTTTTATGTGACTTTCTTTAAACATAATTTTTTACCTCTGCTGTAGCAGAATTGAATTAAATTAGAGCATTCAAACAAGTTACACAAGGTAGGTACGTTCAAATCAATATTATTATTATAATTTTACATTCATAGTCTAACAGTTAATACACCTGAAATACTGAATTTTTTATTGAGAACTGTGTTGTACAAAAGATTTTATAAATTAAGGGTACAAGTTTCCTCGAAAGGATGTTAGTTTAAGTGCAGTTTGGTGCATTATAACATCTCATTCTTTTTCTATAGCAGCAGTCGGGTAAATCATTAAAACATGCACCATGCATTGGTAGTTAGGTACATCCTAGTCATCCTATTCGGAGGAATGTTGGAACGTTCCTTATACAGAAAGCTACATGATACGCAGTTGCCCCGCACGAGCCTCACTCATAAAAGTACCTATGTGCTACTTTTATTTTACTATGTGTGTTTCGACTTTACTAAAAATAAGAATAAGAATCATTTATTTGCATAAAACATGAGTGTATATATACATGATAGTAAGTTTAAAAAAGTGTTCTAGGTACATAAAAAATAGCAAACAAATCATGTGGATTTTTTTGTTTTTTTCAGACTTGGATTAATACTATATATTATAAAACTTGATTAATAATAATAATAACATACCTTTAGGATATCTACTATTCTAGTACCTATGAAATGAACGCACTAGATTAATACTCAGATCGGTACAGATGTTGGTTTAGGCTGCTTGGTGTGTTAAAAGCATAACCCTCTTTTATTTTGACTTACCTACAGTAACTGTCGAGCAAATTAAAACATTCAAAACAAGACGCATTAGGTGAGGACAATCTATATAAGGAGAGATGGAATGCTTGATGTAAAGACAAGTACTCACATGATGTTTAAATGTTTATCTACCTAGATAGCTAGTGAATTTATTTAATATTTGAATACTAAGTGCACATAAAAGCCGTCATTCTCGTTTCAGATTTATTGAAGTGCACACATAATAATACTAAACTTAGTGTACTGACATCCTGAAGTGGTAAGTTTAAAGTCTATCGTCTGCTTTTTTGTTAAATTATTATTATTATTATTAACAATATTATATTAGGATTTTACATTACCTTGTGTTTATTTCACAGAAAATGAGCTGCAACATTAATTTTGAAGATGATCCTGATCCCATTACCAACCCATACTACTATGCTCAGAATATGGATGCTTTTTATGAAGCAGAATTGAAGAAAATTCAAAACGAAATGAAGGAGGATCAAATGAAAAACGATAACGACGTAATTAAGCAAAGCAAAGTATTACCAGAAAAAGGCAAACATAAATCTAAATTATCATTGAAAAGGACTATTTGCAAGCCTACTGCGTCTACTTCAGCAGCATCTACATCATATGTTATTCGCAGTGAAACAGAGAAAGCAAAACATCTCATAAAAATAAGCATAGAAGATTTATCGGATTATCATTTACCTAACTCCAGCCTTATAAAAAGGGAAATATGTGTTCAATACTTAGTTAAGGAACACTACGATGAAATTAAGAATGATGCGGACAGGTTAATTAGTAAGATCGTTCAAAAGTTAAGTTCAATTGATTAATATTATTAATTTATTTATAATAAAGACATGAATGACAGTTATTCGTTTTATCATTTAACCTTATTTTAAAGAAATTTATATATCATCACATCACCATCATACGATGTGTAGATATTTGATCCAGGGTTCTTCCAATACAAAATATATATAAGAAAGTAATATACAATATATTTATATATTAAGTCATCTAGTTAGCTTGAGGCTAGTTGATGGTGTGCGGATTGCGCAGCATTCTATATTTGCTATTTTATATAGGTATATGTGAATGCTATAAGTATTCAGATAAATTTATAACTTACCCAGAAATAAAAATGAGGTTGATAAGGCAACCCGTGACGTTAGAAATAAATAATATAAATGTCGAAGGCATACATAAAAATCATATAAAACATAGCGTATTATTACCGAATACTATTCGTTGTATAGTATGTGGTCCATCAAATTGCGGTAAAACGAATATAATGCTTAGTTTACTGTTACATAAAAATGGTCTTAAATTTAAAAATGTTTACCTTTACTCTAAAACTACTTTTCAGCCAAAATATTGTTTTCTAAGCAATGTATTTAAATATGTCCCCGGAGTTAAGTTTTTTATTTTTAAAGAGGATAAAGATGTGATTTCACCTAGCCATGCCTTGAATAATTCAGTATTCATATTTGATGATGTTGCTTGCGAAAGTCAAGTGAATATTAGGAATTATTTTTCCATGGGCAGACATAAACAAATTGACTGTTTTTACTTATCGCAAACATATTCTAAAATTCCTAAACAGCTTATAAGAGACAATGCTAATTTTTTGATAATATTTAAGCAAGATGATATCAATTTAAAACATATTTATAATGAACATGTAAATACAGACATGAATTATGTTCAATTCAAAAAATTGTGCTCAGACATTTGGAAAGAGCCATATGGTTTTTTGATTATAAATAAAGACTGTGCGTTAAACGAAGGTAGATATAGAAAATATTTCGATGTTTTTGTAACGTTCTAGTATAGTTACATTATAAAACGAGTGTAATAAATAAAATAACTCATTCATATTTGTACTACATGTCATAATGGCTGTGTCAGTAGAAAACTTAATATTAAATGGTAGTATTAAAGGAGAATTAATTAAATCTGTTAATTCAATAAAAAACAAACTTAAAGAAATGAAAGACTATGAGAGTGATTTGGAATTAAGACAAAATAAAATATTTAAGCCTATTATTGATCCTTTACAAGCTTTGTCTGCAAAATTACAAACAGAAGTAAAATCTAACAATCAATATTCAATAGACGAAGAAAATGATGACAGTAAAATTATAATAAAAAATACAACTTATCCATCAATTTTAAATAAACAAGATGACGTGTTGGATAACAATTTTCAAGACTGTTTAGAAAATGATGACAATCTAGAAGAAATAAGTATTCCTTTTGGAATCAGAAATGAAAATAATAATTTAATGATTGGTAGTATACCTGTATCCCTTTCTACTCTTAATAACGAAAATAGTTTGAAAACAGTTAAAGTCCTTAAATTGTCAAATAAAGATTACGAGCTAACACAGGGTCTTAGCGAGTTATTATTGAAAAAAAATCCCAAATTAAACTTAGTTTCGGAATCTGATAAGTTAATGTATAAAGAAATTTTAAATATAACTAATGTTCATAAAAGAGATTATCATCCTGGAGGGCAAATAAAAGGAGATAAAGGAAAAAAGTATACTCAGATTATAAGACCGTTGTTTCTTCTTGAAGGCAAAAATAATGAGGTAGTAAAACGTGGAGGTGAAATGTCATTTTTAAAAAGATTCAAGAAAAATACAGATTTTATATATTGGGACGATCCTAATGAATTAGTCGAGAGATTAAAACTATTGATAGCCTCGAAAGATGCGGGGAACGATAACCATGGTAATGAAATCATATCAATCATTGAAGAATTAAAAGAAGCTGGTATAATAAAAGAATAAAAGGTTATTACTTTTCTAAAATTATTCAGTATCATACTAGTTGCGAACATGAACATAGACAAATTTGGTCATCATGTTTATAAAAAACAAAAATTGGACACAATAAAACCTTCGTGCGTGTTACACACAAACAAAGATCATTTGGATGCAGGAAATAAAGTAATAAAAAATTGTGGGAAACCTGTTGATTTATATGACTCTGTAACAAAAACATACGTAGATGAAAAAGAACAAAATATTTTAAAAAAAATTGCCGAGCTTAATCAAATACTAATACAGCTAAGTTCTCAATTAAACGCTACTAAGAATCATATTTCAAACATAAAACCACTTGAAAATGAGCAAAGAAAGTGTGGTAAACGAAATCCATAGGAATGCGAGGGTGAATTTTCAGCGTAGAAGAGTGATCATGAAAGATATCGATGATTTATGGCAAGCCGATTTAGTCGACATGCAAGCTCATTCTAAAGATAATTCTGGCAATAATTATATTTTAGTTGTTATTGATGTCTTTTCTAAGTATGCCTGGTCATATCCACTCAAGCAGAAAAATAAAGCACATGTCTCTCAAAGTTTTCAGATGATATTAGATAAGGGGCGTTGTCCAAGAAACTTACAAACAGATTTAGGTAAAGAATTTTACAACAACGATTTCAAAAAAGTCATGTTGAAGAACAATATAAATCATTATTCTACATATTCAACAAAAAAAGCATCGATTGTGGAACGTTTTATTAGAACTTTAAAAAACATGTTATATAAACAGTTTAGTTTAAAAGGGAACTATAAGTGGAGAAATGGGCTTCTTGATGCACTTATGAAGAAATATAATTATTCTACACATAGAACGATTGGTATGAAGCCAGTTGAAGTAAATCATAAAAACAAGCACGTATTATTACAAAGATACAACCATTTAGAGAAAGCTCTTGCGCTAACATGCAAATCAAAATCGAATAAAATTAATGATTTTGTTCGTATTAGTAAATACAAAGGAACTTTTGAAAAAGGGTACACGCCCAATTGGTCTACGGAGATATTTAAAATAATAAAAGTTCAAAATACTAACCCTGTTACTTATTTGCTAGAAGACAGCAATCATCATCCAATACTAGGAGCATTTTACGCAGAAGAACTTCTAGCAACCAAGCACCCTGATGTTTACCTTGTTGAAAAAGTTTTGAAGAGAAAAAACAGCAAAGTATTCGTTAAATGGTTAGGATTTCCTGATAGTGAAAATTCCTGGATAGATAAATCAAATGCTTTATAAGATATCAAGTTTATTATATCAATAGGTTTACTCATTGAAGCGCTTAGTTTATAGCTTGCTATGGTAGAAGACGGACTAGTTAACAAATTAATTAATAAATTACCATTTGAATTACATTTGCCTGGATATAATTACTGTGGGCCGGGTACAAAACTACAACAAAGATTAGCTCGTGGTGATAAGGGGATCAATCAATTAGACGAGTATTGTAAAGAGCACGATATTGCCTATAACAAATCATCAAATTTAAAAGAACGTCACAAAGCTGATATCGTCTTATTAAAAATGGCTAAGAAACGTGCCACAGCATTAAATTCTAATATTGGAGAAAAGATGGCTGCTGATTTAGTAAATAAAAGTATGATCGCAAAAGTAAGTTCTGGCGCAGGACTTAAAAAAAGTTTTAAGAAACTAGTTTCACATACCAAGAAACATATGCATAAATTAAAACCAAAATGCAAAAAAGCAGCATTAGAACTTGCCTATGCAGCTGCCAAAGAAATGATTTCTTCAGGCGAGTCTCTTAAGTTACCGCGTATCATACCAATTCCAAAAACTGGTGGTCTTTTACCTTTGATACCAATATTTGCGGGATTGTCAGCAGTCGGTAGTTTGGCTGGTGGTGTATCAGGAATAACTAAAGCTATTAACGAATACAGATCTGCTAAGAAACGTTTAGTAGAATTGAAAAGACATAATCAAAAAATGGAGGACTTGTCTATTGGTAGAGGACTATGCATTAAGCCATATAAAGATGGTTTAGGTATATACACCTCATTAGCGCGTAGATCAAAAAACTAATTCAACGGTTACCCAAGAGAGCACTTTCTAATATTGATATAATTAAATATACAAAAGACATTCCCCATTTTCGGGGGGTGTACATGAGAGATAATCTGCCAGCTTTTCCCTTTCCTAAAGAATGCGCAATTTTCAATTTAGATAGCTCTAAAAATCCTGGAACTCATTGGGTAGCCTATGCTAAATCTGGTAATTATATCGAATACTTTGATAGTTACGGCAACTTAAAACCATGTAAAGAATTTTTGAAATATATGAATAAATACAATATTTTTTATAATTATGACAATATTCAGTTAGACAATTCTTATAACTGTGGACATCTTTGTATACGTTTCTTAAAAAACTTTTGGCAGGAATCTAATAAATAGCAAGGATTAGCATGACTGTTTGTCATTTGTCAGTGAATAGCAATGTCGACTACAATATCGATCACCGGAAATAAATCTTTAATAGAAACTAATTTCAATCCACCGTTGCTTCTTGATGGAAAATATGAATGTGGATTGTTGTATTTTTCAACGTTTAACTCCATCCCCAATGTAAATGATAATAATAATGTATTTTCGTATGGTGAATATGGTTCGGAAATCAAAATCCCGAAAGGAACATATGATTTACATGATATAAACGAATATTTGTCGAACAAAATGAAGAACTGTGACTTACAGATTTTACCTAACAATAATACTCTAAAATGCACATTGTTTTGTACTCAAACTGTAAATTTTCAATTAGAAAATAGTATAGGCGAACTTCTAGGATTTCCTAAAGCAAAATTAGAAGCAAATAAATGGCATGAGTCCGTAAATTCAATCAACATTCTTCCTGTGTCCGTCATCAAGATAGATTGTGATCTAGTTCTTGGCTCATACAACAACTCATCACCCTGTCATACAATTTATGAGTTTATTCCGAACGTACCCCCTGGTCACCAACTTGTTGAAATACCAAAAAATATTATTTACCTACCATTGGTTCAGAGGAGTATAACATCAATAACTATAAATATTATAGATAATAACGGAAATCCTATCGACTTTAGAAACGAGAACATTCAACTTGGTCTTCATATACGTCATACAAAATGATTATTTTCTATAAAACTCCTACTACTAAGAAAGGAAAACTTATTGTTAAACGTTCATTCAAGAAATCAAGACGCATCATTTCACTAAAGAAATTAACAAAAAATAATAAAGCTTTTCTACAGGCTGTTGGATTTAAAGTATGAGTATTCTTGACATAACCAATTTTCCACATTTTGACAATTCAATCGAAAGTTATGAAATACATTCCTACAATCCCTACAATAATAGCTTTAAAGAAAACGATGAAATACGAATTCCTATCCATCAACAAGATGTTTACGTTTTACCATCTGCTAGTACTATTTATATTGAAGGAATTGCAACAGTGACTAACAAAGATGATCCAGCAAAACCGGTCAAGAAAAGCGTGGATTTTACAAACAATGCAATATCATTTTTATTTCAAGATATTCGATATGAAATGAATGGTGTGGAAATAGACCGCATTAAAAACGTTGGAATCACATCAACAATGAAATCATACATATCAATGAATGAAGGAGATAGTAAATTAGGAGCTTTATGGAATTGGAAAATTAATGGATCAAAGAATAGCGATGGCACCTTTAGCGTCATTATTCCTTTAAATAGAATATTAGGATTCGCAGAAGATTATAAGAAAGTTATTGTAAACAGCAAGCATGAACTTATTTTAAATAGAAGTAGCACAAATTTGAATAGTGTTAAGATGACTAAGAATGATCGAGTTGACATAACTATACAGAGAATACAATGGCGAGTTCCACATATAAAGGTTTCTGATCGTGAACGTTTATTACTATTAAAAGTCCTTGAAAAAGATAAGCCAATACATATAGCTTTTCGAAATTGGGATTTATATGAATATCCACTTCTACCAAAATCATCTAAACACTCATGGTCAGTGAAAACTGCTTCCCAGTTGGAAAAACCTAGGTTTGTAATATTTGGGCTACAAACGAATAGAAAAAATAATAAAACTGAAGATTGCTCCTTGTTTGATCACTGTCAAATAACAAACGTGAGGTTATATTTGAATTCCCAGTATTATCCATATGATTCACTAAACTTAAAATTCAATGAAAATAAGTATGGTATATTATACGAGATGTATATGAAATTTCGTCAGTCGTATTATAATGTTCCTACCGACCCGTTGCTAAGCTTAGAAGATTTTAAAATAAAATCTCCTCTATTTGTTATTGATTGTTCAAGACAAAACGAAAATTTAAAAACCGGTCCTATAGATGTGAGATTAGAAATTGAAAGTTTACAAGACATTCCCGAAAATACCAGTGCCTATTGCCTCATCATAAACGATCGCATAGTCGAATATAAACCACTGAGCAACATTGTACGCAAACTATCATGAAGGCAATTGTTGATGTACAGGGATTCAAGACAGATTCCAATGAATTCATTTTAAAAGAATTAGCTATGCAGTGTGGTAAACACGTCATTGTTCTTCTTATAAAGCCTCCCTACCCATTTTATAGTTTAACTAAAACTGAAAGAAGACAGGTAGCTTGGATTGAAAATAATAGAAATGTTCTTTGGAATGATGGTTTTATACCATACTTTAGTTATAAGAAACATATTGTTAATTTTTTTAAAAATAAACGTATAATATTTGTTAAGGGTCTAGAAAAAACAAATTGGGTAAGACTTATGTTGCAATCTGTTTTAAATGTAGGAAATGAATATTTAGATGTTATTAATATAGAAGATTTTGGTTGTCCTAATTTGCAGACACTGTGTGAAAGTTATAAGGAATGTCCTGAAATATACAACTGTATTTATCATTCCAATTATTGTGCACTTAAAAATGTTAACTGTATAATGAAATGGAGTTCAGAAAATAAAATACTGTAACAATAATTCTTTCTTTTATTGAAAATCACTCTTATTTTTTATTTATTAGAAAAATATATAGGTATTCAGTTTCATCAAAATTAAACACGATGATTGATGGTTTTAAGTATTATAAAAGATAATCTAGCATCTAACAAAAATAACTTTTATTCTTTTAATAAAAATAAAATTGAATAGACCACATATAGAAAATCCGTCTTTTAATTTTATAAAAGTATAAATTTAATAGGACACCGATTGAATAGTCCTGCCTATAGTTTCATAAAAGTATAAAAATGAATAGAACACCTAATGAATAGTCCTGCCTTTAATTATATAAAAGTAAAACATGAATAGAACACCTATTGAATAGTCCTGCCTTTAGTTTTAAAAAAGTAAAAAATGAAT
This sequence comes from Gymnoscelis rufifasciata, assembly GCA_929108375.1. Taxonomy (NCBI): domain Eukaryota; kingdom Metazoa; phylum Arthropoda; class Insecta; order Lepidoptera; family Geometridae; genus Gymnoscelis; species Gymnoscelis rufifasciata. The sequence goes on along the minus strand of OV815321.1, from coordinate 6,620,285 downwards.
AGATCACCTATTGAATAGTCCTGCCTTTAGTTTTATAAAAGTAAAAAATGAATAGAACACCTATTAAATAGTCCTGTCTTTAGTTTTATAAAAGTAAAAATGAATAGAACTCCTATTGAATAGTCATTTTATTAGTTTTATAAAAGTAAAATGAATAGATGACTATTTGAATTGGGCGTCTATATCTTGTTTGATCTAGAAAGCCCAATTCCCCACTACTACTAGTATTAAACAACACACCGAAATTAAAAACCATTATTAAATTTTACAGAAGTAAAGCAGCTTTTCTCAAATTTATTATTTAATGAAAAACACACCACAAACATATTAAGGAGCTAATACAAGCCATTTTTTACAAAAAATGTACACAAGTAGTGACAGCTAAGGTCGTGATTCCTGCGTTTGTTATCGATCGCATGGCGTGCTAGTCGGTCACTCGCCCTATACATAGCTTATCGATTTTGCCACAAACATTTAGATGGTTATTGTTACCAAGTTATTTAGATTCGATCTTAACACACGAAGGCTTGGGCAGATTAAGTGGCCATAGAAATAATGCCTAGAATAGGCGAGACGACCAAAATATAATATAATTATTCCGTGACCCGTAATGATATTTAATTTTTTTTTGCCAACGAAAAAAATGAAAACGTTACGATTATTGAAGTTTCGCGAAACGTCATGTTTAGGTACGATTTATACTGTACTATTACGTTCACTCCAGAATTTTATGCTCTTAATTTTGTACTTTTTTTATATGATTGTTGTAGAAAAGATATGAGTCCAGTGTTTTAAGACGGTCTAGGTAGAATAGGTACCTATTTTTTTATGTAGTCGTCTCGCCTATTGCAGATTCTAAATGTAAACCAGGACATCATTATTTCGCAATTTCACAAAATTGGTTTTTGGACGACTTGCACTCGAAATTGACACGCTTATTAGTAAAATGCTAACGGATGGCAATTAACCAAATTGGAATTTTTCCCTTTGGTGAAACCGGCAACTTGGTCTATTAGTATTTTCAGTAAGTATTTTTGTTGTTTGGCGATTTTATTCGGTTTTTTTTTTAATAAATCTGTTTTAAATATGTGTTTAAATAACGTGAACATGGATGTAACATAGCACAGTACTAATAATATTAACCCATATAATCATTTAAGCATGCAAGATGGTTCAATGCTATTAATATTTTTGTTTAGTCGGCCCTAAAAGGGACATAAGTCAATGATAGCAAAGTTGCGGTTGCTGCAAGGTAATAAAGATCCCCAAAGGTTAAAAGGATTATCTTGATAAACGTAACCTTAAATCTTGTATTACAATAAAATAATATCAAATATTTATACGTCTGCTGTTAAATTTCGGGTCAGAGATCTTTCTCGAACGCCGAAGAAAATCAAAGCAAAATATTTCGATGCAAAACATGCTTGTATCTTGTTAAATCAAAAAGTACTATGATAAGAATCCGCATTTAGACCAAAAGTTTGGTTTAATTAAACTTTGCCCTGGAGTAAAACGTTCTGTACAAATGAAAAGGCATTTATTTTTCATGGACTTTGAAGACAGTTGTTAACATAATAAGCTCATGCCTGTTTCGGCGATTTCGTTGGATTTTGTTACTTTGCGCCGTAAAATTTATTCTCGTTGTAAATGTACAAAAACAAGAATTTAATGCAAAATGCGAAATAAGCTTCAATAAAATGTTTAATGGTCTACAAAATTTGAAATTTGTAGAAAGTCCTTAAAAGTAATGTTATTTTCCATAGCCGTTTACGAAATTTACCATTACTGAAAGATAATCCAAACCTAATCTTTACAGTCAAATCAACCTTTGCATTTTCTAGTACGGAAATTTTAAGGTACCTACTTAAGATAAGTTGCTCATTTATACAGATTTGTTCTTTGTATGCAGATAAATGAAGTTGTAGGAGAAATGAGCTTATTTTAATGTAGAGTCACAAAACTTTGCATAATCAAAACAACTTTCAGAATTTCCATTAACTCACAAAACTTTAAATTAGCGAGCTCCCAAGTGTAGTATTGTATTTATGTTTTAACTTTGGGATACGGTCGTAAGTTCTGTATGTAAATATATGCAATACTATGAATGTATGTATATGTTGGTACAAAAATACCAAAATAATAAATGTTCTATGTAAGTTGTAAGTAGTATAGTACTTAGTTTTTGTAAATAGAGTGCACCACGTGTATCGGTTGCCACGGAAGACTAGCCCTGCAGCAGATTAGTCTGCTGTAGCATAATAAAATAAATAAATAAACTAAACTATAAACAAAATAAACATTATTATTATTATTATTAAATATACAGGTATATCCATTCGTTGGCATCAGCACCTACATACTTGCTACAATACGCCAGCTTTTGCTTCCTCTTCCATAGAATGTCAGTTATTCAATGGAAGGGAATTCATTGTGAAAGAACTGAAATGCAGTTCAAATTTCACAATGAAAGGTCATAATTCAATCGCTTTCCGTTTCATTAAAGAGTTTCATTTGAATTCGAAGATGATAAACCTAAAACTAACAGTTGCGAGCGATAACTACTAGAGAGGTAAAACTTATTTTTCAATTTCTTTTGTTGACTATGGCTTCGGCTATCTTACATTTCTATTTTAATTAAAAAGAGTTGGACGTATTTAATAAATGTTGCGGCATTATAACAATATATTATAATATCTAAATTATATGTTCATCTTTCTAAGATTTGTAAAATCAAACAATGGAAATAAATGATTTTGTAAATTGATTTTTGTACCATCACATTTCGTTATTCACCTCAGTATAAAGATTTAAACTGTTATTTAGCCAGCTCCTCTATCGAATTACAATATATTTTTTTTTAAATCAAAATTTTCAGTGAGCTTTGACATAAATTTTATTTGTTAAGGGCCCATCTCGGATACACTTAAGATTAATGCTTGACCTTTTTACGAGAACTTAAAAAATTGTAGGGGTCGTTTGCGTACACCGCAGTCCTTTTATATCAGAGTCACTTTAATATCAAAATGAACTGCCTGGTAACCGTAGTAACACTAAAACTTTAACATTATCAACTTACTCCAACCCTTACCTAAACTCAATCCGTAACTTCACAGAACACTCAACAAGCACTTGAAAAGTTAGATTTCATAGTCCTCATTTTGATGGCAACGTTTATTTTTTTTATTTCCACACGCGTGGTAGAAGTTTGAAGGGGAGCGACGCGTGTGGTCTCAACCGCGGTGGCTTTAGACTGGCTGAAGAAGCCTTGAAAGGCACGCTGTCACGTGGCACTTAGGGGATGCCTGAAATGTTTTTAGTAGCAGATTAGTTTTTTAAGTAAAATGAATGAAACGTAAATGTGATTGTTGGAAAGACCCTGAAATTAAATAAAACAACTGACTTCATGGTTACTATAACTACCTACTAAAGTATTAGTAGGAGCTCGTTGACGTCACTATAAATAAATACTTAATAGTCATAATAATAAAAGTAATTTATTGGTAAAAAAGTATTACAGGTCATTATTGTATACTTATGTAATGTTTAGTTATATAACAAATGTTGCGACATACGCATATATATTACTAGCGGCACGCCCCGGCTTTGCACGGGTAATTCAAAATTGTTTCAAAAATATTCAAATTTTTCTCGCCGTAAAAACCATCCTTAAACTCCAACAAACATTTAAAAAAATAAATTGGCTAAATTGGTATAGGCGTTGTTGAGTTATGCGCTTAGCAACACATTTTGCGATTCATTTTTAACCCCCGACAAAAAAAATAGGGGTGTCATATATGTTTGACGTGTCTATCTGTCTGTCTCTATCATAGCTCCCGAACGAATGAAGCGATTTCAACTTAGTTTTTTTTGTTTAAAAGGTGAGTCTGGCGCGAGTGCTCTTAGACATGTTTCGTGAAAATCGGTTGTGCCGTTTAAAAATTGTGGGGGTTAGAGTGGGGAAGGAAAACCGAAAATCTGCAAAAATCTCGAGGGGGGTATCAAATGAAAGCGCATTGCGTGCACATTACACATTATAATGGTGTTTTACTTTTAAGGAAATTGAAGGATTCGAATCGGGGGTTTTTCTTATATTTTAAATTTATTATTAAAATATAAGAAAAACCCCTAAGATTTATTATTTTTAAGAAGATTAAGGTAAGAGAAAACATACTATTGATTGCAATGCTCAAATTGGTGTAACCGACAACAAACATAAACTTGGTTCGGGTCAATTGGTGTAACGTTAGTTTTTTGAAGAAAGTTGGTTTTATATTGGTGTATGTGTGGTTATAATTTTTCGTTCAAGCTAAGAATTAGTGTAAGAGCAATGCTGGTTTGCCAAGATACATACACCAACTTAACCTTCTTCGGTCATAGGAATGCAACAATTCGACTTATGTAAATGGATCACATACCTACTCAGTTAAAACATAATTTCGTCGGAAGTCTGCAAATTCACAGTTAAAATGTGTAGCGTTACTGTATTTTTTTAAAGCTAGAATTCTATTATTATAGAAAAAAACTAAATAAAACTGTATACTCAACTTATTTTACGTGTTTTGATGGTTAACCCAATTGAACCTGCAACCGACGATATGTACCTACAATATCTATGCTTTAAGCTAGGGTTTAGTTCTGAAAATAACTTTTTGAATGGGATTAGTTACCTGTAAATGAATTATTAACTACTAACTAAGCGACAAAATATTATCAAGCGACAAATTTTTTATTTCCGCACACGACCATTCAGTAGGGAGCCGACCCCGCGCGGCAGATTATTTCGTGATCTTAACCCCCCTCCCGTACCTCCGTGCCCGAGTGACGCCTGCCACTCCACAACGCATAGTGTTATCTTTTGAATGGAATGTCAGAAACTAATAATTCAAAAAGTTATATAAAGGTTTTAAAGCAATCTTACATAATAAATAATTTATTTTGTTAAGGATTAATACCAAGATACAAATAAAGAGCCTATTCAAACCGTGGTATTTTATTTTTTTAATATAAAAAATCGCTTATTGTCACAAAACTATAATAGTTAGAGATATGATGTAACGACGTTTTTTGTAGATAATGATAAGTTCTACAAAGTAGTAATACATCACTTTGTTATATATTCAATAGTTTTCGCAGCATTCGCGATTAAAGAAAGATTTTAGGTTTATTTTTTCAAAAAAATAGCTTATTGTCACTAAACTATAATAGTTAGAGATATGATGTAACGACGTTTTTTGTAGATAATGATAAGTTCTACAAAGTTGTAATACATCACTTTGTTATATATTCAATAGTTTTCGCAGCATTCGCGATTAAAGAAAGATTTTAGGCTCTTTTTTTTCACCATGGGTTACATTATCGGAGTTTGGTAAGAAATCATATTATTTTTGAAAACTAAATATAGCCTATGTCACTCAGGGATAGTGTAGCTTTCGAATGGTGAAAGAATTTTTTAAATCGGTGCAGTAGTTTCAGAGCCTATTCGAGACAAACAAACAAACAAACAAACAAACAAAAAATCAAACCTTTCCTCTTTATAATATTAGTATAGATGTAATTACTTATAATTATTACATAAATAATGTAAAATTAAAAAATATATGGAATAAGGTACCAATACCCTACAGTACAATTCAGGTGTTTCATAACAAAAAAATAAAATTAATTATAATAGATTAACTGAAACTAGGTTGATTTATATTAAGAACGTCGAATATTGGTCGAATATTGGGGTAAAATATTTAAACCAAAATAAATAGTCTCCTTTGACGAAAAGTTTGTGACAATAGAGGTTTGCTATGTTGAATACGTAGAAAATTCATTTGCTGAATTTTGCAAGGCAAATGCGATTGTGTATGAATGGAAGTTGGTTATACAGCATGAATGACTTCAGAAACTTGCTCATGTTATATATGAAGGCGCTCGAGCTTGTCAATATGAATTCAACTATCCGTATTTATCCGTAGCCATGGACGGAGTTTGTGGACAACACGGAATTAATCACATATTTATAATATTCTCTGATTGTGTAAGAATACATTTTCTCGCGGTAAAGAGTAGCTTTTGTCCTTGAGAGGGCAGCACAGCTATATCCTTAAATATTTTTTTACAAATCCGGCTTTGCTCATTATAGTTGTATTTTCTCAAGACAGTTTTATTCCGCCATCTTACCTTGGTTTATTAATTTAATTGTTGGAAAAATCGCTCTTTCTTCTTACTCTAGTCTTCGCCATGTGATGGCAGTTCAATAAAAAAATCGTATGGAAATAAACAACCACATACATAGCTGATTTACTTAAAATAATAGGCATACATAGCTAGACATGTTTTTAATTATACATATTAAACACCCAGACCAAGGAGAAAGTGCTTTCAGAACATACAAACACTTGACGGCGGAAATTTTCAGCTTCATAATGTAAATTCCTATACCTAGATAATTTATGTAGGTCAGTGATTTGTAGGTATTCGAATAGCTTAATTCCTCGCGTTCAAATCAAAATTCATGCTGGTTTTCGTATCGGTTCCGTGGATAAACTATGTGGTTCCAATGATGTTTATTGATGAATTAGTTATTTGCGGTTTCCTGTAATACTTGTCAAATTCTCTGCTATTTTAAGTTATATACTTATCAATTAAACTATAAAAAGGACATTTATGTAGAATATTTCACTACCACGACTTTAGTCGAAAAGGATTCGTGGTTGGGTTATAATTCTGTATTTTATATGTCTTGCTAGTAGGATAGATGATTTAACAAAATAATTTGTCCTTCATTTAGATTATAAAAAAAAAAAAAACGAAAAATCAAATCGTAACATTGAAGTTTCGCGTGACGTACTTAATTGAAACTTTCATGCTATTTGTCCTTAGTTTATAAGTCACAAGCCCCCACTCCGGTATTTTGAAGCTCTATCTTGACAGTTGCGAAATTGATAAAACGAAAAATAGGTATCAAGTATTTTAGACGGGCTAACAGATGAACGAAACAGAATATCAATTGTTTATGTATATTTATCATGCCTATTACAATATAATTCATCATCATCTTTCATCATTAGGCATATCGTTTTAATAAAGCAACTTCTTTCAAAGTGTTTGGAGGAAAACTGATCAATCCGTATTTAAAAAAAAAGCAACCAAGTGCGAGTCGTCACGTTGCCGGCATGTGGCACTGTGGTGAAATATCAAAATTCTTGGGTGACTCAAAATACTCTATAGGATTTTATTCCGTTGCGAGTTTTTGATGAGAGAAATTGATGTGCTTAAACTGATGTTACTTACGATATAATTGACATATAAGTTTGGTACAACTGCAACAAGTTATAGACTTGAGCATTTGTTATGAAAAATCTTTTTTTTTTTTTTGTTTTTTATTGGAAGTAACCTATAGGGTTTTATTCCTTACACGTGACCTCCGGGTGGTGCTAAGAACAGTCTCTGGTGGGAGGCTTCGGCCGCGGCTTGTCACCACCCTCCGGGCTGGGCCAGTGCGTGAAGCGATTTTTTCGAGTTTCGTAATGTGGCCCGGAGAAGCCATCTACCTTCTAGGTCTTCATGCTCCATCTTAGACCACATCGTCACTTTACATCAGGTGAGATTGTGGTCAAATGGAGGCTTTATCGAGAATAAAAAAAAAATTAATAATAATAAAATTCCTCTCCGAGTATCATATAAAAATATTATTCTAAAAAAGCCCCTAAAAAGTTGGCAGCGCATCGTTGACTCCTACAATTTCCTAATTGATACTTGACAGACGAATAAGTGTCCATGGGATTGCTCGTTCAAGTTTTTTTATGTATACGCATAAGGCTTTAGCCAAACCTACGCGTCAGCAACGCGGGTAGTGACTGAGACGCGGATTTTATTTTGCCTGAAACTCTTTGTGGTCGCAAAGGTTAATAGTATGGGTAGCGTCCGTCGCGCGGGAGACGCTCCCACTTCGCAGTTTGCTGTCGTATCCTAGACCTATCTGAGCAGTCGTCAAAGCGCTAACCTTTGCATACAAATAAATTAAAGTCGGCAGTATGCGAAAGTGCTCGATAAACGAATATAGGTATAGAACAAATTGAAAAAATCAGCGCTTCGCTAAGATATAGGTACATGTATTATTATTATTGGTAACTGAAAAATTTTTCAGAGAGCTAATATCAGCACTCCGCTACAAAATCCGTAAATTTGCGAATTTTGTGACATTTATGGCTGTATCTTTTGATTGCATTGGTAAAGAATCTTATTTTTTTTACAAAAACAGGCAATACAAACATTTGTATAATTGAATTAAATATATGCTTGATCTCCACGCTTTCCTGAGAAAAAAGGTCTTGACAGACAGACGGACGGATAATACAGTGATCCTATAAGTGTTTCGATTATACCTTTTCAGGTACGGAACCTTAATAAATAAAAAAAAACAAATTCTTGTTTTAATTGTGTCTTTTAAAATCACTGAGCAAATTTAATGGAGAATCTAAATGTTGCCATAGGCTTGCTTTATACCCGTGGTTGGTACATTAACATTGCAAAATAAGCTGAATTGAAACCTACCATCACACAAAATTACCATTTTAATTGAATTTACTCATCAATTATTTCCAGGAATTTATAATTTTGTTTACCATTAAATATATAATTTTGTTGGGAATTCTGGACAGAGTTCTGAAAATAATTGAATGTCTTTTCGTCAAAAATAGGATGATGCATTTAGTTTCCTAAGTGCCCCTGCACACTTGCCGCCACCGCGCCACCACCGCCCTACCGCCGCACCTCTCCACAGTAAACACGAGCCACTGCCGCGCCGCGCCACCGCGCCGTTAAAGCCTAATTTTACCGGTACACTATACGGCTATTTGTAATATATTGTTAGTTTTGAAGAAATTTCAAGTTACGTTTTTAGTTATTAATAGAGGGAAATGCGGCGGGAGCACGGCGGCGCGGCGGCGCGGTGCCGGCGCGGTGACGACATCGTGTGCATGAATCCTTAAACCAGAATTCTAGTTTGAGTTCTCAAGAGTTGTCTGTAGTTAATGGATCAATGAAAAATTGCTTCAACTCACACCCAATATATAGGACCTGGATGCGCTATGCTCAGTCTAGGAAGTGCTAGTACCTTGTAATAATTTAATATTGCCTTCATATCATACTATCAATATCTTTATACATAATAAAGTTAAAGTATGATTTTTACTCAAATTTTTGTAAAATAATGAGCTTAAAAACTTGTCTTTATCATAACATCTACACAGGTTTAATTTAACTATCAAACATTTTCTTATTTTTTCTTCTGATGGTGTTTTTTTTTTATGGTTGATAAGCCTTCAATTGACCACAATCTCACCTGATGTAAAGTGACGATGTGGTCTAAGATGGAGCTAAGATAAAGACCTAGAAGGTGGCTTCTCCGGGCCACATTACGAAACACGAAAAAATCGCTTCACGCACTGGCGTAGCCCGGAGGGTGGTAAGATTTTTGCTCCCATAAACTATAACCACAGATTATATAATGCCATTACTAAATCATCTCTATGTCCTCTTTGTTTTGAGGAAAGAAGCCATAAGTCTGGAACTAAGCTGCGGAATTCCTCACATTGTTACCTTTCACAGCCAGAACGTGTTTTAGCATTTTGTTTGAAAACTGGAGTAAGATAAAGTATTACATTTTAATTTAATAGAAGAAGCAGATTTCTAAAAATATGAAATATAAGGCTTAAAAAGGCTTAAAATATGAGGCTTAAAAAAAATATCAGATCTCTTTCCAACAAAAGGATGCCTGGAAGAGATCGCTTTTAGTGATAAGGCCGCCCATTGTCTCACTTTTTGCTACGCACAATTCTTTGTAATATTATTTTTTTTGTTGTCTCAATAAAGAATATTGTATTGTGTTGTATCAGGAAAAAAACAAAGTACGGGGATACGAACTAAGTAGGGTTTCGACACGTAACAATTTTAGATAAAATTCTAATTAGGTATTTACAATCCATCCCCCTTATGCGAAATAGTCAATTAAACACTAATAATTAGATAAAATGTTGTTAGTATTCGTTTGTCCTTGTCACTCACTTTGACATTTGTGTGGGTTAGAAAGAGACAAAATGCATGCTAACTTAGACAGCTTTGCTATCTATTTTGCATAAGAATGTATTATTGCAGCTTACTTAATTTACGCATATTGAGTTAGCTGTTTCGATAAAAGCGCCTAAAAATTGGCAGCGCGTCGTTGACTCTTTAAAATTTCCTAATTGGTACTTGACAGACGAATTATAAGAGTCCATGAGACTCTCCATATTTAGCTCGGCCTTTCAGGGTTCCGTACCCAAAGGGTAAAACGGGCTGAGACTTGAGCTGAGCTGAGACTTCGTCGTCTATTTGTCTGTCACAAGGCTGTATCTCAAGAACCGGAAAACTAGACAGCAACAAAAATATAGCGGAATATATATATATATATATTTTATGAGCCTGTGGTGTCCCTTTTGCAGGGCAAAGGCCTCCCTACCTTCCTTCCAGACGTCCCTATCACCTGTTGAAGTAGTCCAATCCCTAAGGTGGGCATCAAGTTCATCTCTCCACCGTCGCGTCGCCTTGATCTACCGCGAGGTCTTTTCCAGTTCTGTGGGATCCATATGGTGGTAGATTTTGCCCACGACTCATCCGGTCTGCGGTAGACGTGTCCCGCCCAGTCCCATTTTAACTTTCCCGCATGTTGGCTTACGTCAGCTATTTGGGTTTTGGAGCGCAGCTCACTGTTCTTAATGCGGTCTGTTAATTTGACTCCTAGGATACTGCGCTCCATAGCTCGTTGACAAACCCCAAATCTGGAATATACATACAAGAAGAAAATATAGCATTCCTCAATTTTGAGGGATGCTATATTTTTGTTCCAGCTTTAACAATAAATATGACAAAATGCATTTCTTCATCGTGCAAGTAGCAGTTTTAACAATGTTATCAAGAAGTTGAATAAATTCGATGTATTCTGCACAAGTGTGAATAAAGCACGGCGGCTTTTGAGTAGTAATTTCTTTGGCGATGCTGGGGTTTCTTATAGTAATAGTTATTTTTTTAGGTTTGTTATTAATACTTAGTTCATATTTTGGTTTATGCACATAAATTATATATTAGTTATTGTTATTATAGTATGTTGTTATCCACTCTAACGTCCAGCGCCCGCGGCGTAACTAGGGACTAACGTCCCAGCGCGCGTTACGCGCGCCGAGCGTGTAAAACGCCGCGTTTTTTCCGTTAAAACTATTTATCACATAATAAGTACTAAACCTATTTCAAAACCAAAAATGTATTTATTTTCTTTATTATAATTATATAAACTTGAATAATAATATGAATCATCTTACCTACATCTTCATTTACTAAAAAATTATCAAACATAGGATGGTAGCATTTTTAGACTGATTTGGAGACCTATTTTGATAAATTTATTTAAAATACTTCCTCTGAACATTTAATTATTATTTTGGTACCGTTTTAACGGGGTTGGAGTCTAGTTTTTTCAATAACATATTTAATTTTAATACAGATATCACAAGTAAATCATAAAGAAATTAACTTGCGAAAAATAGGAAAATGGCGGAAAATTTCTCTCACTTTATTGTCAAAATATTTTTTTTTCATAATTTTTGTTGCCAGGTATGGGTTTTTCTAACTAGAATTTAGTAGAATAATTATTGACAATGACATCTGACATTGACAGTAGCAACTTGTCTTATTAGAAAATAAAAAAATCCGGAATCAAAAGAGCTAAAAACTCGTGTGGCCTTGTAGTACCATGGACGTAAGTCGGCATAAAGTTTTGTGGCACTACAGTACCACTGGACGTTCAAGTGGTTATGGTATTCATGTGTAGTTTTATAACGAGTATTGTTTGTTTTATAAATAAATAAATATACATATAGAATTTAAGGGGGCTCCCATACAACAAACGTGATTTTTACAAGGTTAACAAACCAGTACTTGGATGGGTGACCGCTCCGACTAAACAATTTTGCACTTTTTAAGATTTTTTTTTTGATGAACTATAAACGAATCCCTAAGTTTAATAATAGTTTGGGTCCATCTTATTCTTTTAAAATATTTTATAAATACGTCTACACATAATATTTAGCAAGAAGATTTTTGGAGAACCATAATAACTCAGAGATATTATAAAATAATAAATCACAAAACCCAATGGCCCCATTCCGTGTGATAGAGCGACTACGTTATGAAATTCAATTTATTTTTATACAGAAGCCGTAATTGAATTGCCGGTTTAAATTCTATTTCCTCTTTCTGCTGAATGTGGCGGTGTTCATTTATTCCGTGTTTTTGTAATTTGATAGCCTACCTTTTTGGAAGTATTTTAAACAATTTGTAAAAAGGCCAGGTCGTTCCCATTTCCGCCTTCTCTTTTATAGTGCTTTGCTCAAAAGAACGTAGGGTTATAATGTTTTAAAACCTAGTAAAGTTTTTTAAATATTAGTTTATTATATACCATGTCTTATTATATTAAATTAATACTAGGTACTAGGTACTAGGTGGAGGTTTTGTCTGTTCACGTCCATAAGTGGTAACCCTCTGAATCCTTACACGTGACCTCCGGGTGGTGCTAAGAACAGTCTCTGGTGGTAGGCTTCGGCCGCGGCTTGTCACCACCCTCCGGGCTGGGCCAGTGCGTGAAGCGATTTTTTCGTGTTTCGTAATGTGGTCCGGAGAAGCCATACCTTCTAGGTCTTCATGTCCCATCTTAGACCACATCGTCACTTTTCATCAGGTGAGATTGTGGTCAAATAAAGACTTATCGATCATAAAAAAAGGTACTTTTAGTTTCTTGCTTTTTATTCTCTTTCTTTTATTATTTTTTTTTTATTTTTGCTAGGGCGGCAAATAATTTTTGACTTCACATACTGCATTTATTTATTAACGTCAGCACACCCGTTTTAAATTACAACATCGCTTTTAGTACAGTCATATGAGAACGGTGCACTGTTCCATAATCAGACATTTTAGCTTTGGATTTAATAATTATGGTTCCGTACACAAAGAGTAAAAGGGACCCTATTACTGAAACTTTTTCGCCTGTCCTGTTACTATAATAGAGAGTTGATATTTTGTGGATAGTGTATTTTTCTTGCGGCTAAATCAACTATTACAATAAAGACATAATAAATAAATATTTAAGGGCTTCCATACAACAAACTCGATTTGTACAAGATTAAGCAGCGATGCGCATATCTGATGGCATCTATTCTGATTTAAAAAAATACTTTTTTTACTGCTAAAAGTGTAGAAATTGTACCCTAGGTGAAGTACAAGTCCATCCATAATTTATCAAATTGATTTTTATTAACACGCATAATCCTACAAGAAAGACAAGAAATATGATTCCACAGTAACAGAGTTGAAATGCTCTCGGGATCAGAGTAAAAGGTTGTATATCCTCATTCGAGGTTTCGTTGGTAACGCAGCTCATGATTAATTCAGCACATTTACGCTCCCAGAGTTACGGCATTTGCTTATCAGCTAAATTAGGCCTGTTTCTGTATGTTCTTTCCGACGGTAAAGGTGTAAATTACTACTACTTACACATAATGTGGGTACACGCCATTTTATTACTCTGTACTTCACTATATTATAGCTAAAATTATATTTTCAGTTTCTCATGCCCGTTGCCACCAACGGACGAATTACTCGTCACTATTTTGTTCTTTGACCCGACTTTAGATTAACTTAATAAATCATGGATCGTAAAGTACCACAACATCATAATTATATTTTGTTTTTGTGTAATTCTTTGCGTTTTAATTTTTAACGCACACTCCAGCCGAAAGCAAGGGTTTTTTACAGATTTTTCTTATTAAAATTAATTAGTTTTGACTTCAAAATCGAAAAGTACATCAAACCGAACACGCGTAGAGCCGGTCAGTTCGAATTAAGCCGTTCACATAATTGTGATCGAACTTCACTAGTTAAGTTCGTTTAATCATAAAATGTTGATTAGGCCTAAACATTTTATATGAATAAAGTAACCCTAAACGACTATTGCATACACGACTACAATCAATGTTAACGTTCCGTTTCAAAACGTGTCATCAGCATAAACAATAATCGAGAATTTATGCTTGACTTAAATTCAATTTGATTTGATTTGACGTACTCGAATGTTCATCAGAAATCAATTAGTGTTAAACGTTATGCGTTTCTAAAGCGCCACGATTAGCTTTTCATGCTTAGTTATTTTATTATTTTTAATTTGAATTTGTTAATTAAATATGGACTTCTTAAAATGTTCATCATCATCATCATCACCCTATTAACGTTCCCACTGCTGGGACACAGGGACTTCTCTCTTGACGAGAGAGATTAGGCCTTAATTCACCACGCTGGTCAAGTGCGGGTTGGTCAATGTCACATGTCCTTCAAACTCTTTTAAAGTTCTCAGAACATGCCGGTTTCCTCAAGATGTTTGCCTTCACCGTTAAAGCACGTGTTTAAAGCGCACATAAATTTCTCAAGAAGAAAAATCCAGAGGTGCGTGGCGGGGTTTGAACCCACGAGCTTCGGAATGAAAGCCGAGTGTCCTCCCACTTTAGCCAACACGGCTCAATGGCTCTTAAAATGTTAATCTGAAATAAATGTTGATTTGATTTGATTTAGTTGAGAGTGCGTACAATATAGGCGATTTCAATTTGTTATATTTTTGTATTATATGTGACTTACGCGCGGGTGTTTTTAAATATTTTATGAAAATGAGTTAAGCCTTTTAAAAGTTGTGGGGTGTGAAATTAGGGATGAATAGCCGAATGTGGTCAGAGTGCATCACGTGCACATTACAAAATTTTATGATTTTTTGCTTTTAAAGATAAGGTTTTGGAATCGGGGGGTTTTTAAATATAAAATTTCATAATGTTGAGTCCATTGGCGTCGGGAAGAGATTACTTCGTCTGACGCATTTGGTCATAAAGGGTGCAAAAGGAAGTCAATCATGCTGTCGACCGGTTTCGGTTGTGAAGAGGGTCCCTAATCTTAACGCATACATACAGTTAATTTAATGGAGATTAAGATTAACAATGGATACACGGAAGCAGAGGCCTCTCTACTGCAGAAATGACAATACAGCGAGGATTGAGTCCGGCACCTCGCCAAGGCCGGTCTTTTCGACAGCATCGGACTCCCCGAGCCTCCAATCTCTACAACATCATATAACGCCAAACGTACGGAAAACTTTACTTGCGCGATCTAGAAGTCATGATTTGATTGGTCGAGAGGAGCAATTTCATTCCGTGCCGTTCCAGTCATCGCACCTGAACAAAAAACGACCGCGAGGCATGAGGCATAGCTCGTGCCCATCAATATCTTCGTGAGTCTAAAAAACTGGTCATGAAGTTTTTATCCACATTAACTTATAAAGCAAGCAGTAAACTTCGTAGCGGTTTCAACATTTAGAAGAAAACTACTTTAGACGGACTTTTTTCTAGTCTTCATGTCTTTAAAACGATGACATAAAAATTTTAGGAGTCGTCTCAATGCAACGACATTGTTATCGCATAAATCGAAACGGTAAAATCACACTGAAATGCATTCAAAGTCAAAGTCAATACTTTTATTTCCTTCGAAGCACAGGGCATACAGGGACAGGTCAACTTTAAATCAATTAACGGAAAGGAATTGATTTAAAGGAATTAACAATGAAACGAACTGTCAATCTCTTCAATGTTTTATACTGAACTGAGAAGCGAATAGAACAACACAGCTTTATCAGTTTTTAGAATTTTGTAGTAATTACAATTTTGGAGTTCTTATTTAAAATAGGCACCAACTATAATTTACAATTACAACGAGATGAAGACAAGGCAGTTCTTAACATAACGTGTCTATCAAACTTCAAACATGTGGGTAAGATCATTACAGCTGGCAACGGGACCTGTCATTAAAAATGCAATGAGTGACCGACGTAACACCGCTATTATGTATGTATAACTAATGACTTGCCTACTACGCTCATTATTCCATGTTGCTCCAGCGTTTTATTCGTGCCATAACGAGACTTTTAACTTTCAATTTGTCTTTACAAGAAATTGTTCAGAGCGTTTTGTCAGCTTTTTCAGCCAGTAATTATTAGAACAAAACATTTATGGACGAATACCGTTAACAAATATTAGTACTTTTTTGTTAAACTGTTGGCTTTAATATTTCTGCGAAATCCAAATTAAACGAGGTTTAGATTTTAACTCTTATATCAAAGCATGATAATATATTAAATGACATAATAATTCGCTGTTTAAAGTCTTATTTTAATTAAGTAACTCTGTTTTATAATTGCCGTGTTGAAGAGCAGGACACTCAGCACAAGTACCTTCATACTTAAAAGAGAATCCTCTTTCACTAAAATTTTACTTAAATCAAGTTAATGAAATAATCAATTTTGATTTGTTTTGATTATTTATATTAGTTTTTCAGGACTCTGATCGACATAACTAATCTGGGAGGCAGTTTATTTAATTTATTATTTGATGTGTATTATTAAAAAATCTGTTTTTGTGTAACCAAATAAATAAATTGTAATCTATTTTATATTTTATTCATAGAATGAGCCAACATGACAATAGATGACAAAATAAAATAGTCAAAACGTTATATTGATTATAAAAAAATACAAGTATTATCTTGCAAACGAAATTCAAGATGCAACAGTGCATTGAAGTTTGTGTAACATAACGCTTTTGTGCGATCTGTAGGAAATAATATTATTATATATTTTTAGTATCTGTCTATCAGTGTTTGTATTTGGAAAGCATGGATAAACTTGAAATCAACTCCACAAAAGCCGACCCGTGACCCCGGGAGTCATGACATAAATAATATCTAAAACAAGTGAACCCAGTTCTTTAGATATTTTTTATTATTCTTCAACTTAGATTTTCTTATTTGTAATAACAACATAATATATAACATCCAAAATATAAACAATAAAGCTACAACATTTATTTTAAATTCACTTTCACAATATCCTTTCCGGGCGACTACAAGCGTGACATGTGAAGTTTGATTCAATCAGTTTATTACCCCAATATATTTTTACGTTACATAATAATGCGACATTGTTATCGCTTATATTGAAACAGTAAAATCACACTGAAATGCATTCATTCATTCATTCTCATTTCAGCCAAGAAGACGCAAAATGGCGTTCATCTGAGTAACATCTTTTTCACTTAATTATTTATTAAACTTGACACTTGCAAACTTCAAGCGCGCAGAGTGCAATTTTAAGGAATTGAATTTCAGCCAATCGCTTGGAATTTTTGGAATTTTGCAAGGGAATAAAAAAAAAACACTTTGATGATTAAATTGCACTATGAAATTATGATACATTTTATTTAAAATTAACTGTTTAAGTATGTTTTTGAAACAACAAAGATAACAATAAAAAATTAACAGTCCCTTTTAAAGTTCCGTGCATATTTCCTATTAAGTTCAAAATAGGGTACACGATTTCTTTATGGTTTTGGAAAAGGTTGTGTACAAGCGAACTAAAGCCGAAAAAAAAGCCAAAAAAAAAGAAAAAGCCGTGGTTGCTAAGTGGGAGGACACTCGACTTTCATTCCGATGGTCGTGGGTTCAAACTCCGCCACGCACCTCTGGATTTTTCTTCTTGAGAAATTTATGTGCGCTTTAAACACGTGCTTTAACGGTGAAGGCCGAACCGGCCGGAAGAAAAAAACGGCATGTTCTGAAAACTTTAAAAGAGTTTGATGAACATTGTGACATTCACCAACCCGCACTTGGCCAGCGTGGTGAATTAAGGCCTAATCTCTCTCGTCAAGAGAGAAGTCCCTGTGTCCCAGCAGTGGGAACGTTAATAGGGTGCTGATGAAGCGAACTAGTAGGTATGTCCGAATCGTCGCTTTGCCTTGTAAATTGAAGTAACTTAGGCATGCGCAGTTTTCTGTCGCAAATCGCAATGTTCAACATCTCCGCCATTATGTAAATTATACCGAAGAGATTAGGCAAGCATGTGCCATCTCTTGTTCAAAATGCAGCACTAAATTCAAGATCTCATTCAAGCGTAATAGTGATCGCTGACAAACAATTCAGGCTTCATGTAAACATGGGGCAAGAACTTCAGAGGTTCATTTACTACTCGTTGGTTTCTCGTATTTTAGTTTCTGGTACGGAATGAAGTTTAATTCAGTTCCTATTAGTTGCTCTTTCAAAACAATTGAGTTGTTAGAGAGATGGGTAAATTATTAAGCAGGTTGATCCTTCGGAAGTTTTATGTTTCAAATAAAACTTATTTTATCATCATTATCATAATCATGGCATATGCCAATCATTATAAGACTGGTGGGTTCGTAAGCGCAGTACTAAGTAATAACTGGGGTCCAAAAAGACGCTGCTCTCCATTTTAAGTAAGAAGTATAAAAAATATTTTTCTAAAATTTGTTGATTAATGATATAAGTTTCAAAATTATAAATGATACCTAGTATATAAGTATCATCAGAGTATCTGAAAAAAACAGCCACAAATTATGATATTTAAAAAAAAACCAGAAATAACTACAAATAAAGAATTACTAAAGAATATGATTTCAAAAGACTATTTACTGACAATTCAGAATCACGTTACGTGACAAGCTTAGTGGTTGGGTGAGCACTATCTTAGCCACAGGTTTCGTCTTCAATCACGACTCCTGCTAGATTTAAGATAAAAATACTGCAAAGTTTCCCCATTCGAGTTGGATTTAGGGAATGACCTCCTTTTCAAGTTGGAGTTACCTAATTTGACCATCTGTCTGTATACGTGTCAATAGTTTAAAGCAGGGGTCGGCAAGTAGTTTTAAGTAGGGTCCGGATATTGCTCGAAAATTTTTAAAAGGTCCAGAAAAAAAAACAACTGATAATAATTAAGTACAGCTTATTATTACCTAAAATTAGTGAGAAAAATTGCAACGGCGGTCTTGAGCCAGGTTTTTATAGTTTGGTTCTCGTGAAGAACAGCTAATTCGAAGAATGTCTTTTATTCTGGAACGATATTTTGTATTTCAAAAAATTCATTTTTGAAAAAGAGCTTTCGCATATGTATGTCGAGCCAATTTGCAATTTTCATATTTTTCTGGGATATGTTTGACCCAAAATTCTTCAGTTGACACCTTTTTATATATTTGCAAAGACACATCTTCTTGCAGATCGATTATTTCCATTTGAAGTGATGGCTCGGCGGCGCGGCGGCGCGGCGCGATGTTTTTAATTAAAAATATTACGTATTTATACCTACATTACAATATTTGGCGGTCCGAGGTTCAACCTTTCGCGGTCCGCAAACGGACCGCGGTCCGCCTGTTGCTGACCGTTGGTTTAAAGCGTCTAGGCTCTTGCTACTTGCAAACAAAGATTTTAAATCCTAGATAAGCCCTGACGTAGAAATCTGTGGGACTCATGTTTGACACTTTCTTCTGCCAAACAAGTTCGTTGCCATGACAACGAAACTTGTTATGTCTAGAAATTCCGAAATAGTGCTATCTCCATTTCTCCCACGTTTATTAGAAATTTGAGAATTTCTTTTTAATACCGGACTACTCAAAACATTTATTCGTGGTGTTTTTTCGGTAATGTACGATTCTAAAGCTCTATTATGAAAATAAATAATAGTTATTTAAATAAATCACTATACATAATAGTGAAATTATGTACTCATTCCTTGATACACTTTGATTGTTTTTTTACACTTACGAAATGCACACGACGGTATTTTGTGATATTTTAAATTGTAAATTAAACGAAGTATAACATGTCCAGTCACCTTGCTGTCAAGATGTGCACTGATGAACTCCGATTCAAATATGCTACAACTAGGTTACCTTAAACTTAAACGTGGCGCTAGCTCACTAAGGTCAGGGCTAGGTTGGCGCAAGAGGTAGCGGGTTCGATTCCCGCCGTGGCGCGTGGGGTCAAGTTTTTGTATGTTCTGCAAGTACTTTCTCCTTAGTCTGGGTGGTTTATATGTATAATAAAAAATATCTTTATAATATATGTCTATTATATTAAGTATATCATATGCCAAGTTAAACAAGCTAGAGTTTATTTACCACGGGGCAAGATGTTGTTGTGTGTTAACCGGATATATCTATTTATTTATATATCTAGGATTTAAAATCGTTCTTACTACAAGATAGAATATAATTCATTAAACAAGTTCCCATACAAATCGGTAACTAGTCAATTCGTTTACATAACAAAACACAGTTACATAAGCGATGCACTTGCCTGTACTCGATGGTCAGTGGTCGCGCGACCCAATTTCAACCATTACGTATTAAGTCGTGTTGCGTGATGTGGGATTAAGTTAGACGCGTTTATAGCACGATGACAATAGATTGCGTATTTAGTATTGTTTTTAAAAAGTAATTATTTTTTTTAGTTTGCTCGCTCTCATGCACTGATTGCGGCGTTTTGAAGCAAACGGAAAACAAAGTTCACTTAGTTGTTATTTGTTGTAAAAAGTAGGTAGTTTAAGTCCTACTCAAATTTTTTTCACAATCTAATCCATTCAATTTCTTATAATTGGACTCTGCGCTTGAAAAGTCAGTTTGCCAGTGTCAAGTTAAATAAAATCATAAAGTGAAAAAGCCACGACCGCTCTGTCAAGAGCGTAACGGAAAAGAAGAAGAAGAAGAAGAAAGTGAAAAAGATGTTACTCAGTTTACCCCATTTTACAATTCACATTTCACAATCTAATAATTATAAGATATGAGTAATTACAGACACATGAAGGTATAAAATAATATTACACTATAACTATCTGCCATAGATTATTGAGCTTGCTATTTGATTGAGACAGTGATTGAGAATAAACTCATGCCGCCTTACCACAAAAACATAAACACGACTTGGACACACGTTCAACAGCTGTTTATTAAAACTTAGTAATCGATATAGATTTTTAAACAACTGTTAAACACTTGTCTAAGTCTTCGATTCTCAGGTCTTTATATTTTCAACCATTTTGTGTTATCTGATGTTGCGTGATGTGGGATTAAGTAGGGCCGTAGATTTTAATACGACGACAATAGATTGCGTATTAAGTACAGTTTCAACGGAGGAACAGAACAAACTCAATTCGACCGTTTTTATTTGTTTTAAAATTGTTCGCGGTTTGCTTTGTCGTTTATAAACCGTAGGCAAGATGACTAGAAAAAAAGGTATAACTGTTACCCCGTTCAAAAACAATTGTCACCTATTTTTTGCTTTATGAATTTAAAAAAAAAAATGCCAAAATATAGAGCATCAAAGTACGGAGTTTCGAGTGACACAATGCTTTAAAAGCATTATGTCACTCGAAACTTCAATGCACTATATCGTCATGATTTTTCGTTTGAAAGAAAAAACTAAAACTATTCTCTATGAAATCTAAATGACGAACTAATAATTATTATATTTAAATATTAAAACACATTCGTCCTTCGCGCACAGTATTCGAACCTGCATCTCCGGGATAGCGCCTTGACGACAATTACAACACCTCGCCATTACGTGATAGGTCAAAATTCTTCTGCACTTTGTATTATCGAGTGAAGCCCCGAATAATTATTATAGCCATGATGACTGCCGCAGTGGCGGTAAGGTAAGGTAAGGCGTTGGCGCAGGTAGGTTTGATTCCCACCGAGGGATTAGAGTTTTTGTATGTTTTGAAAGCACATTTTTTCTCTAATTATCTTTGGATTTATTCGGCTGTACAAATAATTAGTAGTGTGACTAAACTAACCATTGCGTGATGTAAGTTGTGAGATTAAGAATTTTACATAATAGTATTATAGCAATGTATTGTTTTTTGGTTAACCTTTTCTAGTGCACATGAACATTTCCACTGACTATGGAGTTCTAAATACAGAAAAGGTTACTTATGGGCTATATCCTCCATGGTTACTTACGAAGGTAAGATTTTTTTTATTCACAATAAGTGTAATATATAATCAAGAGGGATTAGAAGGAAGTTGCCCCATAAGAGAGTTTAGGTTTTAACTTCGAGACGTTATCTTATATATAAAAATGAACCGCAAAATGTGTTGCTAAGCACACAACTCAACAACGCCTGGTCCAATTTGGGCAATTTTTTGTTCGTTGGAGTTCAAGGATGGTTTCGACAAAATTTCGAATAATTGCCGGGAAAATAATTTTATTAATGATTTGTGTGAAGCCGGGGCGGACCGCTAGTTGATAAGAAATAAAAATAAAGCCTACATTAAATGACAGTGGTTGCAGCGTTCTGATGATTAGACTGTAGAATTATCATATCTGAATTATAGTATTTTATCGTGCCTTATTTCAAACTTACTGACATCCTAGAAAATATTTATTATAAGGTGGAAAAAATAAAGTTTCATTACAAATTAAAATCATAAACTGAGATATATTATTTAATGCTGCGGCAATTACCGTGTTCTACGGCTTTCAGGCCAAAATATTACACAATGCACTGCCTACGGCTGCAACCCTGTAGCCGTAGCAGTTTCTACGGCTATTCGCAAATTCTACGGTAATTGATTAAATCCGATGCGCGAAATTACTCACCTCTCACTTACCCCAATATGATTTGACAGGAGATCGGTAATGATAAAGAATTTAATATCGCATGATGCTTCGCACTTTGTTAACTTGAACTGATTGCATCATTTAGCTAACTTTAAGTTTACTTCATATTATGCAAAGAGAGTCGAAAATATTACTTATATATTTTAGATGGTTAGTTATTTTGGTCACAAAACACAAATCAATGAATCTATACTTTTATAATATAACTATACCAAGCTTTTCTCGCCACGGTGTTGCCCGCGTTTTATAAATTTTACCGCAGGCACTATTTATTTTCTGGGGGTAAAAAGTAGCCTATATAGCCTTCCGATAAATGTTGAAGATGATTATTACAAGTACCCATATAATAATTACGTACATGAAATAGGTAATAATTTATGTAATATTTTTTTCTTTTCATGTAGCATGAGTTTACGTGAAATTATTTTTAATCCTGGTAATTCGATTTTTGTAACAAAAATTAGGTGCATGGTCTCAGTGTAGCCTTGAGATTGCAAGTA
The DNA here is from genome assembly GCA_929108375.1 of Gymnoscelis rufifasciata. NCBI lineage: Eukaryota > Metazoa > Arthropoda > Insecta > Lepidoptera > Geometridae > Gymnoscelis > Gymnoscelis rufifasciata. The sequence goes on along the minus strand of OV815321.1, from coordinate 6,597,207 downwards.
GCAATTTTAAGCGTTTTAACTTGTGAAACAAACAATTATATTCTGTAATGGGTTTAATGAGGCATTGAATATAAAATTGCCTCGTTATAAAAAATAATTATTTTGCGCCACTCTTGAAGTGAGTTCTTTAGACATTTTTGCCCATTATTCTTCTAAAAATCAGAGTGACTGGTGTTGTAGAAAAAAAACATTAAATATATAATATATTTTTTGTCATCATTTTAACAATGTTTCTTAAAATTTCCATTTTGTTAGTGTTAGTGTTTGTGGCTGAGATCATGGCGAAGGGTCAGTATGAATTATTAATGTATTTATGAATAATAATATACGTTGCGTGTTGTGTCAAGGGAGATGACCTAGAAAATTTCGTATTTTTGTCCATATTTCAAATAAGATACATACTACAACAAACACTTACATAATACAGTACATAACCCTCGGCATGCCTGGTAGGGTCCCTCAGACCCACCAACGCAGAAAAACCGTTGTATTGTAACCGAATTCGAATTTCGGGCTTTACCGCTCTCAGTAGCTGACCGTTGTGAACTCCTTGACGCCAACCACTAGATTTCTAAGTCTGGGGCGTGCTCCTGTTGAAGAAGGACGTGCGTATAGCTCGCACGGGCCCCACGGACCCCACCAGGCACGCGGTGTAACATTTTTATGCAAGTATTACTCGTGGTTATTACATTTAGATAAATTATAATAAACCTTGTATCTCATGGTTAAAATAAATAAAAATATATATGGTCAGCAAATTTGTATGTAGGTAGGTATTACTGTCTGTTTATATTGTTTAAATACATCGATATTGATAAATTATTTGTCAATGGATTGATTTTTTTAGTCCTAGTGGAATAATATAAATGTTATTCAACTTCAATAAAGGTAGGTACTGATTTTGTCTGGCGAACCCATTTTACTTAATTGAAATAATTATTTTATGTCATAACGTATTTTTTTACGCTTATCATTCACTTTATGATTTTAACTGTTTGTATTTGTTATTACACCAAAATGGGAAGCCATCTTCATGATCAAGAGATATGTAATTTGTTGCTGGAGGAGTTTGATGAAGACACCATCATGTTTGACTGTAGCGATACAGAGTCTGGTGATGAAAAGGCCGTGGAGGAAGACTCTCCGTCTATTTCGGAGTCTGAAAGTGAAAAATACTCCTGAAAAAAATGCAAAAATTATCTAAGTGCTGGACTGTCCGGAAATAAAATATTCAAAGAAGTTTCGTCAAAGATTTGGGTCTGGCACTGATTAAACCACACCTACAATCAAGACACAAAAACCCTCGTCATTCTTTGAGTCTTTGAAATAGAATAGCCAGTCGCATTGGACTTCAGGATGAACCACCAGCTAAAAAATCTGCTCCCGGTGTAAAAAGGAGATGCCACGTTTGTCCAGCAAAAAAATCGCAAATCACAATATATCTGTGAGAGATGTAAGAGCCACATTTGCTTGGATCACGCAATATTCCAGTGTGCAAACTGCTTTCAAAATGAGGCTCACTTAAAACGATGTTTTAAGTAAGGACGACTAGAGATTTTATTATAGGATATAAGTTTATAGAAGTGCCTAACGCTTCCTAAAGTCTCTTTATCAGATCTCGTTTGTTTTTAGCTGATTTTGCATGTTTGTAATCATAGTAGTTTAATTTGACGTTGAAAAGAGTATAAATGTTTAATAACAGTTTTTATTAAAAAAATACATTTGGTTTTTATTTTTTTTACCTATCCCCCTTAAATATAAAGTAAATTTTAATAAATAACAATAAATTAGGATAATTGTCCACAGCATGTACCCCAAAGTTTATTTTTAAATCCGGGTCCCACAGACCCACCAGGCATACCATGTAACTTTTTACCACCAGGCATGCCGAGGGATAATATACATAGATTACGATTAATTTGAGACAAATCTCAATTAAAAATGAAAAGCTAATTAAAATTAGCTTTTCATGCCTTGTTGTCTTTTTTTTTATAGATTCACTGTACGAAAAACTAGTTATTCCAAAGTAAATAAGTAGCTTACGACATAACTCGATCTATTGGTTATATATTACAATGGTAAAATCATTTTATCCTATTTAAAATTGTGAGCAGTTCTTTAGATAAAAACTTTCAACAACATCTCTCTAAAATACCAACATTCTCTCTAAAATACTTACGGGCAAAGTAATTTCCTTTTCAGTCGACAATGCAGTGAGTTAGTGTAGTATACTTTTTTATGAGCACGGTGTTACAAAAACTAGGTGTAGCGAAACCAGAAAGATACACTTTAAAAAAATATTATCGATGAAGCCTTGTTGGCTAAGTGGGAGCACTTGACTTTCATTCCGAAGGTCGTGGGTTCTAACCTCTGGATTTTTCTTATTGAAAAATGTATATGCGCTTTAAACACTTTAACGCTGAAGGCAAACATCGTGAGGAAACCGGCATGTTCTGAGAACTTTTAAAGAGTTTGCAAGACATGTGACATTCACCAATCCGCACTTGGCCAGCGTGGTGAATTAAGACCTAATCTCTCTCGTCAAGAGAGTAGTCCCTGTGAAATTTAATACGTTGTTGATGATGGTAACGATAATCTATATGAGGCATTCCTAAAAAATCTTTTAACACCCCTTAACTTAACACACGCATAAAGAACAAACATCATTTTATTAACTGCTGAAATCAAATTATCCTATCAGTATTTTCAACTTGATTGAAAAGCAGTACCCCACGGTGTTAACCGCGATTAATGGATTTTCGCGCAGTATCACATTTTTTTAAAGCCTATGTCACTTCTCAAGCTTATAAGAATCTGTGTGCCAAATTTCATTCAAATCGATTCAGTAGATCCAGTGATTACCCTCTACAACTTTATGTTTGTGACGTCGTCTCACAAACTTTACTCTTTAAAAAATATTAGAATAGATTACCAAAATACGATGAAATTACTATACCAACACAATTTTCTAAAACGTCTGACAAACAAAACAGCCGAGCCTTCAAAGGATGTTAAATGTTTGCTTTGAAAAAACATCACCGCTTTGAAGGGACATCTATAGAGGTCTGCTGAAAAGGTCGTATGATTGATATCCGTAGGTTATTGTCAACTGGGAAGATGGATGCTTTATAAATCGAGTTTGAGAGCCGTGGTCCCCGCTGTTTTGGCTTTTTAAATGTTTTTAGGGTTCTAAACCCAAAACGGGATACTATTACTAACACTTCGTCGTCTGCCTGTCTGCCCGTATGTCACTAAGCTGTATTTTAAGAAACGTGATAGATATAACACACAATAAATAAGTATTTAAGAGGGCTCCCATATAAGGTATGATTTATTTTAAAGTTAAGCTTTTGTATGAGTTCATCTCTAAATTATAAAATTTATTTATTAATGTTACTTTTGTGGATAAACGATTGCGGTGGTAAGGTGTCTATGACCACGATTCGCTCATTAGTTTGGCTGTAGGCCATATAGCCTCACAAGAATGATGACCATTTCGATTTAAAATGTCTCGAACAGAGACCGATTCACGTTACAGTTCTGGCATTTTTTTAAATTATTTTCTGTAGTCTGTAATTATGAAAAAATACACACAGTGCAAAGTTAGGGTCGGCCTATAGTTATTTTTTTTTTCTGTGACTTTATCTCTACTGCTCTACATAATAATAACACATTATTATTATAAAGAGCTGGCTTTCTTTGCAACTTATTTAAAACAATACCCAGCAACGTATGTATTGATACAAAATCACAAGATTGTTGTATTTTTTTTATAAAATATTCAAAATGACTTCATCATTGTTAACGGGTTCTTTTTTTTATTTTTTATGCTGGATAAGTCTTCATTTGACCATAATCTCACCTGATGTAAAGTGACGATGTGGTCTAAGATGGAATGGTTCTTGTCTCAATTAGCGGTTAAAGATTAGTTTAGTGTTGCGCGTTACAATATTCTGTCTTCGCCAGAATACTTTGCGTTGTACCCGGTCACACATCTCGTTGACATAAATATTCGCGCTAATGCAGCTGCACCATAAGAAAAATACTTCGTATCTTTATAAAATGAAGAGAGGCCATGTGTTTCTAGGTAAAGTAGCAGAATAACGAACCATGTTCCGTAATGGGGTGTTTACGAGAACAGTGTTGCTAGCACATGCTTCCACTAAAACTTATTTAAATGTTCAGTTTTCGTTCATTATATTTTTGTTGAGTTGTTTTGTTGTCTTTTCTGTTTTGTAAATTTGATTTCGTTGAAAAAGTTGTATGATTTTTTTAAGTGCATTTGAAAGATTTTGTCACAAAACGTTATTTTTTCTTTATGCTAACTTTTTTTCCGATCGGAATATATTAGTGATAAGCAATTAAATATGTTTGGACATTTAGCTATTTCTATGATTCCTAACATTATTAAAGTAACATAAATTTTGAGTGAGTTGGTAACATTGTGTAAGGGCTCTCTTTGTCACTAGTGTTGGTTGGAGGAACCTCTTAGCCTTAAATAGAATGTGTAGCTAGCAGACAACTTTTTGGTTTTGCTCCAAACACAACAATTCTAATGAGAACTCTTTTATGTTTTTCTTTTTGTGTAGCTTTAATTTTTTATAGATAACCTATCATAAACTTGTTATCTTATATTTTATAATAACCTAAAATCAATATAATTATACATTTCCAACGACCTACTTATGTATGCCCTGGGTAAATAAAGTAAAAGTGTACTTAGTGAACCTGGGTGAATAAAGGGATCCATATTAGGACCTTACCTTTTTTTGATATACATAAATGACTTGCCACATCTTGTACAGGATCAACATGAAATTGTATTATTTGCTGATGATACTTCACTTCTTTTTAAAATAGATCGTCGCACTAATAACTTTGACAAGGTAAATAATGCAATTTCTAAAGTAGTCCATTGGTTTGAATCCAATAATCTATTTTTGAATGAAAATAAAACTAAATGTATTCGATTTTCACTACCTAATGTAAAACAAGGTTCTGTAGATATTAAAATAAAGGGCGACAATTTAGAGCTCGTTGAAAATACTGTATTCCTAGGTATAACTTTAGATAGCAAGCTTCAATGGGACTCTCATATAGATAAATTGTCGAAAAGGCTCAATTCTGCTCCTTGCGCAGTCAAAAAGTTTTAACTAATATTGCAACATCTAGACTGGTCTACTTTAGTTACTTCCATAGCATTATGTCATACGGTATTTTGCTGTGGGGGAGTGCTGGAGTAGGACGCATAAATACCATATTTGTACTGCAGAAAAGGGCTGTTCGTGCTATCTATAATATGGGTCCCCGAGATTCGCTACGTGATCAATTCAAAGAAATAAACATATTGACCGTCATTTGTCAATATATTTATGAAGCCATTATGTATACGCAAAAAAATATTAATTTGTTTACAAAAAATAGTGATAAACACAATGTAAATACAAGAAATAAATATAAACTCGCTTTGCCCACCACTAGGCTGCATAAGGTTAATGTATCATTCAAAGGGCAATGTATATGCTTCTACAACAAGATTCCCAGAGAATTGCAACAGTTGTCAATTACTAAATTTTAGAAAATTGTAAAAAAAAATCTTTGTAAAAAAGCTTATTATAATATATCGGATTACCTTGAGGACAAAACTGCTTGGGACGGAATCTGCTCCAACACAATATCAAAAACAAGACTAACAAACAAATAATGATTGTAAAGTTTCAATACAAAAATGAGCTAGAGTTTCTAATCGCTTCTTTGCTCTAGTGTAAAAAAGCGAAGCGACCAGATACCATAAATTTATTTCCTACTTATCTTTAAGCACCTATGACCTATATGTTTTTTTGTAATTTATTTTGACGTGTCTAAGTTTTGTAAAACCAAACTATGGAAATAAATGATTTTGTATCTTGTAATAAACCAGGTGAATAAAGTATACCGCACCGAATTAAATTAAATATACGAACATATCGTAAGACTTCACTTTTTTATGTACCTTATCTTTTAAGTTTAAGTTTTTAAGGCACACTTCATTTTTCTCTTCAGAATTTCAGAATTTTCTCTATTGACTAGCGTAGGTAGTGTAGGTTTTGTACCAAAAAGCAATAGCGAGCGAGAAAACGAACGTTCGCGCGAGCCGTCGTCATGCACACTGACTTCCCCTCCCGCGTACCTCACCGATCGTCGCCCCGCGCGCCACAGCATATATCTTTATTTATGTTTTTAAATTACAGATAAAAAATAAGGTTTGTTTTTTAACATAAACTAAAGAAATAAAAATCAAATTCAAACTTAAAACTATGAAAACACTACGCGTCGCCTACAGGTAGGTTAGCGTAGTTGTTTCTGAGGTTTTTAACCTATCTTTTCTGTGCTATATTTTCTTTGTCTTTAGTACCTATGTCAAGTCAGTTTCTTCATAGCTGATGACATCACACAAAGATCATCAGTTAGGTCGCTACCGGGTATTGCACAGACTTCTGTCACTGAATGCAACATTACCTGTATTAATGGTAAGGCTGTGTTTTACCTATCTATACTTATATAGAAAGAAACATATTTATTATTACAAGCAAAACTTACAATTAAAAACATTTATAAAAAACCATATCGAAAACTAATCATAATTAAATAAACCTTCAACCTACGTGAAATAAAAAAAACAATGTGCAATAAAGGAGCCAGGGACGCTCCGCATAATGCATCTGCCATTGCACTATGTCAGAACGCTGGTTTTCAGCCACGGTGGCAACATTTATTAATTTTGTAAATAGGATAATATTATGAGGTGGGCATTGGCTCTGCAACACAGTTTTGCAAACTTTCACAGACGCCATCGTTCGAACTGTTTGTAAATTAAGTTTTTTATTTCGAAATAAACGATTTCAGATTTTGATTTTTTGAGAGTTAAGGTTTGTGACGTTGTAGGGGATAATCTTTGGATCTACTGAAGCGATTTAAATTGAATTCGGTACATAGATAGAGATAGATTTTCAACAGCTTGAAAAGTGACATAGGCTACGTTTTTCCCGAGAAAATATGTGATTCTTCGAGAAAATCCGTAAAATGCGGGTATCACCAAAGTACCCTGGTGATACCCGCATTTTACGGATTTTCTCCTTTCTGAGTTTTATATCATTATTATATTATTATCTTTGTCTATATTATTATTATTTTTTAGCTGTTATCTTGTAATTTTTTGTCTGTTCTGTGCTTTTTTATTGAAAATTCTTTTCTGTTTTACCTGTGTTAATTGTACATCCATAATATCTGTGTCTGTTTATGTGTACTGATTAAATATTTTCTATTCTTTACTAGATACATTAGTAATGTGGTTTTTGAAATAATGTGGACTGTTTGAGTTAGACTGGTTTTTTAGAGACATGAAGTCACGCGCGCCTATCTCGTTTTGTAGTCCAGTGACAAGTGACCGTCCGTCCGTAGGGCCCCTTCGTATTTCGCCGCAAATGCTCGGGGCTAGTCGGTTATAAGAGTGAGACGAGATTGGCGCAGGCGCAGGCATCGTAACATGTTGATTTGTCTCACAGAATAGGTATGCCAAAATGTTGAAACTTCGGAATTGCGAATGTACAAGTTTTAAACCTTTGTAAGTTTTTTTTAAATTTAATTGATTGTCTTTATGTCCAGCCGTAGATGTGCCATAGTTGAAATGATGACGATGATGATGAAATTTGTTAAGATACTTCTTAGGAGAAAAAGGGAAACCGGGTTGGGACGTAACGCGTTACAGTACCAGTCTTTCTGGCTTCCTATTCTCTAACGTGTACGAAAGGCGGTAGGTAGTCTCATGTTCTCTCACTCCAACACAATTACCCCGCCAGCCGGGCCGTATTCGAAGTATTCACTTCTGCCATGCGTCCCGAGACGTAAACGTTTTATTAGCAGTGCATAAAAATATTCTTTTGTTTTTTAAATTATAGACAAATCTGTCAAGTGAGGTCTTCTCAGGAAGTTTTAATTCCATATATCAGCGACCCAAGGGTAAGGCCATTGGTAATAGTTAGCTGAATCTAGGTTAACACACGAGAGGACAAATATAAACATATAACATTAAAACAACATCAAGGAAATTTAATTTGAAGAGTAATTTGTGGTTACAAAACAATTGAGGCTACTTGCATTGCATGAGATTAAGTAGATTTCTTAACCTCATTAATGATTAAACAGTAAAAAAAAATGGGGATTTGCAATAAGGCTGCATACCCCTACTCGCCGTCGCCACACCGTTCCACTGTACACACGTACCGCCGCCACGCTGCCACCGCGCCGTCAAAGCCTAATTTTACCGGTCTACTGTACTAAACCATGTAATATATTGCTATTTACGATATATATAACAATTTGTTATATAAATATATAAAAATTGATAGATAGGAATAGCAATATAGGTTGCGACGCGGCGGGGGCGCGGTGGCGGCGCGGCGGCGACTCGTGTGTACATTGTTTGCAGGAAAGCTGTTTTTACAAATAAGTAATTATGTACTTTGCTTCCTTATTTTAATTTAAATTAAGTTGCCCTTACATTTGCTCTGATACAAATATATTACCTAGACTAAATGCTTGCTATCCAAAGCTATCACTTTGCGTCAACATATTCATTGCCAAATTGCTTAACATGTTTTTAAGCAAAAGTATAAACTTCCCTACATTGCTACAGTGCTAGCTAAACTAGTAAAGGTTAATATTCAATTCCAAGAAAAGAAGACATTTTCCGAACAAGAAAACATCCAGGTAAAATTCAATCTAGTAGGATTATGCAAATATTGTAATAGCTTGAGAATTCTTCCAAGAAAATTGCTTCTATCCCTATTCGATGCTTATTCTCGAGTGCGTGCTTAAATTTAACAGCCAGAGACAAAATTTTGTGTCCGTTTTCCGTCAATGTCAAAGTTGCAATACTAATCGTTAGCTAATGTGGCCTAGCTGCATTATTTTATAATTACGTTACGAAATACCCGCGAACCTGCTCGTGGTGAACAGTCCGACTTCAGTTATACGTGGATAGCCAACAAAGGTCGAACGTCGTGGTTCCATTTTAAAAGGACTTAAAAAAAAAAAATAGTCAGGCTGGCAGAAAATAAAGAAATAAAGTGATTTTTATTTTTATAAGTAATTTCAAATATTTGAAAATGGAATTAATCAAAGTGTGTTACATCTGGACTCTACTTTCATTCATAATGTTCCAATGCTTGATGGAAGGGTCTGGACAACAGACCTCGTTTGAATTACCAGTCCAGCTTGTTGGTTTTCCGTTCATAATTTTAGCTGTACGGTTGACAAACTTCCTCAAGAAAATGTCGTATGCTTTAAGTCCATGTAAGTAAGAACATTATGTTTTTAGATATAATAAAAATAACTATGAACGCGATTGCTATGCATAATTTTCGAAAACTTACCTAATTTTTTAATTAGTCAATTTCATAATGACAAAAAAGTAAACTCTGAGAATAAATTAACTACAAAGAATATAATGAATTGATTGCTGAGCATACATTCTAGAAAAACCATAAAAATGTCTATAGCATGTAAGACCGATTGACCTACAAACGTATTGCTGCAATCAAAGAGAAGGTGTTGCGTTCCATCTCACGAAGGCACGATTTTTGCAGTCCAATCTTAGTCGCTCAAGGAGACAGGCTGCATAAACAGTGTGTGTAAAACGAATAATACCGCGAAATTCTAGATATTCTCTATGAACCAATGAGTACGTAAATCGAAGCAAACAATTTGAATTTGAATAATTCTATCGGGGATAATGAGGTTTAATAGCGTTTTGTGTGTTCCTGTTCTGTTGGTGCTAATAAGTTTGGAAGATTCGAATAGCCAAGAGGTGCCTTTCGAGTTGCCTGTGCAATTAGTCGGATTTCCCTTTATAATTGGGAGTGTCAAGCTGACGAACTTTCTGAAGAAATTATCGTACTCTCTCAGTCCAGGTTTGTTTGAATTTTACCCATAACTTATGCAATTTTCGAAAGATTTGGGGCATTGAAAATAGCTTTATCCGTAAAAATAAACGGTAGGAGATCGTAACATTTAAAATGAAACCGCCTTTATCTAAGATCAACGTCATTTGTCTTGTTCAAATGGTTTTTGCTCTGCTATGATAGCGTATTCTCTCATGGCTCTCGTAAAAAACTGGTTGAGCGAAATTCACTGATAGAGGGTTCCGAAATATAGATTTACAAAGAGAGTGTCCTTACAACTATGACTAAGACAAAAATTAAATAATGTGGCTTATACGAGTACGTGTAAATCCGATATTTTTAGTACTTTTTTCCACAAGTTTGTGACGCATACATTCTTCAAGTACCTAACGAATATCAGATTAGAATTGATTTTTATTCAATTCAGTTATTGACTTAATATAGAGAGCTTTTAAATTTAAGTATTTTTAAAATGAACTGAATATCTTTATTTGAAAACTATCAACCCCATTAACTCATTTGTTTATACTGCTTAAAAACTTAGTCTACTAAATAGTGACGGTAATTCTTGTTTTATATAATTTACACAAAGACTTTAGACAAAGGTTACCAATTTTCATGCGTCCCCATTACTTAGCTGTGTACTGGCATCGATTATGCAACAATTTGATTGATTGCCCTGTGTTCGTGATAAAATGGACAATGCTAATTTCCTCAACCTTCCTTTTTCTTCGTACTGATTTGTGACAACCTTACGCTAAATAATTATTTAATAAAATGCATAAAGTTAATTAAAATTATACAAAACTACTAATAGGAAATAATTACAAAAACTTCATGGTATAATCTCATAAAGATTTTACTGGGGTTCAAACATGTTTTGTTGGATGCAAATTGTTCAAATGTTTGAACAATGCGAATTCCTTTATTGTATAACTAGTCTTCTCGATGTTGCTGGAACCAGCTGTTATTGTTAAATGAAATAGTTATTTTTAGGGTTCCGAACTCATAATCTAAATTAACATTAAGAAACCCCGAATTCCAGAACCTTAGTTCCCTTAAAAGGAAACAACATGCTATTTTGTTATGCATGCACGTGATGCACTTTCATTTGAGATCTTCTCCTTAAGCCTCGGAGGCATTCGGGGATCACAGACAGTATTAGTATTTTAAAATGTATGTAGAACCCTAAAATCGGCTACGAGTGATGCATAGCTGTATTCGCACGTCCCGTATGACAGGCAGAGTAATGGCGCGCTATTGCAACAGACAAATGCGTTCAGCGCTTTCAGAATTATGCCGGGTACGTTCCATTACTCACGATTAATAAGTACATTTTTGGTGCACACTGGTAAAAGTTATCGGCTGAATGCAGGCCTAATAGATTGGAAAGTTAAAGCTACGTTTATATTGCAGTAGACAAATGTCAATTAGTTATTGATACTGAATACTGGTTTTATAACTGAAAATATAAATTTATAAATATATCATATTAGGCTCTTATGGAGACCGTGAATCGGAAAACGTAGCATAGAACTTCCACCAACTACATGAAGGTCGCGGAGTCACGAAACAGAAAATAACAATACAAACCATCAGTGTTATGTATTGATTACCCCACTGATGCAAAATGATTCGATAGGAAAACAATCCATAGTTGAGTTTCTTTGTCCATGGTTAAAGTATATTGGCGTAAGTGTATTTAACTTTTGTTTTTTATATATATGGTAGTCAATGTAATTTTAATCGTTTTATTATCTCTCAGAATTTAATTATACTAAAAAAAATATATATTTCTACAATATTTAAAAACATATAATTAAATGCATATTATTATTGATGTCTATAAAAGTCATTATAAACGAAATCTTCCCAGTTGATTGCTGCCACTTGATTTTAATGAAACGAAATTTTAATTATTATCTGCACTTTAAGTAAAAAAGCGAATGAATATTGTCTTTGAATTTACTAAACGTGTCCAGAACAGGAGTAGCCATAAATAAAATACATTTATTTAGGAACTTATTACAAATTAAAAATTACATTATATTGAGGTCCATCCCATATTAAGTTAGTCTTTAAAATAGTCAATTATTTATTTATTTAAATACACAATTGAGCTTACAGACTAGGGTCCAACCCATTCAAAAGTTACAAATATATTTTTCTAATAACAATTTCAATTAGTAATTAATAACAATTTAAGATAAAATAATAAAAAATCAAAATACGATTAATAATATTAAATTTCAAAAATAATAATACACATTCCAAAAATAAAAATAAACATACATTAATTATAGTCTTGTTATAGTTATTGTTTATTACACATTTAAGAAATCAAAGCGCTTGCAGCATCATTTGTCTCAATAAATCACACAGCTCTACTCCGAGTACATCTTAGTTAACAAGATTGATTGCATGTAGTTCACCTAATTATTGATGTCACAGTGTGTTCCCACTGGATTGTGATTGTCACATTAATTAAATACAAGCTTGTCCATTATTAAGTAGGTATGCATGACACAGACAGACATTACGTATATTTACTGTTTTTGATTAAAGAGTAAAGCTTTAGATGTAGATTTAGCAAATAACATTGGTATAACTTTGAGAAAGAGGTCGACAGTCAAATCAGTTTGGATAACCTAACGGCCAGCGTTAGAATATTCCATTATAGTTTTCGTCGAATATTTAATGGAAAACTTTGGGTCCCAACAACCAAACTAAACTCTAAACTATTATTACAGACTACGTTTGCCAGTAAGTTTGAAGGACATGTGACATTCACCAACCCGCACTTGGCCAGCGTGGTGAATTAAGGCCTCATCTCCCTTTCATCTCGCCAAGAGAGAAGTCCCTGTGTCAAAGCAGTGGGAACGTTAATAGGGTGATGATGATGATGATGATGACGTTTGCTAGTCATGACTTTCGGTTCCGAATTGCTTTACTCTCATAAGAGGTTGTGTTCTTGGTACATCTGGGATGGAATAAACATATATAGTCTACGATATGATATGAAGCGATCTTCACATCATATCATAGACTACAAGACATAGTAGAACTAAGAAAATACCCAAAGACTTTTGAGTGGACATGGTGAGTCTATAAGTGAAGTATAGTCTCCCAATAATACTTTGTGGCCTTACAAAGCACTTTTTAAAAGAGGGCGAAAGGAAATTATGTCGGAACAAAGGAAAGATTGTTACCCAAGTATTTCCTTAAAATGCACCAATTCTCACTAATTTATTTAAAGGAATTTATTTATCAGCTCAAAGCTGCTCGAATATTATGCTGAGCGTTTACCTTTTTTGTTGCCTATATTATATTATACTATTCATAGTTTTAAGTTTTACTTTTGTGGCACAAAATAAATATTTTACTATTATTATCCTCTTTGTTTCATTTTAAACACGTCAAAAATATATTTTTTACATTAGAATCCATCAAAAAATCATATAAAACTACATACTTACTGTAAAATATATATCAAAACGGAGAATCACCGGTCGCGAAGCTAGGCTCAAGCGACCGGTGACTAGGGCTGTAGAGGAAATATAGATATTATTATTATTATTTTGAATACGATTCAGAACAAATTCGTATATGAAAATCTACCTAGGAAGTTCTCTAAGTAAGTTTTTTACTCACTAGTATTTTAGCTCAAATTATCATCAATTTCACAGGATTTGACGCTCTAATGAGGCTCCTATCGATTTCCCATTACAGTCGTTGAAAGACCTTGAAAAACGTTAGTTGTTTTAAGAAGTGATAGTCTAAGGTTGGCTAGCTTATCTAAACGCGAGCAAAATGATCACAAATAGCTTAAGTAAGTTACTTCGGGTTCTCACAACTTTGTTTGTTTCCTTTCTGTACCCTTTCCTTCTGAGAATAAATTAATTTGGAATTGACTATCGGTTGCTTTTGTTGCTTTATGAAATCTCAGTATTACTGTTACTAAAATGGTAAAGACTATTATTTTCTCATATAACTCAATCATAAATTAAATAACTTAGGAGCCGTGTCGTTGTTATATAATCATTTAGGTATGTACCTCCAAAATTTATCGTGATTTATCATTACATTTTGAGACTAAAAACCTCAGCTGCTGTGAAAATTCTCTATAATTATGTTTTGTACATTTTGGCATTCCTAATATCAACTAAGTTCATCATTTTGTTTAAATGTATTTATATTTTGACCACAATCTATACCTATTAAGATAGGTATAACATAAGTGTTATTTTATGAAAAACATTTCCTTGTCAATTATCTTTAGGAAAATTCAGTCAGGACTGTCTTATTATTAGGTCCTTACATATGAAATTGGCGTTTTTAGTACTGGCCACTTTAATCACAAATTTCTCCTCATTGGTAAGGAATTCCAAATTCAAATTTGTACAGCTATAGACTCATGTATTTGTGCTTCGATGATCGTCATTCATTTGTTTTTTTTCTTCTGTTTTTTTCTGTTTGCGTCACTCATTTTACAAAATGGAAAACTTAAAATATCGCATTATTTACGAGTACGAGTTCCGCCGTGGCACTAGTGCTGCGGAAACAACTCGAAGGGTGAATGATGTGTATGGCGGTCGTGTTGCAAAAGAAAACACAGTTCGTTTTTGGTTCCAACGTTTTCGTTCTGGAAATTTCGACTTGCAGAACAAGCCCCGTGGATGGCCTGAGACTCAAGTTGATAATGAAGAGTTGAAGGCTATTGTGGAAGCGGATCCATCGCAAACCACGTCCGAGTTAGCTGCAGGCTGCGGTGTTAGTGATAAAACTGTTTTAATTCACTTGAAGCAAATTGGGAAGATTAAAAAGCTTGAAAGGTGGGTACCTCACGAATTGACTGAAGCAAACCGGCAAACGCGCGTCGACTGCTGCGTTACATTACTAAACCGGCACAATAATGAAGGTATTTTAAACCGAATCATTACCTGTGATGAAAAATGGGTTCTTTACGATAATCGGAAGCGCTCAGCGCAATGGTTGGATCCTGGCCAGCCAGCCAAATCCTGCCCCAAGCGAAAATTAACCCCAAAAAAGTTACTTGTAAGCGTTTGGTGGACTAGTGCCGGTATTGTTCATTACAGTTTTCTCAAATCTGGCCAGACTATTACGGCTGATGTCTATTGTCAGCAATTGCAAACCATGATGGAAAAGCTAGCGGCTAAACAACCTAGGCTGGTCAATCGCTCCACGCCACTGCTGCTTCACGACAACGCTAGACCACACACTGCGCAACAGACGGCTACTAAATTAGAAGAGCTTCAATTGGAAAGTCTAAGACATCCTCCGTACTCCCCGGACCTTGCTCCAACAGATTACCATTTTTTTCGAAATTTGGATAACTTCTTGCAAGGGAAAAAATTCAACTCCGATGGGGCAGTCCAAATCGCCTTCAAAGATTTTATTGATTCCCGTCCGACTGGTTTTTTTAGTAAAGGGATCAATGAACTACCTATAAGATGGCAAAAGTGCATAGAAAATAATGGTTCATACTTTGATTAATTAAATATATTATATTAAAAAATATTCGACTTTTTGTTCCTCCCATACAAAACGCCAATTTCATATGTAAGGACCTAATATTTACATTCTTTCCCTCTACCAGATTTTAGCATTTGTTTAAGGAAACATTTTTATTATTAAGCATTCATCTTTTTACTTTTTCACAACGCGTCAGCTTGACTTATTCATGAACAAACTGAAGCCTTAAAAACTGCACAAACTTTCAGCATCCGTAAAAATAATATTTGTTTAGGATGTAGAAAGGGAAATTTCAAGTGTGAAAAAGGGATAGGGCAACATAGGACGCTCGGTTATGAATTTTTATCATTCCTTAAAATCAAGTACCTACCTAATGGTAAAAAGAAATACCATGAATATACGGTTGGAACGAGCGAGGCCATGCACGACGGTCTTATTTAACTTCTCCCCGAAAATCCTTCTTTTTTTACCCCAAAACGTTTTATTTTATGAACAAAATTTATATTTTTCCAGCAACATACCGTTCAAGAAGCCGTCGTCAGCTGACATTCGAGCCGGAAGTGTTTGATGTGGTAGAAGTGGAGAAGTACATAGTGGGTGAATTCGGGAACCGAGCCTGCGTGTTCGAGCGAGTGTGCGCGCACTACGCGACTCGGGCGAAAGCGCAGCCTAGACCGCAGATGGACTGGCCCGATGTGTTCAGGTATATATCTAGATTTCGTAGATGAAATAATGATGGTTGAAGTGGAGAAATAATAGTTGGGAAGTTTTTGAAGTGAAACTTCTTTAGAATCGTTGTGATTTCAAACCGGATGCAACGGAAAAACTACAGGTAAGCCAATCTTAAACGCTAACAAGGTTAAGCAACTTTGCGAGACGCCAGTACTTGGATGGGTGACCGCCCGAACAAAATCTTTTTGCACAGTATTTTTTTTTATTCATCTCATTCTTTTGTCGATTTACTGAAGTTTCACTTCTATCGTGTGTGAATCGCACACACACTTTTTTTTTATGCTTGGTAAGCCTTCATTAGACCATAATCTCACCTGATGTAAAGTGACGATGTGGTCTAAGATGGGGCATGAATACCTAGAAGGTAGATGGCTTCTCCGTGCCACATTAAGAAACACAATTTGGGTACAGAGCATGTGTGTTCAAGACCCGGGCGACTGCCTAGACAACGGATGGACTGCCCTGATGTGTTAAGGTGTAAAAATTTTTTAATAAGTAGATGTATCGAATTACATAATGTGTATGATGTGGTAGAAGTGTAGAAGTACAGTATGAGAGTTCGGGAACAGAGCTTGGTGTTCGACCCGGGCGAAAGAGCAGACTAGACCAGAGATTCCATCTCTGCTCTAGTCTGGCCGTATGAGTACAGGTAAGTTATATTAGTTTAAGCAGATTAGTTTGATGTGGTAAAAGTTGAGAAGTATCTACATAGTTCAAGAGTTCTAAAATCGAGCCTTCATGTTAGATCGTATCCACACTCTACGCGATTCGGGATGAGAACTTGAAAGTTTAGCATGGAATCTTAATGATTTTTATATAAGTGATTAACCTCTCTATTTAGGTTAAACTTTATAATTTCGGTGTTTTTTATAATTTCGTTCTGTCTTAATCCTTTTCTTGCTTGGAATGTTGATTTTTGCTAATAAAGATGCTGAATGTTCTCTGTTATATTTTTGTACACAAATAAAATTTATTTCTTTCTTTCTAATCGCGATAATTTTAATTAAACACCGGCCATAATTGTATAGGTTTTCGCTACGTTATCTATACGTCAACAGATGGAGTATACTTACTTATTAGTTTATTTATTTAAGTATACTAACACGATTACGAAACCAATTACATTAGTACACATAATAACAATAGAATGATACACACATCGTTTTTTAAAAATAAGTAGGTAACAAGTTATAAAATAAAATCAAATAGAATTAATTTTAAAGATTTGGTACATTTGATACATTATATAGAATTGAAATTATAAAATAATATTGTCATGAATTAAATGAATACAAACTAAAATAACAAATTAAACAGTATTTAGTATCTATATTAGTATTTCATTCTCTTGGAAATCGAATTAAATCCACCGAACCACTTTAGTCGTTTTAAAATTACAGTGGTTGGATGGCGGTGCCAGTCGTTAGAGAGCTAGATAAATACCCATTTAAGATATTTATTTCCATTAATACTCAAATAATTACAACGGACCTACAATCCTTTTTTCTTCTCTTTCTTATCTCTTATTTTTCTTCTCTAGCAATCAGCGCTATACAATCCTTATTCAAAAATGAATCAAAATCTGCTGAAACTCAAAATATTAACAAGCGTTTATTGGATTTTCCCGTTGCATCACATACTTTCCCGTGGGAAAAAAGTACTACGTCACTTCTTAAGCTATGGGACCAAATTTCATTCAAGTCGGTTGAGTAGATCCAGATATTACCCCAACAACGACACACACAAACTTAACCTCTTTATAGAATTAGTGTAGATAGATAGATAAACATCTCCATCCACCATCAGAATCACGGGATGCGCGAACTCTGCCAACCCTAAAAAACTCACAAAAACCTCACTTAATAAACCTATCGTCGTATTTAAATATATCGTCTTCACTTTATCATGATGTGATGAGTCACTGTGGCGACAGTCCAAACACCCCATTAGTTCACCTTGACCACTTTCCACTTTCGTATTCGCCGCCCAAGGTCGCAGGTATTGGGCATGAGCACAGAATAAATATCAGTGTTAGGCAACGACTACGTAACGATCACGCAATCGGTCATCGGGCTAGCAATTCGAATCGAATTGTAAATTCGACATTTGAATTCACGAAAATTCTGTCATTCGATGGAATGGTGACATGCGTCATTTGACAGTTTAGAAATCGTTTGTCTCTATTTTTTATATATCACATGAGTTTAAATATATCACAGGAGACGCAGAATGGCGTTCAACTGAGTCTTCAACATCTTTTTCACTTTATAATTTTATTTAACTTGACACTGGCAAACTGACGTTTCAAGCGCAGAGTCCAATTATAAGAAATCGAAATGAAAATATCATAGAAAGAAAACATTGAAAATAATTTTAGATACAGAAAAATATTAACGTTACATTCAGAAGCAAACTAAATGTCGAATAATAATTTTGAGTGTACTATATTCCCTAATCTTCAAAAATAGTTACAAAAAAGCGAAAACCCAAAAAATGATTATCATGATTTTGAAAATGTTGTCTTTTTTAGTTTTAACCTTTACAATACTATGTTTGTTCGTGTATACGAGTGATATGGGTAAAAACATCAAAATCAATGCTCGTGTAATTATAGCATGAGTAAAAACTTCAAAATCAAAATCAATACCAATATAAAACTGGGATTTTCAATTAATAGAAATATATGTGACCGTGGATTGTCTATTGTGAACCGTAGGTTACTTCGGTTACCTTTTCGGCTTAAAAAATTAGTAAATATGGAATTAACTGCATAACGGTACTTGAACTCATGAACCTTGGCCCAACGTAACAATGGATTTCTAAATACAAGCTTATTTCTAATTAGGTACCGCTAATTAGTTACCTACTCACGGAATAATTTATGAAGGTTAAGAAGTTACGATTTTATGTAAAAGTTGGCAACATATTTTTGGTAGTACCAAATCGTTATTCGATTAAGAAATTCATATAACTGGGTACTTATATATAATACAACCCGAAAGGTCATCACCAAGCCTAAATCCCTATCTAGTAGCTCTAAAAAAATATAATTAGTTTTATTATATATTATATTATATTTATATTTATTTAAAAAGAAAACATAAAAAGAACTTGTTATAAAAAAAGTGTGTGTGTGTCAGCTACGACTCACGATTGGAGTTTACTCCTTACGAACTATAATTATGATATATATCAAATAGAAAAAAGGGTAAATGAACGCATCTGCTAAAATGATAAGAGAAACAAACATATATCTGTAATTATTCGGATTATTTATATTACTTCAATAAAGCGTATTACATAAAGTATGTAATGTAATGTATTCCATCTCATTCTTTTACACGTTCAATCCTACAGATATATATGTTTGTCTCTTTCTACGTAACGCCTCAACTTTTCGTGTTACACTTTTTGATTTTAATCCTCATAAAATTTCCGTACCGGGCCTTATAACTCAAATCGTTTCTTAAGGAGTGAACTCCAAAAAGAGTATAGAATAGAATAGAAAAATCCTTTATTACACACACCATTATACAAAAATACAAAATTTTTAAAAAATTTAATTATACCTAGCATGCGTAATGGGCGGTCTTATTGCTTAAAGCAATTTCATCCAGACAACCTTTGTATGGAAATATTATATCAGGAAGGTTGTGGACGGCGGTGGTAGATAAAAATTAACAATTAAGAGTAGTTTGTTTTTAAATGTTTTTGGGAGCGGATTAACAAGTTATTTGAAAGAGTATACTTAGTAAGTACTAAAAATGACTTTTGTTGTATGGGAGCTTCAAACATTTTTATTTATTATTTGTTTCAGTATTTGTTGTTATAGCGGCAACAGAAAAACATCATCCCTCAAAATTGCAACTCCTTATCTATCACGGTTCTTCAGATACAGCCTGGTGACAAACAGACAGACTACGAAGTCTCAGTAATAGAGTCCCGTTTTACCCTTCTTTTAGGGTTCCGTAACCATAAAAAGTTACATGCGGCAAAAGTATCGATAAATGTCTGTAGAATAATTCAATCAAAAGTAGGTTAATTTTATGCTCGATTTCTTTTATAACAGATTATGCACAATTAAAACTGCAGAAGACAACATAGTTATAAAACTGGATCGCGTTAAGTGCATTATGCAATCCACCGCAAAACGCTTTCACTGGGACAGAATGCCGATCAAAATTACGCTTTATTACTGGGACATAGGAATTATAATATTCTCAAGAGATGCTGTAATTTTCTTCTCAGATAACAACGAGATAGATTACAAGTTGAAACATGTACTTGTTGTACAGACTGGTATTTTGTTAACGGATTTGCTTGGGATTTCTTAGATCGTCGTAATTGCAAAATGGCGTCGGGTGATTCGTTTTAATTACAAATTTTCTAATTATACTTGTTCCTGTTTTGGTTGGTTATTTGTTATTAATGAGAAAAATAATGGAACGGAACTTTCCGTCTCGTGACTTTACCCGCGTTGAAATAAATTTGTCAAGAGGAAAATATGTTTTTCCTCGGTATAAACAGTTTATTTCCCCACGTAGCTACATCAAATTTAATTCAATCTGGTTGTGTCAGTTGAGAAATCAGAAATAATTATCCATTTCTTCATTAGAATGTATCTTCGATCGGTTATGTAAAAAAAATAATTTTAACTGAAACTGGTACAAACTGATGAAGGTACATGAATTATCAAATTTAGTCTTTGACAATACGGTTACCTAAAAGCACAACTCTAAATTGTGTATTTTAAAAATTACAAATATTATTAAATTATGTCAGTTAAGTAAATAATGATACTCGTATAAGCAGGTAATCGTATTGGTATACTTAAATTGTCATTATAATTATGCACTGAACTAAATTTTGTCGATAAATAAGGCTTTGGATGATCAAGACAGTGTAATCTGCTCGTCAATTTTCACACCATTTTGTGAAAGCAATAAGTCTTTCGTTGAGAAAATGTATTCGATCTCTACTACCGAATTAGGATTATTCAGGATCTGTTTGTCAGAAATGGTATGCTGTTTTTGGTAGAAACTTGAGAACTAGTAGTGTAAAAATCGTTATAATTTAAACAGTTTATGTAAAAATAACAATTTTCATTAAGCTCTTGATAACTTTCTCTGGCATTCTGGCGTAGGTAAAACTACCTACTGTAAAAAATATATCAAAACGGAGAATCACTGGTCACGAAGCTAGGCTCAAGCGACCGGTGACTAGGGCTGTAGAGAGAGGAACTTCCTGACGATACGCGCCGAGTCCAGAAGTACTGCCTTCTGAATCTGACCCTTGATCCAGCTTCCCAGCGAGAGCCTCTGAAGGTGTTGGTCGAGACTCTTCGCTATTAGGCCGTTAACGGACACGACTATAGGGACGATAATCGCCGACTCAACATCCCACATGGTGACAATCTCGTTAATATTATTATTGTCGAAGAGGTTTTTTTTCTCAGCCGTGAAGATTGGTATTAACTGTATTTACGGGTATATATACCAAGTAAATACAGCGTGTTTTGTGTTTTAATTTACTGGTGTCGATGATGGGTCTATGTCTTATTATTATTATTATTAGTGTAAGAACTTGGTTAAGATACAACTTCATTACTTTGCACTTTTAGTTTTTCGACGGTAAAATCTTGAAAGAAAAAAATTATGATTTTTTAATTTGTTCCAATCAATTATGTCGTATAACATATCTCTTGTTTTGATTGCAGGGAATACAAACGGTCACCAGACAAAGACAAGGAGTTCTACCTTCTGAGCGTGTTTCTCGGGGACATCGTAGGTTCTCCTCACCTGTGCCACCAGCTGGGCAAGCGGAGGAGTTGTGACGAACACCAATTATCTAGTAATTAAAAATTCAGAAGACAATTTATTTTTTTTATGATCGATAAGTCTTCATTTGACCACAATCTCACCTGATGTAAAGTGACGATGTGGTCTAAGATGGGACATGAAGACCTAGAAGGCTTCTAGGTCTTCATGTCCCATCGTCATAATGGCCGGGCCATATTACGAAACACGAAAAATCGCTTTACGCACTGGCCCAGCCCGGAGGGTGGTGACTAGCCGCGGCCAAAGCCTACCACCAGAGACTGTTCTTAACACCACCCGGAGGTCACGTGTAAGGATTCAGAGGGTTACCACTTACGGACGTGAACAGACAAAACCTCCAATTCAACAATTCATATCTTATTAAGGTGTTGGATGGTGCTGCTTAGTTGTGGTTTTAATATGATTATAATAAATTTACAAGTATTATAAGTACATTGATCATGATATCAGGCGAACAAAGTATATTCGCCAGTAGCGTGCCAATGAAAATATCGCTTTATATACCAATTTTTTAAAACTTTGTATAAAACTTGTAAACGCGTTCAAAAGATGTTAGAAAAAATTGTTTTATCATTCGAAACAGCAATGCAGAAAATCTAGTTATCTTATGGATAATTGTTTAGTTCTATACACTTTTCATAATTTTAAAATGAATGACAGGAAATCGCATGGTATGTTTATGTTTGACTTGTAAATTTAATATTCAATTGTTCTTAACAACTTTCTGTTAAATTAATGTTATGGGCTTAAGTTAGTACAAAGTAATATTTTTATAGCATATAAAACTAAACACGTAACCATACGTGCAGTATGCAGTGCATCTCATACTTTAAAAAAAAGTTCTACTATATATTTCGGTAAAAAATATAGTAACCGGGCAGTAAAACACTTGTTTTTATTATTAATTTAATTGTATCTTTGTCTAGTATAGAATATATCCGGATCTTCGAAAGCGCTTATTTCTGTATATTTTATTGAGATTGATAGAAGGAGACATTCAAAACATATGTATACAGGTGTTACTACTTATGTACCTATACCTACCTACATTATGTGTCTTATCTATGTATTGATGATGTCGATGCTCAAAGCTGAGGCAGTTGTGAATAGTTTTAATTAATGGATTGAGTTACCCCAAATAGTGTTCTGTAACTTAATGAATTAGTTTGTATTTACTTAGCTTTCATAATTCTTAAAATATACAAATTTGTTATATGTAAGTAAGTGGCTTTGTAAAGAATATAATTTTCTTTAATATAATTAATTAGATAATTAAAGAAATAAGTAGATCTGTAATAATTAAGGTATTGTGTAAGATAATAGAACCCACATCAAGGAAAAAGTGATCTAATTAAGTTACCATTACATTTAATATATAAAATAAAAATTTGGTTTAAGATTATCTTGTTTGAGCAAGACTAGTGTTTTTAGCATTTGGTTTCGAGGCTATATTTTGCAATAAATATGTTTAACTTTTGTGTGTATAGTTCTAGAATTTACTTTTTTTCGTGAATTCTTCCTTTTGGTTGCCACGTGAATAAAGACAGTGTTTTTTCAAAACATTTGTAGTTCATCACAATAAAAAAATACGCAGCGCACGCGATGTACATAACTATTGAAGTCTTTACTTAATTTTTTTTAGTGAAACTATAAATAAAGTATTATTGTTAGTTTATTTTGTGGTAAAAGGCATGATGACTACATAAAAAATAGTATTCTGCTTAGTCCTTCTGTAAGCCATCTCAAAAATACTTACACATATGTGTTACTTTATCAATTTAATAAGAAACAGCAAAGATATAGAGCATCACAGTTCCGGAGTGGGGGCGAAGTTCACAACAAATCGTACGAAAGTGTTACGTCACGCGAAACTTCAAAGCACTTTATCGTTTTGATCAAAAACAACGGTTTTGTTTTAAAGTCTAAATACTATACATATTTTTTTACTCATCTACTTTATTCAGTCATATCCATCCATCGAGATCGCGTGCTCAGTAACAAACATTATCATTATCCTTCTGAGTATTCATATAAGAAGTACACAGTGTTATTGAATTTTTGGATAAATATGAACTCCAGGTTTTAGTATAAATTTAGCCTACCTACGATTCATCTTGTAAAACTAGTCACGTACAATAAAGTTGTTTAATTGTATATATGATATATATGTACATTGGTTTTATTTCTATATACTATTGACTCCTCACTTACTTAAGCGTGAAAACGACGTCCTGTATGGAATAGGCCATACATGGGCCTTACTTTAATAGACCTGTCATTATAGTTTGAGAGCTGTAGGAATTATCAACTCAGTATACCTAAAAGGAGGGTTGGCGAACATGTTGAGTTTTAAGAAAGAGCAAAAATCGATTTCCTTCTTTTTTCCTTCACTTGAGGATCTTTCAACCCCTAAGGCTAACAGTTCTATGTACCTACTATTCATTTTGTTGTTCGCATGCTTGCATCATAAATGAAGAGGTAAGTCAGTAGTAAAGGGACCGTTCATTAGTCACGTGATTTTTTTCTAAGCATTTTAACCCTCTCCTAAATATGACGTGTATAATTTGATTTTATTCTGTAATTAAGGATCCTGATAAAACCCTTTATAGAGAAAGGTTGTTTGTTGCGTTTGACTAAAAATAAAAACATTTGATATCTTTAATCATATTATTATTTATAATTAATAGGAATAAACTTCCAAAGTCTCTCTTACCACTAAAATGAAGGTACAAACAAAAATATCAAGAAAAAAAATCTGATGCGATTGCATTGGCGGAGATGTCTTTGTTTCTATGCATGGGTTTAACATAATATCTAATTGGTTATAATATATAATATACCTACTAGGTGTTTTAGGGTTTTTGGGTAAGTTAAATAGACCTAAAAGTTAAAAAAAATGCATTATTAGTTTTTTACATAATATGATAATTTTCATATTTCAAGCTAACAGTCAATTTGAAGCTAACAGAGGATTGAATTTTCGACACTCTGAAAACATAGAGTAAGTGGTAGGAAAGATAGTAAAAGGAAAGATGGGTTACAATAAAAAATAATGTTTTGTTTATTAGTTAATTTTAAAGTCCTTTGTATATTCTACTAGCGGCCCGCCCCGGCTTCGCACGGGTCAAAATTAATATCCCGGCAATTATTCAATTTATTCTCGACTTTTAAACCTTCTCTAGACCTCCACGAACATTTAAAGACTAAGATAAGATAAATCCGTTCAGCCGTTCTCGAGTTTTAATCAGACTAACGAACAACAATTCATTTTATTTATATAGATGCATTACTATTGTTGAAGATACAAGATAAAAATTAGTTTCATTTAACGAATAATATATATCAACCGCCATCTAGTTGTTGCCAAGTAAACTAAACTTTCGCTCCGCTTCCAAACTGGATCCATGGTTCCACCGCATGCCTTCCACAAACAACCTCTCGCCAGAATGTATTCGTAGTGGCGGCGTATGAAAGGTTTTAACCATACCCCACTAGATGGAGCCTTTCAAATGAGGATAGTAAGCTTAAATAGATACAAACATAGGGAACGGTTGCTCTCCTTGTATATGTCGCCGGAAAATAATGAAAATCGTAAATTCCTGGTAAGTTGCTAACCTTACGGAACATCATTAACGCCAATAGGTAATGAAAACCGGCTTTGACTTTACTCCTAATTAATAAGGATTAAAAACTATGGAGTTTCCTGTTATTTTAGATAGTTTATCACTTATGGAAAAAAATCAATTCTAATTTTATCACTTACACAGTCTGAGGGCTAAAATAAATAAACATTTCCCTAAACGAAATGACGCGATCGTTTAGGTTTCGTTCCTGTCAAAATTAGTATTGAGTCTATCTTTGCTGTGAAAAAGATTATATTGAAAGCTTCTATCACGCACAGACCATCGGATCTGAACTGCAAAGGTTTTATTGGTTGTCAATTACTTTTGCGTGCCAGTATTTTAACCACAGAACTCTTCTTCTTCTTCTTTTATTTGATGGCGTCCATGAACTAATTTTTTTTTTAAAGAAAAGGGACAAGAAAATAATCTCTGTAATTTAAATAATAAATGAATAATTTCGGACACAGCATTATAATAAATAAATAAAAAGTGTGTGCTACGACGCACGATTGGAGTTTACTCCTATTGATTTTAATAATATCAGAGTGCTGAACTAAAAATGGCAAGTAAATATAACCGAATGAACTTGCGCACGTCATTTATTAGATTTCCCAGAAGTAATAAGACAGTGTGCTTATAGCTTTTGACCGATATATCATAAATATTGATTATATTTATAACCGACCATACTCGTAAAATAACGATATTATGCATATGCTCTATGTGTATATATATAAATGTAATTGGCTATGGAATATTTTTGCATTTCACTTCAGAAATATAACAGTAGATGAAACTTTTATTTTTATTTGTCATAAGCAGGCAAAAGTCACTTGACCATAAAGCCAAGTTATATTATATTGCACACAGCCTCGTGTTCTGTTTTCAAAAAGTGAACGAACCTTCTTTATTTTGAAATATCGTAAGAACAGCATACAACCTTTTTATTTTTAAATGCCGTCATGGAACCTTTTTACAAGCAATAATTATGAGAAATGAGATACGCTGTGTAATGTATTCCATCTCATTCTTTTACACGTTCAATCCTACAGATATATATGTTTGTCTCTTTCTACGTAACGCCTCAACTTTGATGTTACACTTGATTTTACTCCCCATAAAATTTCCGTACCGGGCCTTATAACTCAAAAAAAAAATAAGCCTTTTATTCGGACAACAGATACATAATATTATTCTTACAATACTAATAACTTTCACACATTTATTGTTTCTTTATTCTCTGTAAGTCCGTTTGCCGGTTGGCATAGGCAAAGGTCGTCATTGTTTTGTTTACAGTGCGGTGAATTTTGTGTATTTTTCATAGTGGATATTAGTGTAAAGATGTTTACAGTAACATATTCCATTGACACATTCAATATAATTCGCGATGTAAGACACAGTTTGCAAAAATGCTATGTAAATGTGCGTTTTTTTTTTGGTGATTATTATTTGATTTAAATAAATAAAAAATAAATATTTCCGGACTACTCACACAGTATGAGTTAACACCAAACTAAGCAGAGCTTGTACATTTTTATTTGTAAATATATACATATCCATACATTTCAACTAAGAATAATGGATTTAAAAAACGGAATTAAAATAAAAAAAAAAACATGATGTCAGACTTTAGTTCCCGTAAAATAAAAAATTCATAATATTTTGTAATGTGCACGTATTTGTTACATAGCTTATAATCTGTATTAACATAGACTTGTTATGTATCTTTCAATTTTAACGCACCGCGGAGCGCAGCACGTATTTAATCAAAGTCACGTAAAATTAAGAGCATAACGGTATTTATTACTGACAACGGATTATGCACTGAACCAGTTTTATTACCTAAGGCAAAAAAAAATATATATTAAGACCTTTATGTATAGTATTGTATCAA
The DNA here is from genome assembly GCA_929108375.1 of Gymnoscelis rufifasciata. Classification (NCBI taxonomy): domain Eukaryota; kingdom Metazoa; phylum Arthropoda; class Insecta; order Lepidoptera; family Geometridae; genus Gymnoscelis; species Gymnoscelis rufifasciata. The sequence goes on along the minus strand of OV815321.1, from coordinate 6,569,687 downwards.
AATGAGGTATTTTCATTCGAACGGAGGAAGGCAAGCGCAGCACGTCCACTTACTGGGTCAATTTGATAAACAAATCAAATCAAATATTTTAATACAATCTTTTTTTTTTATGCTGGATAAGCCTTCATTTGACCACAATCTCACCTGATGTAAAGTGACGATGTGGTCTAAGATGGGACATGAAGACCTAGAAGGTAGATGGAATCTTAATGGTTTTTAAGTGATGAACCTCACTTTTTAGGTTGAACTATTTGAAAATAATAACTATTTTAATCATTGTGTGCATAATATATTTTATTCATTATATTTCTATATATACAGACTTATTATAAAAATCCTACTCTACCGAAGCATACCTTTACAGGCGTTTGAATATTATATTATAAGTAAAGGCAGGTTGACGGTGGATGCAGGCCACGTTCCATCTGGAACTGAAAGTCTTCGAAGAAGGCAGTCCAGCATTGTACGTATTCAGTCTACGCTGAAATGATGATAGTGCTAATGATTCTATCCCATGTTACCTTTGTTTTATAAGTTGATATCTTTGGTTGATTTTCAAGGAAGATCTGAGAAACACAACCAAATTTCATTAAAATCGTTCTCGTTTTGGAGAAGTTGGGTTCACAAACACCAGTATAATAATAATCTAAGATAATTTTATATATTAGATAACCGATATTTTGACAACAATAAAAGTTTCCAAAAATCTCATGACGATGATGTAACGAACTTTTATTTAATTCAATAATCATTTGCTAAAATATTCAAATCAAAAATGATAGAATTTCGAGTTTTTGATTTCGCAAACTCATTGATCTAGTTCACGCTTTGGAAAGAATTTTGAGTTTTCGAAATTTTTGATTTTATAATTCGAAATTCAAATTAAATGCAATAAAAAGTTTTGTAAGAATCGGGAAGTGATTATGTGCAATTTTTTGAATGCAAAATGAATACTGGTATCAAAATACATAATTATTATTAATTAGCATATACTAATATTGTTAAGCTGAAGTGTTTGTTTGAACGCGGTAATCTCAGGAACTATTGGTCCGATGTGAATAATTCTTTCACTGATAGCTAGCCTTTTTATTAGGAAGACTATGGGATATTTTATTCTCCTATATTCATTAAACACGAAAAAAGCCGTGCCGTGAAAAGCTAGTGTAACGATACGTGATAAATTTTTAAGCAATTTGAATACTTATGAATTTCTCTTATTAAAATCAGAAATTCAAGTTATATTTATTTTTCATAATTTTTTTTTTACTTAATCCTTTTTTTATCTTTGTATTTTTTAAGTAAACTGGCATTGTATTGATTACTTATACTTTAACCTATTTTTAGGGCTTAAAAATAAATTGTTTTATCTGATAAATTTACCTACACTGTACAAACAGACTCATTTGATAATTGATAAATTTATAATTTTAGCTTTTAGCGGTGCATTGTTTTTAGGTTGTTGCGAAATGAATGCAGATTGTGAGAATCTTTTGAAGGATTTAAAATAATTATTAAGTTAAATAATAGAATTTAATGACAATTACAGCCTTGTTTTGAAGGTGACTAGAACGACTAGTTATATTATAAACAATAGGTATTACAGTTATTGAATTTCTTTATTTACCTACTACATACTTCTATAGCTTAATTTTGTCGTCCAAAGCGAGATCCATACGAAACATGAAGTTTATGATGATGTTGACGACAATGAATTGTTGAAATGAACTGTTTCTGCAACAAAAAAAAACCTTATATATGTGAGTTTTATCACTTATCATTAATCCTTACGTTGGTAAATAACTTTGTTTAATTCGTATTTTTTTTAATCTTTTAGGTATGAGACTGTGTTTTCTTGGAATAAGTTTCTAAATATAATATTTCTTACGCCTTAGCATGATAAGGTGGGTTAGTCCTAACTAAACAAATAAATAAACTTGAGAACCTCCAAATGAAAAAATCTTATCTTCAAATGAAAAAGAATTGAAAAGCGGAATTCCAGAGCCAACTCTAAAGATTCGAAATGCCGTCGTTTTATTGGCGCGGTCATCTGCGGGATTATTCAGAACGCTCTGAATTTGAATTTCGAAAGGTTTCTGCGCATTGCGACTATTTTACTTATATACTCCTTAGTGAAAAGGTTTTGTTCACTCACACTACTTGTAATATTTTTTTTAAATTTTATTTGCTTCATTTTAAATGTAAACAATTAAATATTTACAAGTCAAGTACCGTTACGAAACACGATCTAAGAACAATTTAAGAGTATTTTATTAGTGGATATTCTCTCCACTCGTACTAAGCGATCCTCATCCACCTTTATAATTCACACGGCAAAGGTCTGGAATTTGCTCCCCTGCTGCTGTATTTCCTAATAAATACAACTTGAGTGTCTTCAAGACAAGAGTGAATAGGTAACTCTTTATCCACATCGACACTTACCATCAGATGAAATAGTGAACAAACATAGATGTATCACTCATTAAAAATAGAATTTTCTACAAGCAAGCGGAAAATCGAAAATTATTTGAAACTTGTTTTATTATACTGCCAAATTGTGCCAAGAGTAGGCACAACTTCATTAAAAAAACATTAAAAATCAATAAAAAAAAATCTTAATACCAATATAAATCAATGGTGGCAATTAATAATTTCATGCCTGGGCTATGTTTCGCCTACATAAGGCAAGGGCAGGAATGATGTTTAGAATTTCTGGACAATTTACTGGTTGCAACCTTAAAATCTTACAAAACGTCAAGTAGCATATTTCATTAGCATTATTTCAATGATGTGCAATAATTTCCTGTCAATAGATCTAATTATTTAGGAATCTAATCTAGCTCCGCTAATGTAATTTGCTATTAGCGTTGGAAAATGTAAATCACATTTGATTTATGCTCGATAATTTATCGAGTATACCTTACTTTTACCTATGCAATAGTTATTTGCATTGAAAAGTGTTCTAATAACTAGGTTAGAATGATGCCCGAGTGTATTCCCGTGGGTGCCGTAGAACCTGGCCAATGGAAACTCAGCAAAATATGGGTTACAGCGTTTTCTTGGACCACAATAATTCGCTCACTAACCGCCTTCCAAGCAGCGATCAGGCAGGCTCCAAATATGATGTCAAAGATCTATAATACACATAAACGATTTCAATACCAGGGTGACTTAAGATTTTATAAATAAAAAAAAACGAGTGTTTGGCTCTTATGTGGTAAATAAATAAATATGATAACAAGATTGTAACAAGTTACAGACCAATTCTCAATCAAGTTTGATATGGTAGTAATATACATTATGTATTTATTAGTATATATATTATGATGATAATGATGACTATTACCACTGCTTTTTTCCACTACCAACAACATGAAATTTGTGAAATTTGTGTCATGCGGAGAGATTAAAATTTCAACAAAATATGAAATACTTCGCTACAAAAAAACGCAAACTCATTTCTGGACATATGTCGAGAAATTACAATAAGTATATCTTCACGCTAAGTCCGGTAAGTACAACAGCAACAGCAAATCCCAATTCAAAGTTATTGTTGCACTGGATAGATATTCACAGGTCAGGTACTTACGTAGGTTTGTACTTTTTTAATATTTTCGTTTGATAGAGTGCTTTTTTTAAATGGAAACATAATATTGCATCGTAACACGACATAACAAAGCCAACTCTGCTCAAGCGCGTCGAAGTCTTTTGTATAGACTCCGACGTTTATAAAAATGTTTTTAAAACTCAACATAACGCGCAATGTATACAATGGCCGACATATTACTCTTAAAATTTGAATAATATTAATCTAAGTCAACAAACCCTTGCTTCCCTGTCATCCAGGCTAACCCCACTACACGGTAGAAAGTGAATGTAGAGGTAGCCAGTGCGTTCGCGCTTACAATAACATACGCGACTTGGTGGCGGCATCGAACGAACGCCATTCAAACTTAAATCACACGATTTCGAATTATATTTTTGTGCCAGTGTTGCTACCTGTGATAACGATGAGGGTTTTTATTATTTTTGGTAAGTTATTTTTATGTTTTTGATAATCTTTTCAGTCATAAGTTTTCTGTCAAAGCAAATTATTCATATAAACTTTCGCTATAATTACGCATGTAATTATAAAGTATAATGTATATTTTTTTGTGTAAGTGACTATCATAATCAGCCAAGTAATTTCTTCGGGAAATGCTATCATATCCATCATAAACAGGTAGCGCAATTTCTTAGCCTGACAAAAAGTGGCACCATTGAGTCATTTCCTATATTTTGATGTCACGATTATGCCACTAATTTACATAGTCTACAAACTGTAATAAATTACCCTAGCAAACAAGCCTATTAATTTTTCCGGTTGAAACGTCAACTTCACTACTTGCACAGTGAAATATGGAGTCTCACTTTCGTCTTTTCGCTCCATTTATTTTGCTCGTCGTTGAGGTATAAATTACTTGCTCGTTGAAATTACTATGGTAATTAGGTGGGGCTCACAGACGTACGAAATTGGATGAATGTATTTAACACTTGAAATTGGCGAAGGTTGGGAATAATGGAAGAGAAGGTTCGGGTCTAATTCTGTTTATGGAAAGGTCTTGACTTGAAGGGACGTTTGAGAGCTACCCGACATTTTGGTCCTTCTTATCAGAAACTTTCTTTTCAATTCAGTTTTCCGAACATCAACGATTTTCGTTTCGTAGGGAAATTTGGTCAATATTACTTACGGTTCTGCTTTTTGAGTTTGATAAAGTTAAATATTTAAAGGTACTTGTATATAGATGATCTAGAAATAGGCTATTTAACAGAGCATGAATAACTCAAATTGGACAAGTAGTTCCTGATAATAGCGAGTATTTTATTATTTACAAAAAACAATAAAGGGCTTTGTTGGTTTTTTATAAATAGTTAAAACAAACAAGTAAATTCTACAGCTATAAAATATTCGTATGGATTTAGATAAGTATCTTAACCAAATATATGTACATTATATATTTTATAAAATATAGATCCTCACAAAAACTTAGAAAAACATCAGAATCTATATATATTCATAGGTATCGATATTATAATAGGGTTATAAACTCCTTAAATATGCTCAACCATTATTTCCAAGTTACAACAGCATTCACTAAAAGATTTCACGTAATCACGAAAATCACAATTTCAAAATTTCTAGAAATAATTTTGGAGTCAGCATTCTCTGCTTTTACAAGAAACATTCAATTAATTTGGTTACACAAGTTGATACTTGTGCTTTGGTATAATTAGGCATGTTAGTTCTAATTAAGATCTACTCACATGCTGCCTGAAATTGAGATAGTCAAATTCAACTAGTTAGTTTTGTTGACTACAATTAAAACAGTTCAAATTTAGCTTTGAATTCTATTTGTTGAACCTAAAATAGTTTTTTATTTATCGGGTAATATTGTATGTGGGTATAATATCTTCCAAGTACCTCAAATAAATGTCAAAAAATAATGTTTGTGAGGACCTAAATGATATTTGGTTTAAAATATTATCGAAATACAAAGTTTTAAGCAGCTTGCCCTTGCAAAAGCTTATAATTAAAAACATAAATATCTGGAAAAAATATCATTTGCTTAAAAAATATTTCCACTACTCACTAACAACTATCAAAGCAATTTCATTGTGTGACTGCAACATCCCTTTTAAACACTGTTACAAAATTTTAAAGAATGTTAATGCAATAGTTATTTTCACACATGACAGTTTTATGAGCACAGCAACAGTTTCTTCTCAATTAATTGTTGACCAACAGTCTAATTACAACTATGAGATCAGCACTATATTCGCAAATTTGCGAATTATGAAACCAAGCATTTCCAGTCAATATAAAAACTTGCAATCTTCGATAGCTTGAACGCGACTGATGTAACTTTGACTAATGAGATTTTGATGTTATACCAATCGCATACTAATTTCTGAATCATTATTATCGTTTCCAAATAATTTAAGTGATACTTTGTTATTTTTCATATGAATAACGTATTGAAGGTCAAAAGGCTTTTTTTATTTTTTTATGCAGATATAATTAAGACACATCCGTAAACTTCGCACACAACCAAGTGAGATGAACACTTGTTAATAATTATTTAAGATTTAAAAGTCTTTTTTTTAATGATTTTTTTCTTAAGTTATAAAATTATCAACACGTCGGTAATAGCAAGACAAAAAATCAATCAAAATAGTAACATTCTTGAAGTTTTGTATTTTTTAATTCCATAAAATTATTCAGTGAGATTTTTCATCAAAATAAATAAGCCAAATAAAAATTATGATAATATACTAACAATTATATACTACTTAACTTTATTGTAAAAACTGAACTAAGTATATAAAATCAACATTCTTAAGTTCTTAAGAAAAACATTGATTATCATGTGAAATGATTTACGGAATCTTAAATTCTCAGGTCCAGATTTTATAACACCGGTTTATCTAGTTTTTCAATAAACAGCGGTCAAAGGTATTCAAACTATTCTGTCGTCAAGGCATCGTAATATATATGATTTTAAACCGACTTTCATTGAAAGGACGGTGGAAATTATACTCGCAATTTTGGTATTTATTACCTCGAGAAAAATAGGTAGTTTCAAAATTGGTATATAAAAAGGAAAGGGTTCGGGTGAACTCATCAAAGATTTTTGGATTTTGAAGCCCATTTATCGATAAAAATCTTTAAAGTGTAAATCTGGAATTCTTATTTATCTTGAGTTGACAGCCTTAAATTATTATTTTTTAGTTGAATTATTTGTTTTCTTTTGGAAGAAAAAATTAAAAAAAAATATTTATAGTTTTTTTAATAAATTAATTTACCGAGGTATTTTTTTTAAATAATCTAACCCATTATCGAAAAGATTTAGTTAACTATGAAAGATGTTATTTATCTAAACACAAATTCTGACACCTATTCTATCCTGTATATTATCTACTATCACATGGGACAATAGCCCTAAGATAATACCTACTTCCTTTCCACCTTGAGCTATTGTTTTACCTACATAAACAGATCATTGTTAGTAGAACAAGGCTATTGAACCTCTGTGGGAACTATCGGTTATGACTTACTATATAACTGAATTGCGTAAGGGATTTTAGTTCTGTTTAGTACCTAGACATTCGAACTTTTAGTTCTTTTAGTTTTTGAACCACGAATCGTCAAACTCAGTATAGGACTTCCACCAACTAGATGGACGGACGACTTAGTACTTAGCTTAGGACTTAGCGGGCTCGCGGTGGATACAGACTGCTACCGACCGAAGTTACTGAACCTCTTTGAATGAGCCCTATGTCCACCTTCGCCTTGCGTGAAATGATGATAAAGATGAGTAGATTTTACTTGCACTTATAAGAGACTATTATTTGTAGAGTAATTAACGTCATTGCACCTTGTAGAAGCTATTTGAGTTATAATAAATACCGTTTCGTTAAATATATTATAGCACATTACTGTGAGGTTGGATAACAGATTTTGCGTTATTTAGCAACCCACGGCTTTGCCTGCAAAACAATAGATTTTGTAAAGGAAAGAAATAGTAGCTTTTGTCCTTTACTGGAAAATTCGTGCCAAATTTGATCTGAATTGGGCTTTGCTCGCAACAATTAATGTAACCATTAAAAGTGGTATTTTACCGAGTAAACTTTTCTTATGCTAGATAAGCCTCCATTTGACCACAATCTCACCTGATCTAAAGTAAGAGTGGTCTAAGATGGTAATGAAGACCTAGAAGGTAGATGGTAGCGAGTAACTTATGTGTTATGTTGACTTGTTAGCTAAATTATTGTGTGTGCATTCAGTTGTATTTGCCTGAAACAGCAAGAAACATCCTCACGGACTCGCGTTTATAATATTAGTAAAATAAAGTTGTCTTGAACATCAGTCATAATACTTGGAGCGAACTGTCAAGACAATCTTATTTGCATAATAGATTTTTTTAGGTAAATTATTTTATTCTTTGCTAATTTTCAAAGACAAAATATAATTATTTCAATTACCATTAGGTATTTTAGTGACCTGTCTGAGTATGCCCTGCGCGTCTCTGGAATTGAAAGTTGACCTTTGACTTTATTCATCGAGTTAATTATTATGTAGGTACCTATTATAAAATCATATAGACTTTCCTCATACACGTTCCTTCATTACCGACCGGTTTACAAAATTCAACGGATAGTCATCGATCAAGACAAAAATTCGGGATTGTTTAATTGATAAAATATGCCTTAGAATTTCATTGAAAAGAAAGGAAAACCAATGTCGCAATGCAAAACGCTCTACTTTGAACAAAAGCCCATAAACTGTGCTTAATTCACCATAATTATGTTCAGGTAATTTTGTACTCCCAGGAGTACTTATACACGAGGCCATTTCCTATCTTTAGCGAAATAAACGTGAACAGCAAGCCTTGTTCGCTTTATGACAGATTCTCTTTATGGCAGATTAGCATTAGGCCAGATTAGCCTTAGGACAGATTCGCTCTAGGGCAGAAGTACAGTGAAGCAAATAATGTAAACAAATAATTTAGGTTATTTAATAACACAACAAAATTTAACATAAGACTTAGACAACAATATTAGGATCTTAAGTTAATACAGTTCACCCTGCACAATCGTTCTATGCATTCTAGCACTGAAATTTCGTTTTTCAGAGCACTAGTGATTATCATGTCAATTTTGATATCTTTCTCCTTTAACTTTAAACTACGCCTTTTACCTTTGCAACAAGTTTCTATCCTTCTTAAATTTCTGTCTTGATATTTGGCTTCTTTTTTGAGAAACTGTATGAACCGATACAACGGTGGTTTTAAGGGGATTCTGTTCTTGAGGCGGCCATTCCACCCTTCAACTGGGTTATTAGTCCTGAATATTTCTTTATAGCAACTAAATGTTTCCCGGGTAATTAATCCCATCCATTGCTTGGAGAAATAGTTATAAAATGCCGTACATTCTTCAGAATCGTTTAAATCAAGAATAGCTAAGTTGCCTTCAGGAATCAAAGTTGGCGGCAACAATGCCAATTGCATATACATTCGTGTTATACGGTCTCCACCATTGATGTTATTGAGACCTAGGTCTTTGCTTTTTTTAGAAAGAGCTTTCCAGTAGTGGTAGTAACAACCCGTAGCATTCGGATAAATGGCATTAACTGCTTGAATTACTGCTATCTCATAATCGCATTTATACTGCTCTATATTTACTGAAAATTGATCACGTAATATAGTAAATATTCTTTCATAAGTTTCTTGCGTTTTGTTAGGTAGCAGTATATAAATCAAGGGTACAAAATTAATAGTATCATCATTCTGTGAAGCATTGATGTGTAAACTGTATAATTGATAGAAGATCCTCGGAACAACTTTAAAGGTGCCGTCGCCGTAAAAGGAGGTATACTTCTTAAATTTAGTTTTTGCTGAGGGTGTGCCGAAAAACAAAATTTTGTCTACAGTTCCGTCATCAAACAAGAAAAATTTCTCCACAAGACGATCAGGTAACTTGAGGTCTTTCAGATTTGTACAAGTAGTTATATCCAAATTTAAGTAAGCCTTTCTAGTTCTATACAGTGAATCTTTTTTCTCTGTAAATGTCGGTATACAGTCCTCTGGAAGATAGGAAGGAGAATTGAAAGATAAACTGAAGGAGTTTTTAATGCTTGGAAACCTTATGTTTACGAGTCATTTTCATATTTATTGTAGTTAGTTAAAATTCACTCATAAACGAAATAAAATAAAAAACTTTTATCGAATCTGCCATTGACTGTACAATTTCTGCCTTAGAGCGAATCTGTCCTAAAACGAATCTGGCCTAATGCTAATCTGCCATAAAGAGAATCTGTCATAAAGCGAACAAGGCAACAGCAAATGCCATTTATAGTCAGACATTAAATGTCTAATAATGCTATGAATAGAAATAACTTAAGGCTTTAGAATTTGCGGTAGTATTGCATTTAGTTATAAAAAGTAATTAATAAAAACATATTATGTCGTAGTTATTAGTAGTAAATGCCATGTTTTGGTATTTTAGTTCACTGAATTGTTAATAGAATATTAAATCAGCTCTGGTATCAGGTTTGTTACGCTAAGACTAGGAATAGACTAGACTGATTTTAGATAAACTAGATAGTATTATGTAATAGATGTATTATGTATTTGAAATTAATGTTTTTTTTATTGAATTACAAGCTATGTATTATACTTAATGATCAAAAAGTGAGTAAACAAGGTACAAGGTTAATTTACCGATCTTAACAAGCTCTGTAGAATAGTTATGCTAAATTAACAGTTGATAATAACTGGAAGAGATCGCTATTATTATTTAGAGTTTGATAAGGTCGCCCATTGTGTCACTGTATGAAACATGTATCTCCTATGTATGTTCCTATATTGTGGTGTTGCAATAAAGAATTTTGTATTGTATTGTATTGTAATAATTCCATTAAAATATGTCAAAAAAAAACCTGGCACAGCAGCCTCAAAAATACTGTTGTTTCAGTATATGTATACTCAAAACTGATCATGCACAATTAGGTACCTACATAAAATAATGTTGTCAGAGAAGACTAAAAAAATAAAATGTCCGTCATTTTGAATATTAGTAAAAATAACACCTATTTTTCCTTATTACTTGCAAACAAAAAATCAAGCGGTATCGTTTTACGTTTGTGCATTGAAGTTTCGAGTAACGTCACGCTTTCGTGCGATTTGTACTAAATTTGTATCTCACAAGCCCCATTTTGCTTTGCAACTTTAATCTTGACACTTTCGGTGTCCTTTCGCGGACTACCAGACGAACTGAATACGTACCTATTTTTATGAAAAAAATGTTTATCTTGAAATAAATATAAAGTTTATAACAAATTAAGTTACACCGAGTAAGCTAGAGACGTGCTGTGTCTGATAAAGTAGTATAAATAAAACGCATATTTATTTCAATCGTCATACGGTAAGGCCATGTTTATTAGAGTACTAGCGGCCCGCCTTGGCTTTGCATGGGTTCTTAATTATTTTCCCGGTAATTATTCGATTTTTTCTCGCCGTAAAAACCATCCTTGAACTACAACAAACATTTAAAAAAAATGGCCATATTGGTCCAGGCGTTGTTGAGTTATGCGCTTAGCAACACATTGTGATTCATTTTTATATATAAGATTTTGACATAACTATGTTGTTTTGACAGCAGCAAAAGAACGGTTCACAAAAAAATTGTTTCTGTGTAATTTTATTAATCTTGTATTTTTTATGATTCATTAGATCACAGTAAAAGAAAATTATAGTTTGCAACAACAATAGCCAATCGAAATTTCACAGTCAATTTAAACTTTTACAAAGTATATTTCTCATTGAGGGTAATGTTGGTAATAATAATGTCCTAATACTACTACTTATACTAATAATAATTGGTCACAGAATCACCGATTCGGTACAGTGTAATGATGACACTAATGTTATTCCATCGAGACAAAGGAGTTATTACATTTTATTTTGTAGGGAGTCTCTGTTAGAAAGCTTTTAAGTATTATAGCACCTATTATATCATGATTTGACGGTTTTTGAGTTTTCCGATATTTCGACGCTGTTGCAAGTTATCAAGGCTGAGCATCAGTTCAGTTCAGTTCCTTATTAATGGCTACTGCGTTTGGTTTTTCGCAGTTTACCAGCGTCCCAAGATAGATTTTCACCGTCAATTATACTTTTTGACACTATAAATCGACGACCACTCAGTTCAGTTTCTTGTAATTATTGGACTTTGCTCTTGAAGCGAAAATTTGCCAGTGTCGAGTTAAATAAAATTATAAAGTTAAAAAGATGTTACTCAGTTGAACGCCATTTTGAGCGCTGACAGTTATTCCATACTGATTGCTACGCTTTGGAAAATCAGCCTTTAAACCATTAAGATAATGTCAAAAAAGTATAATCGACCGTGAAAATGTACTACCTATCTATATATCAATATATTATAATAACATTTTTTCAACTCAAAATTATTTCCAAAAAATGCGCTTAAATAGTTAAACATGGTAGAGTTTTCTCTAGTAGAAGAGAGGGCTTTTCATCGATATTATTTTAAAGCATCAATTCTGTTTAATTTTTTACGAATCTAATTCACACTGAAGTTTCATTTAATAAGAAAAATAGTTGACGCCGCCTTCTCAGTGTACTCTACTGCAGTATATTTGATGTTCTGTCTGGTATTCTAATACACAATATTCCTTAGATTAACTAAATAAAGCATAATATGAATTATTTATCTTTTAATAAAGTCAGCGAATGAAAAGCTACTCAATGATTACCATGATTTCTCAAATAAGAGAGCGCTTGTAAAAACAATGATTAAAGAGGCTTACGATGCATATATATAAGTATACGTTACAAAGTATTTTTACTTAAGCCGAAGTTGTCGTATGGTCCTGATGGAATTCCATCTTTCGTTGTAGAGAATTCTTCATAAATCCTCTTTTGTATATTTTTAATCTTTGCATAGAATCCGTTGCAATAGGCATAACCGAAGTAAGGAGCCACTCGATAATGAATATGGCTGGATATCGTTTTCTAAATAAAACCCCGAATAAACATGTACTAGCACTTACTTAAATAACGAAGAAAACTTTTTACCCGAATAATATCGTAACACTGTATACTGTCAAATCATATTGATATTTTGTTTCGTAAAGATCTAAAACCATATTATTCGTTTAAAATAATTTTTAATTATTTTTAATGGAATATACGCGTAGTTTTTCATAACTTCGTAAATAAAGATAGAAACATTCTGAAAAAAATTCACATGGTGTATTTTGACTTCTAGATGCCGAAAAACGCATAACATGAAAAACCCCGTAATAGGTCATTACCGGATTATTCGCGGGGGACGTCGATTTATAAGTTTATTATTGTTTCATCTGCTAACGTGTTTTTTACACAGCAATACCAATTCAAACGGAGTATAAGTAGCAGTAATTATCGTATATGCAATAAAAAATCTCAGAACAAAAACTTAAAATTGAATCACTACAAAGTATATTATCGAAAGACAAGCAAATTCAAATTATTCGTAAATTTTGTTATCTACAAAATATTAAAGCAACAGACTACGTTTACTTAAGAAAACAATCAATTAGAAAATAATTAAATCTGTTAGCTTTACGAAACTTTATGAATTAACCTTGTCTTGACGTTTTGTAAAGGTTAACCCTAGTTAGCCCTGGCTTGTGGGCGTGGCCCTAAATATGAAACTTAACAAATGAAATCCTTGTTCTACAGGATCTGGCCGACTTTTTTTTTATATTTTTTAGCGACGTAACTTTTGTTGAAAATCGGTTTATATTAAAAATTAAAACCTGTCATTTTTCCACGTAACAAAAATATATAACAGGAATCGGCTGAAAGTCGTCTTGAAAATATATTACCTACTTAAAAGAAAATTTAATTTTTAGTAAAATGCTTTTTTCGTATCAGGCAACATAATAGATATTAATTTTCGGCTATCCAGCAAATACTTCTAAAATTAAATCTATAAATAAGATTTAATATTATTTTAAATTATTTATAAAAAAAACGGTAAAACCAAGTTGTACAATATTTGTTATAGAGTGTGTGTGTCGGTTTTACGAACTTGAATTATTCAAGTTCGTAAAACCGACAAAATAAACACTTAGGGCTTGCTTTAAATAAACACTTAGGGCCTTTTTCACATCTCCGAGTTAGGATCTAAATAGCTAATCTGTGGTTATTTTATTATTAGCACTGTCTTGCACAATAGTCTGAGTGTGCAGCATGCTATTCAACCACTGACTTGCTACTCGGAGATTGTGAAACAGGTCCTAAGTTTGCTTGTACGTTTAACCATAATAATGAATAGATAAAGACCCCGATTTTTCGGCTCAGCTATTAAACAACAAAGACATAATCCAGATTAAACCTTACATCTCGACGTTTCCAATAAATTATTTAAGCTCATAGAATTTCAGAGTTACTATTATACTCTGATTATACCATTCAGTGACAAAACATATTTATATGCATATATTTTTTTTTGTCTTGCAGCTCTGTTGTGGGAAAAAAAATGTTGGAATGTTAATCAATTCAATGATTTAATTTTTACTAATAATAACAATATTTTATCAAAACTAGAATCAGCAACATAATAAAGTTTATCATGTAAATATATCATAATTTATGAGCGATCTTATATTTTATTTTTAATAAATTATTTTTGTTTCTCTCAGTTTTTTAATAAATCGGATTAGAAAATTCGTGATCGGACCAGTAGTGACATATTATGGATTTTTTAAATTTATATTTCTCTCAAATACCTATAACAATTTTCTGCACACAATCTATACTAATATTATAAAGAGGAAAGGTTTGATTTTTTGTTTGTTTGTTTGTCTCGAATAGGCTCTGAAACTACTGCACCGATTTACAAAATTCTTTCACCATTCGAAAGCTACACTATCCCTGAGTGACATAGGCTATATTTAGTTTTCAAAAATAATATGATTCCTTACCAAACTCCGATAATGTAACCCATGGTGAAAAAAAAAGAACCCAAAATCTTTCTTTAATCGCGAATGCTGCGAAAACTATTGAATATATAACAAAGTGATGTATTACAACTTTGTATACCTTATTATTATCTATACTAATATTATAAAGAGGAAAGGTTTGATTTTTTGTTTGTTTGTTTGTCTCGAATAGGCTCTGAAACTACTGCACCGATTTACAAAATTCTTTCACCATTCGAAAGCTACACTATCCCTGAGTGACATAGGCTATATTTAGTTTTCAAAAATAATATGATTCCTTACCAAACTCCGATAATGTAACCCATGGTGAAAAAAAAAGAACCCAAAATCTTTCTTTAATCGCGAATGCTGCGAAAACTATTGAATATATAACAAAGTGATGTATTACAACTTTGTATACCTTATTATTATCTACAATAAACGTCGTTACATCATATCTCTTACTATTATAGTTTTGTGACAATAACCGATTTTTAAGAAAAAATAAACCTAAAATCTTTCTTTAATCGCGAATGCTGCGAAAACTATTGAATATATAACAAAGTGATGTATTACAACTTTGTAGACCTTATTATTATCTACAATAAACGTCGTTACATCATATCTCTAACTATTATAGTTTTGTGACAATAACCGATTTTTAAGAAAAATAAACCTAAAATCTTTCTTTAATCGCGAATGCTGCGAAAACTATTGAATATATACGAAGGTACGGGAGGAGGGTTAAGATCACGAAATAATCTGCCGCGCAATCGGCTCCCTACTGAATGGTCGTGTGCGGAAATAAAAAAAATTGTCGCTTGATAATATTTTGTCGCTTAGTTAGTTGTTAATAATTCGTTAACAGGTAACTAATCCCATTCAAAAAGTTATTTTCAGAACTAAACCCTACCATTATAGCATAGATATTGTACATAATAATATTTACCTTAATCTTCTTATAAATAATAAATCTAAATTTAAAATATAAGAAAAACCCCCGATTCAAATCCTTCAATTTCCTTGAAAGTAAAACACCATAATAATGTGTAATGTGCACGCAATGCGCTTTCATTTGATACTCGAGTTTTTGCAGATTTTCGGTTTTCCTTCCCCACTCTAACCCCCACAATTTTTAAACGGCACAACCGATTTTCATGAAACATGTCTAAGAGCACTCGCGCCAGACTCACCTTTTAAACAAAAAAAACTAAGTTGAAATCGCTTCATCCGTTCGGGAGCTATGATGTCCCAGACAGACAGACACGTCAAACATATGACACCCCTCTTTTTTGTCGGGGGTTAAAAATGAATCGCAAAATGTGTTGCTAAGCGCATAACTCAACAACGCCTATACCAATTTAGCCAATATATTTTTTTAAATGTTCGTTGGAGTGGATGGTTTTTACGGCGAGAAAAATTGGAATCATTTTGAAACAATTTTGAATAATTACCCGTGCAAAGCCGCTAGTTTTAAATATTCAGAAAGACATAAGGCCCGTATTTAAAATCCAAACTTAACTCTGCCTACTACTTTGAACTATTTTAAAGTTAGATCTTGAGTGTTTAATTGATTATTTATTTATTTTTATTTAGTGGCATCAACAAGAATCAAAATCTAAAACTTGGTTAATTAATACTATACAATTGCATTTTCAAATGTGCACTCAAGATGGAACTTGGGGTTGAGTTTGGTTTATTTATACGGGCCTCAGAGACAGACTGTGAGTCGTGAGTCATCCTCTATTAGAAAATGTTTGAGTGCGAGAAAAACTTTTACACTTTGTTGCTTGTGCTCTATTACAAAAAGGTTTCCATTGTTAGTAGTTCCACGTATTATTGTCATAGGTTTAGTATGTACGCGTTAGTTTTTGTCATAACTCTACTACTATTGTGTATGAGAAATATGAGATTGTTGGTTATAATATTACCTAATGACTGGTTGTCGGTTAACATACTTGTAATTTTACATGAAAATAACGGAAGTTTACTTCTAGTACTACGATCTACTTCTACGATTTTTTCGTGTTTCGTAATGTGGTCCGGAGAAGCCATCTTCTAGGCCTTCATGCTCCATCTTAGACCACATCGTCACTTTACATCAGGTGAGATTGTGGTCAAATGAAGGCTATCGATAATATAAGGTTATCAATAATAAAAAACAAAAAAAAAGTATTTTGATGGGATCTGCAATAAGTACTAGGAAAGTTCTAGAACATGACACTATACTTGCAAGAGAGCCCACGCCATGTTTGGAGCCCTTTAGAGCTTCATAACGCAGTTATTTATCTAGTATGTAGTTGTAGTATGGTATATAGTTGAACATTATACAATGAGCCAGTCCCATTATAAAGAAGCCTATGATATAGAATTATAAAGCTATAAACATCGACCTACTGGAGTTATACTATATAAATAATACAGTAATCAGTTTTATTAATATGTATTGTTTATTCAAAGTTAGTATAAAAGTTAATATACCTTCTAGGTCTTCATGCCCCATATTAGACCACATCGTCACTTTACATCAGGTGAGATTGTAGTCAAATAAAGGCTTATCTAGCATACAAAAATATATATAAGGACAACAGAATCCTTATTGCCTATAAACATAACAGAGTTGAAAGAAACCTTTTATTTTCAACTGTCTTCTTTTTCGAGAATAATAAATCGAAAATGTTTTACTTCTACTAATAAAAT
The DNA here is from genome assembly GCA_929108375.1 of Gymnoscelis rufifasciata. Lineage (NCBI taxonomy): Eukaryota > Metazoa > Arthropoda > Insecta > Lepidoptera > Geometridae > Gymnoscelis > Gymnoscelis rufifasciata. The sequence continues at coordinate 6,552,466 of OV815321.1, read as the reverse complement.
TGTTTTCAAAAGGTGATAATAAATTTAAACGAAATAATGTCGTGACTAAGAGAGAGAAAAAACTGGATCAAATAAGCATCTGGTTGTGGTCGTGACATTAAAAGCTATTACAAAACGCGTCGCATATTAAATCTTCTTGCGTTATAGATGTCATCTGAATATCATCTAAAAACTAAATATATTCCGCCTACTTTTGGCCTAATCTTGTGAGTTATGTAGGCTAGTGTAGACTAGCTTTATCCTAATTTGTTAAGTTGCACTATTAATTAACAAATTAGGATATGAAGTTTAGTCACGCATTTTTATCTATTCATGGCATGTTCTTATATATTTGTTTATTTTATTTATTTTACTCATATTCTACGGAAAGTTTAGTGTAATGAATCATCATCATTATCGTCTTAACTTTGGGATATCCACTTCACTGGAACTGCCTACACAGGATTTAACCGACTATTTTTTTTTTACATTTCTCATCAAAAGCATATAATTTTTATTTTTTATTTTTGATGAGTTTTTGGGTGAAATTTTTTGCCACTAAAGAGTGGCAAAAAATTTCAAATTTTGGCGCGTGATAAAGATCACGCGCAAAATTTGCCAAGTTAAGCCGCCGATCAGTTGATCTTCTAATAGTCAGCTATCCCTACAGAGAAGGCATTTTCCTATCAGGTAGGGTTTTGTGTTGTCGGCTCAAATACAAAAAATAAGAATACCTATTTTTCGTACGTTTACGTATACAAAAACACGTCACCGTTTAGTATAAGACGTACCTAAGCGGGGTCTTATGCGAAACTACAACACACTGTATTGTCTTCATTTCTCGTTTGCACGACGTGTAAATTTTTTTAAAAAGACTAATTTACATAAAGAAACTACAAGAAAGAACAAGGATTTAATCTTATATTAAACCTAAACAAGTATACCTATACCTATATTCCGCTTCACGGGTATCTACATAAAATTTCACAAATACCAAAGTACTTACAGACACCATGAAGACATTAAAAGTGAAAATGCTATTAGAGATTTAAGAGCTATAATTAAAACTTTTAATGTGATAACTTTGTGAGTTGTAGATTTTTATAAATTTTACTTAAAGTCGCGATAAACCACAATAGCTACTTTCTAAGTATTTTTCGTAAATTATGTTCTTACGCGGGCAAAGTTGGGGGCGGGCAGCTAGTAAATATACATATATTAGGAAGAAACCGGTAAGCGCCATCTGTTATCACTATAAAAAAACACCTATGAAATGCTCTAGGTCAGGTTATGAGAAATCAATTTGCATAATAAAAGCCGTAATGTTGTACGTTTACAACTTGTATACTGTATGTATGTTCAACAGGTGAGCTGCTTTGTGTTCTGAGATTATGTTAATTTTAATAAATATAAATACGTTTTAAGTTGATAATAGGTACATTTAAATTTGTAAGAGACTGATAATTTTATGTTGACAATACAGTTTGGTAAATTTAACGTAATAAAGTAAACAATTGCCGTTTGAAATTAATTTATATCGGAATCTATCTATTATATCAATTTAAACTATTAATCAATACCTCAGGTTTTTTTGACCTTGTCGCAAAGTAATAATGTCGCTCTATTAAGGTAACAAAATACACTAAAAATATTCTAAGCAAAACTAACTTAACCTTATAAGAAATTGCAATAGATACAAGATACAAAATCATTTATTTCCATAATTTTAATTACAAAACATAGAATCACAAGAAGTAAGGTCGACTTACAGTGATCCTGTGACATAGTATGGTAGGTAAAATATACATTTTACCTACTGGAAAATATGTACATGAGGTAGTTATGAGAGCCCTTACGTTCATTTTTACGATATAAAGTTGATTTCTACAGTTGACACTTAGTTCAGTAACCATCTACCAGAACTGTTATGTGCGACAAACGCAACTCTTGCATAAACCTACAGAGTACAAGTTAGCATAGTACAAGTTAGCATAGTACAAGTTAGCATAGTACAAGTTACATAGTACAAGTTGCACGCAATCTTCCGGTGGCCGCCTACATCCAGTGTAACTACGAGTAATAAACTCCACTTGTCCAAAGGATATTATGCTCACTAATAATTCACTATTTCTTATTCTGAAGTGGATATTAGTTTTACTCTTGAAGTGAAAATTACTGTGTAGTTGGCGTTAACATTTATTGTTAAACTAGCGGCCCGTCCCGGCGTCGTCGCAGGGGTATAAAATTTTCCCGGATATTATTCGATTTTTTCTCGCCATAAAAACCATCCTCTCTCTCAAGTTGGATCGAACTGCACATGGTGTGCGAATTTTATTATAATGGTTAAGTGGTTTAGGGGTCCATTGAGGACAAACATTGTGACACGAGATTTATATATATTAAGATAATATGGTAAAGGACTAAACAATCAAAATTAGCCGGTCATTTAGAATAGAATAGAAAATCTTTATTTGTTTCTCCAACATATAACAACATACATAATTTTAGTTAATAATAATAAAACACTACAGAAACAAAATGGTTGCCACTCAGCATGTGCTGAGTAAATTAGAAATAAAATCATTGTTTCCGTATTTTTTCTTTTTCCTATTAAATGAAACATCATGCCGCTACAGTGCAGAGCAATTAAGTTAAGCGTGAATTTATGCTTTCGATTAATTTCAAACTAAATTTATGCGTCACAAGCCTCCACTCCAGAACTATTATGCTTTATGTCTTGGCACTTATGCTATTAAATTGATTAGGCGAAAAATAGCTGTTCAGTATTTTTCACACTCACATTTTACGACACTTTTAAGACTTTAGTCAAAAACAACCTACTGATATGTGTACCAAGTAGAAATTATTTATTCTTGACCTATGTCAAGTCAAACCAATCTATATCAAATATGAAAAAGGGCACTTTGGAAATAACAACAGAGCTATCAATTCGTTAATGAAGAAATAAATTAAAAATAACAAACATTTATAAATTTCTCTTTCCGTAGTTATAAATTATATATTAAGTATTTTGCTTACTTAGTGTCAAAAAAGTAAATCCTGACAGCTGACAAGCTCTTCTTCAAAACAAGTATGTTTAAATAATATAAGAATAAACTCAATAATTTACTAATTTACTAAAGAACACTTTTATTATTTATCAAATTTTAATATTAAAAACAGTTATTTTAAGGGGGTCTTGTAAAGCTTTAATGATAAATACAATAGACGGTATTTTTTTTTGTAAAATAGATATCAAAGTCAAAGTCAAAACGTTTATTTCCTTAGAAGCCTATGCTTACATGGACAGGTCAACTTAAATCTAATATAAATAAAAACTAAGAATAATCAAGGAAATAACATAATCATATATCACAATTGTTACAAAACTGGAGTGTGCCCTCTCTTATATGAACATTATTTGCTTCCACATAACATTGATGTTCCGCGATGCTTCTGTCTAAGGTCTTTAACCATATCTGATTTAAATTGGGCAATTGATAAAATGTAGAGCTATTTCGCTCATTAATATGTAACAAAGTGAGATCGCTCTTGAAATATCTAACCAATTACACTTAATAGTCATTTATTGTTAAAAAAAATAAACTTCACATTTACAGCTGAAATTTAGTAGTAACACAACCGTTAAAATTAAATACAATACAAAAATACTTATTATTGACATACCAAGCCGTTACTTAGTTTACTCGAATTTTGTGAAACAAGTAAGTAAAATAGTCTCCAAGTAAATTTATACACCAATCAAATAATCTAAGTAATCATAAATCTCTACGCATTTCCCACCGCACGCAGTCTGGTTCAACTAGTAATGACCAGTGTTCAATTAGTTATGACCTGGCCGTGGCTTGCCTGACCTGAAATTTGACCCTTTCACTAAATACAAGTTTCTCCTACGTTTCTACTATTAGAATACATATTATTATATCTGCAGATGTATTTCAAATGAATATTTTCTTTAACTTTATGTTTGGCGGAAACTAAAGTCTTATTTAGATAGATAGCTCTAATTTTTTACTCTAATGTAACAGTAGCTTCATAAATCCTATAATGATAGAACATAGAATGGAAAAAATATGAAAGATACATAATTATCTCTATCAAAGAACGCTAAAGTTATTCCTCAAAGAACGCTATATTATACACAGTTTCACAATGAACGACTTTATCACTAAATGGTATGTCTTTGATAAGATTGAATGGAAAAACCAAATTTTACCGTCTGTCGACGATCTTAAATTAATTTTAAGAGTACCTCATGTTTCTCTTTCTAAAGCTGAATAACATTAAATATTTTGAACACTAAGTCAAAAGACACTTAGTCCTCATCTCGTTTCATTTTCTCGAACACTTATGATGAAATCGCATCCTAGGTCTTCACATATCAATTTCAAAAACCAGCTGTTACGATGATGTCATAACATAACAACATAACATAATATTGTACAAGCATTTACGAAGTTAAATAGTTTAAAATGTATTAATTAATACCTAAATCTATTAGGAACAATTTTGCCAACACGTCCAAAGTATCACAATAACTTATTTAATGGAGAGCCAACTTGTTTAGCCAACTCTATATAATACTGATTTTACAGTTGATTTAAACTTATAATTGGTCTGGCTGGCAGTTTCGGAAACAACGTGTTCGATCCGATGCAAGCAGTTGACCTACATCGCTTAGGGTTAATTTAAATAAAACGTTTCTACACTAAAACTACTAGTTTAGTATTATGTCAAACTACAAAGCTCTTTATTAGCAGTGGTCTTTCTTACAAAGCCTCGCATTTAGCCATAAAAATGACTCATATTAATCTCGAATCAGTTGTGCTGAGCAATGATTTTATCTGCAAGGGATGAAAAATATTTTCAGACTCTTATAAGCCAAACAGATACTTTCAACGCTTCCGATCTATTTTAACTTATAAGCTGAAAAGTCATCAAAGTATTTTCATGAAACTTTGCAAAGGGTACTTGATTTTTTTAAATATTTATTTAGTTTAATAATTTATGTTTTTTTTGTTTATTTTTTTTCACAGAAACAAAATCTAAACTAAATAAAGGAGATATCATAATAATACCTTCCCACAATAATGATGTAAACTAGTTTTGATTGTGGCCAAAGTGAGCTAGAAAAGCCACTAGATTGCCAGAAAAGGCCTATGATGTCATTAATATTATATTTGTGTTATTGTATAATAAACTTATAAGGCCAGTAATCAGTCTTTACTGATTAGGAACTTTTCCTAGTCAAAATAAATAATATAAACAGACATTTTTCAATTGATCACGAGCCAAATATCGGCCAGTGGGTTATCCGCCTTACCAATCAATTTCTATGGCTACATTTACACATCTATGCATGTTATTGGCAACTTGCCAGACCGGAATGTACCTCTGACCTATGGTCGGTGGAATGATCACTGAGCTGTGTTAGTTAAACTTTAATTTAAGCTCAGTTTTTATAAGTTTAAAAAAAATATATTTATGGACAAGACTATAGATAGTTTTTATTTGAACACCAATTCTTACAGACTAACATAAAAACTATGATTGAATTTTATACAAGACAGGAAGAGGATTGAGATTTTTAGCCTGGTTGTCTACTGAGGATATTAATGTTAGTAATACGGGCACATTAATAAACCACACTCAATTTTAAGGTAGATCTTGAGTTCGCTCTTAATTCGTCAAAGGTGCGTATTTGACTTTATCAAATGTGCACTCAAGATCGGACGTAAAACCACTCTCAACCCGAGTAATTACTGCGGGCCTAAATGCATGAGTCCTTACATTTATTAAGTCGGTAGTCGGCAGGTAAATTGCGATAACAATAAACTCAAAGCGTAAAGGAAGGAAGGAAATTAACTATTGTATCTATACTAGGTACTAATATTAAGTGTAGTTGGGTCAAAACCATAAGATTCCACGGTACCGGTACATTTTTTATCGTTATAATCTAAACAAATTAACGCAATGAAAGATACAAAATCATTTATTTCCATTGTTTGGTTTTACAAATCTTAGAAGGATCAAAATACAGTTTAGTTTTTTGAAGTGAAGCTTCTTTAGAATCGTTGTTATTTCAGACCGGATGCAACGGAAATACGTCAGGTAAGCCAATCTTAAACGCTAACAAGGTTAAGCAACTTTCCGGAACGCCAGTACTTGGATGGGTGACCGCCCGAACAAAATCTTTTAGCACAGTATTTTTTTTTATACTAACAATAGCATTTTACGATAACCAATGGGTACAGAACCCTTATAAAAAAGACCCTTATATAGGCTTTCATAGAAAACTTTTGGGATATAAATAAAAAGTTTTCTTGTTAAAGGTAGAAAATATACGGTGTAGGGAATGTTGAGTTTCGGTCCTATCGTAAATATTTCGATCCAAAGTCTGAATTAAAAGTATGTGGAACGCGTTAATTGGTTCATTACAGAAATATAATATAAAAGATAAAAAAATTGCCTCACGTAATCAATAATGACAAATTTTTGGATTAGAAATCCAAAAATGATAAACAATAAAGTTTGATCATTATATTCTGTTCTCAAAAGAACAGTTTAATGTGCTAGTTTTGTACCCAAGTCGGTAAGAATTTTCCAAAGGGATATTTAATGAGGCCTCTATATGAGTGATAAACGGTCTGCCGAATGTTATTTCAGAGTACCTAGAACCCAACAGATTCGAAACAATGGTCGCTTATATCATCCAATTATGGACCTACTCACCTACATTTATCGCATTAATCTAGTTCCGCAATATCATAATAATTCACGAATAATTTCATAAAGTGCACGTTGGTTTCAACATAAAGCACTTTATATTATCCATAAGTCATTTAATTTGTCTAAAATGTAGATCGTGGTTGATCCAACCTTGGATACCGCTATTGTTTCCGAACACTTTTTGTTCGATATAAATTTATTTAGATCATTATTTGATTCTTTATAGTGATTGATGGTAGATAAGTTCAAGACCGGACCTTATACCGAAAACTTTGAAGTTTGAATGATGGCGATGTGTGATCGTAAATTGATCGAATTAGGATCGATAGTTAACTTACATCAAGTTATTTAGATCGCACAGTAGCTTGTTATAGAATTATTTTACGCTCATAATAAAATATGTAACACGTTTTGTACTATGTCAAAATAGGCATACGGCATCTATACTCACCTTTCACACCCAAAATGTAACTAATATTATAAAATAAGAACACACTTCATTTATTATTTATTAAAACGAATGTACATTTCGTAATTTTTTTGTTATTTAGTATAGCAAAATGGGCTGCCTTCAATTTTCCTTTCTACTTTCAACTATATTCTGACCGTGGCCGAATATTTGCCGAAGCACTAGTGCGACCTTCGAATCCGATAATAACTGTGGGATTCGGCATACAAACATATCACTATTAACCTTCTCGAGAATGTTATTCCCATCATTGTTTCAATAAACGATAACTTATCGCATTGTTAAACTTAATTCTTTATTCCTGCAATAAAATTAAACTGTGAAACGTAGTTTTTTGTTGAAATTAATTAGATGAATGAATGACTTGGCTAAATCTGCCGGTTAATTAAAACCTACTGCTTGTCGGAGTGCACCAGCTGATCAAAAGTCAAATGAACTTTCAACCACACCCAGTTAGGTGACAGTCAAACTTAGATTCAGCTAGGTTTTCGTTTATTGGTCACTAACTACGTACAACCCCATCTCTAGAATTTTCATTAGAATTGGTGCTCCAGTTGGAATAACTTAGGTTAATTTGAAACAATTTCCCAAAACTAAATCCATCTATTTGTCTTCACACGGGATCAGTATTAACATTTTTCTACACAGTCATAAATATATATATTTTGATTATTATTGAATAGTAATTAACCAACATAATGCGATATTTAGGTATGGCAATGTCACCTAAAATGTTTATACCTATTTTATTTACTCTTCATAAAATATAACAGCACTATTTCTAGAAGAAATCTCAAATTTCTGCGAATGAAAGGTCCAAGCCAATTTACTTATTTCCACCATTAGTCGAAGCGTTATTGGATCGCCGATCGGGATTCTAATTTATCTTCGAGGTAAATTAATTCCGTTTTGTTACCACCCTTTGCAGATATTATACAAATAGAGTCATCATCATCACTCTATTAACGTCCCCCACTTCAGGGTTTCCTCACGATGTTTGCCTTCACCGTTAAAGCACACGCTTCAAGGGCACATACATTTCTCAAGAAGAAAAATCCAGAGTTGCGTGGCGGGGTTTGGACCCACGACCTTCGGAATGAAAGTCGAGTGTCCTCCCACTTAGCCAACACGGCTTCAACATATAGAATGCCTAGGTATATTTAATCTTTAAGTACTCATCGATTTTTTTACTTGATAGTTCAAGGGTGCTTATTTCACTAGTAAAAAATGGTTTAAAGGATTACAAATGCCAAGTTTCCATCACAGTTGTACAACGTATGTATGTCACATGATCTTTGACATTATAGTTTGACATGTCGTGTCAATAAAATATAACTCGTACACCCCTATTTACGTGCCCACTGATGGGACACAAGGACTTATCGCTTGAGGGAGATTAGGCCTGACTTCACCACGCTGACCTAGTGCGGATTGGAGATAACGTGTTGCGAGTCACGAAATCGTGTTGCACATTAATAGCTCTAAACCTTATTCATACTACACCAGACGGCTTTCCGCAAATCTGCTGATTCCCACAAAACCCCTTTCAAACCTGTGAACCAATTATTGCTGATATCGCTTGTCTAACGAAATTGGGTAATCATCTGTTATCAGTTCGGATCTGAGTAAAATAAATACCAGTGGTCCAAATTAAACTGTAAGTACCAAAACATTTACCTATTGGCAAAACGCGTTTCTCTGTCGATGGAATGATTATATGCATAATAGACCTACCTTTTTTAATTATTCCCTATCGTAAAATCCTGTCGTTTTCCTGTAGTGTGTTGTTACACTCTTATGTATATATATATGTTTTATTTCTTATGCATTGTTCTGTTGTATTACAAAATTTGTGTTTCAATTCAGAGTATTGTATTGTATTTTACCGGATATCGGATCTTGTTTATATTTTTAATTTTTTTTACTGCTGTTCTGTTTTCATCATTTATTGTCAAAACGGGTTTGTTTATAGAGAACACATACCATGGATATTTTTAAGTCAGTTATGTAATTCTAATCTGGAAGTAATTGTTACAAACCAATATCAATAAATTGGAATCGTAACTATGCAAAACAAAGTCTTTAACGTAAGGTTTGTCACTTTGACGATGTTATGGAAATCGTTTTCTGTATCATAATGTCGTGTTCTGTAGGTAAATGGACAAGGGTTTTTTTTATGGTAGGTAGATTGATACATTCTATGATTGACCCAATGTATGAAAATATATTGTGTGTATATATTTGCATTGCATAAAAAACAGTTTATTAAATTAAACTTTGATTTCAACAGTTCTTTCTGTCTATTATTCCGTAACATTATGACATTTAACAAAACACTTGATCAGTTTTTTCGGAAATTTTACGAACCCGACAATTATTAGATTCCGTTCTGGTATTGTATCTTACATACCTACGTCCTAAATTTATATGTCTTAAGCACCCCTATTTAGAGTGCTCGGTGTAGTTTGAACCCACGAACTTCGGAATGAAAATCGGCTGTGAACCAAGCCAACACGTCTTCGATATATCTTTAAATTCAAATTAATCCAATTAATACAAAATTATCTCGCTCTGCATCTAAAAACAAACTCGGATTCTGCTAAAAGTGAAAATAGCTATAAATAACAATCTTTGTCTCTGCATCTGAGCGTCTAACACGCATACAGCTGAGATAATTGGACTTGACTAAGTAGTGGCTAGCCGCTGGCAGTTAGCGATAGAATAATATCCGGCCACCGTTGATGTAGAGACGTATTATAAGCTGTACCACAGATTACATAATATATGTAATCTGTGGCTGTACTGAGAGACGTAGTATAAATTATATAGGTAAGTATTTTCAAACAAAATAAAAAAAGGTGTGTGTGCGATTCACACACGAAAGAAGTGAAACTTCAGTAAATCTACAAAAGAATAAGAAGAATAAAAAAACAAAAAAATAATTACTATGCAAAAAGATTTTGTTCGGGCGGTCACCCATCCAAGTACTGGCGTCGCGCAAAGTTGCTTAACCTTGTTAGCGTTTAAGATTGGCTTACCCGACAGGTAAGCCAATCTTATTTCCACTTCCGTTGCATCCGGTTTCAAATCACAACGATTCTAAAGAAGTTTCACTTCAAAAAATCGGGTGTCTGTTATGTTTACTGTCGATATTTGAACGTGACAACGTCACTGCCAGCTGTCAGCTCAGCTGCTGATTGTGCCTCTTTGTTGCTCGTTCCGCGCTCTCGCTTGCACTTCAAGCCTTTAATGGAACGCTTCAGAGCGAGGTAAAGCCGCATGAATCATATTTTTTCGGCTCTATCGAATTATAAGACGTCATAAAACTGATTTGTTTCATTGTTATTAATGCCATTGTAGCGCGGTGGGCGAGGGTCCGCTTGCGGTGCATGAGGTAGCCGGCTCGATTCCCGCCGTGGGCTCGTGTTTGTATGTTCTGCGAGCATTTTCTCCTTGTCTGGGTGTTTAATATGTATAAAAAAATATCTGTGTATGTCTATTAAATTAAGTATATCAGATGTCTTGTATCCGTAACATAAGCTAAGAGCTGACCACGGGGCTAGATGTTGTTGTATGGATTGTCCAGCGACATTTATTTATTTATTTATATAACTCGAGAGCTTCAATACCACCTTTTTTATAAGTTAAAACCAAACATCGCTCTTCAATGGTAATTATGATAATTATGCAAAGAGCTTTATAGTTAATTCGGAACGTAGCTGCGTAGGCCAAATGTACCACTTTCGCTTTTGTTTGCATTTTTATTTCCGTATTCTATGATATTAGTTAAGTGGAGTCAAAGGCCAAATATTTAAGGTGTTGTAATAGTTTCCCATACATTTGTAATTATTTATTTACGTACGTCCTGTCATACAGTTTAACGGTATCGTTTACACAATAATGTAAGGAATTTTGTGACGGCTATAAGAATGTGTGTTTATAATATTGTTGAGTAATTATTAACAATTAATAACAAGCTTTTTATTTGTTACACAAAATATAAGCCTTACCCATATGGATGTAATTACCTCTGAGACGAAAATGAGTAGTACAGAAATAGGACTATAGCCAATGTAAGAAACGAAAATGAAATGAGGGAGTTAGGTGATAATGTTCTAAAATTATTGCAACTTGCATTCATAATTCTACATATAGAGGCACATTGCATGTTAATTTTTTTTTAATATTAATATTAAAATGTCAGACAATTCGTACGAAAATTAATAAGGGGGCTCCTATATATTATTTATAAATAATACTTAAGAACAAACTGCAAGGTTAGAAACTCATTATTTATTTTATAACATAATGATTACTCATTTATTAGGAAGGTAGGTACTATTACACTACTGACTACTAAACATGATTTTAAAACTTTATAAAAGTGTAAAAGAGTAAGTAATACCTATTTTTATTACACGTTACATTACTTAATGATAAATTAATATCGTAACTATTATGTAACGATATTTGTTTTTATCGTAAAGTAGGCGGTTACCTGACAACTTCTTGCTTTTCCTAGCCATTACTGATAACGTTACAGCATTTCCTTTTAGGAAATGATGGCGATCTTAAATCGCCGATGTAATATAATGAACCTACCTACATTATTATGCAGATTTGCAATATTATGTTGATCGTGTGCAGGAAAAACGTCTTATATTTGAGAGTTTTGCAAACTCCGCAATATTTATTAAAAATAACGAAATACCTGTTATAATGTTTTCAAATAACGTGTGTTACTATAGCAAGTCATCCGTCCATCTGTAGGTGGACCCTAATAACAAACTAATACCCATGGCTATGTCGGTGACCCGCGTAAGTCTGTGTATCTCCTAATTTCTGATTCGATATCGTAGAGAAACCGCCCTAGCCCTTTCCATAGCTCGCTAAGTGACTTATAACCTACTAGCGGCCAGCCCCGGCGTCGCACGGTTATAAAATTTTCCCGGAAATTATTCGAATTTTTCTCGCCGTAAAAACCATCCTATCTCTCAAGTTGGATCGAACTGCACATGGTGTGCGAATTTTAATATAATCGGTTAAGTGGTTTATTGAGGACAAACATTGTGACACGAGATTTATATATATTAAGATTTATAAGGCCTTTAGTGAAGGCGCGCTTTTTCGGTTCCATAGGTCATCTGGGAACACGCACTGAGTAGTAAGAGATGTCTTAGGTGATGGTGTATGTCAAACACTATAATTGGTCCCAAAGACAAGTTAATTGCCACAGCATAGAAAAGACACATTGTTTAATTCAAATGTAGGTTACAGTATAAACATCCGCATTACCTTAGGGAAATACCATAATCCCGCAAGATAAATAGGACAATTCTAGAAGCTTTTTGGAAAAAATTAAAACTAACATAATTTCTTCTTTTCATTTGAGTCAGGTGGAATTTTAGGTACGCACCTACCTACTAGACGTAAACAAAAATATAAACAGCAATGCAGACATGCTAATCAATTCTGTATATGTAATACTTACATTACTGTATAATTTTCTTCTCTATTTCCATTTAGTTTATGACTTTGTGCGTTAAGTACCTACTTATTACGGAAGGTTTATATAACTACAAAGTAATGACGTAAAAAGTAGGTATTTGCTAAGGAAAGTTTTTATTCTACTGGAGTTATTATATTGTAATCGGTCTTACAAATTATAATGCTTGACAATAAATACAGACTTTCGTTTGTCATTATCAGCGGTTTCTACCAAACTGAGACACAACATTTTATTTAGGATTTGTACCGAATTTATCAAAAGAAATACCTACATAGGACAAAATCTTGTAATCTTCTTACAAAGTTACTTCTTACATTCTACCTTAGTGGCGCGGTGGGCAAGTCTCCTTGCGGCGCAAGAGGTAGACGGTTCGATTCCTGCAAAGGGGCCAGTTTTTTGTATGTTCTGCAATATCTATAAATGTATGTGTTAAATGAAGTTTATGATATGTCCAGTACCCGTAACACAAGCTTATTGCGTACTACGGAACTAGATAGATATTGATATGTATGTTCATAGTTGTCCGACCAATATTCACCTTCCAACAAGAGCGGTATCAATCAAAGTAATTATCGTCCTTTAAAAGGCAATAAAGTCAACAGTTTTTTGTACTTTGCAAAATATGCGCTGAGTATTGCCTTTTTGCCATGCTGCAGCACACACCATAGGTCTATTATTTTTTAAGTACTATTATATGTTTATTTTTATGTTGTTCCATTTTAATCTATGTTGTCTATTTTTGAAGTGAAACTTCTTTAGAATCGTTGTGATTTGAAACCGGATGCAATGGAAATGGAAATAAGATTGGCTTACCCGACAGGTAAGCCAATCTTAAACGCTAACAAGGTTAAGCAACTTTGCGCGACGCCAGTACTTGGATGGGTGACCGCCCGAACAAAATCTTTTTGCATAGTTTCTTTTTTGTTTTTTTTTTATTCTTCTTATTATTTTGTCGATTTACTGAAGTTTCACTTCTATCGTGTGTGAATCGCACACACACATATTTTTTTATCTGTATTGTTTTTCTTTAATTACCTATGTACCGCGTGCTGTTCTATTTTTATTTACCTATGTTCTGCGTTGTGGTGACAAATAAATGTTTTATCTATCTATCTATAAATTAAGCGGGAACATAGATTTGATCTAAATAAAGTACCTACCGGTCAAAAACCTTTTACGATCCTCTTACCCTAATATTGATTTGCCAACCATTTAGATAAGTTCCTATTTATTCTTAAGCACCAGTCTCATGCGTATGAAGGTCTAAGCTTTCCGTTTCCATATTTCAAGATGCCTCAATGAGGACGACATTGATTAATTAGAGCCGTCGTTCAACGTGCCCGATCTGAAGTACGTATCAATAATCTCGAGTAGGTAATAACGATTTAGGTATATCTGTAATCATTTTCGGAAGGAAAATTCTGTGATAAATTTGGAAGGTAAGCTTTTATTAATGTTCGATGATTAACCTCATTAGAGATAAAAATATATTTTATCATTAAGGGGAAAATGGTTTTTTGACCGACATTCAGATAAATATTCTTTTCACAAACTCAATTATCTTATTCTTCTGATCTAAACGAATAATGCTCACTTTTAAATGAAATAAAATGATTGGCCTAATTTTATTAATGGACTTCCAAGCTCAGCAATGAGGCGTATTACGAGTATATAGAAGTAAAAACCTCTTAGAAAAGTCTTTATGAAACCTTTTATCCACCATGGATATTAATCATCATCACATAATGCATATTAGTTTATTAAGAACTGTTTGTTTTACAAATAAAATAAAATTAAAATTAAAAATCGTCAAGTAGGCTCTGGTGGTAGGCTTCGGCCGTGGATTCTCACCACCCTCCGGGCTGGGCCAGTGCATGAAACGATTTTTTCGTGTTTCTTATGTGGTCCGGAGAAACCATCTACTTCTAGGTCTTCATGCCCATCTTAGACCACATCGTCATTTTACATCAGGTGAGATTGTGGATAAATAAAGACTTATCTAGAAAAAAAATTTTTTTAACATCACTTAAATAATTTTCCCACTGCTGGAACACATGGACTTATTTCTCCCTTGATGAGAGAGATATTAATCAAAGTTATGCATATGAAACGATAATTCAAAGAATCATCAGTCATTGCAACTACAAAGAAGCTACTGGTAACATGACAATTAGGAGTTTCAAAACTATCGGTAATTTGTGTAGCAAATGTCGCCGATGAACCAACTGCATTGCGATTTCAGATCGGAAATTGATGAGGTTAAACTAATTTGTCGGCTACATTAGTCTTGCACAGAATGGCGACATTATGGTCACATTGGACATACATTTCATTAGCGAATGCTGAATGAATAAATATTGCCGGACATTCAACAAACAACAACTAGTCCCGTCGTTACCCCTAAGCTTGTGGTACGGTTACTAGAGATATCAATGTTATAGTATATTATAATTTAATAGCGACCCGCACCGGCTTTAGACGGTTAATTATTCAGATATCATATTAGATTTATTCTCCTTAGACTTCTACGAAACATAAAAAAAAGTTTGTTAATTTGGTCCTGTTCTTGAGCTATGCGCTTACAAACACATGTGAAATTCAATTTATACATTAGATATATTTTAGATAATATGTATTAATTTCGTTACCCCTTCAACCATCATCGCTTCTTTGGCTTTGAATATTGCCAAACAGATGATGATATTGTTCTATCAAATATAAAGATAAAGGTGTAAACACTAAATACCCTGAAAATGGTCTAGAAATACTAGCTACACTCGGTTCCAACAATAACGAGTTCATTTTAAGAAAAATATGACTTAGATACTTTATTTCTTTTAACTTAGAGATATTTTAAATTATCTTTTGAACAGTCTTCGTTTCATTATAATATCGATAGCTGATATGTCGTTCAGAATATATTCGGTTTTATGAGACTGACTGGTTATTTTTGGAACCGAGTGTAGATGCCAAAAATATACTCTCAAAATATACAATGCAAATACAGAAGCTGATTAAATCAAAACAAACTCAGGTTAATCCAAACACAAAGTGACTTTTTTAACTTATATCTAAACTTATATATCAATAACAATAACATTTTATCCGTATACAACACAAAATAATTATTACAATCGTTATAAGTACGAGTATATTATTCCCCGACGAAAGCCACTCATTATAATAATTGCTTGACTGCAATCCAAATAAAACAGAAAATTATATTTCCAGTTATATAAAACAAGTTGTATTTGGGAGAAAACACTTGTATCTTACGATTAGTATCTTCAATCAGAATAATGGTCTATTACAGTAGTTTCAAGTCAAGTTTTACAACATTATGTGGGTGTTAAACTCGGTGAAAATGTAAACTGAGTGGTCGAGAAATTAAATAGAGATTCATATCCTTGAGAAAGTGGTTAAAAACTAACTTTTATACGCGTGACTTTAATTTCTGATATAAAAAAGTAAGAAATACCAGATTGAAATATACACATGTAAAAAAAAAGTGGCTTAGTGAAAAAAATAGACGTTAGTAGGTAAAGTTTCGGGCCAAGAGAATAAAATATAAATTCTATAATAATGTATAGAATCGATTAACTTAATTTTTCTGAGACAACAATAAAGTTTCACCACGAATAGTTATTACTTCATTAAAATTATGAACTATTGTCAAGAATAAGATAAAAAGAACATCCCAATGGGAAAATATGTTTTTTTTTTGTTTGTCGCCTGTGTGAATTGATCAGAGTGCCGAGTTGGAGTTCCACAAACGTTTTCGAATGACTTTACTATCTCGTTAATCGAGCTAACGAAATTCGAATCGAAAAGCAATGGCATGCAAGTGCGAGTGCCTATCGACAAAAACTATACGAAAGCGTTCACTCACCGTGAGCATAGTTAAATATTTTTGTTAGGGTGGTAGCATGACGTCATCTAATCATTAACCGGCCAAATTCAGAATGATATTTTTACTAGTATTTTGTCTAGAAGCAGCTGTCTATCAAAAATGTTATGATTATTCTGTGTTTTGTTTACGTTTGAAATGAAAACTTTCGTTCGAGTAGGAAGAAGTGGCCGGCCGATAAATTAATAATAAATTGAAACAGTTAAACAGTCTAAAAATGAAGACAAGTTCATGGAGCAGTGAGTGTTTGATAATTTATTTGATGTTTAGATCTATTTATGTGAAGTTGTTTCATCGACGAAGAAAAAACTAAGTTTATTGTTGTTTCTAGGCATGGAGACCTCAGACATTGGGATGAACCTGGGCCATCAACATCATATGTTGCCCCAGTCCTAAGCCCCAGTCAAAGAATTACTGTAACAACCCCAGTTCACAATATTGTCACAATATTGGATTTGTTTTTGAGATTTATTTCCTAATATTGGAAGCACTGGAAGGTAAGACTTAACTTTTCTAAGGATAACATAATTATAATGTTAATAAGATTATAATAACATTAATGTATTTTTACAGATGCCCATGCACTCTCTCCTATAAGGCTCTGTGAGAGCAATCTGATTCGGCCTGAGCCTGCTTGCTTTGGGCAAACACCACCTTGCCATGCAAGAATTCCTTGAAGAATTTTGAGGCTAGCACAAAATTTTCTACAAGCTGAAGAGTTTTGGAGAAAGTTTATAATAGAGTAACATAAGCTTGAGGAGAGAGCAAAATATGATTAGGGAGATGGAAGCGCAGAGCCAGAGAGTGGCAAGCAATAGGAATAAGAGTTTAAGATAAGTTAGTTAATAGACTCTGTAATGATTAGTTTATATTTTTGTAAATATAAGTAAGTATATTAGTTTATAAATTTAACTTGTCAATTCTGATTGTCTAATTAGGTAATAAAATAAAGTTCATCTTATATAATTTTGTTTATTTATTCATTGTCACAATACAATATCCTTAACCTTATATTCCTAAGCACACTTCTATAAATAGCAATATTACATTAACACAATATATCACTGAGAACTACATACATATATATATCACACACTATTTATCAGTCTTCTTACTAAAATTGGTCCGCTGGTAGCTCCAGCTCCTTCCACATTGTAACCCGGTTCACTATTTAAGTTTCCTGGAACTAGAAATGATTAATTGTAACATAAATAGGTATTTTGTTATAATATCATATGAAATATTTTACCTTAACTGGACCCACCTAAATCTTACTCGGACACCGAGTAAGATTTAGATCAATGCCAAGATTGATAACTATGTTATGCAATACTGAGTATGCTATAATAATAGAAGCATATTTGAGTGGCTTGGATGGAGTGAACTCCATCCTTGTCTAAGCACTACCATCTGTTTTTCAGCATTTGAAAATGTATTTTCTATTATTACTGTAGCCCTCATTTGCTTGTTATTATAATTGGCCTCTGGTGTACCAGTATTTGCATCTAAAATTGGAGTCATTAGCCTGGGTGCTGAGGGTATCCAGAGTCTCCTAAAAAATAAATAATTATGTAAAAGATAGAATAGTGAAAGGGATCAAAACATAATGCATTTTAATAAATCAAGTACCTAAAGATACTTTACCTATACATAATGTATAGAAGCCAGACCATTTCTCTATTTTGGTGCAGAGATTGAATTTATGTATTCAAGTCACTGTTTTCCCATACAAAGAATCATGCTTTGCACCTCCAAACTTAGGGTTAACATTTAAAATGTAGTATTGATCATCGCATAACTGAAAAAAAATTTCATTGCATTGTTTTGCTACTCAAATTGGCTTTTGTATGAACCAGAAGCAAAAAAGAAGAGAGCCGTGAACACCTGCGAAGAACAAGTTAATTAGGTGTCGAAACTATAGCTACTTTTTAATATTTTAATTAATAAATAACAAAAAGTACATAATATAAGTTCCAACAAAACGAGTTGAGAGGACCTTAAATTCGTCAATTGTTTTAATTCTCTGCACAAAAACTTAAAAGCTGTCTTTGTAAGACGATATCCAAGCGAAAAAGTAACGTCCGGCCATAATTTATTTGTAAATATTAATGATTTTACTGAATAATTTTGCACTCTCACCTCTACTCACTGAGAAATTCTAAGTGAATGCTAGACGAATACTTTTTCGAGCGCGTTTACTATTCGAATGTCAAAAATGGTAACACGAACTCGGGAAACTTTTCAAACAACCAATCAAATGCGTTAACGTTCTCACTTTCGAACGTGAGCGTAAACGAGTCGACGATCGACGGTCGATAGTGAATCTCAAACTAGCAAATTATGTTTCTCAAGTTTGCCACAAGAGGCGCTGTTTCGATCCCATACAAATTATAGTTAACGTTCTCACGATCGAGAAAGTTAACTACAATTTGTAAACTCCGACTCGGCACTCAGTAGTGACAACCGAGAATTACAACAATTATGATACGAGTCCAGCTGATTAAAACAATAATTTGGGTAATCTATACTAAAAAAAAGTATATCTAATATATAAAATTCTCGTGTCACAGTTTTCGTTGCCATACTCCTCCGAAACGGCTTGACCGATTCTCATGAAATTTTGTGAGCATATTGAATCGGCCAACATCTATTTTTCATTTTGCAAAACAGCGTTTGCTGGGTTCAGCTAGTAAAATATAATAATGTAATGATTTAATCTTTTTATTAAATGATATTAAAAGAGGTGGAGTGTGTTTAAAAATCCATAAGACTCAGGCGACGCTGTGAAAGATAAACGAACTGTACCTAATAAATATTTCTGGAATATTTACAAACCATCATTTTAAACCTAAATTTAACAGAGCTTATGCTATTGGTGTAAGGCGACGAGTGATACAACACTGATAAGATGCCCATTGTATTATATAAGAGCCCGTGTACACCTTACACGCACTGCTAGGTAAAGGCCTCTTTTTCACGTCAAATTTTACATTTATTAAAATAACCCGTTTAAATTATTAAATAAATTTTTTAATAAAGTGTAAACGGGTGCACGCCAAATTATACGGTCCTCGGCGAGCCTATACCAGTGCTTTCTACAATCCCCATGATGCCGTCAATAAATCATCATCTTTCAAAACTAACGCTGGTTACATACACTATTCATTTCGAAAATGGGTTTTACGTTAACTGTGAAACGTCGGCGTCGGGGGATTTATATAATATCACCACAGTTTATGTGAATAAAACCCGTTTTCTAAATGAAATCATAGATCATCCTCATGCGTATCCTACGTGCTAAGGTTACGGATGCGGATGTTTTAATCTTTTTCTGCATAAAAAAATAAAAATATATATTAACCGTAAGTAAAATTTATCACTAGTTAAAAATCATTAAAATTATAGATCGTTTATTTTGTAAAAGTATACAACTTTAGTAAGATAGAAAAACTTATAATAATAATGCTTCGCTTTCAGTGATAAGGCCGCCCATTGTTTCACTCTATACTATGCACATTTCTCTGTGTATAGTTTACTCTACTAATAAAAATACTTCACAAAATATTCTAAGACATAAGTTGGCAATCTAGATAAGATGCCCACAAAGGCCTGTAGGTACATTATTAAACGACAGTAGAACAATGTGGTGCAGTGGTGTTGTAAAACAGTAATGGCTAAGATAAGTCCAATAAGGTCATTTTAGTGTCAATTACTCGAACCGGCGTTTGAATGAGACAGTAAAACATTAACACCGATCGTCCATCGCCAGCTAAACCAAATAAGTTTAGCTTAAGGGCGCTTTTAATTTACGCGTTTCGTGACGATCGGCTGCTATTCCAAAGCGCTGCGTTTGACTTACGCCATACCTACATAGTAAGAATACATTAGCGGCCTACGGCGAATAATCGAGTCAACGCGATGTGTGTGGCCGGGAACAGCGTTCCGCGAAGTATTCGGGCGAAGATAATGTTTAGCGTCGAGGTAATTTCAGAATCTTGTAGCGCATTACGCGACACAAATCTTTGTCCGATAATGTAGACAAAAACATCACGCGTACCAGTTCATGATGACTTTAGCGCGTCAACGAGTCACGAATTTATGTCCGCTCCCAGGCACACCAATACCACGGCAATAAACCATCTCTTCGGCAATGCAGACGTATGTACCTACGTCACGAAGCGCATAATTTGAAAGCACCGTAAGCGCTGCGTTTGTCGTAGTATGACGTAAGGACGATCGTCTAATTTTGTTTTTTTTACCAAATTAAAATCTCTTTTAGCTCGGCATAGCTAAACCAGTTGCTCGTACAAATACGTATTTTGAGCCCACTACTAGTTATGGTGTAGTTAGTACAGTTGCACTGGCTAAACTTACTAGTTAAGCAGCTCAACGCACTTGTATGGAAAAGTTAGGTAAGCTATACTAATTATTAGTATTTATTAGCTGTCGTTGGATGGCTGGCTCAATCCCATGCTACACTTGTATTTTAGTCACGTAATCCTAAAGTTTAATAATCATAGTTAAAAACATATAATGTTCTTGTTTATGATAATGTTTATAAATTTCTTAGAAATTAAATCTAACTCAAATTTGTTAGAAACTAATCTGGCCATTTCATTTCATGTGTGATTAAGCAAACTTTATTTGGTTAAACTAAATTTCACCATTGAAATTAGATGACACACCTATTAAATAAAAATATTACAACAATCTTTATTATAATAATTAACAATTATTTAGAACTAATACTTTAATAATTACGTATAGGTACATCAGCCTTTTTAATTCCATCTTTTGTTTTAAGATAATTATAAAACTAGTAGCAGATAACTTTGTATGATTTCTTGTTGTGTTAAATTTGTATAGGAAATTTACTTAAACTATAATTTATTAACGATAATTTCTTTATCAAGTTGCGAAAAATGACTTATATCTACAGAAAAATCCAATAATGCTAACAAAACTTCTTCGTAAAATCCAGTAGTTTGAAATAAAAAAAAAAAAATTTTTGTTAATTTCGTTTGCTGTATGATGCTTATGTTGAAAAGTGATAGTGAATCATGCTCGGTTAGTAAAAAACGGGATAATTATCTAGATCTGAATAAAAGAGAGTGATTCTTGACCTTAGAATCTTAATGGTGGATCCCGTTATAATTCGTGTGAGTCAGAGCATTAAAATACTAGGGTTGGGATGTGTGGCCGGAACTTTCTGAACCAAAACATAAGATCCGGGTCCCTTTGTTGTGCCCGAACGGATACTTTTGTTTGAAAAATTCAAAGACTTTTTTGTTCCTAAAGAAAATTATATTTTTAAGTGTCTCATTTAGCAATGAATTTTATGTAGGTAAATAGGAGAAAAATATTAATAGCAAGATATTTTTTCTATTATTATTTTGTCTGTGTTATACCTGAAATAATGTAGTCTCTAGTGACTAGTACGTTAATAAAGTTAGTAAATATTAGGTCCTTACATATGAAATTGGCGTTTTTCGTACTGGCCACTTTAATCACAAATTTCTCCTCTTTGGTAAGGAATTCCAAATTCAAATTTGTACAGCTATAGACTCATGTATTTGTGCTTCGATGATCGTCATTCATTTGTTTTTTTTCTTCTGTTTTTTTCTGTTTGCGTCACTCATTTTACAAAATGGAAAACTTAAAATATCGCATTATTTACGAGTACGAGTTCCGCCGTGGCACTAGTGCTGCGGAAACAACTCGAAGGGTGAATGATGTGTATGGCGGTCGTGTTGCAAAAGAAAACACAGTTCGTTTTTGGTTCCAACGTTTTCGTTCTGGAAATTTCGACTTGCAGAACAAGCCCCGTGGACGGCCTGAGACTCAAGTTGATAATGAAGAGTTGAAGGCTATTGTGGAAGCGGATCCATCGCAAACCACGTCCGAGTTAGCTGCAGGCTGCGGTGTTAGTGATAAAACTGTTTTAATTCACTTGAAGCAAATTGGGAAGATTAAAAAGCTTGAAAGGTGGGTACCTCACGAATTGACTGAAGCAAACCGGCAAACGCGCGTCGACTGCTGCGTTACATTACTAAACCGGCACAATAATGAAGGTATTTTAAACCGAATCATTACCTGTGATGAAAAATGGGTTCTTTACGATAATCGGAAGCGCTCAGCGCAATGGTTGGATCCTGGCCAGCCAGCCAAATCCTGCCCCAAGCGAAAATTAACCCCAAAAAAGTTACTTGTAAGCGTTTGGTGGACTAGTGCCGGTATTGTTCATTACAGTTTTCTCAAATCTGGCCAGACTATTACGGCTGATGTCTATTGTCAGCAATTGCAAACCATGATGGAAAAGCTAGCGGCTAAACAACCTAGGCTGGTCAATCGCTCCACGCCACTGCTGCTTCACGACAACGCTAGACCACACACTGCGCAACAGACGGCTACTAAATTAGAAGAGCTTCAATTGGAAAGTCTAAGACATCCTCCGTACTCCCCGGACCTTGCTCCAACAGATTACCATTTTTTTCGAAATTTGGATAACTTCTTGCAAGGGAAAAAATTCAACTCCGATGGGGCAGTCCAAATCGCCTTCAAAGATTTTATTGATTCCCGTCCGACTGGTTTTTTTAGTAAAGGGATCAATGAACTACCTATAAGATGGCAAAAGTGCATAGAAAATAATGGTTCATACTTTGATTAATTAAATATATTATATTAAAAAATATTCGACTTTTTGTTCCTCCCATACAAAACGCCAATTTCATATGTAAGGACCTAATATAACATTGTTTCCCATATTTCTTTATGCGCTGGGATTATAAAATAATAAAAAGAAAGGTGAACCCGTTGTTAAATAAATAGGATAAAATAACAATTCAAATAATGCAAAAATAACACGAGTTGTTATTTAATTGCCGTTAAACCTGGCTGGAATATAAATGAATCAAACCGCCATTAAGGGGCCATTTTCAATCCTCTGAGGACTGATGCTATGATGAAACTGATGATAAAACTGTCAAATGTAAATACAAGAATAATATTCTCATACATTGATACCATACAGTTAAAAAACAAAGTTAAAGTTTAATCGTTTTAATTTCCTTAGAAGCACAGAGCATGCATGGGCAGGTCAACTTTAAATTATTATTTAAATTAAAATCAAATTGTTTTAGATAATAATTATTAAAACAATTTATAATAATTTATAATTTCGGTATAAACAAAAATTATAAAGGAAATAACATTGTCTTGACAGTTCGCTTCAATGTTTTATACTGAGTTGAGATGCGTATAGTACAACACAGTTTTATCAGTTTAAACAATTTTGTAGTTATTACAATTTTGAAGTTCTTATTCCGTGTTATCCGGCTAAAGTCGGTTTTGACTGACTAAAGCCGGGTGATGTATCCTAAGTAAATACATCACCCGGCTTTAGTCAGTCAAAACCGATTTTAGCCGGATAACACGGACGTCTTAGCCAGCCATAGCAGATGTGCGATTAGGAAGTTTACTTTTACTGCCTGCGTTCCAGCGTCGCACGCGCACGCGATCACTTTCAACGCACTTTCAGTGTCCACGCGACAATGGCGAGGAAAAAAACATCGGAATTACATTGAATTTAGGAAAGTAAAAGTAATGTAGTTACTTAAATATGTAGGCACTACCAGGTACCACGTCAACATTAATCAGAAAACGAAAACCAACCGTCCATGTCGATTTAACGAATTGAGTATTAAATGTGTCGATATGGATCTGAAATAGTTCTCAACACTAGTGGTGCATAATTCTATATCTTTACTAATATTATAAGGCTAAAGAGTTTGTTTGTTTGAACGCATTTATCTCAGAAAATACTGATAAATAAATTAAATAAAATAAATATTTCTGGACAATCTACACAACATCTAGCCCCGTGGTAAGCTCAAAGCTTGTCTACTAGACATCTTATATGCTTAATATAAACAAACATACATACATAGATATTTTTTATTATACATATTAATTCAAATTCAATTCAAATTCAATATTAAACACTCAAAAAATTTGTTGAAAAGTTATTTCACTGCTAGACAGCCCACTTATCGAGGAAGGCTCTAGGTTACTTCGTAAAGATGTGGCGTGAAAAACTAGTATTTAAATAAGATAGACTATTTGTCTATCAAAGACCTTGTTGTGTCAAATGTCAAAAACTTTAACTGAAAAGTAAATTTAAAGTAATATATCAGATGTCCAGTATATGTAACAAAAGCTTAGATCTCTCCACGATCTAGAATGTAGTTGCTTAAAATGTCCAGCAACGTTTAATAATAATATTTATACAATCTCGCTTGCTAAAGTAAAAAATGCTGGCTGCCAGCCAAAATATTAAATTACCTACCCTACTCTCAAGTCGCAGACTGAGATTGACACTTGAATAAATTCTATCTAGTCTAGAAATCTAAAAGTATATATTCTTGATAGATATCCGCTTTGAGACGCACAAGCCACGCAATCAACTTGGCCGGATATTAAAGATTTATCTGCCTGAATCCACAAATTTATCAAAACTGTTAATACAGAACAGTGACATTGCAAAAAGTAATTTATTGTGAAAGTGGCCACTTTCATAAGTAACAATTTTCATATTTATATTATAAATAATTGGCATTCTTATTTCATCACTTATAATATAAAGTTAATTAAAAAACAGAAAATTGTTTTTTTTTTATAATTTGTACACAAATGACAATGCCCTAAGACGGGTGTTAAGTTAACAAAACTTATAACATTTTTTCATGGATTGGCATTGGCTCATTGTACATAAATGTATGGTCAGTGACTGCCGAATCTATACGTAGCTACAAAGTTCAAATCGTTTTAAAATATTTCTGTAGCTAACTTGTGGATATCCAATTCTAAAAGACCGGTAGTCTGCAAATCATTATCATAGTTCTCTACAACAATAACGAAGCCTTAACAAGGACATTGGCAAACTGTCGCACTTCAAGCGCAGAGCCATGAAAAGGCACTTAACTGAAAATATTTCTATATATATATATAAATTTCGTGTCACAATGTTTGTCCTCAATGGAATCCTACACCACTTAACCGATTATAATAAAATTCGCACACCATGTGCAGTTCGATCGAACTTGAACGATAGGATGGTTTCTACGGCGAGAAAAAATCGAACAATTTCAATTTCGAACATCAATACTGAGGCAGGAATTTACTCTTATTCACGTTTATAGCTTGATCAAAGACAAAGGTAGGCATCTGATACAGAGCCAGTTACAATCTATTGCGTAAATCATCGAGCTGACGGAATCGAGTTGGCTGATTGTGAGATCGACTAAACGAATCAGCTGATTGGGGTCGACCCTGATTTTTGCTCTGGTCTTTCACCGGGTTATATAGGCGTTGTTATCTGATTTTCACTTGCACAGTACATTTTTACTGAAAGAGAAATACTATTAACGTAGAAATGTTTATTGCTATAAATACGGGAGGTATTTATAAAAATATTTCAGTGTTTAATAAAAGCTTTTCACTCATGTTTATCTGTGTAATAGTCGCCAACTAAGACAAAATTAGGATTATTGTGTGTTTTACCTATTTCAGTTATATATATATAAGCCAGAAGTAGGTATTTTTTTTGATTACGATGTTTAAGATATAAGGTTTGTTTAGATATGTATAAGCGGAAACAAGGATTATAATTTTTATATTATATAGGCATACTTAATTAAATTATACTACAAATATAATCATAAATGAAGGCGAGTGATTTGAGGCTTAATATTAATCTTTTGAATCAATTGTTATTTTCTAAATTGTTTTGTGACGTAATCGAATCTTAACAATGATTTTGGATCACATAAATGACCACTTAAACATTATACAGATATTATGGAATCAAAAGCATGGTATTTAATGTTTTAGATTCATTACAACATAATTATGTTCTAGTAACTAGGTAGTTGATAGTAGGTTCTGACTATTCAAATATTTTAGTACAATAATAGTTGGACATATTTAAACCATAAGTAGTACATAATCACGGTATATTTGCCAATTTATTGAATTGTCCTTGTAGTTGTCGTAATTTCAAAATATTCGTTAAAATGTCATTACCGTTAACGACTGCATTTCTTTAAAAACTGTTTGGAATTGTTCATAGTTCGTTAGTGCTCTTAACATTTGACATTATGTACCTTATCTGTGAGAACTGGGCCGTGTCAATGCCTGTACAGTTAGCAAATCAAGCTTATTATTTGAGAGAACTATTTTCATCAGAAGTATGTAGCACAATGTAGCATTGTTAATGTTGCACAATTAAAATAGCTATATCTCATATATTATATTATATGCTATATTTTTATTTATTTAATTTAAATATTATAATTACTGATATACTTAATATAATAGGCACACGCACATAGATATTTTTTATTATACAAATAAAACACCCAGACCAAGGAAACTTAAAATAAGTTATA
Source organism: Gymnoscelis rufifasciata (assembly GCA_929108375.1). Lineage (NCBI taxonomy): Eukaryota > Metazoa > Arthropoda > Insecta > Lepidoptera > Geometridae > Gymnoscelis > Gymnoscelis rufifasciata. Next base: position 6,525,407 of record OV815321.1, on the reverse strand, counting down.
GAATTTTAATTGAATTTCTTATAAAGCATTATTATAACTTATTCTATTCATTAAATTTTCATTAAGATAAGTAAGCTTGCACAATTAGTTACCCTAGTAACAGAAATAGTTTTTTTTTTTTTTTTTTTATTATTGATAAGCCTTCATTTGACCACAAACTCACCTGATGTAAAGTGATGATGTGGTCTAAGATGGAGCATGAAGGCCTAGAAGATGGCTTCTCCGGACCACATTACGAAACACGAAAAATCGCTTTACGCACTGGCCTAGCCCGGAGGGTGGTGACAAGCCGCGGCCGAAGCCTACCACCAGAGACTGTTCTTAGCACCACCCGGAGGTCACGTGTAAGGATTCAGAGGGTTACCACTTACGGACGTGAACAGACAAAACCTCCAAAAGTTTATATAAAACGAGTTATCTCCGACCGCTGAGCTATAAAACAACTGTTGATTAAACAAAGGAAAAAATGTATATTATTGTAAAAAAAATACTCTCACTGAGACTCCAAAGCTAGACTTAGGCCAATTTGTCATTATAGGCTAGTAATATTACGATTGATAGGCCTAGTCCAGCTGTGTAATTCCTACGGAAATAAATAAAACAATGTAGAGCAACTTTTTTGCCAACCATACTCAAGTGAGAGTCTATGGCCTTCGGTACAGAGAAGACAACGTTTCCAATCGCTATTTCATTGTATACACATGCACACCTATAACTATATGGACAACCGTGAAGTCCACATATAGTCTCTTGTCCTATGGAAGATATGCGCCTAGTAAGGTTTCAATCGAAAGACTTGTTCCGTTCTGGAGTATAAATCATACAAATCTTATATAAATATAAGAGGTGTTAAGCTATGGCATCTCCGAACAACGAATGAGGCTCTAGTCTATCCCTCTCGTTTTTGAGGGGCACCTATTGAAATACAAATTGAATTGCACGCATACCAGTACAAAAAATACAAAATACAGGAGGTAATTTTTCAATTTACAAATCTGTTAGTTGTTCCAATTAGTTAATGTTATTTTCTGATTGCCCTAAATAGGAAATTCCCAAGGGAAATGTGGGGTTACACAGTTTAACGTCTCCGGTACACTACGGGGTATCGTTTCTGTTTGTTTATCTTTCCGCCCCGGCCTGGAGGGGTTTGTGTTACAAATTCTATTCCTAATCAGCCCCTTGAGATCTATTGTTTCCGTCTCATAATCAGCGTGGTAACTTTTTATGTTTGTTTTCTTGGATTATGAATTCATTACTTTTGAAAATACTTTATTTAGCGGTTGATTTTCCAATCCTTTGATACTACAAGTGGCTGTCTATCAAATGTTTAAAGATAACGTTACGTAGAACCTATGTTGCTGTTTTTTTTTGGTATATTTAGACTTAAAACATAATTTGTTTTTAGTTTATCAAAATATGTTACAATTTTTTTATATAACTTCAATCGGGTAACCATGATTCTCTAGTTTATCAAAATATGTTACAATTTTTTTATATAACTTCAATCGGGTAACCATGATTCTCTCGACGCTGTTGCAAAAACTCAAAACGCGTCTAATCATGGTATGTAACCCGTTTCAAGTTTTAATATTCTTAAAAAAAAACAGATAATCTATGCATGAAACCATGAAAAACAATTAAACCCATTTTAATTTGAAAAGTTGAAATCTTCTGTTGGATACCTTCTTGGTCTTCATGCCCCATCTTAAACCACATCGTCATTTTGTGAAGTGAGATTGTGGTCAATTGAAGGCTTATCTAGCATAAAAAAATAGCTTGGGGTAATATGAAAGTAAGCTCAGCAGATATTGTTTTCAAGCTTATTCTTAGAGAAACACAGGCAAGTTAAGACAGGGAATTTCAATTGTTTTTGTAGTCTTAATGTTGTATAATAACAATAAGCGACTAGACCGCAAGACTACAGAAGATGGAACCGCAAAGTTTCACTTTAAAAGGTTGTTTCAACTTTCAATTTTGCGAGATATTTTATATTAATAGTAGACATTTTGTCTTTGCACTGACGCATACTATACAAAATAGACCAATTGGAATCACTCTATCTATCGCTGAGACTGCATTCGTGGGTAAAAGTGGGATATCATGCCCAGAAGTGGGCAAACACTGGCTGTGGATGATGATGATGATGAAACCAGCCCATGAGTATAAGACTTCGCGCTGACCCAAGACAAAAGTGTTTTGCGTCTGACTACCGCCTTACAGAATAGATGAAGCTGTCAACGACAAGCCTGTGTTGAGACTAAAATGTTTTAAAACAGACATGATTTCAATGAGCGCGGAACATAAAGGATCTGGGTAAACAAAGAGCTGAAACGTCTTCAATTTATACTATGTATAAAAAATATATTATAAACCTCGCTAACAAACCACTTTACATTCATAAAGCAAAAATATTGCTGTTAGTGTCCATAAATTAAAAAATGCACTAATTCACAAGTTGAATTAAAACCGCAAATCAACTGAAAAATACGGAGAGTTTCTTTCGCATTTTTATTATCAGTAACGTTAGGATTAATTATTGATATAATAAACGTAGAAAATACTCAGACCAATTAAAAAATTCATATAAAAATGCAAACTTCATTAAATTTAATCCGAATGCGTTGCAAACTAACCTTGGATTACTGCGGCCGTCAATTCTACTTTATAAAAATGTACTTTACTAATCTATATTTTTCATTGTTTCAGGACTATTTCTATGCGTAAGCGCCGTCGACATAGCCGAGAATGTCGACGTCAATGCAGAAACGAACAAGGAGAAACGACAGTCACCGGAAGATTCCTTATCTAGCCTCTCGTATAGAGCTGCGAAACAAGTAAGTAACAAGTAGTATATAATTATATTTTTTATGATAGATAAGCCTTCATTTAACCGCAATCTCACCTGATGTAAAGTGACGATGTGGTCTAAGATGGAGCATGAAGGCCTAGAAGATGTCTTCTCCGGACCACATTACGAAACACGTTAAAATCGTTTCACGCACTGGCCCAGCCCGGAGGGTGGTGACAAGCCGCGGCCGAAGCCTTCCACCAGAGACTGTTCTTATCACCACCCGAAGGTCACGTGTCACTGACCTTCAGGATTCAGAGGGTTATCACTTACGGACGTGAACAGAAAAAAACCTCCAATCCAAAAAATTAGTCCAACTGCTACATTTTACACTTAAAAAAACATTGTTTTTCTTTTTTTTAACTGTGCACCGAACCCTAGGCGTAATATGAGTCCATCTCATACTTCATTTATTTTTAAGTGTAAAAAGATGCATTTGGAACGGTTACCAGTACTAGCCTAGCTCAACGTCGCTTAAATTTATCTAAATCATGTTTGTTGCATGGGAGCCTCTTATATATCTATTTATTGTGTATTTTTGTATTTGTTGTTATAGCAGCATGAGGAAAACATCACCCCTCATAATTTAAACTCTCTCTATCATGGTTCTAGAGATACATCCTGGTGACAGACAATAGACAGACAGACGACGAAGTTCCAGTAATAGGATTCCGCTTTACCCTTTCGGCACGGAACCCTAAAACCATACAACCTAAGTAGCATTTTTAGGTCAAAACATTACCACCGTTTTTGTTCTTACCAGTAGGCGCCACTGAGTGTCCTCAAAAATTCAAATCGCAAAATGATGATTTTATATAAAATTTTCATTCAGAAATATACCAGCGCAATCATGATAGATACAATGTTGTTTGACATTTCCAACCTCTCGCTCCCCAGGCACTTGTGGCGGCATTTTTACTCATGGCTCTCCCATACGTATCTTGTTAATACTAAGATTATTATTATTATCAATTTTGCGGTAGTAAAGTTAACTGCTAGAAAAAGGCCTCCATATTTAGATTTCTGATTATTTTGGTTGGAAGAAGCCTGCATCGTCACGCATTTGTCATTCTCCTGATTTTATCTTTCCATTTTTAAACAGTTAATAACTATCATGATAACATTGCTTCATCTTGGGCGTTAAACTTTTAAAACTTTTAGAATGTTAATTGAAAAATACGCAAAAATAAAGTTTAACGGAATAAAAAAGCTGCCGTTATCACTCAAGGCTTGTCTTTTTTCTTGTAAAAATATTTGTTCCACAAAAGTTAAAACTCACTCTAGTAGTTTTCGTAGTAAAATGTGGTAAAATGATAAGCCTCTAGGTTGCCCTTTCACTCGTGCGCCCTAGATTTCGTCACGAGCGACCACTTAGTCCAAAATACGGTTGCTAACGCTGTAGGGTTGCTTAACATCCTGCAGCTTAAAGTTTTGTCGCTAAAATTATCATAATATACGATTAAGTATGTACAATATACAATATGCAAGTAAAAGTAGGTAGAGTGGCCTTGTTTGTGAGACGATGCAGCTTCTTAGAAACAGAATTTTCAGAGTTGTTTAATATCGACTCCTTGTCATAAACTTTTTTTGGAGAAAATATATATTTAATTTTTATTTCTAAACTGAAGTTATGAATTTTTGTTACTAAAATATGTTGATTTTTTTTCATTTTATATGAATATTAAAATTATTAAAACTAATGATTAATAGAATTGACAATATGAGATAAGAAAAATGTTACTAATGCTTATAGCGATAATATTACGATTGTTAATATCTCAATGTAAAGATTATAAAAAAAATCTACAATCGAAATGTATTATTATTATATATCAAATCAAAATTAGGGTGGGTTTCGGTCCACCGACCCACGCTATCACTTACAACTACAGGGTTAGGATACCTATATCAGAATGTATTAAAGAATAGACAACATCAAATACCTATCTTAGTACAGTTTGATAGGTCAGTAAGCATTGCAGTAGTTTTCACCTTTATTGTAAAAAGCGAGTAAACTTGCATTCTTATAAGCTTTCATGCCATATCGCAGACTACATTTCCACTTTCAGAACTAAGTTTTATTTTACATACTCATACCCATAAAAAATCAAAATTTATTTCTTTGTCTTTATATCAAAAATCGTTTGCAGAGGGTATTTAATTATTCTACGGCAAAGGTTTAAAAACTAAAAGTCCAAATATTGTAGTTAACAATCACATTCATTTATTTTTTCTATGTCCTGTCTAAACCGTGGTAATTATGCATGCAGATTAATTAAATAGCAAAGGATACTGTAATTTGTTTATCGACAAGTACTGCAAGGGAAACGTAGATATCCTTGAATACATAGTGTCCGTTCACAAGACGAGAATATCCTCTGAATGGCAGATCGTGTGAATGCTATAGGCTCTTGTTGGCAACAATCTAACATACCAATCAGAGCATCTACATACACTTACAGATCTATTACTACAACTAGTAGGTATAATTAGCATTATAGAAAAGAAATTACTGTACCTCTGTACCAGAGGAGTCAAAAGGAGAAGACTACAATAGCTTGGACGTGTTCTTCGTATGGACCAGACACGTTTGCCTCGCCAAATTCTACTAGTAGAGGTAGCAAATTCAAAAAGATCTGTAGGGCGACCATTACTACGTTACAAGGACTGTACAGAAACAGAGTGCGAAAACGGTTCCCTTGGAAAGGGGCGTAGGACCTGGCGACGTTATTTCATAGAACCGTACATTAGAAAGTTTATCAAGTGGTTTTACAATAGGTTAAGCTAGGAATGTTTTTGAGGTTGATTAATATGGAAGTAAAAATATTTTTTTTAATCTGGGTTGACTATTTGACCAATATGTATGTATGTGTGTGTGTATGTATGTTGACGATAGAAAAAATTACAGGTGGGTTAAGTCGTCATGGGTAGAATATTATATGGAACAACCCGGAAAATGTTTACGACCGTCTTGGAAGACGCTTTCAAATTGCTGGAATTAATAGTATTAAGGTTTTAGTTAATTTTTACTACTAATAATGAGCTCGTTAAGTATATTTTGAACTTACGCAATAAAGTAGGAAAGTAAAGTTTTAAAATTGTTTTTGGAAGTATTAAAATTGCCTTTTTGTTGGTAAGGAACCTTGTAAATACAAAGTTGTTGTGAACAAGCTGTTTTACGTAAATATTGCAGCTGACCCAGTCTGGAGATCGTGACATGAGCTAGATGAATTAGAGAAATATTGACTTACCAAAGCTTTGCAGTACTATGCGCAGATTGGTAATATTATGGTGACATTATTATCCTACAGGATGAGTATCTGAAAATAGTTAATTTATGTTTTTTTAAATCATTTATTACTTCTAGACTAGTTCTTATTTAAAGTTAAAAATACATAAATACAATATAAATTTGCAGTCATTGAGTAAACGACAATGACGAACGACGATTTAACAGCGAGCGCGCACTTTAACATATTTTTATTATTTGATTTTGCCATTTATCACTTTGGATCTACAAATAATGTTGGTTTAAGTAGTAAGGTTTATTGTTTCAGTAAGTTCACTTTTAATAGGTATCTGTAACCAAACCCCAAAATTCTTAAAATAAAATAATAATAAAAATAAATAAATATTTCCGGACAACTCACACAGCATCACCTAACCCCAAACTAAGCAGAGCTTGTACTATGGGTGTTAGGTGACTGATATACTACATAGATACATTTTTTTTAAATTAATTATCAATAATTTTTAATGATCTCAAATAATAAATATCAAGGAATAAGAACGCCGTCAGTTGAATTAAAGAGAACATTTATTTGTTAAACAGTTATGTCGATTCTCTGCTACTTTTACAGCGATATTTAGGGTAGAAGATATGTCCTAACCACTGTAACGTCCAGCGCCCGCGGCGTAACTAGGGACTAACGTCCCAGCCCGCGTTACGCGAGCGGTGCGTGACACGCTGCGCGATTTTTCCGTTAAAACTATTTATCACATAAAAAGTACTAAACCTATTTCAAAACCAAAAATGTATTTATTTTCTTTATTATAATTATATAAACTTGAATAATAATATGAATCATCGTACCTACATCTTCATTTACTATAAAATTATCAATGCAAAAGGGGACGGTTGACTTGAAAAGGCCACGGGTTCCCGGTAAATATAGGTCGCTTTCAACTAAAATAACTTTAAAAAAATTATGCTTAAAAAGCATTATGTCCAGTGGACGACGAGCATGATGCCGATGTTTGTCTAAAATTATGATATAATTTATAATAACCATCCGGACATTTATACTATGTATTCATGTGGTGTAATTTATTGCCAAACAGTTATAAAATCGTTTTCAGTACACAGCACTTTCGTCTAGAACTCAGCTTAAAAACGTAACAAGTGCTTGCAATGCGTAAACGAACTACCTAATTTTGTTTTTTTTTATGCTTGATAAGCCTTCATTTGACCACAATCTCACCTGATGTAAAGTGACGATGTGGTCTAAGACGGGGTATGAAGACCTAGAAGGTATTAAATTGCCTCTCCGGACCACATAACGAAACACGAAAAAATTGTTTCACGCACTGGCCCAGTCCGGAGAGTGGTGACAAGCCGCGGCCGAAACCTACCACCAGAGAACCTTTTTATTCCGGTTATACATTTCCATGATAAAACATAGTTGTAATTATAAAATACTAGCTGGCCCTTCCCGTCTTTGCACGGATTCAAGAAAGTTCCTCTTGAATAACTCGATGACCTATTGCTGAATACCGCATTATAGTAGATCCGTTCAGGAGTTTTTGAATTTGTCGCGATCATACAGACAGACAGACGCGGCAGGGGACTTTAGTTTATACTAGATATATATTTATAGTCTAAAACTCTCTAAATCGTCATTAAAATTGTGAATTGGCAACTGGGTAAATTCGCGTACAAAATCACTCATTCAATATTATATGCCAACAGTGGAAATCGTTTTCGTTGGCTCGGCGTCTGCGGGCTCCCTCAAACCGTTCATTTGCCAGGTCTTACGAGGGGAAATTCGAATTTATTTACGTCAAAACTAGACCAACAGAGTTCACAGACGCTAAATTGAAACCAATTCTATTAAGTTTATTATTATAACGCGATGTGGATGGATTTGACGTTTGTAGATTTATTAAAATATTGTTAATTTTGTCAGTTTCTTTTCACATTTGCATTTCCATTCTAGTATAAAAAATATCGAATTATGCTAACACAAATTACTCATACATCGATAGAAGTTATTGAGCTATTATTATTATTAGCTCCAGAGCGATAAGACCACCAATTGGCGCATAGTGTACAGATTATATTTGTTACGTTTGTGTTATAATTATGCTTGCAATAAAGAATTATTATTTTTATTGGATAATTTAAGTATTTACATTTAATTATATAAAACAGTACTTATTAAGTTCATTAGGTAGGTAGCGTCCGTGATGGGAGCGTACCTATGCCTGAATTCACGTCTATTGTTAAAACATTAGTACAGTGTCTTTATCATCTATAGGTACAAATTATGTGTTGTGTCTGTAACATCCCCTCTGTACATCTTTTGCAAGTGTTTCGATTGTTCTTGTGGGGTTCACATGTATCTATTTATTTATTATTACATATTTATTATATTACGTATTTATTTAATTATTAAAATTTCATCATAATAATATTCACGCCTTGTCTTCACACTTACTTACTTCCATATATCTACTTTTCACATTTACTTTCAGTTCATACTTAGGTTCATACTTCTATACATCTAATCTTTATTCTAACCTACAGTTCATACACTCACACTATGTTCTTACTATCGCCTCTTAGATAGTTTATTCTTCTACCCTCAACTTCACTTATTTAATTCTCAACGGAATTCGAAAACAACAGGACAGTCGTATGGAACCTTCCTACCGCGCACTACTTACTTTCGCTGTTATTACCGTTAACAAAAGATTTTGCAAATCTGTTGGTGTTAAACTATCTTCTCGCTCTGTGTAACGTTTATCTTCTGTCCGTGTTAATTGTTTACTGTAACTTTCATTGTGCTGTGCCCTCCGCTCCTTCTTATAAAACTATAGTGTTTGCTGTGATAAATACAGTGTGTGAAACCTAACCTGTCGGACTTATTTTCACCTGAACCTACCACAGCTACAGGTACGAACTTATTACCTACCTACCAACTACAGTTCTTTATATAAAAACTAGCGGCCCGCCCTGGCTTCGCACCGGTTTTTATTTAAATTTTTTCCCGGTATTTATTCGATTTTTTTCGCCTTTTAAACCTTCCCTAGACCTCCACGAACAATTCAAGACTAAGATAAGATAAATCCGTTCAGCCGTTCTCGAGTTTTAATCAGACTAACGAACAACAATTCATTTTTATTTATATAGATTACATCAATAGGCCATTTACCCTGAATCGTTTTAAGTAGTGAATCTAAAACTAATGCAATTTATCCTGATTGTTTTATTAATAATTTGAACATCGAATGTTTAACCATTAGCTAGCAGCATAATGGTTATTCGAGTTGAGATATGGTTTTGTTGAGTTATGGATAAAATCCCAAAAATATTTAAAAGCTTCTCGCTTCTAACGGCCTACTGAAATTGATCAATTATTCTGAAGTGATCCGAGATACCTAGCTCAAAGCTTTGTGATACGATACTCTATTGGTATTTGCATGTTAACCAAAAATAAAATCGATGGCCGACCGATACCACAATTTTAAATAGGAACCGAATAAATCACTTTTAACGAGTAACATTTTGTAACAAGGTATTTGTTTATTTTAGGGCGACAAAATAAAATAAGTGAAAGGAACGTGAATTCTATAAAATGTTTTTATACCTGGGCTATTTAGAATGGATAATAATTATCTTTACAAAGATAATGATTATCTATTAATTTTCAAGAGAAAAAGAATAAAATCTGGAAATTAATCGATGTCGGAGTTTTCTGTAATTTGCTTCATTATACAATAATTGGTACCTATGCACTGCGATAGTTGTAAAAAAAAACCGTCTATTTTAGTGTATTAATTTTCTCGAAAATTCTTTATAACGCGAGTAACGCTGCGTTTAAAGAATATAAGCAAAAGCACCCCTATTTACATTCCCACTGCTGGGACAATTGACTTCTTACATAACGAGAGAGATATTAACCCATAATTTACGTCGGTGAATGTCAAATGTCCTTCAAACTTTTCAAAGTTCTCAGAACATGCCGGTTTACTAACGATGTTTGCCTTCACATATAAAGCACGTGTTTAAATATAAACGCAAACAAATGCACAGCAAAAGTTTATCACTTTGAAAACCATCATGTTGTACTAAGTTGGCACTGTCTTCAAGGATTGACCAACGATTGATCAACAAGCCAACAGTGTGGCACGCTACGCTCCGCCCCCTGTTTCGAAAATCAGGATACTACGATACTATTGTCTCGGTTTTCCTCAGCTTTCACTGCATCATGTAATACATAATTGCAGTATGTGTTAGCTGATGACATCGCTAATTTGCAGCGACCAATCACTTGTAGGATGTGTTTTTGTCGTGGGAACGTTCATGTTTGATGGGTACCGTTTAGTTTTGCAGTTTTACCCACGGTTTTACTGAGAGCAAACTACTTATACTGTGAGGCCTATAAAATATTTTTGCGTCATATTATAAGCACATAAGGATTATGTGCTAACCAGTACATTTTAATTAGATGGTTTTGATAATTTGGATAATGCCAAGATTAAGATTTACTAGCCAGTACATTGAATTTATAACTACCTACACCATCTTATAGGTCGAATCACTTCATCATTTGGTAAAATATAACCTTAATAGTGTATTTACAGTTAAACTTAATTTATAAAAAGTATATTTTAATCGAGTTGAAGGAACATAATATCCAAGTGATTTTATAAACGCGAAAGTTTGTGAGGACATTCTTAAAAGTATGTAATTATATACATTTGTTGCTCTTTCCGCAAAAAAACTGCGGAAAGGATTTTGATGAAACTTCACAATAATATAGCTTACAATATTATGACTTAGAACTGTTAATAATAATAATAGTCATAATAGTCATTTATTGATAATTTAAATTATAAGTCACAAATATGGTTTTTAATGTGGTTTCCCAATGCCACAACTTATTCAAAACAAAATAACTAATGTGATAATTATTATTAAATGTCAAAATCTGAAATACATTAACAATTGTAGCAGCAAGAAATATTAACATACCATGATTTGACGGTTTTATTATGTTATCCGTTTTAAGTCGAAATATTGTTAAAAACCATGACAGTTTAAAAAGCCCACTTTGGATCTAATTTGAAAAGGACATATATTTTCCCAGTAATAAAGAAATAAAGAATTTTTAACGAGGGAATTTCTATTACCACACGGGTAAGGCCGTGGGCGGACAGCTAATAAAATGAACATAATAATACAGTTGTTACTATATTTCAAAAGCTCAAGAACTACTTAGTAATTTAGATACACAAGGGATTTTTTAATAGCAATTTAATATAAAAATATAAAGTAAACGATTAATCGTCTAATCACGAGAACAGCTTTTTCAATATTGCCGTTAATTTCCCAAATACCTTTAACATTATAGTTGTCGCAATATCTAGTTTTATATTTAAAAAAAGAACTAAAACATTGTTTATTTCTATTGTTTTCAGGAGCAGATAGCGCCAGTCGTTGAGCAGCAGGATGAGGAAAAAAACCTCGGGTATGTTTGAAAGCCGTAACATGATATCATCCGAGGTATAAGTTCAGGGAGATATCGACAGGCAAACGCCCACATTGTTGTCAATGTGAAATAAAATCCTGTTCAAAATAGTTTTCCGTGAAATGCGAGCTTGTTCCGTGTCGATATACTCACTGTGTAGAGTTAATCCTATAATCCCTCTAGGGATATGCCCCTAGGGAGGGATTTTGGGAATTTCTCAATAAAGATACAATAAAAATAACAAAATTTCTATTACTACTTATAAATTGTACTATGGTATAAGACTACTACTAATTTAAGAACGAGTTTTTATTATTATCATTGAACATATCGCGTGATTTGACTTTTTTAGCTTGCAAAAAGTCAACATGCGTCAGATTTCGCTATCCAACTACAATTTATCAAAATTAACATTTCATTCAATCATGCACATTTTTCCTTCATAAAAAATATCAGCAATCGATAAGCATTGCTTCTCGTTTCGATAACCCCAAATCAATTAAGTAAAACAAGGTTTTGGTATAATTGGCTGTTAAATTCACATATGGAATGATTGGGCGATGTCATCAAAATATCGTATATTCATAACATTAAGTTATTCATAAGCATACAATATAACTATCATAGTAATAATATCGATCATGGGGCCTGAGGCATAACAGACTTAACCTGGAAATCACCAAACTAAAGGTAAAGTCTGAATCTCAGGAATCGGACGACACTTCAACCTGAAGACCCTGGAGCTAAGGTGGACCGGTTAGCAAGAGCACAGTCTTTGGCGGACGAGATTAGCACAGCCACGGCTATAACGATCGAACAAACATCGAACACAATCGAATCGACCAGTGAGACCCCACAACTACCGAATGTTCAGCAAGTCGACATTGAACATCGTGCCTTAAGTTTGGAGGACCGACGCAATTCCGCCATACCGCCCCCAAAAGATGGGAAATCTTATACTCCAGAAGAGTTCACTTCGCTTATAATAGCTGGATATGCTGTCACACCGATCCCTGATTTAAACTTCAACTCTGCATCGAACTCTTTCCTTGGTCCGTTGGGTACACCGGGTCCAATGATAGTTCCAATGGCGCCCATTTTACCTCCAGTGAGCTCACCATCGCCGTTTGCGTTGAAGGATGAATTTGCAAAGCTGAACCAAGCTCGCCTTGAGCTTGGTCTGCACCATTACAAGCAGAGGCTCTCTCTGCAGCAGTCGTTGCCTCCACCAAAGGACCGCAAGGGATATTCGCCTGAAGAGTTCAACGGCCTTATTGCCGCTGGCTATGCAGTAACTCCGATCCCAGTGAATCAAAACGGAGACAGTGTTACAGAGTCAAGGTTACTTTTAGTATTATGCATTAGTTATTCTTTGCAGTGTATTAGTAATGTACCTGGAAACTTAAATTAACACAGTTTTGTATTCTTAATAGTAAACGCAAAGTATTGGTTGTTATTACTAGACTTGATTATTTTGTTTATCTATTATTTAGATGAAATTTTATAAAGTTAGAACACCTACCTAGTACTTACAAGGAATTAGTTAAAACTGCTAGTTCACGGTGAATCCATTCGATCATCAATGACTGGAGTCTATGAAGGTAGCCTTTGACCAACAGTAGAAGTTTTATGGCGATGATTATAAAGCAATTTTATTATATCAGATTACCCGTGAACTATGCTTATTGCGTGAATTTTGGAATGCTTGAAAAGTATCCCAAAATTCACAACAATATTAGAAAATTCTGACTTACTGAATTGATTTCAGCCGTAATGATGAAGAGTACCGCCCAGGGCAGGTATTTTCTCTCAACCCTCAAGAACTATTAGACTTGCAGCCCGAAAGGAAGGCACCTCTGCCTAGTAACCAGTACTTGCAACAACTGTACAGCAATTCCCAACCCGAGCATAAACAAAATATTCAGCAGCCATTCTACTTCTTGGAACCGCAATCTCAATCTGGTCGACAGGTAACCTTCCGAAATATTTAAGTTTATATGTATGTAATAGAACTGGTTCAATATTGATAATAATGATATTGTTGATGAATTGATTATTGTAATATAACGAAGATAATGTACAATATTTTATCCTTTTTTCAGGCTGCACCATCCCATGCTATAATCGCACGACCCCAGTTCAACTTCAACGGTGGTGAGGCATCAGTTGGTGCTGCGTTATCCGTCAGCGATACTGGCTCTAATGCACAAAATGATGCCTTCAGCCAAGATATCCTCGCGCTGTTGAGTGGAGCCGTTAGACCTCAAGAACAGAGGCAATCTGCACAAACTCCAACTGTGCAGAGTGTTGCACCACAATACCAACAGGTAAAACTACCTTGCTTATTACTAACATAAGGTCATTAATAATATCAATTTTATCAAGAGATATAATATCAATTTTATCTTACACTAGCTGACCCCAGCAAACGTTGTTTTGCAAAATGAAAAATTGATAGTAGCTGATTCTCCAGATCTACTGTATACGCATATAAAATTTGGTAAAAATCGTTAAAGCAGTTTCGGAGGAGTACGGTAACTAACATTGTGACATGACAATTTTGTATACTTTTGATAGATATGATCTTTGACGTTAGGAACACACCTACATTGCTTAGACAACAGTGAGTGCTTGTAATTTAATATGAACTTTATACCATAGCAATAAAGCTCAAATTGACTACGTTGAAATTGACAAATGATTTGTAACTATACAAATCATTTGTATGATTGTATGATTTGTAACTATACAAATCATTTGTATGGGAAAAAGAAAAGGGCTATTTTTAGGGTTTTTCCAGCAATAATTCTAATTTTTCTCGCCGTAAAAACCATCCTTGAACTTCAACGAACATTTTAAAAAATGATTTGGCCAAATTGGTCCAGGCGTTGTTGAGTTATGCGCTTACCAACACATTTTGCGATTCATTTTTATATTATAGATTAAGAGACCTTATGTGTCTGATTTCTTCAACAAGCATTAATGCACGTTTTTTTTTTGTTTCAGATTGACCGGTATATTACAAAACCAAGCAAAAAACCCACAAAACTTCGTGCTAAAGTTAGACCAGAACCAGTACAACCAACAATTGCTCCTCAGCAATACCTTATTGAAACTACGAACGTGCAACAGCAACCACAGCAACAGCAGTATCGCCCTGCACCAACTCAGCAACCACAGCGCTTGGCACAATCACTTAGATATGTGCCAATCCAGCAATCACAGTTAGACTCGTTCCTGTACGAACGCCCAGAATCTCAAGGATTAAAAATCGTGCCCGCTCCGAAACTCGCCCAACAGCAGCCTAGAGCGCAATACAATTACAGACTAGCTCCACAAGCGTCGCAATACCAACAACAAGAAGTTGCTCCGACTCCTAAGCAGTACAGACTTGTCGAAGTACCCAGAGCCCAGCCAATCAGACAAGAGCTCCGTGTCCCAGCTACCAGCATTGATAGACCCGTCGCCTATTTGAAACGAGTCAACGATGTTGAAAAGCAACGCTCGGTTAAAATCTACGATCCTATCAGTCCTGAGGGTCAACAGGCGGCCCAACTTTATGGAGAACAGTTCGTGCTTCGCCCCGTGTACAGGTCAAACGAGCGTCCTAGATATGAAATTGTTATGCCTAAACAGGAGACCGCTCCAACTAAAGCTCCTCATTCCGCTATCTATGTTAGTCAGAAGCTTCCGGCGAGGGCGCAGAAAGTGAGACCGCAGCCGCAGCCTTTGAGAGAGCTTAATGAGCAATCTAACATCGATATTGTTCAGCACGGCCAGAGCATAGAAGAACAGAGGGCCCAACTTCCTCCTCCTAAAAACAACAAGGCTTACACTCCAGAGGAATTCGCTGCTTTGGTAGCGGCTGGATATTCTGTGACGCCTGTTCCTGTAAGTTCATTGAACCTGGATGTAGCGCAATCCAGGACAGGGTTGGATGCCGTCACTCCTCAGCCCAAACGCCAACTGATCCAGAGGAGGCGCAACCAGTACCTGCCAGTCCGAGATGACGCACCTTAAAATGTTACCTGATTGTAAATATTCTTATATTAAGATTTAGTTAAGTGTTTTAATTAAAGGTAGTGATATTTATAATTATAATTCGTTTATAATTTCCCCCTATAAAAATTAATTGATGTATATGTGTAAAGAACTAAAATCCAAGCTTAATACAAGCGCCTTAATAAAATTATCTGAAGAAAGTAAGACGTAAAAATATCGCCAAGAAACCACAAATAAGAAACCTTTATTAAGTTCTCTTGGGTTTTAAATTACAAACATCCAACCAAACCGCGATGGAAAATGGATTTATTGAGAAAAGCACTTAGCGCGCCACCTCCTTGGTGAAATTAAGTAAAATATTTCAATTGTAATAGATATTTACGGTTAAATCATATAGCAAAAGTTATTATAAGACAATTTTGCAAGGGTTAAATTTGGTTCAAGAATGATGTTATAAATTTATTTTGTAATTGGACGGGTTATGTAATGCACATCAATTCTTAGGGGTAGTCAAACTTAATAACCAATAACAGAGTTAAATGTTTAATCTTATGAGAATAAGACTTCACCATGCAGAAATACTACTGAAATAGTGTTCTTTTTGGATCCGAAAACACATAGAATAACAAAGTTTACTAAATAAATATATATAAATAAAAATTCATTACTATCACCAGGCATTCTGTCCACTACCCATCAACATTTTTGTGAGGTCTGTCAAAACCGTACTTAATGCGACTCTAAATGAAAGTGGCATAAAGTCGAGCGCAAACAGGCCACCGACCACAGCGACCGACGGCCAGCCACACGATTTTTCATACTTATATTAAAAAAAAACGTGTGATCGGGGTCGGGACGGCCACTTGCTACAGTAGTGGTCGCGACTCTTCTTGTGGCCAATACGCGCCGTTGTCACGCACTTAGCTATAACGGGCTATAAAAAGTGGTGGCTTCTGAACACTGGTAGCTTAGAAGTAAGAATCACACAATTTACTCAAAGATGTGACCAAAACAAAATAAGGTACATTTACATAGCATTTTCGAAAATGGTGTTTGTCATTGCGAATTGTATTTAATATATCAATTATCGATTACTCACAGAAATGTGGAAAAATAAGGGTTCTACCAATGCCAAAAGCTTAATATTACTTAATTGTGTATAATAGTATTTTTAGACGGATTATTAGTTTTTTTTTTTTGGTTGCTTGCACACTTAACTCCGTGTCCAGTTGATGCAGACAGCTGGACAACAAAATCATATAAGTAGATGTAGCAGCGGTAGCGTGCGACCACCACCGGTGGCTGTAGTCGGTTGCCCGTTTGCGGCGAGCCTTAAGTTTGATGTAACATTCCCAATTTCACAGTAGATGAGCACATTCGACAGGTCCATCAATAATAACTTGATTATATTATTCTCAGAAATTGAATAATCTAGGCCGTATTTTAGATGGCGTAATCAGTTTAACTCCTATACTAATGTTTTGCTATGAAACAGAATTATTTAAAGTAATTAATTTGCAGCGTAGCAATTCTATCACTACCTACTATACTCAGGCGCTTCTCATAAATTTCAGTTGTTTCGATTGTAAGCAACGGTTAAAAGTTAGGCTATCATCTAATATCCCTTCTAGACTCTCCACTTGGCTACTGCAGATAGGATGGAATGCTCGTCTTTTCTCACCTCGTTTGAGGTCCGCTTCGAATAAAATACTGAAATAACCGTGGAAGGGCAATGTACTAACCAAGACTCCTGTTCAGAGCCCCGGGGGCAACTTACGAGAGCCTAGAGGCCAAAATACTCATTATTTAGTTATAATGTTTTACAAGCAATTTTTATGTTTCTTATTATTTATGTATAATGATATTAAAGACATAGTTACTGGTTCAGATTAAGCCTTAATTTTAAATGGTTCGCTTTCTCTACGGATCGTTAAATCTCTAC
The DNA here is from genome assembly GCA_929108375.1 of Gymnoscelis rufifasciata. NCBI lineage: Eukaryota > Metazoa > Arthropoda > Insecta > Lepidoptera > Geometridae > Gymnoscelis > Gymnoscelis rufifasciata. Next base: position 6,507,862 of record OV815321.1, on the reverse strand, counting down.
GTAGGCGAGTCATTGTCGAACAATACGAGCCGTTAATGTTAAATATTGAAATCGCATTAGCGCAGCGGTTTACACCGTAATCATATTTTAAATAAAATAAATAAATATATCCTAACAATATCTTACCCCGTTTTAAGCTCTAAGCTTGTGTTACGGGTACTAGACATCTGATATACTTAATTAATATAATAGACATACATAGATAGATATATTTTTAATATACATATAAAACGCCCAGACCAAGGAGAAAGTATCCATTTTTTATACCCGAAATCCTCGTTAAAACATATCTATTACCCGAAACTATTACTATCATTATCCATACATCTTCAAACTAAGTAAACAATATACGAAAGGGAACCATAGCGTAACCGCAGACATTAATTAGGAACTTTCTTTCTCGAAACTGTTACTACAGTTGCTCTCGTTGACAAATGAGTCGTTAGGCTGTCGAACTTGCGAGTTTTGGTATTCGTTACGTTGTACAGTCAACAACAGTAAGTGATCAAAATCAACAATTCAAAACATATTCTATTATGACCTGCCAGCTGTAACAAGTTATACCAAAGTGTCAATTTCCAATGAAGTCTTAATTATGTCAAAAGATCGAAGGTCGAGTTGATTGTACACCAATATTGTTATAATAACAACATAGGAGATGAAAGCTGGGTTGTTCTATTCGCTTCTCAACTCAGTGTAAATAAATCTAAATTTATTTATTTAAGAAAAACCCCCGATTCCAATGCCTTAATTTCCTTAAATGTAAAACAACATAATATTATCTAATGTGGACGCGATGCGTTTTCATTTGATACCCCACACTAGTATATTTGCAGATTTTCGGTTTTCCTTCCCCACTCTCACCCCCATAACTTTTAAACGGCACAACCGATTTTCATGAAACATGTCTAAGAACACTCGCACCAGACTCACCTTTCATACAAAAAAAACTAAATTGAAATCGCTCCATACGTTCGGGAGCTATGGTGCCACAGATAGACAGACACACAGACAGACAGACAGACAGACACGTCAAACTTATAGCACCCCTCTTTTTTGGTCGGGGGTTAAAAATAGAAGCGAACTATCAAGACAATATTATTTCCTTGATTATTCTTAGTTTTTATTTAAGTTAGCCTTAAGTTGACCTGTCCATGTATGCATAAGCGTCTAAGGAAATAACAGTTTTGACTTTGACTTTCGATCGAGGATCAAAATAAATGTGATCACTTACTTATGACAAGTTATTTGTTCCTTTACTTCTTACAAAACCTTAGTTGTCAGTAAATTTTAAGTAAATAAACTGTATATACCTCTATTATTTTGGGACCCTATTTCATCAGCTCCTTTTGCGGTTGACTGTACCAATTCTTTACGATACTTCTCTGTAAGTGATAAATTACATGCTTTTGATTGCTGTTTTTATGAGACAAATAAATAATTTTTCAAGCCTTTACACAAAAAAAAAGAAATTTCTTAAGAAAAGAACATAATAAGCATGTAAATTTCGATATGCATTGACTTGCCACTACAATAAAACACATACCTGTACAGTTAACTTAAAAAAGGTATTTTGTTCAGAAAAAAATTGAAAAATTATTACTTTTAACTCACAACATTTTTTCCTAAGAATTAAGTATCTTAATATGTATATATAAATCTCGTGTCACAATGTTTGTCCTCAATGGACTCCTAAACCACTTAACCGATTATAATAAAATTCGCACACCATGTGCAGTTCGATCCAACTTGAGGATAGGATGGTATTTACGGCGAGAAAAATTCGAATAATTTCCGGGAATTTTTTATACCCGTGCGACGCCGGGGCGGGCCGCTAGTAATTATATAATTATCCAACATATTTCTAAAGTACTTGACTCTGTGATGTTATAAAGAATGGTATGATGTTGGAGAGCGATAAATAGGCTAAAAAATAGCCATTTTAACCGACATAAAAAAAAAGGAGGTTTCTCAATTCGACCGTATATATATTTTTTTTAATGTATGTCCGCGGATTACTTTGTCGTTTATGAACCGATTTTGATTATTCTTTTTTTGTTGGAAAGGGAGTATCCCAAGGGTGGTCCCATGGTAAGGAAACCTGGATCTGGTGGTGGAATCCTGAAGAAATTGAGGGAAACTCTTGAAAATATTGTCTTTCCGACTTGTGTGTTCCTTAATATTATTCAATATAATGAATTTTAAAGCCCTTTTATTAATGAGGGTCTGGTGTTGATCTGATGATGGAGGGAAAGGCGGTCGAGGGAACTCCTCAACGATTAACAGCAAGTACTTTGTGTTTGGGCTTGATTAACTTATATTACTGAGACCGTTCATCTAAATGGGTTTTGACTGATATTAGGGGTCTGATGATGAAAATGAAGGACAGTCAGAGGAACTCTATAAGGTATTTTCACTAAAAATCGTGAAATAAAACTTTTTTGCCAAAAATTAAACCAACTTCAAAACGGAAACTGAAAAGTAAAAAATAAATAAACTTTACAAATCTTTTCGACATTTTATGTGATATTTAAAAGAACATTAACAATTAAATAATTAAGTATTTAATAATTTTGAGGTTTGAGGCGTTACGTAGAAAGAGACAAACAAATATATCTGTAGGATTCAACGTGTAAAAGAATGAGATAGAATACCGTCGAAACGTCTCGTTCGAAATAAGAACTTTAACGCATTTTGATTGGTTGTTTGTTGTGTCTCTGGAATGCGAGTTACCATTTTTGACATTCGAATACGCGTTCGAAAGAGTATTGCTTGTAAAAAGGTTCCATGACGGCATTTAAAACTAAAAAGGTTGTATGCTGTTCTTACGATATTTAAAAATAAAGAAGGTTCTTTCGCTTTTTGAAAACAGATCACGAGGCTGTATGCAATATAATATCACTTGGCTTTATGGTCAAGTGACTTTTGCCTGCTTATGACAAATAAAAAGAAACTTTCTATTAAGTTAAGAAATAATTAACTTAATATAATTATTTATATTAAGTTAATTAAGTTTCTTTTTATAAAGTTTCATCTACTGTTATATTTCTGAAGTGAAATGCAAAAATATTCCATAGCCATTATATTTATATATATACACATAGAGCATAATATCGTTATTTTACGAGTATGGTCGGTTATAAATATAATCAATATTTATGATGTATCGGTCAAAAGCTATAAGCACACTGCGTGTGTGCAACGTGCGCAAGTTCATTCGGTTAAATTTACTTGCCATTTTTAGTTCAGCACTCTGATATTATTAAAATCAATAGGAGTAAACTCCAATCGTGCGTCGTAGCTGACACACACACACTTTTTTATTTATATATTATTTCTTGAATTGTTTTTACTATACACGGAACTCTAAGTGTAATTCGAGTTCATTTCATACATTTCAAATTTATTTGTAATAACTATACATAAAAATAAATATGAAAGAAAACAAAACGTTTTCGTTACCGTAAAGCTTTAGTTCTAAATTCAATTTCCCACTCAGTATTATATTGGTTCATTCATCGTATATAGACAAATCAGGCATCGAAATGTCATCAACGACGTGCACAGATTATATGTGTTAATAGCTGGTGTTTTAAAATTTAACTAAATTCAAACTCTATGGTAGTTCCGCAAAACTCTGCGCAGATAGCAAACCGAACGCGTTTTTAGTACGCTTAACCACAGTTTAAAATTCGAATCAAATGCTAAGTTTACATAGTAGTTACTATGGACCGCTTCGTATTATTTTTGTTCGTTTGGATTTTTTCTAGATATTATTAATTGATGTCTTTGCGATCACTTAATTGCAATCATAAACTACTTAAATTAGCCTCAATCTGATACGTCATCTTAATACAAAAAAAAATGTTGTTTCGAAATATCATAAGAAGCTTGAAATAAGTCGTATGATAATACGACCGTAAAACGAAGATTGCAAAACAACAAAATCTATTGATGAAGGCTTTACAGATAATGATATGCCTTCTTTACGGAGGAAGCGTACGCTTATTTTCAACCGCATTTCTAAGACTCTTTCAAGCTTCTTATGATATTTCGAAACAACATTTTTTTTTGTTCTTAATACAAACGTGACGTATCATTGAAAATAGGGTTTGAGAAGTTTTTTTGACATTATCGTCTTATCGGATAGAATCGAGGAAAATGAAAGTTTACAAATCAAATGAGATGAGATTTATTTTAAAATAAAACTAAAATGATTTTTATCGACAGCTTAAAAACATGATGAACATAAATCAACTCAACTAAAAATGTAAAATTGCCTAAAATCTCGTTACCTGTGTTCTCAGGTGATGTCAAAAAATTTTGATTGTTTTTGATTTTTCCGGTACATTCTTGAGATTTTGTCAACACAAAATCCTATCAACACTAACAAGTTATCATATTATATTATCGAAACCAGACACTACTTTTCGTCGCAATTTGAACAATAGAAACACTCGTTTCTATTCAAAATTACTTGTATTATATACATTCCATGGAATTATTAAAACGACATTTGACTCAAATGTCGTTTTAATAATTCCAAAGTGTTGCTGTGCATATTTTATTGGAATTCATCAATTTTAGTTTTTATAACATAAAAATATATATTTACACAGATGGTTGGGTTGTATATTTCGTGATGATAGCCCTCAAAAAAGGATTCTTTGCAAAGACATAACGCAACTTACCAGCCCAAAAGGTGTGTCAAAGGAAAGGCGGTGAACGGTTAGAAAGGCATATTGGTGCTTGATACGGTCTAAACAGAGTAAAACCCAAAAATTGTTAATTCGATTTTTGTGTGAGCAAAATGCTCATTGCTCTCTCTCTCAGGGGTAAGCATACTTTGTAAATGGCCAGTAATTCCTTTTAAGTCCGTTATAGTTTCCTACATCCAGTCTGCATGAAACTATAACATAATTAATCATATAATAACATATTTTAAATAAATTTAATATTTATATGAAATATTTTATTATATATTATGATTCTAGAATATTAATATTTTCTAGAGATAGAAATTAAGTATAATTCTAATATAATGTTATGTAGGCTTTATGTAAACGCCACTGCTTTCTCTTATTATCAAATTTCTGATCCATCCAAAGGTTGCCTGGAAGAGATCGCTATTAGTGATAAGGTCGCCCATTGTGTCACTGTATTAAATATGTATCTCCTATGTATGTTCCTATATTGTGGTGTTACAATAAAGAATTTTTGTATTGTATTGTATTGTATGTAATAAATAATCTTCTATGTTATCAAAGCACACACATAGGCATAACATGGGTAAAGAATTATATCTGTACAAAACATAATTTCACACAATCTGCTCATGTATCATTTATCGGAGCCTTGAAACCTTTATTGAGCATTGGTAAATTAATGACATTACAAAGTGACAAATTGTAAGAGCTACATTTTGCGTAATGGAATTTGCGTTGCAACGTCACCACTCAGGCAAAATTAAATTTTGCGCTGGCAGACATGTCGATATCGAAGAGTAACGACATTAAGTTCAGAGCATCGGATAAAAAATACGATTTAAGACTAGCATTAATATTGTAGCTTGGCCAACGTTAATAGGGTGGTGATGATAATGATGATGATGAAAATTAGTATTGTAGGATACATTTTATTAGCCTATTAAATTAGTACAACATTCACATTGCTCATGAAATTATTAGTTTTAGTGAGTAGTCCGGAAATATTTATTTATTTATTCAATTTGAAGGAGAAGGATGTTCAGCAGTGGGCGTCATACGAACTCTTCTTTTCGTATGAATTTGAAAATAAAACGCTAACGGATAGTTTTTTTACGAGAAAAAGCCCTTTGTTGGCTGGGCAATATTGGTGGGTAAATCAGCCAGTTCAGTTTTTTCACAGTTTGAGATATTATCAATTGACCATCATTATAATCAAATTTAAATACGTCTGAAGGTTTCATAATATTTTTTTCTTAAGGGAATAAGTAAAATATGGTAATAGAAGAAAGTTAGAGATTTTATTAGGGAGGCGGAATATTATTCCAACGTTTTATGGCATCTTTTGTTACGCAGCGTTCTATTTGAAGCTAAAAAATATGGTTAAATGTCACACCGACTGGTCCCGTATTATGACCGCCAAAACACAGGCTAAGTAAGCATTTTCATTCAGTACAATAAGAATCACGTGACAGTCTAAGAATAGTTTTTTTCTGGACAGAGCCGTTTGACTTTATGATACTTAACACATGGTCTGTGTTCTTATCTCGTAAAATAAAATTCACATAAAAAGGGTCAATAAAAGGAACTGTAATTCGTAACTGCGTCTTAAATTGAACCAGAGCGACGAGTGTTTTATAACGTTGTTATAAAGTGAGTATCTCAGTGAGTTTCCTTACTTGGGGATTCCAAGTGATAACAAATGTAAAAAAAAAGATTTTTAAATTGTCATGTCTTTTAACAATATTATGACTTAAATCGTTAATAAAAAATATTAGTATGACAAAATAGATTTAATTATCTTAAATAATCTTCAGTACGTAAGAAGATTATTTAAATTAATTAAATCTATTTTGTCATCTTTTTGTATGCAAACGATACAGTGCATCTCCGTTTTGCGTCACAAAACTATTTCGAGCTATATTAACTAAATTTATGCATCATAAGCTTGGATTATTGATGCTCTATATTTATATATCATGGCATTTTCTCTTTAAATCTTACGTTGCATTTACCTATTCGTAATCTCCATTCGAGAACTTTTGGCCCCAACGTCTATATATTATACTTGCTACATGGCCGCGCTATAATACGCTTTTTCTTTAGACTTCTCTTAACATTATTAAAATTTCCTAACAGGAAGCTCTGTCACCTTAAGAGGAAGCTTATTTTAAAAGCGTACACGGTTTCTCATAAATGATTTACCTAGTTTATCTGTAGGAATGTTTTTTTTTCCTTATTTCTCGTGTTAATACTATGTACGTCACTTTTTTCTTAAGATTGAGGCCTATAGAAAAGCCTTCTGGTAAAATTCCCTTGGCAGAGTTCTATGATGCCCACGGGAGAAGATGTGGGAAGAATTCTTACACCGATGCCTGCGGCTAGCTAATATGTTCAATTAGCCTTAATTCACTCCGCCATTATACGGTGCGGACTGCCTCAATAGCGCGGTGGGCTATGGTCCGCTTGCGGCGCGAGAGGTAGCGGGTTCGATTCCCGCCGAAGGCTCAAGTGTTTGTATGTTCTGCAAGCACTTTCTCCTTTGTCTGGATGTATAATAAAAATACATATCTATGTATGTATGTCTATTATATTAAGTATATCATGTCTAATACCCGAAACACAAGGTTAGATCTTACCGCGGGGCTAGATGTTGTTGTGTAGATGGTCCAGATATATTCATTATTTTATAGGATCTACTTTACTTATACCATAGACTAGTCTATGCTTATACTAAACTTATCTATCTATCGAGCCTATAAAGCCTGTCCTTAAGTATTCACCCTCTAAAATTATAATACTTTGTCGATTCCGCTTAGCTGTTACAACGTAGAGGACTGGTTGTCTTTAAGCCATTAGCGTGCTTTTTGCCTTTCAACAGATTAAAGTAAAATTTCCGACAGTCTTCCTCTTACGGGTCTTCTTATATCTTATCTTCCTCTGAGATGGACCGCACAAACAAGTGATAGAATCATAGAGAATTATACTACCGATTATATAAAAATGACATTTTACTTATAAGTAATTACTATAAATAAATAAAAAAAATATATTATAAAACCAAACGAAGGAAAAGTGCTCGCAGAACATATAAACAGTGACCACATCATCGCCTCGGTGAGAATCGAACGGGCTGTCTCATACTCATAACTCACTCCCTGTACTACTGAAGTAGTTACAACACAAAAAATTCTATCAATGTTAAAATAACTCAGTCAGCCAGGGAATTGCCAAGTACACAAAAATACTAAGATTTATTCTTTACAGTCCTAATCTTTTTGGGCTGTTGACACAGAACACAAACTTCAGGGACTAGCACGCACGAATTATCATATTGTCAACATAATTCGTATAGGCAAACAGATTTTTCCACAAAAACAAACAGAGTACTTATTTTTGCTGATACAAACAACCTGGGATTCGTTTGAAGATTAAAATAACAACGAAAGTGGATGGATTCGATCGGCTTTGAGGTATTTTGAAGGCTTTTTTTCACGCCCACAGTCTCTATTCTTCGTTTATGTTAAGACAATTAGAAACAGAAACTGGCATTCACCGATGATGGTGGATCGTGAACGTGTAGAGCGATATTCTTGTCTGCATAAGCGGACAAAGATTTGTGTAGCGTTGCGCGCTATAAGACTCCTAAGTGACGTAAGTGTATTAGCCACGCCCACGCCAAACATCGTCTTCGTCTAAATACTTCGCTTTGCACACACCTCTCCCTCCTCTGAATCCTTACACGTGACCTCCGGGTGGTGCTAAGAACAGTCTCTGGTGGTAGGCTTCGGCCTCGGCTTGTCACCACCCTCCGGGCTGGACCAGTGCGTGAAGCGATTTTTTCATGTTTCGTAATGTGGCCCGGAGTAGCCATCTGCCTTCTAGGTATTCATTCCCCATCTTCTTAGACCGCATCATCACTTTACATCAGGTGAGATTGTAGTCAAATGAAGGCTTATCCAACATAAAAAAATAAAAAATACACACTTCGCGTTGATACGATGAATATTCGCTGTAGGCTGCTGTAGTATATGATTAAACAACGTCATACTATATGGGTGTTCTTAAATATGGAGGAGTCCAGGCTAGGTAGGATTTATTTGCATAATGAGCTCCCGTGCACACAGTAGATAACGCGCTGCTACCTGCACAGCCACCTATTTAAGAGGAATGTATGCTAATCTTACCTAACCTAAACCCATTCTAGTAATTTATTATTCAATTTGCATGCGTAGAATTTAAAGACTAAAGCTGATAGCTTTAATCTTAAAATTGGCTGGTAGAAGCTCATTAAACTTTCATTATCATCATCATCACATCAGCCGTAACACGTCCACTGCTGAACATAGGCCTCCTTCAAAGATTTCCAATTACTACGGTTGGAAGCGGTCTGCATCCACATGAACCCGCAGCCATCACCAAGTCATCTGTCCACCTAGTAGGCGGACGTCTTACGCTGCATTTGCCGATCCGTGGGCCTGCACTCGAGAACTTTTCGGCCCCAGCGACCATCTGTTCTTCGTGCCATATGGCCGGCTCACTGCGACTTTAACGAGCTTATCCGCTTGGCTATGTCGGTGAACCGCGTTCTTCTAAGTATCACCTCATTCCTGATATAAAAGTACAAACCCTAACTAGTATTCAAACATTGAGTTCGTTTGATATTTTCCGTCGATTCCATTAGAAGCAAACGAATGAAATCGCATTCCGAATGTCATAAATAGGTACATAGCTTATAGCACTTAGTGGTTCGTTTTTATGAGAGCCACTATTACTCCCCTTTGGTTTGATAGTAAAACTAGCAATTGTCTATAAACCATTTGATCTGGTCAAAATGCACCAACTGTCTGCCCCCACATAGGGTGAGTTTGTTCGTTAGTGAAGTGGGACATAATTAAAAAATATTTAACATTCATGCTTAGACAAAACTTAAAAGTTGTTCTGTTTCTACAAAAATAGTTGTTAGTTTTTTTTGTTGGTTACCTTACACAAAAAAAATACAATAACAAATAAGAAATAAAGCCTAAGCCTGCCTCTCTTTTCTATGTTCCTGTGAAATAAAAGCTTACCAACCAGAATCAACATTGTGTGTTAATCTGTTCCCAATTTTAAAACTTAAATTCGGTTATTTTTAGTTCCTATTTTCACTTGTAAGCAGAACTTTCAAATCTAAAATAAAAAGCTCATAAGACTTATCTATACAAGGTTTTTAAAAATTGGTATATAAAGCGAAAGATTCGAAAGGTGGGCTCATGGCACTATTTTTGTTCTAAGATTTTTCAATTAGGAATCTAATTTATCGAAAAAATATCTTTAAAGTGTAAATCTATAAATCTAATACATTTGTTAATCATTATTGTATGATAAGATAAATTTTAAGCTAGCTTACAACATTTTTACAGGTATTATTGAATTGAAATTCCTTTTACTAGTATTAATACTCTACCTGTGAAACAACTTTTAAGCATATTTTCAGTTTCATGAAATTAATACCTGGAGACATTTGGGTTACAAAGTAGGTGTAGAAAAAATGCGTAAAACTCTACGTATCTTATAAATGTGCTCTTCGGCGGAAATCGAATCAACTACCATGCGCCGTAAGCAGGCCTTGAAAAAGAGGTAAAAAATCGATATTTGGTCATTATTCTTAAGAGCCTAACTTTTACCGCGGGGAAAATCATTCATAACTCGGCTAAAACCGCGGGACACAGGCAATTTAAAATAAAAAAAAAATATTCATACGAATATGTATGGTCTCTATTGAAACCTTTCAGAATAACGCCGACCGCTCAGCGCTGACAGTTTTTTCATACAGAACACACAAAATATACTAAAAAGAAAGTAACTTATATTTCTGAAAATGCAGTTAGTATATAAATAAATAAATAAAATACATATTTCCGGACAATCCACACAACAACATCTAGCCCCGTGGTAAGCTCTTAGCTTGAGTTACGGGTACTAGACATCTGACATCTGATATACTTAATATAATAGACATACATACATAGATATTTTTTATTATACATATTAAACACCCAACCAAGGAGAAAGTGCTTGCAGAACATACAAACACTTGACCCCCGGCGGGAATCGAACCCGCTACCTCTTGCGCCGCTTCTATCTTCTATCTATTTATCTTTAAATATAAGATAGTCTTAAGACGGTTTCCTGTAACTATTGCAGCTAATGTATCTGCCCCTTCGCAAAAATCCATTCTGTATGTATGAGAGACAGAAATCTGATCAATAATGCTTACGACCGACCAATTAAGCATTTTTTTCGTGTTTTAGCCTATTCCAATCTACGTCCAGTTATTTCCTTGCGCAAAAAAACCGCACAATTGATTGAATATGACAACGTAAAGATAATAAATTGGTCGTGCCCTGCAAACCATATTAAGAAAATATAGAAAAGAATTTCTTTTTACAAGAATGCGAGTAGCAATTTGTACAGTTTTTGTGATCGTCGATACAATGAAAGCAATTTCTTAAGTTCTCGTTTGTGTAAGTGGATCGACAATTGTCTTTTTAAATGTGTTTTTGCTTTGTTTAATGTTTACTTTGTAAGTTCTTTTCTATCCGAAGGTTGTCTGGAAGAGATGGCTTTTTAGCGATAAGGCTGCCATTTTACATTTGTTTTTCTACGTATTGTTGTATTATATTTATTTGTGTGTACAATAAAGTGTACGCTTCGTTAACTTTAAAGAAGATACTGAAATTTGAATGTAAATAGAATTTAACAATTTATTTGTTTGTTAGGGGTTGATCGTATAGGAGTGAAAATTTAGGGTTGTATGTATTTTTGAATGCTGTATCATAAAAAACATTCAAAAAAATTATCCATAATAATAAAAAAAAAAAAATTGGGGTGGACCAGCCTTAACCTTTAGATGTTGTCCGATTTTCCACCGTGCTCGTTTTGAATGCTTCGGATGACGAAAATCGATCGAGCCGTTTCGGAGGAGTTAGATTAGAAACAACGTGATACGAGAATTTTATAAAAGTAAGAAAAAAAATTTTGTTATTCATATTTGTACATCTGAGTATATCTTTGCAATACGCCCGTATTTTTAATGTAAACGCCATGACATACTATGTATGTACTCGTATTTGGTATTATATAGTACTTTCTGGAGCTCAAGATCAAATTGCCTCGACTGTAGCAGAAGCCTTATTATCATACATATAGGACTTAATGCAAACTTTACGGAATTTAGAGTAGCCATTTAATATAGGTCACTGCTCACTTTGCTTTTGTACTAGATCAGTTCATCAATTAACTCTGAATTTTAATGGTAATATTCGATGTATTATGGCTTGAAGTGATATAAAATAATTTTGCAGATTTAATGGGAATTTGCCGGTTTATAAACCTACGTGTTGTTCATCCCCCAACTCGCATTGGACTAGCGTGGTGGATCGGGGAGGCCTATGTCCAGCAGTGGACGAACCATGGCCGAAATAAAAATTATTTATGAAACACGTATCATAAATAATTTTCATTTCGGTTATGGTTGTGAGAACAGAGACGAGCTATCTCTTTTTCAGAAAAATCAAACTATTCTCGCGAGATTTCCGATCTACAAATAAGCCAGTAAAAGCCAGTCTGATATGAAATGTAAAAGAAATGTGCCTCACATTTTAAGCCAAACTAAAATATGAATAATAGAAGGGACTAAGTAATCTCAACATGAAAACGTTATATTTATTAGACCTACAAAACTCCATATTCAGCAAACAATTTACAAAACCAAGTTGTAATTTCAAAGAAAATTCGCGAATTCAGGCCTCGTGAGTTCTAAAGCATGTTTTGATTCTGACGTGGATTCCGGTAACTTTGAAGTGCGGAATGGCTTTGAAAATCACAGGCTTTTACGAAGCTACGTAGAAGTGATGAAAATGTTTTGATAATACCTAGTCGTATTTTCTAAAGGCGTTGACGTTGTAATTAAATCTTTTCCTCGCATTTCGCCGCCGCCGTACCACCACTGCGCCATCATCCGGTCCACTTTACGGCTGCTAGTAATACATTGCTATAAACGAAGAAATTTCAAGGTACATTGCTAGTTAGCAGCGAGGAAAAGCGGCGGGAGCGCGGTGGTGGCGCGTGTGTACAGTAATTGCTAACAATTGGCTATGGCGATTACAGACGTAATTATTAATTGAAAGTAATCAAAAAATATTTTTTTTGACTATGAATTCCGGCCTTAGACTCATTTTTAAATACTTGATTAATTTGTTGACTGAAAAGATAAGTGGTAGGTGGAACTAAAAAATTATAAACAGCATATCACCCAAACCATAATAAAACAACAATTAACATAATAAAACTAAATACTATTTCCTAAACGGAGATTTTCATTCCGGAGGTCGTGGGTTCAAACCCCATCGCGAACCTCTGGATTATTCTTCTTGTAAAGTTTATGTGCGCTGTATTAAGCACGTGCTTTAACGGCAAATGCAAACATCGTGAGGAAACCGGCATGTTCTGAAAACTTTGAAGAGCGTGAAGGACATGTGATTTTCACCAATCTAATCTCTATCGTCAAAAGAGAAGCCTGAGTGTCCCAGCAGCGGGAACGTAAATAGAGATGATAAAACGAAGATTTCACTCAAGTTAATAAAAACACCGCCCTGTTTACATTTGGGATGAAAATATTATTTGGGTAAAGAAAAATAAATGCAAATGATTTGGTAAATTGATTTAAAACGCTTTTAATAATTCAGGGGAAAGGCAGAATTTTGTCAAAGAATACCGAACTTTTCTCGTTAAACCTTAAACTTCGGGGCTTCAATCAAAAGTAGGTAATTGAATAAGAGCTTGCGCGGTTTATCATTTCATTATGAAAATTAAAGTGCTTATTGGTATTAAAATAATATGAAGGAAATATAAATATACATATATCATTGAAAACATGTAAATTTTTACGTTGTAGACACAAGTGTAAATTTTAATTTAATGGTAAATTTCACTTAAGAGAACTTGCAAAATTCATCGCAATCTTAACTGAAAAAAAAGCGGAGATTTTTTTAATGGTTTACATTGATAAGGATTTGAAACTACTGGACCGATTAAAAACTTTCAGTGTTAGTAAAACTTTTTGAGGAAGGATGACCTATCACGGTATGATTATTGGTGTTCTCATTAGCAAGATATTTTACCCATATTGTTATAGTGCATAAAAAAAACTAGTCCGCCATGTTTTTTTTTTATAATGTTCGATAAGCCTTCATTTGACCACAATCTCACCTGATGTAAAGTGACGATGTGGTCTAAGATGGGACATGAAGACTTAGATGGCTTCTCCGGACCACATTATTACGAAACACGAAAAAATCGCTTTACGCACTGGCCTAGCCCGGAGGGTGGTGACAAGCCGCGGCCGAAGCCTACCACCAGAGACTGTTCTTAGCACCACCCGGAGGTCACGTGTAAGGATTCAGAGGGTTACCACTTACGGACGTGAACAAGCAAACCCTCATATCCACCATCTTGGATATCCCGCATATCGGATTGAGAATCACATAACATATGCCATAGCATTGTCATTATCAAGCCCTAACAATTGGTTGAAGATTACTGATTTAAAATTAAGTTACAAGTTTTGTCCCATACTAACAGGACAAGTTAAATAAAAGAATCTTTGCAAAAGCAAGCTAAAACAATAATAATCCAAGCACCTAGTTAAAGTGGGAACTCAAAGAACAAACTCTCGTTCGATTATAATACACAGAAACTTATAACAATTTCGTTGGGTATAGGAATAATAAAATTTTCAGATCCGTAATAATTGGACAAATTCCACTCGAGGGAAATAGGCAGTGAAAATCATGACACCGCAGCTTTCATTGCCTTGTTTGTCTGAAGTTTTCCATTTAATATCGTAAAATTCAGTTCATATATCATGAAACGTTGGATCTTTGTTATCATAGGCGTTTAAGGGCTACCTTAACTATACCTTTTACATTACTTATTCAAAGCTATTATTTTACGTTATTACCTATAGATTTTCCAGTTAAATAAACTTGTTATCGCGTAGTGGTTGAAATTTGGAAACTAAAAAACTGTTTTACATATTGCTCTACATAAACTTTAGAGGCCTTTAATATCTCCCCAGCTCAGTCCTAAAGTGCCAATCACTAGAGTGTCAGATGCCTATCTTCTGTTGTCATCATCTCTTGATCGGGTTCTACCCATAACGTAAACCGTAAATTTGCTATATCTCTAATCAACTCAACCTATGTTCGTTTTATTTTTTCTCCAATCAACCCAAATACATTCCATAGTTCCATACTCAGCCCAACGTAAATATTCCAAAAATGTTATGAATAATAAAACAAATCGTTTGCAGACCTTAATAAAAAAATATGATGCAAGTTCTAGTGACAGTCTAAAAAAATATGTATAATGATGGTGATTTCATGTACAAGTAACTATTTAAGTTAAAATATATTTACATCCTCCTCTTCCGCGTGTCGATTTCCTCATTTCTGAGGGTCGTAATTCCCTATTTGTGGCATTGTTCCTCCCTTAGCTGAGTGTAGGGCAATAGATAAATTGGTGGCTAAGGTTGTTCGGATCAGGTCCGTCCATCTAAGGGAGCTACGTCTTCTTGGTCGTTTGCCGTCAACCTTGCCAGTAACCATAAGTTTTTCGAGGTTGTGCCCTTCTTTCCTTGCAATGTGACCGAAAAACTCAAGTACTCTTCGTAGTAAAATATTTACATAATTATCAGCAAATTTACAGTCGTAAAACGGTAGATAGAAACAGAACACGATGAAAGCTATTTTACTTGCTTGATGTATTTAAGCCCGTCACGTTGAAATATTCAGATTTTGTCCGTTAAATCTTAAAGATTATGTGGACACGACGTGACTCTCATTTATAAATCCCACCACCTTTTTTCAAGCTAGCTCGCTTAACTTTTCAAGAATTTAAATGCATTCATGTCATTTAAATAGTAAGATATTTTTATTAATATATAAAATTAAAATATAAGTAGCACAGCAAATTTATAGAGTGTAAAAGATTTATTCCTAATAAGCGCTATTCTGTCTAATAACCGGATAAGCAGTTTTCATCGTAAAACGAGTTTTAATTGTTCAAGACCCGTACGAGAAAAATTCTCCTTTTTCTACCATGAAATTAAAAAAAAAGTACAACATTTTTTACAAAAATTATAATGAAGGTAATAAATAAATGTATGTATAATGTATGTATGTAATAAAGTATATGCTAGTTTTAGGTATAGCTTTAGATATTTATATAATGTGAAAACCACTGTTCTTTACACTTGTAATTTTTCTTCCATCCACGGTTGTCTGTAGTGCTTTGAACAAAAAGACCACCCATTACACATTCTTGGTTTAGTTTTTATATTCTTGTTGTATTGGGTGTTTAATATGTATACTAAAAATATCTATGTATGTATGTCTATTATATCAGATGTCTACTACCCGTAACACAAGCTAAGAGCTTACCGAAAATATTTATTTTATTTATTTATTGATTCTTTGTTTGGTCTGTAAAATAGTATTTTCTATCTATCCATGATTAATTTTGTGTTAAAATCGATGGCAGTGTTCCTCATGACATCTCTTCGTATATCTTATATTTTCAGACCTTTCCATACTGTCTGAAACTCATGTTTCACTCTGTTTAGCCCCTACCCGGTGCTCGAACAAGGTTAATCTTCCTGTCCTTGTCTCACATCATGTGAAGTCAGCACAACATGGTTTATTTTCCTTCTCTATTTTTCTCTGTCACCCGTCACCCTTTCCACGGACAATTCTTCTTTTATAATGTATTGCAGAAATTACATCATGAAAATGGCCTTACAAAGTTAATACCGCGGCCTTTATAGTCGTAATAATGTAAGTTTTATACGAAACACCGGGTTTTATTATAACCACTTTCCTTTGTTACTTGGGGCTATTGCAATGAAACTTTTGCTATGAAAGGATATTAAGAACGTTCTCGCAGTACTTGAGTCATGTATAGGTGTGCCTATAATTGGATGGGGTCTTAAAACAATTATAATATAACTAGCTTTTTAAGGCGTTTCCCGTGTTTTATGGATTTTCCCGAGGTAAAAATTTACCTGTAGCCTTCCTATATAAATAGTTAAATAGGCTATCTAACAAAGAAATTTTTTTTTCAAATCGGAGACTTTATTCCTTATATTAGCACGTTAAAACAAGCAAACAAACACTTTACAATATTTGTATAGATTTATGGCCTATGATTGATCCGGTTAAGTCTAAGGTTTGGGCTGTCTCGAACACAACTTGAGTACTTTTGATTAGATCTCAAAGCGACTACAGCCTATTGATACTCTAGCCTATTGTGATTCAAAAAAAATAGGGCATGTTTTTCCTATATAAAATCATTGTTCGTACCTATCGAAAATCTTTGTTTTAAAAAAAATATAGTAAAAGTGTCATGGTAATACATAAATGCTTTGAAATTTATATAAATCGTTTATGAACAAAATATCTTGGTGAATTACAGAAAAATCTTGGTGAAGTAACAAAGAACTAAGCTTTATAGCGAGGAAAAAAAATATCGAGTAACATATACACATTTTGCAATATCTTTCCATTTAGTGAACACATAAATTATAAAGCCCTTATCTTGATTCAAAAACGACTAGATAATCCTTAAATAATAATAAACTAAAACTTTACAGCTCAAATTCCTCTCACATGGCATAAAATCGTGTTTTCCGGCTCAAATGTAAATACATTTACTACCACATTGGTGACGAGAAAGTTATTATTATATAACATATTTTTTATTTTTGCTATTTTCAGTCACATAATTATATACCTAATGTTACCCTTGTACCTCCCGGAAAGATCATAGTGTTCTTTCCCGTCTCACAATTATTATTTGAGTCGAATGTTCTGTAAAAACTTGGTTAAATTGTCTCGACAA
This sequence comes from Gymnoscelis rufifasciata, assembly GCA_929108375.1. Taxonomy (NCBI): domain Eukaryota; kingdom Metazoa; phylum Arthropoda; class Insecta; order Lepidoptera; family Geometridae; genus Gymnoscelis; species Gymnoscelis rufifasciata. Next base: position 6,490,220 of record OV815321.1, on the reverse strand, counting down.
CTCGATATAAAACTCGAGATAAATAAATATAAGATGACTGAATTTACAACAATTTTCAAGAGCCAGCTTTAACTTTACTTATCGCCATAAACGATACATCAAAACGACCTCATCATATCTAACGGAAGCCATATTATTTCTGCAAGTCATATTTTACTGGATCAAACCATATTTTACGAAAGCTAGTTATGAAACACGTAAAAATGGGAAATTGGCCGTTAACGTTTAACGACTCGTGAACATTTCCTAGAAGCTTTCTCATTTGCATAGTAAGTTAAGTTTTGAAACTGAGTTCACTCTAAGAACTTAATTTAAAAAAACTACCATTGTCATTCTTAGCATCTTATTTCCTAGTCCTCAATGCGATGCAATAGTGCGCCTATCGTATCGCCATTGTGATCAAAATACATTGATGCAAGGCGCTTTGACTCACAATGACTTCCATTTTTTTATAAATTTAATACAAAAGAAGGTTGCTGCTCCATGAATCTTTGTGGTCCAAATGACGGTGTATGATAACTACTAAGAGCGAGTGGTTGTAAAATATATTTAGATCTGGAACCTGGAAAACGAACCTATTTCTTTTGTTCATTTTTTTGCTGCTGAATTCGTTAATTCAAAATTTTGGTTAAAGTAATCACTGATTTTGAAGAGAAAAATCGATAAATTATAACGTAAATGGATTGATTTGGCTTAAAACCGTAATATTTAGAACAAATGACTGCCTCAGTGGCGCGGTGAGCGGAGGTCCGCTTGCAGTGCAAGACGTAGCGGCTTCGATTCCCACCAAGGGGTCCAGTGTTTGTATGTTGTGTAAGCATTTTCTCCTTGGTCTGGGTGCTTAATATATATATACTAAAATTCTATGTATGTTTATTATATTAAGTGTATCAGATGTCTAGTACCCGCAACACAGGCTAAGAGCTTACCACGGGCTAGATGTTGTTGTGTGGATCGTCCGGTAATATATTTATTTTTACTATTTAGAACAAATGAATCTGCCTTTGTCCTCCACAGAGAAAAGCTGAAATATAATAAAAAACAACATAAGCTTTAAAATCCTTGAAACAGTACGGAAAAGATTTTCACTGAAGCAGCATAGCAAACTGCAATATCTTCTTTAAAGCAAAACTGTCTCTGTGTCGTTGGGATATCATTCAATATTCTGTGAATGACATCCAGTGTCAAGAACACGGGGCGAGATGAAACGAGGAGTAGATACACATCTTAATAGATGATTTTCTAAAGCGCTTTAAGAGGCTTTTCACATATTTCAAGGCAGAATGATGTTTTATTCATAACTAGATTTTATCTTGCGCTTGTGGTTATAAAAACAGATATATTAACTATTTAAATGCGGTATTTACTCCTCAGTGTTAGCGTCTCAAACTTTATCCTGAGCTGCGCCGGTTTAGGGTCAGTGGAACACACATGCTTTAATTATGGTAAGTTAGTTTAAGTTTCCATGTATTCTTCTCTGTTATTTTTTCATTATTGTATGTGTAAAGTGTGAGTTACATACAAAAAAATAACTTTTTATCCGATCTCTTGTCATGGTTATATGTTCCAAAGATATAAAAACAAAATTATTTAAAACCCGTTTGAAATAAATATATTTTCAATAAAAAGTACGATAATTGTAGCCATAAAGTCTTATTTTCGGTAAAAACTCAATAATATTTCAATATACCATTATTGATTCTCTTTGTCTGTAAGAAATTTCAACAGTCACCTTCCACAAATTGAATCAAGAATTACGACTTTTTCATTTTCTTTGAGTTTTGTTTAAGCATTCACGTCGGGTTTGTCAGATGGATAAAGTTATTTGTACAAAGCTTTTTTTTTTATTTATGAAAACTTGTTTACAAGATGGATTTTGGCTGATATGAAGCTTTGAATTATTCTTAACTCTTGACAACATTAACCTCAGCAATATTTTAACATAAAAAGACTTAATTCAATCAACATCTTTTTGAATACAAAATTTTATTACGAACTTGTAACGTAAAGTTGCCTTAGTACTAGATACTCATCGAAACGAATCATAAAGAGGTCCAAAGTCGCTGACGTTATTTGTTTTTTTTTGAAGTGAAACTTCTATATGGACTAAGAGCCAGGGCCTGCCAGACCTACGTTAAAGTATAAAGGCTGAAATTTTATTCACGTGTTTTTACTGGTGTAGGGAACAATGTTTGGGGGTTACGAACCTGGAGTAACGGTGTCTTCAGTAAGTATCAGGCAATCAAGGCGTGCAGTACCTGAGCTCTCTCACGTCATATTATAAAAGCTGAGATTTATACACAATATTCTAATGACCATTTTAAATCATTATTCTTAAAGCCAGACACATCTGAAGGGTCTAACGCTTCCCCAGACACCGAAGAAAGTCAAATGCGAGAGCATTGCTCAGGTACATAAATCCATTTACTGTCTTAAATTCCTGCAATTTCAATTGTATAATTAAATAAATCTAAATTTAAAATTAAAAAAAAACCTCCGATTCCAATGCCTTAATTTCCTTAAATGTATAACAACATAATATTATGTAATGTGGACGCGATGCGTTATCATTTGATACCCCACACTAGTATATTTGCAGATTTTCGGTTTTCCTTCCCCACTCTAACCCCCATAACTTTTAAACGGCTCAACCGATTTTCATGAAACATGTCTAAGAACACTCGCGCCAGACTCACCTTTCATACAAAAAAAACTAAATTGACACAGATAGACAGACAGACACACAGACAGACAGACAGACACGTCAAACTTATAACACCCCTCTTTTTTGGTCGGGGGTTAAAAAGAGTGTATACGAATATTACTGGACAATTATAATTCAATAATTTTTCAATAACCATACATATTTGAAGGGTTGATATGACTCTAATAGAATCGTTGTGATTTCAAACCGGATGCAACGGAAATGCGTCAGGTAAGCCAATCTTAAACGCTAACAAGGTTAAGCAACTTTGCGCGACGCCAGCACTTGGATGGGTGACCGCCCGAACAAAATCTTTTTGCACAGTATTTTGTTTTTTTTATTCATCTCATTCTTTTGTCGATTTACTGAAGTTTCACTTCTATCGTGTGTGAATCGCACACACACCTTTTTTGTTTATAATTAGTGTTCCTATATGGTCAACTAACGAGTAAAACTACTGGAAATATCTTTCCCAATATAATAAACAGAAGGGAAGATATTGTTTTGTTATATGTGTGTCAAATTGCTTACAAACGAACATCATGATAGGGATAGGGTAGGAATATTATTATGTAGCTTGTTTACCTACAACGGTATATAGGTATATATATGTATTTCAAGAAAAACATATATAAAACAACAACACGGAAATCAAATTCATGACGCATTTTCCACAAATCGAACAATTTATTCAGAAAGCCATGATTACGACAAATTATTAATGTGAAAATTACCCAAAATTACCAAAGATGCTCCTTTTAAATTCCACCGATAGAAGGTAGTGACTGTCAAAATAATACCTACTCACTGGAAATAAAATGATAGCTCTAGGCATTCGTTAAATTGGATTTCTGTATTATTCTCGATATCTTAGGTACATAAAAGAGGTTTTTTCAGCTGGGAATTCGAAGTGACGTATTTTCTTTTGGCAATGACAGTGGAATATTTTCGTTGACGTTAAAGGAATTACTTAGAGAAAATCCTAGAAAATATTAAATCAAACTTGAAATATCGTCTACGGTCAAGTGAAATTCCGCGAATTAATTTATTTTGGCCGCACAAATTGGCTATGATATTTGTATCACAGCAAATTTTCGTAGAAAATGAAATCTTGTAGGTTCATTTTCTTATCTGTCTTCAGTTTCATTGATTAGTTTTTAACCCCCGACCAAAAAAGAGGGGTGTTATAAGTTTGACGTGTCTGTCTGTCTGTTACATCATCGCTCCCGAACGGATCGAGCGATTTCAATTTAGTTTTTTTTTTGTATGAAAGGTGAGTTTGGTCGGCTGTTTTTAGATATGTTTCATGAAAATCGGTTGAGCCGTTTAAAAGTTATGGGGGTGAGAGAGGAGAAGGAAAACCGAAAATCTGCAAATATACTAGTGTGGGGTACCAAATGAAAGCGCATCGCGTCCACATTACATAATATTATGATGTTTTTCGTTTAGATTTTAAATTATTAAAAGCTTTATAGCTCATTTAAGCATTTTATGGACCTAAAGCCGGATTCACCCTTAAAGCAGAAAATGACGGTAAGTTCTGCTAAGACCAGCGAGCTTTACCACTAAAAGCTTTTAAATAGTTTCATAAAACGCAACAAGTGTGAAAGAAAGTCAAGGTCAGAAACATAACAAAGCCATACTGAGCCAATATGAAAGCAATATGGCGCTCGTTAAAAGCCAGCTAATAAGAATTCCGACATGGTGAGCATTACAATAAAATATAATTATGGAGACCTTCAGTTCAGTGAGGCGTGTTGGAGCGCTAAGGAGTATTTATAGGGATCTTCAGCTATTCTGAGTGCCTGTGCGTATTTCACACTCTTGATCTCTACACAAAAGATTTTGGTTATTGATGTAAACGGCAATGAAACATAATAACCGCCTCAGTGGCGCGGGGGCCGAAGGTCTACGAGCAAAACGTAGCGGGCTCGAATCCCACCGAGGGGTTAACTGTTTAATTTCTATATGATAAAATATGTATATTATATAGTATATCAATAACCGTTACACAAGCTTAGTAATACTGTAGTATTTCGATAGTTAAATTTGTAAACCGGGATTTTTTAGATTTTCCAAACAATTCTTTTGTGTGAAAAATTTTACCCCGACACGACATCTGAAACGTATTCAAAGTTATCGTATAGATTTGAATGGTTACAATTAATTTTATTTTTGTAAATATACCAAATATATTCAATACCAAATTCAAATATTTTTGTGTTCTGTAACCTACCTTGCAAGAATTAACCTAAATTTCTTTATTGGCATGAGTAAGATTTTTAAAACTGTTGAATTTCTTCTAGTGACATAATAATATGCGTCTGGAAAGTAAAAGTAAATAATACCGATCTTCAAATGGCGATTAACAATATTTATCTAATAACATCCTTAGAACAAAATCAATCTAAAAAAAATATAATAAAATCCATTTCAAAATGAACAACTAACCACCTGCAAATGGCAATTGATTCGAGTTATCTAATGTAGCGAACCGGAAGAAATTTTATGGTATAACGGTCAACACAGTACAGTACAGTGTGGGAATCCAATCCTGTGACCATTTATTAACCCCCGACCAAAAAAGAGGGGTGTTATAAGTTTGACGTGTCTGTCTGTCTGTCTGTCTGTTACATCATAGCTCCCGAACGGATGGCGCGATTTCAATTTAGTTTTTTTTTTGTATGAAAGGTGAGCTTGGCCCGGGTGTTCTTAGACATGTTTCATGAAAATCGGTTGAGCCGTTTAAAAGTTATGAGGGTGAGAGTGGGGAAGGAAAACAGAAAATATGAAAATACCTCTAGTGTGGGGTATTAAATGAAAGCGCATCGCGTCCACATTACATAATATTATGTTGTTTTACATTTAAGGAAATAAAGGCATTGGAATCGGGGGTTTTACTTAAATTTTAAATTTAGATTTTATATCAACCCTACCAAAGACAAGATCAACAGCGGTTGGTCCGGAGAGTGTATTAAGCACATAGTGCATAAAACCAAAACAAAAGGGCGAGATTATCGCCTGGCGTCAGTCGTATTTGCAGCCACTCTGGGTTACCCAAACAGTTAACAGAGCGTATTGCGTCAAAAATCACTTACTGCGGAAATTGTACGGTGTGCTTTTGTGACGGTGCTCTAAATAAAACCAGAATATAAATAATAAATGTGAATTAAATCTGGTCATCCGAGTGTTATAAATTTATAATGATTGAAGATATAGAGGTATAGAGATTCAAAAAATATTATAAACTTTTTAAATTTAAGCAAAAACATTGATCAAAACTCATAGCCATGAAAAGATATACCATGTCCAATAGTAACCAATAGTATTTGTATTCGCACCACGTATATTAATACGTGGTGCGAATACGAATACTATTGGTGAAAACAAATATGCTTTAATGAACTAACTAAAATGCGTTGGAGCTTTTCTTTTTTGACTATTAAGTTTTAAATAACCATCGGTACAACCTCCTCCTATTTTAACAACGAACATTTGCTGATAAGGCGGTGCATAGAGGTGCAAACACGTCGGTTACGAGGTTGTAAGGTACCTACTTCTTCAAAAACTGTTCGTTGCTGGAAGTTTTTTTAAGATTTATCATGCATCTGTCGATATCTCAGTTCCGCGTCACAGTTTTAGCTTGAGCCATTCAGTCAGACTAATCAAATCTCTACACGAAGTACGCCCATCTTGATGGAGGCATCCATTGTTTGGGAAATGGATTGCTCCTGTCAGTGTTTGCTTCAACGCTCTCCCAAACATGTCACGTTCTCAGCGAATAACGCTGAAAATCCATTGTTTCTGCGGTTTTATGAATTTTGATGTGTTGAGCTTACCTGTAAGCCTTTTGTGTTACCGTATATTTTTACGGGCCTAATTCCATCCGATTTTTAAAGAGGATACGACTGGTATAAACGAGTCAGGCATGAACCTACACTGTGACATTCAAATAAATATTGCTGGACTGGCTTGAAGCTTTTGTTACGGGTCCTAAATGAAAAAAAAAAACTACATGTATTGAAATGAAATGAAATTTGTTTATTGCTTGAAATATGGTATACATAGGTGTCAGGTTATTTAAACAGTTATACATACTTTGTCAATTCAGATTCAAATAGACATTCTATTATCTGTCCAAGGCAACACCCAGACTAGAAAAAGTACTAATAGTACACAAAAACGGACCTTTGTGAAAAAATAATTTAAACAAGCATTTATTTAGGTGACATAATAGAAAGAAACATTTACTTATTAAATTAAAAGAATATATTTAGTACTATGTACCTTTTACGCAAAATTGCAATTTTATAAAAGCTTCTCGAGATATTTAGTTTTTTATTTTCTAAGAGAAATTGTGTTTATTTACATCTTTAACTTATAACATTTCTCATTTTTGCTGACCTCAAAAAAAGGAGTTTGTAATTTGGCGTTTATTTTTAGTTCTTGAGATTTTAATTTGTATCGAAAATGGTTGCACCCACGGGAGAAGATGGGGCAAAGCTCCTATTTCGCCTTGCCGGTGCCCGCGGCCCGAATTATACTCAATTCTTACTTATATTATATATTCGAAAATGTATGTGTGTGTCTGGCTGAACCGAACCTTAAATTTGGTACGGGTATACACTGGATAAGAACATCACCTTATTTATGTTTCCACTACTGGGACACAGGGGCATCTTACTTGACGAGAGAGATTAGATCTTTATTCACCACGCTGGGCAAGTGCGGTTTGTTGAATGTCATAGGCTACTATAATTCTAATTCTATTCTATTTCCAATTCATATATTCTAAACTGAAAGTTGGTTATTTTTTGTCAAAAATTTACTTATGTCTGTTACTACATAAACATTTGAATTCTCAGGGTCGTATTTGTCATATTAATTATTTATCTATGATTATTATAATCTACTTTTCCTATATTTATGCTTAGAACCATACACAGACGCTTAACTTATACGAGCAATAAAGCCTGACACTGGGTTAAGAGAGCGCAGGCGCAGTTTTTTTGTTGCTAGGTAAGCCCTCATTTGACCGCAATCTCACCTGATGTAAAGTGACGATGTGCTCTAAGATGGAGCATGAAGACCTAGAAGGTAGATGGCTTCTCCGGACCACATTACGAAACACGAAAGAATCGTTTCACGCATTGGCCCAGCCCGGAGGGTGGTGACGAGAAGCCTTCCACCAGTGACTGTTCTAAGCACCACCCGGAGGTCACGTGTAAGGATGAGAGGTCAGAGGGTTAATATGTACTTACGGACGTGAACAGACATGAACATCCAGTTCTAAGTCAAACATATACAGTGTGTATCGCAAAGCCTGGCTTAGACATATAAACTGCAAATCCATGACATCAGGCAACCTAATGTACCCGAATAGTGACCCAGTCTGGTTATACCCCATTAAGCGAACCCACCAAATACCGTAAAACATGTCATAAAACGCGAGAGGGGTGGAAACCTTCTATTTTATGAACCCTATATTGGTTCTGATTTGGTAATAAAATGCAGTGTTTTTTTTATACCTACTCACTCCTATCCACTGCCCGTTGGTGGGCATTTAAATGAAGATAAATAAATAAATATTTCCAGACATTTCACACAACAACATCTAGCCCCGTGGTAAGCTCTAAGCTTGTGTTACGGGTACTAGATATCTGATATACTTAATATAATAGTCATACATGTATAGATATTTTTTATTATACATATTAAACACCCAGACCAAGGAGATCGTGCTTGCAGAACATACAAACACTTTCACCCTCGGCGGGAATCGAACCCGCTACCTCTTGCGCCGCAAGCGGACCCTCGCCCACCGCGCCACTGAAGCAGTCAAGTCAGTCAAGATATAGAAGAGCCATGCCATTAAACTTAAATAATACGTTTTCTCTCGTCAAGAGAGAAGTCCCTGTGTCCCAGCAGTGGGAACGTTAATAGGGTGATGATGATGAATACGTTTTCTTAGATAATTTGTATAATATTGAATGTATATTTCAGATGCGGGGCTTTATGTTTAAGTACACCATAATAAATTTTTCTTTCAGCAGCTGTTTAATAAGCTTGCATACAAGATTTAAAGTGGTTTCCTTACCCGGCTTAAGTTTCATTAGAATAACATAATGTTAAGAGAAAACACAAACATAAAAAATATATACAATATTACAAAATCTGGTGGTCAAAGTGATAATTATACATTCAATGCCATATCATAAACGTTAATATTATACCCTAGTTCATTCAACAACTATTTAGAAAAAAATATGTATTTATAAATCGATTTAGTTACTTTTTTGGATTGTAAAATAAAAAGATCAATATCGAAAATACATTCCAAACTTGACAATTAAAATTTGCATCTTGCTTTTACTTTTTGCTGTCCTTGTTTTCCATTCGTTCACAAACAATCTAGAATCTAGAGACTTCTATAAAACACAATATGTGTTTCCCGTATCTGGGCTCGAACCCTGGACCACGTTGTGCAAGTCCGGTCTCTCTCCGACCGTGCCAAGGAAGTAATTAAGTTGGAATTTGAATTTCTTGACCGCAGACTTTCCAATTAACGTAATCAATCTCGTTACCCCATTTCCCGACAATATCTACCTATAACTAAATAAAGATAAAGATATTGATAAAGCTTGCCTTTACACATTTAAAACCGGTTTATTGTTTTTGAGTTATATCTGGGTTCTATGTATCATAATGTTATGTGAAAATATTAAAAGTTCATCATTAGTACTCCTATTTTAAATACAAGTATTATTCTCAAAGATCCACTGAACTATAATTATAGTCTACCAAATGGGATCTAATCTAAATAATACGTCTAGATTAGATCCCATATGGAATTATACAGCAAGTTTATAAGGGATAAATTGTTTTACGTGTAAATTGGCTATTCACGGCTACGACTGGGCCGGAAATTGTACCGCGGAGAACATTTCTGACACTAAAATTGCTTTATCGATAAATCTCTACTGAAATTCGCATTTCGTAAAAGTTATTTGAGTTTGATTGGGTGCTAATGAATTTATGTTATTGGGTACTGAGGTTATCACACCGGGACAGTTAGCCTTAACATATAGACATAAAACCAAAATTTTATTAGCAATTCGAATCATCATCATATTGTATGCGTCCAAAGTGGTTAAATAACATTTAAATAAGCTAACAAGGTGCTAATAATGATCAATGATGAACGTTTTCATTTTTAACTTAACACATCATGATTTAACTTCATAAATACTACTACTGTACTTAAAGCATACTTTCTAGCTATGTATATATGAATATAAACCTTTATATTAACTTAAATTGCCTCTTATTTAAGATCAAGTTATAATAACAAAAACATAATGGTCGATAAACATCTCTTCCACTATAGACCTGTCTATATCAAGTACCTAAACTATTATGTAAAAAGTGTTTGCTCATTATTGAGAATTGTCAATTCAATTATGTATATCTTTTTATCTACTCAGCAGTCCACATTGAGCACTTATAGAGACGCCAATGTAACTTTTATGTCAAGGGACGAATAAGAATTAAGTAGGGTACGATTACTGACCCCACAACGTAACGTAACGCCTAATATGGAGATCATCATACCTACATGCGTGATTATGTTGAATTTGTATTTATAGAACCCTTACTTTTGTTTATTATAAACGGACTTTTACTGTAGTCTTGCTCGAAGAGATGAGGGCGGCGATCAATCAAGCAATCCAATCAAATCTAAATCCACCGTCCAATTTGGGCAAACTGTTATTTCTCAACTATAATTTAGGACCTTTGTACACAGTTCTAACAATAAATATTTTCATATTCTTATTCTATTCTTAAATTAATCGAGATTGAACAAATCAGGAGATGGATCAAGTTTGATAAGAAGAAGCTTATTTACTGGAATTTTAGTACACATTTTTTAAATTGTGTAATTAGATATTAAAATGTTTGTGCACAAAAATACGCTTATAAAATTTTATAACAAAAAAAATAGTTTTCTAACAGCGAACCTTGACTTAAGAAACGTTTTAAAAATATAACCATACATTTTTTTTAAATTGTTCTAGTTACAAAACTTACAACAAAGTACAAAATGTTATATGGTGAGACTCCTCTAGTGGGAAATACGGTAAAAACTGCGAGCTAATCAGAGCTTCTAAAATTTGTTCCTGATGACCAAAAATATTTTCTTTATGTTATACACACTATCATGAGACTGTCGATTAATACTTTATGTTTCAAGTTTCACACACTGACTTTGAAATTATTATTTCAGTACGAAGATATTATTTTATAATAAAATCTTTTAGAGTGACCAGTCACCCATCCAAATACTGGCAACATCGCGCAATGCTGCTCAACTTTATAAGGACCAAGTGTTTTGTTTGATATGTACATCATACTTTGCCATGAAAAAAAGTTTTTTTTAAACAAAAGAACAGACACTCCAAATTATTTATTTATATACCTAGATAGGAATAACCTCATTATAAACACGTGTTTAACTTTGCAATGATATATGTTAGAAGCAAAGTGGCACAACCCTCCCCAGCTCGTAAACCACCGGTGGGTCACTGGGACCCGCAAGTAGGTTAGTGACGTCACGGGTGACATTTACCTTCTACGTCACGGGCTAGCCTGTTACATATTATTTTAGCAGATGACCTAAAACTGTAATATTATGATAGCTTTAGCGTTAGTGTTCAACAATTTTATTAATTTACAAGTGCTAATTAACAAACAAGTTAGAACGATATGATTGTATAGAAACTCATAAATCTTTACAAGAAAGCGTAAGAATTTGCATTTTTTTTGCGTAATATTTAAAATGGTTGGATGATTTTTCTTAATAAAATTGTTTAACACCCTAGATACTGTTGCGATGCCGGCGCTTTGTGGGTTGCACGCGATAATTTGATATTTTCCCGTAAATAGGTACTATTACTTAGTAAGAGTGAGAGGTAGGAGGTAAATAATTTATTCCATTTAGATACGTAGTTAAATAAAGGTAGTATATAATAGAAGCAGCATATTTATATAGAAAATAAAAACGTAGATTTACTTATCATCATCACCCTATTAACGTTCCCACTGCTGGGACACAGGAACTTCTCTCTTGACGAAAGTGATTAGGCCTTAGTTCACCACGCTGGTCAAGTGCGGGTTGGTGAATGTCACATGTCCTTCAAACTCTTTAAAAGTTCTCAGAACATGCCGGTTTCCTCACGATGTTTGCCATCACCGTTAAAGCACGTGTTTAAAGCGCACATAAATTTCTCAAGAAGAAAAATCCAGAGGTGCGTGGCGGGGTTTGAACCCACGACCGACACGAGATTTACTTAAGATGTATAAAAGTTATCAGCGACTGCTTCGTCAAGATTGTAATAAGAATAATTCAATAATAATTTTCTTACATTCATTTTAAAACATAAATCTTAACATAAGCCATAAAATTGGCCCAGCTGTCGTAGAGATAAGTTTATTGGAATTATATGCCTTGATAGGAATAGCCATTCAGTGAACAATAACAAAGTGTAATTTTATACAGTGGTTTTTTTTTTTTTTTTTTTTATCATCAATAAGTCTTCATTTGACCACAATCTCACCTGATGTAAAGTGACGATGTGATCTAAGATGGGACATGAAGACCTAGAAGGTAGATGGCTTCTCCGGACCACATTACGAAACACGAAAAAATCGCTTCACGCACTGGCCCAGCTCGGAGGGTGGTGACAAGCCGCGGCCGAAGCCTACCACCAGAGACTGTGTAGCTACCGGCAGGCTAGGCGGGGCAGTGCCCCGGGGATGCCAAGGGATTCCTAGCCCCTGGGAGGCTAGAGTCACATCAGAAATCTCAATACTGAAGTTATAAAAAATTCAACTTTTCAAGTGGAAAGTAGATAGTTTTAACCATGTTGGTCGTTATTTTGTTGTATGGGGATTACATATGTATCCACCACTGGACCACCCAACCCCCAAAACAGTTTAGGTGACCCAGTTTTTTTTTACCTCAGGGCCCTTGGTCACCTAACTACGCCACTGATTTTAAGCCGAATGAAATGTAATGAAAAATAATCAATTCTATGCGAATCAAACGAAAGTTCTTCTTAAATTGACAAACGGCCGAATTCCAAGTTCCCGAGAGCATGCAGTTGGTTTGGGTTTCTATTGCGTCGTTAATTTTTATTCTCGCTTTGCGCACACCTGTGTTAGATATAACTGTTTCTTCACTTCACACTTCACAACATTCTATTGTTGCTTTTATAAATTCAGGAATTAATTTCAAATTGTCAAAAGAACGCTAAAAACAATTGTCTCCAATATGTTTGCGCGTGTGACATCACACTGAGAAAATATTATTTTAACAAAGGACCTTTTTGGCTCGGTTACAATCATATCGGTCATTTTTAAGTAAGACTTATCTAAAAATTTATAAGCGAACTTGGCATAGAGTAGACTTGTGTACATTGTTATATTTTCTCGGCTGATAACAAATAAGACATTAGTAATTTTCAATTAACTTAATTTGTAAATTATAACACTTTCAAACTTGATTCAAAACTACCAAGAGAATTAATTTAAATTTAATAAGCATACTGTTGTTTTTAAACAAGTATTTAATTTGTTTTTTTTTACACACCATCTGATTTATTTATACACGAGTTGAAATTATTTAACTTGAGTCAAGCTACTTATTTCTGTTTAAATAAGTAAATTTAATCGTTTGGTCCTAGCAAATGACCATGGTCAATAGCAACCGGCTAGTGTCATTTATATATAATCGAGTACCTCCCGGCTGTTCTCTACCGATTTACTCGGTAGAAAACACCCGAGACAATTGCTTAAAAATAACTGTGCGCTCAGTTACAAATACAAAGATGATTGGTTTCGTTCGGCTCATCACATCACTCTTCCGTCGACTCGCGCCCGTGACGTATGGCGTGGCGTGATCCATGTGGCAGTAAAGTAATATTCGTCTACTACCACATGGGTCACTCCGTACCTGTGTGAAATATTACTGTGATATTTTAAAGTGCAGTGCAGTTTCAAATACGTTGCAAACTAGGTACGGAAAATTATGGATGAGGAGGTCCGAAATTTATTAACTGCTTGGAATCTCGAGTCTTACATCGAAGTGTTTTAAAGGTCGGTACAACTTTCATTGTTTTCTTGTCATAGCCTGCATGATAAGTTTGGTTACATACATCAAAGAATTAACTTCCTTTCTGTGTTGTTGCTCGTACTTTCTTTATTATGTACTTACTGGCGGCTCCACACTCTTGGAAAACAAACGGCATAAGAGCGAACATAGCCATAACTGCTGAACGGATCATGCTTCATATTTTGAGTACAGGTACGCCTTGATTAAGTTATAGGCTACTTTTTATTCCATTAATCAGTTCCCATGTGATATAAATAACTGTTAAATGTTTCCGACTGGTATTGGTATCGTTGTGGCTATAGATTGTTTAAATTAATGCATGTACACTTTTATTGCATTTAAGTGCAATAAAAGTGTACATACATAACATAATAAAACCTTATATCTAAATTTAAAACATGATCAGTACAATAGATGACCTTATCGCTGTTGGTGTAATGTTAGTGGAGCAGAAACAGTTAAATCGAAGTGTTTGTTTAGTAGTTTAAGAAAAAGCACCTCACAGTTATATTGAAGTTATTTTCAGACTAAGATTATGATTTTGTTTTCAGCTGGAAAAGGAGTTTGAAGCTATGATATGATATGCTGGCACATATACAGCCATTTGTAAGAGCTTTCCTCCTCTAAAAGAAAAAAAAAATAAACTGGCCAAGAAGAAAAATAGCAGTCACAACAAGGACACAACTTCTCCGTTTGCAAGATTGTAAGTAAAATCCCTTTAAAATCTTGAAATCGTTGCCTGTCCGTCTGTTTGTAACAACTCTGCAGTGCTAAGAAATGCTTTTTGTTTCAGCACCAGAAGAGAGCTCCAACATTGCCTGCATGCTGTTGATCCCGTCACTTCTGGCTATATCAAGTGTGCGTCTGAAAAACGGCCCGAAAAAAGTGTACCTACTACGGCGAGACTACCTACTTTTTATTTAATTAATTCGCTGTAGGTATATTTCTTAGGGAGTTATTCAGTTTCACGGGTACAACAACCTCAAGTGTACTATAGGTTAATTTTTACGCCTTATACTACATAATATTCATGTACTCCGGTGATCATTGATTTTGTTAAAGTTAAAACCAATGCCTAGTTTAATCCTTAACCTGTCCAAAATTGTCTCCACCTTATTTGAACCTTGTGCATAAGATTTGTTTTCATAACTATAGTAGATTTGTATAATTTTGAATACATTGTAATATTATATGAAACTGCTCAATAATAAATCAGTATTAATTAAATAGTTTTTTGATTTGTATTGTAATAAATTTCCAAAGAACCCCACGATCTTTTACAGCAATTCTATTCGGTAACTATAGCCACTTTATAGCAATGCTTTCAGCAACTTTAAATTCTAAACTAATTCAGTAGGTAAGTAAGTATTATTTATTAAATAGTTACAGCAATGTTATTCAGTTCACGTAAACAATTCATTCGTTACATAGACATAAGTACCTACATACTGTATTATTAAAAAAATTATTAATTACTTATTAGTAAAATATCTGAAAGTACTTGTTTAGGTACTTTTATTATTTTATTAATATCTAATTAAATAATTTTTATTCATAATACAGTAAGAATGTATATCTATCTATGAAACAATTGAATTATTTACGAGTACTGATTAACATTGCTGTAACTACCCAATAAACTAGCTGTATTTACCGAGTGACATTGCAGCAGCTACCGAGTGAACGGTTGTAGTTACCCAATAAATTGGCTGAGACAACCGAGTAACATAGCAGCAGCTACCGAGTAAACCGGTTGTAGTAACCCAATAAATTATCTGAGACAACTGAGTAACATTGCAGCAGCTACTGAGTGAACCGGTTGTAGTTACCCAATAAATTGGCTGAGACAACCGAGTAACATTGCAGCAGCTACCGAGTAAACCGGTTTTAGTTACCCAATAAATTGGCTAAAACAACCGAGTAACATTGCAGCAGCTACCGAGTGAACCGGTTGTAGTTACCCAACTTTACTCTGTTGTTACTAATGTAGGCAACTGTATTATTATTACAGAAATATTTTTAACCAACCTTAACGGTTAATATTTAACAAGCAATAATAACAAAGTTGACGTATTTGTTTTTAAGCTATCAACTTTGCAGGTGCTATATTGACAAACATGCTGGGTTATTTTCAACAGTATTTCGTTTATTTTTAACCGACACGTTTTTTCAGTGCACTTGCCGGTAATCAAAAGTTGTAGGACACTCATACAGCTTTTCATTATTTTGTGACGTCACTCAGACAGGCTTACCAACACCATTTTGAAAAGTAGCGTTTTTAGTCAATTTTAGTACTTATACCTCTATTTTATTAAAATCGCATATAATTTTTAAATACTGTGTCTGTTAAGTAAGTCCGAAAAAGTATTTACTAGATATCCAGTAATCATTTATTTCATATTTAAATAATGATAGTCATATACCCTATTGCAATTCTATTCCGATTGAAATAATGAAGAAATTGAAAAATAATTGAATCCACACAAATCAAACGAAAGATTGACAAACGGCCGAATAAACCTCTGTTGAATTCGGACTGTGTCGCATACAGTTTGTTTTGGTTTCTATTGTTTCGTTGTTTTTATTTACGCTTTGGCCCACACCTGTGTTAGTTACAACTGTTTTTTCACTAACATTCGCTTGTTGGTTTTGTTTGATTGTTCTGTAGTATAACAATAAATTTTGTATATTTTTTTTTAACAAGTTTACGATTTGGCGGTTATTTTTAGGGCTTAAAGTTAAAGTGAGTTTTTTTTTTAAATAGAAGTTACGTCTTTTTGGTGACTGTTACGAAAGAAACCGTGAATACAGTTCACAACATTTTTCTCCTTTGAACTTTTTTCTAGAAAATCATCATCATCATCATTCTCTTGCCCTTATCCTTCATTACGTGGGGTCGGCACAACATGTTTCTTAATTCATAATTCATAATTCATTTATTTGCGAGAATGTTTGTACAATAGGTCTTAAATCTAAATTAAATGTCCATTAACACTCTACCTAAACAGGTGTGCAAATCTCTAATAATTACAAGTTATTATCTATAATATAACACTAAAATATACATTAAAAAAACTAATTTAATAATAAGAATAACGAATACACATTAATTAATTGAAAATTTAATCATAATTGGTAATTAGGTTATATGTCAGGTTTTGAAATTCATATCAAAACCTTCCTTCCATTTTCCTCTGTCACTCGTCATCTCAACACTCACTCCTTTCTTACACATGTCATTCTTCACACAGTCCATCCACCTTTTATTTGGAATACAACTTTTTATAGAAAATATACGAATTAAATTAAAATTAAATACTTATATTTCCATACAATCCTGAGTTTCTTCTGACTGTGTCAAAGAAGTTCACATGATGTAGATAAGTATAAATTAATAATGTAAATTAACTTAAGTCTAGTCAAAAATAATCTATAAATAATAATAAGTAGGTCTTGTATCTGCCCCGCCTCAAGTAACCTCCCTGCAGGTTTATCATCAAGTTTTCGTTTTTTTATTGTAGTTTGATATTAAGAATTATTAACAAAGCACTATTAACCCTTTATACGTATGCCATGATTAAACAGTAATATCTACTCTTTATTTCATACGTAGCCCAAAATCATCTTGGATATATACCAAGCCAAAATATTCGTAAATGTAAATCAAGTCATATTATTTTGATCTCAATCGTAATAACGTAATTAATTTCTCAGTTTTATTATTTAACATAATTTATCGCCCATCTTAATTATGCTAATGCTAGACCATAAAGTTCGTAATGTGATAAAATTAAAATAATTGCTGTGGTAAATCTTTTCTGCAATAATTGATGTTGTTTCATAAAGGATCTTGTGAAATTAATCAAAATTTTATGAATTGCGTGAAACCGTTGATTTAGTATAAGATAGTTGTTTTAGAGTTTCATAGACAATATACGATTATTTTACGTATGGATTTCTTAAGAAAATGTTGAGAATATTGGGTAAATCTTTTATTAAATATTTTTATGTTTTGATATTTTGGTTAGTAATACCTTTTACCCTATTACGACAACACGTGTAAGTTAAAAAATAGCAAATACAAATGGAATATTGGACATTGATAGCGTGTTTAAAATTTATAATCTTGTCCTATTTTTAAGTCGTATAACAAGCAAGCGGTACATATACTATATAAAACCGTATTTAAGTACATCCTAATTTCTTTTTTAGCGCTCTTCTCCGAAAACGGTAAATTTTATAGAAAAATGCATACGTCATTTACTTTATTACGTCAAATAACTAATGAGATGATCTTTATAATTCCGAGCGACTGGTCGCGAGATATTTA
This sequence comes from Gymnoscelis rufifasciata, assembly GCA_929108375.1. Lineage (NCBI taxonomy): Eukaryota > Metazoa > Arthropoda > Insecta > Lepidoptera > Geometridae > Gymnoscelis > Gymnoscelis rufifasciata. The sequence goes on along the minus strand of OV815321.1, from coordinate 6,472,016 downwards.
AGAAAAAAAAAGATTTTCAAAGGTACGAAGAGACTGAAACCATCCAAGTAGACCTTGCAAAGGCCAAGTGTTCTAGTGAACAAAAAGTCTTTGTATTGTCATTGTATAAGTAATTTTTATTGTCAATCAAACATTATTGTAAGTTATTTAACGAAAAAAATACGATATAAATTCATGTTACTTTGTGGAAACATATTTATTGACTATCGAGCTATTTTTGTTTTCGGACACGTTTCAAAAGCCTAGTATTCTGTATGTTTGGACTTTCCCTGTGGTTTAACAAAATTCTACCTATCTATAAAAAACGATTACATAAGGAATCAATGCATACTAAATTTAAGAGATACCTATATCAAACCAATGATTTAATTTGTAATAAAATCAGAAGTCTGGAAAATAATAAAGCTCAATATTTTCTCGGAACGCATATCGTGGAAGTTTACCGAATTATGCTTCTTCATAATTTCAGATGAATAATTCACAATCTTAATATATATAAATCTCGTGTCACAATGTTTGTCCTCAATGGACTTCTAAACCACTTAACCGATTATAATAATAAATTCGCACACCATGTGCAGTTCGATCCAACTTGAGAGATAGGGTGGTTTTTACGGCGAGAAAAATTCGAATAATTTCCGGGAAAAATTTATACCCGGCGACGCCGGGGCGGGACCAGAAACCATTATGCAATCTAGCGTTTCGTATTGTTAAACTTTGTCATGACAATTTTTGTGTTAATGTCTATAGTGTTATCATCATCATTTTAGCCATAGGACGTCCACCGCTGTACATAGGCCCCCCTCAAAGACGTCCAGTATCTTCGGTCGGTAGCCTGCCACCGGGAGCCACCGGGAGCCCGCTACCTTCACCAGGTCGCACAAATACCCAACAAGCGATCGGCCTAGTTTTTGCACGGAAGCAAATTATACGTAGGTAAAAACCTTTCTCCAAATATCTATCACTTAAATATAAATGAAAATACGTTCATTAGTTTTTGTGACTAACTTCTAACGTACCTTCCATTGTAGCTTTCACATGGCGGTATATTTTTTTAGGAATTTAAAAACCCGAGTATAACTGTAGGTACTATCTCAATATCATAATTATTCTTAGAAAGTCAGCGGTTGATTCGGTTAATCAAGTGCTGTGTTACATTTTTTAAGTCACTACGAAATGTCCCAACAGTAGGGACCTAAAATGGCAGTTATTTTATGATACATACTGAAACTGAAAAACGTTGTTAAAAAGTTCATTCACAAGGTTCATTTGAAATGGAACTGTATAAATCTGAAAACCGTCGGTCAGTCGTTGAACCAAAGACAATATTTATTCTGGAGAGAACACAAGAGCGATACGGTTTTATCCCTTGCATTGAGATTTATGAGGCAATGCATTTTATACAACGTGGAATAAAGCGATATGTCGATTTATGATGGGTAAGTTACTACTTATAATAAAATGAAGTATCATGTGCACAGAAATAGCTATCATTAAGTCTATCAAAACCTTTTGTTGCTTATCCTATTTTCCCAACATTATGTTTACTACCCTATTAATTTAGCATTAAATTGATAATCGGCTTAATCGGAGCATTAATTAATCAATCAGAGCTCAGCAGCTCCCGCCAACAGGGAATCATCATCATCATAAAACACCCTATTAACGTTTCCACTGTACCACTACACAGGGATTTCTCTCTTGACGAGAGAGATTAGGCCCTAATTCACCACGCTGGCCAAGTGCGGGTTGGTGAATGCCACATGTTCTGTAACTTTTCCAAGTTCTCAGAACATGTCGGTTTCCTCACGATATTTGCATGCACGTGTAAAAACGCACATAATTATTTCGAGAAGAAAAATCAAGGAATTTATAACCACAGGAAGCGATATACTGTCATTCTCGCCCTTACCCCTCTAGCCGACAACCGGGAAATTTGACCTCGGTAAACGATGCATGTGTCTCAGTTGCAATCGACGATTCGAAGAATTCACAACGTCGAAAAATGACGAAATGTGCAGTGCTAATGTGTAAAAACTACAGCAATCGAACAACTGCTGTTTCCTTTCACCCGTAAGTAAGAATTTATAATGTATTAGCGCTTTATTTTATGTTACATCAATAAAATAATAACAAATTTGAAAAATAATACGCCTAAAATTAAAAGACTTACATTTTAATGAATATTTTATAGTAAACCTGTCCTACTTAAATCTGACGGATTATGCCATTCACTCACGCCATTTTTACTTCGTTCTTCGTTCGATATTGACGGGGCCTTAACGATTAACAATATCGATATGAATGAAATTCTTCATACAAAGATAAGGGGGAAAAAGTATCACGTAAGAGGTACCAAGAGTGTAGGAAACTGTTTACTTTCGAGCGAACGGAGTGAGTATGGAAGTATTGTAATCGTAGCAAAATGAGATTGAGGATTGATTCTCTATGGTAAAACGAGTCCGAAAAAATCAAATGCTTTACTTTCTGTATGTGCGTGCGCCTGTTTTCCTTCGTTCGCACTAGAGCCTAAACCACTGAACCGAATTGTATGAAATTTTGTATTGGGGGTAATGTTGTAAATACATATCCCATCAAAAACAATACTTGTCAAAAAAACCAAGTCGCGCAACTCAGTTGTTCTGCGGTAAAAAAAAAAAGGTGTGTGTGCGATTCACACACGATAGAAGTGAAACTTCAGTAAATCGACGAAAGAATAATAAGAAGAATAAAAAAAAAGTGTGTGTGTGTCAGCTACGACGCACGATTGGAGTCTACTACTTATGAACTATAATTATATATATATATATTGATATATATCGAATAGAAAAAAAGGGTAAATGAACGCATCTGCTAAAATGTTAAGAGAAACAAACATATATCTGTAATTATTCGGATTATTTATATTACTTCAATAAAGCGTATTTACAAAATAATATAAATAAAATACAGCAATACCGCATTGCGCAATACTTCGTAGTCTCAACTACGAAGTATCGCGCAAAGAAATTTAAATAAAGCATTGTATTTGTGTCTCTTACATCATTTCCGTTTCATCTTTTTGCATCCGGTTTGAAATCACTACGATTTTATAGAAGTTTCACTTCAAAAGTTGTGAGATCCAAGTAAATCCAAGTCTTCAAATTACGTCTCAAAATTCTTTAATGTTTTGTATAAATATATTGAGACTTGGCCATCGCACTAAATAATTGAATTTACACCACCATTGGGCCAGTGCGTGAAGCGATTTTTCGTGTTTCGTAATGTGGCCCGGAGAAGCCACCTTCTAGGTCTTCATGTCCCATCTTAGACCACATCGTCACTTTACATCAGGTGAGATTGTGGTCAAATGAAGGCTTATCGAATATAAAAAAAAAAAAAAAAAAAAAAAACACGTGTTTTCAGGCGATGGCCAAGTCTTAATATATTTATATGAAACATTAAAGAATTTTGAGACGTAATTTGAAGACTTGGATTTACTTGGATCTCACAACTTTTTACCGCAGAACAACTGAGTTGCGCGACTTGGTTTTTTTGACAAGTATTGTTTTTGATGGGATCTCATTTCTTTTTGTATTTTGTAGACAGTTCTAATTTTTTCCTTTTCGGTACCTTCTACTTATTGTATACATGTCCATATAATTTTCTTTTTGCCGGTCTAGATTGGATTTATTTATATTTCGCATTGTTATTACTTTAGTACATATTATTTCGTATATACGTGGCGTTGCGACAGCGCCCTCTATACCGGTTTTTTCTAGATTTTTTAGTTTTTCCTTGATTCATACACCAAACACTACTTATATACCAAATTTGAAGCTTCTAGGTCTGCTAGAAGTGCCTTAGAATTTTGATGATCGGTGAGTCAATGAATGACAAAATTAAGAAATTTGACCCGTTATAATTCTTAAAATACTGGTTCAAATTGAATGAAATTTGAAATATACCGTGTCTTTACAATGCCTGCATGGTTACTCAAAATTTCAGTCTTCTAGTTTTATCCACAACGAAGTTACAGGGGGTCGAAAATGGCCTGAATTGCTTCGAGAAAAGGTACGACAGCGCCCTCTATACCGGTTTTTTCTAGATTTTTTAGTTTTTCCTTGATTCATACACCAAACACTACTTATATTCCAAATTTGAAGCTTCTAGGTTTGCTAGAAGTGCCTTAGAATTTTGATGATCGGTGAGTCAGTCAGTGAGTGACAAAATTACGAAATTTGACCCGTTATAATTCTTAAAATACTGGTTCAAATTGAATGAAATTTGAAATATACCGTGTCTTTACAATCCTGCATGGTTACTGAAAATTTCAGTCTTCTAGTTTTATCCACAATGAAGTTACAGGGGGTCGAAAATGGCCTGAATTGCTTCGAGAAAAGGATGGTACGGCCGTGCCGCTTTTTTGCTCGACTTGGTGGGGGCACTGCCGTGCCCCCAGATCTAGAACAGTTTTTGTTTCGTATTTTATATAACTTGATAATTTAAGCTACCTGTGATATTCAATATTATAAGGAAATATTCGGTATAATTATTATTTAAGTACTTTTTATTTTTATAGTATTGACTGTACGAAATCAAACGTTTTATTTATAACTTTTATAGATTCCCGACCGATCCAGCAAGAAAAAGAAAGTGGGTAAAAGAGGTTCGCAGACACCAAACATGGATCCCAACAAAGCATCATAGAATATGCAGTCTACATTTCACGATAAATTGTTTTAATGCCACTAAACAAAGAAAACTGCACAGAGATGCTATTCCTACATAGGCTACTTTTTCTACCGGTATTCCCACGGGAACGGGAACTACGCGGATGAAACCGCGGGGCACTGCTAGTTAGTACTAAAATCTTCGCTTTTTAGATGAAGGTAAGAAAAATAAATAAACAACTCAGATAAGTTCTTGTTTTATTTCAAAACAAAAACAAAAGTAGTTACAAATGATACCCTCTACGGATCCACGTAAAATATACAAGTAGGTAAAAACCCAGAAAGTATTAAACTTATTGGTGCCCCCTTACCTACACTGGGTACTGGTATAATCACTTGTAAAACTTGTCCAAATTATGCTTATTAATGTTTTACTTAGGTAATTACTTCTTCTTCACTAAATCGCAGTACCCCCTACCTAGAAAATTTAATTCATTCATTAGTTCGTTCATATCGATAATCAACTTAGGGCATCCCTAGTTTTGACTAGTTTTGACAGCAATATCACTCGATAAAATAAAAAAGGTCATCAGTGTTCTTTGGAAAATAGATAGCGAAATATTTTCAACACGAAAGAGAGCGAGACACACAATTCGTTCGTATTTGGTCGGATAATAACCTCACCCCCCGCCAATATTGGTCGAACGAGTTTTCATAGTATCTTCAACTCATCTCGCTTCCTGTGGTTATAAATTCCTTGAGAAAAATCCATCGGTTCACGGTTAGTCCACGTAAATTAGAGAGTACTACCACTACACTACTACCCAGTTAACCAATACAGCTTTTTAGTCAGGATAATCACTACAAATGTGAGCCATATAATAAGAAGAGTATAATTAGCAAGCGCTTTACCTACTTCTGATTATTACACAAACAGATAAGAAATAAACCTTATCGCAACGGCTACGCAATAAAAGCCACCTACGTAGACGACACCCACTTCCAATATGACAAAATAATCAGACCCGAGAGATACAATAAACCATATTGAAACCACTCCCCAATCCATCACGGGTCTATGAAAAATGTTATATTACACTTGGCGACATATCGTATTTCTCTGCTAATATTTTGGCTGTATAAATCAGACCAAGCCTTCCTTCTTTGCTATTTTTATCAGCTTTGGTGTGTATTAGATTGAATTGCGCAGTAAGAAAGCGTACCTATAACTTTAGTATGTAGTTGGGTATATACACATAATACATATATAGTATAGAGAAGGTAGGTATGACAAGAAAAACAATAAAAAAAGGAAAAACAAAGGAAATACATGTGCAAGAAGATACAGCAGGAGCGATCACCCATCTAAGTACTGACCTCGCCCGATGTTGCTTAACTTTATGGAAATCACGTTTGTTGTATGGGAGCCCCCTATATATTTATTAATTGCGTCTAAAGTATAATTTGTTATAGAAAAAAGAAAACTACATTATCCCTCAAAATTACAACTTTCTATCTAACACTGTTCATAAGATACAGCCTGGTGACAGACAAACGGCAAAGTCTCAGTAATAGGGTTTCGTTTTAACCTTTAGGTACGGTACCCTAAAAATAAGATAAGTAGGTATGAGATAAACTCGTACACCAATGGTTCCGTGTATTTCAACAGTTAATACCTACGCTTATTGTTATAAAAACGTTGCTAAACTTTATAAATTAGAGGGAAATAGCGGTTTACGATTTAAGTTACGTTGGAAGTTTTCGTTTCATTTCATGATGCAATATATATTTTTATAGGTTTTATACTATCTTATTTTAGAAGTTCATATGTCACATTTTGCCACTTAAGAAGGGTTCCTCAAGCAATGAAAAAAAAAAAAGATTTTGTATCTTGTATTTTTTAAATTTATCATTGTGAAACTGAATTATGAAAGTGACTATTTTTATATTCCCATGCAAATTTCCAAAACGCTTTGCCAAAATAATATGTGACGTCATATTATCCATGGTAATAAACTGATTTTATAAAATTTTCAGTCATTTTGTGAACCAAACTTTTCGTTACTGCCGTCACAATGTCAGTAACAAATCTGAATTAAATTAATTCCATACAAAGGTTTTCTGGAAGAAATTGCTTTAAGCAATAAGACTGCCCATTACGCATGCTAGGTTTAATAGTACTATTAATGAATTTGTATTTTTGTTTTCTTGGTGTGTGTAATAAAGAATTTCTATCTATCATATCCCGCTCGTCAAATTAGGCGCGTTAAGTCGCACGAAAAGAATAGTGAAACTAAGATTTTTTTTTAAGCTTAACAGTTTATATTTTGAACCCCCGACCAGAAAAGATAGTGTTATAAGTTTGACGTGTCTGTCTGTCTGTTCCATAATAGCTCCCGAACGGATGGAGCGATTTCAATTAAGTTTTTGAAGTGAAACTTCTTTAGAATCGTTGTGATTTGAAACCGGATGCAACGGAAATGGAAATAAGATTGGCTTACCTGTCGGGTAGGCCAATCTAAAACGCTAACAAGGTTAAGCAACTTTGCGCGACGCCAGTACTTGGATGGGTGACCGCCCGAACAAAATCTTTTTGCATAGTATTTTTTTTTGTTTTTTTTTTATTCTGCTTATTCTTTTGTCGATTTACTGAAGTTTCACTTCTATCGTGTGTGAATCGCACACACACCTATTTTTTTGTATGAAAGGTGAGTTTGGCCCGGGTGTTCTTAGACATGTTTCATGAAAATCGGATGAGCCGTTTAAAATTTATGGGGGTGAGAGTGGGGAAGGAAAACAGAAAATCTGCAAATATACTAGTGTGGGGTAGCAAATGAAAGCGCATCGCGTCCACATAACATAATATTATGTTGTTTTACAATTAAGGAAATAAAGGCATTGGAATCAGGGGTTTTTCTTAAATTTTAAATTTAGATTTATGTTAGGTATATATACATTTGGTAATGTTACTACGAGTACTAGTTGATTTGTTTAAATAAAGCACAACAAAAACGTGCATATTCACAATTGTCTTATATAACAATCGAAGTGAAGTTGAAATATGTAGTTACACTTGAGGTAAAACAAATGATGCTGGCTTTAATTTTGCAAAATATTAAAATTAATAAGCTCATTAAACTTTCTATACCTAAGTATAACTTTATTTACAACGGTTAATTCTCATTATGTCAGGAAAGCACAAAACGAGAGTGTGTGTGATAGAAAATTAAGATAGAAAAAACAATGGTAGAACAATGTTTACGAGATTAATTTAAACATATATTTTGGAATAAATTTATCAAAAATCAACCGACTGATTGACTTTTGACAAAATATTAAATAGGAATATGTAAATTCGCTTGCGATGGCGCAATGGGTAGCGAGTTCGAATCCTGCCGGAGGATCAAATGTACTTGCTACCCGCAACTTAGGTTATGCTTTTTTCGGGTTAAGATGGTACTGTGTCGATATTTCAGATATATTAATTTAATTTATGTGTGGAAATATTTTTTATAACATTTGACTTGTGAGCGTAATATAAATATATTATTTCAAAAAAGTAATTGGGTATAAAGAGTTTTAGTAATTATTTTTCCTTTTCATCTCGACCAAACATAACGTTTGATAAAGATGAAAAGGCAAGGGCTGTGAGAAAATTTGATAATAAACACATACAATTTAAACACAAACTTTTATTCAGATCAAATTACACTTCCTGGTAAATAACTTGAAGTTCGTAAACTATTAACAAAAATAAAATTACGGAATCCAACCATATCACAAACATTAGTTACCTTTGAAATAAATATTTGATAGTTATTACTCAAAATTGTTCTTAACAATAATTTATGATAGTAAAACCTAAGTTTCAAGGTAAGATAATACATTACTCGTAAACTCTAAGATATATTTTTAACATAAGACATACTAACTTCATAATAATTAAATTTCTAAGGCCCAAGTGGAAACTATGCAAATATTTTGCAAACAAATTACATTGATAAGGGTAAGTTCCTACAGGATCAACACACAAACTCCAAAAGGCGGAAATTAATCAAACTATTAAAAGGTTTGATACTTCTAGTAATGTTAAAGTTACATATTTATTCATTTTATAAATAACAAGTTTCTTCTATTTACATAAGCGTATTAAAAGGACCATAAACTTATCTCAGCATTATTAAAAAACGCGAATGTAACTTAAAGATTTCTACTAAATAGTGACTAAGTCTAATTCTAATAATAATTTAAATGCGTTAGAAAGATGCCGAAGTATAAAAGTCGGTAAAAATACTACAGGGTCTAAGTGTATAATACATTTATCATAATTCTCACTACATCTTTCTTTGGTTCGCTCTATGCGACCTATTCTATTCGTACGTATAATAAATTCATCTACATTTATATCTAAAATTCGGATCTTGGTCACCCAAATTCATTGCATTATTGAGTACCAGTGAAGAAAGAAAATGGTTGGAATGGTGGTCCATAGAATATTAAGTAATATTTTTTTTATTGTTTTAACTTTAACTATTTTTTTGACTAGATATAACTTTTTGCTTATGACTAGAGATCAAAATAATATTTTTATGTACAAGGTTTAAAATGTGCTTGGCACATTACTCAGAAAGATCCTGATGTTGTTTTTAGAAATAAAGCTGTGCTATTTGAAAAGTTACTTTATAATAATACATCGTAATTTTGTAGCTTTTATATCCGTGTTATGGATATAGAATAATTCATAATGTAAATTTTACAAGGGTCATAGATACTTAAAAGTACACAACGATTTAGATAAAATATAGTTCATTACCTACACAACAATCAAAATAGGAAGTATCATATAACGGCCTACATTTTATTTTAATATAACGTTTAAAATCGAGATCTTTAATTTTTGTTCAATTTTATTTAGAAATAATAGTAAGTGCTCTTTGTAAAGGCTATCATTTGTTTCTCATTTTACAGAAATTCATCTATTTTTCAGTCTTCAGTTTTCACAGGCTTAATTTTTGGTTTTCCATTTTCGGTAACGACGCCACTATTGAATCTGTTTACTACATCTCTCACTTTACCCTTGCTTATAACAAGCTCTTTATCATACGTCGGTGTGATAAGCCCCTTTCCGTTACCATTGACAATATTCTTTGTTTCTTTGGTCGGGGGTGTGAAATTAGCACTTTGCGATTTTCTGAACTCTCTAACAGCCATGTCAATATTGTTTATGAGGTCTTTAGCAACGAAGGTTGCTATTTCATGTTTGATTCTATCTTTCTCGTTTTGTAGTTCGTAAGGTCTGTGGTTGTTTTCTTTTCCGTTTTGGTCTGGGCTTTGACTGTGGTTGTTGAGAGAGTGGGAGGCTGGGCTGTCGGGGCCTTGAAATGTGATGCTAGGGTTTACTATGTTGCTCTGAGCGTAGTCTGTCATATCGTAAGATTGTATTTCCTGATTCTTCGGTGTCTTTTCACCCAGTAGCCAATATGTCGTCATGTTGCCTTTACCCTGTGGAAGAATATTATATGAGGTATTTGTCGTGGTAAATGTAACGTTTCCATTTTTTTAGTGTTAAATGAATTAATTGAAGTACTGTGTAAATGTCGCCAAAGTCAGACGATATACTTGGGCTATGAAAAAGTAAGGGGTTTAATCCAAACAGCCCACACTTTATAAAATCTATAAAATAATCATAAAAGTACCTTTCACGCCCACATATATCAATTGTTATTCGTTAAAAGAATGTAGGGTCATGGGAGCCATTTCACTACAGTTTAACTGTAATTTGATGGTAAAAACAAGTGTTTTATTGACAACAAATATAAAAACAAAATAATACCTTCATGGTGATTTCTCCGCGGCACTCCAGCTCGAAGCAATCATACAAGTCCAGGACCTCCTTGGTCTTCGGACTGACGTGGATCCTCAGGGCTTCTCCGTGGGACTCCATCCTCGAGGCTGTGTTCACTGTGTCTCCGAAGAGGCAGTAGCGAGGCATCTTCAGGCCAACCACTCCGGCTACGCATGGACCTAAAGATAATTTAAATTCGTTTTATAACATAAAACTTCACAGTACAATGTCTACAAAAAAAAAATTATAACCCCACAATACATCATAATAAAGTGGAGTTCAATTATACTGGTAGTTGTCTAGTCCAACAATATTTGTTTATTTATACCATAAATGTTATTTATTACCTACCTTATAATTCAGGCATTGTAATAGCTAGGCAATGTATAGATTAACTTTGAGCGTTCAGGCAATGTATGAAATATAATTCTGAATTACATTCTTTACTTAGGGAAATAATGCCATTTTCAGGGATTTTACAGGAAGCCTACTGTTCCACCGGTAGTGTTAAATAAAATTAGTCTATATTTATCAAAGTGTACCGGCCTTCCTACAAAATAATTATCAATGAAACATGTTTAATTCATTAACATCAACATTTCTCATGTAGCTAATAATAATAATAATAAATAATAAATAATAAATAAATTTTATTCAAATATTAACAAAATTCACTTATAACTATAGGTATAAAAACGTTTAAAATAGGTATGGAATACATGAGCCTGAACTAGGGTTATCCTGTATCTCAGGCTAAAAGACATAAACAATAGGCAAGATAAATAAACTAATAAGCAGTATTTCTAAGAACATCGATATAACAAAAAATTTTGTGTCTAATTAAAATAACCTAGTTAAGTAAATATAAACATGCTGTGCAGCTGAGTTTGCAAAAACTAGAATGTGGGTTAGTAGGTATAACTGTGTTAGTAACTGTTGCACTATTACGTAATAATTGTTATATGATTCAAATCAATGATTCAATTTTTTTGGAGTCCCGTAATCTATGGAATTAATATATCTATTTTCCGCCAATGTTTTTGCTGGACATTCTGTAGAGCCTGTGGCGTGTCCACATGGTTTCTTAAAGCGATGACATGTGGCACATTTTGGCTCATCCTCCTTTCTAGTGCATTCCTTCACGGTGTGGCCTTGGTCACCACAGTGGCCGCAAGTGTATATGGTCTCCCTGCATGTCTTGGCCGCGTGACCGTACTGTTGGCATTTATAGCATCTGGTCACGAGTGTAAAGTCTCTGATAGGACAAGAAGACCAATTAATAAAAACCCTTTCGTTATTTATTAGAGTTCTCCGAATATCTGCAGAAACTTCAATGATGAAATTACAGGAATCAGAATCTTTCCTGCCTGATTTATGGCTGATTTTCACGACTGACAGAAACTTTTCTAAGGATAGGTCTTCTGTTGTATCGGCCAAATTTTGTTTGTACAGGCACATGAAAAAATCTTTATCCTGCATAGATGTGGGCACCCCTAAGACGACTAGTCGAGGTCTACGCTTGTAAGGCTCGTCAACTGAGAGGCCAGAGTTCGTGATCTGCGTAAGATTCTTCAACTTCTCAATATCGTCCCGGGTCTCTGTGCTTATAATAACTCCACCGTTCCTTGTTTTCCTTAGAGCTCTAACTTGTAGTTTCATCTCTTGCGGCCGAATAATTTGTTGGACTATAGATTTTGTTTCGTCACTGGTTTTCTGTTTGTCATTGGGGTAAATGGCTACAGAGCTTAGGTTCAACGGCTTAACAAAACTTTTTGAGTCCTTTTTAACCATGTCGGCAAAAGTAGAAGGACTAAGAGCAGATGTTTCTGTAGCTGACACGCGTTGTTTAATATCCTTTAGCTGTTCCGATATTGCGACTTGCTCCTCAAGGCTGTTGACAGCGTCGTGTGCTCTTATAGCTTTAGTTTTAAGGGACTGGTACTGCACTGCCATCATAGAAACGCCGTGGTTTACTTTTCTACACAGACTACTTATGCGTAGTTTATGGTCTGTGTTAAGTTTTCCTCCGTCTGTTGCAATAGCGCACACTTCGTTCAGGCACTGGTCTATAGATGTCATCCAGTTCTGGATTTCGGGCGTTGAGATGACTTCCAACTCATCAGGGGGCGCAGGCGCCGGCGCGGGCGGCGCGGCGGGGCGCGGGGTGGAGGGCGGCGTGCGAGCCGTCCTACTACTCCTATCAAAGGGACTGTTCATTTTCGTTATAACAGTTTTTTTTTTACAGTTGAAACATTTCCACAAACTAATGCACTCAGTAGAATACAAATCAAAGTATGACACAGATAGCTTTCGAGGTCACAATTCAGCAAAATTAATTAATAATGATATTTGTTGAAAGGCACGTCTGTTCAGCAAAGTGGCCTAGTAATAATCAAATTATCTTTATCTTTATTATCTTTATTCATCATAAGGTCTTATAAAACAAAATAGTGTAGGTTCTTATATTAGGGCAAATCAAGAAATATTTAAGACCTAATTTACATCTTAGTTTCGACACCTCGCTCTAACTAAGTTCGAGACTTGTGATTTAGATGCGAGGGTTCTCTACCTCGATTATGAGTAAGTTTACAAATATTTCAGTAATAAGCTTCAATAACAAAATAATATATAACGACAACTTAAGTAGTAAGTACTTGCGACAGGACTAACTGTTATAGAACGAAAATGTAACAAACGAAGTGTCAAAAAGCCTGGCAACAGGTACTGTCAAACTATTATAACTTATTCAGTTTTCTATAGTTTACATAAATTACTCGCGGTGGACGCAGGTATGATTCCCACCGAGGGAAATAATAGATTTTTATTATACATATTAAACACCCAACCAAGAAGACAACAAAATATTGGCGTTGATTAACGTAATCGTGCAAGTATTATTTATCATATTATTGCAACTACAAAACTGTTAAGGATATTATTAAAGGGTAACTCTTTACTAAAAAGCTTGAGAAATGTGTGTCTGTCGGTTTATCTCCTTGAGTCTAGAATAATTTCCGCTAACCGATTAGAAATTATGAAACTTTTGAATTTTTATTTTAATATTGGTTTCATCAAAGTGATATAAAATGGAACTAAATGGAACAGTTCAAGTTAACTAAAATGTAATTAGGAGAAGGTAAATTAGCAAACTTATTATGCAAAACCATTATTAGCCTTTCGTGTTCGTTATTAAAATCGTGTTAAACCTGTTGTTTATTTTGCAATTTCAGTCGATGATAAAAAGTACTTATCTCATTTAATTACAAAGTATTCGTTTATCTTTATTGTGTCGTTACATTATAACAATTATAAGTATTTTAAATGTTCTTTAGAGTTCTATGTACCTATCATAAGTATGTACTTACAAATAAAAAAGTATCTAAGTAGTATATCAGTCACATAACATAGTACAAGTTCTGCTTAGTTTGGGGTTAGGTGACGCTGTGTGATTAGTCCGGAAATATATATATATTTTTTATTTAATTATTATATTAAATTACCTACTAAAAGTTAAGAAACTCGCTGCTGTGAAACCTCGCATCCTTATAACAACAATCATTGTTGTTATGCAATTCATTACTTTACTTAATTTACTATGATTACTCTAAACTTCTAAAGAACATTTAATTTTGTCTCTAACTATCCGTCCTAACTGAATTGAGAAACTCAACTCATCTTTTTTTCTATGTTTATTTGCACCAATCTAGTGTAACTCGTTGAGATACTTAGCCAATAAATATAAATATATTATATAATAATATAAATAATTTTCCTTAAAGTGATTAGATTACTAGCAAAACGTTTTTAACGCTACATGAAAAGAGTGTGAAACCCGCGTTTTGACACCTGCTTCGAATATAAAATTATCTCAATCAGTCTCTCTCTCGGTCGATACGGTACAGTATTTAGCCAGACTCCTTCCAGCAAAGCCAGGGGCATTCAAGCTATTCTGCTATTTTGTCTGCTTCAGTGGAGCGGTGGGCGAGGGTCCGCTTGCGGCACAAGAGGTAGCGGGTTCGATTCCCGCCGAGGGTGAAAGTGTATGTTCTGCAAGCACTTTCTCCTTGGTCTGGGTGTTTAATATGTATGATAAAAATATCTATATATGTATGCCTATTATATAAAGAATATCAGATAATATGTAGTACCCGTAACACAAGCTCAGAGCTTACCACGGGGCTATTTGTTGTTGTGTGAATTGTCTGGAAATATTTACTCCAGTATAAGTGGAACAGCCTTCGCGGGACTCCCTTCAGCAAGCCCAGAGATAGCTCGCTAGTATTGTTACCTAGACTCCCTTTAACAAAGCTATAGGCATCCTTGCTATTCTTGCAAGCTATCTATGTGCATACCAATCCTTTGCAGCAGTTTCTCCCACGGTCGATGTAATACAGTCTTTAGTCGGACATTTTCAGACAGACTCCCTTAAAAAAATCCAGAGACATTTTTGCTATTCTTCCTTCCTGTGTACATCCTTAGTATCTCCCCGGTCGATGTGAATCAGTCTTCGCTAGACTCCTTTAGTAAAGCTAGTGACATCCTCTCTATTCTTGTAACTTACCTGTGTGCATCCCAATCCTTAGCAGCAGTTTCTCCTCCGGTCGATGTGGTACGGTCTTCAGCCGGACTCCCTTCAGTAAAGCCAGGGACATTCTGGCTATTTCAGCGGCGTGCCGGTTCCCGTTGCGCATCGGTAGCCCCGACACCACCATGTATGCGTCGCCTATAGTTTCCACCTATGGATACAATCAATTTTTAATTAACATTTTAGCTGTTATGAAATTACTCAACAAAACAAGTAATAGGTATTGTGTATATCTACAAGGTATTTTTTTATTATTACCCAGTAATTAGTAGTAATCTTTCTAAGACCAGTCGTAAGTACTGCGTATTTTTCCAATAAACTGATGTTTTCGCTATAAAATTGGTTATTCATTAAGATCAAAATTAAGCACCCCGTTTCAATTTTGGACTTATTTCTTCTGTTTACATGCCCTTTCAAATGTGACCTATCCTCTATCTCATTTTGAACACGAGCCCCGAACGTCCATAGACTGCATACTAATTATCCATTCCTTTAACTTAGCTAATACCGGCAACATTAGCATTCCGGCGCTAATCGGTAATTTTATAGGTAATTGTCAGCATTCGAATGTTCTTATTACTGGCAAAAACGTTTTACGTTCAAGTCCGAACGACTGCAAATAACAAATGCCGCAATCATACCTTCAAATGGAGTGTAAAAATAATGTCCATGACTTAAAATTAGATGAATGAACCCTTTAAATGTTACATTATTTGTTGTCTTTAAAAAAACATTAACGGACATAACGAAATTTTAACAATTTACTTTATAGTTTGACAATTTGGGGGCTTAAAAGTTTTGGTCGTGAATATGGCGCTTGCATCAGTGTCGAAATGTCGGAAACTCAAAAACTGTCACATCATGGTATGTAACCAGTTATATGCATACATGCTAATATTATGCCTTTTTTATCACAACCGTCAACTCCTAGACGACCAAGCGCAATTCAAACTCAATCAATCCCAAAGCAAATTGGTCATCGGATACCTTGCATGCTCTTACATAACAGCAATATTCTCTGGCTATTCCATTATGATTTATATGATGTTCAGATAGAGTTCAGTTTCCCCTGTTTCTCGGCTCTGGTATCTACGTGGTTTATACCGATAGGAAAGTTGTTGTTTAGAATAGTAGTCTATTTTCAATAGGTCACATTTATAATATGGATGAATAACCTTTTCAGGGTTGAGTCGAGCAAAGGTGTCCTCAATCCTGACCTAGACAAGACCTGTCAACATATTTGTGATAGATTCGACATGATCTTTTCAGCGTTTTCTTCAAGATGTGAATTTCAGTAAATTTGATATTTTTATTTATTTTATTAAGAATATTACAATACTACCGACGACAGGAGGGTCTCAACCTTTCTTTGCTTATTCAACATAATAAATATATTTGACAATACAATTTTTACAACACGTAACGCTCCTCTATATCAGATATTAGGATTTACATACGAGTATAAGATTAACGCAATAATATGCAATGGAATAAGTAACTTATATCTAACATGGAAATTCTAAAGTAGAAATTATAAAGTTTGTGCAATTTCATATTATAAGGTTATTGTTATGTAATTCATAGTGTTGGTGAGGTTTTATACGTTTTTATATTTATTTTTAAAACCATCACGTTGCCATTCTACTGTGGCAATGACACTGACATTTAATTATATAACATTGAATAAAGTATCCGTAGATAAATAGGTATGTCTTCCCCTTTTGTGTCGACTGACACACCACGAATCTACGGATTTATTATCATACAAAATGTTTTAGTATCAATGCATTAATTACTTCTTAGGAGTTATATAAGTCATATCGCAGTAAAGTGTAATAATGCTTCAAAATTTGTATCCTAGGTGTTGTCGAGGTAGACTATGGGGTTAATCATTTTGTAAGAAACATAAAAGGCTAATTTTATAAAGTTTGTTTGATGGTTTGAACGCGCCAATCTCAGAAACAACTGATCCGATTATAAAAAAAAAATATTTCACTGTAAAAATGGAAAGCCAATAAAAGATATATATCAAATTTTAACATAAAATATCGCAAATAATCGTTCAAAAACCCACCTTATAAACATCGAAGTTCTCGATAATAGAGTCGAAGCTGGTGTACAAGTCGTTGAGTAGGTCCACGACCTCCAGAGGGGTGGACTCGGCAGAGAGCTGCGTGAAGCCGATGATATCGCTGAAGTAGATGGTCACTTGGTCGTAAGTCTCCGCCATGACGGGCTGGCCCATAATCAGCTGGGAAGCCACGGATCTGTAGAAAGATAAGATCTATGAGTAGAGTAAAATGAACAAATCAATTAAATAAAACATTGGAGTTCTAGTAAGAAAAAATAAGGTATGTAACAAAATTAAATAAAAGCGAAATAAAAAAACATAAGTTATTAATTGATGAGATACACTCTGGTGACAGACGGACAGACAGACAGACAGTAAGACGATAATAAAGTCTTAGTAATAGATTCTTTGTTCATTATAATAGGGTTCTAGGCCTTTTGGACACGGACTCCTAAAAAAAGCATATCGTCGGCTTAACTTAATAAATAGGACCAAAAAATATATTTAATTTTTGAAATGTAACATTATTGTACAGCTTACTCCCTGTCTGTTTGCAGCTTCATAGCGGTGGAACTTTTGACACCGCTCATATTACATTGGGGCTAAAAAGATACTCATAAAAGTAAAGCTGTGCTATTTATGAAGCCGATATAATATTACCTTTATAAATTGTCTAGAATAATTCTTTTTTCTTTGTTTCATTAAATTTAAGTTGACCTGTCCATGTATGCCCTGTGCTTCTAAGGATAAAAACGTTTTGGCTTTGACTTTGAATGAGGCGTTTTGCAAAGAGGTGAAATCCCTAAGTTTCTTTTAGTTTATGGTATTTCTCAAATACTGAATGATTTTAAATAAAAAAATGTAAAAATATTTTTACCGAAACTACAACTTTACTCTTACAAATTTTCGGCTAAAGTGGTTAATTACTGGTTCAAAACAAGTAGATATTTAATAAAAAATAACTGACTTTCAGTTTGGAATATATAAATAAGAACTAGAAATAGAATTAAAGTAGCCTATTTAACACATTCCCGTACAAAATTTCAGGGTAATTGGTTCAGCCGTTTTGCAGTAAAAGACGGACAAACAAACAGACACACAATAACCTTTCCAATTTATAATATTAGTATGGATTGATTATAACTCAATCGACAAACTTATAACCTCCTTTTTAATTGAAAGTCGGTTAATTAAGTTGCAAGCTTAGAGTAGTAACAGGGCCAGTTAAATAAAATTAAAGCGTTTTAATTAAAGCATATAATGTGCATTACAAAATATTATAATTTTTACTTTTAAGGTAAAAAAGTTCCTGAAATCGGTTTGTTTATTTAATTTTAAATTTAGATTATTTAAAAACCACATATTTAACTTAAGTACAATATAATAGCTCTGTTTAATTTTACTATACATTGTTGGCATAGGACTCAGAACGGCTATTATACCAAAGTTTTCGTTCCACCAACAACTTTCGGCAAAAGTACTTGTAATAATGTTGGTCAATTTATACGGTTTTGTTTTGAGACAAACAAACTTCGGTTGTAGGACCAGATGGTAACATTCACTGTTCAGGCATTGTAATTTAGATAAAACACAATACAAACTGGAATTCCTTTTCTTTTTACTGAGAAAAAAGATTTTCTTTTCTATCGTATAACCTTTGGCCTTATCGTTCGAAAACGTAAGGTTTGTTATTGTAAGGACACGTACACATATAGGCATATAGGAACTTTGTTGTGTATAAAGTATCAATAATATAAAAATAAATCGGAAAATGTGTTCGTAAGCGCAACAACTCAACAATGCCTGGACCAATTTGTCCAGTCCTTTTTTTTAAGTGTTCGTAGAAGTACAGGGATGGTTTTTACGGTGAAAACGAATCATTGCGAAGAAACCACCAAAACAGCCCGTTTTATTTTTCCCATACATACGTTTAATTGTAGTTAGTTAGTTTAGTTAGTTAGTTTTCAAACTAAATGTGGAGTCAATTTGAACTAACGAGATTAATTTAAAAAATAATAATACCGAGGTAAAACGGGACATTATTGGGGTTACGTTCAAGGTAAAATCGGTACCAATGCTAGGTCTCCGTTGTCCGTCTGACTGATAAAATACAATAGAAGAATCAATTAAAATATAAATAACGGGTATGTGTTAAAAAATATATTTATTGTAATTTTAAAGTAAATGCGAAGCCAGGGCGGACCGTAACATAATAATAATAAGATATTTTTTCTTCGAAAATGTGAGAGATAAATTTCATTACACATACTACCAGAGAGTATATAATCACTACGCATACTAGCAATAAGTATCAATGACATTTTGAAATGTATGTTATTTAAAAAGTTGAAAGTATTCAGAACAAAAAGGTTGAGATAAAGATTGAGCCGAATGGAAACTCATCTGTTAACCTTCTTTAAAATAAGAGTTCTTTTTCAGAAATATTTTTACAAGTAAAAATTGTTAACTTATATTGTAATATTTTATATTATTCCTGAAAGAGTATTCTAGCTTAATTCATGAAATATAATACTCCATAAAACAGAATTTCCACGTTCGTTAGATAGAATCGATTTCGCGATCAATCGCTTACCTACATCATTACGATCGTAATACCGATGCCGGTGTTGGCTTTGAGGATAAAAGGGTCGTTAAAACTGGGCTTTTAACGTGCCAGTTTAAATTAAAGCCTCATAGATCAGGTGCTGGATGGAGTTGAGGCTGCAAAATATGAGGACCGCGTTCTGTGTTGAGCTCAGAAAAACTGATATCCTATGATAAAATCATAATCTGCAGATTATCCATCTATATGGATAATCTGCAGATTATGATTTTGGATGTTGGTTTGATTTATTTTGATCTATTAATTTTTAAACCCCCTCCTTAGTTAGATATCAAGTAAATTGACTAACCAAGTTATTATAACTTTCAAATGGCTAATTCAATTTCCATACAACTGGCTGTACCGTGATAAAAAAGTTATGGCCTTCCATTTAAAACCCAAAACGGGTATATTTGTAAGCATCAATTTTTCATGAATATATTACATAACACTTTAAATAGCTTTCATTGGCTTTACCAGTTTTTATGAAACATAGCTGAGAACACTTTTGTTTTAGGTACCCAACTTGAACAAAATAAACGAAAACGAAACCAGTTCATCATTTTGCAAGAAAAAGGGCAGGGAAGAGGAAGGGACCAGAAAAGCCGCCGGCAACATCGTTTTTATTTTTCCAGGTTTCTCATGAAAAAGAGTTTGAGCATATATGCCGGTCCTCACATTTTGCATACTCAACTTCCAATAGCACGTAACCTAACTCGAACCAAATTGATTGCCCCTTCAATAAGCCCGTAATCTATCAAAATCATTCCGGGTTTCATGTAGATTATATTTGAATAACATTCAGTGGTTTGAATGGGAAAATGTTGTAGCTTTACTAATATTTTAATAAGTAGAGGGAATAAGTATATTAAAATTTATTTCATTGATTGAGCGCCATTCTAGAAAGACATACGTAATTTCCGCGTACAATTCACAAGGAATGGGCAATGCTGTGACGTGAAAAGCTAGACCAAAATAAAACTATACTTTCTCGTTTTCATTCTCAAGTCTTTGCGGTTAGTTACTCTGATAGTTACTCTGAATGGTCTACTACATTGACCTAATAAAAACTGATGAAAAACTTAGAGCAACGAGTCACAAAGTGTGTGCCACCAAGTGCCACTTCAGCGAACTAATTCGCTGAAACATGAATGGCAAAGCTATATAAAACGTAAACAGAAGGCTGCCTTTGACCAGAACTCTTCAAAAGGCGGCCTTCTTAAGTACACGGATTGTCAAACACGGCATCGGACCGTCAATAATGAAGATAGATGATTTTAAGATGATGGTCAAAGATATGAGTGAGTACAAGGTGGTATGCTAGAAATAGGCATGGTGATTACATAAATAAATAGCTATTCTATTTATTCCGTCTGATAGCCCATCCAAAACTACTGGACCTCTATTTTCCCTTTATTCATTTAATAAAAAACTACAAAGATATAGAGCAAAAAAGTTTGAAATTGGTGGCTTCTTACGTATAAATTTAGTACAAATAGCTCGAAAGGGTTACGTCACGCAAAACTTCATGCACTGTACCTATCGTCTTGATCTTTAGTTCGCAAGAAAAAAAAAATATGTACCTATATTTTGATGAATCACTTTGAGTTACTCCGACAATATGCATTCCTTTGTGCCCGACCTATGCCTGCGTGAGCCCAGATAAGGCAGAACACTGATGAAGGCATTGGGATTGGGATTGAGCATATAAGCTAGATTGGAATAATTAACAATTATAAAGTAATTCAATGATTCGAATTCAATTAGCACGCCTAGCTTGTATGTGAATTAATATAGTAAGATAATGACTTGATTTTGAATAAATATTATATTATATAACTCTAAATTTAAAATTGAAGAAGAACCCCCGTTTTAAATGCCGCAATTTCCTTAAAAGTCATCATCACCCTATTAACGTTCCCACTGCTGCTGGGACACAGGGACTTCTCTCTTGACCACGCTGGCCAAGGTGCGGGCTGGTGAATGTCACATGTCCTTCAAACTCTTTTTAAAGTTCTCAGAACATGCCAGTTTCCTCACGATGTTTACCTGTTTAAAGCGCACATAAATCTCTCAAGAAGAAAAATCCAGAGGTGCGTGGCGGGGTTTGAACCCACGACCTTCGGAATGAAAGTCGAGTGTCCTCCCACTTAGCCAACACGGCTTTTTTAAAAGTAGTTAGTTTTTTTTAAGTTTTCCTTAAAAGTAAAACAGCATAATATTTAGTAATGTGCACGCGATGCGCTTTCATTTGCTACCCCACTCGAGTATATTTGCAGATTTTCACTTTCCTTCCCCACTCTCACCCAATTCTCAAACAGCAATAGCAATTGATCAAAATCAATGTTTCAAAACATTTTCATGATGTTTTAGTTGGTCAAAAGATAATGATAATTATAACACAGAGGAAATAAATGTGATCACTTATGTATGATACCTTAATCGTTCCTTTACTTCTGACAAACTAAAATAGTCAGAAAATTGCGGCTTAATTTACTGTATATATTATTTTGGGACACTATGTTGCTCAGTTTATTTTGTTGTTGACTGTACATATCGTTATATCTACGAGACCTATTTGGTTCAACTTTGCCGCCATTGAGACTATCCGATAAATATCAGCTAAGAATCTGGTCAAAGAAATCTTTTTACGACAAAAAACATTGGTATCTATTGTGTTAAATGTAAAATTAAGTAATATTATCGGTCACTACTATGTAGGTTATGGCTGAAAATCAGTGTTTGCTCGCCATGAGCATGTTTCACGCTGAGCATTTTGTGTGCTGCAGTACGTCAAATGGTCGACCATTTGACACAGCACACAAAATGTGCAACTGTTCATTCTTTTGCAACATGTATTCTCTGTATTATATTAAAAATAACTGACTTTCAGTTTGGAATATATAAATAAGAACTAGAAATAGAATTAAAGTAGCCTATTTAACACATTCCCGTACAAAATTTCAGGGTAATTGGTTCAGCCGTTTTGCAGTAAAAGACGGACAAACAAACAGACACACAATAACCTTTCCAATTTATAATATTAGTATGGATTGATTATAACTCAATCGACAAACTTATAACCTCCTTTTTAATTGAAAGTCGGTTAATTAAGTTGCAAGCTTAGAGTAGTAACAGGGCCAGTTAAATAAAATTAAAGCGTTTTAATTAAAGCATATAATGTGCATTACAAAATATTATAATTTTTACTTTTAAGGTAAAAAAGTTCCTGAAATCGGTTTGTTTATTTAATTTTAAATTTAGATTATTTAAAAACCACATATTTAACTTAAGTACAATATAATAGCTCTGTTTAATTTTACTATACATTGTTGGCATAGGACTCAGAACGGCTATTATACCAAAGTTTTCGTTCCACCAACAACTTTCGGCAAAAGTACTTGTAATAATGTTGGTCAATTTATACGGTTTTGTTTTGAGACAAACAAACT
Source organism: Gymnoscelis rufifasciata (assembly GCA_929108375.1). NCBI lineage: Eukaryota > Metazoa > Arthropoda > Insecta > Lepidoptera > Geometridae > Gymnoscelis > Gymnoscelis rufifasciata. The sequence continues at coordinate 6,448,809 of OV815321.1, read as the reverse complement.
TCGGTTGTAGGACCAGATGGTAACATTCACTGTTCAGGCATTGTAATTTAGATAAAACACAATACAAACTGGAATTCCTTTTCTTTTTACTGAGAAAAAAGATTTTCTTTTCTATCGTATAACCTTTGGCCTTATCGTTCGAAAACGTAAGGTTTGTTATTGTAAGGACACGTACACATATAGGCATATAGGAACTTTGTTGTGTATAAAGTATCAATAATATAAAAATAAATCGGAAAATGTGTTCGTAAGCGCAACAACTCAACAATGCCTGGACCAATTTGTCCAGTCCTTTTTTTTAAGTGTTCGTAGAAGTACAGGGATGGTTTTTACGGTGAAAACGAATCATTGCGAAGAAACCACCAAAACAGCCCGTTTTATTTTTCCCATACATACGTTTAATTGTAGTTAGTTAGTTTAGTTAGTTAGTTTTCAAACTAAATGTGGAGTCAATTTGAACTAACGAGATTAATTTAAAAAATAATAATACCGAGGTAAAACGGGACATTATTGGGGTTACGTTCAAGGTAAAATCGGTACCAATGCTAGGTCTCCGTTGTCCGTCTGACTGATAAAATACAATAGAAGAATCAATTAAAATATAAATAACGGGTATGTGTTAAAAAATATATTTATTGTAATTTTAAAGTAAATGCGAAGCCAGGGCGGACCGTAACATAATAATAATAAGATATTTTTTCTTCGAAAATGTGAGAGATAAATTTCATTACACATACTACCAGAGAGTATATAATCACTACGCATACTAGCAATAAGTATCAATGACATTTTGAAATGTATGTTATTTAAAAAGTTGAAAGTATTCAGAACAAAAAGGTTGAGATAAAGATTGAGCCGAATGGAAACTCATCTGTTAACCTTCTTTAAAATAAGAGTTCTTTTTCAGAAATATTTTTACACGTAAAAATTGTTAACTTATATTGTAATATTTTATATTATTCCTGAAAGAGTATTCTAGCTTAATTCATGAAATATAATACTCCATAAAACAGAATTTCCACGTTCGTTAGATAGAATCGATTTCGCGATCAATCGCTTACCTACATCATTACGATCGTAATACCGATGCCGGTGTTGGCTTTGAGGATAAAAGGGTCGTTAAAACTGGGCTTTTAACGTGCCAGTTTAAATTAAAGCCTCATAGATCAGGTGCTGGATGGAGTTGAGGCTGCAAAATATGAGGACCGCGTTCTGTGTTGAGCTCAGAAAAACTGATATCCTATGATAAAATCATAATCTGCAGATTATCCATCTATATGGATAATCTGCAGATTATGATTTTGGATGTTGGTTTGATTTATTTTGATCTATTAATTTTTAAACCCCCTCCTTAGTTAGATATCAAGTAAATTGACTAACCAAGTTATTATAACTTTCAAATGGCTAATTCAATTTCCATACAACTGGCTGTACCGTGATAAAAAAGTTATGGCCTTCCATTTAAAACCCAAAACGGGTATATTTGTAAGCATCAATTTTTCATGAATATATTACATAACACTTTAAATAGCTTTCATTGGCTTTACCAGTTTTTATGAAACATAGCTGAGAACACTTTTGTTTTAGGTACCCAACTTGAACAAAATAAACGAAAACGAAACCAGTTCATCATTTTGCAAGAAAAAGGGCAGGGAAGAGGAAGGGACCAGAAAAGCCGCCGGCAACATCGTTTTTATTTTTCCAGGTTTCTCATGAAAAAGAGTTTGAGCATATATGCCGGTCCTCACATTTTGCATACTCAACTTCCAATAGCACGTAACCTAACTCGAACCAAATTGATTGCCCCTTCAATAAGCCCGTAATCTATCAAAATCATTCCGGGTTTCATGTAGATTATATTTGAATAACATTCAGTGGTTTGAATGGGAAAATGTTGTAGCTTTACTAATATTTTAATAAGTAGAGGGAATAAGTATATTAAAATTTATTTCATTGATTGAGCGCCATTCTAGAAAGACATACGTAATTTCCGCGTACAATTCACAAGGAATGGGCAATGCTGTGACGTGAAAAGCTAGACCAAAATAAAACTATACTTTCTCGTTTTCATTCTCAAGTCTTTGCGGTTAGTTACTCTGATAGTTACTCTGAATGGTCTACTACATTGACCTAATAAAAACTGATGAAAAACTTAGAGCAACGAGTCACAAAGTGTGTGCCACCAAGTGCCACTTCAGCGAACTAATTCGCTGAAACATGAATGGCAAAGCTATATAAAACGTAAACAGAAGGCTGCCTTTGACCAGAACTCTTCAAAAGGCGGCCTTCTTAAGTACACGGATTGTCAAACACGGCATCGGACCGTCAATAATGAAGATAGATGATTTTAAGATGATGGTCAAAGATATGAGTGAGTACAAGGTGGTATGCTAGAAATAGGCATGGTGATTACATAAATAAATAGCTATTCTATTTATTCCGTCTGATAGCCCATCCAAAACTACTGGACCTCTATTTTCCCTTTATTCATTTAATAAAAAACTACAAAGATATAGAGCAAAAAAGTTTGAAATTGGTGGCTTCTTACGTATAAATTTAGTACAAATAGCTCGAAAGGGTTACGTCACGCAAAACTTCATGCACTGTACCTATCGTCTTGATCTTTAGTTCGCAAGAAAAAAAAAATATGTACCTATATTTTGATGAATCACTTTGAGTTACTCCGACAATATGCATTCCTTTGTGCCCGACCTATGCCTGCGTGAGCCCAGATAAGGCAGAACACTGATGAAGGCATTGGGATTGGGATTGAGCATATAAGCTAGATTGGAATAATTAACAATTATAAAGTAATTCAATGATTCGAATTCAATTAGCACGCCTAGCTTGTATGTGAATTAATATAGTAAGATAATGACTTGATTTTGAATAAATATTATATTATATAACTCTAAATTTAAAATTGAAGAAGAACCCCCGTTTTAAATGCCGCAATTTCCTTAAAAGTCATCATCACCCTATTAACGTTCCCACTGCTGCTGGGACACAGGGACTTCTCTCTTGACCACGCTGGCCAAGGTGCGGGCTGGTGAATGTCACATGTCCTTCAAACTCTTTTTAAAGTTCTCAGAACATGCCAGTTTCCTCACGATGTTTACCTGTTTAAAGCGCACATAAATCTCTCAAGAAGAAAAATCCAGAGGTGCGTGGCGGGGTTTGAACCCACGACCTTCGGAATGAAAGTCGAGTGTCCTCCCACTTAGCCAACACGGCTTTTTTAAAAGTAGTTAGTTTTTTTTAAGTTTTCCTTAAAAGTAAAACAGCATAATATTTAGTAATGTGCACGCGATGCGCTTTCATTTGCTACCCCACTCGAGTATATTTGCAGATTTTCACTTTCCTTCCCCACTCTCACCCAATTCTCAAACAGCAATAGCAATTGATCAAAATCAATGTTTCAAAACATTTTCATGATGTTTTAGTTGGTCAAAAGATAATGATAATTATAACACAGAGGAAATAAATGTGATCACTTATGTATGATACCTTAATCGTTCCTTTACTTCTGACAAACTAAAATAGTCAGAAAATTGCGGCTTAATTTACTGTATATATTATTTTGGGACACTATGTTGCTCAGTTTATTTTGTTGTTGACTGTACATATCGTTATATCTACGAGACCTATTTGGTTCAACTTTGCCGCCATTGAGACTATCCGATAAATATCAGCTAAGAATCTGGTCAAAGAAATCTTTTTACGACAAAAAACATTGGTATCTATTGTGTTAAATGTAAAATTAAGTAATATTATCGGTCACTACTATGTAGGTTATGGCTGAAAATCAGTGTTTGCTCGCCATGAGCATGTTTCACGCTGAGCATTTTGTGTGCTGCAGTACGTCAAATGGTCGACCATTTGACACAGCACACAAAATGTGCAACTGTTCATTCTTTTGCAACATGTATTCTCTGTATTATATTGTAACTGTATTATTTTGTATTTCTTTGTTTTTCTATATCTTTGGGTGTTTGTAGTCGGAAATAAATGTTTATAATATTTTTATTATTATTGGAACGAAGTTCCTTATAGCGCGTTGTGAAAGGGGGCTAGACGGAAAAAATTCTTACGAAAAGTTGTCACGACACGACAAGGAACAGAATAGATGAACTTCGTTCCATCCGGGTGTCCCTTGACACCTCTCAAGTTTGACACCATAATCTATTTTTATACCATAATCGAAATGTAAGACAACAATTTAAATGATGATAGTTATGATGGCTCCAAAGAAATATTTCTGCTTTGTGTGTGCATGCTTTGGATGTACAACCAGAGTATGTCAGGAATGGTGCTCTTAACTGCACATAGAGTTACTCCGACTACGCATTCCTTTGTGACCGGCCGGCGCCTGCGTGGGCTTAGATTAGGCAGAACCCTTTGATGTGAACTAGGCTTTCAGGCTGGCAGGCATTCAGGCATTGGCCTTATCAGCTAGGTTAGTAATTAAATTATTATACAGATAAAGACTAATAGTACATAGCTACAACATAAAACGATAATACAGATAAAGCTACATTTATGGTATAATAAAGATATTTACCTAACTAAATAAATCATTATTATAATCTCGCTTTGTTTATTTGTGAACTTTGGTTAAAAAAGGGTTGATGCCTAAAAAAATAATTTGTCTGTTATTAAGATTATTAAAAATATACACAATTTTTTTACTTTTCTTGTAAACGAAAAACCAAGACGTTACATTACATTGAAGTTTCGCGAGACGTAACGCTTTCGTGTGATTTGTACTAAATTTTGTGGTCACAATTCCCACATAGGACCTTTTTTGCACTTTGTTACTAAAGAAATAAAGCAAATAATAGGTGCCCACACCCGAACAAAAAAGACGGGTGTTATTAGTTTGACGTGTCAGTCTGTCTGTCTGAGACAGCATAGCTCCCGAACAGATGGAGCGATTTCAATTAAGTTTTTTTTGTATGAAAGGTGAATTAGGCCTGAGTGTTCTGAGATATGTTTCATGAAAATCGGCTGAGCCGTTTAAAAGTTATGGGGGTGAGAGTGGTGAAGGAAAACCAAAAATCTGCAAATATACTCGAGTGGGGTATCGAATGAAAGAGCATCGCGTGCACATTACTAAATATTATGGTGTTTTACTTTTAAGGAAATTAAGGCATTGGAATAGGGGGTTTTTCTTAAATTTTAAATTTATATTAGGTCCTTACATATGAAATTGGCGTTTTGTATGGGAGGAACAAAAAGTCGAATATTTTTTAATATAATATATTTAATTAATCAAAGTATGAACCATTATTTTCTATGCACTTTTGCCATCTTATAGGTAGTTCATTGATCCCTTTACTAAAAAAACCAGTCGGACGGGAATCAATAAAATCTTTGAAGGCGATTTGGACTGCCCCATCGGAGTTGAATTTTTTCCCTTGCAAGAAGTTATCCAAATTTCGAAAAAAATGGTAATCTGTTGGAGCAAGGTCCGGGGAGTACGGAGGATGTCTTAGACTTTCCAATTGAAGCTCTTCTAATTTAGTAGCCGTCTGTTGCGCAGTGTGTGGTCTAGCGTTGTCGTGAAGCAGCAGTGGCGTGGAGCGATTGACCAGCCTAGGTTGTTTAGCCGCTAGCTTTTCCATCATGGTTTGCAATTGCTGACAATAGACATCAGCCGTAATAGTCTGGCCAGATTTGAGAAAACTGTAATGAACAATACCGGCACTAGTCCACCAAACGCTTACAAGTAACTTTTTTGGGGTTAATTTTCGCTTGGGGCAGGATTTGGCTGGCTGGCCAGGATCCAACCATTGCGCTGAGCGCTTCCGATTATCGTAAAGAACCCATTTTTCATCACAGGTAATGATTCGGTTTAAAATACCTTCATTATTGTGCCGGTTTAGTAATGTAACGCAGCAGTCGACGCGCGTTTGCCGGTTTGCTTCAGTCAATTCGTGAGGTACCCACCTTTCAAGCTTTTTAATCTTCCCAATTTGCTTCAAGTGAATTAAAACAGTTTTATCACTAACACCGCAGCCTGCAGCTAACTCGGACGTGGTTTGCGATGGATCCGCTTCAACTCTTCATTATCAACTTGAGTCTCAGGCCGTCCACGGGGCTTGTTCTGCAAGTCGAAATTTCCAGAACGAAAACGTTGGAACCAAAAACGAACTGTGTTTTCTTTTGCAACACGACCGCCATACACATCATTCACCCTTCGAGTTGTTTCCGCAGCACTAGTGCCACGGCGGAACTCGTACTCGTAAATAATGCGATATTTTAAGTTTTCCATTTTGTAAAATGAGTGACGCAAACAGAAAAAAACAGAAGAAAAAAAACAAATGAATGACGATCATCGAAGCACAAATACATGAGTCTATAGCTGTATTTGGAATTCCTTACCAAAGAGGAGAAATTTGTGATTAAAGTGGCCAGTACGAAAAACGCCAATTTCATATGTAAGGACCTAATATTTATAGACGGGCTTATAGACGGACTTATCAAAAGAGCATTTTTTTTTTGTAGTCATCATGCCTATTATGAGTTGATGAATATAATCATGAATGTTTAGGAAAATTTTCAACAAAGTGCAATGCAAATTACTTGAGCTAATATTTTATTTATAAATATCAACCCAGCATTGCTCGTGCATATTTTATGATATTCAATATGCTCTGGACTTAAATATTGCAGAAATTACATATTTTATAACACGTTTTATACAAAATATAGGTACATGTTTATGTAGATCTAGGAGTGAAATTTTACACTTTTATCGCTAGAAGTGTCTAAGTACAATAAAATAAAGATTCAAGTTTCATGTTTAGTCGAGTAGTTCAAGATTTATTTGTTTTATAGACACTGATATTTCCACCAGGAACCATTCTGGCCACAAAGGGCTTTTCCCAACAAACATCTTAGTTATCTAATGAATTCGATTCAATTTCTTGTAATTATACTCTGCGCTTGAATCGTCAGTTTGCCAGTGTCGTGTTAAATGAAATTATAAAGTGAAAAAGATGCTCAGTTGAACACCATTTTGTGTTTCCCTCTAATGAATTTAATGTGAAAATTAAATAATATTACACCTTCGTCAAAATGACATGTAAATACTACACTCAACATCAATTCTCAGAAACCCATGCGACTATATGGCGGCCAAAAGATAAAAACAAATGAACGAAATAAAACCTCGCTTAAAAAAGGAGCCGGCTAATTCAGTTGACATCCGCGTGGGTTTACCCAGGCTTACCCAGGTTTACCCTTATTACGAAAGGGAAAATGTCTCCAATCTTAATGTCTCCGGCAACGCCAAAGAATCCGCGACTTTTACGTTGAAATGAAGGTTTGACGGGTTTCTGTTTATTCTAAGGAATTAAGGTTATTCGTTATATCGGTGTATTCGGATTAAAGGCTTTTTCATCACGCAGATTGGTGAAATGGAGTGGCACGCGGGATCGGACCTCATGTGTAAAGTTGATAGCTTAATCGATAGTTCGGTGCCCGCGTCCCGCGCTTATCACTCTTAGCTTTTATTGGTAAAGGGGACTTAGAAAGATATAAAATTAAATTAATCCTTGCGCGTGATACTAAATACGCCAATACAATGTGTTTTAACCAATTTTATTAAACGTTTCTCAATTTGACTTAGGTTTTTTTATAAAAGTTTGCAGTGAATGTGGTTTTTAGCGAGAATTTAGTCTTTAGTCTGGTTTATCAGCCACGGAGACTGACTGTGAAATACAGATACTAACGGGAGTTTTAATAACTTTAAGTGCAACAGCTGTATTTCAATCAACGTAGGGAGCGTTCTGTGTACTTATGATTTCCTATCTTACATAGGCTCAAAGTATTGATTTAACAAAATTATATATAACATATAAAATCGTGAATTTCTTACATAACTGGGGATCGCAACCGGTCGAAATTGGGGCGGACATAAAAATATTTAATGATGTTTTCAATCGACGCTATTTTTTATTAATTCAAGCCTATTCATTCAATTATTTTTTATGAATACTACGCCGGAGGGTACATAAATACCGAATTTTCTTATTAATTGAATTAATAATTCAAAATCAGTTTTAATAATTCAAAATTTAGTTTTGTGATTAAATACAGTTGTGTGGAATTATTTTGTGCAAAATCGCGATTAGGAAGATACAACAATGGCATTAAACTCGTATAATCCTTTTAATCATCCTTTGTCATACGCAATATTTTTTTACAAATATCTCATACGATTACTAGTAGTTTGAGTCCATCTCATACATTTCAAATATATTTGTGTAGTTATCATACCTATTTAAGACACCTTTAGGTACTGACTGAAATTCCCAAAATTAACCACCACCCAAACTCCACAGTCGGTGGTCAATCTTATCTGCGTAAAAAAGAGAGTTGTGAGTCCTTACTTAGGTAGCAGCTGGTACAGAAGCTCCTCGCATTTCCGCTTCTCCTCCAAGTAGTCGGAAGTACGTTCCTCCACCAGAGCCTCAAGGTTGTTTGCGTATTGTTCCACTTGAGTCAGGAGCATGTCCAGTCTGGTGGATGTCTCGCAGTCCCTGGTCAAAACAGGATTTATAATTAAGCTTTTAATGGTGCTGCATAAACAAAGACTTCCGCCCACCGCGCCATTGACTGCCTCAATGGCGCGGTGGGCGGAGGTCAGCTAGTGGTGCAAGGGTAGTGGGTTCAAACACCCCTCGGTGGGAATCAAGAATGTTGCAAGCACTTTTTTCTAAGTCTTGTTGTTTAATATGGATACTTAAAATATATCCATCTACATACGTATGTCTACTATATTACCTCTATCAGATGTTTAGATTCAGGGGCTAGATGTGGTTGTGTGGATTGTCCAGATATATTTATTTATTATGCTACCGACAAGACACACTATCACAGTAGATGGTGCGTCTTTTAAGGGTGCATGGATGCCTACATGGATACCACTGGATACCTAGAAAGTCCAGAGCGACTCCCTAGGTATTCAGTTCCATACATACTTGTTGATCCTGTGTATGTTCTCCTTCAGCGCTGAAAAGTCCGGGCGGTCGTCATCCGGGAGCGTCCAGGGCGGCTCTCCCGTCAGAGATTGTCGCGGGGACACTGACAGCGGTGACGTGCCCCTGTTTCGCATGTCCGCGTTTCCTGAACAATACAATTGTGTGAATCCGTGTGTTTTTGCTAGAATACGCAGCCTGGAGGTGAGGCGACAGGCTTGTATTGAGATGTGAAAATTTCGTTCGCGTGTAGTAGTGGAAAATAAGGCATATTTTTTTAATGCTTGTTTGGGATCCAATCAAATAGGTGTAATAGCATTTTATCTATTTCAAGGACTAATCCTTGAGTTTTGGGACTCATGTATTGAGAAATTAAAGGTATACTTTGTAAATCTGTATTCATACTTTTTTAAGTGTAAATCTATACCAAAAGGCTCAGAATGTTTTCGTAATTCAAATGATATTGTATGTAAATTAATTGACTCTTATTTTGTTTACAAACAAAGGTCTTATAATTAAAAGCTTACTCCAAGAGTTCAATAAGCCTCATTTCTCAACTGAGAACTCGTATCGCTAATAAGCCTCTCTCTAATTACATGGATGGGAGATAAGGAAATCCATTTAATGGGGCTTAGTGTCGTGTGTAGTACATCTACATACGACTCTAGGTTCATTGATTTGCGGTGTGTACAGTCAACAGCAAAAGTAAATGATCAAAATCGACGTTTCAAAACATCTTTTAGTGTGACGTGCCAGATGTAACAAGTTATAATATTTTTTTATGAATTAATGCAGAAAAAATTAAGACACATCCGTAACCTTCGCGCACATAATTCGAACCTGCATCTCCGGGATAGCGCCCGACGCGATAACCAACGCTTCATCACAATATCCAATTTTAAAATATTTGATATTCAAAGTCAAAGTCAAAAATTATACATATATATTTTAGCCCTATTATGGGCCTTAAGGGACCCAGTCTCTTGGCGTTGTACGGTTTCTTAGATAGGTATTTGAGTTAAAAAACTACAAAAAACGGCTAATATACCTCATAATCGATTAGTAGTAATATAAATCACGCAGACAAAAAGTAACGATATTTTTTCTCCGCGATGCAGCGTTCAAAGATGGCAAGATTCCATGCACCTGCTGTCTGTTCGCTATAAATCGTTGACATAAAGCTTCCGAACCTTCTGTTCCAAGTAATTTAACTCCAGCGGAAATTCCGTACTCAGTATTTATCGGTAGATATTGTGTTCAGGGATACAGAGGTACCTTAGTTACCTTGGATGGTATTTACGATTGGTTGGGTTTATGTTGATTAATTCTCTAAACACACACACAGTTCATTAAACGGCAAAACAAATAAGGTTTCTATAAACTCTAAATAACATACAAATGTAGGTACATACCAATACATTTAGTTTTAGTCATCCTTTGACAGATACACAAACGGGCTTAATAAAAAGACTCCATTTTTACCCATCAGACACTAAACCCCAGAAAGAATTCGTAGAACCATTTATCTCTGAAGAAACGTAGCAATAGGACCATAAAACTTCAGCTCCAAAATCAATCTGAATCATTCAGTAAGAGAACCTATTTTATTGGAACTTTATGGGAAACCGTTCATTGAATTTTTCATTACGAGACGGAAAATCACTTCGAAATGGCCGAACCCTCAAAGGCGGTAAGTTGACTGAACGCTAACGAGTTTTTAGCCTCGTCGTTGCTCATCGCTTAATTATAGTCAGGATTTGTGAGTATACAAGAAGACATATGAAGACATATGCAAACAAGACGCCTTCATAATGTCTGACAAAATTTAATTGACAATCTCTGGTTAGAGGAAATATGGGGCAAATTTCAAACGTCAGTTGCCTCAGTTGTTATATACAGGGTGACCCACGGCCATGCCATATCGAGATAAAGTACCTTAAATATTGAAGACGGGCAGTTTTACAAGCCCAAATAATTAAATTAATGGATTTTCTATAATTATCTTATGTTTTTGTGATTTGAATAAGACAATCTTTGTACCAAAAAGCACTTAAATCAGTTCAGTTGATCGATAGATTACCCCCAACAACGTCACAAATCTCTCAAACTTACTTTAATAAATCTTATAGCATATTTGACTGAAAAAAAACTACATGTTTATTTTATTTTTCTAAATTTACCCTAAAATATATTTTTCTAATTTTCTTTCGGAGCGGAAATACAACCCGCCAAATTACATTAAACATATAAAAATTAATAAGTGGCATTGCTCTTGGACACCCTGTATAGCCTGTCTTCCTCCAAATCAACGAGCTAATACGTTTTGCTGCATCGATAACTAGTTCTCATCATTTCTGATCGATCCATTTGATTCCAAACGTACCTACATAACTGGGGTATAGCTAGATATATGTAAATCAGAGAAGGGATTAGAAACGTGATTCTGTTTGCATTCCTCGGCTACCCAATACCATTATAGATTATAGCTTCAATTCTGTTGGAATTTCTAGGGGGATGCAATGATTTTGGCATTTATAGTAGTGTTAGTAGTAATTTTTTGTCGTATTTTTAACCCCCGAGGCAAAAAGAGGAGGGAGCTGTTATAAGTTTGACGTATCTGTCTGTCTGCATCATAGCTCCCGAACTTATGAAGCCAGGAAGAAAGCTTGTCAGGAAGAGATCCCTTTTAGTGATAAGGCCGCCCATTGTTACACTATTATTTTATGTAAAATACATAAAATAATAGTTCTTAAGAATTGTTCTGTTGTATTATATTTTTGTGTTTCAATAAAGAGTATTGTATTGTATTCTAAGCCATTTCAATTTAGTTTGTTTTTGGTATAAAAGGTGAGTTTCGCGCGAGATTTTTGGACATGTTTGATGAAAATTGGTTGACCCGTCTGACAGTTATGAAGGGTGAAAGTAGGGTACTAAAACCAAATAATTTGCAAATAAACACGTGCAAAAAAACAAGTGGGGTATTAAATGAAAGACATAACTTATGACTTTTGACTTTTTAGGGAATTAAGTATTCTGTTTTTTTTTTAATTGAGATTATTAAAAGTATTCACCTCAATTATAATGGATACGCTATGCAAACGTATTGCTATATCAATTCTGAGAACTTCTGAGACTACGAAATATTCTATTTAATTGAATTAAATCGCAACAATAATAATAATAAAGTATTTTCAATTCTATTCTATTCTATTCTTTTCTAAACCAATAATTACCATAGGACTAACTGTTATTATATTATGTTATAAAGCGATGAACTTAGAGCAATCGACAATTATTTCTGATTAGCAGTTCCCGCCGCGGTGTTAATATTTTTATTTATCATTATAAGATTTATAACGGAAATTGGGTTAGTCATCTCATCCCCGGAACATCTCGCTTCAGAGCATTACGAATCTTTTATTATTCATGCTCTCAATAAATAATTGCAAAGGTTACAGTACTGGAGTGATTCACTATTCTTTAATAAAGGGCTAAGTTAGGTTTATACGAAGAAGAACCTCTTATTGGTTTTAAGTTATATTTTACAATGTATGTTAGTCTGTAAGGTATTTATATGCCTTTGTAAGGTATTTTATATGTGGTTTGCGGTGCTGTTGTAACACAGTTTTTAACGAGCACAGGTGGTACTGACTGGACTGCGTTAATTATGTATACTATATTGTGTTTTAAATAAATGATTGTTATAATAAATATGACATTTGTTATGCTCCGGGACGAGATGGTAAGGAAATGAGATGTTGCGGGACTTACTTGGGAAATCTATTATGATTTGAGTTTGGTTCTGTTCTAAGCGATAACGCTAAGCAAAAACAGCTCATATTTGAGGAGTCAGAAGTTGATTTGAAGGATGATTGAAAACTGGCTAACCTTTTATTAGTGCATGTTGAGGGTCTTTTCTGAAGTAGGGGTCTGACAGTTCACCTCGGACTTGGCGTGTCTTACTCCCCTGGCGTTTACCACTCCAAATCTGACTTACTTTTAAACTTGTCAATAATCGCGTGCGGTGTGGGCTTCACATCATAAGCAGGAGATTGTCTGCTTGGCTCATTCCCCTGGGAGTTTTAATTTCAAAAGTGACTTACTTTTAAACTTGTCTTCAAGGATAGCTGCACAGTAGTCGCAGGCGAGCGTGCAGTGTGGGCGCCTCATCTCAAGCAGGGGACTGACTGCTCGCCGAGGACTCGGCGTGTCGCCCTCCCCTGGTGGGACCAGGGACATTCTGCTGTAACAAAAATATAGCAGTTAATAAACTAGGTATAAAGGAGGCTATGCATGGGTTTCGGCATGATTTTTGACAATAATAAGGATATTATATGTATGTCTTGCAGATGTGTTGATAAAAATCCCCGATACAAACAAAAAATTGCTTGTATAAAAGTTTATATATATATATATATTAATAAATTAACGCGCTATCTTGCGTTAATTTATTTTTTATAATGAATGAAAGTCAAGTGTGCTCCAAACGGCTTTATTTTTGTAGTAGTAGTATGTTGATTAGCTGCCGTAACTTACTTTTTATGTCATGCTCATTCCTGATAACACTAGATATATATTCAAAATTGACATACTCAAAGAAGGGTTGTTAATTTGCCACAAAACAAAATTGAAAATGAAAAAAAACTACTTCTCTAACGTTAGCAGAAATATAAAAATAAATTAATTTTGGAAAGCTACAACCCCGGAAGCTATCTATTCTAAGGATTTAAAGAGCTATTTGAAGATGAAGTAGACAAATCCTAAGAAAATTAATAAATTAGGTCAGTAAAATATTATAGAATTTAAAAATGTAGTTGGTAGACAAGAAGACCCCTCTCCTATATTTCGACTAACTATCAAAGTTTATGTAAGTCTAGTACTTGACCATTTCGTGACGAATTCCTATCCAACTATTAAAAGTCTGATTTATTTATTTCGTTTTTAAAATATTGACTCACAAAATTTGTAAATCAATATTTGTAAAAAGTAAATGCACTACAAACGAATAATCATCAGCAAAAATGTTATAAAATGTTTTGACATGAAACCCAACATTACAAATTAAGATGTTTAAATTTATGTTTTTTTTGGGATAGCTATCTGCATGCGAACGTTACGGACGCGTCTTAATCTCTAAAATATTAATAAAAGTAGTTAGTCTAGTTTAACCTAAAAGTAAGGTAAATCACGTATTAAAAATGACTAAAATTACAAGTATTTTAGACCTAAATCCAGAACTCTAGTAATTAAATAACTTATAATAAAATTACCAAGAAACTTAGAGGACTAATTTACGTAAGATCCTCAACCAACGTCCCCAAATAACTCCCAAGAGGGTACAACTGTAATCGTTATAAATTACGATTCACAAAATGTTCCGAGTTTGTGTATTTAGATGTTACAGGGAAACGGTCGTGTAAAAGGTCCAAGAGAATAAACTTAGCTAGACTTGGGTAATTCCTATTGGTTTATGGTTAAAAATCCCAATGCAAGGCAAGCTGGCGAGTTGGTAGACAACTGTAAATTCATTGTTAGCAAAATTAAAAAAAAAAATTCCTACTCTCTAATTCCATAGGCGTTATTTGTTTGATGTTCGATAGTAAATATAATAATAATAATGTTTATTATTTTTTTCTATTGATTAAAACTGTTCTATCTACCAAGAAACATCTCTAAAGGTACAGTATCAAATCTTCAAACAATTTTATATGTACATACATTTATGTTGTCAGGCTTTATAGTATTATAATTTGTGTAGGCACCTTATTTGTTACGTTTAACATTTTAACGTTTAACATTGGGTATGTATTTAATAAAACGCGTAGGTCCTAACAGTTATAGGCTAATTGAAATTTTTTGGAATGAAATTTAATGATTATATATTGCATTATAAACACACCACATTCATATTTCAGTAATAAGACAATGCGATGTTCGGTTGAAACCAAAATAGCTCGCAAGTGATATCAGCTATAGAAGTTCTAAGACACATTTTACCTTTTCACTACTAAGTGACGTCACTCAACCAACCAACTCTGGAATTTTAATAACGATATATTGTAAAAAGTGTCTATATTTTTAAAAACCGTGTAAGTAATGTCGGTTTAAAATATATTTGACTAGTAATCAAATAAAATAAGGGAATCGAACCCGCTACCTCTTGCGCCGCAAGCGGACCCTCAGCCATCCCGCCACTGAGGCAGACAGTAACAATGTGTTACATATTTTAGTGACAGTAAAATAATGTACCCTATTGTAATAAATCAAAGATTTGTTGAAGGCATCTGCTTCAAAATTGAGATGCAAGATTTCGATCGAACATGTAATTATTACTTTTAACTTTGCATGTAAATGAAAGATTGTTAAATAAACCCGTCAGTTTTGACCAAACAATTTTGTTGGAATATATCCAACCCTGTGTTTGCCGACCCGAGGTCTCCGCTAAAGTATATTAGCTCTTTTAGGCGGACAGCCAAAACTTTACTAAAATTTGGAAATACAATAAAAACAAAAATATTCATTGCTTTTGTATACTTACTTTCTGCCCCCCATATTGTCTCAGAAGTTTTATCGTAGTAACTATTCGTTGCGTAATTATAGCTCAATAATCGTTCGTTCATATAATTTTTAACCCCTTTAGTTTTTTTCCTGTTTCACTTAATCCTGAAAGATTTGCTCGATTTTAGCCAGCAATTACGACCTAAAAAAACCACCTTAGTAATTGTGACTCAGCATGTGCATAAAAGACTAAGTAGCATTATTAATCACACTATTTATAATATAAAAATGTTTCAACGACTCATATCTCTTTTAAAAAATTAGAAAATTTGCCGGAAAACCCCCAAAAGCAAAGTACTTGTCTTTTTCCTATATTACCCGTGCGTAGCCGGGGCGGGCCGCTAGTGTTTCTATAAGTATCTTCAAGTCCAATACAATAGGTTATTTATTTATTTTTATTTTTTCTACATACATGTGTAAACGCTTTATATAATACTCCATAATACTAGCAACACTATTGTAAACTATGTTCCACTTAAACATTAAGATCTACCGAGCTCAGGATCCTAGTCTATTATATACACTCCCAGAAGTTAGTGCGAATTTATATGTCCCCGGAAACGGGTAAATGCTTTGCAAATAGGTTTGGATCAAATGAATTCTCCCGATAAACACGTAGAATTTTGTTTATACAAGGAAAACATAAGTTTTCGTTACCCAGATGTTTTGTTTGACTTAAATTTCTGGAATAAGAGTGTTGTCCTTGTAAGTTGCAAGATTACTCTTTTGTCTAAACATCCGAAGACAATGTTGATGTTAAATTAAAACGTTTTGGTAAAGGGAATCCTTTGATGTTTGCTTTTATGAAATCAGAACAATTATTTTCAATGTCCATACATTATAAATGCGACAGTAACTCTCTCTGTCTGTTCCTTTGTCACGCAAAAACTACTGAACCGATTTAAATGGACTTGGTAAACAGATTCTTTAGAGCCTGAAGCTTTTCGCTTATACAAAGGCTTTTTACCGCTAAAATCCATCCATAAAACGGGTATCACCACTGGGCACTACTACTATTTAATTACCTGTAAAATCGTTTGCTGTCTTCCTCTTTTCCTTATATGTACCTTCCCTTGGGAAAGAGGAAGACAGCTAAAAAGATACGATGATGATATTCGACAGGTTCCTGGAAAAACATGGAGTAGGTAGAGTAGCCAGAGAGAGATCAAAACGGAGTAGGTTGGAGGAGGCCTTTGCCAACTGACAAACGGACTTACAGAGAGTAAAGAAACAAGAAATGTGTGAAAGTTATTAGTACTGTAAGAATCATAATATGTTTCTGTTTTCCGAATAAGAGGCTTATTATTATTATTAAAATCGTTTGCGTCTCGAGACGATTCACAATAGTGAGATAACTTCAAATACATCGTCGGAGGAGCCTTACCGCCTTCCGTATGAGAGAGATGCCAGACAGATGACAGATAAGCGCTGTTAGACGTTTCATAACTATTCAACCTCCCATAAAAAAATATAGTGTTTTAAAGTGATTATCATACACACATGCCTTTATATCACATCATGAGAGGTAGGTACAACCCGTTTTTTTTCCTTCCATTTTCCATTGTCACCCGTCATCTCAACATTTACTCCTTTCTTACACAATGTCATCTTTCATACACAAGATACAAAATCATTTATTTCCATTGTTTGGTTTTACAAAACTTAGACACATCAAAAATAAAATAGACATAAATGTAAATTTTTACAAATAAAATTAAAAGAAACTTACTCTATACGAGACTTTTCTGTGTTTTAAGCGATTATACCACTCTATATTTTTTAAACATAACAGTGTTTTTTCCGGCGTTCCATACAAAAACCTTTCTCTAGAATAACTCTACCTAATGATGAAAACCGATCCGTTAAATGGTTTTTGATTTTATCCCGAACTTAATACACAACAATAAATACGTTCATTCATTCATTACATTCATTAGTTCATAAAGACACACACAGTTTCCTCCTAAATCACTGTACCTATTGTTTTATAAAGAGGAGTGTTTCTGCATACCTGCAAAGCCGGAGGGGCCAACAAGTCTATAATAAACTAAAGTGCCGTCTGTCTGTATATTTTATTTTCGCTGTAAGGACAGACAGACACAGCGAAGGACATTAATTTAAAATAAGTATTTTCACATTCAAAACTAACGCAATTTACACGTCTGAGGATAAATATATTATTATCGTCATAATTTACGTGATTATAGCCGGTTTTAAAAGTAAATTGATAATTCGATGTCAGATGATTCGTATTTTATCAAAAAGTTGTAAACACAAAACAAATTAAAAACAACAAAACAATTAAAACCTTCAAGAGCAGAACTCAGAATCGCTTTTCAAACTTTTCAAAGAAAACGCTTTCCGAAAGCATTTTATTAAATAACTAAGAGATCGGAAACATGCGAATGACAAAATTGTGCTTTGTAACTTGTATTGTAACCCAGTTAAAAGATATTGCATTTCGATTTAAAATAAAAATTCTCTATTTGCAATATAAGCCGTGTTGGCTAAGTAGGAGCACACTCCACTTATATTCCGAAGGTAGTGAGTTCCACGACGATTTTTCTTCTAGAAAAATGTATGTGCGCTTTAAAATGTGCTTTAACGGTGAAGGCAAACATCGTGAGGAAACCGGCATGTTCTGAGAACTTTGGAGTTTGAAAGACATGTGATATTTACAAACCCGCACTTGGCCAGCATAGTGAATCAGGGCCTAATCTCCCTCGTCAAGAGAGAAGTCCCTGTGTCCCAGCAGTGGGAACGTTAATAGTGGTGTCTAAGTTTTGTAAAACCAAACAATGGAAATAAATGATTTTGTATCTTGTATCTTGGGTTTTGATGATGAACTGTTAAACAAAAAAGCAGTAAACGTTTAATTTTAAAAGCGTGAGCTTGATTGTATCAGTGAAATGTCACGTCAAGGTGCGTACGGATTGCGCGTACCCTGGTACGCGTACTCAGTTTACGCGTATCCGGAACGCCTAGTCCATACCTGCAGCTACGCGTTCACTCTTGGGGTACGCGTACCGCGCGAGCCAACTCGCAGCGCGAGCCACCGTCAGTCGGTTTTTGGTCGCGCGTCAAAGAGGACGCACGCGGCCGGCTACGCTATATTTGGACGGCAAAATGAATAAACACGCGTGTTCTTCGAGTTTCAATAATGAAAATATTATTAGATTGATTCAACTTTATGAATTTCACCGGGTCTGTGGGATAGCACACTAACTGATTATCGAAATAACGATTTACGCCAAGATGCATGGAAGGCAATTTCAAATGAACTGAACATTCCAATAGGTGAATTAAAAAAAAAGATGACTAAGTTTGTCGGAGTCATGGCGAATGACTGGGGCTCGCGGAGCGCTCTGGATCGATTGACCTCGCGTACAGGTTCGCGGCGGTCCGTACAAGAGCTGTACGCGTATCCAATGTACGCGTGGACAACTACGCGTAACACAGGAACGCGCTATCCGTACGCACCTTCAGATCTGAAAATTTATTAAAAGAGCGAAATGTTATTATCTCTTTGTGAATATTACCTATAGTTTTCATTTATTTGGGGCAGTAAACTAATTCACACAGGGCTTCGTCACCCAGGTGCATTACGTACACTTTTACTAGACTTTATTCACCCAGGTTCCGGTTTTGAAAGACTTTGAATTGTCATTGGTTGGCACAGATTCCAGTAATAATATAAACATTCTTGATGGATCAGATGATAGAATTCTACATTTGTCAACATTTATTACCCGTCACGCATGTCTGTCTGTCTGTTTATTAAAAAGATGAGGGGCTCGTTAGTTACAGCCAAAAGTACAATATGCGTCCCTAACTAACACTAACACTACAGCAAAGGGGTTAAAAAGATAAACTCTTTGCTGTAGTGAGTTGTATTCAAAATGAGAACACTTTAATGTGTTTTGATAAAAGCCCTAAAATAGGCCGTCTCGCCACAAAAACAAAAACACGAATTAGACACCTGTTTAACAGTTGTTAAGCATAAGTAAATAAATATGACTTTTGCTAAGCTACTGTTAAATACGTGTTTATGTTTATTGTGATAAGTAAGAGAGGGTTTTAAAATGATTTCTTACCACAACTGACACATGTTTGGAGGCTTCCAAAACAATGGTTAAATTCAATCATTATCGTCGCTTCATTCACAAAACACATGCAATTATTTTTTCCCAAAAAGTTCTCAAGTGCATTTTAGCATAATGAACACCGCACATCACAGAATCATGGTTTTTATAATAATTACTGTTTTTATAATTGCTGTCAATGCACATTTTATAGTTTGATTTAACGAGTAAAATGTCAATGATTGTGCTATGATTGTTGAAGTAAAGTGAATGAATGATAAATTAGTACGTGCAGATTATTCGTACGTGATGATAAAAGGGGATAAAGAGTAGATAGGGGGTATTTGAGTAGATTATATAATAGCCCTTTGGTCTTAGTTATATCGCAATATATAGATAATAAGATATCGATAAAGTAAAAGAAAAGATGAGAAGGGACTTTTGAATCTATTTTTGAATTAATTATGTACATATAAAAGAATTAAGTAGAATTAAGGGCATCTTTTTCAATCCTCTGTCTCTTTCTATCATCTGTCAAACTGTCAATGTATGAAATTAACAAAAAATATTACCTAACTGACCATTGAAAAATTATTTTTATTTCATTATATTTTTTGAGTAGATACATATTAATTAATAATCTTTCCACAGTTTGATTGTAATAATTCTTAGCATATCAATTTATATTTAGTAAGTTCCACTATTGCATGATTTCTGTTAATTAGTAAGGTTGATTTCAGGAATACCTAAGACACCTATACCGCTACAACTTGATATGTTTGTCAGCGCGATTGAATTGTAATCACATGCATAATTAATTTGCGGAAGGGATTGTTTAGTCTGAATTGTTAACTTTGTAAAATAAATAAAACGCCTGTCATCAAGTTAAATTTGTTTCAAATAAGAAGGTAAGATTGCAAATTTTATGGAAAGCTGCAGAAGCTTTTAAACCCGTCCGTCTTTGTCCACGTTTACAAAATAAATAATGAAAAGATCCAATTCTTAGGTATTGTTATTGTTTAATGTATAAATTACTTTTATTTCTAAACTCGCTTTTCACGCCACGTTTCCCGTGTTTTATGGATTTTCCCGTAGTAAATAATATATAATAAATCATTTATTTCAGGCATCTAAGGCCCATATAAACATATACCTTATACATAAAAAATATAAAACTTATAAACTAAAGTGTCAGTATCGTGGATCATCTGTTACGGCGGTGTCGCCTTGCAGTGTAGGCGACCGATGAACCGTCGAAACTTGACCCCTTGCGGCCAAAACTAAAAGAGAAAAAAAAGAGGTAAAGAGTAGCCTTAAGCCTTCCTTGATAATAGGCTATCTAACAGTGAACAATATTTTCAAACTGGACCCGTTGTTTCTGAGATTAGCACGTTCAAACAAACTCATTAGCTCTATAATATTAGTATAGAAAATTAATTCATGTAAGTTCATAATATGTAAATCCGTTTTTATCCTTTTGATATTATTTATTAGTTATTTTTTAAGGAACAACACTAATTTTGTTTAAGAATTAAATACTTATATCAAATGTATACATTTTAAGATGTAGTCCACGTTATAAATACATACAAGATTATTCTTAGAATCTGAAATAAGATGCATTGGCTCCTCCTTCATAACATGCTGGAACCTAATACAGAAACTTGATTAATAATTACTTTTTAAATTATAATTCATATTGGTAGGTTATTCTTGCCAATCCTCCCCAAGCGCAAGTTTTGTACCTAACTAGTCCTTTATATACAGCACTGAACTTCAAGTTATAAGTTATCGCTCTATAAACTTTAATCCCTATTCAGTTGCGCAGAAACATAAGATAGGTAAATAGCCATTTGTAGTTCTAAAAGTAGAACGAGCCGTACCTACGTTTGTGTTGCAGGTTGAACTAGTTTCCAGTTGAAATGGTAAATAAATAAGACATGCAGCTTAAGATTTATTTCCTTTGTTTCCGTTTGTGTCGGCAAGCTTTATGTGGCTGTTGTAGTAAATAATATATTTGGGTAATAGCTCTAATATTCTAGGGTTTATGCAATTTTTAAATAAAGGATTTCGAGGCGAACACCTTCTTTAGATATAGTAGTAGTACCTTATATGCAAAAAGTTATCGTTTAAAACAATCTGAAATGAACTGTTGTGGATGCTCTCGTCAACAAGGAGCTTAAGCTTTGGCCAAAAATGCGCGACGCGAGCGCGGCGGACACTACGCATTCTTTATTATGGCTCTTTGTCTATGCGACAATGAAGCTGGCAAAAATGTCCCTCGTCACTTTCCACGTTGCTGAAGCGTAGGTTTTGCTGAAGCTTTCGTGTTGGCTAAGTGGGAGGACACTCGACTTTCATTCCGAAGGTCGTGGGTTCAAACCCCGCCACGCACCTCTGGATTTTTCTTCTTGAGAAATTTATGTGCACTTTAAACACGTGCTTTAACGGTGATGGCAAACATCGTGAGGAAACCGGCATGTTCTGAGAACTTTATAAGAGTTTGAAGGACATGTGACATTCACCAACCCGCACTTGGCCAGCGTGGTGAATAAGGCCTAATATCTCTCGTCAAGAGAGAAGTTCCTGTGTCCCAGCAGTGGGAACGTTAATAGGGTGATGATGATGATGACATGTGACAAAGCTAGATAGCTCTTGATAGTATATAACCATATATAAATAACCATTGACACATATTAATGACATAACTAACCATAGCCATAACTATTCTCAAACAATTATGTACAAATATCTGCGATGTTTTAAATTTAATTTCAAAATGGTGATCTGATTATAGTTTTCTTCTAATAATGATAATTTAATTCCTAATGATTATAATTTAATTGTAGTAATATTATTTAATTCTTGTAAATTATTTTATTTAACTTGATTAAATTAAATGTAAATGGAATAATTGTAATTTTCTCAATTAATATTTTAATATTTTATTTTCTTTTATTTATTATTTTACTTGTATGCAATTTAATGGAAATTAATAGATATTTTAAAAATACTGTTATTTTCTGATAATTGTATGGTTATGATAATAGTATGATTATAATATATTTTCTATGTTTCACGTCCGCCACAGAAATGGTTCTTACGGAAGATCAGCGCGGGTTGTACTGCATACTTCCCGCTTATGCTGAGTAAGGTCCATTTTGCAGTGCTGCAAATTATTTGTTTAACTATGACTTACTTATTCTAAGCTGTATAATTATTTTTTTATTTTTATTAAATTAAATATTGTGTTTAACTTCAAATAAATGATTTCTATTCTATTCACATACATTTTTCAAGAGAAAATATAAAGGTGAGGTTTTAAGTTTGAACCCGGTTGAAGTTCGGATTGAAAAAAAGATAGATACCTAACCTAACTCTTTTTTGTACAACACTAATATAATACAAACTGTAAACAGTAACAAGACAATGCATCAGTACAAAGGGCGGCGTTATCGCCGTGAGTGATCTCTTCCTGGCAACCTTTGGATAGAAAGGACAGAAATATAAATAGTAGAACGAAATAGTATTGTCATAAACTTTCAGGCAACCTTTGGATGGAAAGGAAAGAAATAGAAATAGTAGAAGGAAATAGTATTGTTTTAAACTAAAATCGCTTAATTAACTCTTAAAAATGGTTAAAACTCTGTAATTTCATATTGAATACAGTCGCATAAGGTAAACTGTGCCTACTTGTAAATATCATAATTCATAATGTCAAAGTATACCAACTACAGCACACTCGTAGCATGCCCCCATGGGCATGGGCTACTGCAATATTAAAATGAATTTTTCAAAAGATAAACTTAATTTGCCCGTAAAATGTAAGCATATTGCAGTAATTGGAGCGAAGCGAGGCCTGCAGTTCCAATGCAATATGAGCCCGTGCTGGGGTATTATATTTTGCATGGATAATATCCAAGAGCTAAAGGATAAAGGGAACTAACTGCAGCGTACTAAGTAGTTTTATTCTTGACAAGATTATATATTATATACCCTCGACTACAATAAGTTACGTATTATCAAAGAAATTTAAATGAAATATGGAATAAGTTGTTCGAAATTAATATAAATTCACATAGTATTGATGTAACACAAAGGTTTATTTGTAAAAAAACACACTGGTATCTAATCTACTTCGTAATAAAAACGGTAAGTATTATAATATCTATCTTCTTATTGTGTATAAGAAGTTTGTACCACACTAAAACCGGGATAGATTCTTGCCATAATATTTTTTTCGAGTCGACTGATCGAAAAATTAATGAGTTTTCAGTTTTTAGTCAGATAGTCATTTTATTGGTTACTAGTGGCCCGCCCCGGCTTCGCACGGGTTTTTATAAAAAAAAAATCCCGGCAATTATTCGATTTTTTCTCGCCTTTTAAGATAAATCCGTTCAGCCGTTCTCGAGGTTTAATCAGACTAACGAACAACAATTCATTTTTATTTATATATAATAATAGATAATTCATAATTACTTGTACTCGTTGCAACTGTACAGCGCACATTTTGCCAATAGCGTTTATTCCGCGTCGCTTTTCCATTCATAATTTTGTCTATAGCATATTTAAAATGAAAATATTTTTCTTTTAGTAAAAATTGCATAATCAAATTTGTATTATTCGTATATTATACTATAAATATTTATGTAGTTTCTACAGTAATTTAGAATAGAATAGAATAGAAAAATCCTTTATTACACACACCATTATACAAAAATACAAAAATTTTAAAAATTAAATTAAACCTAGCATGCGTAATGGGCGGTCTTTTAGCTTAAAGCAAATTCTTCTAGACAACCTTTGTGGACGGCGGTGGTAGACAAAAATTTACAAAAATAAAAACAGAAACTTACTCTAACTTATATTAATCCTATTACTACTATTGCCAATGCTAAAAGTGAATAAGTTGGTAATTTATGTTCGTATAAGTTCCCCCAGCAGCCTAAAATACTCGTATTATTACCAAAATTAATTTCTATCGAGTGAATAATTAAAAGAAAACTCTCAAGGACCGTGTAATTACAAAATGTTCGCGAAGTATTCGGTAATGGAGGTTTTACCTTTCATACGTATGATGCCATAAATCTCTTGTAGGATATACCTAAGTTTCATAAAAGGCACTTATTCACTACGACACGACTTATTGCATGACTTAAGTAGAATACTTCCGTTGGTAGAAGATGGTAGAAGCTACAAAAATCTGGCAAGTCTGATTAAAACTCTTGATTAAAATTTCATGGTGGACACTTTAGGTGTCCGATAAAAGGAACAGCATTCTCTCTTAGTAGTATATAGAATAATTTTAGATTTTGTAAAAACTTCTAGTTATTAAACAATCCATACAGTAACGTACTGGCCCCGTTATAAGATCTCAGCTTTCGGGTACTCGTTATTCTTATGATATACATGTACATACATATTGCAATACATACCTACATAAATATTTTTTAACAGAAGGTAAAAAGGTACAAACTTACCCCTCGGCGGGAATAGAACCCTTGCTCCGAAAGCATCGGTTGCAACTAGCTATTCTATTTATGCATTCGCCCATAATAATTACATAATGACGTAAATTATATCTTTGCGTTCTTGTACCGACTCTTATAAATAATCCTAACAAGCATTCTTGCAATGTGTCAAACACAGAGTAAACAATCTTAGGTTCCTATAGGAAGATTGGGTAAGGTACAGTTTGCAGATAAATTAGTTTCCGTAGCAAGCTTAGTTAGCTTGGTACATGTTAGTCAAGTAACTTGATTCATGGTTGAGCGTCGAAACTCTATAATTTAAATACCTGCAGTTAAACATCGGAAGTTTGATGCTCTATATCTTGGCACTTTCTTATTAAATTGATAAAACGAAAATCAGGTGTCCAGTATTCTTGAATTAACAATTTTTTATTAGTTATTTGTCAAGGAAGGTTGCCTTTAAAAGATCGCTTTTAAGCAATAAGGAAGCCCTTTGTACTTCTTCCGCTTATGTGAATTTTGAAACTATTGTTTTGTTTTAGGGAACTATAAATTGTTTTTGTATTGTTCTCCAAATCCTAAACCTAAACCCTAATCCTAAACCGACGAAAATGGAATTATATATGATTTCAATTAAATCGTTTGAACGAAGCCAACCTGGAAACAAAAATTGAAAATTTCCCAGAAAGAGATTGTAACCAGAATTGAACAGAAATGTAAATTTGATCACCTTTGTTGTACATTTGCGGGCGAAATATCCTTTTCCTTAAGACTAGGTTAAAAGAATGTAGCCAAAGGGAATGAGGTGGGTAGAGACAATTCGTATGCTTACCACAGATTAGATACATAAATCTGTGTGCTTACTTACCAATGTCGAGGTAGAAGTCCTTTATGTTAATCCGAGCCCCCAGGCCCCAGGCTTCGGAAACAATAGGTTCTTTTGAAAGTCATAATTGCGTGTTGGTTTTTCTACATATTTTATATTTGTTTGTGAATTTAAGGTCTGCTCATATCTACCTGTAAAACTGTAACTACACATTAACAGTAATAAAATAAAATAGCAAATCATTCAAATATAAACTATCGAAGTAATATTTAGTTTATACAAAATTGTAGTAACCATAATACGTATTTGCGTACATTAAAACTTTAAACAGGCAATATACCATAATTTAACGGGTTTTGAGTTTATGCCGTGATCATGACGCTTGTACAGCGTCAGAATATATTTAAATTCAATCCGTCAAATAATGGTACGTTCCCAGTTTCTAGTTTTAATATAGTTAAATCCATGCCAATTTAAAAAGTTATATTATAAAGTATTATCTTTATCACATAACAATATTGTCTTTGGCCTTGTTATGCGTCTTGCATACAAGGGTGTAAAGATTTCTCGATTCAAATTGTCATACTCGTACGCAATATTTTTAATATATATAAATCTCGTGTCACAATGTTTGTTCTCAATGGACTCCTAAACCACTTAACCGATTATAATAAAATTCGCACACCATGAACAGTTCGATCCAACTTGAAAGATAGGATAGTTTAAATCTCAAATTATAGTCGCAATTTTAAATTATTGTAATTATTTGTCTGTTATTATTTGAAAGTCACAATTATCTGTTAACTCCAAATGATTCTAACAGTAATGTCGATACCTATCGACTGGGTTGAGTAAGTAATCAATAGATGGTGCTGCTATGGTAAATCTACGAACGTTTATCTATATATAAATGAATTGTTGTTCGTTAGTCTGATTAAAACTCGAGAACGGCTGAACGTATTTATCTTATCATAGTCTTGAAATATTCGTGGAGGACTAGGGAAGGTTTAAAAGGTGAAAAAAAATCGAATAATTGCCAAGAAAAAAAATTGAATAAAAACCCGTGCGAAGCCGGGGCGGGTCACTAGTTTATTATAAATTATAGTCCCCCGCCACGTCTGTCTGTCTTTATGTTAGGTGATATATTTTATACATAAAAACGTATCCGTACATAAAAGGCACTCTAAGCCACTTTACAGCTATTTGCTATTCCAGACAACTAGGCAAGGCTATTCCATGCATTCTGCTTTGTCCTGCTAAAATACGTGCTAAAATATACTCGTTTGCTACTAAAATGTAGTCTTTGGAAACTGTCTATTCTCGCATATTAGGTCCGTCCTCGCATATTAGTGTTTCACTGGTATTCAACTAAATTTGTCGCCAGAGAACTCTCTTTGATATTAGATAGGTAGATAGTTTCCTCGTACCTTCACTTTACGAGTATTACGAGTACCTACTATCTTTTAACTAATTCTGTAACGGTATTTATATACTATAACTAGGTTTAAATGCCGAATTTTATTTCGTGAGATTTCATCACTTAGTTTCGCTTTTCACGATTCGGATTTTTTTATGAAACAGATCCAACGATTGCTAAAATTGATAGATTTTAGTTTATTCTTAAACCCGTAAGTTACTTAATAAGTATATTTATTAATAAATACACAATGTTTTTTATATATATTTTTTTTTGTTTTATTATCTAGAAATCAAAATACTGCAGCAAAACAAGCCCAGTTAAAAACCAATACCTGTGATAAAAATTCTACATCCCATGCTTGCTGCAATCAAGTCTGCATGGCCGGATGAGTTTTACAGCTGAATGGAGCTGAAGTGAGATTTCACTGTACGAGTAGGTACGCATAGCTAGGTGGCACTGTAGGTGCTGCTCCAACAATTTACCCACTCGTTTAGCAATGCTAGGAGGAATTTTGAGTATAAACTGCTAAATTGCATTACAAATACAATTAACAGGTGTACACCAGTATAATAAAACTAGTGAAGTAATTTATAGTGCATTAGAAGTAAAAATAATAATGTTTTCGGACTACTCACACTGCATCACGTAACCCCAAACTAAGCAGTAGGTACAAGCTCTGCCAAGCTATGCTTAAGAAAGAAAGAAAGAAAGAAATAACAAAAATAAATACTTACATTTGATACATAGTTAGGAAATTCTTTATTAAAAACTTCATCTAATAAAAGAAACAATACAATAAGAAAATAAAAACTAAACTTAGAATGAGTAATGGGCGGTGCTATTGCTCAAAGCAATTATAAATTAAACAAAGAAAACAACCAGAACCGAAACCAGAAATTGTAGATCGTACAAGATCTGGTCCACTGTTCCCTGATTAGATGATAAATAATTCATTAATTAATTTATTCACCCACCTAAGGAACTAGTACACTTGGTTTCGTTAACGACCTCTTACAAAACCAAGTGTACTAGTACCTTAGGTGAATTCTCAGAAATAGAATAGAAAGGTTATAGGCGTAATCTAAGGAACCACTCATCCGATGTTAAAATTATTTTTGTGTTTGATTGCCCGCTGATTGAGAAAAGACAATGTACCTATAGTTTAACTGCATTTTTTTTTGATTGTAGATAGATCTATGTCTGTTGATAACTTTGATACGTGTAAGATTTCAAATTTTAGCGAGAAAACCCATAAAATGAAGGCATCGGCGCTTGTAAGAATATTGGATAGATTTTTTAGAAAATCACTAAAGTCTCGATGAGCAATATTGCGAGGCATGCAAATACCTCATTTTTTTACTAACTTAAAGGTATATTTTGTTTGGCAAATGTTTGGGACACATGCATGGAAATCCATTCATATTAAGGTTCGGCCTACACTTTCCTTATGATAATCATTATTCTTTATCCTGGCGGTTAGTTTAGTCCATGCAATATACATTTCGTGATTCATATTCATCTGCATGCCGCAGTCCTGCAATCGCCGCCATATTTGATGTTGAAATAGCGCCAGCCAATTTAATTTGTAGCTTAATTGTATTGTGTTTTTCACAATTAAACTTGAAATTGAAGCCTTTGTTTTAAACTGCATGCAGCCATGTGTTCCTTTTTAAGCAGGTTTTTTTTTTACTTTTTAGGATTCCGTATCCAAACGGCAAAAAAACCTTTTAAATTTGTCATGTCTGTCTGTCCATCCGTATGTCACAGCCATTTTTTACCGAAGCTATAAAAACCATTATTGTTGAAAACTTGGTAAGAAGGTGAATTCTGTTAACCGCATAAAATTGTTTTGGGGTTCCCCAAAGTAGAACAGATTTTTTTTAAATGGCTTTATGGCTAGGTCTTTAAAAATGATATTGAGGATTCTAACTTATTTTGTTTAATGTATAGATTGGGCAATAGACACTTCCAAAGTGGTAAAATGGTAGAATTAAACGATTTTGTTAGAAGCTTAGAAGATATAGATTATTACCTATTAGTGTTTTTATTTAAAAAATTTGTACGGATCTCTCCGATCCATTTAATTCTTAAAACACTTTATGCAACTTTAATTGATCTAATCACTCCCTTATATAATATTTTTAGCTGTAAAAATGGAAATCGCAATTTTTATTCCCATTACGTACCACTCAAACATTTCATTGTAAAGTAGAACCCTGCTCGTTAGCAAGTACTTAAATTTAACCTTCATTCCGAAAATAAGTCACGGGGACAATTTATTACCTGCTGCGAATTCAGTAGCTTATAGATTCAGGATTTGAGACTCAATCCCTTCCAATAAGACTTTTTTAGAATTCGGTTATTAAAGAGTCAATATCTCGCTCACACTTCATCGAACCTAAATTAGACAATTGAAATATTTTAATAAAAAACGACAAGAGGATGGTTAAGCATAAAAAATTCTAAGATTTGTAAAACCTAACAATGGAAATATCTGATCTTGTAGCTTGTAAAAAAAAACAACACACACTTCTATACCTATATATATACAATAGAGTTGTAATGAGTCCGTTATTTAGATTACATATAAATTGTAACCATATTTTTTAATTTTCATGCAATCGAATAATCATGAAGAATCATTGAAGTTTCGCGTGACGTAATGCTTCCGATCAAAATTTACTAAATATATACGTCATAAGCCCATTGATGTAAACTCCAGATCTATGATGATATATCTTGGCACTTTCTTATAAGTAATTGATAAATATTATGATTTAAAACGGGTAACATACCATGATTCGACGGTTTTTGAGTTTTCAGATATTTCGAAATCATAATATTGTTAAAAACCATGATAATTTAAAAAGTTATAAATTGATAAAGCAAAAAATATGTGCCCAGTATTTTTTGACGGGCTAACAGACGGAATAAATAGAATACCAATTTTTGTATGTACTCTTCATGCCTATTACTACGGTTGAAACCGGTTTCTTATACAATGCCATACAGGTTGTTGGTATAAACTAAATTATCTGGCCATGTAATTTCAAACCATTGTATAATATCAACATTCTCTTTTTAGATTATTCAACTAGCTTATTTGTTTGGTTATGTTAATAACCCTAGTTTAATAATTTGAACTCGTACAAAAAATACCGAACATCAAAATGAATTCCGAAATACTCAAAGTTCATTTAAAATCAACTGAAAGAGCGCGTAAAGTCAATCAAGTACCTCGATAGCAATTTAAAAGCAAGTTACTGAAGTTCAGTGATGTCACGAATTTAAAATTAAAACTCATTCAGCGATTTTCAATGTACCTACTATTGAAGGTCAAAACAACTTCCAACTACTAAAGTTGTTAAGTAAGACCTTTTCACGTGCACTCAAGTTTAAGTTGTTCATAACAGAATTGCAAACTTTGAAGCGTGTTTGCCAAAGCAATAGTTTATTACAGAATATTATGACTAAGACGAACGAATGTACGTTTCACAAAAGATTTTACTCTGAAAAAGCCGACAAATATGAGCTCGGGTATACTTCCTTCTCGCCTTTTCGGATTTCATCAGAAATTTCTCAAAAGCTACAGGCAAGAATGTGAAGACATGTTGTGAATTATTCTGTGAACATAGAACAAATACTCGTACCAGATAAACATAGATACTGTTTCTCCGCATACAGGAATACCTAATATGGATTTTATCTTCATATTAATATGTATCTTTTTAATAAATCGTTAGGGCTCCTGCAAACGATGAAGAACACGAGCCTTTTTTCCTCCGCGTCGCTGCTTACTAAGTTATTCCTAGCTAGCCAGTGTAGAGGCTCATGAGATCTTGGGTGTACCAATAAAACTATTTAATTCCTTAAGTGTTGTATTCTTATGTATTTCCTTTTACTACCTTGTATCGATGGTCCCCACAGAGCGCCTCGGATTAATCCCCTAACACAAGGTAATTTGATGTAAAGTAATATGCTTGCCAACCGCATAATATTGAACCAGTAAAATTGGGCTTAGTTTTCGTTGCTTATTAAATTAAATGAAAATAAAATATTTTTTCAAGCGAGCGTAGTAATTTTGTCTTCCGTTTACTAATTGGTATGTTTATTATAAATATATAAATAACAATTTGGTACTTTTGGCATAGATAAAGCATTCATTCTTTATTTTGAAAACGGGTTTTATTCACGTAAAATGTGATGATATTATATTATATACCCTTAATCATTGCTTCCCTGATGAAAACTCCTACTTGAGGGAAATAGAAACGGATATATACATAAAATATATAATATAACATCTTTCGTGTGTAAAACCCGTTTTTAAAATGAATAGTGTAACTTGCATTGGTTTTGAAAGCATTCATTCTCTTTACAATATTTATTTGTCACTTTCTTTGCCCTTAAAACTTTTCTTATATCCCTTTTCAATTCCTTGCGAAACATTGGGCGCTACAACTCAGGCGTTGAGAGCACGTACAGAGCTTTTTGTAGGATCTCGAAGGGATAATACTTCGTATGCAGACGTGAGCGAGTGTAAAAGGTCCCTACAGTGCTTTATTTATCTAAAACTATCTTGAAATTGTATTTGCTGAACATTGTTTATGTCCGCTGAAGGCGATTTATGGTACCTTGGGAGTGTCCCTTCTATGGTGCAGCGTTATTCCTTAATCTTGTTGCTCCATGCTATAAAATTACTATTACAACTTAGAAAGTGAATTATATTATTGAAAATCGCATTTCGAAGATAAAAAACGCAGTTCAGCGGGTCTATTACGTAAAACTTTGCAGTAGCGACAGCAACAGCAAAGCGGCAGCGACCGCTACGGGATTGGTTGCAAATTGTTTCTAGCCTGTTTCTGATCTGTTTCAACCAATCGCGTAGCGGTCGCTATCGCTTTGCTGTTGCTGTCGCTACTGCAAAGTTTTACGTAATAGACCGACGGGTTGGTTAACTTTATTAATATTTTTCCTGTATGGGAGCGTATACGTTTGTTATATAGGAGCCCTCATATATTTATTGGAGTTTACTCCTTAAGAAACGATTTGAGTTATAAGGTCCGGTACGGAAATTATATGAGCTGTAAAATCAAGTGTTTAAAGCTGAGAACTTTAAAGAGTTTGAAGGACATGTGACATTCACCAACCCGCACTTGGCCAGCGTGGTGAATTAAGGCCTAATCTCTCTCGTAAAGAGAGAAGTCCCTGTGTCTCAGCAGTGGGAACGTTAATAGGGTGATGATGATGATGATAATGAAAATCAAGTGTAACACGAAAAGTTGTGGCGTTACGTAGAAAGAGACAAACATTTATATCTGTAGGTTTGAACGTGTAAAAGAATGAGATGGAATACATTACACAGCGCGTATCTCATTCTCGGGGTCTCCTCTTTGCGCGATACTTCGTAGTCTCACTGTATTATATTTATATTATTTTGTAATATACTTTATGTAATACGCTTTATTGAAGTAATATAAATAATCCGAATAATTACAGATATATGTTTGTTTCTCTTATCATTTTAGCAGATGCGTTCATTTACCCTATTTTTCTATTCGATATATATCATAATTATCGTTCGTAAGGAGTAAACTCCAATCGTGCGTCGTTGCTGATACACACACACTTTTTTTTTATGTGTTTTTGGTTTGCTATAACTATAACGGTTCTTTAGATACAGACTAGTGCCAGACGGACAGACAGACGACGAAGGCTCAGTAGTAGGTAATCCCATTGTACCCTTTGGTTACAGAACCCTAAAACACGAATTATATGACTAATATCTAAAGCTCAAGTTGGCTGGATAGGAGCGCCGCAAGCTAACTGCGTAAAGTTTATTGGTATTTCGCGTCGGAATACACATTTATCAGACTAATTGAATCGTTTGTTTTGTTTATGAGTTTGTCTATTATTAACTAGTTTCCGCCCCTTGATCAAGCCAAAACTTTATATAACTATGCCAGTAATCGGGATAAAATTATAATGTTTTGAAATTATTAATTAAATGTTGTGTTAAACTTGTTCTGAGTGATTTTGAAAAGTTGTTGGACATGTGACATTCACTAATCCGTACTTGGCCAGCGTGGTGAATTAAAGCCTAATCTCTCTAGTTAAGACAGAAGTCCCCAAGTTCCAGTTTCGTTGGTGAATGTCACAAATCCTTCCAACTTGTTAAAGGTCTCAGAACATGCCAGTTTCCTCAATTGATTCTAAAAGGTTACAATAAATGAATATTTAAGGGAGCTCACATATAACAAACGTGATTTTTACAAGGTTAAGCAACGTTGCGTTGCAGCCAGTAAATGGATGGGTGACCGATCAAACTGCGTCCTAAGGCACTTATAATTTTAATTGCAAAAAGTATTTAGACTGTACACGGAACCCTTGGTGTAGTGTGCATCCATCTCATTCTTTTCAAATTTATTTAATTATTCCAATTTGAATAAAACCTCTTAACCATTTTCATAGTATTTTTTGCGTATTATTAAGTTCAGCTCAAAAAGGGTAAAGATAATATAATTTAGTTCAAAATTAATATAGACCAGAAAAATGTGGCTTTAGGTATATTCATTGATATGAAGAAAGCCTTTGATACACTCAAAACTACTTTTAAAACTTCATAACATAGGCATCAGAGGCAAAACACTAGATATTTTTACATCATATCTTACAAATAGACAACAAGTTGTTAAGATAGACACCTTTACTAGCAGTGTTGAAAGTATTCACTATGGAATACCACAGGGTTCAATACTTGGTCCATTAAAGTTTCTTATATATATAAACAACATAAATTCAATAGGTTTACAAGGGAATTTAACTCTATACGCCGATGACACCTGCCTTTTCTACTATGGAAAAAACATAAATGATTTAATAGCTGTAGCTCAAACTGATCTAAACTTATTGAATGAATTGCTCAAGTATAATTTACTAACAGTTAATACAGCAAAGACATCATTCATGATATTTAAAGCAAAAAATAAGATAATTCCGTGTTTCCCACCACTAATCATGAATAATGACATAATTAAGCAATCTAACGTAGAAAAATATTTAGGTTTGTTAATAGATGACAAACTATCATTGACAAGTCACATTGAACACGTTCGAACAAAACTTAAATCTTTGTTAGGAGCATTATACAAAGTTTCGAAATGTATACCAAAAAAAGTGCGTAACACTATTTATGATTCTCTAGCAAAATCACATCTTGAGTATTTAATAGAAATTTGGGGTACGGCTGCAACTACGAATTTAAACCCACTACAAAGAACCCAAAACAAATTAATAAAAGTGCTATACCATTATGACTATTTTACACCAACTACCGAACTGTATAAAAAAACTAAAATTATGAATATAGAAAAACTTTACACTTATAATACATGTATTTTAATTAAAAAACTCACAACAAACTCTATTCAATCAAAAATAAAACTGAATATACGAGATATTAGATATAGTTTTAGAAATAAAATTAAACTACAGTTACCTAAAACGCACACAAATTATGGCAAAAAAACAATACTGTCGGAAGGTGCTAAATTATTTAACAACTTGCCAAAAACCATAAAGGAATGTGATCAATTGAAAACCTATAAATTGAAACTTAAAGAACATTTGTGTAACCTATAGCTTGAAGTATCTTAAAATCAAATTTAATTATTAGTAGTTTATAGTAAAATACATTATTTTTATAGTTAAATAAGATAAATAAGTTGTACAATTATTTAAGGTACCAGAGGTTAAGTAATATTTATGTAAAACCTAGATTTATTTTATCATGTATCTCATTTTAAGTGAACCATTGTGTTTTTATGAGAATAAAGTTCTTTAAACCTTAAAATAGAAGTTTTACGATGTACGAGTAAACCCGTGCCGCACGCCAACTTAGCGATGGAAGGATTAGAGGGTTTAAAAGATTAGCAGTTTTTTTATATCTTATTAAGCGTACAAAGTTTTTACTTGATAAAGAAGTAATTTCATTTTCATCAACGTATAAACTTATTACATGCAAGTGTGGCAAAGAGAGAGAGAGAGAGAGAAAACATTTATTGACACAACACATACATAGCCAGTAAAATACATTAAAATTAAATAAAAAAAAATAAGATATTTATATAATACTAAATACTAAACATAAATAATTGAATGTGTTGTGCCAAAAGGGCTCGCCTCAGCATAAGCAGATCCACCATTAGGTGGATTTGCGCTGGTTTTCAGACGAGACCTAATGACAAACAACCTCACCTGAAAAAAACCTCAAAAGAAATGAAGTATTTGTTTCTCATAGGCAATTTTTAATAACTACAACCGGAAAGTCTTCAAGACAAGAGTGGATATGTACCTTCTAGATCTATGTGATCCATCTTCGTCCTCAACGACACTTACCATCAGGTGAGATTGTGGACAAACATAGATCTATCACCCATAAAAAAGACAGGCATTTTTTACTAACCAATTCCTTTCAAATTTTGTACACAAATTGTCCTCCCTTTACAAATGATAGATATAATATAAAGTCCCTTTCTTTTTGTTCGTGATCTGCCTATCTTTTCGTTCGTGATCTGATGTTTCTAACATATTCTTAAACATGAACCCTTTATGGACTTTTCTGTTGACATTGTAGTGATTTTTCCTATTTAGTTCAGTGAGAAAGAAAACATTTCCAAATATTAGCTGGTACCTATATTTATTTTCAATTATACATCAAAGAGATTTTCTTAATATGTATAAAGGTTGAATAAATACAATAAAAACAATAAATAGTTTATAAAGTTGTCGCTCAAAGAGCTATGCAAAATGCTCAAGGTTTCTTTACGGTATTGGAAATTAGGTGATAGGTTGTATCCGAAAGATTCTTAAATTAAGACCGCGGATCGTGAAATGTAGCGTCGGACGTCCACCATTAGGATTATTTAATGACTTCAAATGATTGCGCATTTGAAGTCATTGAGGTGGCCTATGTGGAACGAAAAAGTATGTTTCTTAAGTGGTATTGTTGGCATTAATTCGGGAAGACACCTACTTTAAAAAAGCCTTGGGTGATTCATACCTTCGAGCGATTTATTTCGGAAATTTATAATTTGGTGATCTTGCTATTTTCCAGTGACATATACATATACATACATTAACATGTTGAAGGTGATTATGTTTCCTACGTTAATGATTGCAAATCGTTCAATGTGAAATGAAAATCGTTAATTTAAATTTATGGGTATATTAGTTATAGGTAGGTCCTATTATTGGAAACCGTTTCTATCAGAGGTTTTATTTTACATCATTCAGTAAGTCATATTCACATTTTCTATAATTCTCCAAGGTTTTCCAATAGAAGGCGTATCGCCTAAAGCGGCTAATTAACTCTGAACTGCCTTATTCATTATTCATGCAATATTTTCTTACCTTGACCTATACGATTAGAATCATAAATAATATGACATTAGAGGTTCTATAAACCTTATAACGGGTAACTTTACCGAAAGCTTCAGCATAGTAATAAGGTGAGTCAAAGAAAGTAGGTAGTTCAACATACAATCCATCTCGGTAAAACGGGATCTCATAATAATCGAGGAGATCCTAACGGCCATCGGTCGAGAAGGATTTGGCTCTCCGCCAAATACAAGAAACGTATTTAAAGGTCAATCACACTGTATGGACTCCACTGAATAGGACGTTCACTGAATCTCACCGTAATAATATCCCAATACCCGCCGGGTAATAAGGGCGTACAATAACGTGTGGGAATTGTGTTTGTGAAAATGAGAATTAACGTTACTTCATGCAAAAACAGGTTTAAATGATAAGTTTTAGATGGATTTTAAATATTAGATTGTTTAAGTAAAAACTGTGACAATTATTACTCTCTTCAATGCTATGGTGCGTAGCTCTCTTGAGTACTGCAGTACGGTGTGGAAACCACACTACGATGTCTATAAGAAGCGACTAGAAAGTGTCCAAAAGCGATTTCTCTGGCATTTAACCTTCAAGTATTTCTTGGCAAAGAAGTTGCCAGGTTATGAGGATCGTCTTCATCATTTCAAAATAGAGTCTCTTAGTAACCGTAGAATACTGCTGGACAACATGTTTCTGTACAAACTTATTAATAATTATATAGATACGCCAAATTTACTATGGCTGGTCAATGTATCCATCCCGCGAAGTTTACCGAGACATGGGAATTATACTCCATTTTATAGAAATAATTCTTGCTCTAATCTTGGTCATTTCTCTCCTCTCAACAGATTGGTTAAGAGCTATAATAGTATGCATAATGGTAAAACAAAAAACATAGATAATAGTGAGAGTGAAATAGATATTTTCTCCAATCGCCTTCATAAATTTAAAAGCAGTATTAGACAGCAACTTTGTCACACTAGTTTTTAATCTGGCTGTTTTATTTTTATCTTATTTTGTAAATTCAATAATTATTTTAATTTTGTATTTAGGTAATTGTTTTTTTATTTTTATTTATATCCCTTTTTATTAGATATTTTAAATCTTGATTTATTGTAATGTTTTATTTAACGGTTTTTTTTAAGGTATTTAAATCTATGCATGTAATTAGTTAAGGGTTTTTTTGCAATGATGTTTGTATCTATAATTAAGGTGACATTTGTAAAGTAGATTCAATTTAAATTTATGTTTCATGTGTTTGTGTTCATGTCCACTTTGTTGATACAATAAATAAATAAATAAATAAATAAAAGGAAGAGTGTTATCTCCTAGCACAGGTATATTATACATACATAAACGAAGATACAACTGAATTGTAAAATTTATAAATAAGTTATTGAAATAAAACATTTTTCATTGTTTTTAATGGATTTTACCAATAGAGCGCTGACTGCCTCAGTGGCGCGGAGGGCAAAGGTCAGTCAGCGGGGCAGGAGGTAGCGGGTTCGATTCCCGCTGAAGGGTCAAGTGTTTGTATGTTCTGCAAGCACTTGCTCCTTGGTCTTTATGCTTAACTTGTGAAATAAAATATATCTAAATATGACTATTATTATAAAGTATATGAAATGTCTAGTACCCGTAACACTAGTTTCGAGCTTACCAAGGGGCTAGATGTTGTAGTGTGGATTGCCAGTAATATTTATTTATTTATATAAATAATGTTACTTAATACGCAAAAACATATACCCTTATTAAGTGGTAAGGGTTTATGTTTATGATATTTTATAAGAAAACCCAAATCTTTTTTCCAAGCACGTTGCGAAAACTTATAGATCAAAGGAAAACACTGAGAAAGCCTTGTCTGATGGAAATTATGTTACTTTATGGCTTCAAGTTGCTGTCTTAATAAAAATCCAATTAAAACCATTGAAATGCAATGGAATTGCGAGTAATTATAGTAAAGTTAGATTATGCAAATTTTTTGAAGAAACACGACTTATTTTGTACGATATTAATATTAAAAATCTTGGTTTCTAATCATATGGAAACCGTGTCAAAAAAATGACACTATATAACAAAATGGCTTCTGACCTTGAAACATGTAGACTTTTTTCTCTACGGCAAAATTCAAAACTTACTTCTATACATCTTCTGTCTTTTTATATAATATCAATGTAAATATTATTTCTTTAAAAATTATGAAAAAGCTTTGTTAACTCCTTGACCCTCACCTCAGGTAATAAGGTCAGGTAAGCGGTAACCGGTTAACCGGTTACCGCTTGGGGATTAACGAGTTAAAGCAATAACAAAAGAATTATGATATGAGTCAATCTTTTCGTTGTGTCTATTAGAGCAGGAGTTACTCTCGTCAATTCAGAAGACATAAAAATTACATCACGAGGCAATTAAGTATATTCTACCCCTGGACAGTGTTTCTTATCTACTTAGCTAACAATCTACATGCTAAGCAGGCAGGTGTATGTCCACTACTCTCTAGCTGACCTGCACAAAAATATTAAAAAGGTGCTTATCATACCCTTAACTTACGCTTATTTTGCATTAGTCTAAAGAAAACTTCATAAATCACAATGATATGTTTAACGGATGTGCTATTGTGACTGCTTCAGTAGCGCGGTGGGCGAGGGTCCGCTTGCGGCGCAAGAGGCAGCGGGTTCGATTCCCGCCGAGGGTGAAAGTGTTTGTATGTTCTGCAAGCACTTTTTCCTTGGTCTGGGTGTTTAATATGTACAATAAAAAATATCTATATATGTATGACTATTATATTAAGTATATCAGATATCTAGTACCCGTAACACAAGCTTAGAGCTTACCACGGGGCTAGATGTTGCTGTGTGCATTGTCTGGAAATATTTATTTTTATTTTATTTTATTTATTGTTCATAATATATACTTACTAGCTTGCACGGGTGCAAAAACCTTACTCTTAAATCACTCTACCTATTGCTGAAAACCGCATTAAGATCCGTTTGGTAGTTTTGAGTTTATCGCGAAAATAAAGACATACGCTTATGTCTGGATGGGCGACTTAAATTTACAATAAGTAAGATTATTATAACAAAACACGACAATCTAAGATGACTATAAACACATACTCACACTTTGTCACTCCATCTTTATGGCAATCATGTTACCTATAAAAGGTAACATTATTTACGCCCTTGAACTTTAAAAACATAAATCTTGTGACCTTCAAACAGCCAGCCTTGTGAAAGTCATCGTGAAACGTCGTGACACGCAATTCAGTATTGTTTCGTAATGACCTAGGCTTACTAAATATAAAGAGGAAAGATTTTATTTTTACTTTAAATTCAGGACACACCAGTATTTGTTTTTTAATTCTCCGTAAACGTAGATTCATATATATTTGGGTTATCGCAATAGTAACAATAGTCCAACTGTCTTTGTCTTTATACAGGTACGGTATGCTTCGCTAACTAGTAACCTCTTATGGACTACTGCAATGGGGTTAAAAGTTAGCGTCGCATAATCTACCTGCAATAAATGCAACAGTATCAACGCTTTCTCCCCCTCTCTTTGTTTCATTAATGTATTAGTGCCAACATTTTGAAACTCTAGTGAAATTCTAGTGATTTATATAAAGTAACTTTTTCTTACTATCTTGGTGTCATTAGTAAATAGTTTGTACCTAAGTTTTTCCTAACGTAATATTCGAGATGAGGATAGCACGATGACAGATTAAACCTTTTTCCTATTCTCGTAATATTTTAAAGTGCGATAATCAGCATCAGAAATCTAAAAATGATTTTACGTAAAAATTTTATTCACACACTGTGCTGTAGAGTTTGGTAGGCACTTTCCATGTGGTGGACCATACGTATGTCAGCCATCTTATTGGTTCAAAAAAAAGTCTATAGAACATGAAAAATTTGCTTTAGAAAGTCACGTGAAAGTACAGTTTTTCTCCTTCCTACGCAATGCTTACCCCTTATTTTTCCCATCATGATTACTTTCAAGAGCCGACAGTAGTAAGGTTTCTCAGTACGTGAC
Organism: Gymnoscelis rufifasciata; assembly: GCA_929108375.1. Taxonomy (NCBI): domain Eukaryota; kingdom Metazoa; phylum Arthropoda; class Insecta; order Lepidoptera; family Geometridae; genus Gymnoscelis; species Gymnoscelis rufifasciata. The sequence continues at coordinate 6,408,037 of OV815321.1, read as the reverse complement.
CAAGATACGCAAGTTTTTTGCCATGAAATTTTTAATTCTCTATTAGTATAAGTATTTTAACGCTTCAAACATGGAGTGTCAACATGCTTAATAAAAATAATAAAGTCAAAGTCTGCAACATCCTACTAATATTATAAACGCGAAAGTTTGTGAGGATGTAAGTATGTGTGATTGTTGCTCTTTTACGCAAAAAAACTACTGGGTGGATATGATGAAACATCAAAATAATATAGCTTACTTATCAGAATAACACATACTTTTTACCACTGTAAAATACTGCATTTCTCGGAAGTTTTAAGTTTTAAAAACTAAAAGTGTGTAAAGCCGCAGGCGGCCAACGGCCATATTTTTCTATGTTTATTTACTACCAGCTAGTTGAAATCTTAGTAGACTAGATCAGGCATAGCCCAAAGGATTAACTCTTTCAAGTGGCAGTACGGGCCATAAAGCACGCAGAACAGATGTCTACTAACCAATGTCCAGCAGTGGACGTCCTACGGCTGAAATTGAGATGAGATCGGGCTGACGAAAACGCACGTTTGCTTGTGGACGCCGTTCAAGACCGTCCAAGAAGTTATCACTTCAAAAAGCATTATTTCAGTCCCTTAGCTATTGTTGTTTAAGTATTCAGATTGCGTGCGCCATAGAAAACTTGTAGTTGACCTTGCTTTGAGTTTCCTTGGCACCCTTGGCGATATAATTTTCCTTTGTCGCGTCATACCTGTCATTATTCGGCTCTCAGGGACGCCAACTGCTTAATATTTCAACGGCGAAGCAATCCCCTTGATGATTTGTTGAAAATCTCGTAAATATTTCAGTCCAAATCTTTAGGCTTAAGTTATTGAACATGTTGTAAAAGTTTTGTGTTGGAATATTCCCCACTTTTATTCCCCACAATTGTTGAAACGCTCTTCAATTTTTATATACAAAACTCGCATCTTAGTCTCCTTAAATACCAATCAAACAAAATTGAAATAAACAAATTCGTTTCATCCATTCGGGGGCTATGTTGCCACTGACATACAGACACGTCAAACTTATTATAATAGTATACCCCTCTTTTTCGGTCAAGGTTAAAAATGTATTACCTTTTAAACTACTCATAGACTACTACTATAAACAAATATACTCGGACGTTGAATCAAGACCTTTGTAGTCAAGAAATCTGGATAATAATGAATGACCCTATTAGAAGTCAATCGACTGATTTATTATAAACGTGGGTGTTAAGCGTTTTGTCCGTGTAGGACAAAACGCTTAACACCCACGTTTATCATAAAAGCGTTTTTGGATACATATTAATGGAATAATAAAATTAAGGTCAGTTACTTACTTGTATAATAAATTAGGAGTTCTGTGGTCGTAATTACCGACTAAGTTATAATAAACATTAACCGATATTGCACTATCAAGAGATGTGATTTTTTACGGTCTAACGTTTAACTTTTTAAAGATAGTTTAGGTTATTAACACTATTTAAATTTATTACGGGACAAGCTTTCCACAAGTGGTTTTGCCCACGTCATAATAGATTTTCTCGAGGTAAAAAAAGCTTATGTTATTTTACTGGGACCACTGCTAATATATTCGTGTAAAATTGTATACAAATCGGGCTTCGTTCGCTTTCGCGTATATAATTATAACTCCAAGTATATTAAATATACAATGAGTAAAAAATTTAAAAGTGTTACTAAATCTATACTAATATTATAAAGCTGAAGAGTTTGTTTGTTTGTTTGTTTGAACGCGCTAATCTCCGAAACTACTGGTTCGAATTGAATAATTCTTTTTGTGTTGGATAGTCCAGTTATCGAGGAAGGCTATAGGCTATATAACATCACGCTACGACCAATAGGAGCAAAGATATAGTGGTAAATGTGTAAAAAACGGGAGAAATTGTTCATCTTTGAAGCCTTCCGTTGCGTGCGCCGTGAAAACGGTTCAAGATACACAAATATGTATTAGAGAATAATAGCTCTTTTAATTATCTAAAAAACAGTCCGCGATAGTATAGGTATGTCTATCTTTTAAGATTAACTCACAAAAACCGTTTTTATGGTACCTAATTTGGTCGAAATAATTTGTTTGTTGTATCAACATAATAATATTAATCTTTATTCAAATAAATATATTGTTGGTTAAGAGTACTTCATCCATTATAACGCGGGTAGCACCGCAGGGCACAGCTAGTTTACAATAAACAGCAATAGTACGCAAAACCTGTTTTTCAGTTCATCATGCTACGGTCCTACTACTTTTCAGTTATTAGAATATTATTTAATGGTGATTGCCGCACATCTATTTACAATTATTGTGATAACAGAAAATATTAGATTTGTTTTAATTGCATATTTGAGTAATGGTATATTCAACCAAGAAGGACATTTAAATCTTCCTTATCAGCTACCAACTCATTGAATAAACATTCACCTTTATGTAGGGTCCCGCCACAAACTACTTTTCAGTTAAAATCTGTCTAAATTAATAGTGATTTGCACATAGCTATTTAGGATATAATGGAATAGAAATCATAAGATTTATTTTTCATAAAACTGTTTGATTATTTGTGAATTCAACCAGTACAAAGGTTTATCATCTCTCTCCTATCAATTGTCAATTCAGTGAGTAAGCATTAATGTAGTCATTTCAGCTAATTCAATCATACAGGAAAAGCAGCTTCGTACAATCTCGAAATAGAACTCAAAGGCAACCTGAAACCGGATACAGTTACCAACACAAGCATCCTGAGGTCATTGACCTGCATCCGGATCTTAACGTCTCAGCACAATTACGTCGGTGTTAATTATTATACGCAAACACATGGGTAGACAAGCTATGCAAAAATAATCTGTTTCACATGCATGATTATTTGCATAAGTATAATATTTTAATACTATTTTTGTCATAAATGTCTTAGTGATTGGTGAAAATTAGCGAATGCTTGAAATAAAAGGTAAAATTGCTTCGAGAAAAGGACGGTACGGCCGTGCCGCTTTTTTGCTCGACTTGGTGGGGGCACTGCCGTGCCCCCAGAATAGGTATTCTAGAGTTATGTTCAACAATCATAATGGGGTACTGAAAATAGTTAAAGAACTATAAGTATGAGACACATTGAACACTTTAATCACTACAGTTAAAATAGGTTGTTCTAGAAATAGGTTAAGGTTTAAGTAAAGGAAAAAACTATTAATCTAATAAATAACATAATAAAATGTTATATTGGATAGACTTCTGAAAAATCTACTGACATTAGTGACAAGTTAGACCGGGGATAAATACATTTACACAGATTTTACCAAGGTGTTCTTACCACTGGATTAGCCATGCAAAAATGGACTATTAACTCAGCATCACTGATCTAATCTTAGCTGTACTGTGTTAATAGTAGGCAGTTGCCTAATATTACACAGTACAGCTGAGATTAGAAAGACAACGAAGACAACGTAATTTTTCAACTTTCTCCTTGGTCTGGGTGGTTAATATGTATTATAAAACATATCTGCATTATGTATGTATATTATATTAAGTGTATCAGATATAAGACATATAGATCTCGTACACAAGCTTAGAGCTTCCACGGGGCTAGATATTGTTGTGTTACTGTAGATACTACATTATAATTGAACTAGAAGTTAGATAAGATTATATCTTAGACTCCGGTGGGAAACAAAACCGCAACGCAGTTCTGAGTATTGAGGTCGTGGATAAGCACAATTTTATACCTACTAAATGTACGTGACATCAATACTATCGTAACAATTCGAATTGTGTTAACAAAATTACTAAATGTTTTGATGATTAATGTTTTGACTGCCTCAGTGGCGCGGTGGGCGGAGGTCCGCTTGAAGTGCAAGAAGTAGCGGGTTCGATTCCCGCCGAGGGGTCAAATGTTTGTATGTTCTGCAAGAATTTTATCCTTGGTCTGGGTGTTTAGTATGTATACTAAAAAATATTAATCTATGTGTGTCTATTATATTAAGCATAAATGTAATGTCTAGTACCCGTAACACAAGCTTATAGCTTACCACGGGGCTAGATGTTGTTGTGTGGATTGTTCGGCAATATTTATTTTAATTAAAATTGTTTTATAAGAGATTTTTAGATTTTAAGAAGATAGGTACGGCGTAAACCATGTCACGATAAAATTGTATAAATAAATATCTCAGCGCCAAGAACAGAAATCTGTGCAGTTCAGTCAAAATAGACAAATAAGACAGGTTTTTTTTCTTGTCGGATTAACGGGGATTTATGACAATCAATTTACAACAATTTTCAGCTATATGCGAATTTTGGCTAACGTTTACGGGTTGAGTAGTACTGTATAAAGAATAAAATCTGGACCTAGACAGCTAGATGGACTTCTTGCTGATTATAAAATAATATTCTCAAATAGATACATAAAGAATATAAGAAGGCAAACACAATGGGTGGTTTGCGGGCGGAAGCGGGTTAAACTTATTTGGATTTGATACAACAAAATCTTATGCTATAGCGCTGGCATAAAAATATACTTGCCTTATGGCTTTGTCCGCATTAAACAGGATTTTCCTTAAGAATTTAGGCTACGCTTATCCTGGAAAATATATATTTTTTCAGGATAAACGAAGCCTGAGCTAAATTATATACCAGATAATAATATCCAGGTATATTTCTCGTATATCGATATATTTGATATTATCAAATTTTCACTCCAATCTTACAATAGTTTCAACTTGAAGAAGTTACAAGTAAATTGCAATAATTCCAAACCAATGAGAACGATTTTATTATTTGTAATAAGAATTATTCTTATTTTAATATGTAATTCTTAATTAGTAAAATGTATTATACCTAATAACTGATCCAGTAATGTCACAGACAAAAAAGATACTATATGTTGATTACCAATACAACCTTTTTGAAGAAAACAGCGAATATGTTGATAATAAATATAAGCTTATCTCTTAAACTTTAAACATTTTAATTTTATTAGAGAAATATGCTTTCATGCTGGGAGCGCCTTAAGATAACCTGGACGATCAAAATGGAAGTCGAATCAAGTACTCTTTCTATAAGCATCATAAAATACTTAAAACGAGAAGAGATCAACGGAATTTGTCCAGGCCTTTTGCATACTAAAATATTTTGTAAGCTGAGCACGTTCACTTTATTTTGCCACGTGACATTTTTTTCCACTGATTAATATAAAAACCGCGTTATTTTAGGACTGTTGTGAAATTAATGTTGGTTTAAAGGCTGTTTATTTTTAATATACTCATACCGAATATTATTTATCCGACACGGAAATGTCACAAATGGATTAAACATTTTAAGGAGATAAATAAAAAAACGTGAATTTTAATCAAATAACTGATTCTTAATAGGGAAACAAAATATTTTGTTTGATTAGAAACACGATATAGTATGTGGTAATTCGACCATAAAATGCTTCGTTAAACAAAATAACACAAAATAATTTACTTCAAAGGCGATTTTTTTATCTTAAAAACCTATAAAAAAAAGTAAAGCAAACTCACACGGAAAATTCAGCCGGCAATCACAAAACAAACACAACCAAACTCTCTGTAGCTGTACGTTCGTAGCCGCCGGTCGTAGCGCGCTCGTAGAGGTGCTACGCGCGTAGCGGTCTACGTTCCGAAGCCGACTGAGCCCGTGATCGATGGGGTAGCAAGGGCGAGAGCCTCCCCATGATTTATTTGGATTTATAATGAGAGATTTCCTGAGATGAAATAGATTTTTTTATTATAAGTCAGTTTAAGCTCGGTCATTGAACTTTTCATATTCTTATCTTAGATATTCGTAAACAATTATGAGACTTCGTGACGACGAAAACCAATTTTATGGTTGGGTAAATACTTATTATTAAGGTTTTAGTTTTGTCTTATGTCTGCAGGGGGTAAATCATGTCCAAGGTTCACAGTGTCTGGTTTGGTAAGTAAATAGCGAGTTAATAATACTTATATTTTACTGTCATTATCGTAAACCAAGCTTTGTTGATAAAAGTAACATAAAAAAGCAATTAAATGCCGAATATGCAATGAAAGAAATTATTTTGCTCATCGACGCTCAACTTTTTCAGTGAATAAATCATTACATAATATTTAATAAATTTGTAAAAAATATAATCTTAAACGTAATCTTTTTTTATTGCTATATTTTTTTATAGCTATTAAAAAGTTTATTCCTATATATGACACATACTAACTACGAATAATATACATTCATAAAACCTACAGAAAGTAGTAAAAACATTGAAAAACAATCCTTTGTCAGCTACGGTTTATTATTCATGTATGTTAATACATTGTGACAACGGAAAAAGGCTAATGAATGACGGGATCAGCCAAAATGACGATGTATTTCTGAATACAGAACGGGTTGACGTTAAACCTGTCCTTTTCAGGAAACAGGAAGTTTAATACCTTTTGTGAAGAGTATTACTACTTGTTAGCTCTTGCCCCAAATTCTGTTAACATGAATATACTCGTACTAAGCCATGTAAACGAATAATCCGATAATCTTAACTTTTTTTCTTTTCTTTGTCTAAAAGTTTAACGTTTTGCTCTGCTAATAAATTTCAAAATTATGCTTTAAATAAACCTTTCTAACTAAGTTAAACGAGGAGAAGTTTATATTTTATTAGCAAGTTTAAAATGATTTATTTTGTCTATCTACCGTATGTTCATGTATCTTCCTTGACCTTTCAACCAATCCATAGTCCAAAGTATATTAATATAAAAAAATATAAAAAATGTTTATGCACATTTCTCCATGTGTTAGTTTTCACTGTTTTACAAGGAGTAAGGCCCTCAGTATAGTTATTAACAATTACAGTATCTTAGACCGCATCTTCACTAATACATCAGGTGTAATTTTGGTCAAATAAAGGCTTATCTAGCATAAAAAAAGATTTCTTAAACAACAACAATGAATACTTCAACTTCAGCAAGGTCACCGCTCGTTGTGAAAAATACCCAGATTCATCAAAGTCAAGGCCTCGTGAAACTAATTGCGAAAAACAAAACAACTATTTCAGAGCTTTCACAGATAATTAAACTTAATATAAAAACAGTAAACTAAGTTTTTACTTGTTATTTGTCCTTCACCCAATGAGATGAATCTCATATAAATATTACAAAAATAAAAAATACAAGCTGACCCCAGCAAACGATGTTCTGCAAATTGAAAAATAGATAGTAGTAGTAGAAAATACATATATATTTTTTTAAATATCGGTAAAGCCGTTTCGGACGAGTACGGTAACTAGCATTGTGACGTGGAAATTTTATAAATTAGAGAAATCCAATTTCAAAGTATTTTATTGAAGAATTCTTTATAGCTCATTTATCGAGGAAGGTATATTGGCTACAGACGTGAAAAACTAGTATGCTTATACTATCGGCCTCCCGTGGTCTTGTCCGTTTATGGAGTTTTAAGAGTAAATTTTATATTTTGGCCAGAACTGGCCAGTACCGCCATTATAGTACTAACCAAATCTTGTGACTAATTTTAGTATTTTGCACAAATAAAATTATATAATACATATAATTAAAAAGAGATTAATGTTAGGAAAAGACACTTCAATTATATTATATTTACTTGTTTAATAATACATAAAGTGCTCTTCGCCTTATATTAAAATGTTACGAAAATAGCAATTTTTCTGAATTATATTCTTTAGTACGCTTGCCATTTTAAAATTTTAATTGAATTTTCTGTTTACCAAGCACTACTTTAATTAAAATATTATCATAGCAATTTCAGGGAATTGTGCAGCTTTGAAACAGTCTAGATTTTATTATTGTCACGTTTTGTTTGGGTATTTTAATTATTTTAGATGTGTTTAGCAGACAATTGTGTTCTTAAATAAATAGTACCAGAAATGCTGTTGATTAATTTATTGTAGTTATAAATTTTAGTTAGAAACTTTAGCTTAAACTGAAAAAATAACAACTTTTTGTTTCGACAAAAGATATTAAGGAAATGGTTTAATTAATATTGCACACTTCATGAGCAAAGTGAGTTGTTAATTTAATTATTACACGCTTATTTAAATAACCATTTATCTATAAAGTAAAAGGAACAAACTAATTATACGAATTATTAGAGAATGCTGCGGATTTTTGATTGCAATTGTTTATAAATAGTTGTAGTAGATAATCACAGTAAAATTAAGATAAGTTCCTTCTTTGGAAAAATTAACGTAATGTTAAGGGGTAGAAATGTTTTATGAACAAATAAACGTTTCTTAATACACCCAAGTAACGTATCAAATCTTTATTTGTATTTGCATGATATACCCAAAGGGGGATGTACAAATACATACAAAACATAAATAATTCAGTATTAACTTGTTTCAAACGAGAAATTCAGCGCTTATATAAAATGTGACTATAATGAGGGATAATCACGCGTAGTTAATTCAGCTAGCGTACAGAAATTAACATGCATGTTGTATTATCAGAAAAATACACTGCTGTTTAAAAATTTTTACATACTTTATTAAACATTTTTTATTAAATATAATTATGATCACAATGCTAGAAAAAGTTTACATATAAAATAGTTGTAACAAAACAAAACATATTGTAACAAAATTAATAAAACAGCTAATAATTGCGCTTTTTAAAATAAAATTATTTCATGATCAAATCTTTCATCTTTGAGACGTCTCGGAACCTAAATCCAAAATATTTCAAATATAATAAATTTTTGTAATCATTTTATACAGCACAGACAAAACGAGTATGTCACCATTTTATTAATCTTCACGGTAGGCTAAAGTCCTTTAGCACAGAGATAAAAATACAGAATTTTGCTCGTTCCTTTATTATTATTTTATATAGTCATGATTTTCTCTGAGCAAATTATTTTTTAGATCGTCTTGTAATCCCTAGAAGGCATGCATGTTATGTATGGTCTGACCATTGGCATTCATCTCTACCTGTGAAGACAAAATGTACCTTTTGAAACTATCATGGCTATTAAAAATATTTAGATTTATTATGGGACCTAATCATGCATATCCTCATAAAAAAGACTGAAAAAGAGGGAAGACCGCTTTGTCTGCCAATAAAACTGTTACCCGGCTCACTGCAGCTTCAGTTCAACCGTGATCATGGCGCATGTAACTCAGCCGAAGTATCAGGAAACTGAATGAATGAATGAATGAAATGATGTCCTCCATGTCGTATCCGACAAAGGCGAACCTGGACTGTTAATATTTTCTATTGTTTTCTATTGTGTGCCCGAATGTGGCTGGCGAAGCCAAATTTAGTTTTTAAAACTTTGTTGCAGGGCGCACAGTGCAGCTGGCCACTGCTATCATAGGTGTAATTGTAGGAAGGCTTCAGACAGGTCTTTTTATTAAAGCGTTTTGCGTCATGGTCTTCTAAACGACACTCTTCAAAGTTCGATACGGCCTTATTGTATATAACGCTACGCTACGCCATTCAAGTCTCTGTTTCGCGAGCTCCTCCCAATTATCACATGATATCTTGCATGCCATAAGGTGGCGTTTTAGGACGTCCTTGTAGCGCAGGAACTGGCCACCAGGAGTACATGTATGTTGCTACTCATCGTGCATCATAGCTTAGAAACCTGAGGCAAAACCTTTCGGTCCATACAATGTACAATGTATTTATGCGTAAATGTGTGGATAAATGGATTCTTTTTTTCTTTCTTTTCTGTATACATATAATATATTTAGTAATGGCACCCTCGAAATACGACATGATATCCCTTTATCTTTGTTATAACCTTAAGCTACTTTATGTCTAGAAGACAATACATGATATACCCTCTGTTATTCATGATTCGAGAGTAAAATGATAAGACAGAGCCTTTGTATGATATGTTCCATTTACACTGTGATAAAGCTAAGTAAATCTATTGTTTAGGTCGGACCTCAGCACAATACGAGCATTACTTAGCACGATTAAGCCATTTATCATCAATCACTTAGGCCTTCTGAGGGCATGTGAGTCTGTGATATAAATAATCAATATTAAGACGTTTTGATACATCATTACGTTAGGAATCCACTAATTTTACACGCTGGCCAAGTGCAGGTTGGTGAAGATCACATGTCCTTAAAAGTCTTTAAAGTTCTTAAAAACTCCGTTAAAGCACATTTTTGAAGAGCACATACATTTTTCAAGAACTATCCGCAGAGGTAGGGGCGGGATTTGAACCCACGACCTTCGGAATGAAAGTCCAGTGAGCTCCCACTTGGCCAACAAGGCTATAGAGTTGAGCGTAAAAGTTCAGATTGGCCGCAAAATAATATAAGAGGAGGAGGTCGTCTATTTTTACGGTGGCAAACTTTTTGTTACATTAAAAGAGGCTATTCACATACGGTTCATTGAACTCGATGTCCAGGAATCTATTTCATCCTGGCCAAGATCCTGGCACAGTATCAATCGTGTCTAATAAATAAACCATTACAAGCCTTCATTGACAAGTTGATTTCCGTATCCAGAATTTTACTGGAAAAGGATTGTGTGATGGGCGTATGACGACAATAGAAGGAAAAGCTTGGAATATAAATAAAAATATATTTTAAAACGAATACATTTTCTTGAAAAATCATTAGAATTTACCACCGAGATGTTATTGGAAACAAAAAACTCTTTGGATAACCAACACTCACTTCTTTGGTATTATTGTGCCTAATCGGTATTGGATAGTTTAATCGAGACTGAACCCATTGCAACTACTCTTTTAAGGCTAATCATATTTATACAGATATGATGTAGGTTATTATGAAATTTAACACCTATGCGCGAGAATACTCCCGCGAACATTTTACCCATAAGCAAAACGTCTTAACTAGGTTAGGTACACTAGAACTCAAATAGCCTATCCCAGAGCCAACAATACTACAAAGTTCTAGTACAGTGTGACCATCAAAACAAGCAATTTGCGTCCGTATCTACAAGTACCTGCTCCAAACGTCTTCTACGTCTCGTAACTCGTGTCCGTAACTCAAAGATTACGTCCTGGCCAACTTCCAAAACGTAGGTTTCTTTATGCGCAAACAAAATGTCTTGCGCCTTTATTGACGGTAAAATAATATTTGTTTACTCATAAAAAGGTCGTTCGCTGTTCGTTATTTATAAACGAGATTTGGAAGAGTTATAAGTTGCGCTTTTATTTTCATTATTAAACAAAAACTGAATTTATTTTCATTGGACTGCTACCAACCATGAGTGTTCATTATAGTATTTTTAAAGAGTTAGATCCCCAAATTTTTTATTAATGATTTGAAAACGGTCTTCTTTGAGCCAGGACATATAACTGATCCCTATGCATTATTTAACTGATAGATATCTGCACCTATAGGTACAGATATCTACCATGAAACTACAGCTTTGATCAAGTCGTCTGTTCATCTTGCCTCATCCTGTTCTCATTCTCATACAGTAGATATACCACCCATGTTCTTTCTCCAGTTGAAACTACGTCAATTGCGACAAAAAAATACTAAAATTCCACTAGAGATAAGCCCCAAAAAACGAGTAAATAAATAGTTTATATTATACAAATATTTCTGTTCTCGCACCGCACAGTTTGATGTAGATCTTTATTACGTTCCAGACCACAAAACGCTTAAAATAAACGAAAGAAAAGCTCGTTGTTTATCGCGCATAAGTTTTATGAGGAGGATATATTATAAAGTAGTTTCCTATTTCATAGAGCCTCCGACATAATCATCCAAGTTGAGAACTGTCCCGACGAATGAGGGAACACAGGAGAAGGGATGAATTATTCAGTGAAACTACACTGTCAGTTTCACTATGAACAACATTTTGATTAGACAAACTTATATGAGAGCCTGTAGATAAATAGAATATATGATGAAAATAACATACCTTTTGCGTTGATTAAATAAACTCAGCTCAATAAGTAGCGTAACAAATTTGTTAATTAAAATATCTGCGATAGTCGGCTGGTAATTTAAAATTAATAGCAATAGGTTAGTTCAATTTTGTGGAAATTTTGTGATGAAATCCAAGGTAAACAATTACATTTAAATTTTGGAACAGATAAGGTTTAGAATTAAAATTTTAAAAATAATTTAAAAAAAACCGCGGCCAGCGGTGCTTAAGAAGGTAAATAGCAATAATAATAATATAATTATAGCCGTAATTGCTGGGAACATTATGAAACTCTCAGATATGAAACCTTTAAGGCCTTTTTGTAGACAAACTGCTAATTATAGTTAAATAAACACGATCTATACTAGAACAAGTAGTAACTCGCGTCATTATGGATTTGATATAATATCAGAGGAATAAATCCCTGTTGAAACCAAGACTACCGTATGTCTATCAGGTCTAAGTATACAAACGCACATTGTGCACATTTAAATTTAAACATCTATTTATTAAACATTCCTACGCTCATCTAATTATACCTAATAATCCAAAGAAAGAAGCCTTTCAGTCTATAATTATAATTTAGGCTCCGACCTCTCAAGAGGCGTAACGTCGGCGTCGGTCGGATCTTCATTTCGGGAACATCTCGTCAAGTAAAAGCCTAATCGATATCTCCACATTTCTTATTTAACCGTAAATACGTCTCGTATGCTCGTACTACGTGCGCTGACTGCCAACATGCTGTCTACCTGTCGATGATTTATTATATATTTATAATGAGGACAGTGGAATTTTTGGTGCTTGTCGTTGAAACTGAGAAACTCCTTTGTAAAACAAAGGGCTATCTTTTTTTTTTTTTTATTATTGATAAGCCTTCATTTGACCACAATCTCACCTGATGTAAAGTGACGATGTGGTCTAAGATGGAGCATGCAGGCCTAGAAGATGGCTTCTCCGGACCACATTACGAAACACGAAAAAATCGCTTCACGCACTGGCTCAGCCCGGAGGGTGGTGACAAGCCGCGGCCGAAGCCTACCACCAGAGACTGTTCTTAGCACCACCCGGAGGTCACGTGTAAGTATTCAGAGGGTTACCACTTACGGACGTGAACAGACAAAACCTCCAAGAAGCTGAAACGCTTATCTTTTTATTTTTTGGCGGGGCCAGTTGACCAATTCAAAACTTAACGTCAATCGGGCCCGATGGGTCGGTTCTACTAAAGAGCCAAATGTTAGATTAAGCTTGGTTTTGGTCTAGGAAGGCATTCAAAATTCCTTATCCCCAATGATGAAAAATAAATCCCAAGGAGTTTAACGGTAAGATAACTAACCTGCAACACAGAACAATAAATTGGCTCTGCGGCTTAGTATGCTCAAAGCGGATTGAAGTGCTATCTCTTGTAGATAAGGGTGACTTCGCAAAGGTTGGACTCGCATCTAGCCAAGACGATTCCATTTTATAACTAGGGACTTACTTACAGGATGCTCGGCGATTTGTGTTGGAGTGCCTATCAACCTATCAAAAAATTCAATCTCTCTCTCTTTAATTTGAGTCTTTGATACTTTGTGAATTGCCATCTTTTGTAGATAGTGGCCGCTGCGTATTGATCTAAAATCTTTGTATATAGGACGATTCTATCAGTGACTTTTGATTTTTTTCGAAAGTTTTCGAGGCCATGTTTAGGGGTACAGTACAATACAACCCATCAAATAAATGAAAGTTGCATATACTATGTCTGTGTGTCACTGAGAAGTACCTACAAATCTAGCCCGGGGCAAAATTTATTATAGAACCCAAGACCCTTTCCGTACCTTTTTAGGCAATTCCTTTCTACTTATGAAACCCAACCCAAAGATCTGTGGATTAACAATCATCAGAATGTTCAAGACTTCAATATAAAAGTCAAAATTGCTTTTACCAGTGATTGTATGGGTTTAGACAATTTTAGAGTTAAGATGTCGTAATCCAAGAAAAACCGTGCACTATGTAAATATTTTCATGTACATATTTATTTGACATTCATATTTTAACTTATAAATTGGATATATTGGGAAGAGGGAGGTCAAAGAAAACAGGTTTGGTCTCTGAAGGATGACATGTGTAAGTAAGAAGTGTTGAGATCACGAGTGACAGAAGAAAATGGAAGGAAAAAACATGTTGTGCCGACCCCACGCTATGTGAGATAAGGGCAAGAAAATGATGACAGTGATGAACTGCTAGATATATTTTGGGCAATCAAATTAATAGTCAAATCTTAAATAAGGTAAAATTGTGTATATGAATATACCACGACAAACTTAGTATGAAGACAAATACTTGGCTCTCTGAAACAACAATACAAAAGTGACCCAAAAGTACCCAGTAGTTTCTTAACCAGCAAGATATCTTCATTTTGAAAAGTTTGAAGTACCTACTTTGAAGTAAAAGTTATGCGAACTTCTGTAGTGAGTTAGACCAAACTTTCAAAAACCGTAGAGCATGCCTAGATCCATTTCAAGATAGTATAACTTTGAATAACTTTGCGTATTAAGTAGTGGTCCTGTTTAACCAAGTGACAGTTTCAATTGAGACATCAAAAATTAGAGTAAAAAAACTATAATTACCCCTATTTACGTTCCGGCTGGGACACAAGGACACTTCTATCTTGACGAGAGTGATTAGGCCTTAATTCACCCTGCAGGCCCAGTGCGGGTAGGTGAAAGTCACATGTTCTTCAACCTAGATGCCGGTTTCCTCAAGTTGTTTGCCTTCGCTTTTGTGAAAGAACATGTTTTAAATTAAAGAAATAGTGAGTTTATAGAGTCAAGTAATCAGAGTATCTTATATTAGGTCCTTACATATGAAATTGGCGTTTTTCGTACTGGCCACTTTAATCACAAATTTCTCCTCTTTGGTAAGGAATTCCAAATTCAAATTTGTACAGCTATAGACTCATGTATTTGTGCTTCGATGATCGTCATTCATTTGTTTTTAGTGATAAAACTGTTTTAATTCACTTGAAGCAAATTAATAAAATAAATAAAATAATAAATATTTCCGGACAATCCACACAACAACATCTAGCCCCGTGGTAAGCTCTTAGCTTGTGTTACGGGTACTAGACATCTGATATACTTAATATAATAGACATACATACATAGATATTTTTTTATTATACATATTAAATACCCAGACCAAGGAGAAAGTGTTTTTGCAGAACATACAAACTCTTGACCCTCGGCGGGAATCGAACCCGCTACCTCTTGCGCCGCAAGCGGACCCTCGCCCACCGCGCCACTGAGGCAGTCAAATTGGGAAGATTAAAAAGCTTGAAAGGTGGGTACCTCACGAATTGACTGAAGCAAACCGGCAAACGCGCGTCGACTGCTGCGTTACATTACTAAACCGGCACAATAATGAAGGTATTTTAAACCGAATCATTACCTGTGATGAAAAATGGGTTCTTTACGATAATCGGAAGCGCTCAGCGCAATGGTTGGATCCTGGCCAGCCAGCCAAATCCTGCCCCAAGCGAAAATTAACCCCAAAAAAGTTACTTGTAAGCGTTTGGTGGACTAGTGCCGGTATTGTTCATTACAGTTTTCTCAAATCTGGCCAGACTATTACGGCTGATGTCTATTGTCAGCAATTGCAAACCATGATGGAAAAGCTAGCGGCTAAACAACCTAGGCTGGTCAATCGCTCCACGCCACTGCTGCTTCACGACAACGCTAGACCACACACTGCGCAACAGACGGCTACTAAATTAGAAGAGCTTCAATTGGAAAGTCTAAGACATCCTCCGTACTCCCCGGACCTTGCTCCAACAGATTACCATTTTTTTCGAAATTTGGATAACTTCTTGCAAGGGAAAAAATTCAACTCCGATGGGGCAGTCCAAATCGCCTTCAAAGATTTTATTGATTCCCGTCCGACTGGTTTTTTTAGTAAAGGGATCAATGAACTACCTATAAGATGGCAAAAGTGCATAGAAAATAATGGTTCATACTTTGATTAATTAAATATATTATATTAAAAAATATTCGACTTTTTGTTCCTCCCATACAAAACGCCAATTTCATATGTAAGGACCTAATATTATATACGATAAAATATCGATTAAATAATACAGGAAATTGTTGAGTTAAACACTAACTTTTATCATTTTAGCCGTAGGTATTAAAGTATTTAAGCCGTGTTGGCTAAGTGGGAGGACACTCGACTTTCATTCCGAAGGTCGTGGGTTCAAACCCCGCCACGCACCTCTGGATTTTTCTTCTTGAGCAATTTATGTGCGCTTTAAACACGTGCTTTAACGGTGAAGGCAAACATCGTGAGGAAACCGGCATGTTCTGAGAGCTTTAAAAAGAGTTTGAAGGATATGTGACATTCACCAACCCGCACTTGGCCAGCGTGGTGAATTAAGGCCTTATCTCTCTCGTCAAGAGAGAAGTCCCTGTGTCCCAGCAGTGGGAACGTTAATAGGGTGATGATGATGATGAAAGTATTTAAAAAAAATAGTTGGGCCCACTCGACCAAAAAAAGATTTCATCGTGCTATTTATGCTAAATTTTGTGGTTTTCATACTCGTAAGTATACAAAAAAGCAGACTAAAAGTAATATACTGCGCAGGGCATAGGGCGTCATGACTTTAGATTAATATCCCCGGAGTTCCGAAATTTCGCGCCCTTCAGCCTCAAAGATTAATTTAATTATGATTAAGGTTTGATTAAATGATGGGATTACACTCCAAGGGGTACAAAGTATTTTTGAGTTGGAAGGTTTAATTCTCTTGCTTGTGATATTTTTGGTTAACTGCAGTATCATGAAGACTAGACGAAATTTATTATAACTTTTAGTTTAGCTACACTCCTGCCTCCGGTCCGGTCTACCTGGAATAGAACAGAATAAAAACTGAAAAGCTGCAATCGCTTCAATGTAACCCGTCAAGGTCATGATGACTACACAAAAATAATAGACGTTCTGTTTAATCCGACTGCTGATTATCTGATAATTAGCCGTAGGTCGTCTAAAAATAGTGATCACCTATTATTCGCTTATACAATAAAGTAAGAAAGTGAGAAAATTAATAGCATCTAAGTTCCCGGACTATCAATTTTGTACAAATTGCACGACAGTATAACGTCACGTGAAACTTCAATACACTGTATTTTCTTGGTTTTTCGGTTGCAAAAAAAAATACGTATTCATTTTTAAATAATCTAAATGACATTGTATTTTTTAAGTCATCTATCCCATTGCTTAGTACCTTATGAGTTTAAAACTAAATACTTTTTTTATAAAACTAGCGGCTCGCCCCGGCTTCGCACGGGTAATTCAAAATCCCGGCAATTATTCGAGTTTTTCGAGCCGTAAAAACCATCCTTGAACTCCAACGAACAATATTATTAAAGAAAAAATTGGCCAAATCGGTCCAGGCGTTGTTGAGTTATGCGCTTAGCAACACATTTTGCGATTCATTTTTATATATAAGAAAATGATAATCTATATAAATAAAAATGAATTGTTGTTCTTTAGTCTGATTAAACTCGAGAACGGCTGAACGGATTTATCTTATCTTAGTCTTGAAATGTTCGTGGATGTCTAGGGAAGGTTTTATAAGCGAGAAAAAATCTAATAATTGCCGAGATTTTTTTTTATAAATACCCGTGCGAAGCCGGGGCGGGCCGCTAGTATAAAATAAAAAATGAATAAAAAATCTATCGTAAAAAAATACCAAGACGGCCTTAATTCACCGGAATGTATTGCTTGTCAAATTGATAACGATTACCTAAAAATCATGCATAAGAAAAGGCGACCCATTGAAATTACTTGCTATCTATCGAAAACTTCGCGGAACATAGATTCATATATCATTCTGATAAGATTATTCTGTACAAATATATAATTATAGAAATTTCGGCTTGCCCTTGGACTGAGTGATTTATGTTTTCTTTTGCTAAATAAACTACTTAGATCTATAAATCACAGTCTAGAAATAATTTGCTAAAAGCTTTCCTAAGATCTTCAGATTGACCAAACATTACTTCATGGAATTTAGACCGCGGCTAGCGGTTGGTAGCGGCTATAGACTTGAACCCAAGATTATCTTCAAATTAAGATTGATTTTGATTGACGACTGCTTAAAGAAATTAGTATTCTGTTTAGTTAGTCCATCTGACGGGCTGTCCAAAAACACTGCACATCTATTTTTTGCTTTAACAATTTAATAAGGGAGTGCCAAGATTAGCAACAAAGTTGCCAAATGCCCCCTGCATTTGGCATATAAATTTAGTACAATTTTATTAATTTATTTATTTATAAAACACACGTATAACTTACAGATATCTTAAATCTAAAACGTTATATACGGCACATAGAATATACTTAAAATAAAATAACACATCATATACATATTATTACCACTAATAAACTTCTATGTAGGATAACTATAAGAGATAATTTTACGCAATAACCAGTAGACTTACTGATATTGTATTACCATCAAAACTGAATTTAAAATAAAAACTATTTTCTACTTAATAAAAAAGGTAATTTTACTATGAACTAGTAGTACCTACAAATCGCACATCACGCGAAACTTCTACCGTCTTGATTTTTCGTTTGCAAGAAATAATAAAAATAGATGTGTTCTTTTTCTCAATAATCTAAATGACGGAATAGTAATATTTTTTTAGTATTGGGCCTTATTCTTTGCTTGAGTAAAATAAAGTTGTAAACGCTGTCTGCTCGGTTTGATCTTTGAAACCACTCAACTTTTCAGAAATAGATAAAGTGGTTCAACAGGAAGATTAATATGTATAACGTTATCTCGGAATAATTCATATAATACGAGCAACACTCTCTCCGTGGTGTTATCAGCTTTTCATCCAGCAATTAAAATTAACTTAACAGCAATTCAAAATACCTCTTGTAATTTCAGTCTCCATTCCAAGGATGTCTTGTGTGCTTTGAGCAAAAATACCGCCCTTGACGTATTCTAGGTTAGTTTTAGTATCTTATTGAATTGTTTTTTCTTTGTTTGGTGCGTGTTATAAAGCATTTTTTATGTATCTTTCTATCATATTCTCATGGCCTAATCTCAGCACTCAAGTCGAAGTATTTTTGATTTTTCTTGTTAGTGAAAAAGCCTTATTGTGTTCAAAAACTTTCCAACAAAAACGTAAAAAAACTAGTGATTCCCAATTACCGCCTACTCACAATTTTCAGGTTATTGAACGTTAATCCAAAATAAAGGCTATGTGCGAGTACTGCGGCCCTCTAAGGAGTCTCTATAGACCAATAGGTATAAGATAAGATAAGATAAATATTCTTTTTTGCACACATAATTAACACAAAACTAAAAATTAGCACTTAAGACTATGCGACAAATGGCGGTCTTATCGCTAAAGAGCGATCTCTACCAGACAACCTTGAATGGATAGGATTATTGGGAAAAAGAAGGGGACCTGTATAGCCACCGGTATAAAAATAGGCAGTTAACTCAAATCCGTTGATTTTTGCCAGCAAGATCCATTGCCATTAAATAATGTATAATAGCAACATAATGCTCCAGTACAAAGCAGTTAAGCCTAAAGCTTAAATCAATTTAAATAGGAAGCAATACAACACTATTATATAATATTGTACAAAAACTGTAATATTCTGTGTCATTTACATTATACGCTAATTGTTGAAGACTTTATTATAGTATCTACTCAAAGACCCTAAGGCAACACAAAGCCCGACTGTTCCAGAGCAAAGGCGAAATAATAAAGTTTCTTTATTTGCTTACGGAACCCTTAAAACAAGTGTCTCTCAATCCACCCACACAGCTGCCTGTAATTTTGCTCAACCCTCTGAAAATTGTAGAAACGGGTCGAGAAACAGATGGCTACTCTACTCCTACTCTCTCGTTACGCGTCTCGTCTAGACAGCATCCTACAGTTTTATTGCAAACATGAGTACCTAATGTGAAGTGTTCTGTAGTTTTCTATTGTACTTCCTAGTACTATGAGGGTGTGAAGAAGTCTTTAACTAGTGTGTGTTGCCAGTGATAACATTCGAATCCGAAGTGTGGTGCTTCACTACAGCCCTTATTAAAGTCAAAACATTTATTTCCATGAATGGTCTGATTAGAACTGTCAATAAAAAATCTTAAAAGCTGAATTTTGAGAATTTTGTGTTAAGTGCTTGTTTGATCATATTTATTCGTTCATTTACTTTAAACAATTTTATGTAAACAGAAAGCTTTTTTTAGAATACATTTTTTAATGAAAAGCAAAGGAGGGTCCAGTGACATATTCCGGAAGCTTATTATAACAAACTGTTTTTTTTTTAATCATTTATTTATTTATACAGGGATTTTTGAACCTGTTACCCTTATTTACTATTTCTTAATGAAAGAACAAAATAAATAAATATGACATAAATACTGCGCCTACAGCCATTGAGTAAATAACTGCGAGCGCGCACTACATACTACACGGTATAAACGCACAAGGTTCATAACACCCAGCCAGGTGGGTTCTGAGAGGATATATAAGCATTACATCCTCCCAAATTCCAAAAACCGTGTTCTGGGTCAAATTCTAATTTTCTAAATTCTTAGCCCCCATTCTATCAAAACATGGTAGACGGAGGTTTTGTCTGTTCACGTCCGTAAGTGGTAACCCTCTGAATCCTTACACGTGACCTCCGGGTGGTGCTAAGAACAGTCTCTGGTTGTAGGCTTCGGCCGCGGCTTGTTACCACCATCCGGGCTGGGCCAGTGCGTGAAGCGATTTTTTCGTGTTTCGTAATATGGTCCGGAGAAGCCATCTTATAGGCCTTCATTCTCCATCTTAGACCACATCGTCACTTTACATCAGGTGAGATTATGGTCCAATGAAGACTTATCAATAATAAAAAAAAAAGTCTTCTATTTTATTACACCGGACGCAATTCGGTGTCGCAATAAATCCAAACAAATGATGGTTGCACCGTTTTATATCAAATGCCTTTTGATTACGATCTTTCATCAAAGTATTCTGACCAAATGTTGAAAACATTTTCTTTCAATCAAATCAGAGTAATTCGATAAACAATTTAATAAAATTCCGTCAACTGTAGCTTCTTTCGCAAGTTTATCAACTTCTCCATTACCCGTCAGACCAATATGCGAAGGAACCCACTAAATTTATTATTTAATTTTGATTATTTAACACATGTAAATTACAGATAATTTTATGAGCAACTGGAATATAATCAGACCTACAGCTAGACGAATGATTTAGTGAAATATGCTGATTCACGGTTGCAAGTTGCATAAGACTGACATAACAGGAAGTTCACCATTTTTAAGGCTCTTTTTTGCTGTAAAATTGAGTTTTGTCGATGGTTTCTCTGTTCTATAGCTATGGCACGTTTCGTCTAGACAGTATCCTACAGTTTTATTGCAAACAGTAATGTCGAAGTGCTCTGCGAGTACTCAGGCAGTATACTATTAGTAGGATATGAGCGATTTTATTATTACTAATAAGGGCGATTTTTCCACTCTATAGTTGAGCTTCCAATAATATTTTAATTAAACTGGTTTTAAAGGAGGTCGGTGGAGGAATATACGAGTTAATTAAAATAAGACAATTATGAAAAAAATCTTACAATATATGAATATTCTAAAACAGCATAAGCAAACTATACATATTGAAGTAAAAAATAAGAGATGTAAACATAAAATTTTCAAAACCATCTCATGTAAAACAACTTTTGCACACCACCATTCAAAATTTTTATCACCTTACCTCTATAATAAGATTAACAAAATTATAGGTTTACATGAAAAATCTTTTAATGACTGTCGATTAACCGTAACAAATTATTTGCAAAGCATTAATTATGAACAGACTGAGCAACTGCTAAATATTTTATCATAGTAACGGGCTAGTTTAATGATATTAGTACTTTTATGATAGTAGTAGAATTAGTGTAGTATTTTTAGGAATGTAAGTAGTTAAGTAAGCAGCCACTGTATCTTGAGAAGAAATTGTAACTCGATCGTTAGGTGGAATTCATAACACGTTTATCTGTTAGAAGAATTTTAGTATTATTAAATCTTGTCTTTTTATTTTATTCTAATACAGATAACTTGTAACATTACAACACTGTTCATGACTTTTTTGTACTTAACCTCAGAGCAAATATAACCTCGGATCTAAATACAAGCTTTAAGCTTAGTTAGAGCGAGGAGAGCATTTGATCTGACTAAGGTTTAATATAAGTACCTACATACCTAAGTTTTTATATAAGATCCAATTGTATTATACATAAGTGCTTTGTAAACCTTAATATTATGAATAAACTTTTATTTATTTATTTATTTATTATTATGGTTGATAAAAAAATTGTTTCCGCTTCTATCTAATCTAAACAGAGATAGATAGCGAAAAAGTCGTGATTGAAGACTAATGTACGAATAGTCCTGGAGGGCAATTCTCAAAACCATGGTATAATAGCAAATAAGAAATATATCGAAAAAAATATAAAAATACCTCTTTTAAATCTCGAAACGCTTTCGATATTTATCACAATATCGAATTAATAACTTGACATAGTTTCTCGAATGTTTACAATAAAATTTGTTCTTGTTATTTCGTCTTATTTATTAAGTTTATCCTAACAGTAATCAAAAACATCGTCAAGTGAGTGCCTCGGAAACCAATAAAGATATCATGAGTGAATGAATTCAATGTGAGTTTACCGATTTTAGAAGTTTCGCTATTTGTGTTAGATAGAATCACGAATTTTGCTTATATCTTTCAAAATTTATCATGAACTGAGAATGAACTTTCCTACACGAAAAGTAGGGTAATTTAACTAAATTAGAGTATGAACGACATTTGACATTCACCAACCCGCACTTGGCCAGCGTGGTGAATTAAGGACTAATCTCTCTCGCCAAGAGAGATGTCTCTGTGTCCCAGCAGTGGGAACGTTAATAGGGTGATGATGATGAACTAAATAACTCACTTCCTTCGCTTCATCGTACATTACATGCAGATAGTTGGAGCAAAGTCTGATGTAGGTACACAAAACGTATTATTTTTAGTTTATCTGTCGGTTCCTACTAATTACTGAATTAGATGGACAAATTTCGATGAAAGTTTCACTCGCAGGCGGCCGATATTAAAGTCAAAGTCAAAGTTAAAGTCAAAGTCAAAACGTTTATTTCCTTAGAAGCCTATGCTTACATGGACAGGTCAACTTAAATCTAATTTAAATAAAAACTAAGAATAATCAAGGAAATAACATAGTCTTGACAGTTCGCTTCATATCAATTTTTTACACTGAGTTGAGAAGCGAATAGAACAACTCAGCTTCCATCTCTTATGTTGTTATTAGAAAAATATCGGTGTACAACATGGTTATCACTTATACAATTGACATTTACAAAAAAATGCTAGTCAAACATGCACATAACAGAAAAAAAAAACTAAATTCAGCTATTTTGTCCATCCTAGTGGAACCGAGCTACATCTGTCCAAGCATTATCATCTTTGATATAGTCCTCTGTAGAATAATAGGCTTTTTTCAAAAGACATTTTTAATTAAAAACTTAAACTTTCGAATGGGTAGGTCAGTTATAAACTGCGGAAGTTTATTATAAAAACGGACACAATTGCCCATAAAAGATTTCCCTACCTTACGTAATCTAAATGTAGGGATATGTAGTTTATTCTTATTTCTAGTATTAACATTATGAAAATCACTCTTTTTTAGAAAATCTTGCTTAATTTTGTATGTGTACAGCAAATTCTCGTAAATATATTGTGAAGCAACAGTCATAATATTTATTTCCTTAAATTTATCTCGTAAGGAGTCGCGTGTTTTCATTTTATAGATTGAACGCACCGCTCTTTTCTGAAGAACAAAAATAGTTTGAATATCAGCTGCCGTTCCCCATAGCAAGATACCGTATGACATGACACTATGGAAGTAACTAAAATAAACAAGTCTCGCGGTGGCCTCATCAGTAATATATGCCGCATAGTCCGAACTGCATAAGCTGCTGAACTAAGTCGACTCGCAAGAGGCAAAAGGCGGGCAATATAAAAATTTAGTACAACAAATGGCAAATTACTTCAGTAGTATCCATAATATAAGCCGTGTTGGCTAAGTGGGAGGACACTCGACTTTCATTCCGAAGGTCGTGGGTTCAAACCCCGCCACGCACCTCTGGATTTTTCTTCTTGTGAAATTTATGTGCGCTTTACACACGTGCTTTAGCGGTGAAGGCAAACATCGTGAGGAAACCGGCATGTTCTGAGAACTTTAAAGAGTTTGAAGGACATGTGACATTCACCAACCCGCACTTGGCCAGCGTGGTGAATTAAGGCGAGAGAGATTCGCCAAGAGAGAAGTCCCTGTGTCCCAGCAGTGGGAACGTTAATAGGGTGATGATGAATGAATCCATAATATTTCTGTATAACCTATTTCTCTCATTTGCCCCGAACATAAACATAGAGTGCAGTCAACAAGGTCACTATTTATAATTTCAAAGTTAGTCTTCTATCGTCGCTCCCGCTTTATGAGAAAACTTGCAGAATCATTTTAACTTTCCATTGAGCTGGTCAGGGATATAGTTATTTTTGGAATATGTTCACAAAATAAATAAAACAACTAGAAAAGCATTATCACAAGAGCTCATTGGAAAATATCATGCGAATATATTATCGTTAATTGGGGATACGCAAAAGAGAGCCAGTATAGAAATAATGCAAAAAATCTTAGAATTATTATGAGAGAGGACAATATGCAAAGGTTGCATGGAAGAGATCGCTATTTAGCTATAAGGCCGCCCATTGTACCACTTGTATTTGATATTTAGTTTTTTTTTTGTGTTTAGTTTTAACAAGTTCAAGGTTCTGTACAATAAAGCGTGTATTGTATGTGTTCTTCTTCGTATCTCTTCAATCCTGATCCCATTTCGTACAGAAATCCAGATATAACCCTCTCCTTAACTTATTCAATGACTTTGAGCTTATTCAAGACCTACAGTGAACACGTTTTGCATGAGTCATAATGCAGGACCCCATACAATACGGTCATTGAATAGGCATGAGGAGTACCTAATTAAATAGGTATACTGCTTAGTCCATCTAATAGCCCGACCAAAAATACGTGACACGAATTCTTCGCTTTATCATTTTGTTAGGAAAGTGCCAGATATGGAGAATCAACGTTCTGAAGAGAAAATATGAAAGCGTTATGCCTCGCCAAACTTTATTGCACTGAATCGTATCGTTATAATTTTTCGTTTTCAAGAAAAAAGGACAAAATGGTTTGTAATTCTACCCTTTTGTATCTTACTTATGTCAAACTGACTCTCGTAAGTTTTTGCTAACGAACTTTACGACTTCTTTGAAAATGAAGACGTTTTTGCAAATCAAAAACACCTGTGCTGAATGAATGGTGCTGTAAATCGATCTATAATTGGTTAATTCGACGACCTCTCTGGCTCGGTGGGCGAAAGTCCGCCTAAAGCGCAAGAGGTTGCGGGTTCGATGCTGGGGGACCAGATTTTGTACCAACTACAATTTCTGGATTCGGGTATGGGTGTTTTCTATGTATCATTAGTACCTATGTATTTACAAAAATATATAGATTTTATAATTTTTTCTTTAAATTTCTCTTTCTCGTGTGTCCATTTTTAGTCTCATTGTAACAACATGCGCCATAAAAAATTACATCATAGTTCTGTACATGTTTCTCATTTGTCACAGCTCCTTGGGGAGAATGTTATTATGGCACGTGTAAGTTTTACTCCCTTTAATTGCAAGCTCGTGTTGTGATTTTTAGTTTATAGAGTAATAGGAGAATTTCATAATATGAAAGTCAAAGAATAACATAGTGTAAACTTGATCCCATCAAAAACAATACTTGTCAAAAAAACCAAGTCGCGCAACTCAGTTGTTCTGCGGTAAAAAGTTGTGAGATCTAAGTAAATCCAAGTCTTCAAATTTCGTCTCCAAATTCTTTAATGTTTTATATAAATATATTAAGACTTGGCCATCGCACTAAATAATTGAATTTACACGTGTTTTCAGGCGATTGAATTAACGCGTGTTTTCAGTCTTCTAGTTTTATCCACAAAGAAGTTACAGGGGGTCGAAAATGGCCTGAATAGCTTCGAGAAAAGGATGGTACGGCCGTGCCGCTTTTTTGCTCGACTTGGTGGGGGCACTGCCGTGCCCCCAGATTATTAATGAAAATAATCTATGTTATTTAGAAAATTCTCGTGTCACAATGTTCGGAGTACTCCTCCGAAACGGCTTAACCGACTCTCATGAAATTTTGTGAGCGTATTGAGTAGGTCTGAGAATCGGCTACTATCTATTTCTCATTTTGCAAAACAACGTTTGCTGGGGTCAGCTAGTAATCTATAACTAAATAATATTTTGAACAGGCAAATGTGTGAGTTCGTGAGAATGTTTTTACCCTAAATTGTAGGGGGTATCTGGATCTACAAAACTGATTTGAATTAAATTACGTACACGCAGATTCTATAAGACTTCAGAAGCGACATGGACTATAACCAGTCTAGTCCTCTGGTATATTCAACGGAAACCACAAAGTTCTAATTAAAAAACGAATGTCAGGGAGCCAACTGAATGTACCTATAGGTACTTTTTGCTTTTATTTTATACAGAACTAGCAGTAGCCCGCGGTGTTACTCGCATTTAAAGGATTTTCCCGCAGCATCACCTATTTTCCCGTTGCTGTTGCAGAGTTTAATCAGTCATAATTACTTACCTAGATAAGTAGAAAGCTGAGTGTAAAAATATATTACATGTTTTTAATTAACTTCAAAAACTAAATTCCAACGATGTAAATAATTTCATTATAACCTTACATTTAATTTCTGTAAACGAATTTTGATGATTCATTTTTATAGTAAGCTAGTGTGTGGTAACATATTTTAATAACCTTGCATTTTCATAGTTTAAAAAACACGTCATAATAGTTAACTCCCTAATCGATGTTTAAGTTATATTGAATACCGGTGTCATACCTAAAACCCTTTTAAAGTTATTTGTCACGAACATTCCAAGGGCGAGTTAGAGTTATTCAAAAGACTTTAATCCTAAGATCGAATGTATCGGTAAGTTCTAGTAAAATGAAAACCTGATGAAAGCAGACTTCTCTTATTTATAACTGTCTTCCAAAAAAAGCCTTTTCGCCGCTGAAAGATTTTGATGATTATTGTCATAAAAAAAGGTTTCGGGTTGCGTGTTTGCTATCAAACTCTACCGAACAGGCTAGTGCAATTTTTCTTTTGTTCTAAGGATAATCACCACATCTACTCATGGTAGAACTACGTATACTGGGTCTACTAGTATTTTTGTATTACATGTTAACAGTTGATTTGAAGTACATACCCATTTAAATATCATACAAATTTGACAAATCACCAGAGCTATATTAGAACATCTGTTTTGCCACTAGATGTCGATTGATTTTTGTAAAATGTTGCTTATAGAATAGAATAGAAAATACTTTATTACACACACATCAGATAAACAATAAAATAAGAAATTAAAACTAAACATAGAATGCTTAATGGGCGGTCTTATTGCTAAAAGCAATTTCTTCCAGACAACCGTGGATGTAATGGACAAAAAAGTACAATAGAATACTCCTTATTGAACACCACATTATAATATTACACCAAAAAGAGAAAAATGTAAATTACAAAATTAATGTAAATTAATAAATGAATACTGAATACTGCTTCCATTTCCCTCTATCACCCGTCATCTCAACACTCACCTCTTTCTTACACATGTCATCTTTCATCTTTCACACAGTCCATCCATCTTTTCTTCGGCCTACCGTATCCATCTACATTCATATCTAACGTTCTTCTCGTCACATGACTAAAAAAAAATAAAAAAAATAATTAATAATTTATAATCTCTTCTCACGACATGTCCATACCACACTAATTTTACCTCTCAACTATCCGTAGCCGGTTCTACTTTGAAACTGCCTCTTACATACTCATTCCTTATTTTGTCAATTCTAGTTACTCCACACATCTTGTCATCATTGGTCCATACCTAGTTTATACCAAAAATTACAAAGACGTCAGCCTCGGTATATAATACTATAAACCTTGTATTATGACACATCAGGAGCAACTGCACCGAAATATTTACGATCTTGAATATCGTAAAATGTTACAAAGGTTGAAATTTCACTAATACTTATAAAATCTTATTATTCTCGAGCACATGTGCATTCAGTAAATAAATAAAATAAAACCTGCATCTACTATTTTACGACCTTTATCGTTGTCAATAAAATCCTTTGTTAAAACTATCTTGTGATAAAAGGTTGCTCTAAAGTTATTTTATTCAAGCACGATCATTAAAACTATCTAGACACTATCAGCCTTTTTATGACACCTGAGGCACTAGAAGGCCATAAAGAATTATTATTGAGTCTGAAAACCCAGTGCATTTTATTTTATGAAAATTATATTTTTTTACATACTTGTCATATGTCATATGTCTTGTACATATGTCTTAAGTCATATGTCTTAAGACTTAACTAAACCAAATTTATGAATTGATTTCAGATTTCGTACACTGATGGTCATGTTTTTTTCATTAATTTCCAAATGTTGTTTAAAACCGAAAACCTGCTTCCACTATAATAGCCAGACCTTCGTTATTTCATAAAGGCTGACAGTTTTTCTATAAATATCCCCGATACTGGTAAGAACGGCCATAGAATAAAGAGTTTAACAGTAGGTACCTACCTAATAAAACATTTTTTGTTCAAATCAAACTCTGCGCTTGCCGATTGGCGGTATTCGTCTATTATACGTGCAATATGGTAAGAACAATCAGATTATAAAACTCATTTAACTTAAGGTTATATTTACAATGCAAATAGAATGGAAATTAAACATCTGGTTAACCGAGTATTAGAAATTCTGCAAACTAATTTTAAGACAATGGACCGTCTATTCATTGAAATAAGACCTGCCGAATCCATTATAGTGAATTCCTTTTGTTCGGGTCTTTCTGGCTGGCTATCACAGTACGTACATCATTATAACTGTAAAACTTGTAAGGGTTGATTATATCCCTTCTAGATCGATGGAAGTACTGTAAGATAGCTTTACTACTAATAACGCGTAACATACCATAATTCAATGATCTTTGAGTTTTCCTAACCTAATCTAATCATACTTATATTATAAATGCGAATGTAAGTTTGTTTGTTACGCTTTCACGCGAAAACTACTGAACCGATTTAATTGAAATTTGATACACAGAATCTAGTTCTGTATACTTTTTACCGCGGGAAAACGTCATTCCGCGGGAAAATCCATTATAACGCGGGTAACACCGCGGGGCACAGCTAGTATTCAATAAATATATCCGGACTAATCACACAGCATCACCTAACCCCAAACTAAGCAGAGCTTGTACTATGGGTGCTAGTGACTGATATGCTGCATATATACATTTATTGTAATACATATGATACAAAGAAAACACCCAGACCCGAAACCAGAAATTGTAGTTATAGTACAAAATCTGGTACCCGGCGGGAATCGAATCCGCAACATCTTGCGTCTCAAACGGACCTTCGCCCACCGAGCCACAGAGGTTGTCATATAAATAGATATTAGATTTCTGTCAAACACATGATAAAGTGTCACCCTGAAACTCCGATTAATTTCGCAATTTCAGTACGTATTCGATTTTGAGCAAGTCCCACTAAGTGTTCAGTAAAACGCAATTTCTCAGTAATTATTTTAATGACACAGATCTATTTATCCAGTGGTACTAATTAATAACGATATTTCATAGATAAATACAAATTAAAATTTAATCACACAAAACAGACATATAACTTCTTAAAAAAAATCCTACTAATAAATTACATCTAATATTAATCGACTACTACTAGACAAGCAATAGGGCTCGGCGCAAACGGGCTACTGAGCCGGAGCCTGAGCCGGAATAAAACAACGACAGCCACTGATGTTCGGAATCCACCACTTTTTATAATCTGCTAAGCGGGGCGAGTCAATGTCAAAGTCAAAACGTTTATTTCCTAAGAAGAACCGGGCATACATGGACAGGTCAACTTTAAATTAATAAAACTTAATTTTTAAACAAAATTTATCAAGAAAATAACATTGTCTTGACAGTTTGCTTTAATTTTTATACTGGAAAGTGTAGTAAAGTATTGGCGACTGCGCGACTATAGCAACCAGAAGCAGCGAGTCGCGGACACCACTGTAGCGACTATAGCGAGTGGCCTCCTCCGAACTCAGGTGTGCGCCGCTATTAACAAAATGTAGGTATGACAATTTTTTTGAACTGCGAGTGGGTGGCCACCAGTCGCTGTGGTCGGTGGCCCTCTTGCGCTCGGCTTAAAGGTTTGTTAATTTAAAAACTGAAGTAGACAGCTAATTATTTTATGATTAAAACGCTGACAAGTAATTAGAGAAACCGATTAAAGGGATCAAATCAGGGTAATGCTAAGCCAGGCCTGGGAATTAATTAGCGCACCCACATTCATATCACGACTGTCCAAAATGAAAACTTAGTAACTGCAGTTCACCAAATTTTACTTGAGAAGGAAAACAATTATTTTTCAGTTTTTTATCGTATTTATTTTCCTTTAATGAATATAATCAATACATCTTGCATTATGAGTTGGGTTTCTTGAATCTAAGTGCCAATCTACAAGTGTTATGTGCTTACCTACTTACCTGTTTATTTTGGAAATCTGGCTAAAGTGGCTTATGATTTCTAACCAAGCAAGATAGATAAATAATTTCTTTATTGCACACCAATACATACAGATCAATACCCACATTCACTAAAAGGCAATCTTTTACCGCGGAAATATACATATTTTCAAGGAAATAACGAGTGTCAAGCTGTCACCATCTGTCCCGCGACATCAGCTACGATTAAACTCAAAAACTACTGAATGGTTTCATATTTATATTCATTTATTCGTTGATTCATGTGGTTACAAATGGTGTTAAGTTTTATATATACCAACCCTTATATTTCGATTATTCTTTCACCATTACAAAGCTTCAAAAGCACTGAGTATTACAGATACTATGTTACCTAATGCTGCATGAATTTGAATGCTGCACATACCTTGTTTTCTAAAAAAACATTCCTAGAGCTAGAAATTAATTCTACTTGTAAAATACTCACCTCGTTTACTTCACAAACACTTACTAGTGTTCCATTATAATAATAATGTTGTGTGGATTGTCCAGCAATATACATATATACATAATTTTTATACCAATAACCTAGTATGTAGGTACGGCACTTAATAGAATTTTGGTCTTTCAAATGTTACTTGCAAGGTTTTTGACTTTTTTATTTTGGATTACAACGTGCACTTACTAGCTTGCACTTTTTTATAATTTCCGCCCTCACTTTGACAGAGATATGGTTATTTTTGTTTTAGACACACGCACATTTTGACAAAAATGTCCCTTACATACTGAGTTTTGATTTTGGACAGCCGATCAGATTGGAATTGGCTGTGGCGATTAAAGCTAGTAAATAAACTTTAGAGAACTTTAAAGAGTTTGACAGACATGTGACATTCACCAACCCGCACTTGGCCAGCGTGGTGAATTAAGGCCTACTCTCTCTCGTCAAGAGAGAAGAAGTCCCTGTGTCCCAGCAGTGGGAACGTTAATAGGGTGATGAAATTGATGAAAATTATAATTTTAGCAGCCTTTGACTTTGTTGTTGCTAAACTTTTGCGGTTTTTTCATAATAAATGGGAATGCTAAGCTAGGCTCGAAATTAATTAGCGCAACCACATTCATATGAGATTAGAATTGGAAGTCAAGTCAGGCGTCTAATTACGTACCACAAAACCGCCTCTTGACATGTGTCACTTTAATATTCCAATGAAAGGAGTAGCTTAACGCTTAGCAAGTGGTTTTTAAAAAGTTTATTATTTCAGTTCATCATATTCAAATATATTTAAATAAAAATTTAAATAAAATAAAAAATAATTAAATTAATAGAACATTTACAAAAAGTATATCTATCCACCGTGCAGCTGAGTTTATCGCGAACATAAGGATAGGCAGACGTCTCAACTCAGTAACTTTATGCAGTTTTCAGCAATATGTAGAGTGATTCGGAAAGTTGTAAGAGATGTGTGAGAATTTGTTGAATTATGATGATAAAATTTGTTGAAAGAGTCAGAAAAACGAGCATTTTCTTCCAAAGTATTGTTTATTTAATGGTATCCATGGCAACTCCCAGAAGCAGTCACATTGCGATGCGCGTATCGCAAAACAATAATTGAAGAGTCAGAGCTAGTATATATTTAATTATGCGCTCAAGTTCAAGTAAGTTAAAAAAAACAATCGTACAATTTAGTCTGAATAAAAAATAGTCCCTATTATAGAAAGTAACAACGCTAACGTTTATAAGTTCCTAAGTAATTAAGCTCAATTGGATCCCCAATAAGGAACTCCCAGTAGACCGAAGGGCCACTTCATGAGCCCTCCATCTCAATTACACCGAACAATAAACACATAGTACCTAATAGAGTACCTACATCTCACAACGTGGTGCTACGTGATGTGCGTAGCTACGTTATATTAACTCAGAGGCTTCCTCGCAAATAGTCATAATACTCATTTATTTATGCATAAACTTATTATAAGCACTTTGGCATGCCAACATTTATCAATATGTTGCTATCAAAGCGATATTAATATACAAGTAGTACATAATACAAAAATATAAATGTTATTCATAAAATGTATCCGCTAGTGCTTCATCAGTTATACAGGGTGTGGCGTAATGAGTGGATAATCCTTTACCCACGGTTGGGGGGCATCGCGACTGTTCAGAAAATGATAATTTGTATTCAGTAAAAGTGTCACGGTTTTCAAGTTATCAGGCATTTTTAATTTTTTTTAAAAAGTTAGACCTGACCCACCTTTTTAAGTACCAAATTTACAATACAAAGAATTTTCTCAGTCTGTTTTCTGAATAGCATTCCTAGATAGTGGTGCTATCAAATGTAAACTCCCAATTTTGTACGATAGCCATAGTTTTTTCTATTTTTGTTTTTGAACGCAAAATTTGTGTTTTCATTTTATTTTTATCAAACTTTGAAATCTCGTGGTGTAAAAAAAATGTATGGTGACATGAGTGCTCAATTAATAAATAATTAGCCTATTTTATTAGGATTCCAAAATGGTATAACATACGATATCTCTAGCTCTGAATTAAAAAAACTAATGATTTTAAGATGAGTTAGAAGCATTTTTTGAAATTACAAGATAATTTAAAATTTATTTAAGTTTAATAATTAATACCAATGTTACAACTAGGAACTGTATGAGAGCGTGTAAATGAAACAAAAAGTCATCAAAATTACATTTATTAAATTTATTTACAATAAATGTTCGAATTGCCCACCGTGGTGAGCTCGAATGCATGCCCTGCACCTTCTAATAAACGATCGCTTAACATTTCGGGCATGCCCCGTTTGATTTATGGTCTTCGCTGCCCTGTTTATTCGCTCGCTGGTTGATGGTGGATGATGTAAACCATGTCCTTGAGGCACCCCCAGTAAAAAAAAAAGGTGTGTGTGCGATTCACACACGATAGAAATGAAACTTCAGTAAATCGACAAAAGAATAAGAAGAATAAAAAAAAATACTACGCAAAAAGATTTTATTCGGGCGGTCACCCATCCAAGTACTGGCGTCGCGCAAAGTTGCTTAACCTTGTTAGCGTTTAAGATTGGTAGCGTATTGGTAGCTTGTTAGCGTTGGATCTTATTTCCAGTTCCGTTGCATCCGGTTTCAAATCACAACGATTCTAAAGAAGTTTCACTTCAAAAATCCAGGGGGTTTAAATCAGGTGACCGAGGTGGCCACGGAGTAGTTCCCAAGCGCCCAATCCATCTTCCGGGAAATGTGGCTTCGAGATGTTCGCGCAGGAACATCTTTACTGGGGTACCTCAAAGACATGATTTACAAATAAACCATATTTTACATACTTTAAACAGTTTGAAGGACATGTGACATTCACCAACCCGCACTTGGCCAGCGTGGTGAATTAAGGCCTAATCTCTCTCGTCAAGAAAGAAGTCCCTGTGTCCCAGCAGTGGGAACGTTAATAGGGTGGTGATGAAATAAATTTTAAATTAACTTGTAAATTCAAAAAATGCTTCTAACTCATCTTAAAATCATTAGTTTTTTTAATTCAGAGCTAGAGATATCGTATGTTATACCATTTTAGAATCCTAATGAAATAGGCTAATTATTTATTAATTGGGCACTCATGTCACCATACATTTTTTTTACACCACGAGATACCAAAGTTAGATAAAAATAAAATGAAAACACAAATTTTGCGTTCAAAAACAAAAATAGAAAAAACTATGGCTATCGTACAAAATTGGGAGTTTACATTTGATAGCACCACTATCTAGGAATGCTATTCAGAAAACAGACTGAGAAAATTCTTTGTATTGTAAATTTGGTACTTAAAAAGGTGGGTCAGGTCTAACTTTTTAAAAAAAATTAAAAATGCCTGATAACTCGAAAACCGTGACACTTTTACTGAATACAAATTATCATTTTCTGAACAGTCGCGATGCCCCCCAACCGTGGGTAAAGGATTATCCACTCATTACGCCACACCCTGTATAATAAATAGTATTTTTACAAATTACAGTAATTTAATATTATCTTTTAGTCTACTGTCAAGCGGTTTCAAAAAAGAAGTTGTTGGGAAGGTGTGGAAGTAGGACAAAAATTAGAAACGTCAACGACAAATTAGGTCAAGTCAATGAGAGCACCTAAAAATTATAGTGCCATTTCATTAGCAATATCACGCTTAAATACAGGTTTCATACACTGTAGTAAATATTTGCTCATAAACGGGTCATCACTTCAGAAGGAATTACAAAATCAACAAAATTTTATATAATCCTATACTTATAGAATTGACATTTAGATTGAATATTCAATACATCGACCACTCTGTCAATGATCATTTCAACTTGACATACCCACATCTTTATATATAATATATAATTCTTCTGTGAGTGTGTATGTCACTGAACTTCTCTGAAACGACTGGACCGATTTTGATGAAATTTTTTGTGTGTATTCAAGGGGATCTGGGAATGGTTTAGATTCACAATACGGTCAACTGGATATTGTTTTTTGAGACGTGGGACAGGACAACGTCTGTCGGGTCGACAAGTTATATTATATAAATCCTATAGATACTCCCTTGGAGCGCCACATCAAAGTTCATGCACATTAAATGCGAATTGACTTCGCTAGCAATACAATATCTGCCGGTAATTCTTTATTACTTTAAGTTCGTTTTAAATTAGTCTCAACGCAGCAGGCACCGTGAAACAGTCTGAAGCTGGGTGTCGGCAAATCGGGAACGTCTCCGTGAAGATCTCTCGGGACGGGCATGACCTTCAGTAATTAAGATAAAGTGCGACTGTATAGAGAAGTGAAAAGTAAGAACAGTATCTGGTGGTAGCCTTCGGCCGCGGCTTGTCACCACCCTCCGGGCTGGGCCAGTGCGTGAAGCGATTTTTTCGTGTTTCGAAATGTGGTCCGGAGAAGCCATCTTCTTCTTCTCTTCATGCTCATCTATCTTAGACCACATCGTCACTTTACATCAGGTGAGATTGCGGTCAAATGAAGGCTTATCAAACATAAAAAATAAATTAAAAAAAGTGAGAAGTAGAAGAGAATAAATAGGTCTAACGGTTTGAGGTGTACTTTAAAAAACATGAAAACTTCAGAGTTATATCATAAAACAGTCTTTATTGTTACAGAATTCAGCAAAATAACAAAATACAGCTTGCGTAAAACTAACGTTACATAGCTCGTAAAGAATAGTAAATAAACCGTTCCATAATTTACCTAAGCGTTGGGGTCCGTGAGATAAAAGCCTCATCAAATATACAGGAGCTATCGGAAAGAATAATCACAGCGAGAATTTGGAAATAACCTTTTGTGGAATATGAAAATACAATTGCTGAAAAAGATATTCCGCAACAAATATACCGCATAAAAAATGTACATAATATAAGAAAACCCTTCTTATGTATTCAATATCGATAACAGTAGGTTGACGATAGATATATTGTATACTTCGGGCACCCTTAGATAGTTTAGATATCGTCTTTATAAATTAACGAATGCATTTATGCTTAACTTTTGACTTTATAAATGAACGAATGCAGTTGCAGTTATATGCGATAATACAATTTCTTACACAAATTACCTATTTAAAGTGCTCAACTCATCCAAGTCAACTTGATTTAGACTATTTTGTATCATATACCACTGTCCGTTCGGACTTACCTACATTCAGTTATTTAAATCAAGCGGTTAATACTAAAAATTCACTGCAATCTCTCTTGTTTTCAATTATATCAGTGGGAACATAAACTTTGTAAAACGATTAGCCTAATTAAGTAGATGATAACACCTATTGATCTGAAACCTGAGTAACCGAGTTTTCTGACGTAATAAGTTTTGTTATTACTCGCTGTGATGACAATTTGCATCGGAAATTATAAAATACCTTCAAAACCAATAAAAAATATAAAATACCTATCTCAACCACTGTCTTTAAACTCAACATGAGTCGATAGATAATGTTGAAATATTTTCAACAAAATATAACATTTTCATTTTTACGTAATAAAATAGTAATAAACATATAACTTTTAATAGCATCTTTTCAATAGCATCAGCAACATATTTATTAAATTCTGGATAATATATTATTATATTTATTTCCCGTCAATGCCCGTATAAACCTGCTTTTGTATTATTTGATATAATGTATGCAGAAAATATATTATTAAGGCACCTCTATTTGTACTGAGTTACATCGTGAAACTTAAATTAAACATTTTAAAAGTACTTCCGCTAAACTTAATAAATATTTACATT
Source organism: Gymnoscelis rufifasciata (assembly GCA_929108375.1). Taxonomy (NCBI): domain Eukaryota; kingdom Metazoa; phylum Arthropoda; class Insecta; order Lepidoptera; family Geometridae; genus Gymnoscelis; species Gymnoscelis rufifasciata. The sequence goes on along the minus strand of OV815321.1, from coordinate 6,371,164 downwards.
AATTGATTTTCTACTTATTTACATGGCACATATTGGCTTATATTTAGAAATATTTAATTAAAATACAACGTTATCATTTATAAAAATACCCATTCGATGTTTGGACGTTAAAACTATGTTTTGATTTATGGATGGCACTATGTCTATGAGTTTAGAGATTAAACATTGGATTTCAGTTAGGAAATTTAAATTTTAGCCTACTTGTCAATTGCTGTCAGCCTTTAACTCAATCGATTTGATAAAAGTCAATTCGCTTGTCAATTACACTCTGAAATGCCAAAACTTTTCTTAACAATGAAGGAAAAAATACAATATAATTAAAATAAAAAAATAAAATCCAATTTGCAAAACATAATTTGGCGTTTGATTAAATAATAACTCAAATATAGTATTACAAGCGATTGGTGTTCATTACATTATTTAACAGCGATAAATGGGCCATTCAAATTGTATTAATTTAACAATGTAATCAAGAGATCTCTTTTACTTCAAATGTACCATCAACCTTTCCGTCTTTGGCTGCATAAAGTCCAGCGTCATTATAACCAAAAACACGTGCACAATAATGTCTCTTACCTTTAGTAAGGACACTTCAAAGGAATCCACGTCACTAAATTTATATGTCCCAATATTCTTCATCACAAAACTTAAGGCACATCATTAAAACTTTAGTCTTACGATTACACTTAGATCACTCTGAAACATCTGTGTCAAATACTTCAATATTTCAGCTCTAAAAGTGTCCACCTTTATAAATTCTTTCGTCAAACTTGTATCATTAATTTTATAACTTTAGTGCCTCAAAGGCTTTCATCAAAATGATACAACTTCAGGCTGGGATCAAAGGGACACGAGATTACATTCAAATCGATTACTCGATTCGGATCTTCGAATCCGTCCACCCTTTGTGTTTCTCAATAGAACTTGTCCTCTTCAACGTCAATGTTGCTCTTATTATTCGGTTGGTTGGAATGCCTTCTGAGGGTCCCGACCGAGTCGTATTCGTTAGCTATCGCCTTGGGGTAGAGTTTGGGGGTGGCGAGGGAGGAGTTGTGGTTGTTCGCGTTGGAGAGATTGTTGCTTTTGGACAGGATGATGCCGCTTGAGCCGCCGATGCCGGTGAAAGAAGGCTGACGTTTTGCTTTGCGAGGCTGTGAACAAAATATATAAATAAATAAATATTTCCGGACTACTCACACAGCATCACCTAACCTCAAACTAAGCAAAGCTTGTACTATGGGTGTTAGGTGACTGATATACTACATAGATACATTTTTTTTTGTAAATACATACATATGATACATAGAAAACACCCAGACCCGAAACCAGAAATTGTAGATATATTTTAAAGACGCGCCGAATGACGATCATCACACTTGGGTAGGTGAAATATTTTTGAATATTATTGGTCGCAATTATTTTTTCTCGTGCTTATGTCAATTCGACTAGAATGGTAACATAAAAATATCTCAAAATTTTAATGTTTCTGAAAAACTTATTTTCCTGGCATTTTTTAAGTTAAAAAAGTTAAGCATTCAGTTATTTCGTAATTTATTTATTTATTCACCTTAGGATATAATTTAGTTTTATTAGAGGTAACAAATTAAAACACAAAATTAAAATAATAATCACAACAAAAGGATTGGTTCATTGACACGACGTAATGTTTTATGTCAGACTGTCGTGATTCACATGTATTACCGGGGTGTTAGTCGTTTCATACCGCAAGCTGTTCATACCATGGTTTTAATCGCCCATGGCTCTTTTAGAATGGGTCATTTCGAACCGCAATGATTGTAGCGGTGAACCTCTCACGAACCCAAATATAATATAAGTTCCTAAGGTGGATTTATAAATTAATTATTGAATAAGACAAAGGAAAATTAGCCAAATATAATGTCTAAAAAATGTATTTAAAAGATTGACTTGCTGCCTCATAGCGGTCGTAAATAATACCTTCTATCAAAATGGCAAACAATCTAACAAGCCATCTAAGAAACTAAAGAAAATCTTAGAGCTGTTTAATTATCTGTTTCGATGGCAAAGAATGTTATAGAAACAGGAAATTCAACTTTAAGCGTTCAACTTTAAGCGTTCAACTTTAAGCGTTCAACTATCCCTATCCACAATCGATACTTATCAGATTACGAGTTTGACCTTTTCACAAAACGTCCGTACCATCCTTCTAATTAATCACTCCATTCATTCGCAAAATAAGGTTTTGAAACTCTATTAAAACAGTAATCTAATCTAAGGATACCGTTACAGAATTTTCCACGAAGACAATACCCATTATTTTCGGATTTGGCATTTTCTTGAACAATTAGGTCTTTGAATGAACGAAGAGCGTTGGGATGAAGCCATTGAAATTTCAAAGGTATTTTTATAAAACAACAAAGGAGTTTGAGCCACATTTAGCCATTTTCAGTCCCGCGGTTCATGACATGAATATTTTGGTAACCGTATTTATATTTAGGTATCTGGAGCTGGCGGGTGAGGGTTGGTGCGGTGGTTAAAAGCAAATAAGTACTTTTTTATGACTTTGATAGACTTTGATAGATAGACATATATCCAAATAAAATAAAACGTTTTCTTAATTAACCAAGCATGATTAACGACAAAATAAAACCCGAATGTGGCTTAATTTCTTTTGTGCCAAAAATCGACTATTTTTTTGTTATGTATAACAAAAAAATAAGGTAAGTAATAAGTAAGGGTATATAACACTATTAACCGGTATACCGGTTAATAGTGTTATATACCCTTACGGTAAATACAAATCTATCGACAACTGTCAAGCTAAAATACATTGAGCGAGAATGCCAAACAATTATACTTGCATACTACCTCTCGAAATACGTAACCCTATTTCAGGCGTTGTCAGGTGAAAATATTATGCGAAAGTTTTGATTTGTCGACAGACCTCAGAATTTTGCGGCTTCTTACCCGACTGCATAGCTCAAAGGAGTGGTAATGTGTTTATCATTCTATATAATTATGTTTCTTTGTATCACTATACAGACCAAACGCCTGTGCCGATACGTCTATTCCACTTAATCCGGGGAGTATGACTAAAGACATGACGTCAGTGAAAATTCAATATGGCGACTTCTGGACGCCATTTTGCAAAAATAAAAGTCAACAAACTAAGTAAGTGTGATATCGTTGAATAGGTATTTTGACCCGACTGACCGTTTAGTTTACTTTGACAGTATAAAATATTGATCATATTGACAGTAAAAAGCCCAAAAAAGTTAAGCCGCAGTCTGATTATATATTTGCTTATTGATATAAATCTAAAATTAAAATTTAAGGAAAACCCCCGATGCCTATGCCTTAATTTCCTTAAAGGTAAAACACCATATTATTTTGTAATGTGGACGCGATGCGACTTCATTTAATACCCCTCACAAGTATATTTGCAGATTTTCGGTTTTCCTTCCCCACTCTCACCCCCATAACTTTTAAACAGCAAAACCGATTTTCATGAAACATGTCTAAGAACACTCGCGCAAACTCACCTTCCATACAAAACAAAATTCAATTGTTCCATCTGTTCGGGAGCTTTGATGTCCCAGACAGACAGACAGACACGTCAAACTTATAACACCCCTCTCTTTAGGTCGGGGGTTAAAAACTATTAATAAGATAAAGACAACATACTCATCGAAACAAAAGAGCTGTTGCTGGCACACTATCACAGTGGCTTACTAAGACTACCTGCGTATATACTGACTTACCACATCTTTCAAGGGTACAGTGACGTAGCTATTCTGCTTGGCTGTGATGTAATGCGGACTGGAAGGGACCCTGTTGTGTTTGTTCCAAGGCATGCGGGAGCCACGTCGTTGGCATACTATCACAGTGGCTAAGCAGAGGAGACAACCTGCAAAAGACAAGAAAATTTGTATCTTGTAAGTGCAGTCAACAGAAAAATAAACTGATGAAATAGGATCCCAAAATAATCAATAAATTTTTTTTTATGTTAGATACTAAGCCTTAATTTGACCACAATCTCACCTGATGTAAAGTGACGATGTGGTCTAAGATGGAGCATGAAGACCTAGAAGGTAGATGGCTTCTCCGGACCACATAACGAAACATGATAAAATCGCTTCACGCGCTGGCCCAGCCCGGAGGGTGGTGACAAGCCGCGGCCGAAGTCTCCCACCAGATACTGTTTTTAGCACCCCCCGGAGGCATATTTTTATCATAAATTAAATCTAATTACTGATTATTGTAGCTTACTAGAAGTAAAAGAACAAATAGCGTGTTATTATAATCATTTACTTTTGATTTATAAAAACTTTATTTTGGAACTGACACTTTGGTATAACTTGTTACATCTGGCACGTCAAGCAAGAAGCTGTTTTGAGACGTTGATTTTGATCACCTACTTTTGCTGTTGACTGTACTAATACTTTTTTATAATTATGGTTTTTAAATTAACGGCTAGATTTAATTTCGCAATAGCAATATTTCAAACGAGTAACGTAACCAGGCATAAACGTAGTTATTTATGTATATATATCTTTGCTGGTAACACGTTTATGCTGAGAAAAAAGCGTTTGCAACAAAGTCGTTATATCGTAAAACTCAAAAATCATTAAATCTTTTTTGTTCCTTCGGTCCTGTTCCAGACTCAAGCAGTGCTTCCCTACGCTTGGTTTAATCTTCGTACTTTTTATGTAAGAACGTTTCTTAAATCTCTGGCCAGTCAGTAGATTATACAGATATATTATGTATACATAATATTGATATATTATATAAGTGAAACTTTTCATGACGATTTCTTTTTATGCTTCTTATTTCCAAAGCAACACATTATAGCTCTCTTAAATCAATTTTCAAACTTTGAAATTCGTGAAAACCGTAGTGTATGTCTCGAGCGCTTGCGGTATTCCGCGAAACCGCTCTGGCCAAATTGGTCCCGGCGTTGCAGAGTTATGCGCTTAGCAACACATTTTGCGATTTGAATGTCAAATTTTTTTTTGTGCGCGTATTAAACTTACTTTAGGTATTCAAGCCAATTTTTTTTAAGCACAATCTAATATCTAGGTCATGATAAGCCTAATCCAGTTGATTATTTTTTTTCTGTAAGAAGTTAAAAAAGTTAAAATAAAGCATTTAACCGTTGTTTTAGTAGTGATTATTATTATTATACTAAATGAGATAGATAGGCTTTGACATTGATACGTCTCAAAGTATTAAAAAAAAAACAATATAAGGCTGTCGTGTTTGTCTGGTGCGTGCCATTGACAGCCCTTCCGCTTTGTAAACCAATTTTGAAACAACTTGTATTCTTCACGCGACGCGACGTCTTTGCCATGTTTTATTTCCTCTGAAATATTATATTCCTAAGCAGTAAAAAGTTGCCAAAAAACTGCTTATTATACAATTGTGAGAATTTTTTAAATCGGACCATCGTTCATAGTAAAAAGTCTTAATTAACATACTCGGTATTTTGGATATGGTATATAAGGAAAGGGCGGAGAGGGTGTGATTTATACTTAAATTAACAAAAAACATATCTTCTTAATCTTCTACAAAATATTGAGTGAAATGAATAAATGAATTACATTGAAACACGCCAACCTAACGACATCTCTTGACAACTTAATGAAACTGTTATTCAACCTTGATGGTTAGGTCGAACCTTTTCGCAGAAGTCGACGTCTGACCTTTGCAAATGAAATACAATCTGTTTATTTATTAAAATAATCTCTCAAGCCGGTTTCCTAATATTTTAAAGTACAATTACCGCTCTCCAATGGCTGATATTAGTACCTTTAGAAAGAAGTAGCCTTTAGGTACAGTGTAGGTCATTAAATTCAACGTTCAAAGACATCTTCTAGCGTGACGTGTCAGATGTAAAAATATATACCAAAGTGACAGTTCTAAATGAAATTTTAATTTACCAAAAGTAAGTGATTATAATAACACCGAGGTTCAAAATAAAAGAAATTGCTTACTTAAATTACTTGCAACGTTATTAGTTCGTTTACTTCTAGTAAACTACAATCATCAGTAACTTTTGACATGATTGTACCTCTATAATATTATTTTGGGACACTAATTCATCCGTCTATTTTGCTGTTGACTGTACCCACAAACCATTATATTAGCTCAGTGTTAAATATATAATAAATATTTCCGGACAATCCACAGAACAACATCTAGCCCCGTGGTACTAGACATCTGATATACTTAATATAATAGACATACATACATGGATATTTTTTATTATGCATATTAAACACCCAGACCAAGGAGAAAGTACTTGCAGAACCTACAAACACTTGACCCCTCGGCGGGAATGTATATAATAATATTATATAAAATTGTGATTAACGCTTAACTTCAAACAAAGCTTCTTTTTTTGAATCCTTTTGATATTTAGGCACTGGCTGAAGCTCGCACAGAATTGTTATACATATCGATTTACAGCAGTACATAAGTGACTAGGTAACTACGTTATGTATTAATAGATAGATTATTTTCTTACCCATGGCAAAAGCGGCAACCACGCAGCCAATAATGCTTCCGATACCGAGAGACTTGTTGTGCTCCATTGTCACGAAAGAAGCCATCTCCACGTTCTGGCTATAGGCGGGCATTGCGTATAGTTCTGTGAAAAAGTTATCAAATTGAATTAATCGTTATTTAAACGAAGATGATGAAACTATGATGAAAGTCGTAATACTTTAATATCTAAATTAAGTGTCTAACCCCCTTATAAATTCAGGAACGTAAGTTCTACATTAAAAGTGGCACTTTTAATGTAAAAAAAGTAAAAGTAAAAAGTAATTTATTTAACAAAAGTACAATAATACATAGTTATTGGTAGTACGATGAGGCTACAAAAGTTAATAATATAGTTTAAACTAGATTAATATGTATTTATTTATAGAGCCTGGAAGAGGGCGATGAGGATACTCCACAGTGGAGTATCCTCATCGCCCTCTTCCAGGCTCTATAAATAAATACATATTAATCTAGTTTAAATCTAAATAAAAAGTTTAACAATATTTCAAGTTTATATTCTATTGATTCTATTGATAGGTGCTTAAACTAACATGCAATTTTATACAAAGATTATTTATTTAAGTAATTAATAATTGTAATAAATTAGATTAAATAAAATTAGCTAAAAATAAAATAAAATTTGGTTCTATTATGTTCAATCAGTATTATTGCTTTTATATTAAGTAAGTGTTTGACGCACATCACGCGTAGATAATTGATGACATCAGGTTCTTGAGAATCTGAGCAACAAAATCTATGCAGGAGTGATGTTAGTGTACGCGTGAGTGTGTTGTGTGTTTATGTTTGTATGTATGTGTGTATGTGTGTGTGTGTGTGTGTGTGTGTGTGTGTTTGTGTGTGTATGTATGTGATTAATGGGTGTTGTGAATAAAAATATAAATAATTATCAAAAATTACGCAGGGAGCTTCAATAGGTCTTCCGTTTCCTCGTAGGTAAGAGTCAAAAGCCATTGGGTACATACTTGTTTAAGTTTAAACGACGTTAAGGAATAAATTTGCAGGATCTTATTGACTCTATTGTACAGTGAAGCACTCAAATAAAAATAGTGACGCCTAGCAATGGCTGTGTTTCTCGATTCAGTTCGACATACTAGATCAGATCGACGTCTGGTGAGCTGAATACTATGATCATATTTAATTTCTGAGTGTTTACGTAGGATTGTTGATAAAATAAATAATTGCCTAACTGTTAGGACATTACACTCGGAATAAAGGGTCGTAGTCGAGAATCTACGAGGCTTAGACAACATTACCTTTAGAATTGCTCTTTGCGCTCGTTCTACTCTTAGGATCTGAGTTTTTATTGCTCCACCCCAAGTGGTGTTGCAATAAGCGATTACTGATTGCGCAAGAGAAAAGTACACTATTTTCAAACAGTTAATATCTGCCACATCTCTCAACTGTTTGAAAACAAAAATAAGGCGACGGATTCTAGAAACAGTTGCATTTATGTGAGGAAACCAGGAGAGTGTGCCATCAAGGATAACACCAAGATATTTAATGTGGTCAGTCCTGTCTAGAATTCGACATGAACACCTTGACGTATTGGATTTAGTGCAAGAATAAGAGTGTACCCGGACAGATAGTGATTCGCAAGCTGGTCGAGTTTTCAAAGATGGCGAAAAAGTCATATATAATATTTGGTTTTGGTCAAATTCAAAGTCAAAAGGTTTGCAGAAAGCCAGCTATGAACTATTTTCAAGACATTTTCCGTGTGTTTTTGTACTTCACTCCAACTAACCCCGTGAACAATTAGAGCCGTGTCATCTGCGTAAGTGTAGATTGAACAGTTGTCGATGGAGAGGGTACATAGGCTGTTTATATAGATAAGGAAGAGCTGTGGACTTTTAATGTAGAACATACGTTTCTACGTAGCTGAAATCATGATGTATTTAAATAAAATAGACTAACGCGCCTATTTATAAAAACTGCTATTTCTGGCTCATATGACTGAATTGGCTCAAGCACACAATAAGCCTATTTATGCCTAATTTTGCTCGGAACCCTTGTTAACCTTGATAAACAAACTGAAAAGCGTAAACTGTTATTAAAACAGATTAAGCACTGATTTAGTTTTATGTACCTATGTATAACGTAGTTTATCAAACCTCTTAAACAAGGTGTTTTAGATCTAAAAATCTTCGAACAAAGTATGTACGTCTGGTGTGTGTATTTTCTGATATATTTTTAAACCCCGACCAAAAAATAGGGGTGTTATAAGTTTGACGTGTCTGTCTGTCTGGGACATCATAGCTCCCGAGCGGATGGAGCGATTTAATTATTTTTTTTGTATGGATGTGAGGTTTGTGCTAGTGTTTTAGACATGTTTCATAAAAATCGGTTGTGCAGTTAAAAAGTTATAGGGGTGAGAGTGGGGAAGGAAAACCGAAAATCTGCAAATATACTAGTGCGGGGTATCAAATGAAAGCGCATCGCGTCCACATTACATAATATTATGTTGTTTTACATTTAGGGAAATGACTGGCATTGAAATCGGGGGTTTTTCATAAATTTTAAATTTAGATTTATTATATGAATTAACCCCCGTAGGGTTATAGTATACAGCTCACCATTGTCAATGTCATCATCGTCATCCCCACACCTCGCGGCCTGCAGCTGGGCCCCGAGGCAGGCGCCGGACTCGCAGCTCCGCTGGCGCACCCTTTCCCCGTTCTCGCAGGGTCCCCACTCGCCCCATTCCCCCCAACCAGCTTCATTGTCTGGGGAAAAAATCAAAATCAATTAAAAATTGGTGTCAAAATTTATAAATGTTACAGTAAAAGTCCGAAGATGGGTACTTTTACCCAACGGAACCAGATTTAAATAATAATCAAAAATAATTTATTACTTAGATATAAAAACAAAACTAAAAATATAAAGTTACATAGCTCTTTAATTAAGAATAATTAAATATACTGTTATAATGCAATTTTAAGCAAATGGGATGAGATTGATACTTATACAGCGGCTAGCGCTGATTTTCAGGTTATCTCTTGCAACTGTTGTTCGTCGCTAATTTATTTTTCAGATTTCTTTTGCTAGAGTGCGATACACAATTAAAAATGTTACTCACTTAGAACATTAAAAGTTATAGTATATGAGATATTTCTAACTTAATGAAAAAAGGTAAGTATTTTAGTATAATAAACTTGTATTCAGTCTGCGCAAGTTTATATTTAGATACGCAAGTTTATATGTAAGTGTCTCGTTCTTTATTGATATAGATATTGGAATAGACAATCCACACAACAATATCAAGCCGCAAAATGTAAACAATAATTAATTGTAAATAAATTATTGAATTTTGAATATTCTTTAAAACTGGTTTAACTTTGGTTCTGAATAGCTGAGCCTAAGACAACTGCCATAGTCATCAACATATACAGGGCTGTATTTATTTATTTGTTTATAAATAGGCTACACCAACAGAATATATAGAGGTAGGTATAACAAACACATTAAAATAATCAAACATGCATAATTTAACAAGCTTCCGGTATGCATTAGACTCATAAATTGTGAACGATCTGTTTTATGTAACGTGAAAATTCTTTTGCTACATACAGCCATATACTCCATAAGTGAATTCCTAGCAAATGATTATAGTAAATATAAAATTTATCATAAAACGAACCTACCAAATATTTTAATTTAATGAAAGGGATTATAGAGATTACCTGCACAGTTGGTAAGACACGCTCGGCGCTCCAAGGCGGCTGCGGCGTCGGTGCACCCCTCAGGGGAGAGACACTTGCGAGTGCGAGCTCTGTGGCCTTTGGCACTGCCGCTTTTTGAACAGCTGCCACTGCAGGAGCTCCATTCTGTCCAGCACGACCATTCACCTGGATGGACATTTTGTTTATTAGGACTTGTACCACTTGTAGCGCATACAAACATCCCGGCGGTAAAACTTAAAACGTAGTGATTATATACTCTCTGGTAAAACTGATAGTCTGCTTGCAGCTTTGACAAGGCAAGAGAGTTTGAAAGCCGACTTCTTGATTTTGACAATACGCAAAGTTTGGTTCTGTTACGAGTACTGTTATAATATACGGAAGCCGAAAATAATTACAGGAACTTCGATTAGGTAATCTGTATTTTTTCAGATTTCTTAAAGCGTTACAAAGGAAACATAACTAAGGTGTATCCGTTAAGTTAAAAACTATTTATTTGTTATTTTTAGATATTATTTATGGTTTGTTATGCTTTGTTAATAATCCCGTGAGACCATTTGGCATTTTTTTTAAACACACAAGTTAAATGTTAACTCACCAAGCTAACAATGGTACGGATTAAGCTATTGATAAAAGCCTCAATAAGTAAATATGTCTTACCAGAACAAGCATGTGTATTACACGGCCTCAGCATATCATTAGGCCCTTCACACGGAGGCCTCCTACAACGCCGTCGTCTCGTCTGCTGGCCTCCGCCGCAGGCCGCTGTGCAGGCCTCCCAAGGGCCCCATTCCTCCCAACCGGACTCTTCAGGGGGACTGTTGCTGCAGACGCCTCGGGAATTGCAGTAACGTTCCTCTTCCCGGGCTATTGATAGCTGCAAAAGTTAGTTATTGTATTAAAGTTATGTAGAATTGGGATTTATGAAAGGTAAATTATGAATTTTGAAGCACAAATATGCAAACTTACTTTAATCTGTTCAGGTGAAGGTGCCTTGCATAAAAACTTGAATCTCTTCTCCGAGTAGCTTCCGTCGGATGTGTTACCTAGAACAACAATATTCTTATCAATATCTATAGAAGAAACATTAAGACACGCTTAAGTTATGTGATTTATATATTTGCCAATTCAAGATTATTTTAATAATGTCTCGGTCGACTGCCTCGGTGGCGTGGTGGGCGAATGTCCGCTTGCAGAGCAAGAGGTAACGGGGTCGATTCCCGCCGAGGGTAAAATAGTTTTTATGTTCTGCAAGCACTTTTCTCCTTGGTCTGGCTGTTTAATATGTATAATAAAATATCTATATTAAGTATGTATATTATATTAAGTATGTATATCAGATATCTAGTACCCGTAACACAAGCTTAGAGCTTACCACGGGGCTAGAAGTTGTTGTGTAGATTGTCCGGAAATATTTATTTATTTTATTTTAAAGTCTCAGACACTAAAACTCGCAAATTATTTACTTTAGCTTACTATAGAACATCTTGATTCTCTTCCAAGAATTTGAATACAAAAGAATCAGTGGGGTGCTAAGGACAGCACAGTGCACAGTTTATACTAACCCGGAATCTGCACCCAAGGCGTCCAAGCAGTAGCCTTCCGAACCTCACAGGCTCTCATATCACAACTCTGGCGGTCTATCTTCACTCCATCACAGTCAGATCCACCATGTTTCGGGGCAGGATTGGTGCAAGTGCGCCTTCGTTCGCGTAGCCCGGCGGAGGGACCACAGCCGGGCCCTCCGGTGATGGAAGTGCATTGGGTCCATGGTCCCCAAGAGGACCAGCCGCCGTCTACTGGTGCTAGTGCTGGGTCTGGAAGGGAATTTAAATTCAATTATTTGAGATTGCATTGCATTTAAGAATACGCTCAGTAGTAAAATGTCTTGCGTTGGTTGAGAGACACGATCTATCGCAAGTTTTCAAATTTAGAAGAGGGTTTTTTTTACGTCTTTTGACTAAAGTAAACTAATACTAGGTTAACTTTAAAATAAAAAACAAAACAACGGCGAGGACACACTACCGTGCAACCTCAAATAGCTCAGATTAAAGTTCTGTTATATATAGTAAATCTATCGTAATGAGCATGATGATTTTATTAACAAATAGGTATTCTATTTCATCCAAAAATACTGGAAGCCTATTTTTTGCATTATTCATTAAAAAAGTGCCAAGATATAGAGGATCAAAGATAAGGGCCTTGTAACGTATAGGTAAATTTAGTTTATTTTGCTCGAAAGAATTACGTCACGCGAAACTTCAATACACTGTTGTATCATCTTCATTTTTCGTTTGCAAGAAAAAATATGGGATTTTTGTTTAAGTCTAACGGGAAAACATAACATCTAATGGGAACTAATTTTTATTTTTTAGTCATCTACCCTATTCCACGTGATATTGTACCTATGATCTGTTTAATTTATTGAGTGTAGTACACATAATGATAATGTTATTCTTACCTGGGCAAGGCGGCCAATTCGCGCAGTACACATCGTCAACATCCAAGCCCACGCAGACGCGTCCCCCAAACTTGGGCTCGGGCGACGTGCAAGTCCTCCGCCTGGACTTGACCGCGATGCCGCAGGAGGCAGAGCATTCTGACCACCCCGACCAGCTGGACCACCCGCCGTGGACCGTGCAGTTTGTCACTGCTACGCTCACTCCTGGGGAATTGTGAAATAATACTTGTTATTGTCAGTTCGTTTGTAAGAGCTCGTTTGGACACGGGCAACCACGCTGAAACTGCGTCCAAACCATCCCATAAAACATAAATAAGACCTCTCCTGATTTCAGCCATACATACAGATGATTATGATACAAAATCATTCATTTCTATTGTTTTATTTTACAAATCTAAGAAACGGTATGGTAACAGTATATGGTTAAAGAACCTCGGCTTTGTGCTAGGGAGGTAATTTGTTAACTAACATTTGTAAAACCTTAAATGTTACTTATAATATTACTATATAACAGACCCCCTATAACCGTAAAAAAAATATCTCAGTTTGCATGCAGGGGATAATATTGCACCTACATGAAGACATTCACTGGATGAAACTGAAATATAAAGTAATATTGCAGACTCAATTCACCTTAAAGGTGAATTAAGTCTTAATTTGCAACATTGGTTTTATTTCCTTTCCTTCAACGGAAACCAAAACACGACGAATGCTGGTGATTTCAATAGGAAAATAACAAGGATAATAATTGACTGCTTTTGGCATCGCCGTCATGGCTTTATCCTCGTGCTATCTTAACATATTTACTTTATGTCATATACATATCCATGTTTTTTTTCCTGAATATATTAAGTTAAGAATTTAGAAACAAACCTTTGCAATGGTTCCCTCCATTGGCCGGTTTAGGGTTGTCACAATTCCTCTTCCGACACATGCACATGTCTGGTTTGTCTCCGTAGTCGGAGTGAGAAGTACCGTCTTGCATGCAAGGCTCCCATTCAGACCATGAGGACCAACCACCATCCACTGTAACAAAATAAAGAGGTTTTATTTAATGATGCTATTTACTTTCTTTTCATTTTCACGGCTTTAAAGGCTTACGTCAGCTTATGGATATTACCAGAATTCTTCACCGGTAAATTGGCAGATTTTAAAAATGGTCTAATATACATAGTTGTAACAGTTATGAGAAGACAAATTAAAATTAAGATTATAAAAATGGAGAATGTTGATATAAATATTGAATCCCCAATATGAGTACCTAACGATCAATCCGAATGGGTTTTTTCAAAGATTGATAAAAAGATATAGATAAAAAAAACTATTTCAATCCCAATTCATCTTCATTTTCGCCGTAAATGTCTGATTGTTGGAAGTTACCTCTTATACATTTTCAATAATTTTTATATTATGTGTCAAAGTTATAGGTACTTTTGGAGACTTATCATATTTCTTAGTCGTACTCTTGACTTTCACACTTGACCATAGGACAAAATTGGCTATAAATTGCATTACGTCATGTACATCGCAATTTCTAATTTTAGCAAGCGTGGTAAACATTACATGCTGATAAGTGATACATACATGGCTGATATCAGTTTTGATAACGCTAATGATGTCATGAGAGCACTAAAGTTCATAAGCACCTACTTCACAAAAACCACTCACGATAATTATGAAATTGAATCAAAACCCTTTATGATATGAAGAATTTACGTCATACTGCTTTTAACATTGTAGTGGCTTTTGTAATTTTTGATTGAAAATTCAAGAGTATAGCCCGTTTTTTGTTCTTTACACATTTCCAGATTTTATAATATATCTAGCCAACCACAGAGCGGGTCACCCACCCACCTAAACTAACTAAAAACAAAAAAAAAATATTCAATTTATAGTTATTATTATTTTTCTTTATTTATTACGATGTTTTTCAATTTATATGTACATTGTGCCCGTTTATTGTTTTATGTGAATTGTCCTAAGTAATAATTTAAATAATTGTGTACATTGAGTTCAAAAAACTTTACGGCAACTCGTTCAGCTTGCGAACTCTAATGGTGACAGCAAAATACAGTGTTTGCTCCATGAGCAACTATACGCTGAGCTGTGGCCTATTTGGTTTACTGCAACGCTCACATGCGCTAAAAATATTAACCTATAGCGAATCTTAAGTTAATAGTATTCTTTGTTTTTGCTCGATTATTGTATCTGTGTGATTGGAGTTACAAATAATCGTTTCATCTCTCTATCTATTTTAACTGACTTAAGACTGCATAAATGATCCCGTTCTCGGTTTCCCACTCCAACGCACAACTGTCGAACTCTGCAGTAAAATTTGCCTACCTACCCAAACTGTCTAAAAAAGGTTCTATAACTAACCTGGTGAATTCTTAGGTGGGCAGGTACTGGTAAATTGCACGAAGGAGGGATCCCGCACTCGGTTTCCCGCTCGAACGCACAACTGTCGAACTCTGCAGTAAAATTTGCCTACCTACCTAAACTGTCTACAAAAGGTTCTATAACTAACCTGGTGAATTCTTAGGTGGGCAGGTACTGGTAAATTGAACAAAGGAGGGATCCCGCACTCGGTTTCCCGCTCGAACGCACAACTCCCGCGCATCGTCCCAACCGCAGTGCGGATCGCCCGCGCCCACGCAGCCCGCGCGGCTACGGAAGCGGGCACAACGCTCGCTGCCGATGCGGACCACTCCTGTTGTACTGCCTATGTAGACTGACATCTGAAAAATTAATATTTATTTTAAATTTATCAGTAAGTTTTATGAATTTTAGATGACAAACGGAATTAGTGTTTGTAAACTTTCACTACACAGAGTTTAGTGAGGCTAATCTCTTAGAACTGCTGCTTGTATTACGAACATCTGTTTACTTTAAAATTTAGTTTCCAAGTGATACAACTATGCAGGTAGGAGTTTTATATATTCAGAGTTGAAAAGATGACATTTTAGAGATTTTTTTGAAATTTTAGCATGTAGATCAAGTTATGCAAAGGTCTATCAAAAGTCTATAGACTTTAGATATAAACTATGTACCATTCTGATAAGGAAACCTTAAAGCTATCCATAAAATACCCAATACGATAGATATGACATATTATGTTACATACTTTTAACACTTGTTTATACTTTACGGCCAGATGAGAATTTACATAATGATTGGATTTATCTAGAATTTTCTTCATCAATGTAGCAACATCTAAGCTTTACGGCAGATCAATAAGGGCTATCTTTACGACTATGTATACCTCAGTAGCGTTATACCTATTTATACAACATTAATTAAATATTTAATACTCTCTGGCATTCCTTTATATACTAAAACATGCACGATTCATAAGTAAGCAATACATTGGCGTTAAAACAAAGTTTTATTAATCTAACCTCCCTTGTAATCAATTTCATAGGAAGCTTTCGAGCACTCCAAGATTAAGATTAAGTATCGGTATAGGTACTATAAATACAGGTGGTTTTGTTTTGTTTTAGATTAGGAAGAAGCTGACTGCTAGTTAGATTCAGTGGCGTAGCGTGGGTGGGGCGGAGGGGGCGGCCCGCCCCGGGCGACAGCCCGCGGGGGCGGCAAAATGACGATTAATAATATTTAAAATATCTAGTTTAAATACTAATTACGTAAATTTAAAATTAGATCACTTCACTTCACTAGGGCATTCGATTGCGTACGCCATGAAACATTGATCAGAAAATTGAACCACTATGGAATTAGTGGCAAATCCTTGGATCGAAACGATCTCCAGGGTCCTTAGTTTTAATGGGTGGCTCTGGTATCCATACTACAATTTTACCTTTTTTTGATATATTAATGACTTGCCACATCTTGTAAAGTATCAACATGAAATTGTATTATATTCTGATGATACTTCTCTTTTATTTAAAATAAATCGGCGCACTAATAACTTTGACAAGGTAAATAATGCAATTTCTAAAGTACCTAGTCCATTGGTTTAAATCAAATAATCTATTACTGAATGAAATAAAACAAAATATATTAGATTTTCATTACCCAATGTAAAACAAAGTTCTGTAGATATTAAAATAAAGGGCGACAAATTAGAGCTCGTTGAAAATACTGTATTCCTAGATATAACTTTTGATAGCAAGCTTCAATAGGACACTCATATAGATAAATTGTCGAAAAGGCTCAGATCTGCAGCTCTCGCAGTCAAAAAAATTAGGGTTTTAACTGATATTGTACTGCAGAAAAGGGCTGTTCGTGCTATCTATCATATGGGTCCTCGAGATTCCATAATAAATAAATTCTAAAAAATAAACATCGTCATTTGTCAATAAATTTATTAAGCCATTATGTAAATACAAAAAATATATATAAACTCGCTTTGCCCACCACTAGGCTGCATAAGGTTAATGTGTCTTTCAAAGGGCAATGTTTACTTACGCTTCTACAACATTTCCAAAGAATTGCAAAAGTTGTCAATGACTAAATTTAAAAATATTGTATAAAACAATATTTGTGAAAAAGCTTATTTTGAAATATCGGATTACCTTGATGACAAAACTGCTTGGAACGGAATCTGCTCCAACAGCAAATCAAAAACAACTCTAACAAATAATTATTGTAAAGTTTCAATAAAAAATGAGCTAGAGTTTCTAATCGTTACTTTGCTCTAGTAAAAAAAAGCGAAGTGACCAGATCCGATAATTTGATTTCCTATTTGGGTGATCCAATTCAAGAAATCACTAAGTCCGTTTTTTACGGTTTTGAGTTAGCAGCACTGGCTTGTTAAGTTTTTCATTCTCTTTCAAATGGTCTATTCGAGGTTCTTGGGAAAAATCTCTAAGTGACTTTTCTAAATTGAAAAAATTAAATAAAAATCGTTTTTTCCATTCATAAAATCCCTATGTCCTAAGAAATCTCTGTCTTTTAGTTTTTGTGGGAAAAATCGCTAAGTCCATTGAATCAAATTTTTTCAAAACGGATTTTTGAACTTTTTATTAAGCAGGTTGCAAATGTGTTTGAAATCTTATTTGTTTATATGAGTAACTACTTTAAAATGAATCCTGGTGACAAACTAAAGGGGTGTTTTACTAACAAGTATACATTTTCTATTGGATAATCTGGCTAAGACAGTTACCGATTGTGAAATAGTTTTTTCAATAGGTTTAATACATTATTTCAGAGTAATGCAACAAAGTGGTCTCTTAGATTCTGGAGACAGTACTGAAAGTGATATTGGCAATTATTCTGCCTCATCTGAGGAAGAATGGATACCGGGTAATCGGAGTGCTTTTGAAAGTAATGTACCCACAAATTCGAACGACAAACAGACATCTTTTTTTTGATACAATTCCACCAATAGGTTTTCCCCAACTACCCTCATTTTCTGGCAAAATATCAAAACGCATGAAGCATAATAACCATAAAAAACTGTACGATGAACGAATAAAAACGAGTCTGCCTGGAATATCCAAATGCCGTAGAGTGATTTTTAAAAGAAGTGGTTTACCTCTTAGTTTTCGGATTCTATGAAAGGTGAAGATTTTAAGCCGTTTTAATATAAGTTCGGATAAATCAGATTGATAAATTAAACGCCAGATGAATGCTACGACGCACCCTTGAATGTAAAGGCTGCTAAAGTGCAAGATATAAAGCGGTTGTTAGAATCGGTTCCTGAAACTGAAAGACTTTTTTACGACGATCTATTCAATGGAACTATGGATCCCATACCTGCAGAATTCGATTCTGAAGATGAAGTGTAATGAGTAACCGATTTTGTATGACTGTTGTTCAGGGTACTGCAATAATATCTCTAAGTCCACTATTTATCACTGTAGTATCTCTAAGTCCAGTGATTAGAAATAAGTCCAACTTTTTTGATATTATATTATGAGACTCCTGTTACTACTATTTTTTTAATTCTTTAATCAAAGTAAACTACTTAGTTTGCGCTATAATGTATATTTTCATTGATTTTTTTACCCACGCATGTTATTTCAGCTGACATTTAAAACATAAAATTATAAATATCTCAAAAGTCACTTTTAGGACTTAGTGATTTCTTGAATTGGGCCACCCATTTATCTTTTAGCAGCAACGTTTATTTTTTGGTGTTTAGTTTTGACGTTTCTATGATTTGTAAAACCAAGCAATGTAAGATGTTAAAAAGGGTCTGGGGGTAGGGGGGAGGATATGGGTAAAAGACTACTATAGCTCCTCCAGTTCATCCAAAAAGTGAATCTCGGAATTTCGGTGCTAAATATAGTCATATTGATTCGTACATATTTCAAAGGGCAATGTTTGGCTTTAGCGTCTTGCAAGTTGTGTGAAATTTTATCCGAAGTTGAAGCTAATAATTTTTTTTCTCTTATATGTATATGATGGCTATAATGTCGACTGGACAAGAATTGGCTACAAGTATTGATTTTAAAAAGCTTTTAAAATCAATATTTGTAGATACCTCATTGCATGTGAAATTTAATTTTAACTAAGCAACTATTGAATGGGGGCGGCAAAATGGGTCTCCCGCCCCGGGCACTGCGATGGCACGCTACGCCACTGGTTAGATTCCTTTGGAATTAGGCTAAAAGCATCCACGGAAAAAGGCATAATTCTTCTGCGGTGCCCGAGGTGAACGAGAGCGAGTTTATAGCGTAAAATCTTACCGTTTCCTTAACAAACTGCATGTTCAAAACATCGAACGCCGTCTTCTCATCTCTCAACCTCCATTTTTCAACCAGGCACGCTCTATCCAGCTTCGGTAGCACAGACAGCTTCAACACGTGTGCCGACTCCGTGGCTACAAACAGCACGTACTGCTTTTCGATGTTCTTAGCGGTGGTCACGTCGACGGTTATATGCGAGAAACGCTCGGAAGTCGCGCGGTAGACGGGGTGGCCGGCGATCGGTTTGACTGGTTCGGACATTAGTTGGTAGCGGCTGTAGTCCATGGGTTCGTGAGTTCTGAAAAAACATATTACAGAAATTAAAAAAAGACTACGAAGGACAATGAAGCCTTTCACATCGTATATACATATAGGCGTATGCCCTTGCAACCCAACCCACCCGCACTGGGCCAGCGTGGTGAATTAAGGCCTTATCTCTCTCTCGTCAAGAGAGAAGTCCCTGTGTCCCAGTAGTGGGAACGTTAATAGGGTGCTGATGATGATGATGATGATGATGATGATGATGCCCTTACAAGATGATTTTAGCTCGCCAACGTAACACGAATTTTCTAAAACCTTTCAATATGTAGCCAAAAGATTCGCGACGCACGAGTTTGATCCTACTGAGTAATATTCAAATTAGAAATTCCACAAAACCCAATAAAGGTTTTGTTTTTTTGAAGGTACTCTGTATAATTGCAGTGGTATTTGTAGATATCATTGAACAGATATTTGTATATTTGGTACTGAATTCGATTAATTAATTATTATCAATACCTTCTGGCAATAAGGTTGATATGCTATTCAAATTAATTTGTTAAGTTCAGAGTACTTACCTATACATACTAACATGTAAAGTGGCAGTTACTTGAGTGTCACCAAAAATAGATAGTAATTTCAATAGACCCTGGTTTCCATAGACACAGACCAAAAACAACAGAAATACTATCAATTATGGAAGAACCTGAACCGTGAAAAGGCAATTATTTTAAACTAGCGGCCCGCCCCGGCGTCGCACGGGTAAAAAAGGTCTCGGCAATTTTTCCTTATTTGCTCACCGTTTAGACCTACCCTGGACTACGACAAACATTTTAAAACCAAAATCCGATTGAGCTGATTTTGGTTTTAAAATGTTTGCCCAGCCGTTCTCGAGTTTTAATCAGACTAACGAACAACAATTCATTTTTATTTTTATAGATATGAAGGGCAAGAGGATACTTTAAAAAGTCCTTCAGTTAATTAGTGACATTGAGAGAGAGCGACACATTACAGACACTAATAACAAAGTAAAAACAATACACAAGAGATACCTAAAAGATTCATGTAGTGCTGAGCTGATTGTCTCGTTGACCATCGGCGCTGAGAGCTGCGCAGCAATCGGTATGGACATTAGAGAAACCTTTTAGAATAATGCCGACCGCTCAGAGCTGACTACGGTTAGCGCTGGCAGTTTTTCCATACATATTGCGTTAAGACGGGGATGTTTTAGCCATAGCTCTGTCCTGCGCCCGACTCGAGAACGCAGCGACATAGTATAGAAATAATAAGTAAGATAATTTCATAAAAAAAATAGCGTATAATATGTTTAATTTTACTGCAATAGTGCAATTTTTTCTTATTCACGGAGATATATTTTAAAACTTGATAACTCGCACCGGATTGCCTTAAGCCCTAAGCGACGATAGTCATCGTGACACAAAAACCAGCATATGATTTGCCAATAAGTCCTTAGCAAAGACACAGGTGCGTAAAGGTGCTGGTTTTCAGCCGAACCCATTGTTCATGAGCGAATTATAATTTTTGTTGTTATCTGAGGCATAAAAATTATAAGGGAAAGGCTTTTCTCGATATTCGTAATAAGTTATTAAGAAACCCACCTGCCCTCAGCAGCACAGTTGAAGCGGTTTCTCAACTGCTGTGGCGGAGTTCTCGATTCCCAAGTAGAAGTGGGCGAATTCTTGATCTTGTACGGGCCTTCGAACACTTTGTCGATGTCCGACATGTTGTAGATGCAGACTGCACTGCCAGTTATACTGTTCCTGTGATATATAAATAAGTGATTTGATGACAAGGCAACAACAAACACCTACTAAGCTGGGTTCGTATTATGGGGCACCTCAATTAAATCAATATTTTCAATAATTTTTAAACTATTAAAATTTTAATATGAGTACATAAAATGAGTCAACTGAGTCAATAAATTAAGATCATTAGTTTACTAGAAGAATTTCATTCGATAAAAAATTGTGATCTTTTCTTTCATAGATATCGTTCTTAATAGATATTGTTTTTTTTTTATAAAACTGGCTAGTAGGTAGTCCTTTGTCAGTAACAGTCATAATTCATAATCCTGTCTTTATGTTTGGTGTAAACTCCAAAACTACCGAACGGATATTTATGCGGTTTTCTACAATAGGTAGATTAATTCTAGAGAAAGGTTTTCGCATCCTAGCAAAGCCGGAACCGGTAAGCTAATAACATGATAAACTAAACTTTGCGACAATCACATAACATTGTCGTTTATCTTTGACTTAAAATAATTCCTTCTACAAAATTAAATATCTCTTAAATTCTACTTACAACCTAAAATTACTTATAGGTATTATAATAAAATAAAATGTTGACCTTTCAAGTAAAATCCCCAAATATGGACCACCATATACATTTTATTAAATAAAACACAGGATTTTAAAATTGAAAATATGTAATAAAAACAAATCCGTCGAGAAATTATCTGGCAATCTTCCAACGATAATAATAATGTCATAAAGAAACAAATGTTTAACAAAAATTTCGTTCTTCTAAAAAAATTCAAAATTAACCCTTTCAAAAAAGGTAACATTATATGGACCACTATGTTTCTAATACGGCCTAGGAGTGCGTAATATGGACCATTAGTAATTAAAGTATTATAATTATCACATTTTTTTCTATTATAACTATTTAGGAACTTGTAATCAGCCTTATATGTGGAATGAATATTACGTAAAGAGTTTCCGCCGTAAGTGCATACTAATTATGGCAATATTCACATAAAAATGAAGTGCTATCTACACCAGCACATTCTTCATGTGCCCATCGCTGACAAGATGGACACTGTATCCATTTTTCTCCTCGAGTGTCATCTGAAAAGAGACTGTTACAATATAGACATTTAGCATTTTCACTATCACTTTCATCTGTGTCATCATTTACTGAAAAATCATCGTCTTCGGAACTAGAAGGCTGGCCCTTTCTTGCAGTCTTCCTTTTCTTTTGAGCTGTCTTTTTAGTTCCTTTTTGCTTCTCTTTTGGTTTTCTTTTAGATGCAGTCTTACTTTTCGTTTTCTCTTGTTTATTTGACGCATTTTTCTTTTTAGGTTCTTTGTCTGTTTTCTTCATTATTTCTTTAGGTTGTCCTTTTTTCTTACATTCCTTTAATTCTTTTGTTACATTTCGTGTTTTTTTCAATAATTCTGCTTCTTCTTTTTTTTTTATTGATGTTTCTAAATTTAATTTGTACGGTGACGATGTTAACAATGTAGATTTAGTGCTCTTTCTTCCCCTGTTGCTAGATTTTTTAGTAAGTCGTGGTACATCAAATAGCTGCTTTGGAGAAAAGTAAGTAGAAGTAGATGGACCAGCAAATACTACTGTCTCATTAGACGTCTCTTTAAGCGGTGTAGCATCCTGAGAAATTTTGTCTTCATTATAAATCACTTTTGCAGCGACAAATGACTTATCTTCAAGCAAAATTACAGCTAATGCCAACTGAGCCAATGTCTGGACTTGATTAATAGCCTTGATTCGCGCTACCGCACTCTGGGTTTCATTTTCACGTTCTTTGGTAATTGTTAGGAATTGGATCGGGTCCGCTTGCTGAATGTGAGAAGTTGTAGGACGAATATCATCTGTCAATATTAAATCATGCTCATGTTGTTGAATTACAGCAGTCAGTTGGGATTCATTAACTGACGTAAATGGTTCACTATGATCATGGTTTTTATTAAGAAAATCGGGTTCATTAATTTGGGTCGTAGTTAGATTATGGTCAGATTGTTGATCTCTGGTTAAAGTAATCGGTTGGGACATATTGACAGATTGTAGTGGATCACTCTGGGGATGACTATTATGCACAACTTGGGATTCGCTAATTATTGCTTGATCTTGACTCGTGTTGATTAAATTATCTTGCTGAATATCAGAACTTGAGGGAATAATTCTATCCGTCTCTGCCTCATCATCAATAAAATCGTGGTCTTGAAAAACGTTTCTGTCTAATGGGCATATTCCAGTTACACGAAAACCATTGATAGCAAGCTCAGCCCGCTGTGCTCTTATGTAGGCACGTCCAAACAGTTCTGCAATGTCGTACTGTGTAGCAGCTTGAATTTTATTTCGCATCCACTGTCGAATTTCCTCTGTCAGGTATTTTTTTAGTGGACCCATAAAAGTGCGGTCAAGAGGCTGCATTTTATGGCTGGAGTGTGGCGGTAAAGACAACAGTTGTACATGGTTTTCGCGAGCTAAATCAATTAGTTCGATGTTCCGTGTATGACTAGCATGACCGTCTAAAATCAAGAGTACTGGAGAAGCTTCGGATGGCTTTGCATGCTGTAAGAAGTGCTTAAACCATTTCGTAAATAGGTCGGTTTGGATCCAGCCGGATGGATGGCACGCATGTATTGCACCAGGCGGGGCTCCTTTCATCAATAGAGGATGGTCTCGTTTGCGGGGGAAAATCATCATCGGTGGAATAAATGAACCGCTAGCACTCATACACATAACACATGTAATGGTAGCACCTCGCTCAGCAGATGTGGTGGCTACGACCGATTTTTTGCCTCTCTGCGCCAACACTTCAGGCATTTTTTTAGGCACAACTGATATTCCTGTCTCATCGACGTTGTAGATGTTGTTTGGAGTATATTTGTGTTTGTCCATTGCGTTTTCTAATAAGCTATAAAATTCATGAACACTTTCTTTATTAAAGCCTTTTAATCTCGCAATAGATGTTCCAGTGGGCTGCCGAAAAGAGAGTTCTGGGTGGCGTCTCAAAAATAAGCGCAGCCACGTTCTGCCAGCAGTCTGGTTTTCTTTGGAAAAGGGATGGCTTAAGTTATTTTTTTGAGCTAATTGAAAGGCTAAAGATTTGATGTCTCTCCTAGTTAATCCAAAACCCAATGCCTCCATTTCAAGTACATATGCAGCCAAATCGGCCTCTAATTTGGCTGAAAGTGTCGCTTTTCTCCCCAACTTAATGTTTGTCACGTCCTCTATCCCCATATCTTTATTTTTTTGACATAATCGTATAAGAGTCGTTTTTGGTACATTAAAAGTTTTAGACGCTTTTAAAAATCCCATTTTCTTTTCCCGTACAGTCAATATAGCCATCGCCATGGAATCTTTATCCCATTTTTGCCTTTTTGTGGGCGCCATATCCTTAAACAAATAAAATATTCAAGTTAACCAGTGATATAAGGCACGAGTCCATATTACGAGCGTGCTTATAATATGGACTACTAGTCCATATTTGAAACTACACTATTGGTCCATAATACGAACAGGTGTCATTTGTCGTTAAAAAAAAATTAAATAAATAATAGTAACACGTGTCGTCACACGCTACAACAATAAAGTTTACTAACAAAATAAACTTTCTAGAACACGGAGGTACATGCATTAGCGGTTGTCATTAAAGAAGTTATAACCTTACAAAACTCACCGAAAATTTCCATCAAATGTGCCTAAAAACTTCAATCGACGATAACTGACACGTACGTGCACTGAGCTTCGCGGTGAATCACTGGCGGGGAGCCGCACCTCAAGGGCGTCGAAAGCGGCCAACTTCACTACGTTAGCAACGCCACCTAGCGGGATATTCATGTGGTCCATATTATGTACCTAGTCCATATTTGGGGATTTTACTCTACTGATTGTTATAAAGTTAGTTATCGGGCGCACAATATTAACATAACAAAACAAGCCCAACCGCTAAATAACTGATTTAAATTCGATATACAACACGAACTATTATTCCAATCCAATCCAACCAAATATATACGCAAATTGAATTGTACCAGTGTTTACTATGCCGTGCTATAAAATAACTTGGATAATCGAAGGTATAATCACCTGTACCTTGACCTTACCAGAGATTGGATAATGACTGTATACGACAATAATAACAGCCTGTTTGTGTGTTTATCACGCGTTTATTAAATTCAATTTACCTTAAGTCGGCTTCCTTTCACTTTGGTTAACAGTAAGTACTACTGTTTAAACTTTAAACAGGGATAGTTGTTCGAATGATTCATAAAATTTGTTAAGTTTGATTCGTATACAATAAATGTTGAGATTGGCAGTATTATCATTGTTTAAAATAGAGGGGCAAATTTTTATTTATCCTACGTTGATTTTTATCTAGGTATACAAATATTAAAATGTATGAAGATTATATTCAATTTTCACCAGATAGTCGGAGTGATTTTAAGAGGGCGGTGTAATTAAAATCTAGCCCTTTGACCGACTAAACAATCAATCATCAATTCGATCACTGTGGAAGTAATGAAAAGCCTAAAAATGCCTGGAAAATATTTTTTTTTAATCGTGATCAATGATGCTAAATACCAATTACTGACGTCATCTAACATACTTACACAGGTGTTGTAAAAGTAGCAACAAGGATCTTCTCCTGTGGTAGATACTCCACTCCCTGGACCTGGTCATAGTAGAAGGGAACTTCTCCAGAAACGGAACAGGTGATGCGAGCTTTGAGGAAAGTACTCCAGTTGTCTTTCATCATCAGGAAACCTCCGGAGTCGTTCTTGCAGACGCGAGCGATGCGGGAGTAAATCATCTAGGAGAAATTGTTGATAATGATGAGTTAGCTGAGATTTGTTGAAAGTAAAATTATGAATAAACCTCTTTTATAAATGTGTAACTGGCAGTACACATCACATTATTAGGTCATAGTATCACATATTTTTAATCAGTAATAATCATTTATTGTTTGTGAATCAATAACAATAGGTACATGCAGTCAGTTATTAAGACTTAAGATCGAACATATAACTTTTGAAACTATCATGGTTATTAATATTATTTAGATTTATAACGGGATATTTACCATGATTGATTGTCTTTCGAGTTTCCCGATATTTCAATCAATCAATCAATCATGGTAAATATCCCGTTATAAATCTAAATAATATTAAGATCGAACAATTGATTCCGCTACCAGAGCATACAAACATTATTAACAGTAAATAAAATTGGTGCATAATAAAATAAAATGCCAATATAATAAAACAAAAAGGAAAAAAAAACAACGATCACATAATAATAATAATGTCAGAAAATCAATCAAATTTTTCCATAGTATTAAGTAGCCCTTGTCACTTATTAAGCTGTAGAGAATCTGTGGACAAAATTTAATTGAAATCGGTCCAGAGATTACCAGTACAACGTCACAAACATTACCACAATCTCATAAATTTTACCTTATTATAATAATATTATAGATAAGGAGTTCACTGTGAATTCGTGCCAAAATTTATTTTTAGTTGTGAAAAATGTGTTACCATGTCATTGATTTTTTATTTTATTTTGGCTTTAATTTAGGTGGTAGGTAAAAAACTAGCTATATTGATTATGTTGGTAAAAAATGAAGATTTAAAAGTCAGCAGCATAATATTTTGTAAGCCAAAGATGTTAACGTTTCCAATAGTTATTATATGTATATCCGGATAATCCACACAACAACATCTAGCTCCGTGGTTAGCTCTAAGCTTGTTGTTGCTAAACCCGGAATGATTCTATGAAATCTATAAATAATTTATTTAAATACCTAATTATGATTAGGTGCGTTTTTTACAACTATGATACTCACATTGCCACAATTCATGTGCTCCACCGCGATTTCACGATAGACAAAATATACGAAGTGGTCATCCTCGAAGCTTCCAACAAACTGTGGCTCGTTCAGCCAGTTCAGGTCATACTGGGCAGTGCGAAGCATACCCATATCCCGGTGCGAGGCACCACGACTCCTGAGAACAAAGATGTGATTGTGTTGTAGTGCTGACTGTAGTTGAGGTCATGTTGTCAGTCCCAGTTCTTCATAGTAAGTTTGGCGCATGGGATATTTGGAATTTTATTCCTAAAATGCCTTATTCCTCCCCTTCGAGCCCCCTGCCGGTGCATTTTTTAAATAAGCAATAAGTTTCTTGTGCTTGTGTCACATTATGTAGAGTTGGCATAACATGCGACTGACAACCACCGTGAACATAAATCAGTAAATCATCACCCATCCATCTTGTTTCTAGACATCCAACGCTGTGAATTTTGATCAGATTTGTTGTTTTTTGCTAAGTAAATTTTATATTGTCTGCTATTCCTGCCCAGAGCCTCATTAACAAGTTAATCTATTTAGTTATATCAGTGGCCTTTATACCCCTTAGTAATCGGTCTTAAGTATTTCCAGTACAAGTGTGTAACTGCCTTAGTAGCAGCCTCGATGGTGCAAGTTCGCCTAAGGCAGTTCTTTGATCGCGATATTATCTACTGGTTATGGTACCAGGTATAGAAGTTCCTGTGCATTCTGTGTATTAGTATTACTTTTAAAATGATTTAATAAGCATTTTTTAGCACCCATGTTAGTTTTGTCCGATGAGTCAAAAAATAAAAGATTTTAATATGGGGATATTGAACTGCTGAGCTTTATCCCTATAATTTCAATGTGAAACTCTCTTAAGTTATCTTTAGGTTTATAAATTTGATGATGGCGGCGTGAACAGCAGAACTGGCTATTCTTAATTCTTTGGTAATGTGACCGAATAAGGCTTGGAGTTACACAAAGTGTGTATAGGACAATAATTCTACCCAAACTGCTAAGTGCTACATAAACATCCATATTTTTATATCTTACATTGTGATGGCGACGTCAAAGCTGCTAAAATCGGTGGGTGTGCCGACATAGTACTCTCCACTATCTGTTAGGATCGCGGTGACGTTGAAGTACGGGTTATATCAACAGTGGGCCACTGCGATTTAATTGATAAACCACATATAGTATGTGGACTACATAATATTGATGTGTTACTTTGTGATGGCGAAGTCCGAGCTGCTGAAGTCAGTGGGAGTGCCAACGTAGTACTCTCCACTGCCGGCCAGGATCGCGGTGACGTTGGAGTGTGGGTTGTAAGGACAGTGGGCCACTCCGCTTGTATACCCTGAGACTGTGTTCAATGATTCCAGCTGGAAAATTGTAAAATTTTAACGTTTGTATCACAGAAAGTTCTTGAGCTAAATAGATTGTTGACGAATTTGCAGGTTAAAAGATATTCTATACCTATCTAGACCGATCGATTTCGGTTTAAAGTTTTTCATGCGGAGAAAGAGAAGCACGGAGTAATTTTAACCATTCTGGTCCTTAATTTGGTAAACAATTAAAAACATAAATGAATCTAAATTTAAAATTTAAGGCAAACCTAGTTTCCAGTGCCTTTTTTTCTTAAATGTCACCATAATATTCAGTAACGTGCACGCGATGCGCTTTCATTTGATACCCCACTCGAGTATTTTTGCAGAATTTCAGTTTTCCTTCCCATAACTCTTATACGGCACAACCGATTTTCATGAAACATGTCTAAGAACACTCGCGCCAGACTCACCTTTCATACAAAAACTTAATTATAGTGGCCATCCATCCATCCGTTCGGGAGCTATGATGTCCCAGACAGACAGACAGACACGTCAAACTTATAACGCCCCTCTTTTTTGGTCGGCGGTTAAAAATATATATTTTTGTAGGTAGTCAATATAATTTATAGTAATTTGTTCACAAAAAAAGACGAAAATCATATTAAGAAACATGTTGTTTAATCATTAAGTTTAGAATTTTATTAGAATGAGTACAAACCGCGCGCACCTGCCGCGGGGCACCGGCATAAGAATGTTGCTCCCCCATCTCCTCCCGTGGGCGCCGTAGGACCCGGCTTAGGGATTTAAGCAGGAAGATGGGCAGCAGCGTCTTCTTGAGCCAACAACACCTCATACTGCGCTCGCCAACCCGCTTGCCAAGCGTGGCGAGTATTGGCAACCCCCCCTCAAATGATGACGACGAACACGCCACGGCCCCTAGTCCTCGGCAGCCCCGCTAGTCCTGGCTACGGTAGCGGTCAGGGAAACGGCGGGGCAAGGGGTGCTAAGAATCCCCGGGTTCCTCACGGCTACCACACCAAACGAAACCTGGCCCTGGCAACACACAACGTCCGCACTTTGCGGTCTGATGAAAAGATAGTTGAGCTGGAAGAAGAATTGAGCAGGCTACGGTGGGATATTTTGGGGTTGTCTGAAGTCCGTAGAAAGGGACAGGACACGATAACCCTTAAATCCGGTAACCTGCTCTTCTACCGGGAAGGCGACCAACAGTCCCAAGGTGGTGTCGGGTTTCTCGTTCACAAGTCTCTTGTTAACAACATCATTGCCATCGACAGTGTGTCGAGCAGGGTCGCATACCTAACACTCAGAGTATCTAAGAGGTACTCGCTTAAGGTCGTTCAGGTTTATGCACCGACCTCGGCACACTCAGATGAGGAAGTTGAGTCTATGTATGAGGACGTCAGTAGAGCCATACATACTCATAAAACTCACTTCAATGTTGTAATGGGGGACTTCAATGCGAAGCTGGGTATGAGAAGCGATAATGAGTTGAGAGTGGGAATTTCGGTTATGGACAACGGAACCGTAGGGGACAGAGGCTGGCCGATTTCCTGGAGAAAGAAGGACTCTTCATGATGAATTCTTTCTTCCAGAAGCCGCCTCACAGGAAGTGGACCTGGATTAGTCCCAACGGCTTCACGAGAAATGAGATCGACTTCATCATGACCGACAAGAAACGGATATTCAATGATGTCTCTGTGATTCACAGGGTGAAAACCGGTAGTGATCACTTAATCGTAAGAGGCACATTGAATGTGAACGTTAAACTTGAACGGTCCCGTTTGATGAAGTCCACGCTCCGTCCTACTCGCGCCCAGGTCGAAAACCCCGAGAGCTTTCAACTCGCGCTCTCAAATCGCTTTGATTGCCTAGAAGATAACGCATCGGTGGACGAGATCAACAACAGGTTCGTAGAGACTGTCCATACGGTCGGGTCTCAGTTCTTCAAGACTCGCCGTACCAATAGAACTCAGAGACTCTCTGAGGACACCCTTGACCTTATGGCTGAACGACGCTCGCTTAAACTGCAATCTCCCGACGACGCCCAGTCCCATAGGCAGCTCAATAGACGAATTTCAAAATCCTTGCGGCACGATATTCGTATCTTTAGTACCTCTCGTATTAAAGATACGATTGAGCGAAACCAGGGCTCCAAAGTGTTTGCAAGAGATAGATCTATTGGGCAAAGCCAGATGACGAAGCTGAAGCGGGATGATGGCAGTGTAGCGTCGACGAAAGCGGAAGTGTTAAGGGAAGTCGAAAAGTTCTATGGGCAGCTTTACGCTTCGGTCACAAAACCTGTTATCAGTGCGGCCGAAGACCCAAGAGCCAAACTGACCCGACATTACACCGAAGATATTCCGGACATCAGCCTGTACGAGATTCGAATGGCCCTGAGACAGCTGAAGAACAACAAGGCGCCGGGTGAGGACGGAATCACGTCAGAGCTTCTGAAAGCGGGTGGAACACCGGTACTTAAAGTCCTTCAGAAGCTCTTCAATTCCTCCTTGCTCGGAGGTACTACGCCTGAAGCATGGAACAAAAGCGAGGTGGTGTTGTTCTTTAAGAAAGGTGATAATGCCCTATTAAAGAACTACAGACCCATCTCGCTTTTGAGCCATGTTTATAAGCTGTTCTCAAGGGTCCTTACAAATCGTCTCGAGCGCAGGTTTGATGACTTCCAGCCCCCCGAACAAGCCGGGTTCCGAAAAGGCTATAGTACCGTAGACCACATTCATACGCTGCGGCAGGTTATACAGAAGACCGAAGAGTATAACTTGCCGCTCTGTTTAGCGTTTGTGGACTACGAGAAGGCCTTCGATTCGGTGGAAACATGGGCGGTGCTTGAGTCTCTCCAACGATGTCGCATTGACTATCGATATATCGAAGTGTTGAAGTGTTTGTACAGAAACGCCACTATGTCAGTCCGAGTACAGGAACAGAGTTCAAAAGCGATTCCCTTACAAAGAGGAGTTAGGCAGGGAGATGTTATATCTCCGAAACTGTTTACAGCCACTTTAGAAGACGCTTTTAAACTCCTAGAATGGAAAGGGCTAGGCATCAACATAAATGGCGAGTACTTCACTCACCTTCGATTCGCAGATGATATCGTAGTCATGGCGAAGACGATGGAAGAACTCAGCAAAATGCTTGAAGACCTCAATCGAGTCTCCCAACGGGTGGGCCTCAGGATGAACATGGACAAGACGAAAGTCATGTCTAATGTCCATGTTGTGCCCGCCCCCGTTATGCTTGAGAATTCGGTTCTCGAAGTTGTTGACGCATACGTATACCTAGGACAAACAGTCCAATTAGGTAGGTCCAATTTCGAGAAAGAGGTCAGTCGCCGAATCCAACTCGGATGGGCAGCGTTCGGAAAACTAAGACACGTCTTTTCATCGAATATACCGCAGTGCCTCAAGACGAAAGTCTTCAATCAATGTGTGTTGCCAGTGATGACATACGGATCCGAAACGTGGTGCTTCACTATTGGTCTCATAAACAGGCTCAGAGTCGCTCAAAGAGCTATGGAGAGGGCTATGCTCGGGGTTTCTCTACGGGATCGAATCAGAAATGAGGAGATTCGTAGAAGAACGCGGGTCACCGACATAGCCAAACGGATTAGTTCTTTGAAGTGGCAGTGGGCAGGCCATATAGCACGAAGAACAGATGGTCGTTGGGGCCGAAAGGTTCTCGAATGGAGACCACGGATCGGCAAGCGCAGCGTAGGACGTCCACCAACTAGATGGACGGACGATCTGGTGAAGGCTGCGGGCTCACGGTGGATGCAGGCCGCTGCCAGCCGAAACCACTGGAGATCTTTGAGGGAGGCCTATGTCCAGCAGTGGACGTCTTATGGCTGAGATGATGAGTACAAACCTCTCTCCAAGTGCAAGCAGGGCTGAACGCATGCGTTCCACAAGCGAACAATTTGTGTCCATTGGATAGCAGAACTTTTATGTAGTTATGGCAATCTTCTTCCGTTTGGCCCTTATCTTGGCAGAGCTTGGTCTTCTCAGGCGAGGCCAACCAGTCCGCTCTCTCCATTTCGTGGAGTTCTCGGAGTGAAAGACGGTAGAGAGCATCCCTGTGAAAAACATGAAATATGTAATGCATTCGTGCAGGTGCTATTCAGTTGGGTGCTCAAACTGGACAAGATACCTCATAGGCATCTCTTGGACAGAGAGCATTTGCATTCTGCATTTTAGGGTTACACGGTTAGATCATTATCTTTTGTTTTGTATTTGTGTTATTGAAGTAGGAAACACTTTTTGTGTGTTCATAATATTATATTCACATATTACAAGTCAGTTGAAAACCCTAACTAGAAGCTATTCAACTGAATGAAAATCAATAGTAGGTTAGAACGGTAAATAACCGCAAATACATAGATATGGGACTATGGCTCCTGCGAAATTCTATACGGTTGTAAATATGTAATCGTTATAACTGCGTAATATCTCAAGTTACTGTATGTAGAATGTGGTCTAGGTAAATTGATTATATGTGCCTTCCCATACTCAAAGTCATTGAGCATAAAACAAAATAGACATTTAAGTAATATGAATTTACTACTTTACAACTTGACATGTCGTCATAGTGACGTTTTATTTTTAGACACTAATATTTTTATTAGTAAAAGTTTTTTGATAAGAGATACTTTGTATCTTAACAACCAGAACAAGAATGTTCTTGCTAAATTATTAGCATACAATATTAATGACACAGTTATAAATTCTATAACAAAGTTTTCTGACGAGCCTATATCTTTAGCTAGTTATTCTGCTAATAAGGGTGTAGATTTAACAAAGTCAGCTTA
Source organism: Gymnoscelis rufifasciata (assembly GCA_929108375.1). Taxonomy (NCBI): domain Eukaryota; kingdom Metazoa; phylum Arthropoda; class Insecta; order Lepidoptera; family Geometridae; genus Gymnoscelis; species Gymnoscelis rufifasciata. The sequence goes on along the minus strand of OV815321.1, from coordinate 6,337,807 downwards.
TCATAATTTAAACTGACTTTGCCGACAATGGGTAACAACTTGCAGTTACATGTAGTCCACCAAAATATTCAAGGTTTACCCAGCAAAATTCTGGAATTAGAATTATTTCTAAATAGTTTTAATGTAGATGTTATGTGCATATCAGAACACTGGATCACAAGTAATCAGTCAATACCATATTACAGTAATTATTCTTGTGCTAGTAGTTTCAAAAGAAGTACTGCTATTAGAGGCGGAACTGTTATCCTGGTCAAAAATAATCTTAAATTTAAAGAACGTAAAGATATTGCTAAGTTAAGTGTTGAGAGATGCATTGAACTGTCTTGTGTGGAACTTGAGCGACATATTTGTGTTTGCGTTTATCGACCTCCGTTTGCGGATCAGGCAACCTTCGAGTCTACCATGGAGGATGCCTTACTGAAAATATTTACTTGTAATAAAACTATTATTGTATGTGGAGACTTTAACATTGATATCATTAGTAATCCTCTTGCAGACAGACTAATTAATTTATTTAAATGTTTTAATATGAGAAATAATTTTCATGACCCCACGCGCGTAACATCAACTACTGCAACATGCATAGATAACATGTTCTCCTCTCAGTCACCAACAGTAAAATCAGTAGTTAAACATTTTAATTCAGACCACTATGGTCAGAGTATTAAGTTTTCTTTAGAAAGAGGTCATAATAAGTTATTAGAATTTACATACAGACCCATAACTAATGAACGTATTTTAGCTTTTCAAAGTAGAGTAGAACAAAGACTTTTAACATTACCTACTGGTGATGACCCTAATGAATTGTTTATGTTTTTATCAGAAACAATAGCAAGGGAAAATAACGAAGTATTTACAAAGAAAACTTGCAAAATTAAAGAAAAAGTAGGATTCACAGATTGGGCTACGCCTGGTATTTATAAAAGTAGAAATAAGTTATATGATCTGTATTCGGAAAGAGAATCTAAACTAAATGATGATGAATTCATAACATATGTCAGAAATTACGGAAAATTGTTTAAACAAGTATGCAACATAGCAAAATCAAATTTTCACAAGAATAAAATAATTAACTCTTCAAATAAAGTTAAAGCCACTTGGAAGCTTATCAATAATGAGACTGGCAAATCAGTACCCCGTAGTAAACAGATTAAGTTAAAAATTAATGATAATATCTTAGTCAAAGACATTGACATTGCCAATGCTTTTGAAAGTTTTTTCTGTAACATACCGAAAACTATAACGCAGTCATTAAACTCATCTACATCTAAGGCTGTGGAACTATTAGAGGCATCCGTAGATGCATGTGCTGAAGTCTTTTACTTTACTCATGTAACTGCCGACTGCATAGTGAAAACATTCAAATCTCTCAACATCAAATACACAGAAGATCTTTGGAATATCTCAACAAAAGTGCTAGGTAATATTATTAATGATATTGCCCCCCTCCTGGCCTTCATTTTTAACAGCTGTGTCGATGTTGGTATCTTTCCGGATCTCATGAAATATGGCAAGCTTGTCCCTCTTCATAAATCTGGTACTCAATTTGATCCTGCAAATTATCGGCCTATCTCAGTTCTTCCCGTAATGAGTAAAATCTTTGAAAAAATTATTTTAACACAATTAATTAATCACTTTGATCGCAACAGACTTCTGCATAGCAATCAGTTTGGCTTCACCAAAGGTAGATCAACTACTGATGCTGGAACACTATTGATAAAGCACATTTTGGCGGCTTGGGATAGAGCGCAAAATACTATCGGCGTGTTCTGTGATCTCTCCAAGGCTTTTGATTGTGTCTGCCATGCAACACTTATAAATAAATTAAAGCATTACGGCATACACAACAAAGCCCTTGAGCTACTACATTCCTACTTAACCGATAGAATTCAAATGGTTCAAGTAGGTAATGAAAGATCCTCAGGATCAAAAATCGAATTAGGGGTTCCACAAGGATCAATACTTGGGCCTTTTTTGTTTTTAGTATATGTAAATGATCTCCCGTATTTTGCTAAAGACCTTTGTGACATAGTCTTATTTGCTGATGATACTTCTTTATTATTTAAAGTTGATAGGAATAAAAATAATTTTGACGATGTAAATAACTCACTGCCACTAGTACTAAATTGGTTTACGGTTAATAACTTACTGCTAAACGCAAAAAAAACTAAATGTACTAAATTCAAACTCCCTAATGTTAAAGAATTTCCTACAAAAATCATATTAAACGATGAAATTCTCGAGCTCGTTGACTCAACAGTGTTCCTAGGTTTACATATTGATTCTCGTCTACAATGGAAACCCCAAATTACAAACCTTGCAGGTAGACTTAGTTCAGCCGCTTATGCAGTGCGAACAATGAGATATATCACAGATGAGGGTACAGCTAGACTGGTTTATTTTAGTTACTTTCATAGTATTATGTCATATGGTATCCTACTCTGGGGTGCTGCAGCCGATATTCAAACTATATTCGTGCTGCAAAAAAGGGCTGTACGTGCAATATATAAAATGAAACCACGTGACTCCCTCAAAGAAAAATTCAAAGAGATTAACATTCTAACTGTAATCTCACAGTACATTTTTGAGAACTTGATGTTCACCCACAAGAATAAGCACTTGTTTTTAAGAAAAAGTGATGTACATAGTATTAACACGAGAAGTAAAGAAAAATTACTAATTCCTACTTACAGACTAAAAAAACTAGGCAAATCATTTATGGGTAACTCTGTACGTTTTTATAATAAGCTTCCTCATAATGTAACAGAGCTTCCTATTAGAAAATTTAAATCATTTATTAAGAGAAGTCTAATGAAAAAAGCGTATTACTCTATAAATGATTATATAAAGGATGATGCAGCTTGGATAGATGTTGCTTAGTTCCACAGTAACAGGCTCTAATAATTCTGGTTGACCAGGACTGATATGCTCATGTTATAATAGCTTCCTTATATGACAAACATTTTTTTTTATTGTAAATGTTAAACTTATAATAGTTACCTATAAATAAGAACTCCAAAATTGTAATAACTACAAAATTGTAATAACTGATATAGCTGTGTTGTTCTATTCGCTTCTCAACTCAGTATAAAACATTGAAGCGAACTGTCAAGACAATGTTATTTCCTTGATATTTGTTATTTAAGCAATTTAGTTTTATTAATTTTAAGTTGACCTGTCCATGTAGGCTATGTGCTTCTAAGGAAATAAACGTTTTGACTTTGACTTTGACTTTGATGTAGTAAGAATTGCAGAAATCAAATGGACATCAGTCATCGCACAACTTGATAATTTTCTATGTACATTTAATTAGACTTTGAAATTAAATAATTTAAATGAAAACGGTTTTGTACTAAGTGTTAAAGTAAATATAAAAATAGACGTACCTAACAAGTTTAGACGATTAAATTCCTTTTTGTGTTATACGTTGACAAACTTAGGTCACAAAAACCATCTTCAATTTTTTTATCTTATCGCTATTAATTTACAAGTACCTATTAAGAAACATTACTCATATATTAGGTATAAGCGATTACTTAAACCACAGTATACCAGTTGATGTTTTAATTCATTCGAGGCAAGAACGTAATTATTCAATCTAAATAAGGAGTTGGAGTTACGAAACATCGAATCTGCTTTCCCATTTGGGCACTGTTCGACAATTTTGGAGAATTATGTAAGGGCCGCTTTGTATATTGTAAAATTTAACGTAATGTAAATGATACTATTGCTGGTATGTTGTAGTGGTATGACCAAAATATCGAAGACTTTCTGGGTTTCAAGGCAATTCCCAATTTATTTTAGCCCGTTACGGATTATGTTTTTACCGTGTGTGTAGGTATCGGGTGACAACACTTTTTTACCGGTCATGCGACGTTTTTTAATTTTTTTATATTTATTATTATTGAAGATATTTTTGGAATATCGCTCATTTTATCTCTTTCGTCGTTTTTAGTTAGGTACCTCGTCGATAGATAAAGGATTGGCGCGAAGAAAGCTGCGAAATTAAATTATTAATATCATGAATTACCTACAGGGTTGATAAAATGACAACTTAAGAAAAACAGGTTACATAAAAATGTCATTATTATAATATTATTGAAAGAAACCTCATATTTTATATCGAACCTGCTCAAGAATGTCAAAGTTTACTTCGTTCATAAACGAATTTATACATCACTTGGGTAAACATTGAACCTTAACCTATTGTTCTCTATTGACATAATAATACAAACAAGGTATTAACTCTACATAGGTATTTGTATTAACTGCCACAAACTCGCAATCTAAGTTATTGCTCTCCTCTAACTTATCTTTATGTAGGCTATAAGCTTCTAAGGAAATAAACGTTTTGACTTTACGTAAAATTATATTAGTTTAGGTAGGTATACTGCATCCAAAGTACACACTTTAACAACTAATTTCTATTTTATTAGCTTATTACCTACTTTCTTATTTAACCTTTACTTTAATGATAATTACTAACTTTCAATCGAGTTATTGATGAGTTGTAGAACTATTGTTAAAGTGGTTTGGCTGGTTCAAAACATTAGACAAAAATCCAAAAAAGTAATGTTTAATTACTTTAGCAAACAAATAATATTAACATGGCAGCCATGTTATTATGGAGCTCTGTAGTGTCAACGGCAATAAAAAGTTTAGGTGTATGTATCTTAAACTAGAAACGGCTATCAATACCTACCTAATACCAGCTTATACTTATTAGGCTGAAACGATGAATCATATATCTCGCTATAACAAAGCGGAAGGCACTCCCATAACCTCATCTCAATAATCCGAGCCTGTCTCAGGCAGAAAATGGCTTGTAATTTTAACGGCAATCGAAACACAACACTTTTAACAAGGTTAACAAAGAGCTAAGGTCATTCATAGTTAGAAAGTAGACACCGAACGTCAACAGCAAGCACCCTATAGGACACGGTGAATAAAACAACGCGCACGATTGTATGAGATGAACGGCTGAACGCTGTCGACATCCGGAAACTATGACCTCGGGTCAGGCTAGTTTCCGTGTCGACACTAAGACCAGACCAGAACAAAAACGATTTGCAATAATATAAATGTAGAAGTGCTTCCTTATATGCGTTTACGATGTACTAAACTCCACGGGATAGAAGATTTCTCTTTTCTATTTATTTCTATGCATATAGACCAAATAATTATTACTCATTTAACTGAGAATTTTATCATTATCATCAGCTCGTTATACTTTACAGGTCCATTGCCATAAGTTGATCCCGAGACTGAGTATATCCCTTCATATTTCACCAATATTTCGCTCGCAACGATAAGGCCTACCTTTGTACTCCGATGTATTGTTACTGTTTACTGTTTGTATTATATTTGTGGTGTCAATTAAGAGTTATTCATATATATATAATATATATCAATATTTTTGTGACTTATTAGATAGAGGATAAACATAAATAGGATTCGTAAATATGTGGAATTAACTTTCCAAAATTGTTTATCTCGATATAATACAATACATAATATCATATTTATAAACAATAGTTAACATGGGTATTTCTCCATTAGATTACTTAAGTATGGCCTAAGCAGTAACATGCCGGTTGTTCAGTTTTTAATCTTGCCTTGCCTTTAATGAGAGGTATATTTTAATATTGACTGACGCTACGTTAAATTTTCAAATAATTCGCCTACACGGATTCCTATGCCAATTATTATATTCGCATTCACAGATTAACATGAAAGCAGGTGGTCGAACGATTGTTATCGCATTCCGGCATCTTTAAGTCGGCGTTTCTCAAGTTAATTTGAAAATATTCTGTTAATTAACACAATGTTATTGGATTATGTAACCGGGGTTGGGCAGGTAATTGAAATCTTGACCATTTAGCGCAGTGTCAAGAATAATGATGTGTTCCCACGAGATGCAGGAATGAGGACGACTGTATTTTACTGGAGGTTTTGTCTGTTCACGTCCGTAAGTGGTAACCCTCTGAATCCTTACACGTGACCTCTGGGTGGTGCTAAGAACAGTCTCTGGTGGTAGGCTTCGGCCGCGGCTTGTCACCACCCTCCGGGCTGGGCCAATGCGTGAAGCGATTTTTTCGTGTTTCGTAATGTGGCCCGGAGAAGCCATCTTCTAGGCCTTCATGCTCCATCTTAGACCACATCGTCACTTTACATCAGGTGAGATTGTGGTCAAATGAAGGCTTATCAATAATAAAAAATAAAAAAATAAAAATTGCATATTCTTGATTGCCATTTGATGATAGTTAATTTTGTTAGAATTAATATTATAATAATTTATTTATAGCAATCAAGTTAAGTTGAATTTTATCACTTTAACCATATTTATTACAAACAACATAGGTACCACACTTTATGACAAAATGATAATGACAAAATGATTACAAACCAAATATTTTACATAAAAAAATGGAATCGCTAATTTCGCTTGATATAATGGAGGCTTTCCAGTAGTGAGTGAGTTAATAAATTCTAAATTATTGGTATCTGTTAAAGTTTTTCGTTACTTGTGTACGAGTATTTACAGTAACTTAATAATATTACCATTGTACTGTCTCATTAATTAAAAGCTTTTTCAACAAACACGCGTTCTTATGCAATACGAAGACTTACCGTTAACCTGTTCCTGATAACGACTATCTTATATCACAGTTGACAGTTAGGTGAATGACTCAACTTGTTGGTGTTAGTTATTAGGCGGCTCTTATCTACACTTAACTACAAATCTGATTACAGAAAATAACAGATTTTAAAGGCGGACATAATATAACGATAGCAACTAGGTACATTCCAGAATTAAATAACGAAAATAATACATATGTACCATGTAATATTTTCTTGAAATCTTGTTGAAACCACGTTCAAGCATCGAGATCATGGAAAAATTCAGTTTCAACTATTTAAGAGCCCTCTTACATTTCGATGTTTCGCTAATTTAGGTATTTACGTACCGAACGAGCGGCGAGCTACGCGAGCGCTACTTTCTGTCTCGCTCGCGCCATGATATTGCGTTGAGTAGGCGTCTAAATGATCTTGATCCACCGTAATATAAGTTTTCTTAGAATGGATTTCGGTGGATGGATTTCACGGTCGTAGCCTGTTTATATAAATAAAACATACAAATGTAACTAATAATTATATTTATTTGAGTATAGTCATTTATCATATAATTACAAAAATATTTCCCGCAACGGCATTGATCGAGCTTTCCTCGAATCGATAATTTCAGGTAGTACACATTTTTCATAAAAAGCTTGCAACTTAGGTAACATATTTAAATTCCAAAATTGTTCGTCTTTGTTGATTTTTATCACTTTTACTGGATGATCTGGGCCAGTCCATATGGCAAGTATACACATATTTCTATTTGCTATGTGAAGCTTACCTTGGATTTGATAAAACCAGTCATGATTTTGATTTATTGTTACGCGTGAGTTATTTAATTTAAATCCTTTAATTTTTTTTGTTCGAAGGGCCGATTCAAAGTCTTTTCCGAAAGCTGAAATAGGACATTTAACTTCAATAAGACCCTCACTGTATAAACCATCAGGTGAAGCCCCAAAATAACAATGATCTGGGTCAATAAATAGACCACAATTTTCTATTTCAATGTTTTCTTGTTTACTTAATTGTTCCAATGCTACAGACTCGTTGTCCCTACCATGTTTGATGGAAGAAACATTGTCTAGATTATAATAATTAGATAAAATAGTTTTAACAAGAGGAGCAGAATTTTGGTTAGGCCGTCTTTTACATATTCTTGCAAATGTTGATGCCGTAACAATGTCAATTATTCTTCTTCCTTGAATGTCTGAATCTATCTATGAACAAAAAAAAAACATTATAAACACTTTATCAATTTTATTAAGTATGTACAAAGAGCATTTCATAAACGCACTCACCATATTTTCATCACATGAAGCAAGGGTTTCATCTACTTCTCCATGAAATAATTTTGTGATTCATCGGATTTATAATTTATATTTGTTTCAGAGCGTGTGTTATCTTTGTCAGGATCCTGAAAATAAACAAATAGCTAATAGGGATATACGTTAATTATTTAGTTCATGAACAGGTCGCTCTATAAGTGATATTTTTTTGGATTAGCTATTTTCAGCTTTAAAAGGTGATCTGCTCATCTCTCTCTCTCTCATGACACATATATTTACAGACATTACAGACATAAAAACGTAATGAAGAACTCATTACGTTTTTATGTCTGTACACCGCTCTCCGCCACTAATTTAAATTCATTATTATAATAATTCTCTCACCATGTCCATCGTTCCGGCGAGGTTGCTTGATGTTGAAGCGACAATATTGTCTGGATTACCTCGTTTTTTCATTCTAAAATAATAATTAATCATTAATAAAAAAAAAGTGTTGTGAAGATTAGAAATAATAGACCAGATTTAATATAAACATTGATTATAATAAGATAAAAATAATTGATTCCCTAAACTAAATTAAAAAAAAATCCGTTAGGTATGTAGAAATTAAAGAAATATTTTTATATTCCTGTCAAAAATTAAAATTTATAATAATATAATAAACCGCCATTTAAATTTTAAGCATAACATCAAATTCGTAATCTACACCCTCGATTTAGTCGGAAACGATATACCCATGATCAAAATTTGGAATAAAAAAATCAGCCATGTTGGTCTTAAGATTAACCCCAATTTCGTAAACATCGATTTAGTCTGAAACGATAACCAGATCGAATCTTTGTTTTGGAGAGATGTTCACATAGTTCATTATAAAATTGGTCGTTTAAAAAAAACACGAAAGTAAACATAATAATAAAAAATCAAGTGTTAACCTACATATTACTATATACTACATATTATATTTAAATAATACCTTACCTTGCTTCTCTTGCTTTCTCCAGATATAGAATATTTCTTCTTTAGTGACGCAATGATATTTATATTTATTTTTCCCCATTCTGACTTGTGATAAAGCTCAGCTACAATAAAAATAACTTTAATGAGTTAACTAGTACGAACATAATACTAATTGAAATATAATAATATACGAACGTAAATACTTACATTACAACGATCAAAATATTTCGGTCGTAGTATACGCACGCACACTAGTAGCGTTTATACGGCAATCGACAGTATCAACACGAGACAAAGGGCGCGAAATCAACTGACATAGGTCCGCCCTCGACAAGCGCTCGCGCAGTACTGAGGGCAGATCGCCGGCGCAATGAAATATATAGTTCTTTTATTTAATTCATAAAAAATTGAAAACACCTATTTAAAAATTAAAATTAATATTGTAGCTTAAGCAAAGGTTGACAATTATTTTGGTATAAGTATGATGTCAAATTGACTTAGAACTTCGGAGATATTGGGGTTTGTTTTGAAGCCTTTTCGGTCGATATTGAATTTATTTCTACTTTTTTTTTCTTTACTTAAAAAGCATATAATGAAAATGTATTCTATCATTATTGAAGTATAGGATATAAGTAACATTAAAAAAAATATTTTGATGGTCTATATTCAATAGAATCTACAAATTAGAGGTCCCAAAACAGGTCTCCGAGCGTTTTTCGATAAACATGTATCGGGAGAATATTTATTATAAAATAAACGAATAAGTTATCTAAAATTTGTTCTATTATTATTCTAGTGGAGAAAACGAACTATTATAAACAAGTAATTTTAATTTCAAACAACGAACGAAAAACATAAAATTTGGACGATGAAACCGAGCAATTTCGCGTTTTTTTGTAATAGGCCTCTTAAGTGGGAAATAAATAAGCATTCACATCCCTTACTTGTCCTGAACATCAATTATACGCATCGACGCGCTCCAATTACACCATTGCGACATCCGTCGTGTTTTTTCTTATTGAGTTCTAGAATGACCTCGAATGTTTGTTTTACATGATCGATGTTTCTATTAAAATGACGGTCTATCTATACAGGTTGATATAGGTTGATATAGTTGTATATTATACAAGTTGATTAATTTCATATAGTCCACAATTTAATGGGGGATGGAGGCGGTTCTTGTGCAGATATTATAATTTTTTTTTGGATTACCGACAAAAATAATTGAAGAAGTTGGAACTCTTTAAACTATCTATTTTATACTAACTGTCTATTTTTACTTTTCGCCTCAGATGATATCAGAATACACTGACAACAAACAGCCACAATTTCTTTATTCTAATACCATAATGATATAATATTTCGTGGTCGGAGAACACATGAGACGAGATACAACCGCAAACCATATCAAATCATTTTGATGAGACTGATTACGGCCACAAGACTTTCTCCTCTTAGGAATTTGATCAGTAGGTGCCTATTTTATGCGGTTATGAAACAGAACTTGTAACTTGGCTGGGGCAGGATTCGAACGTAGGCAGACTTGCCCACGAGCCAATAACAGAACATAAATGTTACAATACAATCTTATAGAAGGTTCCATGATCTAACTTCTGACGTGAACTTTATGTAGATAAAAATATAAGTTTCGAGGTAGAACTGTGGTTTCAAAGAACGTATTTAAATTAGAATTATGATATTAGAAGAAATGTGGATATTTCCGCAAGAGTAGAAAGCTAGGCACGGTGGACTCATACACAATTATTAAAATGTAAACAACATAGTTTTCTTCAACTGATTTGAATGAAATTTAGTGCACAGATTCTCTAGAGCCTAAGAAAGGACATAACATATAATATTACAGTGGGTAACTGTAATTCCACAGGAAAATCCATTATATAACACGGGTTCGATTCCCAACGAGGGCTCAAGTGTTTGTATGTTCTGAAAGCACTTTCTCTGGGTACATACCAACACAACAACATAAAATAATAGTGTTTAATATGTGTATGATAAAAAATATTCATGTATGTAGGAATGTTATATTAAGTATATCAGATGTCTAGTAGCCGTTACACAAGCTTGGAGCTTACCACGGGGCTAGGATGTTGTTGTGTGGATAGTCCAGTAATATTTATTTATGTATTTGCCGCGGGGCAATACTAGTATTCCATAAACAAATTCACAAATACCATTGACAAGTCACAAGTGCCAAACCTACCACGGGTTTTATTCGCAAATTGAATTCACAGCAATAAACATAAGCAAAGCTAGGGTCACCCACCTTGCACCCACAATCAGCTGGTCCCTTGCCACATCGAACAGCAGTTGCGAAAATGATCGAGTGCTCTTATCTTCGAAGGTATCGCTGTTAGACGCCAGTAGATCTGAAATTTGAATATTCCGTCAAGAACCTGTTGTGGGTAAGGTGGACTCTGAACTATGCCTTAGCTTAATTCTGTCTGATTTGAATTTGAATGTTGATTTACAGTGGTGTTTTAAAGAATTTAACAAGGTATACATTATGATACCTTACAACTATTCAATCTATTGACTTGCTGAATGAATTAGTTGATTTCATGTAGTCAATTATTCGTAGATTTGGAAAGGTTGAATATTTTAAACAGAAAAGGTGAATTTGAGCAAACTATCCTTGAAGTAATAACCCTTCGATTAGCAGTTTCGTAATATTCAGTTTGTCAAGCCTAGACGCCAGCAATTTGAATTTAAAATATTTGACTGCTTTGATCAAGAACCTGTCGATTGTAAGGTGGGTACAGGCGCCATTCGAGGATTTCTCAACGTGCGTTCTCACAGCAATCAATGATATTTATTTGCGAGAGGTAAATGGATTTACTTATAATTAGATTGGAACCCACGCGTAGATTATGTGCCTATAATAACCTATTGCTCAAGTGAACTACTAAATTAATAAATTAATGTGGAACGTTAATAAATATGAGTATTAGTTATATAAAACAAAAATATACAAAAACTATACAGTTTTATCGTGTTTTTCTTTCTCTACTCTAAATAAGTTCAGTGTTAGAACAAAAATATTTTTATCTTTGGCGGACACAAAATAATATGTGTGAAGTGATTTGTTTTGACTGTAATGATCCAATTTTGAGGGACATGATAGCTGAGGTTATCAGAGTAAACTTAATGAATAACGTCCTAGTCGATTATATACATAATATTTCCTTGTCAAACATTACAAACAATGATACTGAATTTAGCTATTTTACTGTTGTTGCCATTATTAGTAACTAGTTAACGTTTGAAATAATATACACCTATGCAATTCAACAGGGTTGCATAGGTATATTATTTATTGTTATTATTATGATACTAATCTATTTGAATTATTATTAAAATCTGTTTTGTTGTGTTTGTAATAAATATAACATCGCATTAGGGCCCAAAAAATAACCTGTAAAGATGTTTTATTGAATTGTAAATAAATAAATAAAATTATTTCATTATCGTTTTTTTTTTGTATAGTAACTGGGATATTATTATTTACCAGTTTCATAATATACTACTATCTTAGAACACCGAAACCGATTTCCAAAACCTAAAATAAATCATAAATGTGTAATAATTATTATTGTAGGTTTAAAAAATGTATACTATAGATAAAAAAATATAGATTTAAATTGAGTTATGTGAATCGTTTTATGAACGCATTTTTATTTAGTAGATTTTATTATGATATTATAATCTCCGTAGTATAATGGTCAATATAATGTCTATTGAATTAATAATACCGGTCATTATGGTTCTTCTTATGGATTTTATAAATACTTATAGATAAGGATTTGTGTTAAAATTGTCTGTGTTTTTAATAAAATGATAATATTTTAGCATTAATTATATGTCGACGGATGTAATTTAATTAATTTTAAACAGCTTGTATATGATTTGTTTTGATTATGCTAAAGTCAGCATTAAATTGGGGAACCTCGTTAAAACCAAATTGTGACTTATAATTTATATTATCAATAAATGACTATTATGACTGTAACCATAATTACTGTTTATACGATTTTAGAGGGTTATAAGCTACCGAGCTTAAAATTGATCAGATTAAGGACAGATATCTCAAAATTGTTAACCTAACAATTTTGAGATATCTGTCCTTAATCTGATCAATTTTTTTCGTTTTCAATGCTATTATAAAATACTACACTGACAACTTAACACGAGTTTGTAAGCATTACCTTACAAACGATTTTTTTTACTGCCCTAACAATTTTGAGATATCTGTCCTTAATCTGATCAATTTTAAGCTCGTTTTCAATGCTATTATAAAATACTACACTGTATTTTATAATAGCATTGAAAACGATTTTTTTACTGCCCTAACAATTTTGAGATATCTGTCCTTAATCTGATCAATTTTTTTCGTTTTCAATGCTATTATAAAATACTACACTGACAACTTAACACGAGTTTGTAAGCATTTGCAGTTTGGGTATGTGAGAGGAGAGATATCCTGGTCTAAAGAATTTAAGTGCCCAAGTGGTCGTGAAACGTTTAAAATCAGATCACCTAAGACACAAACAGGCAAAGCATAACTAACATTCCTGTAATAATATCATGTATTGGGTATACGTACTCCATGGTATAAACTTAATTTATATCACGAATAAATCCTATAGATATCATATAGGTCATGGGGTTAACATTTAGCATTTAAAATTATTTGACTGATTAGCATAATTAATGTATTTCCATGATACATGTGGTTTCTAGGCGTTATTTTTAACCCCCGACCAAAAGAGAGGGGTGTTATTAGTTTGTGTCTGTCTGTCTCTGTGTCTGTCTGTCTGTCTGAGACATTTTTTTTTGTATGAAAGGTGAGTTTGGCTCAAGTGTTCTTAGACATGTTTTATGAAAATCTGTTGTGCCGTTTAAAAGTTATGGGGGTGAGAGTGGGGAAGGAAAACCGAAAACCTGCACATATACTCGAGTGGGGTATCAAATGAAAGCGCATCGCCTGCATTACAAAATATTATGGTGTTTTGAAATTAAGGCTTTGGAATCGGGGGTTTTCTTTAATTTTAAATTAAGATTTGAACACTATTGTAACCAGTCATATCATTAAAGTAATGATTATTTATATAAAATCCTTTATATCTCGGTTATATAAGTAAATTATAAAAAGTTTTGAATTGCAGAAAGGCGCCTGTATGGGCCAACGGCCTTGAGGATTCGGGCGGAGTCAAAATTATTCCCCTCGCCAACCGCATACTCCCCGCTACATTTTTACGACGCAGAGCGCGGCCTGCGCTCTCGGCAAGCGGTCACGCCTGCCGGGTCCTCGCGAGTCGCGACGCCGTAAATAAGGACTTTCCAACTACATCATTATTACGCTAAAACTATTCTACCTAGAGATTTATGCGTTTGTGCTTATGTTATTTTCTTTTAAATTTTTTTTTAAATTTAAAATGTATTGTTAAAATTAATTATATATTATTATTAGATATTAATGAACCTTAATTTTTAAACTATTTTAGTGTATTTTCTTGTTGGTGGTTCTAATATAACAAATAAATAAATAAATAATAAGTATGTTTTTTTAACTAGGTTTTCTTTACTTACTAAGTACCAACCTAATAATAAGATCCTAAGCCAATCCTGCCAGGGTAGGCTAGTTACCTATACAATGTGTATTTTCGAAGCTTGATCAAACGCAATTTGCGGATACATGACAAAAATTAATCGATAAATATCAGATTTTTTTTATGTAAACTATTAAAAAAAAGTCGATTTAATATTTTTTTATGAGAACTAGGTACTTCATCTGGTGTTTTCTTCGTTTCTGTTTGAGTAAACGGTGTATTTTATTCAAAGTAGGCTCATTATAAAGCTAGATAGTTTACCTAGCTATGAAAATTAAAAGAAAATACAATTTCGGTACAAAAGCCTATTAAAACTTTTTTTTTGTAGAAATTTAACAAAAACAATAGATATTTATTTTATTTTTAATCTGTAACTTTTACACTGGATTATTGAGGTATACTTTTTTGCATGTCATATTAAACTTCATAATTTATACTACAAATCTCTTCTAAAAAGTAAGGGTTTTAATTTTATGAATAATGTCTGGTTTTTGCTTGAAGGCCAATCGTCTGATAGAATCTAGGTAGTATCTGCAATATTCATAATGTCATAGGATTAGAAAATCGGGCATAAAGACGAGTACAATTTCAGATTTTTGGTCAGTCACTAAGTTTTCGTGGTATTTTGCTTTTCCTTTTAAGTTTCAGGTAGAGAGTATAAAATTATTTGAAATGATACGCGACTGACACTGTTGGTATCCATAGATACTCTAAGGTTGGTGGGTAGCCCACGTACCAAAAAGGTTAATTAAACTCTTTTTGCTGTCATGTTATTAGCCATTCGGATTAGGTACTTTCTGCCTTGTACAGAGATCAACAGACAGCAAATTATGTAATGAAACAAGGCAAGATAAGATGAAACGGAACGAAGCCTTTGCCCAAAAGTGGGATATTAACGGTGGATAATGATAAGATTAAGTAATACAACACTTTAAGTTATTACTATCAATTAATTTATTGCTTGTTCAAAATGCCAACCATTTTCCTCAATGCATATCGTTGCAAGTAAACCCACGTTCAGTTCACAAGTTCTTTTTAGTACATCGCGATCGTTTCTTATTTGATTCGCTGGCGTGATTCATGGTGACGCTCCAGCTCACTTCACCACAATCGTGCGTGATCATTTTAATGCAACTTAAGATACATAATTTGTTGTCTGTTGATATTTGACACTACAAGGCAGAAAGTACCTAATTCAAATGGCTAATAACATGACAACGAAAAAAGGTAGACCCATACTCTTTGTAGAATTTGTAGAATAATAATAATATAACTCTTTATTACAAACCAAGATAAAACAATACAAAAATGGACTTGCAAAATACAAAATGCATAATGGGCGGCCTTATTGCTTAAAGCAATTTCTTCCAGACAACCTTTGAAAAATATTATGAAGTTTAATAAATAATGTAAAAAAGTTTAAAAAATATAGATCAACAACAAAATAAAAAAAAAATTTTGCGGGCTCTTGTACCAAAATTGTATTTTGTTTTGAATTTTCTTAACTAGGTAAACTATCTAGCTTAGAGTGTTAGATATGTGTGTTGATGGATATGTGTGAAGAGGTAGGTCAAAGAAAATATTGATGGACTGTTTGAAGGATGGCATGCGTAAGAACAAAAATGACTGACAAAAATGTTTCTAAGATAATGACTTTTTAAATTGTACAATAATTAGTTTTATGACTTTGAATTTTTGCTTACTATGATGATTACTGATGTTATAAATGTTTAATGAAATTAATTTAAAGTTAATAATTATACAAAATTATTTAGTTAGATTTTTATTATTTTAGTTTATTCAATAATGTAATGCCAATTTTATAATTGCATGCCTGGACAGGTAAAATACATTGATCCATGTAAAATTTAAGCCATAACAACGCTGTAACATGTATTTACGCAATAAATTAATTTTGAACTTTGAAGGAAGGAATGAGTGTTGAGATGACGAGTGACAGAGGAAAATGGAAGGAAGAAAGATGTTGCGTCGACCCCACGTAATATGGGATAAGGGCTGATGATGATGATGATGTAAACTATCTAGCTTTCAAATGAGCCTACTTTGAATAAAATACACCATTTACTCAAACAGAAACGAATAAAAAACCATACGAAGTAGTTTTCATAAAAAAAAATATTGGCTTTTTTTTAAATAGCCAACATATAATTTTTTTATCTTATTTTTATCCATAAATTTATGTCGCATTTAGTTTGATCAAGGTTCGAAAATACACATTGTATATACTTTGTTTGTATCATCTACCTAGTAATAATAATAATAATAAAACTCTTTATTACACACCATATCACAATACAAAAATGGACCTGCAAAATACAAAATGCATAATGGGCGGCCTTATTGCTTAGAGCAATTTCTTCCAGACAACCTTAGGATGGAGAGGATAATGCACAGCAAATAACTGGACGGTGCGGTGACATAAAATATATATAACAATTAAATCATTATTTAATTTTTAATTATATTTATACTAGTCTGTGCTAGTTATAAATAAATAATATTTCCAGACAATTCACGCAACAACATTTTAGTCCCGTGGTAAGCTCTAAGCTTGTGTTACGGGTAGGTACTAGATATTTGATATACTTAATATAATATACATACATTTAAAGATATTTTTTATAATACATATTAAATACCCAGACCAAGGAGAAAAGTGCTTGCAGAACATACAAACACTTTTACCCTCGGCGGGAATCGAACCCGCTACCTTTTGCTCTGCAAGCGGACATTCGCACACCGCGCCTACGAGGCACTCAGAGTCAGAGTTAGTTAACTAGGTAACCCTTATAAAAAAAAAACAACTTTTTCATAAGTGTTTTTTTTTTGTTTATAAATATTAATAGGTAGGTACTTATTATATTAGCTTGGTACTTAATTCACTAGTTGGTAGGTAGTAAGTATAATCATTACTTATTTATTACTAATTTTTATTCCTGCTAATTGCTTACTGAACTTGTCCAACGAATATACAAAAGTCCGAGCTCAAATACCTATTTCTAAAATATAAAACTAAACAACAGCGTCCATGCGCAAACAATAATCGTTATACGGTTACATCGAAAAATGCATTTGGACCGATGACGAAGACGCGCGACACAACCTCCCCGTCCGATAGTCTGAGCCACACTGCCGCCCGTCGCCCCCGCACAGACCCGGTCGTTCCATTTCATACCGAAAACATAAAATAATTATTTGTAGTCGTATAAATCATTTGTTTTAATTTTCAAACGTACAGTTTGTGTGGAATACTTTGACAAATATTTAAGTTAAAGAAAAATACTCAAACTCAATACCGTTTAAAAGATATATCCAAATTTCGGATAAAAAATGCCTTACTTTGAATATTTTTTTTATTAAGTAATAATGAAGATACAATAATTTCAAACGTTCAAGTTGTTATTTAATATCTATTTTGCAACATATATTTTTTTATACATATTTATTCACTCATAAAGTAGATATATCAATTTGAAAAAGTCGCGTTAGCCCATACAACCACCCCATGAAATGTATGTACGCGCATACCTAACCGAACTGAACCACTCCATAACCTCAAAGCATTAAAATACGATACGTCTTTTGTTTTGCGTTAGTTATTATTAGGACAAAGTTTGTATTAAATAAAACTGATGTACAAGGTATCACAAAAATGGTGAAAAACTAGAAACCTACTATAGCGCCGAGTCAGTTAGTGAAGATAAATTTAAATTAAAAGAAATATAGTGAAAAATATTACTTCTCTTATAATTAATCTCCATTTAAGGTCACTTTTAAGATATATTTTGAGCAATAAAGAAAGTTCATTGCAATCTCTAGTTTTAATATTACTTTTTTTTCTAATCTCAGTACAAATAATAATTCCTTAGTAGAAAAGGTAAAACATTCTAATACCCTTAAGTTACCATTAAAATAACATATTCAGTTAACTTGCTTATGCTTAAACCAGTTCAAAGCTACGGAACATGAAACGGTGTCAATCAGTCTAGTAAAGTAGCTTCGACGCTTCACGGATGAGTTCGTAAGGTTTATCGCATTTTTAAGCCGGAGAAAATGGGTATAACTTGAATAGTTAATTAAATTTCCCAGTCCAAGTATATTTTCTCTACCACAAACATATTAAATGGGCAAACAAGAATAAAGCAAACAGTCTAAGTATGAATAAATATGAGAATTAAGACTGCTAATTATATTGTAGAATATGTTTTAAGAATTTGGTAAGTAAATGTTGACTTTTAAGAGGAAAAATCTTAGGAATAGGCTCAGGGTCGCTCAAAGAGCTATGGCGAGGCGAGCTATCCTCGGGGTTAAAGTCAAAATTTCTACTAAAAAGTAGAAATTTTCTACAATTAATTATCTTATTTGTTTTTGCTAAGCCATCATATCTTTTCAATCCTTATTAATCTTTTATGCCCAGGATCTCAAGGCATATACAATACAGCATAACTAAAAATAATCACGGAATTAAATAGGACCTAGGACCTCCATTTAAAAAATAAATTAAAAATAATAGAAAAATATAAACTAACCTTGTCTGTTTACTATCCTAAACTCATCTTCGGGCCGTTCGCCTTTGCTTAGTGTACTGAGCAGCACTAACACTGCCACCTTGTGAAATGACGCCCACATTGTCTCTCATTCACGATCTGAAATGAAACAGAACAATATTTTAGCATAGTTATTACATAGTTAATTTAATTAGCTTTTTACGCCACGGCGTTGCCTGTGCTTTATAAAAATTTCCGCCTTAACAATGAATTTTTCCGTAGTAAAAAGTATCCGAAAGCATTTTTCGATAAATGGGTTATCGAACGCTGGCAGAGTTTTTTGAATCGGACCCTGAGATTAGCGCGTACAAACAAACAAACTATTCATCATTATAATATTAGCATAGATTAATATAACCCTTAAATGTATCTTGTATCAAAAATATTAGCATAACTTTTTAATAATTTTGTAATCAATACCGAAATATACACATCAAAAAACATTAAAAATAAATCGGATTCCGGATTCAAGTTTTAAAATTTAGAAACAGATTCTATAATTAATCAAAGTGTATGTTCATCGAATTACTTATAACTTATAATCATTAAATACATTCAATCCTCATTTTTGCCTCTATGGTAACAAAAAGCTGTAGGTTACCTACACAAAGCACAGCCACGAAGGTTTGCCGAAATAGGTTTCTTATCAAAAAGTTAGAATACCTTAGAGTATCTATGGTAAGGATAGGATGAGCACAATGTATGTAGTAACAGCAGCCACAAGTAAGAACAACATGACGTTCGCGCAGCGAACCACGCATGCCCGGTAGCGGCGCGGCGGCGTGTGGATCTCAATTCATTTTGTTAAATTGTATAATTAAAATGGTCAAAATATGTGCAGTTAAATCCTGCAAAAATAACACAAGAAAGCACTCCAAGATGAAATCTATCATAACATTTCATTGGTATGTCGATTTCTACACTTATTTTGATAAAATAAATCGGTCATCGCGTCCATTTGCGGGGGTGAAGGAGACGCAAGAGGTGGACACGTAAACAGCCGCCCACGCACCGCGCCGACCGTCAAAAGTGTAGTGATGGGACACGATCTATTGTAGTCGCTGTTTAAATTATTTTTTTTTATGTTAGGTAGGAGTACGTTTTGTCCTCGATAATTTATTTAAGATTATAAAACAATACCGCCAGATTTTTATCTTCTTTATCAGCTTTCCAAAAGAACAAAACTTAAGGAACAAGCAAAACATACCTATAGAACAAAATATGTCCCATACACTTTCCTGAATCAAGTTTCTATACTTAAAAAAAGGACTGCGTAAATTAATAAGTACAACTGTCCTAATGTCTAATAACTATACTGTACTCACCCCAACTATGACTGAGAATTTGGAAAATTCGGATAACCTAAGTGTGAATAAAATGCAATATTATTCAGGATATCAACCTAAAAACTGTAAGATATTTAAACTTGTTGCAGTAGGTACATTTTATGTAGGGAACTTCTAACTTCTTTAATAATAGATAAAATCTTAAGTGCATTTTATAATTATTTTTATAAAATAAATACTAATTTTACCACCTTGCTAGTTACTACCTATAGTAAGGATAACTATTAATTTTGTACAGAATTTATTTTTCTTCCAATGTACTATGTTACTTTTTTCCGATAATTAATCATTTTTAAATATAAAAATTTAGAAATTAAAGAAAATAAATTAGGTTCGAAAGATTTTGTTGCAATAAAATATTATATACCTAATGTTACCATAAATATTCAGATTTTTTGTTGTTTTTAAACAATAGTTTATGATTTTTAAAATGTGTTGCTAAATTTATTAAAACAACGTAAATTGTTAGCTGTAGTACTGAGTCGTTTCCGGTTGTCAAACCTAACCTAACTTTATTATTAATCCAATGTACTAAGTTACTTCTTTCCGATAATTAATCATTTTTAAATATAATAATTTAGAAGTTAAAGAAAATAAATTAGGTTCGAAAGATTTTGTTGCAATAAAATATTATATACCTAATGTTACCATTAATATTCAGATTTTTTGTTGTTATTTATACAATAGTTAATGATTTTTAAAATGTGTTGCTAAATTTATTAAAACAACGTAAATTGTTAGCTGTAGTACTGAGTCGTTTCCGGTTGTCAAACCTAACCTAACTTTAACGACTCACGGCTGTAGCACGCCATTCTGTTTCTGAGCTTCGTAGCGACTAGACCTCTAAAAAGTGAAAAGTGTTGTAGTGGTGTGCTGCTGGTGAAGACTGTTTTAAGGTTAGTTTAGTAGTAAAAGTTATTTATTTTTTGAGCGGTCTTACGTAATATTACTTAAGTTACCTATACTATTATTAGTGCGCAAACCGGGCGAGAGGAGCGCACGAATAAAACCATGACGCCGACATAAATTGTGAGCTCAACGCTTCAAATTTATTTGTTTATTTATTCTACAATCAAATAATTCACATTGGACATACAAACATTCATAGCCTCTACGGGTCAATTATTTTAAATACCGATCAATTTTTATGTATTACCCATTATTAATATATTTTACGGATTTAATAATCATAAGGTTGCAATACCCCAACGGGCTAATGTCAGGATCTTACTATGTAACACCTAAATTAAGCACACGTTTTGTACAATTCTTTATATTCTTGTGCAATAAAGTATTCATAATAATAATAAATGTAACATGAAACAACCAGAAAATGATTATGAAAATGGTTTGACTATGATTATAATTTGGTAATTTACTAAAAACATGAATATTAGATATTTTATATAATGAACCAGAGAACAAGTAAAAACGATAAAAAGTGTGTAACTAATTACCTTACAGAGAACTGAATTAATATAATTTATCGATAGCTTTTTCCCCATCGGCACGCCCCATCCCTACCTGTCATTCACTCATTTACGTTTGTCTATGGTTCTAGCTGCCTACGTTTTGCACAATGAAGTTTTGGTGATACGCGCGCTCTGTTAAACTCTAAGCCTAAAACATTGCATTCTTATTGCAAAATGAATATTACAAACCTAATTTAAGTTTGCGACCAAAGTTCAAACCTCAATAGTCGCAAAATTCACCTCTTTCGTGACAAAAAAGTGTAGGGTTACCCATTCAAAGCACAGCCTCGGAGGTTTGCTAAAAAGTTTTCTAATCAAAAAGTTAGATTACCCTTTTAAAAATCTATGCAAAGTAGCGATTTGAACTGCTTTCGTTATAGTTCTAAAAGCGTTAATCAGGTACCCGTCAATTCCCCGTCCATTTGTCTACCTGTCATTGATCTATCTTCTTGGAGCTTAACATTCCACTTAACGGTTGTCCACGAGTACTAATGACAACACAATCTAATGTTTTACATTTTAAGTTGACCCACGATGTTCCTAGTTTGTTGGATTTGCATATAAAAGCATGTTTCATCGGCGCTAGGTAATTCTAATTTATATATATCTAAGTCGAAATGTTAGTTTTTTTTGTTTAATACCGAAACCAGGCTCATTTCTGACAAAGGGATTTTTTTCGTTCAAATCATTCTGCTGTGTACTTATAATGTAAAGTAATTACAAAAAGTGTACGTATCGCAGATTATTAAATATGCCTCACAATTTTTATGATAAAGCTATGCGTTATTTAAGATTACAATTAAATTCGGTTGAAATAATTATAGAATTTTATGGCATACAAGCGGGCCGCCCCGGCTTCGCACGGGTAATTATTCAAAATAGTTTTCCCAGCAATTATTCGATTTTTTCTCGCCGTAACACACTCCTTGGACTTATATAGACATTTTAAAAAAAATATTGGTCAAATTAGTCCAGCCGTTGTTGAGTTATGCGCTTTCCAACACATGTTGGGATTAAGTTTTAACCCCTGATCAAAAAAAGAGGGGTGCTATAAGTTTTACCTGTCTGTCTGTGTGGGACATCATATCTCCCGAACGGATGGAGCGATTTTAATTGTGTTTTTTTTGTATGAAAGGTGAGTCTGGCGTAAGTGTTTTTAGACATGTTTCATGAAAATTCGTTGTGCCGTTTAAAAGTTATGGGTGGGAAGGAAAACCGATAATCTGCATATATACTCGAGTGGGGTATCAAATGAAAGCGCATCTCGTGCACATTACAAAATATTATGGTATTTTACTTTTAAGGAAATAAGGGCATTAGAATCGGGGGTTTTTCTTAAATTTAAAATTTAGATTTATCTTAATATATATAAATCTCGTGTCACAATGTTTGTCCTCAATGGACTCTTAAACCACTTAACCGATTATAATAAAATTCGCACACCATGTGCAGTTCGATCCAACTTGAGAGATAGGATGGTTTTTACGGCGAGAAAAAATCGAATAATTTCCGGGAAAATTTTATACCCGTGCGACGCCGGGGCGGGCCGCTAGTATTATTATAGATTTATCCTCGAACGTAACGCTAAGTTTTTATAGGTTTTTAGAAAAAATAAACAAATTATCTCCGCCGATGGCACTTTGGTATCCCAATAAATTGGCAAAGGCAATATATACCGATAATACCGTGGCCTACTAATTGTGTGTGTCAATGACATTTTGTTTGTTCATTTGATCCACTATATCAATATTTGCGTTTTGTTTCTCGTGTGAAATTTAGCAATAAATAATCGATAATCTATTTTATGTTTAGCTACAAATTAACGTAATGTATGAATTAGGACATGGTAGTTTACACGTATTTTGTGAAATCCGAGTAAGCTACTTACTTGAGAAATGTATGTGCGGAACGGAGAAGGCAAACATTGTAAGGAAACCGGCATGTTCTGAGAACTTTAAGGATATGAAGGATATGTGACATTCAACAACCCGCACTTGGCCAGCGTGGTGAATTAAGGCCTAATCTCTCTCGTCAAAAGAGAGAAGTCCCTGTGTCCCAGCAGTGGGAACGTTAATAGGGTGATGATGATGAGTAAGCTACCAACTATATTCTATTACGTTTTGTACTCAGGTCAGCTGGTAGATAATGCTTTAGCATTAAACCTTTTTGTACTATAACTGTACGAATAAAATGTAAAATGAATAAATAAATAAGCAATGGTTAGTATGTCAATAACGCGTGTTAATCAGTCATGTCGAGAGCTATCTTTCCTTGTTATATGTGACTGAACGAAATTGCTATAGCTTATGTTAACCATTGTCTAACTTTACCCGGAGATGGTAAAGTTACAGAGAACAGACCCTAAGCCAAAAACTGAGTCCTAACCAAGTTACAAAAGTAATACAAGAACGTTAAGGCTAATCACAAACAATACTTTACTCGTAAGATATTCATCTTATCAAGCTACCTTCTCACACTAATATAACAACCAAAGTAATTAAAATATACTATCTTTGCTAACAACCAATGATTTCGTTAGGTAATTGTATCGACTCGTTAGTTTTAGTCAGTCAGTAAATTCTGGTTCAAAAGTTATTATAGCGAGACCTCCTACATATTTATGTGGGTGGAAGTAGGCGGTTGTAAAACCATTATATCTGTTGAACAATAAATGATTGAAATTTTAGGTATTGTTACCGATCACTTTCACAATCTCACCTCCTTTCAGATACATCGAAGTTTCCAAAAACAAGTTTACCTACAATCAAACAATACGCGTCAAAATAAAAAATCACGATAAAAATTTGCGGTCGTAATTTTTAACGTCAGTTCCGCGAAATCTCAGGTAAAATACTATGGGCTGATCGACCTCACAAGGTCGTCTTTGGTTTTTTAGCAATTTTATTTTATTATAGTGAAGGGAAACTAATCGGTGAAGAACCGGACAAGCCTTCCCAAGCTGCGCCGTTACTTTTGTAATGGTTATAGCTTGCAATCAATTAACTAGCTTCCGTACAAAACAAACGATTAATTGGTATGCGTGGTACCTCTCTCTTTGACTAATTTATCAGTTTGTTGGCGGAGCTATCGTTGTTTGTAAAACTACGCTAATTGTTGTACACCTTGTTTCTAGACGGACAATGTGTTACTTACACGGGTTATACACGAGTTCAAAATTCTCATGCTCTCAAGTTTTCGCATAAGGGCTTTTGACATGTTTTATGCATTTTACCGCGACTAAAAGTAGCCTATATCGTGATGGTGGCCTTCATCGATAAATGAGATATACCAACGGTGAATTTTTAAAACCGGTTCAAAATAAATCCAGAGACCCTCTACAACCACATTATGTACTTTTATCTCAAGGAATAAAACACTTTTAGCAGTTTAGTAGTTGATCTTGCTACCGAAACCATAGACAAATTATAATGTCTGTGCTGAAACCTAGAAGATTTTGTGAACTAATACCATTCAAGTTCACAGAATAATTTATCTACAGCAAACTACAATGGACCACACTCGTGTCGTCCTAGCGTTTTATAATTATACTTCTTTAAATCAACTGTGCGACAGCTTTCTATTGCAGTAATTTTGATAACTAGATTCACCAATAAATCAATTAGCTGATTGCGAAACGGGTGGTGACAACATGCGTTGTGTCTATTACACTGTGTACCGGCAGTGATCTAATTTCATATCGTCATCATTTCATTAGCCATACTTGTGGAAATGTCGACTGTACTTTTATTGTGAAGACAATCATCGTTTTGTTTTCAATAATACATTTCTTTACTCATTTTTTTAGGTGCCTAAGTCTTATTATGCTAATAATGTTGAAATTTTGACATTTATACATTAATAAATTATTCTTCACAAAAAATTGTTTTTGACTTCCCATAGGACGCCATGAGAGTAAGTATTAGCAGGTAGGTAGGTACTAGTGTCAAGATGGTACTAGCTTTTATCAAACCACCCAACCAATTATACACCCTCTAACAAAATAAACGCTAATTTGGACTGATGTATGATGATTATTTTTTAAACGTAACGGTCAAACGTAGTTTTTTCTCATCATCGGGGATGACAAACTTTGAGAAAGTAATACGCGGACTCAATCGTAAAACATACACCTACAACACTAAAGACAAATTTAAGCTAAGCTGGGCTCTTATGTTATGTCACATACAAATTTGTGACATTTTAATGCTAGTAATATATTATCAGGTAGATCTATTCTCACAGCTTTGAAGTTATAGAAAAAGAATTATCAAAATTGGACTACTCAGTAAAAAAACTACTAAGTAAAAAAGTAAGTGTGGTCATACAAAAAAAAAAGTGTCAAATTGAGAACCTCGTCCATGTTTTTTTAAACGAACTTTTTACTTGTATGTCTTCTTTACATACAAGTAAAGAGTATACTGAAAAATGTACTAAGAATTTGTATTTAGTAATGTACTTACAAAAGTGTACCTACGCCAGAGAACTTTGAGTTCGTGAAAGCTAACATAGCTTTTGTGATATGGGCCCGACTAGATTATCAAGAAAGGCGATACCCAGTGCCTACAAATTATCTATCGCCTTAAAATAGATACTGGGTGACTAGCTCCGTAAAATGCAATAATAAATACCCTTGTTCTCATAGAAAGTTGTATCGTTATGTGCTGTGCTGTATTAAGACTTTCTTAGCCATTGCATTAGGAGAAACGATAACATCGAAAAGGTTAAAATTAAACTTAAAATTAAATTCTCTAGGTTCGGTTTTCAGTGTGCAACATTTTTTTAAGCTGAGATCTAGACATTAATATTTTGCATGGATTCAGAATGTATTTTGGTTTTTGCAACATATACTCGTATTCTATAAAAAAAATTATGGCGATCCGGCACGTCAGTCAAAAAAGAGTAACAGAAATTAAGTATATCGCGTGATAACAATCTAGGTATGGAAATATAGGTATTTTTTACCCGTTCTGTCTCGGCTATAACATGATCAGGCTAAAACATAGTCTTAAATTGGCATTATCGCCTTTCGACGTAAAACGAAACTG
Organism: Gymnoscelis rufifasciata; assembly: GCA_929108375.1. Classification (NCBI taxonomy): domain Eukaryota; kingdom Metazoa; phylum Arthropoda; class Insecta; order Lepidoptera; family Geometridae; genus Gymnoscelis; species Gymnoscelis rufifasciata. Next base: position 6,310,885 of record OV815321.1, on the reverse strand, counting down.
CACATGCTACGATACGAGTCCCCTTCAACATAAAAAAAAGTGTGTGTGTGTGTCAGCTACGACGCACGATTGGAGTTTACTACTTACGAACGATATTATGATATATGTACATCGAATAGAAAAAAAGGGTACATGAACGCATCTGCTAAAATGATAAGAGAAACAAACATATATATCTGTAATTATTCGGATTGTTATATTATTATTATTATTTGTTTATATTACTTCAATAAAGCGTATTACATAAAGTATTTTACAAAATAATAATAATTGTGTTCAATTTATACAAATCCAATTTTAGGATGATTGATTTCTTTCACTTTGAATTATAATATCATTCTTAAATACTGCAAAGAACAAATTAATTAGGTGTCGAAACTATAGCTTCTTTTTAATATTTTAATTAATAAATAACAGAAGGTACTTATTATTATGTTCCAACGAAACGCGTTGAGAGGACCATAAATTCGTCAATTGTTTTAGTTCCCTGCACAAAAACGTAAAAGCTATCTTTGTAAGACGATATCCAAGTGAAAAAGAAACGCCCGCCAAAATTTTTTTGTAAATATTGATGATTTTACTGAATAACTTTGCACTCTCACTGAGAAATTCTAAGTGAATGCTAGACGAATACTTTTTCGAACGCGTATTCGAATGTCAAAAATGGTAACACGCATTCCAGAGACACAACAAACAACCAATCAAAATGCGTTAAAGTTCTTATTTCGAACGTGACGTTTCGACGGTATTCCATCTCATTCTTTTACACGTTGAATCCTACAGATATATTATGTTTGTCTCTTTCTACGTAACGCCTCAACTTTTGTGTTACACTTGATTTTACTCCCCATAAAATTTCCATACCGGGCCTTATATCTCAAATCGTTTCTTAAGGAGTAAACTCCAAAAATTGTGCTTTCGCCGCGAACTAATAGATCTTGAAGATGACTTAACCCCGATAATTCCTTCTTTCGTTTTAGCAGATATATCATATCTTACTTATAACGACAGAACATTCCAGAGGGAATAGATGAAAGGTTTACAGTCCTTTCCCATCTTTGACAAACAATATAATATTGAATTCAGCTCAGCAAATGTATTGCAGGTGCAAACTAAATTTGCATAGCAGATACGCGCTGTTTGTTTATTTTCAAGCAGAAATTTGATACTGTATTTACTTAGGCTTATCCGCTCTTATTGCAACTATGCAATGTAAGCAACCTATGGTCTAGAATTAAATCTGTGAAAGCAAAATTGTATCAGTGTGCGGAAAGAGCTTGTCTAAGCAAAAATACACCCACATCGCCATGTTGCCTGGGCTAAAGCCATAGTAGGGTATCTTCTATTTAAGACTTTATTTAACGAATTAATTAACTCATTAAACTATGTTGTTTGTTTGTCAGTATACTATATATATATGTATATATATAAATTATATTTTATATATAGAGAGCTTACACTGTTTTTTTAATTCATTCATTTATATTTTACAGTGTTTTGGGTTTGGTATGTATTTTTGTCACTTATCTTATTTTTGCATCCACCGTGAGCCAGCAAATGCAAATGCAAAAAGTGTGGATGCAAATGGCGACCGATCGGAATAATTGGTCGTCTTTGAGGGAGGCTTATGTCCAGCAGTGGGCGTCTAATGGCTGAAATGATGATGATGATGATCTTATTTTTTCTTGTGGCCTGAGCGAGTAAGTCAAAACTTTTAATCAGTCGAAACTACTTTTAACTCCGACAAACTCTGAGTTATGACCAGGCTTCTGGCTCTTGAGTGAAAACTGGTTTTTCATACTTATACAAACGTAACCCACATGTTTCGACTCATGCTTATTTCAAAGCTTTTTTTGACTGCCCTGCAGAAGTTTGAAGTCAAAAGCTTTGACTAGTCAAAATTGGTTAAGTATTTCGACTGGCTGCAGCTTATAAAACCTAGGTACATTACATTTGTCACACTGGCATCGTGTAGGAAGGTCCGCTTGCGGCGCAACAGGTAGCGGGTTCGATTTCCGTCGGGGGGTCAAGCGTTTGTATGTACTGCTAGCACTTTCTCCTTTGTCTGGGTGTTTATGTATAATAAAAAATATCAATGTATGTATGTCTATTATTATTAAGTATATCAGATGTCTAGTATCCGTAACACAAGCTTAGAGTTTACCGCAAGGCTAGGTTTTGTTTATTATTTATTTATTTATTAAGAACCATAACAATGATAAAATGCTCTCCTTAAGAATCGCCACTATGCATCTTTGAACACAGCCTCTAAAGACCACATGCATGTACGTACGAGTAGAAATAATCATTTGCCTATCTCAAGTAGGTTCAATGGCTTCGACCCAAATATCAAGTGCTCATTAAATTGATATCAGAATAGATACGAATAAAATACAAATGTATTTTTATTTGTTTTATTTAGATTGGAATATGCTTCCGTGTAGATAGATATATACAGTAGCATTTCAATTCAAATATAAACACCATTTATTACAAACCTAACTATAACCGATAAGGTAAGGTTTCCAATAAATCAGATCAAGTGTTTTCATAATATTTGCATAGGTAATGTTCGTCCTACGTTCTTCCTTACGATATGTTTGTAATGTGATGTTATAAGTTTGACGTGTATGTCTGTGTGTCTGTCTGGCTGTCTGTCTGTCTGGGACATCATAGCTCCAGATCTGATGGAGCGATTTCAATTTATTGTTATTTTGAGCTCGAGTTTAGCGCGAGTGTTCTTAGACATGTTTCATGAAAATCTGTTGTGCCGTTTAAAAGTTATGGGGGTGAGAGTGGGGAAGGAAAACCTAAAATCTGCAAATATACTCGAGTGGGGTATCAAATGAAAGCGCATCGCGTGCACCTTTTTAAATAATGATGGTGTTTTACTTTTAAGGAAATTAAAGCATTGGAATCGGGGTTTCTTCTTAGATTTTAAATTTAGATTTATAGTAGAAGAGGTTTTATTTTGTTTAAACTTCTCTTGTTACTGACTAGTTTCCTACGAATATTAAAAACGCGAAAGTTTGCAAGGATTTAAATGTGTTTGTTGATTTTACTACTTGGAATGCGCTTTTGACGTAACTGTACAAATAATATACTTAGCTGTTTTATCATAATAACACATAGGCTACCTTTTTTTTAAAATACCACATTCGCGGGAAAATCAATCATTGGCGAGCAAAGCCCGATTTGACTGAAATTTGGCACGGACATACCTACATGTTTTTCCCAGTAAAGGACGTAAGCAACTTATAACCACGAGAAAATCTATTATTACGCGGGTAAAAAGTGGGCGGAAAGCTAGTTATAAAATGAATGCAGTGTGTTTAGCCTATTTAATTGGCTATGGAACTTCGGAGTATTATAAATTATAATCTTATTGGTCTAAGGAGTGGCGTAAGTGATGGCTAACTTTGAAGTAGGTAGGTAAATACATTTTATGATAAGGCCAACCTACCTACCAAGTGAAATTATTTTTACCTTACGCTTTATCAATTTGGGCTACCTGATTTTACCCGACTACCAACGAATGGTTATTAGTTTTTATTTTATTTGGGGGCATTATTTGCTGCATGTCTAATAAATAAAAAAAACTGCGTTATGTAAAACTTTTATTGGTTTAAAAAAAAATATTTATGATCATTCAGTCATCTTCTATTTATCTAGCTACTACAAAAGTAAAAAAGCCTATTATGAATTTTTGACACGAGATAACAAATTTCTTCTTTTCTATTTCATTTTAAGAATAGAAAAAAGAAAAATTTATATAAAAAATATATATTATATTGTCAGTGCGCAATTGGGTTAGCAAGTTATTTATTGTGTTTTGTTTAACGTATTGATTATCTCAAATACTGATTATAGCTTAAGAAAAGCCTTTTTTCAAAATTTATTTTAATGTAAAAAAGCAAATATCGTGGCCTACAACAGCATTTTTTTTTTCATATCATTGCTATTTGACAACAATTTATCATAATTTAATACCCATTTATCATAATATTCATCAAAATAATTGATCAATTTGATTAAATATTCATTAGTGGATGGGCTACTTTCTTATTTTAAATTCATGCTATTATTATAATATTAGATTACATTTTTTTACGGTCACTTAAATTTTATTGATGGTTTAGTGACTGTATAATCAATTCTACTGCTACATAATTCATTTGGAAATTTTACTCGACTGCAACAAAGAAGAGTTGAGTTTAACTTCAATGTCGGCTGACATAATACCATGATTTTAGTAATCCAAAGTGTTGAATAATCGTGATAGTTTCAAAAAGTATTCCTAACATTGAATTCCATTGAATTCGTCTTGATTGCAGATCTTGAAATATTTTGTTGATGACCAAATTGTAAATGAAATTCAAAAAGAAAACCAATATGGCGGATTACAAATCCAACTAAAAGGTCACTTCTACCATAGACAAAGTATACCTCTATAGTCTCTGGTATTATCTAGTTACGGAGAATAGACACAAACCATTTTATTTGCTCTTCCTAGTCACAACGTTGCCTTCAAGGCATCTTGCTCAATATTTAGTAGATACAGGTGCTTCATACTTACATAGATTACAAGAAAAATAAACGCAGTTGTTTGCTCTTGATAATATATTTAAGTGCCGTATAGATTGGCCTAGATTGATAGCGACAATTTATAGTAAAGTAGTAGTATGTCTTAGCTGATAACAGTTATCAGCACTTATCAAGCCATTACCAAAGTAGTTGATAACGAGTGTGGTTTTTAACCGACTTCAAAAAAGGATAAGATTATTTGTAAGTATAATTTTGAATAGACCAAGTTAATACTTATTTTCGAACTTTTTTAAAATTACTATGATAAATAAATACATATTACAAATTTAAGTCCCCTGCAGAGTCTGTCTCCCTGTCTTTAGTCAAATTGACAATAGCAATGGTTATACCAATAATAATGATAATTCTCATGATAGATAGGTAGGTTCCGGTAAACCTGTCATTGTACGCATACCGTGAAAATTCTATGTGGTAAACTCTTCTCGGGTGACATCTAGACTTTACCGTTACCGTTTTCACACGTTCGCAATCTTCTACGATGATAGTAATTCAAAACTAGTTATTTATTACCTGGTTACTAGGAAAGTCTATTTTTCTGCAGGACAACTCATATTACCTACATTCTTACAAGTCATCGACTGATTGGTGACTTGAAAGGTGAGTTTGGCGCGAGTGTTCTTAGACATGTTTCATGAAAATCGGTCGAGACGTTTAAAAGTTATCAGGGTGAGAGATGGGAAGGAAAACTGAAAATCTGCAAATAAACTCGAGTGGGGTATCAAATGAAAGCGCATCGCGTGCACAAAATATTATGGTGTTTTACTTTTAACGAAATTAAGGCAATGGAATCGGGGTTTTTTCTTAAATGTTTAATTTAGATTTATTGTAACTATTAATTTGTTCTGGTGTACAATGTACAATAAACTTGTACTTATATTGTATAAAAAACACCCCTTTTTTACGATCCCGATCAGAAAGCTCAAGTGTAACTATTATTTTATTTTACGTAACATTATTAAAAAAAAAAAACTTTAAAATATACGGTTTACCTCCACGTAGTCGTGGGGCACCCAGCAGTGGGAACGGATAGGGTGATGATGATGATGATGATGAAACTACATTACGGACTTGAGAAATTAATATCTACTTTTGCAATTGGCAAACGAAGAGTCGCGTGGAGCGTACCTACTCATATCAATACTTAAAGATAAGCAGACTACTTACAGTAGCAATTACTAAAGTATACCTACATGTACCTAGATAGACATAGGTGTGCCTGTGTTATTGGCCTACGTGCGTGCAGTCATGTCCACTGAATTAACCGTAGTAAACTGAAACCAATGTATATAAACATCGGTGTAACTCGCATCTTTGGTTTAGGGTTACCACGTTAAGCTAAGGCGTACAGTATAGGCGACAAGTAAGCGCCGCAAAATAGTCTTAGCCAGTTAGTAAGGAGGGTCAAGCATAAAAAGCTAATGGTAAGATTTGGACAACTATTTTGATCTTAGGTGAAACAGCATTGGGCCGATTATCACCGGTTCGTTTCGAAATAACCGAATTCAGATCCCATATAACCATAATCTCATCAATATCATTTCAACTCTCTGAAATTATATTCATATGGGCATTAATTAATGATATTTCAAGTTGTTTAGTATAAAATCCTTTATTCTTGTACTGATATTTGCGATATTTGCATTAAAAATCCAATTTTAGAATTAACGTAAATTTATTTTCTTTGTCTGTTACACTCAAGCGCCGAACAGAAAGTGAGTCATTCGAATGGCCGTCCGTAGCGGGTACAACCAAATACAAAGTAGCTCTGCGTTCCGTGCTACGTTTATCCACAGACTGGTTCCCAACATACTATAGATGCTTGCTATTTATTGTTAATATAGTTATATTTACATGATGAGCGTTACAGTCGGCCATCCGTAACAAATAACGAGTCCCTTCGTTACATCAATAGGTACAAAACGAAATATGTAATTATGTATAGAAAAAAAATTTGTTAAATCTCCTTATTACACACATAATATTGCTTAGATTTACCTAATAATGTAAGTGTACATTCTGTACATACCTACACTACAATGTTAACAAAAAAAATACAATTAATAATGTCTAGCTAGATAGAAAGAGCTACTTCGAGTTCATTGAATTTGCACCTCACATAACACTCATGCTGGTACAAGCTCATGTATTATATGGGTACCCAAAGCTAGACAGAAAGAGGTTCTTCGGGTCCATTCACTACTTTCTGGTCTTGGCTTTGAACCTCACATAACACTCATGCCAGACCAAGCTCATGTATTATATGGGTACCCTACGAGTGATTACAAGAGTCGCATAACAAAATTCCTCAGTTCATCTTTTATAACAATTTTCATAATTTGTGATACTGATTTCATAACTAGCTAAATAGAAAGAGTTCCTTCGAGTTCATTGAATTTGCACCTCACATAACACTCATGCTGGTACAAGCTCATGTATTATATGGGCACCCAAAGCTAGACAGAAAGAGGTTCTTCGGGTCCATTCACTACTTTCTGGTCTTGGCTTTGAACCTCACATAACACTCATGCCAGACCAAGCTCATGTATTATATGGGTACCCTACGAGTGATTACAAGAGTCGCATAACAAAATTCCTCAGTTCATCTTTTATAACAATTTTCATAATTTGTGATACTGATTTCATAACTAGCTAAATAGAAAGAGTTCCTTCGAGTTCATTGAATTTGCACCTCACATAACACTCATGCTGGTACAAGCTCATGTATTATATGGGCACCCAAAGCTAGACAGAAAGAGGTTCTTCGAGTCCATTCACTACTTTCTGGTCTTGGCTTTGAACCTCACATAACACTCATGCCAGACCAAGCTCATGTATTACATGGGTACCTACCTACCCTACGAGTCATTTTGTCACATAAAAAAAAGAACCTCGGCTCATCTTTTATAACGTATTCAATTCACATCTTATTTATCAGTATTATTATACATAGGTATATATATAGTCATTATAATCACATTAAATTGTTGGTATTTACAATTAAAATCATATACTGTTCCCTCACTCACATGAGTCATTCTAATTACCTATAGTTATAGGTATTCAAATATACGTTCAACTTAAAATTAATAACGAAAAATACCAAATTATTGAATAATCTCATTTCGTATAAAATTATATAAAAATGTTAATTTTTTTACTAATATGTATGTGTCATCTACTTTTAGGCATTATTAATATGTTTGACATGAAATTAAATGAAATTGTTTATTTTGCGAGAATACATAATAATTATTAATACAATGTCAGATCTTAAATAATAGTTTATGTCAATGTATATATAGTTTTAATCATTGTTATCACTATCATCGCTGAAAGAACTAGCAGGTGTGTTAAAAATTCAACCAAAGATTCTCTTCGCTGTAGCAACCCGTATCATATGTGTATAACTACGGCACTGTGTAACGGGTAGGTACTCCGACCAGTACCGAGTAACGAATCCTTACTGTTACGAATACATAACGTTACTCGCAGTTTTCGTAATAAATCGGTACCAACAACACTGTTTTAGTATGCGCTTGTATCCTTGATGCGGTATCAAATAATACATTGACACATCATGACTTGAGTTGTTAATGTTAAATATTTAAATTAACTTAGTCATTTTCAAAATAGTAAATCAATTGCAAATTTAGGTTCGTAAACATTTTACAAACATTGTACTTTTTAAATCAAACTAAATTTAGAATAACTGAACATAATTAGGTGAAAATATGGGAATATAAAAAACATTACGCATTTGATTATGTAATAGATAGGTAAATAATGTTTTCACAAATTACAAATTATATCTGTACGTGAACGCGATACGATGTGATTCGTTACTCGAACATAATGCTGTATCAAAAGTAACCAGTAACGTACCGATATGAAAGTAACGAGTATTAAATGGTACAGTAAAGAGTATTAAATGGTACAGTAACGAATACATAATTTTTTTTTTTTTATCGTTATTATTCGCATCGAAATTCTAACCATCTAAACTAACCTCGCCACGGCGTCTTCGCTTCAATTTCTTCTACACTTGCAACTACGAGTTACGCCTCGTACTAACGACATCTATTAGAACATCCTAGGACTATTTTAAATTTAGAATTTTTTTGTTTCACCCTATAAGTGGACTATCTGAAAAACATACCTTTCATTAGAATATGTATCATAGTGTAATAATGTAGGTATGTATTGATTGTTGTAAAGTGATTATTATGTGTATATTCTGTTGGTGTAGCCTATTTTAATAAATAAAAATAAAAGGCGTATTAAATGTTCTCACGAATAAAAACATAATATACCAATATAAATTATCTCACACTACCAATGTGAATAGTTAAAAACAAAATAAATTAACAATAAAAATATGTGCTCAGCCGCCGGCCGCCTGGCCGTACTCGCACTTGAACAGAATTTGTATAAATCAAACTATTCACACTTATATTAAATCTACTGCCTGCTCGCGACAAAAATAATTTTATTGGTAATCCGTACCAGCTTATTAAACAATTTAATCTAGTCGCTTTATGGGGGGAACATAGATTTTATCTTTTGCAGTAAATTGGGAGAGTTTAAATAGTTTGCAGGGACAACGATTTCCTTACGATTCGAATGAGAAACGATATGGAATTCTTTTTTACATAGCTCAAGATAACAAGTTGAGATGTATGGGATTTTAAGTTAGAGACAAAGGTTTACTTAATAAACCATCAGATGGATTTCCTACTTTTCATCACCCAATCAAGACTTCGGTGGTAGTTTTGCTCGTAATGTCGTGCATCGAAGTATTTATAACGAGACAGCACGTATTTTGAAGTGAAACTTCTATAGAATCGTTGTGATTTGAAACTGTATGCAACGGAAATGGAAATAAGATTGGCTTACCCGACAGGTAAGCCAATCTTAAACGCTAACAAGGTTAAGCAACTTTCCGGAACGCCAGTACTTGGATGGGTGACCGCCCGAACAAAATCTTTTTGCACAGTATTTTTTTTTATTTATCTCATTCTTTTGTCGATTTACTGAAGTTTCACTTCTACCGTGTGTGAAGCGCACACATACCTTTTTTTTTGTAATAAACTTCCTTCGTAACAGTTTTAGATCAATTTTATTATACCTAAGTATTTATTTATAGATATATATATCTTGACTAATCTTAATATATATAAATCTCGTGTCACAATGTTTGTCCTCAATGGACTCCTAAACCACTTAACCGATTATAATAAAATTCCCACACCATGTGCAGTTCGATCCAACTTGACAGATAGGATAGTTTAAATCTCAAATTATAGTCGCCATTTTAATTTATTGCTAATTATTTGTCTGTTATTATCTACAGGTTAACAAAAGTGTAAAATAAATGTCTTTCTAAAGGTTGCCTATGATTTTTCTTGATAAGCTATTCATACGTGGTGGTAATATACTCTTTGAGCTATTGTCTATGTCTCGAAAGTTCAATATTCAACATAGTTTTCAATCATTTTTTTCTGACATGAGTTTGAAGTACTTAATTATTAATTTTTTTATTTTTTTTATTCTTAATTTTTTTGTTAAAAGCGTCCGTGAAATAGCGACGATTATCTACATTCTATATAAATAAAAATCAATTGTTGTTCGTTAGTCTGATTAAAACTCGAGAACGGCTGGAACGATTGAGCTGATTTTGGTTTTAAAATGTTTGTCGTAGTCCAGGGTAGGTCTAAACGGTGAGCAAATAAGGAAAAATTGCCGGGAACTTTTTTTTACCCGTGCGACGCCGGGGCGGGCCGTCAGTAGGTATATATTATTTTAGCCTAAATACGAAATCTATATGATGATCTCTGACTTGCTTCTCGCTTAAGGTATGGTCTAATAGTCTTAAAGCACCAAAACTATGTATACCTACGATCAATGTTTAATCTTAAGATTACAGATACAGACAAACCCTATTTTATAGAATATTATATCTGCTAGTCAAAAACAATCTTTGCTTATTCGTTCAACTGTCAGACGTTGTTGAAAGAAACAGACGAGACAAAAATAAAATCTACGTGCCTAACACTAAAACTGATTTTATGGGCAAGAGCATTTTTCGAATGGCGCCTGCTATTCTGAAATCTCTTGAATAATCTAATCTTTACCTTCCTTGTCGGGTGTTTCAGAAGATTTTAATGACATTGCGTACTAAAATGTTTTACTAAAGTAAACATGATTTCATGACTGACAAAAATGTCTGTAAGATAATGACTTTTTAAATTGGTTACTAATTATTTTTATGACTTAGATTTTTTTTCTTACTATGATGATTACTGATGTGCCATAACTGTTTAATGAAATTAATTTAATGTTACATTTATTTAATACAGTTTTTTTTGTTGGTTTTTTTTTTTTATTATTATTATTTTTTAATTCAATAATGTAATTCTAATTTTATAATTGCATGCCTGGACAGATAAAATACATTGATACATGTACGATTTAAGCCATAACATCGCTGTAACATGTCCTTCATACCCTAAGGTTTGTTGTAAGTAAACTCTAATAAGGTTAAGCTCGTCTTTGTACATATCCTATGTTACTACCTAAGATTTGTATTTGTTTCTGTTTACAAAAAAAATAAATTATGAATTTATTTATGAAACTTTAGCATTTTAGGGAATCAAATAGAAGTTCGAATGCGTTGTAATGTTTTTCTAAACCAAAGTGATAAAATCATCGTGGCAAGCCTTCAGTGCCAAACCTTCCTGGAAATTCCGAAACATGTTGAGTTTTCAGTCCACCTGGACGTATAGTATTCTCATCGATTTCAAATCCTTGTGTCTGATTACGCGCCGGCTCTGACAACGTGATCGTTGACGGCTACCACCTCGTATTGTCCTCGTCGCTCAGAATCACGTCCGGGCTTCCTCCGCAGAGGTGGTGTTTCATGCTTTCGTTCATTATGATCACCTCCGTCACCCATCTCCTGAAACTTGAGACAATGCCCACGATGTATTTGGTCTAGGTATCATAGATTTTCCTGAGGTACCGACAACTATTGTACCGATATAAAATGCGGTTGCTATTACAACAAGGATGATCATCGTTTTCACAAATTGACAAATTGATTTGATTTTATATATCAAATTCACCTATCACAGTGTTAGTTACCACATTCCTCCGAAGCGGCTTAACCGATTATTATGAAATTTTATATGCATATTCGGTAGGTCTAAGAATCGGCTACTATGTATCTATTTTTCATTTATATTAATTTTACAACAAAATCCTTTTATAAAGTGGGGTGTTCAAAAAAGTTAGTATGAAATTTTGCCGTTTTTTTTTGTTATTGGAATTAAACTCAGCTTGAATATCAATAAAATAATGAAATACGTGTTAAATATTATTTTCAGAAATCGCTCTCTAAGGTACACCGGGGTTAGAAGTGAAATACCTATTTTTAATTTAAAAATGTCAATTTTGGCAGTTCGATTTTATCTATAGCGGGTAAAAATTAGCCAAAACTGATTTTACGAAAATGCACACCTATAGGGGTCAAACCGGGGTTGAAATTTTTATGAAAGTCCTATGTTTTAAGTTAGACACTTGAAATATAAAATGTATGCTCTGTAGATGGTGTAAAGGTGAGCTTCTAATGTATCTTTAGAAATCCCTTTTGGGTTTAAAACAAAGGTTCGAAGTTTGTTTTAAAAACCTATGTGTTCTACTAATACATGTCATGTGCAAATAACTCACTCTAAGCGTACAAAGTCGCGGCCGCCTGCTAGTTAAGTATATTTTTCACTATCTCATTTAAATCTACTTTCATCCCTTTTTTTTGAGTCATTATAATCGCATGAAACTCATAAATACCATTATGTTGTACCATTGCCATTTGCGTATAATACCTCCTTTATTTTAGACAAATGTTTTTTTCTTGGGCCTTTTAACATACTTATTGTTCGTAATAATAAACAACAAATCTATTAACATCCTAGCTGTAAGGGATATTACCCAAAACCATTATTAATTACATAACATCTCACTCTAAATGTATTGACATATATGTGAATTATTAAGAGAAATAATCACACTGACGACAAGAAAACTAACCATCTTATCTGCCCTCGTTAGTGCTTATGAATTGAACAAAAGCTATTTTCTCAGATACTGTATCTTCTAATAAACATTTATACATATAACAGTAAAAGTACAGAAACATTTATATTTATATGTTGAACTATACAGATGGAACAATGGTTGAACAAAGAAACAAAGTTCTAACGTTCATATCTCTGATCAAATGATATTATCACGAGTTTATCCAGGATTCAACGACTGTATTCAATGACGCTTTATTTCTTTTCATAATCTTCTCAGGCTCAATCTATCGTTTTTAGTTTCTATGAATAATGGGAAAAAAAAATTACATCACCTGTAGCTTTGGTATCCGATGATCCTGGGCGTTACAAAAACAATATATTTTTGCTGTAATACCACTTCTGAACTATAAAATCCTTTATTCTTGTACTGATATTTGCGATATTTGCATTAAAAATCCAATTTTAGAATTAACGTAAATTTATTTTCTTTGTCTGTTACACTCAAGCGCCGAACAGAAAGTGAGTCATTCGAATGGCCGTCCGTAGCGGGTACAACCAAATACAAAGTAGCTCTGCGTTCCGTGCTACGTTTATCCACAGACTGGTTCCCAACATACTATAGATGCTTGCTATTTATTGTTAATATAGTTATATTTACATGATGAGCGTTACATTAGGTTTTGTGTGTCATGGCTCAATCACAGCGACCATCAGTTCCACTTGTTTTGGCCAGCCCGCTTCCATTTCAATGAGCTGATTTGTATAAATCAGTTAATGCACCATCATTTCTGCTCAAACTGATACACATACACGTATTTTTTAACGTTTTTTAGCGATTTCAATCAAAGTTCAAAGTTTTTTTGAATAAAATGTGAGTCGCGCCAGTTTTCTTCGACATGTTTGATGAAAATCGGTTAACCCGCTTAAAAGTTATGAGGGTAAAACCGAAATTCTGCAAATGTACTCGAGTTGGTGTCAAATGAAAGCGAATCTTAAGGGAACTAAAGTTTTAGAATCGGGGTTTTTTTTAAAGTTAAATTTAGATTATCATACCTATAGATACAAATCTATTAATATATACCTACATATAATATTTATGTTCCATACTTTTTCCGTGTAACAACCCTAATTCGATAACAATAGCACTCTCAGGGTAGTCGATTGTACAAGGGCAAACAAGTATGCCTCTGTTTCTCGGAACAACGCAAGCATTGAACCCGAGATTGATACATACTATCGCTTATTCCACGACTCGCCAGACTCCAACGCAACTCCACTTCATTGTGTAGCTTACTTTGCACAACTCCTATTACTTTATAAGCGCCTGGTACATGTAATCGGACTAAGCGACTTTAATACGATCAAAAGTACTTACTTACTTACCTTCTCATTTTGAAAACGGGCATTATTCTCGTAAATTGTGACGATTATTATCTACTAGTGGCCCGCCCCGGCTTCGCACGGGTTTTTATTCAACTTTTTTCCCGGGAAAAAAAATCTAATAATTGCCGGGAAAAAAAATTGAATAAAAACCCGTGCGAAGCCGGGGCGGGCCACTAGTGAGTAATAAAATTAATAGTGCATCGTGCGTTAGTTTTAGGAGTGAAAAAGTATTCCTGTTCTGTTAATGACACTAACCACTAAAATATAAATTTAAAACTTGAATACAATGCAAATTATTTTATATTTAGTTTCAAGGTTTCAAGACTAATATTTAAAAACAAAAGTTTGTGAGGATGTTTGTTGCTCTTTCACGCAAAAAATACGGAATGGATTTTGATAAAACTTTACAATAATATAGTTATGTATCAGAATAACACAGGCCGCCGCTGTGGGCCATATTTTTACCACGGTAAATAATCATATAACCTATAGCCCTTAAAAGAACAAACGCTTCTTTTTACCACGGTAATTTATATTATTACGCGGCTTGAAAGCTAGTTTTTAATAAAGCAACTAAATCATTTCATCATCAACGTTGACTATAAAGAAGTATATAATATACTCTAGAAATGAGTGACTTTTAGTTTTATTCAACAACATAAAAAGTTTTATTCTTATAACTGTAATAAGGGAGAATTACTCTAAGTACTTAATAATACTTAGCCGCGCAATAAATAATAAAATATGGGATGGACCTATCTCAATATAAATTGCTTCCTTCTGGGTTTTCGGTAATTTACGATTTAATACTGACTTTACGTATCTAATAGATTTATAGATGATTATATTTATAGAGATGGAATGACAATCATCATTTAATAGCCACTGACCTCCAAGAGTTTAGGTCAGTTGCTTATTTTTTAACCCCCGACTAAAAAAGAGGGGTGTTATAAGTTTGACGTGTCTGTCTGTCTGTCTGTGTCACCATAGCTCCCGAACGGATGGAGCGATTTCAATTTAGTTTTGTATGAAAGGTGAGTTTTGCGCGAGTGTTCTTAGACATGTTTCATGAAAATCGGTTGGGCCGTTTAAAAGTTATGGGGGTGAGAGTGGGGAAGCAAAACCGAAATTCTGCAAATATACAAGTGTGGGGTATCAAATGAAAACGCATCGCGTCCACATTACATAATATTATGTTGTTTTACATTTAAGGAAATTAAGGCATTGGAATCGGGGGTTTTTCTTAAATTTTAAATTTAGATTTTTTATCTATATAGTGTTAACAAGAGTCGATGTTGTCGATAAAATTGAGATTAGTTGCCGTCCATTAATCACGTGATCTTTTTTTAAGCATTTTTGAACCCCTTGGTCATATGTGGTGAAGTTTGAGAAATATTTTAATCGCAAACTTAAGATTTCAAGCCTTAATTTTTTTACTATGACTCTAAATCAAATTTGATGAAAAAACATTTAATGATAATATTATTATATTTCTATATAATAATATTATCGACCTCTGTGGCTCGGTGGGCGAACGTCCGCCTGAGGCGCAGGAGGTTGCAGGTTCGATTCTCGCCGGGGGACCAGATTTTGTACGATTTACAATTTCTGGTTTCGGGTCTGGGTGTTTTATATGTATCATATGTATGTATTTACAAAAAAAAATGTATCTATGTAGTATATCAGTCACCTAACTAACACCCATAGTACAAGCTCTGCTTAGTTTGGGGTTAGGTGATGCTGTGTGAGTAGTCCGGAAAAAATATAGATAAAAAAATATATAAAAATATATATATCATTCGAGTAAAAACTCAATTAAAATTCGCAGATCACTGCTGCTAAGCTGTCACTCGATAAGGGCACTCGATGTATTGATTTAGCTCAATCTACGTCTGTCTGTATGCCCATATCTGGCTTAGCTTGGAGCACATTATGTGGCATAGCTTGCGGCAACTGAAAGTTATTCTGGGCCAATATTGGCCAGGACTGGTTCAGGTCACGCACGCAAGAGCCAAGCAAGGACCTACCCGTAAGGTCGGAGAGGCTATAAACATTTAACCTTTACAGGATTTACTCGACCGAAGAACCATGAGATCAGCTTTAGGAATATCTGGAATATAATAGATGCATCAATAACTGAATAAATCACTTCACTATCTTCTATTAAAGATAAACAAATATTAATAAAAACTTGTATCGACTGAACCCACAATTCTGATTAAGTTTACTTTTTATTGACTATTGTATGGCACAGCTGATCAAAGGCCTCCCCCAACTCCATCCAACACTAGCTATCAATTGCCTTATACCACTGAATTTTTTTACGATGCAAATATGTACCTATACAAAGAATTTCCTAAAAACTTTAACTCATTATTTTAAACTGTTAATCTCGTGTTATCCGTATTAACAAAACTAAAATGCAGTAAATCATTGTTTATCTTCTACTTAGCTGAGTGTTGAGCCACCTTGTTAGGACGGCCCACATATAGTTTTTAGGTCAAACAGCAAATTAAAAAGACAAGCGAGAGGCAAGTTGTTTGATAAACACGCGCTTGATAAACGCACTAATTAGAGGTCAGATTATTTCACGGAATTCATACCATACCAACTGTGTGCTAAGAAATAGGCGTAGATAAAAAGCAAACTAACAATATTAATGGTAATCCGTTGTAGTGTGAATGGAAACAATATTCCCTAAGATTTAGATTTGCCATCGTTATTATAATAAAGTGAAAGATCAAATATAATAAAAGTCACAAATAGGTATTTGGTAGAATATTATGTAATGTAGGGTAGGATAGAGTACTTTGGTAATAGACTCATGGAATTTGACTAATAGATTTCATAGATTCTCAAGATAGTCTATAGATTGGATATTGAATCATAAAGAGAGAGTAAAATTCGCAGTAAAACAAGCTTATAACACAAGAGAAATCCGGCGAAACAAACTTTAAAAATAAAAAAAATCTGTGTGTTTTAAGTCTGTTATAATTCTTATAATATGCGTTTTAAAGTTACTTAAAGTAAAAATAAATATATATCTCTGAGGTGGGAGAATTCCTCAGAATGACCACAAATTATTCAATGTCCGTGTATTAGCATTATAATAAGTTAAAAGCCTTACAATAGTTATGGACAATAATAGTCACGATCTGCCCATTTACGTGTTCCATAGGAATCTTTGCAAGCTATTCAGTCATTTTAATACCTAGTCGGTCATCGACTACAAACGTTTTTGCTATGATAGCTTTTAAAGTACTATACATACCTACATAGACAGGTATATAAATGTGTATCTACTTATTGTTGCTTGAGATCGTAATCATAATGGCAAATCAGTTTAGGATGTGGTAACGCAAAGCATTATTACATAACATGTGAATGGTAATGGTTATAAATTAGAATGGCAAGAGCTTTCTGCAAATTAGTCACTGCTTTCACATCATAGTGTCCTTTATCTAAGTACTTACCGATAATGTTTTTTGTAATCAGTTTAACGATTAAAATAGCATCACAGAAATATTATCGACAAATACGAAGTCATTCTTGCATCGAGTCAAGTAGATGCGCAAGTGTAGCTGTTAGAATAAAAAATTAAGTAATATACCTACCTACCTCGACGATTCTAGTTTGAGAGCTCATAGTAAATATTACGAAGGTACTTCGTAGTTTTATGTTGTAAACCTAAGGAGTATCTTGTTTGGTACAGCCTCAAGTTTCCATTCCTATTTAATTTTGTTTTGGCTTGCATTAGACTTAAAAGACATGATTACGCAAATTAATGCTAAGTATGAAATAATATTGAACAAGAATAATTATGAAGTGGAAATCACATAAGTATACACTTATACACTTAAATATACACTTAAATTCAGATAACTTAAAAAATGTACAAACTACCCACACGTTTAAACCAAAACACAGGAACGGCCAAACTTGTTGCCAAACAGGCAAAAAGTTTAAGCAAAAAAAAAGCGCGCGCTCACACGACCCCAACCACAGTGTCCACAGTTACGAAACAAGAAACTCTTTTACTTACCATAAACGATATGTAGGTGAACTTGCAATAAAATCACGTTCCCGAGGAATTGAACGAAGCCATAATCCAGAACTTCCAGTTTAATCCATTGTTTAATTCATCACTGCCAAACAAGGGAACTAACTTTTACCGTAGCGTACACTGTTTATTATTTGTTGACACAAAACGAGGTTATTGGCGTTTGCAACATCTGAGCTTCAACGTCCAGATTTCACTGTACAACTTACTAAAAGTTTAGTCCTTGCACATACACAATATTAAAAATTATTCAACTTAGTTCAGGTATACGCGGTTAGCAAGTGGTTGGGATCGGGAAAAAAAACAAAGGTTTGTCCGGCGCACACAACCTTCGCAATCAAGACAGCGTCACAGTGTGAGTAGAAACACTGCTGGTTGTAGCACGCGCGCTGTACGATAAGATTGCCAGCTGTAATTCCAAGATAGCCGATTCCGTTATTCACTTTTTCGTACACAATGACGGCAATATAGATAATTTGAATGGCCTTGACCAAGTTAAGACTCTATACAACGGCAAATCTAAGACATTGCGTGTGTAGCTTACTAATAGATAATGATCAGAAATAATTATGTAGCCCGATTAAAACCAAAATACAGTTTAATTTTAATATTTTTAACACGGTTTCATCAGTAAAATGTTGCTTTATTATTAGAAACCAAGTCAAACCAGTATAGAAAGATCATTCTCGACCAACAATTAGATAACACTTTATTATCAACGTAAATTCTCCCGAACACTCGGGTAACTTTAACTCCCGACATCCACGACAAGAAGTTCCGTGTACGTACACGGGCCCCACTCACACAGGCAAACCAACCGCTGTGATTGGCCAAGAAGTTGTCGAACGCCTCCTCCGCCCGCGCACCAACGTCCTTGCGGCCACCGACCGAAGCTGGCTCCAAGTTACTCTGACTTCAAACACAACCTATTACTTATTTTAAAAGTAGCAGGCTAGCATGGTCCGCCCGGGGACTACATTGGGCCCTAACACTTATTTCTGATACAAAGCTCTGTTGATAAAAAGTTTGGCGTCTAGTATTTCTGATACAGAGCGAGGTTGTTTCAAGTTCAGTTACCGCTAACAATAGCTTTTAAACAAATCTTTTAGGTTTACATTACAAACTCATCAAGGCTTTGAAAGCTTGTACTTGTAGATATAGGTAATATTTTTATCAAACGTTTGAGGTATAGACCGAGGGTTACTTGGATTTATTTACCTACAACGTACCTTTTCATGAATCCTTAACTTCATGATTTTTTTTGTTTTCTGTCATATTGTTCCATTTTTTTACCTCATCTTTCGGATTTGTAAGTATTTATTTTTAAGGCTCGTTAAATTCTCAAGCTATATTTTCGTTCTGAATCGAGCTAAAGATGTCCACTTAATGTAGGTATCAGTTTCATTGCCGTATGAGACTGTGTTTTTGTAGCCGTTATTGTGGTCCGCGGTTTTTACAACTTTATCAAGATCAGAAGGTTCACATTACGATTTGTTGACGACTGTTTGAGCTCTTATTATAGCCGAATCGCTATTTCTGTAAGTAATTTTACAATCCTCTGATAACTAATTTTCAATCAATTTCTTATAATTAGACTGCGTTGGAAGCGTCAGTTTGCCAGTCAAGTTAAATAAAATTATAAAGTGGAAAATATGTTACTCAGTTGTACGCCATTTTGCGTCCTACCAATAATTGTCTGCCAAATGTATCAAAGTTAGAGAAGAAATCGGCCCTAAATATATAAAACATCTAAAAATGTTTGTACCATATTTCTGTGTTTATCTTTCCTCACTGTGACTAAAGATAAAACACCCCAAAAGGTTATGGGAATCGTAAAACTGTTTTAAAAAGAGTTTGTGACGAATCCCTCGCACCTCGTTATCAACAACGACCCAACGACCCGCTAAAAACTAAAATTAAACAAAAACAGCCTTACAAAAACCATAAACCTTTATTCCCGCCAACGTTTGTTATAATTATGTTGAGATAATCTCATGGTCATGCAAGGTCGAAGCTAAAATAAAAATTGAGCGTAGTATAATTGCAACTTCACGGTTCGTGAACACAACTATTAATTATTATATTGTTGCCAAAATAGTTAGTTTAAATTTTA
This sequence comes from Gymnoscelis rufifasciata, assembly GCA_929108375.1. Lineage (NCBI taxonomy): Eukaryota > Metazoa > Arthropoda > Insecta > Lepidoptera > Geometridae > Gymnoscelis > Gymnoscelis rufifasciata. The sequence continues at coordinate 6,290,652 of OV815321.1, read as the reverse complement.
AAGGATTTAACTTACTAAGATTACTTGGGAATACTTACATTAGTTTAAGAACTTTGTTAAATAGGTATATGTATTGTGTTAGCATATTTCGGGCAGCGTGACTGGTCATGCATTAAACCCCTTACAAGGTTTAATTAATTAATCTATGTTATTTTTAGAGTTTCTGTTTTTCGACAGATTACCAAATTTGTATTGTTAGTCAACGTCTAAGGAAAATGATACAATTACTACGAAACATAAAATGGAGGGTTACTTTACGTTCTGAGAAATCAAGTTTCTTGTACGAATTTTATTAAAGCAATATGGTCTCACGAGGCCAAAGTTACGATCATTAACATATCTGCAGGCATTCGATGCGTAGGTTATATTTTTATGTTGTAAAATAATTCCATTCCTGCCACCCACAGTACGAATACTGTGAAACTGTCAAGACATGACATAATTGTCGTAATAAAATTTTCCTAAGCACCTCGTTGTAATGAACTGCAGATTTCATGTTTTGAATGGTTATTAACTTCTATTATTTTGATCTGTGTTTATGATTTTATGAAACAACAAGCTTTTTATTGAATAAGATGTGTTTATTTATTTATTTAAATCACCTGTGTTTCTCCTCTTCTTCTGCTTTTAGCGTTTCCCGTGTTATATATATTTAGATGCAGAAAATACCCTTGGGCTTCCCTTATCGCAAGTTTAATCAAAGGTATCCTTCAACCACCACTACGACGTGGAATGGAGACCACGAATCGGCAAACGCAGAGTAGGAAGTCCACCAACTAGATGGACGGACGACCTGGTGAAGGAAGCAGGCTCGCGGTGGTTACAAGCTGCTACCGACCGAAGTCACTGGAAGTCTTTGAGGGAGGCCTATGTCCAGCAGTGTACGTTCTAAAACGCTAAAATGATGATGATGATGATGATCCTACAACTTCCTTCGCATACTATTTCACCCTTTTAAGGGTTCAGTTTCCAAATTTAAGTTAACTTCACTTTATCATTTAATGAAGCCATAACAAATGACATTCTTAAGTTCAATGGTTTCTGAAGAAGTCGATTGTACCTAGCTCTTTATTTGTGCATTTGTGTTAAGTTACCCAGATCTCCAGATTAACTTAACTGTTCAATTTCACACGCAAGTTTTCGCTTCAGCTTCCAGACTTGATTTGATCTCAACCTAGGAAGCGTACGAAAGAAGGACAGCATCTAGTTATAATTTAGCTTTAATGGCGAAATGGCAAATCGAATTAGTATCATTTTATAATTACGTGCTATTTTAAGAAGTTTACCGTTCTCTGAGTGGATGATTAGGTGCTTTTATTGATTTAGCATCCTTTAACTATTAACTTCTAATGCATATAATTTCATTTGAAATCCTGCTTGTAATAGTTAGCTCGTTTTAATGATTTATTCCCACTTAATATGAATTCGAAAGTGGCTCTGACTGTTACCTCCTCACGCTCCATTAAACCCAGTTAAATGGAATATTAAAGTAAATATTGCTGAACAATCCACACTGCGTAATGCTCTTCTTACGCGTAGGTACTACATATGTGAAATGGGTATATGTATGTACCAGATAATAACAAGATCCGCAGAAATTAATAAACTTTCGAAGTCGAAGGTAAATTAAAAAATAACGCCTGAGACGCAAGAGGTTGCGGGTTCGATTCCCGCCGGGGTCCTGATTTTGTACTATCTACAATTTTTGGTTTCGGGTCGGGTGTTTTCTATGTATCATATGTATGTATTTACAAAATATATATATCTATGTAGTATATCAGTCACCTAGCACCCACAATACAAGCTCTGCTTAGTTTGGGGGTCAGGTGATGCTCTGTGATTAGTCCGGATATATTTATTTATTATTTTATCTTACAGATATATTTATTCATAAGAATCGAATGGGTTTGACCAATCACAGCTTTAATTTATCTGCATCTATAAACGCGCCCAGACGTCTGAAATAAAATATAACATACATTGATTGATATTTAATTGCTCATAGAAAACTCCTCATCCGGCGCCTTGCTGTGCTTAAGCTGTCTCAGGGATTCAAATCTCATACAAGCTGATGTCCTTGATGTCTTCAGTGTGCCAGGTGGACGGATGACTTGCTGAAGGCAGGCCGCTTCCAACCATAGTAATTGGATATCTCTGAGGCCTATGTTCAGCATTGGCCGTCCTACGGCTGAAATGATGATGATGGAAACTCTTAAACCAGGAACAAGTGATTGGAAACATACATGACGACCTCCGTGGCTCGGTGGGCGTAGGTCCGACTGAGGCGCAGGAGGTTGCGGGTTCGATTCCCGCCGCGGGACCAGATTTTGTACGATCTACAATTCCTGGTTTCGGGTCTGGGTATTTTCTATGTATCAAATGTATGTATTTACAAAAAAAATTATCTATGTAGTATATCAGTCACCTTAACACCCATAGTACAAGCTCTGCTTAGTTTGGGGTTAGGTGATGCTGTGTGACGAGTCCGGAAATATTTATTTATTTATTTATACAAACCCTAGTAAGTATGTGAGGGTGAGAAGCCGAAAATCATATCACATTCTCGGCTCACGGATGTTGTTATGGCTTCTCGACTTAAGACTGTTAGTGTCTGTAAACTGAACCATACATTTTAAATACTATCAACCGCAATTAATTATTAGATAGTTTCTTGTTATCTGTAGTTTATATTATTGAAACCTTTGTACTCCTACTCTAGAAATGGTGCGAGAGTCAACGAGAAATTTGATACAGTTAGGACTTGTTACACAATCCGCGAGTAAAACTAGTTTATGGTTAAAATAAAGAGCTATCAAGTAAACTGACAACTAAGTCAACCGTCAGCAAGTGACTGACCAAGATAACTCTATAAGCTAACCATTGTCTAAGTATATTCCCAGATCGTGAAACAGGAACCTAAATAATTCTAATTGGTTTATGGTAATGGTAATTTACCTTACGTGGATAAAAGAATACGTGGAGAAAGATTCTTTTTGGTTAAAAGAATTTACTTTTTTATTAAATAAAGCAACATAAATAAACAAAGTTATTAAGTGGTCCCAGTAACTGTCGAATAGCATAAATATTGTCGTTATTATCGCAAGTTACAACGGTTGTCGTCGGTACTTTTGTGTCGGCTTTATATAAACAAAGTTGTAATTAAGTTATACTATGTAAGGCCGCTTTGTAACTTGTACTCGTATGTAAGAATATATCGATAGCACGAAGGCTAATATTACTTGTATTTTGTCATGCGTCAATTTAGGGTCAATTGTGTCATTAATATTTAAATCTTTAACTTACACAATTTAAAGTACAGACTATTTTGGAATTATTTGACTTTTTGGTACTTTATCATCATCATCACCCTATTAACGTTCCCACTGCTGGGACACAGGAACTTCTCTCTAGGCGAGAGATTTTAGGCCTTAATTCACCAAGCTCTGGCCAAATGCGGGTTGGTGAATGTCACATGTCCTTTAAACTCTTTAAAGTTCTCAGAACATGCCGGTTTCCTCACGATGTTTGCCTTCACCGTTAAAGCACGTGTTAAAGCGCACATAAATGTCGCAAGAAGAAAAATTCATAGGTTCGAACCCGCGACCTTCGGAATAAAAGTCGAGTGTCCTCCCACTTAGCCAACACGGTACTATAGAGGTATAATGCGATTTAACTTTTAAAGTAGGTGTCGTGAAATTAATTACTTGTTTTGAAAATCAAAAATTTAACATAAGTATCCAGAATTATTATTATCGTAAGTTTGACATAAAAGGACCTCTGATATAATCTTTTATAATAACAAAACCCAACAGCAACACCAAAATCTATTAATGTATAATTTCAACGCTCAATCTTCGAAGGAAATCAAGATTACGGCCGCAAAAAACGCCAGATGTCTAAGAACCCATTTACCAAATCATTTTTTGCACTTCCTCTTATAAAAATTAGTCTGGTTTTTACGAGGTATAAAAACTAGTTGCTAGGTCTTACACCTTTGATGCAATAAGAACAAAACCGGAATTCGGTTTTGGAATAAAAGCTTTAATCAAGTCCAAGGACGATGCAGTCATGAGTGTGATAAATTGTCAAATATGTTTCGGATTACTTCTTATCTGAAGATGCTTAGACCTTCCTCTCATAATGTGTGATCTGGATTCTAAAGATAAAAGATAAGCACAGGATTACCTAATGCATATCGGTCAACAGATGATGCTTTTAGCGGTCACAAAAGACTCTAAATCCGGTCATTTTATCGTGTTAGTCCATTTTAATCTCTTTTTGTCCTTTGTAAACTAGATAAGGAGTCCTTTACGCAGTTAGCAGTAATGTAGTAAAACGAATGACAAAGAGCCATAGGAAAGATTTGGTCAAGCTTTAGGTTGGTACAATCGGCAACGAATCAAAGTTCTTAATTTGCAACGATATTAAGTTTTCAATCATTGTTACATTTGTTACATGCTTAGCGAAATTTTAAAAACATCAATCCAACTTTAGTTACAATTCTCACTCCCGTATTCATAAAAACTATTTCAATTATTATATCAGACTTTTAGGGGATTTATCATTTTTTTTTTTCAAAAAGTTATTGATAAATCTGTTTTACAACAGCTTTACCATAACTAAATATTTTTTACCCTTCATTGCCTCTATAACGTAGTGGCATATCAAGACCTAAATATGCTTATTGTGAGTTTTAGCCATTTCAGTTATATTAGCTAGAAATAACAGTTTTTATGAATACCAGCGTTAGTATTTAATTGCTTGGCGGTAGTTACCGTTTTTAATCAACAAAATGACAGAACCAATCTACCTTCTGAAAATTCCTTGCGGTAAAGTGTTATAAAAATAAAAGCCCGAATTTCACAGATTTTGATAAACGCCTTTCGCCGGAAACCGGCTTTTAGAAGATTTTGTATCTCTAATATCTCTCACACCTTTCATATTAATAGAAACAAAGAAATCTATGCTATGGTAGGTATAGTTAATCCACATTAATACAGTTGACCGATTTGTTCCAAATCCCAATTTCGACCGGAAAGTGTTACAAAATTCCTGAACACCTCGAAACCGCTCCATAACGGCACAACGTTTTATGTGGGCAGATGCTCAGGCAGTACATTGTTTGACTGTTTACATTCATCTTGTAGATAAATTCAGATATAAGTTTATCCAGTTCTGCCATTTAAATAAATAAATATGAGTATATTTGTTTCCTAACTTATTTATGTTTGTGCAATGATCTTTGTGCACCGTCTTTGTGTTCCTAGCAGATCCTATCCATCCAAAGTTTGCCTGGAAGAGATCACTTTTAGCGATAAGGCCGCCGATTGTACAACAAATGTGGCATTTTTAAGTTAGTATGTAAGCATTGGTGTGCAATAAAGATATTATCTATCTATCTAACAGAACCTGTCATCATACCCCATGCCTATTTAGTGCAAATAACTCTCTTTCTAACAAGCATCGAGCAGAACAAACGATACGTGCAATTTAGCTAAAATATCTTTACCTATTTGCCAGTTTTGGTAGTCTGCTTAGCCTTGAATACTTAAATTTATTTAAAAAAGCACCAAGTTAGTTTGGCTATGATGAATTTTTCACTTACCGTATTATGGTTTGCATCACGGTGCATATAAACATTTGTAGAATTATATTTATTAGGTTTTAACTGAAATAGAAGAAACAGATATTAAGAATAACAATTAGACACATTTATTTCGGACCTCAGTAAATAATATAAACATACTTAATATACTTAAAAATATAGCAAATTACCTACAAAATAAACAAACACATACACTTAAATTACGTATTCATTTAAATTAAAAAAACGTTTTGGAAAAAAACAGCATTCTGAACATTTTCCAAACATACTCAATTTCAAGTTCTTGACATATATGCGTAGATAGAAACTGCAAAGACTGGGTCCGTTTTCGTCCTTCATAAATTCTTTATTGTACACAAAAAGGATACATTAAGGTTTTGTAACAATGGTCATGTACAGAGGCAAGCTTAACCCTATAAGAGTTTTCTTACAGCAAACCTGTGGTGATGAAGAAACTTGAAACAAATAAGAGTCGGTAGAGATGCAGTGTACATACAAGTTAGAAATAGAGACTAAAATAGGAAAAAAAGGCTTAAATTACAAACACAGTTTTTAAGTACAAAATACTAAACATATATCCTTCGTTTAAAAAACTATTAAATTCAACCATAGGTTCGATAGCAAAATTTTATCTAAATATTTTTACTGACAACACAACATTTTCAATGATATTCCATGGTATTTCTGTTCGTTTTGTTTTAACCTACTCCAAACCAGGGAACATATAACGAGTTGTTTATTTAGTCTAGTTCGGCCTCATTGGCTATGCGCAGACTGTTCCTAGAAGGCTCTACCAACTCTAGTTTCTAATCACTATCATCTAGTCTACTTCAAGTACAGAAACTATAAGCAGGCGTCCTTTCGAAGCAATGTTTTTTAAACAGTTTTCTTCGAAATCACTTTCTTGGTCACCTACATTTTCACCTGTCAGAAATGTACCGGCAGTCAAAATGTGATTCTTAAATCAAATAGGACATTGCTCTGTCTTCGGTCATCTTTGTATAGTTCCTAATAAAGTATTTGCATAGTAATAATATAAATTATGAAGGTCAAGAGAGAAGTCCTTATGTCCCAGCTGTGGGAACGTAGGGGTATATTATATATATGTACCTTCAACTTTATAAATTAACATGAGGCTATATGATGCTACGTAGAAAGCCCCTGCATTATTAAAATTAATACTCGCGCCAAGCTTTCTTTATAATCATTATAAAAACGTTCAATATAGTACTGAATCGTCTTTTAAACAATGCCCGAACAAAATTAACGCTCCCTTGTTAGTTTTCAGAAATGACCAGCGTGACTTTGCCATACATCTGGCAATAATCTGTATAAGACGATGCAGTTTGGCCTTCAAAATCCCTTCCGCCATTTAAAACAATGTCTTGAAACATATGTTCATTATATCCTTGGTAAGTCTCGTTACAGAAAATTGCAATCAAAGCACCAGACGAAAGGCAAGCTACAATCGCTTTGGCCTAATGGACCCGATTTCGTGACAAAACTCCCTTTTGTGTGAGTTTTTATCACAGTGGTCCACTGTGGCATGGTGATAAAAAGAACGCGCTTTTGTTTGCTTTTTCAACCAGTTCAATACTCTATGTATCAAATTATAAAGTTCATTATTGTTAAAACCTTTTTTGTTCCTTCTACATAAGTTGTAGGTAAATGACACATTGTTGGGAACAAAATGTTGCGTTGACGTTATAATTTTAGTATTTTACGGGTAAAGTTTATTTAACTAAGTATTTTGTTAACTTGGTTTGGTTATCGGTGGGTGGTACAGACCACACAGTCAATGTCATCTGGTAGGTAATGTTCGCTAATTTGTCCCTACTTTGAAGATTGCCTTGTATGAAAGAGTGATGATTGTGATAATGTAGCAGTCTACTCAATCATGGTTAGCTTGCAACTCATAATTAAAATAATTTGACTTCCTTGAAAGTATAAGTGCAGTCTTAAATGACATCAATCAAGAAATTTACCGCTCCACATTCTCACGATTAACGAGAAAAGTTGATGCAAAAAATATTTCCACATTTAATTTTTATTTTTACTATGCAGCATGCTCTCACAAGTAGCTTGTATGTTGTCGCGGCAATGCAAACTTGACTCTACAAAAAAAACGATAATTGTCTGTATTTATAGCTAAAAAACAATAGTAAACATGAAGTCAAGTTATTTTCAAATTATAATTTATTTACATTCTCGTTGTACAATGTTCGTTACCGTACTCCACCGAAAGGCTTGACCAATTCTTATGAAATTTTTTGAGCCTATTGGAATCGGCCAATATCTATTTTTCATTTTGCAAAACAACGTTTGCTGGGGGTCAGCTAGTAATATTATAAATACGATTTGTTTGTAACATCTTCATGCTTTAACTACTTAACCAACTTTTTTTTTTTATATTTAATAAGTGATAAACTTCACTTTGCAGGTCCCGGCTATCCGGACCTACCACCGCGGCTTGTCACCACCCTCCGGGCTGGGCCAGTGCGTGAAGCGATCTTTTCGTGTTTCGTAATGTGGCCCGGAGAAGCCATCTTTATCTACCTTCTAGGTCTTCATGCCCCATCTTAGACCACTTCGTAACTTTACATCAGGTGAGATTGTGTTCAAATGAAGGCTTATCTAACATAAAAAAATGGTCCTATCTACTCCACATTCACATCATCAATACCTACAGTTATTTAGTAATTTTAAAAATTGTTTTTGTATTTTAATTAAAATAGTATTCCTTTTGTATTATATATAATGAAATACAGAGAAAATCCGTAAATTAATGCTTTGATGTTGGTAATTTAGACAGTTGTCGTAATTCAAAATGGAAACTCTCACGCATTCATGTATTCATTATTCCCTCATCAGAAAATGCCAGCGGCTCTTTCTAATGAGCTACGCTATTGACCAAAACTTGCTTCACTGATTCTATTGTAGCTTAGTAATTACTAATAGATAGACGATTAAATACTACAATGGAGGAGGAAAAGCATTGTCTTATTTTTGTGCAAGTACATTGTTGCAGGACTAAAACTTTCACAGAAGTTCCATATCAGTACAACAGGAATAGCTTAGGAAGGAAGTCAAATATTCACTTAAGTCTGTACATAATATACCGGTTGATATAAATGTACAAAACGTGTAACCTGGACTCATGGACTGTGTGACACATAGCTGTGTAAAAGCGGAGCGAGTGTTGAGATGCCAGTTTATAGAGCAAAATACATTTGGTATTTTAATTTCGACGGCTGAAGATGATAATGATGTTTAAAAGAGAAAGCTGAGGCTAGGTTCATAATGAAGCTAACACACACAAGAAATACCTTTAGATACCAGCTGCTCAGACTAAAGTCGATAGTTAAATAGTACAAGAAACTGTCAGATAAATTTCCGTGCCCGCGCGAAGTGCGAATGAATGAATGAATGAGCAAGCATACGTCTGTAACCTATCTGTCGGTACCTTAAACCAACGAAGGCAACAATCCACTGGGACGTGGCAGTATGTGACGCACATCAACCAACCAAGGAGATTTCCTTCATTCATTCCGTGTCGCAGTGAGTTACCGCATCGAAAGGCGATTATTCGCTATTGGATCCTAGAGGGCATGACGGAAGCCGAGCATACCCGAAGAAACGGCTGCGTACGGATACATTTTAACTATAGCATAGTTGGCAAACCTCAAATCACACAGTCCAACAAAACTTCATAAACGTAAGTACCTACTCCCGTTGAAATGCGCTACAATACGCGACGCGACCCTACGTAGCGAGTGAGAATCGTACATCTAATTACTTGCTTACCGCGCATAAATTATAACATAAAATTATAAGTAGGTTGTACTTAGACAATAACTGAGATGTAATTAGCTAAAGCCATAGGGCATTAAGTATAAGATATCGGCTTTAAACCGGAAACTGCGACAATGATTCCATCTAAAGTGCTCGAGGTGAATTTATCGCCGTAACAAATGATAATTGACAAAGTCAGTGCTTTCGCCGACCCGGAGCTTAATGATTTGAAAATTAACGGCGGCCTACAACTGGTGGACATAAAACTAAGAGTTAATTACACAATTTTGAAATCGGAGAAAACTGAAATGAAATCTTACCACGTTTTGTATCGTTGCTGGGCATTGACGATTATCAGCTAGTATTATTTTGACTTGAGTCTTCTCATATTTAGCTTTTAGACTGTTAAATGCGGGGCGTGTTGGCTAAACACCGTAAAAAGGAACGTAAAAAGGGTTGCGTATGCATACGGGGCGGCTGTCATCACTTCGGCGCAGCCCCACGCAAGCAATTTGTGATTGACAGCAAGGTTCACCTTGCGTGTGTTCAAATAGCCTTCGGACTCACATTGTGTTTGTAAATTTTGTAAACTTTGTTGGTAAAACCTCAGAGTAAGTTGATTACTGACATGATAATTTTACCTAAGAGCAGACAACAATATTATTTTAGCGATTTTGTTTGCTGCTCTCATCGTTAATTTTTCTGATCTAAATCAAGGACACCGTTATGCTGAAACGTTATATAAAATAATTATGATGTTATTTAAATAGTTTTAGATAAATTCTGCTTTCTGTTTGAACCATATCTGACAAAATCCAGTCAATATAGTTACTGGCAAAATATATTCGCACGAAATTTATTTCTTGACAACCAATCCACAACATCCCAAATTTCGTCAACAACAAACAAAGTTACATACACGCCAAAGCATTGAATTCATTACAACAAAACCGCAATATTCCCAAATTAAATTCCACCATCTAACGGGTGACGCTATCGCGACAACCCGGCTAAAGCAGTTTCAAAAACTGGCCTGGGACAGTGTACCTACCACCACCGGTCTAGGACCCAGCCTACTATCAGCGGATACCCGTACATAATAGGGTATTGAAAGTGGACAACGAGTACAAGAACGCAGGCTAGGCGTAGATAAACATGTGCCCAAGAACGCTTCTGTGGAATTTTCTAGAATTGTCTTTAGTTAATCCGGAAATCAGTGATTGGGTGCAGCCAAGCCGGCTGTCCACGATAGTAGGCGTTGCGATTAATTTGCGTTCGTTATTTTCTCGCTTTCTGTGCATGACCATTAAGTATCTACTACTCGCTCTGTAATGTATTTGTTTGTGTCTGTGTGTATACAATAAATGTATGATATTCTATTTTTAGCATAATTGTAATATTGGCAAAGTCCACTGTTAGCGCAAACTTGTCAAAAACTCTTACGAGCGGGAGGAAAACATCGTTAAAATTCTGGTATCGATTACTAAATTATAAAAAGAAACATGGCTATAAAGCCACGAACAAAGTTATTTTGTAAGAAAAATGTTATTGCATTCCGCTCAATATTAACACGGCTAATATTACCTGCACGGTTCCGGGCTCAAGCCTAAAAAAAACTCTTAATAACGTAAACCTAGTCGAGACTAGTTTTGAACCAGACACCAAACCTAGCGGTTTTGCATAACGCTTATTTAAACAATTTGTCTACCCTTGGTACAAGACATTGTAGATTTATATTTCCATGTATTAGCTAAAGCAATTTTCATTGGATGAGAATAAGTCGTCGTTAGTATTTACTGCTATGAGATAAAATCTATATGAAGGAGCGTGGTTCTTAGTAAATATTTTGTTAGAGGGAAAATATTAGTGTTCACTTTGTAAGTTAATTTTTGAGTCGTGACTAAGATTATAATACCCTTCTATATTGTGTGCAGGGCCATCATTAACCCGGAGCTAGATTTATTATTAATGTCTAATATACCTAACCCAGTTTTAAATAATGGTCCTTACACCGAAGTACAGTCAGCGCTAAATTGGTGAAAGCAGTTCATCATAATAATATTGTATTCACCCAAAGTTGACAAAATATCTCGCTTTTAATGTTTCATACTTACCTAAGTTCACAAGATGTTTAGAAATGACCTGTACAAACAAAGCTTTGCATTTTTATCTTCTTTAAAGAGTTTGCACGTTTTCTTCACACAGATCATTTTAAACACCTTGTCAACTTTATATAAATTTGACTCTGACTGTACCTAATAGAGAGACAGTTTCGTATATATAGATCAATACAGTAGTTCAAAATGATTAAACATTGAATGATGTCTATATATTTATAAATCTTCTGTACGTGTGTTAGTCATTGAACTCCTCCTAAACGGCTGGACCGATTTTGATGAAATTTTTTTTGTGGGTTTGATAATGGTTTATATTTACAATACGGTCTAGGTGCGAAGCGGGGGTGGACCGCTAGTTACTAAATAATTATCAAAATATTCATGCAGCTAAAATCCTGTAATATTGTATTTTATAAGTATTACATTTATTAATACTCGTATCTCCATATCAATTTGCTACTCCCATCTTATACGTGCTTTATCTGTAGCCATCTCAAGGTTGCCTGGAAGAGATCGCTATGAATGATAAGGCCGCCCATTGATTCAAATTTTTCGTATATTATCTTTTTTTGTGTTTTATTGTAATGTTGTGTTCAATAAGGAGTATTGTGTTGAATCATGTATACATAATTATAAATTATTATGTTTTTTTTCATAATAAATAACTAATAACAATAATTTTCTTAATTTTCAGTTAAAAACTTTCTTTAATCCAACAACTAAAATGGAAATAAATTACAATAATTTAATCAAAAAACGTAGTATTCATGTATAAAGTGCATAAGATGGTTTTTTTTTTATTAATAAAGAGACATTAATCTTAATATATACAAATATCATTTGTATCTATAAAAAATAAAGAGGCGTAATTGATTATAATCCGTGTAGAAATCGGTTGGCTATCTTCAAATTTAATCATAAAACGACATAAGTCAGCTGTTTTTTTTTTGAAGCTTCATCATTTAAAGCCTGTCAGCGATAGCTATAATTTTTATGGTAATATTAAAGGTTTATCATTTAACATTGCTCTGACACCAAAATTAATTAAAAAAATTGTACAGAAATAGTTAAAATTTACCGAAGTATAGCGCGCGCCGAACGTGCAAAACTTTAAACACGTTTTCCCAAACTTTTGGTTTTTTGAGTTATGTCTCTTTATTTTTAAAGGGGCGATATGAGACTTCCTGATCAAAACACCTTTCCACGGCCTATATTTTTATTATTACAGAATAATACCTCGAAAATAAACATTTCTTTATTAATTTCTTGTGACTACATTGTCATACATCTCTTTGCGTATGGAAATACTCATTATTTACATAATTTATCAACGCAATGTAGCATCGTGCATTCAAATTCGTGAATGTTATATTCATGTCTCCTTGACACACACATCAAACATCAGGCTTTGATTGCAATTTGCAGTAAAGAATTACTAGATAATTTATTCTATCTGCAAATATCTTGATTTGTTATTCTTAAATGGTATAAAATATAAGTTGTTGGTTTTTATATCCTATACAAAAAAGTTACCAAGATGTTGATATATAAATCATGTATATAATGTTTTCTTCATCTTGGTTACTATAGAATTGCTCTACCAATAGTTTAAATACTAAAATTATACTGTTTACAACCGATAAAACATCAACAACTAACAAAAATAGTTGTTTAAAGATTTCAAAAAATTTTTGGACAAAGTGGCTTTCAATTCTTAAAATTGTAAAACATAAAACTTTTTTGCCAAAAATTAAACCAACTTCAAAAGAGAAACTGAAAAGTAAAAAATAAATTAACTTTACAAATCATTTCGACATTATAAGTGATAATTAAAAGAAACAAACAATTAAATAATTAAGTATTAAATAATTTTGAAGTCATCATCATCATCATCATCACCCTATTAACGTTCCCACTGCTGGGACACAGGGACTTCTCTCTTGACGAGAGAGATTAGGCCTTAAGGCCACCTTGTTTCGAAGATTTAGGCATTTTACTCGCCCAGTCGACTTGCATGCGCGTTTCGCGGGAGCCGACTTGATTATGAACTCCGGCGACTTGTCGGCGCGCAAGAACGCCACAATAATAACATAATGCAGTAGCTACGGTGATTTTAATTTTATTGACTGTATTCTTTTAGTATATTTAATTGACTATATTCTTTTATTTGATTGAAATGAAAGTTTATTGTAGTAGGTATGTAGGTATTGAATGTAAACATAATTTTTTTTACTAAACTTTTTGAATTAGTAAGGTGATAATGTTGATTGAAGAGTTTGTGGTAAAGAATACAAACACTAAAATGAAAACAAACATAATTGTTATGTACAATATTTATTCTCATTTGTAAAAAAAAGTACATTTTATATGAGGAATAAAATGCTTTTTTATTTCATTGTAATTTAGAGTTCTATTGCTAGGTCCTGATTGCAAATTAATAATGTTTTGCGATAAAAAAATCTCTTTTTCTTCATTTTCGGATTCGGTGGATTCGCATTCAAGTGTCAGATTCCGTATAGAGGCATACCACGAGTGTGTCTGGGGTTGACGATTTCTGGCAGCAGACATTGGACAGGTGGTAAAAGTGTGATAATTTTGATTCCATCTTTGATTTCTTATTTATATATTTATTTTTAATCATTAACTAATATTATTTTATTTAATTTAATCTGATTTATAAAATTATTGACATGTTAATTTTTTAATTATTATATACAATTATTCTTTAAAATTTGTTATTATTAAATTGTTGTTAATCAAAATGTTGCACGCTCCAATGGGCAAATTACATTGATACAAAACCTTATATAATACCTACCATTTAAACTACATTGTAATAATGCAATAAAGATACTTTGACTTTGACTGGTTCTTTTTCCCCGGCCCAAATACCAAATAGACATTGCCGTCGCGACGGCAATGTCGCGCAGTTGTCCTTGTACTTGTAAAACCAATTACGGTTTTTATTAATTGTTGTAGTTTCACTTCTGTCGTGTGTGAATCGCACACACACCTTTTTTTTTCACGTCGCACGTCGCTGGTCGGGCGGGAAGAGCACTGGCACAGGTCCGTCGTCGGTAAGCGCCACCGCGCGACTGACGAAGCCCGCGGGCGTCGCGCCGCTCGCGGGTTTGTAGGTATTTAGGCATAATTAATAGGAAAATAACACTACAACACGCACCTCAGCGATTTTCACTAGAAAAATGATTTATCTAAAGATTGGTGTAAAAATAAGGTCAATAAATTTATTATTTTAGGCACAGTATTGAAAATGTTTTTTAAAAAGAGGCAACTTTGGTATTTTTTTCTATCGAGCGAAGTTCATCTTATTGTGTAAATGTAAGCGAATTGCACTCTGTAAGATCCTCAACTGAAACATATATTTTTTTCAAAATTTTACGTCAATTTTTGACTGATTCATATTGATTTTAAAAACAGCATTTGCGGTATAAGGGGCCCTTAATTCACCACGCTGGCCAAGTGCGGGTTGGTGAATGTCACATGTCCTTCAAACTCTTTTAAAGTTCTCAGAACATGCCGGTTTCCTCACGATGTTTGCCTTCACCGTTAAAGCACGTGTTTAAAGCGCACATAAATTTCTCAAGAAGAAAAATCCAGAGGTGCGTGGCGGGGTTTGAACCCACGACCTTCGGAATGAAAGTCGAGTGTCCTCCCACTTAGCCAACACGGCTTGTTATTTAATTTTGAAGTCGGTGCCAAGTAAATACTACAAAATGTACGCGGAAGGAAAAAAATATATATATATATATACCTATATATACGGTCGAATTGAGAAACCTCCTTTTTTTTGAAGTCGGTTAAAAATAGATTCGTCACCTTTCGAACCCCTTTCGCTTTAAATACCTATTTTGAAATACCTTGTATAATGAAGTATTCAACTTAATATGTTTATTTCATCGCTACCTGCATCTTTAAAGGCAGAAAATCTTATCAACCTTTTAGGTTTTTACCGCAAATTTACATATTATAGACACTCGCCTCAGATATTTATTTCTACATCTTGGTTACTATAGAATTACTCTACCAACAGTTTAACTACTAAAATTACACTGTTTATGTAAAAGCTAACATGAGCAACATTTTATGGCTGTCGTGATACTTTGTTCATATTTTGTAATTTGGTAGTTTTGTCAACGATTTTATGACCACTATTTTGAAATTAATAGGATTGTATGGATACTGAAGCAATACTGGTAGATTCTTGTATCTATTGAAAATTTAGATATTAAGCGATTTGTCATCAACATCATCCATCATTCATCTTTTTACCCGACTACGCAAAAGAGTGGTAATGTACTTACAGTCTTTGTATGTATGTTCCTTTGCCCCATACCAACCAAATGCCTGGGCCGATTTATGATTACGGCGAGTGTCACTAAAGACATGGCGTCAGTAAAAATTCAACATGGCGACTACTGGACGCCATTTTGTAAAAATAAAAATAAAATATAACTTATACCGGGTAAAACGGGGTGGATAGAATTCAAGAGGTGAATGGAAATGAAACCAAAAAAGTTTTTTTCTGGCAATTATTAACAAACATTTTCTAATAGAAACGCCAAATTCTACTTTTTTGTAAACTACAATATTTTTTTCTTGACATGGCGAGTCTGATTTGCTGTTAAGGTTAGAAGTTTAAAAATAAAAACATGTTGAAAGTGAGTCGTCGTGAGACGTTAATTTGTGGTCCTCAAAACTTTATCAATATCTCTTTAGTAAAACGAATTCTTGTAAAATTCAAAGTTGTGGTGTAGTTAGCAGTTCATCGTGGTTCATTTTAATGTAAAGCTAAGTAAAATTATGTTGTATAATTAAATTAAGGGCTAAAATTGTAAACCAAGTCAATTTTATTCAAACTTTGGGGTTAATAGAAATGCCAAAGAGGCGAACAGATACGTAGTATGGGGTCAATAGATATGAAGTACGGGGCTAATAGAAACGGGATAGGTTTTAATAGAAATAAGAAGGGGGTGTATAGAAAATTATGTGCTAGGGCTGCCACCAAAATATTATTAGGTAGGTACATCATTTTTCATAGAATTCAACTGTGTGGTTGTCTGTGGCCTCCTAAACGAATGGACACCTATTGGTGCGGTTTTTTGTGTTCAAAAGCTGACGATATTTTATATATTAATTATAATTTATGAATATTCGTTCAGGCTTTCAACAACTTATTTTTGGAAAGTGACAGCCCTGACGATTTTTTCGATTCGCCCCATATGACGCTTCTTTTGACCCCAATTGCGGTAAATAGAAATCTAACATATTTTTACATTTTACGATAAAATCAAAACATTATCTATATATTTTCATGATAGGATAGTATTAATTGAACTTCGAGACATAATAAAAAACACTATTATGATAGCCAATCATACAAAAATCAATGGAGAAATAAAAACAAACTTCAAAACCATGTCTATCCACCCCGTTTTACGTACGACTCTAACTTGTTGTGTCCGAGATGTCGCAACATCTTAAATAAAATTGAAAATTCTCGGCGCCAAAAATTCTCCTAGATTTCGTTTGGCCAACAATATAAAAATCTGTAATTTCGTTAATCTGTTTATCAGGGTAATCGGGTTAATTATTTTAAAATGAAATAACATTACTTCACGGAGTTAATGGTTATACCTTATCAGTGAAATATTAAATATGAAATGTAATATGGACCTGGCGAGCGGGCGACTTGCTTATATGGAGAGCTACTTTCTATCAGCCACCACCATAACCTGAGCTGCTGAGCTGACTTTATCTTATTATTATTATTAAGAATGCTTTATTGCACATGAAAATAAATAATCGTACAAAAGATGGGCTTAATGCCAAGGCATTTTCTACCTGCCAACCTCAAACAGGTTTAAGATAAGAAGTTGGCGCGCAAGAATGTACAAAAATAGCTTAATCTAAAGCATTTACAATCTTTCACTCAATCAAATCAATCAAAAATAAAATAAATTCTAGATGTGTATTTTATATTTAAAACACACACACATACACATATATATATATATAATATATAGTACTTGTAACATATGTTTAAATACACACACAGATATATGAATATACATACCTATCTTTAAAAGGTTTATGGAATAATTCTGTTTGAGAAGTAAATAAAGGGTCAGGTGGTACTGGTTTAGTTTCACCTCGCTCGCTTCTGTAAGCCCGAGGCATACCTTTTTGTGATGTTTTGATGACGGTCAGTATTTTGTGTTCATAACACAATAATAAATGTTCTTTGATTTTCGCTTCAAGTACAGTATTTAATTCAAATTAAAAATAACTGTTCAGGCAATTATTTCCGCTTGAAGTATTAATTTCTATGTATTTTTTAAATTATATTGCTTATAAACCGTCAACTCATGGTATGTAACCCGTTTCAGGTTTAAAAATTCTATTTTTAATAGTTCTTAGTGTGTTTCGATGCATTTCCTGTGAGAAATAACTTTTATAAGTCTTTGCACTCTGCCGTAGGCCTTAGTTTGACCACAATCTATTTACAACTGAAGTAATAAATAATATAAATAAATATTTCCGGACAATCCACACAACAACATTAAGCCCCGTGGTAAGCTCTTAGCTTGTGTTACGGGTACAAGACATCTGATATACTTAATATAATAAAGATATACTTAATATAGTAAAGATGCGATCTAATGATGATCCTAGCCGTTTTCGGCTATGGCGACTGTGTCAGTTAGGGTTTAGATAATCTACCCTTTTGTGTGCTCTGAGAGGACTCGAGTCTATGACATCATGCTGTCTATGATGATGATGAAGCATGCCTAAAAGGACCTAAAAGGTTGCTAAGGGTTTCTGTCTATAAAGATACAGGCAGCACTACAATTGAAAAGCCCATTCGACGAAAAAAAATCTTTAGGTGTAAATTTGTATATCCATTTTTTTCTGCTTGATATACCAATTTTGAAACACCTTGAGAGTATTTAAGCGGGTTTGGCTATTCCAAGCTTCAGTCCTCAAAGATATAAAATTATATGTAAATAACATTACCTCCATAAAACGACGTATGTGTAGTTATGACATTATTTTTAAAACTACCTTATCTAAACCTCGACAGTCAAATCTAACAGTTCTTTGTGAACTTCGGCTACCTACCTGTCTATTAAAAGTTTATGGCTCTACGTTAACGATGAGTTTTATGTTGTTGTTTTAAGTTATGAGCAGAAATAAATCAACATTTGCCCAGACAAGGCTAAATCTTGTAGGTGAAGGCTTAACTCAGTAAATTTTCTAGATGTATTTAGACCGGCTGACCTAAATAGACCACTGTGATGTAGAGAGCCTATCATATGGTGCTATTGGCTGTCCGATGTTCCACCCGAGTTATAAAACACAATCCCTAAGAAATACCTACCAATATTTCTACCTTGTAGGTCTTCATGCCCCATCTTAGACCACATCGTCACTTTACATCAGGTGAGATTGTTGTCAAATGAAGGCTCAGGAATCATAAACAAAAAAAATATCTAGTTAAATGTTTCTATACTAATAATAAAAAGCTTCAGAGCATGTTTGTTTGAACGAATCTGAGGAACTGGCCTGACTGTCTAATTTGAAAACAAAAGATTTAGATAAAAAATAATTTCAGTGTTAGATGGTCCATCTGTCTAGGAAGCCTATAGGCAAAAAGTAGTAGCGGGAAAATAAATAAAAATCCAAAAGTTAATTCAAATGAGAGATTCGTTTCAGCAGCAAACACTCACGATGAAAACACTTTTTTATGGTAGATAAATTTGACCACAATCTCATCTGATGTAAAGTGACTATGTGTGGTATATGATTGGGCATGAATACCTAGAAAGTCGCACTACAACACTACTTTAGCATTTAATATTCTTTTGTCTAGCCAAATCGATTGATCCTTTCACTATGTCTATCATCATCAATTCAACTGTTAGACGCCTACCACTGGGCAAAAGCCTTCCTAATTAACTAACAAATAGGTTCTTATTTGGGCGAAGATCACTGAATTGATAGTCATTAATAGTAATTTATTGATAATCAAATTATACGTCACAAATTCAGCTGACTTTTAATACTATGTCAAAACATATTAAAGCTAAATAAATCAACAGAACTAAAACGTCAGGAAACTATAAATTTGCCAATGTCAAATTACAAAATAATAATGAAATTTATTATTTTGTTAATGATTTATTAATAAATTATGTCAAATTGCGAATAAAACCTATAAGTAAATTACGAATTGAATGCATTACGCATTATTAAGTAATAAATCAATGACTTGAAAGTCATCACAATGTCAGGACTTGACTCTACTTTTTTACCTTAATACCTTAAGTACTTAATATAATTATTATTATTATTAAATACTTTATTGCACAAAAGAAAATAAGATAAATTTTGTACAAAAGGTGGGCTTAATGCTAAAGCATTTTCTACCTACCAACCTCAGAAAGTTTTAAACAGGAAGTTGGCGTGCGAAAATTTACAAACAAAAATAAATATTAATTCTAAAAGTTATAATCTTAAACCTAATATTTAGTATATAATATTAATACACAAATAACATACATATAAACATATTTAAAATATTACTTTTTATACACATATATATATATATAAATATATTTATTATAGCCTTTATTGCAGTGGTAAGATAACAAGATTGGAGAGAGAAACATTTAATATTTATTTATGTATATAATAGGTTAGGAATACAGTTTATCTATAAAATAATTTTTAGTTGCTCGTTTGAAGTGATCTTTAGATTCAGCTTTCCTTATATTAGGTGGCAAGCTATTCCACAGCCGTGCTGCTTCTACGGAGAAAGAATTTCCTATGAAAGAGGTACTGTGGGAAGGTATAGCGAGTAAAAGGTTGTCAGAAGATCGAAGATTTATTTTATGTTCATCAGATAGGAGTGAGAAACGGTCTTTTAAGTACGAGGGTGTAGATGGGTCTTTAAGAGTCGAAAAAAGAAGGCATACGATTCTGAGATTCCTACGTTCACGGATAGGTAACCATTTTAGCATTTGGCGGTATTTGCTCACGTGATCGTATTTGCGCAGGTTGTAAATAAAACGAATGCGAGTATTAAGTAGACGATCTAGTTTGTTTAAAAGATCTTCGTTCAAATCAAGAAAGACAGTATCCGCATAGTCGATTATAGGAACCAGCAGAGAGTTTGCGAGGGTAATCTTAGTGGGAATAGGAAGGAAGTGTTTGAGACGTAAAAGAGAGTGAATAGAGAAAAAGAATTTACGGGAAATTTCATTTATATGTGGTATCCAATTGAGGTTTCTATCGAAGATGACTCCTAGATTTTTTACTGTTGGCGAGAGTGGAATTGTGGTGCCTTCATATAGAATAGGGGGTAGAATACTCTGATCTACTTTAGAAATTTGACGAGAGCTTCCGATCAGGATCCGATCAGATATAATAATGGACCCTGAAGAATGATTTTGTTTGACAAGGTTCTGACGATGATGGTGCGATCTTTCGATAGTGCGTACTGACGAATTAGATACACACATAATTTTATAAACCCCTTTCAGTCTGATAGCAATTATACTCCAACAAAGCCTCTTCACTACAACTTATAGCTTTGTCCCTATTTAAAGAGGCGAAATGACCGAGTGTTACTGATAAGACTACTAATTTTTGGTACATGCTGAAAAGCAGCTCTTTGGTACAATGTTTGTTGATATTTTTTTCTTTATAAAACAATATTCGTGTATTTTTAAATTTAATGTGTTTTATCTGTTACAACGAGTAATGTAAAAAACATAACGACATATTTATATAAAGTCATTTTATACTAAAACATTATAAACCTACTCTTGATAAATCTAGTTTTTGCCTTTCAAACAAAGATAGGCCTTGAACCAGACACTAGAAATCTGATTCCAAGAAACCTGAGAACCCAGAATGGCGTACAGTGCCACAAACATATCTGTTCTACTAACGGGGCTAGATGTTTATAATGTAGATGTGAGCAATTCAA
Organism: Gymnoscelis rufifasciata; assembly: GCA_929108375.1. NCBI lineage: Eukaryota > Metazoa > Arthropoda > Insecta > Lepidoptera > Geometridae > Gymnoscelis > Gymnoscelis rufifasciata. The sequence continues at coordinate 6,269,126 of OV815321.1, read as the reverse complement.
ATACTGAGACTGACTGCATTTTCTGAGGTTTTTCAGTTTTAACGTTTCGACGGGTAAATGTACAGTAGGCAAGTAAATTAGCTTATTAGAGTAAGTAACATAACTGTTTGAAATAATGGTAACTTCTTGTATATTTGAGAATATGCCCGAGTGTTACGTGATTTATCCGAGGCACACTGTGGGGACCATCGATACACGATGGTTGGAGGAGGGAGTTGGGAGGACGAGACGAAGAAGCGGATTGCAAAAGGGATATAAAAAAGATAAGACTAACGGAAATAGTTTCATTGAAAAATCCAAGATTAAATGAGCCCCCTCTACATAACAGAAATAACACATACTGTACGATAGTAAACGTTGACATATTTATTATTCTTCTATAAATGTATCATAAATATTATGACAGGTTTTTTTTGCATAAAGTAGTTTTTAAAAAAGTAAAGTGGTAGTTCAAACAGATTATTTTGATTAATCATATTTTTTATTTTACTCAAAACCTCGAGCAGTAACTGGAGCCTTAATAAACCTGATTGACAACATTTGACAACGTAAATCTTAAAATTACGTAAACGGCGCCGGCGCCGAATTTGGACGTTTCGAGTTAACATGAATATAGTCAAAGCGGTCGTTAAAATTCTGCCTACGGAAATTTCACCTACTCGGCGTATTAGAAACCGGTCTATATTAAGAATATTTTTAATTTACAGCGGCATTTACCAAAGTTATTGTGTTAATCCGATTAGACCAAATCAAAAGCATAATTAGGTACATTTACAGAAAGCAAAATATGCGAAACTTTCGATTATATATTAATCCGTCTATTTATTAGTCCGGTCAATTTAGACCAAAAAATGAGAGTGAAGTTACATAAAGTCCCAACAAGCTGAATTTCAGTGAAATTGTTTAAAACATAATTATAAACAATGCCTAGAAGTTCCCCATCATTCCCATGTGAGGAAAAATTTTTATTCAAGGTCAAAGGTTACAATAATGAGTTTATCGCGATTTTCAGCAAAACGGTAAGTTTTACCATAAAAGTACCTGAGACAAAATTATAGATCATAAAATGATCTATAAAAAATAATTGCATACTTTTTTTCTTACGAGCCACCGTTTCTGAGATAATAACGATTCAATAAGTATAAATCTAAATTTAAAATTTTAGAAAATCCCCCGATTCCAATGTTTTATCTTCCTTAAAATTAAAACACCATAATATTTAGTAATGTTCACGTGATGCTCTTTCATTTGATACCCCACTTGAGTATATTTTCAGATTTTCGGATTTTTTGTCTGTCTGTCTGTCTGGGACATCATAGCTCCCGAACGGATGGAGCGATTTCAATTTTTTTGCATGAAAGGTGAGTTTGGCCTGGGTCTTCTTAGACATGTTTTATGAAAATCGGTTGAGCCGTTCAAAAGTTATGGGGGTAAGAGTGGGGGAAGGAAAACCGAAAATCTGCAAATATACTCAAGTGGGGTATCAAATGAAAGAGCATCGCGTGAACATTACTAAATATTATGGTGTTTTACTTTTAAGGAAAATAAAACATTGGAATAGGGGGATTTTATAAAATTTTAAATTTAGATTTATACTTATTGAATCGTTATTATCTCAGAAACGGTGGCTCGTAAGAAAAAAAGTATGCATACATTTTTTATAGATCATTTTATGATCTATAATTTTGTCTCAGGTACTTTTATTATAAAACTTACCGTTTTGCTGAAAATTGCGATAAACTCATTATTAAAAAAAAAAAAAAAAAAAAACGTTTTATTGCAGATATCGTTGATCCATAGTTTGTTAGTATACATAGAAAGCTTATTACTAGTGTTAGTTCGTTCTACATAATACAAAAATTAAAACTAAATAAAATACTAAATTATATCACTCTCCCCATGAAACATTTCCACAGGGGAGAGGTAATTCTACCAGCTATCGTTTTTAGGATGTTGTTGGGGCTGTCACGTACCCTGCGCATCAGGGATGCGGTCTTATTACGGAGGATGGCAGCAAAGCCGTCCGTCTCATATTCCGCAAACATTCCTGATGCACTGCAAAATCGAGGCAGTCCCAACATCATCCTAAATATATTATTATATTGTACACGTAGGGTCTCCAGCGGCCGTTTGGTGTAGCTAATCCACAGGTTCCCGGTGTAGAAGCCCTGGCAGTAGGCTTTAAAAAGCGTTACCTTAACTTCCTCAGAACACCGGGAAAACCTACGAATCAGCATGTTACCCCTCACCGCTAAAGCCCTACGTTCTCTTTCAATGTCAACAAAAAAAATAACTATTATTAAAATTTATTGTAACCTTTGACCTTGAATAAAACTTTTTCCTCACATGGGAATGATGGGGAACTTCTAGGCATTGTTTATAATTATGTTTTAAACAATTTCACTGAAATTCAGCTTGTTGGGACTTTATGTAACTTCGAATGTCTAAATTGACCGGACTATTATAGATAATCTTTGATTTATAAGTAAATTATTGTATGAAACAGTTAATTATGAGATACTCTGTAACCTACCTGTCCCCTAATTCTATCTAATACTCGGATGGACGTTCAACGCAAATACTGTATATTTGTGTAAAAGTTTACGTTTCTAATATTTCTAAATGATATTACAAAATTATGTTGAATATTGTAAATTGATTATGCAAAATAATAATAATAAAATCGGGGTTCAGAGGCTCACATAAACATTTTAGGTAGTATCATTAATACAATGTAGGATAGAATATAGATATAACGCCGTGTCAGTATCATGGCTCACATATCTCGGCGGTGTTGCAGTGTAGGCGACCGATGAACCGTCGAAACTTGACCCCTTTCGACCAAAACTGCTTACTCAGGAACAACGACAGATGTTGAGTAGGAACTCGCGCCACCAATGAATGTAAGCTCACATTATGGCGCGATTCCAACCAAAAATATATATAAATATATATTGTAAAAAAAATGTAAATATGTATTGTAGTCACACAGGGTCTTGTAACTGATGCGGTTTCGGCAGAATACCAGCGCCTATCTGCTCTTGAGTGATGAGATGAGGCATTAAATGCTAAGTCGAGACTTTTTTATTGCTGTGACACAATTCTCTCTTATTTTTGTATATTGTTATGTGTATTTCATATTTAAGTTTATTAGATGTCTAGTACCCGTAACACGAGCTTAGAGCTTACCACGGGGCTAAATTTTGTTGTGTGGATAGTCGGGAAATATTTTTTTTTTATGTATTTATATTCGTTCCGTCTACGGATAACGGCCTGCAAGTTTTAAAAAGTAAAAATAGCTGTTACTTAGGGCACTAGCGGCCGGTTCATTGTATAATTTTAACACATTATAGATTCTAAATAATAAAATAAATATATTTTTGTCCGCAGTTGGACGAGTGTTGCATCAAAATCGTCTTTTTAATCAAATTCGGAAATCAGTTTAGTATTCAACGTTGGTGTGATGATTCTGCTGATAATGATGTTGACGCTATTGATTTATCTTACTTTTTTAAAATACGTGTAACTACTACTTACTAGTTACAATTAATTGTTATAGTCTGATACCTATATGTATAAGATGTATAAGTAACTGTTGATGTATCTTCTAAACTCGTCTTGGAATAACGAAAGATAAATATTTTTTTAATTATTACGTAATTGAAGAGCTTCTCTATCGTTAATCAAATAATCTTGATGATTCCATGATAATACCTAATTCTGACCACATTGTTTTTACAATCATATTCCAACTGGCCCCTAACGCACGTACGCCTTCATGAGGTCTCATGAACAATACTTGAAAAATAAATCAGTATAAACCTTAGACTCTAAGGTATAAACGGTTAACAAACAAAAAATCTTATGTAAACTACTTTTATTAAAACTCTTACAGCACTAGTCATTTCATCCTAAAAAGTATTTACAACGTGAAACCTCCTTGGTAGTATAAAGCGTGGGCGTAGAATAAGCCTGAGAAGGTATCATGAGAAAAGACAACAAGCTTTTACGAAAAGGATGCATAACTTACTACCAAATCCGAGTTTCCTGTGCCGCCTACCCGGTAAATAACCTGCCCATTCAAACATTTCAATTAATTTCACGAATTGACAGCCGGAAAAAATTACCATAAATTTACAGAATGTGTGCGAACCCACAGCTGTAATTAAAGTATGTAAAAAAAGTTAAGTTGAGATATGCTGTTAAAATTTACGATTATGTTCTAGGAAGGCAGATTAATGGAAAGCGCAATCATTAGGTAGTTTTTATATATAATTTTCAACAATGAACAACAATAAAAAAGTTAATAATAACTACCTCATGGCCCGATGGGTGAAATTCTGCCTGAGGCGCAGGTTGCGAGTTCGATTCCCTCTGACGGGATAAATAATGATCTATATACAATTCCTGGTTCCATCAGGCCTGCGTGATTTCCTATGTATCTATCACAGTCGAATCCGCAGTTTTACATTATAAAATTAGCTAGCTGTTAGATAAACGAAAAAAATACGCGTATTATAAAATTTACGGACAAAAAAAATTAAATCTATATTAGGAGAGGCTTTTAAATTTGGAACATTAAAACACTCTAGCTAAGACAGTGGTTTTGAAAACGACGAGCTGTAGATATAAACTACTCTTTGATTGGATCTCTGTACTTTACTTCAAAAAGTACAAAGTTTCGTACACGAAGCTCCGTAAGGGCCATTAAGAAGGACCTCTTTTATAATAGTCATTAATGGGTTTGTCTTTCGGCACTGATAATAAAATGGCGGCAGAGCTAAAAATTCGTCTTGATTTGTTATTGATCGTATTAATTAAAATGAGTTTAGACGTTTCAGAAATTGAAATGAAGATTGATTGTACTAAACCAGATATATCAGAAGCCAACTTGGCAAGGCAATGGAAAACCTGCATCCAGCGAAGGAAAAAGTGAGTATTATTTTTCTAGTTTCTTTTGAGAGAAAATATTACAATTATTATTATTATACTTCGATGGAAAATGCATGTATCGTCTAAGTGAATTTAAAAACTATGGAGTTAATAGTCTATGGTGAAGGAGCATAAACAACTTTTTTAACCGACTTTCAACGAAAAAAAGGGTGTTCTCAATTCACTTGTGTTTTGTTTTCACTTTGCAATAATGTATTAATTAGAAGTTTATGAGTTATAAATTATTGTTCAGCGACAATTTTATACCCAGTATAAAAAATAAAATTTATGATACGAGACAAGAGAATATCTAATAATCTATTAGAGGATTCCGAGAATTTATTACAATCAATTTATTTACCATAATTTCTTATATCCAGAGTTAATAATATCTATAAAATAAAATAATCTCTTCCGCTCTGAGCTCAATATCCTGAAGTCATACTAGTTTTATTATACTATTAATTTAAAAATTTACATTTTGCTGTTATATATTGACTCATCATAATAATAACTTTACTTGTAGGTCGTTCATTGCTAGCAACACGAAAATATTATCTAAGCAGTATTCCAACTCGGCCGAGTTCTGAAAATAAATACCTAATGTCGCGCGGTATGGGAACATGCCGTAGGTGGGCTACGGCGTTTTGCTAACATCTGCCTGTTTGAGTTTCCATCTAGTTTTGTGATTGTTAATATATTTTTTATATTAACTAATAAAACATTCGTAAATGTAATAAAGAGCGTTCAATAACAAAGCATAATTATATCAAAATAGGTACCTACTATTTAAGACTTAATAACAAATCGATCTTATAAATTTGAGACCCAAAATTATTTAACTTCGACTGGGATATGCAAATGCCTTATTATTAAATTTGTAATTCATATGAAACTATAAAACCCTAAAAAATATAGATTACTAAAAATAAATAGCACAATAATGTAACATGTACTTATTTAAAAACAAAATCGGGTGGTTATTAATTAAAACCAACACGCCCACCGTTTTTTACTGCTGTAAACACGCGACTCCCTATGTCCCCCATTCGAATTTTGGTCGAGGTCCATACGTATGAAGTTAGAATATTGTATAGATATTATTACCGTTGTGATCCAGTTTGTTCGCAAATAGACTTAGTAAACATAGTAGCCAGTACACCCTAGTATTTATTGCATCATCGATAGAGCTTATGAGCTGATATTATCATAGTAATCGATTTTTTGTCTACTAATTTCTCCGAGTCGAATATAGAGATCATTACTGTAATCTCATGAACCTGTACAACCTATATTCTGGCAAATAAATATTATTTCATTTCATTCAAATACTATAAATATATAAAGGTATTTTTACCCGACATCCGTTCAAAGCGAGAGGAAGAGTTTTTTAAAACGCCTCAGACGCTTTTTTTCCAAGATTGTATTTTAAAATTATTTTTTATATTATAACTGTTATTAGCACGTTAGTCCAAATTAAACATAATATACATAGATTCAGTAGTTCTCGAATTATTTTTATAAATCCAAATGTTTCATACGAAACTCGGTCCCAAAAATAATTTGTCAGTCACATAAACCCAAATATCTACGTATACTATCCTAATGAAACGAATAATATCTAATTGTAAATGTAATTATAAAAAAAGTAAATAAAACTTATATGAATAAAAAAAACTAGAGTTTAAATATTTTCTTAATGATTGTGTTTTTCATCATTTCTAACTGCTTCCAAGCAATTAGGTATGATGTACAACAAATTTCGGAGCCTATACTGAAGAATACCTTCCCATTCCTTCACCAACCTCCTTTATAACCAGTTAAAATTAAATGTTATTAGAAGCGCAACTAACGCGCTCTGTTATTATTTAATGTATCACTTTTATAGTTCTGAGTGCTGAGTCTAAGTTCCACAAACGTTTTCGAATGACTTTACTATCTCGTTAATCGAGCTAACGAAATTCGAATCGAAAAGCAATGGCATGCAAGTTGGAGTTCCTATCGACAAAAACTATACGAAAGCGTTCACTCACCGTGAGCATAGTTAAATATTTTTGTTAGGGTGGTAGCATGACGTCATCAAATCATTAACCGGCCAAATTCAGAATGATATTTTTACTAGTATTTTGTCAAGAAGCAGCTGTCTATCAAAAATGTTATGATTATTCTGTGTTTTGTTTACGTTTGAAATGAAAACTTTCGTTCGAGTAGGAAGAAGTGGCCGACCGATAAATTAATAATAAATTGAAACTATGAGTTAAACAGTCTAAAAATGAAGACAAGTTCATGGAGCAGTGAGTGTTTGATAATTTATTTGATGTTTAGATCTATTTATGTGAAGTTGTTTCATCGACGAAGAAAAAACTAAGTTTATTTTGTTTCTAGGCATGGAGACCTCAGACAAGTCAGACATTGGGATGAACCTGTGCCATCAAAATCATATGTTGCCCCAGTCCTAAGCCCCAGTCAAAGAATTACTGTAACAACCCCAGTTCACAATATTGTCACAATATTGGATTTGTTTTTGAGATTTATTTCACAACATTGGAAGCACTGGAAGGTAAGACTTAACTTTTTTAAGGATAACATAATTATAATGTTAATAAGATTATAATAACATTAATGTATTTTTACAGATGCCCATGCACTCTCTCCTATAAGGCTCTGTGAGAGCAATCTGATTCGGCCTGAGCCTGCTTGCTTTGGGCAAACACCACCTTGCCATGCAAGAATTCCTTGAAGAATTTTGAGGCTAGCACATAATTTTCTACAAGCTGAAGAGTTTTGGAGAAAGTTTATAATAGAGTAACATAAGCTTGAGGAGAGAGCAAAATATGATTAGGGAGATGGAAGCGCAGAGCCAGAGATTGGCAAGCAATAGGAATAAGAGTTTAAGATAAGTTAGTTAATAGACTCTGTAATGATTAGTTTATATTTTTGTAAATATAAGTATATAAGTTTATAAATTTAACTTGTCAATTCTGACTGTCTAATTAGGTAAAAAAATAAAGTTCATCTTATATAATTTTGTTTATTTATTCATTGTCACAATACAATATCCTTAACCTTATAATCCTAAGCACACTTCTATAAATAGCAATAGTACATTAACACAATATATAACTGAGAACTACATACATATATATATCACACACTATTTATCAGTCTTCTTACTAAAATTGGTCCGCTGGCGCTGGTAGCTCCAGCTCCTTCCACATAGTCATTGTAACCCGGTTCACTATTTAAGTTTCCTGGAACTAGATATGATTAATTGTAACATAAATAGGTATTTTGTTATAATATCATATGAAATATTTTACCTTAACTAGACCCACCTAAATCTTACTCGGACACCGAGTAAGATTTAGATCAATGCCAAGATTGATAACTATGTTATGCAATACTGAGTATGCTATAATAATAGAAGCATATTTGAGTGGCTTGAAGTGGATGGAGTGAACTCCATCCTTGTCTAAGCACTACCATCTGTTTTTCAGCATTTTAAAATGTATTTTCTATTATTACTCTAGCCCGCCCTTGCTTGTTATTATAATTGGCCTCTGGTGTACCAGTATTTGCATCTAAAATTGGAGTCATTAGCCTGGGCGCTGAGGGTATCCAGAGTCTCCTAAAAAATAAATAATTATGTAAAAGATAGAATAGTGAAAGGGATCAAAACATAATGCATTTTAATAAATCAAGTACCTAAAGATACTTTACCTATATAGAAGCCAGACCATTTCTCTATTTTGGTGCAGAGACTGAATTTATGTATTCAAGTCACTGTTTTCCCATACAAAGAATCATGCTTTGCACCTCCAAACTTAGGGTTAACTTTTAAAATGTAGTATTGATCATCACATAGGTAACTGAAAAAAAAATCATTGCATTGTTTTGCTACTCAAATTGGCTTTTGTATGAACCAGAAGCAAAAAAGAAGAGAGCCGTGAACACCTGCGAAGAACAAATTAATTAGGTGTCGAAACTATAGCTAGGTACTTTTCAATATTTTAATTAATAAATAACAAAAAGTACATAATATAAGTTCCAACAAAACGAGTTGAGAGGACCTTAAATTCGTCAATTGTTTTAATTCTCTGCACAAAAACTTAAAAGCTGTCTTTGTAAGACGATATCCAAGCGAAAAAGAAACGTCCGGCCATAATTTATTTGTAAATATTAATGATTTTACTGAATAACTTTGCACTCTCACCTCTACTCACTGAGAAATTCTAAGTGAATGCTAGACGAATACTTTTTCGAGCGCGTTTACTATTCGAATGTCAAAAATGGTAACACGAACTCGGGAAAATTTTCAAACAACCAATCAAATGCGTTAACGTTCTCACTTTCGAACGTGAGCGTAAACGAGTCGACGATCGACGGTCGATAGTGAATCTCAAACTAGCAAATTATGTTTCTCAAGTTTGCCACAAGAGGCGCTGTTTCGATCCCATACAAATTATAGTTAACGTTCTCACGATCGAGAAAGTTAACTACAATTTGTAAACTCAGACTCAGCACCGTGAGTTCTGGAGATATTTATTTTATAAACTGCCTCGTCAAATTTCATGGTCAACTTTGCATGTTACTGTCATCTTCCTTGTATGCTTATCTCCAAATAACGCATCCTAAATATTAATCAAATTCGGTTTATTCAAATTAATTCGTTAGGTCCGAATAAGCTCACTGCCCGAGAAAACAACTGGTCGAACAAGATAATTTAACTTTGGATTAATTTAATCAGACTGGCGTAAACCGAACTCTCTATAATGTTTAATAAGTAGGTCATTAATAAGGTCATCCACAGTGTCTACGAACATACTTTCTTCTAATGAATTTTAAGTAACTTTTAGTAACCTTTAGTACCTAAGTCAAAGTTATAAACACCGAATATCCAATCTGACTTATCTAACGTATTTATCGATAATTATGTGTGTCTATGTGCTTATAATTAATGTTAAAGGTAGGCTTTTACGGTTGAATAATTCAATTATTAAATATTCAAAATAATTATTGTTAATGGTACACAAATCCTTACTTATAAGTCTCAGAGGCGTCCATACCAATTAGTGTTATAGCACAAACATTTCAGAAATATTGTTTAATACATTTTTTTGAAGTGAAACTTCTCTAGAATCGTTGTGATTTAAAACCATATCGGGTATGCAACGGAAATGCGATCGATAATATCGATCATTAGGTTGCCACATAGTATTCGATTCCTACAGGAGTAGGCATTTAGCGCTGTCTGCGAAATAGCTCGCGAATGGTCGAGCCTGCCAAGCCGTTGGGCTCTTGCATTTTTAGGTATTTAAAAATATTAATTAAAAAAAACATTTTATCAAGTCAAACTCTGCGAATATGTTTAGAAATATTAAGTGCCTTTTTTTTAAATAGAGAAGAATAAAATATTCAAACATTTTTAATAACATTCAGTATTATTGCCCTTTCGATTGGTGTATCATACACGTAGATAATTCTCAGAACTAGAGTACATACAAACTTAAGTACGGTTTCAACAAAAAAATTAAAAAGGTCCTAATAATAATTTAAACATTTTATTAGTATCTAATCAAATCGTTTATTATTCATTTTCAAAATGTGAACCTTGGTTTCTTATACATTTTCGGGCCCTATTTCGCACTTCAGTGGTTGTTGTTTTTAATAACATCTCTGTTTTCAATGTTTCAAAGGCTTGTACTATTTTTTCCTGTAAATGCTCCCGTGACGTTATTTCTTCAGTATACACGAGTTTCTTAGAGCGACGCCAGAAAAAAAATCGAATGGGGTTATAAAAGCACGGCCTCTACTAGAATACCAAGCCTTAATCGATACTTTCATTCGATACAAAATAACAATACAAATCGGTGAATGGTGTTCACTCTACAGTACCTACATATTTTATGTAGGTATATTTTTGTAATGCTGATGTTACAAAATAATAATTTCCTTAACTTCATTTGGCCGCCGCTTAACTACGATTAGGTCTAGATCTAGGCTTGAGTAATTCCAGAATATTGCCGCTAAGTAGGCTATTGAATTCACAGCTATTGCATTCAGTCTCTTTAAAAGTGTGCACTGCGATAACACAGTTAGGTCCCACTTAGATGTAATGAGAGGTGTAATAAGGCACGTCCGTTCTTTCCGTTGCTACGTGATGCTGCGACTCTGGACCATTACTATCAACACGACACGACCGGCTGGCAATTATAGTTTTCACACATGGTAATTGGTATCTAATTATAGTTTTCACACATTGATAGAACCATTATTAAGGAGGAATTAATACAATAGATATACATTGGTAATATTAATATTATAAAAACAATTAAAGATTATATCACTAGCCATATTATTTTTAATAAAACATGGCACATTTTTAACTAATACTATAATTAGACATTAAGACATAACTTAGATTTGAGAATTGTTAAATTCTTATTTGAGCCTAATATTCAGCATTTTTGTACCTTTGTTACCCAACTTTAAATTTAATGATAAATATATGTATAATAAATAACCGGCCAAATTATGTAAATAAAACATAACTTAAAGTTGTAATGTTCCAACCCCCCCCTTGGAACATAACAATGTTAGGTAACATATAAAATGTAATCATCATCCAATACATACTCATACATTTTTAACATAATATGTATTTACAAAAAAAATGTATCTATTGTAGTATATCAGTCACCTAACACCCATAGTACTCACAAGCTCTGCTTAATTTGGGCATAGAATAATAAATTGCTGGTTTGGGGTTAGGTAAAGATGTGTGATTAGTAAGGATTTTTTCTTTTTTTTTCTCACACAACAACATATATCACCGTGCAAGGCTCAAAAGCTTATGTTACGGGTACGAGACATCTGATATCCCTATAATATAATAATATAATAATCATACTAATATTATAAAACTAATATTATAAATGCGAATGTAAGTTTGTTTGTTACGCTTTCACGCAAAAACTACTTAACCGATCATCATAAAACTTTGCACATATACTCTTGAAGGTATTAGAAGTAACATAGGATACTTTTATTTAAAAAAAAATTAAAAAAATGATGCCCGTGCGACGCCGGGGCGGGATGCTAGTAATATTATAAATTCGAATGAAGGTTTGTTTCGCTTTTACGCGAAAACTACTGGACCGATTTGAATGAAATTTGGTACACAGAATCTCTAAAGCCTCAGAAAGGACATAATAGGCTACTTTAAACCGCGGGAAAGTGTACATTCCGCGGGCAAATTAATTAAAACGCGGGTAATACCGCGGGGCACTACTAGTAATAATATAATAATACTACATATTTGAAGATCTCTACATCTGTATTCGTATTTCGTACTTATTATTCGTAATAAGTACGAATCTGTATTCGTACTTATTATGGTTTTCGCCGTTCGCTGGATGCGAATCGTAGCATCCAGTGCCAGTGTCGGTTACTTGAAATTATCGTGAATTAAAATAATAAATAACGGTTTACGGCGCCCACGCGAGGAGACGTGGGCAACACTCTTATGCCGGTGCCCGCAGCTAGCATTTCCATCATGGTTCCTGGATATTACAAACAGAACATGACAGTAGGTTAAAATAATCCTAATAGTTTACGACAATAACTGACACGTATTATGAAGCTTATTTGCAATATTAAGTAGATAAGTTTGCAATTACAATGTGTATTTTCGAACCTTGATCTAACGAAATGTTATTTATATATACGATATAAATTTATCAATAAAAATCGGATAAAAAAAATGAATATGATGGCTACTTTACAAAAAAAAAACGATTTAATATTTTTTTTAATGAAAACTCTTCATCCGGTTTTTTCTTCGTTTCTGTTTGTAAACTTTGTATTTTATTCAAAGTAGTATCATTTGAAATCTAGATAGAATACCAAGCTAAGAAAATGAAAAGAAAACACAATTTCGGTACAAAAGCCTATTGAAATTATATTTTTTTGTAGAAATTTAACAAAAAACTCGATTTTTATTTTATACTAGCGGCCCGCCCCGGCTTCGCGCGGGTAATAATTATTCAAATTAGTTTTCCGGGTATTTATTCAAATTTTTCTAGCCGTAAAAACCATCTTTGCACTACAACGAACATTTATAAATAAAATTGGCCAAATTGGTCCAGGCGTTGTTGAGTTATGCGCTTAGCAACAAATTTTGCGATTCATTTTTATATATAAGATTTGATCTGTAACTTTTAAACTAGGAATACCTACCCACTGGGCATGCACACTCGTAATTCGTTAACACATTAGTCCACTAAAAACTTTCAGTGGTAAAACGGATTGCAATATTTTCTAAGAACAATCACAATTTCTAATGACATATTAGTATTATACCTTTGGTGAAAATCAAGTATCAATTCCCAACTTCAGAAATTTACTGGTCACACGCTAACTGATAATCATGTAGTCTATAAAATGACGGTGACTATTGGATGACGTCCGTGATTTGAATTTACTCCAGCTTTAAAGCTGTATACATATACCAGTCCGGTCTAGTCCTATCCGGCCTGGACATGACCGCCGGTTGCTAGCCGCATCATTCATTCAACATGATTTGCATTCCAGACTTTATGTTTTTGCTTGATGTGTGTTGTTGGGCTTGCCTTAATACTAACATAACCAAAAATATTTAAAGCTTATTTAAAAAAAATACTAAACTAAGCAAGCTTAGTTTACTCAGTTTTCCATATGCCTGAGCGAAATAGCTTTATATTTAAACCACTGTCTAATTTAACTCGGAGATGGTGAAACAGTCCCTTAGTTTAGCACATATACAGTAAATGTTACATTGTTCTTATACATAACCAACAAACCGATACTTAAAAAAACTCCAGTGAGATTATTATTGTTGTGAAATCATCACTTACTTTTAGATGAGAAAACCATTTAAAGAACTTCTAAATCACCGTTATCTAAGTTATTTGTCTAATTAATTAAAGGGCATTACGAATCGTGACAACTTTATGACTACCTATATAATTTGCTTAAAAAAACTTTGATTTTGTAAAACAAAATGCTACCGCTTTACAACCGACGCTAAATCCTACAACAACTGAGAAAATAATAATCATTTCAAAATGATTTCTACAATTATACAAGTTTATTTTATAGCTAGGTTTTATGTTCATAATTGCCTTTAAGCTACGCAATTGCTAGGGAAAATCTTGACCTCATATTATGTAAATAGGAAAGGCTTAGGTTTCAATACAGGGTTATATCTTGCTATGCTAATAGGACTCGAGGAAAACCGAGATTTGACATAATCAGAACTTTCTATGAAATCACTCACCACTGATTCATTCCATTATACGAGTTTATCGCAAATGACCATATCGCTTAGCGAAAGTTTTCTCCATTCCGGTAATGAGTTTAATACTTACAAGCAATCTGTTCCGACTTTGCACGGGTATATATAAAATAAAATTAAAATTATTCCCATAGAACTTAGAACAGAACATTTTCGGAACTCTGTCACCTGTGGTAGCTTAATGCTGTGTTACAATGATCAGAATCTTCCTTCGTGACCTTGTATACAACAGAGTTGTAGAGTTCAGGACACGACTTTATATAAAAAGAGAGTTAACTTATAACGAAAATCTGCAAATTTGCAAATATACTCGTGTGAAAAAAACTTTGATTTTGTAAAACAAAATGCTATCAAATGAAAGAACTTCGCGTCCACAATACAAAATATTGTAGTGTTTTACTTATAAGGAAATTAAGGCATTGGAATCGGGGGTTTTTCTTAAATTTTAAATTTAGATATATATACAAACTACTACTGTCCTGTTTATTATAATAAGTTACCTATTAGCTGACTTACAAACGTTATTGTGTCTAATTAATTATCTTTACAGAAATTAAAAATAACGTTGCTTCTGCTGTTTTTCTGCTATTTGGTATGTCGCTAAAAATAAATAGAAAAATATATAGCCATTAACGACTTCATTGTTATTAAATTTACAGAACTGTAAAAGAAAATTAAATTCTGATAATATTAATTGCAAGAAAGTTTTACAATTACTGGTTACCTTGAAACCCGTAACCAATCAAAGAAGCTTTTCTTAACAAATTTGATGCTACTACATTACCGTTTTATTTCAAAAACAATTGCTAATAATTTTACGAAATACAATACAAAAACACTTAATTTTACACCAAAACAAAACAATAGTTCCAAAAATCACATATGAGGTAGAAGTACAAAGGGCGGCCTTATCGCTTAAGAGCGATCTCTTCCAGGCAATTTTCGTACTAACGAACCAAAGCGCAATAAAGTTATAATAATTATTACAATATTCTCGGAATATTACGACCATAAATGCCATAAGTACATGGCATCCACTTTCCTCGTGATAAATTACAGCATGATTTCTTAAACTCGTTATTATAATGGTCTGTCACAGTTGAAAGAACTCAATCAGAATGAATCCCTTTATGATGCAGAAATGTTGGAATGACATTCACAGCCAGAGGCCAATCGATGCGATACGATGTGGTAAAAATATAACCTACTTCAAAATTAATTGAAAATGTATCTTGAACGGTGCCGATCGGCACACCTGGGTAGTAGATATATTTATTAACTAGCTGCGCCCCGCGTTCTAATGGATTTTACCGCGGAATTACATATTTTTTCGCGATAAAAATTAACCTAGTTGATATTCTGAAATTATTAATGTTTTATTCGCAGGAATTTATTTACAAATGAGGTCTTAAAATTATAATGTATCAATACAAACTGCCTCGTCGAAAATCAGAAAAATTAGAATTTTAATGCAAACACACGCACAAACGAACTCCCTCACAAACTTTCGCGTTTATGATATTATATTGTTTGCAGAATATTTTATTTGTACGCATACCTTTTTTCGTGTTATGTCAATATCATTTAAATGGTAGGCTTTGATTTTTTTTTTTGGTAAAATAATTGTTCCTGTCATTTTTGGTTACTTAACCAAGTCTGTCGATTTTGCGTTATTGAGAGGCTTTAATGATAGAAATCAACAAAACATAGACAATTATAAATATTCAGTTAGGTAAGTAATTAAATAAAGTAATAGTTAATTTCACGGTTTATTGAATGTCAATGTATGTAGGTGCATCGTCACTTTTACCATTTTACACTAATTAGAAATATAATTGCATTCTAAAATACTTTTCTCTAAGTACTATTACAAATTTCTAAATTAATGTTTATGTAGGAAATCATAATCATAAGCAGTATACCACCAGTACAACAACACCAGTTCTTTTTATATTTTATTTGAGATTCTTCAAATTGACTTGTCCCTATGTGCTTGTATGGAAATAAACATTTTTGACTTTGACTTTAACTTAGCTTCTAACCAAGAAGTATTTGTGTAGATAGATTATATTATATTATTATATGTAGATAGGTTTGTTTCGGTTTATTAAAAAATCGTTTTCATCATCAGCACGAGAACTGTCCCCAGCTGCCCATTTATTAAACAATCACCAACAAAAACATGAAAAATATCCACTTAAATATCGATATATGTATATAGAATTTGTTGTAATATAATTATCACCCAGGTAGGACATCGATGAAAAACCGGTAAGGGCCGATCACGAGCGATCAATGGGCGCTCACGGAACTACATTCCCCTCCATGTATGGATGTCCTGTTACTCAGCAGAACGTCTAATTGGTGAGGTACGGGATACGGAGACGTTTTAGAACTGTACTTTAACCGTGGCTTAACGTTTTTAGCGTGGATGCCGTGACGTCCTCGGATATGTTGGTATCCAAGTTCTTAGGCTTCGGCCGAACCTACGCGTCAGCAACGCGGGAAGCTGGATACGACTGACGTGGGACCTTTTTGCCTGAAAACGTCCTACTTTGTGTTCGCGTAGGTATGCAAAGAGCCATAGTGGTGGCGTCCACCGCGCGGCTGACGCTCCCGCTTCGCAGTCGTTTGGTCATTTGGCCGAAGCTTAGGCATCTCCGAGTGACACTCGATGCGAATAATCAAGTAGCTTCTGTAATGACCTAGTCTATAAAGACTATTTATTGATAAAAGGATTTTAATCGTTTCCAGTACGACAAAGAATACTTTTGATGTAATTAGATATACTTATGTACTATACTAAGACTAAGAAAATCAGAGATCAGAAATCACAGTAGATCAGTATGATCACGTCCTGAAGTAAAATAAATTAATACATAATTATGTTCTCTAATTGTTACTCTCACTGATTGTAATATATGTCTTGCTCACACGTATGCATTTTTTTCATCATTATGAAATTTTCCCATAACTTTTTGGCTACAAAAAAGGGCAAAACTTTTTTATAATTATAGGGAAATTTTAGTTTATTATTTTCTATATTTAAACAAATAGTATATCGAACTTAAAAATAACTTCTTTCTTCTTGTCCTCTTATGTATCATTTTAATCGTGCACTTAAATATGTTTTGAACACCTTGCAACTTGGTGTCATAAGTATCAAATTTTCTAAGAAAGTGACATTGGGTACAACATAATTTTCTGTGCCAAATCCCATTTTTTAAAACAAAAGGCTGCCTATTGCCATTTCTAGGAGCTTACCTATATGAAACCCTTTACAACAATCATAAAGTATAATCACGTATAATCCATGGGAACCTCTGTAAGTTATGGGTTCCACAAACCAAGTGCCATCTCATTAGAGGCTGGTTACAAAACAGTGGTTACCTAAACTACAGGAAGCAATAGTGGTCATTATCTTGTTGAGCCAATTATTTCTTAACTAAATTATAGAGCAGAGTTGTGGAGATGTGTTACTTTTAAACACGTAATGACAGTATTTCAATAGATTGATATGAGTACGTTTCTTACTTTTGCTCAAATCTTGAAATAAACAAGGGACGTATACACAACATTTACTATACACATAAAAAAACAAATTTTCCACAATATAAATAGAAGATGAACGACCTCATTGCTAATTAGCGATCTGTTTCAAGCAACCTTTGAATGAAAAGAGAATAATGAATTTAATAACAATAACAGGGGAGAGATTATAAGATCCGTGATTTAAATAAGGTGTATGAGTGAACATTCAGGTTCTGGAATCAAACTTTCGACAAAACAGACTGGCTAAACAGTGCTTTGCTGAATTTCCCAAATGTTTGATACTGAAAAATCACGCGCAATACCCAAAAATTTTTTTTTTAATTACTTCTAGCCACATTTGTATTGGCAACCTAGTAGATGTATATCTATTCTCTTACCTAATCATAAGCCTGCCAAACATGTGGTTTGGAGGCTGTTCACTATGAGCGCACTGATCCTGAGCCAGATCAATTCTCAACACCATGATTTAATAACGAATTCGAAATTTATCGAAAAAAAAGCACTAGCTGATATATCTCGATAACGCTTTCGATATTTATAACACTCAATTTATGAACTCGACAAAATTTCTCGTATGTTTAGTTTGTTTAATTAAAAATATTATAGTTTTTTGTTATTTCGTCACATTTGTACTAAATAATAATTACTGTTTTAGGACCAGAACCGAGGGTAGTAGTGTTTTTAAAATAAATAAAATATTATCTGTCTTTTAAGCGATGTGTATTGTGTTGTGCTTTGTGGAATAATCTGTGTGGATAAACGTGAATAGGTATGCAAGTCAAAACAAGAGGCGTATATTCTAACAGTGTGCAATGTGTAACGCTACTATTTTGAGGAGAACCGAGGACAAGTGGCGATCACAATGGACCCCTTTATGCAAACAGGGACCAACCCACATTTTGAGTGAAATTGAGTTAAGCGCATAGATGGCGCTAAAATCCCGTTTTCTATCTTCCCAAAAAAATTTGTAGCTCTACACCAACTAATTTCACAGATACAACACTGTCACTACGGAACCAACCCATTTTGGCCAACTTTTGAAAACCAAAAAGAACTAAGCTGCATGGTTCCCTTACCACTACAGAAATTTTAATGTAAAAAAGACCCAAGCCACTTGGTACCTTAAGACCTAGCCATTTTAATTATGCAAACCAGAACCAAACGCATGTTGGTTCCATCTACTATGATATGACTTTGTCCAAAATTTATGATTTGTATGGTGAAGAAGCCAAATCAGCTGGTCATAGCGTTCTTTCTTATGCTAAAGTAAGACACGTGTTTGTCACGAAATTTAATCTGCGGCCTAAAAGGCCTATTATAGGCCTTTTAGGCCGCAGTGATACAATAGCCATAATAATTGTGTTTTGTTCTAAATTACATTTTACAATCAGGAATTGTATACAAAGCACCAATGCAAGGGGCTACCAGTTAGTTGAAACGTTAAGTTTTTCGAATGCACTTAAAATGATGTTGATCTTTGACCCTGACAGTGAATTCATTAGTGCCCGGGTTCAATAAAACAAAACGATGTTTGAATGAGATGATACAAACAAGTTTTATGATTTAATGCAATTATTTCACACACCTTCCTTCGTTAGTTATAATTGATCTGGTGTTCATCGAGAATGTAGTTTTAGTAGTTATAATCCAATTATTTTATTACTAATACCAATGAAATAAAGTTCATCAAACGTTTTATACATCATATAACCAAATTAATAACAAAATTAAAGATATATGCCATTAAAACTTATACTTATTAGTATCGCCATTTCCAATCACAGCTTCTAAGCGCCCGTGGTTATGGTTCGATTTGTTAAATTCATAGAATATCAACACTTAGAACAACATGTAGATCGTAGTGACATGTTTTTTGGTCAGCCTAGTATAAGTCCAGTAATTTTAGGTTCCATCTGCGAAAAAAATCCTTATGGGCAGATTTTGTGTATACATATTTATAAAGGCGCTCTCATGGAGTTATAAAAACAGGTTTAAATGTGAAAATGTAACGAAAATCTGTTTTTCGCAAATATCACAGAAACATTTATTTAATTGTTTGTAGTTTAATTATCTACAAAGAGTGGCGTCTGCATTTTTCTGTAAATATTAACCGTTTTTGAAGCAGAGCGGTAAGAAAACGATTAGAATGCACTCACGTAAGATATGATATACCTATATGATATACATATATATAAATTTTCATAGAATGTCCAAATATCAAATAAAATAAAATAAACTTTAAAAAATTACAAACGTGAATCAAATTAAGCTTCATTTTTAGGAAAAATGTAGATTATTGAATCTAAATTCAAACAAAAGACCGATTATTATAAAATTGATATGGGACCAATTTGCAAGCAACAGCTTTCATTTTATATAAATAATCATGAATATCCGTTTACCGAGATAAAGCTCTGAGATTATAAACATTAAAAAAATTGGTTGGTGTTTAAAACGAAATCAGCATTTGTTTTGTATATTCTAACATTCATACATCATAAATACAAGGTTCTAGCTTAACCAGAAGGCAATACCTATTTTCAAATTTGTCCCGCCACACGATATCTATTGTCTAAGGCGGCCATTTTGTGAATCTTCCGATTTGAACTGTGAAACATCCCTTATGTCGTTCCAATCAATCAATCATCAATCATTTATTTATTTGACACAATAAAAATTACACAAATTACAAATGAATTCATGGGTTCCTGACTAGCCGCGGCTGTGCTACAGGAACCTAGGCTTCTTCAATAAGTGTAACACTGAGTTATAATGCCAAATAAAGAATACAAAGACAGTTACATACCTTACATATCTAAGTTTCATTTCATCATCATCATCATCATTTCAGCCGTAGGACGTCCACTGCTGAACATAGGCCTCCCTCAAAGACTTCCAGTGATTTCGGTCGGTAGCAGCTTGTAACCACCGTGAGCCCGCTACCTTCACCAAGTCGTCCGTCCATCTAGTTGGTGGACGTCCTAGTCTGCTTTTGCCGATTCGTGGTCTCCATTCAAGAACTTTCCGGCCCCAACGGCCATCTGTTCTACGCGCTACATGGCCTGCCCATTGCCACTTTAACGAGCTAATTCGCTTGGCTATGTCGGTGACCCGCGTTCTTCTACGTATCTCCTCATTTCCGATTCGATCACGATGATGAAGTTTCATTTAGTAAAGTTAAATTAAAAATCAAATATGTTTAGACAATTCCATACAACTCAGACAAAGCTTACTCCTCAGAAAAAAAAATAGAATAAAAGTTCCGACGAGAAAATTCTTTTTTTAATCCAAAAACCAAGGTAATTGTGACCCTCAGTTGTGAAACCTTACACCATAAGCCAAGTGATCTATGTTAGTGCGTGGAGGGTCCACGCACTTAACTTCTAATCTAATATATAAAATTTCCATCTCACAATGTTAGTTACCGTACTCCTCCGAAACGGCTTAACCGATTATTATGAAATTTCATATGCATTATGCAGTAGGTCTGAGAATCGGCTACTATTTTTCATTTTGCAAAACAACGTTTCCTGGGGTCAGCTATAGTATATATTCTAAAGATGCATAATATCAGTGCCATAAAATAGTAGCGTTAACGAATATTATAGCTCAACAAGGGTGAAAAACTTTTATTACTAATTTAAGTAAATAAATATTGAAATATTTTTCTGTATAGGCTATTAGGTATATTAAACATAATTTGATATGGTTATAGCTGCTTGCTAGCAGTGGTTTTAGCAATTAAACTGAATTACAATCTTTGGCGCCATTTATAACTACAAACTCCGATGTGCTTGCTACATCTGAGGCGCTAAGACGCCGCTAAGGGGTTATTAGCAATTTTAACGAGGATGAAGAAAAAATGGTGAAGGCACTTTCAGAATACAGCTTCAACCATTTAAGGAATATGGTGCTAATCCTAATAAATGCAGGAACGCGACTTAAGGGGCTTAATACAAATTAAACTTAATTAAAACTTGTGTAAGAAAATATTAGCATTATAATTATTAAACATGAGCCGACTTTGACAAAGTCCGTAACTTAAGCAAAAACACAGACGTTCATAAATTGAGTATCCAATGCCGAAAGAATCTTTAAAGTATTTAATCCCAAATATAAAATAAATAAGTATGCGATACACTCATACCGTCCCGTGTACAGTTTATAGACAATTTGTAATAAAAAAAAACCGTAGTTTTGTACCAAGATCCAGATAGAGCGGTCACCCATCCAAGTACTGGCATAGCGCAACGTTGGTTTACCTTACAAAATCACGTTTGTTTTAAGGGGGGTACCCCTTACATTATACATTTATATATGTACAATGTGTTTTTAGTATTTCTTGTTATAGCGGAAACATTTATATATCATCCCTCAAAATTTCAACTCTCTACCTATCACGGTTCTTGAAATACATTTCGTTTATACGTTTTACGTTCCCACTCGTAGGACACAGGGACTTCTCTCTTGGCGTGAGAGATTAGGCCTTATATCACGACGCTGGCTGGCCAAGTGCGGGTTGGTGAATGTCAGGTGTCCTTCAAACTTTTAAAATTTATTAGAACATCTCGGTCTCTTCACAATGCTTGCCTTCAAGCATGTATAGTAAAGATAAATCAATCTAACTATAAATTAATAAATCTTACAATGTCTTACAGTGAAATAAAGACGATTAACACATCACACACCGCGCAAACAAAGACGCCGTCATAGCTTGTATGTAATAAAAATACTTAATTACCGTCCTCAAAAAAGGTTAACTAAAAATTCAACAGTAAATTAAAATTCACTAACTTAACCTTGCAGTGATGCGGGTTCCTACAACCAAACTGCAAAATATTATCAGCATATGACATCCTGTGGATAATTCTATTTATCGCTCTTATAGCCAGCATCCTGCCAGTCTGAGTACAGATTTTGAGTTATTCGGTACGAGTTTAGAGTATTGTTTTAACATAGTGTGAGGATGCAGCTTGCTCTACTGTTGGCTGCTCTGGTAGCTGCTGCTTCTGGTAAGTGGTAGAGGTTCCTCATGGATAGTAAGGTATTAAATACTACCAGTACCTGTCAGTGCTACCCGCGTTTAATGGATTTCCCACCGGTATCACATATTTTTCCGCGGTAAAAAAATACTTATGTCACTTCTCAAGCTTTGGCGAATCTGTGTAACAAATTGTTAGATTACACCCCACAAGCATTTTCACAATCTCACAAATTTTACCTCTTTGTAATTAGTATAGACTAGCGGCCATATCTTTATGTATAAGAATGTACTGTATGCAGAATTCTTGATGTTTGTACCCTACGCATTATTTACAATGTCGCGGACATGTAACTAGGTGCTCAATAAAGCAAGCTTAAGCGCTAATGTTGACATGTGTAAAAATTAGACTTTATAGGTCAATGTACATATTGATTAAAGGCATTCGCATAAGAATAACAGCAGTATTATCTGGAAATAAAGGCTTTAATAATAAATTAAATATCTCTTTCCAAGCATTATTATTTTTCAGCCGTGATAAACCAGCCAGCTAGCGAACATGAAGTTTCTAAAGGAGTCATCGGCGTTGGTACTGGGAGACACAAAAGATTTGTAGAACTTGACTCCAGTCAGGTATTGGCATTTATCTTTCGTACTTAATAGAGAGTATTTTTTGACTGTTTAGTAATTTTATCTTTCCAGTGCCGCAAATTTTATGGGATAGGTATTACACTGTAGTCAAGCTGCTCTGTAGACGAATCGATACAACCTCAGATCATAAAACTCTTAGAACTTTATATATTTCGTTTACGACTTTATTGTAATTTTTTGATGAAATGTCGCGCCCGCGTTTTTTTTACATATTTTTATACAAACAACATCACTAACATTACCTCTATAATAAAGGTCTAGCTTATAGCTTTCCACACGGACCTAGATTTTGATATGTGGATTGTCGAACAGTATATTCAATTAATGTGCTAATAGTTATTTCTATTAAGCCGCGCCGCGTCGCCGGCAGTAATTACCATTAAACAGGTGTTTTGATTATAAATAAGTGTATGCTATGGAATAGCGTTGTCTCCTAATATTTAGTACTTAGAAGGAGGCATCCGGATAACGGTTATTGAATGTTTCATGTAATTTTGATCTTTGGCGCCGTTTTACTCATTTCCTTGAATTTGCAATTATAACATGGTACCTACATGAAAACATGGCTAAGGCTTTTTGGACTGCTCCGTTGATCAGTGCTCTAGTATAATAGATGCGGTAAAGTGAATTGTTAAAAGTGTTATTTTAAACATATAAAAAAATGACATAGGTACAGACAAAAGGATAAATCTCTATAATTAATAGCACATATTTAGCAAAAGCATATAATTAAAATCCACAACCCGCCTGTCGTGCGTGATTCACAAATCCTCATATTGTAGTTCAGGATGTCCAGCTCTGGACTTCCTACAGCCAAAATAAAAATATGAAGATGATAGAAATTCTAGAAATAGCGTACCTACTTATGCCCTTACTCAAGATTTGTCTCATCGGAATTGGCTCTACATCTTTCCATCCCACAGACTAACGAAGTGAAAGGAGAGCCCTGCCAGCTGCCAAATGACAAGCCAGGGATCTGCAGGCCTCTTCAGCAATGCCCACAGGAACAGTTCAAAAATGATTTTGTGGCTTTCGCCGAGAACCTCTGCATACTTGATAACACGTAAGTAATCTTAAAAAACATTGGTTACCAAGAAAAGAAAATACAAAATAAATTACAAGTACAATGGGCGATCTTATCGCTGATAGTAATTTACTACACTGTTACCATATTTTTGTTTTCGTTTACTCCAAAGTAGTAGAGAGGGGAAAAAAGTCCGCTAAGGACTTGTTTGATTCTTGCCGAAGATTTAGTAATTGGACGCTCTACCAGTATTTAGCCAGCCTGTTTTTACAGATAATAGAAATCATCTAGAAATAAAATTATGTTCAGTATTTTAGCTACCTAGTCCGCGTAACATGATCTTAGAATTTACTACGGGCGTTAGGCTGGGTCCACACTTGTATCATTTCGGTGTATCACGATCAGGCGTGGCGTATCGAGTATCCGTATCATAAGTATGGACGCTCATTTTATACTTATGTGATACTGTATCATTTCAGCGTATCAACTTTAACTTTACAAATATGGACGCTTCAAAAAGAAAATGTAACAAGTAACTTCAAGAGTAACAAAGTCCATACAACCATAGACAACTTTGCAATGTTGGCTTTCGGTATATTTGGATTATTAATCGAATACAGTTAGCTACTCCGATGTTTAAAATCGACAATCCCAAAGTGCTGTTCCTCTCGATCCCCTGTCAAATCATATTTGGGTAAGTGAGAAGGGAGTAATTTCGCTCATCGGATTTAATCAATTACCGTAGAATTTGCGAATAGCCGTAGAATGCATTGTGTAATATTTTGGCCTGAAAGCCGTAGAACACGGTAATTGCCGCAGGATTAAATATAAATAAAATAAATATTTCCGGACTACTCACACATCATCACCTAACCCCAAACTAAGCAGAGCTTGTACTATGGGTGACGGATATACTACATAGATACATTTTTTTTGTAAATACATACATATATGATACATAGAAAACAGCCAGACCCGAAACCAGAAATTATAGATCGTACAAAATCTGGTCCCCCGGCGGGAATCGAACCCGCAACCTCCTGCGCCTCAGGCGGACGTTCGCTCACCGAGCCACAGAGGTCGTCGTTTGGCAACACTGCATCAAGCATTCACGTCCAAACTTGTTCAATGCAACGCGTATCCCCTTTGATGATCGCGGAAAAACCGACACAGGATGGTTCGGGGTGTATCACGTATAGCTGGGTCCACACTTGTATCATTTCGGTGTATCGTATCTCCGTCGCGTATCCTCGGCGCGTATCATGATCGCTAGTTTGGACGCAAGCTGATACGCGTTAATGATACATGCCGTATCCGATACGGCCCGATCCGCCCCCGATCTCCAATGATCGCGTATCAAGATACACCGCGTATCCGATACGCGTATCACGGTGGTATGGACGTATTTTGATACTGTATCATGATACTGTATCGTGATACGATACGTGATACACCCCGAACCATCCTGTGTCGGTTTTTCCGCGATCATCAAAGGGTATACGCGTTGCATTGAACAAGGTTGGACGTGAATGCTTGATGCAGTGTTGCCAAACGACGACCTCTGTGGCTCAGTGGGCAAACATCCGCCTGAGGCGCAGGAGGTTGCGGGTTCGATTCCCACCGGGGATCAGATTTTGTATGATGTATAATTTCTGGTTTCGGGTCTGGGTGTTTTCTATGTATCATATATGTATGTATTTACAAAAAAAAATGTATCTATGTAGTATATCCGTCACCTAACGGTACGGTACAAGCAGAGCTTGTACACCCATAGTACAAGCTCTGCTTAGTTTGGGGTTAGGTGATGATGTGTGTGTAGTCCGGAAATATTTATTTTATTTATATTTAATGCTGCGGCAATTACCGTGTTCTACGGATTTCAGGCCAAAATATTACACAATGCACTGCCTACGGCTGCAACCCTGTAGTCGTAGCAGTTTCTACGGCTATTCGCAAATTCTACGGTAATTGATTAAATCCGATGCGCGAAATTACTCAATTCTCACTTCACACCCAAATATGATTTGACAGGAGATCGAGAGGAACAGCACTTTGGGATTGTCGATTTTAAGCATCGGAGTAGCTTACTGTATTCGATTAATAATCCAAATATACCGAAAGCCAACATTGCAAAGTTGTCTATGGTTGTATGGACTTTGTTACTCTTGAAGTTACTTGTTACTTTTTGTTTTTGAAGCGTCCATATTTGTAAAGTTAAAGTTGATACGCTGAAATGATACAGTATCACATAAGTATAAAATGAGCGTCCATACTTATGATACGGATACTCGATACGCCACGCCTGATCGTGATACACCGAAATGATACAAGTGTGGACCCAGCTTATCGTATCACGATACAGTATCATGATACAGTATCAAAATACGTCCATACTACCGTGATACGCGTATCGGATACGCGGTGTATCTTGATACGCGATCATTGGAGATTGGGGGCGGATCGGGCCGTATCGGATACGGCATGTATCATTAACGCGTATCAGCTTGCGTCCAAACTAGCGATCATGATACGCGCCGAGGATACGCGACGGAGATACGATACGCCGAAATGATACAAGTGTGGACCCAGCTTTAGATGTTTCTATCCAATAATTTTATCTCAGGGAGTTCGACTATTGTTATTTTGTAGGGACATCAAGGGCCGATGATGTTACTTTGGGTGTCCAGGATAGTTTGATAATGAAACTATATTTATTTTTTATAATCCACACACCCAAGTAGCCCCAATATATACTTACTCGGACTTGTACTTTGCATGTACAAATTGATTGTCTTTATTATCTCTGCCATTGTTACAATGGATAGCCTATAAGTTTCGATATCAGTAGCTACTAGTAACCTACATCAGGATTATCGATTTCACCGTACGCCTCTTTGAGCGCCTAATCAATCATTGATAGCGTCGTGGGAGGCAAGGAGCTTTGTTGCTAAGCCGGGTCCAGACAGGCGTAACGTGTAACGTAACGCGAATCCTATGTGTGGACTGAACAGCACTAGGAGCATTTCATATTAGGCACGCCTGCGCCGCTTGAGCTGATCCATCGACTGTCGGTTTTGTGCAAACAAAATGGCGCTCGCACGGCTTGTTTGGACGGTGTATGTAACGTTTGTGTCGCGTGACGAACAATCGCTTGAATTAATTACCTAGTTTGTTTTACCAAAAAATACTAATTTTTTCGTGTTTCGTAATGTGGCCCGGAGAACCTTCTAGGTCTTCATGCCCCTCCTTAAACCACATCGTCACTTTACATCAGGTGAGATAGCGGTCAAATGAAGGCTTATCAAACATAAAAAAAACTGCTTTGATACAATCTTAAAAAAAAAAATTAAAAATGTTGTATGAATTTTAAGAAAATATTTATTTATTCTATTCGTTTGCTTGCTTATGTGATGTTTGTAGCAACTGAGTGGAAATGGAGACAGCTAGTGAAATAGATTCGCGTACACAATCCGCTTTCAGTTTGTGACACAGCGCATTTATGCCTAATTAAACCTGATCTTACATTACACGTTACGTCCGTCTGGACCCGGCTTAAGACTCATAGTAGGCACGTCTACTCTATTGCAGCAGCACCATGACTCAAGGATTTTATCGGAAGTGTAGCTTACCGTGCTGTTTATCCTGTCTATTTTAATTAATTGTGTGTGGTATTGGGTAGATTAATGTTTGAAGCTATAGGTAGATAAGATACTACATATTATTAAGAACATATTATATTATATTTAGAAATATTTTAGGTATAATAGTTCAACTTGTAAACAGGCCTTTCAGACGTAAAACTCCTAGGATAAGTCCCCCATAATAACAAAGGTCACTTATCCTTTTTTAAAGTTTTTCCTCATATTAATTCAAATCAGTTGTTAAGAATTTTGTTGTATAGGAAAACAGTATGCTAGATATTTACTAAGTTTGTTTAACGAGACCATGTTGCATTTTACATAATCAATGGTTTATTTCAGACTTTCTACCGAGCCCTAAAAATCATATATTTATTGCAGTGACTCTAGAAAAATTGGAATTTGTTGCCCTGATAAGACCAAACAAAGTGGGCCCCAAGGGCTCGCTGGTGATCTTCCAGCGACTGCGCCGCGAGAAGAAGACGAGGATATTGTTGGCAAGATCTCATACAGAGCTGAGAATAGAGGTTGCGTATCAAATCTGACCGATAATTTATAAACAAAACAAGGCAATATATTCTGTATTTGCCTATTGTCATCTATCCAATATTACAATTCGTAATATAACTGATGGTCATATCATTATAAAACACACGAATTATTATACCATTCACAAATATATAAAAGAATATAAAATTCTTTATTACACACACCAATGAACATAAATTTTAAATTAAAAAAAGTGCATAAAGATGCGGTTAGAGCTGTCCAACCATCCAAATACATCCCTCGCGCAATGTTTGACCTAGTAAAAATCGATGTGTTTATCAAACGTCAGTCCCTCTGAATCCTTACACGTGACCTCCGGGTGGTGCTAAGAACAGTTTCTGGTGGTAGGCTTCGGCCGCGGCTTGTCACCACCCTTCGGGCTGGGCCAGTGCGTGAAGCGATTTTTTCGTATTTCGTAATGTGGTCCGGAGAAGCCATCTAGGTACCTTCTAGGTCTTCATGTCCCATGTTAGACCACATCGTCACTTTACATCAGGTGAGATTGTGTTCAAATGAAGGCTTATCGAGCATAAAAAAAAAACAGTTCGTTGTATATTTTCTTAAGCAGCTTGTTATTTGCCATTTTTAGTTTGCTCTGGTTGGGCTTTACGCGCGTACTCTGGTCCAACTACTAACATTAGCACCCACAGGTGCTAATATTAGTTGCTGAGTAGTTGATTTTGAAGAACTTTCTACTCATGCGTATACTTTCAAACAAAATTGTCTTCAGTCCGATTAAAATATCGCTTAAAAGTTTTCAGATTGCGGGCGATCTGATGTTTCCTGTAATCAGAATTATAAGATAAGATAAGATAAATATTCTTTATTGCACACATAATTAAAAACACAAAACTAAAAATAAGCACTTAAGACTATGCGACAAATGGCGGTCTTATCGCTAAAGAGCGATCTCTACCAGACAACCTTGTATTGACAACATTATATGGTATTATTTATCACAGGATGTGGGCTAAGCACTCGTCCGCACGCTCGCGTGCAGGGCTCCCGACCGGCCAACCCTCGCGAGTGGCCCTGGATGGCTTCCATCACCCCGACTGGCTTCGCCCAATACTGCGGGGGGGTCCTCATCACTGACCGACACGTGCTCACTGCCGCTCACTGCTTGAGGAGGTAAGAAAAACCCAGAACCTAGCCCTAACGGCTAACTAAACGTTAGTTAGCCGTTAGGCCTAGACTCCCTCCCATTAACTCACAGATCCTGGATTGACCGAATCCAAAGCTTCTTCAGAGATAATAATGTATAAAACGAATTTATTCTAAAAAGGCATTATAAAGCTTTGACGGAGTAGGTAGATGGTATCTCGTACGTTACAGGCCATAGTCTGTTGTAACCATTTTTCATCAGGTTGAATGCACCTGCATGCTTTTTTCCTAGCTCAGAAGTATAAACAAAAAGAAAAACTTCTAAACTCATGTTGTGGTGTATTTTCGGTTTGCTCAATAATGCTATGGGCTGCATTTAATGTTTTTATATCACCTCTAGTTCTATGCGCTGTAAAAGATTAGTACGAAATCCAAAACATAATTATCAGAAATTATGTCAACACAATGTCTTTACTCCAATGTACAGATTGTCCAGCAAAATATAATTAAAGGTAATAAAAAATATAATAGATACCTAAGGGATTATTTCATCATCTCCTAGTAAAATCCCAAAAACGGGAATCTTTGATTTGTAAATTTAGATATCTAACCCAGATATGAAATTAATTATTATACCGCTTAAACGCTAAACTATTTCAGCATTTTAGGCAGCATAGTATATAAACGTAAAGCACTGATAAGCTACAGACTCTACCCGGACATGGCGAAAGAGGTCCTTAAACATAATTTTATTGTAAACCTAATATTTCAAAGAAAATGTAATTTTAAATTCCATCCTATCGTAGATGGGATGCTGACGAGCTAGAGGTTCGTCTCGGCGAGTACGACTTCAACCGCAATAACGACACCCGCTCCTACAACTTCAAGGTGGTGGAGAAGCGTATGCACAGACAGTTCGACAACAACACGTACAAGAACGACATCGCTATCCTCAAGCTGGACAGGCCGGCTACCTTCAACACCTACGTCTGGCCCATCTGCCTGCCACCGCCTGGATTGAAATTGGTCAATGAATCTGCTGTTATAATTGGTGAGTAGAATGTTTTACAGTTTTAGGCTAACTAACACAATCATCTATATAAATAAAAATGAATTGTTGTTCGTTAGTCTGATTAAAACTCGAGAAGGGCTGGGCCGATTGAGCTGATTTTGGTTTTAAAATGTTTGTCGTAGTCCAGGGTAGGTCTAAACGATGAGCAAATAAGGAAAAATTGCCGGGAACTTTTTTTACCCGTGCGACGCCGGGGCGGGCCGCTATTCTAAAATAACAATTAGTTAAACACTTTATCCACCACTAGCCTTACTTGCCCGAGTGTTTGGATTTTCCCGCGGGAACCATGTGTTTTCCCGCGGTAAATAATATATTGCCTTCCTCGATAAATGGACTATGTAACACTGAAATAATTTTTCAAATCGGACCATTAATTCCTGAGTTAGCGCGTTCAAAAAGTATCTTCAGCTTTATAATAGTCGTTTACGAATATTGTTAAGTGCAGGGTCGTTAGCTATAAGTGTGTTTCTGTTTTGCGGAGTTGGCAGTTTTATACTAACAAATATATTCATAGATAGTAAACTATCTTAGCTGTTGATTTTCCTACAAATATATAAATTGTAACCAACTAAATAGGCGCAAAATCTGTACCTTCACAGTTGCTTATAATGTTTGTTTGATAACAATACCTATAGAAGTGGATAACAATATTTATAAAAGTTCAATTATCAATTTTAGTAGCCCTCACCGCATTTTTTTTTCTACACATAATATCGAAATCGCCATTGACTGGTTATTTTTGGTAGGTTGGGGAACGCAATGGTACGGAGGCCCCCACAGTCACGTGCTCATGGAGGTGACAGTACCAATCTGGGAACAGGAAACTTGTAAGAAATCCTTC
This sequence comes from Gymnoscelis rufifasciata, assembly GCA_929108375.1. Taxonomy (NCBI): domain Eukaryota; kingdom Metazoa; phylum Arthropoda; class Insecta; order Lepidoptera; family Geometridae; genus Gymnoscelis; species Gymnoscelis rufifasciata. The sequence continues at coordinate 6,237,448 of OV815321.1, read as the reverse complement.
ACCGATACTGTGTTTGACGAGAATATTTGCGCTGGAGGGTATTCTGGTGGGAAGGATGCCTGCCAGGTAAGTAATTATTAAATTCATTTTAATAACTTTTTGACCTTCGGTATTTAATAAATTACCTTAAGGGTATCATACATATGTTGAAGCGTTCCGAGTTCAGAACAAATATTTTTCTTTTTGTCCTACGTACTCTGTCTGATAAAACCCTTACTCTCAAGTTGCTTTCTGATGATCTTAACCCCTACTACTTTCTGCAAGAAAGACTTTCATCTGTTTTGAAAACTGAGCGAAAGATATGCTGTCTTCATTTTGTAAAGTTTATTCCATTATTTTTTTCCATTCCATTCGAATTGTCATCATCATTATCATATAACAATAGTGTTTGTCAGGCTCGCAATAAAAGACTTGGAAAGAGCGTAGACCGGTTCATTGTGAATTACTGTCTGCCCAAATCACAAAGGCAAAGACAATCTATAATATAAAAATGAATCGCAAAATGTGTTGGTAAGCGCATAACTCAACAACGCCTGGACCAATTTGGCCAAATCTTTTTTTAAAATGTTCGTTAAAGTTCAAGGATGGTTTTTACGGCGAGAAAAATTAGAATTATTGCTGGAAAAACCCTAAAAATAGCCCTTTTCTTTTTCCCATACAAATGATTTGTAACTAAAACGTAGTCAATTTGAGCTTTATTGCTATGGTATTAAATTACAAGCACTCACTGTTGTCTAAGCAATGTAGGTGTGTTCCTAACGTCAAAGATCATATCTATCAAAAGTATATAAAATTTTCATGTCACAATGTTAGTTACCGTACTCCTCCGAAACTGCTTTACCGATTTTTACCAAATTTTATATGCGTATACAGTAGGTCTGGAGAATCAGCTACTATCAATTTTTCATTTTGCAAAACAACGTTTGCTGGGGTCAGCTAGTAAATAAATAAATAAACTTTTCCGGACAATCCACATAACAACATCTAGCCCCGTGGTAAGCTCTAAGCTTGTGTTACGGTTACAATACAGTTATTACCATGATTATTGCGCTTGTAACAGCGTAGAAATATCGGAATATCTAAAAATCGTCAAACCATGGTATGTTACCCGTTTTAGGTCTTAATATTGTTTAATACCATGATTATTTGGAAAGTTAACCAATGATGTCAAATAAATATGGATTTGTTCTTGTATTATTATTATGACTATTTTTTTATGTCACTGCACCGTCCAGTTGTTTGCTGTGCATTTTTCTCTCCATCCAAAGGTTGTCGGGAAGAGATTGCTTTAACCAAAAAGGCTGCCCATCACGCATTTTGTATGTAGCTTTAAGTCCCTTTTGTATTGTTTTATCTTGGTGTGTAATAAAGACTTAATATTATTATAAATATAATATAATTTTGTTGTGTTATATTATAAGTACTAACCCTAATTCATTTTAAGTTACTTACTAAACTATGGATGATTGCTGTCTGAAATAAATGAATTTTATTTTATTTCATCACCATCCTATTAACGTTCCCACTGCTGGGACACAGGACTTCTCTTTTGACGAGAGAGATTAGGCCTTAATTCACCCCGCTGGCCAAGTGCGGGTTGGTGGATGTCACATGTCCTTCAAACTGTTTAAAGTTCTAAGAACATGCCGGTTTCCTCACGATGTTTCCTTCACCGTTAAAGCACGTGTTTAAAGCGCACATAATTTTTTTATTTTATTTATTATTCATAAATGTTTCCAGGGAGACAGCGGCGGCCCCCTCATGTACCAGATGTCGAGCGGCCGCTGGACCACCGTCGGCGTGGTCTCGTGGGGCGTCCGCTGCGGCGAACCCAACCACCCCGGCCTCTACACGCGCGTCGACAAATATCTGCAATGGATCGTTGAGAACGTTATCTTTTAATTACTGCATCTCGACGTTCAGGCGGTCCGCATTCAGGTTATTTCTTTTTGTTCAGAACACTGGAAGTTCTTACGCCAGACCGGTCACAGCCTGACAAGAAACTTTAACGCCTCTGGAACTTCAACTAGAGTTGACAACACTTAATCAACGACAAGTTAAAGCGGAACACAGATTAAACTTAATACATGGTAATAAGTAATTAAACGTGATTGTACTAATACTAAAGTATTACTGTTTTTAATCTGTAATTAAATGATGTGTAATAAAGTTGTTATCTATCTAGATATACACAATAGAGCCTATGAATGGGTGCCTTTATACTTTGTAATATGCACGCGTTGCGCTTTCATTTGATACCCTACTCGAGTATATTTGCAGATTTTCGGTAATTCTTCCCCTTTCACCCCTTATAACTTTTAAACGGCTCAACCCATACTAAGAACACGCAAAAGTCACCTTTCATACAAAAATAACTAAATTGAAATCGCTTCATCTGCTTGGGAGCTATGATACCACAGACAGACAGACGAAAGAACGGGGAAGCGTTATAAATAAATTACGAGCGTGCGAACTTTCGCGCGCGTAATCCTGCGTTCCAAAGAACGCGCGATGGAGTGTTCCTACCTGTAAAGGCACTCAATGTTGCCACTCAATTATTTAGAAAAAGAACCAAGTAGTTAATTACGTTATTGATATAATAATGTCTCAAAAGATTGTTTTTCATTCCTGATCGTTGCCATCGCACTTTAGTCAGTCCTAAATGTATGCAAAAGCGTGCCATACATTTCTACATCTCCTTTCACACGCCTGGTCTGTAAACTAAATCACGTTTGGAGCGAGCAATGAAGACAATCATCGAATTGAAGAGAACCGTGCCAAGGAAATAATAATTGAGTGATAGATTACAACTATCAAATATCACTGTGGGAGAGCGTGATTTTCACTGAGTCTACAGTTGATACAACATTCAGTGCTTGTTTCTATTAAACCTACCTACGTATCTATACTCATATTGTAGAGCGGAAGAGTTTGTTTAATTGTGTGTTTGATTGAACACGGTAATCTAAGCAACTACTGGTCAGATTTGAATAATTATTTCAGTGTTGATAGGCCATTTATCGAAGAAGTCTTACGGGAAGGACTTTTTACCAAGTGAAAATACGTTGTTCTTTTTCGAATTAAATCACCATCTCTCCAAAATAGGAGCCACGGACAGCAGTTTATGTAGAGGCTGCCTCGAGGAAGAAGAGACAGTAGAACATACCTTGCTACACTGCACAGCCACAGAGGAGGCAAGAATAAGGACGGGGTTGAGGCGTCTAATGGACGCGGAGGCCCCATCCTCGCCATCAAATATGCTGCCACGACTCTGTAAATCTCCGAAAGTCCTACTTCAGTACATCAAGGAGTTAGGATGCTTAGGGCCTAGCCAGGCATGGGGGTAATGCACAATACACTCCAAAGCGAGACGTCAGTGCAGTCCTTAGTTGGGACAAAGAATTAGAATTAGATACTTTGTTCTTGTGGGAAAATCTAAAAAGCACAGGCAACCCGGTATTCCCTGCCTGGAAATCTAGTATTTATATGAACGTTTATATTAGGTATCCGTCGTGTTTCCTTAATACAAAAAAATTAAGTAGAGTATGCAGCGCTATCTGGTAACCACCTTGTAGTAGTAATGGGTTACCAGTTAGTGACTTACACTGTACCTATATAGGTATAGTGTTAGATTGTTAGGTATTGTCGCTTTCGGGACTAGGCGCACAAAATGGTTTTAAACACTTCAAACAAAACTGCCGTTTTGTTATGTACCTTATAATTTAATTGTGAATAGAAGTAAGTTTGTAGTTTTTATGCAGGAATATTAACCCTAATGCTACCTAATTGTAAAACCCGGTTTTGTGATTATTAACCGACTTTCAACGTAAAAGGGATGCTCTCAATTTAACGCATATGTTATTTTTTAAACTAGTTTCAGACGTGGACTAATGTATATCGATAAACATGAATTGATTGCCCTAATGTATAGCTTTTATTGGATTGGCCTTGGGCTGATTTAAGTGACGTGACTTGTGAGTGTGTGTTGAAAAAAAATTTAGTTTTATCAAACTAACCAGCCTTATTACCTACTACGTAAATATTACAAAATTTTGTTTATAAAAGCTTGTTATAATTTTTTTTTTACAGTTAAGTAAATTTATGTCTTTTTAGCTATAATTTTTCGTGTTCTACTTCGCAAACTCTTTTATTTGATACTCATATCATATTGTGTTTGTGCAGCAAACATTATTAGACCGCCCCGTATTGGATTTAGAATGACAAAACATAATAACCATGCATTGTCCTCTATACTAATATCATCATTTCAGCCGTAGGACGTCCACTGCTGAACATAGGCCTCCCTCAAAGACTTCCAGTGATTTCGGTCGGTAGCTGCTTGTAACCACCGCGAGCCCGCTACCTTCACCAAGTCGTCCGTCCATCTGGTTGGTGGACGTCCCACTCTGCGTTTGCCGATTCGTGGTCTCCATTCAAGAACTTTCCGGCCCCAACGGCCATCTGTTCTACGTGCTACATGGCCTGCCCATTGCCACTTTAACGAGCTAATTCGCTTGGCTATGTCGGTGACCCGCGTTCTTCTACGTATCTCCTCATTTCTGATTCGATCACGTAGAGAAACCCCGAGCATAGCCCTTTCCATAGCTCGTTGCGCAACTCTGAGCCTATTCATGAGGCCTATGGTGAAGCACCACGTCTCGGAGCCATATGTCATCACTGGCAACACACACTGGTTAAACACCTTCGTCTTCAGGCACTGAGGTATATTGGATGAAAAGACGTTACGAAGTTTCCCGAACGCTGCCCATCCGAGCTGGATTCGGCGATTGACCTCTTTCTCGAAGTTGGACCTACCCAATTGGACTGTTTGTCCTAGGTAAACATATGCGTCAACAGCTTCGAGCATCGAGTTCTCAACCATAACAGGGGTGGGCACTACATGGACATTCGACATGACCTTCGTCTTGTCCATGTTCATCCTGAGGCCCACCCGTTGGGAGACTCGATTGAGGCCTTCTAGCATTGTACTAAGTTCCTCCGTCGATTTCGCCATGACTACGATATCGTCAGCGAATCGAAGGTGAGTGATGCATTCGCCATTGATGTTGATGCCTAGTCCTTTCCATTCTAGGAGTTTGAAAGCGTCCTCTAAAGTGGCTGTAAACAGTTTCGGAGATATAACATCTCCCTGCCTAACTCCTCTTTTCAACGGAATCGCTTTCGAACTCTGTTCCTGTACTCGGACTGACATGGTGGCGTTTTTATACAAGCACTTCAACACTTCGATGTATCGATAGTCAATTCGGCACCGTTGGAGGGACTCTAGTACCGCCCAAGTTTCTACCGAATCGAAGGCTTTCTCGTAGTCCACAAACGCTAAACAGAGCGGCAAGTTATACTCTTCGGTCTTCTGTATAACCTGCCGCAGCGTATGTATGTGGTCTACGGTACTATAGCCTTTTCGGAACCCGGCTTGTTCGGGAGGCTGGAAGTCATCAAGCCTGCGTTCGAGACGATTTGCGAGGACCCTAGAGAACAGCTTATAAACATGGCTCAAAAGCGAGATGGGTCTGTAGTTCTTTAATAAGGTATTATCACCTTTCTTAAAGAACAACACCACCCCGCTTTTGTTCCATGCTTCAGGCGTAGTACCTCCGAGCAAGGTGGAATTGAAGAGCTTCTGAAGGACTTTAAGTACCGGTGATCCACCCGCTTTCAGAAGCTCTGACGTGATTCCGTCCTCACCCGGCGCCTTGTTGTTCTTAAGCTGTCTCAGGGCCATTCGAATCTCGTACAGGCTGATGTCCGGGATGTCTTCGGTGTAATGTCGGGTCAGTTTGGCTCTTGGGTCTTCTGCCTCACTGATTACAGGTTTTGTGACCGACGCGTAGTACTAATTCAATACTAAAATACTAATATATATATAAATAAAGCTGAATAGTTTGTTTGCTTGTTACACGCAAACCTACTGGTCAGATTCTTTCAGTGTTCGTTAATTTATCGAGGAAGACGTATAACGATTTTTTACTACCACGGGAAAATTCCAAAATAGCCCCAGGGCAAGGCCATGACGTGTAAAGCTAGTCTTAACTAAGCGTATATTCAAAATTTCAGCTCAATCGGATAAAGATTACAAGTTAAAAATTAAGTTTGCATGTCCCATACTATATATTAAATAATCTGTGCCCATACTAACAGGGCAAGTTAAATAAAAGCTTTTATAAACAACAAACATCGACCGGATTTGACCATTTTGGAAGCAACGAGACATCATATGTTTTGTTTTTTAGCTAGCGGCCGAGGTTTAGCAATTAATACGTGACTGGCCCGCTAATGGGCGAGTTGAACTGAATCAATGAGCAGATAGAGTTGACCATCACCGGGCACTTCAATTTGTTCATGAATACCGGACTTTAAACGATCCATACTAATATTATTTGAAAGTTTCAACTAACATTTATGAAAATTTTAAATTATAAAAAAAACCCTGCGTTCAAAAAAGCTTTAGTACCCTAAGTAAAAAATCATACTATTTGTAATGTGCATTCATTTGATGATGCGCTTTTATTTTAGATGGGGTCACAAATAAAAGCGCATCTTTATAAATATAATTCTTCTGTGAGTGTGTATGTCAATGAACTTCTCTCAAACGACTGGACCGATTTTGATGAAATTTTTTGTGTGTGTTGGCAAGGGGATCTGGGAATGGTTTAGATTCACAATTTTGTCCGCTGGACAATGTTTTTTAATTAATTTTTAATTTATTAGTTGTTGATTTTGGAATGTTTTACATTGGATCCGACAGACGGCGCTACCATCGCAGTGTTAAATTTTAAATAATATTTGAATAATAGCCGGGAAAAAAAATTGAATAAAAACCCGTGCGAAGCCGGGGCGGGCCACTAGTAGTATATAAAATTATAAATATTGCTGGCCCATCCACACAACAACATCTAGCCTCTTGGTAAGCTATACGTAATATTTGCAAATGTTCGGTTTTTCTTCTCCACCTTCACCATTACTTTTAAATGGGTCAACCGAATTTCATTAAACATGTCTAAGAACACTTGCGTGAAACTCACCCTTTCATGCAAAAGCAAACTATATTGAAATCGCTTCATCCGTTCTGGAGCTATAAGGCCACGGGCAAGCTTGTAAATTATTATAAAGCTAAAAAGTTTGTTTGTTAATCTCAGGAATGAATGGTCCTTTTAAATATGATTTCACTGTTAGATAGCCAATTTAACGAGAAAGACTTTTACCGCGGGAAAATGTTCGGTCACTTTGTAGTTCCTAAAACCGAACTTACCTAAATGATAACGGAATTTCGCTGAATCCGGCTTTTTGCGCCAACTCTACGTTCGACGTCATGTGATGAAGAACCGGAATTTGAATTGATTCAAAAACTTTTTGCGAGGGCCAACAAACTGAGCCAGGAGAGCTGAATGGAAATATAACGTTGCAATAAACTGGAATAATGTTTGAAAGGATAAAATTTTCGATCAGTAGTATCATTAATATAGCTTAGGTACGTCATAATTAAATTATCTTAGGCTTCGCGCCCATTGAAATCAAATTTCAAATTGTTTTAGTCTCAACTCAGACTTGTCGCTAGCAGTGTGCGCGGCTTCATCTATTCTGTAAGGCGGTAGTCAGTCGCAAAACAGTTATGCCTTGGGTCAGCGCGAAGCTTTAAACAAAACGATTCTACAATCAGTCGGCTATCGGCTAGGTTCCAATTAATTACAAACGACTTATTTTTTCCCAGTAATTTATTATTTTAATGTCATGAAGAACTTTTGATATTGCAAGATTCTGTAAGGACTACTTTAAACGTACTATGTCAAATTTAAAACAAGTCATATAAGGGTCACGAACCCTCATCCAACATACTTAGCTAATATTAGATGTATATACATATACAGTCTTTCGAGAAAATATATAACATTTTAATATAACCATGTTTTTGTCGCTTTGATCAGTAAAGAAACTATTAATTAATGGGCACAGCGAGCAGTAAATCATTTTTTATTGCTCTGATATCGATAAAAAAAGATAATTGTTGAGTAAGAATATAATGATAGGATTATGATCGTTCAATGTCAACGCACTGTCGTTATTTTAATTTAAAACGTAGATAACATTTGAATGGTATTTTAAAATTAATAGAAGCTACTGGTGTTTTGAATGATCTAGCGATTGAATGGTTAGGGACTGAAAACGCAAATGATTACCAGTGCATCTTTTCATTACATTTCATCTACATTAATATGATTCATAACGCTCACCATTAAAAGTGTAAATTTGTTTAAAAGGTATGGATTGTATGTAAGAGTTATGTTTAATAAACATTGTTAATCTGACTTTCAAGGTGAGTGTTCTCTTTTATTAGATTGGTTTACAATTAATTTTAAAATCTTTACAAAACAGCATTATATGCAGTTCAATATTTGTAATTGTATTTATTGTAGGCAGGTAATTGCGATTTATCGATCGATTTACTTTGATTGATGCAAATGTACTAAATTAATGGTTTTAAATCTGTAGCTGAACAAAAAATACGCAAGTCAAACAACAGCACGACCACAATATTGACAACTTCTAGTAATCTACTATAATCCTTTTATTGGAAGTCGTAAAAAAAGCATAAAAATAAATAACATAGTATCAACATGTCTTAATTAAATAAATAATCTCGAGATTGATCGTAGATAACAATAATAACACTGTAAGACTTCTGGTTTATTACTAATTTATGAATCTTGTCTAGACGCCACAATATAATGGGTAATCTGTATACTTTATGTTAATTATTGTTTACGTGGATTACTTAAGTGATACTTAGTTGCATGGGAACCAGAACTATTAGTAAACTAATGATGTCTTTGATAAAAGCTTAGAGAAATTAGCAGACATTATTTCATGTATTTTTTTAAAGTTTAGCTGTTTTACTATGTCATCTTTTTACCCGACAGCGCAGCGGAAAGGTGTGGTAATGTGTTTTACAGTCTATGTTTGTATGTATGTATGGTCCTTTATCCCACTGTACAGACCAAACGCCTGGGCCTTTTTCTATGATTCACACGTCAATCGATTACACTTAGTAAGACGAGTGACACCAAAGACGTGACATTAGTTACAAAGTCAACATGGCGACTACGGGACGCCATTTTGTAGAAATAAAAATAATGAAAGTCAACAAACTATGTCAAGTGGTACAGGCACAGTATACAGTATTAAAAAATCATTTTTAGTTTTCTTTCAACATCTTTTAATCCGATTGTCGGTTTAGGATCTATATCGATTTAAAATGGAAACAACCTTTCTGAGATAGTAGGCTTAGGCTGTAAGAATTCCCAAACAAGTTAAGTCAGGTTATAATTTATCTTAATTTCAGCTTGTTCAAAACATGAAACACCCATTCTCGGAATGCCGACTTTTCATCTAATTCATTTTTTTTCTATCTTCAGCTGTATTGAATCTGGTGGACAGTCTACTGGACTAAGGCCTCCCTTACAAAGAGTTATAGTACCTGGGTCTCATGGTACCTATATAATGAAACTCTGTGTTCCGAGCGGAAGTAGGTACCTACCACGCAAATCTACATCTCGCGCGTCTCGCAAACCGTGAACTCCGAGGCTGTGGTGGAATACATCCGAACCAAGACTGTATTTTTGGTTCGCGTCGAAAGGTTGGAATCTCGCAGTAATGTAAGCTTCGGTTCATTTATGGCAAAGAGGCTCAATTCAATTATAATAATAATAATAAATAATTTATTTCAGGCATCTAAGGCCCATATAAACATATACCTTATAGACTAACATAAAAATATATATCTTATAAACTAAAGTATCAGCATCGTGGATCATCTGTTACGGTGGTCTCGCCTTGCAGTGTAGGCGACCGATGAACCGTCGAAACTTGACCCCTTTCATTTCTCATTCAGGAACGTCGACAGATTTTAAAACTGACTCAAAATCTGTCGACGTTCCTGATTGCGCAGTTTTGGCAGCAATTGGCGAGTGCAGTATTTGATGTTATTTTCCAAGAAGATGCCCATCTTTAGTATTATAGTTTCCCTTGGCCAGGTTCTACGACGCTTATGGGAGGAGATGGTAGCATAACATTCCAACGACGGGGAGCCCGCAGCCACATTTTAGTAAGCAAAATATTGACCCATAGTCTACCTGCGGATGAAGTTTAAGTCGTAAACTTCAATAAATTTGGGTCAAATATATAATTCTTATGTAAAATATAGCCCCTTAATATCACTAAAATGATAAATGATACGTAATCATTCCGCTACTCTTGTTGCAACTAGATTCATAAAAGGCAACGCAATATGCGTAGGACAAATTAATTTAAGTATAATAGTTTACAGCCATTAGAAACATATTTAGGTTAACGATTTAATGCTAAGGATACCTATGATTATGTAATTATTAATTGTCGAGTATTGTAATTCTGAGTTGGTATGAAAGTAAATGATTTATGACTTTACTACGTTGTGGCGTCGTATGCGGTACATAAGCTAAGTAAAATCACAGATTAGATACATATCTGTGGTAAAATATAGGTAACACGGTAGGTAGGTAGGTATTTGTAAATTTTTCTCTCGATCCACGTTTGTCTGAAGCAATAACCATAAGCCCATTACGCATTCTAGGTTTAGTATTGATTTCTTATTGTATTGTTTCTTTGTTTGGTGTGTAATAATAAAGTATTTTCTATCTTGTATCTATCCATCTACTAATATTTGATTAGGTAAAATAGATACTTCCAAGCTTTTTACCTGCGGCTTCGCCCGTGTGAGATTTCTGAGTACAAAAATCCAATGTAAATAAAATAACTGTCTACACATTGCAGTCGTTAATTCATCATGTACCTCTCTCATTGATTTAATATCACCAATATCACCTAGCTGACGATACTAGAAGCGGGTTGTCGAGCGCCATATTTGTTATAATATAATAACTCCATGAAGAAAGACACTGTTGCTGCAAAAGATGCTAGCAACATTTTTAGACCAGTGCTAGCGACATTGCTAAATATACATACTGACGTCTGTTAAACAAGAATTCATCTACTTTGACATATCCATCTCATTATGCTGTTTGCCTACTAGTTATGAATGCACACGTTATGGGCGTGGAAGTACTCAGTACAGCGATTAGCATACGGCAAACTAGACAATTGAATAAACACGGAATGCGGGGACGGTTGGGGACTTGTTTTGGGTCTCGTTTGAAAGACATAAAGATAGCACATTTTATTTTGGACACATAAAAGATAATAACATATTAACACATAGATAGTGTCTCAATAAGTTTACTTAATTAATGCGGCTTTTACTGAAGAAAAAAATATATTTCAATATGTATTCCAACTTCATACAATCGGTCGAAACACGAACAACAGTGACCGCAGTAACGATCGGTCAGCGTGTTGTTTTTTATAATTAAAATAGATCGTCACTATTCCAACCCATATTTTTTTTGATAAAATAAGTACCTACCTACACGACGACTAGAATATATTGTGCTATTTATCTATTATTAAAATTTATTGTTATATTCGTATGCAGATTTCTTATGGTTAGTAATAAAGCAGTATCCCAGTCGAGCCGAAATGATTAAGTCTGAAATCAGACTAAAACATAAATTTTAATTAAATCTACCAATCAAAAGAATGTTGTACCTATGCAATGCAAATTCTGGGTAGTTACCACCACTCATTAAGAACAGGTTAAAAACCTCAAATATTTTTTTTATGTGTGCTGCAAAACATGTACTTAGGTAGGTACTACGATAAAATAAAATGTGTGTATAAATGTATTTTACTCTACGATATTTATTTGCATACGCTTGTCTTACATATTATGTTCCTACCTGTGTTGATAAATTTTGTTTTATTCCGAACCAAGTAAATAAACAATTTATCAAAAAATTATGAAGTCTACTGTGAGTGAACTGTGTTTTTAAATGGTACTCAAATAACGTGTACAACTAAACCCAGCTTGGTTTGCCACACCTGGGACCTACCCGCTTTCTCTCTAAATGAAACGAAGATGTGATATCAAACTGTTTTCAAAAGTTGCATGAACCTGTGGAAATTAATTAACCATAGATATACATACCTATGTCTATGCATGTACTTCGCGTCTCCGAATCCCGACCAAGCATCGAGGCTGGTCACCGCTATCTTCAGAATACCATGTCCGTTGTTACATCCCGACGGCAACAATCTATCTATATATCTATTTCCCGTGCGACGCCGGAGCGGGCCGCTAGTTATAAATAAAAATGAATTGTTGTTCGTTAGTCTGATTAAAACTCGAGAACGGCTGGGCCGATTGAGCTGATTTTGGTTTTAAAATGTTTGTCGTAGTCCAGGGTAGGTCTAAACGGTGAGCAAATAAGGAAAAATTGCCGGGAACTTTTTTTACCCGTGCGACGCCAGGGCGGGCCGCTAGTAATCTATATAAATAAAAATTAATTGTTGTTCGTTAGTCTGATTAAAACTCGAGAACGGCTGGGCCGATTGAGCTGATTTTGGTTTTAAAATGTTTGTCGTAGTCCAGGGTAGGTCTAAACGGTGAGCAAATAAGGAAAAATTGCCGGGAACTTTTTTTACCCGTGCGACGCCAGGGCGGGCTGCTAGTATTAAATAATATTGACATAACGTTGCCGCGTTCGCATTGGACGTTTGATTTGGCGTTGTGTGTAAGGAGGCGATACATATCGGAATAAGCGATACTGTCGCGTATCACTTTGACTTCATAATACAGGCAAAAGTTTTCACGCTTGGTTTCAACACAAATCGTGATAAATGCGTTATGTATAAAAATGTACATGTGTAATTAACATAATGTTTCGTGAACACCCAAGAAAAATGATTGTTTCTTTCAGTCCCGAAAAGGCGAATATCTAACTACTAGCTGTGCCCTGCGGTGCTACCCGCGTTATAATGGATGAAGTACTCTTAACCAACAACATATTTATTTGAATAAAGATTAATATTATTATGTTGATACAACTTAAACAAATTATAACGACCAAATTAGGTACCATAAAAACGGTTTTTGTGAGTTAATCTTAAAAGATAGACATATAATATCGCGGACTGTTTTTTAGATCATTAAAAGAGCTATTATTCTTTAATACATATTTTTTGTGTATCTTGAACCGTTTTCACGGCGCACGCAACGGAAGGCTTCAAAGATGAACAATTTCTCCCGTTTTTTACACATTTACCACTATATCTTTGCTCCTATTGGTCGTAGCGTGATGTTATATAGCCTATAGCCTTCCTCGATAACTGGACTATCCAACACAAAAACAATTATTCAATTCGAACCAGTAGTTTCGGAGATTAGCGCGTTCTAACAAACAAACAAACAAACAAACAAACTCTTCAGCTTTATATATTAGTATAGACTAGCTGTGCCCTGCGGTGCTACCCGCGTTATAATGGATGAAGTACTCTTAACCAACAACATATTTATTTGAATAAAGATTAATATTATTATGTTGATACAACTTAAACAAATTATAACGACCAAATTAGGTACCATAAAAACGGTTTTTGTGAGTTAATCTTAAAAGATAGACATATACTATCGCGGACTGTTTTTTAGATCATTAAAAGAGCTATTATTATTTAATACATATTTTTTGTGCATCTTGAACCGTTTTCACGGCGCACGCAACGGAAGGCGATGATCAACGATGAAATAATTTCTCCCGTTTTTACACATTTACCACTATATCTTTGCTCTTATTGGTCGTAGCGTGATGTTATATAGCCTATAGCCTTCCTCGATAACTGGACTATCCAACACAAAAAGAATTATTCAATTCGAACCAGTTGTTTCGGAGATTAGCGCGTTCAAACAAACAAACAAACAATCAAACAAACTCTTCAGCTTTATAATATTAGTATAGATTATACCTACATGAAACATTGAACGAAGGAAATAATAAAATCTAAAAAGAGATAAGATTTTTTCTTACATAATATTCGTGGATTTCGTGCTTTTAAAAGACATGATGACGTCGGTTCTTAACTTGACTTGTAAAGAATTATGAATTTCTATACCTATATAGGTACTTATTATAAATTAAAACTGCTGAAAAGATCCGTTCAGTAGTTTATCAGAAAATAGCGGTTTTCTGAAATAGTAGAGTGATTTAGGGAGAAGGTTTTCGCATTCGAGCAAAGCCGGAACGGGCCAGCTAGCGCAGAATAAAAGTAAACAACCATACAGCGTTATTTTATTTTATTGCATTTCTTTAAAGCTTACTTTCCAATTTACATGTATCCATACAATTTGAACACATCATCAATTCTACGAAACATTTAATACCGGACTAATACTAATTTATACATTTTGTAATTATTATGATGGCCTTTCTTCACACAGCATCTTCTGTCACTTGTTCGCCGCACTCCTCAATAGCCTGCAGCATCTCCAAGACATGTTCCTCATTCAGAACCGGGTGGAAGGTAAATGCTAGACGGAAGAAGTTCTTGTTATGGCGCAGTGGTGAGTACGCTACCATCAGGCGCGAGCTTACAACGAGGAGCTCCTTGATTTTTGGCGTTACCTAGAAAATAAATTAATAATTTAGGAAATATTCTTATAGAAGCTTCGCCAAACAATGCAAGAAACATACACTTCGGCTTTATATAAGTATTCATAGTTGTTTCCGTGTTCATGGCGATATTTCGTGTACTCTGACACGAAATATCGGAAAACTCAAAAACCCTCAAATCATGGTATGTTACCCGTTTTAAGTCATAATATTGTTAAAACCCATGATAATTTAAAAAGTTATTCATTTAGTTTTTAATTTTCACTCTCTTTTGTAACAAAAAAGATAAATCTATGTGTTTAGGGTTCCGTACCCAAAGGGAAAAAAGCGACCCTTTTACTGAGATTTCGTTGTATGTATGTCTGACACCAGATTATCTGATTTATCCACGATTATTTATCTTTAGAGTGTTGAAATTTTGAGGGATAATGTTATTTCTATAGCAAAAATACTAGAACCCATAATAAATAAATATATAAGGGGGTTTCCATACGACAAACGTGATATTTTTAAGTTTAAAGTAAGTTTTTTAATTGCAAAAAGATGCAGTTTTTTTACTTAGTTTCTTTTTTAATGTAAAAAGGTGTATAAGCTTGTACACGAAACCCAAGGTGTTGTAGGCTCATCTCATAGTATTCAAATTTCTTATCCTTCAGTACCTAGGTAGTTTAATTTTTTGCAGTTGTAAAACCATAGTCTATATTAGTAGGTACCTATCTTTATTTTGAGGCTGTTTGCGAGGGCTTTGAACAAAAATAAGAGTAGTGTTTCCATAAACTATAGATATCAGCAGTAATCTTAATTAACCTTATGAAAATAATTAGCAAACGTAAGATCATAATTACAAATTCCATAGAACTTTTCATTGAATTACCTTATGCATAATATTCCACCAGTCTTCATCCTCCTTCTTCCCCCGCATAAACTTCGGGATGTACCAGAAGCAGACATTCGGGCACTGTAGCTCAGTTGTCACCAGCTTGAACCCTGCCCTCGAAGACACAGTCTTGAGACAGAACTCTGCTATGGCCATCGTCTGGTCCGCCAGTTGGCTGAGACCGCTGTCGCCGCGGGCTTTCCACATTAGCCAGAGTTTGAAGGCGTCTGTCTGTAAAATAGGATCTATTATAAAAAGTATGTTTGGGTTACGCATGTTTAAAAATGTGCTTTTGAACTTGAGAATAAAAATATTATTGGGTCACAAGTAATTTAAATCTTTTTTGCATCCCGAAAGATGCACCAAGAAATATTTTTTTAATTGTGACAAGCATGTGATTTTATGGCTAAAAATGATTAAATAGAGAAGTTTTTATAATTAACTAAGTATCTTTTTGCTATACGACACCAAATTTTTGTACATTGTGATAATGAAAACAAATGGCACAAAAGTAATAATGTTGATATTATGTTTACAAAGCCCTACCTCCCTGTAACTAAATCTTTCAGCCCAGCCCCATTTTGGCAAATATAAACAAAATCAATTAAATCAGTCTAAGTTCGCTACGACATTACATTATAAATAAAATTAAAAAGGTAAACTTTCGCGCATGATCACTTTCAAATTTTTCTTTTGCTTGTCTGACTTAAGTTTATTCAAACTTACCTTTCTCCCACACTGCACACTCTTATCCCCAGTGTCATAGCTGATATCATAGAACTTGTCCTGTTGGAACAGGTACTTGGCTGCCGCTGAGTTGGCCTCATGCAGTAGCCCTTTTTCCTTAATCATGAATACGGAACACTGCATGGGGGCGCCTGCCATCTTGTGCGGGTTCCATGATATAGAGTTTGCTCTGAAAATGCATTAAGGAGAATTTTCTAGCCGTTTAGGACTCGTATAAAGAAAATACTTTACGTTGATTAAAATATAAAAAAATAAAAAAAGTCTAAAGATACTTTCAATTATAATAGGCATTATTATTACCTATATGGCAATTTAATAAAATGCCTTTTTTCACTATTATTATTGTCTCAGTTCACTGATGTTCTCGAGTAGTTCGCGTTACATAGAAAATAGAAGGATTAAAAAAACCAACCTCTCAATTCCTTTTAACCGATGTCTATATTTTTGTGATAAAATTAAGCTTCCACCCCAACAGGCCTGAAAATAAAATATTATAAGAGAAAAATAGTTTAACCAGTGCAAAAAGAAATCTCTCCGGCGGGGAATCGAACCCCGGTCTCCCGCGTGACAGGCGGGGATACTTACCACTATACTACCGAAGACTTGTATAATTGTCGTGAAATTACGAACTAGGTTAGGAAGTAAATGCTATTGCTTATCAATATTATTTTGGGTCAGAATCCATCCATACTAATATTATAAATAGCAAGTGTACGTGGGTATCTGTTTGTCCGTCTTTCACGGCAATACAGTTGAAGCGATTAGCCTTAAATTTGGTTTATTAATGGGTTATTGATATATTGGATTAGGACATAGGTTATCACGCGGCACATCATTATAATGCGGGTAACGGTATTATAGAACGCTACAATAGTATTAATCGGAAAGGAAACAATACGAGTAGATAATTAGCATAATAATACTAGCGATTAGACCATTTGACGGCCAAAATTCTCTCATCGATCTCAGGGAACTGTAAAATCAGAGCCGAGGGTCCACAAACATAACTTAAACGAGAGTTAAATATGTTTGTCATAATTATCTACAAATTAATACTCACATCAACATGCAACCAAATTCCATGCTTTTCACACAGCCCAGCTATCTCGTCCAGCTCATCAATGGCTCCTAACACCGTGGTTCCAGCAGTTCCATTGACCAGCAAGGGGTGTCTCCCGGCAGCTATCTCCTCCTGGATAGCCTTAGCCAGCTCGCTGGTGATCATCTGACCTTGGGGGTTGGTTTTGACAGCGCGGATGCCTTCGGTTCCGAAGCCTAACCAGTGGGCAGCTTTTCGGATTGAGTAGTGGCCCTGAAATTGTACATTGAGATGGTTGTAAAATAAGTATTCGATAGACTCGTACTAAACCTAGGGTTCCGTGTTTGAAATATAAAAAACACAATAATAATTTAAAACTTTATTTTTAAAAGTCCAAAAATTTGGTGATTAAAGCGATCACCCTTCCAAGTAGATAACATGGCGCAAGGTTGCTTAACTTTTTGAAATCAAGTTTGATATATGGGAGCCGCCGATTTATAATGTGTTTTTAGTAGTAAGAGCGATCGAATTTACCCGCCGAGGGAGGGTTCAGTGTATGTTCTGCAAGCACTTTTTCTTGGGTTTAAATTTAATATAAAAAAAGTGTGTGTGTGTGTGTCAGCTACGACGCACGATTGGAGTTTACTACTTATGAACGATATTATGATATATTATGTACATCGAATAGAAAAAAAGGGTACATGAACGCATCTGCTAAAATGATAAAAGAAACAAACATGCATCTGTAATTATTCGGATTGTTTATATTACTTCAATAAAGCGTATTACATAAAGTATGTTACAAAATAATAATAATTGTGTTCAATTTATACAAATCCAATTTTAGGATGATTGATTTCTTTCACTTTGAATTATAATATCATTCTTAAATACTGCAAAGAACAAATTAATTAGGTGTCTAGTTAGGGTGAAACTATAGCTTCTTTTTAATATTTTAATTAATAAATAACAGAAGGTACTTATTATATGTTCCAACGAAACGCGTTGAGAGGACCATAAATTCGTCAATTGTTTTAGTTCCCTGCACAAAAACGTAAAAGCTATCTTTGTAAGACGATATCCAAGTGAAAAAGAAACGTCCGGCCAAAATTTTTTTGTAAATATTGATGATATCACTGATTAACTTTGCACTCTCACCTCTACTCACTGAGAAATTCTAAGTGAATGCTAGACGAATACTTTTTCAAACGCGTATTCGAATGTCAAAAATGGTAACTCGCATTCCAGAGACACAACAAACAACCAATCAAAATGCGTTAAAGTTCTTATTTCGAACGTGACGTTTCGACGGTATTCCATCTCATTCTTTTACAAGTTGAATCCTACAGATATAGGTATATGTTTGTCTCTTTCTACGTAACGCCTCAACTTTTGTTAACACTTGATTTTACTCCCCATAAAATTTCCATACCGGGCCTTATAACTCAGATCGTTTCTTAAGGAGTAAACTCCAATAAAAATATTTACATATGTATGCCTATTATATTAAGTATATCAGATGTCTTGTATCCGTAACACAAGCTTAGAGCTTACCACGGGGCTAGATGTTGATATGTCCGGAAATATTTATTTATATATATTTTTCGGTATAATTCTACGTACATCTTCAGAAGTAAACAACACCAGATCAGGCAACGCGCGCATGCCCTTCGTCTTGACCTCGGGGAAGGCCCTGAACCGCGCAGCCACGATGCCGTACAGCAGGGACATGCTGCCTCCGGGACTGAAGATGCCGTCCCCGCCGCATAGTCCGAACAGCGACAGCATGTGGCTGAGCAGTTTCAGTTCTATTAGCGTGAATGCTGGCGCTACTTCGAATGTGTACCTGGAATTAAGGTGAAACATCAAAAGCCACAGAACCACTTATACTGGGTTTTTCCATTTTTTATGTTACAGGTGTATATTTATTTAATCTGAATCGTGTAACCATGTATCTTTCTTAACTCTGATAGGTTTTTATAGGTACAGTTTACCTAATAGAATATTAAGATAATATTTAAATCTATGAATTTAAATAAAATAATGCCTTATTTGTTATTAATTGTAATATATTCGCAGTCACATTAATGACTATATAATATACAGATATTCTGTTTAGTCAGTCTGTTAGCTCGTCCAAAATCCAGGACCTCTTTTTTATTTTATTTAAATTATTTATGAACCATATAATAACAGTGAGTGTTATTGGTGTTATTAAAGGTACCTACGTCATATTTTACAAGTACATAGTTAATGTATGCACATGAATTATTATTAAATTTAAAAAAGATAAAATATACACATACATTAATTTAAACAAGAGTTACAGTATACAGCTAAGTCAGTCATTTTTTTAAATATAGTCAAATTATTAATTATAATAAAACGGTTTCACTAAATATTTTATAATTCATCTTGTGGGGACGGGTCCCAGTAAAAAATATCTTTGTTTTGTGTCTTATCCCTCTACTCAAAAGACAAAAATTTAGTATTCATATTCGTATATTCTTATGGAAGGCTTAAAAATGTGTAAATGTTAAAGATAATAAAAAAATAACAAAAATATCCTATGGCTTATAGTGTCCCATAGTAACTTTTTAACAAATTGAAGCCAACTAAGCACTGCATTTTTCATTTTCCATTTTTTCCCAAATGCTTGTATTTAAGAACTTGTTTGTTTTATTAACGATATTGTTAAACGGTATTTTAGCTTTGTGTGACTCCTAAAATTTCAAAGCAAAAAGCCATCAAAATTAATAATGAAGTTAGAGCTACCGAAAATATATAAGACACTATGCCCCCTTTCCTCTATATTTTACAGGATTAGTATTTATAAAGTGAATTGACTAAAATAAAATTGTGGCCTTTTGTTAATAAAAGTGCGTCAATTAGGTTGTTTCGAAATATTAACAATCTTGTTTGCATGACTTTAAACGAAATTTAAGTGCCTCAAAACTTTATCTACAAGTAGGTACAGCTACGAGCTTTCTGTGCGATTGCCTATGTAAAGATATAAACTGTCACAGAACAAATAAGTTCCAAGAAAACGTTATGGGCACTAGGAACTAGTGAAAGTTTACTTGGCCGGGCTCCTCGGCACAAGTACAGACCAGGCATGATGACTACATAAAAAATTGGTATTCAGTTTAGTCCGTCTGTCTATCCGGAAAATACTAGACACCTATTTTTTGGTTATTCAATTAAATTAGAAAGTGCAAAGATATAGAGTTTCGGAGTGGGCTGTGGTGTGACTGAAATTTAGCACATAGATATCGTTTAAAAGCGTTACAAAACTTTAATGCACTGTTACGCCTTAATGTTCCGTTTTCATAAAAAAACGTTTACAATTTTTTAAATAATGTAAATAACAATCCTCAATCATCTCAAGACACCATTATTTAAACAACTGACCGGAAATATATAGAGCTAAATAAATGAACTGTTTCTTACTGGCCAGTGTTAAAAGCCTCTGATATCCAGGCTCCTGAGAGTCCGTAGGGGTCAGTGGGTCCGAAGAGCTGGTTCTTGAAGACTGCCTTGTTGGTCTTCACGCTGTATTGGAGTACCTTCCGCACGCATGCCTCCAGATCCTCATTGTTGAGCCCCTCTTTGACATCGAGGTCGAGTATTTTCTGAAAAAGATGACAGCGGTTTAAATTTCGTGTCGTGGTACTGACGAGAACGTTTTAAAATTCGATTCGTGTATTTAGTGGATGCT
This sequence comes from Gymnoscelis rufifasciata, assembly GCA_929108375.1. Taxonomy (NCBI): domain Eukaryota; kingdom Metazoa; phylum Arthropoda; class Insecta; order Lepidoptera; family Geometridae; genus Gymnoscelis; species Gymnoscelis rufifasciata. Next base: position 6,216,512 of record OV815321.1, on the reverse strand, counting down.
TTGTTATTGTGAGGTATCAGTATCACCAAGGTTTATGGGTTCCAACAATACTTAGTATTTATTTATTTAACCGAACTAATCTATCTAAGACTCATAGTTTGTTGTAGATTACGTAGAAAGTTAGTTAGTTAATATCGAGGACACATTAATGTTTGATAATTAGAAATAAAATTTGGATACTACTGAAACGGAGAGGGCGTTAATTATGTTAACTAAATGCGTATATTTTCGTATTATTTGTACTTTGTTTAAGGCCAAAAGAGTAAAAATGATCACGCACATTTCTAGAGAACGAATTCTAGCGATCCAGAGTAATTAATGACTCCTTTTACCTCGCGCTCCGCTCGGCTATTTACGCTTTCGCGGTAGAAACCTAGCAAGGAATGAACTGAATAACAAGACTAGTACTAGTAGGTACACCAGGGAAGGAAATTAATAAACGGAGAGCTAATCAATGTCTGATAAGTTTAACTTATCGCTCGAGTAATGAACTCTCATTACTCACCTTCCGTAATAACATTAACTTTTATTATGAGCATTAATTAATTTAATAACATTATTTAATTATATTACTAGCAGTCCACTCTGGCTTCGCATGGGTAATTATTCAAAATCCCGGCAATTAGTCGATTTTTCCTGAATTAAACAATCCTTGTAACATCCCTACTAACATTTAAAAAGAAAAATATTTAACCAAATTGTTTGTTGATGAGTTATGCACTCACTACACATTTAGCGACTCATTTTTATATTATAGATAAATTAGTTCTCCTGGTAAGTAGGTTCTTATATTAATTTTCATAATAGACTTCTTGGATAAAAAAGTAAATAAATTGATGAGTGATCTTTCAACAGAAATGTGCCCTTATTCAGTTTGTTAGGATAAAATTAATTTCATACTTTCATCGTTAATTTACCACGAGCACAGGTAACTAGGTACATTTTAACTAAGATTGGTTTAGGCGGCATTTACGCAAAGGGGTATGAGATAAGTTTTACAGTTGCTTGCAGTAGCCTGGACCAATATTATAATATATAATATTAAAATTATAACAAATATCTCATATAATTTTATATAAAAGTAAATAAATTTTCTCTAACTAATATAAAGTGTATAAGCAAATATCTCCACGCAATAATTGGAATAAGATATTGGAAGAAATATGTATACTATAGATATCTAAATATAAGATTCTCATATTGCCATGCCCTGTCTGGGCTAATGTTGTAAGCACACATTAATTTTTAAGACCAATTGTACACACATGAATGCAATAAATGATTTGATTTGATTTTAATATGAATTAGATAATTACTCATATTACTTAATTACACGTTTTCATAAAAATGTTTCAAAAAAAAAATAATTATATTAAACGTATATGAGGTTAATAGAACGTTAGATAAAAAACGTAAAGTGCAAAATCTATTTAATAACAGTTGAATAATAGCTCTACATATTACAGTATACAGTGTGGAAATTAAACTCAGGCCCTGGAGGGAAACTACTTAAAATCCTTAAGCTAGCTCATTTTACTTAAAGGAGACATTCCTTTATTTTTAAAAAGAAACAAATCTGCATTAAAATATTTTTTTAAACTCGCTTGCTTCGCCCGGGACTCGAACCAACTAAAATTTAAAAAAATAAACACTCTTTATTTTATTATACTAATCGGTAGTATTAATATTCAGGATAAAGTTTCTGTAACAAACATTTGGTCTTAAAAATAAAAATAATCGTTAAATCTAACATCAACTTTATTTTACTATCAATTTTGTAACACTTAAATTATTTAACTGATAAATTGTTCGAAATGAGCCCCGTCGTTCCGGCTACACAACATTAGTCGCCGTTGAAATTCATTTCTTGTAGCCTTCAGCAAAGTGTTGTGGTGTATGCCCCTGATAACATTTTCTACCGCAATCCTTAGCTCTTGAACGGTTTCATAGCAAGTTTCATAAACAACATTTTTTACATGACCCCATAAAAAGAAGTCCATGGGCGTCAGGTCTGGACTTCTTGCAGGCCATCTAATCGTACCGTTTGTACCTATCCAGGCATTGAAATTTTCATTAAGGTATGCCCTGGCAATTCTGCTGTTGTGGGCAGGTGCACCATCTTGTTGAAAAATGATATTATTTCGTTCCTCTTCTGGCAGAAGGTTTAATTGATTTTTTAAAAGCTCTAATATTTCAATGTATTTTGCTGCATTCAGATGTCCTTCGTAAATGTGCAACAAAACAACCATGTTACTTTTGATTCCACACCAAACATTAAACGAAAATCTGACCTGATTGTTCGTTTCACGGACACGGAATGGATTTTGACGAGACCAATAATGATTGTTATGTCTGTTATACATTCCATTATTACTAAAATTTGTTTCGTCAGACCATACAATACAGTCCAAGAAATTTGGGTTGAGGGCTATTTCTGTTCGAATATTTTCACAAAACTGTAATCTCCTTTCACTATCTCCGGGATGTAGTTTCTGCACCAATCGCCCATCACGATAACATTTGTATTTGTATTTTTTCAGAACTTTAAGTATACTAGTATGGTTGATGCCTATCTCTTGAGCAGCTTCCCTGCTTGAAGCTTTCGGGTAACACTCGAAGTAGGTTAAAATGTTTAACTCAACATCGCTATAGTCCAAATTTTGTTGCTGTGGGCGTCCAGTCTTCTTTTTAAAACTTCCAACGGTCAGTAAATTATTCACAATTCGAGACAAAACCTTTCTAGATGGTAGTTCTCTGTCTGGATACTTCTCGCGATACCACTGCAGAGCTAAATCGTAGCTCTTGTTGCAAACAAAGTAAGCTTCTAATAAATCGAATTGTTCTTGATACGCCATTATGAGATAATTTAATTACGTAAGGGAAGCAACACTACTTAAATAAAATCTGTTGATAAAAATCGTTCGAATTTTAAAATTATTGTCCCGCCTCGCAAACAAAGTCAAACGTTCCATTTTTAAACTTCTCCACTGAACGCCTCGGATCATGTAAGAAGGAAATGTGCATAGAGGTATTACCACCATTGAACAATTTTCTTATCGAAGATTTCAACAAGGTACTTAACGATAAATAAGCAAGCGTGTACTTCATACGAAGTCTTTGAGTGTTGGAGAGATAACAGAACTGTTACGTGTCTTTTACTTGTTAAAAGTGAACAGTAACCAAATATTTTTTAGAGAAACTTTATCCTGAATATTAATACTACCGATTAGTATAATAATAAAATAAGGAGTGTTTATTTTTTAAATTTTAGTTGGTTCGAGTCCCGGGCGAAGCAAGCGAGTTTAAAAAAATATTTTAATGCAGATTTGTTTCTTTTTAAAAATAAAGGAATGTCTCCTTTAAGTAAAATGAGCTAGCTTAAGGATTTTAAGTAGTTTCCCTCCAGGGCCTGAGTTTAATTTCCACACTGTATAGAGACCAGTAGGTAGTTTCTAGTACGAAAGGAATAAAATCTTCAGTAACATTATAAACATCTCAGGAATCTCTGGAAGAGATGGTCTAAAATTTTAAAAGTTGGCATAACGGGAATGGATGTATGATGTTTTAAATAACATGGCTTAGTAACGCAGGTAGGCGCGCACCATAACCCTAGGAGAGTATACTCTCCTATATCTACTTAATTCGATTTTGAATTTTTAGATTGATAGTTTAAGTTCTATCATATTTTTTTTATAATATTGTTTGATTTTTAGGGTTACGTACCGAAAGGGTAAAACGGGGCCCTATTACAGTGACTTCGTCATCTGTCTGTCCATCTGTCATCAGGCTGTATGACAAGACCCGTCATAGATAGAGAGATGAATTTTTGAAGTATGATGTATTTCTCTTGCCGCTATAACAACAAATAGGTACGAAAAAATAAATTTCAATTATGGGGGCTCGATTCTATACAACAAATTGTGATGTCGCGCAAGGTTGGATGGAACGTGGATGGGTGACCAATATAACTATGTACCTATGTATAATATGTATATATTTACAAAAAAAAAAAAATGTATCTATGTAGTATATCAGTCCCCTAACACCCATAGTACAAGCTCTGCTTAGTTTGGGGTAAGGTGATGCTGTGTGAAAAAAAAAAAAAAACTGCCTCTTTACAATTATTTAAAAATAAAATCTGTGTATTTTTCTTATGTGTTTAAACTGTATCTTGGTGTAGTATGAGTCCATCATATAGTATGAGGTGGGCGTTGGCTCTGCAGCACAGTTTTTGCAAACTTTCGCAGACATCATCGTTCGAATTTATTTTTAAAATTTACTGTCAATGTCCAAATAAACGATTCTTGATTTGATTGATCTCATACTTTTCGAATGAATTCATAAGTTAATAAAAAACTAAACACGCTGATTGTTTTTTTTTCACATTGTGCTTGCTGAATTTGCTGATAGCAAAATTTGGTCAAATTATCATTGGGCTCGGGAATTATTCCATTAGAACGAGATTTGCTCGGCCTAAGGTTATCTTTAGCAGAGGTCCGTTTTATCAGTAGGACTAGTAGGTATCTACTCGGTTAATAGTAGTAGTAGTCTAGTAGATAAGCTATCTATAAACCTTCATAGTATAAATTGTCTACAAGTGCCCTCAAACAAAACGTCTGGCATGTTAAGAAGTTAAATATCATGCATTATGCACCTAAAGGTTAACGTTTTAAGTCATAATATTGTTAAAAACCATGATAATTTAAAAAGTTACAACTAAAGATTGTTATTTTATCAGCATACATTGTAATACTCAGATAATGGTAGATTTTGCACTATAATTACTTAGGTAAGTACTTACGTACTAAGTAATAATTACTTAGTACGTAAGTTCAAAAATTCAACATACAATTATTGTATGTTGAATTTTTGAATTATTATCGCAGCTCCTAACAGATTTTCTTACAGGTAATGTACATTTATAGTTGCATTCGTTATAATAATAAAAGCGGGTCTGTTTTTACTAATAAAAAAATAGACAACTTTTAACTTATATGTTAAGCAGAAAAATCCACTTACTTTCGATATAAAAAATGGTCCACGTTTGAAACAAAATCGTTAGAAATCTACTTAACAGTTAGTTGAACAAAATATTTTATTTATTTATTAGAAAGTAATAGTCAGTACTTACTTACCAAAATATTTCGGTGAGATAATTTGCGGAGATCATATATATTTTTTTAAATGCGAGTGAGATTTATTGATATTTTTATTTGAGTGCATAAACGCTGAATTTGTCTTAATATTTTCTCTACTTGATCTTTTGAACGAAGTCTTAAAACTCTATTTTTGGGTTATTATTACGATGTAACTACTTTTTTATAGGTCTCTGTTTTTGTGCCAAAGTAACAATAACCCTTTAAACATATTCACCTCTAACTCCTTCGGATGCTTGAAGACAATCAACGGACAGTCAGTACTGGTTTCTTCTTTCACAATTTGCGGCACTTTATCCAGAAAAGAGAACCCGTCCATGGTATCTCTCGTGAAGTGTACGGTCGGGGAGTGTTTGTGGGTCAATGGACTAACCACGACTGCGCTCTGGCCGGCTCCGTTTGACAATATGTATATTGTACATAGTACTTACTGTATATATTTGTTTTGTTATATCAGTCAGGAGGTCTAACCGGCGCGGTGCAGATTAATTTGACATTGTTATCATACAATAGATTGATTAGATAGACCTCGGTGATAGAGATTATTTATGTCATTGGGTAATGCGCTTTTAATTGCACTTTAGCGAATGTTGATAATTAATAATGTTATATTTTTAATAAAATGCATTTATTGGTTTTATGTCGTTAAAGGTTATTAGAAAAAAATAGTAGCGTTCTCTCTTGGTAATCTCACTAAACCCTTTTTCATTAACATCTTTCACGTTTAACCTCAAGTTTAATTCATGAAAATAATACATCAGTACCTACGTATTAAAATGTATTTGTGTGTAAAATTGTTATTAGTTTAGTAGATAAAATAAATAGGTATCATCTGAGTGTTATTTTTTTGTATCTTTTTAACCAGCATTAAGGTAATTTTGAAAAATGAGATGTCATTTGTCGTCTACTGAAGGAGACTGCAGACTTAAAAGTGACTTAAAATTTTTAAACTTTATCGCAAGTGTGTGACGTAAAACCATTGAAACAAGAAAGAAAGAATGAACAAAAAATATTTCAGTTTAATTTCATCAGGATTTTATAATATTTTATAGTAGAAAGTATATAGGTTCTATAATCTCAATGAAAATATAAATCACAAAAATATACCATTATACTCTACATTGGGGCCCCCGAGTACAGGGTGCAGAATGCCGCAAAGTAGTGTTTTTTAGGAATTCTCTTTGTCTGAAACTAAGCTTCATGCATTTGGCCGCGCATTTTTGCTCTACATTTTAAGGTAAAATGTCAATCAGTGCCAATGCTAGGTTTTTATCAATCTTCTTCTTATTTTGGTTTAATTGTTATTGTTTTGCTTGTTTTGTAGAAGAAGGAACCTAGATATATCCTGTCTCCATATCTGTGTTTCGTAGCTATTTCTTAGATTGCTTGTTGATTTTTGACCTTTTAGATACTAGGTACCTGCCTGTTATTTTTTATTTTAATTCACAATGTAAAAACATAGGGAAACACTGGCTATTGGGAGCCAGCGGGTAACAGGATCGGTGTGAACAAAAGAGCTAAATATAAATATCATTTTAGATCCGAGTTGCGTGTAGCTGTGGGTTGGACTATAGACAAACCTGAATTTCTTTGCCTGCTAAGGTAACTTACAAAATTTCAAGTAGTTTACAATCAAACCATTTTAGAATCTGTAAATGTTTTCCTGAATTTTTGTTTCCTTTGATAGGTAATAATTTTATTTAGGTATCTATCTATGCGTTAAATTTCAAGATGGTACTTGTATATCGTATCATGAGTAATCAGAAGTTATTAAGCACTGATCTGACTATACCATGTTGATTGATTGCCACACTTTCACCTTAGTTACCTTAAGAAATATATAAGTTTTACTTTATTATAATGGGTATTTATGGGTTCTAATATCCCGCAAAGCAAGGTAACATCAGAAATCAGTTTTTTTTATTGTTTTCTTGTGGCCAAATATCTAATAATGTTATATTCCGGTTTGTTTATATAATAATAATCTTTTCCATATGCTTAATCCAATTCAATTCAATTTCTTATAATTGGAATCTACGCATAAAGCGTCAGTTTGCCAGTGTCAAGTTAAATAAAATTATATAGTGTAAAAGATGTTACTCAGTTGAACGCCTTTTGATACGAAAAATGGCGTTGAACTGAGTAACATCTAGTATTTCATTTTATAATTTAATTTAACTCGACACTGGCAAATTGTCGCTCCAAGCGCAAAGTCCAATTACAAGAAACTGAAACTGAACTGAACGCCATTTTGCGTCTCCATTTTGCATCTCGTCTTTTTACGTAAGCTCCGTCAAATAAATTAAGTAGGTATTTGACACTGGCAGTTTTATAGCAAGACGCAAAGATGGCGTTATTTTGAGTTAATATATTTATTTTTATTTTCAACTCAAAAACTGAACTCCTCTGTTTACTTTCGAGTCGCAGAGTGCGCCAACTAAAACGAAACCGAACTTAGAAGTGAGTGTAAAACGTAGTGATCAGAGAATATAATCACTTATGGTAATGATTTTAAACTCTCTGGCAAAGTGTAATGCTTACTAGTGTTACATAGGTACACAACTTGTTTCATCAACTAGGTAATTATCATTTTCAAAATATCGAGACCCCGTAGATTTTAAGTCATAATAAGATTAAATGAACATTTAAAACAATCAAAATTCTAGTACATTTACAAGATCATAATGAATTTCGGCAAAACACGCCATCGATCTCGATTGAACTCTACTAATGTAGTTTCTATTGAGAAATGGAGAAAAGCTAGAGCGAGGAATAGCAAAAATCCTTCGAAAGACGATTCGGACGACGAAGGACCTTTGTATGAAGAGTTAAAGGACTGGGTTCAAGACTTTTTGCAAAACAAGATCTCTACGTCCGATCGTAATAAGACGGAACAAGATGTAGAAGTTCGGCTGAATCCAAGACAAACGTTAATACTATCCACATTAGTTCCAAACGAGATATTAATGATTGAAAAGTAAGTTAAAGCCAACTACTTCAATAACACAACATTGTCCTTTCGGTTCTTAAGCCACGCGAAAAGAGACTACACCGTCTATAGTGATAGCTTGCTCAGCGGCCAAAGTCCTTATGTAAGATCGCTTTTAAAGTCGTGCCCATATTCAAAAGTAAAGACTTTTGAATATTAATAAACAATGTTATTTCAGTTTCGATAGCAAAGACCCCAAGCGATTCGTTGGGGTTCTTCTAATGGCAGACGTGTCAGGATTTACGGCATTATCGGAGAAATACAACAGCACTGGAAAAGGAGGAACATATAGACTCACCGTGACCCTTAACACCTACCTGGGATCCCTGATAGAACTAATTTACAGCCACGGTGGCGATATATTAAAATTCGCCGGTGACGCATTTTTGGCGCTTTGGAAAACTGACAAACGAACTTTCCTTTGTCACACGATTCACAGCGTTATAACATGTGCACTATTGATACAACACTCTTACTCGACATACGAGACGGACGTGAAAGTAAATCTTCGAGTGAAACTTGCCATTTCTGCCGGAAATCTCTTGTTCGCCCCCATCGGTGTCGGCCTGGACATGAACTATATCATCATAGGGCTGCCAGTCTTGGAAGCAAAAGCCGCGGAAAGTGTGTGCTCCTCAGGGGAGGTAAAACTGGCCAGAAGCGCGTGGGGACACTGCTATTCTAGAAATTACGACCATATCATTGACGAAGATGGCCACGTCACGGTCAAATCCATTCTCTACGATCCACATGAAAGTGACGTTAGTAAACCATTTCTTGGTTTCAATGCTTTGGTTAAACAAATCAAACGTCCTTTAAACGCAACGGAGAATCTTCCCGAATTTCTTTTTGAGGCAAATCTAAATTTGAGTCAAGCAGAAATATTCAAAAAGACCGAAATACTGAGCCTACGTAAGACTGTCTCCGTAGCTGAAGAAAGAAATATTGGTTCTGATATCCGCAAGTTTATGATACGGCCCGTCCTCACTCAAATCGACGCCCACCAGCCGCTAGAGTATCTGACGGAAATGAGGCAGGTGTCTATCTTGTTCCTGACACTCAAACCAAGAGATTGTCCATATTTGCAATTAATCACTATTGTTAATAATGCTTATCAAGTAACTTGCGAGATCGTGTACAAGTCTATGGGATGCGTAAATAAAATAATACTTTTTGATAAAGATGTTATGATCCTTGTTGTGTTTGGTGTCCGCGGTTTCAAGCATGAATCAGAAGCTCAAGCCGCGTTAAAAGCCGGCTACACCATAAGAAAGTCAGTGTCTTCGCTTGACGGTGTTCTAGAAGTTTCGATAGGTATTACTACAGGTCAAGTTTACTGTGGCGTCGTCGGACATCCTCTTCGAAGAGAATTTACGGTTATTGGCGCAATTGTCAATAAAGCAGCTAGGCTTATGTGCGGATTTCGTAACAAGGTCACGTGTGATGAGACAACCTACATAAAAAGCAAAATGTCTAGTAATGGTTTCACGCTACAGCCGGATATTGAGCTAAAAGGTATTGGACAATCAGGTAAAATATATGAATACACAGAAGACATTCGAAATAAGGAATTAAATAATATACCCATTATACCACCCCTATTAGACAGAAAAGATGAGATGGATTACTACATAAACTGGCTCAAATGCAAAAAAAAAGTCAGAGATTTTGATGCATTGTTAATAGTGGGAGAGACACGTATCGGAAAGACGAAATTATTAGAGTGGATGCTAAGATATGCTAAAAATCATGATTATAATGCGAACTTGGTCACACTAACAACAATTCATTCTGCAACTCCATACTTGGCTTTAAATCAAATAATTAATAAAATATTGAATATTAATGAACCCGTTGTTGGTTTCATCAAAGAAGAAAAAATTGTATCACTGATAAAAGACTCTATGGATGATTTGTGTTATCTGAATCAAATTTTGAACGTGCGTTTTGCTTATAATGACATGGTTCATTCTTTAGATTACAACAAGCGCATGGAAATGGCTAAAGCTATTTTTACAAAATTTATAATGGCACTCGAAGACACTTATCTATTATTTATGGACAACTTGCAAAATTTAGATGCCTTTTCTTGGGATTTTATATCAATAATGTTGCGTCATAAAAATATTTTTACAGTTATGTCTGTTACTAAAGGGAGGTTCAGTTCTGTAGAAGAATGGCTTTATAATGTGTTTGTAAGTAATAGCATTAGGAAAATGGTACTAGGTCCATTATCCCCATCCTTGATTCCAGCATTGGCTTGCCAGATTCTGGATGTAAATGCTGTACCGGAAGATCTTTGCGATGCTCTGGTGTCTAAAAGCAATGGTATGCCCGGGCTTGTGGAAGGGTTTCTTATTCATCTATTTACCAGCGGTGCACTTGAGTTTAAAAAAATTAATCGCAATGAAAAAGATGAATGCAATGAAGAAAAATTGCAATATCCTGATCCGTGTTTATTACAGCCACAAGCAGTTGATATGAATAATCAAGAAACACTGGACAATTTCATAAAAAATAATGATTTAGGAGAAATTGACATTTGTATAGTAACTCAAAAGGATGAATTGAAAACGGATTTTAATGTGCAAAATTTGGATACTCTTATAATGATACAGATAGATTCCTTAACACCATATCAACAACTGTTATTGAAAATTGCATCTGTCATTGGAAATGTAGTATCAAGAAATCTTTTAGAAAGTATAATGTACGAGAATAATACAATAACAACAGCAAAAGCTATTAAAAGACTATTTGCAATGCGTATATTTTCATGCGCTTCATCGAGCAGTAGTAAAACAAAATATCTTCGTGCTCTTTCAGACACAACTCAAGCGTCAAGTGCAGAATTTTATCTGAAATGTGATTGTTCTTTTGAATATGATGCAGACATTGTTGAACAGTTGCCAAAATATGCATTTTGTAATTTAATTAAGTTTAAAAATAAAAACTCAAGGAGAACATGCTATGAATTATTGCCACTAAATCAAAAAAAAGAATTCCATTCTAGAATAATATATTATTTAGAAAATAAAAAACACAAATGTCCTAGCTGTGGCGGAGCTCTTATGGTAGTACAATCTAATTTAAACATCAAATCACCGACGCCTTCTCTATGCAATGATATAATAGAAGATAACCCAAACGATTCTGAATCAGATGACCAAAATAATGTTGAAGCCCAAATAGTTAATCGATCGGAAGAAAGTTTAAAAAAGCCTCACAAATTAGCCAGTAGTGACGAAAATCTAAGGAAAGCATCATCTACTGATAAAGTCATGTTACCCAAACCAAAACGGTATAATTCAATACTTAAAAATAATGAACACCAAAGTGAATGTGATCTCAGACGAAGATCTAAACGAGTTACTGTGACCGATACTCACTCATGGATAGATTTGAAATTATATACACCGGATGACATAGAGTTCGAGCTGGTACGGCAGGTGATAGAGGCTGAAGATATAAACGATTGGCATAAATTAGGTTTCTCCGACAGTAAAGATGACATAATTACAGAAAAACAGGAAAAAAATAATACCAGAAGATCACTTCGTATAAAATTAGATAAGGGAGTTTCACAAACAAATTTTACTAAATGTACTTGTGCAGAGTTGAGCATCACTATTTATGAACAACTTATAGATCACGCTAAACAAGCAGATTTAAAGAGCAAAGCAGTAGAGTTTCTTTTAACTTGCTCCTATTTAAATCTACTTTCTGATAACTTTGACGTGGTATTTCCCTATCTCGACGAAGCTGAAAAAATTTGCTTAGGAGATAATTCCACTATTCAAATATTGACTAAAAAACGATTTTTAGCAAAAATATACTCGCTTCGAGGAGCTGCCTGTATAATGAGTGGAAGAATGTCGCTAGCCAAAATTGCTTTGGAGCGAGCTATGAAAATTTATAAAATACATTTTGATATGACTGGATTTTCTCAAGTAAAAGATGCTTTGCATTCCATAACCATGAAACGAAAAGCATACCGCGATCATAAAGTAGCTATGCTATCTGATTCTGTGTACTGTCTGAATATTATAACACTTCTGAGCACTATGACAGGAGAACAGCGCTTAGCAAAGCTATCATCAGCGCGAGCCTTACAAATTATTCGTGATGTTGAGTGTCCCATTGTAGACATCTGCGATGCCTATAGTAATGCCATACTATTAGAATTGGACAGAGGCACTTACGAAAATACAGCGGATATAGAAAGAATGGCAAGTGTCACATTACAAAAATTAGAGAATCCAATTCAAGCTGATGAACTCTATGCATTCGGAAAGTTTTACATGGAGTCTTTTAGGGCACGTTTAGCAAGAGGCCAACTCCCTGCTGCTATCCGATCCGGCTTTCGCTCGATAGCCATTAGCCGCTTTCTTCACGCAAACAATGTTACTCTAGACATTATACCTGATTTATTCTATGCACTCCTTGCAAGAAAAAGAATACCAGATGCTATTGATATTGTTAGGTTATGTCTTCATTTAGGAGATGTACAGGTTTCAGACTGCGAGACTTGGTACTATGCCCTTTGTATGGACATGATATTGGATGCTGGTTTCCAGTTGGAAAGCCCTAGTGATATTAGTCGTTTTGCTGAGTTTTCGATAAACAGAGGAAAGTCTGCTGGCAATTGCCGACGGCGACTGGTGGTAGGGTTGTGGACGTATTGGCTAAGAGCAGACTTGGAGAAGAAAGCCCGGCGTTTTGAAACAGAGGCATTGAGTTGGACAGCGAATGAGAGTGACGATGGATCTTTGTGTATTCTTATCTCCTCCTTGCGACTGGCTGAAGCTATGTTGGAAAGCTTGGCCAAAAAAGTGGACGACTTGAAGAAGGTTGGTTTGTTTGAAAAGAAACCGAGTATTAAGTAAGGTAAGCTACATAATTATGAAATATTGATATTGATTGCAGGTAGTAGATCTTATGGAGCTACGTTCTATAGCTGAAAGAGAATTAGCGAGATTGGAAAGAGATGTTCGACAGATGCGTACTCTTTACCCTCGTTGGATGTTGCTGAAAGCGAACTGTTTAAAGCTATCAGGACGAGCTCAGGCAGCGACTACGCTTTTCAATCAGGTAAAACTAAGTTAATTTACGTAAGGCTTTATTAAGTTAGGTTTTGGTTTTAAATATTGATTTAAAGTACTCATAAAATGAACCATTCTCATATATATGTACATATGTATAGATGGCCCATAGTGACTTAGAAAAATGAGACATGAAAACACCTCCCACTTGTGGTCATGTAGTGCAGGTTCTATGTATTTTACATGTATGCTCAGGTACTACATATTATTTTATGAAGTAGTACATTACATTTGTTCACTAACAAGGCTAGGTTTTCATTTCTCTCTGTTCTTCTCAGGCTTCTGAAGAAGCGCGTCGTGTTAATAACTATCTGGAGGAGGCCTTAGCCGAGGCTGCGACGAAAAGGTCTGTGTTCTGGATTCAGAACGCTCGGGCCAGCTGCTTCTTGGATTGGCAGGCCGGATCTGAACACGCGCGCAATTCCTGGTACCAAATAATGTACAGAATAACAACTACTAGAAGGACTTAATAGTTTTTACGGCCCTTACAGACTGTAAGACTTCTTACTTTTGTACTAACGGTGCCATGAAATTAGTACCCTATGTTAGTACCAGGATAACTACAGTGTACCTACTAGTAAAAAGTCCATGTATGGATGCGATCGTCGTATCCTGCAAATAAGGTCACAGTCGCCAATTTAATATTTTATTTAAAATGTACTTATGTGCAGCATAATTTACATGTCCACAATTAAAAATAATAAATAAAAACCAATAAATAAATGTGTTTAAGGTTTTAGAAATGGGTCACAATAATATTGATGCGCAAAACCGCTCATTTTCAACATTTTGTTCCCTTTGCAAAATGCAAACTATTTCGCGGATTTTGCGGCGAATAGAGGCACAAACTCCACAGTGACCAACCCGAGGGTGCAGGAGACGCTGCTAAGTTAATGTGACTGCGAATTTATTACAATTAATAAAAAATAAGGCATTGTTTTATTTAAATTTATAGATTTAAATATTATCTTAATATTATATTATGTAAACTGTACCTATAAAAGCCTATCAGAGTTAAGAAAGATACATGGTTACACGATTCAGATTAAATAAAATACACCTGTAACATAAAAAAATAGAAAAACCCAGTAAAGTTAGTGGTTTGCAAGGTGCCCATCTTTGTAGGGTACGGCGAGATGTTGGACCTCTCTTGTACCTATTTGTTTCTACGCAAAGATCTTATGATTATATTGGTAAGAAAATTGATTAGTCAGCCAAACATCTATTTACCTATATCCTACTTGCATATTTTCATTTACTTAGGTTGGGCTTATATTTGTAAGCCTTAAACGATAACTAATGTAATGATAGGTATCGCTATAATTGTTTATTCTTGTCAAAACGAAGTCGCAAAAGCTATGATTTATGTATTGTGTGTTATTTAAAATGTTAGAGTGATTGAATAAATGTGATTTTTAATGTGTCTTTTATGTTATTTTTATAAACTTAGTTTTATTTTATTTCATTTCATTTAATAAATTAATTTCATAGGTATGTGAATAATCTTTTGAATTTAATGAAATTAAAAATATTATGTATTTTGAGTTACTCTATTGCATTGGCAAACATCCTGTTACGATAGAGTAGGTAACAATTGTTGTTGAATAAATAAATAAATAATAGAGCTCCAATCAAATAGAGCGGGTCAAATCAAAGATAAAGATTTTTTACCTTATATATAAAATTCTCGTGTCACAGTTTTCGTTCCCGTACTCCTCCCGGCTTGACCGATTCTCATGAAATTTTGTGAGCATATTGAGTAGGTCTGAGAATCGGCCAACATCTATTTTTTATTTTGCAAAACAACGTTTGCTGGGGTCAGCTAGTTTATTTATATAAATCACATGCAACTTACAGATTAATATAAACGCTGATAAACTAGTGTAGATGTAGTGTGTAGCAAGACAGTGCATGCAGGTGCTGATGAGTTCTTTCAATTATTTATCTTATCGAATCTTTATTATTAATATTATAAAATAATGATTATTTTTTTATGTACATATGTGCTTAAGCTATATTTTTTTACTAAAGTACAAATTTATTTTTTTACTATTCTATCTTCACTTCACTACCTATGTGTCCAGAGTCCAGTAACTGTCACCGCTTATCACCGCTAATGTCTAAACAATTTAAAAGTAGTTAATTACGTCAAATGGTGTCAAATTAACTAAATGTCAGTGCCAATGTCATGCGCAGGAGTTACTGTTTGTTTGTGTCAGCATAATCAGCTGTTCGATCGAACAATAATATTCCGGCGAATTTGACGATAGCAACAGCAAGTAAAACAAATCAATACAATGTTGTGTACTTTTTACGCGGTTATCAATTACTTACATTGATAGCAGTCACTAAGTTTATCTAAACGGGTAAAATCTCCTGATGTAACCAGACTATTAGCTAAAATAATAATGTAACATTTCGAGTTGTGAATTGGTGTTTCAAAGATCATTTTTCTGAAAAAATGTCTGGAAATAAGCTAGTTTTTGTTGGTACGCTTGTTTCTTCGGTGTCTATGAAGGAACTTTGCATAGGCAATGGCTTCTTATGTGTTGAAGATGGAAAGGTAAGAATATTTTTGTACCTGTAGAATGTTTATGAATTTTTTAAGTATTTTTGTATTAAGGTAACCTAAGACTATCTAACTCAATGAAAGATAGTCGAGATTAATACTTAAGTATAAGTACCTAGTTTACTATATAATTAACCTAATGTTATGTTAAGAACTTTTCAGTATTCAATTATTTTTTTCGGCTTTGTTATGCTGTTTATTCTTAAATTTACTCACCAGTAAGTTAAATTAAATTAATTCATTGTTACATAAACTTTTCAGATTACGAAAAAAGGCACTATAGAGGAATTTAAACAGTTGAAGAATTCCGGAGCTTTTGACAATCATGCTGTTAAGGAGTTGGGAGTTGACCAGTTCTTAATGCCTGGATTTGTGGATTGTCACACACATGCTCCCCAGTATCCTAACCTAGGCCTAGGACTTGACCGGCCACTGTTGGAGTGGTTAGCAATGTATACATTCCCATTAGAAAAGAAGTACAGTGATCTTGAATTTGCTCGGCAAGTTTATGATAAAGTTGTGGTAAGCTTTTAAAAATTAACTAAATATTTTCTAAAGATTTATGAGGGGTAGTGTTTTGTAAATTGTACCTATTGACATCTTCTATCCAGTGTATTAATTATGTAATTTTTTTATATGTAATTTTATGACATAAAAAATAATTATGGAATCAACATCTTTTCTTAACACCATTTGCTTTATGTATTTTAATAATTTTTCAGCAACGGCTGCTCACTAATGGCACAACAACAGCATGCTACTTTGGAACTCTCCACAAAGAAGGTTCCCTACAACTGGCTGCAAGTGTTGTAAACCACCACCAGAGGGCACTTGTGGGGAAAGTCAGCATGAACCTGCCTAATGACGAGGGGTACTTTAATAGTACTGAAAAGGAATTGGCCGATACAGAGGAGTTTGTCAAGGATGTTATCAATCTTAAGGTAATTATTTTTGGAATTATTCTCTTATTATTTTATGTAGTTTATGATAATGTAATATGTGGGGAAAGTCAGCATGAACCTGCCTAATGACGAGGGGTACTTTAATAGTACTGAAAAGGAATTGGCCGATACAGAGGAGTTTGTCAAGGATGTTATCAATCTTAAGGTAATTATTTTTGGAATTATTCTCTTATTATTTTATGTAGTTTATGATAATGTAATATGTGGGGAAAGTCAGCATGAACCTGCCTAATGACGAGGGGTACTTTAATAGTACTGAAAAGGAATTGGCCGATACAGAGGAGTTTGTCAAGAATGTTATCAATCTTAAGGTAATTATTTTTGGAATTATGTATTCTGTTATTATTTTATGTAGTTTATGATAATGACAAAGGATTATTTACCCCTCCCCTTTGGTCATAATGTGGTGAGGTTTTAGCAAAACAGCCACCCAACATCTCATGTATTTTTAGTACTTACATTTTTGTTTCGAATTTTATCTTTAAATGCAGGCTTAAGTATAAGCGTGTTATATGGATACCATATAGCCTTCCTCAATAAATAGAATACCTAGCTATCAGTGAAAGAATGATTCAAATCGGATTAGGAGTTTCTGAGATTAGCACTGAAACAAACAACCAAACTCTTTAACTTTCAAATATTAATATAGAAATAAATATATAAAATAAATATAAATATTGCCGGACAATCCACACAACAACATCTAGCTCCGTGGTAAGCTATACACTTGTGTTACGGATACTAGACATTTGATATAGGTACTTAATATAATATACATAGATAGATATTTTATATTAAACATAATAAACACCCAGTTAGATTTATTAATGAATATTATTTTATTTATTCCAGAATGAGCTTGTTCAGCCAGTGGTGACTCCGCGTTTCGCTGTTAGCTGTGATAGAAAACTTATGAGTGGTTTAGCGAATATTGCCGCGAAGTACAATTGCTTCACTCAAGTACGTAACATTGTATTTTTAAACGACGACCTCTGTGGACGAAGATCCGCCTGAACCGCATTACGGGTTCGATTCCCACCACAGGACCAGATGTTGTACAATCTACAATTTATGGTTACGGGACTGATGTCGATATTACAAGATCTGCTTAGTTTGGGGTTAGGTGATGCTGTGTGATTAGTCTGGAAATGTTTATTTACTACAAAAAAAAGCCTCTTTTACCAAACCAATAGTTTACTTAATGAGTATTATATTTCTGGACTATTCACTCGAAAGTGGCAATCCACAACATGCTTAAAGTAAATGTAAATAGTATGTTGTCTGACTGTTAGCCCGTCCTAAAATACTGGACACCCTATTTTTTGCTTTATCAATTTAGTAAGAAGGAAAAATTAAGGCAGATTTTTCGTTTGCAAGAGAAAGAAATATTGTATTGGGTACAATTTTTTTTAATAATCTATTTAACGGAAAAAAAAAATATCATTCTACCCTAGTGCCACATACTCGCATCGTGTCAAGTACAAGTACAACGTAAATACGTTCGTATATATAGAGCAACAACCAGATCGAATTGAATTTCGAATAACAACCAGATTTTATCTATTTACTAGCGGCACGCCCCGGCTTCGCATGGGTAATTTTTCCCGGCAATAATTTGTTTATTTTCGCCTTAAAAACTATCCTTGAACTCCAACGATCATGTTGAAAAAAAAATTGGCCAAATTGGACCAGGCGTTGTAGAGTTATGCGCTTAGCAACATATTTTGCGATTCATTTTTATATATAAGATAAAGCGAAAAAACCTTCGTAAAGAAATATTGCGAATTAATGGAATATCTATCTATATATCTATTAATGGAAGTGTTCTTGGTTTTCTTCCTATACGTTCCTTTTTCTTTTTTCAGAGTCATATATCAGAAAACTTGAAAGAAATAGAATATGTTCTTGAAATCAATCGCGACTGTAAAAGCTACGGCGAAGTTTATGAACAGAGCCAAATATTGAATGATAAGGTAAGATCTATTAATTTATAATCACTATTAGGTATCCTTTAAACCCCCGACCAAAAAAGAGGGGTGTTATAAGTTTGACGTGTCTGTCTGTCTGGGATAGCATAGCTCCCGAACGATGTTGCGATTTCAATTTAGTTTTTTTGTATGAAATGTGAGTTTGGCGCGAGTTTATTTTATTAAAATCGGTTGTGCCGTTTAAAAGTTATGGGGGGAGTGGGGAAGGAAAACCGAAAATCTCCAAATATACTTGAGTGGGATATCATATGAAAGCGCATCGCGTGCACATTACAAAATATGATGGTGTTTTACTTTTAAGGAAATTAAATTTTCTTAAATAAAATAAATTTAGATTTATTTATTGACTGCCTCAGTTTTCGCGGTGGTCGAAGGTCCGCTTGCGAAGAAAAAGGTTCGATTCTCGCCGAGGAGTCAAACGATTGTATGTTCTGCAAACACTTTCTCCTTGGTCTGGGTGTTCAATATCCATAATAAAAAAATATCTATATATGTATGTCTATTATATTAAATTTATCAGATGTCTAGTACCCGTAACACAAGCTAAGAGGTAATTTGACGGAATGAAGATGGATATGGGGAAAGAGGTAGCCCGAAGAAAAGATGGATGGAATATGTGAAACAGCGTGTCTGTCTTGTGTAAGAAAGGAGTGAGTGTTGAGATGTCGGGTGTTAGAGGGAAATGGAAGCATAATACATGTGGTGCCGACCCCAGGCACTGTGGCATTAGGTCAGGAAGATGATGTGTGCGGAAACCGGCGTAAGACGGCTTTTCTCTCTTTTTTCTAGAGCGAATATACAAAAAAATATTTTGCGTACACATTCATACCTACTAGAAGTACAAATGGGCCGAATGTGGTAGATTTTCAGAACCTCTCTTTTTTTTCCCTGTCCGCTTCACGTGAAATGTCCCCAAGGTAAACTAATGTTATACCTACTTCATCACGCTATGAACGACTAGTCGAAATAAACTGTATACTGTCTACGCTAGTGCTGCAATCTGGAGTCAGAACATTGCAAAATTTTCCCCTATTTTACTGCGGGTCTTTTATACTTATAGGTACTTTCCCTGGAGTAGCTGTATAATATATCTACGAATTCGAAACCCGTCGTTTTTTTTATTTTTATATATAGATTTGATAGTTCTTTGTTTTAACTATTGACTAATTTACCCTGGAGATGGTGAAACAAGCTCTATATGGTGATTGAATTAATCAAAATATAAATGACCTTAGCTTAAGTGAATCGAATCATGTTAAACATATTATGAATATTCCGTTATTACACTAATCTGCCCCCTTTCAGAGTCACGTCGTTATAAAATCACTTTATAATCACCGCGGTATGTTCACGTGTACTTATTACCCATATAATGATATTTCTATTACCCATTTAATTATATTTCATTAACTTACCTACTCTAACATACTTATCTTTTCTGGAATGCACCAGTTGCTAATATGTTATACAATAGGTTTGAGATTAGTGGATGTTTCCTGTTAATCGTTTATTAGATCATTAAATTACGTAGTCATGTTAAAGTGCTAAGTTTTAAACACTGACGTATAAATATGAAAACCCAGTAAGTAAGTAACCCGCCCAAGGCAAATTTACTAAAAGATGGGCACCAGCACGAGCTTATCACGATCGAATCGGAATTGAGGAGATTATAATAAATCTAAATTTAAAATTTAAGAAAAACCCCCGATTCCAATGCCTTAATTTCCTTAAATATAAAACAACATAATATTATGTACCTAATGTGGACGCGATGCGTTTTCATTTGATACCCCACACTAGTATATTTGCAGATTTTCGGTTTTGCTTCCCCACTCTCACCCCCATAACTTTTAAACGGCCGAACCGATTTTCATGAAACATGTCTAAGAACACTCGCGCAAGACTGACAAAGAAAACTAAATTGAAATCGCTCCATCGCTATGGTGACACAGACAGACAGACAGACAGACACACAGGCAGATAGACAGACACGTCAAACTTATAACACCCCTCTTTTTTGGTCGGGGGTTAAAAATCACGTTTGCTGTATGGGAGCCCCGTTCTATATAGCGGCATGATATACATCATCCCTCAAAGTTTTAACTGTCTATCTACTACTATTACGTTTCTTGAGATACAGCCTAGTGATAGACGCACAGTGGACGAAGTCTCAGTAATCTCAGGGTTAAAAACGAACGTTTATGTTCGCCAGGGTGATACCAAGGGTGGTGAGGTAGACTTTTGCCTATAAGATAGTGCTTTAAACCCCTAATTCCGCACACACATCATTTACTGAAAATAATGTACATAGGCAGGTATTATATCTCTCTGGTGTCGTTCCGTCATGGCTGAGGATCGTGGTCATCATAGGTTGTGGACAACGGTGCTGTGGTGCACCTGGATTTAATAATCTGCCGCCAACGATGCCTATCCATGGCGTCACGGACAACCGAGCAGAATTTAGATGAGGAAGAGGCCTTCACTTGATCGGACCATCTGGTTGGAGACTGACCACGGGCTCTTTTACCCTCCGTGTTTCCAACTACGATCAGCTTCTCCAGGCTTTCAACCCCCCTTCTCACTAAGTGAGTATTCACTCACTAAGTCAGTTATTGTATTCTACTGACAGATAGTTGATGACGATGAGGTATTATATAGGGCTATTTTAATTGAAACTGAGGAAATACGTTTAGGAGCCAGCGAGCAAGTGTAACCCTCGTGGCTATATCGGTTACCTCGCTTTGGGTTTTGCTTGTTGAACTGGCTTTGGGTTTTCTAATTATTTTCATTTATTCCAGTGTATAATGGCACACGCGGTACACCTGAGAGACGACGAACTTGCTCTGCTGTCGAAGCGAGGTGTAACTGTCGCCCACTGCCCGGCGTCTAACACGAGACTTAAGTCAGGGCTCTGCCCCGTGCTCAAGCTCATTCAGAATAATATCGTCGTGGGATTAGGGACAGGTAACATTATCATGTATCTATATTATAAAGCGGAAAAGTTTGTTTCTTTGAACGTGCTAATCTCAGAAACAATTATTCCGATTTGAATAATTAATTCAGAGTTAGATAGCCCGTTTATCGAAGCGATGGCTACTTTTTATGAAAATACGTTGTTCCCGCAGGAGAATCCAAAAACATGGTCTACTCCGTGTCTAGTAAAGATAGTTCTAGTGTATTATAGCACAGTTCATATCTATCAGACGCACTGGCTCTGCTGTTAAGGCGAGGTGTAACTGTCGCCGTTACAAACTAAATTATAAAATTTCTACTCCTTTTCCTTTGACCCTCTCAAAGATTAGTCCTCCACGGTTCCTACCAAAATCAAAGTCATGACCTTTTTTTAAAGAAAAGAACCTAAAATGAGTAACATGAATTCGACAATTCTATGTCCAATGTAATTCTTCATTTCATGCATACGCCTAATACATTTAAGAAAATAATATTTGACACTAAAATAGTTAGACCCTTACAGCACGAAACTTGTACATAAATTGTCTTAGATGTGTCGGGTGGGGATAACGCTACCATCCTGGATGCGATGCGGCGTGCCATAGATGTGTCCACGTTGATCAACGGCGGCGCTGGAGACAATATATCCTGGTCTGAGGCGTTCTACCTGGCTACTCTTGGAGGAGCTGAAGGTAACCAAACTATGCCTTATCTAAGGAATGTGTACCCAATACACATTATCCATTTATGATTAACTATAGTTTTTCAGCTATAGATTTTGGGTTTAACGGAAGGGTTGGTTTACAAGTAAGATTTTTTTTATCTATTTATATAAACGTTAATTAGGTCAGGTAGAGCTTATCGCGAACATAAAGACAGATGCTTACTTATATTTATAACGTAGTAGTTTAGAATTTCATTCTGATAATTTTTTTAGGTATTTTGATTCTTAGGATAAACCTGCCTATATTTTCACCATTAAATGACTATGATAATGAAGATATGTATTTTTCCAGCATTGAGGCTCTCTCACAAAATCGGTAGCTTCGAAATCAACAAAGAGTTCGACGCACTTCTCGTAGACGTGTACCCCAAAGGAGGTCCAGTAACTAAGTTCGAGGGATTCCCAACCTTTGCACCCGGATCTAAAGAGTACCTCGAAAGCCTTGTGCAAAGATTCATCTATGTTGGTGACGATAGGAATATCATACAAGTGTACGTGAATGGGAAAAATGTTAAAGATTTAAATTTATAATGTAAAAACTGGATTGACCGGCAATAAAAGTGTAGTGCATATTGTGTATATAAATGTCAGTTTATTAACATATAAATTCTTTGACACTGTTATTTAAAGACCGTATAAGAATATATTTTTTTTTATTTTTGGATAAAATAAAATTTATTGTATAATATTAACATCAAGTTTCTTATTAACCCCCGACCAAAAAAGCGGGGTGTTATTAGTTTGACGTGTCTGTCTGTCTGTGTGTCTGTCTGTCTGTGGCACCATAGCTCCCGAACGGATTAAGTTTATTTATTAGTTTTTTTTGTATGAAAGGTGAGTCTGGCGCGAGTAAAATCGGTTGTGCCGTTTAAAAGTTATGGGGGTGAGAGTGGGTAAGGAAAACCGAAAATCTCCAAATATTCCAAATAGTGTGGGGTATCAAATGAAATCGCATCGCGTCCACATTACATAATATTATGTTGTTTAAGGAAAATAAGGCATTGGTATCGGGGGTTTTTCTTAAATTTTAAATTTAGATTTTAAGAACATAACATCATGTTAACCAGCAGTTCCGGACATAGATTGCACAAATTTATAGATATGTAGAAAGTTGATATTATACAGCGTGTTACTTAAATTCCGGTCATTATGGGAAGGTCTGAAACAATGAGACATACGAAGATCCTAAGAACAGCTTATGAACCATGTCATCGGTTATAGCAAAATGAATCTTCTTTTATTAGGTACTCTTACTTTAAGGTGCGTGGTAAGATTTTGAAAAAATTATGTAACTGTTTATATTGCTATACATATATAATCTAATGCAAGTTTGTTTTATAAAAATCTACTTGAGGTTTTATACCCTCTGTTCGGCGCACCTCCACAAAAATCATATCTATAAATCTAATATATAAAATTCTCGTGTCACGGGGTGCGTAATCGAACTCCTCCGAAACGGCTTGACCGATTTTGATGAAATTTTTTGTGCTTATCCGGTATCTATGAGAATCAGCCAACATCTATTTTTCATCCCCCTAAATGTTAGGGGTAGTCCACCCCTAAATTTTTTTTTTAAATTTTTTTGACAGAGTTTTTCATTTTTTTTTTATGATACAATGTACAAAAATACATACAATCTTCAATTTTCACCCTTCTACGATCAACCCTTATTTTTTAATAGCCATTTTAGTATGGCAAAACAACGTTTGCCGGATCAGCTAGTTTTATAAAAATATTGTTTTAGTGGGTGAGTTTTTCTATATTTATGCTTTCCTGCGATTTGTACTAAATTTCGCAGTCACAAGCCCCCACTCCGGAACTTTAATGCTCTATATCTTTGCATTATTTTATTCAATTGATAAAGCAGCATTTAGGTGTCTAGTATTTTTGGACGGGCTAACAGAAGCTACTTTGTGTTCAAGCAGCCAATGTTCAAACTACATGCATTGAAAAAAGACACAGGATGAACAACAATAACACACCAGTTGGTATTCACTATACAGAAGAAAATAGAAATGTCACTGTTAGACGCAGGAACATCTTAAAAATTTCTCTGGATGACACTCCGAATGATACGATTGATTTCAGCCTTGAATCTCCAAATAATTCACATCATGAAACCCCACAATCAGAGATAATCAGTCTTAAATCTGAATTATCTGAAGTAACAAATCAACTCATTGAAGCTAGGAAGGAAATAAACAGATTACTGAGTGATAATGCAACACTCAAAAACAAACTTAGAACTGCGAAAATTGAAAATTATGAACCAGAAACACTAGCGGTAGAAAAGAAAACCGATATAGATACAAGAAAATACATAAAAACTAGAACTTATAAATCAGAGAAATGTGAATATGATAAATGCTCATTGCAACAACATGTAACTATGCAAAATAACAGTAAGCGCAAACCGAGGATAATTATTGTTGGAGATCAAACAATTAAAAATGTTGCCTCGAAATTAATTCTACAACGTTCCAGGGAAAGAAATACGACCGAATATATGATAACTAATTATTGTTACCCTGATGCACAAACCGAATCAATCTTAAGTGGTTGTAAGCTTGATCAAATTGACCTTGATTCTGACGATTGGGTGGTATTATCTCTAGGTTCTAACGATAAAAACCCTACAAAGTTCCTATTAGAAGTTTCATCTCAACTTAAAAATCTAACGAAACCTAAAATTTTAGTAACCGAAATAAAACATAACAACTTTCTTAATGAAAGCAAACTTAACCTAAAGTTGAAAGTTATTATGAAAAATTTTAAAAACACCTTCTTTGTGAGTCTATCTGACAATCTTAGCTTAACTAAAACAATCAACACATTTATTAATAACGAAGACTATTCAAGTCATTTCCTTGGTAGAAATATAACTAAAACGACAAGACAAAACAAAAATGTA
The DNA here is from genome assembly GCA_929108375.1 of Gymnoscelis rufifasciata. Lineage (NCBI taxonomy): Eukaryota > Metazoa > Arthropoda > Insecta > Lepidoptera > Geometridae > Gymnoscelis > Gymnoscelis rufifasciata. The sequence continues at coordinate 6,191,159 of OV815321.1, read as the reverse complement.
ATCAAACAGTCAAGAGTCAATAATTTAAATGAAGAAAAACACAGGCCTAAAATAGGAACAATACCGTTTTACTTTAAACAAATGCAAAATGCAATACAAAGTACAAAAGCAAAAAAAACACAGCAAACGTTGGAAGATACTCAATTGAATATAAATATTGAGGTTGTAGCTGAGGTTGAAAAAACAACTAAACCTACAAATCTTACAAATAGAGTTCCGTTTTACTATGGTAGACAACCTCAAAATAACAAAGAGGTCACCATAACGACAGACAAAAACAACGAAACATTTTTTCGTTTCTAAACATGTACTTAATATACTGCACCTAAATGTACAAGGATTAAAATCAAAAACGGATCAATTAGAAATTATTGCTTGCGATAAAAACATAGGAATATTCTGCTTGAGTGAAACATTCTTAAAAATTGACGACATTGTAACAATAGATGGTTATATTAGAGCTTCTTATTTTTGTAGAAAAAATAAAAATCGTGGCGGAGTTGCAATGTATCTTAAGACTTTCATAACATTTAAAAAACTAGACTGGATATCTAACTTGTCTATAGAACATCATTTTGAGAGCTGTGGAATTCTCCTTAATGATCTTAACACTATCGTGATCTGTGTCTATAGACCTCCCAATGGTAATTTTGATTTATTTATTAGTATTTTAGAAACATTGTGTCATAAAGTTTCAATATGTTCAAGAAACAATAAAAAAAAAGTTATTATTAGTGGAGACTTTAACATTAATACTCTAGAAAATAGCAAAAGGAGCATAATTTTCACAAACTCACTCTTATCATTTAATCTTCATTTGACTATAAACACACCAACAAGAATTACAAACCACTCCCATACATGTATCGATAATATAATAACTAACATAAAACAGTACTCAGTAGAAGTGGCTGATTTGGGTGTTTCAGACCATACTGCTCAAATAATCAGTATTAATATAAATAGAAGTTTTATGGAACAATTTTGGTATATAGAAAGGCGTAACATCGACGTATATTTGGAAATATTTATAAGATACATTAGACAAGTTAGTTTTTCCGAAATTTATAATGAAACTAATCCGAATTTAGCGTACAATAAATTTAAAGAGCAAATTGTTTTGATTTTCAACCTATGTATACCTTTAGATCGCTCTAAAATAACTTATCGTAAAAAACAAAACTGGAAATCACAAGGAATTATTATTTCAAGCAAAATTAAGCGTCAAATTTACTTACAATTACGGAATAGTAATAAAACTGTAAATGGTTCTAGTAATTACATAAAATATAATAAAATACTGAAACGGGCTATACGAACATCTAAAAAGATATCAAATATTAGATACATTAATAAGAGTACAAATAAAAACAAGGCTACATGGGGTATCATCAAACAATATACCAATAATACAAATGTAATAAGGAACACAATTGAAAAGATTAGTATTGGTAACCAAATAATAACAGATTCAGTTAAAATTTCTGAATTATTTAATGATTTTTTCATTAACATTAATAAAAGTACTAATAATTTAGAAAGTAGACCTATCCTCAACAACATTAAACATAGTGAATACAACAGTAGAAGCATGTTTCTAAATCCTATAAATACGAGTGAAATAAAAAATATAGTCAAAGAACTAAAGAATACGAAAAGCTCAGGAAACGACAATATTTCCATTCAATTAATAAAAAGCTCTATTGATGTATTAGCTGCACCATTAGCTTACATTATAAATCTTTCTTTTGAACATGGATGTTTTCCCAGTGAATTAAAAAAAGCTTTAATAAAACCTTTACACAAAAAAGGATCAAAATCTGATTTAGGTAATTATAGACCGATCGCACTTCTTCCTACAATATCAAAAGTTTTTGAAAAAGCAATTTACAATCGAATGATTTCATTTCTAGAATCTAACAATATCTTGAACGAAAACCAATATGGCTTTCGTAAAGGAAAGAATACTTCTCTAGCCATTTTTAAAACATTAAGAGAAGTTTGGGAAGAAATCAATAATAAACGACATGGTATTGCCTTATTCCTTGATCTATCTAAAGCTTTTGATTCCGTAGATCACAAAATTCTTTTAGAAACATTAGAAAAACTCGGGATAAGAGGAACAGTTCAATCCTTAATTAAGTCGTATCTTACTGATAGAACACATTGTACTGTTATTGACATGTATAACGTTAAAACTAAAACAATCGAACAGGTTGAATCGGGGTATAAAAATGTAAGTTTAGGAGTACCTCAAGGTAGTATTTTGGGCCCACTTTTATTCCTAATATACGTAAACGGCTTACCGAAGGTCACGAAACATTTATGTGTAATGTTTGCAGATGATGCCACTGTTTTTATTCCACAGAAAAATTGCAATACAAGTGAATTCGAAAATGAAATAAATAAAACTCTAGGTGACATCGTGAACTGGCTGGAAGCGGTCAATCTTAAAGTAAACTTAAATAAAACTAAATATATATATTTCAAAAACTATAAAACCCCACCTATAAACTTATCAATTCGCTGTAAAGAAAATAATGTAGAAGAAGTAAATGATACTAATTTTCTGGGTATTCACATCGACGCATATTTAAATTGGAAGTCGCACATAAATAAAGTTAATAGTAAAATCTCCAAATATTGTTATAGCCTCTCAATTTTAAGTAACGTTGCATCTATAGAGATAGCTAAAAATGCATATTACGGTTATGTTTTCCCTCAATTATGTTACGGGATAATATTTTGGGGAAATTCTGTTGAGGTTCAATCAGTTTTCATCTTGCAAAAGAAATGCCTAAGAGCTATATTTAATTTGGGTAAGACTTCTTCTTTAAGAAATGTTTTTAAAGATTGTAATATTTTAACCTTGACTGATATATATATATTAGAGATTTGTTTATTTTTAAAGAATAACCCAAATTATTTTTTTGAAAACACATCTAACCGAGCCGGAAGCCTAAGATGCAAGTATAAGTTCGATGCATGTATACCTCAAGTAAATAATACTCAATTTCACAAGAGCGCCTACATTACTGCCATAAAAATATATAATCATTTACCAGTTCATATTAAACAATTACATAGACTTTCATTTAAAAATTCATTAAGAAAGTGGCTCATCACTAGAGCTCATTATAGTTTAAATGAGTACTATGAAAAATAACAACATACTATGTTTAGTTTAGGTGTTTAATTGTATTCTACATGTTTATTTTTACAATTAATGTCAAATTGTGGTTTCAGTTTACACTTTTTTTCCTACATTTTGTGTTTCATTTATGTTATATGTACCTATCTATAAGATTGTACTTATTGTATGTCCTAGCGGATAATGATTGTTGATACTATTTTTATTACTTTGTAAGATCTCTATGTACACAATTTAACAATAAAGTTTTCTTTATCTTTATCTTTATCTTTACATATATTCGTGTTGTAAAAAAGGGCTGTACTTGCGGATTATAAATTGAAACCGCGTGAATCAGATTTATTATTCGCCATAAAATTAAAATTATTTCTTATTGACAAAAGCTCTTATAATTTAAATTAATTTTTGACATAATTAAAGACACAACATATTTATATTAATTGATTCAATAAACATATCTATCTTATATATAAAATTCTCGTGTCACAGTTTTCATTCCCGTACTCCTCCGAAACGGCTTGACCGATTCTCATGAAATTTTGTGAGCATATTGAGTAGGTCTGAGAATCGGCTAACATCTATTTTTTCATTTTGCAAAACTACGTTTGCTGGCATCAGCTTGTAATTATTATAAAGACTTATTAAATAAAGCTGAATTTCAAATTATACGACGAAAAGTTACTCGGAAGATGAATGATCTAATGAAATATAATGATAAAATTAAATAAAGTTAGTATTTGAAACTTAGTTATAACAATCCGAAGATATGAGCTGTGAGATGAGCTGTGAGATCACAATATCCAAGATATCCAAGATTATTTTATTTTATTTATACTTGCACATAGGACGTAGCCCTAGTGGGAAACGATGAGATGGGAGGACGACATCAAGACAACAGCTGGTCCAGGATGGATGCAGAAAGCCCAAGACAGGGACAATGGAAATCTTTGAAAGTGGCCTTCACCTGCGCGTAAGGGTTCTTACAGAATAAATATTCATTTTTATATGATTTTATTAATTATAAATGTTTATAAAATAGATTGTTGCTGGTTGTAAGAAATAAAAGATTTATTAATACTTGCACAAATATTGCTTATGTTAGTTACAATTAAAATAGGACATTCGTCACTCTATTACCTACTTAAATACACTCTATTTCGACGACTTATTTTCTTTAACAAAAGGATAATCTTGAGAGAGTTGTTTTGCTGTTTTCATCATTTTTTCTTGAATCACGGATCCCAGATTTTTAGCCCAATATGTATTTCTTACAAAAGACTTATCGAGTCCTATCTTTAAGTCTACGAGACATCCTAGGATGAGGCACGCGTGCATGTTGTGTTTCCCGGACAAGTTGCCGTGGTAGACCCCATTTATAGCGCGGCAAAATGGGTACCAATCACAAGATTGCGGGGGCACCTCCAAACACTTTTTGTACTGCTCATAATATACGTCAGATAACTTTTTCAATGATTTGTGGGTACTTTTAACTCGTACCAAAGAATCCCACAACTCAGATACCTCTATGTTATAAAGTTTCACAACTTTAAAAAATAAATACGGCAACTGCAAACCATTCCATTGTATATATTGAATACATGTCACTTCCAAAGTTTTCTTGGTCAATACATCTTCTGTAGTTAAAAACATTTTTATAGCCAAAATTACAGCTTTCGACAGGGCGGATTCGACGATATTCTTGGCAAAAGTTTGGTTAGCCGTCGGTAATTTTTCAAACAGGGGAAAAGGGCACAACTTCAGATAGTCGGCGTTTGTTTTAGCTTGCTTAAACATATCCATAAACTGATCAGTTTTCCTGACACGTCGACGCAGGATTAGAAGGCTTATGTAGGTCACGTTAACGTTCAAAATCCTGTATGTTGGCTCGTGGTAGCTCGTACGCAACTTTTCAATAAGTTCAGTAACTTTTCTCATGTAAACGCTATCCGGGAGGTCCAATGATATGTTTGTATCATCAAAGTGTATGTTCCCAGGATCTTCACTTGAGTCGAGTTGATTTATGTTTTGCTCAAGATTTCCGAAAGCTCTCGCATGCGTCAAAACGTATTGTAAAGCTTTGTATACGTCATTGTTTTGCACTAATCCTGAATACGCAAGGAAAACTATTTTAGAACAGTTCAAGTAAATTGTGATCTCAAACTTTTGGTTCTTACTGAGAATTGAATTTATTTTGCTGGTTATTTCAGAATCGGTCCAGCTTCTTGTACTGGCAATGGAAAGAGAAAAACCACTTAGAGATCCCCCATCAAACGCTTCCTTCACAAGTTTCTTGTCGTTTTCTGTAATATTTAGCTCGGTTTTATTGAGAGCAGCAAGGAACTTACGTTTTAATATGCTTAGGGCGGCAGGTTGCTTGCTCGTCCTTTCTTTTTCGTCTTGTAGTAATTGCAAAAATCGATTGTATTTGTCGAAGTTCATGGTTACCGTTGTACCTTGTGGGATGAGTAAGAAAATACTAAGTTCACAATGTTCGTTTTGCAACAACTGCACTGACACTATATCGTCAACTTCTTTTCTTTGTGAATATACACTGATATGATCACTGGTATATCAGCGTAAGTCCTAGGGCTAGAACGAAATAAGAGCCCAAAACTCACAGAAATATTACACTTTGAACGGACCGAGGAATGAGTCAGATCCGTTCGCCGGCTGGACGGCGATTCGTACCACTGCCACTGTAATGTAATTCATACTTTAGTGATGAGAATGTTCATCGAGTATTACATATCGATATTTTCGATTTTAATAATAAAAATGTATGTGAATATAAAATATTTTAAACTACCTAATCAATTTACTATAAAGTACAAATTCCAAAAAAAAATCTTTTATATAAGCAGAAATGTGCTCGTATCGAACTGGTTATGTGACACAATAATAAGTATCAACATTATTTAAAGTAAATGAAAAAAAAAAGTCTTTTAGAAAATAAAATATCGCAACAAGCTATATTTAATCGAGTAGTTTGATTTATTAAATTTTATTTACATCTTTCAAGGTCACTTAAAAAAAAGCTTGTTGTAAAAGGTTTTATTACATTTCATTTATGTATTTCTTGAGAATAACTATTTAAGCATAACATAAGCACGTTGTAGGAGTATTAGTGGAATTGGTAATGATTGAATATAATAAAGTTAAAGCGAACGAAATCAAAGAATTGGAAGTAAAACAATTAATAAGTAATTTAATTAAATTATAAATTCCTACCTATGTAGAGAGTTTCTATTCGATCACATCGCAATTTATGTTTAATATCGATTAAGCAGTGTTGTTTTCGGATTCAAACATTGTCCCAACCAAGCCGATACGAGTCGGGGTTTCCCCTTTAGTTTTAATGACGCCACACCACAAGGACGCCACAATGACGCATAATTTATTTCGGTACAAAAAGAGTTCACAAACATAGAGTTCACGTTACATTATGTTCTAGAATAGAGTTCAATTGTATCAGACTGCCTCAGTGGCGCGGTGGGTCCGCTTCCGGCGCAAGAGGTAGCGGGTTCGATTCCCGCCGTAAAGTACCTATGCCTAAATTTATGAACCCTTTATTATCCATCATCCGTATTAAGAAGTTAGTAATTTTTTTTATAAATTTCAGAAAAACACTTAAAAAAATCTAGTAAATATTAGATTAGATATCTGCAAAATGTATCTATTACTATTTTTGCAAAAAAATATTCATGTATAGAAATTACGAAACCCTAAAATCTTGGTCATAAAATGTTTAAATAGAAACTAATGGTCATCAATCTAACAAACAATACACCGATTAAGTTTTAAAGCCCAGTCAAGCAAAAAATGGCAATACAAATTGCAGGCCGGCGTATTTCGCTTCTCGTAAACGTTGGAACTTGATCTGAGTACGCTGAAGCGGATAGAAGCAGTAGAAGTAAGGTGAGTAAGGTACAGTCAACAGCAAAAGTAAGTGATCAAAATAAATGTTCTAAAACATCTTCTAGGGGTATTGTTACAGTATTCTGGAATAATATACCCCCACCAATAAGGAACCTGCAGAATCTATGTAACTTTCGCATTAAGTTAAAGAAATTTTTGTTTAATTCTCAGAAGGAGCAGGAGGGTCAAAGACATGACATGAGTATTATATAAATTTTATAAATTGCTCTTAATTGTATGTATTGTTTAGTTTTTAGATAATTTACTTACCTACTGATGTTATTTTATTTCTGATTATATATAGTTTAGTTTATTTTTAGTTAACAGAGTGTTCTAGATTTGTTTTTTTAGGTTAACGTGTATCTATTTTTATTTTCATTAGTGTTTCGTTGAGTCCGTATTGTCAGAAAATGGAAATTGGAGCTGACGGAAGATCAGCGTTGGTTACCAGCTTGCTGGTAACCAACACAATGCTGAGTCAGCGACCATTTCGTTATGTTTAGTTTACTTAGTTCGATGTATAGTTATAGTAATAATTTAGCATGTAAGCTTTACAAAACGAATAAATTGATTTTTATTTATTTTATTTTATTATTTATTTATTTATGACTTAAAACGGGTAATATACCATGTTTTGACGGTTTTTGATTTTTTCGATATTTCATAATAATGTTAAAAACCATGATAATTTTAAAAGTTATAGCTTCTAGGCGGACTTGCCGTGCTAGATATAACAAGTTATACTATGGGGTCAATCTATACTAATATTATAAAGCTGAAGAGTTTGTTTGTTTGTTTGAACGCGCTAATCTCCGAAACTACTGGTTCGAATTGAATAATTATTTTTGTGTTGGATAGTCCAGTTATCGAGGAAGGCTATAGGCTATATAACATCCCGCTACGACCAATAGGAGCAAAGATATAGCGGTAGATGTGTAAAAAACGGGAGAAATTATTTCATCTTTGAATCCTTCCGTTACGTGCGCCGTGAAAACGGTTCAAGATACACAAAAAATATGTATTAAAGAATAATAGCTCTTTTAATGATCTAAAAAACAGTCCGCGATAGTATATGTCTATCTTTTAAGATTAACTCACAAAAACCGTTTTTATGGTACCTAATTTGGTCGAAATAATTTGTTTAAGTTGTATCAACATAATAATATTAATCTTTATTCAAATAAATATGTTGTTGGTTAAGAGTATATTATTACATTTATTTATTTTTATCTTATATAATATATAAAAATAAATCGCAAAATGTGTTGCTAAGCGCATAACTCAACATCGCCTGGACCAATTTGGCCATTTTTTTTTAAATGTCGGTTGTTCAATAGTGGTTTTTACAGCGCGAAAAATTTGAATAATTGCTTATAATAAAATATTTTTTTTACCCGTGTGAAGCCGGGGCGGGCCGCTAGTTTCAAATAAAGTTATATTCCGTTAAAAATTTTTTTTTGATAATAACAGCTCCGCTCGAACTAAATGTGATCACTGATCACTTACTTATGCCTCGTTATTCGTTTTTTTCCTTCTAACAAAGTACAATATTCCGTAACTTTTGACTTATTGCATATATTATTTTGGGACCCTGTTTCATCTGTTGACTGTACATTGTGTATACACAACATGGTTAATAATGGAAAGTTCTTATTAACTAACTAGTAGTTACCCGCTTTATGGTGGATTTTGCCGCGGTGAAAAGAAGCCTATGTCATTTCTAAGGCTCTAGCGAATCTGTGTACTAAATTTTATTTAAATCGGTTAGTAGTTTTTGCGTGAAAGAGGTTACTCTTAGTAACAGACAGAGAGTTCTGTCTTAACAGACAGAGTTACTTTCGCATTTATTATATTAGTATGGATATACACTGTGCACAATAACACTTATTTTCTCCAAAAAAAACACTAAAAAACTGAAATAAAAGAATAATCGTCCTTATCAGAACATTTACTCTTTTCAGTTCAGAGCAGTTTTTTCAACCGCAATAAAATATGAACTATTTTTTAACCCCCACCAAAAAAGAGGTGTTATAAGTTTGACGTGTCTGTCTGTCTGTTAGATCATGGCTCCTGAACGGATGGAGCGATTTCAATTTAGTTTTTTTTGCTTGAAAGGTGAGCCTGGCGCAAGTGTTCTTAGACATGTTTCATGAAAATTGGTTATGCCGTTTTAAAGTTATGGTGGTGCGAGTGGGGAAGGAAAACCGAAAATCTGCAAATATACTAGTGTGGGGTTTCAAATAAAAGTGCATCGCGTCCACATTACATAATGTTATGTTGTTTTACATTTAAGGAAATTAAGGCATTGGAATCGGGGGGTTTTCTTAAACTTTAAATTTAGATTTATCTACAACTATTCTTAATTCGGGGTCGCCCGATGCAGCGGCTTGCGGACAATGAACAAATTCCACAACTACCCTAGTTGTGTTTTTAATTTTTTTTATATTTATATCTTACTAGCTCACCCGGCGAATTTGCTTCCGCCTTAGACGCCATAAATGAGCAGATTTTTGATTTTATTAAGTTATTAAATGTATTGTTTATCAATAAAATAAGATTGACAGAAGAATCCGTTTTAAACGTCATTTTTTTTTTCATCCTCTTTGTTTATATTTGCAACACGCATTCAGTCAATTCTATGTCAAATGTCTTAAGGTTACATTAAAAAAGTTTAATAATTTTATATGGTGGTTAAGTAATTTTTAATTTTCTAATTTTCCGCGCAATTTCCTTAATTTTTTCTTTCATAAGAACTTTCTCCTGATAATAACGAACAGAACAAAAAAAGAATTAGCGAAATTGGTCCAGCCGTTCAGGCGTGATGCCGTGACCAAGGGAAATAGGGATTCATTAATATATATATATATATATATAGATATAACTATACTACGATAATATACGCATTTAGTCCGCAAACTGGGTCGCATATATATGAACGGCCTCGTTTGTAATAATCCAATTACATATTTTCAATAACATGATATATTTTCTAAGGGGTCGTCCATTACCCATGTGATCTTTTTCTAAAAAAAATTGACATATTATTTTTCATTCTAAACTTAAGGATCAGGATAAAAATGTCTGGAAAGAAAGGTAACATGTCACACACACAACACACTCAAAATTTAATACATGTGTCATACATATTTCCGAATGAATTTTTTGTGTTTTTTATAAGTTTACATCGACAGATGATGTACATATAATCCGATGTTGGTAGCTACTGTGTTTCCAATATACATTGAGATTGTATTATTTCATTTTTGTGTAATGAATGAATAAGGAGTATTCTAGTTTTATAGAACGGGGACTAGAGGAATTTTAAGTTACTTAGTGTCATGGAAACAGTGTAATAAAACTTAATGTAATAAAAAGTTGGGCAACCTTTCACTTCAAGTTTGGCAAGTTTTTCCATAGAAAACATACCTACTTTGAAAATATAATATTTTCGCAAAAATATCACACGAGAACGGAAATTTTTGATAAGTATCAACTAACTTTAATGAAATCATATTGTAAATATCTTTATCAAATAAAAGTGTTGTTATATTAGGTAGACCCTTTTATTTACAAGTTGATAACAGGCAAACAAACCGGCCATTGAACTAGTGAAACTGGCGAAATCTAGTTTCGGCTATTACTAAACAATTAGTATATTTCCATAAATAGATAGTAACTCGTTGAAAGTATTTTTCCATCGTTATCTGTTCGGTATTTATAGATTATGATTGCTACATAGATAATGATGCAATTAACATTTACAAACGCCTTGTTCACACAAGCTTTCCGATAACTGACTTTGCTACATTTTGAATGAAATTCGACTTTTCCGAGGAAAACAAGTTGTTTGACCTGACTAAACAAGCTTTTACAAAAATTACATTTACAAAATGGCGTTCGACTGAGTAACATCTTTTTCACTTTATAATTTAATTTATCTCGACACTGGCAAACTGACGCTTCAAGTGCAGTCTAATTATTAGGAATTAAATTGAAACAAACTTTTTTCATATGGACAAAATGTTACAAAAATCAGTAAATAATCTTTTACTCTTTTTTTCCAGAGATTCATTTATATTTATGTTCATTTATTCATTGTTTCATGTGGTGACAATTTAGGTGTTCAATTTTATATACACTTACAGTCATGAGCCCCGTTGGGACATTACAACTTTTATCTAGACTTAGCCTATACATATTAGGTAACTTATTACATATCATCATCATCACCCTATTAACGTGCGTGGCTGGGTTTGAATCCACGACCTTCAGGATGATAGTCGAGAGCCCTCCCACTTAGCCAACACGGCTTTTCATACTCAGCCTCACGGCCAACACGGCTTTACGGCTTTATTACTCAGCAAATATTAATAATTGTAAAAAAGGTACAGAAAATGTAAGTTACGTCTTATTAGAGTATTTAATATGAGCATATTTACATACAGGTTTGAAAGTTATTTCAACGACACTTCTTTTTTATTATGTTTGCTCTAGAGAATAAATACAGATTTTGTGGTGAAAAATCGAAGAGCATATACACTGTTGGACCGTCTCCACGAGCGAGGGGATTGTGACGTCAGTTTACCTTCTGCCTTGTTCCCGAGTTCCTTGTCCCAGCTTCAACTCCGGGGCTCCTGAGTTATGGTTTATTGCTCTGGGACAACTCCGTCGTCGACTCTCTGACGACAAGGACGACCTGGTTAAGGTAGCGGGCTCTTGGTGGTTACAAGTTGCTACCGAATAAATAAATAAATATTTCCGGACAATCTACACAACATCTAGCCCCGTGGTAAGCTCTTAGCTGGTGTTACGTACTAGATATCTGATATACTTAATTTTATACATACATATATAGATATGTTTACTATACAATACATATTAAACACCCGAAGTCTTTGAGGAAAGTCACTGAAAGCCTATATGTCCAGCTGTGTACGTCCTACGGCTGAAATGTTGATGATGATGATAAAATCTGTCGATATTGTACGAGCTTTTGGAGTGCAGAAAAGATGTCTCAGAGTTACAACCAGTGTATGGTTCAGTGACTCTTATAAACCATTGTTTAAAATCTATATTATCTTGCATCTTCCCTATATGTAAATGAGGGACATATGCGTCTTTAAAAAATCAAACCCCAATTTACCACGTTTAGGGACGTTAACACTGGACAGAATAGAGGTAAGTTCATTGTACAATCAGCAATGTAAGAAACACTATTATAAAAAAAGTTTAAAGCCATTAAAACCAAAGGTAATATTTTTAAGACTAAACTAAATAGGGCTACCAGGGAATGGTTCAGTGACCCTTGTAAACCATTCTGCAATATCTGTATTATGTATCCTACTACTATTATAAAGGCGAAAGTTTGTAAGTATAAATGTATGGATGTTTGTTACTCTTTCACGCGAAAACTACTGAACCGATTTAAATGAAATTTGGTACACAGAATCTCTAGAGCCTGAAAAATAACATACGCTACTTTTTACCGCGGGAAAACGTCATTCCGCGGGAAAATCCATTATAACGCGGGTAACACCGCGGGGCACAGCTAGTATATTATATATGCAATATTAGAAACCCATTATATATGCAATATTAGAAACACTACCATGTGTAGGGACTTGATCGCTCGAAAGAAAAGAGCTAAATTCTATTGTTTACTGTACAATCCGCAACGTCAAAAACAAATTTATGAAATAAAAGTTAATAATTAAATGACCATTTTAGTCTACCTCTATAATAATAAGTTATCTGAAGCCGTTAGAAACTAAAGTGGAATATTTTTAGTGGAAGCAAATATCTACATAAATTGTAATTTATAGTGGTTTTTTCTTTTTTGTATTCAGATTCCTATTTTTATTTTTTGTACTTTGCTCATTATTGATTAATTTATACATCATTTAGTACCTTAACAACATTAGCATTTGATCATATTTGCATAACTGATTGCAGGTTGAATACTCTATATAACCCTTAAGTTCTTGACATGTTTGTAAAAATTGTATTCTGCAAATTAACATTTGATTTATGAAGGCAAATTTAATTAATATATCTTTATTATACGAATATTTTACCTACGTACGTATTTGTTTATAGCACAATAACATATCCAAAGCACCTACGTAAAATATCCAAAAAAGTTAATATTTAAAATTAATTAAATTTGAGTTGAAAAAGCCGTGTTGGCTAAGTGGGAGGACACTCGACTTTCATTCCGAAGGTCGTGGGTTCAAACCCCGCCACGCACCTCTGGATTTTTCTTCTTGAGAAATTTATGTGCGCTTTAAACACGTGCTTTAACGGTGAAGGCAAACATCGTGAGGAAACCGGCATGTTCTGAGAACTTTAAAAGAGTTTGAAGGACATGTGACATTCACCAACCCGCACTTGGCCAGCGTGGTGAATTAAGGCCTAATCTCTCTCGTCAAGAGAGAAGTCCCTGTGTCCCAGCAGTGGGAACGTTAATAGGGTGATGATGATGATGAAATTTGAGTTTGTAGGAGGTAATAACAAAAACGGCTAAACTAATAAAAATAATGTGTTTGAATTATTTTCGATACTTACTCATGATTGTAGTAATTGACTATTCAGTGCTCATGAAACATGCATGTTACATTTAGGCTCGCTATGATTAAAGTCAAAACTGCAATACATAAACCGATGTCGCATACATAGGTACCGCAACGATATGCCATGCCGTCGACCGCGACGCAACGGTTTTTTATTATTAGATAATTCTGTACAGACTGTCGCTGTTAAATGCGACAACAAGCATAATTACAAAACATAATTTAGAACTTTTGATTTAACATGGTAATAATGCTTCACTGTAATACATTCTCGCATTCAACGCATCGCTTGTAGTAGGTGTGCATCTTAATCTTTTAGCACTTTTATTTTCTTTATTCAACTTAACCCTTTTATCACAATAACACAAATAGGACAAGTTAATTTAAAAACAAACAAATAATGAGTATCATTAGTGTAATCTTGTTATTGTTGGAGTTTATTATTGCAACATACTGATACGCCTTAACTAACTATTATAGTTCAATAAAACGGATTTAATTGTAATTTAATACATTTTCATTCATAAGGCTGGCTGATGGCTATGGCGCTCAAATCTTATTTGCTGCACAATTTACTGTTTTGGTTAAATAAATATATTCAACTTATTTTAATATTTTAGTTTCTAGTTCAGTTCAGTCATTTATTTCACAAACACATAGGGTATGGCAATTTATAAAAGTAAAACTATAAAGAAGAAGGCTAAATATATATTAGGTCCTTACATATGAAATTGGCGTTTTTCGTACTGGCCACTTTAATCACAAATTTCTCCTCTTTGGTAAGGAATTCCAAATTCAAATTTGTACAGCTATAGACTCATGTATTTGTGCTTCGATGATCGTCATTCATTTGTTTTTTTTCTTCTGTTTTTTTCTGTTTGCGTCACTCATTTTACAAAATGGAAAACTTAAAATATCGCATTATTTACGAGTACGAGTTCCGCCGTGGCACTAGTGCTGCGGAAACAACTCGAAGGGTGAATGATGTGTATGGCGGTCGTGTTGCAAAAGAAAACACAGTTCGTTTTTGGTTCCAACGTTTTCGTTCTGGAAATTTCGACTTGCAGAACAAGCCCCGTGGACGGCCTGAGACTCAAGTTGATAATGAAGAGTTGAAGGCTATTGTGGAAGCGGATCCATCGCAAACCACGTCCGAGTTAGCTGCAGGCTGCGGTGTTAGTGATAAAACTGTTTTAATTCACTTGAAGCAAATTGGGAAGATTAAAAAGCTTGAAAGGTGGGTACCTCACGAATTGACTGAAGCAAACCGGCAAACGCGCGTCGACTGCTGCGTTACATTACTAAACCGGCACAATAATGAAGGTATTTTAAACCGAATCATTACCTGTGATGAAAAATGGGTTCTTTACGATAATCGGAAGCGCTCAGCGCAATGGTTGGATCCTGGCCAGCCAGCCAAATCCTGCCCCAAGCGAAAATTAACCCCAAAAAAGTTACTTGTAAGCGTTTGGTGGACTAGTGCCGGTATTGTTCATTACAGTTTTCTCAAATCTGGCCAGACTATTACGGCTGATGTCTATTGTCAGCAATTGCAAACCATGATGGAAAAGCTAGCGGCTAAACAACCTAGGCTGGTCAATCGCTCCACGCCACTGCTGCTTCACGACAACGCTAGACCACACACTGCGCAACAGACGGCTACTAAATTAGAATAGCTTCAATTGGAAAGTCTAAGACATCCTCCGTACTCCCCGGACCTTGCTCCAACAGATTACCATTTTTTTCGAAATTTGGATAACTTCTTGCAAGGGAAAAAATTCAACTCCGATGGGGCAGTCCAAATCGCCTTCAAAGATTTTATTGATTCCCGTCCGACTGGTTTTTTTAGTAAAGGGATCAATGAACTACCTATAAGATGGCAAAAGTGCATAGAAAATAATGGTTCATACTTTGATTAATTAAATATATTATATTAAAAAATATTCGACTTTTTGTTCCTCCCATACAAAACGCCAATTTCATATGTAAGGACCTAATATATTACTTAACTATGTTTATAATTCTATAAATGTTTGAGTTTTTAATTATATATTAAAAATTACATTAAAATTAAGTATTTTTAAAATAACAAAACTAGTGTTGATTCTATAAAATTATTATCTATGATAAATTCGTTTAATCTCTATTTAAATACCTACTCGTTAACAAAAATTTGTAGCTGAAATGTGCACATAACTTGTAAAAACCTATGCCACTGATTTTATTATATTTTATTTGCATATAATATACAGGATGTGAATGCAATTTATCATTTTGCTAAAATCTATGACATTATGTAGTTCCTAAGAAAAAATCTTGCTGTGTCTTATATTAGTAACACAAGCTTAGAGCTTACCACGGGGCTAGATGTTGTTGTGTGCATGGTCTGGAACTATTTATATTTATTTATATATTTAACTAGCTGTGTCCTGCGGTGCTACCCGCGTTATAATGGATGAAGTAGGTACTCTTAACCAACAACATATTTATTTGAATAAAGATTAATATTATTATGTTGATACAACTTAAACAAATTATTTCGACCAAATTAGGTACCATAAAAACGGTTTTTGTGAGTTAATCTTAACAGATAGACATATACCATCGCGGACTGTTTTTTAGATCATTAAAAGAGCTATTATTCTTTAATACATATTTTTTGTGTATCTTGAACCGTTTTCACGGCGCACGCAACGGAAGGCTTCAAAGTTAAACAATTTCTCCCGTTTTTTACACATTTACCACTATATCTTTGCTCCTATTGATCATAGCGTGATGTTATATAGCCTATAGCCTTCCTCGATAACTGGACTATCCAACACAAAAAGAATTATTCAATTCGAACCAGTAGTTTCGGAGATTAGCGTGTTCAAACAAACAAACAAACAAACAAACAAACAATCAAACAAACAAACTCTTCAGCTTTATAATATTAGTATAGATATAGATATTTTACAATACTGACCGAAACTTTTGTTACACCCTGTATACACCTTGATATAATAACTTGTTCCAAATAAACTGAGGTTCGCAGGTAGAAAATGCCTTAATCCCCTACCTTTGTATCCCGAAATATAAAAAAGATTTAGCTACAATCTTACATGATGTATATTGTAGAAGACTAACCCCCTACTTATTGACTCTTGCCTTAACCCCAAGCTCTACCATTCTCTAATCTTTTAATCGATTTTACTCAAAAAAAACGAAAACTCTTACAAGGTTTCATACATACAAAAAAGGTAATTTGTATTCTTTTTCTCTTGGAAGAAATAAAAAAATAAGTAGTATTATTCTACTGTGTACTTACGATTACTTGGAAAGTTTTAAGACGGAAGATCACTAGTTTGAATATATTTATCAAGTATATGGTACCAGTAAACAATCTAGGAAATCGCCCAACTAGTAGCGTTGTTTTAGTAAAACAAAATAAAAATGTATTAGCACTTTTACACATATTTTAGTGTCGCTAAGGGCCTGTTTCACCATCTCCGAGGTAAATTACAAATTACCTAGACTTTGGTAAAAATAGCGAAAAAAATATGCGAAAAAGCACTTGAGAAAACTATTCATATTTATTGTGGACTATTGACACATTATTATTGACATAACTAACCATTGATTTATTAACTTGGAATTTGTGAAATAGGCGCTTAGTATTAAAAAACAATTTTGGCTTAGTAACTAGTGATTATTGCATTAGTTATTTAAATTTCATGCGTGTGCCATCGTCGACGAAGATATTTAAATCGGTAAAACATAAAACAGCCCAAAAAAGTTCCTTTACGTTTTCGGCAAAACAACGCGAAGAATGTTCAGTAATCATTACGCAATATTAAAAAACATGTAGACACAGACGCCTCTCAAATCAGCAACAAGTTTATATCTGTAGGTATTATGATTCATCTAATGTATATGATTAAATTTGCATTGACAATGTAGAATAGTAGCACATTCGTATGTTTACCATATGGCCTATGTACCTACTGTGCAACAAAGTAATGAAGGCTAATGAATGACTCATCCAATTGTCTAATCAGAGTTTATATGGCACGGATATGTATTGATGATACATTGAAATCATCATAAATTCCAGTTCACGGAACACATCATCGAAAGCTGCGATCGCCAATCGGTCAGTTATCGTGGTGAAAATAGCAATACCCCGATATAGGTAATGTGTTAACATATACATATATAGGATAGGCTCTAGTCTAGTCTACAAATTCTGGTTTTGATTAATTTCAGGACAAAGAAAATGATAGGTTTACTACGAGTAGCTGCTCTCAACTTTGCCCAGACGGAGGTAAAAACCTTACTCTTGAATAGTGATTCAAGAGATAGAGTGCTACCAATTGCTGGTAAAAGATGTGACTAAATTATTACTCTTTCATGAACGTTGGTCACACAGTAGCGATATGACCAAGGACGTCTTCTGTTCTACTATTTCGCAGTGTTCTATGTCGCCTTTATCATCATAGCAGGGTCAATGTTCTATCAAACATTTAACCTGCAATGTTAGTATGCTATAATTTGAATATTGAATGTTTCATAACAATATATATTCTTTCATTACCGATTCCAGTCACCATTGATATCAACGCTATTGACTGTCGCTGCACGGAATAAAAAAATATATTTTTTTTAATAATATTTTTTATTCCTAAGTAATAGGTATATTTTTAAATTACATAAGTTTTGTAAAGAAAAATACTAGAAGAACTTTTGATAGGAGATGGTAGATGATAGGGATATTGTTCCAACATTTCGTTGCAATGCAACTTTGGTCATGGCAAGTTTAAAGCCGGCAACGGACTTATTGTTATGTTGGTTAATGTAAAAATAATCTAAAGATATAAATGCAAAAGGCCTTGCTTACTTGTAATAGTTCGTCGCATTTATGTCGCGTGAGAGCTTTTTTCAAAGCCTATCGAGCGAAGAATGTACAAAAACTAACCGGTTTACGCCATTCCTCGAACGCGTGAATTGAGCTAGAGCTGTTAGCTCTAGTTAAAGTCTTAACGTAGTGAGTCAATGTAGAGTCAATCTACAATTGACAGTGATTGCCATCGGACGCGGGCTGTGCAATGACGACTGACAAAAAGTTAGTGTTTGTTGGGACGATCGCGACGTCCTCGTCGTTGAAGGAACTAAATATATTTAATGGGTTCATTTGTGTGTTGAATGGAAAGGTAAGTTGTATATTATTTATATAGTGTACATTTTTTATCAATCAATCATTTTTTAAAAACCATAGATACATATTTAACGCAGTCTTTGGGACTTTACTTCCTTTGGTAGTTAGAAACAGTGTTACAACAAGGAAATATTACAATCTATTGGTAATATATTTTTTAAATTTTAGATAGCAAACAACATATAGTCAGAATATGATTTTTTATAGAATATGCTGCAATGCACAAGCCGTTATAGTGAGAAAGATAGAATGATAAAATTGATTTGATTGTCGGAACTATAAACAGGACGTGTGGCTGCTTTAGAGTTCTTATTCTAATTCCTGGCTAGGGGAACTAAGCTCACACACTCTGGATTATATGTGGGGACATTACCTCCATACCTAGCTATGCCCTTACCGGCTCTCCGCCCTAATGTATCGGAGTGTGATTTTCCTAACTTTTTATGTTAGTAGGTTTCTAGTTATAATTTGTATAGAGCTAGGTTTGACAATAGGTACACTCGTATATATGCTATAAATAAATTATAATTTTATTGTTTATTGTAGTTTATATCATACTCATTTAATATGTTATATCTATAGGTTATTTTCTTGTGTCACATTATGAATTTGGTAAAGTTGATTTGTTGATTTTTGATTGATGAACTTGATCATAAAATGCATAAAAAAATAAGAAACATATATATTTATATGCAAATAATTTTAATTTAAAAGGAAGGGCAGGAATATTTTTTTCTTGAAAAATGGTTACTTAAACAAATGTTAAGTTATTTAAAAAGTTTCGCAAAACTTTTATAATTTACTCATTCATTATCATTAGTGATCAGACCGGTTTTTTTTTCCACATAACTTTGTCTGCGTGAGTGTCTAAGTCTATTCATATGCAGGAATTAAAACTAAATATATATATTCATGAACTTATGTTTATATATTAAGTATAACAGATGTCTTGTACCTGTAACACAAGTTTAGAGCTTAGCTTATTTATTATTTATGCCTCTACCTACCTTGGACCTTACTAGCACAAGGAAAGCTAACTCTAGCTCTAGGCTTATTTACACTGGAAATATTGTATTTCCGGCTTAAACAGCTAGTTTAACTAAAACATTTTACGTTACAAAGAGATTCGTAGAGATTAGCGCGCTCAACAATGCAAATTCTTCAATATTGTTGACAAGTTTCTTGATCCCAGATAACAGATTGTGACGTGCTACTAATTACACAAGGACTTCAATCACACGATAAATCGAAATCCTTTGCACTTTAATTATCGGATTAAAGCCCCTACTAACGACATCTCGTAGAAAGTCACAGGGCTATTTTACTAGGTTACGGATGCGTCTTAATATTTTTCTGCATACAAATTTTAAATAGTTAAACCTAAGAGGTGAGGTTTATCACTCATTAAAAATGATTAAGAGAATATGCCTTATCCCATTACGTAGGGGGACAACATTTATTTTGCTTCCATTTTCCTATATCTCCCTTAATTTATTCTTCCAGATAATAAACAAAGGTACAATAAAAGAATTCCACGAGCTTCAAAATGCGGGTGACTTCGACGACTACAGGATCATCAAGCTTACTCACGACCAGTTCATCATGCCTGGCTTCGTGGACTGTCACACGCATGCCTCGCAGTTCCCCAACATAGGCCTGGGGTTAGATAGGCCTCTGCTGGAGTGGCTGCCGAAGTACACATACCCCTTGGAGAAGAAGTACAGTGATAACGAGTTTGCAGCGAGGGTGTATGACAAAGTTGTGGTAAGTGATGTGTTGTTTTTAGACGCGTTTGTTATAATAGTCATACGAGTAACTTATTGATAGTATAAATCTAAATTTAAAATTTAAGAAAAACCCCCGATTCCAGTGCCTTAATTTCCTTAAATATAAAACAACATAATATTATGTAATGTGGACGCGATGCGTTTTCATTTGATACCCCACACTAGTATATTTGCAGATTTTCGGTTTTGCTTCCCCACTCTCACCCCCATAACTTTGAAACGGCCCAACCGATTTTCATGAAACATGTCTAAGAACACTCGCGCAAGACTCACCTTTCATACAAAAAAAACTAAATTGAAATCGCTCCATCCGTTCGGGAGCTATGGTGACACAGACAGACAGACAGACAGACACACAGACAGACAGACAGACAGACAGACAGACAGACAGACAGACAGACAGACACGTCAAACTTATAACACCCCTCTTTTTTGGTCGGGGGTTAATAAATTATAAGATTTATATGTCACAATATGGCTTTGAACGTGGTTGCCCAAAATGCCACAACTTTTTCAAAATATAATAACTAATATAATAATTATTCTTATATGTCAAAATCTGAAATACATTAATATTTTCATATGAACAATTAAAATAGTTTATATTCTTTACAACTACACGAAATATAAATGATGTCAATCTATCATAATAATCATTACCTAACAATTGTTCCGAATGTCATAAATTAATTATTATTTTAATAACATGTAATATAATAATATATTTTCATAAATTATAAATCATTCCCATTCATGAATTCGATACAGTTGTTCTTTTCTTTGAGCCAGCGTTTCAATCTGGCCTTGAATATGGAGTCAGTCGGTGCCTCAGTCACCGAATCCGGTAATTGATTGTAAACTGTTGGACCCATCACATGAGTCAATCTCGCGGACTTTTCTAAGGTTCTTGTTATATACAGCTACATAGTTATTCAACCAACAAAGTAACACGTACTTACCTACTTGTTAACAGTAATAAGGTAAGAATTGTAAATGCTAAAGTATGTCGAGTGTCTGTGTAGATGTAAAATTAATAATTAAACTCATGCGCTATTCACTGTAGCTCATATTAGCCTAAAATAACTACAACTTACCTACCTCTTGGGTACCTCGTTTGCAGCGCAAGGGGTAGCGGCTCTCATACCCTTCTATGATCAGAGTTTGTTATTTTCTACGAATAGGTACTAGTACCTCGGACTGTCCAAGTATAAAAAACAAATATAAATTAGTACGGTACGGGTTAATATAATTATGTTGACATCAAATCTGATAGAACCTAACTGACGTTTGAAAATCGATCCTTAACCCTTATAAAACTATATCTGTTCTCTGGTACCATAGCAAGCTCAAGGAAAACCACGGGGCTAGATGTTTCAGTGTAGGTTTGTTATCAATTGACGACTGTGGCTCGATGGGCGAACGTCCGCATGAGGCGCAGGAGGTTGCGGGTTCGATTCCCGCCGGGGGGCCAGATTTTGTACGATCTACAATTTCTAGTTTCGGGTCTGGGTGTTATCTATGTATCATATGTATGTATTTACAAAAAAAATGTATCCATGTAGTTATATCAGCCACCTAACACTTATAGTACAAGCTCTGCTTAGTTTAGAGTTAGGTGATGCTGTGTGAGTAGTCCGGAAATATTTATTTAATATTTATTTATTTTATGGCTTTTAGTTATTTTGTTTCAATAAATTAACAGAGTCGCAGTTATTTTATATCTTAATGCACAATGGATTATTCGATAATTCTGAAATGAAAATGACAGCCTTATCATAAACAGTTCTGGGTTAATGGGTTATCTGAGGTTAACTCGGTTAGGTACTCAAACAAAATTTTAAGGCCAACATGTTAATAACCTAGAGACATTGTGCTCTTACACATCGATTGGTCTTTATGTTTGTTAATATTCGATTGCTTGTCTAATTTCATAACTTATAAAAGTAGGTACAACAGTTTTATAAAAATCACGTTATTCGTTTATCACTGTCAAAAGATGCTGTGGTCCAACTATTCACTTCTCATAATAAAATCCAATAGTTCAATTGGTCAATGGTCCACTCGAGTATATTTGCAGATTTTCGGTTCTTCTTCCTCACTTTCACCCCTCATAACTTTTAAACGGCTTAACAGATTTTCATCAAACATGTCTAACAAAGATCTAAGAACACTCGCGCAAAGGTCACCAAAACAAATTCATACAAAAAAGTTGAAATCGCTGCACCCCTTTGGGAGCTATGGTGTCACAGAAAGGCAGACACGTCAAACTTATTACATTATTTTTAACTCCCTCTTTATTTGTCGGGAGTTAAAAATAAAATCATTACTAAGACCATATCGAATGACCTTAGTAAAGTTAGCAAATTTATGCTTATTATGGGTTCTCCAAACCCATTAATGTTTAAATATTGAGTAACTGAAATCAATTTTTTATGTTATGTATATACATGTATGTCTATTTATGTTTTTTCCAGCGCAACCTGCTCAAAAACGGTACGACCACAGCATGCTACTTCGGGACGATGCACTTCGGAGGCACCATGGAACTAGTGAAGACGGCCATCAAGCACAGGCAGAGGGCGCTGATCGGGAAGGTCAGCATGAACATAGAGAACGACGCGGGGTACTTCCAGAGCACGGAGGAGGAACTGGCCGATGCTGAGGCTTTTGTGGAGAAGGTTAAGGAGTTGAAGGTGAGAACACATGGAATTAAAACATACATAGACATAGACATAGACATAGACAAACATTTATTTGCTACTCACACAATACAAAAACATTTAGGTATAAATTATTCACAGGTTAAACAAAAACATAAATTCTGACATATAAACAAAGCTAAAAAAATAATAATATAAAACAAAAAATAAAAAACGTTAACATACTTATTAATTTGACAACATAAATTTAAAATACGAGCATTATACCTAAAAAAAATAGTACTAAAATTTAAAAAAAAGTGAGAATTGTGTCACAGCAGCAAAAAGGTCTCGACTCAGCATAATGCCTCACCACTCAAGAGCAGATAGGCGCTGGTATTCTGCCGAAACCGCATCAGTCACAAAACCTTGTGTGGCTACAATACATATTTAAAATGATACTATTTATTTAATGTAATAAAGTATAAATGTAATACCGTTCATTAATACCAAAACATACATAAACGTGCGAGTGTGTGTGTGTGTGTGTGTATATATATATATATATATATATATACACACATACTATACATACACTTATACTATATAAGATACTGTTCTAATACAATACTAAATAATACAATATGATAGCTATAATTTCGAATTAAATGTTTCAAAATGTCACAACGCCATTCAGACCTAACAAGAAAAAAGTGCACCATGACGAGTCATAGCTCCAGGCAACCCCGTTTTTTGGTGCTCAATAAGGTATGCCTTAAACCGGTTTTTGAATGTGTACTTAGACTTAATCATTCTCATAGGCGGGGGGATATTGTTCCAGCACTTAGTTGCCTGGTAGCGAAAACTTCCTCGAAAGGCTGCAGTTTTATGGTTACTGTAGTGCAACAGATTTCTTGTTGGCCTCAAACTGTATGCATTTTTGAAACCATTAAGTTTCGAAAACAAGTATTCCGGAAGCTGGAATTTCACAACACCGTGCACTAGAACCGCTATGTGCAAATGCCTCCGCGAAGCCATGTTGAGTGTAGCTGTACTATTTAAATATGGCGTGACGTGTGTTCGCGGGGGAATATCGTACGAAAATCTACAGCAAGCATTTTGTACCCTCTGGATAAGGCGTGCTGTTTTTGAAAGAAGCCGTGGACCATATACTAAGTCTCCATAATTTAGTTTTGAAAGAACAATCGATTCACACACTTTAACGCGAATTTCTTTCTTCAGAAAATGCCTAATCTTGTAGAGCAATTTAAGTCTGAACAAGCAGTTCTTCGCTACGTTCTTAATATGGCTTTCAAAGCGAAGGGAGTCATCAAACAATATACCGAGGTTTTTAGCTTCACGTACACGTTCAACACTTTGACTGAGAATACAAATTTTCGGCGAATGGATAGAAATCCCCTCTATTAATCGTGGCGAACCAAGTATCATGTACTTAGATTTTGTAGGGTTAAGAACAAGAGAATTTTGTTGTGACCACTCCGCTATTCGACCCAAGTCTTCATTAAGTTTTTCGATACAGTTGTTAACATTTCCTGGATCAACTGGTATATACAGCTGAACGTCGTCGGCATATAAATGATATTTACAGTGTTTTATCTGCCTGCAAATATCAGCACTGTAAATAATAAACAGAAGTGGACCTAGGATTGAACCCTGCGGCACACCACGATTAACAGGTTTCTGTGATGAGGAAATATGTGTTCCATCTTGCTTCGTAATCTGAACAAACTGAACACGGTTACTCAAATAGCTTTCAAACCATTTAATCGCAGGTGCATCAACTCCATAAAAAGCCAGTTTTGATAGAAGCAATGGGATACATATCGAGTCAAACGCACGGGAGAAATCCAAAAGTACCAAAATCGTACCCAGTCCCTGGTCCTGCTCAGCAATAATATTATCAACAACATCAATTAATGCTGTAGTTGTACCTCTTCCTCTACGAAAACCAGACTGAACGTCTGGTAGAATTTTAAAGCGCTCGACAAATGCGCTAAGTTGACTGTACACAACTTTTTCCAAAACTTTTGAGAGAACAGGAAGGATGCTTATAGGTCTCAAATCTTTTATATCACTCGGGTTTGGAACTTTAGGTATGGGGCTAATTTTGGCAACTTTCCATTGACTGGGAAACGTAGATGTAGATATAGATTTATTAACAATTTTTGTTATCAATGCCAGTGTATGGGGCAGCGTCAACAAAACCATATCCATTGAGAGACCATCTACACCTCTAGCGTTCGTTTTAATTGTTAATAAAATGTTAGCCACGTCTTGTTCACTCACTTCATGTAGAGAAAAAGTATCATTACTTAGACTAGGAGTGTCAAGCACCATACGATTAGAAATAGGAATGTCTGCTGATCCGGGAACATTTAAAAAATGATCATTTATAGCATCCGGTTGTTCAAGACTATCAGGGAGAAAATTCTTGGAATCAGCATTTAACACATGGTTTTTTAAATTTTTCCAAAGCTTTTTCTCATTATTAATTTCCGAATTAATACGATAATCGTAATATGCACGAGTTTCATTGTATATGCATTCTGATACAAACGACTTTAATTCTTTGTAGTAGGTTTTATGTGCGTCCAAATTTGTACTACGGAACTTATCATGTGCCTCGTTACGACACTTAATCATTGCTCTTATGTTACTTGTGATCCACGGTGTAGGTTTTTCTTTTATTTTAATTGTTCTATTAGGAACATGTTTATCTAAAACCGCAGTGATTAAGGATGTAAAATTATCTACCATTGTATCAACCGCACTTGCCTTTGTTACTTGACTCCAATCTAAAGCTAACAAATCATCAGTAAACGTTTTATGATTGATATTTTTAAGTGATCGACATATAACGGTTTTAGGTGGTATTTTTTCTTTTTTAATATTAAATGTCGCTGTGACAAAAGAATGTCCACATTTCCCCTTTATGTCAACAATTGAAACGTCTCGTACATGACAATCTGTACAAATTACATCGATAAGAGTCTGACTGTGTGATGTATAGTGAGTAGGAGATGACGTCACTACCTGTAACATACCAGTGCAGTCTAAGAACTCCTGTAACTTGTAGTATTTCTGGTCAGTAGTTGTAAGCCAATCAATGTTAAAATCACCTAGAATTGTAATATAGTCGTGTCCACCAAAGAAAGCAACAGATTCAGTTAAAGCATCAATAAAGCTATCCACATTCACCCACTCCGGCCGATAAGCGGTACCTATCGCTAGTTTTAAATTCTTGACTTTGACAGACAACCACATTTGCTCGACATCTGCTTCAGGAGGTCGAAGCTTACAAGCGTTTATACCGCGCCTAACATAAAAGCCAACACCTCCCCCTCTACTTCGACCTGAGCTTTCTGGTCGTGGAGTATTACGAAAACTATAGCCAGGAATTCTTGGTGCCAATGCTTCTTCACCTTTTTTGATCCAAGTTTCATTAATGGCAACAATGTCACATTTTAGATCTTCCATTGCAACAAGAAAGTCATTTTGGCCAGTCCCTAATGAGCCAGGATTGTACAATCCCAGTTTCAAACAAAATTTAGCCCTAGAACCCATTTAAATCCCAATAAATGACAAAGCGAAAGGAAATGTAGCACCAAAACATAGTAAAAATACAAACATATGATAAATCTTGTACATATATATATAATACATGGCACAGTAAACTAGATAAATTTATAAACATAAAGGTAGTGTGTGATAATGATAACTCAATACCAACGTCATAACTACTCAAAAAAGGCTGCTTGTAAGCGAGTACGAGTATCATTAGTGCTGTGACATCAGTTACCAAAAAACGAAAATACAAAAATACAACATTTATAAAGATCAATAAAAATAGACTGACACGAAAAATCACACGAAACTTATTATTACACATCAATAACAAAAGGTTATAATTAAGTTCAGAGTGTTGCATGCTACTCCGTTCTAATTCTCTGTCCCAACGGCGCTTTTTCCAAAAACCCGCTCTAAGTCATGCTCAGAGCGCAATCTGTGACGAGGCGAATCTTCGCTCTGGTGCTGTCTTGCGAACACCCTGCCATCTTTTGTCCAAATGAACCTCCATTTTAGGCGAGTTCCTATCTCTCGTGCTTTCAAGAAAAGAGTTCTGTTTTTTTTTGTGAGTCGTTCATTAACGTAAAAACGTCTAGGTTCACAGCTCAGTCCAGCATCCTTGGTGGTGGCTCCTCTTCGTACACGCGCAGCCCTTAAAAGTTCTTCACGTAAAGAGCGACGAACTAGTTTCACGGCAATAGGCCGCACGCGACCTCCAGATCCCATCGCCTCATTCCGTGCTAGGCCGACTCGATCAGCGCTAACGATGTCACTTTCAGATATCGTAACTCCAAGGTGCCGTCCAAGTGTCATCACAGTATGAAGGACCGATTCTCCCCCTGTTTCAGGCACACCTACGATATCAATATCATTCGCGAGCGATAGTTGTTCCGCCTCGTTTATTTGTTCCTCAAAACGTTCTATGCATTGTCTCAGATTTATATTTTCTTCCTTAAGTCTCCCTATAATTTTCGTTTTTTCTTCCAGTGTGGATTTAAGGTTTTCAAGCTGGGTGTTGATAGACGAAAGGGAACTACGAAATTCACCGAGAATTCCACCTACTGATTCAGCCACTGCCTTTTTGATTTCTTCCTTGATCAAACTCTTCATATCTGCCCTCGATAACACGTTTTCATTTTCCTGGTCAAACGGAAGATTTTGTGATACAGTTATAGACGATGTAGGCCTACGCCTGGTTACGTTGGCATCTCCCATATCTTCCTGTATTTCGTTCTGTAGAAAGGCCGCACGCACAGGAGTGTTAGAATTGTCAGTCTTTTTCTCTTTGTTACGGCACTCTGCACACTTCCATGTGTCCTTGACGGACTGCTTCATGGTGTTGTAAGTGCGTAGCGTAATATTAGCACACTCGAGGTCGTAAGAGCCAGAACAAAAGGAACATTCCAGGTACTCCTTCTTCGACATGGGTTGTAAACACCCCTTACATGACGCTTTCTTATAACTCATTTTTATTTAAACAAAAAACAAATAGGTTCAAGAAAAACAAAAACAAAAAAAAAAAAAAAATTAAATTAAAATGCAAAAAGTGATTTCTTGTACAGGGTTTGATCCCGGGCACTTTCCAGTACGGCTCCTTCACGAACACTCCTTACTAACTAAGCCAGCGCGCTTAGTTAATGAGCGCTGAATTTAAGCATAAGATGCGCAGTGACACAAATGGAGTACAATAGTCGGTCTTTTGTTCTCGGGAGAACAAAGAGGTGCAAAGGTCAAGTGCACAATGAATTGCACTTTTTAACGCCACTGAATGTATTATTCTCACTGATATCACTGTGGTTTTTTATTAAAACTATTTGACTCTTACACTGATAGAAAGGCAATTTTACAACGATTACACTGGTATAAATTTCTTTAGAATAACATTGATTTTTCGTCGATTTTGGGAATAATAAACACGGAGAACAAACGAACGTGTGCTAGCCTCACAAGGTCCGACGACCGACCCGACATACGAGAATGTCGTCTTCATCACTCTATTAACGTTCCCACTGCTGGGACACAGGGACTTCTCTCTTAGCGAGAGAATACTTAACCACCACGCTAGCCAAGTGCGTGTTGGTGAACGTCACATGTCCTTTAAACTCTTTAAAGTTCTCAGAACATGCCGGTTTCCTCACCGTTAAAGCACGTGTGTTTTATAGCGCACATAAACTTCTCAAGAAGATAAATCCAGAGGTGTGTGGTGAAACATATGTATTGAACATAAATATGTATTTACCTATTCATACCTGTGTGTGTGTGTGTGTGTGTGTGTGTGTGTGTGTGCGTCCGACCGATTTCGATCACGGCGACAGCTTATATTCCTTGACCATGCACCCGCGCGGCCGCGTGCCTTATATAGCCTTTTTTCTACGAAAATACCCTCGAACACTGGGGACATGTAAGTACCTTTAAAGCTATTATATAATATATTATTGGTTTAAGAAAGTGTGAAAGTAAACTGATATGGTGATGGAGCTATGGGTTCCATTTCAATAACTTCCTCTTCCTATTAGGTTTCAAATTTCCCTGAGGGCTTGTTTCACATAATCCGAGTAAACAAAGCAATGGTTAGATAATTCAAGAGCTATCTCGCTTTGTCACATGTGACTGAGCAAAACAGCTCTATATTTTATACATTGTCTTATTTCAGTTCAGTTTCTTGTAATTGGACTTTGAGCGTGAAGCGACAATTTGCCAGTGTCGAGTTAAATAAAATTATAAAGTGATAAAGATGTTACTCAGTTGAACGCCGTTTTGCATTCCCTTGTCTTATTTAAATCGGAGATGGTGAAAGCCACTTAGAATATCATGTTTCTTTATGAAGTCACATGACACTTTTCAAATCATTACACAGATAATACCTACCTCTATATTGCCTCTAGTGTAGTGATATTCAAAATGTAATTGTATGCCAATCTCAGGAAGTGCTAGACAAATATATCTACTACGTTTCTTCAAAGTAGTTAAGAAACTTAAGTATCCACTTATCGTATAATAACATTTCAGAACGACTTGGTGCAACCAGTGGTAACACCCAGAGGCGGGGTCAGCTGCGACCAGGAACTGGTCGCCGGTCTCGCGAAGATTGCCAAAAAACACGACTGTTTTGTACAGGTGAGTTTCATTCGTTTTAATTGAACAAGGTTAACGAACGAGGTTATTTTCTTCTTATCCTCGATAGATATGTATATATTTTTACAGGTATGTATGTATTTTTTGGTAATTTTTTGTGAAAGAATGGTTATCTTTAATATTATAAAGCTCAAGAGTTTGTTTGTATAACTGTTTGCTTGATTGCGCTAATATAAGGAACTACTGGTTCGATTTAAAAAAATCTTTCAGTACCTACTAGGTATCTCCCATTCTCTGCCTTTTTCAATGAATGCTACATCAGCGTGGCTCAGTGTAGCCATTATTTTTAGTCGCCGTGCCTAAATTAAGATAAATATTTAATGTTTGGTACCTACCACTTTACACGAGCTAGATTAAAACGGTGACCTATGTATTTAGGGTCAATAAATGTTCTACTCTTAAGATAAGTATATATAATTCATTTTCTTTTTCAGAGTCACATTTCCGAAAACAAGAAAGAAATTCAATTAGTATTACAAAGAAACAAGAATTGTAGCAGTTTCGCTGATTTCTATGATGTATGCGACATATTAAATGATAAGGTAAGAAGATTCCTATAGCTTAATTAACATTTATTATTTCAGTCACTGAACTCTCCATCAAAAAACGTACCTACCTCAAACTTACCTAGGTATATATTTTTTTTACAAAACTGTATTCCAGGTTAACACTTTAATAATTTTCTAAAAAGAAAATAAATATCCTACTTCCTAATTGATGGATATAAACGCGATAGTTTGTGAGGATGTAAGTGTGTCAGTCAGTTTGTCTGATTTACCAATTGCTCTTTCACACGAAAACTTCTGAATGGATTTTGATGAAAGTTACAGTAATTTAGCTTACATATTAGTATAACACATAGGCCACTTTTAACATACATTTCGCGTGAAAATCCATTAATACGAGCGAAGCCCGATTTGTATCAAATTTGACACGTACGTACATCGCTGTTATCCCAGTAAAGGACAACATCTACTTTTGGCCGCGGAAAAAGCTATTACTTTCCACCCACACCACACCACCCCTCGTGGTGAAAGCTAGAAGCTAGTAAGAATATTTTTAGAATTTAGATACTAATCCTTTACAATGCCTTTTATATCTACTGACTAATTTTAATTATTCCAGTGCATCCTAGCCCACGCAGTGCATCTAACGGACGAGGAAATGAAGCTGCTGGCGGCCAGGGGAACCTCTATATCGCACTGTCCCGCCGCCAACACCCGCATCAACTCGGGCTTCTGTCCCGTACTCAAACTCATCCGGAACAATCTTATTGTCGGCCTAGGGACAGGTAACATACACTATAATTTCAACCGATACCTTTTCCTGGGTCCAAAACATTGATAGATATTGAGATTTAACATTCAGCTGTTTTGGTCGAAAGTGCGAAAGTGATTGACCATCATATTTCCTATCTATGTAGGTATAGTATGGACATTCATTCAAGGATTTCAAGAAGGAAAGAGTTTTTACAAGTTTAGTGTGCTGCTAAATATAGGGATGATAAAATCATACATTAAAAAAATAGGACGGCATTAAGTTTTATTAATTCCCCAGCCAGGAGTTACTTTTATTATACAAGCGTCTCTGAAATCTATAAGCGGCTACGTTCAATAAAGATATAAAGAATAAAGATTACAAAAATGTTTCACAAACAGCACTTATGTGTGGAGAAAAGAATAGAAAATCTATACGTTATTTAGTTAAAAAGATCTTAGCGATCTAAGTACTTACTACTACTCTACTACTTAGATAAAGATTGTTAGCCCCAGCACAGCAGTGTAAATAACCTACTGAATCTTCCCAACCTCTGCAGACATTTCCGCGGGCGACACCTCCTCAATCCTAGACACCATGAGGCGGGCGATGGACGTGTCGATGTGCGTCAATAGCGACGAGACCATTTCTTGGCGTGAGGCTTTCTTCTTGGGTACATTAGGAGGCGCAAGAGGTATGTTACTTCTCTGTTTTTTTTTATGTTAGATAAGCCTTCATTTGACCACAATCTCAACTGATGTAAAACGACGATGTGGTCTAAGATGTGGCATGAAGACCACCCGGATGTCACGTGTAAGGATTCAGAGGGTTACCACTTACGGACGTGAACAGAAAAACCTCCATATACCTGTATAGTATTCCTGTTTTGTTTTGTTTTTAACTACAGGAACTGTCGTATATAAAAAAAACAGTAGATATAAGTAAATAAAGAGTGCTAATTCTAAAAAAGATCTAATTTAAGATAGTTTAAGATTAAACTCCTCTGGATTTTTCTTCTTGAAATGTGCTCTATAAATCACATGCTTTAACGATGAAAACAAACATCGCGAGGAAACCGGCATGTTCTGTGAATTTTAAAGAGTTTGAAGGACATGTGAATTTCACTAACCCGCACTTGGCCAGCGTGGTGGCCAATTAAGGCCTAATCTAAGAAATAAGTCCGTGTGTCCCAGCTGTAGGAACGTTAATAGGGTGGTGATGATAAGATGAAACTAAATATTAACTTCGATATTATCTTTTTTTTTCTTGGATGTCTAGTGCTTTTATATAATAAAAACGTAACTCCGAGTTTCGTTTCTATGTATGTCCTGTTTGTACAATAAATTGTTTTTGTATTGTATTGAATTGTATTTTGTCCGTAGCTCTACGACTGGACGACAAAATCGGCAGTTTCGAGATCGGCAAAGACTTCGACGCACTCCTCATAGACGTGTACGCGAAGGACGGCCAAGTAACGCGATACGAGGGGTTCCCCCCTTTCGTGCCGGGATCAGAAGACTACGCCGAGAGCCTCTTGCAAAGATTCATCTTCGTAGGCGACGACAGAAACATCGCACAAGTGTATGTCAAAGGAGAAAATGTTAAGAAATGAACGCTCATGTGCGTTAGAGGATTTTGTTGCAGATGTTTTATCTGAAATTCTGTGATGACTGTGATGATGAAACTTTAAAAAATTTAATAGAAAATGTTTGTTTATCAAAATATGCAGTACCTATAGTGCTCAATCCTTAGGTAATTAAAATTAGACACTCCGGATGTAATTTTATGAATTTCTAAAGGACTGTAAAATTTTACTATGCACTGACAATTAGGTACGATACGAATATAATATTCTGAATAGTTTCTTATTTTATTGCTAAGACATCCCTGTATACGTAAATAAATATTTTTGACTACTTCAACATTTCGTCTTTCTTGTTTTTGATAATAAATAAAAGAAGCATATAATTGTTAAACATTTATTTCCGTGTAATCCTTTATAATTTGTGTAAAAAATGTGCAAATAAGGTGAAAATAACTGAACTTATGGAAAACAAACATAATAGTTACTAATAGGCCTACTAATATGGAATTACAATCAATTCCTAATTGCAAAATATTTTAGACTACAATTTGTATGCGCCCACGCATACTTAACAATGTTTGGGCATGAACTAATATTTAGATAAAATAATACTCCAATTAAACTGGTCTTGTTCAATACTTTTATCGGTGGAATGAATAACGTATTCGAGTGTTAGTAAAAAATAAATAATATATGAACAGTCTTATAAAAAAAAAATACTATCTAAATATTAGAGCAAATAATTACAAAATACATCGCAACGCTAATTTACAATTTTATTTGTTAATGCGCTTCAATTTATAAAATGCTTATACGACAGCGACCACAATTACACTGAACATCGTTAACATTAAGTTAACGTACAAATTGTGATGCCATATCAAGAGACGCATATTTAAAATTGAAATATAAAACTATACTCCTAGCGGATAATAAACCTACGGATTGTTGAACACAGCGGGACAAAAATAGACTAACAACTGTGTCGTAACAATAAAATACAATTTGTTCAATGCGTCAGTTCCATCGACTCATTATCTAACCGTATCAACGAATAAAATAATTCTATGAACACAGTTTAACTAAAAGTAATATTGAGTTAGTACAAATATTATAACTATAAATTTTTAATGAAGCAGCTATATGTTTGACTACGTTCATTAAATTGCCTATACCGTAGTAAGGTTAACAAAATTTTATATTTAATAATAATAATAACCACACAATCACAGCGGCATCTAGAATCAAAGAAACCTCTTTAGATTGTCTAAAGGGTACTCTAGATATCAAATTTACTAAGTACAATACATTGTGATGTATTGTTAAAGGTGTATAATATTTGTACTATCTAATTTTAAGCTAGGTAAATTAAATATGGCTAATCTATACATCATTGAGCTGCCTGTTGAACCTATGAACACAACTCTATCTTGCTCATTAATAAATGGAACTCCAATTCTTGAAACTAAACAACATGACTTGCATTGAAAATTTAAATCTAAACAGTCTTAAAATAATCCTTAAATATAATCATTAATATATTTATATTAATGTGCGAAATGCTGTGCATACAAATGAAAATAAATCTTATACCTTCAAACTATATACATCTTTAACTTTACTCTGCGAGTCACACAATGGAAGAAAATATTGCTAAATTAACAAATTAATTATATGTCAACTGCAATTAGTAAGATTCTCATATAACTTCGTCTTTAACTAGCACCTTAAAAATTAGCAATATTTTTTTTTATAATTTTAATTTTCTTTTAGATGTCAAAATGGAATTTTTGTACTATTTTATGAATATTGAAATGGATACATTTTTGCACAAAAATCTCAAATGCTTATGAACATTGAAGATAATTCAGTCTTTAATTTTGGCTCAAAAAGGAATTTGAAGCATAAAGTAAGATTTTGGCAAAGCTTGGAAGAAAACAAATCCACAATGTAAAAATATAAATTAAGTAATGCATGGAAGATTCGATGAGGTAGAAATAAATACAACAATTTGGAATACATTTATGTAGAGTGAGTAAACATAGATCTAACTAAATTATACACTGCAATATGTTATATAGTAAGTAAGTGTAAGTAATCAGTTTATTTACAGGAATGTATTTTAGGTGACGATAATTGAAAAACATCCACAAGTATTCCTAACACACGTATCATAAGAATTCTTTAATAAAGCTTAAATTGCAAATCCCTCGATGTGTCGATATTTTATTAATATTCTATTTCGAGGATTTAATTTTCCACTATTGCTAGAACCGCGTAACAATTCCTTTAAATACCCTACATATACATATAGTTATAGAAAATCTTTATTTTATAAATTTGTAGGAAAACATCCCAGTTCTTTTACCCCTCTTATATTATATCAGATTTTATAAAAAGTAGAAAAATCCAAAAATTTAGAGAGCATTATATATTTGGAAAAAAATATTCTAGCTGTGTTTTCTATTAGCAAATTTAAATTTTATAAGAAATCCGCTGCCATATTAAATATCTACATAATTAGATATTCTTTATACTCTTATTAGTTTTAATAGCTTTCATTGTCCTGTCTATAATTAACCGCTATTTACCGCTTATTTTGTTTTACCACCCAGTTTCACAAAAGTCTGAGTACCGTATTTAACTCGCTACCCAAGTGGGTAATTAATTGATAAGACTGAACAAATAGAGATTCAGTATCAAAGTCGTAATAATTTACCGCTTACCACCACACATTTTAATTCTACGTCTTGAATGCTACTGGGCATAAAGCATTTGCCTTTGTCAGATCTCTACTTCCGAATATGCTTAATAAACGCGGTATCAAGAGTAGCTAACACTTAAGGAAGGACATAAGCGGTATTAACTACACAAATATCTTCTTCTTAAAGACAGAGTTGATAGAAAAGTACCGTTTCCCCCCGTTGTTTTCGTTCACTTCTGGTTTCGGCTAGTATATTATATTTCTCTTCAAGGGCTGTGCTGTGTCAGATGTTCAGACGGTCACTTGAAGAGGCTGGGACAATCCGCACTACAGTGACGGTGCCGTTAGATGGCTACCTCGGGGTGCTGCGTGTATATCTCCAGGGGGTACGCGCAGTCGAGGTGCGCGGCGGGCAGCGGTCAGGCGGTCACGTGACGAGACTATCCGCACTACAGTGACGGTGCCGTTAGATGGCTACCTCGGGGTGCTGCGTGTATATCTCCAGGGGGTACGCGCAGTCGAGGTGCGCGGCGGGCAGCGGTCAGGCGGTCACGTGACGAGACTATCCGCACTACAGTGACGGTGCCGTTAGATGGCTACCTCGGGGTGCTGCGTGTATATCTCCAGGGGGTACGCGCAGTCGAGGTGCGCGGCGGGCAGCGGTCAGGCGGTCACTTGACGAGACTATCCGCACTACAGTGACGGTGCCGTTAGATGGCTACCTCGGGGTGCTGCGTGTATATCTCCAGGGGGTACGCGCAGTCGAGGTGCGCGGCGGGCAGCGGTCAGGCGGTCACGTGACGAGACTATCCGCACTACAGTGACGGTGCCGTTAGATGGCTACCTCGGGGTGCTGCGTGTATATCTCCAGGGGGTACGCGCAGTCGAGGTGCGCGGCGGGCAGCGGTCAGGCGGTCACTTGACGAGGCTGGAGAGCGAGCGGGATTTCAGTGTCGGAGTGTGCGACACGGCACGCGGCGCCGCCGCCGCACACGCGCGCGCGCCGGGACCTACGCCGCGAGCTGCGACGCTCGTTACCTACGCATAAAGATGTATGTTATAGATATTGTTTGGTGTGTGGATTTCACAGAAAAGGCAGGACTTCCAGTTCTAGCAGCTAATATAATTCTTAAACTTGGCCGCAATAATGGCTACGTAATATTTTGCGTTATTTGGGCTTCATTCATTCTTTCAAGATGATTTACTTGCTTTATTGAAAAGAGCTCTGAGGATGTATCAGACGAATAAAAAATAGCCTATAATTGACCACTTTTTGGGACACGTCTCGTGCCATAAACAAAAATAGAAACGTTAAAATGACACTGGAATAGTACAAGATCTTCTTCTGTAAAATCCGTAATTACCTTAACATAAACATACAATTGGATGCGCTTTGCAGGCTCCATTGGATCACTCATGCATTACCGTATAACCGATTTTACATAGAAAAAAAAACATGTTTACAGTTAATATTTCAATTAATATTTACTGTTTACGCTTTATTCACTTTTTCTTAGAAATGTAATATTTAGAAGTATTCATAATGTTAATAATTGATACGGTAAAGCACGATTATCCTCTAGGTGTATAACCAAAAGCTTTCGACAAACTTTGTACATTACATTAATTGTGCGTACGAATGCTTTTAGTTAACATAATACACATGCCATAGACAATGAAATCTTAATTTACTATATTAGAGAGCAAAACAAACAACTCAGCAATAAGATAAAAAAAAGTTGCTTATGTACCATTGCTCACCAGTATAATATAAACGTCAATAAATCACTGGATTATAAAAATGCAACGAAAACATACATGAAAACACTATGAACGATTTACAATGTGGCGACGATTGGTGTTGTGACTTTGCATAAACAAAACATGCTAATATGAATGTTTATGATATTGTGAAGTGTTCGGTTTTTTAATTAAAATCAAAAGGAAACTCAGATATTGAACTAACCTGGCAACCTGCCTACAGATAAATAAAGGCGAAAGTTATATGTAAAGTTATAAGAGATCTAGACATGTTTATCTATCGGGTTAGTTTTTTAACCAATATATAAAGCTGCCATAGGGAACGTGCAGAAATTAGGTGGCAGCACTAATGCAACATTCAGAATGTCAAATTGTTAGTCCGATTTAAAAACATTCAAAAAGATGGCACCAGTTAGCAGCACCGTCGATGTGCACGTTCCCTATATCACACCTCTACATCCCCTACATCTAATTCTAAGGGAAACATTGAAAGAATATAAAATACACATAACTACTTATGTACAATATATAACAGATGAATGCATGAACGAGCTACAAACACCCGTATTCACAAATATTAATATGAGGTCCAAAAATCTGATGCATTGACAATACTTGAATGGCTTTTTCCATAAGAAGCAATTGAAAAACGGTTTACTACGCAATGTGGTTAATTTTCTTAGACAAGTATCATTTGTGAATACGGGAGACAGTCTACAAACATGCCACGTAACGTGCTATCTAAGACGAAGGACCATGCGACACCAATAGCGTGAAGCGAGCCCCTTAAATACCGTGGTGTGAGTAAGCTACGAAGGCTTCGCTACAATACATTTTTTCATTTATAACTTAAAAGAACTTATGGAGAGTTGTTAAATTTTTGAGTTCAGTTTGTAATGAATAACAAATTTTACAAAACACCTTTGAACAGAGGTCTCAATGCGCTAGATACCGGGCTGTTGGAGATAGTCGAAATAAAATCGTATTTGACATGTAGACAGCGGCCTAACTCACAAGTTTATTAGAACTTCAGCTCAAATAAAAGAACGAAAAAAGAAACACTGAAGAAGCTTTCATTTATAGTCGGCAAATCGTGGCGCTCCGTGGATCGTTTCAACGGAGTTAAAAGGGATGCGAATAAGTTAAAAAATACAGTGGCAATAAACGAAAAAACTTATAGCAAAGCCTTCGATCGGCGCCGGTTAGTCCTCCGCACCGAAGCGATCACACAGACACAGTACCGGCGCGTCAAAACAAAAATTCAAGGCAGGCGACTAGCACGTAGAGCGCCGTGCTCTCGCGCGCCTCGGCCGAGCAGGGGGGGGTGACGAGCCCCCCCAGGGGGCCCGGGCGGGGGGTCGCGGGGGGCGGGGGCGTACCGGCGCGCGCGCGGGCCGCGTCCAACGACCCCGCCGGCTGCAGGAACCACTCCGAGCGGGTGCGCATTCGCGCCCGCTGCCGCTCGTGCACCTACGCACGGTATACGTCACCGCCTGCCCTAGCGTTATGGGTCTTCCGGGAGGACACGACTCTATGCCTATGTTACTATATAGTCAAGTATACATCTCATGGAATCAGCTGTATATGTGTCCTACTGGACTAGAGCCTACTATAATTTACTCACAATTATACTATGTGGCGTGTAAACTTCAGCTTATACTAGGCCTATTTTTTGCTAAGTCTTATCGATTGTAACGATTGTAATATAGACGGCTCAATTTTTTTGTTTTAAATTATCTATGAAAGTGTGAAGTTACTATGAATTGTTAGCGCCCTTGATGTCAAAATGAAACGAAAACGCCGACTGTTAAGTTATTACTAATTAGTGTGATCGGGTGACTAATTCATAGTTGGTTATTTTGGACTCAAAAAAACAACAATCAAACTAAGTTGTCCTTATAATCCAGAAAATTGTCAATTATAAAAACTAGTTTCATTATTGTAGCATATGAGTAAAATTAACATGAAATCCTTAAATGACTGAAAATATTAAATGAAAATAATATTCTCCACCGTGCCTCCCGGAAAGAAAAAATCTAAAGAATTTGCTGCGCAAGCTTTTATTCTCATGAACACTGATATTATTACTCTTATTCTAAAATGTTACATTTATTAACATGAAAGTGATGTATGTTAAGATTACCCCACCATTAAAACAGTTAATATGTTAACATGAAACGGGAACGTTAGTTAATTAGTAACTACATTTTCTACCATTAATTTGTTATTATTATATATTTGCTGCATAAATACATAAAATGTCATAAGATAAAACACAACCATTTCCAAAAACAGGTACACGTCTATATCCCTACTAAGGTAATTTAAACATTCATATTCAAAATATGTTTGCTTATTACAAAAATATTTAAGACGGAAAATATATAAGTCTTCCTACAAACAGTAACTTCTGCCTTCCTACATATAAATCTATACCAATTGTGATATAATACCGCCACCATTTTATAAATTAGGAACTCCTTAAGATTATACCTAAAACTACAGATCAGAAAGGGAAAACGCACCAATGTGCCACTACAAGCGGTCAGGAAGTGAAACACACCGATCAACCGAACGCAACTGCAGGCAAATCCCAACGAACCAATCCTAGTGAACAAACTTGAAATCCGACTTCTGCTTGACAATTTTTTTGTGTGTATGAAGGAATTAAAAAATAATCTCTTGTCAAAGTCAAGATTGCAAGTCGAAGAATTAGCTTGTTGTAAAAGTAAAATATGTTCAGGGGCCTTACATTTTTATTGTTTTATTCAAATGTCCCATATTATAGTTTTACGAACGGTTGGTGTCTAAAAAGTAACCCCGAGGCAACAATGGCGCAGCCAAGGCCTTCCTCAATAAGAATAAGAGAGTCAACATATTATAAGAAAGGCCCGTAAACAAAACAGTGCGTTCGGTAAGTCTCCATTCGTAGTCGAAGAGACTTGAATACACGAAAAATAACTATCTAACAGTAAAGCCTCAGACATAATGTTTGGAGGGTCACATTGTGTTTGGCCATGCATTCAAAAACGGGCCACTGGCAAGTTTGTAGTAATCTTGTGCGTTTCGTTACAATTCATAAGAGGATTTATTATAATTGCACGATAACTTCGTGTATTTTAGCACACGCAAGTACGTGTGATTGACAATGGCCGTTTTGTCAACACCGGGTGTTCTACAGGTGATTGTAAAACGATATCACCATTTTTTAAAGAATCCTTTTAGTGAGCGCTAGAATTTGAAAAAAATTTGGTTGAAAATAATATCCATAAAGCCAGTGTGCCCTTCGATAGGTTAATTTTGTATGTAATATTTGATTGAAATCCAGAATATTCAATAAAGTAATTTTGTCAAAATCTCAAGTACTTACATTTACGGCCAATTCGGGGTAACTAGAAGATTGGGATTATGTATGGAAATCAAAACTAGCTACAGAAAATAGAGTATTCGATTATTTAATACAGAGCGACGCTTTTATGTTATTTTATATAATTTAAATAAAACTTATACATTTTGTACCATTTCGTTTATTTATTCGATTATCTGTAGCTAGCAATAATATCTACCCCAACCAAGAAGGTTTTATGCACCAGATCTTTATGAAACTACAATAGTTGATAGGATAGTCAGTTTGGACACAGAGATTTACTAGATAAGGATTTCTACGAAACTTATTTATTGTTGAGAGAACAACCTTTAAAAAAATCATCCATACATAATATTCGGTCCGAATTTCCATGTATTTAGCGTTGTTACTAATTTTAATTATTATTATGATTCATTCATCATTAATGAGAGAATTAAATTAGAAAAATAATTTTACAGTAATAAACAACATTTTTTAATATCAGGTAACGGTATTTTTTCATTTAATGACATATTTTATTTCATTAAAATGGCATAAACTTCCTAATAGTTTCCAAAATCGTATTATCTTCAACTACATGGTTGCTTCTCATCAATAATTAAGATGCATATCCTCGCAATCTATCCTTGAAACCAGCTAGGCTATAATAAGTGCATAATTGTTACCTGCGGCAGGTACGACAGGCTCTTGGTGCTCTCTGCGTATTTGTTGATGGCGCGCAGTTCTTCCAGGGTCATGTGCGGGCTGGAGTTGCTGCGTGATGACTGGGAGGAAGAGCTTACTGAGACCTGTAAAATATATAAATTTGCTTGGTGCTTTGATGAACAGCTGTAACATATCGATCGCGGTGTTACTATTAAATAAAAATTATTTGATTATTACTTATTATGCTTATAGGTAACTAGCTAATAAGAGATTAATCCGATGGAAAAAGTAGCTTTTGTCATTAACTGGGAACACAGCTATGTTCGTGCCAAATTTGATCTAAATCTGGCTTTACTCGCTATTATTGTTTTCCCGTAGAAACTGGTATTTTACATCAATAAAAAGTAGCCTATATGTTAGTCTGATATGTAAACTACATTATTTTGAAGTTTCATCAAAACCCCTAAAGTAGTTTTTGCAACTATCAATCATGCATCCTCACAAACTTTCACGTTTATTATATTAGTAGAATAATAATTTCTACTGCGTTATACAAAAGTTATTTAAATCTATAAAAATAATCATAAGTAGTAGTTAAAAAAAATGGTAACCTATATTTTTTTCCTTGCAAATTAAAAATAAAGTCGACATAGTGGATTGAAGTTCCGCGTGACGTAATGCTTTTGACCAAAATGTCCTAAATATATACGTCAAAAAGGCCGCACCTCCGGAACTGTAATGCTCTAGGTATGTGTTGACACTTTCTTATATAATTAATTGATAAATAAAAAAAACGGTGTCCAGTATTTTTGGACTTGCTAACAGACGAAATAAACAGAACACCAAATTTTTTTATGTAGTCATCGATAGGTACCTTAAAGACGCTCTCCTCAAGCGATATAGACAGACGCGTGCAGGAGTCCAGCAGGCTGTGTTCCGGAATGATGCCGAGACCGAGGACGCCGCCGGCGCCGCCGCTGCCGACAACGCCGACCAGCGCCGGCATGGACTGGCATTCCTCGGATTTCGACAGACCTGGAACGTGTGTAAGTCTAGTCTAGATTTCTAAATTGAGGAAAGTCAGGTGGCGGAGATTATCACACCTAGCAGCAATGTGGGCTAACGTCAGTAAATTCGCCGCCAGATATTACTAAATTCCCAATTATTTATTTGCCTTTGCATATAGTAAGATGTGATATACAGTACGGATGTAGGTTTGATGTGTCAATTAATAGATTCAGAAACGAAAAATACTACTTTCAATGTTACAAAACACTGTTGAACTACGAATGCGATTAATTTTTGTATTTAGCTTGGTACTCTTAGGATTTGATAAAAACTCTTAATAGAAAGAAATCTTCATACCATTTATGATCACCCTATTAAACGTTCCTAGTGCTGGGACACAGGGACTTCTCTCTTGACGAGAGAGATTAGGCCTTTATTAACCACGCTGGTCAAGTGCGGGTCGGTAAATGTGCTTCAAACTCCAAACCACATGTCCTTCAAACTCTTAAAGTTCTCAGAACATGCCGGTTTCCTCTCAATAAAAAAAGTAAGTAGGTATTAAGTTTTATATGAAGATATAAAACTTAATACCTACTTACTTTTTTCCGGCATGTTCTGAGAACTTTAAGAGTTTGAAGGACATGTGGTTTGGAGTTTGAAGCACATTTACCGACCCGCACTTGACCAGCGTGGTTAATAAAGGCCTAATCTATCTAAGTTTTATATCTTCATATAAAACTTAATACCTACTTACTTTTTTTCTACTATGGCTTAGTTTCTTTTAGGTCTATAATACAAATCTAGTATACAACAAACATAAAAATAATACACAAACATGTGAACGGCAAAATTCTGTGTATCACATATATTTTAATTGAATGTGCATTATATAATATTGGATACAAATCACAACAGTAAATCATTTATCAATAATTATAAATCATCTGAGTCATTCATTTAATTAATGAGTCAACCCTTATTATCAGGATAACATGATACATAAATCCAGGAAATTTCTACGAAACTATGCTAAGGGTATGAGTCAACGAAGAAGCTTTAACTGCTCAATAATACTATTATATTCTATTCCATTGTTTCCATTCTACGCATTGATCTATCAAACAATGGTATTGCTGCTGATACATATTGAAGTCACGCAATATATTCAAATACGCGAAAGTACTACTTTATTTACTTCTGAATCTTTTCCAAACGGTTTACTTTTATCGTAAATCTATAATCAAAAATAATATTTTAATGCATGCTATGTTAGGTTTTAAATTATGTGATCGTATCAAGGTTAAACCCAAGTGATGTATCAAATTCTCAGTGCAAAGTACCAACTGAATAGGCCACTGTACTAAGACGGCAGATTCTGACTAATACAGTTTGTCAAGGACTAATCGCATATAAACTAAGTTGTATTACGATTTTGGCCTACCTACTTGTCGGTCATTTTGTGTAATATGAGTTTTAAGTAATATTCGGGCTTACAAAAAAATATTTGGCAAATATCTCAGAAACTGTATGTGTTAGAGTTTTGATTCCTGAACACTTTGTTTGTAAGCATTTACTCAGTCGAATGTCATGAGTATCACAGCACTGCCCGTAGAATCATGTTTTTTCAAGATGGGTAGGTACCGATTTTTAATAGTTTTTACTCAAAAATATCTCATAAACCGTACGTACACTATAGAGGTTTCGTTCGGTATCATTCTTTGTTCGTTGTTATTTACTTTGTCGATTGACATAAGTACCAACTCAAGCCTCCAGTTTTCACGTTTTTTTAAAGACGGACTAGTAGGTATGTTAAAAAAATGGAACTCCTTTGCATGATTATCTAAATTTTCCAACCAAACAATTACACAATCAGTATTCAAAATTTAATTGTACCTCATTCAAAAGCATTTGTAAAATCTGCCTTCTCTAAGTGGCTTCTAATTCTTTTTCCTTTAGTGTACCAATTTACTCATATTCTAACAACGGTGCTACCTCAACCTATTGTCAATTTGTTAATAAAGAGTTATTGCATTGACTCACCAAATATGAAACAAATTGTACTATTTTTATTGAAACTTGAACTATTAGTAACTTATACGATTTTCTCTTTGTCGACCTGCGGAAAACGAGTACATATTGGAGTTCAGTTGCTTTAAAATGGAAGAACTATTAAGTTTCGATTTTGGGTTACCATGATGGAATACCATATTTAGAGCCTTGGTTAAGATCAATTATTGATGAACACTACTGTACAAGGTACCGTTACCTTACCAGTTATTATTCTATGTCTCGATATAAAAGTTATCATACCTTCAAGAGCGAATTTATTTCCCCAACGATCGCATTCACACTGAAGCCACGTCTTCTCCGCCTCCAAAGATAGTTGCCCTGCAAAACGTTAACGTAGTATATTAGGTACGTAGCCATATTACGAGTAGGTTTAACCTTGGAACAATTAATATGAAGATAATTTGAATCTTCATGCCACTGAAAATATTTTTAAATAATAGGCTAATTTATCATATCATGAAGAAATATGAGCTGTTATTGCACAATAACACGCAGTGAGTTTGAATTACATTTTGTGCAGAACACTTTTTGCAAAACAGTAAAACAATGAGTGATTATGGCTTCGTTTTCTCATAACATAAGACACTCGAATTCCATGTTAAATTTATCAG
Organism: Gymnoscelis rufifasciata; assembly: GCA_929108375.1. Classification (NCBI taxonomy): domain Eukaryota; kingdom Metazoa; phylum Arthropoda; class Insecta; order Lepidoptera; family Geometridae; genus Gymnoscelis; species Gymnoscelis rufifasciata. The sequence continues at coordinate 6,146,173 of OV815321.1, read as the reverse complement.
ACAGGGAAGAGATTTTCACACAGGATAATTGCTCTAATTAAGAGTCATTTGTAAGTTGCAATGCGGTAGTAGAGGCAATTAATCGTTATGAGTATTCTCATTTCATAAATCGGCACATTAGATAAAGCAGCAAAGAATTACATAATTTTACTAATTAAGGTGAAGCACCTCGGGATGATGTTTTACAAGAGCATTTACTTGTAACATAATAACGAACCGCTCGGTGATTTATAAAAGCCTTATTTTACAAACCAACGAGCGTATGGGTGTATCATGTCGTCGTTCCTTTGCGCAAGCGCCGAGGATTCGCGTATATCCGGCAAAAACAAAAAGGGATCTCAAAAGTACAGCGAAATGATACAATACACTGAAATGCTCTAAATGATGATTAGGGATATTACCACCTTGAAGAAACTGTATATATACTTACAAATAGAGGTTAATCCTTAGCAGAAATCCCGTATACGTTACGTACTTAAATAAAAACAATATAATAAAATAAATATTGCCTGACAATCCACACAGCAACAGCTAGCCCCGTGGTAAGCTCTAAGCTTGTATTACGGGTACTAGACATCTGATAAATTTAGTATAATATACATAGATATTCTTATTATACATCCATATCAATCACCCAGACCAAGACGAAAGCGCTTGCAGAGCATATCAATAGCAAACTCTGTCCCTCGGAGGGAATCGAACCCGCTGCCTCTAGCCACCGCAAGCGATCCTTCACCCACCGGGCGAAGGGCGTACAGCGTGGTCGTGGACCTATCCTCCAAATACGACACTTACTAGCATAAGCCTCCTGGTCGCGATGGTGCCTCGGCGGCGGCGGGTCGCGGAAGGAACATATCCACTCGTCTTTAACGCGCAAGATACGTCCGGTCACCCGAGCGTAGTACTCATAGTTCTCACGCCCGAAGAGATCGCCTGCGCTGAACTGTTCTATCATCTGTCGCATTATCCGTGTCGCCACCTATTGGTGATTGATGTGCATTAGAATGTGGAGATTGTTTGTTGAAAATAGATGTTCGATTTCATGCATGTCAATGAAAATACGTTGTTGTCCATTATGACAATTAAATGACAGCAAAAAGTAGCAGACAGTACAATGAGTGTTTTATTCCAGATTCGCATTATCAACTTATTTTTAACCCCCGACCAAAAAAGAGGGCTGTTATAAGTTTGACGTGTCTGTCTGTCTGTCTGTCTGTCTGTGTCACCATAGCTCCCGAACGGATGGAGCGATTTCAATTTAGTTTTTTTTGTATGAAAGGTGAGTCTCGCTCGAGTGTTCTTAGACATGTTTCATGAAAATCGGTTGTGCCGTTTAAAAGTTATGGGGGTGAGAGTGGGTAAGGAAAACCGAAAATCTGCAAATATACTAGTGTGGTGTATCAAATGAAATCGCATCGCGTCCACATTACAAAATATTATGTTGTTTTACGTTTAAGGAAATTAAAACATGGGAATCGGGGGTTTTTCTTAAATTTTAAATTTAGATTTATTAATTAGATAAGTATGTAAATTTTTACGTATCAATGTCTAGTAAATATGAAGAATCTTTGTACGCGAAGTTGATATTGCTGACGTGTTAATGTATACTCTGTGTTTCTATGGAAGTAAATGTCTTTGACTAACTGGATTGACACAACGATCGATTTGATCAGTTTTTGGTACAATAATGTAAAAAGAAAAAACTATTACTGTCCACCCAGCGTTAAACAATTTGACAAAACGTTATCTGACGTGTTAAATAGTTTCGGCTTTCATAATGTGAATTAAGGTAACATTGGTCATAGCGGATGTGAGTAACGAATAAATTCATGAATCAAGCTCTTATCAGTAGAAGGCTCGCAAATAATACTCAGCAGTTAGTTAAATATTAAATAGATAAGGTTACTAAGAAGAGGGATTAAAGAACTGCCAAGACGTGAAGGTTAAAACAAGAAACAGAAAGACAGGAAGTGAAAATATTTAAGAGTAGCAAGGAGGAGTTAGTAAGGGCAATCTAAATGAACTAGGTCAAACTTTTCTAGCATTAAAAACTACTTAAAGAATTCTAGTACACAACTTTTTAATTAAACAGGCAGATGTTATCTTGTTAGAATTAAGAGCATTTGCAATACCTAACTCAGACAAGGCTAAATGAATTGGGGTTAAGCAACGTTTCACACCATTTAATACACAAAGCATCTCTATTCTAGATAACTATGCTGAAATTCTACTTTTGAAATAGTTTTCGAAAAGTAAATTATTATCTAAAGCGTACGTACTGTATTGGGAAATAAAACGCATTCACGTCGGTTACTCTCGATATGGTCAGAGATTCTAAATGAGTATGAAAAAAGAGTCTACTGGACAAACCACAGCGCTACAACTATCTAGCCCTTAAATAAGAAACAATGAAACAAAATAAAACAAATTCGTATGATGTACAACCTCTTCTAACTACAAATCTTTACAAGTGCAAGAGTACTATTATAATAGTACGGAAAGACTATTAAAAAGTAAGTTAAGTAAGTGTCTACAAGAAGCTGGAATATAGACGAGAAACGAAGACAATTAACATTGTTTTTATTATTTACATTTATATTTATACTTACGCTGACTTCCGCCTGAGCCGCATGTTTCAGACAAGTTTAGTGAAATTCATAAAGCTATTTACAAACTATGGCAGTGTTCCTTAATATTAAGCGGTTGGTAATATTACTTTTTGTACACGGAAGCTTTATATCGCGTGATGTTAAAGTACAGATAAAATGCGTAATTTGTTTCTTTTTTAACTCTACAATAAAATTATGAATGCAAAAACACAGCAAAACGTCGAAACTATCTTCTCGGCCTTCATGCTCCATCTTAGACCACATCTTCACTTTACATCAGGTGAGATTGTGGTCAAATGAAGGCTTATCATAACATAAAAAAAAAAAAAAAAAAAAAAACAGAAAATCTCGACATGAAGCTAATATTAATGTGTTTTAAAAAAATGACTGAGTAATATCTCTGTTACACATCGATAGTAATAAAATTAGTTTATCGTGTTTTTATTGTGTACAATACAATAGTTGTGTTGTAAAAGATGATTAAATCTTACTTAACGTATCTGATAAAGAAACGTGGCAAGAAATCTCACTCATTGTCAATTGATAAGGAGCGTTTGTTGACTTTCCGAGATAAGGAACACAACATTACATTAATGTTTCATTGATCCAGATATTGAAATAGATTTTGTTTGTGATAAGAAAAATAATGTCTTTAATTTTGTGTTATCACAAGCAAACACTTCATTTTAAAAATGATCTATCTGATTTGTTAGGTTTTAATAGCACCTTAGTGGTGATGTTGTGTTTATTAGTGTTTAAGTAATCAAGGTTTTTTTTTTCAAAGATAAATAAATAAAAAAATATCGTTTTGATTTTTTTGTTTGTGTAACAAGTAAAGTAGTACTGAGAAAAACACAGCGAAAACTTATTAAGCGTGCAATGGATATTTAATGTTATGAAAAAAATGTGTTCATTAGGTAATATCACCAATCCGCAATTCTGTTAACATTGGTGCAGTATCTATTTCACTAACACATCACCAGACTTTGATATCATAACAGTGATACTGTTATTTACATGACATTCGCCAAACTAATTTGTACATAGATATAATTTAATATTATGTGTATGTTAAGTGATGTTACACAAATAAACATCTTTACTTTTCGTAGAGAATATTTCCTTTTTCAATCGACTACAAAATAACTTGGCGAATATAGTTTATGTATATAGTTATCTATATGTGGTAACTTATAATTAGCCATATTTGTATTTGCACTGACTGTCTCAGTGGCAAGCCTTTAAATATTTTAGTTTATAATTTGTAGTAGCGTTTAGTTTTCTCAAAATTATGTAAATTAATTTAAAAAAAAAACCCTATCATATTCCCACAGCTGGGTCACAAGGCCTTAATACACCACGGCCAAGTGCGTGTTGGCCGTCTTTTCGCTTCGAGGTCATTTATATAGATTCTAATAGTTTTCAGTAATAGATGCGAGTGTTTCAATAGGACTCATCATAATGTATCTATTATATAAAATTTTCATGTCACAATGTTAGTTACCGTACTCCTAAGAAACGACTTTACCGATTTTTACCAAATTTTATATGCGTATTCAGTAGGGCTGAGAATCGGAATCGTTTTGCAAAACAACGTTTGCTGGGGTCAGCTAGTAATCTATATGCAAGCGAAGCCGGGTACTGCCGATAGTGATTAATGTAACGAAACTCCTATCGCGTTTCCACTCCGATAAATCGGCAATTTCAATTGTAAAAGCTCAAGGAAGTGAACGTTTTATCTTTTCCGCGTATAAAAACAAAATCGTTTACAACCATTGAACTTTGTAATCAATGACCGTAACGATTTTAGGTCAGTTCAATAGCCATATAAAATTTTTCCCATGATAAACAATCATAGAAACATCTATCAGTTTTATAATAGGTTTGAAATTGTAATAACTACCAAATTGTAAAAACTGATAGAGCTGTGATGTTCTATTCGCTTCTCAACACATCATCATCATCATCCTGCCCTTGTCCCACACTATGTGGGGTCGGCACAACATGTGGTTTTCTTCCATTTCCCTCTATCACCCGTCATCTCAGCACTCACTCCTTTCTTACACATATCTTCTTTCACACAGTGCATCCATCTATTCGCTTCTCAACTAAGTATAAAAAATGGATGCGAACTGTTTTATTAATTTTAAGTTGACCTGTCCATGTAATTATCCCCTGTGCTTCTAAGGAAATAAGCGTTTTGACTTTGACTAAGTACCTACTTAACAGTTTCTCGTTTTAAGTTGTTTATATCAAAATCGGTGATATTTATTTTTTAGTAACTTAATACCTCACCATAATGATTTAAATTGCCTTTAAACAACATTTAAACATACCATAAAATAACTTTAAATTTTTACACTTATTTAATTTATCGCCAGAAAATGTAAGACACCTTTGATATTACTATAAACAAGTAAGGAATTCAAATTGCGCTAAATTATTCGATGATCAACATTATAGCTGACAATTAAGATTCTAGTCACACTTACTGTCATTATCACATAACGCAGAATTTGCGTTACAATTCGATGACTAATTAAAAGATCATACATTGTTAACATTTATAGATAAACAACTCAAGTGTTGATATCATTTATTATATGTACCTAGATCTATGATATGTCGTTAATCCGTATGTCTAACATGAAAATTATAGCATTACATGTATTAATTGTTATAACTATGTCTGCAGTAAGTGGGCTGGAAAATTAAAAAATATGTATGAAATATACAAGATAGATACTAGCAGTCTAAGTAAAAAACCAGCGTATGCCTTGTACTAAGAGGAATCTTATTTTAAATGTCTACAAATATGCCTTTTCCAACAAAATATGCATAAACAATTATTTTTAGGAAGTATTCCCCGAGGAAGTAAAGTGTACGGGTACAAATAAAACATATTGTCTAGCAAAGACGTAAAAAAACTCTAAATATCAATATCACCCCATGAAGTGTCCCATCACTGTAACCATTACCTCATGACGCCAACCGTACAAAACTAAACGCAAAATGACACTCATAACAAAAGTCACCCACATTCGAGTGCATAACCGAAGTATGTAGTGCATGAAATCTAAGTGGAAACGCGTCCCACCGTGGCATTACCAGTGGAGTGGTGCTCAGTCTATGCACGGCTCATTTGATCCTACCTAGCCTATTAGAGCGGGCTGCTGCGGTTTCATACGTCATAACACGATTTAGAAATAGAATTGTGTCTTTAACGAGTGACATGGAAATTGATAGACAATCAATCATTGAGCTGAGCAATTAGACATTTGGGGCATTTCGTCGTAATTGAAATTAAGATTCTCGTTGGTATTTTATGGTAGGTACTATGTTAAAGGCTGTGTTGGCTAAGTGGGAGCACACTCGACTTTCATCCCGAAGATCGTGGGTTCAAACCCCGCCACACACCTATGGATTTTTCTTCTTGAAAAAAACAAACATCGTGAGGAAACCGGCATGTTCTGAGAATTTTTAATAGTTTGAAGGACATGTGACATTCACCAACCTGCACTTGGCCAGCGTTGTGAATTAAGGTTTAATCCCTCTCGGCAAGAGAGAAGTCCCTGAGCAGTGGGAACGTTTAATAAGGTGATGATGATGGCAACATACTCATGATTAGATTATGACGTCGAAAGTTGACAGCGTTGTTGAATAGATGGAAAGACCACAGTATTAGGATGTTTTCCACCAAAAAATGAGCTATGCTGCAAAACTATGTATCAGACAGTTGTAGGATATCATCCATAGCAACGTAGCATAGCGCATCTCAATTGAATTATTATTTAGTCCACCATTACCCGTAACTAGACATTAAAACTCACTCCCTTTCATAAACATGTCAAAGTCATAGTGACAGACATACTGTCATAATCAACTAACCTTGAATCTCTGCACATCCTCCATTGTGGCCGTTTTGCCATCAGACACGCAGGAGTGGAAGAATGACGGGGCAACCGATACGCCCAGTGCTTCGGATGTCATGCCGGTACCTGAAAACAAATGTACTGTAACGCTATATTTGCTTCGCGCAAAGATTATCCGCACGCCTCTAGCGGCGAAATTTAGAAACTGTCTAAGAACGACACTTTCTTTGTTTACATCAGATTTGTAATTATTATTTATGTTTTGCCCTGACGTTAATTGTAACGAAAACTGTCAAGTGTCGTTCTTACATACTTCACAATTTGACACTAGAAGCGCTAGTTAGAATCTTTGCATCGCCAATATCTGAAATAGCCGTGCAATACTTTATGTTATATTGGTTTAAAGGGAGTTAAACACTAAATATTGCTGGACAATCTACACAACAAAACTAGCACCGCACCGTGGTAAACTCTAATGCTTGTGTTACGGGTACTAGACATCTGATAATACTTATATAATAGACCCAGACAAAGGAGAAAGTGGTTGCAGAACATGCGAACACTCGGCCCCTCGGTGGGACTCGAACCCGCTACCTCTTGCGCCGGAAGCGGACCGTCGCCCACCGCGCCACTAAGGCAGATTTAGACATCGTACTATCAACCCATGCCAATCTCACCAGCCCGTGGTATTCCGAACAATAAAGGGTGTTAGAACCCAAAAAGCCGCATTGAGCCGGGCGTGGTGAGTTATGGTCCCTTAATAAATAAAAATAAATAATAAATAAATAAATATTTCCGGACTACTCACACAGCATCACCTAACCCCAAACTAAGCATAGCTTGTACTATGGGTGTTAGGTGACTGATATACTACGTAGATATATTTTTTTTTGTTAATACATACATATGATACATAGAAAACACCCAGACCCGAAACCAGAGATTGTAGATCGTACAAAATCTGGTCTCCCGGCGGGAATCGAACCCGCAACCTCCTGAGCCTCAGGCGGACGTTCGCCCACCGAGCCACAGAGGTCGTAAAATATGTTAAGGGATGCCTATACCCAGCTATGGATGTCCCATAATGATAATTACTTCTGTGATAAGGAGCCGATATTTTTCAATCAGATTGGATCTGTCGACATTATTATCATAACCAAATTCATCAGTCATCTAAAAAATAAATTTATTTATTAATATTTTAATAGGAGAACCTACGTATTTTAAAACAGTATGAACCTACGTCTCGTATGAATAAGCTTATTGAATTTTCGTGATTGATTGATTGTTATTATTGGCTTACTATGTTACTAACTTAACAAGTAATTCAAATTATAATTATCCAAAAGCTTTATAAGTACTTTAAATTAACCCCAAAACGTAGGTATTATAATTAATGGCAACAATTAATTGAGCTACATCGCATAAAATTTAAGCATCCTAAAAAGTAATTACCGACCCGAATTAAAACCGGTTTCCATCATTATCAGTTGTTTTCCTTCGTAACGAAAGTGAACAAAAACGAAATTTTCTGTTTGAGTAGTCCACGCGAGGTTAAATTTACATCAAGAACGCGGCACTTACTTGTTACAATCCGTAATTGAGCATATAACTTTTTGATGTTAATTTCTCATTACAAGTACAAAAGTTCAATGACTCAGAGACGTATAAAATAAGCGCGGTTGAGACGAGACCTTTCTAAGCCGGGAACTTCGTATTGTAGGTCAGTAATACACCGTCTTGATCTTATTTTAATGTTCCAAATCGGGACAAGAGTAACAATAAAGTGCGTTTGAAGTGTCGTCATCGTCTGTACATTTTCGTCTCTTTTGTTGGGCACTTGATGGACGGACATACAAAGAGACGTAAGTGGCTGTGGTTATTCGCCCGGGTGTTCCTTTTACGTATTCACAATCGCAACGGTCGGTCCAAATAGGTCTCTTGTGACGAGCGTACAGTCAGCGTCAAAATAAAATAGACTTTCACTACGCATAAGCCATCGGAAACGACTTGCAACCACCGTCGCTTTCGATCCCAGCTTTTCCCTGCGTTTCAAATCCGCGGTCTCCATTCTAGAACCTTTTTGCACCAACGGACTTGGAGAGACCTATTCTACGAGCTACAAGTGCAGCCTATTCCTACTTCAACACACTTATGCGGTTGTCTATATCGGCGACCGACGCTCTATTCTGATTCTGAGAAACCCCGAGCCCTCTCCATAGCTCGTTGAGCGACTCTTGAGCACATTCTGGCTAGCAGTGAAGCACCACGACTTGGATCAATATGGTCTGTGTGTTTATAAGGGTTGAAACTTTCGTCTGCAGCACCGTCATGTTTTTCAGATTATTTTGAATACTCACGTGACTCATATCATCAAGCTGACTGTACCTACATCATCCCTACAAAGCGAGCGGATATGTCGACATGTCTGACTGCCAAGTGCCTAATTGACGGATGAATCTTAGAATTTAATCGATTGTCTGATGACTGTGTGACGCAGAACGGATCTTTAATGTATTCTAGCTTGTACCTACATAATAGGCAATGCTATTTGTTTATGTCAATAAGGAAAATCAATATAAATCAAATCAATCAAATAAATGTTCTGGGAAAATGGTTTTTGGTTATGATTTTTAAATAGGTAATGGTTTATCTCGAACAATATTCATTAATTTTATCGCTCTGAAAATAATTACATACAAGGAAGATAATATGTATATGCGTTTATTACGTTTGTGTGCCTATGGGCTTGTGTACATTTTTAATTATGAGAAAAAATTTAAATAAATCTAAAATTTAAGGTTATATATTATATCATAGATTACAGCCGTCTTAGTTAGAAGCCTTGACGGTCGTCCTACGCTGCGCTTGACGATCCGCGGTCTCCATTCAAGAACTATAAGCGTATATTGTTTACGCCTTGTAGGGTTGTCACTTATTTGGTACATTATATTAAACTTTATTGTTTTTGTAGAAATTTTAAAAATAATATTTTGGGAAATTTCTACTACGGAACAATTCAGTTATTCGGGCAAAATAAAGAGTCATTATCATTTCAGCCGTAGGACGTCCACTGCTGGACATAGGCCTCCCTCAAAGACTTCCAGTGATTTCGGTCGGTAGCAGCTTGTAACCACCGCGAGCCCGCTACCTTCACCAGGTCGTCCGTCCATCTAGTTGGTGCACGTCCTACTCTGCGTTTGCCGATTCGTGGTCTGCATTCGAAAACTTTTCGGCCCCAACGGCCATTTGTTCTACGCGTTACATGGCCTGCCCATTGCCACTTTAACGAGCTAATTCGCTTGGCTATGTTGTTAACCCGCGTTCTTCTACGTATCTCCAAAATAACAAATGCTTCGCAGTAAATATGCATTTTTAACCCCCGACCAAAAAAGAGGGGTGTTATAAGTTTGACGTGTCTGTCTGTCTGTCTGTGTGTCTGTCTGTCTGTCTGTGTCACCATAGCTCCCGAACGGATGGAGCGATTTCAATTTAGTTTTTTTTGTATGAAAGGTGAGTCTGGCGCGAGTGTTCTTAGACATGTTTCATGAAAATCGGTTGTGCCGTTTAAAAGTTATGGGGGTGAGAGTGGGTAAGGAAAACCGAAAATCTGCAAATATACTAGTGTGGGGTATCAAATGAAATCGCATCGCGTCCACATTACAAAATATTATGTTGTTTTACGTTTAAGGAAATTAAGGCACGGGAATCGAGGGTTTTTCTTAAATTTTAAATTTAGATTTATGAACCACGCTGTATTATAACTAACTATTCAGTTAGTACAAACTTTTCTACGAGTTTTGTAGAAATTCACATTTACGACAAATACGAGCAGGAATTCGATACGACAGTAAATTACAACAGTACGTGTCTAAGCTGCACCAAGATCAAGTTCAGTAATGACAGGATACAAGCCATATACGCATTAGCTCGGTCATCACAAAAACTCGTTATCCCTAAGTCAACTTTTACTACGTAATTTAAAACTGTCGGACACAGGAACTCACATAAGAACCTATATCAAATTTACTACTATATATATTGTGAGCATTGATAAATATACAACGTTAGTAACCAGTCTGTTCTCAAATAAATGTTATGATTTATTTTTTTTGCATCGAATTATGCACTAGTAACTTCCCAAATTGAAAGCGCCTACTTACTAAACCATACACTTGACATTTATCTGTAGCCAACCGAAAATAATTAGTGTAATTAAACCAATGACACGCGAGCTAGCGTGGGCGATGCCGCGTGATGCAATGCGTTATATTATTCGTGCGATTACTTAATCTGTACGCTTCTTTATTTTCATTCAAGTTGTGTGTATTATTGAATACTTCCTTGGCTTTCAGTTTATGATTATAGAAAATTACATAAATTTATTTTTTATTTTTGTTGGAGTAGAATTGTTATTGAATTAATAGTTATCGAGCACGGTATAAAATTTATGCTTTCTACTTAAAATTAACACTTAAGTTATTTACGTATTTTACATACTACTAACCCTCGTATTTATAAAAACTTCTTGTTCTGGCTTATATAACTGAACTAGCTGTGCCCTGCGGTGCTACCCGCGTTATAATGGATGAAGTACTCTTAACCAACAACATATTTAATATTATTATGTTGATACAACTTAAACAAATTATTTCGACCAAATTAGGTACCATAAAAACGGTTTTTGTGAGTTAATCTTAAAAGATAGACATATACTATCGCGGACTGTTTTTTAGATCATTAAAAGAGCTATTATTCTTTAATACATATTTTTTGTGTATCTTAAACCGTTTTCACGGCGCACGCAACGGAAGGCTTCAAAGATGAACAATTGCTCTCGTTTTTTACACATTTACCACTATATCTTTGCTCCTATTGGTCGTAGCGTGATGTTATATAGCCTATAGCCTTCCTCGATAACTGGACTATCCAACACAAAAAGAATTATTCAATTCGAACCAGTAGTTTCGGAGATTAGCGCGTTCAAACAAACAAACAAACAAACTCTTCAGCTTTATATATTAGTATATAGATAAGCTAAATCGCATAATAAGCCTAATTAATTAATTATATTGTCGTTATGTTTTTCGTTCTATTAACCTCTTATAGGCCTAAAATAAAAAGTTAAATATTTCCATAAATATCGGGGTTAGTGATGTAGATTTCAGTTTCTTAAATAAGAAATAATAATTTCGTTTGCAAATTACGGAGCACATTTTTTTATTAAAATATCCAAGATTTAGCTTAGTCTACCAAGCTTGAATAAAATGTTTAAATTGGATTGGATTGGACAAACAAACTCGTAGTCATTACTTGCTAATCATAATCGACAAGTCGATCAACGTAATAGCCAAGATGGGTCGGTTACAATGCTTGACAAAACACAATGTCAGGAAGCGAGCACATCACAACAAATATGACTGGATTGACGCATTACAGCGGATTATTTCAGTTGCCACCATGCAATACAGGGAATTGTTTTCGTAACATGCAGTCGTATAATGGTGTATTCAACACACGTAAGTGAAGCCGTAATAGTTATTCCAACTTTTACGCGCATATGAAATTAGATCGTTTTGTTATTGTCACCGTGAACTGTGTTAGACTGCAGAATAAAACCTACTAACTAACTGAAGTTGAGAAAGTAAGAGTTACTTTTAATTGTCTTTTTTTGAAGGAGGGTAAACCGTTTCGTTACGTAACGCGTTACGGACCCAGTCTTTCTTTTTCTCTTACGTATACGGCAGCGGTAGGCAGAGTTCTCCTCTCTCACTGTAAACACTGCGCAAGCCGTATTTCGCACAGACGTTTACTAAGTTATCACTTCTGTCAGGAGCAACGACACAACTTTTTTATCGTCCATGTTAAGCAAGAAGCGGAAATGTTCGTTTTGAAAGTGAAAGAGTAATAATGTGTTTATGATCATTGTGTTTACCGACATAGGAAGTAATAGCATAAATCCGAAACTAACTTCCATCTGTCTATCAGTTTGACTGTAACAACAATTTATATGAAGTTTTGTATGGAGTAAGTCATATTTCCAACTGTTTTCTTTACAATACTGTATTCCCTATACAGGCTTCTCACAGTAACATCCAAGTAAACGCCGAAACGCGAAACAGTCACTTATCATGTAAACAAACAGACGTTAAACGTGTGTTAAGATTTTCCCGCGGGAACATCGTATTCCTGCGGTAAATAGCCTATAGCCTTCCTTCTTTCATAGATGTGCTATCTAAACTGATATAATGTTTCAATTCGGACCCATCAACGTACAATAACTCTTCTGCTTTATAATATCAGTAGAGAAAAGTTGTTGCCAAAGAGCCAGCCTTTCAACAATTAAATTAGTTTTTTATTCGCAAGTAAAACAACACTTTCCCCATAAACTAAATAAACAGCGTAATGCAACAAGCTGTAAAGCTAAACACACATGTTCGCATCAGATACATCCATACCAGGAGCACATGTCCGACAAATAGAGGATTCCTAATGTGGGAAATTATATGACGTCATGGCACATCCTTACATTCTCGAGAAAGTTCGTTATTAACTTCCATGTGTAAATATTTTGAACATTTCCCAGATAAGTTAAGAATTCGAGATATAATTATCTGTTTGCGTAAACATTGAAGAGCCAACATGAGACTGGTTTCCTGAAATACGGAGATATGTAGGTTGCTAGAACGCGTATTATGTCAATATTTAACGGACTGTCATCGGTAATAAATACGCCTTCTATTCAACTGTTAATAATAGTAGTAGCAAGTCGTTGTCTTAGCAATGTTAGGAGTCCGTAGGTTAAACAATTTGGTTTCTTTATGAAGACAATGTTGCCCACTCTAAAATAAAATATTCGCATTACACGCCACGGCGTTGCCCGTCTTTTTTTATTTTCCCGAGGGAACAACGTATTTTCCCTCGGTAAAAAGCCTATAGCCTTCTTTGATAAACGCTGAAATATTCAAATCGGTTTTATAATATCAGTATACATTTGTATCTATCACAGAAACAATTAAAATGATGTCTCACAACAATGTATGCTTCATTTTCGTTTGGTCGGTAATATTCTATGTATCTTTTTGTATCTTTATATTATTATAGTGTTTGTGTGCTTGCTAATAAATAATGCATTCTATTCTATTATTATATTAATATCATGTTGTAACAAAGGAGGCAACGAAATATTTACCGAGATACATCATACATGTAATAATAAAGGAATGAAGATAGCGTTGTTTGCGTCACAATGGAATTCTAAATTACCAGATTTTAGGAAACGCAATTATTTTTTTATTATACCTACTTACATATATATTTATGTCTATAGCGAAAAGTTTATAGCCCTTGTTAAAGATATTCCGAAAAGGATTAACGTGCAATTCGGCATTCGACAGTCAAAGTTAATGTGGAGAGGTGTAATGTGGCTGGTAGCATTTAGCTGTTTTTGATTGAACGAATTAAGCTAAACCTTCGTCCTCTAATACGAATATGCTACTGTGTATTTGCGTTTATGCTAAACACGTCTCGTGCCTGTCAAAATAACATTATTCTACACAATTTGTATTATAGTTTTTTTTTCTTTATTGATAAGCCTTCATTTGATTTCAATCTGACCTGATGTAAAGTGACGATGTCGTCTAAGATGGGACATGAAGAACTAGAAGGTAGATGGCTTCTCCGGGCCACATTACGAAACATGTAAAAATCGCTTCACGCACGAGACTGTTCTTAGCACCACCCGGAGGTCACGTGAATCCTATCACATGAATTGTCCTATCAAAGGTCACATTGCAATAGTCGGCAGTTTTTACCATAATAACGACAGCCCCAGCTTTCTATTGATTTCGTTGTCAGTGTTTTATACAAAACGAAAACATGCTACTAATATAATAACAGATAATCATAATAATTTATTTGTTGTTTCATGTGGTTACAAAATAATAGAGAGATAGATAGAGATAGAATTTCAGACAGAGAAACAAGATAAACAGCTGGATAAGTAGATAAATAGAGAGGTAGAGTGTCAATTGTTGGTAGTTACCTGCTTTGTCAGCATTGGACGCCATCACTCGAAATGTGCCGAAGAGAAGTACCAAAAGACGCTGGGTGCAAACAGGCAGCTCCATTAATATCCTGGCAACAAAAATAATAATTTAAGTAATATGGTAAAACTTGATTTTTTTACAAAAATCAACAGACTACACGTGGACAGCGAATAACCTAAATTTAAAATAACCACCCGAATCCAAAACCTTAGTTTAGCTTATTTACATGAAACATGTCTAAGAACACTCGCGCTTCTTCTTTGAGTGAACTTAATTGAAATCGCTTCATCCGTTCGGGAGCTATGATGCCACAGACAGAGAGACACGTCAAACTTATAACACCCCTCTTTAACAGTCGGGGGTTCAAAATAACTCTGGTAGAACTGCCCTCACCGAGGTAATAGCGATCTTAATCATCCGTTCGTTTACTAAAGGAACTAAAGACCAATGAAGGAGGCAAATATTTAGCAATGGCATAAAAAACCTTACCAAAGTAGGTACTTTTGATGAACATGAAAAAATCAAGTTTCGCCTTGATTTTTTCAAATCTGAATTTAATTTTATATGCAATACCATTATAACGTAACTTTACAGTCCTTTCCAGTTATCGTAAGTTAGATTATGTCCGTAAAAATTACAACTTCCTAGTTTCATACATAATAAATTTTCATCATGAAATAGATATCCGCTTGCAATAAAAGAAAAACTATGAACTAAAACAGAGACTTATGCTAAGCGAATGCATAAAAACTGATTAAATGAAAAAGTTAACAGAGCAGAGTTATTTCAAAACGTTTGTGTAATAGAATTGCAGCGATTAAAATAATTACAGCAACAATGCCTTTATCAATGATCCACATTGTACAGGAAAATTAACATAATGAGCACAGGTCGACGACCCACCCCTGAATGCAACACCTGCTTGATAACGAAATAATTGAGTGTGTGTGCAGCTGAATTCATGGAAATTTAACTTGATGACCTATAAAAGAGTTGGGTACATTAAAAGTTCTCGTTCTGACGCCGGATTTTCAATGGCAGATTTACAAGAAATGTACCCCAACAGCTCCGAGAATATTCATGATCCCTGAATGAAATCATAGTTCTCGATTTTTGACATCTCTACCTCTTTTTCACTTTAAAAATTATCGTGGGACGGGAGAGGGCGTGAAATGAGAATCACCAAAAAAAAGGAGCTCGCGCCGGCAACGCGTTATTATCAGAATGAGAGGCTTCTCTTGTCTATTAAGTCCGAAACGTAGAAAGGTTATCAACAATTCTCTCATCTGAGAAAAGTATAAACCTAGTACGATAGTGAATACGAATCGTTTTGTAATCTTAATCGCTCCTAGATATGATCTGTAGCAGCAACTTTTACTACCAATATGCTTGCACTAGACAGTAAAGCCTATTTTATGAGATTCGCATCCGGTAGAGGAAAGCAGATGAATGCAACGAGACTAAAGTTAATATAGCTTGGTTTCTACTATAATATCAGATAGCTCATTTTAATTGATAAAAACAAATCTGTCCGCGGAAAACGGCTCCAATAAATCATCATAAACTATAATAATAGGCACACAGGAATAGATGGACGATAAACATTATGTGGTTTGCGGTAATATGAGGAAAACAGGAGAGGTCATTCAAATACTTTGTATTATATTACATAACATGATTCGCACCATGCACTGTGTAATTGAATTTGGAGAAATACATAACCGGAAAATAAAGTACACAATTCAATATTTTAAACAAAAGAGATCAAATCTAACTAATACGGATAATTAATGGGAGCACGTGCTTTTAGGAAACAACACACTTCATCATAATCTGTTTTTACGGAGCGAAAACTCAAGAGGTAACTAATTTTAATAAAGTAAGGTATTTAGAAAATCTTTCTTTTTTTAAATTTTTTACTTTATTAGAAAATAGGAGGATCTCTGTTCTGTTCGACGCGTATGTTATTTGTTCAAATAGAACAGCAGCAACATTGTATAGTCACAAATAGTAAACAATGCATAACAAACTACTTGTAAATGCTTGAATGAGCGCGACTTAGAACGGTTCAATGCGACGCTTCTTATACAATAGGCTTCTGTGATGGCCGTGTGATTTGTAGTGTGACCTGTGAGTGGCCACTTCAAATGTAGGATAAATTGAGAACATGACAATGTTGGGATTGTAAAATGAAGATATAAGGGCCTCGATGGACGTCGGGTTTGCTTTCCGTTCGGCACCAAATACAATAAGTATTTATAATTTTAACAGTGGAAGAAGAACCTAACTAGGTTCACTTAAGTTGAATTATCTATATTTGTGTGCGATAGAATAATATCTGTAACTTAAGCTATATTAAATGTTTAAAGGAGTTTTTCAACTTGAAGAAATTAAAATATTTTTTTCGTATTGTACCGAAATTGGGTTTGTGTAAAACAGCAACAGATGTGTGAGTTGGACTAACTCGTGTAAAAAGTACCGTATCCTTATAATTATTTAATTACATTTTAGTAAATCTAAATACATTGTTGATGCTTCGTAAAAAAAATAAACGCGATATCAAATAGCCTAGGGATTGTGTATAAGTGGTTTACCGACGATAAATCAAATTGTGCATTTCGCAATATGGGTAAATAGGGTAAGCGTTTAAGTACCTTCGCATTTTAGGAACCGAAGAAGGCGGAGAGAAGTTAAAAGTACCTACATAACGACGTGCAATAAAGAGCTATTTCTGTCAAAAAATAATGAGCTTTAAATGTACATTATTAGAGCAAAACTTGCTGGTATATGTATATAAATTAATTAATTAAAGATTATGAAAATCCGGATATTAGTAATTATAAGGTATAATATAGACAACTGAATGAATTTACTACAATATTGGACCACGGAACATCTAAGAACTACCTAGATGGTCACAGATAAAGCAGAACTTTTATTTCCTTATAAGAAAAATTATATCCTTGATAATTATCAAGGAAATAACATTGTCTTGACAGGACATGGACTTGATGCCTTCGTAAATGACATGAATTAAGCAAAACATATACCTTAGAAACATAGCAAGCCCGACCCATTATCTAACATACAATACTATCATGATACATTGTGAATTTGTGATAATGAAACATGTAGGCATCAGAAAAGTCTGTAGAGTCAGCCTAACCATGACCATAATTTGTAAACACGCATTGATTCTGTATATAGGTGTCACCTATAGACTTAACAGTTGACATTGTAAACTATTAGTAACATCTAAAACTATCTACATCTACTGATTACATACTCTTTATCTAAGTGTGTATTTTTAATTACATCTTTAATTTTAAAATTCTATGTGTGTGTGTGTTAGTTTATGTATTTAATTTTTTCTGTAATGTGCTGTTGTGTCCAAAATAAATGTTTTTCTTTCTTTCTTTCTTTACCTACAACTGTAGATAGGACTTTGATAAAACATGGCATTCACCATGGTTACCATCCGGTTATCTGCTGGAATATTTTTTATTAAGTACTAAAATTCATATTGTATATAATGTAATAATATCTTTATATTATATAATTCTTCTGTGATGTCACTGAACTTCTCTCTAACGACTGGACCGATTTTGATGAAAGTTTTTGTGTGTGTTCAAGGGGTTCTGAGAATGGTTTAAATTTACAATTTTGAATAAAAATTTTGAAAAAAAATTGAATAAAAACCCGTGCGAAGCCGGGTTGTCTAACAGTGATAATAATTATTCAAGTCAGACCAGTAGTCCCTGAGATAAGCATGTTTAAACAAACAAACTCTTCAGCTTTATAATATTAGTATAGATTAATAAAGATCTTTTTTGGAACAACATAATTTTCTTAGATAAAATATTTTCTTTAGACCAATAATTCCTTAAGATTAGTGTTCAAAACCAAACAAGTAAAAGATACTAATCAGCTATTTCCAGCATTATTGAGTTAGATATGTAGTAAAATATAAAATTTTGTTGTATGCATAGGATATGAAAAAAAATTAAGTACCTTCAACTGTAAAAAAAAAACATTGTTTTACTTATGTTAGATTAAAATCAGATGTTCTTAAAATACATAAATTTAAAAGTTATGATTAACATACCTTCGTATTTCATCAACCTGCTGGTCATCGGGCAGCTCCACAGCCGCAAACAGGTGCATCTCCCCATCGCGACCAAATACTCCCCCAGGTATTTTCCTATTGAGATTTAATAAAATTAAATTACTTGTACACATTAATTAAAATTACCAAATATTCAGGAAAATTCAGATCAGTTTGTTAATGGCTGCAGCTCCTCGAATGTAGTTAGCTTAAGTCTAAATGTGGAAGAGTGATTATTGTTATTCTTCTTTTACCTAATTTATACATGTATAAATATAAAATAAAATATGTATGTATGTATAAAATATTTTCAATAGAATTTCTACTTTAAATTTACTGACTATCAGATTATTTTACAAGTACAATTATTTTACAAGTTTCAATTTTGTATTAAATACAAAATTGAAACCTGACATCAAATGTGTCCGAAGCAGGTTTTACTAGGATAATTTTTCAGATAACATTAAAATATAGCTCAGGTAGGTACTCACCGAAGAAATTTCTTGAGAACACTTGCGATGGTATACACTGAGTAGTTGTCAACATTGACCAGACGGCCTGTCTGCAGGAAATGAATTAACTTCTTCATTGCTCCTTGGTGGCCAGGGGCTCGGAACACATCGCGCCGCAAAGGAGCTTCTTTGTTAAGCTTCAAAATCAGCACCTGCACACAATACGCAAACCCATCACATCACTATCACAAACAAATTCAAATTTAGAGTTAATAAAAACCATAGCACAATACTAACAAGCAAAGGCCCCGGTATGTCGTCCTTGCAGACTTCGAGCAAAGGAGCACCAAACTTCACTTTTTCCAACCTTCTTGGATATGGTAAAGAACTGGGATGTCCGCAAGACGTGACCACATTACTCAATGTGGCTGCTCGACGGTGCATCCTTCGTGCCCAGCCACTCATTTTGACCTATTACTTATTTACCAATTTACTGATACTTAATTCGTAAAATACTGTTTTCAGAATTTAGATGGCATGGCTGGGATGAACAGACGCATCGTAACCGGTGTTCTATTTCTTGGACACGTTTATTTAAAAAACTTTCTACCAAAATCTATTTAAAGTAGATACTGTTCTCAGTTTTGGTTTTAGCATGAAAAGAAAATAAATTTGTGATTGATTCCGAACTCCCGAAAGCGAGCGACTGATTTGAGTTGGTTGAGTTTGATTGAGTTGAGTGAGGAGCGCAAACGCGAACGCCCACCCGCCCGCGCCGTCAGTCAGTCCTAAGTCCTAACATTATCCACAGACAACAAATATAAAAATTGAGTTGGGTGTAACACAAGTCAACCGCAACAACCACATTTTTATATTACATTAAATTGAATTAGATTCGGTTTGGGAACCTTGTATCTTCGATATAAAAATATAAATGTAATGGAATGTAAATATCATTAATCATTTGGTCATTAAAAATAAATCTAAAAGAAAAAAAACCGATAACCATTAAAGTTTAGTTACACCTTACACCAAAATATGTTTTAAATTGTTTGCTTACTACTTCAACAGTCAAGAACGCGCAGTGGTATTAAATTTAAATTTATAGCAAAAATTATGTTTTTTGTTACATGTAGTAAATCAAATATCTAAGTCAATGCATTTTTTATTGACATTACACGCAAGGTTTTTAAAACCTAAAGGTTCACCCTTTAGGTGCGTTAAGGCCCAATCTCTCTCGCCAAGAGAGAAGTCCCTGAATCCAAGCAGTGAGAACGTTAATAGGGTGATGATAATGATATAATTAGTACGTTTTAATGTTTCCTCTCAGTAAAATGAGCTAGCTTAAGGATTTAGATCCTTCAGAGACCATAGACTTATTCCATCCTGTTTAGTAACGCCGACCCTAGCAGCGAAAGAGACTATAATCACTACGTCTATTTTACTTTTTTTTTGGCTCAGTGTACTTTATTTCAAGCTGAAACAGCAGCAGCTGGAACAGCGTTACATATTGGTTCGCACAGTTAATTAACAGTCTGTTTATTCTGCATTGGCTCGTGAATGAAGACGGACTAATTATTAATTAATTTAAATAAATGTATTTCAATAAATTGGTAAACTTTATTGTTTTCATCGTATTATTTAATGTTTACAATCTTTTATGATAAAAACAGCCTCAGTTACTCTAGATTTTACGACTTAAGGAATCTATTTTATAGATACAACAATCTTAGTAAACCTACCCTTACTACTACAGTAAAAAATACCTAGCTACTACTAAAGGGTCTTTCAACAAGGACGGGTCGATGTTGAATTTGATGATGATGATTGAATAAAACAAGATGTGTGCAAGATATTAACGAAATTTATTTTTTATTTGAAAGGCCTATTTATGCCACTACGGATGGCATATATAACATCGTTAAAATGTCCGCGCCGCGGCTTGGTATGGTGGAACGAATCCGAGAGGTCCAATTTTTAATGACTCTGCTGCCTTCCCTTAGTGTTGAAGACCGCCGCGCCGACAATACCTTTCTTTGAATGACACGTTCAGTTGAGAATTTAAAATAAATCGATACATTGCTCCGTTACAAGGCTACGTCGTTGAATTATGATTATGATGAACTGTTAAATGTGGCCTGTTAAATAGACTCGATACTACAGATTTCTAATTTTTTATGTTTAATT
The DNA here is from genome assembly GCA_929108375.1 of Gymnoscelis rufifasciata. Taxonomy (NCBI): domain Eukaryota; kingdom Metazoa; phylum Arthropoda; class Insecta; order Lepidoptera; family Geometridae; genus Gymnoscelis; species Gymnoscelis rufifasciata. The sequence continues at coordinate 6,124,900 of OV815321.1, read as the reverse complement.
ATTTGTCCACGACATTTTAGAACATCAATGTCACATTTGGATGGAAGGAGAATCCTGGCGCCGCCAATGTTACCGCTACCGTGTACCGCCTAGTAGCAGGGCCAAGGGCACAGCGTACCCAATGAGATTGATTATATGCATATATGCACTACTGCGTTTAGCGTACCAAATTACCAATAGAATAGCCCCGTTTAGTCCACAGAGTCCCTTTTATATTCAGTCCTCCGATCCGAGAGTGTTATATTCTGTAGTTGAGTCATTCAATCAATTCAAAATTTAAATTCAATCAATCAATATTCTTTCATTCATTCATTTCTTTCTGATCTGAAGAGAAGAAAAAGAGAACAGATTCTTCTCTCGTATTTTTTCTTGATTTTCCTTCCGTTTGTAACTGAAAATTGAATAATGGCTGATGACGATTGGGAGAGCGATCCGGAGACAAGACCCACCAATGTTCAGCCTACAAATTTCCACCATGCTCGTGTTTTTCACCCAAGTGCCGGTAGAGGTAGGGGAAATAACCGTAGCAATGAAAATAACTGGAGATCCCGGGATGGACCTTCTGATTCTTATCGCAGCGATAACCGAGATCGTCGCTATAGCCGTGACACTCGTGATAACAACAACCGTGGCGATGGTAGTAGACCCGGCTTTCAAGCTGGTCCTCAGAAAACAATTTCAGTACCTTCACAAAAAGTGGGACGAATCATTGGTAAAGGTGGTTCAAAAATACGCGATTTGGAATACAACTCTGAAGCTAAGATTAAAATCGGGGAGACGATGGGCGCAGAGACCCAAGTAACTCTCTCGGGAACTGAGGAAGCCATCGCTAAAGTACAAGATATGATTTATGACCTCATTGAGGACAAACCTCCTACCCAACCCAAAGAAGGTCTCAACAACAGCCACGACAATAATGACTCTGATTTCATTACGAAAAATGATGCTGGAGTGCAAGTAATTGACTGGGAGAAGTTGAATGCCTCGCATGAAAATCATCAACAAGAAAGATGGAAAAAATTACCGCCTCTTATAAAAGACTTCTATAATGAGGATGCTGCAGTTGCTAGTATGCCACCTGCTGAAGTTGCGAGCTGGCGTAAAGCTAACAATAATATTCAAGTCAAGAGGACTTTTGATGAGAAACCAGGAATGAGACCTGTACCCAATCCGGTTATCACATTTGAACAGGCCTTTCAGCATTACCCAGAAATACTTCAGGAAATCTACAAGCAAGAGTTTAAGACTCCCTCACCAATCCAAAGTCAAGCTTGGCCAGTCTTGTTAAGAGGTGATGACTTAATTGGTATTGCTCAAACTGGAACAGGAAAAACTTTAGCATTCCTGCTGCCTGCCCTTATTCACATTGATGGTCAAACCATACCACGGGTGGAACGTGAAGGTCCAACAGTTTTGATAATGGCACCAACAAGAGAACTAGCACTGCAGATAGACAAAGAGGTTTCGAAATACCAGTATAGAGGCATCAAGTCTGTATGCCTGTATGGAGGAGGTGACAGACGAGAGCAGATCAAAGTAGTAGCAAAGGGAGTAGACATTGTTATTGCTACACCAGGCCGCCTCAATGATTTGGTCATGGCAAGACATCTGAATATAATAAATTTTTCTTACATAGTCTTGGATGAGGCGGACAGGATGCTAGATATGGGTTTTGAGCCACAGATTCGCAAGTCTCTATATGATGTAAGACCTGACCGTCAAACTGTTATGACTTCTGCCACATGGCCAAGTGGGGTTCGCCGCCTTGCTGAGTCCTATATGAAAGACCCTATCCAAGTAAATGTAGGGTCACTGGATCTAGCTGCAGTCCATACAGTTACACAACAAATTCAATTTGTAGAAGAAGATGATAAAGAAGCAGCTATGTTTGATTTCATCTACAATATGGGTCCAAACGACAAAGTAATAATTTTCTGTGGCAAGAAATCTACTGCTTCCCACATCAGCACAGAACTCGCAATAAAAGGGATTAACTGCCAATCTTTACATGGAGATAGAGAGCAAAGTGACAGAGAAGCTGCCTTGGAGGAAATGGTTGATGGCACAGTCAATATTTTAGTTGCAACTGATGTAGCTTCTAGAGGCATTGACATCAAGGACCTGACACATGTTCTAAACTTTGACTTTCCTAGACATATTGAGGAGTATGTGCACAGGGTAGGCAGGACTGGGCGCGCAGGAAGAACTGGAGTCTCCTTGTCTTTTGTATGTAGACAAGATTGGGCACAAGCTAGGGAATTGATTAAAATTCTGGAAGAAGCTAATCAGGAGATTCCTGAAGAGTTGGAGGACATGGCTGGGAGGTTCGAGTCTATGAAATTACGACGCGATAGGGAGGGAGGCGGTAGAGGCCGAGGGGGAAGGGGTAGAGGCGGGGGTGGGGGCGGTGGTGGTGGTCGTCGCGATAGGTGGTAAACACCTATGTGCTCATAATACATGTGCGGCATAGTGACAACATCACAGGCAACTACTTTCCAAAAGGCATTTAACAATAGGCTATTTAACTAATTTTGCAAACCCATTTTAAATGATTCCTTAGTACATTATAAATATTCCAATACTTCAGTATAAAACAATGCATTATATTTAAAATCTAATTATGAATTTAGAATTGTGCGAATAATGGTTGCATCCAATTACAGTTTTTTACTACTCATTGTCGTCACATGCTGCCAGCAACAACACCATTTTGTTAAAACGCGTTTTGAGTCACATGATACAAACGTTAAAATATTACAATTTAATATTGATATCTTATGTAAAATTTGTTTCATATTAATTAAATGTTAGTCAAATACCCTATTGCAGTTGCCTCTTACTATTAATGGTTCGCTTGTACCATTGACACCATGCCGGCAGTGTATATGAAGCCTAGCCTACCACTAAATTATTTAAACTTATCTATTTATATACCTCCATCCCTACATTAAAAATTTAAAGCCATTTCATTAAAATGTTCACTAAAGAAATTCTAAACTGAATATGTGGGTGAACTCCCAACGAGTCACACCAAATCGTGTCACAGTGTTACACGTTGGGAATTTGGAATGTAGACATCATACCATATGGTATTTAAAAAGGTTTATAAAAATTATAAGCATGGCATTTAGTATATAACTTTTATGACTACCTATATAACTTTTTAATAGGATAAAAAAAAGTAGTGTAACACAGGCTAGACTAGTCCATTTAAAAAAGTATCGAACTTAGTGATAAGATGTTTCGTTGAGGGAAAAATAAAAGCGCGGCTGTGAATAATAAAATTACTTAGCGCATAAGCCATTTTCGACATAATGTCTTGCGCTAACTTCTGTTAGATGTTCCCATTTTCTAATTGTGTAGCATAAGGTTTTTTTTCTAATTGTGTAACAGAGAGATCTGTATATTTTTCTTACATTCTGTAGGTAATTACTCTATCTAAACTAAGAAGTATTAAAACAATGTTTAGTTAAGATGTATGTATTTTCATTTGAAATATAATTTTTCGACAAAAGCGTTATCTTTAAAAGTTAACATTTAACCATATAATTTACTTCCTAAGATCTGTAGACAGGAATTTGATCATAATAGGTAGATAACCCTCACTTACATAACTTTATCATCCTCAATAAATACAACAAGATGCTTAAATTCTACAAGCGTGCACAGCTAACATTTAGGTAGGTACTACCTGCGTGCAAATCTTTAATTTTACAACATTTATACAACAGAATTCAGTTTAAGGTATTTTAATTTAACTAATTCTTACCAGGGCCACGTAAGTGTCCTTCCTGCAACTGTCTTAAAAAACAATGTTCTTAAAATGTAATATGACTGGAGCACATAGATAAAAATACATATTAATATAACATATTAATAGTAATATCATTTCTAAAACGATTAACATAATATACTTCAACATAATTTTGTACATTAAATAAAGTTACAAAATGGTTTCAATGTACATGGAAAGAGTACTTTAGACGATTTCTAATCTTTTCATTTCTTTGTAGAGTTCTTGGCCCATCCTGGCGGGAGAGCGAGTGACGATGACGTTGGCCTTTTCTAATGCTTTGATTTTGTCCATGGCGCCTCCCTTGCCTCCCGAGATGATGGCTCCAGCGTGACCCATTCTTCGGCCGGGGGGAGCGGTCAGACCAGCAATGAATGACACAACCGGCTTAGCATTGCGACCCTATAAAGAGAAATCGTTTTAAAATCGCAGATAAATAAAAAATTTCTTTCTAAAATATATACGCTTTGTATGGAAACTATCGTCTTATAACAGAATCGAAAGGCGGATGCCATGTATTATTTTATTCACTGTTTTATGACATTAGAAATATCACCGGTAAGCAACTACCTAATAAATAAATAATTTATTTTTTACCTACTCAGTCGGTCCAGTGATTGGGTCAGGTCAGGCACCAATAATTAAAAGTTTTCATTATTAAGTAACATTAATTTTGCACAAGTTTTACAAAGCATTCACCTTTGGTTCTTGTAGGTAATCAGCTTAAATCTATCGTATTTTCAAAAGTAAAATGAACTAACAATATTTACAAAACCAACACATCTACGAATGTGTGCCCTTTATGAAACTGTATGTTCAATGAGGTACTATTAATTTACGAGAACCAAGACTTTTTGAGATGCAGTGTTTACTTTTCATACTTATCCTTGTTCTTATGAAAAAATGTTATTGGTCTCTCAAAATGAGTAACAACTTTAAATGAAATAGATACGTTTCACACGTTAAATAATGTATGCTATGTCATTTAATTCTGCCTAAACGTAACAGATATCTACGGAATTATTAAAATTACTATGGCGCTACTAATATTAATGAAATCACATATGTTTGTCAAGACTTAGACATAAGAATATAAAAATAAACAAAACCACTCTTTATGATAGTCCTGTTATGACCTTGAAAGCAGCACAGCCGAATTACCTTTTTGTTCTGTTCGAGAAGGAAAATAAAGCATTAGAAAGGCACTCGTTAGCGTAGAATAGTTCCTCTAGGTTCGTAAACAAAAATATCAGTAGTTTAAGATATCCATTTTATTGTCCTATGGTTGGTTCTTAGAATATGCTCCCATGTCTCTGCCAGACCTTAATTTTCTGGTTTGCTGAGTCAAATTATCTAACATACTAGGTTGGATGTATCAGGAATCAGGAACTACTAAACAATATAAAAAAAAACCTTTTTTGAGAAAGGTCAAACCGCTTGAGATGTGAAATTTCGAGAGTAAATTACTTACTTGCACTTATAATTAGGTATTCATAAAAACTCATATTTCTGGTTAACAATTTATCCGCATTATTTTAAGCAACAATAAGCCTCTTTACGCCTTATTTTGCGACTACTATAGAGATTCAAAAAGGTGAAAAGCTTTTATTGAACTGTTATTAAACAGATTAGACACAAAATTAGGTATATGATTACTTTTTTTATCAGACTTTATTTTACCCTCCCTATAAGTCTAATTTAAAAAGTGAAATATTTTTATGAATATGTTAGTTAATCGCAGCGGGTGGGAAGCTAGTTGATTATAAATAATTTAATTATAATAACTTAAGCCCCCCATTTATGTTCCCACTGCTGGGACACTCTTCAAGAGGGAAGACCCTGATTATAAATAGATAGTGTAAAAACTTACTTACTTTTGGGAAAGATGGTGGCAAACAGCTCTGGATAGGGATTGTTGGAGGGAGTTGGGGCAAGCCTTTGCCCAGAAGTGGGACAACATAGATTGATAAAAAAAAATTAAAAAAAAACTTACAGTGTTGTTTTGAATGAGATATTCAGATGCCAGTTCCTCCGCGTTACCGCCGATTTCTCCGATCATGATGATGCCCTTGCACTGAGGGTCTTTGAGGAACACCTCCAAGCAGTCAATGAAGTCTGTTCCGTTGAAGGGGTCTCCACCAATGCCCACGCAGAGGGTTTGACCTAATCCCGTCTGGAAATTATAAGTAGAAAATAATTTGTAAATTGTTTAACAGTCCTTGCCAAATTAATTAAGAAAATGATGTTTGTTAAATTGAATTAAACATAGATTTAGGACGTCGTTTAATCATTTGGCACATTACTGGTGAAAGAATGGATATGGTGAAAGAAGCCCTTATGGTATAACCAAATCAAATACAATTTAGGGCCTGTTTCACCATCTCCGAGTAAAATTCGAGAATCGTTAATATTAAAAACTGTTTCGCTCAGTCACATGTGAGAAAGTGAGATAGTTCTTGACATAACTTACACGTATTATTGACATAACTAAACATTGCTTATTTTGCTAAGATTATGTAAAATTACCCCAAAACTCAAACAATCAAATAAATTTAGGTATTTGTCATGTAAATACGCTTTTTTGAACGCCTATGCCGTTATGCCGAGAAACGTTAAGAACAATGCAGCTTTTAAAACCTGTGCCTTAAAATTTATATAATAATGCGAAAGTTTGTGAGCATGTGTGTTTGTTGCTCTTTCACGCAAACATTACTGAATGGATTTTGATGAATCTTCACAACAATATAGCTTACATATAAGAATAGGCTACTTTTACTTTTGGGGTATAATTTCGCGGGAAAATTAATTGTAGCAAGCAAAGCCGCGGGCGGTAAGTTAGTAAGACTATATTATACACGTTGTTACAACATATACATAATAAAATCGATCTCGTAACATAATTATTAATATTATATTATCTATCTCTAAATTACTGATGTCATAACGATTAAAATGAATACAAATTTGATAATGATCTTATCATCATTCTCTTGTCCTTATCCCACATTACGTGGGGTCGGCACAACATGTCTTTTCCTTCCATTTTCCTCTGTCACTAGTCATCTCAACACTCACTCCTTGATGATGATCTTATAATAAATAATAATTTTATAACTAGATTGTAGAATATCATCAGCATTGCCAGGCCCACAAAGCCGATAAATACGTCACTGATAAACATTAATCCATGTGACTCAATCAGATGAACATTGATCTACTAACGGTATCCAAGGTCGATATTGATTAATTTAAATAAAAGGCACGGTCAAGGTTGCGATAATTTACATTAAACTATGTTAATATATCGCGTCTTGCGTAACGTAACTTTGTTTGCGGATCGTGATGTGACGTTTGATATTTTATTTGGGGCTGGAAGTCTGCGATGGCATGTACATTATAATATACGTTCGATTCGGAAAGTTATACATACTTATCTGTAGGCTTTATGAAGAGGCTCAGATTGGCTGAAAGAGCGAGCTATTCTCGAGGTTATTAACGGGATCGAGTCAAGAATGAGGAAGCCTAGAAGGCGGTACCCACATGGCCAAAAGCCATAGAGTGACATTGGGTCTTATAGGTGACCGAACCTAGAACAGATGGAAATTATGTCCATCTCTCTCGAATGAAGAGCACAGCGCAACTATAAAGGACGGATGACTTTGTATAGGCAACTGGATCACGGTTGATGAAGACCGCTTCAAACCGAAAAATCTAAACAGATGAATGAACAAATCATATCTCTATGTCCATTGCGATAGTCCTAATTTATAAGACATTCTTGTAATATATTTATTAGAGTCGCCCTGCCACGGACAATCGAATGAAACGCCTTTAGTTAAAATTTAATTTATTTTCTTTACGCTTGGATGCACTCTATTTACAAAACAAGGCCGATAAAATGGAATAGCGAATTCTTGTTGTACATTAGCACGATTAACTTTTTAGATATGTTTTTAGTTTAAGCGCAAGATATATTTGGAAAGATTATAATTTTGAAAATAATTAAGGTTAGGGCTCGCTGAAATGGCTAAGTATTACCTGGCTTATATGACAATGGGCATGTCATAAAGATAGATAAAACATATATTTGTCATAAAGTCATAAGTAAAAAAAATTACACAAATAATTAAAGCGGAATAACACAAATTAAAAATAAACATTTCATAGTACCTAATATTAATAAATAAAAAATAAATAGTACTCAAATAGCGCGTCGCGTTTTGAAGTCCGCTAAAAGACAGTAAGCTGAAGAGTTTGCTACGAATTTTGAAAACGGTTATGTCCAAAAGATCTATGTAAAGTCGGTTATCTCTTCAACCCTAAATGGAACCACATATTTAGTACTAATTCCGCACTCACTTCTTGCCATGCAGGGAGCATGGCAAGATTCTACAAAATTATCATGCAAGTACACCGTCCGTCCGCCCACTACACACTCATACAGCAACAAGCTTAAAGCAAGTCAACTAGCTTCGCTTCTCCACGAATAATCACCAGGACCACACCACCAACGTTAGACCCACGCCAAGCTTCAATCACCAACGACGTAGGGCACTGTAGGTCTTAACTCACCGAAGCCCAAGCGCCAAGTTAAACTTACCACAGTTGTTTGGAACACCGCTTCGTAAGTAAGGGTACCAGACCGGGAGACGACACCGATCATACCCTCCTTGTGGACGGCGGCGGGCATGATGCCGATCTTGCACTTCCCAGGGGCGATGATGCCGGGGCAGTTGGGGCCCAGCAGTCGGCTCTTGTTCTGTCGCAGCAGCGCGTGCTTAACTCGTACCATGTCCTGGAATTATAAGTCTTTCTTACTGATATTACAAACGTGATCGTTGTACTGTGTGGATGTGTGTTTGTTACTCATTCTCGTTCTAATAGCTGGACATTGGAATGCAGGTTCTTTTTATAGCAGGGAACAGACTAAAAAAAATAGTTCGACAATAAATTATTTTTAACCCCCGACCAAAAAAGAGGGGTATTATAATTATAAGTTTAACGTGACTGTCTGTCTGGGATATCATAGCTCCCGAACTGATAGAACGATATCAATATAGTTTTTTTTGTATGAAAGGTATGTATGGCATGAAAATCGGTTCAGCCGTTTAAAAGTTATGGGGGTGAGGGTGGGGAAGGAAAACCGAAGATCTGCTAATATACTCGAGTGGGGTATCAAATGAAAGCGCATCGCGTGCACATTACTGAATATTATGGTGTATTACTTTTAAGGAAATTAAGGAATTGTAATCAGGGGTTTTACTTAAATTTTAAATTTAGATTTATGTTAATAAAAAGAACACATATTCAGATTCAGTGGATTCAAGTTTAGCGTTACGTAAAGCTGGGTCCACACTTGTATCATTTCGGTGTATCACGATCAGGCGTGTCGTATCGAGTATCCGTATCATAAGTATGGACGCTCATTTTATACATGTCGTATCGTTAAGGCGTATCTTGTAAAAACGCGTCCATACTTATGTGATACTGTATCATGTCACCGTATCGACTTTAACCTTACAAATATGGACGCTTTATTTTTTCTTCCGATCCTTGTATCAAATATTATTAATATTATAGAGCAGAATCGCGTATGGTTCGGGGTGTATCACGTATCGTATCACGATACAGTATCATGATACAGTATCAAAATACGTCCATACCACTAATTGTGATACGCGTATCGGATACGTGGTGTATCAAGATACGCGATCATTGGAGATCGGGTGCGGATCGGGCCGTATCGGATACGGCATGTATCATTAACGTGTATCAGCTTGCGTCCAAACTAGCGATCATGATACGCGCCGAGGATACGCGACGGACATACGATACACCGAAATGATACAAATGTGGACCCAGCTTTAAGCTTTCGTGCGATATATATACAAAATTTATACATCACAAGCCCCCACTCAGAATCAAAGTCCTGTCTCGCTCTATATCTCAGGACCTTTTTAGTAAACTGATAAGGCAAACATTAGGTAACCAGCTATCGGCGGGGCCGTGCCCCGGGCCCTTAAGCCCCCAAAACCTTATAAGTAGTCCTAGCAAAAAAATCATTGGCCTTCGCAATCTAAACAAAATTTGTTGTAACTTGCAACTCAACTCATGGCACCTCATAATAACAGAACACGTTGCCATGTGTTTCATTAGAAAAATATAGGAAAAATACCATTTTCCCCGCAATAAATAGTAGCCTCTATCACTTCTCGAGCTTTAGAGAATCAGTGTACCAAATTTCATTCAAATCGAAACATTAGTTACTGATAGCGCGTTCAATCAAATAATCTCTTCATCTTTGTAATATTGGTATAGATTAGATATCATTGAGAGATTGCAATATTAGAACTAAACGGTTAAACTGAAGATAAAAATAAAAATCAATCACGTCGTATTTATTATTCATCATTCTCTTGCCATTATCCCACATTACGTGGGGTCGGCACAACATGTTTTTGCCATCCATTGTCCTCTGTAACTCGTCACGTCATCTCAACACTCACTCCTTTCTTACCTTTACACAGTCCATCACGTCATAAATGATTGTTTGCTCGTAATTCGAGAAGAACAGATATGTACGTTTATTGTTATAATGGATTCTCAAGCATTATCTAAATTATACTGTCTATCTGGAATTATATTAAGACAGTGTTTTTACATATTGCTTTAAACTTGAATTGAACTCGCTGTTGTGTGCATCGAAAAATTAAAAACATACAAATACATTTCGTAACTTCAATAACACCCAGCGAACAATGCTAACAAAACGAAACATTGATAAGTTCATCTGTTTCATCCAATACAACCAATAAGTTCTTTGAGCGTAAAGTAGGTCAACTGCCAATTTACTATTTAGATGGAAGTCATAGTCGACAAATAGTAAACAAGACGATCGATGCATATGTGACATATTGGACCTTGCACCCATAGAATAAACAAACATTAGATTCATCAGAGACATTCAGAGAGAGTACAGCAGATGAAGGGTTTGTTTGTTTGAATGCACTAATCTCAGGACCAATACTTATCTGATTTGGAAAATTATTTTAGTGTTATTAGCTCATTTATCGAGGGAGGCTATTGGTTACTTTTTACCGCGGGAAATACGTTGTTCCCGAGGGAAAAACCATAAACACGGAAACGCCATGGCGGGAAAAGCTAGTATCAGATAAACTACGATAACAATCAGGTTTAAAATTTAAGATTTTTCTGTAATAAGGAATTGAAACTAAGAAACTAGAGAAATCCTAGCAGTAGGAACGTAAATAGGGCGTCGATGATGATAACACTGATTAGTCTCTATTTCCTTTGGTCATAACATCAATTGTGAACAGATGCACTACATTAACTATTGAAATAAGTAAGAAAATCATAAATAATTAAAAATGATGCGCGGCAAATAATATAAATATGTTGTGCCGACCCCACATAATGTGGGATAAGGGCAAGAGAATGATGATGATGCGCGGAAAATAAGAGGTGTTTATTAAACTTCGTTATGTACCATATTAACTTATCAATAAGACAATGTCAAGTGAATTACTTACATGTTGAGGCACTCCTTCAGTGATGCACACAATCAAAGGAACCTCCGCTTCAATAGCCTCAAGAATGGCAGCTGCCGCTCCCGGTGGGGGCACATAGATCACTGAGGCATCAGCATTTGTTTTTTCCTTAGCTTCCCGGACTGTTGAGAACACCGGGTGACCAAGATGTGTTGTACCAGCCTTCTTAGGTGAAACACCACCGACTACCTTCGTGCCATAGTCAATGGCCTGCTGGCTGTGAAAAGTGCCCTGTTTACCAGTGAAGCCTTGAACAATCACTCTGGTATCTTTTGTCAATATTAGGTTTGGGCGGGTTGCGGCATATGGGGAGGAGCTTGATCCACCGCTGGCGTTTGAATAGAATCTAGCATTGTTGAGGTTGTGTGCAGCTGTAGAAAACAATAAAGTTTGGTTATTTATCTTGCTGAAATTTTAGTGAAAATTATTACAAACTATATATATGTAAATATATTAAATTATTTACATATGTATAATAACAATAAATAATATAAATGTGTTTGAATTATGTGAACAAAACTAATAACCAATTATTAGAACTCTGCACATAAGACATAAAATATGATTTATTTGTGAAGAGCAAGGGATATGAGGACAGAAGGTGTTTGTCCCACAGACAGAGAGTCCATTCTTATAAAATGTATATCAATCAAATCAGATCCCCATGAGGTTGTTTGGAACTACATTAACTTAAGTTTTCGTTAACAATATTGTCTAACATATACTTTTCCTTCCCTTGAGTTTGTGCTATGTTTTATGCTAGGTATGTACCTACCTCAAGAGGTATCAAAGTTCAATATCATTGTTGCACAAACATTTTGGCCATTGTTGTTAACTGACATATTACCAACGCTATTACAATCATTAAAAATCATCGAGTTTAGGTGAGATACCGACATATAACATGATTGAAGAGATGTTTAAAGCTGAGAAAAATAGAAAAGTATTTTTAGCCTGAAGGTCTTGGTTACTATGAATTAATACAGGGCGACATTGAAACTACGTAACAAGGCAACTTTTTCGTCTAGCTATCTAGGTTATTCTTATGTAATGCAGTGGTAAATGTAGAAAAAGGTTCTCAGGACCTTTCCAAAATCCTATATTACATTGTTAAGGTTATATGATTAATATTCATACATTCAATTATTTATGGTATAATAGGCGTAAGAGAATAAATGTACGTGTGTAATATTACCTCTTAAACGACCAAAAATCCTAGTAGAAACTGCCATTTTTCGTGGTAAATTGATTTTATTACAAAAACGAAATTGTATAATTTCGTGACACTGACAACCTAACAACCTTTCGCTAGCTGCCGCAGCCAGCCATCAATATTACGTAAATTGACAGCCACAGGGTAGCCATCCTAAAACTCGAAATAATGCTTAGTAAACTGTCCAGCCAGAATAAATAATTAAATATTTACGGACTAAACACACAGACAGCATCACCTAACCCCAAATTAAGAAGAGCTTCTACTATGGACTATGGGCGTTAAGTGACTGATATACTTCATTCATACTTTTATTTATTTTGTAAAAACACAAATCTACAACTCATGAAAGTAGCAAAGTAGGATAACAGTTCAGTTCAGTTTCTTGTACAGTACAGTTTCTTGTAATTGGACTTTGCGCTTGAAGCGACAATTTGCCAGTGTCGTTCTTATTGATTCTCCTCAGTTTCTTGTAATTGGTAATAAAAGTTTGTTCTTCTTCTTTTAATAGATGGCATTCGTAAAAATTTGATAGTAATTTGATAGTTGTCTTGTCATAAAATGACAGTGACAAAAGCAACTTATGTTTATTGTTTAATGTATTAAAAAAAAACATTTGTTGTGTTATAATGACGTGTTCTACCAGGAATTTTGTGCGGAATTGAAAAATATCAAAATCAATTTGATTGAAGACATAAAGTGAGAGACACCGGCATTCGTACATAAAGCCCTCGTATTGAAAAGCATAATTTTTAAAATACCTACATTAAAACACGAGTTACGTGTTCGTTAGTTCACGATATTTGTCACGTAGTCTTTGTAAATAAAATGTGTGGAACCGATAAAAAACTGGGAGAAATAAGGGCGTTGATATTGGTTGGCGGCTATGGGACGCGTCTGCGTCCCTTAACCTTGAGTAGACCCAAGCCCCTGGTTGAATTTGCCAACAAACCTATTCTTCTCCATCAGATAGAGGCTTTGGTTGAAGCGGGGGTCACACAGGTATTTATACGTTGATATATTATTGGTTTAAGGACTATTTTATTTATTACTAGCTATTAACGACGCGAATTTATTGTAAATGAAGTATTTTCCTCAGTTTTAAGTAGCTTGAAGAATTTTCAATAACTGAATAGGCTTACATTGAAATCTAATATTTGAGCATTATTTGAGATTGAGAGCAGACAAGCTATATAGCCAGTGCATCAATAACAAACATATTTACAAATTTATAATGTTTAGGGAAACTTAAATCTGATTATATATAATTTAGACATAATTTGTAAAACAAGAAAAGTCTTAAATTAACTGAATACATAATATACCTACTTTTATCACAGGTTAAGTTCAAAAGCGATAAAGATTTTTATTACATAATATATTGGTTTATTTTTCATACACAATTCCAATAAGATTGCAATGTTTTAGGTAATTTTAGCTGTGTCTTATCGGGCCGAAGATATGGAAAAGGAACTGACAGAGCAAGTGTCGAAACTTGGAGTGTCCCTAACATTTTCACATGAGACTGAGCCTCTTGGTACTGCTGGACCACTTGCACTAGCACGAGAACTCCTCAGTACCAGTCCTGAACCATTCTTTGTACTCAACTCTGATGTCATCTGTGACTTTCCATTCAAAGAACTTGCCAAATATCATAGAAGTCATGGAAAGGTAAGCTCATAATCATTTTACCATATTAAACCAATTACTAGAAATACCTTATTAGCTTGAGTAAGACTTTATCAGCTTTGCAACTTGATAAGGCTGAAAGTGGTTCACTGTTAACTGTTAATTAAATGCAATATTAAGTGGTTTGTATATGGTGTATTAAGTGGTTCATAAAGACTTATTTAACTTGTAATTGTACCAACATTGTATTACTATTATAATATTATTTAATGTGCTGTAAGAAGCTTCATTCTTGTTCTCTAAGAATTTATTTTAATACTAACAATGCTATGTACCATAATTATGTCGTTCTTCACGAAAATTTCGTACGCCTTATCGCTTTATGATTAAGCGGATTACACCGCAGGGCTCTGCTAGTTAATTCATATTTGTTTTTATGTATAAATCCTGAAAGAGATCGCTCTTAAGCGATAAGGCCGCCCTTAGCACTTCTTCCTCATATGTGATTATTGTAACATTTTTTTTGGTGTACAATAAAGTACCAGTTCAACCGTGATCATGGCGCATGTAACTGTGCCGAAACATCGGGAAACTCGAAAGACAATCAATCATGGTAAATATCCCGAAAATCGAAATAGTATTGATAACCATGATAGTTTCAAAAGTTATACAGTTTTCTTTCGTTTTGTATTGTAAATCTATCAAACTGTCACCTTATAACAACAATCGTAGACAAATATCAAAGAAATAGTATTTAGAACCATGATAGTTTCAAAAGTTATACAGTTTTCTTTTGTTTTGTATTGTAATATCAAACTGTCACCTTATAACAACAATCGTAGACAAAGTATCAAAGAAATTGCGTTAACTATTCTAGACTTATGAGTAGGTATAGGTGTAGCAGTACCTACATTGCAGCTCTATCTATCTTGTTCATTTTTATGTATATAGGAGCATACATTTTATCGAAACTTGCTTTAGGTGTGGTAACAATTTATTTGATTTATGGTGAGAACTACAAACAACTACAACTAGCTTAGTAGATAATTCCCATCGTAAAATGTATTTAATAGGGATGCATCGATACGCCTTTTCGCCGATACGATACCGATACCTTTTATAAAAATATCGGCGATACCGATACCGATACGCTTTTTGTGAATTCAAAAATGAAAAAAAAAATTACAAGACAGATTTCTTTTTATTGCCACGGGACACATTTTCTTTACGATACATATTGCTTTGGAATTATCAATTGTCGAAAGAGCATCGAACATCGTTGGCATTCCTACTCATTTTGAAAAAAAAATGTGATTCGGCGGCCAGTGATGAAAATCATGTCAATCCACAGAGTAAATGATTACAAACAAAAAGTGTTCTATGATAAAATCTCCTAAGTGATACGCGTAAATTCTTAGCGCGACAACGGTCAACCTAGCGAAATATTACTGATGTGCGAGTGCGAGGCCAAAGCGGGCGGGAGAAACAAGACAAGGGGTTTCCCCGACCATAGTTCATGCCTCGTTTGCAACGAAATAGACGAGACAAAACGCTCGTTTACACTACATTTTTAAATTAAAAAGTATTGTTGAATCGGTCATAAAAATATCGTCGATACCGATATATCGGCTTACCCGAAGTATCGCCGATATATCGGTATCGGATGCATCCCTAGTATTTAATGATACTAACATTAAAAAGCTGAAGAGTTTGTTTCAATTGAGTATCAGGAATTAATGGTTCGGTTTGAAAAATTCTCAATGTTAGATAGCCCATTTACCGCGGAATGTACGTTGTTCCCGCCAGAAAACGCAAAAACACGGGTAACGCCGGCGCCGTGACTTGATATGCATGCTAGTATTATCTAGTCTATCTATCTCCTATCCCTATTTCCATTTTCTTTGCCATTCTTCATTGTGACATGCTTACGCCTCAGTAGAGATTAAATAAAAAAATAAGACGATACAGTGCTCTGAAGTTTCGCATGACGTTATACTTTTGATCGAGCATAATAAATAAATAAATATTTCCCGACTACTCACACAGCATCGCCTATTCCCAAACTAAGCAGAGCTTGTACTATGGGTGTTTTAGGTGACTGATATACTACATAGTTACATATTTTTTTTGTTATTCATACATATAATACATAGAATAATTTACTTAATGTATACGCCCCAAGCCCCCACTCCGTAACTTTGATGCTCTGTATTCATAAGTAATACTTACCTAATTGATTAAGCAAAAAAATAGGTGTCCAGTATTTCACGACGGAATAGATGAACTAAACAAATTACCAATTTTTTTTATGTAGTCATCATGCCTATTATCGGA
This sequence comes from Gymnoscelis rufifasciata, assembly GCA_929108375.1. Taxonomy (NCBI): domain Eukaryota; kingdom Metazoa; phylum Arthropoda; class Insecta; order Lepidoptera; family Geometridae; genus Gymnoscelis; species Gymnoscelis rufifasciata. The sequence goes on along the minus strand of OV815321.1, from coordinate 6,108,363 downwards.
AACTAACTTTTTTTTTTTCTTTTATTGTAGGAAGGCACTATTGTGGTAACAAAAGTTGAAGAGCCCTCTAAGTATGGCGTGGTGGTGTACAAAGAAGATGGACAGATTGAGAGTTTTATAGAAAAACCTCAGGAGTTCATCTCAAACAAAATTAATGCTGGTAATTATTTTATAAAATGTACAGTAACTCAACATTCAAAGCTAAACGCTAATGTGTATTTCTTAGAATAAGAATAAGTTTATTGGTATAAAAAAAGTACATACATACTTTCTGTAGTCTTTGGCCTCCAAACTAGAAAAAACCTGTACCTTGCAGACCATTGATACAAAACGATGTATTAAATATAAGTATTTGTACAGTACCTAATCAATCAATAGAGATAATTAACAAAGAATCGCGAACAAAAATTTTAAGAAAATAAAAGATCATCATTATCACCCTATTTACGTTCCCACTGCTGCTGGGACATAGGGACTTCTCTCTTGGCGCCTAATCTCTCTAGGCCTTAACTCACCACGCTGGCCACGTGCGGGTTGGTGAATGTCACATGTTCTTCAAACTCTTGGAAGTTCTCAGAACATGCCGTTATTATCTCACGGTGTTTGCCTTCACCGTTAAAGCACGTGTTTACAGAGCGCATCCATTTTTTAAGTAGAAAAATCTAGAGGTGCGCCGCCGGGTTCGAACCCGCGAATGGAATGAAAGTCGAGGATACTCCCACTTAACCAACTTCCAAATAAAAGATGAACAAGTTGAAAGTATAATTAAAGAATTTTTTTAGTTTATTTTTTGTTACTTTCCTTCTAAATAGTAAGTTAAAACGAGAGTTAGTGTTTGTTTTATAATATTAATAGGCCATGCTAACTTTAAATACATACATAACGACATTAAAAATAAATATTTTTTTTTTTCTTTCAGGAATGTACATCTTAAACCCTTCAGTCCTCAACAGAATTGAGCTGAGGCCGATGTCTATCGAGAAGGAAGTTTTCCCATTCATGGCGAAAGACAGTCAGCTTCATGCGATGGAACTACAAGGGTTCTGGATGGACGTAGGGCAGCCCAAAGACTTCTTAACAGGTACTTAGATCTTTAGGTACAAGTTACATCAAATCATAAAATCGTTTAACAGTTTTTGCCCAAACTTGCACATTGACGGTGCTGCCAACTAGTGCCACCAATTTGAACGTTTTACCATATCGGCCCAATATTTGACATTCTGACGCATTCATAAATTTGTTGACGCGTATGTATACTTTGTAAAATAAAATGAAGTTAGGTAAGCCCAATTTCGAGAAAGACATCTCCAATACTCCAAGCGCCGAATCCAAGCTGGGTTCGGCGCTTGGCAAAATGTAAGTCTTCAATCAGTTTGCGGTGCTTAATGATGTTTATTTATTATAAATCTAAATTTAAAATTTAAGAAAAACCCCCGATTCCAATGCCTTAATTTCCTTAAATGTAAAACAACATAATATTATGTAATGTGGACGCGATGCGTTTTCATTTGATACCCCACACTAGTATATTTGCAGATTTTAGGTTTTGCTTCCCCACTCTTACCCCCATAACTTTTAAACGGCCCAACCGATTTTCATGAAACGTCTAAGAACACTCGCGCAAGACTCACCTTTCATACAAAAAAAACTAAATTGAAATCGCTCCATCCGTTCGGGAGCTATGGTGACACAGACAGACAGACAGACAGACACGTCAAACTTATAACACCCCTCTTTTTTGGTCGGGGGTTAAAAATAGTCTACACCAACAGAATATATAACAAACACTTAAAATAAACAATTACATACATTATTGTACTATAATACATGTTCTAATGAAAGGTGAGCATGTGAACATCATCATAAGTGATCATAGTTCTGGAGAACGAGGTTTAGACAGCGGAATGCTAGCCGCTTTTTATCGAAGCTACTGAATATCGAAACAAAGTCAATGTCCAGCAGTTGATACATAAAATAACACTATTCATATCATAAATAAATTTCCCTTTCAGGCATGTGTTTATACCTAACAAGCTTAAGACAGAAGAACTCTGATAAGCTACACGAAGGGCCATGTATTGTCGGCAACGTGATTATCGACCCAACCGCCACTATTGGAAAGGGCTGCAGAATAGGCCCCAACGTTACTATAGGACCTGACGTCATCGTTGAAGATGGTGAGTTTTTATTTTTTTATATTTAAACATGTTTTTTTTTTTGTGCTATTATTGTTCTATTTATTTTGTTTCTATATTTATCCAATACTTGTTGAATTGTATATAAGTTATGATTATCATTTACTTACCAACGCCTAGAGGAATGATTAATAAACTAGATGTTAAACATTTATATATCTCATTGTAATTGAACTTTTATAAGTTTTTATGAGAAATATACTTTCTTTCTATAAAACTAAATCACAAAGTTCCCACCTAAGTTTCAATAAGAATTCCTAAAAACAAGTAATATAGTACACATAAAAATAAACATATATTGTAAGTCATTACATTGCTCATATACTTAACAAGACTATTCTACTTCGTACCTACTTATCTACGCGAGATATAGATTGCAACTAAAAGAAACCACACCGAGAGTAACTCTAGCAAATATTTTGCCATATAATTTGGCTGATCTGACGAGGTATCCCTAACTAAAACATTATGTTTATATTCCAGGCGCCTGCATAAAACGCAGCACGATCCTGCGCGGCGCGACCGTGCGCCAACACGCGTGGCTCGACGGCTGCATCGTGGGCTGGCGCTCCGTCGTCGGCCGCTGGGTGCGCATGGAGCACTGCACCGTGCTCGGCGAGGACGTCATAGTGAAGGACGAGCTCTACATCAATGGCGGACAGGTGCTCCCCCACAAGTCCATAGCCCTGTCTGTGCCGGAGCCACAGATTATTATGTAGGATCTAGTTTGACAGTGACAGTACTGCAATTAATTAAGTGAAATGTTTGAATTGTTGCAAAAATCGTGGCTTACTAATCTCGTCAGCAACAACTCTCTTTTACACTAAAAAATTCATAGCGCACTGGCTCGCGATTAACATGTCTTTTACCAAGTCTCTCCTGAATGTGCATTACTTGGTTATGACATCTCAATGATAAAGATATAGGTGCTGATTCGTAACTCATCCATGTCATGGAGTTTAAGTATCAAGTTTAATTTAGTTTTTCAAGTGCTTTTCAAAAAATTGCGACTCACTAAGCTTGCATTTTCTCCTCACACACAAAAAAACCGTGGTTTTCTGCGTTCGTGCAAAAATCTGTTGTTGATGTGAAATAAATATAAGATATTTTCATAATACAGTTTGCCTTATCAAATGACTCTCTTTATAAAACTCATGTCTAATATAAAGCTGGACCTTAAAGTAATTATTGATTCTAAAATTAACTTATGGTGCAGTTTTGAGTCATTTGTCGTTTAAGTGATTACTAACCTGATATCTTAAAATTACATTTGGTTTACAAGATATCAAGCATAATATTTAAATAAGTAGGTTTTTTTTTGTGTTAGGTATAGAGTATCCAAAAAAGATTTAACATTGATTACTAATGTTGTTAATGATCTTTTTATAAGTACATTATTTGTAACAATTACCATAAGGTCGGGTTACTTTGACTACTTTTTCATAGATTTTTAGAATTCTCTCTGGTATATCAGGTCACTTTTAAAAGTTATAGTGATTAAATTTGGTTAATAAGTATAATTATAAATAAATAATGAATTTAAATAATGTAGCAGGGACATTATTATTGACCCAAAGTTGATCTGTGGTTTGGGTGACTTTGTGTTGCTATTGCAGATTGTTTTGGTACAAAACCTTTATTTAACCAATAGAGAGCTAAGGTAAGTCGTAAATAAAATATGTCGTCACATGTCAGAACCGAAATTAAAATATATGTTTAACAGTTAACAAACGAGGGTTCAAACAATTTAAAATGAGCTCCAGTAATGCCCTCTAACGAATGCCGCTTGAACTAGTTCGAGTACTAATTTCACTGCAAAGTTATGTTAATTTTTTTGTTTGAGTCAAGCTTGCCCACAGAAGCTAAAGAAAACCCGCCCTTACCGGTATGTCATTTTACACTATTTGTTGGTAGGGTAATTAATACCTAGCAAAGTATAGTGTGAGGGTCTGAATAAATTTATTTTTATTTGGATATTTTAATTCGTTCTTTAAATTTTGTTGTTCTTAATATGCAAATTATTGTTTTACATAATGACCCCATATTACATCTTTGTATGTACGAGTATCGTCTTTGTCTTAGGTTGCTTTTTTTAAAGCTCCTTTTAGGCCTATGTAAATAATATAACACTACGTGAGAATAGCTAGATATTTAAATATTCTTGCTAATATCCAGTAAGGCTTTTTATTGCAGGAAATATGTAATTTCCGCGAAATATTAAAAAAGTGAGCCAAGCTGCCTACATAAGCTACTGTAACATGTAGGCTGATACATACAATATTAACTAGATTATTTTTATAACGTATAAAAATATTATTTGTACTTCAGGTGCTTATTTTATATAATTTTAGAAATATGGTATGTTATATTTTGGGTAAGTTTTAAAGTTCCGTAATTTGGTAACTTAGGATAAATATTTGAAAAGTTTATTTTTGTTTTGTGTACTTGATGTTTCTTATATGATTTTTTAAAGACATTCCAAAAGTTTATTTTGTATCTAATAGTTTTCAAAACAAGGCTAACCTGTGGTTAAAACTGCCATTTTTAAACCAAAATTTGTAAGGATGTATGTAACTTACTAAGAATATGTACAAAAAAAAACGACCACTATGTTACATTTAAATTGTAATAAAGAAAGGTATGGAATAATTTTCGTCTTTTAAATTTGTGAATACTACCTATGCTATACCCAGTAACTAATATGACAAGTGATGCTACAATATTTCGGGACTGATGTTCATTCAATTTTTCAGCCAGCTCTTAAAAAATAAAATCGTGGCCTTTGACATATACCTTTATCGTGATATTTTAAAAACTTTAAATATAAGGCAATATGGCGATCTCTATACTTTGTTTAAATTACAAAAACCATGTTGAAATTACATTCCTACATACAAATCGAGATTCTGATACAGAAAATTACCGTCTTAGAGTAACGTTTTAGACAAACTGATTTGTTTAATGTTGGCATTAGAACTAATTGCAGATGACAGCACGGCAAAGCAACATTTCTATGAGTGAGACTATTATGTATTTTCTTGCAGACATTGCTGATCTAATATGTAACTTTACCAGTTACATGCTTTCTACCGCTGGTCGTTTCAAGAATTAGCCAATACACTCAAAAAATGTTCTAAATTTATTTTTCGGTATCTCGTGAGAAGGCGGCCCTAATTTTTTTGCATGAGAATGCGCGCGTGAACAAATAGCTCCAAGAATTAAAGTATAGAGAATTCCATCTGGTCTGAGATTAATCCCCGAGACGCTTGCATTTACGTCCACTACACAGCCATAAACCTAAACACCATAATGACCCACCCTGTATTTTAAAAAAAGGGCTTATTCCATTCTTCCCCGTTGAAGATCCCCGTCAACGGGAAAGTTTGTTTACATATCCCCGTTAAAGCCAATCCGAGCTTGCGTGTTGAGCTTGAGGAACTATATAAAAGGGGAAATTCAAATTCATTTTTTTTTGAGTTTGTGACTCTGCAGCATGTGGCAATATCCCAATATTATTTTTATTTTCAATTTTTTTATTATTCATACATTTTAGCATATTTATAGCATTTTTTTAGCATAGCGAGTTGAATTTTACCGCTTGAACAACAATAGAAAGTTTCAAGTCTTCTATCTCCGAACCGAAGAGATGCAAAATACACTTTTTTATCTTTATGGTATTTTTTATATCTGTCAACTTCAACTCTGGTTTAATTGTCAATAACAAAGAATGCGCGGCGCGGAGTTTTGTTTTGTTGTTGCCGGGCGCAGGCGCGGCCTTTATTTTGTTGTGGTTTTGTTTTTGTTCCTGATTCTAAGATTTTGAATAATAAGCAGCAAATTTCGATATGTCGAAGAGAAATAGTACGGGTGCTTCTAATACCCTTTTTAATTACTTTGCTAAAACACCCCCGACCACTAAAAAGCTCAAGAATGGCGGAGATGTCGAAAGCAGTACCAAATTGAATTCCTCACCAACTGTTGAAAAACTTCCCAAACCTGAGAGTAAGTACAATATATTTTCTGTTCAATAGGTATTCAAAACATTAAATAACTTGGTAGATACCAGATAATTTACTGCAATACAGAAATATGAAGTAAGTTGTGACAAAAATCCTGCCTTATAGGTTACACGGCCGTGTATTTTGGTCCTGAAGGTGAAATTCTATTGAAATTATGTCTAAACTGATATTTATACTTTTAGTTAAGAAAAGAGAAAGACAACCTACACATTCCCCTGAAGGAAACAAGTCTATAGACAGTGATGATGACTCACTGATTGTTCCTTCAAAGAAACGGAAGAGAATTCGACTCAACCCTGTCGATTCTGACGACTCTGATGCTGAAAACAAAGGTTTGATTTTAGAATTCATTAAGCTTCACCATATTTTTTCCTGGAATTTTGACTCTGGAATATATATTTTTCAGTGATAAATGTGGCCTATGGACAGTGCAGCATTATATTGTTTAAAGTTAATTATTAAATAACATTCCTCTAAAAAACCTTTAAAATATTTATTGCAAATGTTTTTGTTGTCTTTATTTTGCTGTTCAATACTGCTGGGATTGGAAGCAGGTAAAAATATAAATGTAAATATAATTGTCAGTTTTAGATTATTATTGATAGACCCAATATTTTATTACAGTTTAAATAATTATTTTCTAATAAAAGAATCAAGCTGAGTATCAAAATGATTTATTTTACTACAATCCTACCAATAATATAAATGCGAAAGTTTGTAAGGATGTATGTGCTTTATTTGCTCTTTCAAGAAAAAACTACTGCATGGAGATAGATGAAGCTAGTAAAGCATGATTTCTCTTCACATTTTTAAATTTTATTCAGAAAAAGTTTAAGGCACATCCATAACCGTATGTTCCATCCGTTTAAAAATAGTTTAACCTGCAAAGTGAGGTTCACTGGAGTATCACTTATTGAAAATTATTAAGATTCTCTCCACATGTTTCTTCAGCAGATAACAAGTTGGATACAACTAAACAAAAGGTTTCTTTTGAGAAAAAACTCCAGGACAGTTTTAAATTTGAAACAAACCAGTCTCCTAATACTAAGCCTGCGAAAATTTCACTGACTAATGGGTAAGTTGTCAGTTATTTATTAAAGAACATGTATATATTTTGGTATAGATACACATCCTACTAATATGTGTGATATTATTATCACATGGTTAGCTAACTACATATATGTATATCTTTTTAACTTCTATTTTATCTTATACTTCACAACCCATGATATTGCTCACATATCCCACATTTGATGGTTATTAATCTTCTATAACAAGTTGGATACAATTAAAGAAAAGGTTTCTATTGAGCGAACTGGAGTTTGCTTGCTTGATGTGTGTTTGTCCTCCAGGACAAGCAATTTAGTTAAATAATAACTAATCAATCTTCAGAAACACCAAACAAGCACCTTCGAAAGAGAAACCTATTGAAGACAATCACAGTGCTACAGCAGATGATGGCAACTGGACCCACTGTAAGCTTGAATGGCTCAAACCAGATAAGGTCAAAGATGCTCAGCACCGGAGCCCAGACCATCCTGACTATGATCCGAGGACTTTATATGTGCCTCCTGAGTTCTACAATGCTCAGACACCTGTAAGTCGAAATTATATATTATCTTCTTTAGAAAAGGGCTTTGGAAAACAAAAAATAATGAAAAAACATGTTATATCTGAAAAATTTAGAAAAAAAAAATGGTTTTGCAGCCAGTGATGTGTGATGCGCATGTCAATCAACAGACTACAAAACAATAAGTGCTAATAAATCAAATATTTAAGCTAGGAAGTTCGTAAATACTTTTTGGAAATGCTTACAAAACTTGTCAATCAACAAAAACAAAGAAAATTTTTTTTTGTAGTCAATTGCATAATGTTCTATTACTGGCCGCAAAATAAGTAATTTTTTAATGGCAGACTATAAGTTTTGCCAAAATATTGAACATTATCGAAATGACGATATGCGTAACATTAATTTTATGGTAACCTTATCTTAATTTTGGTTTTAGGCGCATCGTCAATGGTGGGAAATGAAATCTACAAACTTTGATTGCGTTCTCTTTTTCAAAGTGGGTAAATTCTATGAGTTATACCATATGGACGCGGCGGTTGGAGTTAATGAGCTTGGATTTTCTTATATGAAGGTATGTAGTTAATAGTTATAATAATTTTCATTCCATTTTCGGTAAAAGTGAAAAACTAACAAAACAATAAAAAAATTGGCAAACGGCTGCGAAAGATAACAAAAGTGTTATCACCACCAATTTTTTTCATGATTATTAATCAAAAAAAAAAATGGCGGTCATGCATTGCTAACGTTAAAAGTTCCACGTATTGAATTTACACTTGTAAAGTTTATTCATCAAATAATAATAATTAACCTTTTTGCATTAGATATTATGCATACTGTTGATTTTAGGGTGAATTCGCACACTCCGGATTCCCGGAGAGCGCATACGGGCGCATGGCGGCGACTTTAGTGGCCAAAGGATACAAAGTTGCCCGGGTGGAGCAGACTGAGACGCCGGATATGATGCAGGAGAGGTGTAGGATAAGTATGTAATGTACCTACAACTTACTAAATATGTATACTGTTTGAAGAGCACATATTTTTTTCAAGAAGAAATATTCATAGGTTTAAAGCCGAGTGTGTTCCCATTTAGCCAACACTGCTTTTAATTATCATTAAAATAACGTTATTCTACCGAAGGCAGATGGAAATCTTCAAAACCTTCTACGTAAGATTAGTTTGAATGAAGTTATTAATATCAACTTGTTACAGCGAACAAAAACAGCAAGTACGACAAAGTAGTGCGTCGGGAGATCTGTCAGGTGACGCTGAAAGGGACACAAGTGTGCGGTCTACAGGACCCGGGCCCGGGCGAGGCTACAGCTGCCTATATGATGGCCATTGCTGAAGAGGTATGTACATCGCGTGCACGTTACAACGTTGCTCAACATGTCATCCTTCCAAGAGAAATAAACCAGATGGCGCCACTTTTTTTTAAGAGTTTATGGCATACTTGACTGGCTATTCCGCCGTCAATTGCACATGCAAAGATTTGAAATAGTGCTTAAAGTGTCTAATTCGAAAGCTGTATAAGAGCGACACTTTTTCGATACATTATCTTCAAAATATTCGACAATGTATTTCATCAGATCAAATCAGTTTCTTGCAGGTCGAGACAATATTTTCACGCTGTCAATATTTTCCAACTTCAACTCAACTCTCTAAGCAAAGTGTCGTTTTTAGATAACTTCTTAATATTTAATTTGTGAACTATTGTTTATTTCTAGGAGCTGAACGGATGCAGTACTTACGGCGTGTCCTTCGTAGACACGTCTATAGGACTGTTCCACGTCGGCCAGTTCCAAGACGACAAGCATTCCTCCCGGCTGCTCACCACTCTGGCTCACTTCCCGCCCGCTTTGGTGAGTTTTGACTGTTTTTTTTAAGAATTTTGATTTGTTTCCACCATCTCACCTAAAAAGTGTCAGTTCGGAACTCCTGCTAGGTCAAATTTGCGTTTACAATGATTTGTGTATTCATATAAGTTCAGGGGGCGGCAAAATCGTCTTAATTCGATTTCCGCTCCTTAAAATCGAGACATTTTCTAACCGAAAAAGTTTATAGTTAAAGCCCTGCGTTGATGAGTCGGTCAGTCAGGACATGTTACTTTATATAATTTCAAGGAATGCAATAAATAATACATAAAATCATGCCGACGCCAAAATCTATGGAACAGCACCGTGGCGTAAAAATTAAGTCTTTAAAAAGCACTTTAATCATAATATATTAGCATAAGCTTTTAGCTCACCTTTGTGTAACATAACTGTACAAATAAGTGTTAAATAAATAATTATCTTATATCCAGGTGATATACGACCGGAAAACCACATCAATGAGAACCAGGAAGCTGGTCACCACACATTGCCATGGCGCGCGCCGGGAGCCCATCGCCATGTGGACTCCTGAGAAGACGCTGAAGACCCTCGCGGAGAAGTACTACAGGACTGACGCGGAGGGGGAATGGCCTGAGGGGATTAAAGAGTTCTTGCATGAAGGTAAATTTAGTTTACTAACTGTGAGCTATGAAAGGAGGGTTTCATTACGGAATCGAATGAGAAATGAGGAGAGATACGAAAGACAACGGGTCCCTGACATAGCAAATCGGATTACCTTGCTGAGCAGAATGGAGCATTTCTTTGAGCATGTAGAACTGATGTGATGGGTAATGGGGCCGTTATAGCTTATTGAAACGGTCAAGTCAAAGTTAAAATGTTTATTTTCTTAGAAGCACAGGGCAAACATGGACAGGTCAGCTTAAAACAAATTAAACTAAATTTATTAATATAAATTATCAAGGAAATAACATTGCTTTGACAGTTTGCTTCAATGTTTTATACTGAGTTGAGAAGCGAATAGAACAACACAGCTTTATCAGTTTTTACAATTTTGGAATTCTTATTTATATGGCAGTGGGCAAATCAAAGATCGCTGTTGGCTGTTGCGGGTTCTTAAATGGAAACAGCGAATAGACAAAAGCAGTTGGTCACCCACCAATAACATGGACAGATGAAATAGTGGAAGCTGCTGGTTCTCAGTAGTTCCAATCAGCTTCTTATTGATTTTTTAGGAGTCTACTTCAATTGTATCTAATAGTTATATTTGATTTTTTTACATTTGTGTTCCAGGCGATGCATTAGGCTTAACACCCGCCGCCCACAGCCACCTAGCCGTCAAGGCTCTAGGCGGCTGCGTCTCCTACCTAACCGACTGCCTCCTAGATATCCAAACACTAGGCATGTCTCAATTCACCTCCTACGCACCCCCCGACGTGCTAAACCGGACTCTATCGCAAGGGGATAAGGCTCAGTCTCACTGGAGCGGGACTATGGTGCTGGACGCTGTGACGCTGAAGAACCTGAGGATAGTGCAGGACTCTGGCTGCTTGTATGAGAGGCTCAACTTCTGTTCCACTGCTTTTGGGAAACGGTAAGATTTACTATTGCCTATTTTTGTATTTTCAGAGTCGCAGAAAGAGGTATGGTAAGAGCTTTTATTTAGTGTGTCTTTACTAGGTCTATTGAGAAGAGAAGAATAATTGTTGGCTCGGATTGTTTCTTGTAATTAAATGCTATATTTCATGACTAGACCTTTGAGAGTTGCACCAGTTTTCGGGTGCATTAAGTAGTTTTAAGAAACAGTAAGAATTATTTTTCAACATTCGTTGAAATGTTAACATGTCTTGAGAAGATTAGAATGAAATGTTTATTTATTTTCTCTCACAATTGAGGTGACAATTTTAGTATGTCGAAATGGTTGTCACAGGTTACTGTACCAGTGGGTTTGCGCGCCGAGTTGTAGTCTCTCCGTGATAAAAGAGCGACAACAAGCTGTGAAGGCCCTACTCGAAGACCAAGAGTTGTGTCAGAACGCGAAAGCTATCCTCACTGCTCTGCCGGATTTGGAGAGGTTATTGGCTAAGTAAGTGCTATTGTACTAAACCATATTTAAAACCAAGATATGGTAGCATTCGGATATCGGCAAATCGAAGCTGTTACTTGCAAGATGATCCTTTTTAAATTTATTAATTATCGGTCTAGTACTTCTTGGTGTTACCCGCGTTATAATTGCTACATGTATTCTACTTCTACCTATCAGCCATCTTCTTGGCACTCACTTGCATATCAAAATAGCGGATATTAATTTTATTTCAAAAAATGTAAATTACTTTAAAAAGATTCGTAAATTGAAAAATACATTTATTTTCAGAGTTCATGCTCTTGGAAATCTAAAACGCTCAGAATCACACCCAGACGCGCGCGCCATATTCTACGAAGAGAAGACTTACACCAAACGGAATGTGTTAGACTTCATATCGGTCATTAACGGGTTTGATTCCGCACTGAAACTGATGGACTTATTCACGGATACGGAGTCGGTGTTACTAAGGAGAATGATGCAGTTCAGGCCGGATGGCCGGTACCCGGATTATAGAGACACGCTTAAGTTTTTCAAGGTATTTGCAATTTGTATTATTTCAACGCAATGTTACACTGCTAGAGTTCAGGGGGCCAATTAGTCAAATGCAGGGCAATAGGAGCTTAGACAACATTGATGTTTAGTTATGTTGCTATTTGCTGCGTAACTCCATGTCAAGTGTCCCAGCAATACAAAATTATATGCGTGTAATAATAAAAATAAGCCGTGTTGGCTAAGTGGGAGGACACTTGCCTTTAATTCCGAAGGTCGTGGGTTCAAACCCCGCCACGCACCTCTGGATTTTTCTTCTTAAGAAAATTTATGTGCTTTTTGAACACGTGCTTTAACGGTGATGGCAAACATCGTGAGGGAACCGGCATGTTCTGAGAACTTTAAAAGAGTTTGAAGGACATGTGACAGTCACCAACCTGCACTTGGCCAGCGTGGTGAATTAAGGCCTAATCTCTCTCGTCAAGAGAGAAGTCCCTGTGTCCCAGCAGTGGGAACGTTAATAGGGTGATGATGATGAATAATAAAACTGAGCTGCAAGAACAAGTTTAACTGATTGTGCGCTGCAAAGTTCTCAGCGTAGCTTGTTCTTGTACTTATTCGACTGCGTTACGACAGCATAAAGAGGTTCACATTATTATTTTCTAGGTTGGTTTTTACAATTACATTAGGTATTTTTGACTTTAATGCAGTGGGAGTAATACCGCGATAAATTAGTATGTTCGAAACCAGTTGTGTGGGCGCCTATATCTTTATGATTCTGAGTCTTATATCAATCTAACATTATTTATTGATATCCTAGAAAGCGTTCGATATGAAAGAGGCGGAGAAAGAAGGCCGCATCCTGCCAGGAAAGGGCGTAGATCAGGAATACGACGCGGCGCTGCAAGCCATCAATGATATCGAAGACGAACTGCAGGACTATTTAAAAGAACAAGAGAAATACTTCAAGTGTAGGGTGAGTTGAAAATAATTCTATAAGTGGAAACTTGTAATTGGCCATCTCTGTGTTTGTAACCGACTGTTACAGTTGCAAGCTTTTATATAAGTTTGTTCATAATTTATACTAGCTGTCAGTTTTCCCAAAATTTTGTAAATAAAAAAATAAATATTTTGTTTTACTTGTAGCTAGATAATATAATCTAGTATACAACTGGCTTAAAATGGCGGGTCTTAAAACACCGAGTCTGTTTTCGAATCACCGGGCGAGTTTTTTAAGGTCTATTATATGCATTTCTTTATCTTTAACGGTGCACTTACATTTCGTGAATAATCTTAAAGAAAAAAACACCTCATAACAATAGCATGCTTTACTATCAATATCAAAAATGACAATGAGTTAGATACGGAACGGGAGCGTGCCGCGTCGATAAACAAATGCATTTAGTAAAAAGCTGTTATTTGAATATTGCAAACAGTCACAAAATAATCCAATCACATTTATTTCTATAGAAAAAAAGGGTTGTGTGCGATTTACACACGGTAGAAGTGAAACTTCAGTAAATCGACAAAAGAATGAGATGAATAAAAAAAAATACTGTGCAAAAAGATTTTGTTCGGGCGGTCACCCATCCAAGTACTGGCGTTCCGGAAAGTTGCTTAACCTTGTTAGCGTTTAAGATTGGCTTACCTGACGTATTTCCGTTGCATCCGGTCTGAAATCACAACGATTCTAAAGAAGTTTCACTTCAAAAATCGCGGTGAATTCATAAATATCTCATTTGACAGGTGAACTACGTAGGATCAGGTAAGAAGCGGTTTCAGTTGGAAGTGTCGCAGACCGCGGCTGCGAAGGCCGGCTCTGATTACCAGCTGGAGGGCTCCAGGAAAGGATACAAGAGATTCTCTACTGACGAAACCAAGGTATGGAGTTCTATTCATTCACAAAACCTCACTAAGCGTAGTGAATTAAATAAATAAAAAAATAATTCCGAACAATCCACACAACAACATCTAGCCCCGTGGTAACCTCAAAGCTTGAGTTACGGGGACTAGACATCGGATATACTTCATATAATATACATACAATATTAATATAGATATTTTTTATTATAAAAAATTAAACACCCAGACCAAGGAGAAAGAACTTGCAGAAAATACAAACACTTAGCTCCTAGGCGGGAAACGAACCATCTTAAAAAAAACAGAATCCACAGATGATAAATCTAAATTTAAAATGTTTAGAAAAACCCCCGATACCAATGCCTTAATTTCCTTAAAAGTAAAACACCATAATAATTAGTAATGTGCACGCGATGCTCTTTCATTTGATACCCCACTCGAGTATATTTGCAGATTTTCGGTTTTCCTTCCCCACAAAATTCCCCCATAATTTTTAAACGGCTCAACCGATCTTCATGAAACATGTCTAAGAACCACCAGGCCAAAGTCACCTTTCTTACAAAAAACTAAATTCAAATCGCTCCATCCGTTCGGGAGCTATGATATCCTAGACAGACAGACAGACAGACACGTCAAACTACACCCCTTTTTTTTGGTCGGCGGTTAAAAACAGAAATATGTTTTAATAGTATTGTATACGAAAATATTATATTGAGAATGCTACAATTGCAACAAAACTAAACAACAAAACTACCACTTTTATTGTTTTCAAAATGTGTTTTTTTTACGTAAAACTCTTACTAAACAATGTATCTCCCCAGGAACTTCTAGCAAATATGATAGCCGCAGAAGAACAGAAGACCACAGTCCTCAAGGACATAAACCGCAGGATGTTCGAGAAGTTCTCAGCCGCCTACAGCCAGTGGGAGGCCGGCGTGAGCTGCGTGGCCGCGCTGGACATACTGCTGGCTCTGGCGGAGTTCGCGCGCCAGCAGAGCGGGGACGTCTGTCTGCCGGACCTCACTAGTGATGATCATGAGAAGGTACGCTATTGTAAAAAAGGTGTGTGCGATTCACACACGGTAGAAGTGAAACTTCAGTAAATCGACAAAAGAATGAGATGAATAAACAGATGAAAGTGCAAAAAGATTTTGTTCGGGCCATCCAAGTAATGGCGTCGCGCAAAGTTGCTTAACCTTGTTAGCGTTTAAGATTGGCTTACCTGTCGTTTTTTCCGTTGCATCCGGTTTGAAATCACAACGATTCTAAAGAAGTTTCACTTCAATAATCTTATATATAAAAATGAATCGCAAACTGTGTTGCTAAGCGCATCACTCAACAACGCCTGGACCAATTTGGCCAATTTTTTTTTAAATGTTCTTTGGAGTTTAATGTTTTTTTTAACGGCGAGATTCGAATAATTGCCGGGTTTTTTTTTTTATTATAAAAACCCGGGCAAAGCCGCCCCTCCGGCTTTGCTCGGGGTTTCCCGGGGTCGGGCCGCTAGTAATAAATAAATTTGATAGGTATAAGATAGGCTCATACTACACCTAGCGTTCCGTGGAAAGTTTATAAACATTTTAAACCTAAAAAAAACAAATTCATATAATTAAGTAAAAAAAAAAATATGTAAAAAGAATCAGAGATCACCCATCCAAGTATGCTTTGCTTAAACTTGCAAAAACACGATTGTTGTCTGATATTCCCTATAAATAGTCTTATTTTTTAGTATTTGTGATTATAGCGGCAACAGAATTACATCATCCCTCAAAATTTCAACTCTCTAGCTATCATATAGTTCTTGAGATACGGCCTGGTAATAGACATCCAGACGACGAAGTCTCAGTAATAGGTTTTACCCTTTGGCTACGAAACCCCGGCGTTATCCGATATACGCCATAACGTCAGTTAGAGTGAGATAGGAGGACTCTGCTAACATTGCCGTATTTGTGAGAGAAAGGGAAGCCAGTCTGAATTCGTTACATCATGTTTTTTTTAATAGGAAAAAAGCAGTACATACAAGATTTTAAGAAAAATAATTACGGGTAGTTTTTTCAATCCTGTTAAATGGTAAAAAATATTAAAATTGTTAATAATTGGTCTTCCTCATCATCATTTCAGCCATACTGGTGATAAACTCCCTTCCTCTTTGGTTTCCAGTTATTTTGGTCGGATGCGGTTTGTGACCATTACCCGGTAACTTTATTTTAAACTAGCGGCCCGCCCCGGCGTCGCACGGGTAAAAAAAGAAAGGTGTGTGTGCGATTCACACATGATAGAAGTGAAACTTCAGTAAATCGACGAAAGAATAAGAAGAATAAAAAAAAGTGTGTGTGTGTCAGCTACGACGCACGATTGGAGTCTACTACTTACGAACTATAATTATGATATATATCGAATAGAAAAAAAGGGTAAATGAACGCATCTGCTAAAATGATAAGAGAAACAAACATATATCTGTAGTTATTCGGATTATTTATATTACTTCAATAAAGCGTATTACATAAAGTATGTTACAAAATAATATAAATAAAATACATAAATACCTCTTTGCGCGATACTTCGTAGTCTCAACTACGAAGTATCGCGCAAAGAAATTTAAATAAAGCATTGTATTTGTGTCTCTTACCATTTCCGTTTCATCTTTTTGCATCCGGTTTGAAATCACTACGATTCTATAGAAGTTTCACTTCAAAAGTTCCCGGCAATTTTTCCTTATTTGCTCACCGTTTAGACCTACCCTGGACTACGACAAACATTTTAAAACCAAAATCAGCTCAATCGTCCCAGCCGTTCTCGAGTTTTAATCAGACTAACGAACAACAATTATTTTTATTTATATAGATTAGTTTTATTTTTTCCACAGCCCTACATCAACATAGTTGAAGGCCGGCACCCTTGCATCGCCACGAACGACTTCATTCCTAACGACACGAAGTTAGCCGGAGAAAACTCCTTGCTTCTCCTGACGGGGCCGAACATGGGCGGCAAATCCACGCTGATGCGGCAAGCAGGACTCTTGGCTGTCTTGGCTCATTTGGTAGGACTTTATAAATTATACTCATAGATAACATTATTATATAGTACCTAGTACTTCATATCTTGACAACAAATAACCATTCCTTGGTGCTCTTGTCAGGCCCTTACATAGGCGGCAAGCGGAACTATTAGCTATATTGGCTCATCTACTACATCTCTTATTAATAACTAGAGGCCCGCCCCGGCGTCGCACGGGTAAAAAAAGTTCCCGGCAGTTTTTCCTTATTTGCTCACCGTTTAGACCTACCCTGGACTACGACAAACATTTTAAAACCAAAATCAGCTCAATCGTCCCAGCCGTTCTCGAGTTTTAATCAGACTAACGAACAACAATTCATTTTTATTTATATATAGTACCTAGTACTTCATCTCTTGACAACTAGTTACCATTCCTTGGTGCTCCTGTCAGGCCCTTACATAGGCGGCAAGCGGAACTATTAGCTATTTTGGCACATCTGGTACTACATCTCTTATTAATAATACCTACTAGTGACCTCAGATAATGCATGGGTTCTAATATCACAGATTACGCTTTTAAATCACTATCTATTGCTGAAAACTGCTAAAATCCGTTGTGTTTAAAATATTTAAGCAAACAAACAGCGAGCACTTCAGATTATGGGCGTGTCCACTCAAAACGCGGCAATCGTGAGCCGCATTGCCGCGTGTTCCTGGATGTATTAACTTGTAGCGCGGCAGAGCTGTGACACGATATAAGATTAGGTTGGTCACGCTTTAGGCCTCGGTCTCGAATTTTGCGGGCAGCGGGGCGGCGGCGGCGGCGGCGCGGGAGCGGCAGGATCTTATGCGTATCGTCAAATAGACCGGGTCTCGAAAACAGCGGCGCGGGAGCGGCGCGGGGGCGGGCAACGAGCGGTGCACTCCAGTCGAGCGGTGACCGTCCCGCGTTGCGCGTCTGCATTGTAGTATAGTGTTGTACTTTTTTTTTGAGACGTATCAAAATGTCCTCGGACTTGCAAGAGCAAATTATTTCGGCAATCTTTGAGAGGAGACTCATATGGAACGGCAAAGATGTGAACCATAAAAATAGAAGAATAATTAATCAATTATGGGAAGAAATAAAAAACGTACTGAATATTGAAGGTAGAATTTATTTTTGCGCTATAGTAGGGATCCACTTCTTCTTTTGCCCACAATAAATAGAGCGTTAGGAATACATTTGAATCAAAAAGATGTTGTCGCCGTTTTTCAGACATTTCGTTTGCGAATGTCGACAACACAACCACGAGCACAACACTACACCGCTACAGTGCCGCGCGATCTGCCCGCTGGTTTCTTGAACAGGTATGCGTTGCCCGCCCCTCGCCCGCGCCGCCGCCGCCGCCGCGCCGCCCCGCTGCCCGCTAAATTCGAGACCGAGGCCTTAGTATCTCCCCCAAAACAAAGCATCAGTAAGCACTGACAGCTATTATATATCTTAACAAGAATAATTCTCGTTACAGGGAAGCTACGTCCCCGCGCAAGAATGCAGTATGTCCCTGATAGACCGCATCTTCACCCGGCTCGGCGCCCAGGACGACATACTGTCGGGCCAGTCCACGTTCCTCGTGGAGATGAACGAGACGGCAGCCATCGTGTCGCACGCTACACTGCACTCGCTCGTGCTGTTAGACGAGCTAGGTAAGCGCCTATCCACGGTGCCACATTGTTGGGGTAGTAAGCCCAAAGCAGACATGACATTGACATGGGCCAAACTATAATAAATCCCTTATCAAAAATATCTATTATGTATGTCTATTATATTAAGTATATCAGATGTCTAGTACCCGTAACACAAGCTTATAGCTTACCACCGCTTATTGTCCGGCAATATTTATTTTATTTATTTATCAAAATATTAATCCAAATGAGGTGATTTTGTGAAGAAGGAAAAACCTCCTATCCATTTATCTTTAAGCCCGTTGCGAGAGGGTTATCAGCATTTGTAAAATCTTCCTTATCGTAAATACCTATACCGGAGATCACAATAATAGAATGCTTGTTTTTCTATAGTAAAGGTTACCTATGCTCATGCTTATTAGCATTAAACGAGTATGCTCATAATTCTAAAACATTAATTCGAGCATGCTTTTTTAAATATCGATCAGAGATCACATGGAAATTGTGCTTGTTTTTTTATTGTTAAGGTACAGTTACAAATGCTTATTAGCATGCAACGAGCAAGCTCTTTCAGAAAACATATATGCTTTCCGTTACAATTTAAAGCTCTCAGCTCAATCTCTTTTATATTCCTTGTAATAAATGCTTGGAGTAATTGTCGGCAGGTCGAGGCACGTCTACGTATGACGGGACTGCGATCGCCTCAGGCGTCTGCGCGGAGTTAGCGTCGCGCGGCTGCCGAGTGATATTCTCCACGCACTACCACTCGCTCGTGCGCCACCTAGGGGACCACCCCGGAGTCACACTGGGGCACATGGTGAGTCTAACAACTTTGTGTCTCGTAGAAACTATTTGTGAAGCTGTGTCTCAAAACCTCATGAAATGAAGACGTTCAATTCAACTTGCCAAAAAGCTTTATGCCTACTTAACGTTGCCGTCCTCTTCTCACACGTAGGTTTATCTCTTTCAGCGGGTTTTATAGTGAAAGGTTATAATTTTTTTTCCAAATGTAACTAAAAATATCACATTCTGTTAATATTTGAGGTGTCAAAATGTTTATATACATTGAGCTAGGGTCCTTTAATGTTTATATTGCAATAAAGAAACTGAAACTAGGCACTAAAATCACATTTCTTGCATGGGGAGCCCTTTCGCTAAATATTAGTTTTAAACTGTTTTTACTATTTGTGTTATTCATTTTGTGTGTTTTAATGACAATAAAGCCTTTATATATCACAGTTCCATCATTGACCATAGTTCACACAGAAAATTTACTATAAAGCTGAAGAGTTTGTTTGTTTGAACGCGCTCATCCCAAACTGCGGGTACGATTTTAAAGCCTATTTATCACGGAAGGCTACTTTTTACCGCGGGGACATCGGACATAGGGATATATACGGATAAGACTCTCAAATAGATATTTATATTTTCGACTGGAATAGGCCTGCATCCAACGTGAACCCGCTGCCTTCACCAAATCATCCAACCATCTATAATATCTTGTTCCTGGTCTAGGTGTTATTCTATGTACAAAAACCAATATCTATCTATATAGACGCCTATCACACCCTGGGGGTCTTGCAGATGCAAGCTCGGCTTGTATACGGGTTAGATTATATTGTGTGTATAGTCCACAAATATTTATTTCAATCTTCTTTATCAACAGGCTTGCATGGTAGAAACAGACGAAGCGACAGCCGACGATGAAGACCACATACCAGAAGAAACAATAACATTCCTCTACAAGCTGAGTCCGGGCGCTTGCCCCAAGTCCTACGGATTCAACGCGGCGCGCTTGGCTGGCATACCTAAAGAAATCACTAAGCGAGCACACCAGATATCTATGAATTTGGAGAAGGAGGCTACATGTGTAAGAGCCTTCAGAGATATCCTGAAATTGGAAGACGCTGGAAGTGTGAGGAATATGTTGGCAGCATTGAGCATCTAAGCGTTAATCCTCAAATGTTTGTTTTGAACATTTCGCGAATATAGAATAGGTTTACAGATAAAAAAATAGGTATATGAACGCCCGATATATTCTAAAATAAGAAGATGCTAGAATTGTGAGGAATATGATGACAGCATTGGGCATACATATAAGTATTCCATCTTCGATTGTTTTGAACATTTCGTGTTGTCAGGATAAGTTTATATTAAGACTATTTTAGAACTAATGGGAAACAGTTTGGAAGGAGTATGATTTATGTTTTTAAATTGTTGTTAAAGCATATAATTAAATGATATGGACCAGATTATATGATTAAATTAAAACCATGTTAAGGTCTGAACGAATCTCGTTCAATAATGTTAGGTTACTTGTTACCCCAATATTTTTCTCATAGATAGTGAGTTGCTCACGTAAATAACTAGTTTTAAAAACATTCAACGTTTTGTAATCCATATCAAGATAACCTACATCGAGAAGTACAGTGAAAGCTTTCCTTGCAGTTCGCTGACTGTGGCTAGTTCATTACGTGAGTATGGGCTGGCTTGATGAAATAATCATAAATCCGAGTAAACTAAGCAATGGTTAGTTATGTCAAGAGCTATCTCGCTTTGTCACATAGGACTGAGCATAATAGCTCTATATTTAAACCACTGTCTAACTTTACTCGGAGATGATGAAAAAGGCCATACATCCCACTTTTTTAATTAATGTTTATTTTGTGTCGGTATAAAACACATTACTTTCGAAGTTTTGCTGTGCCTTACATTTTAAGTTTATTTTTATAAGTTTTCTTTATGCAAAACGAGCTGTGATTGATCAAGTTATTTGTTGTACCCACCAATTTATTAATAAATGATATTACAAATATTTTGTATTCGTTTTTCTAAATAATTTCTTAGAAGGGTCAGATCAATGTCAAAGGAAATTTATATTGAGTGTAGTTCTGGGATCACTTGGGATATGATAATATTTATTTATTTACCACATCAATGAAATACTTAAATAATTTGGTTTCTTATTCATAAAATATAATTAAACATCTTGTTCCATCTACAACACCATTCAAACATCAATTTCTTATGGTAATTATTTAAAATATTTTATTATATAAGTACATTAAAAGATTTGATTATAATGGTCTAAAAAAATTATAAAACAACGCGATAAAAATAAATTCGCTGAAAAAAGTATAATCTAGAACAAAGGAATGATTGAAGAATAAAATAATTAAATCTAACATTTTTATACAAAGACTAGGTATTTTTTGTGAAATAAGATACATTTATTAAGATACACAAATTCCCAATAAAGAATCATTATTTTGGTTATCAGTGCTCGCGATTCAGTGATTTTTCAATCCTAAGACTATATTTTTGACAGTAGGTCTGTTAGACGATATTTAAGATTGAAATATCGACCCTAAACGAATTAATATTTTTTAAATTGTAATTACAATAAAGCAACTACCGTTCTTACAGAAAAGAAATATATCTGTCTATTAAAGCTCCGTAGCTTTAATAAACAGATATATTTTAATACTAAATTTATATTATTTTCTCAACGTGTTAATCCATCATCATAGTTTTTTTTCAAATATATCAAATTTTTAGCTTTTTTGCTAATTTTAAATAATGGCCTAACAATATTCATCTAAGTATCCCTACTTATTGATATATTCAGGAAACGGGAAAGGGAAACTAAGAATTTATGTAACGTAAGGATTACAATAAATAGATCAGTTCTTTTTCACAATAGAATACCTAAATATAAATCGTTCAACAGTCTTTTAACTTCAAAAGCCTATTTACATTGCTCATACGCGTATGTGTAACATTATCACCATCTTTAAATTTTCTACGTAATTTATCCATTTAATAGGTTTTTACCACAGAAATACATAAAAAAAAAAAACAAATACAAATCGTGGTACTTGCGGTCTCTAGGTCTAAATGTACGTGTGTGGTTTCTACGCATCGATTAATTACTGAAGTTTTTTTTTCTTCCACCAATACATTTAGTTTACATAGTTTGTATCAACTTTGAAAATTAAATGTAATGTTAAAACAGTTATGAATATCGACAAGATACATTTTAACAAAAACAACCGACTCCAAACTACGAAATGCGAATCATTAAAGATAACTCAAGAACTACGAAACAGATCCTTTACAAATTAAATGAAAGCATCAGAATGTTAATAATTTAGAATCATCATCATTCATACCCTTTTTGACTTTCAAGGAAAAAAAGTGGTTCCAATTCGTGTATGTTTTTTTTTGTTTGCTACCTCAGAATTTTAATCTCTTTAAACCGATTTATTTTTGATTTTTATATTAGATGTTTTTTGTTTTAAATGAAAGCTATTGTGTGCAAGTTGGGCCCATTTAAATTTTATAACAATCAGTTACGTAGTTGTAGAGTCATATTGAAATATGTCCTTATTTCATACCAAATTTGGTCGATCCAGGTATCCTAGGTTCGAATCTCACTTGTTTTGTTTTTATTTGTCAAGTGTTTTTTGGCATTTTTGTTTAACGGAATCCAAAACAGGAGAAGGTGTCTCACATTCGGAGTGTATAGTTATCGATGTATTTGTGGTTGTTTTGTTGAGAGTTCGCGCATCTTTTTAGGCATATATTTTTAGTTCGCGTGTTTTCAATTTGTATCGAAAATGTGAGGAAATGGTTGCACCCACGGGAAGAGATGGGGCAAAGTTCTTATGCCTCTGCCCCCGGCCTGAGTTAGACTCAATCCATACTAATATTATAAATGGCAAAGTGTAGGTAGGTATGTCTGTTGGTTTGTCTTTTTTTCACTGGCACTGAACCGGTCAGCCTGGAATTTGGTACCTACGGGTTAGATTTGAGTTATTAGATTAAGAGATAGGATAATACTTTAATTATGTATATTCTATTTCTAATTAATGTATTGCAAAATAAAAGACGGTTGTTTTTTGTTCAAAATCTACTTGTTGAAATGTAAAAACGAGGTAAAATGGTAACACTACTCACTTCGCCCGGTGCGACAAGCTTTTTCTCTCACTATAGTTTGTTTGACGTTGTTTATCAGCCATCGCTATATCGCTCGATAGCTGATGTGGTCTACCCATAATAATGCAATAACAGATGGTGATAAAGCTACATTCCAAAAATACTGCAGAAATGGAATGTTAAAGATAGAGACGGAATTTTATTGTGATGCGATTCTCCTACTTATCTAATAACTAAACACAAGAAGCGGAGACGGTTTCTTAAGGCATAACGGTACACTCAGCCTAAACCACATGAGAACTACTCTAATTTATTACCGACAAGCTGTATCTTTCTAATCAGCACCAGATTACCCCGTAAGGACCTTACATCGCCTACAATACACGACAAAGCGTGGACAACTCAGCTTTTCTTTATTCTACAACCTCACTCATACTTAATCCATTTCCCATGTTTCAACAAGACTTTAAAATGGATATAAGATAGGTAGCAAATAATCACTATTAAATTTACAAACAGCTGTTTTTAGAACTACAAACTAACATTTGTATTGGTATACCGATACGCCAACATCTAGATATCTTCAGATGTACAATCTTATTTGTCTTTATACTAACTTATCCGACAAAATATGAGATCAATTGACCAAACAGTTTGTACATATTATATCGAGCCTCAATGCATAGGTATTTATAAAAAAACTTTAATTCGAAAATTTTGCAATACAACCATGATTATTTTGTATTTTGACGGCATACTTAAGTACGTACTTAGCAGGACGATATCATGGACTATTTGGGAGATCAAGCATGGATATATCTGAATTAATTAAGTACCTATCTATGTGCAGATTGTTATAAATGCATTGTTTGCAAATGGTAATTCGTGACATACTTAGATTTTCATTTCGAATTCCAGTGATTCTTAGATAAATGGGCCTACAAAAGATTTGTACTTTATAGCAGGCATTTCAAAGTTTTCAAGAAGTAATTAACATCGTCGTGGGTGCTTATCTTTTGTCAAATCTTCTGGGACACCATCCGCGGTTTTCCGGCAATCATGTTTTACTTGGGTATTGTTGTCGGTATGTACAGCTAAGCGTGTAGCTTGTTGGTCGCTTAGTAATGGAATGAACTTTGCCGTAGTGTCGTAGTTAGAACGACGCCTGTTACTTTCAATTGCAGAAACAATAGGCAAATGTCGCGGCGTAGGACAAAGCCTATGTCCTGAAGGTCGAGGAATATTTATGATGCTATTTTCGCTATTTTTTGACACAGGAGTATCAATCCAAGTATCTTTGATAGTCTTGTTGACGTCCTTTTTATTAAAGTGTCTTTCTTCTACGCCTACAACATTACCATAATTAACAGAGCTCATTGTTAAAGGTGTTTTTGGAGTTTCATCACGAGTGGATGTTATAGAATGAGGTGTCTTGGCGTCTTCTTCGAGTTTACGCAATTTCTGTTTCCATTGATTCAATTCCGATGAGATGCCTAATCCAGATTCCGATTTAGGACGACTGTTAGATAAAGGTATGTAGTTAGGCTCTGTATGCAATGAAACGGTTCTAGATTTTATATTTTTCTTTCGTATTTGGACTCGAGAATGTGGGCTTCTAGCACTATTTTCTAAGTTACGAAGGGTATGGTTCCAAGTTTTGAGTTCAGTTAACTCGCTGACCATTTCAGATTGTAAGGAACTTACTGCGCCACTTGACTTCCTTGAATCTAATGAGATGTCTCTTTTGTTTCTAGCGTAAAATTTTTGATGCTTTATAATTGGACTTTCGACACTTTTTTGCAGTTCCAACAGTTCTTGTTCCCATGCGCTCAGTTCAGCGGATAATTCTTCATTTATAACCTCAGGATTTTTCGATGTTGAGGGCCAAGTATCTGTAAATGGTTGGCTTGGTTTTACGATACCAACTCTGGTTTTACCATAACTTCCTTTAACTTGTATTAGTTCGTCTTTAGGCTTTGATTTTATGGAAAGTTTATCTACGGGGTAATCAGAATCAGATTTATGCCGTCGACGATCTAGTCTTTCTTGTTTTGATCCAGCATGTAAAGAGAAAGTCTTAGTTATAGCTCTATGATTAGCTGCTGCTATTTCACAAAATGAATCGTTAATATTTTCTTGAAGCTGCAATAGTTTATCTTTAATCGCGTTATCATGTTCCTTGGCACTATGAGAAGTTAAGTTCTGATCTGAAAATTGAATCGAACTATTGCGTGTATGTTTAGGTGGCGTTTGAATACTTTTTTGAAGTGCAATCAATTCTTTTTTCCATTCATTTACCTGTTTCAATAAATCCTCAGTAGTGTAAGAATCTGGAGCAAATGAGCAGCTTCTACGGCGGCCTGTTTTTGTAGAAGTTGTATCTGGTGATAATTCTGAATGTAAAGACCTTGGTCTGCCTCTGACAATACGTTCGAATTTACCCGATTTAGACAGTGAACATTTCTCGCTTTCTAAATTAGATTGCCTTATGTCTGAATCTTTGGCTTGTGACGAAAATGATACACTACTGCGACGTCGATGCACCGATTTCTTTTTTTGTTCTTGTTTTTCCTGAATATTATATTGCGTTGTAAAATATTTATCAAAATCTGGATTTTGGGCATTTGTTTGGAGATTTTTTAATTCCCTTTGCCATAGGTGCATTTGATTATCGAATTCATTTGAGATTGTAGATCCATTTTCAAAAGACACACTTCGCCGTCTATCAGTGTTTGCAATAACCTGTTTGGTTTCGTAGTGCAGTGAGAGTGGTCTTGTTCTAATTTTATGTTGTATTGCGCCAGCTTTTATACTTGAATTCTTCACAGTTTTCTGTAGCTCTTGCAACTCAGTTTTCCAGGCATCCATTTGCTTTGAGAAATCATCCGTATTCAACGAGTGCGTATCAAAAGAGCTGCTTCGTCGAGGATAAATACTGACGGTTTTTGGTTTTAGTTCCGAGATTAAAGACAGCGGCGTAGTAAGGTTTTTTATTGGAACTGTTTTCGATTCGAATGTGGTACCTACATTACAAGTATTTTGAGGATTAAATGGCGATATAACATTATTGTTATCTTTGAACTTGTGAAAAGTATGTTGCAAAATGCTTTTTACCATATTGTTCGGAGGAAACGATTTTGCATCATTCTCAAGTTCTGTGAGGGCTAATTCAAATGAACTTATTTCACTGATTGGTTCCTTTGTCTTAGATCTGAAGGTGGACATAGTTCCATATTGGAGTTTTGCATGGCAAGAGAGGGATCTTTTTATTAGCTTTCCACTAAAAGAGCTAAAAGTGATACGTGTACCGATATTGTCTTCGTACTTTAAAATAGGGCATTCCAACTCATCCACACCATGTATCTTGGTTGGAATGTTACGTCGGTATCTAAGTTTCTCTTTCAATTTATTTTGAATGATTGCTGCTTCATTTTTTCTAAAATGTATTATTTGAGTTTTAGTTTGAGGTGAAATTGGTCCATTCTCATATTTAATCATTTCATACGTCCAAATATGAAGTATGTTAGACACAGCATCTTCAAAATTAAACACATTGTTTTTGCGGACTAATTGTGAAACATAAGTAACATTTTCTACTGTGTGTTCAATGGGTTGACTGACAAAGACTATTACTGGCAAAGATTTGCTTCTAAATAGAATTTTACGTTTAGTGGATTTCAACTGTCGTGGAACACTATACATTTGTACATATCGCATGGGCGCAGATGCATGCATTGAATCCGTTATGCATCCTGTGTATACTGACTGAATAGAAATATCTTGACATTTATGAGCTCTCAATCGTGAAGAGCAAATATAGCCCTTTGTAGGAGAATGGAAGGGAACATGTAAAATGCCATTTCTATCTCCATCATAATCACAAAGAAGAAATCCACAGCATCCACACTTTACAGGCAAATGCGTAAAGAAAGAAGTGCTATTTCTACGCAAGATGCAAGATATTAATCTAGAACGTTTAACATTAGTAGGTTCCGACCGAAATAATGCTTCGAGCTTTTGCGGTGGAGCTAGTTCTTGATGGCAATCAGCACAAGAGACAGTGAAATAGAATGAAGGACCTTCCATTTTAGACAATAAAGAATTTTCACTACAATATGGATAGTGGAATGCAGCTCCAATATCTTTCATATTTTTTAGAAATTGTAAGGCCTCGATATGGGACACTTCAGGTTGCATTAAATTTATGACGCACATGAATTGTGCATCTTTTTTTCTTCCTTTGACCTTTAACAATGTTTTATTTAAGCTGTATGGTGGGCGAAGAATCATTTCATTATTGTGACGAAACATTTCAGGCTGGTTATTTATCAGAGCACTATTATGTGGTAGAACATTATCTTCTGTAATTTGACTTAGCGTCAAAGGTATATTAGGTTTTAGTTTAAAAAACTGACGACTTTTGCCATCCGGTAATGTCAGATCTGGGTGTTGTTGAAGTGTTTCTTCCCGTTTATATGTATCTAAATTTGGGCTAGGTATAGCAAAAGTAGCTCCAACGTCCATACAATTATTGATGTCACTTTTTCTAAAATTAGTTTCCCCAACAGTGGACAAAAATATGTTATTTTCGCACTCTCCATATTTCATTGACTTGAAAATTGCCACAATAGCTGATTGAACATGGCACACTGTTTGATTATAAATCCTTACAGAAATGTTGTGTATATCGTCAGTAGTTTCTGCTGGATTAAATTTACTTTCTGTTTTAGATGAAGAAATATGTTCCGACGAAGACTGACTCTGAACATAAAAATATTGATTCTCGCGAAGAAGTTTAATGCAGTTTTTAAGATACATTTTCTTCTCTGTTAGAAATATTTTATCAAATTGCACTGTGTTACAGCTGTGTAGAGTATGACAGTTGATCTCAGTTAGGAATGTTAGATACGGATTGTTAATTGTTATGTCATCATCAAATGGCTGACTCTCTTTTCCACAGAGTACCTCTGGATTTTCGTCCATATTCTGATATTCATTGCGCAAACGATTTTCAAATTGACTTATTAGTTCTTGTTCCAGTAATTTTTCAAATTCGGTTATGTTGTACGGTTGGCAGGAAGATAATTTAGGATCATTTCTCATTGTTGGAGTTGTCTGCAGACCATAATAGCTGCAACTACCTTTATCTATAGAACATATGTCTTCCAACGTTAAACCTGCGTTCTTGAGCAAAATAAGACCTTTAATCATCTCCTCAAAGAGTTCCAAAAAGTCATCGAATAGTTTTGTACAGACACTGTAAGCACTTCTAGTAAATGGATAGATTATTTCACGGAATCTTTCTTCTATCGATTCATGCAGATTATAGGGATCGATTCCGTCTTTGAAAAACATTTTTTCTCGTAATTCCACCTGACTAGCATGTTTGAAGTCGCGATAAAGGGAGTTATACTGTTGAGACAAAATATTATCTTTTGTCTTAAAATGCGTTAGCGTCGAGTCCGGTGACGGTGTGATGGCAACTCCCCCGCAAATATTTAAACAAGCCATATACGTACAGTTCCAACAGAACGTTTCTTGGGAAATCTGCTTTATATTGCGAGGCTTATTGACGTCATCTACAGAGAGTTTAAGTATTTTACCTGTCCGCAAGACCATTTCAGTTTCGTTTTTATGGGACATTGTGACAAAAATGCAGCGTAGACAACCCGTATGTACGTATTTAACATTTTCATTTTTCATCCAATCGGGACCAAAATCGGGGACAGATTGGGTACATGATAAAACACAGGGACTACCAAATAGCCGCCCACGATATCTGGGACAAAAGCATGGATAAAAATTATTTCCATGGCGTTTTGGATGTTTATATGGACAATGGTTGATGATTGACAATGAATTATTAAAGGTGAATGTTTTCTCTTGACGGCAAGATTTATTCCAACAATCATGTCGATTCAAAAGTTGACGTTTTTTGTACCTTTTAATAGATTTTAAAGAAATCATAGCTTTAAGTTTGACGACCAGATCTTGTACAACATGATCAGTTGGAATATTTTTATCTCTTTCTACTTTAACATGATTTAGTTTATCACGAATGTTATTATTGTAAGTTTGGCCGTTCGAACTAGATGTAACAAGCGTTTCAGCATTAACCTTATCAACCGCAGGGTACAAAACATCATCGGTCATATTTTCACCGAAATTATTCCCCTCAATAAGATTTAGATCAGATTTTTTGACAATATAATTATTATTATGGTGGCTGTTTGTACTGTCTTCATAAAGCGCTTTATCATTCTCCGGGTGCTTTCGGGTATTTTCTGATAGCAGTTCGTAATTAATGTTATTGTTCGCACTTTTTACACTATTATTGTCTGAAGCACTGTGGGCATTGGACTGGAGTCCGGATATGCAGCGCCTATGCCCTGGGCGCTGCGCAGGCTCCTACACTCAGAGCTCGTCGAAGGAGGAGATCTCGTGCTCGTCGAAGGGCCGGGGTTGCTCGCCCCAGCGCTCCCATTGCTCAGAGTTCAGCAGCGATTCGGACTCCTCTTCAGGAAGACGTGTTGGGTAGACGATGCCATCGCCAAAACTGAATCATCCATTTCGTTAGATTAAATACGACTGTTTGAGTTTATATCATACAAGGTGCAAAACTTTTGATCTAATATTTTACAGAAAAATGCAAAGAAATATTTTTTTCGACATTCGAGCTTGATTACTTGATTTGAACAAACTTAAACTTGTTGTGATTAATTAGGTAATTGTTTTGTCGTTTATGCATTTTTATAACAAAAAAAACATATTGAGGTAAACGAAGTCTTAGGTAAAAGTCAAAGTTTTGCACCTACTTATTACTTAATATATTATTTACCTGTCTGTTGGATATTTTGCGTTCACCGAAAGATAACAATCATATAATTATTTTGTAATCCCCTCCATTAAAATATTTAAAATTTATATGAATCTAAACTTACCTGATTCTGTACGCGGATTTGAATGAGTGTTTATGTAGTTATGTGTTATTGTATAAAATTAATTGTTAAGATGTATCGTATACAGTGCTGCGAAGAGCGAAGTGTAAGCTTATCGTAGGCCAAGACAGTTTGGGTTGCTATAGCAAAGGAATACAGCATATGATAGCTGACTGCCTAGCTAATGTGTAGATCTTTCTAGCCTAAGCTGCAGTTTCGCTGTGCGATTAGCAGTAAGCAGCAGAAGTGTCGTACTTTCGTATATAAAGTAAAAATATAATTATCATGTGTTCAAGACAGTTTGATTTACTGTCATATCTGTCGTGTTGAGTCTATATTCACAAATATAACAACAACTAAAAATGTAAGTCATTATTTCAGAAATAGATCAATATAAAACATTCACTAAAATAATTACATTATACACAGTTATATACCCGAACAGGTACATATTATGTTCACTAACAGTTAACAGATTGTTCACGTAACAAAATGGTTGTTTAGTCATAATAGCTAAACTGCAAGAACTGCTAAACAGGAAGCTGTAAACTAGGGTTTTATCTGATTCCAAGTAATTAAATACTTATAATTTTATAACGAACTCATTTGCATAGCAATCTACCTACTTGCTACAATTAGCATGCAAAAGGACACCGACTTAATATAAAAAATAAGAAATAAGAAGTGAATGACCACAATTTCGTTTATGCACTGCCAATGAATGAAAAGCATGTAATAATTGAACACGTTTATTGAATATAAAATATAGCGTAATGTACTTTAAATATATTAAATGCATTATTCCTTATACTATCTGTGGGGCGGTGCGTCCGGTTCTAGGACAAAGGCGCCAGCTTTCACTCTCGCGAGCCATCTCCGTGCTAAAATAATAAAAACTTATTTCTATTGGGAACCACATTTAATGGACGTCTCAAATGTATCAAATAACGGCGAAAGTGCAACAAATAAAAAGCAACGATTTAAAGAGTTTGATCCATGTAGGTTATGGAGAAAAAAAAAACAAAATGATATAAAAGTTAATATCAGAGAAGGCGTGGAGGGATGATAGAAAAAAAACAAATACTTAGGTTAGATATACATCACACGAGACAATTTAGAAACAATTTCCAATATTTTCATTAGTATTGTTATTGTTGTATCCATTTGCTTGCTAATTTGCACTATGCAGTTCTAATAAGCGCATTTTTAGAGGCATGTATAAAAATAAAAATACATAAAAATTAAAGAACAAGACATTTTATTGTGCACACAAAATACTTACAAAATATGAACATTCTCTAAGTTTATTTATCAGTCTTGTGTGTTGTATATAGCACAGAAAAAATAAATGCGTAAAAAGCTTTTGCAATGTTTAAATATGTATTTCAATAATTCTAGGAAATGAATAATTTCATTACAAACACACGTCAGCCAAAACTTTCTCACATAACTTGAGTATATTTCGTAAAAAAATATAAGTTAATATTTACTATAAAGTGAATAAGAATAATATTCATATTTTTCAGCAACTAGTGGATCCTTAAAGCTTTAGCTTTTTCGTTTAACTGGTAGAACGTCATGTAAATCGCTGTAAATGCAGAAATGTAACATTTATGTCATTCTTATCAACATAAGAATACCATGCACAAGAAATCTATATAACTGGACTAATAATCATCTAATTCAAGGTACAATTGTATAATCAAGACCGCTATATGTATTCTTTAATACTATCTAGTATAAAAATCTACATTATATAAAATCAAATAAGATCGTAATATCATTCAATATGGTCCTTCAAAGGCCAATAACAACTGTATTTACGTGGGCCTTTCTACTTTATTTATAAATTCTATAACATTTGGCATAATGGCATGATATCCACTTGAACGTCCAGTGGTACTGTAGTGCCACAAAACTTTATGCCGACTAACGTCCATGGTACTAGAGTGCCACACGAGTTTTTGGTTTTTTTATTTCGGATTTTTTTTATTTTCTAATAAGACAAGTTGCTAGTGTCAATGTCAGATGTCATTGTCAATAATTATTCTACTAAATTCTAATTAGAAAAACCCATACCTGGCAACAAAAATTATGAAAAAAAAATTATTTTGTCAATAAAGTGAGAGAAATTTTCCGCCATTTTCCTATTTTTCGCAAGTTAATTTCTTTATGATTTACTTGTGATATCTGTATTAAAATTAAATATGTTATTGAAAAAACTAGACTCCAACCCCGTTAAAACGGTACCAAAATAATAATTAAATGTTCAGAGGAGGTATTTTAAATAAATTTATCAAAATAGGTCTCCAAATCAGTCTAAAAATGCTACAATCCTATTTTTGATATTTTTTTAGTAAATGAAGATGTAGGTACGATGATTCGTATTATTATTCAAGTTTATATAATTATAATAAAGAAAATAAATACATTTTTGGTTTTGAAATAGGTTTAGTACTTTTTATGTGATAAATAGTTTTAACGGAAAAATCGCGCAGCGTGTCACGCACCGCTCGCGTAACGCGGGCTGGGACGTTAGTCCCTAGTTACGCCGCGGGCGCTGGACGTTACAGTGGATATGCCTTAAAATAATCACTCAGGAAGCCTTCCCCAAAAAGTTATCATCATGCTAACTGAAAAAATCAACAGTTGGGGAAAGGCCCTACGTCTATATAAATGTATGTGGGCTAGAAATTTCTAGCCTGAATGTTGTAATATTCTCAAGGTATGTGTCGTGGATCAGCTGGGGAGCTCTTGGAATCGCATTCAGATTCTGACCTGGATCTCGTGGTGCCCATGGATTCGTACCCGCTATACACCTCCTGCTGCGTCGTGAACGTCTGTAGTTGGTGCTCCATGCGAACTGGGTATTCGCAGCCGTCACCGAGGCTAGTAACATTACTCTGGGTGAGTGGTGTGAACGAATTTTTATGTTAAAGTTAAATCAGGCCTTTCTCCTCATGGAACAAGCATGGATAAGATAACTTTAATGGCGTTTGAAAACGTTGATGCAGAGCAATGGTTGCAGAGTATGTCAAGTTCTAGTCAGTGGTGCATATTTGCGATTGGGTCATATTCAATTTTAAATTAAAACTTTTATGGACCATATTAATTTTATAAAATGTCTATCTATTAGAGCTCATAACTTCAGATGCTATCCTAAAAATGCATATTTGTGATATGGTTGAAGACCAATGATTTCACACCATTTCTGGCATTTACAAGCACTTCTGGCTTAATTTTCATAATAGTTTAATATTTTGAGATTATTTTCATAAGTATATTCATTGATCTATACTTACTTCAGATGGAAATTCGTAGAAAATAAAATTATTTTATTTTGGTTAGTTCTGCACACGGTAAATTCATGCTCTGGTTTAGTTTAAAATCCAAATTCCTGATTTACATGCTCGACCAAAAAACATTTTACAAAATTCGTCCACGCCAATCTTTTGTATGTATATCTTGCAATAGTGTAACAGATATGATGGTTTTAAGCATATTACATTTTATGATCGCTTTGTATACAGTGAAGCCTTAGTGCTTTAAAAGCAAAGGCGTAGTGTTAAGTGGAATATGTGTTTCATTGAAGCTGCTTTATGAAATTTTGTTGTTAATAGTTAGGCGCAAATAAACCGTTCTTTATCCCCAACCCAGAAAGCTTATGTGACAAAAACATACACCGCACGTGTTAATTAAATTTATAAATTATTATATAAATTATTTTAGGTGGTCCTGGCAGTACTTTGGATCTAAAATCTATTCAGTACGTTGCAGTTTGTTAACGTCATTCACTTCTTTTTTCACACATATATAATACATGCACACAAACCCACACATATAAATCTAAATAACACACATTTACACGTGCTGGCACAGGGGTGGATTGAAATCGAAGAATCTAAAGATAACAAGATATTAGGATTAACAAAAGCTATAATTAAGAATTCAGATCCGACCCTGCTGCACGCAATTCATGCTAAGTCCCACAAATAACACACACACTATCACAATACAAGTTTTGTATTGCTAACAAATAACACTTAAGTATTGTTCCGAAATTAAAATCAATAGTAACCATTTTCGTAAAATCAACCAAATTTGAAACTCTATTTCATATATATATATAAGGAGATTCACTGTAGTATTTTTAAACAAATATTAATTTTATCCCTTTGTTAAATCAAGAATTTAATTTTATATGAAAAAATATCTCATTAACAATAATTAGAAACAATTTTTCGCTGCAAAATGTTTTTGTGATAAAAGTCAAAGTCAAAACGTTTATTTCCTTAGAAGCACATAGCCTACATGGACAGGTCAACTTAAAATTAATAAAACTAAATTGCCAAAATAACAAATATCAAGGAAATAACATTGTCTATAATTAATAATGGATATTATACCTAAATCTATAAGGCGTAAGTAGTTTTTAAGACAAATTTTAATGGTTTATGGTAAATTTGCTAAACAGGCTGTCAAATTATCAGGAAGAGCAAATACAGTAGGTACTTGCACGTTAAGTATGTATTTTTATGTATGTACATAAAAAAAAATATGCTGATAAATGGGATAAGGTCAGGAAGATGATGATGAAATCCTTACCGCTTCATAGTATTTATTTATTTTAATAGAACGTTTCCTCAACGATTATTATTATTTTTATGTGTAAATAAATATTATTCTCATGCCTATTTACCCATCTCCAAATCAATAAGTCAATTGTTAAAATATAGAGCAATCTTAGCCCGTCAGTCACTGACAGTTGTCAGTTGACTTGATAGCTCTATATCCATTGATTAATTTAACCGGAGATGGTGACTGTTTCACCTAGCCTTATTTAACATTTACAATGACTCACTTCAATTAGTTATGCGCATGCATACAGCATGCAGAAAAAGAGTTATCTTGGTCCATAATGATTTTAGTTTTGGAACGTCAACACTAGTGATCTTGTATGCCTGATGGCATCTGGTAAGTGTTGCCAGTTGCACACAGTATCAAACAGAACGCCTTACCTGGTAAAAACGGGTACCAGCCAAAGGTTCGGACTGTTTCCGAACACCTCTTTGAAGTTGTTGTAGCTGCCCAGTGAGAAGCCGTTCTTATCAGTGCCGCCTCGGAACATTGGCGCGCGGAATGCCTCTGTAATTATTGAGAAAAGCCTCAGTCTAATCTAAACATTGAAATGAAATGAAATGTATTTATTGCTTGAAATATGGTTTACATAGGTGTCAGGTTATTTATACAGTTCTACATGCTTCGTCAATTCAGATTTGACATGCAATGTCAATTATAATTAAAGAAAAAAATAATAATATAAATAACAGAATGTCAAATATTAAGGAAGTTCATTTAAATTACAATTTAATATTATGTCTAATGTCTAGTATTTAAATGATCTTTTACATTGTAATACGATTTATCAATAAGCCATTTCTTAATTTTTAGTACAAATTTGTTTATTGGCAATTCTTTTATATCAATAGGGATATTATTAAAAATGCGTTCACACATTGCCATTCATTGTCATCATTACAGGCTGCGGGTTCTCGGTGGATGCAGGTCGTTTCCAAGCGAAATAACTGTAAATCTGGAAAGCAGAGCCTAAGTCTAGCAGTGGACGACCTAATGCAGAAACTACATACATACATAGATTGATTATAATTATTTTAATAATGTGTGTTGACGTATGTAATCTTCCTATGGAATCAAATGTCTTATCTTTGAATATTTGATAAAATGTTTGCTGTTGTTTTTAATAAATTAAATTAATCTTGATTTTATTGGATTTTATATGGAGTTTGCCTGCGAACGCGCTTATATCATTAGTGGTTCATTGAAGCTTCCAGTCCGATTAGAAAAATTCTTTCACTGTTAGTCTATTTTCGAATAAGATAAAATCTATACACGGACAACGCCCTAGCGCGAAGCTTGTCTATCAATTACAATTTGTCCGTAAACATAATCTATATGGCGCTATAACATGATGGTACCGAGCTATTCTACGACACATACACGGGGAAAATAGAGCCATACAATATAAAGTAAGTGGTGCGCAATCTTACAATTAGTCATGTTAGTAATTTACATTGAAAGATGTGTCTGCCTTTAGTTATTACAAATTCATTTTATATCTATTGGCGCAAAATAACTGTGCCATAGAATTTAAATGTCAACTTTGAATTGTTAATCTAGTTTCATGTTATATTTTATTTTATAACTTTGACTTTAAAAAATATTTACAATGTAAACACCACAGACCTACATCTACCTAGATAACGCAAATGCATGTACTTAGCGTGTCAGAACCCCGACCAAGCTACGAGGTTGATCGCTGCTTACTTCAGACCGCGTCCGTTGTTCCAGCCAACAACGGACACGCGGTCTGATGTTTGCTGTTTGAGTTCAAGTTGAGTGAACGGAAGCGAAAAATATCAAATAACTAGTAGTGCCCCGCGGTGTTACCCGCGTTATAATTAATTTTCCCGCGGTTTAAAGTAGCCTATGTCCTTTCTCAGGCTCTAGAGATTCTGTGTACCATTTTTTTTTTAATTGGTTCAGTAGTTTTCGCGTGAAAGCGTAACAAACAAACTTACATTCACATTTATATATTAGTAGGGTACGATAGGGATAGGGATAGGAATATTTACATTAAGTTGCCGGTTACTTGCATTGGACGTTTGATCTGACTTTGTCTGTTAGGAGACGATAAATATCGGAACAAGCGATACTGACGCGCATCACTTCGACTTCATAACAGGCAAAAGTTGGCACGATTGGTTTTAATACAAATCGTGATACTTGCGTTAATCTAGGTAGATGCAAGTCTGTGGTAAACACCTTTAAAAAACAATGCTGTGTTGCCTCCCAGTTTAATGTCAGTATACTAATTCTAAAACCTTCCTTGCTTTAAGTTAATTACGTAAAAACATTGAAATTAATCAATCAACTCATACACTTCTATTTGTCTACGTGCGTTTCGATACATTGTTTGAAATAACACTAACATAACTATATAATTTTACGACGCAGTTTAAAACAATGCAATACTAACTCATTATCGTACACGCTATACAATTAAATGCTAATTACAATTACTTTGGTATATCACAACCTATGTATCTGTTACGAACGATCAGAATAAGTTACGAGCGCATAGTCTATCTACAAAGGAAAATAGTACATATTTATAAACATACATATTTATCTACTTGTAATAAGTCAGTTTACCAGCAATCATGCTTTTTAGCACAGTGTTTATAATCTGACCCGTAGGGCTGCCCATACGGCGGTAGTTTATAATCATATCTGAAATTAAAATTGCTTTTAATTTCCTTTAATTTAAAAGGGTCTCTTTGCCTACCTCAAAAGTCAGGTAAACTTAAAGATATAGGAACGGAACTAAAATAGGCGCATTCAAGTTATCATACTCAGATTATTATTATTATTATTTAAGCAGGATAGTTTGCTATTGTGCTATTACAGAATCCTACTAATATTATAAACGCGAAAGTATGTAAGGATGTAAGTGTGTGTTTGTTGCTCTTTCACTCAATAACTACTATATGGATTTTAATGAAACTTTACAATAATATAGCTTTCATATCAGAATAGCATAAGGCAACTTTTTACCGCGGGAAAATGTATAATTACGTGAGCAGAGACGCGGGCGGGCAGCTAGTATTATATAAACTGAGTGGAGGCATGATAGCGTACGATATTTTTTTAAACCTTTCTATATGTTTTCAGGTTATTTATACCATACCTATTAATCTGTCCTTACATTAAGATCTTCATGATTACAAAGACATGATATTATGGATGCATATTGGATATTGAACTGGTAAAAATTTCTTACTGATAAAGTATGATAACCAAGTAATTTTTCTAAACTTAGTCATAGTGAATTGCTGGACTGCTTATATCTTAAAAAAGCCCTCGTTGCTTACCATTTCTTATCGTTCATAACAGATAACGTACCATATCTAACATCCTTGTATTACAACTTAGTGATATCAACATAAATCCATTAAAAATATAGTATACAGTAAAATACGAACCTAATGTTGTCCTGTTATTCAGGACCAAGTAGCAGTGGTACCCGAATAGCGATCCGAGCGAGATGGCGAACATGAGTGAGACAAAAAACGCAAACACGATGTGATAGCGGCCGACGCTGGCAGCTATGCCGAATTCCGCCTGCAAAAGAGTACTATATTTAATACCTACATTTCAATATACTTAATTTTAGTATTCATGAGACAATTTCCTGTTGCCGAGTCAGCGGCGACCGATGTAATCGAGGTGGAACTGGGCCTGATAGTTATATTGTTTTAAGCCAAAGAAAATCGATACTTCAGTGTTTAAGCTGCTTAATGGTGGCTTATGCTGCTGTGGGCAAATGCTAGTACTAAATAAATCTAAATTTAAAATTTAAGAAAGCCCTTGATTCCAATGCCTTAATTTCCTTAAATGTAAAACAACATCATATTATGTAATGTGGGCGCGATGCGCTTTCATTTGATACCCCACACTAGTATATTTGCAGATTTTCGGTTTTCCTTCCCCACTCTCACCCCCATAACTTTTAAACGGCTCAACCGATTTTCATTAAACATGTCTAAGAACACCCGGGATAAACTCACCTTTCATACAAAAAAAACGCACCGCGTGCACATTACTAAATATTATGCTTTTTTAGTTTTAAGGAAATTAAGGCATTGGAATCGGGGGGTTTTCTTAAATTTTTAATTAAGATTAATTACTAGAATGCTAAACAAGTATTTTACTGCACTTCTTCCTCATAATGTGATTTTATAACTATTGTTTCGTTTTGGTGTACAATAAAGTGTGTTTGTATTGTATTGTATATTTTTATGTGTACGTAAAGAAATAAACCGCTTGATATACTAAAATCATGAATTCTTGTTAGCATTAATATGGAATATCTGCAAAAAGCTAATAATACTAATATATTAGCACAAAATGGTGGACAAAGTTCCACGACCATCAAATTAAAAAAAAAATTAAAAGCATACCCACTGCGATGCTATAAAAATTAAACATGGTGGAACTTGGTCTACGAAAATAACTAATAGATGATGATTCATTGTGTAAATGTGGGTCAAATTATCTAATCTACGATATTCCGTCATTTGTGAATTTACCGACTGACCGACGACGTACAATGCGCTTGTTCTCAGCGACATATATAAAAGAAACATAGGACTTCTCGAATCTCTATATACAATTAATTATTAATCGTTACAGAATATTATTTTAAATATATGTTCAAATTTTCTAAATAAATGTCAGATTTAATACATATTATGTAATTATAATATATTGTCGTTCGGTCATCGTATAAGATCGCTGTTAAACTAGATATTTATAATTATAATGTTTTGAAATTAACAAATCAGTTAACCGATAGTAAAGGCTATCATTTATCAAGTTGAACTATTTCAAGTTCCTTTCTCAACTATTTCTGTATTGTAACTTATCTATTAATGTCTTATTTTTGTAAATGCAAAGAACTAATGATTTTGTTTTTGATTGTAACTAATTATTTGAGTCCTAACAGTGAGACTATGGCAATCTAGCTAAATGGTGGTAAATTAAAGAAATTATATTACATTGATAAAATCCAAGCAAACTTTAGTCAATTCACTTCCACTTTCTATCAAGCGATCGCAGTGGGCTTGCATATATTTCTGATACATCTGTAATTGCAAATAGATTTTCATAGATTTCTATACTTACAGCCGGGAACAAGATAATGAATATGACCAGGCCCATAAGGCAACTCTGAGATACTCCACTACAGAAAGACTTATGTTTAGCTAATTACAAAAGATATTTCGATTTTTCCACTAACCTACTATTAGAAATGTTTTTTGTAATTTTTATTGTTTTAACACTTCCTCTTCCGAAAACCAGAACCAATAATTTAAAGTCAAATCATCATCAGGCATTTTACAAATCAAGGAAATCAAAATTTAAATCTTACCCTCCAAAACTTGATAAAGTATGGCAAACACGTCGTCATAACGAACAGGCAGTAGACAAATGCATATCCGAGGAAGAGCATGAAAAACTTGTAGTTGTGAAAGCAGACGCAATTGTTAACCCATGGACAGTGGTGGTCCATCTTCAGGATGCATTTCTGACAGATTGAGCAATGATGCGCCCGGTCTGGCTTGACGACCACACATCTGTTGCAGTATCGGACGGAGCCAGACATTGTCCTGAAATAAACATTTCCGTTAGTGCAAAATTAGTTTTTCCAACATATATTTCTGTTTTATTATAATCATCATTCAGCTGTAGGATTTTAAAATGCTGGCCTTAGACCTCCCTCAAAGATTTCCAGTAATTTCGGAAGCTGGTTGCTGGCAGCGGCCTGCATCCACCGAGAGCACGCAGCCTTCACCATGTCGTCCGTACATCTAGTTCGTGGACCGTCCTACACAGCGCTTTTTTTTGTGTTTTATTTTAATAGAAGTTCAAAAAATTTACATTTTTTAAAAAGGTCTACACAAATGGGTTACAATAAAAATACCTATATAATACAAATCATATGCTATGCAAAATTTATCTAAGCTTATCATACTCGTAATGTTTGTTACAATACATAGCCAAAAAACCACAACATCAACCACAATTCTTACAACCTACTTCTAGCGACTTAAGATCATGTTGCACTCGAAATAATTTCCAATTATTTACTAGTAAGTTTATATACTTATTTATGATTATAATAAATACTTACGAACTACACAAAATATTCGCTCAAATAAAATCTCTAGGGAGTAGAGTCTAGAATTGAGAAAAACTTGTTAAAATGAGTAGTTAGACTCAAGCAATACAAAATATGTACTTCAAATCCGTGAGAGACTCACAACTTTGTACTTTTGGAATTTGTTTTTAGCTAAATAGTGCCTAATGAAAGCACATAGGTAAACAAACAGGTATTTTTAAAGGTACATTATTAGAACACCTCTAAAACATCTACTGAGCATAGGAACTTTTTAAATTTCAAGTCTCTAACTTCAAAAACGTAGGCCAAACATAATAAATTTGTAACCCCCATTTTAACCCCAAAAGTAGGTTACTTTCTAAAGTTACATTTTTAAGGTTTCTAGGTATTTCAGTTTCGAGTTTTCGTTATTAATCAGTGAGTGGTAAAAATAGTTTTTCTTTTAATATATTCCACATGTAAACATAGATTATTATTAGGAATATTGACCGAAAGTACACGTATTATTATTACATAGCAATAATTCTACTCACCTTGTTACTAATGGTAAATCTTTAGCATAAGCTTCCAAGATATTTCTTTGTGCCTCTTCAGATTCCGTATTCAATAGTTTTTCAACTTCAGTATCGGGTAATCTGAACTACAACAGAATATAATAGAATATTTTTAAAGTAAAGTAAAAATACACAAATGTCTATTACTAATTCTTAGTCCATAATCATTATAGGCACCCCGATTTACTGGTTCCCACTGCTGGGACATAGGGACTACCCTCTGGACTCATCCAGATATCCTAGTTTATGTATCTCTTGAGATATTAGGCCTTAATTCTATTACTAATTCTTAGTAATTAATAGTCGAAGGCACAGGCTTCAATTTATAATAAGCATAGGTGAAACCAGGGGGGGGGATAAAAATCAATTGATTTCTGTTGACTTTAGCACAATGCAACTAATTCTAGTTTTTTTATTTAAGCACAATGCAACTAATCCTAGTTTTTTTAATTAATTTTTAT
The DNA here is from genome assembly GCA_929108375.1 of Gymnoscelis rufifasciata. Lineage (NCBI taxonomy): Eukaryota > Metazoa > Arthropoda > Insecta > Lepidoptera > Geometridae > Gymnoscelis > Gymnoscelis rufifasciata. Next base: position 6,066,003 of record OV815321.1, on the reverse strand, counting down.
ATATATTTTTTTAAACTTTCACTTTACATCATCTAAACAACTGGACCAAGAAATTTGAATAATGTCCACAAACAATTGCTAGAAAACCTTCTTGGATAACATAAGTGTACATTCATGTTAACTCCTCATATTGCTGTGGTGCATTATAGAGATACACAAAAAGGTCCATAGCACCCCTAAGGGGTAAGCAAGCCTCATTCAACATCTGTTCAAGTATTTACCTTGTCAGGAATGGGCTTGATCTCTGCAAAAATAGTTTTCCAATATGACCAAGCGAACATGATTAAAAGTATGTGATATACCACCATATAAGCACATTGTTGTATAGTATTTTCTATGGTATCTGAAATAAAGAAATAAAAAGTGAAAGTTACTATTGATCAGGTACCCATTCCGAGGTTTCGTCAACATCGTCTGAGACATGTTTGCCGGGATATTAAAAAAACATTTCATTGAGATTTAACAATAATACAGAGGTACTCACTGATGCACAGCTGAACAATGTAGGCGTAGTAGGACCAGGTCATGATAGAGGTAATCAGTAGGACAGGAAACCATTTGAAGATTCTCCAACAATATTGATTACATTTTCTACAACACCCACTAAAACCTGAACGCGAAACCCGGCTATTTTGCACAGATGAGGCCATTTTAAATTATTTTCTCTTGTAATTATCTTTAGCCATGTTCACTTCACATTCACAAAAACGACAATAGAATTTTCTTTTCTGACGTTTTGTTTTTGTCTATGTGAAGACTTTGTCATAAACAACAAAGTCCATAGACGATTCAACGAATAAAATAGTTGCTCTAACAAAACTGCTTGGTACGAAATCTGCTCGGACCAGATATATAATTAAATACTCTATGTCTGCTGCTCCAACAGCAAATCAAAAACACGACTAACAATAAATTATTGTAAAGTTTTAACACAAAAATAAACTCTTGAAAAATTTGATAAAAAAATTTAGAATTCACTAAATTAAGAGACAAAGGCATTTTATTGAATTTGTTCATACTTAAAACCTATAGAAAAATCTTAAAATCATAGACAAAATTTCAGACTCAAAAATGGCTAGATCAATCAAAGATGCAAATCAAATACCAACATAGAAATAAAACAAATGTCAAATTTTGAGTCTCCTTGCTTTGTGTAGCGTCCAAAATTTCGTTGTTTTCGGCAAAGTTTGACAATATTCGGGTATTATTCCGTCTAGAATAAGAGGTCTAAATCATGGAGGTAAAAGAATGTAACGACTTGGCTGAAGAAGTAAGTATATCAACCGTACGAATCCCTGAAAATGGATGTTGTCGGTATGTAAAACAGCCGCTAATGACGTGTTTCAGAACCAATTTATTGTGGACGATGTGAGCAAAATAATCAAAGAAGCTATCGAAAACAGCATCGGAGGCACTGCCTATCAACACAATAAAGTTAATCAATGGACCTCTGCTGTAGTGGAGTCTTGCCTGGGACAGCTCACGAAGTTGCAAAAACCTTACAAATACATAGGTAATTGTTACCCTCAAGATAGTTTAAATTAATTCGTTATGTATTACAAAAGCACCAATAAATTAAATTTTTATTTCCAGTGACATGCACAATCATGCAAAAAAATGGAGCAGGGCTACACACGGCATCATCATGTTTCTGGGACAACAACACTGATGGTTCCTGTACAGTACGCTGGGAGAATAAGACCATGTATTGCATTGTATCTGTCTTTGGACTTGGCATCTAAATTAGTATAAAAACTTATTATTATAATGCTTTCAAACAACCCATAACTGCTACTTACACTAAATTCTTAGTATTTGGTAGTTATGATAATTATAAGGCTCTTCATCAATATTTTATTTGCAGTGTAACCAAGCTGACTTTATGTAAATTCTGTTTGGTTATCAAAGTATGTGCTAAAAGAACATAATTATTGTTTGGTATATTCTATTGAATATAAAACATAGTCAATAGAAGGATTTAGTATATTATGTAAATCTCATTGTTTTAAATAGATCTTTAATTTTCTGATTACTTTTCACCTTTTACATAGATGTATAAGAGTGTGATGCATCATTCCCAGCTTTGTTTCAAAACAATTTAAAATAGTAAAAATAATTTCTATCAATTTAAGTTAAAACTGACTTAATCTTGATTTATTGTAGGTATATTTTTCGTACTCAATAAATAAAAATACAAATTTTTGTGTAAATATTTAGTCATCCCTACACCAGTTATTTACATAGTATTTCCTGTATAACCTCCGGACACTTAATATGGGCCTAAAACATGTTCATCACCAAGCGAAAATCACAGATGTTTCTGTTTAGGCCGTGAAGGGACACTGCTACCTGACTTTTCCGTTCGGAAGGCGACGGACACGGGGACCTGCTTCAATGCTCCTTTAAATCTGTCATACTGGCATACAAATTGAAACGTGACCTGCCTAACCTGGCCTGAACTTTTGAAATTCAAAGACATAAAAACATTTTTTAACTGGCGACCAAAAAAGAGGGGTGTTATAAGTTTGACGTGTCTGTCTGTCTGGATACAAAATAGCTCCCGAACGGATGGAGCGATTCTTATTAAGTTTTTTTTTCTATGAAAGGTAAGTTTGGCGCGAGTGTTCTTAGACATGTTTCATGGAAATCGGTTGTGCCGTTTAAAAGTTATGAGGGTGAGAGTGGGGAAGGAAAATCGCAGATATACTCAAGTGGGGTATAAAATCAAATGAAAAATGCGCGCACATTACAAAATGTTATGGTGTTTTTTTACTTCTAGGAAATTAAGGCATTGGAATCGGGGGTTATTCTTAAATTTTAAATTTGGATTTATTGGATATTGTATGGCAGTATATGGAAATATTTTTTTTATATAATAATTTTGATTTTTTATTTTTGTTCTAAAGGCGATGTTTCAGTCGTTATGTACTTATAAGTATTTAATTGAACATACATATATAATACTAGCTGTGCCCCGCGGTGTTACCCGCGTCATAATGAATTTTCCCGCGGAATGATGTTTTTCCGCGGTAAAAAGTAGCCTATGTTATTTTTCAGGCTCTAGAGATTCTGTGTACCAAATTTCATTTAAATCGGTTTAGTAGTTTTCGCGTGAAAGAGTAACAAACATCGATACATCCATACTTACAAACTTTCGCCTTTATAATAGTAGTAGGATATACTTCTATGCTAATATGATAAGGCTGAAGAGTTTGTTTGAACACGCTAACTTCAGTAACTAACGGAACTACTGATCGGTATTGTTTTTTTTTTAAACACGGGCGTTTAAAGCCTATTAAAAATAAATCAGCAGTCAGTATTTTGAACTGAACCAGGTTAAAATAGCAGCTTGCTTGTTTGCTTTGATCAACAACCTTAGAACCAAAAATTTTTTTCTATTTATTTCTCTCTTTCTAACTTGTATGTACACTGCATCTCTACCTACTCTTATTTGTTTCAAATTTCTTCATCACCACAGGTTTGCTGTAAGAAAACTCTTATAGGGTTAAGCTCGCCTTTGTACATGACCATTGTTAATAAACCTTAATGTATCCTTTTTGTGTACAATAAAGAATTTATGAATGGGGATACATGGATGCACGGATGGGTATCTATATAATTAAGTATATGTTATGTTGTATATAAAAAACACACGCGAGGCGAGCGAGCTGCCGAAGCGCCAGATTATACAAAGGGAAGCCAGAAGCCTTGTATTATACTAAGGCTAAGCTCTGAATTAGTTTCTTTAATGCAAAGTATAACATTTATCGTTACTAAGTAATTAATCCAGCGCCCAGAGATTCGCGCTGAGCGTTACGAAGTCCTCAGCGCAACAAAAAAGTGGGGTGTTATAAGTTTTACGTGTCTGTCTGTCTGTCTGTGTGTGAAACCGCATCGCGTGCATATGACTAAATATTACGGTGTTTTACTTTTAAGGAATTAAGGGTTTTTCTTAAATTTTAAATTTAGGTTTATCATGTAAAGAGCATATACAGTGCGGCGCTTGTACTACAACTATTTCAGTCGTCGTGTGTGCGTTTGCGGTACGGCCGGCGCGGCGCGGCGCTTTTGTACGAAAACAAAAGAATGTACCTACGTCAAATCAGTCAAATGCACCGCTAGCCGCGCCGTAGACTTACATGACGGAGACGCAAAATGGCGTTCAACTGAATAACATCTAGTATTTCACTTTATAATTTTATTTAACTCGACACTGGCAAATTGTCGCTTTAAGCGCAAAGTCCAATTACAAGAAACTGAACTGATCTGACTTACATGACTACGACTTAATCATGTTTTTCCATTTATGTACTTTACCAACACCATGTACTCATCTGGAATCCTAAAGGAGGTCAACTATTAAGTCTAAAGGGACAGCTTTCTGTTGCAATGATGGATGTTGTCTTGCATCTCTAAGAAATTTAATCGTTAAAAGGTTTGGATATGGAACCACTGTCTGTCTAAAATAGACAGACCCATTAATGGGAAACAAAAGTAATAAAATTTTCTTCATCAAGTGCCTCTCCTTTACTCCTTTACCTTTAACTTCTTAAGCTTTCCTTTATCCAGGGCAAGCCTGCAAAGGTCTTCTGCCTTCTTTAGATATGCCATTCGTCGCCCATTGCCTGATGTTACGCAACCAGGAAGTTGGTAAAATTTCCTTCTACCAACAGTCCTTTTGCAGTTGAAGACAGTTCATGAAGGCAGAAGGTATTTAAAATAACTATTTATATTTATGTACCTATCATACATTTTTATGAAAATAAAATCATGGTGTAGGTTTGGCTCCCGGTAAGTTCCGTTAGGATTTCAGTGTTTTTTAATTTAGTTTTTTCAACAGATCTATCTCACCTAATTGTGAGAAATTATTTCTCACAATGAATGCTAATGTATGTAACTTGACTATACTTTTTTACTATATTTTATGTGGCCTCAGAAGTAGTAGACTTACCGAAGCAAAAATTTTTTCTAAGTTAGAGATAAATTAATGTAAGACTAAGATTCACTCGTTCCTAATATTAATATAATATTTTATATACTTAACAATACAATACTCTTTCTTGAACACAAAATAATAACACACAAAAATTGTGAATCAATGGGCGGCCTTATCGCCGATAGCTATCTTTTCTAGGCAACCTTGGGATGGAGACAAATCAAAAAGCACGAATAAGACGTAACCTTAGAAAATCTTAATTTTGTACGGATAGGGTGTTTAAATGTTACAATGTAATATTTTTTATTTGCAATAGGTAACTGAACTGCTTAGATAGGTACCTACTATTTATTAAAGAAATTATCTGTTAAGTTAACATAAGAAGAATTTTCTTGATAATAATTTGTTGTAGTGGTATTTATTATTGCCCGTAAATAATAATAACTATCATTCTATAATCACATTGTGGTATTTATAAATCTTGTTCGAGTATAACGATGAGTTGATAATTTTTAACTACACATGAACGCTACAAACTCTTTGGTTGCTTTTGTTCATAATCTTAATAACTTAAGTAATAATCTAAACTGAATACTAGAGATCGCATTACATACGAGTAATAAAAATGAGTTAAATTAAACAACTATTATACTTAGTGAACCGAGATCAAAATAAGTTTAATAGGAACAAAAGAAATTCAAATAATCGCGGGCAACGAGAGCGCGACATTTTTGTGTCATGTGACCATCATCGATCCAATGGTTGAGCACTTCTCGGGTCCATTCAACTCAGCTCGGCCATTGCCGGAGAGCGGAGAGGGATACTTCACAATCCGATTCTATTCATACATAGGGAAATATTTATATAGCTCCATCTCTTTCTTGCGTATTGAGAAATAATTAAATGAATGGTGAGTAAGTGAAACGGGGATAGGTTCGAGTGGAAATTATTGAAAGCCTGCCTGGCCCAGTCGCCATGTAGAATTTTTTGATGTGGGTGTTGTGTGCCTGTGTATCGGGACGTCAAATGCTTCAATAATTGATAATTTCAAGTGATTATTTTAATTTTTCTAGATTGTGTTTTATTTTGTTATCTTGTGCTGATTCCGTACAGTGAATTTTAAGACATATTGTTTAGTGCGTGGATCATTTGATTCTAGTGACAGTGGTGATTTATACGGGAGGGGGGCTGAATACTACGACGACAGGATAGTAACAAACGTTTTACAACTGAGACGATCATAAAACTCATCTCGGTGCGGACGAGACGGACTTCCATTTTGTTTTATTATGTGGTTTGGTTGTTTACACAGTGTTCCGCGATTGGGACAATGGATATGGACGGTGAGTACCTGTCGTGCGATCCAGGCTATACTTTAGGCCTACAGTGATGGACTGAGCTTAGATGAGGTCTGCGCATGTAGGCCGCACATGACAATAAACATGCAACCAGTAAAGCTAGGTCTTCGATTGCATCGCTAGGCGCAGTCGTCATTTCGAAGTCATCAAGACTTGGTCATAAAGTAAGGCTAATTTGTCCGCGGCGCGTTTACGTTGATCGTCTTCAAATCGTACATTGATTTTAGTTAGAGTTTGAATAGACATGCGCCGACGTGCGTGTGTACGGGAGGGCACTCGCGCTTTCGCGTTTATCAGCTGATGGGTACTGCATTGTTCAATACAAATCTTGTAGTAGTACCTATTGGTGTGCCAGCCAATAGGGCGTAGTTGCCCGCCCGCTCTACTTAGGTAGCTAGTTACAGGGTGAAGTGATTGTGTTCTGATATTGTGTGTAGCTGATAATGATAACACCATTGAATATAGGTAGGTTTACACACCCTTATTGACTGTACTACATTATTGACACAAACAGGGTAATGTTGATTAAAATATTTGTTTTTCTTTTGCTGTTTTCTAATATATTTAAGCCATCAATTCTAACAACACCAATCTTATTCCGTTGAATTAATGCATAGAGTCCAAATTTACTTTATTTGGTTTTGATAAAATCATGACAAAACAATAAATACATAGCTGAAGAAATTTAACAAATAACAATATATTTTTATTGATTCACAATATTTTAAGTTAATTAATTGGTTAAATGTATAATTTTTTAGCCATGTACATTGGATAAATAAGCTCAACATACCTATGCAAATGAAACTAGCTCGACAACTCATCTCATTTTGCATTTTATGGATTTATATCAATTTATATGTGTATAAATATGCATAAGTATTATTTTCCTAATTACTTCTTAACAAAATTCAAATAAATGTAGCTTAAAATCCTCATAAAATACAATAAGCAGAATATTCTCTCTACCTATCCACATTTCTTATTTTTGTCATGGTTTTGTCTAGTATTTTCATATGGGTTAAATTTCCTTGTATAAATTCCCCATATTATTTTTCCTTAATTAACGATTAACAATTACATTTCTATCCTTGAACTATGATGTAGGTATTATGTTATCAAAATATTACTCCAAATTACGAGATGTACAGAAAGAATAGATCCATTCATAAAATGTTCAATAAGAACCTAAGTATCTTAAACTTGAAGGACTCACAAAGAAAAAAACCTTTGAAATTCATACTCGTACCGTGTTAATACACATAGATAATTGGTATTCATTAGAATGTCCCAGCTGTCTATCACCTTGCCTACAAAACACTTTTGTTACAGCTGTTAAATAATTACTTCATACATATTCTTGTTATTATTACAAACACGTCAACATTAATTAATCCATAATTTCCTAACTGTGAATGAAGATGGCTCATAGCCTCATATCCTGTATTTCTTGATTTATGTTCTCATAACGTTAATTTTTGTTAATATTCACTATTTTGCATTACTTAATTGATTATGAAAATAATAAAATGTACTCAGTAAACTAGACATTTCCTTGTGTGCTAGTGTTAAGGGAAATTATATGTTGATACCCTCCTATGGGTATGGATGGATAGAAACAAGTGGAGGGATATGGGAGTGGCCTTGCTCTGCAGTGAGACAAGCCAGGCATACTTTTTTTTTTTCTTAGCCAGGCATACTAAAAAAAATTTAAGCGGCCTAGTTCTTTGTAGCACTCTGCTTTTAAAGATTAATTACCATTGAAAAAAGTGCTGAACGGATTTTCAGCAATACTTTTAGTAATATTAGTGGCTCGAAAGGCTCTAGGTTTATTTTGGACCAACTCCAGGTCATACAGGACGGTGAAAAAAAACTAAATATATGAGCATATACTTAGTATTATTAATCGCGGATTAAAAATGATAACGTAATTTAAAAACTTAAATAATTTAAGGTTTAAATTACATAATTTCCTTATATAACTTCAAATTAAAATAATTTTAGGTTTAAATTTAAGAAATGATGATTTATCATAATACGTCTACGTAAGGATAAGCAATGAAATGCTTGCTTGCTCAATAAAATTTCTTCCAGTAGCCATATTTATTCCATACAGGTTTATTCCCTTAAATAAAAAGGACGACTATTCTAGCATCAAACCTGTTACAGATTTCACACAAGTCACAACACTCATGCCATGACTCATGTGGCTTTGTATTCACAGTTCAAATTAAACAGCTATTTCATTTGCACAAATATAAGACTTATCTTCTAAATACAATGCATATATGTATATGTATATACAAAGCTATTTACAAAAAAAAAATAGCATACTGCATCTTCTAATTTTGTCTGCCTCTCAAAACAAAATTTCACTATTTTGTGATACAAAATCGAGTTTTTTTGAGCCTAGTTCAATTATTGGAAAATGTCAATTAAATGTAAATTTGATCTCAGTTAGTTAAGTAGGCGGTAAAACGAGTTTAGCCTGATCTGATCGCGTTTATAACACATAGCCATAAAAACAATTATATTCTGACAAAAATTAACATTTATGCGCGTAAATTACCTATACGAAATTCAAGAGATTCGGTACATACTTACTTATTTTTGTAGACAAGTGGCTAGGTTGTCAGGATACTTCAGGAAATTAATCATCATCAACATTTTAGCCGTAGAACATTCTCCACTGTACTTTCCTCATAGATTTCCATCTATCCTCTATTTTGCATGGATGGCTTTACCAAGACATCCATCCGTCTAGGTAGTTAGTTGGTGGACGTACTACGCTGCGCATGCCGATCCGCTGTCACATTTCAAGAAATGTTTAGCCCCAATGAACCCGTTATTTGAGTTAGTTATGTCAGATAGTTGTCATAAACCGATCGTTTGCTATTTTGGCTCTATTTCTAATGATTGAATAAAATATTAGACGACAAAAAAAACAAATTAAATATATTATTAAACAATTTTAGTACCTATCCGCTAAATAGTATAAGGACTACTTACTTAACAAATTACTTACTAACACGTTCAGAATCGAATCGATCTAATTATCTGAAGGTAGTGTTACTTTAAAGATATTTCTGAAAATAATCTCAGTTTCACGCCTCCCACATGTCGCGTAATTTTGGTAGACGTTGTTGTCATTCATGCGAAAATCCCGCCCGTGGACTCTTAACGGTAAATTGCGTGTAACAACATTTTTGCAAGCTTGGATTTACTATTAAAGATAAAAAAAATCTGGACTATTCAGAGTTTCATCTTACCCAAAATTACATTTATTTATTTATTTATATAAATCACATTATACAAATATACACTTTGAAATATATTTATGTTGGTAATTTTATTGTCATCATACCTAAGGTGGTTCACAATGTCCCAGTAGATGGTACCTACGTTTGAAATTAATGAATGCATGTTTTATTTATAAAAATAAATAAAACATAAATCATCTGTCTCATTCGTGAAATATGATTTTGTCTGTTCACGTCTGTAAGTGGTAATCCTCTGAATCCTTAACCGTGACCTCCGGGTGGTGCTAAGAACAGTCTCTGGTGGTAGGCTTCGGCCGCAACTTGTCACCACCCTCCGGGCTGGGCCAGTGCGTGAAGCGATTTTTTCGGGTTTTTTAATGTTGTGCGGAGAAGCCTTATAGGTCTTCATGTCCCATCTTAGACCACATCGTCAATTTACATCAAGTGAGATTGTGGTCAAATGAAGGCTTATCGAGAATTAAAAAAAAAATGTTTAATTACATCCCAAGGTTGCCTGGATGCGATAACTATCAGCATAAAGGACGCCCATTGATACAATAATATTGTTCTTCTCTCTCTTCTGTGTATAGTTATTTTTAAGGAGTATTTAATAATGAACTGAGTAGGGAGTTGTTTTGTCACGTGCAAAATAACGTTACCGTCAGGATGGCAAGTCACCTATTAAAACGTAACGTATTTAACGTTGAAATGCTATCCAAAAATTGCTTCCCATTTGCTTCTATTTGCTTCCTTCAATAAGAGATTTGCTTCCTTTATATTTAAGAAGAAATTTCTAATTTAAGTTAAGAAGGAAGCAAATAGAAGCAAATGGGAAGCAATTTTTGGATAGCATTTCAACGTTAAATACGATAGGTGACTCGCCATCCTGACGGTAACCAAAATAACACATGCTGAATTGAGGGCCTTTTTGGGACACTATCTGTGTGTTTATATGTTATTATTATTATTTTTTATGTATCCTAAATAAAATGTGTTGTCTTTTTTTTAAATTGTATAATTACACCAGCCATTTAAGTGTACCTATGTTGATCATGCAAGGAATGAATCAGTCAACCTCTTGGTTTAGCTAACCTCACCGCTAAGATCCATTGATAAAGACAACCGACCGGATATTAGACCATTGCGACTCGTTTCAACTAGTAGTGAGCGTTGAATCGACGAACCGTTTTTTTAAACTGTTTTTCTACAGACAACGTGTCGACTGTTTTCTTATTACGGCAAAAGTAGTTTTTTCTACGAACAGGTTTTTTCATTCAACGTCAACGATAAACGCAACGCAAACGAACGAAACACAAAGACAGATTCAACTACATACACGACCGACAACGACACGAAGACCACCCGAAAATTAACGAACAAGCCGCGAGCGAAGCGCGAGGTAAAACGCGGTATGCGAGCGAGTGAGATGTCCGTCGCTCAGTTGTTTGAGAGCGTAAGAGATGTATGTATGTTTGTTCATTCCGGGTCTAAGCTTAGCGCTTGAGCTAAACTGACCGAAAAAACAGGTTAATTGGGCACAGGTTTGTTAGTTTTCGTGTCAAATAATTAGTTTGTCTAATTGACGTGACACGTGAGGTCAACGCCTTTTTGTTTGGCACGAAAGTATTACTTCTGTTATAGTGAAAGTTCTTTTTGTTGTCTAGATTCTTAATTCTATTCAACTACTCACTCAAACATACTAAATTAAATAAACCACGATGATTAAAAACAACGATAGATGAATTACTTACGTTCAGTTATCTTTTCAATGTAACTACGAACTTAATTTAACGCATAGTTCCTTAAGACAGTTAACGAAAATCAGTCGACGGACAACCAGACTGGTTGTCCGTTTCGTTTCGTTTTTTTCAACTGGTTCAACCAGTTGAAAAAAACGAAACGAAAATCAGTCGCGACATTCAACCGGTTCATTCGTTGAACTACGAACGAACCAGTTAAACGTCGACCGTTTTTTCAACCGGTTGACCGATTATAAAAAACGGTTTCGTTTCGTTTACGCAAAAATAGTCAACGACCCACCAGTAGTTTCAACATGTTTACAAGTTATCATGATGTTACAGAAGCTAATGTTCTTCATAAAATGTTCATTGCACAATAATAATTTTATTTGCTAGTTGTGTGCAGCGTAGAACGTAATAGATGTGTGATTAACTCGTAATGCCGGCTGTACACACGCGACGAGAGCCTCTCGGCGAATGTCTCGGCCGAGAGGGGTCTCGTCGAGAGCATGCCTGTACACACGCGTTCTAACATTTGAACTGAAGACTCACGCGACAATGGACGTAGAAATTGCTGCTGCTATTTGTGTTTGTGCCATGAGCTATTATAATTTTTTTAACATTTACTATAAAAATAAAATTCGTAAACCATGAAGAAATAAGAAAAAAAATAATATAATTAAATTAAATTAAAATTAAATTAAAAAACAATTAAATACTATCAGCGAGCAAGTAAATGAACGAGTGTGTACATGCTCGCTCTCGTTTACCTCGCGAGAGCCAACGAGACCCTTTGACTCGGGCGCAAAAAACCGACAAGCCACCGAGACCGACCGAGACGAGAACGAGACAGCGAGACGAGACGAGAGCGCCCTGTACACACGCGCGTTCGGCCTGTCTCGGGGTGTCTCGACGCGTGTGTACAGCCAGCATAAGTAGAGTAGAAATATGTGAATATACTAAATTCTTATCGTAATTTTTTTAATTTTATTGTGGGATTAAAACAAAACTCTCTATCTTTCGATGTTTCTCCCTTAAGCCGAAGAATGTCCACTGCTGGAGTTAGCTTCTCTTATGGCCTTCTATATACTCACGCCACGCTTTACAAAGTAAAAATAGAACATACTTATTTCTGACTGTTAGGGTTCCATAAATCAACATTAAAAAGGAACCATTAAGGATCGACATTGTTCTCTGTTTAACTCCCAATCTATTTATTTTTAATTGCAAGCTTTGCCCAATTTATCATTCAAACAAGAGGACAGACAAAATATAATTAGATAGTTAAAATTAATCGTTCTAAAGATAACAAAGAATTGAATAGTCTAGTTTTTATAAAAATGGATATCGCTATCTTATTGTCTTGTTCCTTCGAGCAAATAAATCCTGAACCCATTGCAATATATGTATGAGTGGTATTTAAATACTTCCGCTATTAAATATTCTGAGGGATTCACGCGCAATGCGATCTATAACATTCCCGCTGAGCTTAAAACAAAGCTTTAGACGGTTGGACCGGGAACATTGACGCTTATAGGATTTAGGTGTTCCTAGTTAGTAATGTACTAGATCCGACGAGATGCACGATATGAGCAGATAAACGCTATTCCGGGCTATAAAAACAAAACAAAAGGTGAAGACCTCTAGCCCTAGGTTATTGATCCGAGCTAGATCTATTTCGAATTTACTTAAAATAACCATCTTGCGAATGGTAATGTATTTGAAAATAACTGAGGTCGAAATGTTAGGTATTCTATGGAAACGTCATTGTGTGCAGTTTATCGCAGTGGTGCGGTAGTGAATACAGCATTGTGCACAATACTTTGTTCTAGAAGCACAGATGGACGTAATAGAATATGATAATGATAATTACATGGCAGTAAATTTCCTAAAATGACTTTGTCTATAATGACAGTGTAACATTTCTAATCCATCATGAAGTCTATAGAAAATTCGCAGAATAACCAAGCCAACTAACTGTTAACTTTAAAAACATAATAGTATTTTTTTACCTATATAAGTTCAATATTAGTTACAATTAGAAACTCATTTAAATAAAATTAAATATTTAAAAAAACTAACCATCTCAAACCACTGGTAAGTCTAACCTCGTAATTCGAGATAGCTAGATATTTGCTTCAGTCCACGCTATCGATTCCGGCTATTCAAAGTGACATCATTGCTGCGATCGCTCTGGCTGACTAGCCTGTGCGAGGTTCACTTCACCTGCATTCGTGGTTCGTTGCCTCTAGAATTAATTACTAGAGGCAGCTGAACTGAACCCTTTAAGAGATACCAAGCCACTGCAAATTGGCTGCAAAAAAAAAGTAAAAAATGCATCTCGAAAGCGGAGAAATACTTTTTATTTTACCTCTTCGCCTCTTATCCGATATTCTGATAGCTCACGTTTCAAAACTCGATGTGAACACGTGATAAGTAATTGCTTACGCTAAGTAAAAACCTGAGTACTTATAAACGGTATTCTGAAATAGATTTTACTATGCGGAGCAGGCATTTGAGCACCTGTCTAGCATGGAATACATTATTCAGTTTCTCTCTGGATCAGCCTCATTAAGAATTAAACAGAATTAGAATTAGCATAAAGCCGAAGCGGACGCTATCTCCGTATTTGCTATGATCAGACTGTCTGTAGAGCTTTATAATGCATTTTTGGTGAATTAGCTGTATTAAGAATTTAAATAACGGCGAGAGAGAGAGCACTTTAGCTGGGAGCGGTTTGGTTTCAAACATTTTATTATGCTATCTTTACTTTTACGGTTTATTTAGGATTTACTTTTAAGAATATATGTTCGGTTTCGCTGTAGAAGATGAAAAAATAAACTTGACCACTGGTGCTTATTTCTGTCGGTCCGTCATGCTAAATTTTCTCTTAGCTGCCCGATTGACTGATAATTTATTAGGTACTCAATTATAGTGAAATAGACGTCTATTGTATTTATTATATACTGGATTTGAAACATGGAGCCATTTTAAATCGTTGCATAGACAAACTTATTATTTGGATCGCAACAGTAAGGTTTGTTTACATTAAGTAATAGAATTTGTTTAAATTTATGAAAAAAAGAAAGTTCCATTAAGGATTAGTATTAGTTTAACTACAAATTATCTTTGAGAAGCCTGCGGTGTAAAATTATTTGGACAACAACGCAGATATAATTTATATAGTACCTAGATAGACATGGACGGAACCCTCTACATAAGTTTAATTCAGACTTGACGGCTTTATTATAGTGATGATTGCGATAGCTTCTAGTTTAAACATATTATGTTGTCTCTAGGTCTGTTGTTTTTCAGTAAATTATATGCTATAAGATCTTGTTTGCATAGCAACATCTTTAACAAAACAGAAACCTCGTTTGAATGGGAAGGTAATAAAATTAATTATAACATAGTTTATTAATGGATTGTGGTCACTGTAAAATGTTTCCACGAGTAAAAAATAACGTGCGCTTGCTTGTGGCATGATGGGGTGTGGTCGAAGTCTTTGTTCTCATTATAGATTACTCCGTAGAATAGGCATCAAGTCCACATAAAAAAAATATATTCTGTTTAGTCTGTTTTATAGCCCGTCCAAAGATACTGGACACCTATTTTTCGATTTATCAATTCAATGAGATAGTGCCGAGATATGGAGCATCAAAGTTCCCATGTGGGGGCTTTGACGTATAGAGATTTAGTAAAGTCGCTCGAAGGCGTTACGTCACGCGAAACGCCTTCAATGCACCGTATTGTCTTGATTTTTCGTGAAGTAAAATAGTTGTAAATTTTGTTTATTTAACATGAATTATGTAGATGGCGTTTAGTAATAACTGTTTGTGTATCGCGGTATTTTTAAAACCCGCGTTATAATTGATTTTGCCGCGGAGAAAAATGTAGCCTATGTCCTTTCTCAGGCTGTAGAAAATGTAAATTTCATTTACAGTGTTTCGGTAGCTTTTGTGTGACAGAGGAACTTGAGAGTTACTTTGGCATTTATTATATTAATATGGATTGTTTCTTGTTCGTGTATCATTATTCATTTATGAGTGCTTACCCGTTCAACCCATGATTTTTCTACCCAATAATATTTTTACCCCTTCAACCCAAAACATATGCCCCGTTCTACCCAAAGCAAAAATCTGAGTCACAGTGTATTCTAAATAGTACAGACACCGTAATTTGTATATCTTTAAATATATAATTCTTCTGTGAGTGTGTATGTCACTGAACTTCTCTCAAACTAGTGAACCGATTTTGATGAATTTTTTTGTGTGTGTTCAAGGGGATCTGGGGATGGTTTAGATTCACAATTTTGTCCGCTGGACAATGTTTTTTTAATAAATTTTCAATTTATTAAAGTTGTTGATTTTGGATATATATGATCCCACGAGATAATCCAAAAACACGGGCAACGACGTGGCGATTTTTTGTCTAATGTAATGAATGACCCTGCTTCTTTAGTATTTCACTATTACATTTATTTGAATTCAAACAATAGAAATTAGGAATAAGTAGGTGTGGGTAGAACGGGTAACTTGAATCTATTGTTTTGGGTTGAACGGAGCAAAATACCTATTGGGTAGAAAAATCTTGGGTCGAACGGGTAAGCACTCATTTATGAGTGCTTACCCGTTCAACCCATGATTTTTCTACCCAATAATATTTTTACCCCTTCAACCCAAAACATATGCCCCGTTCTACCCAAAGCAAAAATCTGAGTCACAGTGTATTCTAAATAGTACAGACACCGTAATTTGTATATCTTTAAATATATAATTCTTCTGTGAGTGTGTATGTCACTGAACTTCTCTCAAACTAGTGAACCGATTTAGATGAATTTTTTTGTGTGTGTTCAAGGGGATCTGGGGATGGTTTAGATTCACAATTTTGTCCGCTGGACAATGTTTTTTTAATAAATTTTCAATTTATTAAAGTTGTTGATTTTGGATATATATGATCCCACGAGATAATCCAAAAACACGGGCAACGACGTGGCGATTTTTTGTCTAATGTAATGAATGACCCTGCTTCTTTAGTATTTCACTATTACATTTATTTGAATTCAAACAATAGAAATTAGGAATAAGTAGGTGTGGGTAGAACGGGTAACTTGAATCTATTGTTTTGGGTTGAACGGAGCAAAATACCTATTGGGTAGAAAAATCTTGGGTCGAACGGGTAAGCACTCATTTATGAGTGCTTACCCGTTCAACCCATGATTTTTCTACCCAATAATATTTTTACCCCTTCAACCCAAAACATATGCCCCGTTCTACCCAAAGCAAAAATCTGAGTCACAGTGTATTCTAAATAGTACAGACACCGTAATTTGTATATCTTTAAATATATAATTCTTCTGTGAGTGTGTATGTCACTGAACTTCTCTCAAACTAGTGAACCGATTTTGATGAATTTTTTTGTGTGTGTTCAAGGGGATCTGGGGATGGTTTAGATTCACAATTTTGTCCGCTGGACAATGTTTTTTTAATAAATTTTCAATTTATTAAAGTTGTTGATTTTGGATATATTAGGTCCTTACATATGAAATTGGCGTTTTGTATGGGAGGAACAAAAAGTCGAATATTTTTTAATATAATATATTTAATTAATCAAAGTATGAACCATTATTTTCTATGCACTTTTGCCATCTTATAGGTAGTTCATTGATCCCTTTACTAAAAAAACCAGTCGGACGGGAATCAATAAAATCTTTGAAGGCGATTTGGACTGCCCCATCGGAGTTGAATTTTTTCCCTTGCAAGAAGTTATCCAAATTTCGAAAAAAATGGTAATCTGTTGGAGCAAGGTCCGGGGAGTACGGAGGATGTCTTAGACTTTCCAATTGAAGCTCTTCTAATTTAGTAGCCGTCTGTTGCGCAGTGTGTGGTCTAGCGTTGTCGTGAAGCAGCAGTGGCGTGGAGCGATTGACCAGCCTAGGTTGTTTAGCCGCTAGCTTTTCCATCATGGTTTGCAATTGCTGACAATAGACATCAGCCGTAATAGTCTGGCCAGATTTGAGAAAACTGTAATGAACAATACCGGCACTAGTCCACCAAACGCTTACAAGTAACTTTTTTGGGGTTAATTTTCGCTTGGGGCAGGATTTGGCTGGCTGGCCAGGATCCAACCATTGCGCTGAGCGCTTCCGATTATCGTAAAGAACCCATTTTTCATCACAGGTAATGATTCGGTTTAAAATACCTTCATTATTGTGCCGGTTTAGTAATGTAACGCAGCAGTCGACGCGCGTTTGCCGGTTTGCTTCAGTCAATTCGTGAGGTACCCACCTTTCAAGCTTTTTAATCTTCCCAATTTGCTTCAAGTGAATTAAAACAGTTTTATCACTAACACCGCAGCCTGCAGCTAACTCGGACGTGGTTTGCGATGGATCCGCTTCCACAATAGCCTTCAACTCTTCATTATCAACTTGAGTCTCAGGCCGTCCACGGGGCTTGTTCTGCAAGTCGAAATTTCCAGAACGAAAACGTTGGAACCAAAAACGAACTGTGTTTTCTTTTGCAACACGACCGCCATACACATCATTCACCCTTCGAGTTGTTTCCGCAGCACTAGTGCCACGGCGGAACTCGTACTCGTAAATAATGCGATATTTTAAGTTTTCCATTTTGTAAAATGAGTGACGCAAACAGAAAAAAACAGAAGAAAAAAAACAAATGAATGACGATCATCGAAGCACAAATACATGAGTCTATAGCTGTACAAATTTGAATTTGGAATTCCTTACCAAAGAGGAGAAATTTGTGATTAAAGTGGCCAGTACGAAAAACGCCAATTTCATATGTAAGGACCTAATATATGATCCCACGAGATAATCCAAAAACACGGGCAACGACGTGGCGATTTTTTGTCTAATGTAATGAATGACCCTGCTTCTTTAGTATTTCACTATTACATTTATTTGAATTCAAACAATAGAAATTAGGAATAAGTAGGTGTGGGTAGAACGGGTAACTTGAATCTATTGTTTTGGGTTGAACGGAGCAAAATACCTATTGGGTAGAAAAATCTTGGGTCGAACGGGTAAGCACTCATTTATGAGTGCTTACCCGTTCAACCCATGATTTTTCTACCCAATAATATTTTTACCCCTTCAACCCAAAACATATGCCCCGTTCTACCCAAAGCAAAAATCTGAGTCACAGTGTATTCTAAATAGTACAGACACCGTAATTTGTATATCTTTAAATATATAATTCTTCTGTGAGTGTGTATGTCACTGAACTTCTCTCAAACTAGTGAACCGATTTTGATGAATTTTTTTGTGTGTGTTCAAGGGGATCTGGGGATGGTTTAGATTCACAATTTTGTCCGCTGGACAATGTTTTTTTAATAAATTTTCAATTTATTAAAGTTGTTGATTTTGGATATATATGATCCCACGAGATAATCCAAAAACACGGGCAACGACGTGGCGATTTTTTGTCTAATGTAATGAATGACCCTGCTTCTTTAGTATTTCACTATTACATTTATTTGAATTCAAACAATAGAAATTAGGAATAAGTAGGTGTGGGTAGAACGGGTAACTTGAATCTATTGTTTTGGGTTGAACGGAGCAAAATACCTATTGGGTAGAAAAATCTTGGGTCGAACGGGTAAGCACTCTCATTTATAAATTGTGATTTACAGCAGCATTTTTAGCAGTGGATAGTATGCGATGTACGCCTGGTGGGTGCAAGTTTAGCAAAATCGTTGGAAATATTACTTCTTAGGGAATCAAACGCTGCGTTGTTTGCCATTTAGCTTAATATAAGTAATTAATCATCAAAAACGGATCACGTGGTGAATTAAGACCTAATATCTCTCATTAAGAGAAGTCCCTGTGTCCTTGCAGTGAGACGTTAATAGGGGTGCTTATGATAATGAACTTAACAACTAATAAACCCTTGTTTTAACTTTAAAGAGAGTCCTGTTTTACAACCTTACCGCTGAGCTTATTAAATTTAATGGTTCTTGGTACTAATTTTTATGATATAGAAGCTGGAATTCAGAAAAAATAGCCTTTTAAATGAGAATGGAGGTTTTGTCTGTTCACGTCCGTAAGTGGTAACCCTCTGAATCCTTACACGTGACCTCCGGGTGGTGCTAAGAACAGTCTCTGGTGGTAGGCTTCGGCCGCGGCTTGTCACCACCCTCCGGACTGGGCCAGTGCGTGAAGCGATTTTTTCGTGTTTCGTAATGTGGTCCGGAGAAGCCATCTTCTAGGCCTTCATGCTCCATCTTAGACCACATCTTCACTTTACATCAGGTGAGATTGTGGTCAAATGAAGGCTTATCAATAATAAAAAAAAAAAAAAAAAAAAAAAAAAAAAGAATGTTTGTTACTCAACTTTAAATCGATGTAGATCTTTAACGGTCAGTTGGATCGAAAGATGTTGAAAAAAAACTAAAAATGGTGTAAATACCTATCAACGTGACATAATGTAGTTTGTTCACATTTTTTTTTATAAAATGGCGTCCAGTAGCAGCCATATTGAATATTCACTAACGTCATGTCTATTAGTGACACTCGCCGTACTAAGAGGAATCGATTGATGTGTGAATCATAGAATCGACCCAGGCCTTACTCAGGTTGGTGTTGTAAATAATATCACATCTTTTGCTGCATTATGTTCACGATACTATCAAGTAACTGACGACACTGCCAGAATCGTAGCAACCAGCGAACGGTGCAAGCCTTAAAACCAAGAAGAAGAAGAAGACCCAGGCATTTGATCTGTTTAGAGGGACAAAGGAACATACAAACAAAGACTATTCAACACATTACCACTCCTTTGCGTTGCGCAGTCGGGTAAAAAATAGGACCAACTTGTCGACAGTATCCTTAGAACATATTCTAGATTGGACAAATTCGTAATAAGGCAGATTCAATTCTCGACTCATCGTGAATAAGGCAGATTCTCAACGAAATCCGTTAAAATTGTCGACGTTAGAAAACAAAAAACACTCGATGTCCGTTAAAAAAATCACTTGTATCGAGCTTATTTAATCGAATCGTGAGCCTATCGTCGGTTGCTTCTAACCGGTTGTACGCATGCCGATACATCCGATATGAAGTGTCATCTCAACAATCGTTTCGATGGCATGGCGTCACTGGAAAAGAACCTATAGAAACTTAAGTTTTGGTAGTACGAATCGTAATTTAGAAAGTTAATATATCTCTTAGAAACCGTTTTTGGTAATAAAATATGACTATAAAACACAAACCTAACAAAAATGCGATACGATCAAAAAAAAAATTACAATAATAAATTTTTCATTTCATATAATAAATTGGTCTTAACCAGCGTATGAAGGATTATTTTTAGAAATAGTCTAATCTTCTTTGAATTTGGTTTAAAACAGGATGTCTACAGGCGGCCAAATATATTTTAAGGAAAACTAAACCTTTCGTGTAGATGTGGTGATGAGGCTTTAGAAATATCACCTTGTAGAAACGAGGCTAGTATGAATCTAAACAATAATCACATCACTAGCCCACCGAGCACTAGAAGCCTGAGGCTGTTTTTAACACTACCCGGAGGTCACGTGACTGTTCTTAAGTGAGTCACTCTATTACTGAAATCCGCAATGTTAAAAACCAAATGTGTAGTTTCAAATATCTAAGTGAACAGTTAGGGGAAGCGAAAGATCTCAGAACATGCCGGTTTCCTCACGGTGTTTGCCTTCACCGTTGAAGCACGTGTTTTAAAGCGCACATACATTTTAGAGGAAGTTTGAAAGTGGCACCAGTTACAGAAAAGTTGAGAGGTAATAGGTTAGCGTGGTTTGGGCATGTTATGAGAAGGAACGAAAGTCATGTTACGAGAAGAGCATTAGATATGAAAGTGGATGGATATGTGGGAAGAGGGAGGCCAAAGAAAAGATGGATGGACTGTGTGAAAGAAGATATGTGTAAGAAAGGAGTGAGTGCTGAGATGACGGGTGATAGAGGGAAATGGAAGAAAAACACATGTTGTTCCGACCCCACATAGTGTGGGACAAGGGCAGGATGATGATGATGATACATTTTTCAAGAAGAAAAATCCAGAGGTGGGGTTTGCCGACGACCTTCAGAATGAAAGTCGAGTGTGCTCCCATTTAGCCAACACGGCTTTATTAATATTATTTAACCTCTGATATAATATTAATTCTGATATAAAAGAAGACGCTTTCAAACTCCTAGAATGGAAAGGGCTAGGCATCAACATAAATGGCGAGTACTTCACTCACCTTCGATTCGCAGATGATATCGTAGTCATGGCGAAAATGATGGAAGAACTCAGCACAATGCTTGAAGACCTCAATCGAGTCTCCCAACGGGTGGGCCTCAGGATGAACATGGACAAGACGAAAGTCATGTCTAATGTCCATGTTGTGCCCGCCCCCGTTATGGTTGAGAATTCGGTTCTCGAAGTTGTTGACGCATATGTATACCTAGGACAAACAGTCCAATTAGGTAGGTCCAATTTCGAGAAAGAGGTCAGTCGCCGAATCCAACTCGGATCGTTCGGGAAACTAAGACACGTCTTTTCATCTAATATACCGCAGTGCCTCAAGACGAAAGTCTTCAATCAATGTGTGTTGCCAGTGATGACATACGGATCCGAAACGTGGTGCTTCACTATTGGTCTCATAAACAGGCTCAGAGTCGCTCAAAGAGCTATGGAGAGGGCTATGCTCGGGGTTTCTCTACGGGATCGAATCAGAAATGAGGAGATTCGTAGAAGAACGCGGGTCACCGACATAGCCAAACGGATTAGTTCTTTGAAGTGGCAGTGGGCAGGCCACATAGCACGAAGAACAGATGGTCGTTGGGGCCGAAAGGTTCTCGAATGGAGACCACGGATCGGCAAGCGCAGCGTAGGACGTCCACCAACTAGATGGACGGACGATCTGGTGAAGGCTGCGGGCTCACGGTGGATGCATGCCGCTGCCAGCCGAAACCACTGGAGATCTTTGAGGGAGGCCTATGTCCAGCAGTGGACGTCTTACGGCTGAGATGATGATGATGATAATATTAATATTAATTTTATTCGTTGTTTCATGTGGTGACAATTTAGGTGTTACATTTTATGTATACCCTTATACATGAGCCCCGTTGGGACATTACAACTTTTATGTATATCTAGACTTAGCCTATATTAGGTTACTTATTAGATACAAAATATATATTGTGTTACAAAGGTACAGAAAATCTAAGTTATGTCTTATTAGAGTATTTATAAATAATATGGCTAGTGAGAATCTTTAATTGTTTTTTATAATATTAAAATTACCTATGTATTTCTATTGTACTAAGTTACATATCGCAGTTTTATAACTAGATCTAATATCTTAAATATTACTATTTTGTACCTTGAATCATCATCATCATCTTCCTGACCTTATCCCACATTACGTGGGGTCGGCACAACATCTTTTCTGCTTCCATTTCCCTCTATCACCCGTCATTAATTTGTACCTTGAATATTATAACAATATCAGTCTGTTTCACAGGTATCAGTAAGCAGGAATGAGTGATCAGTGGTAGCGGGGCGGTGATGCAGCGACACGCGGGCGGTGCCTCACAGGCCTCCGTCGCCGCGCCCGCTCCCCAGTACCGCTCGCACTCCATCTACGACATCGATGAGCAGGTCAGAACATTGAGTACTAATTGTAACTATACTCCTAAACCCCGCTTAGTGCAGAGAATGAGTGGTCAGTGGAAGCGGGGTGGTGGTGAAGATTTCCAGTACCGCTCGCACTTTGTCTAAGACATCGATGAGCAGGTCAGAACATTGAGTACTAATTGTAACTATACTCCTAAACCCCGATAAGTGCAGAGAATGAGTGGTCAGTGGAAGCGGGGTGGTGATGAAGATTTCCAGTACCGCTCGCACTTTGTCTACGACATCGATGAGCAGGTCAGAACATTGAGTACTAATTGTAACTATACTCCTAAACCCCGCTTAGTGCAGAGAATGAGTGGTCAGTGGAAGCGGGGTGGTGGTGAAGATTTCCAGTACCGCTCGCACTTTGTCTAAGACATCGATGAGCAGGTCAGAACATTGAGTACTAATTGTAACTATACTCCTAAACCCCGATAAGTGCAGAGAATGAGTGGTCAGTGGAAGCGGGGTGGTGATGAAGATTTCCAGTACCGCTCGCACTTTGTCTACGACATCGATGAGTAGGTTAGACCAACATTGTAACAACACTCACTAATGGGTTTATACACTATCTCAATGACCCTTGGTATCCCCAGCCGAATAACGAACGAGGCTCTGGAACAGCAAATGCATTACACCAAGGTAAATTTGTAAATCCCCGTAAATTTTAAGAGAAGCAGCATTAGATGTTTCATAGCCGAAATGATTGATGTTGAAGTGATAGATTAGTGGTAGGTCAGATTACGAAACTTATTTTCTATAGTGTCTCACTATTGGGCCAAAGCCTCCCATTTCTTACGCAATGAGACGCGGTCTCCACCTGTTTTTCATCCGTCATCCGAAAGTATCTGGTGATCTTGCCAAAACTTTCTGGGTAATCTTCAATCCTGTTGAATCCCAGTCTGTTACGATCATGGCCCAACGAATCGGCTACATTCGAGCCACATGTCGAAATATTATGCTTTAATAACTTAAACAAGAGACACTTTAAAAAAAAAACGACGTGCAAGTACCTACACATGCCCTATCATTTAATGCCTCACTTGCGTATATTTAGAAACATTCGGTTGTTAATCCGAGTTCAACTTCCATTATCATGTAAATGGGATGGAATGAATTACATGAGTCAGAATAAACAGAATGCTGCTGTGATGTCGTAAAAGATGGTATATTATGCCGCTGGTAGGTATAAAATTATATTGATAGGTCTGGAAATGGGCTGGAAGGAATGGTAACTTTCTTGCTGCATTCGTGTAGTCATAGTTATCATATCACTGAATTCATGTTAAATAAATTTTGCTGGACATTACCCACACAACAACCCCGTGGTTAGCTCTAAGCTTGTGTTACGGGTTCTAGATATCTGATATAAGTACTAAAATATAATACACATACATTTTATTGATTTGTTACATTATACATATTAAAACACCCAGACCAAGTAGAAAGTGGTTGCAAAACATACAAACGCTTGACACCTGAATCGAACCTGCTACCTCTTGCGGCGCAAGCGGACCGGACCACAGAGGCAGACAATTTTATTTACAATTGCAATTTCCTTAATGAGCTGGCCTTTTAAAGAGATAGATGTATATAAAATTGTTCCAACTTGTCTGTTTGTTATAAGCGTATCGCATATCGGTGTTAATTATCCTGTTTCATTTACAGATCCCTGCCTCGGTGATAAGCAGTGTTGGCACAGTGAGCCTCTCTCAGTCCACGTCACACCCCACGCCAAACATTACAATGGCGAACCCTACGAATCCAGGGAACGCCAGCAGTGGCAACGCGCCCCAACAACCCGCGCAGCAAACACCAACCCAAGCACCCGTCAGAAACCTCCCAAAAAAGCGGAAATTCGACCCCTCCGTGTTAGAAGACATGGTCCAAACTACTTGCTCCAACAACAACATGGTCACGATCCTTCCGCCAGTCGAAACTCGACCTCCAATATACCATTGCACGGTGCTCCAGCCTTCACCGATAATCCAACACCCATCACCCCCGCAAGATATCAAACCCTTCTCATTGTACCCGAACATCGACCTGTCCGAATGGCAGAACCACAGAGTGTTAGCGAAGCATAGAGGGATCTACATACCCGGGGTGATTCGTCAGGCTGACGGCTGCAAAGTGATAGTGGAACTCGACGGGTACGAGAATGAAACAGTGGAATACTTTGATGTGTTCGGACAGAATAAGAACGATGTGATTAGTGATGCGTGTCCCCAAATGAGCCATCTGCTCTCTGGCTCGGCTTGTGTTGTGAGGACTTCTGATCCCAGTAGGGATGGAGTGCAGAATGTGTTTGTGAAAGGTTTTGTGATGCACGTTATCAACTCGCCTGTACGGAGGATCACAGTTCGGGTGAGTTTTTCTTTACAAATCTATACTACTGACTTTTGTTTCATAAAGCTGAAGTGTTTGTTTGGGTTTTTGAACGCTTTTTTTTTATTATGTTCTATAGCGTATTTAACTCAACTAATTTTCCCGAGGATTTCCTTCGATAAAAGCGTAAATGTCCATAATATACTTTTACATTATTTTTGATGACTAAGCACAAAAAGAGTAGGTAATTCTACTTTAATAATTTGGATACCTATTACTGATGGAAAATGTCTGGCTAAAAGTATTAGTTAGTGCTTCCACTTGTTCACATGTGTTTTGAAAGTGTCTTTCATAGGGCGTCGTAATAGAATTACCTCCAAGTAGTAAACTTGGATTGTAGACGATGTTAACGCATGCGTTTAACCAATAATCAAATAGAACAGTATCGTAGTATAGCATTGGAGGACGATGTACATTAAATAAACCCTTTTATAGCGTATCTTAAGTTCTTGCGGAAAATTTAAACACTGAAAAACTCGGCCGAGACAAAATTGATATCGTGTCTTTCATTTAAAATCGTGTAAACTAGGTATATCTAACTCTTACTACTATTACTTCTACAAATATTCCTATTGCATCACTTCTATTCTCGAACATATAATTTAACAACATAAGTTTCAAAATAAAATAATAACTTCACTTTCCCGTTAGTTACACTGATACTGATAATAATTAATAACAGAACGTTATGTGCAATGATTTTAAACATAATCCAATCCTACCAATATTATAAACGCGAAAGTTTGTGATGTGTGATGTAAGTGTGTTTGTTGCTCTCGAGTTATCAGAATAACTATGTATATTATTACACGGACGAAGCCACGGGCGGCAAGCTAGTAATAAATACATTTAATAGAGTTTTAAAGCGAAAGTAAAATACACTATCACTTTTAATCACGATAACTTACTGCACAGTTATTAACAGTGATATAATTTATAACTATACAAAATACAGAATATCATAATATAGTGTATATAAAAGTTAAATATTTAATGATAAAATATAAGTTGACCTCTCCATGTAAGCATAGGCTTCTAAGGAAATAAAAGTTTTGACTTTGACTTCGAAATAATTCCAAATGCAATCACGAATACCAGTAATTTATTTATTTATGTTTATTTACACATCATTAAACTTACAGATCAGGGTCCAACATATTAAAAAGATTATAAACAAAAAAACTAACAATTTAAAATAAATTTCTTATAAATGCGCCAGTGTTCACCTTTATCCCCCTGCCTAACATAGTGTTAACCAGCCCAACACTTGATGAAGCAGACTTAACATAAAAAAAATACTCCTTTCCAGATTGGTGACACGCAATGCAAAGACACAATGGATATGGAAGTGAAGCGAGCTGATATCCGCCTGCTGCAGCCACCCTGGGCCGATGAAATGGAGGAGGCTGGCTCCCACACCTCATCTATGCATTCTCAACAGTTACGGCTGCATCAGACCCAGGTAAGATATTTGGAACTGCTCAAGAGTTGGTAGGTATATTATTTTTTCCAGAGATTAAACAGATATAAAATTTGAATATATCATTGTTAACAACATTATTTGGATTAACCACTGGATATAGGGAACGTGCACATCGATGGTGCTGCCAACTGGTTGCATCGATTTGAACGTTTTACATAGTTTGCTCTTTTTTGCTCATTCGCTCACCTACCCTATATAACTACTGTCAACATTTCATCCTTCTAGTTTCACGGGTTTCGTCTCGGCTTTGATGAGTCAACCAGTCAGATTCTCTCTTATTTTAATAGTGTAGAAGTGTAGATGAGGCTTTGATTTAAGTTTTAATATGAAAGACTAATATTATTTCGTATGTTTTCAACGACATTATCCGTTTAGAATAACGCGCTGTTGCGCGCGCAATGTCAAAATACCTCGGTCTTTTGGTTTTTGGTTGTTAAACGTTAAATTGGATGGACTCAAGAAATTGTACGTAGTTAATTCTCAATTTTTTCTAATCACTTTAATTGAATGAAAAAACGTATTGTATTTCACCAAAGATATTTGATATGATAATAATAACGTGTATTTTCATATGCCACGGTTAGTTACCGCAAGTACTTTAAACATGTTAAATAATAATAACAATTACGACTTATTGCGACGCTTCGTTGGCCACTAATGCCTATTAAAGCACACTTCTTTTCCATCTGCATCTTGCAAAAGTTTAAACAATTCTCAATAGCTCTCGGGGTTTTCCGTGGGAATTTTTTATTATGCCACTCGCATTAATCCATACAATATATGATTTACATATACCTTAAGTACGCGTTTATGAAGCTATGGGCGATTTCTCAATATTCACGAGGCCATTGCTCTTAAACTGAAGATATATTTACTGACAGGATAGCATTTGCGTTTATTGTAGTTTCGAGGATAGAATTATATCATATATTGTATAATATATTATGTATAGGATCGTGTAAGTCGTGTACGTTCAGCACACAGGAGTTCGGCTAAACCGATTTTAATAGTTCATGATTTGTTAGATTTGTATCTGTCCGGAATAGCAGAATAACTATTTAAAAATAATTGAAATAAACATTTCACCATGCAAAATGTTGCGTTGCCATATACGCGCAGAGACATGTATAAAACAGAAAGAGGATTTATGTATTATATTTAATTTAATGAAGTCTCTTTCTTCTAGTCCAGTCTACATAGGTATCGTCTACATAGGTATCATCGCATATTTGACGATTTTGCCTCGCTAGAGTGCATTCAAGAGTCCCTTTGAAAGTAGTAATGGCATCTAAAATACTTATTCAAGATTTCCTCGATCAACGAACACTAAATAAATCTTAAGCCGTCTATATACGCCAATAATTATCAACGAAATTTACATAAATTCAGAATCTCACGTCCAGATAACTAGACAATCTTATCTCACAGATGGGCGGCGATAACATCTACACGTCATCGCCTATGCCAGGCGTGGGTTCCGGCGTAGTGAACGTGGGGGCGCTTTCCAATGGATCCATCGACGATTTGAGGAAACGAGCCTTTGATGACTACGGGGAGAGTGACGATGACCTTCCTAGAGAGGATATTATGTTCCCCAATGACGTTTCACATATGGGTGAGTCAAATACTAGTCTATATTATTATGATATATAAGACGCTTTTCAAGTGTAGATGAGGCCTAAGTTTTCTACGACTTCACCCTTGAGGATTAGCGCGCTTTATGAATAACAAAATACCTCGGTCTTTTCGTTTTTGGTTGTTAAGACGTAAAAATCCATCCATCTCAAGAAATTGTAATTAATTCTCAACTTTAAGGATGTTTTTTTATTTCAGATTGCAATAACAGTAAACGGAGCAGTTTACAAAGTCGCGGCAGCACATCTAGTCTACTAGAACGCTGCCTCACGCCTCGATCTCAACCGCCTACTCCTAGGTAAGGGATTATCGACTTTATACCTACTGTTGAAAGCAAAAGTCATAATGTTTATTTTCTAAGAAGCACAGGTCAACTTAAAATTAATTAAACTATTTTTTTCTGATAAAAATATCAAGGACAGTTCGCTTCAATTGGCTATACTGAGCTGAGAAGCCAATAGAACAACACAGATTTATTTATCAGCTAGTAAACTATGGCTCAAAATTGTCTGAGACAGGTTCGCCACAACCAGATCTGAATCGCCTACTTCTAGGTAAGGTTATATCGACATTAAACCGGTATATTATCCTACAAATTTTAAAAGGGACAAGTTGGAATAAATGAGGTTTTGAATTAATTTAAAATGAAATGAAATGTAGTTTACTTTCACTCACAGTGCAGGTGACAATAATTACTGGAAAAACATTAAATGAACATAAACAACCATTTAAGTTGCCTGCCAAATAATGCATGAACATTGTCACTCCAATTCAAAACACATGATATACTATAACTTTGAAACAATTACGTCTTTCTCCATTTAAGAAAATTACATAACATTGTTACAGATCTCAAGCGGCAACCCCGCACAAATACAAAAAAGGAGACGTAGTATCAACCCCGACTGGCATCCGCAAGAAATTCAACGGCAAGCAATGGCGAAGACTCTGTTCCAAGGACGGTTGCACTAAGGAGAGTCAGCGCCGAGGGTTCTGCTCTAGACATTTATCTCTCAGAGGCGTCACCCGCTCGTCCAACACTCCTCTGGCGCAAGGATCCGGACACACTCCGCAACAGAGGTAAGGATACTTGACTTAGTGTATCGACAATGTTAGACTCTGTTCTAAGGACGGTTGCACTAAGGAGAGTCAGCGCCGAAGGTTCTGCCTTAGACATTTAACTCTCAAAGGCGTCACTAGCTCGTCAAACATTCCTCTGTCACAAGGATCCGGACACACTCCGCAACAGAGGTAAGGATACTTGACTAAGTGTATCGACAATGTTAGACTCTGTTCTAAGGATGGCTCCACTAAGGAGAGTCAGCGCCGAAGGTTCTGTCTTAGACATTTAACTCTCAAAGGCGTCACTGGCTCGTCAAAAATTCCTCTGTCACAAGGATCTAGTCACACTCCGCAACAGCGGTAAGGAAACTTGACTTAATGTGTACCGACAATGTTAGACTCTGTTCTAAGGATGACTGCACTATGCCAGTGACGATGGTTCTGCTCTCGACAGACTGCTCGTCGTTCAGAGGCGTTTGGTCCGGGCACACTCCGCTATTAAAACGGCGCGTAGATTTTACTATAGACGTCATAATGAATAATTAAACTGGTTGTTATGCTGTTTTATACATACTTAATTTTATTTTTCAGAAGCAGCAGCAAGTCTCTATCGTCTAGTGGTACCGGCGTGGAAGGCGATGAGACGTCGCGTGAGAGTGACACCACTCCGCCGAACTACCGCGTCACTGGCCGGTTCGACTCCGATGAGACTGAGGCAGCTAACATGCTAGGTAAATAGCGTAGATGACAAACATAATAAGTTCCTTAGATAGATTATTAAAAATATATATACCCGTATTTGCAAACTAAAAATTAAGATAATGCAATGCATGCTTAAGTAATAAGTTACGTCACGCGAAAATTAGTAGCTTTCGTGCGATTTGTACCAAATAAATGTGTCAGAAGTCACTTGGCACTTACTTATTCAATTGATATAGCGAGAAATAAGGGTCTAGTATTTTTGGTCAGGCTAACATACTGAATAATCAGAATACCTATTATTTTTATTTGTAGTCATAATGCCCATTACGGTGTAACAAGTTTTCGAAGGATTAGATGTATTATTACAAACAAATGCCATAGACTATCACCATCTTTCGGATCTAATTTTAGTCTGAATCTTTATTCTTGTTCCCAGTGTCCCTCGGAAGCTCGCGGTCAGGTAGTCCCGGCGCGTCACCTATCGGTGGTGGTAACTCACCACACAGCGGGCTCAGAAGCAACGTGTTCGTGCCCATCTCCTCCCCGCAACCGCCGCACTCGCAGCCCTCTTACGGCACGCATCACCATCTTATACGGTAACAAATTTTTCAGCATTGTTTGCATAATCAGTAATCACTTTAGTTTACCATAGTCAACAAAGTCAAACGTGTAGGTAAAAATATACAGTGTTCTACGGCTATGCCACATGGAGGGAAAATACCTAAATTATTGAAGATAAAGAATTTTGCCGGATGAAGACTTCATAATGATTTTAAAAATAACTGCAACTGTATTCAAAGATTTTTGGAAAGAGGCTTTTTAAGAGAGAGATTTTTGAACCAAAAATAGAACCAAAAGTATTCTAAATAAAAGAAAAACTATGTAATTTTAAATATATATGAAATAATTATCTTCTCCTTATAATGATTGCCTGTAAACACATTTCATGGTCTCTAGATTATCATTTTTTTACCAAAACCATATACAAATTTGTGATGGACCAGAGAACTTAGACATTTCAAGACACAAATATCAATAAACATACTTTTATTTATGGCTTTGTATCTTTCTTTATTATCGTAGAATCGTTATTTTTTTGTTATTCACAATCATAATCATTTATTAACATAAAAGAAAGTATTGTCGTAGTCAGAAATGATTCTTCACTAGATATTCACATGACGTTGTTTTCTTTCAGTCCTGAGCTGGTGAGACCTGGAAGAGTGAGTTCTCCCGTCGGAGGAGTCGGAGTCGCGACGAGCGTTATCCGGGTTTCGCCGGGACCCAACTATCATTATCCGGTAAAAATCCATATTATGCAGAAAAAGTAATTTAAATACAAAATAAACTTATAGAAAATAAAATCCACCAGTAAACTGTGAATTCACCGCCGAAAGCTGGTGTACCATACGTCTAAAAAGTTGATTTATAAAAAAAAACGTTACGTGATTTTTCTAGTTCTTAAAAATATTATAGTCATTTTGTCTTTGCAACTATGCCTGACAACCACTCATCCCTAAAATAAAATTCACCAGTACATTAATAATAATCCCACAGGTGGAAACCCAAAGCCGGAACGCGCCAACAATCCTCCAAACAAACCACGTAAACGCCTCCCAGCCGAACGTCATCGGCGTCGGACTAACCTTACAAAGCGCCATCCAAACCTCCACGCCCAACCTAACCACATCCCTCTCCCACACCATCCAAACATCCATACAAAACACCATCAGCGACTTCCCACACAACCTCGTCTTAAACCGAAACATTCCGAATGGAATAGAAGATATATACCGGCCGATTAGAAACGGCGTACATGAGTACAGGAGGGAGGAACTGTCGCCGATTAATACGGGGTATTTGCAGCGGGACTATGATGATGATGATCACTCGGTGCCGCAGAGCAATGTGCTGAGAAACATGATCGATCGCCCGCCTGAGATTACAGAGAATCGGGTGTTGGAAGACAAAAGGTATGAGGGCATTTCTATATTTAAACTGGCTTACTTCTATATATCTATTAACTAGCTTGAAAAACCGATTAATACGACGCCGACGGGGTAATAAAATAAATAAAAATACAGCTATTAAAGCCCAATATAATTTATAACAGTTAATCGGGAGATTGTCAATGAAATAACTTTTTAAATTATCATGGTTTTTAACGATATTACTACTTATATCTAGAATAATATGAATAAATAATGGTCTCGTTTATGCCGTGATCATGGCGCTTGCAACATTGTCGAAATATCGGAAAACTCGAAAATCTACAAATCATTGTATGTTATTCGTTTTGTAGTAATATTGATATGCAGAAATAGGTATATAATATTGATATGCTGAGATAGGCATAACAGTCATTTCATCAACAATATGCAATCTGCATTTTCATTATAAAAAGTATCTATTGTAACTAAACTTTGAATATTAAATTGAATGTTTTGAATGCAATACATATGATTTTCGTAACTTACCTTTTTTATGGTTATTGTTATATATTTATCTTATTGTACAGGATAGTGAAACCGGCGCCCTTGCAAGCGACTCGCTTGTCAGTCGTGGACGGAGTTTACGTCCTTCCTAATGAGAAGAAATTTGTCGTCATCAAAAATGAACCAACAGAGACCATCCAGGTAAGTTTTAATACTTATTCTTATGCCATGATTATTATTTAAATTGCGTTTAGCGTTATTTGTACCTTTGATACTCGTAACACAGCCGATAAACTAAGATTAGGGTAAAATCGAGATTTAAGTAATTCTTACAAGCCACTCGAAATATGCAAGTTTTAAATCAAAAACTCAGTGGTTGCACCCACTAGGCCAAAATTTTACCAGACTTCGCTTAAAGAACAATTTATATATTTAGCAAGTAAAATAATCATATTAATCAACCAAAACTCAATTTTTTTTCGTAAATAAACGTAATCGTCCATGATATATGTTATCAATACACGTGTACTACCAGAAATTTTTAAAGCGGCTCAGCTAGTCATTCGAATGTTATATAGTATATATATTTTATCCTTTTATGATGTAATACATACCATCAATCATTAGCTTGTTGTTCAACACATTCGATAAGCAATTTATCTTTTCGTAGTACTAATTACATAATTTATCACTTAGTTACTGACAGATGATTTAGATTCCTTAGTAATTGGCCTTATCACTTCAGTAAACTATATCTCTGGATTGTTTACAGTAAATAGGCCTTGTGATAGTCCATTGCTATCCAAGTTCATTCCAAGACAATTTAACATATCGCATTTGAAAGGAACCAACATAAAGAATATTTTTGCCTGTATCCAATATTTAAGACTAAAGAATAACTTCTATGAATTCTTATTTGTAGTGCTGGCTGAATTCGCGTTATTTTTTAAAAAATTATGATAGATAAGCCTTCATTTGACCACAATCGCACCTTATGTAAAGTGACGATGTGGTCAAAGATGAGGCATGAAGCCCTAGAAGGTAACTTTAGCATGTACCATGGAAGCAATTTTATTAAAGCTTTTCTTTGGAAATAATGTGTTTCGTTCGGTATATCGAATGTCATATGTATAATGCCTTATACAAAAATGTTAAGAATCGGTTCAATCGTAAATTATTTAGATTTTGACGTTTATGGGAACTTAAATCAGCAGTGCTGAGTGCTTACTTAAAAATGAATGGGATACAATAGCAATATTTATGTCATTTATATATTTCCGTCAGAATAAAAGAATAGAATAATAACATTTCTAGAATAGCTCCCAAACCTAGTGATAATTTAAATGTTGTAAGATTGTCAAAAAAATTGTGTATTTTTTGTTAACAGATTGAGCAAAAACTAAGTCAATACGCACAACATGTTAATAACAACGAGCCGGAAATCGAGCACCGAGGCATGGATAATGGTGATCATGTCAATGTAAGTACACATTGTATATCGCTTAACATCAAATAACTCTTTAAAATAAAAGCATTAATTGAGTTTTAAAATACGAATTGCTGTAACCGTAAGAACTGGGACCGGGCGCAGGAATGACTGCTGATTCAAATTCAAACAGCGGTCCAGCTAACCAAGCTTTGCTGAAT
This sequence comes from Gymnoscelis rufifasciata, assembly GCA_929108375.1. Lineage (NCBI taxonomy): Eukaryota > Metazoa > Arthropoda > Insecta > Lepidoptera > Geometridae > Gymnoscelis > Gymnoscelis rufifasciata. Next base: position 6,031,707 of record OV815321.1, on the reverse strand, counting down.
CGCTTTAACGTACATTTTCCGCGTATTATTAATTAACTGTGTCACCACATCATCACTGAGTCACCGTCAGTCGTACCTTCTTTTTTTTTTATAATTTTGGACATGTAAATATTTTGGACCGGTCCGACTCCCTTTTTATGCACTTCAACATTTGTTTTACTATTTTTTTAATTTTTTGAATATCGCAAAAAGTGAATAAACGGTACACGAAACCCTAGGTGTAGTATCAGTCCACCTTATACTTTTCAATTTTATTTACAAAAAGTTGTTTGTTTCAGGTCAATAACGTAAACAATAGTGCAGTAATAGTACACCCCAATCAGTTGCTACCTGTTTTGCCGCCGCCTACTTCCCACACTGCTATCATCGGTAAGAAAAAATCTTTACACGGTATAAAATAAAGTCGCATTATAGTAAAAAAAGAGAATTAAAACAACTGGTCGTCTTCGCGGTTGGATCGAGTTACCGCAATCGAAAGTTAAACTTGAAGATTATGAAGGTTATTTTGTTGTTTCGAAACCTAATTTTGCCAAAGACATCGAAAAGAAGGTGTAATATTCATTTTCTTTGTTCTGAACAAAAAAAATGTTCAGAAAATATTCTAAGCATACTTAAACCGTTTAGATCATTCCGTTCGGATTCAAACTTCTTGCGATATGAGTAAAACAATGAGACCGATTCGCCTATCTCGAGTGGACTACGCCCGACGGTATGTCACGGGATTTTCTTCTAGGACCCGACCGGTTAAAACCTTTATACTAAGAATCCTTTTAGCGGTAGATAAACAAACAGAAGAAACCTATAGTATAACACTGAATAGTTAAATAAATAAATAAATATTTCCGGACAATCTACACAACAACATCTAGCCCCGTGGTGAGCTCTAAGCTTGTGTTACGGGTACTAGATGTCTGATATACTTAATATAATACACATAAATGTATATATATTTTTTATTATACATATTAAACACCCAGACCAAGGAGAAAAGTGCTTTCCGAACATACAAACACTGTGACCGTTTATATATGTGAATCTGTCCTAAGTAATAAATTAACTATGTAACAGCGTAGATTGTTCAACAAAAAAAAAACTTTACGGCATCTCGTTCAGCTTGCGAACTCTTATGGTGACAGCTGAAAATCAGTGTGTGTGATTAGAGTTACAAATAAACGCTTCATCTATCTATCTATCTATAATATCGTTCTCTTCCTCAGTATCGGGGAATGTAACAACGGCCGCGTTCCCCTGGCACTCCCTGGTGCCGCTGCTGGCGCCGGCGTCCCCGCCGCCCGCGCCGGCCGCCGCGCCGCCGTCGCCGCGCACGCCGAGCACGCCGCGCACGCCGCACACGCCGCACACACCGCACACGCCGCACCACCCACACATCAAGGCGGAGGACATCAAGACTGAGAGTGCAGGTAATATATTTTAATATTAATTTTATTTTATTCGGAAAACAAATAGTTTTACTTACTAACTAAATCACAATACAAACAACTCAGAACCATTTACATGTTTCCACATAGCGTGACTAATTAACAAAAAAACGCAACTTCTTATTCTTCACTTACTTATAGCTAAATTTGAAAATATCTAGTAAGTAATAAAAACAGAGAACTGAAAAAACAAATAATAAGAAAAAGAAAAACAAATTGGCAAAATAATAAATGACTAACAATTAACAGAGTCAAATCAGCGTTTTGTCAATAAGCTACTGACTCTGCTGGCTTTTGTATCAAACAAGTCACAGAAATATCCCAGAATGTATTATATGTTAATGGAAGTTAATGCTGTGTAGCTCTAGACAGTAAGCAGCTTTGTTTTGTGATAAATCGTTCTTATTTTACTTCTTCTTGGTTATAATGCTTGCACCGTTCGCTGGTTGCTACGATTCTGCCAGTGTCGTCAGTTACTTGATAGTATCGTTAACATAAGAATGCAGCAAAAGATGGGATATCATTTATAAACACAAAACTGATTAAGAAACAGGACAACACATCATGTTATATTTTACTTTATTATGGCACCCGCAGAAACTATACGTGGCAGCACGAATGCGACAGTTAGAATGTCAAATGTTAGGACGATATAGTAAAACATTCGGACGCCAACTAATAAAAGAAGAAGAAGAAGTAAAACATTCGAATTGATGGTACCAGTTGGCAGCACCGTGTATTTGCATGTTCCTTTGACTGATAAGTCAAAATTGACTATTGACAGATAGCCAATCACGAATGCCATAAAATAAAGACGAAGAAGTTGACTGTTTATGCTAGTAGCGCCATATGCGCATGCGCAGAGTTTCGCGTAATGTCCTCTAAACATAATCCCCTGCGAATTAATTGATAGGTATTTAAGTCCGAAAATCCTCTGCTGGCACTGACTGGTCAGTAACTCTAATATGTATCAGACAGATGTAAAGTTGAAACAATTTATAACACAGTTCATCAGATCATAATGATTTATGAAATCTCCAAAAGTGATGCCAAAATGTATCTCGACCATCGAGAGGCAAGTGTTTGTATGTTTTACACCTTGTTTTTAAATAGGCACAATTACCTTTTTCTTTTATGTATTATTATTGTTATGTTTTATTAGTTTTTGGTTTGTGTCATTTTTTATTTATGATTGTTTTTTTATTTATAGTTGATAAATTTGACAATTTATAATGATTTTAAATTTATGTAACAAACTTTTGACATTCTTCCTTATTGCATTGTGTTTTACCTGTAAAAATAGGGTAAGATGAATAAATAAATAAATAAAATAGAATGTTCTGCAAGTTCTTTCTCCTTAGTCTGGGTGTTAAATATGTATAATAAAAAATAAGTGGACAGTCCGGAAATATTTATTTATATGTAAGGGATTCCAATGAATTGGTGCCAAAGTGTCCGTTGTTTGGGAGGAGATATCGCCGCAAGATAAATAAACATATTTTGTTTCCCCCCAGACCCGGTTACGTCGATGTGCACGGATGAAGACGACGAAGTGTTCGAATGCGAGGAGTCCCCCGGCGCCGCAGACGACTCCAAGCGACACTCGCAAGCCAACGCGCTTAACTCTCCCGCTAGTGCTAGTGAAAAGGTAATAACTGTTTTTTAATTTAAAAAAAACTTGTATGATGTACATAGGTTGGCTTTTCACGTGAATGAAAGAGTGGGAACTTCCTCATACAAGATACAAAATTGTTTATTTCCTGATAAAGGTCTCAGAAGTATGCTCAAAATAAAATAAAACAATTACCAAAATCACACAAAATATTATTATTAGAATAAAGTATTCACCAAAATTACAAATATCAAATCGTACTTACATGATATTCACTCACTGACTTCTAGCACACGACCGACTGCTCTGGAACTCGAACGACCGACTGAACTGTCACTATATCGTTCAATCACAAGAATGACAAGGTGAATGGATGTGAATGATAAGGTGAATGAATGTGAATGATCGTTTAGTAACTTAATAAATTAATGAATAATATAGTAATCGTTACATTCCATTGTTTGATTTTACAAATCTTAGAATCGTCAAAAATAAAATTTAAAATAAAGCACATTAAACATTGGTACTTAAAGATAAATAGGAAATGAAAAATATTAGTTAGTGTCTCTTCCACGGCATAATATATTAGATAGGCTATATTTTACTTCGAGCATTTCAACGCAGAGTAAGCCAAGCCAGTTACACAGTAAACAGCTAGTTGTTTAAATATGTAACCAGTAAAACCTGGCGGTGGTGAACAAATAAGACTTATTATAGAAAAAAATATTTTAACTACTATTGCCAATACTAATATATTAAATATTTAATATGCCTATAAGAAAATCAACGAAATGTACCGTTTTACATCTCATCAACTAACACTACTTCCACAGAAGGAGCGCAGCCGCATCCGCCGTCCAATGAACGCGTTCATGATATTCTCCAAGCGACACCGTCAGATGGTGCACAAAATGCATCCCAACCAAGACAACAGGACAGTCAGCAAGATATTAGGAGAGTGGTGGTACTCGCTCAAGCCCGAGGAGAAGCAGAAATACAACGAGCTTGCCAGTGAGGTAAGAAACCTTGTGATATTATCTTAGAGACACCGTCAAATGGTACTAGATGCATTCTAATCAAATCAAATCAGAAATACGAGCTTGCTTGTGAGGGAAGTAAATTATAAAACCTAAATTATTATAGGTAATACGTAGAGCGTATGTTTAATCCTAGTATGAAAAGTTAACAGAAGGTTATGCCTATGGAGTGGTGACGTTAACATGGTCAGCAGTCACCAAAAATCATTGAAATTTAATATTTTAAAATTTTGGGCAACTTCTATAGCAAAAAATGTGCAGTGACTTACTATTTCAAAACAGTGGGGCGGATTACCCCATTGTTAAATAGGTATCGACGGAGCCCCACCAAGACTGGCACTTCTCGATTTAGATAGTTTTAAAGAAAACTATAGACTATGCCACACTGGGGCTGTCTTGGTGGGGAAATAGAATAATTTCATTTGACTATATCACTGCGCCACTGTGGTAGTTTTTATTACATTCAATTCTTTTTGTGTGGAGAAAAGAGGAATACTTCATCAAATGTGGATGAGAAAATCGTTAACGTTCACTTATTTTAATGTTCTCCCATCCTAACAAGGCGATTTCCTATCTATTCTATTCTACTCTGGAATTAACAATATGTACGCTTTTTGCGTTCACGATATGAGCATGAAATCATTAAATTTCATTATTAGAGTGCTCTCTGAAGTAGCTGACATACCTAATTAATTTCCTTGCAACATTCCGTTTGTATTGTTTTGAATTGCAATTGATTTATTATTTAAAACTAGACATACTGTATTATATTTGTTATTGACTAAGTATTTGCAATTTGTCATTTTAATTAATTGAATTTGATGATTTATTTGTTTTGACATTATAAGTACTATAAAACCACTGTAACCAAAATGTTATTTTGACGTATGATTATATTATCAATATATGACTATTAATGACTATTATTATTAATGACTATTAATCATTTTTTTTTGTTTTAGGTGAAAGAAGCTCACTTCAAAGCGCATCCTGAATGGAAATGGTGTAACAAAGATCGCAGGAAATCTTCTAGCAGTCGCGATCCTGCTGGCTCTATGCCACAGGTAATCTTAATGATCATAATTTATTTATTTAAAAAAAAATCAACAGCTCAGATAAAAAAATAAGTATAAAAATACAAACACTATAAATGAATATAGTAGCAACAGAAACCTAATTAAAGATTTTCAGGAACAGCCATAATATTAATATAACATGTAAAACTAATGGTATCATATGCCCAAACTAAGGTATATATTGAAGCGCGTTGTATTTTATTATACAAACATTGAAACCTACATGCTGCAAAAAGTGTTAATTTAAATTTTACAACAAAATTAATCATATTTTAAAAGTCATGTGATAAATATTAATAATAAACTCAATTTTAATTCAAAAATATTAAATTAACCCATTTTAAGTACCGTAACCGTATATTGAAATAGGTATTTTATTTCAACCTTACAAAACATAAAGAGATTTATAATATGAATGATGAAACTCAGTTGAATTTTTTTTTGTGACACCGAATAAACAATTTTTTTTTTTAAAACTATGTACAGTATGTGTCTCTAACTGGCAGCCCTCTTGCAGTAGTAGTTTCTATGCAAAGGGTACCAGTTAGCGACGCATACTGTACCTACTATGTATAGCAAACAATTCTGATATTTAGTACTATCGAATGTAATTTATATGTTTATTTGTCCGTACAGAGCCCCAGGACTCCGTCTGAGGTGCCGAACAGCGGCGCCCTGACGGTCAACACCGAAGTCCCCGCTCCCGCTACTTATAACCACGTCAGTTCTCCTGCCCTTAGTGATGATGAGCAGATGGTAAGTTAATCTGATATTATCTGAATACTAGTACTATATTTACTAGTATTGTCCCGCGGTGTTACCCGCGTTTTAGTAAATTTTCCCGCAGAATGACATTTCAAGACTTAAGCTCTAGAAATTCTGTATACTAAATCTTAATGTTTTTTTAATAAGTGGTAAACCTCACTTTTTAGGTTAAACTATTTTAAATTTCCGCATCCGTAACCTTCGCACGCAGGATATGTCTTAATCTTTTTCTGCATAAAATTTAAAATAAAATAATTAAAATAAGTTCAGTAGTTTTTGCGCAAAAGACAGAGTTACTTTCACATTAATAATATTAGTATAGATAATATGTAGGTATAGTTCAATTCAGTATGTTTGCCAGTAGTTACTGATTGCCTTTGGAGGCTTTGAGCGAGGCCTACATCCAGTTATTGTTGACGTCCTAAAGTTCTAAGACTGAAATGATGGTGACATCTTATCCTTCAGCATAGGCCTTAAGAATGGGTTCTTGAAATTCTTGAACCCATGGCTTTGCTATAAATTACAGTGTTTCTTTACGAGATCGAAGAATAGTGTAGATACGATGAAAAACGCGGACGTAACCAAACTCGGTTCAAGACTGAAAGTTTTTAAAGTTGAGTCAATGCACTGTATTCTTGTTGCATATTTCATTCTGTCATATTGATTTATTTGTATGTTTCTCACAGCCTCTAACAATAATCCAACCGGCCGAAGAACCGCCGGCGCCCGCGCAGCCCAACGACATAGATCTAAAGTGCGGAGAGAAGGTCACTGACTCGGACTCGGAGGGAATTGAAGCCAGGGACTTTTTGACACATCATGATCATACGCGGCGGCCGAAGCCGATTAAAGCCAGGTAATTTTAATAAGATTATTACAATGCGCAATATATATATTTCCGGATAATCCACACAACAACATCTAGTCCCGTGGTCTAGCTTACCAGCTTGACTTGTGTTATGGGTACTAGACATCTGATATACTTATGTACCTCTATATTATAATGTGCTTGTAACTCTATTATCGTGCATCGGCAACGGCGTAATAATGTTGCCCCTTTGGTCGCCAGTGGGCGCCGGCCGGTGCAAACCTTCCCTTCTGAGCCCCAATGTGTTTACTATCAATGAGGAAAGCTGTAAAAAAAGTGATAAATTGTCTTTCAAAAGATCCTATATTTGCTTGGAACGAAACCCATTTATTCTAATTTTTTTTGCCTATTTTTCCATGTTTTTTTAGGGTATGTCCCGCTGGTCCCCTTTAGGATTGTCCCCTTCGGACCGTGTAGAGGGGACAAGCGGGACATCGTATTAGCGATATCCCGCTGGTCCCCTCTACGGGTCACTCAGAGGGGACAAGTGGGCTGTTGAATTTTCCGATGACCCAGATGTCCCCTCTGGAGAAGTTGCAGTTAAATTTTACTTGAAATTGTATATTAAAACTACTTTTATATTATTTAGTATATTAAATATTCGATTGTTTAGTATATTAAAACATTATCATTTAAATTGTTTGACAAAAATTGGTTGGTGGATGCATGAAGGTTGGTATTTTCTTACTATTTTGCGTAAAATAAAACATTTATTATATTTATACGTTTTATTAAGTTAAATAATAAAATTAAAAAAAAACTATCTTTGCATTTCTGAAATAAAATATTATGTATTAAAATTACCTTTTTAACAATATAAAATAGTCATTATAGTATTTATTTATTTAACTATTGCAGGCTTCTACTATGCTATATCTGTAAATAAGAATGTAAAATATAGCATAAGAAAGATATCTTAGATACAATTCACTAAAATTATTAATTAAAATCACAGGTATAGATCAAACTTATACATTAAACACAATAAATGATACAATAGTTTTTGAGTTTCGTTTAACAAAGCTTGTATTATGGGGACTCGTGAACTCGTTACTCGATGCGAATGGTGGATTTTAATATAAATAAACATTTTGTACTTACAATAATCTTGAGCAACGCAGTGCACTTTTTTCTTCGCTGGGCACATTCCCATACTGTTAGTCCAGTTTTATATTTTTTTTATGTAGTACTGGTGACCTCCTCGTAGTAAAACTGTTCCATTTCGTCTTTGTATATAAACTATTGAGTTAAAAATTTTACTACAAGAAGCACTTGTCCCTGACATTGTTAGGAATGCACTGATAAGAAAATGCTAATTTCTTCGTTTTGGCAATACGGTGTTTGTTGAAACAATGTCCTAAAGACCTTCGGGGATGACATTAACTCTCCACTATGGAGGTCTCTTGTGGAGAGAGTGATAATTGAATGTACCTTTTTCCTAGATTAATCGCTCTCTGGACAGGCCAGTATCTGTCTATGTTTATGTTAACTTAAGCTATGAAATAAAAGATTTTATTTTTATTACATACCGAGGTAGCCAATCAATCTTACCAAGTAGTATACAACGAATTAGTATACAATATAAACAATGTTTGAATAAACTTTATAATATATATAGTTTTAAGTAGTTTTATACAATTTCAAGTAAAATTTAACTGCAACTTCTCCAGAGGGGACATCTGGGTCATCGGAAATTTCCACAGCCCACTTGTCCCCTCTGAGTGACCCGTAGAGGGGACCAGCGGGATATCGCTAATACGATGTCCCGCTTGTCCCCTCTACACGGTCCGAAGGGGACAATCCTAGAGGGGACCAGCGGGACATACCCGTTTTTTTATAGTATTATTCTATTCCAGAGATAAACCATAAACTATTGAAATCGGTTCAGTCTTTCTCCAGTTGCAATTGTTATTGCGCACACGACTTCGTTTTATATTATACACTAGTGGCCCGCCCCGGCTTCGCACGGGTTTTTATTCAATTTTTTTTCCCGGCAGCTATTCGATTTTTTCTCGCCTTTTAAACCTTCCCTAGACCTCCGCGAACATTTCAAGACTATGATAAGATAAATCCGTTCAGCCGTTCTCGAGTTTTAATCAGACTAACTAACAACAATTCATTTTTATTTATATAGATTTATGTAGATGACTCACCTTGCAAAAAGTCCCGTGCCTAACACTTTGTTCCACAATCCCTAAAGCATCTTTCTTTTTCAGAGCTGGTTCCTCTGACAACCTACTGGGTAGTATAACAGCTTCAAGTCCTGGCGGATCCAAGGTCTTCCAACCCACTGGAGGCGCTTTTAAATCTACTTACGTCGATACAGGTAATGTAGGCTAGACAATATGAGGTAGTATAGGGTTTTACTCATAACTGGAAAGGTGAAGTCTCAATTTTGAATGCTGTAATAAGGATACAATTGTAATAATTCTGTACTAAATATTTGCCCATGACCAGATCTAGGTGTGACTTGACATTTTCCTAAAATAATATAAGCCAATACTATTTGTCTAATGGTTTTGTAGCTTCGAAGAAATTATATCATATTCAAGGTTGTTTATCACTGGAACATAGACTATATCGTTTTCTTCTCTCTCCAATTGCTTTCCATAAAGATTTAAGATCATAATTAAGGAGCATTGCCACGCCTAAAACAAATTTTACTTCTCTGGTTTATTATTATTTCTCGTCTTATGTTTATGAACATGACTTCTAAAGATGCAAGCGATGATCCTACTCTGCCGTAACACAGTTTGTTAAGTAGCGCGTAGGGTAGGAGTCAAAAGCAAGCTGTCCATTCTAGGTCTTCATGTCCCATCGTCACTTTACATGAGGTGAGATAGTGGTCAAATAAAAGCTTATCTAACATAAAAAAAAAGTGTATGGAATATGAACCGCACTTATCAAGCAATAAAATAGTAACTAATGTTAGTAATTAGGTAGAAATGAATATAGCAAAAAATATGTCCCATGACTGTACGACTGCTGTACTAACTATTAGCGATTTCTTTATCAAAATATGCATTGTTATTCTAAAGCGAAAACATTTATCCCAGCAGGTGACCATCGACAATGGGCGTTCACATCCCTCAAACAGCAAAACCAAGCACCCAGCCCACACACCCCTATGGCGTCCACTCAGAGCATAACCAGCAGCGTGCAAGGCATATCGCTCAGCGCGCCGAGCCTCTCCACGCAAGCGGCTTTAGACAACGCCATCGCATCAATCATAAACTCTCCGACCACTAGTGGGGTCCAAGTGATCTCTAGCGGCGTGTCGGGCGTGTCGATGAGCCACGCCATGTCGATGCCGCAGTCGATCGTGTCGATGGCGCAGGGACAAACCTCAAACGCTATCATGAAGGGCGTTACTCTGGTGAAGCGCGCTGGGGATAGTTCAATGGGTAAGGATTAATATCATAGGACATGTATATAAGAAGTATCAGTATGTGCAGTATTAGATTAAATCTACAGTCACACAAAGTTTCCATAGTCATAATAGTCATTTAGGAGCAGATATAGGTAGAGGTTCTAATTGATTTAAGGAAGACCTTAACTATCTAGACGTGTTCTAGGCATATTATAATGATGTATCTAGGCCACCAGCCACTACATAAAATAAATAATTAGCTACATCTCACGTCGGTGAGTATAATCGGAGATTAAGGTTCTTCATTCGTGGTGCGCAATTTTAATTGTTACATTATGTTAGTAACTAAAGAGCATCGAACATCTTTGGCATACCTACTCCACCGCCATTTTGCAAAAAAATGTAATTCGGCGGCCAGTTATGAAACTCATGTCAAGTCTCCGAAATATCTCAGAAACCGTACCACTTAGGAGATTTGATCATAGAACATTTCTTGTTAGTAATCATTTACTCTGTCGGTTGACATGAGTTTCATCACTGACCGCCGAATCACGTTTTTTTCAAAATGGCGGACTAGTATTTATGCCATGCTCCATACAAAAATGTTCGAACCCTTTTGAATTTTAAGAAAACGTTGTTTACCAGGTATGTCTGGTCCACTAACGTTGTCAGTCGACGCTCGAGGCAACCTGCTGCTGAAGCCGAGCGCGGTGGAACCGGCGCAGGACTCGCCGCTCCGTTACGTGCAACTGCAGCGGCTGTATGTTCCGGCTTTCAGCGCAGGTAAGACTATCTGAAAAATTCCCAAAGTGTTTGCCTCCAAAATAACAAAAAATAACACAGTGACTTAGCGCGAAGACTCTCTGAAAACTTCCAAAACACCTCGCTTAACGACAAAAGTCTTCAACCAGTGTATGTTGCCTGCGATTACTAGCAGATATTAAACGTGGTTCTTTAAATGTTGTGTCTTATGTGTAGAGACTGTAGAATCCAGCTTTCAGACTTGTCTTATAGTAGCACAACCTTCGCAACATTTTTTTGTCTGAGGTGGCAGACGTAACACTTTTACATTATTACTTTTGGCTGTGTTAATGACTCGCGTTGTTCTACGTATCCTCCTCATTCCTGATTCGATCCTGTATATATTTCATTTTATAATTTATTGTAAATATTTTTTTTGTTTCAGAAATTGAACCAAATAAGACTCCAAATCCGAACCAAAACAACGTACAAAGCGGCCAATCTGTGATAGTATCCCAAAGCAACCATTCTGTGCCTAAACCTTCACCGTGAGTAAATTTGATATATTTCTGAGTTTACTAACTACAGCATAATTTGTATAAAAGAAACAAGTCGCCCATGTACTTGTAAACAAAAAAAGGGTTTGACATCTAAACCATTAATGTTCCTATTAGAAAAAGCAGATAATAGATATCATCTAAGTACCATTTATACAAAATTTGTCACATGTGACTGCGGGAAACATTTAAACCCTATATTAACCATTGTCTCAATTGACTCCGAGATGGTGAAATAACCCTGGCCCTTAAGTGTATAGAGAGCAGTATTGGCTTTTGATATAATAAAGAAAAATATTATACAGACTGTAACTAGCCTGCATATTAAATAATAATTGTTGCAGGCAATGGGAGACCCCTGTGGAAGAAACTCGTCCATTCCCCCTCGCGCCCACTCCGGCGCAGCTCGGCAAGGCGCCACTGCAGAAGAGACTTTTGACTGGAAGATGTAAGAACACCAATTTTAATATTAAGATAAGATTGGCCTAACGTTAGAATGAATTATTAAACCAATAAAGGGTAATAAAATTGTCACTTTCCCGTTAAACATCCAAATGAAACATGAGACAACTTCAATCTGCATAACTTTTTATTCGGGTATAATGTTCTGCAATACATTTTTCTTTGATTCAGGAGTTTAATATGAATAATAAAAAATATCTAAAAATGTATGTACAGAAGACTAGTACCCGTAACACAAGCTTTAGAGTTTACCTCGGTCCTAGATGTTGTTGAGTGGATTGTCCGGAAATATTTATTCATTTATTATCAATTTATAATCGGGTAAAAGTAAAGTGCGTAAGAAATAAGACAAACTTTTTTCAAGAAGGTATTTGTATATGAAACCTTTTTATTTCCCTGCTTGATCACAATAAAATTATACCAATAAAAAAAAATGCTTTGTAGTGCCAGGCAAAATATACCTACCCATAGCTACAGGACCAGATTTTTATTACTAAAACATTTCAGCTGCATCAACGGGCTCAAACAGCGGTGACCAACCGCCGCGGTCTGAGAGCGGGCCGGCGACGCCATTACCTGTTAACACCCAGGAGGAGCTCCCGTCGCCCAAACACGCGGACCTGCCCAGCCCTAGTCACAAGAAGAGCCTCTTCAAGAAAGGGAACGAGGACGGACGAGACCAGTTAGTATTCATTGCATCTGCCTTAATTACAACCTGGGTCTCTTCCAGAAAATAGTTCGCAGCCAATGTTCTATAAAATAAATATTCGTTTACGCCAAGCGCGCGAGCTCCATACAAAAGCAACCGTGACAGTGTGTGGAAAAGCGCTAGCGTGCAGCATTTTGAAGTGGGTTTAAAAAAAGGTGTGTGTGCGATTCTCACACGATAGAAGTGAAACTTCAGTAAATCGACAAAAGAATGAAATGAATAAAAAAAAATACAAATAAAAAAATACTGAGCAAAAAGATTTCGTTCGGGCGGTCACCCATCTAAGTACTGGCGTCGCGCAACGTTGCTTAACCTTGTTAGCGTTTAAGATTGGCTTACCTGTCGTTTTTTCCGTTGCTTCCGGTTTGAAATCACAACGATTCACTTCAAAAAATTATATTAGTAAATAAAAAGACCAAGCACCCAGATGATGCATGCAAGATGCTTTTAGTTATGATTTAGTAAAAACTATCGATATGGTAGATCTTTGCTTGGAAAAATTATGTCATGCATAATCGAAATGCTAGGCTAAAACCTATTCGCCTATCGCCCTGCCTAACTAGGCACCCCAACTCCATGATGTAGTGGAGTAGAACACTCATCTAGTAGGTAAACAGTTTATCTTCAAAGTTTTTGATGTCGGATATCTACAGCTGGATTAAGCCTCTCTTCAAAGATTTTAGTTGCAATGATTTGATGCAGCTTGAATATCAAGATATGAATCAATCGTTATTTATCCTAGTCACTAGGTTTAATCAAAGCTGCTAGAAGTATACTATAGCCATCTATAGCATAAAAACAAATCAGTTAGTGAATTAAACAAATTTATTTTAATGATATGCACTTAAACTACACAACATTTCAAAATTATTCAGATTTTAATAACCTGTAAATTGTATTCTTCTTAAGCTGTGACCATGTTTTGTTCTGGAAAATAAAAGAGTTTAATTAGTATAAACACATTTTTATTACAATAGTTTTTAATATGCAATAAATAATAACAATGCTTTTGCCTCTCCTAAGAGCTGAGAACTGGCAGGCCTTTGTTACACAGTCTGAAAGTTATGAAAATGAAATGAAAATAAAAACAATACATATACACAGAAGTAAAATTAATTAATTATGGCACATAAACAGTGTCTTAAAAAGGCTTCCAGCTAAGCATTTGTTGACTTGCATGTAACAAGACAATGCTAGGCTAGGTTTTACTAGGCTTGTCCCCAACACAAGTAGGAAATACCAGCGAAAACATAGTTTATGTAGTTATTAGAGTTTGGTTACTTTTGTACACTTAGGTCGGTAAAGGTTGCCGACTTATGTGTCTCAAATATATAAAGTTTGCTAAAGCCATGCGATCTCAATTATATGTATAGCATAACACTGAGAGTCTGTGCGCAGTCGACTTTAACGTTTGGCAGATTTTGCCACGGTTAAAGTTTATATGAAATTTCCTATTTATCGTTCGTTGCTAATTCCTAGCGTAGCCTATTTCGGCCTCTTAGTCGATTACGCTTCGACAAAAACCTGTTGAATGGAAACCTAACATTTAGGAAAAAAATATATATCTTTTTTTATCTTTGGATGCATTCTTTAAATTAGATTTTTGTCTCTAGGGTCCTAGAAACAGTGAATTTCGAGAAGAAGTTCAGCACGCTCCCGCGGTTCAAGCCCGAAGCTTGCAGCCCCAGCGGGATGGTGGTGCCGCGCAGTCCCCAGCTCTACAACATGAGGAAGAAGCACAAAGGTATTATGTTCTCCATCAGGCTCCTAGAAACAGTTCAGAAGTACGCGATTCAACACCTAATATTGTTTGCAACTAGGGTCGTAGATCCTTCCATAAAAATATTGACTAAATCTGGATAAAAGTAAACGCTTTTTTTGTCATAAATACAATTATTACCCGTCAAAGAACTGCACAGGATGGCAAAAACGGCATAATAATGTGACAGGACAAATTGAAGGCGATGGTTTTGTATTATTATCTTCCCACTTAAAGATTGACGGCGGCATTTGTCCAACAGTAAAGTAAAATAGAGAAACCAATTACGAACTTCGGTAGCAGACAAATTGTGTGTTACATTTAAACAATACAATCTTACTAAATCTGCAAAACTAGGAAAGTGGTAGAACAAAAGATACTCGCATGTGGACCAGTTTTTGTTAACCTTACCTTACTTTTGTTACTTTGTTAAGTAAAAATTAAGATTTTTATTTTAATTCCTTATAATATCTAACCCGATGAAATGAGTAGACATTTTATGTAACCAATACATTTGTATCCGCAGAAGAAGAAAGCACTATAGTGACGCCTCTCGAGACAGAGACCATCGGCAACGGCAACGGCATTCCCACGCCGATCTCCTACGGCACCCCGCACACCACCACAACCAACAAACTGGTGGGGAATACCTTCTTCGGGCCGGACTTTAATCTGGATACATTTAGAGGTATGTGAGCTATATAAACATGGATGTTGTTTGACTGCTGTGTGTCTGTAAACTAGTGAAAGATATGTGTTGTATTAACTGCCTTCTAAAAAGGTTTCTCAATTTGATTGTGTAAGTTAAGATATTTAGATGATGATATCATTAAAATAAGTTTTTTTTTTATATTTGATTTTTTTGAAATCAGGTTTCTTAGCAGTAATTATTAGATTATATTTATAAACTTGGAGCAGATGAATAAATGATCTAAATAATAGTGTTTTAGGGATGAAAACCCTAAAGACACTCAAATGAAGTATCTAAACAAAGGGTGAGATAAGCAAGAATACTAACCATTTGTGAACTTCGCTAACAATACATTTCTATGATTAAATTTCTTGCCATGGACCTTGTTTACAAGAATACCTTATAAGAATTTGTAATTTTACATGCTCCTTTTAAATATTTTTCGAATACTTAAACTCTAAAACTTGACTTTCGCTTGCGACTGTAGCTGAAAGTCTTTAAGCAAGGGAGATTACGACCAGTAGTGGAAGTTGTACTGCTAAAAAGACTTATAAAATAATTAAAATGTATTATCCTCCAGCTTCAGAAGGTCTAGAAGACATGTCCCCCCGCACCCCGCACTCCGCCACCAGCGCCAGCGCGAACGCCCGCGGGGAGGCCGGCCATCGCCGCGTCTTGGAGCAGAGGCGCCATCTCGTGCTCAAACTGTTCCAGGAGCACGGCATGTTCCCTACCACGCAGGCCACCACTCACTTCCAGGTATTGTATTATAAAGGGAATATTAAACTTGTACTGAACGAGCAGGCCATGCTTCATATGCTCGGCCAGTCAAAACGTACGTACCTCGCCCGAGGCAAACACACGTATAAGGAACGTACACACATCGACAGTGCTCCCAACTGGTGCCATCCATTGGAATGTTTTACCATATCGGCCTAAGATTTGACATTTGAATGTCGCATTAGTGCTGCCACCTATAGTTCCTGCACGTTCTCTATTGCCTCGCCGGATGCCGCGAGCCCAGCCAAGCGTTTTCGGTTTTGGCGCCATGGATGTTTTATGCAATACTGGCTCAGCCTTGCTGCTTGAGGCTATTCGTAGTTTGCGTTTAAATTCGCACCGAGACACCTTGTGAGCAGAACCCCCCTCGGTTAAAAGTCTGGTTTGCGAGCCTGCTCAATCAGGCTCGATAGATGTTACAGTGGTGTGTGTTGAAACAGCGTACCCACAACGCTGGATCCGCTATTGCCTGTAGTGCACACATAACTGTTTTGATGACATTGGGCAAGTTCACTAATATAACTGATATTTACAGGCAACTCACATGGACATTTTCCCGACAAGAATGTCTTTGCAGCTAAAGATACGAGAAGTCCGACAGAAGTTAATGGCACAGTCCAACTTGACCCCGCATTCAGAAGCAAATACACCAACCAGTAAGTATAATATCTTAAATTCTTAAATTCTTAAATTCTTTATTGCACACAGAAACATATACAAATATTAGTCAAAAACAAAAGTCATGTACAAAGGCGAGCTTAACCCTATTAGAGTTTTCTTACAGCAAACCTTAGGGTATGGAGAACTGTAATGCTGAAAATATGGATAGCGTGTACATACAAGTCAGACAGAATGTTCATATAAATTACCTATATTTGCTAAAATAATATATAATAAACATAACATAACATATATATATATATATATATATACTATATATACCTAATATACATATATACCTACTACAATAATATGTAAATTAATACTCATAATAAAATTGATCTAAAACTGTTACGATATTTGAGAGAGATAATACTCTTTTACTCTCAGCTTAAAAGCATGAATTGAAGGACTTGCTTGTATTGAATGGGGTAAGGCATTCCATAGTATATAGGTATTCATACTAATTTTATAATTAATTATTTCAATAATTAGATAGTATTTCACAGTGTTTTCCAAATTCATCGCATAAATAACGTGAACCTTACATGTTAAAATTATATTTAAGTCCAAAAAGTATTGTAAAAGTGTGTATTGGCCACTCGGATTTCAGTGTATTTCGGTTAGTGATTTCAAAATATCTGGCTGGGTTTTTTACGTTTTTCGAAAGTGTTTGTGGTGTAAATTGTGTTTCGTGGGCCTAGAATACTATTTCAATTTAGTTGAGACCCCGACTGGCACGTAAGTACCTACCTACAGGCATTTTCTTGAACTGAGTAACCTAGACATTGTGCATTTTGAAACTTAGAATCTTTGATTTGTCACAGTATTTAATTATGATGACCCGCAAAGGCTTGTCTCGTCAGGACGAGCAATCTAAACTCCATTTAGTTCTATTGGAACTGCAAAAATCTAAAGATCAGAATGCACAGTTACTTCTTGAAATAGAACAAAATGAAAAAATTGTTTTAGACTCTTTAGAACAAAACAAAAAATTGAAAAATGAACTTTCTGTCTTATATCAATTAAATACGTCCGTAATAGAAGACCGCGATAAACTCCAGACAATAGTTGATAGGTATGACCAAAATTGTGGCATTGAGTATGAGTCAGCACTGAAAAGAACTTCTATTTTGGAGAAGGAGTTGTGTGATGCCCACCATATAATCACACAGTTGGAAGAAACGGCTCAACACTCTGCCATTGCCACCACAAATAGTCTGTACAATGAACTCTTACCTCATAATATCACTGGCCATGTTTCTGTTGAAAGCGCTATCATGAATCCTTCACTATATACTATTGACCTAACTAATGATGACAGTGTTGGTCATGTGGCAGCTTCTAGCATAAACAAAATACACATGCCTAGCAAAAATAAGTTAAAAAAATACATAAAAATCAATAAAATCATAAAAAAAACTAAAAAAATGTTAATAAGTCATAAAAAAGCTGTTAAAAAATCTATTATTGCTGGATCATTGTTGGATAAGCTACAGTTATGCACAAATGAGCTTAATTGTAGTAGAATTCAATATGAAACAGAAATAGAGAATCTGACATGTAAACTTGGTTCGGCTGAGCGTTCCATGACCCATTACCAAACCATGTATCAAAGGTCAGGTGATGAAATCAGGGAACTCAGTCTAGCCATGGATGCTTTACTGAATAGCCAGGCAAGTCTTGAGACTAGGATATTATCCGGATGTGACTGCAATGTTAGTTTAGGACATGATAATTCTGGTCCGGCTCGTGTTGATGGCCAGGGCTATGGAGAGTC
Source organism: Gymnoscelis rufifasciata (assembly GCA_929108375.1). NCBI lineage: Eukaryota > Metazoa > Arthropoda > Insecta > Lepidoptera > Geometridae > Gymnoscelis > Gymnoscelis rufifasciata. Next base: position 6,013,401 of record OV815321.1, on the reverse strand, counting down.
ATGTCTGGATAGTATTGCACCAGCATCATTACTCACAGGAAACCTGGATCAATGTACAAAAACTGTAGTGTACTGCGATGAACTTGGAAAAAATGTTGGTAAGTTTTTAAATATTAGTATGAAACATCCAATAGTAAATAACTGTTTTCCCTATTCTGATTTGCATCAAATCATGAAAAACATTAGAAGTGATACTTCAATAAATAAACTCACTAATTTGATAATTTTGATGGGAAATAGAGGAAATGTAAAGAAATCTGACCTAATTAAATATGTAGATGAACTATTTTCACTACAGGTGGGCAATATTGTATTCTATACATTTCCTTATAGCCAAAGTTTGCCACAAAAGGAAAATAACATTAGATATAATCTAAACATGACTTTGCATACAATTTCATGCAATAATCCTGTACATGTGATTGATATTAACTGTATAGTTAATAAAAAATATTACTTGACTAAAGGTAATTATTACCTTTCAAATTTTTACACTAGACAATTAGCTGATTCGCTATGTTATTTTTTAAGTACATCAGCCAATAATTTGGCTCATAAAAATGCTTCTTTTGAGCATTATAATGACACTTCTTGTAAGTCTTTGGAACTTTTTCCAAGTTTTTTAAATTAGATACTAAGACAATAGAGGAAGTCTCTTGCCAAAATTTAATTCAAATCAATAAAAACACAAATAAATACCTTAAAAAGTCAAATAATATGAATCACCCCAAAAAAATGCTAAAATGTAAACAAAATACAACATCTCCTACTACTACCCTGGTGCATCAAAATATACAAGGAATTAATAGTAAATTATTTGAAATAGAATTGTATTTAAGTTCTTTTAATGTTGACATTCTGTGTATTACAGAGCATTGGCTTAAAGATTATGAACTGATGTTTAACTTCCCAAGTCACCAAGTTGGTAGTTCGTTCTGTAGAACACATGCTATTCGAGGCGGTAGTGTTATATTGCTAAATAAGGCAATAAAGTTTAAGAATAGACAAGACATAACATGCTTGTCTGTTGAAAGCCAAATTGAAATAGCATGTGTGGAGTTGGAGCAGAGTTTTGTAGTAAGCGTATACAGACCACCGTCAGCATCATATGAAATATTTGAAAAGGTTATGGATGATGTTTTATTTAAAATGTGTAAAAAAAACAAAAGTATTATTATTTGCGGGGATTTTAATATAGATCTCCTAGAAATCTATTCATTAAATACTAGAATATGCAATTTATTTGGTTCCTATAACTTAATACCTTTATTTATGGAACCAACCAGAATAACAGACACATCAGCAAAATGTTTAGATAATATTTTTACCAGCCTAAATGAAAATGTAATCAGCAAAAATATAATAAGTAACCTAAAATCCGATCATCTAGGGCAATATGTAAAATTTAATATGAGTTCTAGACAAATTATAAAAAAGAAAATTAGCTTTGTACCAGTGACTACAAATCGATTTGAGAGGTTTAAATGTAGTTGGGATCTACAGCTTCCTTTTGATTACTATAACAACAATCCCAATCAACTTTATAGTACATTTTTCAATCAATTTTATAACATTTTTAATGTCATATTTACAACTAAATCAATTGTAGTCTCAGACAAACCTGGTTTTAGTGAGTGGGCAACTGTAGGTATACATAAAAGCAGACAAAAATTGTATGAATTGTATAGCGAAAAGCAATATAACTCCTGTGAAAAATTCAAAGATAAAGTCAAAATATATTCAAAAATTTTCAAAAATGTCTGCCAATTGGCAAAATCAAATTATCTAAGTTCAAAAATTAAAAACAGTAGTAACATAATTAAAACTACCTGGAAAATAATTAATGATGAGACTGGCAAAACTCAGAACAATAACAATGAATACAAACTTAAAGTAAATGAAACAGTTATTAATAATGATTTAGAGATAGCACAAGCTTTTGAAAGTTTTTTTACAGACATTCCTATGTCAACTACAAGCTCTTTAGACTCTTCACATGATCTTGCCGTGTCATTATTAAAAAACAACGTACCTGATTGTAAAAACATCTTTCATTTTAAACATGTCAACGAACAAGACATTGTTAAAGCCTTCAAAATGATAAATGTAAAAAAAACCCAAGATCTCTGGGGTATTTCTGTACACATTCTTAAACCACTAATAGTTACTCTGGCACCTGATTTGGCTAATATATTCAATGAATGCATAGACTCTGGAGTGTTTCCTGACCTAATGAAACATAGTAAAATTGTACCATTGTTCAAATCGGGCAATACAACGGACCCTACTAACTTTAGACCAATATCAGTTATGCCTACATTTAGTAAAATATTTGAGAAGCTTATTTTAAGCCAGCTCTCATTACATTTTGATGCAAATAATTTATTACATAACAAGCAATATGGCTTCACTAAATGCAAGTCCACTGCTGATGCTGGTGTTGAGTTACTAACTCATGTTTATGATGCTTGGGAAAAGTCGCAGGATGCAATAGGAATTTTTTGTGATTTATCTAAGGCATTCGATTGCGTGCACCATGAAACATTGATCAGGAAATTGAGCCACTATGGAATTAGGGGCAAATCCTTGGATCTTTTTGCTTCCTATTTAAGCGAAAGAATTCAAAGAGTTGATGTCAACGGGAAACGATCTCCAGGGTCCTTAGTGTCAATGGGTGTACCTCAGGGATCCATATTAGGACCTTACCTTTTTTTGATATACATAAATGACTTGCCACATCTTGTACAGGATCAACATGAAATTGTATTATTTGCTGATGATACTTCACTTCTTTTTAAAATAGATCGTCGCACTAATAACTTTGACAAGGTAAATAATGCAATTTCTAAAGTAGTCCATTGGTTTGAATCCAATAATCTATTATTGAATGAAAATAAAACTAAATGTATTCGATTTTCACTACCTAATGTAAAACAAGGTTCTGTAGATATTAAAATAAAGGGCGACAATTTAGAGCTCGTTGAAAATACTGTATTCCTAGGTATAACTTTAGATAGCAAGCTTCAATGGGACCCTCATATAGATAAATTGTCGAAAAGGCTCAGTTCTGCTGCTTTCGCAGTCAAAAAAATTAGAGTTTTAACTAATATTGCAACATCTAGACTGGTCTACTTTAGTTACTTCCATAGCATTATGTCATACGGTATTTTGCTGTGGGGGAGTGCTGGAGTAGGACGCATAAATACCATATTTGTACTGCAGAAAAGGGCTGTTCGTGCTATCTATAATATGGGTCCCCGAGATTCGCTACGTGATAAATTCAAAGAAATAAACATATTGACCGTCATTTGTCAATATATTTATGACGCCATTATGTATACGCATAAAAATATTAATTTGTTTACAAAAAATAGTGATAAACACAATGTAAATACAAGAAATAAATATAAACTCGCTTTGCCCACCACTAGGCTGCATAAGGTTAATGTATCATTCAAAGGGCAATGTATACGCTTCTACAACAAGATTCCCAAAGAATTGCAACAGTTGTCAATTACTAAATTTAAGAAAATTGTAAAAAACAATCTTTGTAAAAAAGCTTATTATAATATATCGGATTACCTTGAGGACAAAACTGCTTGGGACGGAATCTGCTCCAACACAATATCAAAAACAAGACTAACAAACAAATAATGATTGTAAAGTTTCAATACAAAAATGAGCTAGAGTTTCTAATCGCTTCTTTGCTCTAGTGTAAAAAAAGCGAAGCGACCAGATACCATAAATTTATTTCCTACTTATCTATAAGCACCTATGACCTATATGTTTTTTTTGTAATCAATTTGACGTGTCTAAGTTTTGTAAAATCAAACTATGGAAATAAATAATTTTGTATCTTGTATCTTGTATCTAGTCTAGGCGCAGCCATAGTGAAAGACTCGCGATAGCGGCGAGAACCATGCTCGGTAGTTCTGAGGCGAAGAGATTTGACAGTTCTGCATGGCATGCCACGGGGAATAAGAAACTCAAAGCGATCCCGAAGATAGGAAGGAGATAAAGGATTGAACAATGTATAGTAAAGAAAGCTAAGAACGTGAAGATCCCTACGTTTTCGAATCGGTAGCCATTTCAGTTGAGAGCGGAATTGAGATACATGGTCGAATTTACGTAACCCGAAGATAAAGCGGATGGCTAAATTCTGAAGACGTTCCAATTTGTTTAAGAGCTCCTCCGAGACATCCAAGAAAGTAACATCGGCGTAGTCCAGTATAGGAAGTAACAAAGATTGCGCTAAAGTTATTTTTGTCTCCAGTGGCAAAAAATATCCCTTCAATAAACCCTAAATATGATAATCAATGAATGTCTTCATTGGTAAACCTTAAAATATAATTTTAAGTGAATTAGTTCTTTGGATATTAGAAGATAACTTATATGCTAATTAAAAAAAAATGGAATAAAGTTAGAGACAATTTAATGTGATGCAAATAATATCTTTCATAATGAAAAACAATAACAACCGAAAAAAAAAACTTTTTCCAATATGGCGGCCGCGGGACATAGGTAATATGAACAACACAGCTTAGAATGTTTTTCGATGTAGTAGTAAAGTAAGCCTAAATAACTATCCAACGTTACTTGTCTTATTAGGATACTAAAAACTGAGTCAAGCGTTTTGTAACCCCAACCGAAAACAGACAGACACGTCAAACTAATAAAGTTTGACGTGTCTGTCTGTTTGTGGCAACATAGCCCGAACGGATGAAGCGATTTCAATTTCTCGACTTTTGCGCGACTGTTCGTAGACTTGTTTTATGAAAACCAGTTGAGTCGTTTAAATGTTATGAGAGGTAAAAATGGGGAAGAAGAACCAAACACTTGCAAATATACTCGAGTGGGGTCTCAAATCGAATGAGGCGTGAGGTGCACATTACAAAATAATATGTATTTTTTACTAAATCAAGGTTTTGGATTCGGGGGCTTTTTAAATTTTAAGTTTTTTTTTAACAAGAGTTATTTGGTTTCAGCGCTAAACTCACCTGCGGTGTCAGCATTGCAGCCCTCATCCACAGCGAGTTAGCAATTCGGGTATACAACGAGACAAACTAAATGAAACGCATATTCTAAATAACACCAAGTTCATAGAGAACATTTATGTATTATGAGTTTAATCAATGAGGACCTGATTACTTAATATTGTGGTAAAACCTTTTGAAATTTCTATACATCAATTATTACTTTAACATTACATATACTTTTCTAATTATCGATTTTAATATACTCGTAAATAAAGAGATATATCTTTATTCAGAGCGAGATTGTGAATCGAATCATCCATCATCATTTTATGTACAAAATCGATAGCAATAGTAGTATATATATAGGTTCTTATGAAGCATAGATATTACAGTAGGTACGTTGCAGAATAAGGGGCACCGTTTTTGTGCCCACCAGTACCATTCTATCCAGTGAGGACCTCAGAAATATTGTCAAATAGGGGAATAAATAAAGGGATATAACAACTATTTTCGCGCGCCGCCAGTGGGCAGCATTACTAGGTTAGCAGTTTTATCTATCACGAGTCCTTCAAATCGAGAAAAGAGTTTCTTGATCATAGAGGTCATAAATGACACAAACCCTAAAAAGGAGATATTTACTGCCTGCGCTAGTGCCGCTATCTGGTCTGCGTTTCGCGTACTGATCTAGATCGAGATCTTTTTTTGTTATGGTTAATTTTTTTTTATGCTGTATAAGCCTTCATTTGACCACAATCTCACCTGATGTAAAGTGACGATGTGGTCTAAGATAGGACATGAAGACCTAGAAGGTAGAAGGCTTCTCCGGGCCACATTACGAAACACGAAAAAATCGCTTCACGCACTGGCCCAGCCCGGAGGGTGGTGACAAGCCGCGGCCGAAGCCTACCACCAGAGAAAGATAATTGGATATTATTTAGATAACTCGCGTTTCTATGGTTACGGTGTTTATTCATTTGACATTTCTGACTCTCACATACATCTCGCTGCACCAACGGTCCTGGCGGTGAATTCGCGGTGGCCCTTATTGCGGAACGCCCTCTGCATACGAATCAGGACGCGCACTTTACTCCATATCACACACACTTGAAGGTATTCAAACGTGAAGCCAACTTCACGTTTATTTATTGTTTAACTTATTTGCCAAATGAATATGAATTAGAGAGAAACTGCAGCTGATTCCGAATACATAATCTTAGCGCGGGCGCTAGCGACATGCCTTCGCTTATCATTGTTAAAATCATTTTAAATGTTATCGCTAAATGTTAAGATGTTATTTGTTAGGATTAAATAAATGTGCAATAGACGCGTGGCCATTGACAATTTTAAAAATCCATTGCGTACAAATTGGTTTATAATTCCTGATATTTTTAAACACTTTTGCATCGCAGCAGAACTTGCTGGGAAATAGTTACTGCAACACGTAAAGAATACATGTATAATTATAAAAGTATTTTAATATTCTTAAATAATTAAATTGACAAAACTATAAAACTGGGTAGCAATAATCCCGTAAGGTTTGCCGACGTGTACATTATAAGATGAATGTTATTCAGATGATATATTTATAGCTTAAATATACATAAATAAATACGTATTTATAAAATATGCCATATAAAAAACAGAAAAAAATATTATCATTCAAATCATAAGTATTTTATTTGTGGAGAGTGGGTTGATGTGAAATAATATTAATTTGAGTATTTTTGTATTAATCCATTGTTCTGAAAATTGTTGAGAATTTTTTAATCTCTATTGAAAAAATGCCACAAGTTTATAAATCTAAATATTCATATTTTGAAGCGAAGTCTTCCTCACTTTTAAGCGGAACATACGTTTGTGGCATTTAATCAACACATCGTAATTATCATTGCGATCTCAAGTTCTATTCAAATTATGGTTTTACTTCATTTTAAACATGTAGTTTCAGATTGTCTCTCTGGGATCCAAACAAAAAAATAATTCAACACTACAACCTATTTGGTTGTAGTGTTGAATATTTTTTTTTCATTTATCAGAAATAAATTTTAAACATTTTATAGTCAGTAATATTTGATAATATGAGCTATTTATTGGACGCAGAAAGTTATGTATAACAGTTATCCTGATATTATTATTTTACAATAGTACACTTCAGTTTATGCATATAATTAATATCCAAGCTATCATTTCATTTATTGGCGACGTAGATTTAAAATAGTTTACTTGGTAGCTTAACATTATAAATTTGAGTAAGTCTAAGAATTATGCCGAATCTTTACATTTTTAAGAGTGAGCTAAGAGGATTTTTTGTTGCATTTAAATAGATGTAACGTATTTCCGTTTCGTCGTTTTGATATAAGGTTGTGTATTTTCAAGAAATTATTACCTACGGATAGTTTTTTTAGGCTTAAATGCAATATTATTCTCTCATATCGAAAGTATATCACGCTTTTTATGTATTTATGAATTACTCTTACAATATGAGTAGGTATTTTTAATGTTCATTGCGTTTTAGTGGTTTTGAGGACTATACACGAGTTTAAAAACCCAACTGACTGGCAGAAAGAGCTGTATGGAATGCCATCTCCTTTGGGTGTAGCTTGATTGGCTTATCTTCTCTCTAAAATAATATGCAAAAATTGGTGCAAGTGCAAATGCGTATTTTATTCATTTCGTATCGTTTTAAAATATTTATGTTGTGATGTTAGTCTTCCAATGAACGATTTTCTTTTTATATTATGATTATCTTCTTATTTATTTTTATTGTTGTAGTGATTACAACTGTGTGGTGAGTAATGTTTTTGAATACCATGTTTGAATGACCAATATTGAGATACGAAATAGTTTAGTAATTCCTAAGGGGAATATTTTGCTGTATGTGGCAAATTTTTAACTGATTGACAATGTAACAGCTCAAATCATTAACGACACTAGTTAAATCAATATAAATACATTATAATCTCAATGTAAATATTAGTATTATTTTTAATAGTGTAAGGATTCCCGGCTCTCAAAGTAATTAAGTTTTATTTAGATAAATACTAAAAGTAAATTGTATAATTTTTACAAGTTTCGGCCAATACAAATGTTATGTATATCAAAATTGTATTTTTGAATGATCTCTTCGGCGTTAATAGTATTTAGATAATTGCTTTAGGAGTCTGGAACTGATAAAGAATTTATAAGAAAGAAAGTATATAAGATATTTTCGCACTGTTTTAATAATATTAGTGAACGATGTACCTAAGCCCGTGGTGTTATGCTGTTCATGAGATAAACTGTCGAACCAAATGTTCAAAGGGGTTGGTACTTGTTGTAATAGTCAATTTTTCGATGCGCCTTCGGATTCTGGCGAGAAGCGAGGTGCGGCACATGATTCATATTATACATAAATAGTACCATTGTTACCACTTAGAAATACATTATTTAAAACATGTAGAAAATACGTCCATAATTTGAATTAATTATATTTTTATACGTTGTTATATTTACGCTGGAAATACAAGTGTATAATGGGTATAAGGCTATAAATAGCTATGAATTGGCCTAATTAATATCTCTGTTTGATTTCGTGTAATTAATTCAAAGTAAGGAAATTATCTGAGAATGTATTTTTATAATCGTTACATAAAACCATTTTCACTATATTTCTTGATAATCATTTTAAGCACCCAGTAATAAAAATACTTATCAATAACCTAATAATCATTCTATACTTATCTAACGATGCACGTTTTTTGAAATTACGATTGAAAATAATGTTAAAAGAAATAGATAATTATTTTAGTTTCTTTTTCGTGTTCGAGAAATTTAACGAAATTATCTTTAAGGTGTGAACTCGAGGAATGATTATTTTATTAAATCACAAAGTTTGTTATTTATGCACATTATGTATGTTTTCATATTAATTTGTAATTGCTTTATTATGGCAGGTACTATTATTTGTAGTTATTTATTGATTGGCTTTTGTAGAATCTCCTGAAGGAGTTATTTTTTGGAACTTATTTTTATATGAAAGCATACTATTTGTATGATTTTAGAAAACTTTGTTGCAATATTTTAAACAATTAACATGGATTCTTACAGAGTAGATAACATTTTTATGGATGTTTGTTTCACTACATTTTTACTCATGTTATTTATTAATTCTATTTAGAATTACTTTTATGAGTAAACTGGTTAAGTTTTAATAACAAATATGAAAACGAACCTGCATATTACTAGTGCCTTATTGACTTGCAGACTTATACAAAACTATCAACCATACACATTACCTAAATATTTTATTAGTGTTATAATAAAGTCAATAAAATACAGTAATAAGCAGCAACTTTCTTTATATTAGACTGACTTTGTTGCATAACAATGATATATAATTTAAGATATCTAGCATTATTTCAAAAACATTTTAAATGAAGCATTTCATATTCGTTATTTATTTCTTGTATGGCATTAAATAATTATTTACTTAGTCAATGTCTTAAATGTAAATAACTTGTTTAGATGATTTATTTAGATTAAGTGTTCAATTTGATGTATATTAGATTGAATTAGTAAGAGAGATGTAAGATATTAATTTCTTAAAAAATCATACATTTTTAACAATTTTCTAAATCAAACCACCTATAGAACTTGAATGGTTGGTGTTAGTTTTCTGTGTGCAGGAAGTTACAGCAATTTTGGCTGATTGTTCAAACTTTTGGATCATGACTAGTACGAACTTATGTTAATGTAACAATAAAACTTCAAAAGCAATTATTTGTTTTTCATTTTTTAATCCCACATATTTCCATCATAATTGTAGCCTCAAGTTTCATAACAATATTTTTTGGTAAATAAAAGTCTGCTATAATTTCTAAACATAACAATTTTATTTAACAGAATATTTTCTATTTATTTATCAACAGTTTTAATTAAAAGATCTGGTTTGTTTTGCTCTAGGTATGATAAAGCAGTTTGCAATTCAAGATTGTCTCCAGGCTCAGTTATAATCAGAAATTTTAAAGCTGACATTCTTGCAAGTGCAAAAACTCCACCTACACATAGATTACATCCACTAATATCTAGATATTCTAATGACTTGCCATTTTGACCTGCGATTCTATCAAGGCACCAGTGATCAACATATTTAGAGTTTCTCAAACACAACCACTTCAGAAAGCTTAATCCGGATAGGTTCTGTAGGCCTTCATAACGGATGCCGTTATGGTGAAAATTTGTGCAATCAATAGCTTCTATAAAGTAACCTTCCTCATATGTACATGGCAAAGTGATATTTGTGACATCTCCAGCTATCCATGACTTTGAGTCTTTGAGTCTGTAAATAAATATTATATGGTTAATCTTCTGTTTATTATGGTTGTGTCAGATTGTATCTGCTGGGCTTTTTTCAAAGCTGTAAATGAAGCACACGGGCCTAGGCCAAGTTAGCTATATTGTTGGTTGAGCTTCACTAGGAAACTCAGTTTGCAGGAGTTTGCGGAGAATTTAGTATGTGTTCAAAATAAAGGTTTATTGAAGTTTTATATTTTTGGTAAATACTTCATAACTGAAAAATTGCAATTTGTCATGCAGGAGAATATAGCTACATATATATAATAATTTAATGTATAGCTACATAATAATTTAATGTATAGCTACATAATAATTTAATGTATAGCTACATAATAATTTAATGTATAGCTACATAATAATTTAATGTATAGCTACATAATAGTTTAATGTTGTAAGCATGTACCTTACTGCAGCTTCTCGGAACGTAAAAAAATGCATTGCAGCTAAATTCGATCCAAGAACAGACACTCGCTCTACTAAGAACTTTTGGTTATGAATCTCTTGTGTGATTTTCATTGATTTCCACCAATCTTTGACTTTCTGGAAACTTAAATCAGGTACTTGTGATAAAGCGTTCATTATATCAGGACTGGGGTTCTTTTCTACGAATACTGAAAGTTTACTCTTCCATTCGCCTTCTCTTTGAATCCAAGGCTTGCGCCATTCGGGGTACAATTTTCCATGGACTGTTCTTGGAGGAATCCCCTCTTCGTTCTTCTGGTAAATGGATTTTTCACAGTAATTTCGTGCCAAGATGATGAATGGTCGTATGTTACTGTTTCGCTTCAAGGAGAATGACATCATTAAGGCAACCGTTTTTTTATATTAGAGTTGAATAGAATTACAATATCATTTAATTTTAACCAAATGTTTGCTTTTGTTTTGATTATTTCGAATGATCCTGAAAGATCAGACGGAAACACGCGAGGAGAAAAGCTGTCACGTGACAGCGTCAGTCAGATGTCAAATTGACTCAATGACAATGACAACATTAACATCTGTCGAGTTACATAAAAATAAAAAGCAAAACGCAATTTTGCATTTTTTCAAAATTAACATCAAATCAAACAATTTAAAGAAAATTTCCTACAGGGGATAAAATATATGTACTCTCTGATTTCCCAGCTCAGGTATTAAGAATAATGTACCATAGAACTACTTAGTGTAAACTGTAATGTTTTATGTGTGTTGGTTGTTGGTAAGTAAGTGGAAAAAACTCACGAAACAGAAGTCTCGCTTGGGCAGGCCGGCGAGCAATCACAAGGGGTAAATTGTTATATTTTTTCCAAAAGCCTTATTTCTACAAAACTAATGTTTGACAAAAACAAATCGAATAATTTATTAACATACTGATGTTTAGGATGCTAAAATAATAATAGAGACAATACTATTCGAATAACATGAACAGAAGTTTCTTTTACTTTTACAAAAACATCAAAGAAATATAAATGTTAACAAAGGAAATAAATGTCGAACTCTAGGAAAAGAATAATTACGATAGGTCGAAATTGCAAACAGAATGCTAAATCCAAAAGATTAAAGAAGGAAAAATAATGGTTTTGGGTACCTCTACCTAGGTAAATATTCACCGTAAGTCGGAGAATTACCTAGGTATTTTATTTTTATTTTATTTTATTTTATTTTATTTGGAAAACAAACAGTTTTATTAAACTTATTACTAACACTAAATAAAAATACCTATGAACCATTTAAGTATATGTTTTCGCATAGCGAATCTATAAAAAAAACCTGTCAAACACTCTAACAATCAAAAAGAAAAAAGGTAACAAAGAAATTATAAAATGAAAACAATATCGTACATCTGCTTAAAAAGAAGAAAAAAATAAAATAAATAAATAATTTATAGAAAAAAGCTGATACAATACAAACGTTATGTGTGAAATGAAAATGTTACTCGAAAACAAAAATTAAAACTCAATAAAATGTGAAAAAAAATATAACAGTATTATATTATAAAATATGTTATATAATATAACATGGACTGATTTATGAGTCAACAGACTCAAACCAGCGTTTACATAGAGTCATACCGACCTTGCGGGCTCCGGTGTCAAACAAATCGATGTCAGGTATATCTGCCAAAGTATTAAATGTAGCAGAAGCTCTATAAAAAAAATGAATTTTGGCGATAATTTGAAAAACAAAAGGGCGTGTCTAAATGCACGTGATGCCTTGAGGGTCTATTTGGAACTTTTAACTTTATGTTTCCTAATAGTTGAGGTGAATCAACATCACTTCGCGCGATTTTGCTTAATAATACCACATCTGCAATTTTACGTCTCTCAGTTAGAGGTAAAATATGGTGCCTTTTACATTTAGCAAAATAATTCTCGTCAAAACAGTTACATTTGTATTGAAGAAATCGCAAGAACCGTCGCTGAATTGATTCTATCCTATCAATATAGACATCATACCGAGGGTTCCATACCTGGGAACAATACTCTAGAATGCTTCGCACATAAGTACAATACAAAATTTTAATTACCTTAATAGATGAGAACTGAGAGCTGCTACGGATAACGAAACCTAGGGCTTTATTGGCTTTTTTTATTATAGTATCGATATGCTTATCATATATCAGTTTGCTATCCTGTATAACACCCAAATCTCGCATCTCATCCACGATCTTTAGGGGTGTGCCCTTCAACGAATAAGCATAACGAACAGGCTTTGGGCTTCGAGTAAATGTCATCGAGACACATTTGGATACATTAAGATCTAGTTTATTCTCTTGACAGTATAATTCAAATCTATCTAAATCCTCCTGCAAATGCACACAGTCACCTATATCCACAATTTTTGTAAAGATCTTCATATCATCTGCATATAGCAGAAATCGAGAATTTAAAAAACAATGAGATATGTCATTTACAAATATCGTGAAAAGAAGCGGACCAAGAATGGATCCCTGGGGCACGCCAGAAGGGATAGTTACCCAGCTTAAGCAGAAGGAGAAGCCATTCAACACCACAGCTTGAGATCTTTTCTCTATATAAGAGGCGAACCATCTATATAGACTACCATGGATACCCGCTCTCAAGAGCTTCTGTAAGAGCATTTTGTGGTCAATCCTATCAAATGCTTTACTGTAATCTGTAAATACAGCATCTACTTGGCCTCCATTATCCATATTATCAGTAGCATAATCAACAAAGGAGAGCAGATTCGAAACAGTTGAACGCTTCTTCAAAAACCCATGTTGCTCCGGAATGAAGGTACTTGAAAGCGTCGAATAGACCGCAGTATAGACTACTCTTTCAAATACCTTAGCAAAAATGCATAGTTTTGAAATGGGTCTATAATTTCTTATATTATTTTTTACGCCACTCTTATGAATAGGGGATATGTATGCGGATTTCCATAATGTAGGAACAAGACCTTCACTAATTGATCGTTCAAAAAGTAAAGTCAAAGGAGTTGTCAAGCCCTCAGCACATCGGACAATAAAAAGTGACGCAATGCCATCAGGTCCCGCACCCTTCGAAACATCAAGCGACTTTAAGAGTTTAAAAACATTAGATGAGTCAATTTCAATGCTACTTATAGAACAAGGGTAGTCATTTTCCACGCGATAACTTTCAATATCCTGTGGTCCTGGGTGAATTTGTGATTGTGATTGAAAATTGGAATGAAAATAATCAGAGAAAAGTTTACAAATTCCCTCCCCAGTATTTGCTGTAATTCCATCCAAAAATAAAGATGAAGGTATGGAAGAACTACTTTTCTTTTGTGATTTTATGAAAGACCACATTCAAAATGAAGTCTGAGTAACATTTACTCTCTAGTGACTTAGCCCTTTTTCGTAGTAAGGTAAAGGTATCAAAATCACATATATTACCATAATTATTATATTTTTTTAAGAATTTATACTTTTCTTTTAAAAGTTTCTTTAGTGGAGCATTATACCACGGAGGAAAAGATGAGGCATTAACAAATTTATGCGGCACAAATTTATCACGGAGTTGATAAATAATTTTATAAAATAAGTCAATACATTCGTCAAGCGATCCGTCATTCAAAAATTCATTCCAATTATAGTCACACAACAAATGCGAGTTAATCTTATCAAAATCACCAGAGTGGTAAAAGTATTTTAAGTGGGAACGGGTTTTAAGTGTATCTAATTCGATATTATCCAAAGTAATTAACAGTGACTTGTGATGATCGTCTTCAGGCACTAAATAATCAGGGCTAATCAGGCATCCTGCGTCAGCGGAGTCAGATGCAGTAGTATGTTATTCAATTGTTCCTGCATCTTATCCAATTCAGTAGCAGATGGCGACAGCGGGAGTTGAGCCGGCGAAACATTAGCTTTACATTGAGGACAACGCCAAGTCTTTTGTCTATCTCCTAGTCTTCGATAGCCATGTTCAGTGATGCCTGAACATTGGAAATCCAGGCGACGATTACAGGCGCTGCATAGCGTTCCATCAATGAACTGGGTTTCACAACTCGCACAAGTAAACATTTTTAATAATAAAATTTAATAGAAATAGCAAAAAAACTTTGAGAAACACTGTTTAACAAGCAAACGTGCGTACAGGTTGGGGATTTGAGACTGACTGTATAAGTAGGTACTAGGTGTAATTACCTTTTATTAGTTATTGGAAAACCAAAAACTAACAAATAAAAAGTAATAAATCGATATGACACTAGAACGCTTAATTAAGGTTTTCACGTATATAATAATAAATAAAAAAAAACCCCCGATTCCAATGCCTTAATTTCCTTAAAAGTAAAACCCCATTATATTTTGTAATGTACACGCGATGCGATTTCATTTGATACCCCACTCGAGTATATTTACAGCTTTTTGGGTTTCCTTCCCAACTCTACTAACTCCCATAACTTTTAAACGGCACAACGAATTTTCATGTAACATGTCTAAGATAAGAACACTCGCGACAGACTCACCTATCATACAAACAAACAAAAGTATAATCGCTCCATCCGTTCGGGAGCTATGATGTCCCAGACAGACAGACAGACACGTCAAACTTATAACACCCCTCTTTTTTACACACACACACACACATACTTTATTACACATATACTACATATAGATCAGTTATACAACTAACATTATCTAATTCGAAAAACTGACGGAAAATCTACAGAAAAACTCTGCTCATCCGCCGCCTGACCGTACTCGCAATTGAACAACATTTATTAGATTCTTAACTAGCGGCCCACCCAGGCTTCGAACGGTTCAATAATATTAGGTCCTTACATATGAAATTGGCGTTTTTCGTACTGGCCACTTTAATCACAAATTTCTCCTCTTTGGTAAGGAATTCCAAATTCAAATTTGTACAGCTATAGACTCATGTATTTGTGCTTCGATGATCGTCATTCATTTGTTTTTTTTCTTCTGTTTTTTTCTGTTTGCGTCACTCATTTTACAAAATGGAAAACTTAAAATATCGCATTATTTACGAGTACGAGTTCCGCCGTGGCACTAGTGCTGCGGAAACAACTCGAAGGGTGAATGATGTGTATGGCGGTCGTGTTGCAAAAGAAAACACAGTTCGTTTTTGGTTCCAACGTTTTCGTTCTGGAAATGTCGACTTGCAGAACAAGCCCCGTGGACGGCCTGAGACTCAAGTTGATAATGAAGAGTTGAAGGCTATTGTGGAAGCGGATCCATCGCAAACCACGTCCGAGTTAGCTGCAGGCTGCGGTGTTAGTGATAAAACTGTTTTAATTCACTTGAAGCAAATTGGGAAGATTAAAAAGCTTGAAAGGTGGGTACCTCACGAATTGACTGAAGCAAACCGGCAAACGCGCGTCGACTGCTGCGTTACATTACTAAACCGGCACAATAATGAAGGTATTTTAAACCGAATCATTACCTGTGATGAAAAATGGGTTCTTTACGATAATCGGAAGCGCTCAGCGCAATGGTTGGATCCTGGCCAGCCAGCCAAATCCTGCCCCAAGCGAAAATTAACCCCAAAAAAGTTACTTGTAAGCGTTTGGTGGACTAGTGCCGGTATTGTTCATTACAGTTTTCTCAAATCTGGCCAGACTATTACGGCTGATGTCTATTGTCAGCAATTGCAAACCATGATGGAAAAGCTAGCGGCTAAACAACCTAGGCTGGTCAATCGCTCCACGCCACTGCTGCTTCACGACAACGCTAGACCACACACTGCGCAACAGACGGCTACTAAATTAGAAGAGCTTCAATTGGAAAGTCTAAGACATCCTCCGTACTCCCCGGACCTTGCTCCAACAGATTACCATTTTTTTCGAAATTTGGATAACTTCTTGCAAGGGAAAAAATTCAACTCCGATGGGGCAGTCCAAATCGCCTTCAAAGATTTTATTGATTCCCGTCCGACTGGTTTTTTTAGTAAAGGGATCAATGAACTACCTATAAGATGGCAAAAGTGCATAGAAAATAATGGTTCATACTTTGATTAATTAAATATATTATATTAAAAAATATTCGACTTTTTGTTCCTCCCATACAAAACGCCAATTTCATATGTAAGGACCTAATATTTGAATTTTTTCTCGCCGTAAAAATCTTTATTGTACTTGAAAAGATCAAATTGATACAGGCGTTTTTGAGTTATCTATGCGCTTACCAACACATTTTGCGAGTCATTTTTATACATATTTTAGATTATAAGTAACTTATATATCATAAAGTGAACGCAAGCCAAACTCCATATTTGCATGTCGTATACCACAGACGAACTAAAAGCCTTTATATAATGATGAAGTTCTTACTGTTCTCGGCTTTTAGGGCTCTATGATTTACCTATTGTGTTTTTATCAGGTACTTAAGTACTATTTATCTTAACTCTATATACCTCCTCCAGAAAACCTGAGGAGTTTCTTAGATAAGGCGTTTTTAGGGTTCCGTACCCAAAGCATAGAATAATAAATTAGCCCAAAGTGTAAAACGGAATTGCTCAATGTCCGAATAAAATAACACCCATAGATAAATCTAAATTTAAAATTTAAGAAAAACTCCCGATTCCAATGCCATAATTTCCTTAAACGTAAAACAACATAATATTATGTAATGTGGACGCGATGCGATTTCATTTGATACCCCACACTAGTATATTTGCAGTTTTTCGGTTTTCCTTACCCACTCTCACCCCCATAACTTTTAAACGGCACAACCGATTTTCATGAAACATGTCTACGAACACTCGCACCAGACTCAACTTTCATACAAAAAAAAACTAAATTGAAACCGCTCCATCCGTTCGGGAGCTATGGTGCTACAGACAGACAGACAGACGGACACGTCAAACTTATAACACCCCTCTTTTTTGGTCGTGGGTTAAAAATACTTTTATTTGATAAAAAAATGATAATAGTACGTTATGAACTTCAGAATAAATTATCAATGTACATAATATCAAGAAGCGCGTACAAAATGTCCAATGGTTTTGTATAAGCCTTTTATCAAAATTTCCGTGAGTGGAACATGTAAAAACTAATTACCAAAAATATTATTGAAATTTCTGAGGCCGCATTTTGATTGGTCTCTGGTAGATGGAAAAAATCACATTTATACCTAATATTCTCCTAATCATAAGTATACACGCACTGATCCTATAGCCGGATCTTAGTCTAGTAAGAAATCGCCATGCTCTTTTCAACTCCAATCTTAAGAGTATCTATAGATCTAAGGTAAGAACTCCAATAGACAATAAATGAGGGGTGTTATAAGTTTGACGTGTCTGCCAGTCTGTGGCATCATTCATAGCTCCCGAACGGATGATGTGATTTCAATTAGTTTTTTTGTATGTCAGGTGACTTATTAACCCCCGACCAAAAAAGAGGGGTGTTATAAGTTTGACGTGTCTGTCTGTCTGTCTGTCTGTCTGTGGAATCATAGCTCCCGAACGGATTGAGCGATTTCAATTTAGTTTTTTTTGTATGAAAGGTGAGTTTTGCCCGGGTGTTCTTAGACATGTTTCATGACAATCGGTTGAGCCGTTTAAAAGTTATGGGGGTGGGAGTGGGGAAGGAAAACAGAAAATCTGCAAATATACTAGTGTGGGATATCAAATGAAAACGCATCGCGTCCACATTACATAATATTATGTTGTTTTACATTTAAGGAAATTAAGGCATTGGAATGGGGGGTTTTTCTTAAATTTTAAATTTAGGCTAAGTGGGAGGTCCCAAGACTTTCTTTTCGAAGGTCGTGGTTTCAAACCCCGCCACGCACCTCTGGATTTTCCTTCTTGAGACATGTGCGCTTTAAACACGTGCTATAACGGTGAAGGCAAAAATCGTGAGGAAAACGGCATGTTCTGAGAACTTTAAAGAGTTTGAAGGACATGCGATATTCACCAACATGCACTTGACAAGCGTGGTGAATTAATGCCTAATCTCTCTCGCCTAGAGAGAAGTCGCTGTGTCCCAGCTGTGGGAACGTTAATAGGGTGACGATGAGTATTGTAAGACTTTTTTGGAAATAAAACTTTTTTATACCTATGAGGAATATTCCCAACTACAGACACTCATCACAATTCGGAATGCTCGCTGCGTATGGAGTAAATTGTTTCGAAAAATATGTGAACTGAATTGGCAGATCAGTAGTCGTGTCACGTTACGCTTTTTGCGAATCAGGACAACAAACATCGGGTTGTAGATTGTCCGCTAAATTGCCCAATGGCACCGCCGGTCAAAAGCGAGGGAGACGCCAGAATGACGATTACCCTAAGTACCTACCTACCGCTGAGTGAAAATAAGCATATAATTAATACGTTCTGCAGTCTTTTTTTAGTGATTATAACTCAATACAAAAACACATGTTATTGTTTATACTAAAAAATTGTCTTATTACATTTGTAATTTTTTCTCTCCATCCACGGTTGTCTGGAAGAAATTGCTTTAAGCAATAAGACCCAATACGCATTCTAGGTTTTGGTTTTTATTTTTGTATTGTTTATTTGTTTGGTGTGTACTAAAGTATTTTTTCTATATATATCTATCTAAAACATAACAATAGTTACAAATCTCGCACAAGAGGAAGAAGTACAAAGGGGGCCTTATCGCTTACTATACTTACAAAATTAAATTTCAGGATATGAAAACAATGCCTTTTATTTATTTTAGACATCATATTTCTTAGTATATTTTTGTGCTTATGAACTACCTACTTACACAATCGATATGTAAATAAAAATAGCGCCTTTTGAATTTTTTTAAAGTTCGTTCCGCTATAATCGATGACATGGTTTCTAAGAACAAATCTTCCTATGTCTTATATTTTCGGACCTTCCCATAATGAACTAAACTTTTGTTATACCCTGTTTAATAAAACAGACAATAATTATAATGATAGGGAAATTTGATTTATGTAGACAAATCACAATATAACACAGCTGTTCCTACTTAGCGACATTATTTCCATCGGACGCTTCTGATCGTAACTTTAAAAACAACCCATAACATACTTTCTGAAGTTAAAACAAACCATAATAAATTGAATTTCCATTTCATGTTCCATAATTTTCGTAAGATAACCCTAAAAAAATTAAAATATACAAATCCCTTATTAATACACAGATTAAGTTACCGGAAGTAAATAAAACTGTAATAATTTTTCAACATCAGTGCCGTAACAATTCCCGTAACAATAGTTGCCACAAGTTTCCCAATAACCATATCCTCCGTTTTACATAACAAGACATGAACTCAGTTATCATATTTCCGGTCCGTTTCCCCGAGTCATGGGCGTGATTAAGTCACTATTATTGTGTCTTCATAGCATATTTCATCTAGTCTTTATGCCATATTCAGCTTTTGGACGTCTGCCAGTGTATGTGATGTATCTGCGTTACTTCCGGCCTATAAATCATAATTCAATGATGCCAGATGAATTGGCCCAGTTTTGGGCGGTAATCGATTTTTTAATGCGCTTAATGGCTGAGTGTGATGATATAGGCGACTAATCAATCTTCTCTAATAACCTGTCGTTTTAAAGTGTCTCTTAAGTTATAGTCGGGGATACTATGGTAAGTATGGATACGTATACCTACTGGAGCGCGTTATTGGATGTACGTATGAAATTTGATAAGCCTCACGACTAACTAATTATGTATGTAACCCTAAAGGTAGTTTGCTACTGGATAGGTGCAACGGCTTGGTTAAACTCCATACTTGTAAAAGTTTTTTTTTGTTATAGTACCTAATTATATTGTACTTAAATAAGTTTGTGTTTAAATAAAAAAAAAGCGGTGTTGGCTAAGTGGGAGTACACTCGATTTTCATTCCGAAGGTCCCGGGTTTAAAACCCATGCCTCGCACCTCTGCATTTGTTTTCTCGAATAATTCATGTGTGTTTTAAACACGTGCTTTGACGGTGAAGGCAATCATTGTGAGGAAACTGGAATTTTCTGAGAATTTAGATAAGTTTGAAGAACATGTGACATTCACCAACCAGCACTTGGCCAGCGTTTGTGTTAAGGCCTAATCTCTCCCGTCAAAGAGAGAACTCACTGCGTCCCAGCAATGTAGACGAGGGCTCAAACTGTAAAATTTGGTAAAAAAAACCTGTTAAAAAATTTGCACTGATCGCGCCTTTTTAAAACAGAAGTGGAAGCACTTAACATTTTATAATTAGCTCAATAGTTCGTATTTAAATTCAGTTTCAGTATCAAGTTATTTTCAGTACTAAACAAGTGAGAGAGATAACTAATCGTATCATCTCCTGTGTCCTTTAAAATTTGCATGTTGGAGTAAAACACAAAGCTCCTTCTCAGCTGCTATTACATCTAGGCTCTAACGAGTACCCGACGTGGGTTTAACTATAAGGCTTTATACTATACCTACTAGCTTTTATTTAATCAGTTTTGCCTGTGTTATATTATAAAATTAATGCGCTGTAACTTAATCAACTCAATTGTTATGTACTTAGAAGAGCTAGGTTTCCTAACACAGGTATTTTCTTTACCTAAAAGGGAACCTCAAACACTATGAAATCATATGTAAATTAAGTTATGATATAAAAGTATTTTTGTATATTTTTTTGCATAATTGATTTTGTCGGAAATACTTCAGAGGACGTGGAACGGCTGAATTTATGGTGTTCAACGCACACTTCTGAAACTTTCACACTTATTTCGGTATTAAATTGTGGGGAATAGGGCTAGATCAGCTATATTTATAACAATACTAGCGGCCCGCCCCGGCGTCGCACGGGTATAAAATTTTCCCGGAAATTATTCGAATATTTCTCGCCGTAAAAACCATCCTATCTCTCAAGTTGGATCGAACTGCACATGGTGTGCGAATTTTATTATAATCGGTTAAGTGGCTTAGGAGTCCATTGAGGACAAACATTGTGACACGAGATTTATATATATTAAGATTGTGCAACGCTGCGCATTTGAAGTAAGAATATCATAGTGATAGTTTTATGAAAAACGATCCTCCATTGCATCGTACGTGTGAATATAATTACCTTCTTTTAAATCTATATATATATAAAAATAAATCACTATTTCCCTTGGTCACGGCATCACGCCTGAACGGCTGGACCGATTTCGCTAATTCTTTTTTTGTTCTGTTCGTTATTATCAGGAGAAGGTTATTATGAAAGAAGAAATTAAGGAAATTGCGCGGAATATTAGAAAATTTAAAATTACTTAACCACTATATAAAGTTATTAAACTTTTTTGTGTAACCTTATGACATTTGACATAGAATTGACTGAATGCGTGCTGCAAATATAGTCAACGAGGTGAATAAAAAAAAAATGACGTTTAAAACTGATTCTTCTGTCAATCCTATTTTATTGATAAACAATAATACATTTAAAATAATTAATTTAAAGGATCTAAGAAACCTGATTTTCTTAGCTCATTTATGGCGTCTAAGGCGGAACAAAGTTCGCCGGGTCATCTAGTCACTTATAAATTTCTAATTACCTAACAACGTAATTCCCTGTAATATTAACACTTAAGCTTACCATTTCACATCGAAAATTATTGTTAATGATTATTGTGGAGTTATGTTTATAACTAAAGGAGAGGAGATCAATAAGAGTTCATCTTTACTGTACACAACATAGATAAGATAAGAAAAAATATAATTAATTAAAAGTAGGTACATCGGGCGGCCTTATCGCTGAAAGCGATTGCCAAACGGTAAAAGATAAAAAATAAACGTGACAAAAAATATGTAGTGCACAAAATTTAAACATTAAAATATATAATATAATACATAACATACGAAAGCGACGATACAAACTCAATAAATTAGATTGAGTAAGAAGTAATATGTACATCTGAGAATGATACGTGCCTTCATCTAATTAATAAAATTAATTCCAAATCACCTGAAAGGTGAAATAAGTTTCTTCAAAACCCGTATAAATTTATTGAATGGCCGTTTGAAACCGTTCTTGAAACAAAGCACAGCACACAGCTACAAACTGGAGCTGTCACCAGCAGGGGCTCGGGAGTACTAAAACAACTAAAAAGCACCTAAAATATGACCGTCCTTCTCCGTCCTATGAAATGTCCAACAAGAAAAATCTCCCGGTGATTCAATGGAATAAATAGCAATTACGTAAAATGGATTGTACTATTTATATTTACGATGGGGGATTTATTTAACGCGCTTAATCAGAGGTTTATCTTGATTTCCCCATCTATTTTGTGTTCGTAATAATTCCACCTGTCAACTGGTTGGAATGGCGTATCGTGTGGAAGATTTGACTTTATTTTAAAACAAGCCATTGTTCGGGGTTGTGCCCGCAATATGAAAATGGAAATAAGTTCTCGAACATGTATTGTTCTAGTGTATTCCGATATTCCATTAACGTGCAATAAATACATTTTATTTAAATTTCTGCGCATGAAACAATTAATAAACTTGTGTTGGTGACAATTTGTAGGGTGCATACGTCGTTTTGTTAATTTTATTTATTGTTGAACTTGTTTCGGTACAGATATTTTTAAATAATGTTCACCTAGAAAGATATAATAGCTATCTAGTAGGTATAATTCTTAAATTGACCACCATAATTATTGCCATATTTATTTATAACTAGCTGAACTTTGTTCCGCCTTAGACGCCATAAATGAGCAGATTTTTGATTTTATTATGTTAATTGTTTTATTATATAAAGTTGTTTATCAATAAAATAAGATTGACAGAAGAATCCGTTTTAAACGTCTTTTTTTGGAGTTTACTCCTTAAGAAACGATTTGAGTTATAATTATAAGGCCCGGTATGGAAATTTTATGGGGAGTGAAATCAAGTGTTAACAAAAGTTGAGGCGTTATGTAGAAAGAGACAAACATATATATCTGTAGGATTCAACGTGTAAAAGAATGAGATGGAATACCGTCGAAGCGTCACGTTCGAAATAAGAACTTTAACGCATTTTGATTGGTTGTTTGTTGTGTCTCTGGAATGCGAGTTACCATTTTTGACATTCGAATACGCGTTCGAAAAAGTATTCGTCTAGCATTCACTTATAATTTCTCAGTGAGTAAAGGTGAGAGTGCAAAGTTATTCAGTAAAATCATCAATATTTACAAAAAAATGTTGGCCGGACGTTTCTTTTTCACTTGGATATCGTCTTGCAAAGATAGCTTTTACGTTTTTGTGCAGGGAACTAAAACAATTGACGAATTTATGGTCCTCTCAACTTAAATTAAATCAATTATAATAAGTACCTTCTGTTATTTATTAATTAAAATATTTAAAATATAAATATATAATAATTATAATAATTATATATATATTTAATACGCTTTATTGAAGTATTATAAACAATCCGAATTATTACAGATATATGTTTGTTTCTCTTATCATTTTAGCAGATGCGTTCATGTACCCTTTTTTTCTATTCGATGTACATATATCATAATATCGTTCGTAAGTAGTAAACTCCAATCGTGCGTCGTAGCTGACACACACAAACTTTATTTTTTCATCCTCTTTGACTTCCTTTTTATAAATTTGCGGGACGCAAAATGGCGTTCAATTGAGTAACATCTTTTTCACTTTATAATTTTAATTGTATTTAACTCGACACTGGCAAATTGTCGCTTCAAGCGCAAAGTCCAATTACAAAAAACTGAACTGAACTGAACTGACTATATTTTCAGCACGCATTCAGTAATTTCTATGTCAAATGTCTTAAGGTTACATTAAAAAAGTTTAATAATTTTATATGGTGGTTAAGTAATTTTACATTTTCTAATTTTCCGCTCAATTTCCTTAATTTTTTCTTTCATAAGAACCTTCTCCTGATAATAACGAACAGAACAAAAAAAGAATTAGCGAAATCGGTCCAGTCGTTCAGGCGTGATGCCGTGACCGAGGGAAATAGGGATTCATTTATATATATATAGATTATTATAATAAAACTATCTGTATGTAAGTCTATTGTATTAAATACTAGCTGCGCCCCGCGGTTTTACCCGCGTTATAATGGATTTTCCCGCGGAATGACGTTTTCCCGCGGTAAAAAGTAGCCTATGTTATTTTTGAGGCTCTAGAGATTCTGTGTACCAAATTTCATTTAAATCGGTTCAGTAGTTTTCGCGTGAAAGAGTAACAAACATCCATACATACAAACTTTCGCCTATATAATAGTAGTAGGATATCGGATGATTAGTACCCGTAACACAAGTTTAGAATTGTTGTTGTGTGGATTGTCCGGAAATATTTATTTCTTGCTCCAATATGAGCAAAATCTTCTCTGACGTTTTTTCTCTGACAATGTAAAGTAGGTAGTATTATACTCTGTCACAAAGATCTTAATAATAAGTAGTATGGCTATCCCTTGTCCCCTGAGAAGCCGCCAGGTTGCGGCATGAGCACGTAGCGAGCTACTCCGGAATATTGCTGGTAATACTGGCCAATCGGGAGATGACGCTTATTGGTCAGTTTACTAAGCACAGAACAGCTCTAGGGATGAAGGGATAGATCATAAAGATGTAACGATGAGTGGGTCACTTTTAAACATTTTATCGTTAGTAGCACTATTAAAAATAGAACGGATTTTTTGCTATAAATAAATAAGAGTCCCCAAAAGTCCGGTTTAAAGTTTATCAACTATAGTTCTTTCCTAGTCAAGACAATTATGATCGTATTCATAAAAACTGCTGTTTCTGGCTAATAAAACTGAATTGGTTTAATCACACAATAACCCTATTTATACCTTTTTATGCGACTACTATAGAGATAAATAAGGGTAAAAAGCTTTTATTGAACTGTTATTAAACAGATTGAGCACTAATTAAGGGATATGAATAACGTTTTTTTTCAAATGTTCCATAACCTCCTGTAAGCCATATATGAAAAGTGTTTTTTTATTTTCCGTTTCTTATTTACTACAACATTTGGATCCTTTTACGATAAAATAATACGATCTGTGACGAAATCATTATTTATCGCTTTTTTGAAACATTATTAGGTATGCATTATTGGGTATTAAAAAAGCCGTGTTGGCTAAAGTGGGAGGACACTCGACTTTCATTCCGAAGGTCGTGGGTTCAAACCCCGCCACGCACCTCTGGATTTTTCTTCTTGAGAAATTTATGTGCGCTTTAAAACACGTGCTTTAACGGTGAAGGCAAACATCGTGAGGAAACCGGCATGTTCTGAGAACTTTAAAAGAGTTTGAAGGGCATGTGACATTCACCAACCCGCACTTGGCCAGCGTGGTGAATTAAGGCCTAATCTCTCTCGTCAAGAGAGAAGTCCCTGTGTCCCAGCAGTGGGAACGTTAATAGGGTGATGATGATGATGATGATTATTGGGTTTAACTCACGTGTAAATGTTGCGAGCCGCGACCGACCTCACAGGAGGAGCTATCCCGTTTCCCTGATGATTCCACGTCGGTCATGATGTCATTATTTCGTAACATTTACACATGAGTAAAACCTGCTTTCAAAATGAATAGTGTAGTTCGCGTTAGTTTTTGAGAGTGAAACATTATTATGAGTTGGTAATTGGTATATTGTAAATAAATCATAAGTTTTGAGTAAAACGCAGTTAATATAGTTCATTTATGAAGCTAAATCGAAATTAGACTCACACACAGCTTTCAAATCCACGTTTAAGCAAGTACCTTACACGACAATTTATTCCGTCAATGAAATCGTATGCAGCACAATCAGCAAAGTGCTAGTGGCAATCTCCCCGGTTCGTTAGACGATCCGTTAAGTGATATGCAATCAGACACGTGGCTGTGCATCAGTCACGGCACCAATTGTGCAGCTGCGTCGTGGGCGGACTCGGTGCCTGAACACTTACCCTCGGTCCTCTGAGGACCTGACACAAATACCTGGCCATGTACAGTATGCTTCACCAACTGGTAACATTTCAAATAGCTAAAGTTTACATTGAGCATCACTGCTGCACGATTTCTCAACTTAGAAAATTTTACTCAATAATATAAAGCAAAAATTGTATTGTCTTACAAAGATTTGAACCATGCACTTTTTTGCTCAAGAGCACATGAACTGCACTAACCAACTGAGACAACGAGTTGGTTACGAAACCGGCGAAATTTTATGATGTTATTGTTCATTGAAGGAATACATTTACATCTTTCTTGACATTGAATACAATAAAATATGTTTTTGAGGGTAGATTTACATTTAAATTTGATGGACAAAGAAAGATAGCTGCCTATTCTCGTATTGTGTCTTGACTTGGTGAAGTGTAACGAAGAAAATGGCGCATATTAGTAATTTCGAAAGAACCAAAATTGCAGTTCTATATGAACAACAAATGAGTTTAATGGAGATTGCTCATCAGCTTGGTGTTACAGTAATACATCTATTTTATATTTATGTAAGTTTTAAATTTCCCATAATTAGTTAACAACTTTTTTTATTTTGTAGATTTTTTTTGTAGATCAAAACCGTGCGCCTGTGGGTGCATAGATTTCTTGAAGAAGGGGAAGTAAATGCCAGAAAGACTGGAAGAAAATTTACAGGAGTCTATACAAATCAGTGTAACCGGCATAATGCTATAGTCGATATTCACTCACGGTCACCTTTTACGCCAACTCGTTCAACTGCTCAGCAATTATCTATTTCCCCTTCAACTGTTAGAAGACACCTTCATGCGGCTGGCATTCATAATTACCGAGCAGCTAAAAAAATTGAATTAACCGAACTCCACCGCAGGGCAAGAGTGAGATTTGCCCAAGAGTATTTAGATTTTGACTGGCATAATAACATAGTTATTTTTTCTGATGAAAAAACATTTAGATCGGACACCGACGGACGAAAAATATTGTGGAGAAAACATAATGATCGTTATAATCCACAAAATATAATACCAGTAAGGGCAAGTGGCAGAATAACGTTAGGTAAGTCATAATTATAATAAAATAATAAATAATAAATATTTCCAGACAATGCACACAACAACATCTAGCCCCGTGGTAAGCTATAAGCTTGTGTTACGGGTACTAGATATCTGATATACTTAATATAATAGTCATACACATATAGATATTTTTTATTATAAATATTAAACACCCAGACCAAGGACAAAGTGCTTGCAGAACATACAAACACTTTCACCCTCGGCGGGAATC
Organism: Gymnoscelis rufifasciata; assembly: GCA_929108375.1. Taxonomy (NCBI): domain Eukaryota; kingdom Metazoa; phylum Arthropoda; class Insecta; order Lepidoptera; family Geometridae; genus Gymnoscelis; species Gymnoscelis rufifasciata. The sequence continues at coordinate 5,985,516 of OV815321.1, read as the reverse complement.
GAACCCGCTACCTCTTGCGCCGCAAGCGGACCCTCGCCCACCGCGCCACTGAAGCAGTCATCAATTATGTCAAACAAATCTAATTTCATAATGTGATTAAACAAATTTTTTTATAATATATATTTAGATTCACATTCACACTCGTATCCAGTAATAAAGTGAATTAATATTACCCTAAATAAATAAAAAAATATAAAAATTTTCATTATTATTATTTAAGTATATTAAATTAAATAAACGTTCATTTTTAGGTTATTGGGGATGGATGTCCTCTATGGGGCCTGGAGAAATAACTGAAATAAGTGGACGGATGAATGGTGAACAATATTTGAAAATCCTACAGGAAGTTATGTTACCTTCTGTCCGAGTCGCCTATCCAGAGGGACAAATTTATTTTGTCCATGATAATTGTGCAGTGCATCGTACGCGAATGGTGACACAATGGATTTCTGCTCAAGAAGGCATTACTGTCATACCTTGGCCAGCTAAAAGTCCGGACCTAAACCCTATAGAAAATATGTGGGGTCAAATGGTTTTAAATTGGGATTCAAGTGAATTGCGGTCCAAACACAATTTACAACAAGAGGTCATGAGGACCTGGGAGCTAATGAGAGGTAACAATATGGGGTGGAAAATGGTAACTCAAATGAAAAATAGATTAGAAGACATTATAATTAATGATGGTTATCCTTTACACTATTAAGCGCTTACTACACATATCTACCATTTATTGCCAGAATTATAAAATATGAGATAACCATCAGTATAATACCATTGGCCTTACGTATTTACTATACAACTAATTAAATAATAATATTTCATACGTTACTGGAGATCCAAATTGTTTTATTCATTAGTTTAGTTTTCGCGACAAAAACTAATGGTAACATGTGTATTCTCAAGTAATAAATGTAATATGAAAATGATATAAATAGGTTCTGTGACTAATTTGTGTATCGTTATGTAGATTATAAAATGTTTTATCATTAAATAGTGATATCGTTGTGTAAACTTTATGTGAGTATTCAAAAGACAAAATAAAATTTAAGTTATAAATGATTTTGTTTTATTATTCGTTAGGTTAGGTTATTATATAACATATCTATCATCTAAAATAACGCTTCTCGCTAATCCTTTATAAATAGATAAAACAGAATTAAAAATAATTAATAGAACAAAAAGACAGACATCCTTGCGAGGATTCGAACACGGGTGTCATATTGCATATCGTGAACATCATGTCAATAATGCCACTGCGCCACCATCACATGCTTGACAGTGTTAAATTTAGAAGCCGGTTTCTATATTATGTTAATAATACAATATAAATTAGATTTTGTTGAGAATATTTTGTTAATAAATACTGTCTTGGTTATAAAATTTAAGATTAAGCGTTATAATAACACAAAAGTGTCAAAATACATTGACGAAGAAATGTGAATGTAACTTAGTAGGTTTGAACCCGCATGCGTTTGAATGGTATTAAAATAAATAGTTACCAGTTAGTGCTCTTGACTGTACACTAATACTATAAAGCTGAAGAGTTTGTTTGAATGCGCTAATCTCTGGAACGAATGGTCCGAGTTGAAAAAAAAATAGTATTAGGGAGGTTTACTGCGGGAAATACATACGTTGTTCCCATGGGAAAAGCCATAAAACTTAGGTAATGGAGTGAAAAGCTAGTTAAACATATTTGGTGATGATTGAATATTTATTTTGAAGTGATAGCTTAAGGAAGGACACACAGCTTTGTTACATTTTTTTAAAGATGTCGGTTTTTTCTGTTCACGTCCGTAAGTGTTAACCCTCTGAATTCTTAAACGTGATCTCCGGGTGGTGCTAAGAACAGTCGCTGGTGGTAGGCTTCGGCCGTGGCTTGTCAGCTTGTCCCTGGCTAAGCCAGTGCCTGAAACGATTTTTTCGTGTTTGGTAATCTGGTCCGGAGAAGCCATCTACCATCATGCCCCATCTTAGACCACATCGTCACTTTACATCAGATGAAATTGTGGTCAAATGAAGGCTTATCTTGCATAAAAATAAGAGAGAAAGGAAAGAAATATATATATTTATTATTAACAAAAACTTACAATTAAAAACTATTATAAAAAACAATATTTATAAAATAATTAAATGTTACATAAACCTACGTGAAACATCGTCACCCCGTTTGCATGGCCCTATCCATAAAGAGATATGTTTTTGTATATTTAAAATTTGGGTAGTAAAGTAACATAAATGTTGAAATTTGACATCCTACCATGTTATTACTTTTGTTGGGCTTATTTTAGATCATGCGTGAGTTTTTTTGTAATATCATCATCATCACTTATAATATAATACGAAATATCTATAAAGTTCTTTAAAAATTGGTATTTCTAGCGGCATGCACCAGGCAAACATATTTTTTCTATATTTTCATATATGTTATACATTATGGAAGCCCTGAGAAAAATCTTCAAGTTGTAAATCAGTAAATAAAGTTTTGTTTGTGAAATGTGACAGCCTTTAATTATTATTCTATATTTTTATTGGATACCTTGAGAGGTTTCAATTAAACTAAAACCTATCTCATAGAGTATCATTAAAAATCTATTAATTTTTGAATATTTTTTTTTCTTTTCAGGGGTAATAGAACCAAACGGATATGAGGCTATATATGTGATTACGCTAAAAAAAGGGTGCTTTTTCGTAAAAAAGGCCTCTAAATTGAAAAGTTGTAGAACAAAATATATTCGCCTGGTGCATGCCATTCACACCCTTTATATACCAATTTTAAAACAACTCGTATTTGTACGAACATCTTATGTAGATATAGAGGACTCGGTGGCTGGACTTTCATCTCTGAGGTACCGGGGATAATAGTCATAATAGTATTTATTAATAACAATTGTTACATGTCATGTCTTATATTATGTATTAAATTATAATACAAATTATAATGGGAATTGAGCCAAGTCGGCTCATATATAGGCTGGCTATAATGTAGACATATTTGGCTCTTTTCTCGTGGTCCCAGTAGTTTGTCTAATGTGTAATGTCAAATGGAAATACTAATACCAAATTTTTTTGTAGTATTGTATATATTACAGAATTGTTTTTTTTTTGACCGGAACAACAGGTATACTACCTATTTTGTCACGGGAAAAAAGTTATTCGGGCAATGCTTTTAAAGCTAGTGAGTATTATAATTAACAAGATTACAGTACAGTTCATGTACAGATTAGAAGTACAGTTTTTTTTATTTAAAAATAACTTAGGGCAAGGGATCTCAGTTTGAGTCAATCCTTAAACCGACCCTGGTGTCAATCTAGTTTCAATCGAACCTCTCCCATGTCTACCAATTCCTATGTAGATTTATACATATTTTTTGTATCGCACATCGCAAAAGCGGTCGGTAATGCCCATTTTGCTGGCAGCACTCCAGTAGCTCCAGTTTTCTGATATAATAATTTGGCCCGTGATGTTTTCTACTATTTCGTTGTATGGAACGTTTGGAAATATTGTTGTAAAGACCTACTTAAAGTAAACGGACCTTTGCATTTGAGATGTTCTAAAAATAAGTTGGTCAAACTTTTCTTTGTTGTGCTTCGAGCGTAAAAGGTTAAAGTTTTTTATGTGTGTTGTTTTTTACCTAGTTTTCTGAATATTCTATTATATTTAATAAATTTTTTTATTGATTGTGTGTTCTAAAAATTATATAACCTTCAGTTATCTCGCACTCATATCGTTTATAAGTTTATATCCAATTAACTCTACGGTTGAAATGCCCTCTTTACATTGAATTATAATAAGCTTATTGCTTATGAAAGTCATATCAGGCGTAGCACTCGCTACGAGATATCGTAGCAATGCTACGCCGTAGCAAAATCTACAAATTATTTACGCTCAATGAACGGGTAAAGTTACGAGGGCTGAATCTTCTTCCTTATCCTAATGAATGCGAAATCTTTCTTCCAAGAGACTTTGTCATTTTTCCTGAGTGTAAAGATACAAGTAGATAGTTTGGTTCTTAAGCAAACTTTAAATGATTTTAAAATAGATTTTGATGTTTTTCACCTTAGTAAATTTTACTTCTTAAATGAGAATGTGAAAAACAAATCTAAATCCTCTAAACATATAGACATGAAAGTACCACGTTACGTTTTAAATAATAGATAATAATGTTTAAGTTTATGGTAATGGTCGCATGTTCACTGTGGATGCAGGCCGCTTTCAACCGAAACAACTATAACTAAGTGTTGTTGTAAATCTATTATGAGGTTTAGCATAAGTGTTTATTGTAGGCTAAGTCGCGTGCAAGAGCATGCATCAACAATATTTTCCATATTTATAAAGGTAATAATACTTCAAAACTACTTCAACAGTGTGAAAAGAAAAACTAAAATGTCCTTCTTTAATGACTTCTATAATAAAATAAGTTTTGAACACATCGATAAAATAATTGAAAAGTGCGAACTTTTCCAATTTAATTATGGCACACAAGTTCTCAGCTCATTAAAAGTTCACCTGCCGACTTGTTAGGACCCAAAACATTAATTAATTCTTCTAACGAAATAATACAAGTTTGTGTTGACACGAAACATTACTACAAATGGTGCGTAGGGTATTGTGGCCGCAGATTAAACAATACTCACTTATTGTTTCGCTCTTTCACTTACAGACCATATATTTATTAAGTAAGATTTTTTTTGACTACATAAAATGTCTAAAGATCGTTTAAACCCAAGCTAAAAGGTTTTTAAAAATCTGTTTAGTTAACACTATTTACGTAACTTGATGTACATGTATTTGAACTCGGGTTAACTAGATTTACGTTTTTCCCGAATTGGCTGATCACTATACCTAAGTAATATTTTGAATTGTGTGCCTGTAAACTATTGCATATTATTGCACATATACATGTTCTGTTAATATACTTCCTTGATGTTCTCGTCCAAAATAAACAATCGTGAAAAAGGTTATTTAAGGTTCCTTCAGCTATTAGGGAACTTCCCGTTTAGAGCCCAGATTGATCAAGTACGCATGCAGCATTTAATGCTATATAACGTAGACGAAGCTAAATTGACTTGTATTTAAACTTTCAAGTTAGAGTATTAAGTTACTTCAACATATAATTAAATAAAACTTGCTATTTTCTTTACTTAGCTCATCTTTCTTACGGCCTGTCCCTCTTCCCTGAGGGACCAGACCACGTTGTCGTTTTCCTGTCCATCTGTCATCTTGTTGTCGCACCAAAATTCGCGGCCATTTTTATTTTTGGTTGTAGGTTAATGCATCTTTTTATATCTTGGGGATTGTGGGAAGGCCCATTGGATATTAATTTTCGGTTGAAACTGTGATGAAATTATTAAGTATTCATGTGATTCAATTATTAAAATTATTGTCAGTATCAAAATAAATCAATTTTATAATAAACAAGCCTTCTACATGCAGCTTTATAATATATATAATAAAACATTTTTCCGCAGTAAAAGAAGATAAGCTGAACTAGATGATGATAATAATAAGTTATCTGAATAAGTTAAGAATAGGGTTGAATGGCTGTCTTGATTAAAACGATTTAAGATGTGTTTGACAATTGAATACTGCGAACCGAGGCAGCATCTTAAGCCCGTAAATAAATAACCCATGACCAATTGTGAACTTGGTATATTCTGAGGTCAGACATATTTAATCTGTGGCGATGCGAAAGTCAACAAACAAACAATCAGACTTGTGTTTGTAGTTCGGATGTCGGTCGACGGACGCAAATGTTAATGAAAGGACATTCAAATAGAACCCCTAAATAAGATGAAACCTATTCCCTTCAGTACGCAAGCACCCCTATTTACGTTCCCACTGCTGGGACACATGGACTTCTTTCTTGACGTGTGAGATTTGGCCTTAATTCACCACGCTGGCCATGTGCGGTTTGGTAAATGTCACATGTCCTTCAAAGTCGTCAAACCGGTTGCCTCACAATGTTTGCCTTCGTCGTTAAAGCATGTATTTAAAGCGCACATACATTTTTCAAGAAGAAAAGTCCAGAGGAGCTCTTCCAGGTTTGACCGACCTCCGGAATGAAAGTCGAGTGTGCTCCTACTTAGACAACGAGCCTTTTCCGTTTCTCTACATACAATATATACAAGTTTTATTATTAATAGGTCCTGAAAGCTCGTTCTCATTAGTTCAAACATTGATTTATGTCTGTCGTTTTTTTTTCAATAGGTGCTTAAGTAAAAAAGTTAAAAAAATCCGTTCACGAAAAATAAAATTTTAGGTAATAGACATATAAACAACAAGTGTTTTTTTAAACTGTTCCCTATTTTAAATTGATTAAACTTATATTTTTTACTTTGACTGAATAGTTACTGAATAGACCAAAAAAAATATAGATTAGGCGTCTTTTCTTGCTCCGCAGTCGATACGAACAAACCATCACCATTCTTATCACTACATTTATGATTCCAAAGCAAAGAGATTATAATATAATTTCATATTTATAGATATTAGGTATTTTAATATTTTTGTTCCAAAGCAAATAAAAGCGAAAACCAAAACAAACAATTCACAAACAAAAGTTTAGCAGAACGGACACTGAATAAATAAAACACAGCCTTTGCCAATAATAATTGCAGCATGAAAAACAAAACCTATGCGACCGTTTCGCACAAAAGATTTCGCTAAATGTTTACGAAAGGACACAATTGTCGGGTAATTGCTTACGGGTGTGGAATCTCCCGTGGAAGTAAGGTGCGTAGAGTTGCCAGATAGCCGGACAATACTCTCTGTATTCATTAATAATAAACATATGCGTTCTAATGTTATTATTAATGAGCAATGTTATTGAATTTGGGTGACAAGTCTTTGTAGAGACGGATAATTAGATACATTGTTTTTGATTGGTGACAGCAGCTTTGAAACTATATTGTGAACATACTTAGTAATTATGATCTGCTATCATCTATATTTATTTGCTATTATGCATCTGCTAGATGCCGTAAGCTCTAAGCTTGGTTATTTTTTAGGATATTTTACATGTTTTCTGCTAGCGCGCACTAATTTCACGTAATGACGTATAATTTTAAATAATGATTATATAAGAAGTGTCAACCGCTTATATAAAATTATCCGGATACAGTGGATTCGGTTTCTACTCATTATTAGGACAATTTATTTATTAAAGTCGCTTAAACTGTTTTCAAATACATATATAAATACTGGTTTTAAGATAACAATTTTTAGGCTTTGTCAATTATAATATTAGCTTATTAATCTTGTTCCTGTTATAAAATATAAAGCATGATAACCGGCAACCGGTCAAATAATCCGGATGCACCGGATTCCCTAGCCGGGACACTCGGGTGCGAGTTGAACTGACACCGTCACTCGGACACATGTAAGCACTGGTGCATTTTATAACCGACTTCCGTGATAAATGTAGCTATTTCTCCGTTTCTCCCCATTATTAGGGAAAATATGTATATCAACGTTTATTCGTTGTGTAAGTTGATAGGAAATTAAATAGTTTTAAAGAGACACTAAACGAAAAGTACCAGCAAATACACGTACTCGTATTTTATTTAGTTTGTGATATCTTGATATTTTTTTGCTTTTAAATCTTGCAAAAATAATTTACACAATTCAGCTAAAATTTTGAACTTCTCAGTCAATCGTGTGGCAATGCAATAATCATAACAATTTATCTGATGACGTAGACCGTAGGTACCGTAAGAATTTCGTTAATAAGGGACAAGACTCCACCGATCGGGTTATAACTAAATAAACTTAAAATGATAATAATTTTCTGTAGTGTTTTTAAGTTTCCAGTTGCAGTGAAATATTTTTTTTTTCCGACTGTTTAATAAATTTGTGTGTTATAGCTATGAGTTCTTTTTTTTTGTTGTTGTTATTGTTGTTGTTGTTAATCCTTCATTTGACCACAATCTCACCTGATGTTAAGTGACGATGTGGTCTAAGATGGGACATGACGACCTAGAAGGTGAAATGGCTTCTCCGGGCCACATTACGAAACACGAAAAATCGCTTCACGCACTAGCCCAGCCCGGAGGGTGGTGACAAGCCTACCACCAGAGACTGTTCTTAGCACCACCCGGAGGTAACGTGTAAAGATTCATAGAATTACCACTTACGGACGTGAACAGACAAAACCTCCGAAGTTCGTAATAAATATAAAGCTCCTGAAGCAAACCGTAGAGCTTTGTTAAAACTAATGAAGTTGGATTAATCACGGAAATAAAACATTCCGCTTTACAAATCTGAGTTTAAAAACCAAAAATAAAATGGTTGCTGATTGGACTGGCCTCAAAAACATTTTTATTCATTAAGCTCGGTCGGGAACGACGGGGCAGCATGTGAAATGTAATCAATTTAAATTTTTGATTGGGGCTGCGTTGATCGGGCAACACTATTCATTCCATATTACTCTTGTAGGTGTAAGCGAGGGTGTGGCCAACTGTACTGATAAGTTGGTGATTATTCACGAACTCAGTGGCTCTGTTATGCCCATCTGAGGTGCAGGGGGTTTGATTAATAGTTTTTTATTTGTTACGTAGTTGTAGAATATACGTTCTTCTAGCAGATTTTTTACGTTTTATAAGTTCTAATTTTTGTATGGTAAGTATACCGAGAGTATGTATTTGTAGAAAAATAACATCTGTGCACCTAGTATCTATGTCATTTAACTGTGTATATTATGTGATACGGTATGAAGGATCCAGCAATATTTAGGTATTGTTTTAAACGTTTACGCCTACCAATGGAGACTGTATGTATGTATATAGACGTAGACTCCTATACGTAGACTCTCCTGCATTACTTGGTCAGGTTGGGTCCTAGCACAGCCTTTTTGAAAAAACCTAGCACTCTGTACACTCCGATAGTAAAAATCAACTAAAGAAGCAATGCGTTCATAATAAGAGCCAGTAACTCTTTCAATTCGTTGGTCAAGGATGGCCTTGGTATTGATCTGTTTAACTCATCAACGTGCAGCTTAAAGCGTTTAATTAATGAACAGTTTTTCGTAAAATTTATTTAATATTTTTCATCTGTCTTTTTTTTAATAATTGCTTTCCTTTTTAATATATGTAAGTACTTTTTTGTCTCGATAGGTTAAGTAATTTTTTTATACATTTTCTTTAAATGGAAACTTGTAATTAGCCGTCTCTGTGTTTATAACTGACTGTTGCAGTTGCAAGCTTTTATATAAGTTTGTTCATAATTTATACTAGCTGTTAGTTTTCCCAATATGTTGTAAATAAATAAATAGACATAGACATAGACAAAGACATAGACAAACATTTATTTGCTACTCACACAATACAAAAACATTTAGGTATAAATTATTCACAGGTTAAACAAAAACATAAATTCTTACATATAAATAAAAAATAAAACAAAACTAATATAAAGCAAAAAAAAAACGTTGACATAGGTACTTATTAATTTGACAACATAAATTTAAAATATGAGCATTATACCTAAAAAAAAATAGTACTAAAATTAAAAAAAAAAAGTGAGAATTGTGTCACAGCAGCAAAAAGGTCTCGACTCAGCATAATGCCTCACCACTCAAGAGCAGATAGGCGCTGGTATTCTGCCGAAACCGCATCAGTCACAAAACCTTGTGTGGCTACAATACTATTTAAAATGATACTATTTATTTAATGTAATAAAGTATAAATGTAATACCGTTCATTAATACCAAAAATACATAAACGTGCGAGTGTGTGTGTGTGTGTATATATATATACATATACTATACATATATATACTTAATATGTAAATATTTGTTTCTTTGTGGCCTTCTAAATGGCTTGAGGGATTTAGTTGTATGAGGTGTCGTTAGATTCGCCTTGACTCTTAATCACGAGAGTCTCATAGTGTCATATTAAAAAAAAAATGCTAGATAAGCCTTCATTTGACCACGATCTCACCTGATGTAAAGTGACGATGTGGTCTAAGATGGTGGATGAATACCTAGAAGCATATCAAGATATAGATAAGGATAAGGATATGGAAGGATAGGTTTATCCTGAAAGTCCTCGGGATACTGTCGAAGTGAAGTTATATTTTATCCATAATTAAAAATAACGCTTGTTCAGTAAAATATGTGAAAATGAAATGTACAATGTACATACCTCCTGAGGTAAATAACGAAGGTATTTGAGCAGGGTATTTGATTAACGGTTATACAGATACTTCACATCATAAAATAATAATAGCACTTAAATTTGTGTACAAAAAAAATAAGACCCGTAATGCTAAGTGCGTTTAAGAGATCATTCTTGAGTGTTCTGACTAAGTCAGGTTTATCATTTTGTGAACTTTAGAATAACCAAATTTATATAATGTCTTTAAGAAGTGTCTGTCTCTTATAGACTTCATATAAATTTGGTTGTTGGTGATAACGCTTAATTATTCGACTTCCAATAAAGGTGAACGTTCTTAATTCGGCGTAAAATGTTAAAATAGTTTTTGTTTCTTACCCCTACACTATAATTGCGCACTATATACACTATATTGCAGAAGGTTGCGGGTTCGATTCCCAGATTTTGTACGATCTGCAATTTCTGGTTTCGGGTCTGGGTATTTTCTATGTATAATATGTATGTATTTACAAAAAAAAAATGTATCTATGTAGTATATCAGTACTAGACATCTGATATCTATCTATATAAATAAAAATGAATTGTTGTTTGTTTGTCTGATTAAAACTCGAGAACGGCTGAACGGGTTTATCTTATCATAGTCTTGAAATGTTCGTGGAGGTCTAGGGAAGGTTTAAAAAGCAAAAAAAATTTAATCAAAACCAAATGTGCGAAGCCGGGGCGGGCCACTAGTACTTAATATAATAGACATGCAAAGTCTATTACATTAACACCCAGACCAAGGCGAAAATGCTTGCAGAACATACAAACACTCGATCCCTCGGCGGGAATCAAACCCACTACCACTAGCACCGGAAGCGGACCTCCGCCGACCGCGCCACTGATGTAGTCGAAATGACTAATTTAACTACTAAATACTATTGTAGGTCTGCGATGAATAAAATTGTTGATTTGTTTATTAATAACAGCTCATAACATCATACACAATTAATATCATGAAGATTTTCTTTCTATCTGAAATTACTGACTAATGAATACTAATACCTATTTCGCATATGGGGGAAAACAGTTGTTTTACATTGCCGATGAATTAATAATAGTTAACGTTGTAAATTTTTTGAACTCGACGCGTAGAAATAATAAGATAAATAACGATGAGTACCCAAGCAATTATTGTGGGAGGAACCATGTCTTTGTTTGAATAAAGGTCGACATTTAACCTTTCGTATCAAACCTAAATCAATTTCAAATCTAGGTACGAGCACCTACGCCAATCTACAAGTAATTGTGGCTTGCGATGATTGACATTTCCATTGATTTTTTGCAAATCGAGAGTAGTTTCGTATGCTATTGAAATAGAATTTAGTTAACTATTTCTGGATATAGTTTGCTCTCCTTATTTATGATTTGATGGAGAAACCCCGTGTATAAGAAATGTATATTGCGCGACTGCTTCAGTGGCGCGGTGGGCGAGGGTCTGCTTGCGGCGCAAGAGGTAGCGGGTTCGATTCCCGCCGAGGGTGAAAGTGTTTGTATGTTCTGCAAGCACTTTTTCCTTGGTCTGGGTGTTTAATATAAAAATATCTATATATGTATGACTATTATATTAAGTATATCAGATATCTAGTACCCGTAACACAAGCTTAGAGCTTACCACGGGGCTAGATGTTGTTGTGTGCATTGTCTGGAAATATTTATTTATTTATTTATTATTTATTTATATGAAACCCTAGACATGACTACGTAATCTCGTCTCAAAAATTACTAAACATAGAAGACAGCTTCTGATCATTATAAGACAGCTTTTAGATTAGATATGATAACACTTTATTGCACACTACACAATATACACAAAAAATAAACATAGACTTAGTATATAATCATAATGTTGGAGTACAATGGGCGACCTTATCGCTATGAGCGATCTATTCCAGGCAACCTTTGGATGGACAGGATCAAGACATAACAAACATAATACAAATTCATAACAAAAAAACAGTGGTGTTATAGGAAAGAAACATATCTTAATATATATAAATCTCGTGTCACAATGTTTGTCCTCAATGGACTCCTAAACCACTTAACCGATTACAATAAAATTCGCACACCATGTGCAGTTCGATCCAACTTGAGAGATAGGATAATTTTTACGGCGAGAAAAATTCGAATAATTTCCGGGAATATTTTATACCCGTGCGACGCCGGGCCGGGCCGCTAGTAACTATATATATATATATATATATATATATAGTAAAACCTGTTTTAAACCCCCGACCAAAAAAGAAGGGTGTTATAAGTTTGACGTGTCTGTCTGTCTGTCTGTCTGTCTGGGACATCATAGCTCCCGAACGGATGGAGCGATTTAAATTTAGTTTTTTTTTGTATGAAAGGTGAGTCATGCGCGAGTGTTCTTAGACATGTTTCATGAAAATCGGTTGTGCCGTTTAAAAGTTATGAGGGTTAGAGTGGGGAAGGAAAACCGAAAATCTGCAAATATACTCGAGTGGGGTATCAAATGAAAGCGCATCGCGTGCACATTACAAAATATTATGGTATACTTTTAAGGAAATGATGTCATTGGAATCGGGGGTTTATCTTAAATTTTAAATTTAGATTTATTGTGTATATTGTGTGGTGTGCAATAAAGTGTTGACCCTGGTGACCTGTAATACAGGTTGATATACCTACCTCAGGCACCAGTCTCCCACAAACCTATATTAAATGTTACCTTAATCTATTTTCCCGACCAAATGAAGCGGAAGGTGTAATTTCTGTATGCAAATCCGAGGTATGACTGACTATCGAAGGTTGTCCCGCGTCAATCTTGGACCCCGGGGAAATACGCTAAGTGCGCCTTCCAGTGCCGTGTGTGATGTGGGATGCCAAGTTTAGACCCAAGAGTATTTATTCGGAGAAGTAAGACAGCTTGAAAGTTTGCTTAATAATTATTTTATGAATAGCTTGCGGCTCGCGACATTTAAATGTTGGAAAAGTGAAGTGGGAAGTCACAAGTGAACTCAAATGAAGGCTTTGTAAATAAATAAAATCAAATTCACAACAGCTCCGTGGTAAGCTCTCAGCTTGTGTTACGGGTAATAGACATCTGATATACTTAATATAATACACTGACTACTCAGTGGCGCGGCGGGCGGAGGTCCGCTTGCGGTGCAAGAAGTAGCGGGTTCGATTCCCGTCGAGGTTGACCCTCCCACCCCCCCCAAACCCAACACCCCTGTGTTTGTATGTTCTGCAAGCACTTTCTCCGTGGTATGGCTGTTTTATATGTATAATAAAAAATATCTTTATGTGTATGTCTATAATATAAAGTATATCTGATCCCGTAACACAAGCTTAGAGCTTATCACGGGGCTGGATGTCGTTGTGTGGATTGTCTGGAAATATTTATTTACTTATAATAACCATACTTATATAGATATTTTTTAATATACATTTTAAACTTCCAGACCAAGGAGTAAGTACTTGCGGAACATACAAACTCTTGCCCCCCCGGCGGGAATCAAACTTATTAATTTTATGTATCCTGAGAGGCATTACAATATTTTTTTTCTTAACTAATATTATGAATGCTAAAGTTTGTTTTTTTTTGCAACCTCGTCATAAAATATTTACCCAATCGATCTTTTTAAAATTTTGACAGTACAGATTGATGTAGTTACAGAAAAATTAATCAGTTAACTTTCATTACAAAAAAAAACTACTTATTTCAGTGTGGTTTACATACATGTATACAAACATATGATTCAGAAAATTCACGCGGGCGAAACCTCGGGCAAAATCTAATTAAAATATAGTGGAAAAATCAGAATAACAGACAATATGAGATGGACTCATATACCAAGGAATCCGTGTACAGTTATTGTAATAAAAATAAATAATTGATTAAAAAAAAAAGTTTCTGTTCTAAATATGGAGAAACCCATATTTTTTTAGTTTTTATTCCTATTTTTGTGTGAAAATCTTAATGCGGTTCATATAATACATAAACTTACCAAATCTCTATCTTATAGTTTTGGAAAAAAGTGACATACAGACTGACAGATAGGCATGACGAGGGACACATCATGTCTACGGATACGGGTTCTGTTTTTTGCACTTTGGTTAAGTAACCGTAAATTACACTATTATTTAAAAAAAAAAAATAGGAGGAATATAAATAGTTTAAAAAAACCTAGTTTATTTAGACATGAACAGGCAAATTTACAACAGTTCGACTTATGTATATCTATAATAAGATTTCCAACACATTCAAACCTCTAATGGTATATTACCGTCACTATTCCAGCTAATAAGCAAGATATACAAATATCGACTCCACTATTATCACTGAGTGATGTGATAATTGATACAATTCACGTAATGGCTGCTAAATATTGATGGCCACTATGCTATTTGAAGTTTAAGCTAGTCAATCTGAGGATTTCAGCGTGTTAGTTACTTAAGCGAATTGACGGAGTGCTTGAAGATACGTTTAAGGAAGTTTATCTTATCTCATACTAGCTGTGCCCTGCGGTGCTAACCGCGTTATAATGGATGAAGTACTCTTAACCAACAACATATTTATTTGAATAAAGATTATAAATTGTTGATACAACTTAAACAAATTATTTCGACCAAATTAGGTACCATAAAAACGGTTTTTGTGAGTTAATCTTAAAAGATAGACATATACTATCGCGGACTTTTTTTTAGATCATTAAAAGAGCTATTATTCTTTAATACATATTTTTTGTGTATCTTGAACCGTTTTCACGGCGCACGCAACGGAAGGCTTCAAAGATGAAATAAATTCTCCCGTTTTTTACACATTTACCACTATATCTTTGCTCCTATTGGTCGTAGCGTGATGTTATATAGCCTATAGCCTTCCTCGATAACTGGACTATCCAACACAAAAAGAATTATTCAATTCGAACCAGTAGTTTCGGAGATTAGCGCGTTCAAACAAACAAACAAACAAACAAACAATCAAACAAACAAACTCTTCAGCTTTATAATATTAGTATAGATTAAGAATGCTTGGTTCAACTGCTCTGTCCAACTAGGACCACGGGCCTTTTAGATTAAGAAAACGTTTATTGGTCTTAAAAAGTACATACATAATTTATGTAGCTCTATGGCCTCCAAACTAGGAAAAACCTGTATCTTGGAGACCATTTTCCATTCAAGCGAACAATAAAGAGATAAATAATTCTTTCATACAAAACAAAGGGGCAGTGGTCTAAACTTTTTAATAGATGGACCACATCACCTTTTTTTGTGCGGCTGTTTACTCAACGGAATGGAATGCAGATCTTAGTAATATAAGAAATGAATCAAAGGGATGGGTTATATTTTACTTTAACCTCGGTTAAATGGATACCTTCTAGATAATCTCAAAAACGTGTAACTTGGCGTGCATTTCTGAGTGAGTGTTCCTACCTCCGTTCTTCACCAAAATTTGGGAGGATTCGTGTGGGAAGCTAGTACTAAGCTAGTAGTAGTAAATCCGTCATTGTTACCAGGATTTTCTTCAATGTCTTGCTTTACATCTGCAATAAAGCTGCATAGAACAATACTTAGCTTATTTTGCAGTCGTGAAAACTTTAATGCTTTAGAAAATGAGTTTATCCTATCTCATATATTTTCCATAAATCCTGTAGAACATGACGGAGTGGTTTGCTCCGACGTCAACATTTTGAGTAACCGGCTGATTTCCCGCGGGAGCTCCGCTTAGATTTTAATGGATGTTCCTGAATAAAAGCTGTGGTCCCGTTTTTAAAGGCTTATCGGGGTATAGCCTCTTTATTGTTTGCTGGATATGGAAACTGGGTTGTCATCATCATCACCCTATTATCGTTCCCACTGCTGGGACACAGGGACTTCTCTCTTGACGAGAGAGATTAGGCCTTTATTCACCACGCTGGCCAAGTGCGGGTTGGTGAATGTCACATGTCCTTCAAACTCTTTTGAACTGGGTTGTATTAACCACAAATGGAGTGACGTGAGAGACAACTTATAGATTTGTGTACTATTCTCTGCACAAGAACTTACGCGGGCATCGGCTTGAGAGTGTTGCCCTCCATCTCCTTGCGTAGGTGCTGTTGAACCCGGTCTAGGGAATCTATGCAGTAAATAGGTATCAGCGTCTTCTTGGACCACAACACCTCAAACTGCTCAGGGCGACCCGTCTGCCAAGATTTAGGGAGCTTTTAGTAGACTTCGTTGGTGAAACGAACCTTGGTATTATCTAACCCCAAACTAAATCAAACTTGTAAAATCTAAATTTGAAATAATAAAAAAACCAACCTCTTTAATCTAAAAAAAATATTTTGTAAATCGAGTATATTTGAAGACATTTGGGTTTTGTTCCTCACTTTAATTTCCATCTAACAGATTTTCATCCATGTCTAAGAACACTAGCGCGTTCACCTTTAATACAAAATAAAACTAATATGAAAACGCTTCAACTATTCGGGGGCCATGATGCCACATACAGCCACGTCAAACTTATAACTCCTTCAGTTCGTGGAGGTTAAAAATGTGTGCTTAATTACTGATATACATCCTATACACGGTGTTTCAAAATTGGTATAAAGTGGAAAAGGTCTGAATAGCACGCACCAGGCGAACATACATACATATTGTCCACAAAAATCGATTTGGAGGCCTTTTTTTGTAAAAAGGCTTCGTATTTTTTTAGCCTAATCTAATCTCTAGGTATTATGGAGGCCTTAGTTATGTCAGCCTTAGCGGCCGTTTTTTTAACGGAATAAGTTAAACGTTAAGTTAACTCCTGGAATAATTTAAAAAAGTTAAATAAAACCATTGTTTTGTTAGTGATTATTATTATGACACTAAACGATATAGGTTTTACTTTAATAGATACCTTACAAAGTATCCAATTAAAATAAAAAATAATCATTGAAGGCTGTCATTGACGTAAAAAATTACAGATTTACGGAGTAATTGGATTGGTGACCTCCCAGTCTGCATTTTGCACTTTGAATTTTTGACTTATTTTTATTATTTTATTGCAAATTGTGTATAAACGGTACACGGGACCCTAGGTATAGAATAAGTCCTAGGTGGTAAGATTTTTTCATTTTTCGTAATGAGGCCCGGAGAAGCCTTCTAGATCTTCATGCCCCATTTTAGACCACATCGTCAATTCACATCAGGTGAGATTGTGGTCAAATGAAGGCTTATCTAACATAAATAAATCTAAATTTAAAATTTAAGATAAATCCCCGATTCCAATGCTTTAATTTCTTTATAAGTAAAACACCATAATATTTAGTAGAT
This sequence comes from Gymnoscelis rufifasciata, assembly GCA_929108375.1. NCBI lineage: Eukaryota > Metazoa > Arthropoda > Insecta > Lepidoptera > Geometridae > Gymnoscelis > Gymnoscelis rufifasciata. The sequence goes on along the minus strand of OV815321.1, from coordinate 5,968,105 downwards.
AGGGCACGCGATGCTCTTTCATTTGATACCCAACTCGAGTATATTTGCAGATTTTCGGTTTTCCTTCCCCACTCTCACCCCCATAACTTTTGAACGACTCAACCGATTTTCATATAAGAACACCCGGGCCAAACTCACCTTTCATACAAAAAAACTAAATTGAAATCGCTCCATCTGATCTGAAGCTATGATGCCACAGACAGACAGACACGTCAAACTTATAACACCCCTCTTTTTTGGTCGGGGGTTAAAAAGGCTCTAGTACTCATATTTTTTATTATACCTACATAAAAACTCGCAGACCTAAGACATACACAAAAGTTAGAGTCCCATGCTCATGATGGAACAAAAAAACACATTGCTTATAAAACTAGGAGCAGGCCATCCCATAGGTAAAGAAGTTCATTGTTTGTTACGAGTATTACCGCTTTCATTCCTCGTAAATTAGTTTAGCAAGTTGTGCAGCACACAATAACGATTTATATTATGCAAAGTGAAATTCTCAAACTAGTTCATAATCTTAGGAACTGCCTGTGACGCGGCGTTACCCAGTTATTACGCTGAGTTTCTTGTAGAAAACGTGCTGTTGTGCTGGTATGCTCATATTATATGTCATGTTTGTTTGCCTGTGCAAATAATACTGCTTTGAGATTAAAGCTAGGACCGTATTTGCAGTGGTATTAAGACTTGATAAAATACTACTGCATTCAAATGGTTAAGTTTCAAAATACGCTCACTGTATTACTATTTTGTAATGATTGCTTTAGCAAAGTTCAATACTGCGATGATACATTTTCCAAATTAGTATCGGGAGCTACGGAAGATAACTGGTAGCCCACGTCTGCAGGTAGCTAAATAGCTACTACAGCAGATGGCCGTTGGAACCAATATTAGATAGTTGGTTTTTATCTAATAAAAACATTCTGACATTATAATATTCACACGCTTAACAAAGCAAGGTGTGTTGTTCTATATAAAAGTACTTATATTATCATCCTTTTATGTAAACCATGACTTTGTGAATAAATGATTTATTTTTATTAATAACTTTCGGTTCAAAGCCGTGGATCTTGGACGGTCCGCCCTTTCCTCGTCGGTTAATCTCTACGAACAAGCGACAATTCTGACAGCATATCGTCGCGACTCGTAACGGAATCGCCCCGTTTCCTTCACGATTTTTTGTGTTATTATTTTGTTTTCTGTGTCAGTCGCCTGCGTTTGACATTGAGAACATCGCGAGCTCTTTGCGAGGGGGCCACGTTTAGCGCCGGGCCCGCGACGAGCCCGCAGCGAGCCAGCGATGAGTGCGCGACACCGCGCTCCAAGTAGAGACAGGCTCGCTACGATATAATGACAATTTATCGTGTGTATAATAATGAGGGCAAGACGATCACATCTTTCCGATTCACTCGCGGATACCCCTTACTGAAATAATCTGTTATGTGTCTGTGTGAAACCAAAATACTAATTTTCATACAAGAATTATAGTTTAATTAGTTGAATGTAATTTTAGTATTGATCAAAACAACTCTACAAGACGAAAACAATACAAGTTCCACTTTGTTTCGAGCTGAAGTGTGAACAATTTTTTTTTTCTTTACGCGAAGACTAAGAATAAAAATAGGTACCACGTATGGTTTTTTTAATATGTAAAAGAGATCGTAAACTAAACGTAGTGATTTATAATTCTCTTAGATTGTGGTTAGTTATGGTTTATCCCCCAAAAGCAAATAAGATACGAAGGGTTTCAGACTGCGGTCGCAGCTATTTTTTAATTGGACTATTTTTCATCGCGTTTTCTTTATTTTTGTCACAAACACTCTCAGCTTAGTGGATAGATTGGAAGTCTGAGTCTAGACATGACGTCGCCTAGAAATTATGTTAGATTTATGACTTTGATTTCTTCTATTTGTTATGTTTGTGTCTGTTGCAACCCCAATGCTTCGGGAGATGTGTGATTCAAGAAACTTAGGTGGATAATAAATCTTACTAAGAGGATTATAGAAGAAAAAGTTTTGGAGTTTTTAACAAACATGAGTGAAAATCAGCTTAAATATAAAATTTACATTCGAATAGGTTTACACTTAAATAAGATACGGGGTAAATACAGAACATGACCATCATAGATCGACTTTTTCACTCAGGTGGATTCTAAACTTTAAATGCATTTAATAATAAGTAGTATCTCTGACGCACCTATGTCTCATAAAATACTTTATTATCGGGAGATAATTGAATATTATAATTTTAATGAATAATTCTTAGGTATGTGTATTGAAATTGACATTGAATTGACACCTAATTTACAAATATAGGTAATCTTATCAAACTACAATCAAATAACAGCCAGCCCAACCTCAACCAGTTGCTTACAGATATAATTAATTATTCATTATTTATTAGAAACCAAAGAAAGTATTATTTATCATATACAACTAACGCAGCCATTGCGACTATATATTTTATTTAGGATATGTTCTTGAAGAAAGGAAAAAAACCGTAAATGAAGCCCATTCGCCGAGGATTATCTATCATTCAATTATTAAACAAATTGAAACTAAATTAATAGTAAATTTTTTTTGAACTGAAATAACTTGCACAGTATTTAAAAATATGGTTTTATAGTATCATAGGCGCGAGAATATCTTCCCAGGAAGGCTGGATTCTCACCTGAGCTCATGATGGCCTGTTGTTGCGTAAAATGGTGACAAGAGTGGAAAAATAGAAAGGCTTTGATACGTAGCGGAGCAGAACAGACACATTTATAAATAAAAATATCTCAATTTATTTATTTATTATTATCATAGGCTGAAAACCTATGTTGTTTTAAATTTACAGAAAAACAACCTTTTTACCACTCTAACATATTACCGTAACTGATCACTGATTACTCTGATTAGTGATGAGGGACCGCTGGCGTTTCTATTGACGTAAAGCTAATTCTAGAAGCTTCGTCAGTGCGAATGAAACGTAATTAGTCGTGGGTGAGTGACACCCGCACGTACATGTACACCGGACCGGGCAAACCGGACATATCCGGACATAGTACAGGTATATGAGCAGGCTAATTTGGATTAACCGCGGGATATTATTTTAAAAGTCACAGAGCAGACTATTGGTTGACAATTAAAAACATACGGGTAATTAAATCTTTACAACATTATATGTAGGTACAGTGCGCGTCAGATTTAAGTATCCCCTTTGTCTACAAAATATTTTCTATAACTTCTATTCCATTGTAACTGGTAACCAATTATAGCATGCAAAAATTAATCACGCTGCGCAGGATCGAACCTCGCACCCATATCCAGATTCTCAAATTCTCGACAGTAAACCAACTGAGCTATTTAGCTGATAGACGGTGCGTCGAATTTTGTCTATAGGTCTAATTAGTCGCTAGTCTTAAATCAAAGTTTTACCATTATTTTATTAATGTTATAGATGAGGGTAGGGTTTGATTTGATATCGTTTGTAGCGGACAAAGTATAATTGTCACTCGTCTTATATTGTGTGGTTTGCTTTGTGCGTATCTCTGAGAGTTTTGAGTATTTTCAACGATGCATCATATGAGTAACATTATAAGAACAAAAATTGCTGTTCTTTATGAACAAAGAGTCAGTAAGGAAGAAATTGCACGACAACTTGGCATTACAGTAAGTGTAATTTTTTTATTTAGATATTTTTTTGTTCGAACAGTTCAGTGACGAAACATTTATTAAGTTTGTATAATGTTTTTCTAGGTGAGAACAGTAAGGCTATGGGTGGACAGATACCTGTCTACTGGTGATGTGAAAGCTAATAAACCCGGCTGCATCTCAACGGCTTATACCTCACAACGCCACCAAGATATTGTGAATCATCATGCAATGGCACCATTTGCATCAACTCGCATCACTGCTCAGCAATATGGCATATCTCTGTCAACTGTGAGGCGACACTTGCATGCTGGTAATATACACAATTATCGGCCAGCAAGAAAAATTTAACTCTCAGAAGATCACCGGAGGGCAAGAATTAGTTTTGCATATGAATACCTTAACTTGGATTGGGAGAACAATATAGTTATTTCAGTGACGAAAAGACATTCAGATCTGACACAGACGGTCGGAAAATACCCTGGAGAAAACTAAATGCGCGATACTTGCCGCAAAACATTCAGCCTGTAAAGGCAAGTGGTAGAATAACTTTAGGTAAGCTATTTTATTAGTAGCATTTTAACTTTTTCATAATAGTTTGACTTTTAGATCTAACTTTACAATTACGCTTCTGTAGTAAATTTAATGTTTTTTTTAGGTTATTGGGGATGGATGTCTTCAATGGGACCAGGCGAATTGGTGGAAGTTGCTGGTCGCATGAATGGAGAGCAACATCTAAATGTTGCAAGACATAATGTTGCCGTCTGTCCGTGTCGCCTATCCAGTTGGACAAATTTACTTTGTCCACGATAACTGTGCCGTCCATCGCTCAAGAATTGTAAAGGAGTGGTTATCATCACAACCTGACATAACTGTCATTGCATGGCCATCTTAAAGTCCGGATTTGAATCCAATAGAAAATATGTGGGGTCAAATGGTTCTCAATTGGGACACTAGTGATGTAAGGTCCAAGTCTAACTTACAAGACGAAGTTTTGAGGACCTGGGAAATAATGCGTGGTAGTGAGGCAAGCTGGAATATGGTCACTCATATGAAAAGTAGATTGCTGCAAATTATTTTAAACGAAGGTCATCCGATACGTTATTAGAGATTTGTTTTTACACAAAAAAGAAACGTGAACATGATATTTTGTATTTGTATAAAAATATTATGAACATTTGGCCCCACATTCCCCTAGAAAATGTTAGTTTACTACCGAGAGATCGAAATTGTTACTAGTTAACATGTCTGTTCTTTCGATGTAAACAAATTAAGTATATCTGAATAAATTGTCACTATCTAACCTTTAAAACCTTTTACTGTTTACAAAAATTATTTGTTATTAAAACTATTATTTCGTTAATTAATCTCACTTATACTTAATTTATTGACTTTTGTTGTAGGCGTTTATAAAATAAAAATATGTTTTTTTTAATATGTGTTTTTTTTCAATAACTTGCCATTAGGAACAATATATTACTTAATCAAAAATCTTGCAACGGGAATAGATAACATTTGATAAAAAAAAAACAAAATAAAAAACACCGCTCACGAGATTTGAACTCCGTCACTTCATATTATAACTATGATAGATATATTAATTTGCTTGTTACTGCCACGGAGCCAAGCAGTTACTTAAAGACCTATTCGAAATTTTGAGTGAGGTTACAAATGAAAATGAAATAATATTAGCATTTATATAAAAATAAGCATTTTAACGATAAAAAACATAAAATTTTTGTTGGAAACAACAACAAAAAAAAAAAACAAAATAGAATGGAAAATTTCAAATAACATGTAGTTTTAATCTTCCAATCTTAACGATTCGAACGGCAGGATTCGAACCCACTTACATAGAGATAGGGGGGGTACTTAAATCTGACGCGCACTGTACATAAAACAAAATATAGTAAAAAAACTAAATTAATAGAATCAGGCAGCTATTTTGGGAAATCTATTTTACATGTAAATGCTGTATATTCGGTAAAATGAACACTCGGTTAGTTGTTATTCAAGAAAATAAACATTAGGATAACTGAGCTTTTGGTTTCTGGGAAATGAAATCGTAAATAAATAAAGAAATAGCGTTTCGGAGTGGCGTAGGTAACCCCTACAAATCCCGACTAATAATACGAAAGAAATGTTGCTTGCCGCCACTTTTTATATTATATTCAACCAGTGATGGCACCAGTATTTTAGACTTTTTGTTTACTATCCGCTGATTTTCAAATTAAAATATAGAACCGGCCTTAAAGTAAGTTGAGCTTGCAAAATGTGAGGACCGGTAAATATGCTCAAATTCGTTTGGCTAAGACACAATAGAAAATAAAAAAACAAGTTTCCGGGGGCTATTCTGGTTCGTCCCCGCCCCTTTTTTTTGCTGATGATCTGATTCCGACTATGTTTCATTAGCTTGAAAGATGGGTTTGTCAAAAGCGTTCTTAGCTATGTTTTATGAAAACCGCTTAAGCCATTTGAAAGATTTTCCTCCATTCTTTTTTTTTTAATTTATATTCGATTTGGCATTGCCATTAACGAATTTTAAATCTTAAATTTGACTTCTATCAGCAAACGCTCAATTAACGCATCAGCCAGTTGTCAGCTTAACGATTTTGAGTATGTTTGGCGGTCCTCACATTTCACAAACTCAACTCCCTTTAGCCCCACTTATAAGAATACACTTTAGAAGTTTGGTGTACATTATTCGCTAACTTGTCATGAATCAACGAAAGAAGAACGACGTATGTCAAGGCTGTTTTAAGAAAAGTTGTATGAAACTACGTTTCACATTGAATAAGAATAGTATCACACACTCCTTTTAGTTGAGAGCACGGGCACACGAAGGTAAACTTATGTAAATTTAGTAGAAAAACCCGGAACAAATCCGGGCCTAAGTGTTTTTCATGTATAATACAGTCATTTCTTTGGGGATAAGATCTGCGTATTTTCGATTCCAAATAAACCGGCAAAAAATATTATTAAAAGTACATTTATATCAGAACGTTTCTTGGGTGAAGACAAAGGTTTCTTAATACCACAGGCAAATAGCTAGCTGGTATATTAGTAAATCCATTATAGTCTAAGATCCGTATAAATTTAAATAAGATTTTTTCATATAAAGTAATATGGTTCAAAACATGACTTTATCTAACAAGTCTAATAGAACCGTTCTTTTTATTATTTTATTAGTAAGATAGACTGAATACACCACATAAGTCAGTTACCGGTTTCACAAGGCGCCTTATATACGCCTGAAATCAACCTTATAGGCCTGGCTGGGTTTCGTTGAGTACTGCGCATAGTAGAGATAAAGCAGTCAGTGTGCTGTCGTGTTACTGACATTATAATCGCGAAAGAATTGTTAGTCTGTTATTATACCATAACACTGAAGGAAATTTCGGAAAGTTAAGCCGAAAAAAGGATAATTTCAAAAATGAAATTATGTTTTTATATAAGTACTTAAGACGTTTATGTATTTATTTCATAAACACAAATTATTAGTGCTAAAAACTAACAATATAATGATCGATTTTGCTCGTTGTTAACTCAATAATTTCGGTAGGCGGTTTTAATTTTAACTAATAGGTAATATCATGCGAGACGAGCAAAAGACCAAAAACATTGAAATGGATTGCGGTTCTTGTTCCAGTAGCAAATAATATAAATAAATAGATATTAATATTCGGAAGATACTTAATCATATTACTCTACTCGCGTAGTTGCGGTACTACTCTTACAGTTTACAACGCCATGTGATGTTATATTCAGGTTTAATAACGACTAATCATGACCCACGGCGCAAATTGCTCGCTTTTGTCCGTCACCGGGGATTTCGTCCGGGACACGATGCATATGCAACTGTGAACTGTCAGGTGGTTTGTACGACTTCACATTCTGTAATAACAAGTAAAACGGAAGAAAGGATCTAATGGTAGGACGGAGAGAATGTCTAAGGCTTTGAGAACTATACAATTATTTAGTTATCAGTAAAACTCTTGGTAAAACTATGATAACCGACTGATTCACAATTTTTGTGCATTTTAATTTTTTTTTGTGTTTTATTGTATGTTGTGTTCAATAAAGAGTATCTATACTAATATTATAAAGCTGAAGAGTTTGTTTGTTTGATTGTTTGTTTGTTTGTTTGTTTGTTTGTTTGAACGCGCTAATCTCCGAAACTACGTTCGAATTGAATAATTCTTTTTGTGTTGGATAGTCCAGTTATCGAGGAAGGCTATAGGCTATATAACATCACGCTACGACCAATAGGAGCAAAGATATAGTGGTAAATGTGTAAAAAACGGGAGAAATTATTCATCTTTGAAGCCTTCCGTTGCGTGCGCCGTGAAAACGGTTCAAGATACACAAAAAATATGTATTAAAGAATAATAGCTCTTCTAATGATCTAAAAAACAGTCCGCAATAGTATATGTCTATCTTTTAAGATTAACTCACAAAAACCATTTTTATGGTACCTAATTTGGTCGAAATAATTTGTTTAAGTTGTATCAACATATAATATTAATCTTTATTCAAATAAATATGTTGTTGGTTAAGAGTACTTCATCCATTATAACGCGGGTAGCACCGCAGGGCACAGCTAGTTGTATGATAAGGACACTTAAGATACCATTGTCTAATAGTATGGAATACGTCTACTTTTGAACAACCAATTCATTTCAAAGCTAATTTCTCTTAAAATTGACCGTTATTGCGCAGAACTTTTTTCTTCGAGACCGTTTTTTTAATGATTCTTTTTTACATGCAAGTTTTTTATAGTTGTGATTTTATTTATATTTAAAAAAATATATATATTTGGAAAAACATTATTCTAACTCTCTCGCTCGCAAACATCTAGCTAACCGTAATTAGATACTAAAATGTTTACAAGGCTTGTAATTAGGCATAGCTTTTATGTACTACAATTCTATACTCAATGCCATATTTACGTATTGTTTATGGTATATCTATATATATTGATATAATATGTACATATTCCTTATGTATTTAGTAATACTTAATCATTATTATATGTATATATATATTGAAATAAGTTTTAGATAGTGCCTAATTTATTTTCTTGCACGCCCAGGATGACTGGTAGAGAATGCTTCTAGCATTAAGTGCCCCTCTGTACATTGCTTTTTTTTTGCACAAAGTATAAATAAATAAATAAATATTCAGTGATCATGATGATAAGCTGTTTACGTGAAATACCGCCGAGATTGTGAGAATGGTACATTTTGTGACTGTGCCATAATTTCCATAGTTTGATTTCACAAACCTTATAAAACATTCCGTAATGTCCCGCCATCCCGTTTTGAAGTTAAATATTTATGGTACCTATATCATCTTATGGTACCTATGACATGTTTGTTTCGTATTAGCTAGTTTTTCTAGCTAGCAATTATGACCCATGGCACAAAATCATATACTTACCTCGTTTTTACTGGTACGAGTATTTCCTGGTGTGACATTATATATGAAACAGAAAACTTTCCAATGGGCTTCGTGTCACGTCTACTGTAATGTCTGAAACAAGGTGTCGAATGACGGAGAGAATGGCAAAGGCCAAAGGCATTGAAATGGGTTGAGGCTCTTGTTGCAGTGACTATTCTTACAACAAGATTCCCAAAGAATTGCAACAGTTGTTAAATACTACACTTAAAATATTATTAAAAAGCTTTTTATAAAATATCGTATTACCTTGACGACAAAACTGCTTGGGAGTTGGGACGAAATCACCTCCAACAGCAAATCAAAAACAAGACTAACAAATAATGATTGTAAAGTTTCAATATAAAAATGAGCTAGAGTTTCTAATCGCTTCTTTGCTCTACTGTTAAAAAAGCGAAGCGACCAGATACGCCTAGTAGAAAAGCCGTGTTGGCTAAGTGGGAGGATACTCGACTTTCATTCTGAAGGTCTTGGGTTCAAACCCCGCCACGCACCTCTGGATTTTTCTTCTTGAGAAATTTATGTGCGCTTTAGACACGTGCTTTAACGGTGAAGGCAAACATCGTGAGGAAACCGGCACGTTCTGAGAACTTAAAAAAAAAAAAGAGTTTGAAGGACATGTGACATTCACCAACCCGCACTTGGCCAGCGTGGTGAGTTAAGGCCTAATCTCTCTCGCCAAGAGAGAAGTCCCTGTTTCCCAGCATTGGGAACGTTAATAGGGTGATGATGATGATGATGACCAGATACGATAAATTTATTTCCTATTTATCTTTAAGCACCTATGTTTATTTTTATATTTAATTTTGACGTTTCTAAGATTTGTAAAACCAAACAATGGAAATAAATTATTTTGTATCTTGAATTTGAATTATGCTGTATATAGATAAAATACCTACTTGTATCTGCGTGAGTAGATGAGGGAACTGAGCGAGGTTAGTGTGTCGGAAGCTTGATTATTATGAAGCACAGCACAGCAAGCTAGCTAGCTAGACAGCCTTGGGCGAATGGAAAACCTACCCTCTTGGAACACTAGCTATTGCTGATCCAGCATAAATATCCTTTCAGTCATTTTTGTGTTTATCGCGAACATAGAGATGTCTAGTACCCGTAACACAAGCTTATAGCTTACCACGGGGCTAGATGTTGTTGTGTGGATTGTTCGTCAATATTTATTTATTTATTTATTTTATAAGGACAGACAGACAAGGCAGGGAACTTTAATGATTTATAATAACAAAATTGTTTATTTTGTACCAACAAGGGCCTCCAGTCAGCATTATTCTACAGCAGACTAAACTACTGTAGTGCTGTTCTTCCGCGGTAACCAATACGTGATGCAATCGTTCGTAATTTATCGTAAGATTTTCCAAAATGTACGTTATCGAAGGTTCCGCTGGAGTGGAACGGAAACGTAGGATATAATAACAAAATTTACGTGAGTAATACATGCCCTTTCCTTGTATGATAAAAACAACCCATAACACCTAAAACAACTTATTTAATTAAGTATATAAAATAATTACCGAGTTACTAGCAATACCAAGTACTGGTTATATAAATTTACCTTAGTTACAATTTACTTTAGTAAGAGCAATTTCGTTTTTTTTAAAAATCCAAAATTGTTCCAGAACATTAATTTACTTACACTTAGGTACTTTTCTATATAAACTATCCTTCGTCTTTATAAGCAGATAGCTAGTGATATTCAAGCAATAAAAAAGTTGTTTGTTGAACTTGTCAGTCATTCAAAAATATTCGGCCTAATCAGCGAAGTCTACATCATTTGCAACTGAATTTAATAAATTTTAATATAAGGCCTACCTACATAAGTCATATAGGTACATGTTGCATGCTAATCTAATATTATTAATAAATCTTAGTACTTCATTATATTTTGTAAACTATGAGTAAACTAGTTCACCATAACACCATTTTAATTAAATAAATCTTTGGCCAGATCACAACACAACAAAATAAATTATTCATACATTTGTGCAGCCCGTTCTAATAAAAACATGTAATTAGGTCGGAGCCGAAAGAACGTGTGTATTTAATGTAATTAACTGTTTGTAAGTTCTTGCGTATTCAGAGCTTCTTGTGGATTTTAACAATTAGCGTTCATTACGATGCGCAGAAGCTTTTGTAATGCAAATCCATTGTTTTGCACGAAACACTACTTTTCCTAGTTTTATGTGGAAATGTATTGTAATGTTGTGCATAGGAAAGCAGAGAAGACCTAGTTAGGTTTATAAATTATTGTAAACAAAGAACTTTCTACAGCCGAAAATGTTTTTCGACAAATAGCATGGTGAAAAAATAAGAACTAAAGTTTTTATGCGTTCGTATGTGCAATTATGAAAGGGGAAACCCGTTTTGTTCGACTCTGAATGTTTATTTTTAAACTCTGTTATGGAAAACTGCTCCAAGCCCCGGTTTCACCATTGGTTATGAACGCGATCAGATAGGGTTAAACTCGTTTTACCGCCTAACTGAGATCAAATTAACATTACATTGTCATTTTTCAACTAGGTTCACTATAACTCGATGTGTAAGACAAAATGTTGAGATCGGGGCCTTAGCTATCGTTTAAATTACCGGAGATTTGTACGTGGCGTGGGGTAAATTCTAGTGATCGTAAAACACGTTCACAAAATACGCCGACTACGAGTACCTGGTGTGGAGTAGGCCTGGCGCACTTTTCCGAAGGTTATCCGGAAGAGATCACTTTTAGTTATAAGGCCGCCCAATCTTGCACTATTACTGTACCGTAAGGTAGAATTCATAACACGTCTATCTGTTATAAGAATTTTAGTGTTGTTAAATCTTGAATTTTTATTTTCTTTTAATACATACTATATACATACATACATACAGACAACTAGAATACCGTGTATGACTTTTTTTGTACATAACCTCAGAGCAACTATAGCCTCGGGTCTAAATACAAGCTATATGCTTAGTTAGAGCGAGCGAGCGATTTGATCTTACTAAGGTATAATAACAAGTACATACCTAAATCGTTATATTATATAAGATCTACCTGTATTATACATAAGTGCTTTGTAAACCTTAATATTATGAATTAAATATTATTATTATTATTATGTACAGTCATGTATTTTAGTTCTTAAGCATTGTTCCGTTGTATTTTGAATTGGTGTTTGTATTGTATTGTTATCCAATATTTGACACAAGTTTTGTATTGTTAACAAAGAAACTGTTTTAAATTATTATTTACCGTACTCTCTCACAATTCGACTTACTTCCGTTTTATTCATATTAACTATAAATTACTAAACTCAAATAACAAGCTTTGCCTGTAATTAAAAGCGACCGTCAATGGATAGTCTTTTAATTATTTTCCAAGTGTTTTACGATTATCACTCCCCTGGGGGTAATAGGAAAAGAAAAACGTCTTCAAATGACCATTCGGAGCTCACTTCTACGGCAGATAAAAGAATATTTGTTTTCCTTGATGACCACAATCACATACTGTGATATTTATACTATTTATATATAGGTAGTTGGTTAATTACCCGCTTTACAATAGGGGGTATTGTCAGTGAAGCGGTATTGGCTAGTGGTTGTTTTATAAGTTTCAGCTCAATAGTTTTTAGCCAAGCCAAGCAATAGCTAAGCCGTGCTGGCTAAGTAGGAATACACTCCACTTTCATCCGAAAGTCATGGGTTCCGCCACGCACCTCTGGATTTTTCTTCTTGAAAAATGTATATGCACTGTATAACACGTACTTTAACGGTGAATGCAAACATCGTGAGGAAACCGGCATGTTCTGAGAGCTTTAAAGAAATTGAAGGACATGTGAAATGATGTGTGAATTAAGGCCTAATCTCTCTCGCCAAAAGAGAAGTCCCTGTGTCCCAGCAGGGAACGTTAACAGGGTGATGATGATGAATTGTATCTAGTTACGTACAACCCCATCACTAGACCTTTCAGTAGAATTGGTGCTCCAATTGGAATAACTTTGGTACCCCTCGGCTTGGTCTTCAAAATTGGTGCTCAATTGGAATTCCTCTTTAGATTTATTACTTTAGAAGATGAATTATCGTTTCTAATTTTATTTAACAATCAGTGCGTTGTTTGAAATATGCAATTATAAGTATAAGGGTTTGTTTCACAAATCCGAATTAACCGATAAGGTTAGTTATATCAAGAGCTATCTCGCTTTGTCACATGTGACTGAGCGAAATAGATCCATATTTAATCATTATACATACATAACCATTGTCTAACTTTACTCGGAGATGGTGAAATAAGCCCTTTATCTTACAACTCATATGTCATTATTTTATATATTGATCAGGGTTCAATATAACACTATATAATAGTGTTTAACGTATTATAAAGAATTAGTGAAAGAGATAAAATTGTATTCAAATACATCTAAAATAAACTGTATCGATTGTTTGAAAATAATTAATTAATAATTTGTAAATTCATTTGAGATTAATAAACGTTCTTAAACCTGAACATTGAACAGTCTAAATAATATCTAACAACAAAGAAAGTGCCAGAGGAGCGCCGTAAAGCATTCATCCCATATAAATTCATGAAATCCCATTAAGTTCCCGCCAAAAGCAACTCTATCCAAAGATGGCATGCGCGCTATTTCCGAGACCGAATTTACAATACTTTCTACAGCCAAAATCCAAGAATCAAATCAAACTTACAAATTCTACCCCAAGAGACGGCAACCCCAGATTCATCTTTTCAATGCTTTTCAGAAGCACAAATCGTGTTTAGTATTTTTACGGTTACTCTAAAATTCTCGAGGAGAGGCGAGAGTTGGAAATATTGAATTTTATAAGTTAGACTTCTTAAGGATCAGAACATGGTTTGGGAAATGGATGTGGTTGAATAATAAAGTGTTTTTTTAAACATTTTGCTTTAACATATTTTTATCTCGTTTCTAACATTGTCTATTTATCTTAAACTAACTTTCCCGCGGTTAAAAGTAGCTTTTGTTTTACCGGGAACAGCTATGTGTTTGCGAAATTTGACACAAATTGGGCTTTGCTCGCTATAATTGTATATTTCCGCAAAAAGCGGTATTTTACAGAGGTAAAAAGCTTATTTGCTTTTGATATGTACGCTACAGTTTTAAGTTCTCTAATCTAATGAAGAATCAGGAAGGCTTATAAAAAAACGTTATGACTGTCAATCTCACACTTATTTCTCAAAGATTGAAATAAAAAAGTAGATGTCTACATCTATATCGTAATTTATCACTGTTTTCAAAAGTCATCCAAATAGAAACAACATCAAAATTCGTTGCATACGACAAGAGCATAGACCTAAGAAAATATATCTACAGAAACCCAAACAGCGGGAAACGACCGTTTTATCCTATGAGGTAATGATAAATACTGGAGACCGATTTTTTAATTTATCTATTTAATAAGAAAGTGCCAAGATTTAGAACATCAAAGTTTCGGAGTGGGCGCTTGTGTCGTATACATTTAGTACATTTTACGCGAAACTTCAGTGCACTGTATAGTCTTGATTTTTCGTTTGTAAGATAAATGAAAAAATGTAAGTACAATTTTTTAATCTAAATAACGTTCCAATTAATAATTTCTAGTCGTCTACCCTATTATACGTCTGTGCGTCACGGCGGGTCGCTAATATAACAATGGGTAATTACATAATTCCCAAAACCCGTACAATTTCATAATCGAGGTATAGCATCGTGCTAATTAGTTCGCTGTTTGCGTTTAGTTTCATTATCGAGTTTTGGTTTATTGCCTCAGTTAGTTAGTACTTAGCAACTAGAATATTGCACTAACGCAGGTTTATGACATCAGAGCGTGGTCCGCTACACACTGACACTACAGGAGAGACTTAAATAAAGAAGAAGAATGAAATATAAAAAGTATGTCAAAACTGACTTAATTTGATTTTTTCTGGATAAAATCTACCATTATTGGTTCTTGTCCCTGACCTACCAATTAATATGAAACAACTTGCCACAAGATTACTAGTAAATTTTTTTTAAACCGACACAATTAGCGCAGTGTTTAAAAATAATCAATTTCAAGTCAATTATTAGGGGCCCGTACTCAAAGTTTGAGTAACCGGACCCTATTGCTGAGACTTCGTACGGTCTGTCTGTCACCAGGCTGTATCTCAAGAACTGAGATATTTTTTTTGCTTATATTTCATTTCTTTTTATTGCAATAAGTGTATTAACTATACACGGTACTAGTTTGAGTCCATCTCATACTTATCAAATTCATTATAAAATATAGTTTGAGTCCATCTCATACTTATCAAATTCATTATAAAATATATTTATCCACTCAAACGTCCAGCCGCGAAACTTACACACCGCTCAAACGTCCACGTCGCCGCGTAAACGTTTTTGGCGCCGCGAGCGCGTCCCATTTTTTACATAAATGGGCATATCTTCCTAACTGCTACACCTACGCTCAAAATAAAAATACCACAAAAAAGCTAAAACTATACGCAATCAATAAATTTATAGATTTAAGTATTAAATGAATCATAAGGGTCTCAAAAAAAATCCTAATCTTGAAAAAGTAGCTTAAAAATTCATAATTTTTTTCTGGAATGGATTTCATTGGTTTTAATTGTAGTTCTTCCTAAAAATGCATATATATTATTAAACTAGATGATACAAGCTATGTTTTGATACCAATTAATCACTACCTTTCCTTTCAATAACTACCAGAATAAACCAAAACAAACCACCTCTTGCGTAGCAACTGTGGTGGCTCGGCGGCGAAACACAACAAACAAATCTAAAATACTCGGTTGTTTCATTATATTTTGTTTGTAGGAGTTTATTGAATTAAGTTTTATTAATTGTGTCTCCATTACAAGTATTACTTCTTGAAAATATTCATGGATAACTTCAAAAACACGATTATAAACATGAAAAAGAAGCTTGAAATTCATAAAATTTTTCATTCTTCCTGGATTTCATAGGTTTTATTTGTAGTTCTTCCAAAAATACATATATATTATTAAACTAGATGATACAAGCTATTTATTGATACCAATTAGTCACTACCTTCCCTTTCAATAATAACCAGAAAAAAACAAGACAAACCTCCTCTTGCTGTCACTACTGTGGGGGCCCGGCGGCGAAATCCAACAAACAAATCTAAAAATCTCGGTTGTTTCATTATATTTTGATCGTAAGAGTTAATTAAAATATGTTTTATGAATGTTGTCTCCATTAAAAGTAATTATTTCTTTAGAATTCACTGAATCACTTCACACACATGATTATCAACCCGGCATGCAACAATAACAATGGTCATTGATGTCGAACAAAAATTTTTTCGTAAATATTATTTTATCGGACAAAGTTTAATCGTAAACAATCTTATAGAATGATTCTTGAGGATTACTTTGATATATTACACTAAGTAAATAGGGCAAATACAACAATAATAATTGCATTATAAAACACTCGCGCGTGACTCACAATGTAAACAAACAAGTCCAAAGATAACAAATTTTTTTTCTCAAAGTTTTTGTTGCCAGGTATGGTTTTATTGAATCGGAATAGATCCGAAATTTATTTAGGCTCCATCTAATAACAATCGTGGGCAACTTTGACGCATTTTACCGAAATAATAACGAAAAAGTCTACTAGGTGGAGCTAGGTTTCTCTAGTCACCTGGACGTTTGACGCTATATTTTCTTAGGCTGATAAAGCCACCTGGACGTTTAAGTGGTTATATAATGATGGAAAAATACCTTTTTCCAATGAGTCATCATCACCAACCGACAGTGGAAAATCTTCACGTAAAGTCAGCGAGTCACTGCAGTCTCGGCTAGGTTGGTGTGCCCGTGTCCAGTCTTGCGAACTTCTTAACAACTCGGAATAAGTTAACCTCGAGCTCTGACGCGTAGGGTTGCCACAAAAGAACAAAAATGAATAAACCTGTTTATGGCCGTAATTTCTGTCTACCTTATTAAAAAGTATAAGCTGTGTCATTACGAGCATTTGATCAACATTAGCTTATAAGCCATTGTTATTTGTGTCTTTCACTGTTAATAAATATTTGAATTGCATTTAATACAGTGTGACCTGTATAGTACACATTTTTATAAACATAAATGCGACACCAGTCTCCGAACTTCATTGTGACATAATAAATAAATGTTTCATTTCATCATCATCATCATCATCACCCTATTAACGTTCCCACTGCTGGGACACAGGGACTTCTCTCTTGACAAGAGAGATTAGGCCTTAATTCACCACGCTGGCCAAGTGCGGGTTGGTGAATGTCACATGTCCTTCAAACTCTTTTAAAGTTCTCGGAACATGCCGGTTTCCTCACGATGTTTGCCATCGCCGTTAAAGCACGTGTTTAAAGCGCACATAAATTTCTCAAGAAGAAAATCCAGAGGGGCGAGTCGGGGTTTGAACCCACGACCTTCGGAATGAAAGTCGAGTGTCCTCCCACTTAGCCAACACGGCTTATAGTCCATTATTAGTTCATTTCATATAATCTACAAATTCTGTTTCTGATCTAAATGTGAGATTCCATGTATCAACAGTGTTTAACAGTTATTTAAACCTACATACCATACGCTGTTTATTTTGGAGTTAAACAATAATAATATAAATATGGCTGGACTATTCACACGACAACATTTGACCCCGTGTTAAGCTTTTAGCTCAGTAAAACACTGCTTTACACTTTTTAGCTGTCAACGAAAAGAGGAGGTGCTCGATTGCGCGTATGTTTTAAATCTTTGAAACTGATAATAGGCATTGTCTAGTGATGAAACTGATAGATATTTTGGCAAGTCGAAAGAACGTTGGTCTACAAATCGATAAAAGAAAAAAAAACATATTTTCTTTTTGTAAAAAAAAAATATATATCTTTTATTTTCTTTTATTAAGGCTTTTAGGTAAACCAATGTGTTAACTCAATAAGAAAACTTTTAACTTCTGTTGGCAAATTTTTATATGATCTTACATCCGAACAATCTGATCGTTTGCCAGTCAAAAGCATTCCAGATTGATCCTCCTCACATTTTATGTATTCTAATTAATACCATTTTTATTTCCCGCCATGGCAACCCTACCGGGAACGGAAACGAAACTCTATGCGACTTCCGGAATTAAATACATCGCACGCCATGTGCAAGATGCCGGATATTAACACGTGCACTCCGCACTTCATACATACAAATTATGACCGTATTTGTATGATTGTTGAATAATATAAGTAGAGCTATTCTTTTACCTAGAAAAATAATGTGTCTGTTATGTATAACAGAATAATAAATAATATGCTTAATACGTTCATCGCTATGTCGGTAAACGGTGCCTATCCCTAGACTTTTCCTAAAGTGCCAGACAAAAATCGTATAATTTAAGAAAGATCAGCAACTATTTTATTTGATAGATAACCTAAAATTACAATGTTCCCTCCTTGTCAATGCTTATACTTGAGATATCGATGTGACGGGTTTCAGTGCCCATCACACGCCCCCTGAGACGAAAAAGTGGTTATCTGTTCCTTGGGGCCACGCAGTCACCTTGTCGCCCACTCCACACGGTGACTCTTTACATACTTTCAATCATAAACACTTTGCGTGAGCTATTTTATTTTGGCAGCATCAGAATCCAATATAAAGCTTGTGCGCAGCGCCACACCCGGAGCATTTATTTATTTACTTAAGATATGGGCTAATTAGAATTTTAAAATTGGTTACGAAATATATAAAATAAATAAATATCTCCGGACTAATCACACAGCAACACCTAACCAAACTAAGCAGAGCTTGTACTATGGGTATTTTTTTTTCTAAATACTTACATACATAATGATAAATGGAAAACACCAGGACCCGAAACCAGAAATTGTAGATTGTACAAAATCTAGTCGGGAGGTTGCGGGAAAGGAACCCGCAACCTCTTGCTTCTTAGGCGGACCTTCGCCCACCGAGCACCAGAGGTCGTCAAAATAAAAAATATATTTTGCATTAGATTTTCTGCACCTCTAGTTGTTACTAGTGCCCAATATAAGCGTAAATACATTAATTATTACAACCTGGGTGACGGTTTAGTTATAATTTTAATTATTATTTCATGGCAAGCATGTTTTTAGCAGTTAACGTCTGAATTATAGATTTTCGCGTCTTTTTCACTTATATCAATATTTGTTGATTACTATTCATGGTAGATAAGAACCATGTTGGGTGGGCATATTGGATCGATGGAAGAAAAACCGAAATGAAAGCGCATTACATGCACATTACTAAATAGTAGGTGATAGTAGTTACTTTTTACATTTAAGGGAACTAATGTTTTGGAATCGGAGGACTTTTATAAATTTTAATATTAGATTAAATATGTATAAGCATTTCTAGTTCTCTGAATAATAAATAGTAAATAATAGTTTTTGAAAGTTAAAAGTTCTTCAGTCGCGTTTAAACTGAAAGTTCAGAAGTGTGATTCACTTTGAACATCAATAAACATCGGCTGCGCGACAGTTACCGCGGAAGACGTAAATTGTTTATTTATTAGACAATAGTAATAAAGGCAGATTTACGGGCCGGGGCTCGCATAAATCATCTGAATAATTTCGGTACAGGTTGTACTATTAGTCATACCAGGATTAGTAATTAACTGTAACAAATGGTAGTTTGTCGCTAGTGAGATGTCATTGTTAAGTTGATGGGTGTATAGCAAGCCTATCATCTCGGTCCTGTGGCCCCACGAGTATGCCTGAGTATTCAAAACTTTACTCTTGATAATAAAGATTTGACTTAGGAAAAATTCGCATAGAGCTGTAAATTATTAGAGATGTAAAATACACCATTGTATATGAAATGTCAAATGTTCATTATTATATGAAGTGTCAAGACTTCTGCGATTATTACATTTAATTATCTACAAAATCGCTTATTCCTAATTCTAAAGGAAGTAAACGAAACCTACCTCGTAAGTATACTGTTAGTTTTGAACATTATGAAATGAATGAAATGAAATGAAATGATCTACCTTTTATTACGAATAACCTCACCGATTTCGAGAAAAAGGGAGATATCACTAATATTGCGTGTTTGACCTTAAATTAAAAAAAACTCGGGATATTTTGATTTTGATATTTAATTTAAAATGTTGTATCTACCTATTTAATGTTTCCTACGTTTATTTTTACTTACTTTGACCGGGCTAAGAAATGCAGTGGAGATGCATTACTTTTATTTTAAGGAGCTTGTTATTTGAGCAGTGTATTTTGGGGAAATGTGTTATATAAACCCTCTACCCCCCAGTTTTACTTTCTTTAAAATGGTCTATATCCTTTCGCGGGACTAACATTTTTTAATCTAATTTGGGTTAGCGGGTGGTGAGTGAGAACAGATTGCCAGTTACTTCGTATTTTCGTTATTTTTTTTTTAATCAGTAATAATAATTTATTGTTTATACAGTGTGGAAATTAAACTCAGGCCCTGGAGGGAAACTACTTAAAATCCTTAAGCTAGCTCATTTTACTTAAAGGAGACATTCCTTTATTTTTAAAAAGAAACAAATCTGCATTAAAATATTTTTTTAAACTCGCTTGCTTCGCCCGGGACTCGAACCAACTAAAATTTAAAAAATAAACACTCCTTATTTTATTATTATACTAATCGGTAGTATTAATATTCAGGATAAAGTTTCTCTAAAAAATATTTGGTTACTGTTCACTTTTAACAAGTAAAAGACACGTAACAGTTCTGTTATCTCTCCAACACTCAAAGACTTCGTATGAAGTACACGCTTGCTTATTTATCGTTAAGTACCTTGTTGAAATCTTCGATAAGAAAATTGTTCAATGGTGGTAATACCTCTATGCACATTTCCTTCTTACATGATCCGAGGCGTTCAGTGGAGAAGTTTAAAAATGGAACGTTTGACTTTGTTTGCGAGGCGGGACAATAATTTTAAAATTCGAACGATTTTTATCAACAGATTTTATTTAAGTAGTGTTGCTTCCCTTACGTAATTAAATTATCTCATAATGGCGTATCAAGAACAATTCGATTTATTAGAAGCTTACTTTGTTTGCAACAAGAGCTACGATTTAGCTCTGCAGTGGTATCGCGAGAAGTATCCAGACAGAGAACTACCATCTAGAAAGGTTTTGTCTCGAATTGTGAATAATTTACTGACCGTTGGAAGTTTTAAAAAGAAGACTGGACGCCCACAGCAACAAAATTTGGACTATAGCGATGTTGAGTTAAACATTTTAACCTACTTCGAGTGTTACCCGAAAGCTTCAAGCAGGGAAGCTGCTCAAGAGATAGGCATCAACCATACTAGTATACTTAAAGTTCTGAAAAAATACAAATACAAATGTTATCGTGATGGGCGATTGGTGCAGAAACTACATCCCGGAGATAGTGAAAGGAGATTACAGTTTTGTGAAAATATTCGAACAGAAATAGCCCTCAACCCAAATTTCTTGGACTGTATTGTATGGTCTGACGAAACAAATTTTAGTAATAATGGAATGTATAACAGACATAACAATCATTATTGGTCTCGTCAAAATCCATTCCGTGTCCGTGAAACGAACAATCAGGTCAGATTTTCGTTTAATGTTTGGTGTGGAATCAAAAGTAACATGGTTGTTTTGTTGCACATTTACGAAGGACATCTGAATGCAGCAAAATACATTGAAATATTAGAGCTTTTAAAAAATCAATTAAACCTTCTGCCAGAAGAGGAACGAAATAATATCATTTTTCAACAAGATGGTGCACCTGCCCACAACAGCAGAATTGCCAGGGCATACCTTAATGAAAATTTCAATGCCTGGATAGGTACAAACGGTACGATTAGATGGCCTGCAAGAAGTCCAGACCTGACGCCCATGGACTTCTTTTTATGGGGTCATGTAAAAAATGTTGTTTATGAAACTTGCTATGAAACCGTTCAAGAGCTAAGGATTGCGGTAGAAAATGTTATCAGGGGCATACACCACAACACTTTGCTGAAGGCTACAAGAAATGAATTTCAACGGCGACTAATGTTGTGTAGCCGGAACGACGGGGCTCATTTCGAACAATTTATCAGTTAAATAATTTAAGTGTTACAAAATTGATAGTAAAATAAAGTTGATTTTAGATTTAACGATTATTTTTATTTTTAAGACCAAATGTTTGTTACAGAAACTTTATCCTGAATATTAATACTACCGATTAGTATAATAAAATAAAGAGTGTTTATTTTTTTAAATTTTAGTTGGTTCGAGTCCCGGGCGAAGCAAGCGAGTTTAAAAAAATATTTTAATGCAGATTTGTTTCTTTTTAAAAATAAAGGAATGTCTCCTTTAAGTAAAATGAGCTAGCTTAAGGATTTTAAGTAGTTTCCCACCAGGGCCTGAGTTTAATTTCCACACTGTATATTATTAGGATTTTTTCATGTAACATAAGAATAAAACTAAATATGAAAATAAAGTTGATTTAATGTAATGTGGTTCACATTACATTATCCATATACCTATACGAATATAAAGAGTACTAGTAGTGCCGAGCGGTGTTACCCGCTTTATAATGGATTTTTCCCCGGAATAACATTTCACCGAGATAAAAAGTAGCCTATGTCCTTTTTCAGGCTCTAGAGATCAAATTCCATTTAAATAAGCTAAGTATTTTTTGTGTCAAAGAGGAACAGGCAGAGAGAGTTACTTTCGTATTATCTATATAAATAAAAATGAATTGTTGTTCGTAAGTCTGATTAAAACTCGAGAACGGCTGAACGGATTTATTTTATCATAGTCTTGAAATGTTCGTGGAACTCTAGGGAAGGTTTAAAAGGCGAGAAAAAATCGAATAACGGCCGGGAACTTTTTTAACCCGTGCGACGTCGGGGCGGGCCGCTAGTATAAAATAAAATTAGTATGGGAGTTACATTAGATGGGGTTCTAAGAGTATTTTACGTAATTTAATGCCTGTGTTGTGTGCCGTTAAGTGACAAGAAATACTCTGTACCAAAAATATTGCATAGGCACTCCAAATATTCCAGCCAGTGCTGCAGTGTTTTGATTATTCCTGTGACGCATTTTTACAATGAAACAAAAGCATTGATATTTTTCAATTACGCAGAAGCCCTATTGTTGCAGAGCTTTTTGGATCCGCCATCTTGTCCACTATGCTCTATAGTCTATGGATTGCATTGTCTAAACATGAATAGATATAGATATAGTTGTAGATCATTGATAGCGTGAGCTAAACCATTGTGGAAACCACCACCTATCGATGGGAATGATTAATGATTTCGCTATCATTATCATTAATCGCACATAAAATGTTCAGATTATCTTAATTACAAAAGCTGTGGCTTGTTATAAGCGGCATGTAATTTGGCATGGTTTGGAGCTACGAAACAGTGTAATTTGCTTGAACATTCAATTCTAAAGTTATAGTGTTATGATTATGATATTCGCGATAAGGTTGTTCGAAGATTATATATATTATATAGCTGTAATGTTAAACAATGTAACTAATTAGGACTTGTTCTTGCTTATTTAGTCTGCGAAATTTTTTTGATTGAACGTTCTGTGGATTATCTTCTTAACCCCCGACAAAAAAGAGTGGTGTCATAAGTTTGACGAGCTGTCTGAGGCATCAAAACTCCCGAGCGGATGAAGCGTTAACATTTTTTTTGTATTAGATGTGTTTTTGCGCGCGTGTTCTTAGATATGCTTGCTGCAAATCGCTTGAGTTGATTAATAGTTATGGGGGGTGATAGTAGGGTTGAAGAACCGAATATTTGCAACTATTTCTCGAGTGGGGTCTGAAATGAAAGCGCATCGCGTGCACATGACAATAATATGATTTTTTACTTTAAGGTGTAATAAGTTTTTTTTTATTTTAAACTAGTGGCCCGCCCCGGCTTCGAACGGGTTTTTATTCATTTTTTGTTCCCGGCAATTATTCGATTTTTTCTCGCCTTTTAAACCTTCCCTAGACCTCCACGAACATTTCAAGACTATGATAAGATAAATCTGTTCAGCCGTTCTCGAGTTTTAATCAGACTAACGAACAACAATTCATTTTTATTTACCTATATAGATTTAGTTATTGGCAACAAGTTTCAGGTAAAGGATTACTACTCTTTTTAAAAAGTTTATCTATCGCCCATTACCATGACAGTAATGGGCGATATGTAACGGTAGCAAGTCGATGTGTTTAGTCGGAGGTGCAGGTTCGAATCCTGCGACATTAGTCTCCTACTGACTGAATGAGTCTAATTTTTTTTCATAAATTTAAATAAATCTATTAATTACCTCTGGTATGATATAACTGGTTTTTGGGTTCCATATCTCAAATTTAAAAACCGAACCCTTAAAGGATTACTTTTTTGTCCGCCTGTCTGTCTGTCAAAACCCTCTCATAAACGTATCAAGCTGAGATATCAAATACAAGAATCAGCCATTTATGTTTAAAAAAATATGCTGAATGTGTTTTATTGGATAAATTATAAAAATGCAAAAATATTTGAACTCATATTGAGCCAAAATTAAATTAATAAGCCGTCCTCTGTGTATTTCAGGATTAAACAGGGATTTGCTTCACACAAAATTATTATATAGTTTAATTTAAATATTTTATTTTTAATCCTAGTTATTAATTAAAGCTAAGCAACGTTTCCGTACCGCAGTACAGAACTTATTTAAGGGTAGGTAAAAACTTAAGTACTTGTCTCAGCTCATAAACGAAGGCTATCAAAAATAAACTGCATATATTCTAATAAGTGATAAACCTCACTTTTTATAAATTGACTGACTTATTTTCTTCCCATACAAAGGTTGTCTGGAAGATATTGCTATAAGCAATAAGACCGCCCATTAGGCATGCTAGGTTTCAATGTTACCTTACTATTTATTATTTTTTCTTTATGTTCATTGGTGTGTGTACTTCCTTTTTTTATTATTTTCTATTGTTTAAGTGGCTGAATTACTTTACCATTTTAACCAACAAAAGTAAAGGATTTTTGTGGTCGCATTTTTATAAGAAATTAAAGCTGGTCTTTATAGTAATACCCTAAGTGGTGTAGGGATTGTCCAATAATATTTATTTAATACAGCGATAACTTCCTATGGGAGGGTAAACCGCATCGTTACGCAACGCGTTACTGCGCTATGTCTGACTTCCCCTTTTCTCACGCACTCATAACATCTTTATTTCTTCTGTCGGGCGTCCGCACACTTTTTTTTATCATATAACGCGAGCAACGTAGTTTTCAATAATTTTATGTAATTTGATACTTAATAAGGGCCGCGGACTGTACGGCCATTTTAATGACATTTCAACGAGGGTCATCACTCATCCCCTAATTAATTATTGCGAAGCCACACATGATTTTTGGTATTGTGAGATTAAAAACGCTTTTTTACATTTAACATTTTAACATTAAATTAGCGGTTATAAGTATAAAAATGTGGGATATTTAATAAAACTTGAAAACCGCTAGACCGATTCTTGTGAAATTTAAATAGCACCAACGTACAAGCAACCGTTTTATTTTTAAAGCAGAAACATTTAAATCGATTCATGGAGAAATATATATAAATCTTTATATATTATAAATCTTCTGTACGTGTGTTAGTCATTGAACTCCTCCTAAACGGCTGGACCGATTTTGATGAAATTTTTTGTGTGAGTTTAAGTGGGTTCGATAATGGTGTAGATTCACAATACGATTTACTAGGTGCAAAGCGGGGCGGACCGCTAGTGTGAAATAAATTAATAAATGTTTGCGCACAATGCCCACAACAACATGTAGCCCCGTGGTAGGCTCTAAGCTTGGTACTAGACATCTGATTTATTTAATATAATAGTTAAATGTTAAGAGGTATTTTAATAGGCTGATTTTTGACACAAAGAATCAATCCAATTCAATTTCTTAAATTGGACCTTTTAGGTCTTCATGTCCCATCTTAGACCACATCGTCACTTTACAAACGAAAATAAAAAAATAAAAAAAAATAGTCCTCCCAACACCCGTCCTTACATGGCGACCCTGCCAGGATATGGTGTTGAAGCGCATTCCTAAGCCGCGTATTAAATAAATCCCTGTAGAACGGAACATAAATAATTTCGAGTAATGGTCATGGAGTGACGTACCTATAATTTGGGACAAGGGCATGAAGAAGATGATGAAATTCCTTTATCTTCATAAAAGAAAGAAAGAAAGAAAGAAATATGTTTATTTTTAACCACAATCATACAAAAACTACAACAACTTAGTATAACTTAAACTAATAATACAGATTACATTGGTAATGAATTAGGTTAAAGACACGTAGCATTATGTTGAGCCGTATCCTCAACATAATGCTACGTGTCTTTGAGGTCAAGGTTCATCTCTCTCTTTAGCCGTAGAATGTCCGCTACAGGGCTAAAGCCCTCTCTCCCATTAAAGACTAAACGTAATAAAAAGTGAAATATTTTAATAAATATTTCACTTTCTATTTAAGAATTATAGGAGGTTAATAGAAAGTTTGATAAAAAAAACGCTATTCATTCGACTAAAACAGTGCTAAATCTGTTTAATAACAGTTTAATAAAAGCTTATCACCCTTTTTTATCTCTATAATAGTCGCAAAATAAGGCATATATAGGCTTACATTGTGTATAAACGCCAGAAATAGTAGTTTTTATGACTACGAGGTTTGATCCTAAAATTGCTAACCACACTTGTCAAGTTATTTTAAACTACTTCCTAAATTAGTTCCTGGCATAAAACCTAAATCCAGGATATGTTAGATATCGCTGACCTATATCCCAGAATGTTATTATCCTATTTGCAATTTATGTCATAAAATCAGATATTATTTGTAGCTTCTGGCTTTTATATCCTCTTTTATGGGGATGAGATACGATTTAATTATCTAGTATATTCCAAGTAGGCCTTGATTAAAAAAACAGATCGTTTTGCCTACGCCATTTGAATGGCTATGAGTATGATCGTTAGGGAAAATTAATTGTGGGGTAGCTATTACACAATACAAAAAAATACTTATATTCCATTAGTATAACATAACTCGTTTTAACATAATATATTTTTCTATCAGAGATAATAGAACTCTTGAATTGTCTTTGACTGCATCAGTGGCCCTGTGGGCGAAGGTACGCTTACGGCGCAATAGGGTTCGATTTCCGCTGAGGGTCCAAGTGTATGTATGTTAAATAGGGCCCTAAAATATAATAAAAAATTAATTAAGTCACTGACTATTGTAAGGAACAACAAACTTATCATAAGTACCTAAATGATCACAAATCTGTCGATCCTCGGTGTTGTAATGATAATTTTCTTTCAAATAATTAAAGACTCATTTGAAATTGACACTTGACATGCTAGAGGATATTTGGAGACGCAAAATGGCGTTCAACTGAGTAACATCTTTTTCAGTCTTTTTCACTTTATAATTTTACTAGCGGCCCGCCCCAGCTTCGCACGGGAGTTTACACATTTACCACTATATCTTTGCTCCTATTGGTCGTAGCGTGATGTTATGTAGCCTGTAGCCTTCCTCGATAACTGGACTATCCAACACAAAAAGAATTATTCAAATCTAACCAGTAGTTTCTGAGATTAGCGCGTTCAAACAAACAAACAAACAAACTCTTCAGCTTTATAATATTATATAGTATAGATTTAACTCGACACTGGCAAATTGTCGCTTCAAGCGCAAAGTCCAATTACAAGAAACTGAACTGAGGTTGTTTTGGAACGTTGATTTGGATCACCTAGGTACTATTGCTGTTGAATGTTCCTACCGATCGTACCAAAGTAGCACACTTTGCATGCATTTAGTAAAAAGAAGTGGGATTTTTTTTATGCTAGATAAGCCTTTGACCACAATCTCACCTGATGAAAAGTGACAATGTGGTCATGAAGACCTAGAAGGAAACTATTTACTCTTTCTTTGAAGATACCCAAGTTGTAATCTAAAGGAAAGACAGATGCAGACAACTTGTAAATTAATACTACTTGTAAAAGGTTATTTAAAATTACAAATAGAAACGCCAATATAAATAATATCTGTTAAATTATTTTACAAACTAGTATAATTAATGATTTTTTTTATCAAACGTTTATTTAACCTTCTATAAGTCTGATATAATCTTTAATTATTTTATAAATAACAGAACTCCAGTCGGTTTTATTCATAAAACCATTTTTATTGCGAAGCAAAGTTATGCCCCGTCATTCTAATACCCACTAATCTACGTTGATTGAGGGTTATTCTACCACAATAAACCTTTTTATAACGTTAATATAATGTTTTTATAACTTTTATTTATGCTGTGAAACCCAATCTGGGGGAGGTTATATTTATAGTACCCTACTGCGAAGGAAAGAGGAATTTGATAAATGCTGCAATGAAAAATTATTCTATACCTTGATGTAGTTTCTTCTTCTTATAGTGCCTCTCCAGCACTGATGTTGGTCGGCTTATTCTTATTCGGCGGTCATCTTTCAAAATTTTTTACTCATCCAGGGCTAGCCTGAATAGGTCTTCTGCCAGTCTTCTTTGACGTAGTTTAGCCATATGTAAGTATCGTAATTAAATAGATAAATAAATATTTCGATACAATTCACACAACAACATCACGCCCCGTGGTAAACTCTGAGCTTGTGTTACGGGTACTTGACAACTAATATTTGCCTCAGTGGCGCTAGAGGTAGCGTGTTCGATTCCCGCCGAGGGTGAAAGTGTTTGTGTGTTCTGCAAGCACTTTCTTCTTGGTCTGGATGTTTCATATGTTTGCTAAAAATATCTATATTATGTATGTATGTCTATTATATTAAGTATATCAGACGTCTAGTACCCTTAACACAAGCTTAAAGCTTACCACGGGGCTAGATGTTGTTGTGTGGATTGTCCGGATATATGTAGATTAGATTAATATAATTAATATAATAGACACACATATTTACATATTTTTAACAAACATACATTTGTCGAAGTCATATCGTGTAGTTCGGTCACATCATAAAATATTCATATGACTTTACAATTCATCTTTAAAAAAATCCTTGTTATTTGTTAGAGCATTTTTTAAGTTCCTACGTGAGCGGTTTTTCGAAACGGAATATCTATATACTAAAAACGTTAAAAGTTATAAAAAAAACACAGGTGTTGATTTCCATACGGAAAATCTAAAGGCTAGTAAAAAAATACGGTAAAAAATTAAGGCAGGTGGTTTTGTCAGAAATAGACCATATTTGTCAAACATCTATATAACTCTTTGGTTTCAATCTCCATGGTTCTGGGTATTTTGAACGGATGGAGTGGCGACCGTGGGGAAATCTCTGTTTGAAATTGTTTCGAAACAGCTCATTTTAAAGTTTGCACCTCGGGACGGCATTAGAGTTACATCATGCCGTGTCATCGAAACACAAAGACGCCATTTGCAATATTGGCAGTAGCAGGCAATATTCCGTTACAGAGATATTAAATTCTAAAAAGATTTTAAAGAAATTTTTGAAGTGAAACTTCTTTGGAATCGTTGTGATTTCAAACCGGATGCAACGGAAAAAACGACAGGCAAGCCAATCTTAAACCCTAACAAGGTTAATCAACGTTGCGCGACGCTAGTACTTGATGGGTGACCGCCCGAACAAAATCTTTTTGCACAGTATTTTTTTTTATTGATCTCATTATTTTGTCGATTTACTTAAGTTTCACTTCTATCGTGTGTGAATCGCACACACACCTTTTTTTAATTTCTTTTATTGTTAATTTAGCTAATAGGGTTGAATTGAGTAGCATTGCTTGAAACAGTAATATGTACTAAAATATTATAATTAATACTAAGCAAATAATCATGACTGCCTTAGGTGCGGTGGGCGAATGTTCGCTTGAGGTGCATGTGGTTAGTGATTTTACGTCGGAACAGTCATGATTTGTACTATTACCCATTTCAAGGTTATTCAATCATTACGGGACACCCTGAGATTAAATAAAATAATGCCATGAAGCTTTAAAATTAGAATTCTCTATTTTTTTGGGAGTGATGAAAGAAGGAAAGAAAAACATATTATTTTCTTACAAAACAAACGAATGCATATTCCATATTCAAAACGCCCCAAACAAGTTGCAACGACGCGAATTCCCCACAAAAACACACGTAGAAACTCGAGCAAATTACGAAATTTCCAACAACAACGCTCGCATTCCCAAACCTTTCGAATGAAAATAGTTTCCCAAGAAGCCCTGATCCGAACATAGACACACGTCTGCAAACTCCTTGCTGTCCGAAGTATGCCACGGGCGGTGTCGGACTGCAATAATGCGAACGTGACTGCAGTGTTGGCAACACTGAGCCAAATTGATACTGACTGCCTTCGGAAATGGAGAACTGTAGCTAATTTTAGTTTTTAATTAAATAATATGTTTTCAGAAGATGTAGCACTCTAATTTTCGATTGGATTTGGTGTAAAATAAAACTCAAAACACAAGAATAGGCGTGATGACTTCATAAATATATTTGTATTCGTACGAAATCGTTAAATCACGCGAAACTTTAATGCACTGTAACGTCTTGATTTTTGTTTATTCGGCAATCATTATATTTAATTATTTCGATACATCAAACTCTATTGTTTTTGAATACCTGCAAGAGAAGGTGCAGCCGGACTATTCGGAGTTCCAATCAAATCTTTATAAACCTATTAATTGGTATTAGGTACATACTTCAGTCGTAGGGCTTCCACTTCTAGACATATGCCATGCCTCCCTCCCGGTGTCCAATAACCAATATAATATTGAGTTGGAAAAGGAATATGTTGAAATCACTGTAAACATCCCGTTTTGACTAAGTCTGATACTAACTTGCCTATTTCAGAAATTAAGCGGCCGAAACTGCCTATTCTACGAGTATGTATTGTTTGGCATGGCGTATTCCTGCCTGTATTTACTGCCTTTTCAACGAAATAATAATATCGGCCATATTGGCTTTGCACTGGTAATTATTCAAAATTGCTTTCTCGGCAATTATTCGATTTTTTGTCGCCGTAAACACCATCCTTGGACTTCTACGAACATATAAAAAACGTGTTGTTGAGTTATGTGCTTACCAACACATTATGTGATTTATTTTTGTATTGTAGATTTAGTGTTTAGTATTTGTTGTTATAACCCACAAAGTTTAAACTCTATCTATCACGGTTCTTGATTATGCTTGGTGACAGACAGACGGCGAAGTCTCGTTTCATCCTATTGTTACGGAACCCTAAAAAGTAAAAGTACATTATTCTGACGCATGGCGCTCCTCCAAACACAAAGTTAAGTATTCTAAATTTAATGTTATTTGTATTCCTATTTCAACTTTTGGATCCAACGCACAACAAACGTCTGTCTGTCAAAAAGTAACTTTGTGTTGCCAACATACGTTAGGCGTCATGACAACTTGGCGCTGGCACGCCCAACTCTAAACAAGCGGGCGTTATTTGAAATTACAACAAAATTCTTGGAACAGGTGCTGTTGTTATTGTTTCATCACACAGGTAGCTAGGGATAATGAAGATGTTCTTGCAAACACGACTTTAAGTCATTAAGATTTTTCAGAATAATTAACTGACTTCAAAAAAAATATGAAAAATATGGAATAGAGCCCAGCTGTCTTACCAGTGTTATAATGGAATTTAACACGGCAAAAGCCTATGTTCTTTCTTATTTTATTTCATTATATTAAATTAATATAAATGGGGTTCAGTAGTTTTTGCGAGAAAGCGGAACAGACCGACAAAGTTACCTTCTCATTTATAATTTTATAGTTAATTATTATATGGAGTATGGATTCAAGTCGAGATACTGGGGTTTTTATAAAATTGATTAAGACGAAGGCGCAAGAAACTCTTAATAATGATTTATTACTGTATATATAGATATACAACTCTTTATTGGACACCACAAATATAATACAAACATGAACAGTAACAAGACTGTGAGCGATCTCTTACAGACAACCTACCTATGGATGAACAGGAAAGAAATTTATACACGCAAAATATTTATTGATTTATTAGATTTAAGTCGACACAATGAAAAGGTTCGTAACGCTTGGCAGGCGGATGACCCCGCCTGCCAAGCGTTACGAACCTTT
Organism: Gymnoscelis rufifasciata; assembly: GCA_929108375.1. Classification (NCBI taxonomy): domain Eukaryota; kingdom Metazoa; phylum Arthropoda; class Insecta; order Lepidoptera; family Geometridae; genus Gymnoscelis; species Gymnoscelis rufifasciata. The sequence continues at coordinate 5,935,888 of OV815321.1, read as the reverse complement.
TCATTGTGCTTCTGTCATACAATGGGCTTCCTTCAGTGGAAACGAACAAATATAAGATACGAATTTTAATCTATGTCTTGAATTTACCGATTTGAAGTAAAATCACCGGAAATAGCGACTCATTTAACTAAACAGCTTTTTAAGATAACGTAAGCAGTCCGTAAACGCGCGTTTAAAAGTGCTCACATAATCCAATTAAGGACAATAAGCGCGAGTGTTCTACACTTAGCGTGCCGAGCCGTACATCAGTGAGGGAAGGCTGAAACACACTGAGAACACTGTATTTTACTTAAATCCTTTAAACTTAATATGTATACTGCCTCAGTGGCGCGGTGGGCGAGAGTCCGCTTGTGGCAAGAGGTAGCGGGTTCGATTCCCGCCGAGGGGTCAAGTGTTTTTATGTTCTTCAAGCACCTTGTCCTTGGTCTGGGTGTTTAATTTTTTTTTTTTATGAGCCCGTGGCCTCCCTACCTTCCTTCCAGACAAAATAAAAAAATATCTATGTACGTATGTATATTATATTTAGTATATCAGATGTCTAGTACCCGTAACACAAGCTAAGAGCTTACCACGGGGCTATTTGTTGTTGTGTGGATTGTCCGGAAATATTTATTTATTTATATTTATACTAAACAAGCTGAAGAAGCGTAGAAGAGCGCGGGTCACCGACATAGCTAAACGTATTAGCTCTTTGAAGTGGCAGTGGGCAGGTCATATAGCACGTAGAACAGATAGCCGTTGGGGCCGAAAAGATCTCGAATGGAGGCCGCCGATCGGAGCGGTCGGACGACCACCAACAAGATGGACAGATGACTTGGTCAAACTTGATGGCTCACGGTGGATGCAAGTGGCGACCGATCGGAATAATTGGTCGCCTTTGAGGGAGGCTTATGTCCAGCAGTGGGCGTGTAATAGCTGAAATGATGATGATGAAACAAGCTGAAATTGAGAAGTTTTAAAAGAAAGCTTCAAAGCAATTTCTTCCAGACTACATTCGAATAGAGAGAAGAAAAACAGCCTTACCACAAAAACATAAACACGGTTAAGACACAGTTCAACAATTGTTTAGTAAAACAAATAACATTAATCATTTTTAAACAACTGTTAAACACGTGTCTATGTCATTTTTATGTTTTTTTGTGATAAGACGGTGCATGTTTTGGTGATAAAACCTTTTTTATTATTCATAATTCATAAAATTATTTCATTTCACAATTAACATTATATTTGAAAATTACTATCATACATAACATTCAATACAAACAAAAAAATATTTTAAAGTTAAACTAGCGGCCCGCCCCGGCGTCGCACGGGTAAAAAGAGTTCCCGGCAATTTTTCCTTATTTGCTCACTGTTTAGACCTACCCTGGACTACGACAAACATTTTAAAACCAAAATCAGCACAATCGGCCCAGCCGTTCAGTCTAACGAACAACAATTCATTTTTATTAATATATATAGGTACTAGCTGTGCCCCGTGGTGTTACTCGCGTTATAATGGATTTTCCCGCGGTAAAAAGTAGCCTATGTTATTTTTCAGGCTCTAGAGATTCTGTGTACCAAATTTCATTTAAATCGGTTCAGTAGTTTTCGCGTGAAAGAGTAACAAACATCCAAACATCCATACTTACAAACTTTCGCCTTTATAATAATAGTATGTAGAAGGATAGATGACGGAAAGTACTTGATATTTGAATAATCCAATAATATGCAGAATACAAAAATGACAAGGTAATAAAATCAATACCTACAGGCCACTTAATTGAAGAATAAGGTATGTTCAAATTGAATTTAATTATAGCCTAAAATTATAGAACCAAAAATTCCCAATATGTTGCCGTCTCAAAGCTCGCATTACACCCCTGCTCAAGATTTCCCGAAAGTGGCGATATTAAAAATAATACACCACCCGTCGCGCGGTGATTACCCAATTTTGAGTAAAAAGGGGATTTTTCCCGAATAAAGCCTTTTTAGAAAGGAGCGATATCCTGAAAGTGGATCTGTTTGCGAAAATACATTATTAGCTAATGTTCAATATTCGCATCTAATTGAAAATAAAGGAGAATCATTTTATTTTTGGCATTTTATTAATATCTTAGCGTTTTGGTTGTTCAATATTTTAATAGAATATGCGTACGGTGTGTTAAGATTGGATATTGTGTCTGCGAAGTGAAACAAAAATAAATAAATGTCTTTTTTAATAAATATTTTTTTAGTCATAGCAGCCCACGGCGACTATTCGTGTCAACGCGATGTGTATGGAAGATAACATTGTTGCTTAGCCTATTCGGTAGTATTCGGACGAAGACGATGTTCGGCTTGGGCGTGGCTACAATTGTCACTTCAGAATCTTGCAGCGCGCCAACGCAACACGAATCTTCGCCTGTTGATGATAAATGTGATTGCATATTTGTTACCGCACGCTTAACATAATATGGGAATACGGAGAAGGACATAAAGATACCTGACATTACGAAAAACAAACAGTTCGCGCTATTCTCGATTTCGAGTTCGATTCCCACCGGGGGACCAGATTTTGTTTGATTTTTAATTTCTGGTCTTGGGTCTGGGTGTTTTCTATGTATCATATGTATGTATTTAGAAAAAAATATATATCTATGTAGTACATATCAGTCACCTAACACCCATAGTACAAGCTCTGCTTAGTTTGGGGTTAGGTGATTATGTGAGAGTAGTCCGGATATATTTATTTATTTTTATTTATTTATTCTTATCACATAAGTATTCACTGGAGCACTGTATTGTTGCTAATTCAAAAAAGATTTTAGCCATGTACCTATTTCATTTTATATGTCCGTAAATTCGGTAAAATTTTTAAAAATTACAAATTATCATTATTTTATATTATCTGCTCACTATAATGAAAAAAGTTTTTTATAATGTGTACTAATAATCAGAAACACATACCTGTGAATTTAAAAAAACATACATACATTTAAAAAAACACACATTGTATATTTAAAAAAAGATCCGATAAACATATCGCTGATTCTTTGAAAGATCCATAGGTTTTTTTCCTTGAGCAACTCGCACAATGGTATGACTAGATAGCGTTGACTTTCTCAGGTCGTTAGAATTTATTGCGGGTATTTAAAGGAAATGGAGATAATTTAGCAAATTGTTTTTGATGAGTCTCAAATTTTCTGGATACCGCAATGGCAGCTATTTTAACGTGATTTCAACTAGTAAGGATAACGGTTATTAAATAGATACCATTATTTCGCAGCTTAGTTTTGTGGAATTTCCCAATAATTGCACTTTTAGTATATTAGACATATACCTACTAGACATATAATAATAGCGTATATACATAACATAACATATTTAAGCACCAATGATTATTATTTTTTTGTGTTTTTGTAATTTATTTTGCGTGTCTAAGTTTTGTAAAACCAAACAATGGAAATAAATGATTTTGTATCTTGTATCTAACATGTTGGCGCTTTAAACACGTGCTTTAACGGTGATGGCAAATCCGTGATGTATTCAGCATGTTCTGAGTACTATGAAGAGTTGGCTCACCAACTCTTGCTTGCTTAACTCATTAAGGCCTACACTCTCTCGTCAAGAGAGAAGTCCAGAGTGAACGTACTAAGTAGGGTTATGTTATGTAATAACACAGTAGTTTCTGAATCAACCTTATTCAACGAAACAAAAATATGAATATAATAGTTTAGGTTGTCAAATCGAATTGATATAAGCGTTGATAGCTTTGTATGCACAAATAATTTTGAACTTCTTGTCAACTTAGATAAATATGCAACAATAGGAGTGACATTTGACTTTGACTTTGACCACTTCGGGCGCATACAATATTATGATGATTCTTACTGCTTATAACAATTTGGTTTTATATTTTCAGACTATTGTGAATATTCTAGACGCTTACATCAAATTAACGCTGACTGTACCTAGACGGGTAGAAACTTAGATTAGGGTCACTTTAACTTGGGCACAGCTTAATTTTTACCTGCGGCTGTTTGTGAATTTGCATTCGTTTACCGTACATCCTCTTCTTCTTAATCGGTACACTCTTGCCAGAGTGGTCGTGGTCATCACTGGAAGTTTCCACTTGTGACACGCTTCACGGCTCGTCTCCATTCCTCCCTAACAGCTGCTCGACTGGTGCATTCGTATAAGGGGTCGTCCATTGCTGCCTTTATTTGATCTGTCCACCTCATGGGCGACCTGCCTCGCGCACGGGTACCTTCAACCCTACCCTGCACCACCAGACGCTCTATGGACATGTCCCCACGCCGAGAAACGTGCCCGAAGAAGGTGAGAATACGGGCTTGGACGATGGAGGATAGACGCTGCTTGATGTTGAGTTCTTGGAGTATGGAAACGTTTGTACGGTGTTCAGTCCACGATACCCCAAGCATCCTTCTCCAGCACCAAAGTTCCAGAGCATCTATCCTCTTCCTCTCACTCTCCCGTAGTGTCCATGTCTCAGCGGCGTAGAGAAATATGGGGAACACAAGTGCTCTAACAAGCCGAATTTTCGTCGCTTTCGTGATATTGCGATTTCGCCATATTTTTCGAAGTTTGTCCATGGCGCTTCTTGTAATCGCCATACGTCGTTTTATCTCATCTACGCACCCTCCTTTATTGGAAATTAAAGCTCCTAGGTATATGTACGTCTGCACAACATCACAATTCGCTATTTGCGTGACTTCTGGCGAGTTGTTGTTGGCACGATCGATGATCATCATCTTGGTCTTACTGCGATTGATCTTTAGACCGAATTCTTGGCTAACAATCTCCATCTTGCGTATTAGATCCTCCATATGAGCGACACTAGTGGCGAACAAGGTGGTATCATCCGCGTATCGAAGGTTTGATATCCTAAGGCCACCGATAGCTTTTTGAATTTGACATAGGAAATATATTTTAATGCAGCGATGTAAAATGTGAAAATTTATAAAAAATATATTTTTTTATTTTTAGCGTCTAGGAAATCACTAGTTTCATAAAAATTAAATATGAGAAATCTAGTTATTAAACTATATCACTTTATGATGACTCCTAAGTAATGTATCCAACGCAGATTTCATGCTGAGTTACGATGGATCTGAGATATGCTAAGGCAATGCATTTCGCATGTATGCCAGTGTGCTATGAAAGTTAAAAACCGTGTCAGACTAGCGTTTTTTCTGCGCGTAGATATCGGTAAATTCACGCTATATTTAAAACTCTCTACGATATTTCGTTATATTACAATACTATAAATATATGGGACTAAAGCGAAACCTCACCACACAGGCTCGACAGAGACCCAGTGCTTCTAGGTATTCATGCCCCATCTTAGACCACGTCGTCACTTTACATCAGGTATGATTGTGGTCAAATGGACAATTACACTTGACAAACTACAGGTTACGTAGTAATTTATTATTCTATGCTACAGGACAATTCTTATTTAAAACCTAAAAAGTTCAATATACACAATCATCATTGTATCGTATTTTTGTAGACTTAACTGAAATTAAAAGTTTTTGTTTCACTATTTTAACACTTCAACAACTAGACTATCGTTTTGGCTAGTAAGCTAGAATCTAAGAAAGTGTTCAGCGTTGTTTCTTATTAAGCAATTTTAGATTTTATTCATTGATTAAGTAGCCCAGATGATTTTTTCCAGATTTTAAAGCCTTCTCTTTAATAAGCGTAACGAAATTTAGTACAAATCTCACGAAAGAGTAACGTCACGCGAAACTTCAAATGCACAGCAACAGTCTTGATTTTTTGTTTGCAAGAAAAATATAGTAAAATAACGTTTTTTATTATTTTTTAGTCTACCTTATATAAGATGATTAACATATTTTACACAAGAATCGATTTCTCTACAAACATATTTCAAGACTAACTATTTTTTTACGAATTACCTCAAGATGTGTTGCGCGCCTTTACAAGACTAAATGCGCTTTCAAAAAGAGCTTTTTCTACGCGCGTCTTTAAATCGCTAGTCAGTACCAACTCTAACGCGACTTCTACGTACGTGCCGTGACGTCTACACTCCGACCCAAATCGCTAGAACCTTATTTTATTTAAATTCCTCTATTCATGTATATTAGATTAAGTACTGGACTGCATTAAACTAAATCATACATTTGCTCATTGTAATTATTTATTTATACCTATTACAATAGAAAATACTTAATTGGGTTATTAACCCAACACCTGACAAGTGACCTCTTCTAGACAATCTGTTTTGTAGGTAGCCTTTAGGCCTTCATTTATTTTGATGATTATTTTATTTCTTTAATGAAAGTAAACTGATAAGTTTCGATTTATCAGGGCACCACTGCTTTATAACCAAAGTTTCTAAGAAAATATTCAATACTTACTTTTTTAAAAGACAGAAATGCCAAGATAAGTGTTTCTGAGAAAAAAAGTAACGAATTTAAATAAAGCTCTAACAGGCTTTCAAATCGACCTCCCTAAAGCTATTAACTCACTAAATCATACAACGAAATGACATTGACAGCGTCACGCCACCATCTGACGTGACGCCTGACGCAACGTGACACATCGCGTCACGCTCGCCGAGTGTTTAATCAACGACGATTTATGTTTTGTAAACGAGAACCTGCCTTTATTGGTGCCGTACCGCTGTTCGAATAAAGAATGTGTTTTATTTCAAATTCGGTAGACATACTTTTTGTCTCATTATTCTGAATTCAAGTTGGGACATTCCAAACGACTTTGTGTTTTTGAAGTATTCTGACGAAATTAACAAAAGACATCGTCGTCTTCAGACGTCTTTGAATACGAAAATGGTAGAGGCAATATTTTTGATTTCTTTGCTAATACATGTAAATAATATAAGCTCCTATTACTTTAAATCTAAATAAAAAAGGTGGACCATTATCATACTCTACCCTACCATCATACCTAGTCTGAAACCGAGTCAGCAATAGTATGACCCTGATATAATGTGTATAAAGAATAGCGTGTTATTATTAGAAAAAAATGGCTATAAGCTATGTTTAAAATAATAACAAAATATTTTTGTATCATTAACGGAAAACACACAACCGACGGTGTGTGTCCGTCGTCCGTTTGCAGATGATATAATTTTGTTTCTGACACTATCTAACATAGTTCCAAACTCCTGGTATAAACACACGGACCTTTGCTGTTGCCGGCGAAATAGCTCGTAGCGAATCATAAAGAAGCAAATGATAGACTGGCTATTCCTCCCGCGACTTGGCTTTGGCGCTTTGTAAAAAAAACTAGACTCCACGGCTTTGTTTGTATTAATAATTAATACAAACAAAGCCAATTATTACCCAAGCAGTTTTGTCGTAAAGGTAATCCGATGTTTTATAATAAGCTTTTTACATAGTTTCAATATTTTTAAAATTTTGTGATTGGTAACTGTTGCAATGCATTGGGAATCTTGTTGTAGAAGAAAAAAAAAGTCTTAAGTAATTTATTTATGAAATTACACAGTAATATAGTAGTTATTGGTAGTACGATGAGCTTACAAAAGTTTATAATGTAAATAAAAAATCAAAAAAGTAAAGAAAAAATTTCTTTATCGACATTAAAAATAATTGAAAAAGATATGGTCCTATAGGCTCCCGTACTAGTAAAAACTATATTTCAGGAGCCAAAAATTGATTTTGTATTTAAAATATTTGGCGAGGTATATACAATTTGAAAGTGCCAAATGTTTACGCTTCGCTGGACGGACAAAGCGGTTTTTTATCGCTATCGTGAAGTTATGAAAATACTCGACAATATTAGCATTGTAAGCGGCAAGATGGAGTTTCTTTGTAAGGGAGACAGGCTTTTGTCGGGGAATTTATAGAAAAATCTCGTTAAATTCGATAACATGGACAATGGATGAATAACCTTTGAGTTTCGCAGCTCGGATGTTAACTTGTTTTGTATTTTCAAGTGCTTTATCGATGTTGTTACATCTTTTGTGATTTGGTACAAGGAAGTAATGATTTTATGCATAACGCTTTAACGAATTCGTTCATCCTGATTTATTTTTACAATATTGTTTTTTTTTCGCTCGGCCTGTTGTCGGGCAGTCCCAAGATTTTTTAGATAGATTCGGCATGTGATAAAACATAGGTAACATAATGTATGTATGTATCAGTCATCTATACATCTATGGATAAAGCAAAGCCAAGGTTCAAACGGACCACCGACCACAGGCCGGAGGCCAACAGTGGTTCCAAACCCCGGTGGACGTCGCTCGCTTCAGACACTTACAAAGTCATACAGATTTTAGCAGCAGAGCGCGCGACCGTCACTGGTGGCTGTAGTTGCTAGCCCGTTTGCGCCGAGCCTTATGTTAGACATAAATCTAAATTATAGTGTCTTACCGCCTTACCACAAAAAAACAAAAATACGCCTAAGACAAGCATTTAGCAGTTGCTAAGCAATAGTTCCTATAGATAACTTTTGCTAAACGTGTGTCTAAGTCGTGTATTATTTTGTAAAGGCCGTTATTAATATACATAGATTATTGTGGGGTTAGATGATGTTGTCAGTCCAAAAATATATATTTATTTTATTTTCGATGCATTTCACAAAATGTAATTTTAGTCTCCATTTCCGTTATAAACTCAAATCTCGTTTAAATCGAAACTTTGATGTTCAACTCTGATTCGCACGATCCTATTTTCAATATGGCGTTTATTTCCGTGTAAAAGTTATTTTATTACCGTCTATATTTATTGCTTCCGATATAACTTGTACTTGTATCTGACATTTGATATTAATATTTCGCTGAAATAACGGGCGAGTCCATTAAGCTGTCGTTAAGCAATCACTTATCGAAAAAATGTATAGGGTACTCTTATTTTTGGGGCGGAGTAGAGTACTTTACTGATTGTGATACGATAGATACCTATCTATGTATATGTGTTCTATCATTTATGTATTTATTTATATTGATATATTCAGGACAATCTACACAACAACATATAGCACCGTGATAAGCTCTAAAGTTTGTGTTACAGGTACTAGACATCTGATATACCTAATATTATTATATTATGACAAACATATATAGATATTTTTAGTATACATTTTAAACGTCCAGACCAAATAGAATTTGATTGCAGAACATACAAACACTTGACCCCTCGGCGTGAATCGAACTCGCTACATCTACGCCGCAAGCAGACCGTCACCCACCGCGCCACTGAGGCAGCCGTTATTAGATAAATATTGTTGCTATGCGTTTCCGGTTATATATAAACAAAAGTTAACGAAGGGTGTGCTGTCAGATTGTAGGCAAACGATATTAAATCAATATATTTTTGAAGAAACAATCCAGAGGTGCGTGGCTGGGTTGAAACCCACGATCTTCGGAATTTAATTCGACTGTGCTTCCACTTAGCCAACACAGCTTTAATCCATCGGTCTATCAATAACGATAAACTCACAGATTAGCAGTCACACTTGTAATGTAAAAAGTTTCTGTTCCGGTGACCAAAACTGCACTAAGGGATAATCTAGCGTTGTCATCGGGGAAGGAAGTGTTTCCATAAACCCGCCGCGGGCAGAATGCACAAACTGCACTTTGCCATTATACGGGAAAGAGTAGGAATTGAAACCAGAATAACGCTATATGCGGCATAGTGGAGCGTGGTATGCAGAAGGTAATGTTGCATTAGTAAATCGTGGATTATACTTTAGATTTGTTGCTTTCTAAATACAATTTTACCTACATTCATTTTGACAATGTTAACCATATTATTTTATACTCGATTTTTCAAATCATGTTTAGGTATGTGATAAAAGTAGCCTTTTATAATATAACATATAATAAGGTGATGTATATCCAAGTCTCAAATTGGTCCGTGCCGGCTAGACGGATTTTGAGGAACAAACAGCTTGACAACAGATATAAATTAAGTATTTTTTATTATTTAGCGCTTATTTTAATATTACAAACAGTAAACGGACACTTCAAGATAATTTATTTAAAAAACTTAGATATTACTGACTGCCTCAGTGGCGCGGTGGGCGGAGGTCCGCTTGCGGTGCTAGAGGTAGCGGGTTCGATTCCCGCCGAGGGGTCAAGTGATTGTATGTTCTGCAAGCATTTTCTCCTTGGTCTGGGTGTTTAGTATGTATAATAAAAAATATCTATCTATGTATGTCTATTATATTAAGTATATCAAATGTCTAGTACCCGTAACACAAGCTTATAGCTTACCACGGGGCTAGATGTTGTTGTGTGGATTGTTCGGCAATATTTATATTTATATTATTTCTCGTTTCTGAAGTTTCATGTAACATCCAAAGATATCGCTAATTTACATGCATGATCAAATTAAGCAAAATACTCGATCAGAAAAGTAACATTGAAGAATTGATTTTGTTGAAAATATCACGAACAAATTATTGTTAAATAATAATTAGGTCAAACACGGCTCATAAAATTTGCACAAACTTTAGTAGGTATAATTAAACTTTGTACAATGTTAAACTAGACAATTGAAATATTATTCACATTATTTAATTTCAATGTTTAATAAATAATTATTGCTGGACAATTCCATAATACTACACGACACTGGACGACAATACATCGAGCCCCGTGGTAAGCTCTTAGCTTGTGTTACGTTACAAGACATATATTATATTTAGATATTTTTATTATACATATTAAACACCCAGACCTAGGAGAGAGTGCTTGCAAAACATACAAACACTTGACCCCTCGGCGGGAATCAAACCCGCTACATTCTGCGTTACAAGCGGTCCTTTGACCACCGCACCACTGAGGCACTCAAAGAATAATTCATATTCAAAGAATTGAAACTGTTATATAATTTCCGACGTATTCTTTCCACCTCTTTCTCGAAGTTGTCCCTAATTAGTCTGTTTGTCCCAGGTATACGTGTGGCTAGGATACTGGATTTAGGTCTTCGAGCATTGTGCCTAAGCAATATCTATTTTCAGTAATAAGCATAGTTCACATTGTTGAAGACACCTTTTAAGTAATAAGGTGCCTTCGCTCATCAACTACTTAAATATAATATCTAAAGCTATTATAGACAAATAAATTAATTACAATACATGTATTAAAATGTATTTAAATACGAATAAAAACAAAATACAAAAGCTTTAAAGATAAACAATTTACGGTTGAGATAAAACAAAATTTGCAAATACTGATTGGTACGGTACAAGTGAGTGAGTTTTGCGCGACTGTTTCATCTTTACTATGTGCAAGCAAGTTGCATGAACGCGAGTTCGCGGCTGTTTAGAATTAGCATATGCACATAATTCCCAGCATTACGGTGTAAGTGGCAGCCCCTAATATTGAGCAATAAATAACAACTAACCGCATTTGCACCGAAACGGGAACGGTCAAATTAGAACGAATGATGTACCCGTTTGGGAACAGTTATGCATAATTTTATTTGATTGTTTGATGCGCTTGTATTTATTATGTAGGTAACTAATTTGGTCGATGATGTTCGATTGCCTAACTCCCGGAGGATTGATAAAGTTTGGTTGGTATTGTTTAGCGAAACTACAGGCGAAACTCATTATTTTGTTTTTGTTATTAGAATCTTTAATATACAACGTAGGTATTTCGAATCTTTTAATTTAATGTTCCGTCAAAAACCAAATATTCCTGCTAATATTATAAACATGAGAGTTTGTGATGATGTAAGTAAGTGTTTTTGTTGCTCTTTCACGCAATGACTACTGGATTAATTTTGATGACACTTCACCATAATATAGATTATATATCAGCATAACACATAGGCTGCTTTTTACCCAGGGAAATGCCGTTTTTCGCAGGAAAAAACAATTATTGCGAACGATTTGAATGAAATTTGGCACGGACATAACTGTATTCCCAGTAAAGGACAAAAGCTCATTTTACCGCGGGAATATCTATTATCATGAGAGCAAAGCCGCAAGCGGTAATTGAGTAAACTGCCTAGAGCATTAGCTTGATTTTCCTTATAATATCCCTATAAGAAAAACAAGCTAATAATGATATATCCATTCAAGGTTAAAAACACTAAGGAGATCAATCGAGAGAGGTAAAGATCGCTCTTTTTACGGTAAGACCGGCTTTTATCACTTTGTCTTAAGTGCTAATGGTATTGTTTTGTGTTTTAATTATGTGTGCAATAAAGAATATTTATCTTATCTTAAAGAGGTAGATGAGACGAGTAAAATGTGCATATAATATAGTTAAATCTTGCTACAAGCTTCGGCCAAACACGCGCGACTGAAGCGTCTGCGGCGCGGCGGATTCTAACTATGCTTTACTATGGCCATTTACACATCTACGCGACCACAAAGCCAGACGTTTTCAGGCAAAAATGACCCCTGTTGCATGCCGCTTCCCGCGTTGCTGACGCGTAGTTTGGTCTAAGCCTTTTGTTGCTTGTCTTAATTTCGAGACAACATTACATTTTTCCAAGAAAATCATGCTTTAAAGTTATAAAATTAATCCATCTGACTGAAATAGATGAGAAAAATACGTCTTCCCCCTTAAGAGATTCTTCTAGTTCTTATCTAAGCTCAGGTTCACACTGGTCAATGGTTGTAAGGATGGTGTGAAATAAGTCTATGCGCAGCGCTATTGAACACACAGAAGCTATTTTTTAATGATTTATTTACTAAATGATACTAGATACTAGGTTTAAGTTGACCTGTCCATGTAAGCATAGGCTTCTAAGGAAATAAACGTTTTGACTTTGACTTTGAAATAAATTTCACAACATTATAAGCACGTTAATGAAATAACGTAAATGGAAGGGGAATAGGGAGGCCTGTGCCCAGCAGTGGGACGACATGGGCTGAATATAATAATAATAATAATGATTAAAATGATAGAATATAATGGCTAAAATGTCATTCAAACTATTTTATTTATTTTGACTCTTAGACTTGCCCTGTCGCGTTGGGCGAAGTTCGCTTGCGGCGCAGGATGTAGCGGGTTGTATTCCCGCCGAGGAGTCAAGTGTTTGTATGTTCTGCAAGCACTTTTCTCCTTGGTCTGGGTGTATAATATGTATATTAAAAATATCTATTTAGGTTATGTTATGTAGGTATATCAGATGTATAGTATTCGTAACACAAGCTTAGAGCTTACCGTGTTGTTGCGTGGATTGTCCGAAATTGTATTTTTTATTAATATTTGTTTAGTTTAACCATGTTGTTTATAATCATTTAAAATAAACTGATATAGAATCTTGACGCACAGAGAGAAAAGAAAGAGGAAATACGTAGAGAACATAGACATAGACAAACATTTAGATTTTAGAACGAGTTTCGTCATAGCTAAGCGGAACCAGAAATTGTAGATCCTACACAATTATGTGCCCTCGAACTAATTGAACCCGCAACCAGCATAACCTGACCCGTTTGCTCTTTCTTACTAGTGGTCAAAATATATTTTTTAAATAAACAAATTGGTCCACCCGTTCCACAAAAATGCACAATTTTTTTATACATGACGGTCAAACAAAAAAATACTTCCTTCGCAGGGGATTCTCGCAGGATATTTCTGGATTACCTACTCCACCCAAATTTTTTGCGTTTAATAGCAAGATTCACAAAAAACTCAAAGTAGGAGCCGCAAATGAATTTAACCTATTAAATAAAGAGACGCCTTTGTAAACCCGCTTTAGGTCGAGAGTTTTTGAACAAAAGTTATTCTTAAGATCTAGATAAAAGAGGGAAATCGAATAAAAAGTAGTGATATTCCAAGTTTGAGTGGAAATCTTTTTATTTCCTTTAGATTATTTTAAAGCTTTGTGGATGGAGTGCGATAATTTTGTAGCCGTATAGATTTTATAAGATCGAGCAATACAACGACGATGTAATAAACGGATAACATACAAAACAAAAGAAATACATCATCCCTCTAAATTGAAACTCTCTATCTATCACGGTTACTAAAATCCCTGGTGACAGACGGAACGGACAGACAGAAAGATAGTCGATGAAGTCCCGTTATACCATTTGGGCCAAATAAACTTCGTGTAATTATGCAATAAAGATACTTTGACTTTGACTAAAGCGCATAATTTTATTAAATTAAACAGAATCTGCGAATCCTGCGATTAATCAAACCTATTCACGTCGATTTAGTGTTTTAAATCTTTAAAACTAGGATTAGGATAGAACGAAACATAGTTTTGGATAAATGTAGTGGATCATGATGGTACAGATTGAATGGCTCCTACGGGTAACCCTGACCCTTAACTCTCGGTACTTCTATTGTTCTGATATTCTAAGCAATTTTTTTCTAATATATAATTAAATACCTTAACAAGTTTTCCCGTAACAGAGTAACAAACATCCATCCATTAGTGGGATTAATTTTACTAACAACTTTTGACCGCAGAAAATTGTTGGGTTGCGCTCGCGGTAAAATGCATTGTTAAACTGGTGTAGGGCCTGTTAGATTTAAATAGAAATTATACAAGTAGGACCTCGCTAATTCAGACTTCCGATTTGTAGGTGATCTACCGCCTACCTACTATACGGCCGGTCATTCGTGGGGGACTGTTGCGGACTGCCATAAGTCAATCAAACGTCTGCATTTTGTTTATCAATTTTAAGTGTAGTGTCAATACACTACATTACACTTATAGTAAGCAAGCGCACTTGCTTACGTCACTGCACGGCCAGCGCCACGTAAACACTCAACTTCAACTTTAAAATACAGAAGAAAAAATATAAATGGTTTGTCATCTTTTTAATATAGTTGATAAAACGTACCTTTTTGTTGTTAATAATTGCTTTTGTTGTGATAGCTCGGAAGTTTACTTTAAGTATCAACTGCAGGCGACATAAAAAAAAAGAAACACAAAATATTTAAAATAATCAAAATCATTGTTTAGAAAATGCTTTATTTCCGTGGCGTTGCAAATACGATTGCTAATGTTTTATTATCCTCGATAGCCAAGGGTCTCAGATTAACGAGATCCTACTGTGTATTGGTGTAGGTAGTAATTGTTTATTATACATTATTAAATTTTTGACTTCGCCATTCTTAACCTCTGTTAAATAAATAAAGCCCGTTATATAAAAGTGCATCTTTTTTGAAGTGAAACTTCTATAGAATCGTAGTGATTTCAAACCGGATGCAAAAAGATGAAACGGAAATGGTAAGAGACACAAATACAATGCTTTATTTAAATTTCTTTGCGCGATACTTCGTAGTTGAGACTACGAAGTATCGCGCAAAGAGGTATTGCTGTATTTTATTTATATTATTTTGTAACATACTTTATGGAAGTAATATAAATAATCCGAATAATTACAGATATATGTTTGTTTCTCTTATCATTTTAGCAGATGCGTTCATTTACCCTTTTTTTCTATTCGATATCCTACTACTATTACCTATAAAGGCGAAAGTTTGTAATTTGTAAGTATGGATGTATGGATGTTTGTTACTCTTTCACGTAAAAACTACTGAATGGATTTGAATGAAATTTGGTACACAGAATCTCTAGAGCCTGAAAAATAACATAGGCTACTTTTTACCGCGGGAAAACGTCATTCCGCGGGAAAATCCATTATAACGCGGGTAGCACCGCGGGGCACAGCTAGTATATCATAATTATAGTTCGTAAGTAGTAGACTCCAATAGTGCGTCGTAGCTGACACACACACTTTTTTTTATTCTTCTTATTCTTTCGTCGATTTACTGAAGTTTCACTTCTATCGTGTGTGAATCGCACACACACCTTTTTTTTTTAAAGTTCTTAGAACTAATATTAATGTTTTGTTAATTTATAATAAGGTTTTTGAACTTAATCAGTTATTTAAAAACTTACTGTTTTTACGTAATGCTAATTTAAGGCCATTTGAATGCGAACTCCTCGTACTACGTAAATACAATTTCGACAGTTATTAGTTACATTAATAATACCGTTTTTGCAAAAAATATAAAAATTTAGTTAAAGGTGAACTGGTTCAAAACGACAACAAGTCATGAAATTCATTATTCTATGAGAGTATTTTAGCTGACTAAAGTAAGAATACTCGTATGTGGAGGAAATTAAAGATAAGGGAGGCAGGAAGACGCTGATGATGATGAAGAACTTATTTTTGACTTTGACTTTGACTTTGACCTGCGTGGAGTTCTGACTTTTGTGCAAACTGAGACACCTAAGTAAAATTGAAAGTCTTTATCTTAATACATTTATATATATCTCGTGTCACAATGTTTGTCCTCAATGGACTCCTAAACCACTTAACCGATTATAATAAAATTTGCACACCATGTGCAGTTCGATCCAACTTGAGAGATAGGATGGTTTTTACGGCAAGAAAAATTCGAATGATTTCCGGGAAAATTTTATGCCCGTGCGACGCCGGGGCGGGACGCTAGTAAAACTATATAAAATTTTACCATCATCATCACCGTATTAACGTTCCCACCGCTGGGACACAGGGACTTCTCTTTTGGCGAGAGAGATTAGCCATAACTCACCACGCTACCCAATCGCGGGTTGGTGAATGTCACATGTCCTTCAAACTCTTTAAAGTTCTCAGAGCATGCCGGTTTCCTCACGATGTTTGCTTCACCGTCAAAGCATGTGTTTTAAAGCGCACATACATTTATCAAGAAGATAATTTCCAGAGGTGCGTGACGGAGTTGAACCTTGAACCTTTGGAATGAAAGCCGAGTGTGCTAACACTTAGCCAACACGCCTTTTAATTATTTAAATTATTGACAACTAAAATACCATTAAAAATGAACAATGAAGTACGTAACGCACGTTGTACATAAATACATCGGTAAACAGGCAACTCCATCGAATAAAAGTTGCAAAAAACCCGCGTAACTTTTTCAATACTAATAAAAGTTGAACATTGTGAACAAGCTCCGCGGGTTGTTTACGTGAAACTGGAACTTCAACCATTTTACGAGTACTTGTCGATGTCGCGGCTCATTTCGTTCATTCGTTAGCCTTTGTGGGTTTTTGGCTTTGTAATGTTGTAATTAACCGACGTTGAAAAAGGTGGATGTGCTCAATTCGGCGCGTCGGCGCTCAGATCTTAAATATTTGTTATCAAAAACTTTTTTATTAAAAAAACAGTTTTTAGCTGTTGCTTTCATCTCTTTCTAAAAAATCTGTTTGGGCCAATTGCAACAGACAACAAAAACACATAGCGTTAGATGATATAGCAAATAGATGTATATATCACCCTCCTTAAAATTCTAAATCAAGGTATTTTATAATTTCTAAAAAAGCTCCAGTGTATTTGTAAATTCTGAAGTTAATTGAAATCAAATTAATTAGTGTTTCTATCGTGAGAAAATCTCACGCCAAAAGTATATACAGCCGTTCCCGATAATGTAAAACAAAATTAATCTTTCAAGACTTTCATAAAAATAGCGCTTTCAAACAATCAAATTCTTCTTTCACTTCACAATATAAGCAGAGATTAAAATAAGCATCCCAATATTTCCGGGAGCATCTGAGCTATTTTAATAAAACAAACGTATAGTTTCACAAAATATGCAAAATAATGCAAACAATTTTGTTGTACTCTCGTTAAGTAAGCTCAAATTACAGCCCCGCTGTCTGTGCCTCGCATTGCTGGCAACACAGGAATTTAAATTAAAATAAACACAAAATAGTATGGACTGAAGGTAAATACTTAGTACAATGTGGAAACACTACTCTTGTAAAGAAAGCTTTATGAAAACAGAAACAATTCGCTTTTTTAGTGCATAACAAAAGAGCTTTATGAATAGCTTTCTCTTTTAACTCTAGGTAGGGTAACTTTGGTCTTTTATGATATTTTACACGAATATTCGCACGTGTGTTAGTAACGATTTCGTTATATTTTGCAAAGGAGTCGGCTACTTTATTTGTGTTCTGTAAATATTTTCTTGAGTGTTATCCTTATTACTTATATTATATATGTCGGAGAATCGTTATTCCTAACGAGATCGTCATAAGCGGTAACGTGTTTAGTGGGCGTCATCAGGGTGAAATGCGAGCACAAAACACAATATTCACTGTTTTATAAGAATTTAATCGACAATTTGTCTATTTACAAATGTTTCAAATAAAATGCACTGTAACAACCGAGCAGCGAGTTCAAGGCACCAATCTCACTTCTAAACAACGAATACACCCAACGATCCAACTCGATCCGTTGGTGTCTCACTAAGTAATGTTCCCAAAAATACTGTCAGCCACTCTTAAGTAAAGATGGCGCCTCGACCCCACTCGAGCGACGTGCTCTGCTCTGATTGGTCGTTACGTACTTCACACTATTTTTAAGTTAATAAATTAAATGACCTTTATTAATGAATTCAAAAATGTAACAAATCAAAATAAATTGAATTATGATTTTTACAAGCAATCAAAATGTAAACAGATAATATTATTTGATATGCATGTAAACAACAATCAACTCGACTCATAACTGCCTCCGACATATATATAGGGTGTTCGGAAGAACGTTGAACATACGAAAATGGGGTGTAGGGGGAGGGGGGAGGGGGGGGGGGGGGGGTTTGCTACGCCAAAAAATTACACCTAGGTTTACAGATTTATTTTTAATTTATCACTTTTGTACCTATAATAATTAAACCCGTCTAACTTTTTTTTACTTTGCTAGAAACAAAGTTATGTAGTAGTACATAAAATAGGAGTTTAAATCAATTTTGAAACTCAACTTCGCGTAACATTTAAAAAAAAACTAAAGTGATGAATGGCGTCTGATTTCTTAAAAACATCTCTAAAGTGTGAGCTTTCTAACGATAGGTTGTTTGTTTTGATATCTTTTTTGTAACCAAAATTATTCGATGTTTTCTACCATTTGGACGTAAATCTACTTATGTGAAAACTTAAATGTTTTGCGAAATTTATCAATTTATAGGTTGAAAAAATTAATTGAATAGTGCAAATCTATTCTTTATTTAAAATTCCCTATGCTATGCCCGCTCTGCATCGGTTTCTAATTATAACCATTGTTGTACGAAGTAGCATCTCCTGTTTCATCGCCTCGAACGCAGCATCAATGCGAGTTACTAGTTTCTTCACGAGTGGACACTTCAGTAGTGTAAACTAAATCCTTGTCCCTTCCCCAGACGTAAAAGTCAAGAGGGGTGAGGTCTGGCGTTCGCGGGGGCCAGGGAATTTTGCCGCCTCGAAAAATCCAAGAATTGGGGAAAGTATTATATTTCGTGTTGCGCCCTACAAAATTCTGACGTAATTGTTGACTGCCTTAGTGCCGCAGCGGGCGAAAGTCCACTTGCGGCGCAAGAGGTATAGGTTTCCATTCCCGCCGAGGGGTCAAGTCTTGTATGATCAGCAAGCACTTTCTCTTTGGTCTGGTGTTATATACATATGTACAAACAAATCTATATATTCAAATTATATTGAGTATGTCAGATGTCTAGTAACCGTAACACAAGCGTGGAGCTGACCACGGAGCTAGATTTTTTGAGAAGAAAAATCCAGAGGCGGGACAGATTAAATGAAAGTCGTGTGTGCTCCCACTTAACCAACACGGCTTTTTCTTCGCCTTGTAAGGTAAGTTATTTTCCATCCAAAGGTTGCCTGGAAGAGATCGCTTTTTAGCGATAATGCCGCCCATTGAAAGAAAGAAAGAAAAACATTTATTGATTCACACACATTACACAGTAGGTAATCAGAAAATAACTTGGTATATTGCGTGTGTTGACCAAAAGGTTTTGCCTCAGCTTTATGTTGCTACGATGCGCGATGCGTAGCAACGCTGGTTTTCAGGCAAACCCTTGGGTGAGTGTAGGCACGGAATAACACAAACTAAAACTCATTTGGTTTCCTACGTGTTGTTGTATTTTGTTTCCCTGTATTCATATTTATTTATTTACCAATTTATAACACGGGGCGTTATATAAGTCAAGTCAAGTTTACATAAAAATTGTATTTAGTCTAGGTATATTACATGTCCAAATTAAATTAAAAAAATGTGTGCAATAAAGTGTTTTTGTATTGTATTGTAACTTGTCGTAAGAACTTTGATTCAGAATTGAATCTGTACGTCAGTGCACACCTTGACAGTATAAACTTCGATAAATGTTTAGCAAAAAATATCACAAAATACCAATCGTGTGATTTTAGCAAGTGTAAAAACAACACAATAAACATTTCTTAAGCCAAGCGTATATCATTTTACTCGTAAGTGTAGCGATATAATTAGAAAAATATTAATATTTTCCTTACTAATTAATCCAATTATGATTTAAACCAAAGAACCAACACGAATAAAATTTGCGAGTCCAGTTATTCATTAAAAAGCACATTCAACATATATTTGAATATATGATAAAAATATAAAACTAACTATAGTAAAAATATATGATACAGAGGGCTGCGGAGGGCGGAACTTCCAGATAATACGCGCCGAGTCCAGGAGTAGGTACTGCCATCTGAATCTGACTTTTGATCCAACTTGGCCCTTTAGTCTCTGTAGGTGTTGGTCGTTGTTCGCTATCAGGCCGTTAATGGAATTTTTATTATTATATCTATACGGCGCTTACAGGAGTAGATAAGGGAAACTGGTGTGAGTGGGTGTTATGTACCACTTCATTTTTATGAACTTATCAGTCAAATATTTCTAATTTCAATTTCTAATAAACCCATCGTACTACCAACAATAGACGTAGTGAACAAAGTAGAGGGCAAACTCGAGTTTCGCTGTAATGAGGTTGCAGGGTGTGAACTTTGGCCCGAAACGTGGAGAATGTTATTTCATATGAGCTTCCGGCTAGCATTTAATAGTACTGAATTTGTCTGGTGAAAATTGCAAAATAGTTATCCCGGTATTGATAAAAATATTTTACTTTTTATGTCAGAGTAATAGGAGGATAATAGGGCGTTTAATTTTTTTTTCTTCTGCTCAATGACCCCCTTTCCAAAACCTTAGTTGTAAAAAGTTATACTATTTCGTAATGTGCACTTGATGCGCTTTCATTTGAGACCCCACACGAGTATATTTGCAGATTTTTGGGTTTTCTGCCCCACTTTTACCCCCATAACTTTTTTACTCGTCAACCGATTTTCGTCGAAAATCATCCGCTCGGGAGCTATAGTGCCACAGACATACATACAAGTCAAACTTATAACATCCCTCTTTTTGCCCCGTGGCTAAAAACCGTTATTCATAAGCTTAAATTAGTGCTAAATCTATTTAATAATAGTTCAATAAAACTTTTTACCCTTGTTTATCTCTTTAATAGTCTCAAAATAAGGAATAATAAAGCTTATAGAGTGTTTTAGCCAATTCAGTTAAATTATTCAGAATTGCAGTGCTTTGAATACGGTCGATAGACCCACTCTTTAATACATCTATGCCTAGATGTTGTAATGGGATGGCACATAACTGTCAAATGAAGTTTTTAAATGTACCAATGCGATACCTCTTTACTTATTATGACATATATATTTTTTTGTATTACTTTCTTTGTTTTATGTTTGATAGTGGCACTTTTAAGTAAAATGTAAAATCAATATTTTTTCTACATGTGTCATTGTATTAAAAAAAATGGCGTTCAACTGAGAAACATTTTTTACACATTATAATTTTATTTAACTCGACACTGGCAAATTGTCGCTTCAAGCGCAAAGTCCAATTAAAAGAAACTGAAACTGAACTGTTATTGTATTTCATATTATGGCAGCGTAGGTACTTATTCAAAAATAAAAACAAAATATTTTTAACAAAATCAAAATGTTTAAAAAGCATTAAAAAAGTATTTAACTTTTTTTAAATTATGATTATATAATACAATCGGGTATCTAGATTGACAAAAAAGAATTAATTACCATGATTCATATAAAAAAAAATTTATTTGAAGTGTGATTTTACATACTTGATTTTTGGGACACTTGGATGTGATGGATAGTTTTTTTTTATGCTGGATAAGCCTTGATTTGACCACAATCTCACCTGATGTAAAGTGACGATGTGGTCTAAGATGGGACATGAAGACCTAGAAGGTAGATGGCTTCTGCGGGCCACATTACGAAACACGAAAAAATCGCTTCACGCCGGAGGGTGGTGACAAGCTGCGGCCGAAGCCTCCCACCAGAGACTGTTCTTAGCACCACCCGGAGGTCACGTTTAAGGATTCAGAGGGTTACCACTTACGGACGTGAACAGACAAAACCTCCAGATATGATATACATAGATGAAGGTTTACGTTACTTTTACTGAGGGAAAATGTTGAATTATTGCGGTAAAATCTATACAATCCAGCAACGCTGTGGTTAGAAACCTGGACCCTATGCATAATTGCAGGCAAAATGTTAAATTAGTGTCGACAAATAAAACGCCTATGAAAATTAATCCCGATTATTTGTGATGGGTATTAAATTTATCATGTAATATCGTAGATTATTTTAAACAAACAAGGCAGATTTGATTCGTTACTTTGGCAAATACTCATTTAAATGTTTCCGCGTTTCGATAATTTCTATTTAATTACTATTTACAGACTCGGATTTAGAAGAACGAACATAATTAAACATAGATTTATATTTTTTACAAATAGGTTACATTTTCATCATTTCAATAAATACATTTGACTGAAGATGAATCGGCGTAAAGTGCATCTTTCTTGTCTCATTGGTGTTATGAAATTTAAATCAAATTTCAATTTTGAAATATTTTTATTATAACAGTTTCCAGAAAGCCCCAAAGCTATTAATTGATTTTAGCATTAGTACCGGCCATTTCAGCTATGTTTGTTCCAAAAATCACGACTTTAGAGTAAATTGTAATATATATTTTTTTGTGAAACAAGTGAGTAATCCAAAAAATGTAAAAACTCCAAAACTATAAAAAATTGAAGTACATTTATGGGTTCGATCTTTCTCCATCGCCCATTTAATTTTGGACCATATGAAATGAATCAATGCATATCTAGTAGGTACCTGAAAATTGGTTCAGTCCTTTCCTACTGGATGTTGGATACATGAGACTTAACTCTCGAAACAGTTCAAAACCATTAATAATCCAGCTACACGGTTCAGCACGTTTTAGGAGATGAATTTGATATACAGTGTGGAACTCATGGACTACAAACTCCTATCCCCTCCTATATAATGAATGGTGTTTTGAATTAATTATTTATCTTCAAATGACATGTCAAATGATATGTGTAAGAAAGAGGTGAGTGTTGAGATGACGGGTGATAGAGGGAAATGGAAGCAGAAAACATGTTGTGCCGACCCCACGTTATGTGGGATAAGGTCAGGAAGATGATGATGAAATGACATGTCAAAACGCAAATTATTTAAATTAAATGATTTGTATTTTAGCTTAATTTGAAAGTGCTCCTGTACAGCAGCTTCATTTATTAATTACTATCACATTATTTTTTGTCTCACATTCTTTGTTTTAAGTTTGACAATGCTACTTTTTAGCAATATTTCTTCTATATTTTCATATTTTATTGTATTTTATACTATGACAATTAATTGGCGTCTTGTCTGTGACTTGCAGAGTGCTTATTTTTTATACTTTTTAATTTCCATTATATAATATTTAGTTAAATAGAGTGAAACGAAGTCAAGTGTACAGAATGTTACCTACGATGAATAATTTACCAATATAGCAATATAAGGTCGCCCTGTGTATTTCTCGCTCTTAGGTGAATTTTGTAACTACTGTTTTGTTTTGGTGTACAATAAAGTGTTTTTGTATTGTACTATAATATACTTATACTCGCAGGGAAAACAGTATACTCATATTGTAATAAATTGGTAATTAGTGGTAAAAAATATTTGACGGATTTCAAACTCAATGTTTGACTTTACATTAGACTTCGTATTTATTTATGTAATAAGTCGCTCTAAGTATGATCAAACAGGAGGGATAAATAATTTCGTTAAGGCTTCAAAAAATCACGATGGACGCCAGCTGAAAATTTCTAAAATGAGTACTGTCTTGCTGAATCACTTTATGAACTAACAATACACCCAAAACTTTACCTATATACATTAAAAAAAATATATATTTTCGTCAATCCACACAACAACACATAGCCCCGCCGTAGACTCTAAGCTTGTGTTTCGGGTACTAGGCATCTGATATATTTAATTTAATATACATTTAAACATATCTATATAGACATTTTTATTACACCCACACCAAGGAGTAAGCGCTTGCAAAACATACAAACACTTGCCCCCTCAGTGGGAATCGAACCCGCTACCTCTTGCGCTGAAAGCGGTCCGTCGCCCACCGCTGCCACAGAGGTAGTAAAACAAAATTAGTAACGAATATTCCGCAGAACTGAATTATTATCGTTCACTTCCAGTAATTAATTATCGCATAAATATTTTAATTAATTAACAGCTTTATTGATTGACATCTTAAGTGCAATTATGCTTGGTTTGTGACACACAGCAATGTCTCACGAATTTCCTCATGAATTATCTACATACATACATTATCTACCTTATCATAATCCGCTAATGCGTACCGGCAACTTGTCACAATAATTGCCAATATGAATAATTGATTCATAAACAATCAGCTGTTTACTTATTAGTAGGTACAGTTTGAACGGGATTAAAAGTAATTAAAGCGCAAACAGGGTAAAACATGTACGTGTGTAGAATTATTAATAATCATTTTAGGCAAATGCTTAATTTTATTGTATATGTAATTAATATTTTATACTAGTGGCCCACCCCGGCTTCGCACGGGTTTTTATTCAATTTTTTTTCCCGGCAATTTTTCGATTTTTTCTCGCCTTTTAAACCTTCCCTAGACCTCCACGAACATTTCAAGACTATGATAAGATAAATCCGTTCAGCCGTTCTCGAGTTTTAATCAGAATAACGAACAACAATTCATTTTATTTATATAGATTGACAAAACAATATATTCTGGGATACTTATCCAATATAATCTTTTAAGCCGTGAAAAGTTGTGTTGGCTAAGTAGCACAAACAATCAAACTTTCCAGCTTTATAATATTATTATGTTAAATAAATTAAAACCATATTAACGAAAGTTCTTACACCAACGAATTTACACCCAAGAATATTGAGTCTATTCTATTCTATAAATCCATGCAGCCGGTTGAGCATAAAATTAAAAGAATCACCCACACACACATCCATTGAACCTCTTGTGTTTATAATTCACTAGTATTGCCCCGGGTTATAATGGATTATCCCGAGGAATGTTATTTTCCCGCGGGCAAAAGTAGCCTATGTCCTTTCTCAGGCTCTAGAGAACCAGTTAAAACTACTTATTTAAATGTAATTAGTAAGTAAGTTGCATTTAAAAATAGTTTTTGCGTGAAAGAAGAACACACTAACAGGCAGAAGTAACTCTGTACTCTCGTATTTATAATATTAGTATGGATAAGATGATACAAACATGTCACTCTTACCTATCTCTTCGTCAACCTGTGTCCGTGTAGAAGCAACTCACTTCAGAATTTCTATTGAACGTTCTTTCACACAAAGCTTTTTATGTGGCTTTTTATTTAAGCAAACCACAATAAACCTAAATAAACTGGCCCACCCGCATCACGCGTCACTTGAGACCATCACACAGTTCCGAGGACTTACTTTCACGAGGACTTCCTTACTTTTCCTGTTACATTAACGTCCGATTATATTGTTTATTGCCGAGAGTTTTTAAAAGGTTTGTTCTGAGTAATTATGGATTATTGTTATACTTACCAATTCTAAGCTTGGAAACTATCATTTAGGTATGGCCGCTTCATAATGCTTGGTGTATTTATGTATTTCTTGTATATTTTATTGTTTCAAAAACATGCTTATAGAATTATTAAAAAAAATGAAACTTAATCTTTAAAAAGTGACTATTTTTTATCCCCTCGTAAATTTCCAAAACTCGAAGTTTGCCTGATATTACATGTTGCATTAAATTTTATGATTCCATGTTGATGAAACTTTTTATTGTGTCTTTCAGTAACTTTGTGAACCAAATACTTCGTTACGTCACTGACGACACATGACATGCACGTCAAAATGGGAGCGTTTAAGTCGCCCGAGAATGATAATGATACACTTTTTTAGCTTAATGATTTTTATTTTGGATGTGGTAATGTAACAACTAATAGAAACGTTAAAAGCAGTAAATTAATGCGGACATAACGAGGGTGAAGTTTTAAAACAAATAAATCGTAAATACGTTTTAATAGCCTACTAGAATCAGAATTGTTTGTTCTTCGTAGTGATGTTTGCAGTTAACGTACACAAATTTTGCACACTTATCGGATTTTATCACTGCACCCTCGATATTCCCTATTCACAAGCTTCATCTCTTAATAATATTAGTAGACTACCATAAGTTTGTAGAAAAGTTCGGAATTAAATCCAACAGCGTAATTTTAATTAATTCTTTGTGTATTCCATAAAGCATTGGAAGTCAGGCAATATCTCAAGTGTTCAAGTTGCGATAGAATTTCTGATAGCGAGTCTCGAGTTACAAGTCAGAATTATAAGTTATGCTCGATACGGAAGTTGGCTAAGATTGTATCTTAACGCACTACAATGGTTCTTGACTCGTCTTCCTGTCCTCGTTTTGAGTTCGCACAATATTTACCTCTGTTCATTTCTTATATTAACTAGCTTTAGTTATTGCAACGTCCACCAGAGCCTGTGATCAAAGCTCAATTAGTAAATTATTTCTAAATTACGCTAAAGTACTTATTTATAGTTCAATTGACTTGCCATTTATTTTTCCATGGCAACGGCTTTTTATTAAATATTATTATTAAGATCAAAGTCGAGCTATGAGAATCGTTGATGATACCTCGCTCCAAGATATTGAGCCACTGAGTCTCAGGAGGGATTTTGCCTCTCTGTGAGTATTATATCGCCTGGACAATGGGTTGTGTTCCGAAGAACTGTTTGATTTAATGCCACCTACCTTCTACAATTGCGTAATCGCATCGCTCGCCATCGGAAGAGATTTCATCGAATCGCGAACTAAACGAATCCAAGATATGTACCTTGGATTCGTTTAGTTCGCGGACTGTCAGGAACTTCCTTCCTTCTGGGAACTCTCGGGTTGTGCTATGATAGTCATAATAGTGTTTATCTATACTAATACTAATTACTAATATTACTAATTACTAATAATATTATAAAGAGGAAAGGTTTGATTTTTTGTTTGTTTGTTTGTCTCGAATAGGCTCTGAAACTACTGCACCGATTTAAAAAATTCTTTCACCATTTTAAAGCTACACTATCCCTGAGTGACATAGGCTATATTTGGTTTTCAAAAATAATATGATTTCTTACCAAACTCCGATAAAGTAACCCATGGTGAAAAAAAAGAACCTAAAATCTTTCTTTAATCGCGAATGCTGCGAAAACTATTGACTATATAACAAAGTAATGTATTACAACTTTGTAGAACTTATCATTATCTACAAAAAACGTCTTGACATCATATCTCTAACTATTATAGTTTTGTGACAATAAGCGATATTTTTGAAAAAATAAACCTAAAATCTTTCTTTAATCGCGAATGCTGCGAAAACTATTGAATATATAACAAAGTGAGGTATTACAACTTTGTAGAACTTATCTACAAAAACTGTCGCATCATCTACAAAAAACGTCGTTGCATCATATCTCTAACTATTATAGTTTTGTAACAATAAGCGAAAAATTAAAATACCACTGTTTGAAAAGGCTCTTTATTTGTATCTTGGTATTAATCCTTAACAAAATAAATAATTTATTATGTAAGATTGCTTTAAAACCTTTATATAACTTTAATAGCATAATAATAGAATTCTAGCTTTAAAAAAATACAGTTACGCTACACATTTTAACTGTGAATTTGCAGACTTCCGTCGAAATTATGTTGTAACTGAGTAGGTATGTGATCCATTTACATAAGTCGAATTGTTGTATTCCTATCCTATGACCAAAGAAGGTTAAGTTGGTGAATGTATCTTGGCAAACCAGCATTGCTCTTACACTTATTCTTAGCTTGAACGAAAAATTATATACACCAATGAATATAAAACCAACTTTCTTCAAAAAACTAACGTTACACCAATTGACCCGAACCAAGTTTATGTTTGTTGTCGGTTACACCAATTTGAGCATTGCAATCAATAGTATGTTTTCTCTTACCTTAATCTTCTTAAAAATAATAAATCTAATTTTAAAATATAAGAAAAACCTCCGATTCGAATCCTTCAATTTCCTTAAAAGTAAAACACCATAATAATGTGTAATGTGCACGCAATGCGCTTTCATTTGATACCCCACTCGAGATTTTTGCAGATTTTCAGTTTTCCTTCCCCACTCTAACCCCCACAATTTTTAAACGGCACAACCGATTTTCATGAAACATGTCTAAGAGCACTCTCGCCAGACTCACCTTTTAAACAAAAAAAACTAAGTTGAAATCGCTTCATCCGTTCGGGAGCTATGATGTCCCAGACAGATAGACACGTCAAACATTATGACACCCCTCTTTTTTTGTCGGGGGTTAAAAATGAATCGCAAAATGTGTTGCTAAGCGCATAGCTCAACAACGCCTATACCAATTTAGCCAATTTATTGTTTTAAATGTTTGTTGGAGTTTAAGGATGGTTTTTACGAAGAGAAAAATTCGAATAATTTTGAAACAAATTTGAATAATTACCCGTGCAAAGCCGGGGCGTGCCGCTAGTTGATAATATACATAATAAGTCACAAAGGTTTTAAATGTGGTTGCTAAATAAAACATTACAATATACATGTCAAAATTTAAATAACAAATAATACCAATAGCGCAAGATTAAAATAATGTCAGATACAGCAATGTACGTATTATGCATAGTTATGTCAATTACAAAAGAAAATAAATATGATTATACAATTAAATGATCAAAAAAATTTTATTTACAATTTAAGCACAATATCCAAAACAGATTAATATAAATATGGAAATTTAAATAAATTATATACATTTAGAATAATTTATTAAATCATTATAATTATAAAACGTAGTTTAACAAGCCAGCGTTATGATCTCCCGCCCGAGGTTTAGGTATGGTATGGGTTATTTCAAAGAGGGTATCCTGAAGCAAGAGTCCTATACATAGTCATCACGGACATACCTGAAGCAAGAGGTATGTCCGTGATGACTATGTAGGACTCTCGACTTCCATACCAAAAGGTCGTAGGTTCAAACCCGCACCTCTGAATTTCTTGAAATATTATTACATATATGAATTAAATATTATTATTATTCATTTTGCTTAAACAGGTGTTTTAACGACGAAGGCAAACAGCATGATGGTGTTCTGTGAACTTGGAAGAATTTAAAGCATATGTGACATTAACCTACTCGCACTTGGTCAGCGTTGTGAATAAAAATAAAAAAAGAAAGTTGTTAAGGAGTTAGGAAAGTTGTTAAGCGTGCTTATGTTATGTAGCTTTCACGTGATTGTTTATTTTACTCCCGAAATCTAGCAAAATTGGGGCGTCGCAAGTAGGTAGAATAATAAAACAGACAATCCTCAATATCCAAGAAATTCAGCAATTCTGAAGTATCAAGAGTCCCAGCCAATTAAAACTGCGTGGAAAACCTTTCGCTAATTCAGCTTGATAGAAACCCCAAGTTTCTTTGTTCTCTTTAATAACTTCGCATTCGCAAGAAATTTTAGGTTTTGCTCGCTTTTGTTCAAAGTTTTCGGGAAAACACTTTTGAATTTGACTTAATCTTTATTCAAGGCCGGTCTACTAGTTTCTGATTTAGGATTCGCAGAAAGAAAAAATAATGATCTTGGCATTTAATTTCGAACAAATAGTCAAAAGTCAAAGTCAATACATTTATTTCCTTAGAGGCAGGGCTTAGATGGACCGGTCAGCTTAAAATTAATAAAACTAAATTGTTTATACAAAAAATATCAAGGAAATAACATTCGTCTTAAACACGTCTTAAATACAAGCTCAGAGCTTACCACGAAATTTGAAGTTGCCGTATAGATATTTATTTATTTATTTATTAACAGACTTTTCCGCTGTAAACAGTAGCTCTAATTCTTTACTGGGGCAACAGCTATGTCCCTGTCAAATTAGAATAGATAGAAAAAACTTTACTACACCCCAAACAAAGATACAATACAATAAGATATTTAAACCCTAAACCTATAACTAGCCTATACTTAATTTCAGTTATCTTTATGCTACTTTGCTTGCAATAATTTATTTCCCTGCGAAATGTGATATTTTACTGCACCGTCAAAAGTAGCCTATACCTTATTTTGATTTATAAGCTATATTACTGCGAAGTTTCATCGAAATCCAATCAGTAGTTTTTGCGTAAAAGAGCAAAAACACATTTACATCCTCACAAACTCTCGAGTTTATATTAAAAGTAGGTTATTTCTGTTGGGCAGTTTACCATACGACTCAGTAATAAAGCTATTCTATATAAGTTACGACTTCCTAAAAAAAGACGCCTTTTTATTGCTTTTTTAATTCCGCACAAGGAAAGTCCGTTAAGTCCAAAAAGCTTATGGTATTTCATTCTTTTACGAGTAATAACCCCGTTAAATACATAGAAAATTAGATCAAAGAAGTAGAGAAACTTGTAATTATTGTTTTAAGAAGAAAAAAGGTCAAAAACGGACTTAATTAAACGTTCCATTGGGAGGCGCGCGCAGAGACGTAAATACCAACAGCTCTTCGCTGAGGTTTTTGCTTCTACCAGTGTTAAAAAAATTTAAGCGATCTGTCAATAAAATGTTTTATTCATAGTATATTTTTAGTTTAGTTTATTTGTTAATTTACTAAGGGCTTATTTCAATGTTGGAGGAGGCCTATACCCGTAAGTATGTTAAAGTACCCTTTAAAAGTGTTTTTTATTAAAATTTGATATAATAATATTTTTAAGTTAGACAATTTGTAACTTAAAAGAGAATCAAAACTTTTTTATTTTATTTTATTTAAAGCAATGGTTAGTTATATCAATAATTAATACGTGTCAGCGGTTAGTTACTTATTTATTTATTTCAATACATTCAAAATATACATATTATGTCTAGAGCTATGTGACTGAGTGAAATAGCTCCATATTATAACCATTGTCTTATTTTACTCGGACTTGGTAAAACTGGCTTTATGTTTACCCAAACATAACTCAAGTTACAAAAAAATGCTCAATTTTTTTTGATAAATAAAAGCTAATTATAGTTAGCTAAGTACATGTAGGGTTGCCAACTTTTTTTGACAAATAAAACGTATAAAAGTGGTTTGGATAGGAAAAAATAAAGTACTAGGAAGAAAAACGGTATATTTCAAATTTTATGTTTTTTTTGCTTTAAAAACGTATTTTTGTGTGCTTTTAGCACATATGATAACAATTTCTTGTCATCTTTAAATGTTACAAAGCTTGTTTGACAATATTTAAATTTAAATAGATAAACAATTCGTTTTTAATTAAATTTATTGATGCTCTATTTCTGACTTCTCGCCACTTCAGATTCATTACAGAAAAAACTCTTTCAGTAAAAGCTGAAGTTGCAGGAACGGAGAGTAGGTAAGAAATATTTTTTTTTATATTTGTTAAGCTATCAGATGCATTTTTAAGTATATATTGCCATTTTTCTACTGTACTTTTCACTAAAACTTTTGTTATTTTAGCTTTTTAAGGAGTCACTGGAGTGTCGCTATCAGAATTACTCGTCATTTTCAGCATTAATATTTACTTTAAAATTTATTCTTTACTTATAAACAAAACTAACGGACCAGTTTTGTACAATTTCGTCGATAATGAAAGACATCTGTGACAAATGTCACAACTGTGTTAAGTACCCATTGAGTATTTTGTTTTACGCACCACAGTAAAGGTTGACAATAAAGTATTTTTGCATACTTTATATGTATGTAAAAGTATAAAGTATAATTACCAAAAATAAAGTAGGATACGTTATTATAATGTATGGTTGGCAACCCTAAGTACATGTCACACGTTCATAACCATAATTTATTTGGTACTTAAATATTTTTTATTTTTAAACATGACGTTTAAAGTTATTATTAGTTTAAAATATCCGTAAAAACTTTAAAGTATTCTGCTTCAAAAATACTTCATTCTCTCATTAGCCTATGTAGTTACACTAATGGGAAAAGGCCTAAAAATACCTAAAGGCATAATGTGTTATTAGTTTCAAATTCTAGAGATATCTCCAAAACAACTCGGCAGATTCCCTTCCGCCTTTTATAATTTATTGCAGTCCATCCAAAGGTTGTCTGGTAGAGATCACTTTTAGTGATAAGGCCGCCTATTGTGACACTATGTATGTTTAATTTTTTGATAATTTTTGGTTTTGTAAATTGGTGTTTAATAAAGGGTTGTATTGTATTGTATTCACTCTAAAAGACTAAAGTTATATTTTATTACTCCGTTTATGATGAAAATTAGAAAGTTAACTTCCGAAGGCTGGGTTCTTTATTAATTAATAGCTTAATTTAAAATATAACCAGCAGGCATCTCACAAACGTCGGCCAGTTTTATGCTTCATTACGGCTTCCGATCCGAACAATAATTCTTCTATATATTTATAGCTAACAAAGTTATATAATTTATAAGTTTTCTGATTTTTTCATTGAAACTAAGTCCCGATTCCACCATTGACTATAAACGCGATCAGATCACGCTAAACTTGTTTTACAAACTAACTGAGATCAAATTGACATTTTCAATAAAATAAATAAATAAATATTTCCGGACTAATCACACAGTATCACCTAACCCCAAACTAAGCAGAGCTTGTACTATGGGTGTTATGTGACTGATATACTACATGGATACAATTTTTTTTGTAAATACATTAGGTTATTTATCTTCTATATAAATAAAAAGGAATTGTTGTTCGTTAGTCTGATTAAAACTCGAGAACGGCTGAACGGATTTGTCTTATCATAGTCTTGAAATGTTCGTGCAGGTCTAGGGAAGGTTTAAACGGCGAGAAAAATCGAATAATTACCCACTCTTTTTTACACGTCTCTTGTATGTCGAGGTCCGCTGTAAGAAAACTCTTTTAGGGTTAAGCTCACCTTTTGTACATTTTGGCTTAGTTATTAACTTTTTTTATGTGTATTTTTGTGTGTGCAATAAAAATTTATGAATTATGAATAATTGCCGGGAAAAAAAATTGAATAAAAACCCGTGCGAAGCCGGGGCGGGCCACTTGTTTTCAATAAACCTCGATTTGTTGCATATAATAGTAAAATTGGTGCTAAGTCGTGCCAGACTTGTACTTATAGGGTCTTAATTGGTAACATTTGATACAAAAATAGAATTATTGTGTCCGTATTATATATAGATATTCATATCTAATAATTGTACTTCCACGCGAACGTCAATGGATGTTTCTATCGCTATCAATCGTTAACATGTCATCATCGTCGGATGAGGACGACCACTGATGGACATAGGCCTCCCTCAAAGATTTCCAGTAATTTCGGCTGCCAGAGGCCTGTTTTCACTACACCTAGACTATATGCAAGCAAATAAGGATACGGACGCTTTTGTCTGTAGTAAAGTAATTTAAAAAGATACCTTTACTTGCATATAGTTAGGGGTTTTACGTTCCCAAAGGATAAAACGGGACTCTATTACTGAGACTTCGTGGTCTGTCTATCACCAGGCTTTATCTCAAGCACCGTGATAGAAAGAGCATTGAAAGTATGAATATATAAGGGGACTCCCATACAACAAACTTTATTAAAAAAATTGTATAAACTGTACACGGCACTCTAGTTTGGTATGATTACATCTCATACTTTTCAAATTAAATAAAAAAAATACTTACGTTGCGCTTTTCACTTAAATAGTAAGGAAACCTTTTCATTATAAATAACTATCAAACACGCAAAATAACAATTATATTTGTTAGTATAAAAGAGGAGGATTTCTACCAACAGTATCATTACAATCATCATAATTTCAGCCGAAGGATGTCCATTGCTCCCTCAATTACTTTCAGTCCAAAACAAATTCAAACCAAGAATGGTGGAATTTGAATGAAGGTTGCCACATACATTTCCGGATAAATAATTCTCTCAGCAGTACTCAACATTGTTATAATATTAAAATTACGTTTTACTCTAGTACCCTTCAAAGTTTCCAAAGCAAACTTTTATTTGTTGTTTACATAATCAAATGTTGTTTCGTAAATTTCCATGCTCAAAAATACTATTAACGGTCCGTCAAAATAACGGACAAAAGCTTTACTAAAACCGATGGAAGCAAGTTTTTGAAAGCTTTTGTTATAAACTGAATGAATGGATATGTACGAGTAGTTTCAACACGCCTTAAATTAGAAGAAGCTGGGTAAGTACGTGTAATATGTAAAGGGTTCATTAAAATTCAACAAATTAACACTCACTTGTACCACGGTAACACATCTAAACAGTAATCCAACTTCACACAAACGGTAGAAATGCGAGCTAATTTACCTACGCGCCTCGATCTAAGGTTACACGAGGGATACATGTAGTCGCGACTGTGCCGCAGTTACGAACGGTGGGCGTGTGTTTTTAAGAATATTTTCTACAATTCTATTTTAGTAAGCTTTATTACATGATTTTTTATGGTTTAAAATTTGCCTAATAAAGCTAAAGCGAATATCTCAGTCTTCAATATTTTGTTTGGTCGCAAATTCATAAGATTTATTTGTTAATAAGTTTGAAAACAAACATAAAGGTGGGCAGTCCATCGTATGATAAATATTCTAAGATAAGATAAATAAATATTCTTTATTACACACATAACTTAAAACACAAAACAAAAAATAAGAACTTGAGACTATGCGAGATTCCGCGGGGCTGTATGTATTTATTGCCAACTCTCGGCCGAGTTGGAATACTGTTTAGATAGTAATACCGTGCTTATACTTTGTCAATAATAAGACAAGATAAAGTGTCACATTTTACACAAGCAATGCACACATCAACACAAGGACATCAACACAAGTAGGTACAGAAGACAGAGAAATTATTAATTCATCATTATTATTTGTGTATAGTTTAAGTATCAGAAAAGCGGACACAGTGTAGACCCAAAATGACAATTTCAACAACTATTCTGCTATGATGACATATATTATAAATAAATAAATATTGCTCATTATTTCCATTCCCTACAGAAAACACCAAACGCAAACATATACTGCACTTTTTTCTATTCTTTGAATCGTAGCTTAATTTTTATATAAGTGTAATATTATCTATGTAAAATTATAACGAACTGATATCAGAGTTTTATTTTAATGCAAACACGACTAAATTAGGTGAAGCAGTTTATATAATTAGAGAAACACTCAGCCATTTGATATAATATTTAAGACTGTGTAAGCGTCTGCTCTGTTGGTGTAACAAATAAATAAATAATAACGTAATAATAACTCAATAAAATATTTAATTATTATTATTAAGGAACCAGTGTTTGTACAATATAAAAACACTCACCTTCGAAATCTATGAACATTCTAAGTCTAAGTCCTAAAAGAATAATATTTATTTTACAACCCCATAACAAGACTGCCTCGATAGTACTACGGAGTTATTCTTGTACAATAACCGGTGCCGATTTTTCGGACAAATATTTTTATGCACAAGGCATATGTAAATCAACCGCCGAACCCTAAAAAGCTGTATTATAACCGTTCCCGAAGCCCGCTCCAAATATTTTTTACAAAAGAGCATTCTGAATATTTTAAACGCGCGTATTTTTAAATGCGGTAAGCCAGTGGCCAGCGTCGATCCAAGAGTTTTTAGTGCTGGCTTATCGATTTTCCTATACTCGTACAATATTCGGTGTTTTTCGAATTTTAAGATCACGTTCACGGATATGATATAAAATACTTTTTTGAATTGTTGACGATATAAAATATATTTTTGAAATTGTAGATTTTGCCGCGTTTACTGTCTTTGAAGTTTTTCCCCATCTTTTCTGGAGAGAAAACTAGAAATAGGTTTAGGCAAGTCAAAGACAAAGTCAAAATGTTTATTTCCTTAGAAGCAAAAGGCAAACGTGGACACGTCAACTTAAAATTAATGAAAACTACACACTACATTTTGTAAACAAAAATGATCAAAGAATTAACATTGTCTTAACAGCACGGTTAATTTTTTTATACTGAGTTAAGAAGCGAATAGAATAACACAGCTTTATCAGTATTGCGATTTTGGAGGTCTTACTTTCAGTTTGTCAGTAGACGGGTATCAGCGTTATCTTGATCCATAACACCTAATAACAATAATTGACATTTAATGTAATCTAGACTTATTAAATTTTAATGTACAAAATTTTTGCATGCCAATGTTTTTTGGCGAAATATGTGAAACGAATTGAAATGTAATATCTTATATGTACCATATTTCATGCAATAAATGATTATGATTATCATTACTATCCCTCTAACTTGCCTGCCTAGCGTGGCCAATATTATATGAGCAATAAAACATATCTAAATTTCCATAAATAATCTATATAAATAAAAATGAATTGTTGGTTGGTTTAGACTAACGAGTCTGATGAAACTCGAGAACGTCTAGGCCGATTGAGCTGATTTTGGTTTTAAAATGTTTGTCGTAGTCCAGGGTAGGTCTAAACGGTGAGCAAATAAGGAAAAATAGCCAGGAACTTTTATTACCCGTGCGACGCCGGGGCGGGCCGCTAGTTTCAAATATATATCCATAAATTTCCCTTGGTAAAAATCACCCTGCTCTATAGGATTTTTGGAAATAGCGATGTATACCAAACCGGTACGGTAGAGCTTTTATAATAAGAAGTAACTTAACAGTAATCTATATCTAGGTATAATAGATACTCACAGAGATCTCTCGACAGAGATTTGAAGTACGATGGAGGCGGCCCGCGCTGCATCGCCTGATTTTAAGCTAGGCGCGTATTCCGGTTACAAAGAATTACAGATCATTAAATAATTTATCAGGATTATTTGAACAAGTAGAACATTTCTGAAACAAAGATTATTTTATTTATTTTATGTAGAAAAAATTAAGACACATCAGTAACCTTCGCGCACAGGATTCGAACCTGCATCATCGGGATAGCCAATAACACCAACGCGCCATTACGTGATAGGTCGAAATTCTTCTGCACTTTGTATTATCGAGCGAAGCCCCCGAGTGTCCTAATTTTTTGTGCATAAAATTTAAAAATAGTCTAACCTGCAAAGTTAGTTTTATCGCTTATCAAAAATCATTAAAATATTAAAATAATTTTTATTAATTAATGTCCAGGCAATGCGTTGTTTGAAATCCACGCGCCGCACGCAAAAAAACATAATTGATATTTGATAAAGTCATCGTAAGTGATCTTTAAAATGTAGTCTGAATTTCTCAATGCATAAATCAAGTTTCTATTTGAGCAATTGCAAGAAACCATAAAACCAATCAGAAAGTTTTGTTCAACAAATAAAATTAACTACTAACAAAGACTTATTCCTTATCGCGGCAAAACATTATTAGATTAAATGTAATGATAAAACAAGGTTAAATGGACTCTTAAAATCAAAACTATTATTAAACATATTCTAATAACTTCTAAAAATCTACTTCAGTTTCGACCAATCCTTGATGTTGACGATCTCGCGTCGACATAATTATGTAGATGAACTTGATTTCGTGATTAATTTCTTTTAAAGATATTTAAATAAAAATGTATTTTTATGGCTTATCTTACTAATATTATGTTTTTTTTTATTATAAATGCGAAAGTATGTAAGTTCGGATGTTTGTTGTTCCTTCAAGGCAGAATTATATTATATATAATTATTTAAACGGCTTAACCGGTTTACCTGAAATTTGTTATGGTGATGGGTTATACCTTGGATTAAGAGAAAAGTTTATCTCTTAATATTGAAAAAAAAAATGTGCTCAGTTAGTTATCTTTAAACCAAACCATTGAATGAAAACCAGCACACTCGGCCCAAACTCTCGCATCGCCCGACTTACCACATTTATTGCACTCACAAAAATATGTATGCGATTTTCAAAACAGAATTTCCCCCAGTTTTCCTAAAATACAGGAACAGCCTTCCCTTTGTCCAAGAGCGGTTATTTCCCAAAACGTGTATAGGATTTTTAAAGTCGGCTTTGAAAAACCGTGAGGCCATATTTCGATGATATATTGTTATGTAAATTGGCGTTGTTGTACTGACGTGTAAAAGAAATACGTGTAACGGGAGCATTTTGGGGGCGTATGGCTTAGAATTTTAAAACTGCCGTCAGAGGCATGAAAGATGCCTAATCTTTCATGCCTCTGACGGCACGAGCCTTTTCATCTGTTGGAGGCTGATTTACTGCGTCCGAAACTTTAACCGTATACCGGATAGGTAATGTTTGCTTTGATTTGAGCAAAAATTAGCATAAGGGATTTTTTCAAGGTCTTGGTAAGCAGTTAAAACTAAAAATTTGGGTTAAAACACAATTGTGCGTAATATACATGTTGTGGCCAAAATTGACAATAATATAACGATTTAGTATGATATTAATCATACAATAACTGAAAAGACAGTAATACAATAAGTTATTGGATAACCAATCCAGCTTTAATTTGGCACGCCAAGTTTGCCCGTAACTATAATATAGACATTTCTCTAGCACCAATAGACTTCAGTGCCATTTCTGATCATAAAAATACACTCAAAAGCAGGTCGAGACCAGAGATTTTCTTAGATTTTCAATATCCCTCTATTAGACGTTGCTTCCGAGTGTGGGTTCGACCTCACTAGCATATTTCTCGCCTCTGCAAAGCGAATTTACAATGCAAAGTCGTGTGTCTACGAGTCTGCGTCACAGCAGTCCTTTTTGCACAGTGCAACACTTGTTTAGGAGGTAAACAATAAATGGTAATAATATGTTTGGAAAATGATTACTTAGGATAACGACCACATTCGTTGAAGCCTCATTGTCTTATGAGGATTGCAAGATATAATTTTCTCAAGGACATTCTTGCATACTTGTCCACATATTGCTTTGACGACTTTGTTGCAACTTTGACTGGCGATTTTTGGACACCGTAAATATGATGACGTTAGATTAATATTAATATAATATAACATTGCTCCGAATTATCAGCCCTCAGAATGGATCGATTCGAAATTTATATAGGGTGCCAAAATCAACAGATATAACTTAGGTACCTACCCGTTGGGATAGATTTTTAATATTTTCTAAACAGTGATGGGTTTGTAAACAGTGATGACATTACCCAATTCGAAGTTATCCATTTATCAGTTAACAACATGATCGTCCTAAAGTACAACGCATATCTAACATAATGTTATGTAGAATTTATTATGTAAAGGAACGTGCTACCTATACGTAGGAATGATGTGATTTGTACTTAAGGACGTTCATGTCTTTCAAGTTCAATCTGCCGTCTTACAGTTTATCAATTTGTTAGCATTTAAATCGGCCTTGCATCTAATAACTTTAACCGTGGTACTAATTCCAACTCAAATGTAAAATCAAGCTTGGCAACGTTTAATCCTAGCTAGGCGCTAATTTTCGCCATCCTTATTCGATCTTAATCCAATGGCACTCCTGGTTAAGGTCGATTTCAGTTTCATATACGATTTAAACACAATCAATTATTATTATTAATAATAGGTATGATGTGTATAAAAAAAACGTATTCTGTTTATTCCCTCTGTTAGCCCGCAAAAAAATACTGGATACCTATTTCATATTTTGTTGTATATTTTGTGAATTTTGTGAAAGCAATAAACATTTTTATTTATTTATTTATACCTATTTTTTGCTTTGTCAATTAAATAAGACATGGAGTATCGAAATTCCGAGGTTGTTTTTTTATGTTACATAAGCCTTCATTTGACCACAATCTCACCTGATGTACCTACCGGAGGTCACGTGTAAGCATTCAGAGGGTTACGGACGTGAACAAAAAAACCTCCAAGGGCACCCCCCTTTTTCTGTAGGTTTTTCTGTTCACGTCTTTTGATGTACAAATGTTTGGGGCTTTTGATTACAAATTTAGCATAAATCGCACGAGAGCGTTACGTCACGCGAAACTTCAATGCACTCTATCATCCTGAGTTTCCTTTGCAAGAAAAAAGAAAAAAAAATGCTATAAATGTTATTTATTTTTAATAACATAAATGACTGATGTTTGATTTTTTTTAGTCATCTTCCCTATTATATTCAAGTCGCTGTAACTTCTCTCAAAACAAAGAGCTCTGTCAAATTGAAATAATGTTGTGCCCTTTATTAATTATTCCATTTTACCCCTACCAAGGCCGCCCCACCAGTGGGTCTCCGTCGACACCAATTTTTGTTCTGCTTCACTTTTTTAAAATTAGGCCGCCTATTGTACTAACTTTATTTTAGTTACTTGTACAATTCCAACATAGAAGCAATTAAGTAGTCGGTTTTGTCTAATAGCGGAATAGCGAATAAGCACTGTGTAACTCAGGCAGTGTTTGATTCCGAGTTTCGCCCCATTGCTCCAGGCTTCCGCTAGCAGGTGTTTGCAGGTCATGTAACTTCACACATGTATTGGCTGAAACGTTTACAGCAGTAATAATAATCTTAAAAAAAAAAACACCTGATCCTTAGTTTCCTTAAAA
Source organism: Gymnoscelis rufifasciata (assembly GCA_929108375.1). Classification (NCBI taxonomy): domain Eukaryota; kingdom Metazoa; phylum Arthropoda; class Insecta; order Lepidoptera; family Geometridae; genus Gymnoscelis; species Gymnoscelis rufifasciata. The sequence continues at coordinate 5,895,279 of OV815321.1, read as the reverse complement.
GGAAAAAATCATAATATTTTGTAATGTGCACTTGATGCGCTTTCTAAGGGGTCTTAGTACTCGTATATTTGCAGATATTCGATTCCTCCTTCCCACATTCACCCCCCATAACTTTTTAACGGTTTTCCTATTTTCATCAAACGTGTATAAGTCACCTACAAAAAAAATATTGAACCGAAATCGCTACATCCGTTCATGTCACAAAGCGTTTCAGTAAGTTGTGAGCGACTAAACAAATAAAAAACATCCGTGTCATACTAATAACTAGCTGCTGCCCGCTCGTCCGCGTGAAGTTACATTCCCTGTTTACCCTGTATACTGCATATCTGCCTTTAAGCAATAGATCTACAAACAGGTGAGTTGTTGTACTGTAGCAACACTGTGACTTTCCATTCTGTTTTGGCTCGCACACCTCACTTCCTTGTCGGTCAAGTGTGGTCGTATATCAACGACACGACATATGCAGTCTCATTAACTAATCGTATCGGTTGCAAACTTTTAAATACGCAATTTTTTAATATACCAGCATTTCGCCCGTGGCTTTGCTCTTTTTATAATAGATTATCCCGCGGTAAAGTGATATTAAAATAGTAAAGAGAAGCTTTTAAGTGTTTTTCTGGTAAGTAAGGTGTTTAACTTTCGTGGTCATAATATTAGTAGGATTCCAATGCGCAATATGCTGTCAAATTACATAAAAAAGTCTACTTGTGTTGATGCCTTTGTATATAGGTATATAATTCACTGACAGGTTTTCTGTTTAAAACTTGAAAATGTAGACGTGCAACTTGATTGAGACCTTTTCCTCATAGATCTTAATACATTCTCGTCCCAAACTTGGATATAATCCAACTATTATGTATGTCCGGGGTAAGATATTCGGTGATTTACATATGAATTTGGTTTTAGCATTACTAAGGTCTCTTTTTTGTCGCATCTGTGATCGCCTATTCCCGAATTCCACTGAGTATCTTCAAAACAACGTCACAGATCAATCCTTAACATTGTTTTGGAAATAAAAAACATTTGTTTTTTTATTTACCATTTTGGAATATACATATAAACATTACTAATGACTTTTCTGTTTTTTTTTTAAACTAGTTTATAAAACATTTAAATCGTTGCATCTAGTTTGCAACAAGTCACTTAATCCATCCTAAGATGTACCCACTGTCCATACGTGCTTTATCGTATCTGGACGACACGACAAGACAACCTTCACTCAAGTCGAGCGCTTACACTTGTGTAATGTTAGAGTTAATATATCAGATTGAATGGATCAACTAAAATAAATGGAAACTACACAAAAATGTACCTTATATGTACCTTATGCAAGCACTTTCTCCTTGGTCTGGGTGTTTAATATGTGTAATAAAAAATATCTATATATGTATGACTATTATAATTAAGTATATATCTAGTACCCGTAACACAAGTTTAGAGCTTACCACGGGGCTAGATGTTGTTGTGTGAATTGTCTGGAAATATTTATTTATTTTATATTAACTTGAAACTTTTCGAGTTTTCCTTTATTACGACGCTGTTGCAAGCATCAGGATCACGGCATACACTGATTTTCCTCGCGATTAGGCAGACGGTTATTCACAAACGAAATGGTCTACTCTTTCTGAGTTTTTTAATGAGAGGTTGAAAAGCACTAGTGGTGTTGCTACTTCGATCAAGTAATCATTTATTTCAATTCAAGCACATACAGAATAATTTTAACAATTCAGATGTTAGGTAATATTTAGTGTAACGGCTTGTTACATTTTTCAGTAGGTATTGCAACACCTACACAAAGTGTCGATTGTGTAACAGGTGAAGCGTTACCTTCCAATGACAATTTGCTAGCCACAATAATAATAATAATAAATATTTTCCTGCTTTTGTTAAAAAAAAACTTTAAATAATAATATTCTAATTAATATGTAATTTTTTTAGGGACATAGTACGAATAAATATAATAAAACTAGCGGCCCGCCCCGGCGTCGCAGGGGTATAAAATTTTCCCGGAAATTATTCGAATTTTTCTCGCCGTAAAAACCATCCTATCTCTCAAGTTAGATCGAACTGCACATGGTGTGCAAATTTTATTATAATCGGTTAAGTGGTTTAGGAGTCCATTGAGGACAAACATTGTGACACGAGATTTATATATATTAAGCTTTCCATGTCACAATGTTAGTTACTGTACTCCTCCAAAACGGCTTAACCGATTATTATGACATTTTATATGAATATTTAGTAGGTCTGAGAATCGGCTACTATTTATTTTTGCAAAACAATGTTTGCTGGGGTCAGATAGTAATATACATGCAGGAATTATTATAAACTGTGGCGCGGCCTCCTCCAGCAGCTAGAAGACAATACATCATTGTCCATAAATTATTACATAGACAGAAAATCGTTTCACGCACTGGCCCAGCCCGGAGGGGTGACAAGCCTCTGCCAAAGCCTACCACCAGAGACTGTTCTAAGCACCACCCAGATATTATCATCAGCGGTTTCCACAGCAGAAAGCGCAATTATCGGTTATGCTGTTTTGAGAACGTATAAACAGAGATATTTACTTTCGTTCTCAAATGTCGCTACCACACAAATTAGGGTTTTCGAGGCGTATCACACTTTGATAAGGTTCTTCCAGTTTTTGATTTGTTGCTTCTCAAAAGTGAATTTTATTATTTGTATAGATAGTAGATAACGAACTAGCAGCGGCCGACATCGATTTTCGTTAGATATTTTCACACATAGTAAAAAACCACCACCATGTACGAATTATTCTATACTAGCGGCACGCCCCGGCTTTGCACGGGTAATTATTCAAAATTGTTTCAAAATTATTCGAATTTTTCTCGCCGTAAAAACCATCCTTAAACTCCAACGAACATTTAAAAAATAAATTGGCTAAATTGGTATAGGCGTTGTTGAGTTATGCGCTTAGCAACACATTTTGCGATTCATTTTTAACCCCCGACAAAAAAGAGGGGTGTCATATGTTTGACGTGTCTGTCTGTCTGGGACATCATAGCTCCCGAACGGATGAAGCGATTTCAACTTAGTTTTTTTTTGTTTAAAAGGTGAGTCTGGCGCGAGTGCTCTTAGACATGTTTCATGAAAATCGGTTGTGCCGTTTAAAAATTGAGGGGGTTAGAGTGGGGAAGGAAAACTGAAAATCTGCAAAAACTCGAGTATCAAATGAAAGCGCATTGCGTGCACATTACACATTATTATGATGTTTTACTTTTAAGGAAATTGAAGGATTCGAATCGGGGGTTTTTCTTATATTTTAAATTTAGATTTATAATTTATAAGAAGATTAAGGTAAGAGAAAACATACTATTGATTGCAATCTTTAATTTGGTGTAACCGACAACAAACATAAACTTGGTTCGGGTCAATTTGTGTAACGTTAGTTTTTTGAAGAAAGTTGGTTTTATATTGGTGTATAATTTTTCGTTCTAGCTAAGAATTAGTGTAAGAGCAATGCTGGTTTGCCAAGATACATACACCAACTTAACCTTCTTCGGTCATAGGAATACAACAATTCGACGTATGTAAATGGATCACATACCTACTCAGTTAGGTACAACATAATTTCGACGGAAGTCTGCAAAATTTACAGTTAAAATGTGTAGCGTAACTGTATTTTTTTAAAGTGAGAATTATATTATTATGCTATTCGGAAGAGCAGAAAAAAACTAAAAAAACTGTATACTCAACTTATTTTACGTGTTTTGGTGGTTAACCCAATTGAACTGCCAACCGACGATATTATGTACAATATCTATGCTATAATGGTAGGTTTTAGTTCTGAAAATAACTTTTTGAATGGGATTAGTTACCTGTTAACGAATTATTAACTACTAACTAAGCGACAAAATATTATCAAGCGACAATTTTTTTATTTCCGCACACGACCATTCAGTAGGGAGCCGATCGCGCGGCAGATTATTTCGTGATCTTAACCCCCCTCCCGTACCTTCGTGCCCGAGTGACGCCTGCCACTCCACAACGCATAGTGTCATAAAACTATAATAGTTAGAGATATGATGGAACGACGTTTTTTGTAGATGATGATAAGTTCTACAAAGTTGTAATACATCACTTAGTTATATATTCAATAGTTTTTGCAGCATTCGCGATTAAAGAAAGATTTTAGGTTTATTTTTTCATAAAAATCGGTTATTGTCACAAAACTATAATAGTTAGAGATATGATGTAACGACGTTTATTGTAGATAATGATAAGGTCTACAAAGTTGTAATACATCACTTTGTTATATATTCAATAGTTTTCGCAGCATTCGCGATTAAAAAAGATTTTAGGTTTATTTTTTCATAAAAATCGGTGATTGTCACAAAGCTATAATAGTTAGAGATATGATGTAACAACGTTTTTTGTAGATAATGATAAGTTCTACAAAGTTGTAATACATCACTTTGTTATATATTAAATAGTTTTCGCAGCATTCGCGATTAAAGAAAGATTTTGGGTTCTTTTTTTTCACCATGGGTTACATTATCGGAGTTTGGTGAGGAATCATATTATTTTTGAAAACTAAATATAGCCTATGTCACTCAGGGATAGTGTAGCTTTCGAATGGTGAAAGATTTTTTTAAATCGGTGCAGTAGTTTCAGAGCCTATTCGAGACAAACAAACAAACAAACAAAAAATCAAACCTTACCTCTTTATTATATTAGTATAGACAATATGCACGCCATTTTAATCATATCTTCTAAGTTGAAATAAATAAATAAAATATATTTCCGGACAATCCACACAACAACATCAAGCCCCGTGGTAAGCTCTAAGCTTGTGTTACAGGTACTAAACATCTGATATACTTAATATAATAGACATACATAGATATTTTAAGTTTACATATGAAACACCCAGACCAAGAAGAAAGTGCTTGCAGATCAGACAAACACTTTCACCGTCGGCGGGAATCGAACCCGCTACCTCTAGCGCCGCAAGCGGACACTCGCCCACCGCGCCACTGAGTCAGTTTGACCTTCCATCTAGATTAGTGAAATACTTTGTTAATAAAATAGAGAGTGTTTCATAAAAATGCATGTTTTGATGAAAAATGAACATAAAAACTATGTTTTAGTTTTATTTCAGACTTATTAACAAATCGGTATTATAAATTTGCGACGGAGAGATATTTTGCCCTTGACTGTGTTATACGAAATGCTTTATTATTAGGTAAACTTTAAACCATGAAATTTCGCAGACTATTTGTTTTTATTAAAAAGATTATGTATTAAAAAAAGTAATCGCAGAATATATTCTAATCGATATACTTAATAACTTGTACTTTTAAAAATGATGATAATCACAATCATGTTTTCTTACGAGATGTAAAACGAATTATATTTATGTGATTACATCGAAATCGTGTTGGGACTCGGAAGTGTTCACCGGAAAACTGGTTCAATCAAAATTTAAGTCGATATTGGAAAAGTTTTGCAAAGTGATGCGTAGCTTGTACAGTCGACGAATAATATGTGGTAAGAATATATTCTTGGTATGAATCTTAGGTATTATGAAGGGACATACTGGATAAACAGCCTCGTTGGCTAAGCTTGGAGCACACTTGACTTACATTCCGAAGGTCGTAGGTTCAAACTCCGCCACGCACATCTGGCAAATTCTTTTTATTAAAATGTATGTGCGCTTTAACACGTGCTTTACCGGTGAAGGCAAACTTCGTGAGGAAACCGGCATGTTCTAAGAACTTTTCCCAACCCGCACTTGGAAGAGGTGAATTTAGGTCTAATCTCTCTCACTTAGAGAGAAGTCCCTGTGTCCCAGTAGTGGGAACGTTAATAGGGTGATGATGATACTGAATATTATGCTGTAAACCTTACCGCTTCTTAACATCGGCGTTTCTGGTATAGAATAAAACATACCATCATATTTCATTGAAAATTTTGTGTATTCATTTATTTAAGTTAGGGTAATTTTAAATAGTTATTTTTGAGACAAATAAAAGTTAAAGCTCGTAATTTTTATGTGTACACATACATGCGTGTAATCTACATAGTTTTTATCGATCTAAATGTCTTCAATTTTACCATGGTTTCATCAATCTCAAAAAAAATTAAGCGAAAAATTGATTTACAAATAAATGCACAATTGATTTGTGTAATGTTGTCTTTTTTATAGGATTTTTGCCTCAAAATAAAACAACATAAGATATTATGGGACTCAGATGGATGATTATTTTATTAATTATAGGACCTTCACATTATTTCATGATAAATACTTCCATTCCCAAGTCAAAATAGTAAAAACATACTGATAACTTTCACACAATTTTAGGCTGAGTGTACAAAGTAACTTGAAAGAAATCGTCAGTATAGATAAGACCTTTTTACGAGAAACTCTCAAACTAGGTTTTGTTTTCGGTGCTTGTACAATAAAGTTGTTCTTGTTCTTAGTAAATTCAATTACTTTGTTACAATTTAGCTAAATCAGAATCTCTTGCGGATTTTTGGGGATTTGTATTAGTGCTTGGGAAAAATATTGTTTGAGCTTTTTTGGCAGACTTAATTAAGTCTGCAAAAAGATATTTGAAGATTATTAAAACATTGAACTAGCAGGGTTTTGACGATTGAAGACGAAAAACATTTTTCTTTTTTCGTTTCATCATCATCAGCCTATTAACGTTCCCACTGCTGGGACACAGGGACTTCTCTCTTGACGAGAGAGATTAGGCCTTAATTCACCACGCTGGCCAAGTGCGGGTTGGTGAATGTCACATGTCCTTCAAACTCTTTTTTTTTTTAAGTTCTCAGAACATGCCGGTTTCCTCACGATGTTTGCCTTCACCGTTAAAGCACCGTTTTTTCGTTTATCCAAGCTTTTTTTTTATGAGTTTCGTTGATCATAAACCTCACGGGAATAGTTTTTTTTTTGGGATGAAAGGTAAGCCTATGTCCTTTTCCGTAAATGGAAAATGTTAACAATATTGGTGGAGTAGCTAAAGCGTGAAAAGTAGTTCTACCACGAGTTGAGTTGAGTTTCACTTACGACTGTTGGATATTACAACATGTTGTAATCGAAAGTCGTAAGCCCATAAATTTGACAGATGAAGATAAAATTTTAGGTGGGAAAATTCTGTCAAATGTCTGGGATTACAGAGTTTGTTGGACATGTGACATTCACCAACCCGCACTTGGACAGCGTGGTGAATTAAGGCCCAATATCTCTCTTGACGAGAGAAGCCCCTATGTCCCAGCAATAGGAACACAAATATGCGTATGCTTAAGTTTTTTAAATATATTTAATAATTATGGAAGGGACAAACGCAAACAGATGTAAACTCCATTACTGTAATGAGTGCGAATCCCAACAAACACACATTAATTATAAAACCCTCTCATCAAAGAGATTTTCAGAATGAATTCTCACAGACATAACCGAAATTTACTGAGACGCATAATAATGGAAGCTTTGAGTGTGCAATATCTGGACACAATATTTCCTTCGTACAAAATTCATAACAAAATAAAAAACATATATTTATAAAAGAAACTCGCCCCAAAAAATCGGGTCTTTAGTCGTTTCATACTGCGAGTTGTTCATATCATACCATGGTATGAATTGCCCAAAGGCTGTTTTAGAATAATGTGTCGATTTGAACCATAATACTGGGACAAGTTGATGTCGGATAAGCGCGTTCTTACGAGGCGCCGCAAAGAAAATAGTATTTAACACTTTATGTTTCTCAGAATTCGTACATAAGAGTACGTGGACGGGTACTTACAACATGCGCAATGCGCAGGCCTTGTGTAACCGTACCATTTATCTGCTGTAAATTTACAACATCAGACAAAATGCCAACTCAAGTTAAGGCTACTGCGCCCGTGGTTTAAGAAAAGTGGTCCTTCACATTGCCAGTTCAGTCCATAGTTGCAACGTCATAGAGCTAGTGTTGTTTTAAAATTTTCCCTCTGTTCGCGTCCGCACGTTTTAGCCACATCTTACACGGTAAATATTACGTTATCTGCGCTAGTGGTCAAATTAGCTACATCACTACGACTCAGATTGAAAAAAAAGTGATTTAATTTTTATTAACGTAAAATATACGCTTTTCTATTTTCTTTAAAGTTATCATTGAAAGCTATTTGCAAACGGAATTTTAATAAATTAGAAATATAATAATGTTGTCTATTGTAATAGTTTTATATCGTCTACCAGACCGTCAAATGTATGAAATGACTTCTTATAGACTCAAACACCGAAGGTTCCGTGTAATTTATTTAAAGTTTAAACATTAAAAAAAAACAAAAGAAATTGCATTAAGATGCGTTCATCGGTCACCCATCCAAGATATGGCCGGATGCAAATATAAAATCACAGTTATTGTACCTTATAATCCAGTTATTTAGAAATATATAAATATAATAAAATAAGCCTCTAATGATGTTTACATAACTCACATGAAAAATCTAAATTTAAGAAAAGCCCCCGATTCCAATGCCTTTAATTAACCCCCGACCAAAAAAGAGGGGTGTTATAAGTTTGACGTGTCTGTCTGCCTGTCTGTCTGTCTGTCTGTTACATCATAGCTCCCGAACGGGTGGAGCGATTTCAATTTAGTTTTTTTGTATAAAAGGTGAGTTTGGCCCGGGTTGTTCTTAGACAAATTTAATGAAAATCGGTTGAGCCGTTTAAAAGTTATGGGGGTGAGAGAGGGGAAGGAAAACAGAAAATCTGCAAATATATTACATATTGACGCCCAATCTGCGGAATAATTTTACTGAGCTAAATTTTCTATATACACCTTTATAACGGCGTTGTAATGAAGATGTCAAGAATCGACATTGACCTAAAAAAAATTAATATATAGGTCAAAAGGTCACGCCAATCAGTTTTTCACAAATATCTCGCGACAATTCACCCGACTGTATTCGGAGGTCATATAATTTCGTTTACATTTTTATACGGTATCTGGAAATTAACCGTGTCGGAGTAGAACGCTGAGAAAGAAATTAGAATGTACTTAAATACGCCCTTGTTTATTAAACACCAAAGCGTAAAACATTTTGCATTTAAATTTTGAAACTTGGATAAGAATATTTTTATTTTTTTATGTTTATTATCTCAGAACATATTTATCCGTGAACGGATTGTAACGATTCCATTATTACATGAAAGCTGTTGCTTTCAAGTTGGATCATATAAATTTTATTGTAATTGGTCTTGTAGTTCTCTAGTTGTATAAGACACGCATGTTTCATACCAAAATATTGGTTGCTTTATGTTTTTTTTTGTTTGTTATTTTCTTTAAGTTTTATAAAATCTTCTATCTGATGGTTGGGCATTTTGTTCAATGTAATTTATCAATTGTTTGAATAGGTTTATTAAAACTAGATTTATACCATAAAATATCTATGTATGTCGTAAAAGTCTAAGTAATAACTTAGACTATGACAGGACCTAGTTCTGTCATAGCACATGCTGATTGGTGACCATTTATGTCATTAAGAATCACTATGTAACATCTGTAGAATATTTAATTTAAGTTTAGTTTGATGACATAATAAACATTTTTTATCTTATCTTACCTTGTCTATCTGACACTTTTTTACGGAACCCGTAAAAAATAAACTCGAGTATGTAGTGAGCTATCTGTACCCCCCAAATTTCGCGAGAGTACAACACGTATGCACAATTAGACGCTTTGCATCAGTTTTTAATTAACTCAAAGAAGCGGCCGCCGTTACGTTGGCAAGTTTTAATGAAATTTATTAACAGGGAAATATGAGAAGAAACACTGGCTTTATTGTGCAAGTGTGTTCTCAGTAAGATTATCCTTTAACAAGGTGTTATTGTATTTGGATTCTCTAGTTTAGGTTTCGAGTAGAACAGTCTAGAAATTAAGCACAGATTGGCTATAAGATTAAGGGTAGGACTTTAAACGTAGATAATAGCAGTCCGCTGAGGCACAAAACTTCTTGAAGGGTTGTTGATCCTGGATTATCAAGATCGTAGGTTATTATTGACTTTTAAGAATAAATTTTGAAAATATTAGTGTGGACTTTTTAGTTCTAGATGATATTTTTCTTATTTTATTTTATTTTGATACCTTATTGTTCTAAAATTAATATTTTGAAGTCGTAGCTTTCGTATTTCGTAAATATTTCCAATTATTTGCAACTAAATAATACAGATAAGTAATTCCAGATTATCTGTTATTAATTAATATCATGAAACTAGTGGCCACTAGTTTCATTATATTAACGCCCCGGCTTCGCGCGGGTTTATATAAAAAAAAAATCTAGGCAATTATTAAATTTTTTATCGCCTTTTAAACCATCCCTAGACTTCCACGAACATTTCAAGACTAAGATAAGATAAATCCGTTCAGCCGTTCTCGAGTTTTACGAGACTAACGAACAATTCATTTTTATATATTTAGAAGATTCAACGCTATTTTCGTTTACTAGATCATTCGTGTGGGCTCGCTCAAACCTATTTCTTTTTGATTTGATTTTGAATCCTGCAAATCAGTGCTTCATTAAAAACGAGGTCTTTTTGATGAAGCACAATAAAATATATAGAAGTCAATACGTTCGAGTTGTCCTAGCTAATTAAATATCATCACAACAAATTAAAATATGTCCCTACTAATGTATACTAATATTATAAAGCAAAAATTTTTGTTTAAAAGCGCTAACCTCAAGAACTACTTGTCCGATTTAAACATTATTCCCGCGGGAACAGCGTATTTTCGAAAAACGTGGACCAAATTTTCTTAAACACGGAGAAAACCGCGTGTAAAGATAGAAACATATATATATGAATAAAAATCCTTAGTAGGTCCCATACCGTAAAGTTTTTAAGTATGTAACTTAATTGTGATTCCATACACCCTAGAATTACACATCGCGTGGAAAGTTTTAATGAATTTCAACAACAAAATATGAAACTGTAACAAATGGAGGGTGAACTCGGCGATATATTGTTGTTAGGGCAGGGGCCAGCGTTCAAATAGATACGAGATACAGTAAAATATATTTCTATACTCCACTTAATATTATCAAAAGTTTGTGGGGATGTAAGGTGTGATTCTGCTCTTTCGCGCAAAAACTACTGAAGGGATTTTCATGAAACTTTACAATAATTTAGTTTACATATCAGAATGACATATAGGCTACTTAACCGTTAAAATACCAGTTTTCGCGGTAAAATCAGATATTGGGATTAAGCTCTAATTGGTATATATTGTCACGAACATTGCTGTTTATCCAGTATGAAAAACAGCAAAGTTCGTATACTAATTTTTACCACAGGTAAATCTATTACTACGCGGCCAAAGCCGCGGGCGGACAGATAGTTTATAAAATCTAAGAAAATATCTTAAACTTTTCGATTTACGTCTATCAGGGTGAAAAAAAGTGATCTTTTAAGTTCGTTGAAGTGGCGGTGAGCAGGCCATGTCGCTCGTAGAACCCATAGCTGATGGGGTGAAAGGTTCTCAAATGGAAACCGCGGATCGGGAAACGTACCGTCGGACATCCAAAACGGTCGGTTCATGGTGGTTTCAAGAAGTCGTTGAAATTAATACCATTATTAATTTCAGATGTAGGACGTCAATTTCTGGCTTAAGGAGGTCATAAATATAATGTCTTCTAGTCCTTTTTTCTTCTAATATTAAGATTACTATCTTATACCTTTATCTTATTGACTGCCTCAGAGGCGCAGTGGGCGAGGGTCCGCATGGCGTTTTGCAGCGCAACAAGTAGCTGGCTCGATTCCCGCTTTCTCCTTGTTCTGGGTGTTTAATGCGTATAATAAAAAATATCTATATATTTATGTCTATTATATTAGATGTCTAGTACCCGAAACACAAGCTAAAAGCTTACCACGGGGCTAGATGTTTTTGTGTGGGTTGTCCAGAATTGTTTATTTATCTAATGAGATAATGCTCGAACTGACTCGCTGCTCCTGCACTTTAATGTTTTGTTAAGTGGTGAATAGTTGCCCGAGAGTGTTGGCCCACTTCCAGTGGGAGCCCATATTTATTTCGCTTTCCGGTTCAAATGCGAATATTTTCCACTTTTGAAAAAGCTTGGATAATTTAAAAAGATAACACTAAAGATAAGGGTTTTTTAAGTTTTAAAATATATGTATAATTTTAACAGAAATCAACCGACCACATGATGAAAAATTTTGAATACTGAGCATTACCAGAGATTATGTAATATCTCATCATCTTCAGCCGTAGGACGTCCACTACTTGACTCAGGCCTCCCTCAAAGATTTCTAGTAATTATAACTAACATCGCCCTGCATCCATCGTGAGACCGCCGCTTTCACCAGGTTGTCCGTCCATCTAGTTGGTCAGAGGCGGATTTACAAATTTACAAGATATAGGCTGAATAGTTTTTGCCGCCCTTGCCTCAACAATTGTCATCATATCAAACATTATTTTTACAATGCAACAATTTCGTTGAAATTTCACATTATATAATTTTTCGGTATATTTTTGAGCTAATCGGAATAAGTTTGCTACTATCGGAATATGCAATGACAAGTGAGAGAGAAAAGTCATTGAGAAAATTTGTTGCAGACTTCTATATATGTAAGACATCAGAAAACCGTCATAGAAAAATCTTTTTGATTTCTATGAGGTTAAATAAATATCGTTCCCCAAATTTGCCGCCCCCAAAATCTGCCGCCCTAGGCTCCAGCCTACTCAGCCTGCTGGTAAATCCACCACTGTAGTTGGTGGACGTCCTACGCTACGCTTGCCGATCCGCTTAATATTTTGTTAGTATCTACACTCTACAGGGTGTGTCATAAATATAGATAATCCGTTAAGGGGTGGGGCCTAGCTATCAGGCTACGATAAAATCATATTTTTATGTCGTATAACCAACAGAGTAAAGATGGTGATGCTTTTAGATTTTGTTTTGCTTCTTTGGCCATTTAATCGGTTTCCATTTGAACAAATTTTCTTTCTTTTGGTTTGTGAGCAATAAGGGTTTTTGAAATTCACTCCCTAAGTGGGGAAAACGGGGGTACTAACTTAGTATGACTGTGACTTTTCCACTTTTAAAGTTATCACAATGAAAATTATTTTGAACGTTCTTAATTAAAATAGTGAAACACATTATATAAATATAGAAGGATTGGACCAATATGATAATTAACATTTTTGTTTTTGGTCTATACATATATGGCGCGGCCATCTATTTATAAGATACTTATATTTGGCGGAAGTGCTTAATGGACTACAAATTATCCCTCTGTTTATTATCTACCGAGGTCGAGCATATCCCGAAAACTTCTGTTCGGCTCCCCTACTATTAGTACTTTACAATAATTTGGTAAAAGCCGCAAGTTCGCGGTGGATGTACACTGCTGGACATTCACCTACAGCTAAAATGATGATGTGATGATGATACATCAATTTATTACGTAACATTAACGTGGGTTCATTGATATTGCTTTTAATGAGTTTGTGCACTAACTTGTAACTCGAAAACTTTTTGCCGATTCATATAAATTTTAGGTAGTGTTGGCTAAGTGGGTGCTCATTCGACTTTCATTCCGAAGGTCAAACCCCGACATGCACCTATGGATTTATCTTCTTGAAAAATGTATGTGCGCTGTAAACAAGTAATAATAATAACAATAATAATGTCATGGCCGTTTTCCACCTCAGCGACTGCGATAATTGGCTATCATAACTTAACATTTACTGTGGATGTAGCTGAAAAAAAGTGAAAAAGTAAAAAAGAAAAGTAAACAAAAACTGTAAACAAGTGATTTAACGGTGAATCGTAAGAAAGCCAGTTAAAACCAAGCCCCGCACTTAGGCCAGCGGTTTTAGCCTAATCTAATCTCTAGGTCACGTTTAAATAAATAAATTAATTAAAAATTTTTAACCCCTGGAAGAAGTTAAAACGTTGAATAAAATCTCAAATCGCTGATTTATTGGTGATTATAAATAAAATACTACATGTGATTTACTTTAACTGATTGATTTATTTGCTAAGTAACCAATATAAATAAAAAATAATAATTAAATAACTAACGAATAAATTGGATTTACAGATTTACAGATCATTGTTTTTTTTTCGAAAAATGTGCTTCCAAATCGAAATATCGTAGAACAAAAAATACGTAAATAATAGTCATGAGCCCACCCCCAACCCCGTAATTCGTATGAAAGCGAAATTTCATACGAATATTTAAAACAGTTTGTAGATAAAAAATAGAATAGAATAGAATAGAAAATACTTTATTACATACCAGATAAACAATACAATAAGAAATTAAACCTAAACCTAGAATGCGTAATGGGCGGTCTTGTTGCTAAAAGCTAAATAAAACATAAAACATAACTCCTGCGTAGTATCACGTTTTTTCAATTTAAATTAAAAAAAAACGTTAGGTTTTGGAATTTTGATCTAGTCATAGCAGAATAAAAGCTTTCATACAGATTAATAATATATATAAGTAATCGATGCGTGAAAGTAACTCATAATCTATATTTATGAGTGTGACCTATATTACCTTTAAATGTCAGATTTCACCTAATCACTGATTGCCGAGTGGAAATACTATGAATTCATCAAATTAACCATAACAACATTTTCCTTTTCCGGAAATTGGAAATGTTAGTTTACGTTAAATTATTCAGGCTGTGGCTGGTTAGTCACGTGACAGTAATACGTCACGTGATACGGCACAGTACTGTTTCACAGAAGACACACTTTCTTTTAAGTCTTGTTTTAAGAAAGAGATTTTTTTTGGTTACTTCTCTGCGTCCTCAATGTTTATTTTGAAAACGGGCGTTTTAAATAAAATTTAAATAAAATTTTAATAATATAATAAATTTTATTCAAGTTAATATTCGAAAATTCACTTATAACTATAGGTATAAAAACGTTTAAAATAGGTATGGAATACATGAGCCATGATGAGCATGGATGTTTTGTTCTTAAATATGTCGTTTCTGTTGTCTGTTGCCATCACAGTTAAGTCAAATGGCAAAAACTAATTAAAAAATATTTACTTAACTGTTTAAGAAAGATCTTAAACAAAATGTTTAATTTTATTATAACAACTTAGTCTCAATTTTACCTTTTTTATATTAGTTTGCAAGAGTTATATTGAACCAAATTCAACCATTTTAAAATGTCAATTTGATCTTAGCTATGCATTAAAACTAGTTACGCCTGATCTAATCACGTTTATATCCACTGGTGAAATCGGGGCTTAGAGTTACATAGTAATTATAATAATATTTATTTATACACATATTTCAAAGAACAACACACAAAAAAATGTCAGAGGTACCTAGAAAATAGTTAGTTATAAACGCTCATAAACGCTTCTACTGTTTAACCGTTACATCGTGCGTGTGACATTTCGTATAAACATAGAAACATACCTCGGCACTTAGCGAGATTGCCAGAACTCGCACTGTATGTGCAAGATAATGCCTTGGATCAATTGCTTATGGCTTTTCATCAGCCGCTCTGTCATGCTAATCGAATCCGATATAGCAACAAGTGAAATGCCTTATGTACCTAATGTTATTTATTTATTTAAGGAAAACTTTATACCCAGCCTTTATATAACACTATAATACCCAGTTCCATCTGCATTATTTATGCTTTAATGTTCTGACGTTATAAAGTTTCGTTCAAAAGTTTTAACCCTTTTTAGCTTTGGGAATTGATTTCAAAAAAGAACTAGGACCTAAGACCGCCATTTGTCAAAGTTTTAATGTAATATTTTCTGTGTTAATAATGGGTCCAATAAAGAATATTTAGCTTACCTTTTGTTTGATTTTACTTAATATCGGTATTTATTACATAAATGACTTGCCTGTTATGCGATGTACCACTTCATCGAGTATTTGTAATATAAAAACCCATAATTTTTTAAACCGAAATCTTCTAATGACACTTCCGCTGTGTCCACTGTCCGCAACAGTTTATATCTTATATAATAAAGTGAAAATATATTAAAATTGCATTTAGAAATGTGGTCAGTAATATAAACAAGGTAAATAGCACAAAAAAATTAGTACTTACCAATGATATTCTATTTACAAAATATTTCCAAATACACAGCACGCCAAGTGACATCGAGAGGAAGTAACTTGGCTATGTTAATTTTTTTTTGCAACATTAAGCGGTAATTCGAATAGCGCTGTGATTGGCTTACGAAAACCGAACTCCAAGGGACCGTTAATAGTAGATAGCCTAAAGTGTTTCCGAACTTAAGTTATTAGTCGAAAAATGTGGAGGTACTAATAAGTACCGTAAGGAGGGAAAGGGTTAACAACACAGCTTAAACAACCATCTCTCAATAAACACCTTTGGACACGGATTTGTGAGTATCTTCATCATAATCTTATAGATTTTCTGTTCTGCCAATTGAACGAGCCGCCCTGGAACTTGTGGTCTTAATCGATTCATCAGCCCGTCGGTCAACGCACACACGTACCAATCCAATAACCGACCGAATAAGTTGGCTATGTTCTCGGACAGTATTCTCAATCTTTATTATGATATGACAGCAATTATTCATGTAAAATATTCAGTTTATCAGCCGAGGATGGAATGATTTAAGAGGAAAGTTGAAATGTTGCTTACCATTAATTTTATCGATAACTATGCTATCCGACTAGCAATTGAACTTTTTTTTTGAATCTTAAACAAATTATAAATTTAAAAATTCGTTTATTTTAGAATGTTTATGCATCATGGGTACAATAAAATGGATGACCTGTTAATTCCCGTGGGAGAAATCATAAACGCCGCAAGCGCGTAGCAAACTGTCGCTTAATGTAATAGGAAACTGAACTGACCACAATTAATCATTAAAATATGACTTCGCGTTGTGACATACAGATTTATTTTTGACTCGTTGAATTTGAAACCCATTATGTCAAATTACAGAAACCCCCATAGGGGTTGCTTTGGTAATAACAACGCCGACCACAACCTTCGTAATTCTTCACAATTTTCTAAATAAAATAAAAAAGTTTGACCAAGCTTTCTAGCGCTACGGCAGCGGGTGATTTTTCAAATACAAAAATAACTAACCCTACATCTTTGTTCTATAATTCTGACACTGATTATTCAATGGAAAGACATCGCAAATTGATAAAATACCTAAAATTCGAACATAAAATAATACATTCCAACAGCTGTTGTTGTTCCGTAAGTTTATCAATTGCCTAGGAAATTTATCAACAATTTACGATTAGTATCTATTACTTTCCAGTAACATAGAAAGGTAGTATTGTTTTTACGCCACTCGCCACGAAAAAGAATTCTATCATATAAATTTAAATATTCGACGAGAATGTATCAAAATATTTACAAAAAGACTTCTTGAAATCTTCTGCTTTCAATTACAACAGCCAACGACTGCCACACAGCAATATGAAACCGAAAAAATATCCCCCGAAATAAAATCCACGTTCAATTCCGTTTTCATACGTCCCCTTGAAGTGATCTTCAAACATCGCGGCAATATCTGGCAATATGCGGGTAAGTCAAGTTTTATGAGAAACCAGTTCAAATACTCCGCTGGGGCGGCGCAAGCGTTAGAAAGTTTTAAGTAGTGAAATATTTGTTATTAGATATTTTAAGGACTCATATTATTATTTATTTAATACTTTATTTTATTCGGAAATCAAACAGTTAAAATTACTTATCTAAGACACATTAATAACTTATAACCATTTAGATGTTGACGCATATTGAAAACTTTTAAATATTATCAATAGCAATAACTTTAATAACTTAACAATTCCTATTATAAGCACAAAGAGAACAAAAAAAATATTGACATCAATCATATATTCATATCATCACTATATTATAATTGACATCAGGTACTATAGCAGAAACTATGAAGGGTATGTAGATTCATAGAGTCAAGATTACGGGGTCACGTATTACGTATCGTCAATTTAATATATATTTCATAACAATATAAAAGAAGTCGGTTAAAAACAGAAAGGCGTAAATGGCAACTATAAAAAGTATTTTAAGTCTTTAAATATTTTTACTAGTTTGTAACTGGTAACCAGACAAGAGGTAATTTTCTTAGTTTGTAACTGGTTACAAAACTTGGTTTCATACGCGGCTAAAAAGGATTGTTATGTTACATGTTTTATAAGATCGTATCTTTATGTTTAGCCTTCTCAATTAATTTCAAATACCCGTACGAGTTTACATAGTATATATCACCCAAAATAACAAGTTCTGGAAATTTATAAATTTTCTCGGAAAATTATCAACTTTCTCCCATGATGATCGTCGATCCTTGAGCTGGCTCTTTTATTTTTACATATTTTATTTCCATTAAAATTATAAAAAAGGACAGTGAAGTTTATATGAGATCATATATGTATAAGAGATGTTTATATATAAAACACACAATTTTTTTTTTGTTAGATTTGCCTTCATTTTACCACAATCTCACTTGATGTAAAGTGACGATGTGGTCTAAGATGGGGCATGAAGACCTAGAAGGTAGATGAATTACATAACATAGAATTAGCATGGTCAGGGACTCATAAATGGTTAGATTGATAGTTTGACCATTATAAAACACCAAAGCATTTAATTAAATTAGTCTCAAAATACCTTCGTCCCAAACACGTTACAGTTAAATACAAGTTGCATGCATGCAACAACACTTCATGAACACAGCAAAATACTTCGCTCCACTATTTACAAGAAAAACGGGAGAAACAAGAATAGCAGCATAACTTTAATTCTTTAGTTTAAAACCAAGCAATTGCTGTTTTAATCCATTTGCCGAGTAACAATTATTATAAAGCGTGTTCTTTACAAGAAGCGAGCGTTTTAAAGAAATTTAGATCCCCTTCTTGCCGAGCAGAAGTTAATTAAGTTAGAACACTCTTGTTTTATATTGGACTGCCGAGCGAGCGGTAGTGAGCGTTATGTGAACAAACCGTGCTTTGTGCCTGGTTTTAAGGGATTATTTTGCAAGGGTAAGTGTTTACGGGGGGTCACTATTAACCTATGTCCCGCCCGTGACAGTGACCCGTGTGAAGTGACATTGTCGTGTTTTGTACAGGCCATCTGGTAAGTAGCCGAATTCATAGCGATTCGGCGATTCATTTTAATTTATATAACATTTCACAGTAACCGCTAATCATCGTTTCCTTAATTCTTATAGTTTAAGCTGAGTGGTGACTAATTTAAGTCCCAATAACCAATTAATTATGTGTTCTAATAATTTCAAACACTGTACAAAAGTCGTACATCTGTAATCTGTCGTAAGTCTGGTCTCCTGATTGCCCAAATCGAACGCAACCTCTTACGCCTAAGGCGCTCATAACCTTATCATAATTTCTCGTCCTCTCCTCAAAATTCAATAGTAAAAAACAGCCACTATCGCCGTGAAACGCTGACTATCGCACGGCACTAGCTCTACAAAGGAGACCCCGTGGTTACCCACAACTCACTTTTTTCAGTCCAAAGCCAGTCACTTGACGCTGAATTAAATTAAAAACTAGGTTTTTCTTTAAAGGAGAGGTTTTTAATCATTTTTCACGTCGAGTTTACACCATATTTACTTTGTTTCAAGCGGAGTTTTATTTTTAGATTAGCGAATACAACAAAGCCTGGCGGAAAATTGCTTTTTTATTTTTGCATACTGAACTTTAACAAGAACACCGCTAAGAGTAATTTATCCTATCATTATGATCATCATAGGGAAATATCCAACAGATCGAAAGAGAGTGACTTGCCACCAGAAAATTTCAGCATATTGAAAGAGAGAGAGTAAAGTTTTATTTGGCTGTTGTCTAGCACCCAAAAAGCCGTGTTGGAAACCGACATGTTCTGAGTACTTGAAAGAGATGAAGGACACATAACGTTCACCAACCCGCGCTTGGCGGTGAACTAAGGCCTAATCTTTCTCGTCAAAAGATAAGCCTCTGTGTCCCAGCAGTGGGATCGTAAATAGGGGTGCTTAAGATGTCTTCCCAGGAATATAATCTATGAATCGTGCAACTCTAGGGGCAGCTGAAAAGTGTTTGCTTCATGAGCTAAGTTTAAAACAATGCACTAATCTATGAGAACCAGTAAAATAATACAAATTAAAATTTTCCTACTGTCATTTTCCAGTGTATGTGATTATGTACTAAGTTTCATTTATCTATAAGTGATTCTGTGTTAATATATTCCTATTTTTAAATACTTTTGTGCAGATACTATAACATTTAAAATAATTTACATTAATTTTTTATCAGTGCAGAACGAGCTAGGTTAAAAAGCGAACATTATCAAACAAACAAACAAAACCTTAAAACAGTTTGAAAAGCATCGCACCGAGAATTGACGCATCACTTGTGTTAATTGTACAAAGAGGTGGACAAATGTTAGTTTAGAGTTGAATGCGTTTTAAAATGTTTGTAACTAATGGTTGGACCATTTTCAGCATTTAATTAAATGTGTCTAATCAATGGAATGTTTTTGATTATGCTGACTCTCTATGACAGTTTCAGTGGTACGGTGGGTGATGGTCCGCTTGCGGCGCAAGGGGTTCGATTCCCGCAGAGGGCTCATTTGTTTGTATGTTCTATACAAGCAATTTCTCCTTTACTAGGGTGTTTAATATTATACCTCTATTAGTAAACAATATCTATATAATGTAGGTAATGTCTTTAATATTAAGCATATCAGATGTCTAGCAACTGTAACACAAGCTTAGAGCTTATCAATGTTGTTGTGTAGATTGTCCGGAAATATTTATTTATTTAATTACAATTTTTATGTTCATCAGCACCCTATTAACGTTCCCACTGCTGGGACACAGGGACTTCTCTCTTGACGAGAGAGATTAGGCCTTAATTCACCACGCTGGCCCAGTGCGGGTTGGTGAATGTCACATGTCCTTCAAACTCTCTTAAAGTTCTCAGATCATGCCGGTTGCCTCAATTACGGTTACAATTTTTATGTTACCTAATGAATTATGTTTTGTACTCAACCACTCTACAATTTTAGCCATTTTCTACATAAGCGGACAAAGATGTATGTCTACAAGATTCTGAAGTGACGTAGGCGTAGCGTAGCCACGACAACGCTAAACATCATCTTCGCCCGAATACTCCGCGTTGCCATGTACCAGGCCACACACACAAGCACACACACGAATATTCGCCGTAGGCCGCTGATGTTAACCAAACCAAACCATCAGTGTGTGTTGCGAAGACGTTGGAAGATGACGTTTGAGCCCATGATGATGACATATCTTAATATCTGCGGTAGCGTATGATTCTTGAGACTGTAAAAATACTGATA
This sequence comes from Gymnoscelis rufifasciata, assembly GCA_929108375.1. Lineage (NCBI taxonomy): Eukaryota > Metazoa > Arthropoda > Insecta > Lepidoptera > Geometridae > Gymnoscelis > Gymnoscelis rufifasciata. The sequence goes on along the minus strand of OV815321.1, from coordinate 5,873,955 downwards.
CACCTTTGTATAAACAACAAATCTTAAACACTCTTGCAGTGCTATTGTGAATTTGCTTCATTCTTTAGCGGTATTCTCTAAGAATAACTCCTTTAACAGATAGCATTTAATACATAGTTAATTCTTTATTACACACACAAATTATCATAAATACTAAATTATTAAAAGAAAGGTCACATTTAAACCTAGCATGCCAAAAGCTAGCTAGCTTTGTTTTGAAGTACTAAAATAACATTCGAATGCTAAGACTATCCATAACGCATTTAAACTACATATATTAAATCCAAAGTAATGAATCGCTACGCCACTAATAGTCCTACCCAGCCCATACAACCAAACAGTAGGTGTTGATTTTATTAGCGCACCCACAATTACAATCCTTTGATATGTGACCCGCGGAGAGTGGTATTATGCCGAAAATATTTCGCTAGAATTTGTCACGCCTGATGGATAGCCATACAGTCCACGTTTCTCTATGTGATGGATTGACATATTCTGACCTTCTAAAATCCAAAATAATAACTATGTTAAAAAACCCTTTTCAACATCTAATAAAATTCCAAAGTGTTCTCGATTTCTCTGGGATCCCATCATTAGATTTTAACATGGTGACAATGGGACCTCTCAGCAAGCATACCCTTTTGAAAAAAATAAGAATTCTTAAAATCACTTTACAACTTACGGAGTTAACAAACATACAAAAAAAAGTTATTCAGTCGAATTGCGAACCTCCTCCTTTATTTAAGTTGCTTAAAAAAACAATCTCAAACTAAAACAAATTATAAAAGGTTTTAGTTGGATTTACTTTTTTTATGCTTACAACATTTCTCACAAGAAGTTTGGCAAATTACTTTAACTACAATTTATTATTTCAAACTGACAACTTGATGACAATAGGTATGTACCTTTTCACGTTACATATAACTGAAATAAATCAAAGAACGCAGATCAGATACTAAAGCTTTACGCTTTTTTTTTTATTTTCTTATAAAATATTGTCCAACAACCCAATTGCCATTGTATGTGCGGTGGAATGTACCACCAGTGCCATTAGCGCTGCAAACACAGCTTGATTTCGGGTCGCGTTCAAATTGGCATCTACATAATGTTGTTATCATATTTCATCTGCTTTTTCGCGAATTTAAATGTTATTTATACGTGTAGCTTCCGTCCATGGGTTTTCTGGTGCTGTAAAAACTTGTTCAGCGATCATTTTATTTATCAATTTTGTAATGTGGGTTACATTCTGTCTTAGACTAATGAATCTAGAGGTAGGTCTTTTATGTTATTAATGACTTATGGATGTAGATCGCTAACATTTTAATAAAGCAAATCTTTTTCCTATGACCTGGGGATTCGTTGTATTTATAACAATATGAGTTAAAATTGCATCCAGGACTGTATTATACTTAGCTATTATTTATTTATTTAAAATCTAGTACAGAAAATCCAATTACACGTGCTATCTAAGTTCTAACAAAACACAATAATAATAATAATCAAGACAATTTCAAGATATATAAACATTATAATACAAAATTAAAAAATAAAAATAATTAAAATTGAAAGTGTTAAAAAATTATAAGAATGTCAGTTACTAAGAGAATCTCAAATCTTAAATATTCAAAATTGCATCAGATGTATCAGATGTGAAGTGGAAACAAATTATAACACAGTTCATCAGATCATAATGATTTACATGAAATCTCCAAAAGTGATGCCAAAATGTATCTCGACCGTCGAGGGGCAAGTGTTTGTATTTTCTGCAAGCACTTTCCCCTTGATCTGGGTGTTTAATATGTATGATTAAATAAATATCTATATTATGTTTTTCTATTATATTAAGTATATCAGGTGTCTAGTACCCGTAACACAAGCTTAGAGCTTACCACGGTGCTAGATGTTGTGTGGAAATACTTGTAAATTTATTTATCTACAAAGCTAAAATGCATATTAATATGTTCCACAATGTGGTTTACGTGGTTCTTTTTAGAAATACTCGAGAGCAATACAATAAACTAAGTTTGACCTACTTTTGACTAAACTCCTTTAAAAACAGGCTGAAAAATTGGATGAGCAAAAACAGGCCAAACTATACTCCAATTTAACTGCAACATACATCACAGAATTGTGAAAAAAACGATAGCCGTCCACCAACTAGAGCACAGTTACTTCGCCCATTACTCCTACTGCAAAAGAAGTAAAACCAGTTGCAATACTGTGTAATTGCAACAAACTGAATAAAATGATAGAAGTAGCAACTTTTCTTTAGTGCTCTATTACGGATTGTTTTTATTTAATTATTTCATTAAACATTTATTATAACTGTACCCAGTTTATAACAAAAAAAAATAAAACCATGCAGCCTCGTGAAGCAATCGTCTTGAGGCAAATACTCAGCCAAGATGTGATTTGTTTTAAATATTATGTCGTCAATAAATCTAAATAAAAATTTTAGGAAAAACCCCCGATTCCATTGCCTTAATTTCCTTTAAAGTATTTATATTTATGTTTTGTATCACCATAATTGTAGGTGTTGTATCAATAAAACATAGGTTTTGTACCAAAAAGCAATAGCGAGCGGGAAAACGAACGTTCGCGCGCGCCGTCGTTGTGCACACTGACTTCCCCTCCCGCGTACCTCACCGATCGTCGCCCCGCGCGCCACAGCATATATCTTTATTTATGTTTTTAAATTACAGATCAAAAATATAAGGTTTGTTTTTTAACATAAACTAAAGAAATAAAAATCAAATTAAAACTTAAAACTATGAAAACACTACGCGTCGCCTACAATAATATTTTGTAATGTGCACGCGATGCGCTTTAATTTGATACCCCACTCGAGTATATTTGCAGATAACGGGTTTTCCTTACCTACTCTTACCCCCATAACTTTTAAACGACACAATCGATTTTCATAAAACATCTAAGAACACTCGCGCCAGACTCACCTTTCATACAAAAAAAAACTAAATTAGTTCCATCCGTTTGGTAGCTATGATGTCCCAGACAGACAGACACACAGAACTTTAAGCCACTATATCATTTGAAAGTTGAGTTCAAGTTCGATAGCATTAGGTTTATTATGCGGCAACACAGGAGTTTTCAAAGTTGCCCATTCGGTTATAATATTATTGCCATTGCGACACGTAATGGTAGACAAAGTCGGGAGCAAACAGAGAATTAAATTTTCAAGTAGTTTATCGGTCGCGGGCACTTTTATTCACAACTGGAAGTTTCCTGAAGTTCAAACTGTCATTTTATTTTACATACATTCTGATGATAATAACGACTGAATGTCTTTCCGTTGTTACGTCACATCCCGTAATTTTATCAGCCGTAGCTTGAGGCGAGGACACGTGTTACGTCTGACTTTCGTCTGACGTTACTATTTAGAAACGTATTTACTTGTAATCTTTCAAATCAGTCATCATCATCATCATTTTAGCAATATAACGTCTCCTGGTAGACATTGGCCGTTTTAAATGTCTACTTGTTTTATGTGGCAGCAACCTGCAGACATCGTTAACCACCGGAGTATACGGCAAGGTAATATGACAGTGGCCTTTCCATATAGCACTTAGAACAAACTCTCTCTCAGGTCTCTATGGTTAAAGTTTTTAAATCAGGTCGCGGCTATTACAACACTCCAGAGCAAATAGTCATAGGTATCATGTTTATACAATAGGACTATCATTAAAATATTTAACAAATTGTTACCAGATTACTAGTAAACACTTTTTTAAACCGACATTACTAATAAAGTGTTTAGATACATAAACGATTTTTCGCGTTCGTCAGGTCGTAGTGCCAGTGTAGTGTGTCGTGATCGAATTGCATTCGAGATTGTAACAATACCACTGATAGTCGAACTTGTAATAAAATATTCAGAAAGATATTAGACTGTCTACCTACTCTCATATTATCCGTGACCACGTCGAAATATCAGGAAACTCAAAAACAGACAAATCATGCTATGTTAATTATTTCAAGTTTTAATATTGTATAAATAAATAATCATTTAAAAGTATTTTGTAAAATATGCTTATTATTTAGCTAAATATTACTGCACCACTAATGACTTACCATTAATTATTTTAATTAAATATCTCAAATTGATTGATTACATAGCTGTTAGCGATATGTCTTCTGTCCATTAAACAAAGCTCGAACCTAATTACGTATTTGATCAGTAAACCATATTAATATATCATTTGAGTGGTATGTAATTATATTAAGTTGTAGATGTTAGAAGACTTGACGGATCTACTGAATTTCTAGAAGGCTAGTTATATACGGCTCCACGATAACTGTCCCAGAACAAAAGGAAAAAGTATACGCCTTACGTCCAACTGAAATTTCGTTATAAGTTAAACAAAAATTATCAAAGCGTTTGCAATCATGCTAGTTTGGCCTGAAAATAAATAGTTTTCCAGGAAAATCCCAAAAAAAAAATATGACTCCGGACGGAGTCTTGGACGTCCGAACATGAACCGTGTGACTTTGTTTGACGAAGAGGGTTACCGCAAGCTGTCATTGGAAGTAAATTGAAGAAAGGGGAGATTGCAGCTATGCAAAAAGGCAATATTACTGTCATAAAGTGGCATGACAAACGTGACGTGTCACTTCTTTCAACATGTAACGGAAAAGGAATGAAAATGAGTAGCGGGCGACTACCAGTACTCAAACCTGAAATGGTTTTAGATTATAATAAAGGGAAAAAAGGTATCGATGTATCAGATCAGCTGAGCAGCTACAATAGTCCAACAAGAAAATCGATAACTTGGTACAAAAAAATTGCCACGGACTTGTTATCGATCGCAGTGGTAAACTCGTGCCTTATTTTCAACGAACTGCAAAGGAACGCGGGGAAAAAAAAGCTTTCCGTGTTATCGGCACATGAAATAATAATAAAAAAGCTGCTAGAGGTAAGAGAAGAACACCGACAATCTATTGCACGTCCACTGCAACAAATAAACCAAAAACACGCCTTCGAGAAAATGGAAAGAGAACCTGGTCGTACGACGTGCAAAAAACGCTGCAAAGGATGCTATAACAAGCTCATTTCAGAGGGGCAAACTTCAAAAGTTGCGGGTGCAAAGGCTTCGAAAGTGGTAACGTGGTGCCCTAAATGTAAATCACCGCTGTGCCGAACATGTTACAACATATATCATTGAATAAAACTTCCATTGTCCAATATTATAATATTTGTTTTATTTTAACCATATAATAAAAACTGGCAACATTTTACGTAGGCTCTTTTTAGTTTTATGTTGCCTAGTTATCTAATCATACGTCCATGACAATGGTTTAGCTCTTATTCATACGTCCAGTGAAATAAATAACATTCAGTCGACCCACGTATTATGATTCCAGTCAGAGTCATGGACTTATGAACTTGGCCCATATGTGACTCCGCTTCGAGTCACTGGACAGTTAACGTGAGATTCTTTATAATAAGTAAATTTTTTTTAAATTTGTTTAGATAATGTTCACGCCAGCTAAATGTCAATGGTATAACTGACAGCAAGGTGACGTTGGCAGATGTCGCGGAATCATAGGGTGGTGGAATTTTATTTATCTTGACACTGGCAAACTGACACTACGAGTCCAAATAAAAGAAATTGAATTGATTGATCAATGACAGTTTTAGCGTGGCGTCAGTCGTCCATAGATTTCCAAAATCTTCCATTTCAAACAGTCAATAAAAACAAGTGATTTTTATTTTAGTGAAAACAAAAGCAGATTTTAAAAGTAACACAGAAGCCAATTAACCTTGCCTAAAATAAACCAAAAACAATAATGAACAAAAATAATAATATTGTCCTTAACCTAAGCTAAGCTGGTTTGAGCGGAAGCGGAAGGTTATAAGGTGAAATCTCTTTTATCATGAATTCAATAAACTTGATAATTATGAGATGGACTCATACTGCACCTCGGGTTCCTCCGGGCACTGTTTATACACTTCTTGCAATACAAAAGAAATTGAGGAAAAATATATCATAAAGTGCAAAAAGATGCAGTTAGAGAGGTCACCCTTCCAAGTACTGGTCTCGCGGAATGTCGCTTGACTTGATAAAAATCACGTTCGTTGTATGGGAGCCACCTTATATATTATGTGCTTTTAGAATATGTTATTAGCGGCAAGAGACACTTTGGGTACGAAACTAATTAAAAGAAAACGAAAAAATGTATTCAATGTATAGCCAAAACTTTATTATTTTCAGTATTTGGGGGTTTCAGATCGTGGCTCTGGGGCATTATGTCAGAAAATAAGAATACTTTTTTATATATTTAAAAAAGTATTCTTATTTGACCATTCAGACAAATTCCACCGCCGAATGTGTGCATGCCCAGTGTGTTTCTACTTATCTCCACATAGAGGTGGTATGATTTTGACAAATATTGACTAAATTTGATGGCCAACCGAAAAATTTTACGAAACAAAACTATTAAAGTTACAGTCGATTTTTTGTAACTAGATCCTTTGAAGAAACGATAAAAACATAGTGCTTAAATCGGGTTCAGCATAATTTTCGTTCTTTTGAACTTGATAAATGTAAAAAAAATAATTCAAAAAAAATCCAGGTCGTATAACTTGCTAGTAAAATAAATAACCTTTTAATGAGAAATTACTCTTCAAAGCAAGTTGTAAAATTATTATCAACATTATTTAGCCGCAAGCCGTCCACTGGATAAAGGCCTCCCACACAGATGTCCAGTTATTCTACTTGGAAGCAGCCTGCAACCTCCACCAAGTCCTCCATCCATCTAGTAAGAAGACAGCCTACGCTGCGCTTGCCAGTTCTCGGTATCCATTCGAGAACTTTTTGGCCCATAAAGACATCCATTCTACGTGTAAAAATCATACTTGTAAACAGCAAATTTGTCAGATATATAGAAAGATATATAATATCTTTATTGCACACCAATGCTTACAGCCTAACTTAAAAATAACAATCAATAGCCACATTTTTTGTACAATGGGCGGCCTTATCGCTTAAAGCGATCTCTTCCATATACATAAAGAATATGAAAATAAAAACACATACATTATATAAGATAAAACGGGAGAAAATACATTTACAAAGTATAATATAATAAACGATAAATGTATTATTCATATATAATAAGTTAATAACCGCACTACATGAGTAGATAATGTTGATGAACCATGCCTTTAAAGACCTCAGCGACCTCATCAAATTTCCAAATCAGTAAGCACCATCTAATTATTTAAAGCCAGATTCAAAATCCGGTACAAAGTAGCCTGCAGTGTTAGCTAATTTGAAGGCGCCTCGCGTTGCCGATAATAAGAGGAGCAGAGCAAACCACACTGTACTCTCCGCGGCAGTTCGCTAACTACTGTTCCAAACTGAAAATCATTATAGCCGTAGGAAGTCTAATACAAAATCTAAGCCTCCCGAAGATTTCCAGTTATTGCAGTTAGTAGCGGACTATATCCACTGTTAACATGCAACGATGAACTATTCATTCGTTCATCTATGTATACACGGTTTCAAAATAACGGGTTATTCACATAAACCCGAATATTTCCCGAACAACGTACGCTATCCTAATGAAACGAAGACGAAGTTAAAATAAAACTTAAGTGCACATGTACAATCTCGAATGAAAAACAAGAAAGTAAGTCAAGTTTTTCTGAAAATCTTTATATATATAACGTCATATAATTTCTGTACGTGTGTTAGTCATTGAAATCCTCCTAAAAGGCTGGACCTGTTATGATGTAATTTTTTTTGTGTTTTTAAGTGGGTTCGAGAATGGTTTAGATTCACAATACGGTCAACTGGGTGCGAAGCGGGGGCGGACCGCTAATTATATATATTTTTATAATTGTGTTTTTCATCGCTTTCTTCATTTTAGTAGGTACTTTGTATTGCCTCCACGATCTTCTGACAGTTTCTAGGCGGTACGGTATCCTTTACACTAAATTTCAGAGCCGGTGCTGATGAATACCTTCCCATTACTCTACCAACCTCCTTTACAACCAGTTTAAATAATACTTAAATATTTATTATAAAAGTATTTATTCTGTTTTTATTGAATTGATTAAACATTTTAAAGTTCAAAAGATATTTGGTTTTTGACTGACCCGTTATTTTAGTAACTGAGTGTAGTTGTGGGCTTATTACACAGCCTTAGAGCGATACGGCACTAGATACCATTCTACTTGTAAAGAACAATATTGTCATCCATCGGATCTTTCAAATCAGTAAACAGTCTCAAATTATTTCAGGTACACCGTAGACTGAAGTGTTAGCTAATTTGAAGGCTCTCGGGTTGATAATAAGAGGAGCAAAGCAAACGACATAGATTTCTCCAGGCAGTACAGTTAGGAACAGTTAGTTAGTGCTAACTGTTCCTAACTGTAAATAGTTACCTTTCTATTTACAGATATGAACAGTTAAATGAAATATGAAAACCAATTTGATGATACTACGATTACTCGTATATACACGCATGAGTCTATCATAAAACTATCATAGCGTCAGCATGGAATGTTTGAGAATTTAATAATATCGTTCCATGTCCTGATAATTACCTATTGGTAAGGTATATCTTGATATTTTCAAACAAGAGCTATGTATCTTTATCCGAACTCAGAATAAACTATTAGTTCCCAGTGACAGTGTTACCCCAATCTTCTCACAAGGGTGCCGTAGGACTCAGCTAAGCCAAACTTACCAGTCTTTTTTTTTTATGATCCATAAGTCTTCATTTGACCACTATCTCACCTGATGTAAAGTGACGATGTGGTCTAAGGTGGGAAATGAAGACCTAGAAGGTATGGCTTCTCCGGACCACATTACGAAACACGAAAAAATCGCTTCAAGCACTGGCCCAGCCCGGAGGGTGGTGACAAGCCGCGGCCGAAGCCTACCACCAGAGACTGTTCTTAGCACCACCCGGTACCTTACCTTCGGTTCTTACCTTGTCTTTAGCATCTTCTTAGAACACAACATTAAATAATGCGCTCGTCCCACCCCTGCCCAACTAATCGTGACAATTTTATCTTACTGATCTCAATAGGATTAGAATAATTTATGATCAGTAAACAGCATCAAAATAATTTAAAGCCAGATTCAGAATCAGGTACAAAGTAGCCTGCAGTGTTAGCTAATTTTAAGGCGCCTCGGGTTGCCGATAATTAGAGGAGCAGAGCAAACCGCATTGTACTCTCCGCGGCAGTTTGCTAACTACTAATTCTAATTCTAATTCTAAGTGGAGGAACTGAGATCTGCACTGACATCTCGCCTAGGAGTGTTTTGTGCATTGTCCCCCTGCCTAACCAGGCCCCAACCAGCCCAACTCCCTGATGTAGCGGAGTAGGACTTTCGGTGTTGTAACTAATTGTTTGAGCAAGTCTGCGGATGTAGATGGGGTCTTCGCGTCCATGAGACGCCTCAACCCCGTCTCCTTTCTTATCTCTTCTGTGGCTTTGCAGTGGATCACTACATGTTCCACCGTCTCCTCTTCCTCAAAGCAGCCGCGACACAGACTGCTGTCTGTAGCTCCGGTCTTGTGAAGATGATGATTGAACTCGCAGTGACCAGTAATGACTTCAACCATCGTGCGGAGGTCTTCACGTCGCATGTTGAGTAACGTGTTCGTTGTTTTCCTGTCATTGAATTCATATAACAGTTTAGTATGTTTGCAGTCTGATCTGCGCTCCCATAGTTTTTGATGTTCCTTTACGGAGTAATGCTTTAGACTTTGTCTGACCTCTGCTGTAGAGGGCTTACAAAGAGTTTTGTCACGGTTTGTGGGAGTTCTTCTCGATCCTTCCTTCGCAAGTTTGTCAGCCTCTATATTGCCTTGGCAAGACATCCTTTCAGTCCAGTGTAATATTACTTTACTGACTTTTTGAAACTCCGAGAGCTTCTGCAGAGCGTTGAAGCATTCTGCAACCGATTTTGATCGTGTTTCTGTTCTCTTAAGTGCGTTTATTAGTGCCGCACTATCTGTTTTGAATACCAGCTTAATGTTATCCGTTGGCTCTTTCTCAGTTAATTCCTGTAGGATTTTGTGAGCCGATAGCGATAGTCCCAGTACTTCTGCTTGAAAAGCCGTTGTTGCTGAATTTAACGGCTGAGCACATGAGATACTAAGTTCAGGGCAGTAATAGCCGCAGCCGGCTCCTGTTTTACTCTTTGATCCATCAGTGTAGATAATATATGTGTTAGCGTCTGTTGCGCTGAGTTCTGGTTCCAGCTCCTCATGCAATATCTCCAGTTTCTTCCCGGTTAAGTAAGTTGTTGCTATTCTGTCAGTGCCATTGGCAGCTTCGGGGATCGCAGTGATAGCTTTCTCCGATATTTTGCAGTGGTTAGTTTTACCTGAGTCTCCCTTCCACTGGTTTGTTGATAAGATCCTTAAAGCCGACGCCATTGCTTCTTGCTGTATATGTATATGCAATGGTACCAGACCTAGTATGGTGTCCAACCCTGCCGATGGTGTTGATTTTCTGCATCCACTGATCAGTGTGCAGGCTAGCCTTTGGACTTGTTGTAGTTTGTTAATTGTGGTAACCAAGTTTGTTCTCGGCCACCATACAATTGCACCGTACGTTAGCACTGGGCGGACCATGACTGTGTATAGCCACAGACACAGCTTTGGCTTAAGGCCCCAGTCCTTGCCTACAGCCCGAGTGCACTGCCATAATACGTTGGTGGCCTTTGTTATAACGTGCTCTAACTGTTTACCCCATAGCAATTTGCTATCAAGCCATATGCCGAGGTATTTCACTTCCTTGCTAAGGGTTAGCGTTTCACCTAAAAGTGTCGGTAGCATTAATGTTGCTAGTTTATTTTTGCGTGTGAAGAGTACAAGTTCAGTCTTTTTTGGGTTGACCGACAAGTTGTGTTTGTTACACCACTTTTCTACTACCCGAAGTGCCTTCTGCATATTCTCACACAGTGTTGTTTCGAATAAACCCGATGTCATTATTGCTAAGTCATCGGCGTAAGCTATTGTGTAGATACCGTCTCTGTTCAGTGAGTCCAGGAGTTCATTAGCGACCAGCACCCATAGAAGTGGTGACAGAACTCCCCCTTGTGGACATCCACGCGTGACTCTACATTCGATTTCATTACCCGGATTTGCAGAGTTCTCTATCTTTGTGAATCTTTTTGATAGCATTTCTGTTATCCATTGATTAAGGTTTTCATCAATGCCTTGGTTACGCAGCCCTGCTTCGATTGATGGAAAGGTAGTTTTATCAAAGGCACCTTCAATATCTATAAAGGTTACTAGACACGACTGTTTGCTTTCAAGTGCACTTTCAATCTTGTGAACTACTTGATGTAGTGCAGTTTCTGTAGATTTTCCAGACTGATAGGCATGTTGGTTTTTGTTCACGGGGTTGCTTATTAGAGGTCCGCTTCGAATATATTTGTCACACAATCTTTCCAGAGTTTTTAATAAAAATGAACTGAGGCTGATTGGTCTGAAAGATTTAGGCTGGGTGTAATCAGATTTTCCTGGTTTTGGTAGAAAAATTACTTTTACTTCCCTCCATGAGTGTGGAATGTATTTCCAGGCTATGCAGCTTCTGAATATAGAGACTAATGTTGGTGTTATCCTCTCGAGATTCCACTGTAGAAGAGCAGGAAAAATGCCGTCAGATCCCGCTGCTTTGTACGGCTTGAAGCTTTTTACCGCTCTCTCCAGCGCTTCGTTTGTGATTATGTGATTTGCAAGGTCCCAGTCGTTGCATTTAGGTGTATACTCCTTTGATGATTCCCAGCTGGATGAGGTGTTAGCCTCCATTGTGCAACCGGGAAAATGAGTTTTTAACATGAGTTCGAGCTGTTCTTGCTCCGTAGTTGTATAGGACCCATCTGGCTTTTTGAGTGAACCTAGCTTAGTTGTGGTATCCTTGGATAAGATTTTATTAAGGCGAGCTGTTTCGCTCTGCGTGGCAATGGTGTTGCTGAAGCGTTTCCATGAGTTTCTACGGTTTTTGTGGATCGCAACCTTGTAATCCTGTCTTACCTTTTTGTAGTCTGACCAGTCATGTTTTTGTTGAGTATTCATCGCCCTGTTGAAGAGATGACGTAATTTCTTTCTTAGTTTGGTTAGTATCTTGTTCCACCATCTGTCTTTCCGGTGAGCAATCTTGTTGCTTTCGGTAATCAGGGGGCTTGCTCTCTCATAACTATTGATAATATGTTTAGTCAGTTCTGTGAGGGTATGCTCAATTTCGACTGGAGTTAGCTGAGCTCTAGTAGGGGAACTCAGCTGACCGTCTAGGTATGTGTTAAGGGTTTCCACAAATAGCGTGGTATCGGTTTTCTTAGGATTCCTATACGTGCGAGGTATGATTTCTCCGAATTCCAGTAGGAATCTTATCCTCCTGTGATCCGAGCATGATGCTTCCTGCGTTGCGACATGCCAGTTATGAATGTAATCTATGATACCGTTTGTTGCTAGTGTCAGATCTATGATTGTTTGAGCCCATGACGTTACGAACGTTGGCTCTGAGCCTCTGTTTAGGATGTTTAGGTTATGACGTAGGACGAAGTCCAAAGTGTCCTTACCTCTTTCGTTCGTGGATGGAGAGCCCCATACTGTGCTGTGTGCGTTAGTATCACAGGCCAGTATGCATTCCAATCCCTGAGTATTACAGTGTTGGAATAGCACTTCCAGCTCTTCAGAAGGTACCTCGGCCTTAATGTCAAGATAGGCTGAGGCTATTAGGATAGTTTTTAGCTTACCTTGTAATCCTGTGTATAGCTGCACCACGGTGAGATCATCCGTGCACAGGTGTGTAACTAGAGAGGCTTTAAAAGGTTTAGGTACATAGATTATTGTTCTAGTTTTGTTAGTGACCGGTGGGCTAAACACAATTCCCGGTAGGGACGTAAAACATACCCTTCCACGGACGATGTAGGGCTCCTGGACCAGTGCTATGGTATGTGGTTGCTCTTCTAGGGTTCTTCTTAGGGAGGCAAACCCTGTGACGCTGTGTTGGAGGTTGGCTTGGACTATCGATATTATGTTGTTTTTAGTAAACCTATCCTGAGTTAAAGCGGTATGACTGTATAGCTTTTCTGTAGAAATTTGTTTTTGACTACTAGGTATCCCTAATGTGGGATTGTGATGAGTTTGCTTAATCTTCTTATTTATTATAGTAGACATCATTATGACATAAGAAATAAAAAGGGGGGGTTTTGGGTGCTAGTGGGAAGGAGAGCCTTCCGTAGAAGCAAATGAGAGCTCCGTGTCCTGCAACGGTGCCGGTGAGTGAAGGTTAAGACCTGAAAGGCCCCCTAACTCGTCGCTCGCTACGTCGCATAGTAGCCTCTGAATAGCCTCTTCGGAGAGCTCCCCTTCTCTTGTCGCTGTGTCGACGTCGATGTCCATGATCGCACCTCCTCCGTGCGGTGCTGTGCTAGCACAAGGTTCCGCCGGGACAGGGGGCGACACTATTGGGGTCTTGACGTCCGATACTCTTGGAGCTCTAACGGTTACGTATACAGTGCCCATTCTATGAAGTAACCTGTTCCGCCTGGCTTCTAGAGCAGGTAGTTCCCCCACCGGTACTCCCATGACCAAGACGTGGTCGGTCGCTGCACCCTTCGTCTGAATTTTGTGTGCAAAGATTGGCCAGAGGTCTATCCTCAGCGGGGGTCCTCTCTTATTATTATTGCTCCAGGCCAGGAGTTCGTGGATCTCTTCTAGGGTGTCATTGCAGTCAGGTATGAACAGCACCCCCTTGTAGTATTTTGGCAGTGAGTGTTGAGGCACCACTACCAGTTCGCTCGCCCCCGGCCACAGCGGTGGTAGCGCCGCGACAGCGTCGACCAACCACCTAAGTGTTAGGTCTTCGCAGGCCACCGCACTGAGACCACCGTGCGCCGGTCTAGGCAACGACTCAAACGCGGGGACATGCGCTTCGTTCTTGCCCTTGTCTTCTCGGAATAGCATCATGTATCTCTCCTCCAGATGCTTTCTTAGAAGTGTCGCTCGGCCCTCGTCCATACGCGCTCCGCTCTTCTCCACTATCACCACTTTTAGGTGGGATTTAGCGGAACTCGCGTACGTGGAGGAGGATCCAGCAACACTCTCAATTTTCTCGGCAGTTCCCGGCAGTCTACGGCCTGCGTCGTCCACAAGGCACGCTCTCTTCTCCGCTGCCGCAGAGGAGGGCGAGATCAAGTCGGAGCTTCGCTGCCTCTTAGCCTGTCGGGCGCCGTCTGTGGATGCCGTGAGCACAGGAGCAGACGAGGGCTCGCCGGCCCGAGGACCGCCGCACTGTCCACAGACTACTGACAGGGCCGAAATCCCGTCCTCATCGTGTCCCGTGCCGGCTGCCTCGACCGGGCCCCCTTCCACTTCTGCCCTCACTGGTTGGTGCTTAGGTCCCCTGGAGCCTGGGATGCTCATGACCGTGGCGACAGCCGGCGCTAAGGCCGACAGGTCTCCCGGGTACACGTACCCCTCCAGTTTCTCCGTGAGGACCTTATTTACTAGTTCGGCGGTCTTAAGCCTCCGTTGTATCCTTTGCCTGCGGCCTGCGTGGCCGGCAGGCTCCTTACCTGCAGTCGCGGGGGAGTGTGCGGAAGGCCCTACGGCCCCGCGACTAGTACCTATCTTTGGGTCCAACACAGCGTCACCAGTGCTACTCGCCGCGCCTTCCCTCTCCGCCTTGGCCTTCGCCTTCCTAGCCAGCTTCCTCTTCGTCCACTTCCCGACTTTGTGCACTGGTCCAGATGTCGCCGGTGCGGTGCTCGTAGCGGCCTTCTCGAAGTTGGCCCCGGTAGCATTCGCGGCAGACAGGGCCCGGGGTCCCGCCCCGCCGTCACCTTCGGTAGCCAACTTGACACCCATCGGCCCGGAAACCGACGGGCGCCGGGTGCTGGCCGGATCGCATGGCATCTCAATTTCTTTATCTTTGTTCATCATTGTTTTATTTTTACTTTGCTGTAACAAACTAGTTAAGGACCCTGTCGACTACAGCGGTCGCAGGGTCCACTGCTCCCCCCGGTGATGATGGGGTGACGAATGTTTTTGGTCCTTATAAGTGTGGCGCAGAAACATTCGTCCCCCCTTGTGTGCGCCCCGGATCGCTCGGCAACTGCAGCTCTGTACGTCCCCCACGTCGTGCCACCATCCGGCGTTGCGCCTTCCCGTCTCCAGCGGACTGGATCGAGGAAGGTCGCCCTACCGCGGCGCAGGCTCCCGACGCGGGCGAGGTACAGCAGGCGGTCACAAAGTGTGGCTGCAGAAGTTCCCAGGGAGGCCGACTGTGGACGTGGATCCTTGGACTGGCTTGAGTCTGCTAGATGGTAAAAGTGTCCCGCCAGGTGACACAGCAGATGGGTCATAATTAAAGGGGAAAGGATGTCCGTCCTCATCACCTAAAGACAAACACCCAACCCGACCATTCTCAAGCTTCCCCCCCCTTGCTAACTACTGTTACAAACTGAAAATAGACACCTATTTGAATACAAGTTTGATGATACAATTTACATTGTAGTCGCCGATCACTTGCGGTTTATTGGAGTTCGTTCATTCGTTTTGACAGTAGAAAGTCCACTGCAGCTCATACGCCTCCCACATTCCTAAATGAGGGGTTTTGCCAATAATCGCCACTCGTTTGCCAACTCGTTTGACACTATGCATTCACACAAGTTTTGAAATTGCTATTGTCATATAATACATGACAAAAGCAATTTCAAACTTGTCAATGTGTGTTATAGGCATACTTACGTCTACTTTATACGAAAAACAATATAAATATTATGAAGCCTCAAAATTTTATCAGACCTTGTATTTTTCAGGCGTCAGAATCAGGCGAAGAATAAGACGCTTGTTGGTGTCATATCGTTTCTTGACATCGCGACTATGGGTTCGTAAATAAACTTGAAAAGTATGAGCAGAGCAGTTACCAATCCAAGTACTGACTTCACTTAAGGTAGGTAGCTTAACTTCATAGTCATAGGTGATAATGTAAATTGCGGTTTATGACGTATTAAAAAAACTAGTTACTAGATCTCATTCAAACTATTTCATACAGCATATATTTTTTTTAGATTTATTTCTATTATTTTAGAAGTTGGAGGGGGAACACGTTTTACTACTTTGGAGGTGTCTGTCGAGTTAAACTATACAGTTCATAAAAAAAAATATGATACAAACCTCAATGTCATAGATATATTTGAAGACATTTGAAGACATTCAAAAAAATTTTGAGTTTGAGTTCTTAGTATGTAGAACCCCAATTTTTTTTGATATTTTTGTTTGATGGAACTATTTATTTCTTATCGTTTCGAAAAAAAGTGGCTGTGACGTACACAGACAGACAGACAGACAGAGAGACAGTCATGACGAATCTGTAAGGGTTCCGTTTTAGCCATTCGGCTACCTTAAAAATTGTTGTTGTGATTTGTAAGGTAAGGCAACAAAGTATTGAGTATTTTGTATCTAAGCGTATTTGAAGGCGCCTCTAGTGGATTTAGAGCTGCAGAGCAAACCGCATTGCTCCCTGGTCCGCGGCAGTTCACTAACTACTGTTCCGAACTGTAAATAGACACCTATTTAAAAACAAGTTTAATGATACATTTTAAATTGTTTTCGCCGATCATCCGTAGTTTATTGGAGTAGGTATGTACTTATATAATATATTATGAATATTTAGTTATTGATTAATTTTTCACAATAAAATACATATATATCTATGGGTGTTGAGTTGTTTCATACCGCAGGCTATTCATAACACGGTATGAATCGCCCAAAGCTTTTATTATGGTCGTTTGCACCGCGATGATTGTATCGGTGCGAAGCTCTCAATGTGCATATATTTGAGAATGTGTTGCGGTCGATAAGCAAGCAAATATTTAAAAATGCAGACAAGACAATATATTTTTAGCCCCCGACCAAAAAAGCGGGGTGTTATAAGTTTGACGTGTCTGTCTGTCTGTCTGTCTGTCTGTCTGTCTGTCTGTGTCACCATAGCTCCCGAACGGATGGAGCGATTTCAATTTAGTTTTTTTTGTATGAAAGGTGAGTCTTGCGCGAGTGTTCTTAGACATGTTTCATGAAAATCGGTTGGGCCGTTTAAAAGTTATGGGGGTGAGAGTGGGGAAGCAAAACCGAAAATCTGCAAATATACTAGTGTGGGGTATCAAATGAAAACGCATCGCGTCCACATTACATAATATTATGTTGTTTTACATTTAAGGAAATTAAGGCATTGGAATCGGGGGTTTTTCCTAAATTTTAAATATAGATTTATTCATTCATAATACCTAGTTTAAGCCAAGAAAAACACAATATTATAAAACGTCCTAATCACAGCGGACTATAAGCGACTGCTACTATCTTTTTACCATCGGAATTCACAAGACATCTGCAAAACGTGGAACCGGCTGAAGTGCCGATATATAGGCACCCTTATTTACGTTCCCACTGCTGGGATACAAGGACTTCTCTCTTGACAACGGAGATTACGCTTTAATTCACCACGCTGGCATAGCGAGTTGGTGAATGTTACATGTCGTTCAAACTCTTGAAAGTTCTCAGAAAATGCCGTTTTCCTCACGATGTACACCTTCACTGTCGAACCACGTGTTAAAAGCGCACATGTGGTGGGGTTTAAACCCACGACCTTCGGAATTAAAGTCAAGTATGCTCCCACTTAGCCAACACGACTTTTTATTGGATTTTGAAGTTATGATACTGATAAACAAAGAACAACTAAGTATAAGCTCTTAGCAAATACAAACCTCAGCGGTGATTCTCTTCATCCAAAATGTTCCATTTGCCTTTTGTTATCACATTACATTCAACAGTAGCTGTGTTCTGCGTTTTTCTGTTTTTTTCTGGCGCTATTAGTAAGACAACACGGGCTTTCAGTAATTGTTTCGTAATTACTGGGAACGAAAGTCAGGGGCGGGTGCTAAAAGGTTTGAAGAACTGAAAGCTGAAAATGTTAACAGCAAAAGACTTATATGTAGGTAGACTTGGTTTCCACAATGTTTTTTAGAATAATAATCCCACCAAAAACTTAGAAAATATTTACTGTATAATAGCACACCATTAATGTTAGCAACCAATACAATAATTGGCAGGTAGAAAATGCCTAGGCATTAAGACCAAAGTTTATGTACAAAGTTATTGTTCAAATAAAGTATTTAAAATAAATAAAAAAAATTATGTAAAAAAGGAGAGCCAAGTTCAATTCAAAAATTATGCTTGGCTGTAAAAATAATGGAGATCTAAATGAGTGCCATGTTTTATGCAAAATCAAAATTTATTCATAGAAACACAATAACATATTTATTTATTATCGTTGAAAAAGAAGCTAAATGATAAATATAATAAAACAATAAATAACTAAATCGGTATTCGTAAGCGGTGCCTATGTTTATGTGTTGCCCGGGAGCGCTTTTATGTATATTTACTTCTGTTCTGTATATAATTGTAAGATGCCGCGCGCCGCCGATGACACACTGTTAAGTTTTTGGTAAGAGGACTCCACTTCTGTTTTGACATTAGTTTCTAGTTTGGCGCGTTTGATGATTTTTATTTACCAAATACGACGGAACCGAAAATCAACCGGAACTTCGATCGCGTAACGGGAATAGTATGTTTTTAAGCTCTTAGGAAAGATTTTCTAGCCGACTTTCAAGCCCTAAGTCCGGCCCTGCCAGGCCTTCAGTGTAATCGCTGTATTGTGACACAGTACACTAATTTGTTCTTAATTGACACTTTTTGTATTCTCAAACAACTTCGTTTTAAGCTTTTAACTAGCGGTTTTAACTTTGTAGAGTAAACTTTGATGTAAAAGCCAGAAAGTTGAAGACTCTGAATTCCATTACAGGTGAATAAAGTTGATAGGTAAATATACCTCACACCTAGTTATAATAACGTAGTCTAATAAGTTTAAAAATTCATAACTAAAATTATTCGATACTCTTTTAAAATAGACCAAGCAACCTTGTAACTTGCTATTGGAAATATTTAATCCGTTACTCCACAATATCCACAAAATACAGTATAGTTCGGCCGTTCAGAGAATGCGTTTGACACCTATCAGTTAGTCACGACTAGTGATGGGAAACATAACACTGAGTTCGTTACCGTTCCTCCAAAATGAAGCCGCGTTATTTTTAAGATTATTTTCGTTTTGAATTGGCGGAATCATTTAAAATTTATATATTTTAGTATTTAAGTGGAAACCAAAAAAAGATTTCTATTGAATAAAGTATAATTTATTAAATTAAGTAAATTGTACGCCAGGTAATAAAGTAATTAAGTAATTGGACTTTCCGCTGCCAAAACGAAACTTTAACACAGCTCATCATCATCATCAGCACCCTATTAAAGTTCCCACTGCTGGGACACAGGGACTTCTCCCTTGACGAGAGAGATTAGGCCTTAATTCACCACGCTGGCCAAGTGCGGGTTGGTGAATGTCACATGTCCTTCAAGCTCTTTTAAAGTTCTCAGAACATGACGGTTTCCTCACGATGTTTGCCTTCACCGTTAAAGCACGTGTTTAAAGCGCACATAAATTTCTCAAGAAGAAAAATCCAGAGGTGCGTGGCGGGGTTTGAACCCACGACCTTCGGATTGAAAGTCGAGTGTCCTCCCACTTAGCCAACACGGCTTTTTTAACACAGCTACCTAACCCCAAACCAAGCAAAGCTTGTACTGTGAGTGTTAGGTCACAGACATACTACATAATGACACATAGAAAACACCCAGTTCCATAGAGAAGCAACACATAAATACAGCGAAAGCTCACGTAAGTCACATAGACATTTGGGCGGATTCAAAGTGGCCGTAATTAACGGGCGCCTCAGGGCCGCCCTTCGTCAAGAGCAGGGACATGTCAAAACATGTACTATTAGTGTGCTTTATACTCGTAGTTCTCAGGTAGAATAAATACCACCTTTATTCACTGACAAAGTTATGTTGTAATGAAAGATACATTGTATTGTTCTTATGAGATAACAATGCATTAACGTCAATCTCTATACCACTTACTTAATACATTTATATTTTCTGTTAATTTATGAAAACATACTTTTTATATGAAAACTGTTGCAAGTTAGTCACATTTAAATTTGACAGATATCGGGCCAGAGTTTCTTGAGCTACGAGTATATTCTGAATATATTTCATACTTGAAGTCAGTTGTTTTCTGATATTTCTATAATATTCCTTGGATTAACCGGGTAAAGAAATAACATCGTGTCTGAGCCTACTAAGAACCAAAAGCTTTTCTCGTACCTATTCTCAAAAAATTGAAGCGACAAACTCACACTTAGAATAAGTGACTCAGCTTTCAATAACAAAATCTGAAACAAATTCAATATTAATCTTAGACAAAGTCAAGTTCCCATCTTAAAACACATGAATAGTATATTGAACAAAGGAGCCTAGCGCAGAGTTAACCCGTCTATTGTATAAGCTACTAATATTGACATAATCTCTTGTTCGCAACAATAACCAGTTATAACCAGTTATTCGGAAACTATTTGAACTCCCTTTTGTTCAGTTTAAGTTTGCCGACTGAAGGTTGTCACTCGTCATTATATTTCTACCCCAGCTCGGCGCACGACCGTCAAGCAACGCCCCGCAGGTTGACGTAGCTCATAGAATATGCTCTCGATATCATATTTATCACCCCCTTGTATGCCACAGAAGCCATGGTAATATAGAAAGCAAAGCACATCACTATATTAAGATTAAAAACAGTTATAAGCGTTATGAAACTGCCGTTAAATTGCTGCAGCTGTTTAATCCGTGATTATGGTGTTTGCAACAGCGTTGAAATATCGGAAACTCATAAATCAGTAAATAATGGTATGTAAGGTTTATATAACACGATTTAATTATGTTCTAGTCTTGATTTTATTAAAAACCATTATAGTTTCAAAGTTTTACTTTCAACCCTAATTATTTACGGCGATGTTTTTAAGTCAGACATCGAAGTAATGTTGTACACCATGAGTTAATTGATTTAAAAAATAAAAACGGAATCACGGTGCGGTGGCGCTGTGATGAGTAACGACCATTGAACTAGCGACTGCTCTGGAGACGGAAATCAAATAAATCTGAAGGTCTCCTCAACTTCAACTTGAGACTTAAGTTTCTAACGGTAACCGTGCTTATCTATACTCGGATATTTATTATAAATTAAAGTTCCACGCCGGCACCGTGTCTGTTCTGACTTTATGTTCGGAATAAAAATAAAACAGAATAAATAAAATGAAAAATAACAAGGAATATATTATTTCAATTTATTTGACATAGATTAAAATAATCTTGTTGACATTCGTATCCATTGTTAATAGTAATTTTAAATTGACATTATTTATATTCCTTGTTGTTAATGTATTTCAGATTTTGACATTTAATAATAATTATCGCATTAGTTATTTTGTTTTGAATAAGTTGTGGCATTGGGAAACCACGTTAAAAACCATATTGTGACTTATAATTTATATTATCAATAAATGACTATTATGACTATTATTATTATGACTATTATTATGAATAAAACAGATCTTTATGCGGTTTTGAGCAATAGGAAGAGTGATTGAAAAGCCGGAGCTGCAAGCTAAGCTAACGCCATGAATAATTGTAAATAAATAGAAACGGAACTACTCTATCCTATGTAATATGTTGTATTTGTACACACATTTAAATTAAAAAAAAATTAAAGATAATATCCATTGAGAGAAACTGTGTTTTGTTAGGTTTGCTAATTTAGAAAAAATATATTTAGTTCCCATTAGCCGATCCTAAAGAATATCACTTTGACTATTCTTGGATTGTTTTCTATATGAACCAGTGAAGCCATAGAAAGTCGTTAGTATTTGAAATAATTGTAATAAATTGAGTTTGTACGAGCTCCCGTTGCAATTAACTAATAAGTATTTGAAATAACGGAAACCTCTACGAAAGGTCTACGTTGCTACGGCGCGTAGCATAATCGGCCGCAGTCGAACGGAACTATAATTTCCATAGTTTCAATCATAATTATGCTGAAATAAAGTTCGTCTGAATAGAGTTATTTTACTAATAAGGTTATAGATACAAAATTCTTTATTAAGAACACCAATAAACAATAATACAAAATTCAGACAACCTTTGTATGGTTATTTTATATAGCTCTGATCAGTATTGGAAAAAAGTAGGAAAGAGAAAGAATCGAGTGGTTCAGATATTTCTTATAAACATTTATAGAGTTATCGTAAGTAAATATACAAATAATAAGCCGATTTAAAGCCAGAATGTGAAAGCAATCTGAAAGGCTTGCACTATTTTAACCTATGGAAATCTTGCAACAATAGGGCTCCTATAGGCTATATATAGGGCGATATATTAGGGTGCGAGTGCGTGCCTAGGAATCTTTATTTTTATAGTTTTTACTTTTCAGAGACTGAAATTTAATTTCTAAACTAAATAATTTACATTCAGAAGACGAGAGAGCTGTTAAACATTTATATTTACATTCAGAAGACGAGAGAGCTGTTAAACATTTATATTTACATTCAGAAGACGAGAGAGCTGTTAAACATTTATATTTACATTCAGAAGACGAGAGAGCTGTTAAACATTTATATTTATTAGTATGTGTGTGTTTGTTTTTCTTCATTTTTGTAACAGTTCACAAATCTAGCACCATGAAACTCTAAACCACGTGTTACGGGTTCTAGACGTCTGATATCTTAATATAATAGACATACATTCATAGATATTTATTTTAATAATAATTATTTATTTTCTTGCACGCCCAGGATGACTGGTAGAGAATGCTTCTAGCATTAAGTCCTCCTCTGGACATTGATTTTTGTGCAAAAAGTATATATAAATAAATAAAATAATGGTCGTTGGGGCCGAAAAGTTCTCGAATGGAGACCACGGATCGGCAAGCGCAGCGTAGGACGTCCACCAACTAGATGGACGGACGATCTGGTGAAGGCTGCGGGCTCACGGTTGATTCAGGCCGCTGCCAGCCGAAACTTCTGGAGTTCTTTGATTGAGGTATATGTCCAGTTACAGCTAAGATGATGATGATGATAATAAATGTTTTTCTATTTATTTTTCTAAAATTGCTTTTATAATAAATAATTGAAGATCAAATGTATTAATGTAGGCCTTAAGTACTCATGTGCCGCGCTAGCGAGTCGAGAAGTTATAATTTAATTTAATTGCATGCAAATAAGTTTTTGACACATTTTTTTATTTGAAAACACACATGTCAATGTCTATCAGTTATTTTTATTGCTTACGATTTCTGAGCTCAATAGTAACTGACTATAAATGACATTGTAAATTTTTCTACATTACCATAAATCAAATATTCCAGTGATACATTTTGGGTTTGGTTACATTACAGGCACCCTTGCCCGAAACCACCCTTTAGTTTGGATTTACTGAACCAAAGACCATTATAGTTTATTAATGAGTGAGTTGATAAATGAGCGGCATAACTTCATTGCACACGGGTTTATGGGACGTAAGAGGACGAATGGTTGTTTAATCTGTAAATAATACTGTATAATACCACCTTCTATAGTGTATCTATTTATTAGTATCAATATTATCTTAATATATATAAATCTCGTGTCACAATGTTTGTCCTCAATGGACTCCTAAACCACTTAACCGATTATAATAAAATTCGCACACCATGTGCAGTTCGAACAAAATTGAGAGATAGGATGGTTTTTACGGCGAGAAAAATTCGTGCGACGCCGGGGCGGGCCGCTAGTGTATATATGTATGTAGATATTTATATTATATAAACTTTGTAGTTATATTTATGTATTTATGTAGTATTTATGTATATTTTTATATTTTGGTTAAAGTATTGTTATTATAATACTCCTTATAATACTTTCGTATCTTAGCACACAGGACCCCTTCTTTTTCCCAATAATCCTATCCATTCAAGGTTGTCTGGTAGAGATCGTTCTTTAGCGATAAGACCGCCATTTGTCGCATAGGCTTAAGTGCTTAATTTTTGCTTTGTGTTTTTAATTATGTGTGCAATAAAGAATATTTATGTTATCTTTTATCTTATAAATACTGAACTGTGTGCCAGTTTTGGACATCTCTATAAGTTACACCTTTAAAAAACTATAAATTACAAGACCTTAATGATTTTTAATAAGTGATATCCAGTGCGAAGTTTACGGATGCGTCTTAATCTTTTTCTGCACACTATTTTATGAAAAATTATAGGATTTGGTCACTTCCACTAAGAAACATACACGTACACACACAACAAGGTACAGACAACTACGTCGTCGATAAGTTGTGTTAATGCTCACTAATCGTCAAAATTGAATTCAAATTTTTATTTATTCCAGAGGCAGACATAATGGTGCACTTAGAATTTATAATGTAAGTAATCTATGCTAATATTATAAATGGAAATATGAAGGGTTTGTTTGATTGTTTTCTTAAAAGCGCTAATGACAAGATTGCACAATTATGTCAGTGTTGGATATAGCAATTTTTCGAAAAATGCTTTTATAGATTTTTGACAACTTAACATGATTGAACTAGGTTCAATAAAAATAGATTTGTGCCATAAAATGAAATAAATGCATGAAATTGGGACTAAGTATCCCTGGTATGACATTCATGAGGCTTATGACTCAATCTCTGAAACTATGGAATCGATGAAACATTGTCGAGAAATCTTGAACGATCTCGATCAGTCACGAATTGAAAGCCAATCCTAAACAAAGATCTCGATACAAACTTGTATTTACAACAACAGAATGTAAAGTTCAAAATGAAATTAACAATCCGCCAAGTTCCTGTCCACACGCCGAGTCACGTTTTATATTGAAACAGTTGGGGACTAAAACAACGATAGTTCATTTTGTTCGTGAGGTTAGCTTTTAGATGATAAGATATTGGGTGTGGCTTGGCCGATTATCAAATCCGCAAGAATTACACTTGAAAATTACAGTACAATTATACAAATGCAGTAGAATCCAACCAACAATTACAGGAGGAGGAATATTAACGGCCCAGTCAGGTTAGCGTAGTTATTTATTGGTTATATTGATAAATACCTAAATAAATAACACACCTGATTAAGTATATTGAAGGAAGCCGTGTTGGCTAATTAGGAGCACACTCGACTTCAATTCCGAAGGTCCCGGGACGCACCTCTGGAAGTTTCTTTTCGAAAATGTATGTGCGCTCAAAACACGTGCTTTAACGGTGAAGGCAAACATCGTGAGGAAACCGGCATTTTCTGATAACTACGACAAGCTTGAAGGATTTGTGACATTAATAACCCGCACTTGGCCAGGTGAATAAGGACTAATCCCTCTCGGTAAGAGAGAAGTCTCTGTGTCCAGCAGTAGAAACGTAAATGGGGATGCTTATGATAAAGTATATCCGAGCATCAATCCGAAGTAAATTTATTTCACATTCTTACAAACTTAGCACAGTATGTCTTAAATTTTCAGAACATTAGTTCTGCACAACTCTAACAGTAAATGGTAAATAAACCATCCAGTTCAGTTGCTTCAGTGGAGAATCAAAAATACATAAAAGTTCGAAGTTTCTTGTTTCCTCGTTCCGAACTTTATGTACAATTATGGAGAGAATTGATGACCGGAAATAACGTACTGGAACGTACGTAGCTTGGGTACTTTATTAGACTTTTATGTAAATAAATAGAAGTAGGTTATACGTACGCCATTAGTATTTAGTTTTTCGTAATTATAGAGTACTTTTGGAAAGATCCCTCACCTTTCCCTCTAGCCTCTACTGTCTAGCTTTAAACGTCATGGCGTTGCGCGTGTTTTTGAGTTTATCCGCGGGAGCAAAGTATATTCTTGCGGTACGAAGTATATGCAATGATATTAGCAAGATTAGTCTCTAAAAACTCTGAAAACATTTTTCAAATCGGACAGTTCCTGATATTAGCGCGTTCAAACAAACAAACTCAGCAGCTATATAATATAAGTATTGATAAGACAGAAAACCGGCAGGCAGTTAAGCGTTCAACGGGCTATTTGGTCAACTGGCCCTGCGTAAATACTTTATGAAGATAAGTTATTAAACCTTCAAGATTCAATGGGCGACATCAAAACATTCTGAACAACAACTAAAAAACTAAAACAAATATTCTGACCGCTAAACGCTTTACCGCCTGACCGTTCTCTGGCTGATAGAAGGCCTGGGTGCGGTTCAGGCGTCGTGAATTTTTGGTAAACAATTGAGTTGGTAGGGATTAGGCGGTTTTGACAAGTAAAAAAAAAAGCCTTCATCGAATAGTCGCGTTCGGGCGTCGTGACGTAGAATATAAGTATCAGATTCATGAAAATAAAAACAACTATCTATTTTATATGTATAATTAATATTTTTGTTTATTATTCATGTAGATTTCTTTCCGTTTGCCAAAATTTTACTTTTAGAATTAACTTTGTCAATTTATCCTTTATTTCTAATTTACTAAACCTTCAAGCAGTATCTACAAAATGCCTAGTTCTAATGTTTCTATCTTTATGGTAATAAGTACCATTGTTTGGCCTGGGCGTGCGCGTAGAGGGCTTTTTAGTAAACAAGTGAGCTGGTCGCGATGGATCTCGATAGTTCAACTTTTTTTTTTTCTTAGCACCGGGAACTGAACCCCTCGAAAGAAGCGTTTACTGGGTCAACTTTAGACACTTCCAGTTTTTAATATTCGTAGGGATACCTTTATTAAAGTTTTAACATTCAACTCTATGAATTTAAAAAGTGGTAGGTATATTATTTCTGAAACTTATTTCATTTAGTTTAAATTAGGAATGAAGGTCATCAGAAACCTAATCGTGGCCCTAAACCCTTCTATCTCTGCGGGGAACCGCTGGCATTTTAAAACTTATGTTCCTAATTAAGTTTAGCCTAAAAGGTCTCGGGTTAGGTAAGCGATTAGCTAGGGGTTGGGCTTTAATTTATTTATTTATTTTGTTATAGACTACCGCGGATATTAAATGCAGCGTCAGACGTCCACCAACAAGATGGACAAATGATTGTAACAATTATAGGTCCACGTTGGTTGTTTTGAATACCTCATTGAATACCTAATTGTATTGCTTGTATCTCTCGTAAAGTGTATTGAAGTGTTCGAAACATGAACAAATATAAATTTATGTTTTACCTAATTGAGCACAAAAAAACCCTAACCACCTTTCACATTATCTCGTAATTTGTGGCAGAATTACACCGCGTAAAATGTTCGCAATTATTTAATTCGTACACAAAACCCGCGGGGCTTGTCCGGGAATCAAACATGGAAATACGACGAATAAATAGTGTAATGATACGCGGTTTTTCCAACGGCATAGTAATGAGGATGATCCCGGCTAATTCTGGAATATTCCAGATTATACAGGAATGCTTCACGAATTTCGGCGACGTTATTATGTAAGTGGTAGCGATGGGAACAGGTGCGTGTTGCAAATAATTGAAGTGAAATCTGCTTACCGGTTTAAACCGGGCTTTAACCGCTTTACTATTTAGATTTATAACGGGATATTAAACTTGATTTATTGTGTTTTCCGATATGTCGGCGCAGTTACATGCGCCATGATCTCGGTTCAACATAAATAAATCTTATCTATACTAATATTATAAAGCTGAAGAGTTTGTTTGTTTGTTTGAACGCGCTAATCTCCGAAACTACTGGTTCGAATTGAATAATTCTTTTTGTGTTGGATAGTCCAGTTATCGAGGAAGGCTATAGGCTATATAACATCACGCTACGACCAATAGGAGCAAAGATATAGTGGTAAATGTGTAAAAAACGGGAGAAATTATTTCATCTTTGAAGCCTTCCGTTGCGTGCGCCGTGAAAACGGTTCAAGATACACAAAATATATGTATTAAAGAAAAATAGCTATTTTAATGATCTAAAAAACAATCCGCGATAATATATGTCTATCTTTTAAGATTAACTCACAAAAACCGTTTTTATGGTACCTAATTTGGTCGAAATAATTTGTTTAAGTTGTATCAACATAATAATATTAATCTTTATTCAAATAAATATGTTGTTGGTTAAGAGTACTTCATCCATTATAACGCGGGTAGCACCGCAGGGCACAGCTAGTATTTACATATTTGATGTGATTTAATTTAGTTGATAATTATCTCTTTAACATTTTTACTTTATGTCCCCTAGAGGGCGTTGTAGGCTTTTTCGTGACGTCACGTAACCTATAACTAGCGGACCATCTCCCAGCGACATCCCATTATTCTAATTATGATAACTAGCTTAGAAGTTATGAGATATGAGCATCCATAGCCTCATTCAAACATATAAACAGGTCAAAATCATAAACCTATTTTTGCTTCGCCGTAGTCGGGTAAAAATGTTTTTTTTTTGCTTTAGAAAGAAAGAAAGAAAAATATTTATTTGTAAAAAAATATAACAGATATAGAACAGCTTTAAGTTAAATCTTATTGAAAATAGCTCAAGATATATTTCGATTTATGGTTCCTAAATTTATATAAAATGAATAAATTTGAAAAGTATGAGATAGACTCAAACTACACTTAGTTTAGGGCTCCGTGTATAGTTTATACACTTAAAGCAATTAAACAAACAATTTAAAAAAAACTTTTATAATGTTCAAAAAGCGGACCCCCATCCAAGTACCGGCATCGCGCAACGTTGGTTAACCTAGTAAAATCACGTTTGTTTCATGGGAGCGAGCCGCCCTAAATATGTAATTATTGTATGTATTTAGTTTGACGTATCTATTAGAATACAGAGGAATCTGTGTTCTGTAGACAGCTGTCTGTCTGTCACAAGGCTATATCTCAAGAACCGTGATAGCTAGAGAGTTGAAATTTTGAGGGATGATGTATATCTGTAACCGCTATAACAACAAATATATATAACTATATTTAGTTATAGCGTTATAATATATATAACGCTATAACTAAAAACATACAATAAATACCGTCCCGTTTTACCCTTTGGGTACGGAACCCTAAGAAGTAAAATAATCAAACCATTTTTACGTGTAATTTCCCCGAGCGTGAGTTATTTAGCTAATCAGACCCCGTATTTGGATGTAACCAGCTTTTAGCATTTAATGCGCGGTTTCCGGCATGTGTGTCTCTATTTCGAGTTGTTTGCTTCGTAATTTGTCCCATCATTGGTTATCTATCGCCGACTGTCACAGTGTTTTGATTTTGGTCATGAATTGGTCATTTCACATACTGCATGCAGGCAATTACTGAAAAAAATGGATGGCTCTGTGGCGCAAGTCCGCTAGCGGGTTCGATTCTCGCCGAGGGGTCATAGCGTCAAGTGTTTGTTTGTCCTGCAAGCACTTTCTCCATGTTCTGGGTGTTAAAAATACATAATAAAAAAATATCCATAAGTATATGTATTTATTTTTTATGCTGGATAAGCCTTTTTTGACCACAATCTCACGTGATGTAAAGTGACGAAGTGGTCTAAGATGGGACATGAAGACCTATAAGGTAGATTGGCTTTTCCGGACTACATTACGAAACACGAAAAAATAGCTTCACGCACTGGCCCAGCCCGGAGGGCTATGTATGTTTATTAAATTAATTATATCCGTAAAACAAGCCTAGAGCTTACTGGGCCCGATGTTGTTGTGTGTATTGTCCGGAAATATTTATTTATAATTATCGTTGAATTGACCACGTAAAACCACGGTCGTAATTTTCTTGAGGGTGTTGTTGAAAGTCTTTAAACCTTTCATGAAGATGTATGCCAGTTTTTTTTTGCACTAAATTGTGAACGATTTTATCATCCATTTTTGACCATATCGTTAAGGTAAATAATATACTCTGATAGAAACATCATTATGTATTTATTAGCGATTAACCACTTTGTGACGTTCCATTGGCTTCTCTATGTTCATTAAGCATTTTTTTTATTAAAAACAGAATTTTTATGCTTATTTACAAACTCAGTTAAATAATGACGATATATTTATTTATTGGGAAACCAAAAACTTACGCATACAATCAATATAACACTAGAAAGCTTAATGAAGGTTTTATCGAATATAAATCAAAATATAAAATACAACTCTGTGAACAAAAACAAACAAAACCGCATCAAAGTAATAACACAATGTAGATATACAACTGACATTATCTTATAAGAAAAACTGACGGAAAATCAACAGAAAAACTCTTTGCTCATGACTCATGGCTCTGCTCTGCTCCGCCTGACCGTACTATCACTTGAACAAAATAGATTTATGTATATCTATTATATAAAATTTCCATGTCACAATGTTAGTTACCGTACTCCTCCGAAACGGCTTTACTGATTTTTACCAAATTTTATATGCGTATTCAGTAGGTCTGAGAATTGCCTACTATTTTTTTTTCATTTTGCAAAACAACGGTTGAACGGGTCAGCTAGTAATATATTTTTATATTTTTTTAATGTATGCGATCCGTATTCGTACTTAAAAGAAGTAAGAAAAAGTCATTAATTATCCAACATGCATTACAAAGAAACATACAAATACATTAAATGGATTCGGAAAATAATAAGTCCTTAGTCTCCGTAATATATTTTTATTTATTTATTTTGAAAATCGGTTGATTTTAACTAAGCTTTTCAACATATTTATTTATCTGTGCTGGCAAGTGTCTGTACTCGCATTCTAGAGGTACACTGTGGCGGTTACTATAGAGTATAGAGCGTCGGCAAAACGTGCGCGACCAAAGCGACTGCGATGCGGGAGCGTCTGCCGGCGGACGCTACCCATACCTTACTATGAAGCGTCTGTGAAGCGGGGAGTTTTCTGTCAAAAATGAGTCCGGCTTCTGCTTTGCCGATGCGTAGGTATGGCTGAAGCCTGCAGAAGTATCTTTGTACCATTTTCTGGTTTATTCACTACTAGTAGTGCCCCACGTTACAGGTAATGTATTTTCCCGCAGAACGACATTTTCCCGCGGTAAAAACTAGACTATGTCCGTTCTCAGGCTCTAGGGAGTCTTTGTACCAAATTTCATTTAAATCGGTTATGTTTTAGCGTAAAAGAGAAACAGACAGAGTGACGTTCACATCTAATGGCGATCCTAAGATTATCCGCACGCCTCTAGCGGCGAAATTTAGAAACTGTCTAAGAACGACACTTTGTTTATTTGTTGAAGTTATAACTGATTTGTATTTATTATTTATGTTCTTCCCTGACGTTAATTGTAACGAAAACTGTCAAAGTGTCGTTCATATACAGTTTCACAATTTTGACACTAGAGGCGCTAGTTAGAATCTTTGCATCGCCAATAATATTAGTATGGGTCATAAAGATCCCTAGTTATTTCACTTAAAAGTAGTCTACGATAGAGATGCCATTAAGTTGTTTGTCCGAAAACTGCAATAAAGTTGTATCTTATAACCTTCTTCACTAACCTGAAGTCTTTATTCGATAACTTTTCGGTCCTATAAGCCTTTAATATTCTATGTATTAAGAATGTGTCTTTTAGAGCAGTTCCTAATACGAATAAGACAAGTTTATTTCGGATTCGGTTTAGACACATCACATACAAAAAAAAATACTTATAAACACTAACTATAAATTACTGTAGACAAACATCTACGAAACGTTTACGAAAATTGAAACACACATTATAACACAATTTACAATCAACAAATCATACAGTTTATAGTACAATCAACTTAAAAAAGGTACTTTCAATCGGTGAGTATTTTTAGTTCTCGAGTTTATGTGATTTGTTTTTTTTTTTGTTAAGTGTTCTCGCCTCTATTTGGGTATTTTTATTTTAATCGACTTATAATAAATGACTTTAACCAACTTAATTTTTTTTTTTTTACCCATCAACGTCTAACCCCGCGTTAAGCTCTAAGCTTCTGTTACGGGTTCTAGAAATCTGTTAGAGTTCATTAACACCCAGACCAAGGAGAAAGTGCTTACAGAACATATGTACCTACAATTGACCCCTTGACGGGATTCAAACCCGATACCTCTTGCGCCGCAAGCGGACCCAGCGTCCACCGCGCCACAGAGGAAT
Source organism: Gymnoscelis rufifasciata (assembly GCA_929108375.1). Taxonomy (NCBI): domain Eukaryota; kingdom Metazoa; phylum Arthropoda; class Insecta; order Lepidoptera; family Geometridae; genus Gymnoscelis; species Gymnoscelis rufifasciata. The sequence goes on along the minus strand of OV815321.1, from coordinate 5,841,918 downwards.
CAATTCAAAGTCAATTATACGAAATATTATTCTTATTGTATTTTAATAAACGGCAATAAGTACTATTCAGATCGAATATTCGGCATATAATTATACATTTGATAATATGTATTATTATTAGATAGCCTGTTATAATGACAATTATAGGGAGAAATAATTGAATTTCGAATTTCAGTTGATTGACGCAGAAATATAATTACTGTGGTATTCATTTTTAGTATCCGCTTTCAGAGCTCGAAGGTTTTAATTCCTGAAAATTATACATTACTTTATTAACAATCGTGAAGCAATTATAAAAATAATTGCATCTTTGTGATGTTATTATTTCGCATTTTTTTACGTGTTTTACCAAGGAATAATTCATCATCGTCATTATCATTGCAGCCGTAGGACGTTAGACGCTGGCAGCGGACTGCATCCACCGTAAGCCCGCCTTCACCAGGTCGTCCGACCATCTATTTGGTGGACGTTCAACGCTGCGCCATCCGATCCGTGGTCTCCATTCTAGAACTTAAAACTTAAAATGATACTACTTAATATTTAGAAGGATTAATTACTTTGCTTGAATTATTTTCATATAAGTATTGGAAATCCACTAGAAGGTAGGTTGGTCTTTTTGGATCTTAATACCAAAAACTGCGTTCTCCAACCCGCTTACCAAGCATGGTGAGTATTGGCAAACCCTTCCTCAATTTGATTAAAATCAATGAGACTTATGTCCAGCAGTGGACTATCTACGGCAAAAAATATAATGATGATTCTCTTTAATAGGCTTGATAAACCAAATATAGATAAATAAATAAAATTAGAAGGATGGTCAAAAGTAGTCAAAACCATGAAATAAATTGATCCGCGTGAAATAAAAATGAGTTTTATTATAACCAAGCAAAGTCCGTAACGCTGGACATTTTTCTAATGAAGTCAAGAATCCATACTTCCCAAATCCCAATCTATTAATATCACCAACTCTTGGCAGGGTTCCAGTCAGTTCAAAACACCGTTCAGTAGAGAACTTTACGTGCGCTTAACCAAACTTTCAATAATATTATCTAAAAACGCCAACCGTGAAAACATCGTGTTAAATAAAATACCGTAAATAAAAGTATTTTGCGGATAGAGCATCTAAAATTAAGTCTAACGTCCAAAGTTGGAATTGCAGTGTTTCCGGGCAATGTGTGTATTTATGTGTTTTGAATTTGTGTTGTGGCATTATGTGTTCATGGTTTGACAGTAATAATGGATATTTTTGTCGTTGTGTTGGTCAGAATGCTTTCAAAGCATTTTAGCATTTTACCTTCATATATACATACATATATTTTTTTGGGCGAGGGTCCGCTCGCGGTGCAAGATATAGCGGGTTTGATTCCCGCCGGGTCAAGTGTTTGTGTAGAACATACAAGCACGCACTTTCTCCTTGGTCTGGGTGTTTAATATGTATTATGTATGTCTATTATTTTATTGAGTATATCAGATGTCTAGTACTCGTAACACAAGCTTAGAGCTTACCACGGCTAGATGTTGTTGTATGGATTGGTCAGCAATATTTATTTTATGGACAAAGCTTGCTCATAAATTGAATTTCTAAGAATGGTTTTAAAATCTTCTTGTGTCTGCGGATTGGTTAGGGCGGAGTTGGTCGTCCACCAACTAAATATATAGAAGATTCATCATCATGATCACCCTATTAACGTTCCCGGTGCTGGGACACAGGGACTTCTCTCTTGACGGGAGAGATTAGGCCTTAATTCACCACGCTGGCCAAGTGCGGGTTGGTGAATGTCACATGTCCTTCAAAGTCTTTAAAAGTTCTCAGAACATGCCGGTTTCCTCACGATGTTTGCCTGCACCGTTAAAGCACATGTTTAAAGCGCACATACATTTCTCAAGAAGACAAATCCAGAGGTGCGTGTCGGGGTTTGAACCCACGACCTTCAGAATGAAAGTCGAGTGTCCTCCCACTTAGCCAACACAAACGATAGACGATTGAATTTTAAGTTAACTGTGAATGCAAGCCGCTACCAAAAACTAGAGATTATGAGGGGTCTACGTCTAGCAAACGGTTCAGTTAATTGTGTTTTGCACATAAAACTTTTGAAGTGAAACTTCTTTAGAATCGTTGTGATTTGAAATCGGATGCAACGGAAATGGAAATAAGATTGGCTTACCTGTCCTGTACCTGGTAAGCCAATCTTAAACGCTAACAAGGTTAAGCAACTCTGCGCGAAGCCAGTACTTGGATGGGTGACCGCCCGAACAAAATTTTTTATCATAGAATTTTTTTGTTTGTTTTTTTCTCATTCTTTTGTCGATTTACTGAAGTTTCACTTCTATCATGTGTGAATCGCACACACACCTAAGTGTATTTGAAAGTGTATTTTCTAGTTTCTAGTTTTTTTTCTAGTAGTCTAGGCTAGTTTTAGGTGATTCCGCGGGACACTGCTAGTAGGAGAGTATAAAATATTAACTACATTACTATTTATTTATTTATTTTTTTTACGCTGGAAGGCGACGTAGAAGGCCCAGGATGAGATGGCGGGACGAACTCGACGCCCACCTAACATCGTGGCCTGAAGTAGCAAGCAATAGAGGCGTATGGAAAGAGAAAAGGGAGGCCTTTGCCCTGCAGTGGGACAGAATAGCTCATAAATAAATAATAATAATACTATTTGTATATAAATTCCAAACGTTTGTTCAGGTGGCTACGATGTCTTCTTCTTCTGGCTGTCACCAACACTGCCTACTGCCAGTTCATCAAATGCGACCAGACCCCTCCTGATGCAACCATCAAGGAGCCCAGCCAGGAATCGCACCCGTTTGTCTTCGACATAGAGAACGCACAGAAAAGAGATGGCAAGATTCTGTTTACTCCCGCACAGACTTATGTTTGTAAGAACTTCTTATTTTTATATTACAAACAGCTTGACCTGGGTTGTAATGCCTAGTTTACACAAAGCCATCGCTGGCTGCCAGTCTCAATGGCAGCCAGCGCTGGTTTAGTATTGGCTTTGCGTAAACAGTTTTTCAAGTCAAGCCAGCTATGGCTGCTAACGCTGAATAGAATAGAGTGCCCGTCTATTTTTTAAGCTAGTGACCACTGCCACTAGACATATAGAGGTATCACGCCAGTCACTGGCATTTCTTTTTCAACATACTTTGCCTCGAAATCTTAAATGAATGGCCTCGTCTAAACAACAGAGGCTGTCCCCTGATGGCCTGGGCCAACGCTGGTTTGTTTGCAGAACTGGTGTCAGCATTAATGGCTTCGTGTAAACTCTGCTTTATTGATTTCCCCGAGCAAAATGAATAAAATAAAAGTGGCGTTAGTGCTCTTGCAACGTTGGATAATTGGTCCTTAATGTTATCTAATAAATAACGAATTTTCACAAAAACCTCTTTATCGCACCCTATGATAATACACCAGCCGATAGAAATGCGTAAAATGGAAAATTTTGCTATTACAAACTGTTTGTTTGTCAACTACGAATGTTTGTTTCCAAACATGAATAAAATGAAATGTTTATTTTATTTATTTGGTTTGTTGTAAAAAGCGGTTATTTATTGTGAGCTGACGCTAGGTACTATTTTAATAATATTTTTTATAAATATCAGGCGAATGAACCTGTACGTTGTACATAATAGATTATGATAGCAGTGCCCAACTCAAATAAATAAAAGATGTAATACATGTATGTATCTTATTATAAGTGAACTTTTATAAGTTTTTATGAGAAAATAAAGCTTCTTTAAACCTAACTCCTATCTAAAAACTACTAACCTACAAAAAATTCTTTAAAACCAAGTTTGGCTTCGCCAGCTAGATTCGGGCGGCCACACAAAATTAGAACACTCCGGGTTCGCCTTTGTTGGACACGAAACGGAGGACGACGACATAATAGATGCTGTATGGATTATTACGAAATGCCAATTTTTGTTTTTCTATTTTCCAGTATCAGTGACTACAACGAATACAAACCGAACATTTCGCTGGTTCATGATCACCGCCGAAGACCCCGGCATCGACAACATCACCTACATGATGCGCACCAAGGAGCCCCAGGAAGTCGGTAGCCTGAAGTCCCTGGATATATCCGTTTCCCGGCACAGTGAGCGCTGCGCCAATTCTGTGGAGAAGTTTGATAACTCTCCTAAAACTAGGGTTGAGGTTTGTGGTACTTGATTCTACTAATTAGAAATACACACATCCACAATTTTTATTTATTTTATTATTGATAAGCCTTCATTTGACCACAATCTCACCTGATGTAAAGTGAAGATGTGGTCTAAGATGGAGCATGAAGGCCTAGAAGATGGCTTCTCCGGACCACATTACGAAACACGAAAAAATCGCTTCACGCACTGGCCCAGCCCGGAGGGTGGTGACAAGCCGCGGCCTAAGCCTACCACCAGAGACTGTTCTTAGCACCACCCGGAGGTCACGTGTAAGGATTCAGAGGGTTACCACTTACGGACGTGAACAGCCATAACCTCCAAAAATCATAATCTAAGATTTAATTGAACACTATGTAACATACATAACGTAACTCTTATAAAGTAAAACTTTGTTATAATTGGTGAGCTAATTGTTATAATTTGTATACAAAAATACGATGTGTACCGCGCGCACATAAAAATAAAAATAAATAAATAAATATTTCCGCAGACTACTTACACAGCATCACCTAACCCCAAGCTAAGCAGAGCTTGTACATCTCACATAGCTGGCTATATCATAATCAATGAAAGAGTTCTTGATACTATAAATGGAATAATGATAAGTTATTTCAAGACCTATATGAATAAGAATATTTTATTTTAAAAATTGCGTCCACGTTGGGTAAAAATGTAACATAGGTTCCAACAATTGTATCCATTTCGGACATACAATATAAATAAAAATTCTGTAGTACAGGTACCTACTAAAACGTATACATAATAATATAAATGAGACTGCATTTTACCATTGTAATAAATATTGTAATGGACAGATCCACTGGGTATCACCTATCGACACAGCCAAAGTGCGGATCCGTGCTATGGTAGCAGAAAACGAAGAGACTTGGTACGTGGGCCCGAGTCTTACCATGATTCTCATGAAGGAGGAAACTCAACCGCAGGACAGTTCTCCGTTTCCACCTAACGTTAACTGCAGGATCTGTAGTGAGGCGCGCTATGAGGTAAGTTGAATGAATATTATAACTTGAAACGGGTAACATAACATAATTTGACGGTTTGTTGTTTTTCCGATATTTCAAAATCAAATTATATAATACGTCAGTACACGGTTAGTATAGTAGATTTATAAATTTACGCTCCGTGAAAGATTTGTCCCATTTTGTCCTAGTATAATTCTTATTTAACCATAAATACATTTTTCAATTAAAAAATCCGCTTGCATGCCGCCTTTTAGCTGATCATGTTGTGTTCGAGAATAAAACAAATAGTAGCATATTTGTTTTTAACAAATAGTAATATAACTTGTAAAATATAACAAATATAAGTTGAACTCATTGCCTAAGTTCCGAAATTCAAAGTACATTTGAAAATATCATTACTAAAAAATAATTATAAATTTAGAGATGCATAGATAATGTTGGGCTTTATGTACGCATAACAAAATATTTTGTAATGTCAAACTATGTACTCTTGTTTGCTCGCAACTTTACGAGTTGAGAAAGAAATCGTGTGAGCGACACAGTTTTATTACTCGTATAAACTACATACTGCAGACATAATCAATTTCATTTAGTTAATAAGAACTTCTGTAATATTTCTAACGTTGTGGACTGCAAGAGGTAGCGGGATCTATTCCCGCCGAGGGGCTTAGTGTTTGTTTGTTCAGTTAATATGTACCCGTAACACAAGCTAAGAGCTTACCACGGGTGCTAGATGTTTTGTGGATTGTCCGAAAAAAATTATATTTATTTTATTGATTAAATGAAGTGAATTGAATTGGTCAGAATAAGTTGCATGTTCCGAACAGTTCAGAGCATACAATATCTAACTGGTTAACAATTTTTGCGTTGCTCGGTAATTATACATAAAATAAGCTATATTCTGAATATAACAAGTTAAAGGAGTTGCAGAATCGGCCTGCCTATCGGAGTATTTATCCATTTTAAAGGTAGTCTTCAACGGCAAGTGGTCCCGTGTAGCGCACCCTCGACACTACCCCACTAAGCCCGACGATAACGGATACACGCACATGGTCGGAGCCTCTCATGACACAGACTACTTCCTCTGGAACCCAGGGTCTAAGGCCAGCGATGGGTTCAAGCAGCTGTTGGAAAATGGAAACACCACTTTACTTGAGAGGGAGATTATTGACGCGGTAAGAGTTTAACTGTGTTTAACATTATCTGTAGAATTTGGGGTTTAGTAGCGTGATGTCAACTATCGCACTAAGCCAATACTTTTAATTTTCCTTGTAGTATGTAACACGTTGAAAACGTTTGGAAGTATTCATACATTTGATCGCAATATGCCGAAAATCGCAATGGTTTTGCCAACGAAATGTACAATCAACACAAAAAATTACCTTGTATGTTCCCCCAACTGGCTCCTCGGGATATCGCATATCGATTTTAATGACTTCCAGTGTGAGTTGAATTATTTCGGTCGGAAGCATTTTGCAACCATCGTGAACCAGCAGCTTTTCTCTAACTCATCCATCCATCTAGTTGGTGGTTGTCTAATGCTGCATTTGAGGTCCTGCGGTCTTCATTCTATTACGTATCTCCACATATGATAGGATCTCAAAAACCCTGAGCATAATCCTCATGAACCCAGTATAACATTACGTTTTCTGATTTAGATGGAAGTGGAATCTGGCACCAGAACCCTAATCCGGGGCAAGCGACGCCGTCACCCATACATGTTCGAGCCGTCCCACTCCCTCTTCCGAACGGACCACGTCCACCATATGTTCTCCATCGTGGTTGGCATGAGGCCCTCCCCCGACTGGTTCCTTGGCATGACGCAGTTCGAACTCTGCATCCCGAATGAGGACGGAGTGGACGAGTGGCTGGAGGAAAGTGAGGTTCCTCTGTTTCCCTGGGATGCGGGTACGAGGAATGGAGTTTCTTATGAGGTACGGTTTAGGTTTCAAATCAAATCAAGTCAAACTTTATTTGCAATATTTATTTTTAGAAACATTTCAATAACTTACAAAACTAGTTGAGTGATTTGTATTTAGCTCGCAAGCAGGTGTGCAAATATTATTCAATGTTTGTATTATTTGACTGCCTTGGTGGCGCGGTGGGCGAAAGTCCGATAGTGGCGTAGGAGGAGGCGAAGTTCGATTCCCGCCGCAGGATCAAGTTTGTGTATGCTCTGCAAGCACTTTCTACATGGTCTGGGTGTTCAATATGCATGATAAAAATATCCCTGCTTGTATGTCTATTAAGTAAAGTATATCAGAAGTCTAGTACCCGTAACAAAAGCTTAGTGCATACCATAGTGCTAGATGTTGTTGTTTGGATTGTCCGGAAATATTTATTTATTTTTATTGCGAACGTATACAATTTCCTTACAAAACGCATTTCCTCTATGTGTCACTCACGCAAATCTGTGGCGTAACAGAAATCCATATGAAACGCATCCTGTTTCGCCTGAGTAATATGCCACTTAGGGAATACGAACATCGCTCTTCCAATGCCGTCAGGGCCGCGTGAACTTGATTGATTGATGTCTCGATATGTACGCGACGTATACGCCACGGTCATTATGCGGTTATGAATGTTGACGTTTCAAATGGTTACCTTAAGGCTTTAGTAAATAGATAATGGAGATAGAATAGAATATACTTTATTACACACCAGATGAACAATACAATAAGAAATTAAAACTAAACCTAGAATGCGTAATGGGCGGTCTTATTGCTAAAAGCAATTTCTTCCAGACAACCGTGGATGGAGAGAAAAAGATTACATATTTTATGGACGGTGGCTTAAACAATATAAATACCTAATATCTAATGCTAAACCTAAAACTAGCCTATACTAAATTAAATTTATCCTTATGCTAACATAGATAAATGACCGAATTTTTATGTTTTTTTATTGAAATAAAATTGTTTAATGCTAGGAAAAAAAATTTAATGTTTAATGGAGATAGGATTACATACTCAATTCTTTATTGCTGTTTACCCATTGGTTTCATAAATCTCCTCCTAGCATCGTGGTCAATGCTGAGGGTCGTGACGACCCTTAAGAATCAATTTCTCTCGTACGATCTTTTTTCATCTGTCTCTGTCTCTTGCTTCATAAATCTAAGACTTAGTTTTATAACAGTTTATGTCACAATATGGACTTCTTGGGCGTTACAGCCAGAGGATTTTGAATGTTAGTTATTTTTTCAATTTTGTACATGTAAAGATATACATTAGTAAAATAATTATAATTAAAAATATATATATATATGTGTATGTATAATCAAATTTATTTAACAAAATAATCAAAAAAACAATAATATTAAAAATTAGAGAAATAGATTATATTGCAAACAAAATTTCATTATTAAAATCAAATTAAAATTATACCTATAATATAAACAATATTCCATTATACCTACCTAACATTATACCTTATATTCTAAAATCCCTTAAAGAACGACCTTCACCGAAAGACTTGATTGCCGATGATGACGTTCGATTGTTTTGACTGGTCTTTGTTCAAAAAGGATCCCCGTGAAATATTTAAAAAATAATTTATTATCAATTAATCATAATATCCTGGACTGAAATTTATAAGGCAACTTATATGCAATATACTTATTGACATTATTAACATTAATATAAAATACTATGTTTTATCAAATGCTTTTTGATAGAGGTCGGCTTGGAAAGAGGAAGAGAGAAGACTTTTATTAGACCTGAGCAATTAAATAGCTTGGCATCGAAAATGTTAGCCGGCTACAGATGACGCAACTGCATTCTCATAAAAAATATGTCACTGTTGGCTATATATACTAATATTATTAAGCTGAAGAGTTTGATTGTTTGTTTGAACGCGCGAATCTCTATAGTCTCAGAAACAACTGATCCGATTTGAAAAAATATTGTAGTGGCAGATAGCCCATTTATCGAGGAAAGCTTTAGGCTACTTACCAAAAATATCCAATCCAAAAGCAATATCCAAAAAACATGGGCATTGCCGTGGCGTGCAAAGCTTATCATCATCATCACCCTATTAATGTTCCCACTAATGGGACACAGGGACTTCTCTCTTGACCAGAGAGAAAGAGGAAGAAACCATAAAATATCGATGGACGAAATTTTCTTCACCAATCACATCCATTCGCTGAGCGTATCTTGAATAACTTAAGCACTCTTGATTCTTAATTATTATAGATAAGATTATCTGCATCTCTCACTTCAGCCTTAGAATTACAACTATTTGACTTTTGTGCCTTCCTTTTAGACTTTAATTAATTATAGGGCGTTACCATACTAGCCACGCTTGCAGGCGGATATAAAATGTACAAACTATTTTGCAGTCAGAAACGTCGCCATCAGAAGACAACATCGAGCGCGTGGAAGTTGGCTCCTTCAACCAAGACTCTCCGTTCTACCAGAAGAACTTGAACGACCTCCAACGATTCGCAACACTGCAAGTGAGGAGGCTGGATGTGTACGAGCTAGATGAGTCTCTGTGTCCAGGTATAATCGTTATGAAAAGCTTACAGGCTTAATGATTACTACAACTATAGTGAGTTTTACAATATAGGCATGTCGATGTCAGCCAAACTTCGCGATATGGTAGCTGACTCAGCATTGTGTTGATTACCAGCTAGTAACCAACGCTGATCTTCCGTCAGCTCCATTTTCTGATAATATGAATAGTAATAAGTTTATTGGTCTGAAAAGTACATACATATTCAACCAACAACTTAGGTAGAAATGTTTTTCCTGTAACAATAACTTTCTTCTTATTTTCATATTTTTTTATAGAATAACTAGCTGTGCCCTGCGGTGCTACCCGCGTTATAATGGATGAAGTACTCTTAACCAACAACATATTTATTTGAATAAAGATTAATATTATATTTGTTGATACAACTTAAAGAAATTATTTCGACCAAATTAGGTACCACCAAAACGGTTTTTGTGAGTTAATCTTAAAAGATAGACATATACTATCGCGGACTGTTTTTTAGAGCATTAAAAGAGCTATTATTCTTTAATACATATTTTTTGTGTATCTTGAACCGTTTTCACGGCGCACGCAACGGAAGGCTTCAAAGATGAACAATATCTCCCGTTTTTTTACACATTTACCACTATATCTTTGCTCCTATTGGTCTTAGCGTGATGTTATATAGCCTATAGCCTTCCTCGATAACTGGACTATTCAACACAAAAAGAATTATTCAATTCGAACCAGTAGTTTCGGAGATTAGCGCGTTCAAACAAACAAACAAACAAACAAACTCTTCAGCTTTATAATATTAGTATAGATGACTAGAATAATGACATCCTCGATGGATTAGCAACCCCGAGAGTCTATATCATTGTAGAAAGGATTATTTATTGTATGCCATGTTCTTTCTTAAAATTGTATGTTTGAAAGAAGACCTTGAAATACCACCTAGAGCAGAATTCAAAATATGTGGCCCGGCAAATAAGCTTAAAATTCTTTAAGGCGAGACATCAGAGAAATTAAAAAACTATGTTGCAGGCGGCAACTTTGGGGGCACTTTGGGGCCCCTAGAGTTTGAGGCCCCCGGGGCAGTGCCCCGCCTAGCCCGCCGGTAGCTCTTGATTTTTCAATTAAGATTTCGGTGTTTATTAAGCCTGACTATATTTTAGAGCTAGACTTATAAATTGCTATAAATTTTATTGCAGGAGAGGATACGGCGGAAGAGGGGGAGACTGGTGCTCGAGCGAATATGGAGTAAGATCTAATAAACTATCTATTGTTAAAAAAAAAACATATACGTTCTTCATTGTTCGGAGTAGAACTAACAGACCACGATGAAATTGACTTTAAAAAAAATATTACCGGACAATCCGCACAACAACATCTAGCCCCGCGGTAGGCTCTAAGCTTGTGTTACGAGTACTAGACATCTGATGTACTTAATAAAAATAAACATACATTTATATATATTTTTTTATCATTCATTAATAAACGCCCAGACACTGTGAGTTTTCAACGAGAAAAAAATACAAAATTCTAAAGGATCCATACACCATGCTAATATTATCAATGGGAAAGTGTTGTAAACTGTTTGTTTGTACGTCATTCACGAAAGTGCTGAACCGATTAGTCGGAAATTTGATATGGGTATAGGGTTACACATTGATCCATGATACAAAATAATTTATTTCTATTGTTTGATTTTACAAATCTTAGAATTAGATTTGGAGTTGAACATATTAAGCTTCTTTTATCGCGGTAAAATATGTCGTTCCGCGGGAAAGTTCATTATAACGCGGGTAACAGCACAGGACCCTGCTAGTTCTGAGATATCGTTATGCGCAGTTTGGTCTGATTTAAGCCTTCATAAAATTATTATTTTTGAGAACATAAGGATACTTTGATTTTTTTTATTTGATCGCATGCTCCGTAGAAACATAGAGTTATTAAAACCCTCTTTGTGTATTTGACATACCTTTCTTTGCGTTTTTAATTTTTGTCACTAAATGCACAAAAGAGCCCTCACTTTTTATTCTCCGAGTTAATAATTATTACTAAATAAAAAATTTAAAGCGACAACACGGAGAAATTCTTCAAGTTTCTTGTCTCCGAGTAATCGCTCAATACAGAAATTCTTTATTGCAACACCTCAATATTGGAACATACATAGGAGTTATTCTTTGGATGGATCTGAAATTTGTTAATAAGAGAGACGTTTACCTTGAATTAAATAATTTTACTTTGCACACCCAATGACAAAGACAACATAACACGTGTAACTTGCTTTTGTACAAATGATCAGAACTACCCCAAAGCATTTTTTTCCAGACAACCTCGTATTAATAATAACTAGTTGATTTTAACAAAGTTCAACGCACTCTTAGTTTTGTAAATATTAATTATTAAGTTTATTACATTTCTTTTTTTAAATCAGCTCGAGCCGCGGATATCGGCATAAGTCCATAAGATTACAAAAAAATTTAAAATAACTCGAGAACTAAAAATGACGCCGAGACGCCAAACTGATTGCTCAAAAACCTAACCAAAAAAAGTCACAATATGTAAAAAACCAAAAACACATGAAATTCGAACCGTGTTCCTGGGTTCAACCAAATTCAATAAAAATTGAGGTATTTTTTTCAATATATCTCGGGAACTACTAAACCGATTGTTAATCGTAATAAATAAGTAATAAATAATAAATCACTTATTTCAGGCATCTAAGGCCCATAGAAACATATACCTTATAGACTAATACATAAAACTAGAAATCTTATAAACTAAAGTGAGAAAAAGTTAAAGTACGATGCCTTTTACTTTTTCTTCAATTCTTTCAATGGTAACAACTTGCAAGCAATAGCTTTCATTAAAAATATATTTTTTATAAATTCATTTTTTTATCGTTAAAAGTCGGTTAAAAAATACACTAGGCCGGTTGTGCTATCAACTTGTTACAACGTAAACTTGGTTCCTACTTCTAAGTTAACCATACATTTCAGTTATTTAAGTAATTAACAAACTATAGACTGCCTCAGTGGCGCGGTGGGCGAGAGTCCGCTTGCGGCGCAAGAGGTAGCGGGTTCGATTCCCGCCGAGGGGTCAAGTGTTTGTATGATCTGCAAGCACCTTCTCCTTGGTCTGGGTGTTTAATATGTATAATAAAAATATCTATGCATGTATGTATATTATATTAAGTATATCAGATGTCTAGTACCCGTAACACAAGCTAAAAGCTTACCACGGGGCTAGATGTTGTTGTGTGGATTGTCCGGTGTATTTATTTATTTTATATTGAATTTAATAATAATAAGTCTTATTGTAAGTTAAAGTTACCCCAACGGGGATCATGTCAGGGTATGTCTAAATTACCTTATTTATTTATAATTTGAGGAGGAGGACTTAATGCTAAAAGCGAACTCTGCCAGTCATCCTGGTTTAATTGTTACCACATGAAGCAACGAATAAATTAGTTTGAATATTTAGCAGTGACAGCGACCCACAACCATATCCCTTGCTGGGAGAGTCCAGGCAAAATCTCGACTTCCATTCCTGTGTTCCTGGTGCGTGGAGCGACTGGTCAGAGTGCGTGCCTGATGCCGGAACTTGTGGCCTGGGGTCCCAGTCGAAGACTTGGTTGTCACAATTTGTAAGTTGCTTTATTTATGTATAATGTGAGTAGTACAGTCAACAGCAAAAGTAAGTGACCAAAATCGAAGTTTCAAAACATCTTCTAGTATGACGTGCCAGATGTAACAAGTTATACCAAAGTGACAGTTTGATTGAAGAACAGTCTCTGGTGGTAGGCTTCGGTCGCGGCTTGTCACCACCCTCCGGGCTGGGCCAGTGCGTGAAGCGATTTTTTCGTTATTCGTAATGTGGCCCGGAAAAGCCATCTACCTTCTAGGTCTTCATGTCCCATCTTAGACCACATCGTCACTTTACATCAGGTGAGATTGTGGTCAAAAGAAGGCTTATACAGCATAAAAAAAAAGTGAATGAAATTTTTATTAGTTAAAGGAAAATGATAATAATGACACCGAGGATCCTTTATTTCTATCAAATTACAGAAGTCAGTAACTTTTTACTAAATATACTGCAAGTATATATTATTTTAGGAACCTTTTTTATCAGTTCCTTCTGCTGGTGACTGTACCTATCTTTAGATAATCATTTCAAATACGGTATTTGAAGTTATCATTTCTTTAAGGCGTCTCGAGTAGGTACTTGATTTTTTTATTTAAATAACTTGTTTGTTAACAGTTCTAGATGTTTCTTTTAAATAAAAACTGTTACTGATAACTATTTTAGAATTTTAAAAAAGTTGGTCCAGAAAATCTCGAGATATAATCCATAATCTGTTAAATTTCTAATCAATTAAGTCTCTTCATTTATGTAAAAATTTCAATCCTACTTGTTGGGTTAGTTAATTGGTAGGTAGTGCTTATCCGGGAAAGTCTAATTAATTTTGTTTTTATTTTCAGGAAATTGGCTCGGAGAATTCTTACCACGAGACAAATTGTCAAGATGATGAAACGACCCAATTTCGCCATTGTTATTTAAAATGCTAATTTAATTAAGTTAAAAAGATGCTAAGGAAATTAATTTGAGACTTGTTACATAAAATTCTAAGCTCTTGACTGAAGTATATAGTTATTTATTACTCTGGAAAAGCTAGATTTCATTATAAAGGAGTTGAAAACTAGGTATACACTTTTTGGAAACGTTAACGATGGCAAATTATTCCTAAATGTGGCAAACTATTATTCCGACCAATCTACAGATTTACCTAAGAATATGTATTCTGATTCAAGCTATACTTAATTAAAGTATATACCTACCTGCTTAATCGGTGCCTACGTTAAGTCATTCATTTAGATTACCTCTTTAGCATAATATATGCTAAAGAGGTAATCTAAATGAATGTAATTTTTAGATAATGTGTGTACCAAATTTAATTTAGTTTGGTTCTGAAGATCTAGAGATTAACACCTACAACGTCACACAATAGCTACCTTGCAGGTATGTAGAACAGTATTCTGATATTGTAGATGAGCATTAAGTCCACCTTTTGTACAATTCTTCATTTTGATGTGCAATATAATATTCTTAATAATAATAGTGAGCGGACAGAGTGGGAGATCTGACTGTTCCACTAAATGTCCGCACGGCTGCCAGTTTTTTTTTTTTTTTTTTATATGCTCGATTAGTCTTCATTTGACCACAATTTCACCTGATGTAAAGTGACGATGTGGTCTCAGATCGAACATGAAGACCTAGAAGGTAGATGGCTTCTCCGGGCCACATTACGAAACACGAAAAAATCGCTTCACGCACTGGCCCAGCCCGGAGGGTGGTGACAAGCCGCGGCCGAAGCCTACCACCAGAGACTGTTCTTAGCACCACCCGGAGGTCACGTGTAAGGGTTCAGTACTGCCGTGTCACACCTATTTCGTGTATCTTGCAAAACCTTGTTTTGAGCAATCGCCGTTCAAAGATTTTTCAGTTATTTATCTTTTTTGAAAAAATATGATAATTTTATTGGATTTTTTTTTCCATAATATAACGAGTCTCAAGCTTCTAAACAACGGGAAGGTATTAAAATATTTAAATCTTATTTATTTTACGAGTTATTAGCGATAATTAAGATAGGCATAACAAGGTCTCCATACAAAGCTCGATTTACGCGCTCTGTAACATAAAATACATTACTTGTGCCAAACTGACTTAATTCGTTAGGTGTTGCCTATGTCAGTTAAGTATGAGTTACCATAAATAGGTCTGACAGGAAGTGATTATTTGTGGCAACAATTTCTATGATAATAAAACTTATTAAGAATTAGCTTACCTTACAGTATTTTTTCATAAAATGTTGCTATTCTATTTCCCTACCCCCTTATAATACTGTAAATGCGTTTAATATTCCTTTTTTGTTATCATACCGAACCGATTTTGATTATATTTTTTAACCCCCGACCAAAAAAGAGGGGTGTTAAAAGTTTGACGTGTCTGTCTGTCTGTGTGTCTGTCTGTCTGTCTGTCTGTCTGTCTGTGGCACCATAGCTCCCGAACGGATGGAGCGATTTCAATTTAGTTTTTTTTTGTATGTAAGGTGAGTCTGGCGCGAGTGTTCTTAGACATAATATGTTTCATGAAAATCGGTTGTGCCGTTTAAAAGTTATGGGGGTGAGAGTGGGTAAGGAAAATCGAAAACCTGCAAATATACTAGTGTGGGGTATCAAATGAAATCGCATCGCGTCCACATTACATAATATTATGTTGTTTTACGTTTAAGGAAATTATGGCATTGGAATCGGGGGTTTTTCTTAAATTTTAAATTTAGATTTATCAAATAAAAAAGGTTAAATCTTGGAAACAAATAATACCTTCTTCCCATGGAAAAACCACTTAGCTCGGAATAAGAAGCCAGGTAGGTGAAATTTAAGAAAAAAAATATTTGAGTCTTTAAGAATTAAAATATTGTATTATGAATAAAATAACAGCCTTACGAACTTCAGTTTCTATCTTAACAATAAAGTCTGTTCTCTCTCAAATCTCAAATTAACAAACTCTTCAAAAACAAAAGTATTGACTCAGTAACAAGCAATAAAATTATTCTTATAATGACAACAAATTCAAAATAGTAATCTTAATTATAATCACAATCAGAAAATCTATCTCATATACCGCAAAGCCTCATGCAGCATACAACAAGTAGTTAATGATTAAAATATACGCAAACCTGGTTCAATACTTTAGTACTTACATTTTTTTTCCAATAAGACTGACAAGTCTTAAATCTTGTTAACATAGGATACATAAATATAATTAAAACAACCAGGTACGAGTGCGAGATCAAATTCTAGGTCAAAATAAGTGATGCTGATGAGTCATTAATATTCAGGTTTAATAATAATAATAATCAGTCATTGACACAAAAATCAAATCATTAAAATCGTGAATTGAATAAAATATCAAACAGAAAAAGAAAAAGAAATCAATGTTTTGTACAGAATTAAAACATATAAGTAACACAGTATACATAGATCTAATTAGAACAATATGAGATCAAAGTTTGAATGTAACTATAAAAACTTCCGATAGGCTCTGGGAAGAGAATCGCATAATTTTATCAATTGGTCTTTCTTCGCCTTGATCACTCCTTTTGTCTTTACTCCCTTGGTAAATCGGTTACCAAATATTTTTCCGCCAAGTTCAGTGCATTTTTGCGTAACACTTTCAATTCCTAAAAAAAACTTTCTTCGTTATATCACAGATTAGATACATATAGATACTCCATGCCAAATGACGCCATGGTCCGTACTAATTCTCGAATAGTTTCGGGCACCCGAAGGTACGTATTATGTATTCTGTGCCAATGTTTGCACAAGACTAGAACCCAAGTTTTGGGTTCGATTTCGCCAGCGTAATAATTCCTCCACTCACTACAAGATGTCGCTAAATGTCTATTCAAAGCGTGCTCGCGCAATTTAAAAAGAAGGATGGGTCTATGCGTCTCTTTCGCACATTTGGATATGCACAATCATTTGTTCACAATCATTATTTTCAGATTTATTCAATTTACACTGATCATAAAAGGTATTGGTGTTAGAGACTAGTTTCTTGAATGTTTCAGATTGTAGGTATTCACTATAATACACAAAAATATACTTACCTTTAATATTTATATGGACTTATGCCTACGTCCTACCCTATTAAGGTTCAAGCAGTTTAAGCTTGTTTACAAGGAATTACTATTATTTTATTTGCTACTAGATACTAGCAGTGCCTCGCGGTGTTACCGGCGTTATAATGAATTTTCCCGCAGACATACCTTTGTATTTTCCGCGTCTTTCTCTGGTACTTTAAAATCTGTGTAGAAACCAAGTTTCTTTTAAAGTGCTTCAGTAGTTCCGCATTTATAATAATACCTAAGTATAATGCCCGTTCGTATATTTATTAACAGCAGATGCTGTTTAGATCTACTTTATCTACATAAATATCTAGTCTATCGCTAGGTACTTGTTAAAGAGCATTTGAAGAGGCAGGTTTACATCATTACATCGGTTTGTTTCACAACCTCCGAGTAAACTCAGTCATGCAACCGGTAACGGTCTCTATATATTAAATATTGACAATTTAATTCGGAAATTGAGAAACAGGTACTTGTCATCTTTATGCAACTTTACGTTATACAACAGTTCTTTCAAGGTCAAGCGCGTCTCTATATAAAAAAATAACCCATAATGTAACGGAACGGAATTAAGTGGAATTCAGCTCAATCCAGCTCCCTTGTTATTTACCTAATGTTGCTGTCCTCTTCTTACACGTAGGCCTTTCTCTTGCTGCGTCTTATAGTTGTCGCAGTATGTTCGCATTTATGGCAATAAATTTCAAATATAGACCTGGATCTATCTATAATCAAATCTGTGCTATAATCTAAATATACTATACTTACTAAGGTACATGATGTAATATGACTTTGGAAAATCTGAAACTATGAGTCATGCAAAGATTTATTGTTAGGAACCATGTCATCGATTTTAGTAGGTACCTAACATAATAAATCTAAATTTAAAATTAAATTTTCTTAAATTTTAACCCGATTACAATGCCATAATTTCCTTAAACGTAAAACAACATAATATTATGTAATGTGGACGCGATGCGATTTCATTTGATACCCCACACTAGTATATTTGCAGATTTTCGGTTTTCCTTACCCACTCTCACCCCCATAACTTTTAAACGGGACAATCGATTTTCATGAAGCATATCTAAGAACACTCGCGCCAGACTCACCTTTCATACAAAAAAAACTAAATTGAAATCGCTTCATCCGTTCGGGAGCTATGGTGCCACAGACAGACAGACAAACTCGTCAAACTTATAACACCCCTCTTTTTTGGTTGGAGGTTAAAAATGGCATAAATGTATGAAACATTACTGGTAACTGGTAGGTACTCAGTTGGGAAATATAACCCGGTCTTTTTTAAAAATGAAACTTACACTATTTCTATTTTGATAATCAATTGTTCCAACATTTTATACTTGTTAGCGACGAAGACTTTATGTATAGAATAAGATGTAGTAGGTATTTATACGTATCTCTACGTATAAATGCATGTGCATTGTTGTGATTAGGTAATATTTTACGCGTTCTATTTATAGATTATTCGGGAATAGGCACAGAATAAGTTATTATATTATTTGCTTACGTTTTATAAAAAGGCTATAGCTTTCTACAGCTTTTTAGAATATTGACATACGCGGGATGTGTCTCGAGGAGAGATTCAGTATTTGGAAACGAAAGTGAACAAGTGAAAATATCCCGAAGAGCGAAGAATAAATAGCAGAAGTGACTTGAATAGTAGTAGTAGTTGTGAACAGATAAAAAAAATACATTTATTGGAAAATAATAACATCAAGTTTCGTCATTTAGCATTAGGTTCGCATTTCCGCTACGAATTCGAGGAATTCATCATCGTGCTTCCTTTTACAGTAACTACTGGTAGATCTATTTTTTATTGTTAAATAAGGCTCTCAAGAGCAAGCATGCAGTGGCTGAGATCCTAGAACTATAAACCAGCCAATAGGCTAGGCGCTGCTGCTGTAAGCTGTGACGGGCGCCTGCGCAGACAATAGGTGCGCGTGGGGCGACAGAGGCGGTGTGCGCTTAAACGGCATTGCGTTGCAAAGCACTAAATACTAGGCAAGCAGAAGCTCGAGGGAGTAGGCGGTGTGTAGCGGGAGCGACAGTCACTGTGTGGGTACGGGTCTTTCAATACTGGTTCTTGCTTCCAAATTGGTACAAACGCGCTTTCCGTCCAAATTAAGTAGACCCCTGGCGTATTTTGTATTCACCAGACCACAGAATACATACCAGACCAGAGTATTTTGGATGAATGGGGAGCGTAATGAATGTACTCACGTACGCAGCTGCTACTGGCTTTGTGAGTCGGGTGAATATCTCCTGCGCACTTATGATGTCCTACTATATTTTTATAATACATTTTCACTAGTTGACAATTATTACAAAATGTTACAGAAGAGAGTTATATAATTTTATCATGCTGACACAGTATTTATTCAAAAACGAATAATTGTTACGGCTAATCAAAGGCAAAAATAAATAAATATAGAGGTAAATATTTCCGGACAATCCACATAGCATCTAGCCCCGTGGTAAGCTATAAGCTTGTGTTACGACACAGATTGTGGTTACGAGTACTAGACATCGGATATACTTAATTTATTATAAGACAAATAAATGGGCTATCTAATAATGAAAGAAGTTTTCAAATCGGACCAACAAAAAAAACTCTTTTTAGCTTTATAATATTGGTAAAATTAATGCAAAATATTTAGAGCTTAAATAAATCTAAATTTAAAATTTATTCCGATTCCAACCCCTTATTTTCCTTAAATATAAAACAACATAATATATTATGTAATGTGGACACGATGCGCTTTCATTTGATACCCCACTATTAGTATATTTGCAGATTTTCGGTTATTCTTCCCCACTCTCACCCTTAGAACTTCCAAACGGCTCAACAAATTTTCATGAAATATGTCTAAGAACACTCGCGCCAAATTCACCTTTCATACAAAAACTAAATTGAAATCTCTTCATTCGTTCGGGAGCTATGATGTCCCAGACAGGCAGAGCAGGCAGACAGACTCACAGACAGACAGACCGACTCACCAAACTTATAACACCCCTCTGTTTTGGTCGAGGGTTAAAAATAAAATACGTTACTCATTATATTATACTATCACACTCAATTTAAGATATAATACAAAACAAATAGTGTTAATTAGAAAATATATCATGTCAATATTAATCATTATTATTAGAAATTATGAAAAGGTCGATATAAATTATTTAAAATATGACAGCAGATGACATGGTCAGGGTTGGATGCAATTAGCGACCGATTGTAATGTTTGGTCGTCTTTGAGGCTTATGTCCAGCCGACTAGCCGTGGGCGTCTTATAGCTGAAATGATGATGATGAAAAATGAAGTGAAAATATTTGTTATGAATTTAAATATATAAAATACTAGCGACCCGCCCCGGCTTCGCACGGGTATAAAATATATAGCCTATGTGATTAAAATTGATCTAGTAGTTTTTATTTCACGAATTGTAGGTGGGTACTTTGCGCTTTGGAAGAACAGTATTCGATATTTTCGACAGATCTGTAAACCCGCGAATTTTTCGCCTGTAATGTTATCCACTGCTTGCTTAGAAGGAACGTTGCTGATTTAGTACCTTAGCTGACCTGCGATGTATGTAGCACAGCGCCACAACTTAGCGTGTTCAACGTCTTGACTCAAAAATGCAGTAACTCCATGGACTGCTAGCGCGGGGATATTGAGCCTTGCCGCTTACAATATATGATATTATTTTGATTAACACTGTTTGTTTGTATATACAGATAATGTACTTAGGTATGTAATCCCAGATTTTACGTCTATGAATACCTACATAAAATACCAAAAAAAGCCGTGTTGGCTAAGTTCGAGCATACTTGACTTATATTCCGAAGGTCGTGGGTTCAAGAAAGAAAGAAAATCTTTATTGAAATCCCGCGCCTCTGGATTTAGTTCTAAAAAAATATATGGTCTGACTGAGGCGTATTTTCAGATTTATTCAATTTACACTGATCATAAAAGTTATTAAAAGTTATTAGTGTTATAGACTAGTTACTTTAATTTTTAATAATAAAACATTTGATTATTAATAAAATGTTTAATTTATAATTAGGACTTTTTTAAATTCTTTGTTGAAACCGGACTTAAGTTGGGTTTATGTATATGTACTTACTCTAGTTCTGAGAATTAGGAAGGTATCTACGTGTATGATACACCAATCAAAAGGGTAATAAATAATAATACGGGATGTTTTTAAAAATGTTTAAATATGTTAGACTACCTACTAAAAAGCATCCACCTTCATATTTATTTGATAATTTCAAGTATCAGTATTTTACTAGCTATATTATGTACCTAGCTTTTAGAAAAATATATTGTAATGAGATTCTTTTGACTTCGCGTGAACCCAATAGCGTTGCTCCCGAACACAGTTAATAAATAGGTAGTTACTACGGCGCGAATTATAACGCGGCGAGCCGCCCGCGCGCGCACCGCGCCTCGCCGCGTCCGCCCCGCGCCCCGCGCCCCGTCAGCCGACGAACTCAAGCGCAATTACAATTTTGGCTGAGGTATGGCACGATGCTCAAAGTTAAAAATTGCGTAAGTACCTACTGGCTACGATTCAGATAGGTTAGTGTCAAAAATCAGGATTCTAGTATGAACGTTTTTCTTAAAATATGAGTTTTTATGAACCATGTCTATGATACAAAAAAAAAACTAAAAAGTTGATTACTTATCTCAGACAGAAAGACAGACACTTCAAACCTATAACATCCCTCTTTTTGTGAGGGGTTAACACTAAAATAATTTCCGAAAAAGATAGTGTTCTATTGTACCAACCTATCGAGAGCTGAGCATTACAAGCACGCGGGTTTAGCACAGAGGTCGGCTTATAGTGGCCTTTGCCCAAACTGCTCGTACCTACGGAGCGTGGGGTACGCGGGGTGGTAGACAGCTTTATGCTAATAAAAGTAGATTTTAAAATACAGTAGGTATGACAAATTTCAAGCTTATATTTTATATTTTTGTAACATAAGCTAAAATCGGTAGACGCTTAACATCCACATAGCATAAGGTGCCCTAAGGATGTCAACGTTGGTTAAATAAAATGTATAATATATGTATGTCTTCTAAATTAAGTATATCTCTCGTCTAGTACCCGTAACACAAGGTTAGAGTACCACGAGGCTTAATATTGTTGTTTGGATTTTCCAGGAATAATGATTTTATTTATTATTTAAACGCTCAGAGATAACGTCGTCATGCATTACTATCATCCAAAATGAAATTAAACAAAATTTAGTTGCAAGATTTCATATAAACATACGTAATATAATTACACGTTCATTAACAGCTCGTAAACTTATTTTATATTAAATAATGATTCAGTTCCAGAAGCATTATGAACCTGAAGTTTTAAACGTTTAATTTTTAAACAAAAATATTTAAAAACTTTTTTTTTTGTATCGATTTGATAATTTACTATTACCTTACTGAGGGTCCTCAAAAGCTAGATAAAAAACATGACGCATCTAATACGACGGGAACTAACCTTTTTATTATTAACACTCGCCCCTGAGACTTTATATATGAACAAAAATATTTACGAGGACTAGTATCGAACTGAAAATTAATCAGAATCTTCCTTGTGATCTCTATAAGCTATAAAAAAAACATCAAACATGTACAGAGACGGGAACAACCCTTTTCACACCCTTACTTTGAAAATTTTAAAACTCACCATGCTGGCCAAGTGTAATATTCAGATCTATACTAGTCCTATAAGTATATAATATATTGAATCTTCCATGTAGGGGTGAAATCATCGAAAATTCTCTCGATTCTCTCGAATTAACAGATCGATAAGTTTCCTTTAAGTATTGAATTTTCAAAGAAGGGGTGTCATTTATAAATGGGGAAGTTCGATACTAGTCCTCGTAAATATTTTTGTTCATATATAAAGTCTCAGGGGCGAGTGTAAATAATAAAAAGGTTAGTTCTAATTGTGTTTGGTCAACAACGCCATCTATGAGGGAGTAGCATACAATTTCCTAATTAATACTTACATATAAATACGCCATCTACCAACCAGTAGCATTATTATAATAAAAATGAGTTAGCAAAATAGTTCTGATACATACCACAAGGAGGCAATTAAACATAATATTTATTTTTTAATTTATTCTAAATGTGAAGTGATAAACGCAGCAATTAAATATTATCTAACCAAGGATTTTATTTAAAACATTTTCAGTTTTTGTATTTAGTAATTTGATTTGTGTTTTTGTTATTTTATATTTTATTTTTTGTGTTTTGCATAACATATCTTTATTTTACAACATAATGTACCATAGAACGACTTAGTGTAAACTGTAATGTTTTTATGTGTAATTAATAAACTTTGAACTTTGAACTTCAGCGCAACTTCTATGTCGATCAGCTTATGTTCACAAAGCTTATTTTCTAATCGCTACATAAGGCGCCATCTATCAAAGAGGATGTGAAATAAAAATATGATTTTAGGCATAGACCATCTGATAGTATCTAATCTGTGGTTATATGCCTTTTGACAAATATGTTAGTCAAGCCCCTTCGGAATTCGACTATTTTCAATGACTGTATGTTATATTGTTTTGGGAATGCGTTTTTTTTAGTTATTCAATAATTTCACCATATTTTTATGAGAAATAAACGTCAACAATCAGTTGTGTTTTCGTAAATCTCTTATTTTTTCGACGTAATCATTTAGATCGTACCCTACATATGTTTGGAAAATGTATTTGTGATGCACGCGTGCACTGCATCTGCGGCCATATTTGTGTGACTAGGCTCCAAATAAAGAAATCTTATTATTTCAGCGTCGATTAAGTCTTCTGAATTTATAAACCGAATCATTGCTGTGAAGAGGATGCAATTTTTATTTTGGGCTGAGTAATTGTCGCTGTAAATAATTACTTATTTCTGGTGTTTAGTGTTGTGGACAATGAAGTGCACATATGACGAAGCAATATTGTAGGCTTTGCGTCCACTATCGCCTTCATGCCAAACGATACAGAAAGCTTTCTCGTTTTTACCTGGAGACACAAATGTCTCAATAAATAAAACCAATTTCCGTGAGAAATAATAATCTTTAGTTTGTAATTTCGGCATACAAATGGCCTTCTGCATGTCTGCTGTAAAAACTTTTTTCAGATCATCGGAGTCGTTGGAATCTTCTTCTAGCAGCTGTTTTGATAGGTTGCGATTTTCCAAATGAGCTCTGTATGTGTTACAAAACTGGCAATTACACTCATCACAAAACTCGACGCCAACTCCTGTATCTTTAGGCGCCCGTCGCGCCTATATCATGTATGTAACTAGAGTAAACTGAGATAGCCATTTTTTCAAGTAAAATTATTGTCACGCCTACTTAGTGTATGTAAAAATACTAGACATTGCCATGACAGAGAGAGGCAAAATCATAGTTGCATGAGATAGGGTGACAGCCTTTTTCAACGAATTAAACAAGAATAGACTTTAAAGGAATACACTCCATGGTTTATTATATCATTAAAATACGATTTGGACCTTTTACGCTCATGTAACTTAAGATAACGGACATACGCTTGACACGGCAGAGTACAAGCCAGTTTCGACGTACAACCGTATTCCTTGACTCCAGCCTCGTCAACACAATGCTTATCTACTGCCACACTCTCACTTCGCTCTTCTCAATCCCTTCTTCTTAAAACTCCTTTACACACTACAACATTCTATGAAAAATCATTTATTAATCAAGATAACCGACAATGGAACGAGCTCCCTCAAATCATACGAAACGCTAAATCGCTTCTCATCTTCAAAAAACTGCTTCATGAACACTTATTTTTATCTATCATATAGTCTATTATTATTCTTTATTTATTTATTTTTTAGTATCGCTCTTATTAGGATATAGTTTATTTAATGGTTTTAAGAATTATGTAAGTTTATTTATATGTTAATTTTATTTGAAAATAGTTTTGAATAGTTTATTTGGTATTTATTTATTTTCCTTTTATATCTTCTTTACGTTACGCCACTGTCTATGTCGTTCTATTTCTTTCCTGTCCATCCAAAGGTTGCCTGGAAGAGATCGCTCACAGCGATAAGGCCGCCCTTTGTACTCCAATGTATTGTCTTGTTATTGTTTGCAGTTTGTATTTTATTTGTGGTGTACAATAAAGAGTTATCTATCTTATCGTGGCCTTTAATAAAATATACCTCTAAATCTGAATTTCAAATTTAAGAAAAACCCCCGATTCCAATGCTTTAATTTCCTTAAAAGTAAAACACCATAATATTTTGTAATGGGCACGCGATGCGTTTTCATTTGATTCCTCACGCGAGTATATTTACAGATTTTTGGTTTTCCTTCCCCACTCTAACCCCCATAACTTATAAACGGCACAACCGATTTTCATGAAACATGTCTAAGAACACTCGCCAAACTCACCTTTCATACAAAATTAAAATCGCTCCATCCGTCCCAGACAGACAGACAGTCAGACACGTCAAACTTATAACACCCCTCTTTTTTGGTCGGGGGTTAAAAATGGAGACATTATATTAAACATCCGTTTAATGAAGTAGACTTTTATCTAGATACTAGCTGGCATTTGATAGAGGTCACATAATTCGCTGAAAATGTTGTTCGATATTTACCAAGTAACGACTCGTCTCAATGACAGTCATAAGATGAGAAACAAACATTTTCTTTTTATTTATTTTAGAAAATTTGGGCACTGCGCTATTTCGCGTATTGCGTATTGGAGACTACCAGCACGCACTTTAATGAACAAAGAAAATAGTTCCTAATTTATTTAGTTAATTCTAATAATTTTGTTGTGGGCTGTGAATGTTGTGACAGGTTATGGAAGATGATGGTTTCTTTTTACTAAAATCTGTTGAAGCTTTATTTTATGGTAGGTTCCATAAGTAGGTATTGTAGTCATAGAGTATTAACTAGATTCGGGATATTAAGTTACAAATTTCACTTTAAAAACTAACGCGAGTTACATTTTTGAAGTGAAACTTCTTTAGAATCGTTGTGATTTCAAACCGGATGCAACGGAAAAAACTACAGGTAAGAGACGCAAATACAATAGTCGCCTGTATTTAGTGAGTCAGAGCGAGAGAGCAGATGTCGGTGTGTATGTATATTCACACTGTTTAATACTTGCTTGTATTTGAGCAGCAAAAAGTAAAATATATCTTAATAGATAATTAACAACTAAAATATATCATCCCTAGAGGCAACTAAAATATATCATCCCTAAATATTTCAACTCTCGATCTATCACCGTTCTTGATATACTGCCTGATGACGGACAGACAGACAGATACGAAGTCACAGTAATAGTGTTCGGTTTTACCCTTTGGTTATAGAATCTTAAAACAGAACATACAGAATTGCATCTTTCACAAGAATTACCCAATTGTTAGGTAGGTATTTTGTGGCCAAACAGTTTTGTCCATGAGTTGGCAACATAATTATTTCTTTGAGTAATTTGGTTGGCGCTTATGTTTTATTTTTATGTTAGTTAGTTTTTTAGAACAATTTTTATTGCAATAAATCTGTCTGAGATGATTATAATCTTATTTTAATTTCAAACATTTTAACTTAACGTTCTACTACTGCTTTTACATTAAACTACATGTAACCTAGGTAGATCTACGTTAGATACTTACATTGCAATCTTGTATTCGTTTTTGCGCGAAAACGAACCAAACCAGTGTTACCGGTTTCTGCTTTGCCGGCCGGCTAGACTTGCTACCATAGCGGGGGAGGCAACGGCCGCGGCGCGCGGAGGGGGGCTGTCAACAATGTTGTGCTGTCGACTATGAACCTAGCCACGGAACGCGCATGCTCCAAGCGCAACGCACCAACCGGCAAGTCCGCGCGCTTCCCGCAACTTGTTGATTGTTCACTCACTTCATGCCAGTTTGAGGCGAGCGATGCGCCGGACGGTCGTGTCTCGCGTCGCGCTATTCACTCCAACTTCGAAATTAACTTACGAAAATATGTGAAGTTACCCAAACGTAGTATCGTGGCGTTAACTCGTGTCGGAACTAAAATATAGTGCTTAGATAACTTAGGACGCTTCTTTTAAGTAGTTTTAAAGTTATTGTAATTTAATAGGCTCTATCGTCTTACTTGCGTCCCACGGCAAGAGAAACCGCAACCTACCTTATCGGATAAACGGATATTTTTCAAATGAGTGTGCGTTATGTAGTGTGATAGTGTGTGTATGTGCTGAGACAACGTAAGGAGTATTTGTGACAAGTTTTTATTGTGACGTGTTGGAGTAAAGTTTTGAATTGAGAACATGGTTGCGCGCGGGAGAGAGACAGGCATGCTTGCCGCGCTGTTGCTGTGTTCGCTGGCGGTGGCGTCCGCGCAGTACACAAAAGGTAAAACCTCTTTTCTACCTGTCTGAATCTGGCTGTGTAGACGCAGGCTTTTGTTCTTGGTCTTTTGTACGCTTCTAGTATTTTTGGGGGCATTTGAATTGTAAAGTTTGACTAAAACGTGACGTCAGCGAACGTTACCTGTCGCGATTTCGAAGAAGCGTGAATAATGCTGTTCAATTCGATAACGTATTTCTGAATGGAAAGGTGTCGATTCTAAGAAAAAATACTTGCCTAGTATTCTTGCTAAGCAATGTAGGCATTTATCTAGTTAGGTAGGTACCTACTTTTGTCACGAGAATTGACTAAGGCATGCACTACCTTGGCTTACTTACGTAGGTACCTATAAATCTATGACAGCCAATCTATGCACGAATGTAGGTAAGATGTCGCGTACAAAAATACCTCGTAGCTTAGGGTTTCTTTTTAGTTTCCTTTAGTGTTCGCGCGCGTTCGTAAAAAAAAAACGAAAAATTCAAAACTCAACTTCTCGTTATTTGGCGGTACTGAGACAGATAATTATTAAATCAGAGGCGACCAATATTTTTTTCGGCCCCTCTCGGAAACAGTGGCTTGGTGAAAACCACTTTAGACGCTTGACTGCTTTTTAATTACACTTACCGACAAAAAAAATTATGACAAAAATGGCCAGCTTGTAGAAATTGTAGATACTTAGTAGGTCGTACCTACATAGGAATTTATAGGTATGTATATGTACCTAGGTAGGTAGGTACTTAGTTAATTGCCCACTGGCACTGCTTGGGAACTATGAAAGACCTACCTATGTAGGTAATATATTGGTAGCAATTCACAATAAGCTTAAACTAATTAGATTTACGTGAAATGATTATTGACAGATTAATGTATGATTGTGTAGCTCTAATGCCATTTTAGTTATTAAACGTCAAATTAATTAGGTTAAAAGCGTGTTGTGATATCTTACCAAAATACCACCCATCAAGTTCGGATATATTTATTTTGAGTTCCGTGACAAATCTCTTAACTTAAATTAAGAAACAAAAAAAAACAATGAGTGCAACAATAAAATAAATAAATAATCATAACTTATATATTTTTTGTAAATACATAACTTATGTATGAATAACTTATTATGATACATAAAAAATACCTGAAAACAAACAATGATCCCACAATATCGAATCCACGGGTTACTCCCACAGCATCTCATTCCCGGAGAAACCCAGAGCATTATCTATATAAATAAAAATAAATTGTTGTTCGTTAGTCTGATTAAAACTCGAGAACGGCTGAACGGATAAATCCGTTCCACGAACACCACGACTCCACGAACATAAGATAAATCTTATCATAGTCTTGAAATGTTCGTGGAAGTCTAGGGAAGGTTTAAAAGGCGAGAAAAAATCGAATAATTGCCGGGAAAAAAAAATTGAATAAAAACCCGTGCGAAGCCGGGGCGGGACACTAGTTATAAATGTTTTTTTTTTTTTTTTTTTTTTTTATTGTTGATAAGCCTTCATTTGACCGCAATCTCACCTGATGTAAAGTGATGATGTGGTCTAAGATGGGACATGAAGACCTAGAAGATGGCTTCTCCGGACCACATTACGAAACACGAAAAAATAGCTTCACGCACTGGCCCAGCCCGGAGGGTGGTGACAAGCCGCGGCCGAAGCCTACCCCCAGAGACTGTTCTTAGCACCACCCGGAGGTCACGTGTAAAGGATTCAGAGGGTTACCACTTACGGACGTGAACAGACAAAACCTCCAAAATGTAAAATGTAAACCTATTTTGTTTTTTTTGCCACTGCCTGCCTATAACGTGGTATATGCTGTGTTCTGACGATTAAAAAAATGTATATACATATAATTATGTAGGTATGGACACATAACTTAATACGAGTATGTATAATTAAGTTGTACATACATGAACTACAGTTGCATTTCTCTGTGTTGATAAAATACCAATCTTATCATCCATATCGTAGGAACGAGGTAGGACCGAGTGTGAATCATGTCATTTATTGACCTTTGGATAAGAAAGTCAACCGTTTGTTTTGTAGGACGGTATGTCAGCTCCTACCTAAGGTACATAAGTAGTATATGTTATATGCAAAATAAATTCAAACAAATACCTATAAGATGGGTATATGTTAGGACGACATTTTCGCTCCATGTTCGCTAACATTTCTTCTCAACTCAGTGTAAAAATTTAAGCGAACTGTCAAGACAATGTTATATCCTTGATTGCCTATTCTTGTTGTTGAAGTTGACCTGTCCATGTATGCATGTGTCTAAGGAAACAAACGTTTTGACTTTGATTTTGACATTATCACTAAGAGGAAATTAGGAAATTGTAGGCAAATCATTCTCTTATGTATCTACCTACTTACGTAATTAAATGTCGAATCATAAGTCAATGTATTTGCTTGGTTAATTTGTTTGAAGCTGTCGTTAACATTTTGTTATTATTGAATTAAAATTCTAATAACTTTGATAACGGTTCGGTAAACAGTCTATACACTATATTTTTATTTGTTGGATTAACTGCAAAAGAAATACATCACACCACAAAAACTCTATCTCAGCCTGAGTGGCGCGGTGGGCGAAAGTCCGCTTGCGGCGCAAGAGGTAGCGGGTTCGATTCCCGCCGAGGGGTAGTAAGATCATGGTTCTTGAGATGCAGCTTCGTGACAGACAGATAGACAGATCACGAAGAATTTAAATATGATATCTAACTGCTCCCGATAAACTTTTACGGGAGGATATTGGATAACTATTTATCATTACATTTTATTAAAAAATATATTATGTTAAGTAAGTTGTAAGTAGTATATTTGTCTGTTTTGTTTACATTATAGTCTCGGTAAATTAATTATTCAGCTATATTCAAGTTTAAAAATAACCCCTATTATCAATATCAGCATTTTTGTCATTTTGTCACAACTAAGACCTAGCCGCATTATACGCTGACCTCATAAAGCTTACACAATTATTTAGAAAAAAAAAATGGTACGTAGAATGTAGCTACAATTCATGTCAACTCGGGTGCTTTATCTTACTCATGCAGCTAACATTAGTCTCAGCAAAACAAAAGGCTAACTAATAAAACACATCTATAGTCATTTGCTAGTGAAAGGCGATCGTGAGCATACCTAGGGCTAGATAAACCTATTGTTTGTGAAATTCACTGGACAATGGCGGCTTAACCTGAACCCGACCGATGAAAATATTAACCAGTTTTCACTGGAGTTAAGTTGCTCTGTTTGAAACGGGTGTTAGACATATTCATCTAAATTAGGTATCTTATTTTACAAAGTGGCTTGTAAATTTAGAACCGATATATTTTAACACTTAGCGCCTCTTTCACAGCGACAAAATTATATGAGGCAGACCAAGCCGTAATGTAAAAAACGAATAAGTAATTAGATTTTTTTTTATTTGATTACTTCGGTAATTATTAAAAACACACCATGGCGTAGCCGGTATTTTTGGATTTACCCGCGGGAACATCGTATTTTCCCGCAGTAAAAAGTAGCCGTAAAAAAATATTTAAAAAAATAAATATTATTATATTATTTTTGAAATATTATTTTTTTAATCAGACTAGTATTAGTTCTTAACAATCTAACAAAGAAACTCTTCAGCTACATAATATTATAGTATGAAAATATTTGTATTACCTAGAGCTACTCATTGTGTTGGTAAAAATGTGGATAGACTTTTAACAAATCGAACAAAAAAGATCCGAGAAAAATATTCACACTTCGACAGTTCTTAATAGGTACAAAGTTCCCAGAAGGCTGACTAAAATTTATTCTGGAATAATATTGTACACACAATACAAAAACTCACAATGCAAAAATATTAAATTATTTAAACATCTTGGCCCCAATGCAAACTACGATTTCCAACCCTTGCATGCCTTCCAAGATTGATCGAAAGGAACAGACATATCCCCATGATTAATTAAGCAAAACACAATAGCAAGCTAAGCAATCCAACAACCATAGACAAACCATTGTGGAAAGCAATCGGAAGTCATTTGGACTCGTTTCGCCGAATCAAAGGAGATTGAAGTACAGAACGATATTTTCCAACGATTTTGGGGCGCTCGATTTTAGAGCAATTTTGTATGAAAGACTGGTCATTACTGGACTTTATCTAGAATGCTAGAATTATGATTCAAGTTTGGAAACTTTAGGTATAAATGTAAACTTAAAGGAATAAGTTTAGAAACACCAGACACCTATGTCGTCTACCAGCACAGTCTATGTCGTTCTATATATTTCCTGTCCATCCAAATGGTTGACTGGAAGAAATCACTCACAGCGATAATGCCACACTTTGTACTCCGATGTACTGTTGTGTCTTGTTACTGTTTACTGTTTGTATTATTTTTGTGGTGTACAATAAAAAGTTTTCTATCTATCTACACCTAGACATTAGCTTTTCAAGACACCTAATGTTTCCTTCACACGGAGTTGTGTTTTACTCTGTCAAATATAATTTTTAACCCCCGACCAAAAAAGAGGGGTGTTATAAGTTTGACGCATCTGTCTGTCTGTGTGTCTGTCTGTCTGTCCGTCTAGGACATCATAGCTCCCGAACGGATGGAGCGATTTCAATTTAGTTTTTTTAGTATGCTTGATGAAAATCGGTTGACCCGTTTAGAAGTTATGAGGGTAAAAGTGGGGAAGTAAAACTATAAACTAACTATAAAGCAAATATACTTGGGTTCTCAAATGAAAGCGTATCACATGCAAATAGGTTTAGATTATTATACTTACTATCTAGACAGCTCCTTGCTAGATTAGCAGTATATTACCCATCTACGATTTCCATATAAAAATCCATTAAGTATGGACTTACAAATATAAATATTCAAATGAATTTTGTATCGTGATGGCCTATAATAATATTTAAACAATTCACGTCGGCATGTCCAGTTTTAATTTTTGGTCAGCGTTGTAAAGTCCGAGGGCAATTAGTAATATTTAGGTGTTAATTTGTTAATTAGAGTAATAAGTGGGTAAAATAATTAAATAGATTTTGTCCCTCAAAATTATGGGATCAGAGGTGTCAAAGGTTTATTATAATATGCCTAGGCTTACATGTGCTTCTTGTTAGGCTGAATGGGCTGAATAAACTTAAGTTATTCAAGCTAATTGGAAATAAACAGTGTCTGGCTAGAAAACGGAATATATTCCAGTAATGTTTTAAATATTCATAACATGGTTTAACTTAAATATTAAGCTCTAAGGAACTACTAACTTAACTTCACAGAAATAAGCCATTCTTTCTCGCTAACCGTTCCTTGACAATCCGAATACATTTAAAACGTCACATTTTTCCCCTCACTCAATAAACGATTACCTTTCCGAAATAACCAAGTTTAAAATGAAAGCCAGCCAATGAAATGCCGCAAAATCAATTAAAATTCTATCCGAGGCGGCCCAAGGTTTATTTTTGAGAGAGCATCGCTTTGTCGAGTGTTCTCTAGGGAGGAAGTGCGAGGAAATGCCCTGTGCCTATATTAGCCGATTCGTTTTATTACAGTTTTATATTCTTCAAAAATGTAACAGTACCTAATACTTCTGAACAGAATTTTTGTGGGAGCACACTTAAATTTCATACCGAGGGTCGTGGGTTCAAATCCAACTCAACTCAGAATTTTCGTTTTCAAAAAATATGTGTGCGGTGAAGGTAAATATTGTGAGGAAACCGGCATGTACTGAGAACTAGAAAGAGTTTGATGGAAATGTGACCAACCCGCACTTGGCCAGCGTGGTGAATTAAGGCCTAGCCTCTATCATCAAGTGAGAAGTCCCAGCAGTTTGGACGTTAATAGGGGTGCTTATGAACTTAATAACTGGTGTGTTGGTGGTAAGATAAGTAACTCTGGATACAAAACGTGCATGTTAACCATCAATTTTGTCCAATAATAATAGTCATTTATTAATAATATTAATTATATTATAAGTCACAGTAGCCCCATTATGTAGACCCGGCACATGTATCCTTCGACATATTCCGCTATCAGCCGTCGTCTTTATTCACTCACTCCTTTCTTAGACACATCATTCACTCAATCCATCCATCTAATTCTTTGGTCTACCATCATCTCACATATCCATTAACACTCTTATCTAACACACATTTCATCACTTGATTCTTTCGTGAACGTTAGAATCTTGTATCAAAAAACAGGGAGTAATTCATCAGTTTCGACTAACAAGGCCTTAGCATATAATAATGGCTTGCAGAAATCACAAATAAATATTTGTCTAATCTAAATGGGGTTTGAAAAGCAGAAAACATATCTATACTAGTATGCTGCTGTAAACCGAAGGATTGTTTGCTTGAACGCGTTAATCTCAGGAACTTCTGGTCTGATATGAAAAAATATTTTAGTTTTCTGTATGTTAGAGCCCATTTATTTATCGAGATAGGCCGCTAACTAATTATATCGCGCGAAAATATGTTGTTCCAACGGGGTAATCCAAAAACAGCTGATGCTAGTAGGTATCTATTATAATTACCTATACTTAGTTAAAATGAGAAAATTAACATCTGCAACAAGAGTGTATGAGTGAGAATACGTAAATCTTAAATTGAGCGCTTAGACAATCATTACTTATCTAGATTATCTTTTTTAATCCTAACGCTACTAAGATTAGCCGAGATTCAGTCTTAGTTACAATGAAAAACTGTTAGCTTTAATGGATTACGTTTACCTACATGTATTTCAGATAAAACAT
This sequence comes from Gymnoscelis rufifasciata, assembly GCA_929108375.1. Taxonomy (NCBI): domain Eukaryota; kingdom Metazoa; phylum Arthropoda; class Insecta; order Lepidoptera; family Geometridae; genus Gymnoscelis; species Gymnoscelis rufifasciata. The sequence goes on along the minus strand of OV815321.1, from coordinate 5,807,457 downwards.
CTATACAGAAACATTATTTTATCATAATAACATAATTCATAAATATTCATTACATATGGTGATTTAAGAATATAATAATTAGTAAAAATAGAATTAGCCAATCAGATTGTTGATGTTTTCTATTTATCATGCGTTCCGTTTTGTGTATCAAGAAAAGACCCGTTAAATCCTATCTATTTTAGTCGCAATTAAACTGGCGCAGCCGTTCTGTGATTACCCCAGGGCAAACAATAGATCCGTATTAGAGCTGCAATGTCGATATGCCCCCAGAGGCTAGTCAGCCTTTGTAGTTCTTCAAGATTTCTTAGAGAATACATGTGCGTGGGCCTTTAATTTTGACGAATTTCGTCGAATAAGCTGGACGAGTAGAAGAAATACTAAGTATTTTTTTTGTACACAAAGTAAAAACAAAAAGTAGTGGATTTATTGACAGATACGACAGCGTGGGGATAAAGCGCTTTTACTGCAAGAAAACTACAAAAACATATATAAGTTCTCGAATAGAGATCGCGAAGCGGCAAGCGCATTGCTGGCGTCAACTAACTAAAAAGAACGGATAATTTTGTAAACGATGCAGATTCACGATAGATGCAAGCCGCTACCAAGCGAAATAACTGAAAATCTTTGAGCAATGGTCACCAATCTGGCTGGTTGATAATGATGAGATAGAAGATAGATAGTGGACCACAGCAATGGCCCGTGGCCCAACTAGTTGGACAGAGCAGTTGGACCACTCAGTAAGAAGACATCAACACAGATTATGGAACTAACAAAACTACGGGACTACTCGCTATATTAATGTTACGTGCGTTGAATATTGACGTTCAACTCATTAAGTTCTAATCCTGAAACATGGGTATTTCCAAATCCATGACGAAATATAATTAAAACATGATTTTGAATTGGAAACCATAATGTTCATTAACTATTCAGGCACTATTAATACGAAATCCCGATTGGGTTTGCTTAGTGTTTTAAATACATTAATTAGGTATTTTCAGAATACGTACAGTGCTTATTTTGACACACGGCTTAGCTTTACAACCTTGCTGTAGCCACGCGGCTTCTCTCGCGTGAAATTTGAATAGTTATTCCCGTGGGAGCTCAAATGTTGCCTATGCCTATTTAGTTCCCACATCCTAATACTTTGCATTGAAGGATACGAGTATCCTTCAAAGTTCGTTTAGTGCAAAGTATTTCACCATTTCGAATCCACGCAAATCGGTTGAGTCGCTTTACCGTGACCAATGACAAACTGAACAAACATCCTTACTATCAAACTTTCGCCTTTATTTATTTATTTATACTTAGTGCACAAAAAACAATGTACATTCCTATGTACAACTAGTATGGACTCAATTCTAGAAGCATTCTCTACCAGTCATCCTGGGCATGCAAGAAAATAAAAATTATTTGTAAGATATAATATGAGTAGGTAATAAATATGATAATGTCATAATATAACACGTAGACGCCGTAAATCAGTTGGAGAGATTTCTCAGAATAAGTACACTACATTGTATATCTATAAAATCTTTATGGATAATCTTAAGAATTCCTACCCTTCTTTAATTGGCTGATCTAAATAAAATCCAAGAAGCAAAACCCTTCGCGGACAAAAATGAACAATGAAATCCCATTCACATTTAGTTGGGGCGTCCTTATTTGCCAGGCTAAAAGCAACCGTAATTTCTTCGGATTAGTGGGACAATAGGAAACATCTTAAGATTCGAGGTAAGCAATGTTTCTTTGCCCGTTATCGGAAGTATGAGATAGTATTTCACGAAATGTGCGGGTTCGAGATATAGTGGCCTTTTAATTGTGGTGTATTTGTTGTTGTTGCGATGGATATAGGTACTAGCTGCCCGCCCGCGGATTTTTCTGCGTAATAATACATTTTCTCGCGGTAAAAATGAGCTTTTGTCCATCACTGGAAAACAACTATGCCCATGCCAAATTTGACTCAAGTCGGGCTTTGCTAGTAATCATTGTATTTTCCCGCAAAAAGTGGCATTTTATCATTCAAAAGTAGCCTATGAGTTATTCTAATAGTAGATAAGCTTTAATATTATGAAGTTTTATCAAAATAACTTGCTAACATCATCACAAACTTTCGCGTTTATAATATTACTTAGTAAGGATGAAATTAAGATTATTGTAATATATATTTTAATTTAATTCATGTACCTACATATTATGTCTTGAAATTATACCACGGTTAAACTTTTTATTCGGACAACATTCTAAACACGCTAATTATTAGTTTATAAGTTAGGCGAAAGTGAGTTCGACCGTAACTTAAGCAAATAAAATTTTATTTTTGTGCAATATTGTTCTATTTTCTGGGAAAATTATTAAAAATATTGTATTAGAAACCACGTGGCAACAACGGACACGGACAAAAGCACTCCATTTTATTATTTTTTGTAACAACCCAAAGCTGTTAAAAGTAATAGGCTTAGTGCTTGAAACATTGGAAAAACATTACGATATAATTGCACTGCATGTTGTGCTATAACAGCTAACTGTGCAGTTTTACTAGATTGCACATAAATGTTGCCACTACATTGTTATTCACTCGCTAATAAAAGACGAAACACTTAGTTCGAAGATTGGGAATAAGTACGGAAGCACTATTCGCTTTTTTTTCAAATTATCCGAGAACTCTATTTATATATAGCTATAGGTTAAAAGCCAGGCGGGACGGGCCGATTGGTGTGTGGTCAGGTCAGCTTTCTAGGTTGGGAAAAGTAAAACAGGTACATTTGTATAAAACTGCAACAAAAAATACATTAGCTACAAGTAAATATGTCATGCTCTCTCAAAAGCATCTAACATGTTAATGGTTAATTAATCATAGCTTTAACCTTATGTTAGATAGTCGTAAGTTTATGTTAAGTTTGAGTGTACATAACATTAAGTTTATGTGTATGTACGTGTGTGTGTTGAAGTCGCAAATCAATTATTTTTACTTAATGTTATGATGATGATATTTTTTCTTATGGAGGTGATTGTTGTTTAAAGTGGAAAATTCCAATAATAAGCACAGTTAGTTAGTTACCTTTGTAATCCGTGATACATTCTCAAGAATCACAGAACATATTAAAGCTTAAATAAAATCTCGTTAAATCTATTCATCCTGCTTATCCGACAAAAGGCAAAAGCGTCGCGATCGCAACAGAAACACAAATAAGTTAGGACATTTAAATTTGTTCGTTCTCAGCTAGAATTTATCGAGAGAACGGCAATTGAGGATAGGAACTACTAAATTAGGTTACTTCCACTTTTATTCTTTCGCTTTGAATACGCTTGCCGGGTTTTTCACACCCTGTGACTATGTAACGTTCTCTCAAATTGGTCTGCAATCCGATCGGTTATCGAACCTTTAATCGGGTTCAATTTTTAGTTAGTCTTGGCAAACTTTATTATGTGTCTGCTTCTTAATGTAAAAAATACGATTAGGTATATAATATACCACTTTTCCTCCAAAAACATAATGGAAAATGAAAATGATCATCAAACAAAGCAAAGTTCAGCAAAAAGGTATTTCAAAATATTGCGAAACATAACATTTCCTAAATTGAGAACGTTGATGCATTGAAATTTCATTTACAATTTCATTATTAATATTATCAGATAGGATTATAAAGTTACAAAATGAAATGCGAAATTTTAATTGGTGATTTACCGGCTAAAATAGTTCAAGCAAGTTTAAATTCCAAATAAGCCAAAACTCGTCTCGAAACCGCCAAATCGCGGCAATTACCGGTCAATTAACTCGGCGGAATCCAAAAGTATCAAAATTGGCGGAACAGCTCGCGTGACTGTTATCACGTAACTCTGCAGTGTTATACGTACCACTTATGTTATCATATCGATAAAGGCTAGCTGTGGGTTATCAAGGAGAAATTCTTGTATTTGAACGGCCACGCCCGCGCAACGGACTTCTTAATTTTATGGCGTCATATTTAGGGCTGTCAGTTGTCACACAATAACGTTAGGTGAAACAGCGTAGGTTTAAGTAAACCAAATTTTTTTAATTAGTTTTAAGTTTTGTGTTTTGCCCACAGAGCCCGCATAGCCCTAATTACATGTATAAAACTAAAAAAATGCTATTATATTCCCTTCCTCGTTTATCTATCACAATTCCTCGTACTTATATATTTTAGCTTAAGCTAAGGTTCTTAAGCTTTGCAGTTTTGTACCAATATTATAGTGAAATTATCAGAAAAACATGATCCATTTCCCAAATCCCAAAAAAAACTTCACCAAAAGCAGAAAAATACAAAGTATCCTTTTCCACCCCTATCATAACATTCAGCTTCATCAACATTTAAAGTATTAACCACCGCTTTCATTGGCTTTTTACCTTTATTGGTAATTCCGGCTGTAAATTGGAAATTTACTGCAGAAATAACTTCATTATTCGTATCGGCAAATCAATTTGCCGTGGCTGGAAAATTGAATTTAATTTTCACCTCTATATTGTCTACGCGCGTGAGGCATACCAAACTGGAGTCCATTGCAACGGTCATTGAATAGTCCGTAGAAGATGACGTCATCAGTCAGGCAGCCGAGTCGCTGAAGCCATACTTTAGGTCCGCTGTCGACTGTGACTAATCGCCGAGTGCGGTTTGCATTGCCGGTCCAATTTACGACTAGTGGGAACAGTCGGTACTCGCTCGGCGATGGTCGGTAAATACGATAGAACGAGTTATGTTTTTCAATGTAGAAGGTGAGGTGAGTGCAAGGAGCATAAATTAAGGCTAATGAATGACTTATTGTGTGAGGGACAGGAAATTGTTATTGTTAAGGCGTGTTACGAAGGGTTACTTGAGTTGGCTGTTTGAACCTGAGGTCCTATAGTGCCCTGTTGCTAAGTTACAAAGAAACAGCTGTTATCAGATTACAGGCCTGAGATGACATGCCCACTTGCTAGCTGGTTCTTATCAGTAAACTGTTATTTGAATCCTGGTCGGGTATAATTATATTAGCCAGTTCCAATAAACAAAACATCTGCGAACTGATAAAATTGTTACGACGATGGATGATTATTATTATTAAGACAAAACGAAGCGTTACCAATTACGGTCCGTTGTTTGTTAAAACGGGATTAAGTTAACGCAGTTTAGTTCAAAAGAAACAAAAATTAGAAGTAACTAATTAAATTAGTTTAACCTTTACTATCTTGCTCAGGCATACCTAATGAGGATATGAACTTAAAACAAACCATTTACTTAATAGACGGTTGACCCAATTTGGATCCAACCACGTGGCTGAGAAAGAATGCAAGAAAAATATCCACATTTTAATGCGATAATTATAAGTAAGCAGTTTCATAAAACCCTCGTTAACATAACACACGTGGTAAAGCGAAAAAAAAAAATTTTACTCTTTTCATTCTGTGGATTGCGTGACGTCATCACAAAAAAGGGTTGTTTTTGTATTTGCATGAGTACTCCGCAACTGAACTGAACACATTCATATTCATACGCATGAAAGAGTGTTATTGTAAAATGCATAATAATTATGTGAGGTCAGGTCTAAAAGGATGGCTTAAGTCTAGTAGTGGGCAATCTACGGCTAAATTTCTGGACCTAGGTATCTACCGAAATAAGATAATGAATCTACCGAAATAAGCTATTTTTATCACAATTCATGGCACCCCCATCACTTCTACCCTATTAGACTAGCAGTTCAGTTTCTCACTCACCATCATGTGTAGAGCTAGAGACATTCAAATGTAGGTTTTGAATCATAGCTTAAGCATTATAAACTCCATTATTTTTATCATCTACACAGACGATCAACTTTCTGTTCAGAAAGTTGCCTTGAAGTGAACAGGGCTCGCTAAGCCTCAAGTAGGTACCTAGTTACACACAAATGTTACATTCACGCCAACTTGCTAAGTCGGCCGAGTCTGCTTATTGAAAACCGGGCTTCTTAAGGTGCAGTGAATTTTACATACACTGTATTGTTCTCAATATGGTAAGTGATTCAAAAGACAATAGGATTATAACTTACGTGAGTAGTTGGGTATTGGTAAGTTCGCATTCAGGAGTTGAGCAAGATTCAATGTGGGGACTTCAAGTATTAACGAGAAAAGTTTGGTTATTGTCGCAAAGTTCCTAAGGTTCTTTACGGATCAATTTATTTTTAAGAGAATCAAAATTATGATGATTCAGTCAGGCATCGAAGATTATTATTATTTTAATGACTCACGAGTGGGTTGGGCATCTATTTTGCTTTTTTTGGATTTTATCCCAGTTAAGGACAAAAGCTAAAAAAATATATTACACGACGTACTAGCGGCCCGCCCGGCTTCGCACGGGTAATTATAAAAAAAAATCCCGGCTATAAATCGTTTTTTTCTCGCCTTTTAAACCTTCCCTAGACCTCCACGAACATTTTAAGACTATGATAAGATACATCCGTTCAGCCGTTCTCGAGTTTTAATCAGACTATCAACCAACAATTAATTTTTATTTATATAGATATATTATAACGTGCGTAACGCCGCGGGCGGGCACCTAGTAATACGTAAATCAAATTATAATCTTGCGAGCCTAAATATCAAATGAATAGACATTCTCAATATTATCCCCGAGCATTTGGCAGCCTAAGTCCCAACTCCACTCAAGCCTAAATTATTCCGAAGCGAATATAATATCCGTCTGTCACCCGCACTGACGAGCTGAAGAGTGAAGAGCCATCATAACGAGAGCCGTAAAATGAAGAGGAATACGCCACTATTAGCAGCGGCCATGATTGCTTATTGTTGGCCACCACAATGCCCAATCACTGACCATTCGGCCGCACAAGATTCTGTTACAAGCCTAATTAAAGGTTATATTGTGGCATGTTCTTTTCTAAATAGGTGGATATATTTTTGACAAAGCCGCAAATTTTGCATCTTCCAATGGTGTATGTAATTCATCTGCTTAGATTGATAAATGGGTACGCAGATGAAGTAGAATGAAAGAAAGATGCAGTATGAAAACGTGAGATAGTCTTCTGATCTGTTTTATTTTGTCTATCAAGAATAAGGTACAACGAAAGAAAAAAAATTAGGACGTGCTAGTCTAAACAGAAAACCATTTTTTTTTTTAACATTCCTATTTATACCGATGCTTTCAGTTCTACATGTACACAAGTAAATTATCTACTTAGGTTCAATTATTTATTAGTTATTCTGTTGTAAGGAGTTAGTGCAAGAAAGATAGTTGTCATATTCAAAACAGTCCTGATAGCAAGCCTACTATTCATCTCACGATCCTAATCATCGGGATTCATCTACCGTCTTCCTTTATACGGATATTTCACCCCATCCTCTATAAATGCCGCCATTAAAAAGCTAAGGAGAGATGGGTAGGGGAGCGGGGGGTTAGTTGTAACAATTTTTAGTTTTTTTGATGGGGAAGTCAAGATAACAAATATTCTAATAATGGAGTTATTTTATAGTAAAGGAAAAATATCCATTTATCCATAAGAATGATAATTGGGCTGGATTTCATAATGATTACTAAAAAAAAAAAAATTTTGCAAACATAGTCGCTTGTTACAACATACCCCTTTCTTGGGGCAAGTTGTAACTGGTGTGGGGCAAATAGTAACAACATAATTAAAACAACAGGCAGGCATTTATTGTTTGGTAAACAGAATAAAACATAATTTTAATTACGCACATTAATATAACGTTTGATACTTACTAATTATAACAACAAATTTCTTACAAACTAATGATGCAACAAGTGTTTCTTTATTAATATTAAGAGACTTTGATTTTCGCTATATTCTATTAGTTCTCTAAATTTTCTCCTCTTCATCTGGCGTGAACACTAATTTTGGTTTGGTGTATCCAACAGAAAGAGATTCGCCCTTTTTTTTCTTAATGTATCTAATGTATGTATTGTATAAAGTGACACATGACAAAGGTCAAATATTTTTGCAGCTTGCCGAATTTTGGGATAATCGCTTGTTTTTTTCTCATCCTAAAACACAGAAAATCAAATTACTGCAATATGTAGAAATTTTGCCCAGCTGTAGGATATTGTATACTTAGGTATTTAAAAAACTATTTTAAATGTAAATAACGACAAGCATAGGTACACACTTACGTTTAAAAACATGAAAGGGCAAGTTGTAACATGTTACAACGTGCCCCGAGATGTCGTTACAACTTGCCTCATGGCAATATTTTGAACATTTTTGTTTATGGGAAAAATATGGTATAATTTATCCAAAAGAAAATACTAACTTAAGATAGCTTAACATTTTAACTACATAAATCAATTGAAACTCACTTCAAAAAAACAGTACAGTAACCAAGAATCAAACTTTACGAACTTTAGTTTTTTACGTTACCTGGCAAAAATGGAGCACCTTCACAGGGCCACTCGCTGCGCACTCCCGCACGATACTGACTGTGTTCATGTCGTAGGCCTCCATATAAGGACTTGATTAGCGAAAATTCCAACACAAAATATTCGATAACTGCTGAGTAATTAAACTGTTAATACTTGCCCCCGTTACAACAAGCCCCCCGCTCCCCTACTTAAATATACTTTGCACGAATGCGCAAATTGATATAAAATACTTCATCTTTTGATATCTCTCTGAACCGGCGAAACGTGAAATATCAGAAGCGCTTTATTGAAACCAGTGTAAGAGAAACTGTAGATTTGATTTTTTGATATCGGAAACTTCCTTGTGCTTGTACTGAACTTTGACATATAATAAGGCATCTCGCCTGTTGAGATTCTTATATTTATTCTGAAGTTTGCCAAACAAATAAGAAGGTTATAACAACGTCAATGTTCCATAATAATTGTTTAGAAATGTACAAAATTTAGCTTTAGATTTTTTGACAATAAACGATTGACGCCTTTATTTGATCTGATAACAAACTTCAAAATAAACAAAGGTCCTGTTGCGACAGTTCAAGTTATGAACTAATGTTTTTCTAAAATTTTAACTTTGGCATATTGCATTTTCCTAGAATGCCTTTCGGAATGGAAAGAGCTCCCAGCTGATTCTACCAAATGTTTGACTCTTGGTCAGCGATTTGCAGAGATAGGTCTGCATTGCTGGACATCCCACTAGCTGCTAGTTCGTGACTAGAAGGCGAATCGTGCATGTGACAATTTTGTACAGTACTTTTTGTCCTGTTAAATATAACCTGCAAAATTTGCTTTTACCTAACGAAGTTAATTTGAAAATTTCATTGCAATCCTCAATCTCTATCGCGTTGTTTGAATAAGATATCGGCCTTTACATCAGTTTTTGATTTTTATTCGAGTTTTTCAAGTTGAGTCTACGTTCACCAATGTTGGTCCTAAAAACAAACGATTAATACCAATACGCCTCTTGCTATACAAATACACAGACAAAAGCCTAAAAGGCATATAACTCATCTCACAGGTAGTAATCCATTAAGCATGTCTTCATCAGTAATGCTCTTTAATTAATCAGAGAACCATTTATCATAATTAATTTGGCGTCTTACTGTCTCAAACATGGCCACACATCTTGTACTCGTAAGGTTAGTAATTGATACACGCTATTAACAAAACATATGGACCAGGCGACGAAATGTTTACTTTTTTCGACACGCGTCGCTGTAATATGGCACACGGTGACTAAAAACTACATGTCGGAATTTCAAACGAAACTCTATATTTAACTTAAATTTGTGTTGTAAAATAATTAGACCCATTCCGTATGTACAGCTGTATTCTACACTGAAAGATAACTTTAATTTTGTCTAAGGGTTAATATAATAGTAATCATTTCCTGGAATCTAGAAAAGTTACGAAGCGTTTGTTAAGTAAACCAAAGCAAAGGTCAAACCGAGGCCGATTGACTGTCAAAACTTTGTATTTCTTTAAGCCTGAGAAACAATTACGCTGAGTAGTTTGCGAATTATCTAGTGCAAACCAGTTTCTGATTTAAACAAAACACCATCATCAATCTTAGATGATCCATCTCAAACACAGAAATCTGTAATTCGTCGCTGTGAATTTTTTCCTAATTTATTTTTATCACGAGCGCAATGTGCATTTAATCTTCTGTTTAAAGTCGTAAAGATGCCAGTTTATTCTTGATTTTCTCAACGTAGATAGATCGTGGTGAGATCTAAACTTATCATTTCATTTCATCAAAATGTACACGTGCGCTAATACAGTGTGTATCAAAATACATATACATGCTGTAGTCAAATCAAATTCGATGTATAAAGTGGTAAAGCGCTGTGAGAAGTCTCAGTTTGAAATCCGCCCGACAGTTCACCGCTTGAAGAATGTCCGTGAACAGCAGACATCGTTTGGCAGAGCTCAAGCCTGACACATGTTTTCACGAAACACTGACATGTTACGCGAGGCCTGGGGATTTCAGGGTTGGCAGACGCCCCGCTGCGTTGCCACATTTCCTGTGTTTGACAACCCTGCAAACAATATCGTTTCCCGTATTGTTTGTGTACGCAGCAATTAAATGCTTCTAAATTTATTTCATATTCGATCTCATTTGCCGTGTCAGCTGGTATGAAAACAAATTGATTTATTTCTGTATTCGTATCCAAATGGCGATAATTACGCACTGATGAGCTATTTATATGAGCGATATAATATCTCTATAAAAAGCTAAAATGTAGCTACTTATAGCCTCTTATCAATTTTGTGAGTATTGATTTCCTATCAGTTAAATGATAAACGATTGACGACCGTCCACAAGGCACCCATTATAATATTATAAGAATTACTAAGCCCTACGTAATATTTAAAAGGAGTAAGAAAATTAAAGGACGCGAATTCGATGTCACAGTGGAGGAATTTTATTAAAGTCTTAACGAAGTTTTGAGGTATTTCGACAACTTTGAAGACTAAATGGGTACTTTGTGCGGGTTTATAACTCTGCTTGTTCACATACTTTGACGAAATTCTAACATTTTCTTTAATACTTTGAAATTGGCCTTGGATTTTATTAAAGATGTCTTGTCTGAAACGCCAATGCGTAGAGGAGCTCGCTTAGCATTCAATGAACGTTTGATCTCAACCGAATTATGAGAGAATTATGAAAAAAATGACGAAGATCAGACAATTCCTGTGAAACAAAATATTATTGTTTGCAGAGAAGACGCCATTACGGAAACGATTGCGATTGGAACCCCAGTTCTTTAGTCAAAGCAACCGGTTTCGTTTCTATCGCAGGAAATAACCGAACAATCCTCTTTGAATCCCGGAATGTCCTTGTCGGTCGCACGGGTATAAACTCGTCACTTTTAAGGAATGGCATTTGCGGAATTTTGACGACGATGTATGGAAAAAAGCTTATGTACTCTGTCTGTAATTTACCTTACCAAGATGAAGATAATACCAAATAGATTTGTTTAATTTGCAAGACTACGGTGGATCATTCTGCTTTCAACCGAATATTGGAAACATTTTTATAATTAAGTACTTAGATAATACTCGTATAGTGTCCTTCTAGTGTGATACTAGTGTGTAGTAAAAATGTTGGGCATATACATATACTTATGTATAGATCTGATGCTGATGAACCATGCTTTTAAATATGTTCAGAGGCTTTCCAAATAGATAAAGGTAGCGCGTTCCAGAGAGAATCGGCTCGCACAGAAAAAGAGTCACCAAAGAACCGTATATATTATGTATAAATGTAAAACAATTACTTACTTATTTATAAAAAAATATTTCTCGATTTTTATGAAAGATTATTCGATAATACTTGCAAAAAACTTTACTTAGTTAAACAAAAATATGAGACTCTTGTAACAAAATACGATTGATACTAGTTTGTAATAAAAGTAAAGTATTCTACTAAAACTTCTATCTGAAACAACCGAAGAGAGAAAATATAATCGACCATATTTTGTTAGTCAACAACTACAGAGAGGGTAGTTGTTACTGCAAACAAAATTCAATCTTATCTTAGAAACCGTAAGTTCATTTCGCAATAACTGTTTACAAATGACAATGCAGAGAAAGAACAATTCATTGTGATTCTTATTGCAGTGGTATTAAGTTTATTTTAAGAGTGAGGTTAAGTTTTGAAAGTACGGTGAGTCATGTATAAGATCGGAAGGTATAATACCAACATTGCGCGTTTTATAGTCTGCAGAAGCCTTAAAGTAGCTTTAGTTCAGTGGATGACTACACCCCGTCTGACTGGGCATTAAGGCTTTGACCTTATTGCCTGTCTCTTTTTAAAGTCACGATGTTTCGTTTTCGAATACCTAAGTTCGAGCCCCTACTTATACCTAATTAATAAGACACTAGTCTATCGTTGTATTATCTGACTAAAAACATAAATACAGTAATAATAATTATGTCAGCTAGATAACAGAAAGTCGAATCTTTATTTTAAAGAATTCTATTTAATTTCTGCCTTCTTTATCATTATAAGACTAATTTACTTGGTTTCGTACAAAATCATCCATAGAAAGATCTTGAACATAATATTTTTAACTTTATCTTTATGGTATCAATTCTGAAAAGAAGCACATATCACCAAATACTGTGTATTCTCCCTGTCTTCATATTCCCTAAGGCAAGGCTCAGTGGACGCTGACAACATTGCTCCAACAATCTCAAAGTGACTTTGTCACGGTGTTGCCTGTGTGTAAAATCAGCCACTTGAAAAATGGACTGACGTTCTCGCTCTCGTATAAAATTGGAGTTAAACTTTGAATTTTATATTATTACAGAGTATTCTACCTTTTCACCAATTTTGTTGTGTGGATTGAAATATAATAACTTTTTCTTGGTTCATGTCATTTCCTGTCAAATTCACTTAATAACTAAACCAACTAAATATTTCGGGACACACTTCACAGTTAACGGTACTAAAATAAAGGTATAAATAAAAATATAATCAAATAAAAAAAAACTGGACAATCCACACAACAACATCTAGCCCCGTGGTAAGATCTAGTGTTATATAAGAGCTTGTGTTACGGGTACTAGGCATCTTAAATACATAATATCATAGACAAACACATGTAGATATTATCATTCGAATTTACTTAATAAATGTTACTTAACTACGTAATAATACCGATTTTAAAACATCAGTCCAGCTAACATCCGAAGCCTAAAAATTAAGCATTTTCTAGTGCCAATGCGGAAAAGAGTCTCTCAAAACTAACTTCCAAAAACAATCCCATCTTAAAATAGTAATATTTTAACAGCACTACAAAAACAGAAGCTAATTTCATCTAATTTCAAGCCTTACCGTATTGAAATCCACAGATTACAACATTACGGCCAACCAATCCCCTTTGTTGAAAGCACCTGCTGTCTCGTCGAAAAACACTTCGTTTAATGCTTGTTAAACTTGCGTCGTCCATTTTTTGCAGCCTTTGTTAACCAGTGTACCCTGTAATCTCCTGAGCATCTGTCCGGGACTGACTTGTGGATGCTGGGAGCTTTAAAATGATCCTGATTTCATTGTGTTTGAACATTCTGCTTTTTGAAATCTTAGATGCTTGTTATCACAGGAAGCTTTGTAGTGTGTGCATGACATGTTGTATTATTGGGAGATCATTGGACATGAGTGCTGTGATTAAAACAGGACAGTTATTAAAACAGCCTGTATATTTAACGATTAATAAACCGCTGGCATATAAATACCGCATCCGGCCAAACTCCTTCCATAATATATTATGATAGATACACAGAAACACGGAGCTAGAACCAGCCTAATCAAAGTGTTGTATATTTTGAACCCACAACCTCCTGCGCCTTAGGGGAACTTCCATCCACAGTGCCCGGTCATTTAGATTGTAGAAGATAATATTGCGAAATTTGAGGTCCGCCTTACTCGGTTGCTATAGCCACGACGCCAGCGGCGGCGCTAGGTAATGAAACCTCTTATCTACCCTACTAGACTAGGGTCAAAGGGCTAGAAACAGCTAGGCACGTACTGTATTTACTTATTATTTTGTTTACCCACTCTATTTAAACTGTTAATGCCTTTACGCCTAAACCGATTACGCATCAATTTCATATTTTCTATAGCTCGATGTTGATTCAGCGATCATATATTAGTGAATACAAGACGAAGAACATGCTGGCGTTTCTTTTTTTTTTCTTGTTATAAGCACTTGTTTTATAAAATACTTAAGTAAATGTGTCATGGTTTGTGGCGAGCACGTGGTTGAAACCACAATATTCAACATGTGATAATTGCACGCAACCGAATTTCAATGTTAATGAACTGCTATTAAATAATAAACAATGTATCGAGTAGCAAATGAATTCGCAAAACAATCTGTGATCCAATAACTGTCCAAACAAAAATGTGGATGGCAAACAACGGTGAAAGCGTTCTGTCAATTAAAATGGACCGACCAATACTTTTGGCAGTCAAGCTAAAATTTGCACATTTTGTTGAACTTGTGGCATATATTTTAGATACATTTTAATACCATGGCATTTCAGGTAGATATGTTGCTGATCCACACTTTCACGGCGATTAAGGTAGATTAGATGTATGTATAGGAAGGCACAAATATCATGCCATCTTAGCAAGGAAACTTTAAGTAGTCACGTAGTTGTGGACGTAAGTTTTATCAAAGCGTATATTTTCACATAATAAGGTTATTATGAGTAGAGGTATCGTTTTAAGACCAGGTGAACTTACTACTCCAGGCGGTGATTTGGTTCATTATATAATTAGAAAAATCTTTAAATAAAGTCCATAGACTTAACCAAATTATCAAGTAAAAATTTGGTGGAACCTCGAATGTTTGGCGTAGAAAACTGAAGCAGCAAGTTGTCACCTCGTAAACTGTCCTTCGAAATTCCCAATACCAGAGATACAGATGTCTAACATTCTATACTATTTCAAAACATCGAGGCAACAAGAATTTCTCTCCAATTGTCGCTTGCTACTCGGTGTGTAGCGGATGGCGACAATTTCGTCCATTTATAATGACAGGCGTCCGACACGCAAAGGAACCATCAAAATGGTCATGACGTGACAGTTGACGGGATAAGTACTAGGGTACGAATGGGGTACGTAACCTGTTATTTGGAACCAATGGGAAAATAGTTTATCGAGATTAATCATAAGAGTATGTAGTTTGGGATTCATCCTATAGGATAGCATTCCTTGATTTCGAAATTAATCATGCTTTTGAATAGTTGTCACGAAATAAATAATGGTGATTAGTGACAGCATTCTTGAGAAGATTTTAAGTACCTAGTCCTACTTATCTTGTATTGATATTGATATGGACATTTATACATAGACCACATATTGCTACGTTTTGTTTTATTTAACCTAATTATATCTTGCCATAATTTTATAACCTAATCCGACTCTGAAAATATCTTGAAATCTTCATTCATTGAACAAAAGGAAAAAGGTCCTTCCTCAACGTCGAATCTTCAACAATAAAATAACAGCCGCAGCGAATAAAATAAAGAGGAAAGTATATTTAATTTTTATTTCCGTAATACCTTTGGGTATTCTCGTCGCCAGGAGATCTGAGTCAGGATGATTTGTCGAGGCCTGCCCTCCCTTTTAATCCCACTGTGATTTACTGTTTGGTCGATAACCTTAAGAAAAGTAAAGTCCGTGTGCTAATGCTGTTCCTAACGCTTTCTGGAAGCGTCTGTCTGTAGTAATTAAGGTATTTTATACAAATTCGAGTGTATAAAACGTTAGATACTGTATGTAGTCATCATCGTCATTTCAGCCGCAGGGAGTACACTACTGAACTCCTGTGGAGGCCTCTCATAATGACATCGAGTTATTTCGGTCGAAGAGCAGATTGTTGAGTTGAGTTTGTCGGTGTCCAGTTTTCTACAAGGTTAAATTATAGTTCCCTGGTATTTTGGCGCTGACAAGGTTCGTGATGCATGGAGACCGCTACCGGCTTCCGTTTTCCTCTGTTACATGTCCCTAAGCCCACTACGATGTACGTAAGCTCACGATACCTTGTCCAATACTCGATGCTCGGAGCATTACTAAGGTGAAGGGAGAGACAGTCTGTGAGTGCATAAATTATTCGGGTTTAATTGTAGAGTGACTCATTTTACGACATCGTGTACCATTAACACAGTATGAAACTGAATGTTAAGTGTGAACGATATTTTGTTACTATGTTTATTTTGGTCCTTTAACTATTTAAATACTTCGTTTCGGATTTCGTTATGTCAATAAAACTTGTGAATGTTAGTTATATTAAGAACTAACTCGCTTTCTCACATGTGACTGAGAGAAATAGCTCCATATTTTAACCATTGCTTAATTTTACTCGGAGATGGTGAAAAAGAGCCTTAGTGTATAAACTGTTGAAATACACGGAACCCTTGGTGTATAAGACCATCTTATTATAAAATTTATTTTTTACCTGACTGCGCGATGTTTATAAGCAGTTAGGTGACACAGGCCATGAAGGTACTTCAAACACCACAACTCGATTATTGTGGACTTTGGTAAAAACTTGTCAAAATTTTGCCAATCCCATTATTAGAGCTCTTAAATATTCATATTCATTTATTTGGTGTTTCATGTGGATAAGGACGCAATTAAGGTTAACGACATAGTTTATTCTTACCCAAACAAAATTCTGAGTAATGTCTTAACTTAGCATGTATTCTCAGATGATGAGAAGGTTTCCGGCTATGCTTCAATAACAGTATTCCAATCAAGCCGTGAGTATTCGTGAGTAACATGAAGCAAGAAATCAAAACTACACTTTGCCTGGAATGGGGGCAACGCTCCACTTTCCGGCCCAAACCGGTTTTCACAAGCCTCCACCGCGATTCTACCCGTGATTGTAAATAGGAGGCTTTATTTTGGACTCGACCATTTTTATTCGAACTCCATGTTTCTTGGTTATTTTTTATGAATAAATAAATCAGACGACGACTTTGATGTATTTGAGACGATTTGGATGAATACCGCTACAGACCGCGATGCATGGCGTTATAAATGGTAGAACTTTACAACAGCCCAGGACAACATAGAATAAATAAAAAAAATAAAAAAATCAATCAATTTGTTTATTTTTTTTGGTGGCATAATCAATCTTTACATCATAGCATTTTTTTTTCGGTATTGACCATTTATCTAGAAATTTTATGCCTTCCTATAATTATTTGATCTTTGGATTTTCTTGAATAATCAATAAAATTTGTATTGTAGGTAGGTATATGCACCTTCTATTGAAATGTATTTAAGTTTAGGTACTAGTCATAATTACATAACGTAGGTACAAATAACGACTCGAAAAGTTTTGTCCACAAACGAGGACAATTCACCCAAAATAACTGTTACAAAAAACGTGCTTACAGAAAATAACGTTGTCACACTGATTGCGGCACTGATTTTGAGTCAACAAGTCATGACGTTTAATACCGTTATCTTGAGAACATTATGAGTCACAAGCTTTGTTTGGTTTTTCTTTATGTTTTCTTTACCGCATGTGAATGCTTCCCTCGCACTATTGTGTTAGAATAAACTACATAGATGACTATATAATTGATTTTTATGTGAACTAATTACCTGCTCTTAGCTGCTACTAGTAATTAACGACTCAATACAAAGTAATTGAACAATAAACATGAGTAGATCTATTGTTCTGTGACGAAGCGAAATGTCAAAATAAAAGGTAAAACAACGTAACCTATATATTGGAACATTCAGTTAGTTGAGAAAATTCTATCTAAAATTTAAAGGGTCGATTTTAAAAATGTTATAATGTGAGTGTTGTGTTCGTGATTTGAAGTTATATAGACTTAAAACGGTTACCATACCATATTTTGACTGTTTTTTAGTTTTTGATATTTCGACTCTGCTGCAAGCGCGATGCCAAAATTATTTTCGAAGTCATGGTATGTTACCCGTTTTAAGTCATAATTACTGTCAGAAACCATGATAATTTGAAATTATTTAGTTCTCGTACCTGAATCAATATCAGTATCGCAGAAACGTAGGAACGCATCCAAATAAACATTAATCTATGGACTGATCAACCAACTTATTTCACAACTGAGTTGGTCATCTGACTTAACCACGCAAACGTAACGTACCCGATGATGCACATTGCAACTCGCATTGTTTCAAGCTATTATGGCTTGTTGTGTATGCTAAGTTATTCCAAGCTGTGGACAGTGTCCGTAGGCATCTAATAGATGAATATGTTATGCTTAGCTTAGATGACTGTGGACATATTCCGTTCGGATTTGGTTGATTAATTTCATATTTACCATGATCCGCCTATCATATGAGGATTTAGAACAGCGAATTGCACTCTGGGAGTGCCGAAACTTCAATATTAACATTTTTGCATATTGTGGAATAATTTCACCCCAATTTCTGTCTCCTTTTATGAATTTTCAATCAGGTCATGTTTGTCGATCTAACGCTTGTTTAAATTTTTTACCCATCCTTAAACTGCACATCGCTTGTGGAAGAAATTGCTTTAAGCAATAAGGACGCCCATTACGCATTTTGTATTTAGCATTAAGTCCATTTTTGTATTGTTTTATCTTGGTGTGTAATAAAGAGTTACTTATATTATTATAAATTATTATCGCCGCTAATAAGTTTTCACTTTTATAATAAGTTTATCTCTTGTAAAGGTATGCAAGTCGAAGTCAAACGAAGCGATTTACGAGAATCATGAAGCAACCGAATATTGATGTCTTAATATTTAAGAAGCTAGCGCCACCTATTGAACAACTTGGAATCACCTTTATAACCAAACCCTCATGAAATTAAAACGAACAATTGGCATTGTGAGATATAAAGGTTTAACGGCACTTCGACGTAAATAACGTTACCGCATACAAAAATTTCACGGCAATAAAAAGTTTCCAGTACGATACAAATGTTATGGGGTATTTTTAAGCTGCGTTAAATGTGGGGGTAAAAAGTTTGCAGTAATACGAAGTGTTTTGAAATGTTTGTTGGGTTAAAACAATATGCTTTTGATGGTAAGTATTAACTGGTATATTTAACCTTTTGTTTTTATTTCTGCAGCATGGATATCATATTAAATATGGGGCATGTTTGTTATGATGCGGCTACATTAGCGACTTAACGCGAATATTTAAGTCAACGCGACATGTGTGTCTACATCGTTGTAGTTGTCGTGTTGTTGCATGCGATACCCAGATAAGACCGAATATGCGATCAACTGGCAATAAACGGTTTTGGTATAAAAATAAATCTTAAATAAGATGATTCTTAATTAATCTATCTACATAATTTTTTCACCTTTATTTTCTTCATATGTAATTAGTTAGATATTATAGAAAAAACTCGATATTATAGATCAATTTTCTCTTCCTTCAAACAATAACCCTGAGGGATCCCTAACACGTTTAAAGCTTTTCCACGTTGCTTAAGCGAGTATGACGCCCCCACCTTGTTAAATCCGAGATTGCTTGCACGTCGTCTATTCATATAATAATTATCCACGAGGTGTTAAACGTATTTTGCATACGATAGCTAAAGTCTAGCAACGATAAAAATAGATGTTATAACGTTTGTAATGGTCCTCTGTTATTTTCGGATGTGCTTCCGAAGCATTTTATTAATAGTTCCCTATTATTAGTTTCGTAATTGGTTAGATAGATAATTCTTTATTATACATACCAATGAACATAAATGCAGAATTGTTATTCATCTACTTACCGACTGAACCCTAGAGACATATATGTACTATAAAAGGCTCAACGTTTTCGTAAAGCAATTTATAATTCAAATACTTAGTTCAAAAACTATTTCCGTTTGCTCTCCTATAAAAAAATATGTAATTTTCTTTACTTGATTGATGGTGATGGAGGCTTTATGGGGCTATCTTGAAAATATTTAAACAAAGGTTAAGGTCCTCTATGAAAAACTACCTGCGACTCCACACGCGTAAAACATGTCAACATCTTATTAACAGCGAATTTAACTCGCGGGTGGATGAGCAAATATTAATTAGAGCCTATTTCACCATCTCCAAGTAAAGTAAGGGAATGTACCACATATGTCAAAGCGAGATAGCTCTTGACATAATTTTCTATTAACACGTATTATTGACAACACTAACCATTGCTTAGTTTACTCGGATCTTGAGAAATAAGTCCTTAAGGTTAAATTAATTAGTTTGAATGATAAGAATAAGCTGAATTACCGATTCTTGCAAATTCGACTTGATTTGTCTTAAATGATTACACTATAAAACAAACAAGCCATTTCTTAATTTATAACATACCTTAGTGACGGCTATTCAAACAGGCTATTGGAATACCTTCTTGTCTATTAATTTGAAGCGATCGATCTTCTGAAAAGCGCCAGCGAGTCACTAGCATTTTCTCGAAAACGTTTGATTATCATCACCCTATTAACGTTCCCATACCTCCTTTCTATTTTAAGTAAAGTTTTTTCCATCCTAATTATGAAGGAAGAGGAAGAGATCGCTTTTTAGCGATAAGGCCGCCCATTGTACTTGTTTTTTTATTGTTTTACTACTTGTTTTACGTGTTTATGTTCCTGTGTTGTGTACAATAAATGGTTTTTGTATTGTATTGTATTGTTCCCACTGCTGGGACACATTGACTTCTCTCTTGGCGAGAGAGATTAGGCCTTTATTCACCATCTGGCCATGTGCGGTTTGGTGATTGTCACATGTCCTTCAAACTCTTTAAAATTCTCAGAACATGTCGGTTTCCTGGCAATGTTCGTTCGTTAAAGCACGTGTTTTAAAACGCACATACATTTTTCAAGAAGAGGAATCCAGATTTGCGTTTGAACCCACGACCTTCGAATGCAAAATCAAGTGTGATCCCAATTAGCCCACACTTTTAGTTTAGAAATAAAAGCATTCCTTCACAAAATCCTCGCAATCTCGCATGCTTCTAATGTAAACAGGACGTGAGATAATTCAGCAATAACCGTGTCAATAAAATCATTTCCTCGCACAATACAAGGCGGGATGAAAAGAAAACAGATGTAAATAGGAAATACTCCAGATTTTCGGCATCCTCGTCTTGTATGAAAATCTCCTAAGAACGTTTTCATTTAAATTAGCAATTCGGCTTTCGTTCTGTATATTTTCAATTTGTTTTACGCGAAAGCAATCTGGCGAATGCTTTCCTATCGATGCGTCGGACTTTAAACTTTTAGCATGATGAAAAAGTTATGGGCTTGAAACGAGTAAACGTTTTATCTTACGAATCAAATGCCACACTTATTTAGTTCTACCTGTTATTAACACGCATTGCAAAGCACCTAAAAGTAGTTGGAAACATTTCATAAATATATTACTTAAAATAAATAAATATATCCGGACAATCCACAAAACAACATCTAGCCCCGTGGTAAGCTTGTGTTACGGGTACTAGACATCTGATGTACTTAATATAATAGACATACATAGAAATATATATTTATATATTTTATCAAACACCAAGACCAAGGAGTAAGTGCTTGCAGAACATATACAAACATTTATCACTCGAAACTTCGTTAGCATTGTCCATACCTGTTTTCTTTGCTACCTCTCCCCACATACAAATACCGACTTTATAAAAGTTTAAACGTGAAAAATCTTCCCCAGACTAACAACACTGCAGCGTTGTATCAGTAATGCAGCAATAACTAAGATATATAATATCCCTTTAAAAAGAGAAATTCTCGTATAATAATGAGAACAAAGGCTGGAATGAGAAACATGCAATTCCCACCGCAGTTTAAGACAATATAAAAGCCCAATTCCGACACAAAGAAAATTTAATAAAAACATTGGTGACCTGCTTGGCTTCTAACCAACTATAAGATCGAGAAAAACGGATAGCTTGAGAAACGGAAGGCTTAAACTACTCGTCTACAATTAATGAATTCCGGTTGCGGTTGTTTTAAATTATCCTTAAATTGTCTTAGGTACCGACATCTGAATCGACAAAGAGGTTCTATTTTACAATATTATTAATTTATTTAACAGAATAAAATAAATATTTCACAATAATATCTTACCCGCTCTAAGCTTGTGTTTCGGTAACGAGACATCTATACATAAATATATTGTTTTATTAATTATACACACTTTAAATTCCAAGACCAAGATATAAGTACTTGCAGAACATACATACAAAATGTATCTATGTAGTATATCAGTCACCTAACACCCATAGTACAAGCTCTGCTTAGTTTGGGGTTAGGTGATGCTGTGTGAGTAGTCCGGAAATATTTATATATTTATATATATATATATACAAACACTGGACCCTCGGCGAGAATCGAACCCGCTACCGCCGCAAGCGGACCTTCGCCCACGCTCCTCTGAGGCAGTTTACACAATGATATTATCCCTAAATAAATTTGTACGAATTGAATGCCTTTACCACTCACAAAAAAAAAAGCCGTGTTGGCTAAGTGGGACGACACTCGACTTTCATTCCGAAGGACGTCGGTTCAAACCCCGCCAGCACCTCTGGATTTTTCTTCCTGAGAAATTTATGTGCGCTTTAAACACGTGCTTTAACGGTAAAGGCAAACATCGTGAGGAATCTGGAATGTTCTGAGAACTTTAAAGAGTTTGAAAATAATATGACATTCACCAACCCGCACTTGGCCAGCGTGGTGAATTAAGGCCTAATCCCTCTCGTCAAGAGAGAAGCCCCTATGTCCCAGCAGTGGGAACATTAATAGGGTGATGGTGATGATCACCACTCACATAACCATAGAAGAAAATGTATACTCGTACATTATAGTAACTGCCTAATAATCCGATAGATCTATAATAGCTGTAAAGAATGAGTAAAGTTTTTATTTATATTTACTTAAACACTTTAAAAATTAAATCAATCAATTAGGTAGGTCCAACTTCGAGAAAGAGGTCAATCGCCGAATCCAGCTCGGATGGGCAGCGTTCGGGAAACTTCGTAACGTCTTTTCATCCAATATACCTCAGTGCCTAAAGACGAAGGTGTTTAACCAGTGTGTGTTGCCAGTGATGACATATGGCTCCGAAACGTGGTGCTTCACCATAGGCCTCATGAATAGGCTCAGAGTTGCACAGCGAGCTATGGAAAGGGCTATGCTCGGGGTTTCTCTACGTGATCGAATCAGGAATGAGGAGATACGTAGAAGAACGCGGGTCACCGACATAGCCAAGCGAATTAGCTCGCTAAAGTGGCAATGGGCGGGCCATGTGGCACGCAGGACAGATGGCCGTTGGGGCCGGAAAGTTCTCGAGTGGAGACCACGGATCGGCAAACGTAGAGTAGGACGTCCACCAACAAGATGGACGGACGATCTGGTAAAGGTAGCAGGCTCGCGGTGGTTGCAAGCTGCTACCGAACGAAGTCACTGGAAGTCATTGAGGGAGGCCTATGTCCAGCAGTGGACGTCCTACGGCTGAAATGATGAATGATGATGATGACTTTAAAAATAAATACAAAATGACTTTATCGTACCTACACCAAAACAAAGCAATAGTTACAAAAATCACATATGAGGAGAAAGTACAAGCGGCCGTATCGGTTAAGAGTGATCTCTTCCAGGTAGGGGGAGTATGGAAAAGAGACAAAACTAATATCACCCATACATAGTATGATACTCGTAAAAAACCTGCAGAACATCAAAGTTCATTTACTTTTGACGTATATTCCCATGGTATCTCGTTTCCCATTATAAATCACTCGACTCCATTATGCGTGACTAATATGTTACTGATTTGAATGTGCGAGTTATTTTTAATGGTTCCCGTTCCTAAACTATGTGAAAATGGTTTGTAACTTTATTCATTTTCTGAATGTTTTTGTTACAGGTAATCGTCGGTTAATGGATAAAAAAGGGAATTAAGTACTTAGTTCGTGCGCCTTCACAACCTATAGTAAACTTCGCAGTTAATGGTACCAAATCAATAAACAAATGACTTTTTTTTAATTATCTTATTTTCGACTTCATCTAGCCAGAAGACAGAGACGAGGTCAACGATGGAACAAGTTTGCCCAGAAAAAGCCTATTCACTCTGGTCTTAAAAGTGGTCGGGTTGTATGAAATCGGAAAAACAGTTTTCGGGAGAGAATTCCACTCCTTAGCGGTGCGCATCATCAAATAGTTCGAGAAGTGTTTCGTGTGTGTTAATGGTAGGTCCTCTAAGTGAGCATGTAAACCAGCCGTACGTCTGAGCGATGATAGGATGTTAATAAAAATATAGATTCTTGTCTACTATTTCTTAAATCTTGGGTTAAAATCTTTGCATCCAGTGTTGCGTGCAGAAACATTGTATCTATTGATTTGATATCAAGCAGAAAAATTGCAGACATCTTTTGATGAAACGACTTTGAAGTAATAGAGTAGAATGGAATTTGGCTTAAATATTTTGAAATAATGTAGTTAATTCTGTTTCAAAGGTCTAAAAATGTGAATCAGTACCTACAAGATATAATTTTAATGAAATCGAATAATGAACCAAGGGTCAAAGGTCTCCTTTAGCATTTTCGATATAAAACGAGCTCGTAGATAAATATAATATTATCCTATATTATCACTTGTCGTTTGAGATTTTCAATGATAACTTGATTGATATAGTACTAACTGTGCCCCACGGGTTTGAACGCGTTATAATGGATTTTCCCGCAAAATGTCATTTCCCGGTGTAAAAAGTAGTCTTACGTCCTGTCTCGTGCTCTTGAGAATCTCTGAACTGTACCAAGTTTTATTTGAATCGGTTTTGTAGATTATGTGTTAAGCCGGACAGACAAACATAATTACTTTCGCAATTACAATCTAATATATAAAATTCTTCTGTCACGGGGTGCGTAATCGAACTCCTCCGAAACGGCTTGACCGATTCTCATGAAATTTTGTGAGCATATTCAGTAGGTCTGAGAATCGGCCAACATCTACTTTTCAAATTGAAAAAAAAAAAAAAAAATTTTTTTGCAAAACAACGTTTGCTGGGGTCAGTTAGTATTACTATATATTTGCTTAGGTATAGGTAAGTTAAATAAGAGGGCACAATAAAGGTTTCATCTAGGTTCAAGACTTATTCAGAACTCTCAAAAAACCTCTAGAAAGAAACTGTAATCTACAAAGTTGTGATGTGTTTCAAATGACATTCGTTACACAAGTTCAACATAAAATCCGTTAAACATCCCTCATAATCCATCATTTTATAGAATACCAAATTTTACTCTTCATATTCGGCTTCCTTATAAGCACCACTAAAAAGTGCGGCCGTCACATAACTTACGTTTATTGATTACGTTTACGAGTAGTAAACAACTTTACTCAGCTTGCTTATGACAGTTTGTTTCCATTGGCGTACGATAAAGTGAACTAGATGACGCTAAAGGTAACAGACGGTTCACTCGAATTATTGTCGAGGGAATGCTTCATTTTTAACCGACTTAAAATGAGGTTCTCAATTCGACTTCTACTTTTTTCTTTATATACTTTAATCATTACATTTGTTATGTCACATCTTTCATGCTGTGTTAAAATGTTCACTTCGAGTCATAGATGGCATAGGAACTTAGTTCTTTAAATGTTTTTATCTCAATTTTTCTCCCGGTATAGAATATGAGAGTGTAATGAATTGTGTTCTCATTAGTGAAAAATATATGCAATCGTGTGTTTGATTTATTAGACTCAATACAGTCTGTGTATGTCATTTCGAAGAACATGTGACATTCACCAATCTGTACTTGGCCAGCGTGGTGAATTAAGGCCTAATCTCTCAGTGGGAAGGTAAGTAGGGGTGCTTAATGCTTATGATGACCAGTCTCAATTAAAGTCTCAACAGTGTAATAGAACCCAAGCAAGTGAAGCACATCCGTGAAGCTACAGTTCTCGTTTAGGATTCGTATGCGTCTCAACAATGGAAACTAAACACCGTGGTGATAAAAGTAAGGCGAGCTTATCTTCAGTTTTTATGGTACATTGCGTCGTAACGCACCGGCTGGGCATGGCTGGCTAAAGCTGCGGTTACACAGCTAACATGGCGGTAATTTACTGCCACTACTGGGCAGGATATGCTTTAACAGAGGAAGTGGGCATCGGATGTGTGTAGCCCTTAATCAGATCTTTATATCAATTCCGGTGTATGAAATCAGCGTGATTAACAAGTGCTAGTGATAAAAACTAGGCAGCATTTGCAAGCAAATGTATGGGATCAAAACATGTTGTATTCAACAATTTACATCGGGTAAAATGGCAACTCATGGTAATGCTACTACCGAATGGTATGAATCGCCCAAGGGCTCTTTTAGAATAGGTCGTTTTGCACCGCAATGATTGTAGCGCTGTCTTTGCCTCAAAAGAAAAGATGAGTGATTTTTAAACTTCATACATACAAAGTTCTTATTTATACCATTTTTCCAAGAATTACCATTAACAAAAACTGATTTAAGAGTAGATTATGCTAGTTATCCTAAAATAATTATCAAATATATGTAGTAGTAGTCAGAATCTGAACACATTGACGCTTACTTATGTGGATTAGTTAGTTAAATCTCAACGATTTTTTTTTGTATTGTTATACCCTTTGCGCAAGTATTTAAGATGGCAATAAACAGAACACATTCAGAAAATATATTTCTGTATGACTCGAGCTTACTTATAACTTGAAGTTCGACTCGCCAAACCCAGTGCAAAAATAATTTCTATATATAATAAAAATATATATAATATAAACATAGGATAAGTTTTCCGATCTGCCGCCAGCATGTGCATGCCTTTACGCGCCGTTATGGTTTGTTTGCTTACTGAATAATATATGTAACCTGATGAACTGAGGTTAAACTGCCTTCGAACTGTTATTCTAGGCCATTTTTGTCCGAATTAGTTCTACTTAAACGGACAACAAAATACAGTCATTATGGCCTTAGCAAGGTCACTGTCCTCATAAGATTACCATAGTCAACTGATAAGTAAACTGATGAAATAGTGTCAAGAGTTAAAGACTATTATAGTTAACTAGAAGTAAAGGAACAATTGACGTGCCATATGTAAATGATCACATCTATTTCGAACCTCCTTACATTTACTAAAACATTATGTATAACTGACTCTTTGGTATAACTTGTTACATCTGCCATGAGAAGAAGTTTCGAAACGTTAAGTGAAACAAAGACATTATTAACAATATACGCGGGTATACCAAGCACGAGGTAAAATTGTATTACAAAGCGATCCTACTAAGTAATATTATTTGTACAAGTTTGTTAGGATGTAAGTAAGTGTGTAAGGGTGGGTGTTTGTTGCTCTTTCAGGCAAAAACTACTGGATGGATTTTTATGAAACTTTACTATATAGCTTATATATATCAGAATAACCCATAGGCTACTTTTTAAACGCGGTAAAATACAATGATTACGAGCAAAGTTAGATTTAGTTCAAGTTTGGCATGGACATAGCTGTTTTCCCTGTTCTGGACAAAATCTACTTTTTATTTCGGTATAATTAATTGGTATGAGGGCAAAGCTGCGGGCGGGCCGCTAGTATTTACAGAAAAATAGCGTATTGTGTTAAATAGAAGATCACTTGGTTCGTAATCTGCTTTTCAAAGTTTAAGTCAAGGCGTTTGTTACCATAGAGGCACAGGGCATGCTTGTACATATTTTATATGTAATCTTTCTAGTACGAGTAAATAATCATATAAATATTTTCATGCTATAATTTTGTTGATTACTATTGTTCAAATTTTAATAGGTTTAACCTAATTGAGGTGACAGGAAAATACCAAGTCCATTACGAAATACCAAAACCACTTAATAATGTGCCAAAAAAGCCAACTATCGTATAATGCAAATTCAACCTTATCGCATCATTAAGTGTCACAAAATGTAGCAAAAACTAAACCCTTATTCTTTGACGAGTGGTCTGCATATTTAAAACTCGAGTAGGAAGTCGACAAGCAAAAAATCGCGACCTGCATATAAATTTACTGACGTCGAGTATTGTTAAAAGATTTTTTGCATTTCATAGTTACACGTTAGGTTCACCATTATCATCATCGGAGGAGGCTACGGGTCGTAGACTTCTTGTTTCCACTGAAAAAGACAATACAATACAAAGACAATTTATTGTACACTAAAACAAAACAATAGTACTTAAGCCACATAAGAGGAAGTACTACAAAGGCGGCCTCGCTTAAGAGCGATCTCATCCCCATCCAATGTCATCGTAATCATTTAAGCCGTAGGGTGCCCTGGCAGACATAGGCCTCCCTCAAAGATTGTACCTTGTGTGTATTAAAAAGACATTAACAATGATATTTCCGCCGGGACAACCCTTACAAATTATGATAACTCAGGTATCGGTGAGCTGTAGTCAATAGGAGTAATGACAGTTATTGAAAATCACTAAAATATTATATACCTCTAATATCGAGTAAAACTGAAAAGTAAAAACACATATTATTTTTATTGTTTACCGGATGCGCTTTCACTCGAGCATATTTGCAGGTATTCTGTTATTCTTCACCACTATCACCCCACATAACTATTTTTTGTTTAATGTTAAGAAACACGTACTTAATTCAGCTAATACAAAAAACACTAAATTGAAAGCGCTCCATCCCATATTAGGGAGTTATGATGCCACAGACATACGGACACGTCAAACTTATAACCACCCTTTTTTTTGCATCGGTGGTTAAAAATAAGAATGAAACTATTTGTAGAGTCAGATTGCTCTGACCATTGTTCGCTGAGTATCAAAGAACTTGGCTCATTTTATATGTGAACTCGGAAACTAAAATAGGTCTAAAATGATAAAACATTCGCCAAAAATCTATGTCAAGCGGGGAATTTTTCAATCCAATTACGTGCCAAGTATTTCTAGAATGTTTTTAACCGAACTTTGTATATTTTAATAGATCGTAAATAAACCTCGTTATAACGGTTATTTTCATATTTACGCCATTTTCGGAGTTTTATGAAGTTATGGTTTTTACATAGTTAGCGTATGAAATTTATGCTGTTCTGGCTGTGCAGTTAAAATTCTTAGGAAATGTTTTTTTACAAGATAAAGTTGGAAATACCTTGGGTAGGTTAACAGAGCATTTTAATCAAAATTTCAATTTTATATCCTATGAATAAACTAAGAAAGAGAGAATTGTCAGAGTTTTCTCTAAAAAAAATCTGAAAATTTAATTTCATTAAATTACCTCTATTGATTTCTTATTATTTATTATATTATATTTTTTATAATTTTTATGCCTTAAATAATTAATAGAGATATTTTCTTGCCACATTAAATGAACTGGGTATTGAAGACCTATAATCATATTATAAACCAGTTACGTAACATACTATTATTTCATTTGAATTTCCTGCTACGGCTCTGGGACCCAAAATGACTTGGCCTTCGCTAAGAAAACTCGTCGTCTCCCAATTTTTCCATAAACATTGGCAAATTGTTTAACCGCTTATTAACAGTTCCGGAACTCACAATTAAGTAACCAAGGCTCGCCTTCGCGAAATTGACTCCAAAAGTGATATTAATTTCCACCGACCTACCCGCATCGGTATATTTAATTTTCCTAATTGACAGGGGAACTGTTAAAGCACTACAGTTTCTAAGACGCGACTTTAAAAGCGACTTTTTGTTTAAATTCGGAAGTATTCATTACAGTAATTATTTAGTGCCGTGTTGGCTAAGTGGGAGGACACTCGACTTTAATTCCGAAGGTCGTGGTTTCAAACCCCGCCTCGCACCTCTGGATTTTTCTTCTTCAGAAATTTATGTGCGCTTTTAAACACGCGCTTTAACGGTGACGGAAACAACGTGAGGAAAACCGGCATGTTCTGAGAACTTTAAGAGAGTTTGAAGAACAAGTGACATTCAGAACCGTCACCAACCCGAATTAGGCCAGCGTGGTGAATTAAGGCCTAATCTCTCTCGTCAAGAGAGAAGTCCCTGTGTCCCAGCAGTGGGAACGTTAATAGGGTGGTGTGAATTATTTAGTGAGGCTAAATGATAAGCAAAGTTCTTGTTACTAGATTAACTATGACTAAGCGTCTACATGAGATGAGGATTTCATTTATGACTTACGTAATAGATTTCTCTGGACTCATGAACTACTGGATCTACCGCTATGACATTTAATTGAAATTAACTTGCAAGCAAAGGGCTTTACATGTCAGACAGATTTTTATCCCTAAATTATTTTTTATTCATGGGTATTCAGGTGATATAACGAAGTATGTTTTATTATATTAGAATGTATCTATTATAATGATGTAAGTTCTATTGTACAAGTGACTTGTATACATGTTTTTACCAATAAATTGACTATCTGACTAAGAAAATAATCATAAAAAGACGTCGAATTGAGAACCTCGTGTGCTCCTGGTAGTCGGTTAAAAAGTCGCGTCGTTATTTCCAACCCACTGCCTTTTCTCGCATTTTCGTCATAGTTAAGTAATGAATGCTCGCTCGATGAGTTCTTTATGTTTAAGAATTGTGATTTATGTTGTTAATGAAGGCACTCTCAATTTAATTAAGCGTACATGCAAACACAGAAGGGGTTTTTTCTACAGTTTTTTCATTGCATACTTTCATGCAGGCAGTTATTATTTTATTGAATTGAGGAAACATTTATTACACAAAATGAATTCTTAGGCGTTTGGTAATTCTATATTTTCACCGCAGGAATTTCATTAAACGACTTGACGCGTAATTATGAGTTTTAAATTAATTTGTTTTGCCTTCATTTAAGAGTAAATAGATTCTTAGATTTACCAGTAATCTGCGCTGGATAAAATGAATTAAAAAAAAATTGTTTATAGATATGGCTATAGGAATAATATGGTACGTCATGTATTATTTAATAAAAAAAACATAACCTACCTAACATTAAATTATACATAAGTACCTACTTATTATTATAATTGAAATACTTGCATCTCGTTTCAAAGCAACACTGCAGATGCCTCTGACGTCATCAAAGACTGCTTTGTGCGTTACTGACGTCATCACTTAAGTGCTTGCATTGAAACTTCAAGGATTTAGTCTATTTATAATCAACTCATTTGTTTTAATCTACATAGTCGATGATCAAGCGAGTGGAAATATCTAGGTTCTTGAAATCAATTTCAATCTGTTCATTTCTATTGGAATTTATTAGTAAAACTAGCAGTCCATTGAATCAATTGTGTCTTTACGGCTTTTAAATAGCCATTGTACCCGTTTGGCATTTCTGTTATCAGACCAAATGAAATCTGAGTAAATATAGGTACAATCCAAAATACATTCTTACATTATAAAAATATTAACTAAATAAACTATAACTATTCACGTCAACTCGTTACCGGTGTTTAATGGATTTTCAATCGGTATACGTATTTTCCCGCATTAAAATAGCCTTCGATATATATAATAAAATAAAAATAAAAAATAAAATAAAATAAGGATAGGATAAATATAATATTAGTCGATAAATAGACTAGCAGTGAAATAATTTCATTTCGGACCAGTACCCGACATAAACGCGTCCAACAAACTATTCCGATTTATAATATAGATGTGACAAATGGCGTTGTTATAGCTAAATAACGGTCATTACAAATAATAAAAACCCCAGAAATGCTAAAAAAAAAATATTTGAAGTAAAATGCTTAAAATTTGAAACGTTATTTTTAAGTCTTTGATGAGCTGGAAAATTCACAGCGAAAAGAAATACTAGCAGGGGCTTATGGCTACTGGATGATAAATTACGAATCAAAATAAATGAATGAACAGCTCAGTTCAAAAAGGAGGAAGGTATAAGCCCTAGATTATGGCTCGTGACCACGAGGCTTTATGAAGATTTATTATTGTTTCTGAATGAATGACATTGCGCAATCAATTCTCGGAGAATGACAAGTTAATCTGCTTGTAAGTAGCTTAGCTTTCATTATTTATTCTGTCATAAAATATTTTTGTGGGTGAAATGTAATTCTTGTGAGAATTTCTTAAATGATCTGCTTGGAGCTTTTTATTTATTTTAGTAGACATTACAAGAATTAAAAATCTAATTATTATTTGAGCATACAATTACAATAAACTACGGATTAGCAATTTAAAGTAGCAGAGGACAGATTATGAAGAACTAATGGCCCGAGGGGCTGAACGAAGGCAGGCTAGGACATCCACGAAGTAGATGGATGATGATGATGGTAGATGCTTG
Organism: Gymnoscelis rufifasciata; assembly: GCA_929108375.1. Taxonomy (NCBI): domain Eukaryota; kingdom Metazoa; phylum Arthropoda; class Insecta; order Lepidoptera; family Geometridae; genus Gymnoscelis; species Gymnoscelis rufifasciata. The sequence continues at coordinate 5,775,317 of OV815321.1, read as the reverse complement.
ATGACACGCAGCATATTTATACCTGTACCAATATTTTATTCCGCTAATGATGATAATAAAAAGTTAATTTAGATCTCTGATCAGTTACAACCCAAGTTTCACAAGGTTATAATTATAAATTACAAAAAAGAATATCTATTTTAGCAGTAGATGTTAAACGGAATTCTTATTTTTACATTCTTATTTTATAAACGATGAAATTGAAAAAAACGCTTAAAACACTGCAAAATACATAAAAAAATATACAAAAAACTGAACACAGAAAACATTAACCATTGCACGCTTAGTGTGTAAACAGGAATAAAAACAAAATGTCCGGGAAGTATTATCATACAACATTTCTTGAATTTCCTCTGCATCATAAATGCCCATTAAGATATTCAACCAATCCTACTTAGCATTCTGCGAACTTTATACCCATTTCAAAATTTCACGTGCCGTTCTACTTCTACAAAACAAAGACCATTATCCCCTTACAGTGACCGCATTGTACCTTCTGCAAATTCGACATCGCAACAAAACAATAGCATTCTCTATAGTCCATGCTCCATAATCACTCAGCCAGCCGTCAAATGATCTCATCGGCGACGTGTTAATTTGCCGGAAAGTACGGAAAGTTTGGTTTCTAAAAGAAAGCAGGAAGCGTTCCGATTACCGCCATTTCCTTAATGTACCACTTGCTAACGTTCTGGGACACATAAAAGCGTGCTAAGGGTAGGATTTCGTGCAAATATGCCGAGATCCGCCAGAAATTGCCCATAAAACTTTAATAGATGGAATTAAAATTTAGTAGTTGAGGGCGAAGTTTTGGGACGAAATTAAAGAAACGCCAATAGCTTTGGAAGTTCAACCCTCTGGTACTTACCAGTCAAAGTCAAAGTCAAAACGTTTATTTCCTTAGACGCCTAGGCATACATGGACAGGTCAACTTAAAAGCTAATTTAAATAAAAACTAAGAATAATCAAGGAAATAACATTGTCTTGACAGTTCGCTTCAATTTTTTACACTGAGTTGAGAAGCGAATAGAACAACCCAGCTTTTTTTTTTTTTTTATTATTGATAAGCCTTTATTTGACCACAATCTCACCTGATGTAAAGTGAAGATGTGGTCTAAGATGGAGCATGAAGGCCTAGAGATGGCTTCTCCGGACCACATTACGAAACACGAAAAAATCGCTTCACGCACTGGCCCAGCCCGGAGGGTGGTGACAAGCCGCGGCCGAAGCCTACCACCAGAGACTGTTCTTAGCACCACCCGGAGGTCACGTGTAAGGATTCAGAGGGTTACCACTTACGGACGTGAACAGACATAACCTCCATCTTCATCTCTTATGTTGTTATAATAAAAATATTGGTGTACAACATGGTTACATTTAACATTATCAAACAAATGCTAGTCAAACATGCACATAACAGAAAAAAAAATCTAAATTCAGCTATTTTGTCCATCCTAGTGGAACGGAGCTACATCCATCCAAGCATTATCATCTTTAATATAGTCTTCTATAGCATACAAGGCTTTTTCAAGAAGAATTTTTTTAATTAAAAGCTTAAACTTCCGAATGGGTAGGTCAGTTATAAGTTGCGGAAGCTTATTATAAAAACGGACACAATTTCCCATAAAAGATTTCCCCACCTTACGTAATCTAAATGTAGGGATTTGTAGTTTATTTTTATTTCTAGTACTTAGTAGATATTACAATTTAAGGAATTACGAAATAGAGCTAGTAAAGGTACTTAAATCTGGAACTATTGTTATAACAACGAGTCTTCCAATATTGTTCAAGTAGGTAGTTACCTACCTTCTTTAGAGAGCGTTATCAAGGAACAACTGATGGTCTCGACTTAATAATGTAGGTTACTCCTTTGATCCATTTGGGATAGACAGCCCAAAGAAGAAATATGCTCTATAATCAACCCGCAATAATATAAAATACTAGCTGACCCCAGCAAACGTTGTTTTGCAAAATGAAAAATAGATGTTGGCCGATCTCAGACCTACTCAATATGCTCACAAAATTTCATCAGAATCAGTCAAGCCGTTTCGGAGGAGTATGGCAACGAAAACTGTGACACGAGAATTTTATATATAAGATTTAGCTCAGACACTAATGACGTTTGTTGCCAAAATATCCTAAAATACCACAGACAAATAATATTAACTGGATGTTGTACAAATATCTATTTCGGTGTATTGCTGTACGCGTAGTTCACGTCTATCTTAGCTTCCGTGCAAATCCGGCAAACAATCAACAATCTTGCCTCGGTTAGTGATGTGAACCTTAGGATAACACTAGGAAGTTCACAAGGCGAGACAAATGGGAGGAGTTTCTAGAATTCTGTAATGCTTTCAGCAGCTAAGATCTTGTCAATTTCTAAGACAAACACAAAATAACCCCGACTTTACAGAAATGCTAATTATACATTAAATATTCCTACTAAATCACTATCTATTTATGAAAACCGGAAGAACATACGTGCAGTAGTTTTTGGGATGCACATAGAAACACAGAACGCTGCGTCAATAAAGATTGAGAGATTTAGAAACATATTTTTGACGAATTGCCAATAGCTGTAAAAACTAGATCTATATTGATATAGGTATCTAGTTTTTACAGCATAATAAATCTGCAAGTTTATGTAATAAAGTAAATTAACAATGGCCCTATATCACGTGTTAATCATACTGCACGATAATAACAGAGTAAACCTTGTTTACCCGAAACTGATACCGAAGTTTCCAAAGTTTAAACTTATTCAACACCTCGCATATCATATTCAATACCGTATTTCCAGCAATGAATCCATATAAAACTTGAAACATGTGCTCACTCCGCACTACTTTGAATTCTTCGAGCGACCGACTATATCGAAATCTATTGATTCTGTAATCTTCGCCTGGAGACCTGGGTCACTGGCATCTAAGTTCATGAAATACTCGAATTGGGATTCAATTTCCAATTGCATTTTCAGTAAAATAGATATTTGTTTTGGTGACTGCTTGCTCCGTGAAATTAAATTAGTTCTAGAGTTAATGATTGCTTTGTTGTTTGTCTATCATTGATTTTATTTCTATTTTAGTTAGGTATCTTTCTAGATCGTAGCTAGGCTATTTTTAATGGCGTTGACATTTAAAGTATAGTTTTTTATTATTCAAGAGCTGACTATACGAGGTAAAGATAATTCGTCCTGTAGCAAGTTAAAGTTATTTTAGAAAACGAGGCGTTACGTTCTCATGTGGTTTTTATTTTTTTGTTCCTGTGAACGGATCTTGTGGATTTCTTTGAATACTGTTGATACAATCAACTTGTACAAAAATTTGTGTGGTGTGAATTTGAGCAGTTCTCCAGTAACATTATACTATCAATATTTTTCTGCTCAAAGACAGTTAAATTAAAAGAAAAACTAGACTATTGTTACATTTATGTTTCAGCTTGTAATATCTGTTCCTCCAAGCCCTCAGAATAGAAGAGCGATGGAGTAAAGACATTCGTAACGTCAAACAATCACGAGACGTTCGTGACTTCCATCGATATCCTCCTCATCCCTCCGGCCACTAGACAGAGTGTTTCCGTCTAGATTGTTCCCAAGATACGTACGTCTGCTAATTCGCCGCTACGCACGCGCGTCACGTACCCAGCCGTATCGTATGACAAATAGTTCTGAAACACCCCATTTTTGTCCTCCATCGTCAAAGACCTACATAAATTAACGATTGATGTCGTAGTTCAGACCAAAGTTTCCGGTCAGTATTGATCAGTAGTTGCCTCGGTCTGTGTAGGTTCAGACCAAAGTTTCTAAGCAGCATTTGGTCAACATACTGCAGTGTGATTTACCTTAAGATGCTTTTCCAATAGAGTGGTGATGTGTTATACTATAATTGCATATGCGATTCCACCAGTGCTAAGCTATGAGCACTAATGAAAATGTTTTGTGGATATCAAACGCATCCATACCACGTCTCTGGTGCGAAAGCATATTAAATATCCTGCATTTTGGTTAACACTATATAAAAACATTCAACAATTTGTGTAGACTGATTAGAGGAAAAACGGACGGGTCACGAAGCCGAATTCCGAAAATATCTTCTCTTTACACAATAAAGTCTTTACTGCCTTTATTGAGGATCGTTACACTCGGAAATAACCCCACGGGCTTCAGAAGAGTCGGTCAGCTCAGCGTCTTTAGTTTATCGAACGTTACTGCTCTGTAAAACTTTATATATAATTCAAACTTTAAAATTTAAAAGCAACAAAAGCGAGAAGATGCAAAGTTAAAAAGTTTTAGCACTTGTTACGACATCTTGTTTAAAAGTTTGCCTTGCTCCCATAGATCATAACATTGCTTGGAGCAACGGGGTAGACACATTTGTGAGGCTTCCACGCACTGTTTCTTACGTCACATGCATGATACAAAGGATTCTGACCCCTATGCTATCAGTTCGTGGCTCAAAATAATACTATAAAAAAGGAAACACATTGTGTTTTCGTAATTATGTTATTTTGTTCAACAGAATACTTCAAAATAGTGGAGTGTAAATTTCATACTAGCGGTCTAAAACTTCGTTTTTCTCCTCAGTACTAGCATTCGCCCTACAATAACCATCGAATAGTGGTAAAGCGACTTCCCAACGCTTTTTACTGTAATGACCTACTTGACATGACTTCAGAGCCTTAGTTGTCCCTAGTCGAAAATAACTTCCTTAAGAAAGAAAATCCACTGCCAGCGGTCATGACCCAAGAGAATAAGTTCAAGACAAACTACGCTTTGAGTTCTTTCCAAGTTTAAACCGTAGTATAATATAGTTAGAATGTATTTTGTACAAATTATGCTCATGTTCTACCAAGTCTTGCAGTATTACATTAAAGCCTGCACTTCCAGAGACGTTCTAAAATTATCGAGTGCTTATATAGTAAGTTAATAGCCGGGAGCCACAATCGATCCTCTTCAGTGGTCTACGGTTAAATGTACACGTACAGTCAAAATTGGTAATGGCTGTGCTGCGCTTAGTATTGAAACGGAAAGTCCATCCATTTACCAATATGCTTCTGCGAGTCTTCAAGACGTTTAAGTAGGTAATAAGATTTGTAGCTCTCTTGTTTTGATTGATTATGTATTTTATATATATATATATATATATATATAATTGTGTATGTTGCTTTAGGTTATCGTTATTTTTTTATATTTTTTACTTAACTGTAGGGAAAAATATATACATATATGTATATTGTGTGTTGTTTGGCACCATACATTTAAATTCTCAATTATTTATACGTGAACACTTATTGGCATACTGTTGCTATTAAGTTACTATTGTGATGTATAAGCTGTTAGTTTTTCTTGTAACAAATAAAATAAAAAATAAAGATTTTGTCCTATAAGTGATTGGGAAACTGTCGTGAAAGCACCAACTTTGAATTCTTGAAAAATCTGTAAATCGCGAGGTTAATTGCCTTCTGAATAATGCCTGAAATTTCGCGAAGAGGTAGAAAGGACTTATCATTTCCTCTTTGATCTGTAAGGCCATGCTCATTAGGAGCACGATTTCATTCAGCATACAGATAACAAATCTTTGTATAAAAGTGTGTTCGCTTCATGAGTTTTTATCGAACATATCAATACTTTTTGGACATTGTCCTAAGTCGCAATAGTAACAGGCGGAAAGTGTCGCAAATTCCTTGATATCACCGTACGGCTGTAATGTCCCATAAACAGTGAAGGTTCTCTATTTCTATCGAGAGATTGTAACTTGACTAGATTGTATTGTGAGATAGACTTAGTTGAGTGCAAAATCAGCTTATAATTCAAGTTTTACAACGGACATTAACGGTGACGGTTATCTAATAAGAAATGCAAGCCAAATAACTGACACCAACACGTAATATTGGCAACAAAATTCATAAATATTGTTCGACTATTCAAACACTGGTATATTTGAAGTTACTGAAATAAAATATAGAGGTATAACTAGTTTTAACCGACTTCCTATTTATGTTCCTGGTTTATTAATGCATATTATCAATCTTTCGTCAATGCATTTATTTCTTTTTCGACGACTTTCTGCTATAGTAGTTGAAATGACACGAAATCTCATCAGAGGATCATTTTAATTATAGATTTGAATAGTAGGTCTCTGAACTAACTTAGCCATCCTTAAAGCCTACACTATCTAAGGTAATAAGTTGTCCGCTATCCGAGAGATAAGCATCGGTAAACACGCTGCGGTCGCTTCCTGCGGCGCCGTGGGCTGTGTGAACCTGCCTTAACTATATAAAACGCTGGAATTATGTTCCGTATTGTCTTGTTTTTATCTGGATTAGGGGTTAACTAGCGAGATTTGAGGGTAGATAGAGATTGTTTACCATTTATTGGGTTGGAACTGAAGTAGCTCGGCTTAGAGCTTGTTCTGAAAGTGCAGGTCTTTTTAGTAGAACTTAGATTACAGATCTATATTCTGTATATTTGTAAGTGATTGGTTTTTAGTATCAAAGTGAAACGATTTCCGTGTATATGTTTGTAGAAAATTGCTAGTACGGATGATTTTTTAATACGCAATATTCGGTGTACTGACTGAATGATGCTATTTTTCGTAATATGGAGTTATGGTCGAATTGCGACAACTAGGAAACCACTATATATTGAATATTACCGTGGTACACGAATCAAATAGGTAATACAATTATCACGAAATAAAATCAAAGTTCCATGGTCGTTAACAGTTGGGTCAGCAAACTTCTTAAACCAATAAAACAAAGGTACTATCCGACTCCCAAATCGATACCAGTAATCCTCTTTACACCCGAACAAATTAGAACTTCAATGCCCAAAGAAAATAACAACTCCCCTACACAATTATTTGAAACCGAATACGTAGTCTATCGAATAAAGAATCTTTAGTTTCCAATCCAATTTGCAGAATTCCCTCGCGAGTCTTGGAGGAAGCGATTTATTTTGATTATAGGTAGTGGTGGAAAACATGCTATAAATTAGATGAAGGACTTAATTAAGAGTGTGTTTCTAATACCAATAATGGTTGGTGATGATCCGCGATGAACACTATTAGTGCGGTCGGGATTGGACACTATTAGTGTGGTTGGGAGTGGACACTATTAGCACTCGTTTTTATGTTACTTCTACTTTTAGTTGGTTTTGATTATCGAACACTTAGTTGTGGTGGGTTAATAACTACTGGGGAATACTTTAAATTTTGTGTAGAGCTTAAATTAGTGAGCCTTGCTGTGTTTTAGCTTTTAAACCCGAAAAATAAAACGTAAAACTGAAAATAAATGTACTTTTAATATGTGCCCTGACATGCTATCCGACTGGATATTTGAGGTGTCCCACATCGGGCGGAGTTCCTTAATAAAAAATATATTACCACGATAAATTGCAAAGAATCGTAAAAGAATATGTTGGATACCTAATCAATCATAAACGATTTTTTCAGAATCATCTCAGAATTTGACCTTGAATTCAATAAGGGAATAACTATACATTTCCGGAAGGAATCTTCATAAAATTCTTATCCAATAGCGCGTGAAATTTTCGGACCCCTTTCTCAAAGAGATAGCTCTGCCGGAACGATGAATTCGGCAGCAAAATTAAAAGAAAACCTTTTCATAAAAATCATGGCTCATTATCCTTGAACAAAAGGAAATTCATAAGCCAGGTTACCGGACAAAGGGACTTTCTTAAGAAGTTTACGGCGCTAAATTCTGACGGAAATTATGAGTATCAATGTTGTATCAGGGGAAAAAGGTTTTGCCGATTAAAACTGCCGGGAGTAATTAGGAATCAGTTTGATAGTCTACTCTAGACTTACTCTGGTAACTACACTTTCTTTAACGAATTTTATTACAAACTAACCTTACACGCCACAAAAATACGTTGGCTGTGTTTTTTGGATTTTCCAGCGGGAACAACGTATTTTCTTTGACTTTTTTTCCAAATCGATTAGTAGATCCTGTGATCAGCGCGTTCAAACCAAACAAACAATCAATTAAACTCTTAAGCTTTACAATATTAGTTTAGATAGGCATCACCCGCACTAGTAGGTATATATAAAAAAAATTGTAGATAATACAAAATCCTATCCCCGGCAGAAAATCTGAGCTCCTCACGGAACCAAGCCTACTCACCAACTAAGGTCATAAATTATTTTATTCTCAAAAATTAACTTTCTGCCGCAAAATGTCTACCCTCCTAAACCGCCTATCTCTAGGATTACCTTATTTTATGAGGTGTTAAATCCCCCACTTTTTATTACTCATTACAACGATACAGTCGCCAACAAGCTAACGGTAACAACAAAGGACTTTCGCCAAACCGCACCGCTTTTGTTACCGTAATTGTTTTTTTTTCTCATTCATAATTTCGTCATGGAACAAAGCGACCTTCGCAGCAAAATAAAATATTTCATGTGAAATTCTAGATGCCTTCATAATGAGTTTAATTAGTGGGTCATTATAGTTTCTTAGAAGTGAAATTTTAGAAGAAAACAACAGGTTTTAAGGTTTTCGTCTAATAATTACGTTTGACTTGTAGATCCCTATCAAATTTAAATGGGACTTCTGATCTCTCAAAGTATTTAAACTCTGTAAAAATAAGCTCCGAGCAGGGTTTTGAAGCTTTTGGGTGCAACCTCAAAATGAATATAACGTATTATAAAACATATTTCAGAATGCCAATGAGCCATTGAGGTAGTTAGAAAAAAATCGAAACAGGTGATGAACTGATAAAGATAACATTTAGCCCAATTATACCACGGTAATATTTTATCTATTAAACCTATTTTAGTATTGCTCAGGCTACAAATAACAGTTTTAACTTATTAACATTTTTATACCACTTAAACTCAATAACACGACAAAATTATCTGAGCAAGTAATTGGGTTGATTCAAATTTTCTTAAATTAGTGCCTAACTTAAATTTACTCAACATTTTAGAGCACTCAATTCCAATAACACGACAAAATTTTCTAAGTAATTACGTTTAAACATAGTAATTCTAGGTTTTCCTTTAAATAGTGTGTAACTTAAATTTACTGAATAGCCTCTAACTATATACAAGGTGTTAGCTCGGACAAATGTTATCGTAATGAACCACATCCGTGACGCCATTGTGTATGAATGACGTAGATTACGGAATCTGTGCCCTGACTTTGTAGTTCGGATTGAGCAAATTTAAGCTCAATCTGTACTACAAAGTCAGGGCACAGATTGTGGGAACGGTGGGGAGAAGAACGCAGAATTGGACATAATTTTTCGGGTATAGGTATATTCATACATAACACATACTTTTTCGGGCATATTATATCATAGGGTATAGGTCTATTTTCATTTATGCGCAAACGAAGTTATGAAATGAAAGATATATATTTACTCCATTTTTTATTTCATCATTCATCATTAATCACGCATTACATTGTACATACTCGTAATGTTATGTGAACATGCCGCTTTAACCTATTCATCTGTCTATTTGGAAGACGACACTGTGCTAGCCGATCTGCTCCGTTCAAGATTTTTTGAGTTCTCGTGTTTGTTTAGACAAGTGTACAAAAGTAAGGTTCATTGTAAGTAAATGAAATAAAAAATATGTAGCGACTCCACCTACCCAATATACAAGGTCACTTTTTCATCCTTTTCGCTTTATATAACAATTTTGAAACACCTAAATATTATATATAAATTAATATAAAGTATAAAGATTATGACTAATATTTGAGAAATTAATTCCATTATAAAATTTATTTAAAAATTGTTTTAAATTTAATAATGAATTATCCAAATCGTCGTCTAGTAAATAAACGTCTGGATCCAACTGATATGAATATACAATAAAACTAAAACGGAAAGTTTAGGGCTTTTCCTTAGTCGAGGCTTTTCCCACCAGGTGTGGGGTCATCATAACTTATTCATCGCCACTCCATTACGACCATTACGTTCTTAACAATATTTGCTTTTGTTCACGTCAAACACGTGTTTTTGGGGAAATTCGTATACTTATGGAGGAAACATTAAAAATTAATAATCGTTTATTAGAAGCTAAAAATGAATGTATCTACTTTCCTTTGTTTGTGAAAGTTTTTTCGTCACTTTTCAGGTGAGATTATAGTCAAATAAAAGCTTAATATAGAATAAAAAAAAACTGGTAGAAGCTATTTGCTGTGTTTTATATTTTAAGGAAATAATCATAAAACATACCAAATTACTCTAATGTGCCTAGTGCTCCATACGTCTAGGAAGGAAGGTTATCCAACTGAAAAGACAAGACGAATGTTAACTTTTAGGACTTTAAACACAGTGTAAAAAAAAATACGTGACGGATTCAGAACCTCCTGTTTACGTTGAAAGTTGGTTAATAATACAAAAGGAAGTAAATTTTAGGATGTTTGTACAGTCATCACAAGGAAAACTACAGAATATAGTTTCGGGCTTTTCCTTAGTCGAGGCTTTTTCCTTCCAGGTGTCATCATAATATATTCATCGGCACTCCATTATGATCATCACGTTCTTAACAATACTTGTTTTTATCTCATGTTTATGATTTTCTAGTAATTCGTATACTTAGGAAATATAAAAAATCTGTTATTTTAAGTATTATTTAATAATCATTATTATGTTAAAGAAGTTACAAATAATTATTTCTTCGTACATTTTCTTTGATCTTAAAATTTGGTAGAAGTTATTCACTAGGTTTTTGATTTTTAGGAAATAGTATAACAATCTGTCATATACAGGGTTTCCCAGAAATGGTGGATAATCCTGCACGTGCGTGTGCGGGGGGGGGAGGTGGGGCCCCAAATCCCAAAAAAAAAAATCTATTCCCAACAGTCCGCGGTCTACGAATTTTTTTGTAAAATTTAGAAATTTCCCAGTTTTCCTCACATTTGTGGGCATCACGTCCGCTACATGAGGCCTAGTTCGGATTTTTTTCTTTTAACGTATTCCCTAATAATGGTATTCCTAAATTACCTTTAAAAAAACGCAACTACTTAGGATAGTAGTTAACTAGTAGTCCCTAAACATAATTTTTATTTCTGAAATTTATTTTACTGCTAAGTTTGAGCACCTGTGGTATAAAAAAAATGTATTGGAGTTTTATAGCCAACCACATAAAAAAATTACCAACATCATAAGGATTCTAAAACAGTAGCATAAGTATCTACTTTAATGGTAAAATTACTGAGCTATAGCTACTAATGTGTAAAAGTAGGCGTTTCATTACAAAATTGCAAAATTATTTGCAGATATTTTTTTTTAGTTTTTATCAGTTAAGTAGAGCTGTCGACCCTAAAATTAGACTTTACTACCTGCTCGGCACATTCAGTTGAATTCTAAGCTGTGTGAGCGAGACAAACTGTGCTTGGGAAAATTGCGAGTGAAAGGGTCAACAAATCTCCTTTGTATGGTAGAATTCGTGTTTGGTTATTGTTTTGTCTCCGTAGTTAAAACTATTTTAATTTTAGTGCGTATTTCGACGTTCTCGACATCGCATGTGCTCTTGTTTTTCTGATTCTCGGTGACAAAATTCTACATTTGGCATTCTACTGGACTCGATTTGTGCATTTTGATTGGATTTTGTTTGTTTGGTGATAACTGCGACGACTCGGCATTCTATTGGACATTTGTTTTGTATATCAACAGGACTGTGTGATGTCACGTGAAATTTATACACCCCAAGAGTATTCCAATATGCATTACATTTACGGAGAATGTAGTGGCAACGCAAGTGCTGCCGCAACACTTTATCGGGAGAGATACCCGAACGCGCGTCACCCCGACTATCGCGTATTTACAAGAGTGCACCAAGCTTACTCAGAGGGCAGAATACCTGGTACTGGCGTTGGTGGCCCTAGGAGCAGAGGACGACCCCACAATCCTGTAACTGAAGAAATCGTCCTTGACATGGTGGATGAAGATCCCAGTATTTCGATGCCAGATATCGAACGCCGTACGGGAATATCAAAATCTACAGCACATCGTATTGTGAAAAAATTTAAACTGCATCCTTATCACGTGACACGTGTACAAACATTGCTACCACGAGACTACCAAGCACGGATTGTTTTCTGCAGTGAAATGTTAACAAGAATTCAAGAAGATCAAGATTTTTTCAGAAAAATTTTATGGAGCGATGAGACTACATGTAAAAGGGATGGGTATCTTAACCTTCATAACTTGCACAGTTGGCAATTGACAAATCCACATTTGATGAGAGAAGATAAATCCCAGTATCAATTTAAAATAAATTACTGGACGGGCATATTAAATGGAAAAATTATAGGCCCTTATGAATTGCCGGGCAACCTAAATGGCAACAATTATTTAGAATTTCTTCGAAACCAGTTGCAAATATTATTAGAAGATGAGCCACTAGCCATCCGGCAAGGAATGTGGCTCCAGAACGACGGTTGTCCGGCACATTATGCAGTGCAAGTAAGGAATTATCTAAATTATGCCTATCCCAACAGATGGATCGGCCGATTGGGGCCAATATTGTGGCCACCACGGTCCCCAGACCTAAATCCTCTGGATTTTTTTTATTGGGGCTGTTTGAAGGAGCAGGTTTACAAAAAACCCATAAACTCATTAGAAGAACTTCGACTTCGCGTCGCCGAAGCAGCCAGAATTATATCATCAAAAAATTATAATAACAAATTACAAAGATCTTTTATAAAAAGGTGTAGAGCTTGCATAAGGGCAACAGGAGCCCAATTTGAACATTTACTATGATTATTTTTATAATAAATACTTTTTTGGTAATTACTTGTTTTATTTTTTTCTTTTGCAATTTTGTAATGAAACGCCTACTTTTACACATTAGTAGCTATAGCTCAGTAATTTTACCATTAAAGTAGATACTTATGCTACTTTTTTAGAATCCTTATGATGTTGGTAATTTTTTTATGTGGTTGGCTATAAAACTCCAATACATTTTTTTTATACCACAGGTGCTCAAACTTAGCAGTAAAATAAATTTCAGAAATAAAAATTATGTTTAGGGACTACTAGTTAACTACTATCCTAAGTAGTTGCGTTTTTTTAAAGGTAATTTAGGAATACCATTATTAGGGAATACGTTAAAAGAAAAAAATCCGAACTAGGCCTCATGTAGCGGACGTGATGCCCACAAATGTGAGGAAAACTGGGAAATTTCTAAATTTTACAAAAAAATTCGTAGACCGCGGACTGTAGGGAATAGATTTTTTTTTTGGGGATTTGGGGCCCCACCTCCCCCCCCCGCACACGCACGTGCAGGATTATCCACCATTTCTGGGAAACCCTGTATATATATAACATACTTACACTTACTGTCGGAAAGATTGAATAGCCGGTTCATATTTATTAATTTGAAATAAACAGAACAATACCAACTGCATACCAAAATCCTATATCAATATTTGAATTATCATTTTCAAATTTGAATTGAATTTTAATTTTTACGATAAGATTAAGATTAGTGCTTTTTAAAAAAACCTCATTTGTAAAATAGACCTATCATGGACTCAAAAGCAAAATAGACGAGCAAACCAGCGAAGCAGAGCCTAAATCCTAACTAATCGTGTCACTAGCGGCGAGGGATGGATATAAACATAAACAACTCGATTTATAACCCAACACATTAAAACTTTTACTTCCTCTCGTGACCTTTTGAATTTAAGGGGCGTTTCAGTCGTCTTAAGCCGTAGGATCGAGACACCCTTAAGCTTCCAAGAGACCCTCGACCCTCAGCGTTGACCTTCGTAGATTATGCTTAAGTAATTTAAAAAGTAGATGTGCGAAATTGGCGACGATGCTGTAATTTTGTTTATTGACACAGATTTTAGTGTTCGGACCTTAGGGCCCTGAGTTCGACCATATTCGGTACAAATGCTGGGATAACAGACTTGTACATTTTGTCTGCGTCCGTGTACGTGTGTGTGTGTGTGTGTGTGTGTGTGTGTGGTGTCCGTCTGACCAAATACACAAATATACGAGTGAAACTCAGTTTTTATTTATTCACATAATTAAAAAAAAATTATCTATGTAGTATATCAGTCACCTAACACCCATTGTACAAGCTCTGCTTAGTTTGGGGTTACGTGATGCTGTGTAAAAAAAAAATATAAATCTAAGAACGCTTTGTCTAAACTACTAGCTTTTGACGCTTCTGCGTTGTCCCTGTGTTATAGACAGAAAGATTAAAAGGAACCTATAGCCGTCCTCGGCTACCTAAAAGCGAAAGAATAATTCAATTAGTTTTTCGACCAGTAGTTCTTGTATTTGTAAGTATGTTATATTAACTAGCGCTTACCTCGTTCGGCGCTTATCCGTAAAAAATAAATAAATAAATAAATAGTCTTACTTTCTTAAATTCTCGCGGGTATAGGCTGTTTCCCGCGGTAGCAGTCTTTATGAGCTGTCCGCGTAACAGAAGGCTATCAAATACTGAAATAATTTTTAAAATAGGTCGTATGTGAAAATCGATTTGTGTATATTAATTTTGACTTACTTTGTTACAGGTATGTTTAATCATCAAGTAGGTATTCATTTTCAATATTCAACAGACGGTAAGTACTTAGCAGTAAATATTCACCAATGTTTTGATAAAGACTGTAGATAGAAGAGACGTAAGCAGTTTGAAGTTGTACGCGATGGGTTATGCAGACACTTGTCTATTATATGTAAAATCTTTTTAGTCGGTCACTCTTGTGAGAGGTCGTGGTTATGGGAGGTCCTAATGTTGAGTAACTGCTCTTGCAATGACGCCATCGTTCCTTGTTAGCTGCGTTGCGGAAGCTGTCGGTCATGGTGGACACAGTCATGTTTGAAATGAGGGCTGACCACCTTGTTGGAACTCTCCAACAAGGTGGTCAGCCAACAATGTGACCACGAGACCTCTTTCCCTCCTAACCTTGCCTTTTATATAACTTTGTAAGTATTGGTTTTAAATATGATGATGATGATGCATATTTAGATCCACATGGCCCATTCGTAATAAAAAAGTATGCCAAGTTATAAACCTATGTTATTGTCGGCTCAGTCGTAATCCACGAATAATCCCTTAGGTGTGTTTCTTATAAAACAGCAGTTAACACGATTCCGCGCAAACCGAACACAGCTGTAGGAAAATTAGCCGTATTCAAAACACCACTTACGAATAATATGCAAAAATTGCGTGTTTCACCTTAGTTGGATTATGCTAGAAATGAAGGTATACCACACTTTTTATGCGCTGTTTTCTTTAATTCCTTGCTGTAGTTTTTAAAAAGGTTATTTCACATTTGATTCTCAAATAACGTAGGTTCTACTAGTGCTCCCACTAGTGTTGTTCAAATGCTTTTTGTTTGGGGTTAGCGTAACACAAGATAATGATGATCATCATCACCCTATTAACGTTCCCACTGCCCAATTTTTGGTGGGCCTTATCCACCACGCTGGCCAAGTGCGGGTTGGTGAATGTCAACTCCTTTAAACTCTTTAAAGTTATCACAACACGCCGGTTTCCTCACGATGTTCGCCTTCACCGTTAAAGCACGTGTTTATAAGCGCACATACAATTTTTCGAGAAGAAAAATCCAGAGTTGCGCTGCGGGGGTTTAAACCCACGACTTTCGGATTGAAAGTCGAGTGTGCACTTAGTCAACACGGCGCGACAAAATATGTACGATATGTACGTACAATACCCATAATACTAAAATACAAGCATATAAATAAACCTAGCGAATGCACATCATTTCGCTTCGCCAGCAGCCATTTATTAAACAGGAGCTACTGAAATTAAAAACAGCTTAAGTTACAAACTACACAAAACGTGAAATATTCCGACCGAACAATTACAACCGTGAAGTTAATAAGCCTTTGTTTATCCGCTCGATCTAATTTACAGCTTTCCAAGTTTGTATTTAATTGGGCTCTACGAAGAGTGGAAGTATGTATTGTGGATTTGACCTTTGCTGTTTGGGCTACGTTTTCAGTTTTCAACTTGGAAAGTAACCGAGGTCTCATAAACTTAGTGACAACTAATTGTGGTTTTGCGGTGAATGTTTCTTGAGAACTAGAGAAGGGATTTATTTTTAAACGCTTGTATTCATAGAAGCTGCTATTTCTGATTTATATAACTGAATTGGGTAAAACACGCAATAAGCCTATTTATGCCTTATTGTGCAACTATTATAGAGATAAACAATGGTGAAAAGCTATTAGTGAACTGTCATTATACAGATTTATCACTTATTAATGTTCAAGAATAACATTTTTAAACAAACGCTCTATTAGACTGTATAAGGCTGATTTAAAAAGTTACATATTTTTTTTAAATATAATTATAATCAAAGATCAAAAAGTTCTTTATAATTATAATTAAAGTCAGAAGCTTAGAAAACTTCTCGATTTGTGGCCTCCATCCAAGAATTGGAAAGAACAGCGAATGACGTCCACCAACTAAATAGATGAAGAACTTGGTAAAAGCCACGGTTCAAGAAACGAGATAAAAAATAATTTATTTCCATTGTTTGATTTTTAATCTTAGAAGCTTCAATAGCAAGATACAAAAAACATAAGCAAATTGAACATACGTAGGTACTTAAATAAAGTTCAGTTCACGGTTCAGGCCGCTTGCAACAGAAAGCACTTGGAAACCTTTCGGAGGCTTATATCGTAAGCAGTGGACGTCCTACGGCTGATACGAGGAGGATGATAAGTAGACGTCGCCGCGGTAGGTAGGTAGGTTCTTTATAAATCAAACTACCATTAGGCATAGGCTTAGCTAAAAGCACAAAAAGAAAAAAAATCAAAGAAAGCCATTAAAAATGCTGAAAAATAATGCTGATTCACAGAGGTAATGTTACCTCGCGTGCTAACTCCCGCTTCCCATTGCGGTCGCCTACAGAATACTGTTTTCGACGTCTGAAGATAGCAACAAGTCACAAACAGTTATTATGAGTTGAAAAAGCCTCTAGGATTGCAGCTTCCATACAAATTGAAGCCTTCTATATATACATTATTATTTTGGTAGGTACTTACATTAGTTACAAAAAGTTAACTGTACATATTTTATATTCAGTTTTCATGGGTTCTCGTGATATTGATTTGGGATCGCCAATAAGATATGAGTTCAATAAATGATCAACCGGCTTTAAAAATTCCGACATAAAAATGGCCTAACATTTTTATGTCGGTTTTTTAAAGCCCGTTGATAATTTATTAAAACCCATTTTTATTTTTCTTTTTGTAGAATTTTAATAAATGAACGAGTTTTTTTTAGTATTTTAGTGAACACTGTTGCTTGCAAGTGGGTCCAATTCAAAATGTTTAGCCATATATTTTGTTTTTTAATTTTTTTAGTTAGTGACCTACTAGAATTCGTCATTGTTAATTGTGCCTAACTTTACACGAAATGTTATTTTAAATTCATTAGTATTCGATTTGGAAATATACATATCAAAATAAATCGCCATCTTGTATGATACACAGCACCGTCACTCTACGCGCTGGTAGCATTGCACACGCTCTTTGCATGTCAAATCTCAGGACTTGGAGACACCGTCAGAATAGAGAATTGTATTTCATATTTAGGCACTAGGTTTTATATAAATTTGACTGAGCGTAAACGAGAATAAAGGTTTCAGAAAAGGAAGATTGGTGAAAAAAATACTTTAATATTTAATCATGAAATATAAATAAATATTTCCAGACAAATTCACACAACATTTAGCCTCGTGGTAAGCTCTAAGCTTGTGTTACGGGTACTAGATATCTGATATACTGAATATAATAGTCATACATATACAGATATTATTTATTATTATATATTTATTAAACACCCATACCAAGGAGAAAGTGCTTAAAAACAAACATTCATTATGAATATAATGCTAGTTGTTTTCAGCGTTTTTAATGAATAGAGATATGTCATCATCATCATCACCCTATTAACGTTCCCACTGCTGGGACACAGGGACTTCTCTCTTTGACGAGAGAGATTAGGCCTTAATTCACCACGCTGGCCAAGTGCGGGTTGGTGAATGTCACATGCCCTCCAAACTCTTTTTTAAAGTTCTCAGAACATGCCGGTTTCCTCACGATGTTTGCCTTCACCGTTAAAGCACGTGTTTAAAGCGCACATAAATTTCTCAAGAAGAAAAATCCAGAGGTGCGTGGCGGGGTTTGAACCCACGACCTTCGGAATGAAAGTCGAGTGTCCTCCCACTTAGCCAACACGGCTATGTAATTATAATAATTTTTAACCCCCCACGCAAAAAGGGGTGCTATAACTTTTGGTTAATTAGTCTTTCTGTGGCACCATAGCAACCGAAATGATGAAGCAATTTCAATTTAGTTTTATAAAATGGTGACTTATATGCGAGTGTTTAAGACATGTTTGATGAAAATCGGTTAAGCCGTTTTAAATGTGCCCTTGTAGTTGTTAAGTTACTATTAATTGATGACGTTCTGGTGTAAGAGTATTTTTTATTAATCTTTTTGATGATCAAAATTTAAGTTGATTGAGGTCGTTGCCCAGTACTTGGACAACACAGGCTTTAATTAAGTCTGATAATTAAAAAAATGGTGTACAGATAAAATCAGGTCCTTATTAATATAGGTAAACATACAGTCTTTTAAAAAGTCTTTAAAATGTGTATTCTACAAAGTCCTTCCAATTTCTCGGCCCTCAGTCTGTCAAACTAAAATTAGGGTAAAATTGTTTGTATGTTCTGCAAGCACTTTTCTCCTTGGTCTGGGTGTTTAATATGTATAATAAAAATATCTATATATGTATGTATATTATATTAAGTATATCAGATATCTAGTGCCCGTAACACAAGCTTAAAGCTTACTACGGGGCTAGATGTTGTGTAGATTGTCCGGAAATATTTATTTATTTAAACAATAAATCAATCTTAATATAAGACAAATAGACAATACCAAATTAATTCTTAATAGGTCCTTAGTTAACAATCCCAGACTTTAATTATCTCCTTATTCATCTTCCTAATTACCTAAATATCAAAATTCCAGCTAATAACTAATCTAATTTCATGAAGCATTCTTAGCAGTATTAACGTAAAATTAGTATTCCACCCGCGCAAAAAATAATCACGTTCCATAGTTTATGAAAAAGGCTACTATTATTCAAATGAAGTTCATAAAACGCTGTTACAATGTGGACTAAAATTCCATCCGAAACTTACTTTTGTGTTCGTCGTAACAAAAGAAATTTCAAATAGATTTTGGAATATTACGTTGCTGGTAACTAGTGTGCACATACATACTTGTGTTATATCGCTGATGATATAAAAGCTATTTACGGGTGAATAACCGTAGGATACATAGATATATCTCCAATAAAAAAAATCATCGGAGCTTTCGGTTGGTAACGGCCTGCATCGATCGTAAACCCGCGGTTCTTTTAAAACACATATCTTAATATATATAAATCGTGTCACAATGTTTGTCCTCAATGGACTCCTAAACCACTTAACCGATTATAATAATATAAAATTATATAAACAAAAATAAAAACATAAAATATAAAATTCGCACACCATGTGTAGTTCGATCCAACTTGAGAGATAGGATGGTTTTTACGGCGAGAAAAATTCGAATAATTTCCGGGAAAATTTTATACCCGTGCGACGCCGGGGCGGGTCGCTAGTGTATATATAATAATACCAGCTGTCCACCCGCGTAAAATGGTAAAAAACAAAGCTTTTGACATTCACTGAAATATCAGCTAAGTTTGTGCCAAATTTGATCCAAATCGGGCTATACTCGCAATAGTTGAATTTCCTCGAAAACTGGTATTTGACCGCGGAAAAAAGTACCCTATGTGTTATTCTGATATGTAAGCTACATTATTGTGACGTTTTATAAAAATCACTTCTGTAGTTTTTCGTGAAAGAGCAGCAAAAGCACTGGCAAACGCTAACTGTCACAAACTTTCGCGTGTATAATATTAGTAGGATGATTAGGGCCTTCACCTAAACTACTTTACGTTTTGCGATTTCCATTACGTTATATAATAAAAAAATATTTCAAGTATCGGTAGGTATCGGTTTTGATTCTGTGACAAATTAACATTTCTTTCTTTCTTTCTATCTTCAACTTCTTATAAAATTAAGATATTGTGTTAGGAATACACATTGCGGACTGGATTAAAAATAGATATTCACAATCCATCCACGTTTATAAATAATACCAAGCAGCAGTTACCATAGCAACCTTTTCTGAGATTTCAATTATTTTCATCTCTCCGAAGATTATCGAATCATAGCCGGTGTGACTTACCGTGAAATTATAGGTGCAGAAAATATTAGTTTTTCCTTTTAAGTGAATCCCGGGTTAAGATCACCACAAAAATTGTAAGTCGTAAATTAAAAAATAAGATATTGTTGCTTTCATGAAACTTTGTCCTTAGGTGTCGTAATTATAATCGTACATATACCTTCTCTCACTCACTCCTTTGAACATAGGTAATTTGAGCACGGCTGGTTGAGTTCGTAGGGTTGGTTGAAAATAAACTCAATCATATTTGCTTTATCTGTGGTAAAATAATGCGGTGAGATGCGGAATTTGTGGTAAGATGTGCTTAATTAAGCACTATTGATCTAATTAACAAATTACACACGATCGAAATCGTGGGCTACGGTCACTGGTCACTAGAGGGCAGTGAGGATATAAAATATTAACATGTCTAAAAGAATTAGAACTTTTATCAAAAGCACATCATCTGTCTAAACCTTTATGCAAAACACAAATAAAGAAACATGTGTCACAATCTATGAACAACGTCATTGAAAAGTTGGCAATGCTAAGCTGTGCACAAGAAAAATCGGCCGCAAACGCCGTTAAAGAGTGTCGAACCGACGTTATTGTGTGGCGAAGCCATCATCGACTTGTTGCGTAAACGGGTAACTAGTACTTTATAGTGTCGACGTTTTTTGGGCGTTTTTTATAAACATGGCGTTCCAGTCAAGCGGTTAATTGAAGTGCCATCGTATAGAAAGAAAACACATTCAAAATAAAAGGTATTTATAAGCGATCGCAAACAGGTCGTTCTTAAATTAATCGAAATGATTGAATAAATAAATATTTATTGCTGAAAACCATAAAAATCCGTTGTTGCTTAGATATTCGCAAGCATTTAGAAAGTCAGGGTATTGTTATTTTAAGTTATAGTTATAGTTTTGTTTAGGATAATTATACAATTACCTAACCTACCTACCTTTTTTAATTTATATTATAATAATGATATTTGACTAACATAATGTAACGGAAAATGAAGATTTTTATTTTGATTTGTTTTATAACCAACCTACCTGCAAATAAGAAAGTTCGAATACTACTTTGACCCAGCTGAACACGGCTTCTATGTGTCGCCGATGAGTAATTATTCAATTAATTCAACGAAGCACGTAATAATTAGGGCTGACGAAGGAACTTTGTTTTCGTCAGAAATAAATTTATTAACAGGGAAAGTTTCCTTTTCTCATTTTTGAAGACTGTGGAAGTTCATCTCATCATCATCGGCTGTTTGTACGAGCTTACATTTTTACAAAAAAAAAATAAAAGGAGTGGTAATGTTTCTTCGAAGCACTGGTACAGACCAAACGCCTGGGCCGATTTTTATGAACCATAAGTCGATCGATTCCTCTTAGTCTGCAAGTGTTAATAAAAACATGACGTTAAATTTTCACCCATTTTGTAATAATAAAAAAATAAACGAAAACGAAAAAAAAACGATGAACGAAAAAGGAGGAAGTTGACAATTTGACTATATATTAGGTCCTTACATATGAAATTGGCGTTTTTCGTACTGGCCACTTTAATCACAAATTTCTCCTCTTTGGTAAGGAATTCCAAATTCAAATTTGTACAGCTATAGACTCATGTATTTGTGCTTCGATGATCGTCATTCATTTGTTTTTTTTCTTCTGTTTTTTTCTGTTTGCGTCACTCATTTTACAAAATGGAAAACTTAAAATATCGCATTATTTACGAGTACGAGTTCCGCCGTGGCACTAGTGCTGCGGAAACAACTCGAAGGGTGAATGATGTGTATGGCGGTCGTGTTGCAAAAGAAAACACAGTTCGTTTTTGGTTCCAACGTTTTCGTTCTGGAAATTTCGACTTGCAGAACAAGCCCCGTGGACGGCCTGAGACTCAAGTTGATAATGAAGAGTTGAAGGCTATTGTGGAAGCGGATCCATCGCAAACCACGTCCGAGTTAGCTGCAGGCTGCGGTGTTAGTGATAAAACTGTTTTAATTCACTTGAAGCAAATTGGGAAGATTAAAAAGCTTGAAAGGTGGGTACCTCACGAATTGACTGAAGCAAACCGGCAAACGCGCGTCGACTGCTGCGTTACATTACTAAACCGGCACAATAATGAAGGTATTTTAAACCGAATCATTACCTGTGATGAAAAATGGGTTCTTTACGATAATCGGAAGCGCTCAGCGCAATGGTTGAATCCTGGCCAGCCAGCCAAATCCTGCCCCAAGCGAAAATTAACCCCAAAAAAGTTACTTGTAAGCGTTTGGTGGACTAGTGCCGGTATTGTTCATTACAGTTTTCTCAAATCTGGCCAGACTATTACGGCTGATGTCTATTGTCAGCAATTGCAAACCATGATGGAAAAGCTAGCGGCTAAACAACCTAGGCTGGTCAATCGCTCCACGCCACTGCTGCTTCACGACAACGCTAGACCACACACTGCGCAACAGACGGCTACTAAATTAGAAGAGCTTCAATTGGAAAGTCTAAGACATCCTCCGTTCTCCCCGGACCTTGCTCCAACAGATTACCATTTTTTTCGAAATTTGGATAACTTCTTGCAAGGGAAAAAATTCAACTCCGATGGGGCAGTCCAAATCGCCTTCAAAGATTTTATTGATTCCCGTCCGACTGGTTTTTTTAGTAAAGGGATCAATGAACTACCTATAAGATGGCAAAAGTGCATAGAAAATAATGGTTCATACTTTGATTAATTAAATATATTATATTAAAAAATATTCGACTTTTTGTTCCTCCCATACAAAACGCCAATTTCATATGTAAGGACCTAATATTTTCTTTTTTATGTATAATGATTAATGACGCATAACTTTATACTGAGTAGCCCGATTTTAATATTTTTTATTAGAATGAGTTCTTTTGCAGCCTTTTGTTTGAAACGCCCTAACATTTTTTTGAATGTGTCAATTCGAAACACAATAGTTTGTCTAAGAAAATATTATAGAACGCGCATCTGAAGATATTTTTATAGTTATTAAACTTCATGCAATTATGAAACTTTCTTAAACGAACAGCTGATAACTGCAAATTGCAGCCATAGTTCACACCAAAGGTTTGCGGATCCATCCGACTGTATTAAACTTCGCCGAAGTTCCATCAAAGTCGGCGCAAGTCACGGCTCTTGGTCTGCAGCTAAGCCGAGCGTCTATTTTCGACATAGTTAGCTTCTGTCACGTGCCATTGGATCAATAACTTAGAACCCCGTTTCTGTAAAGATAGAAATCGCTTGTTTTTAGTATAATTGGATAAAACTTTCAATATTGCAAAAGAGAATCTAACTTAGAATATGGCTAGTATCCATGATCTACAAAACAATAAAAAACACATGCTTACGAGTACCTAATTAGATATTTATGAATAGGGGTTGTCTAGTATGACTCAACCATAGGTAAAATGTGCCTAAGTTCCTCATTGGTTCATATCATGAACATACGTCAGCTTGCCAGTTTTCTAATCTAGCCATAAAGGTTGGTAGAATCTTGCATCCAAAGAAAAAGTATTTTTTCTTAGAGCTACCTTGAAACACTCAATAGTTATACCCAATAAAGTATAACTTCCTAAATTAACGAACAGCCGATAAATGCAAAATGCAGATATAGTTCACACCAAAGGTTTGTGTATCCAACCGACTGTATTAAACTTCGCCGAAGTTCCATCAAAGTCGGCGCAAGTCACGGCTTTTGGTCCGCAGCTAAACCGAGCGTCTATTTCCGACATAGTTTGCTTCTGTGACGTGCCTTTGGACCAATAGTTTAGAAACCCGTTTCTATACTTATAGAAATCAGTTTGAACAGATCTGAACCCATAAGATTAGTTGAAATATGGGAAACGTTTGGGTCTTCGACAATTCGATGGAAATTGGAAATGCATTTACTAAATTGGGTTTAGGGAAATTGGTTGTAATTTCAGTTACTTAGTTCAGCAGAATGGCAGACAATTATTATCTTCACAAAAACAAACAGAAGTGATGCTATAAATCATGGCAAGAGTTATGAAATTGGAAATCTTTGAGAGATGCCTATGTCCAGTAGTGGACGTCCTATGGCGGAAATGATGAACGTACTTAATAACTCGGTAGACCAGGATCAAATCTTTAGGTGAAACGCAATATATTTCAAAGAATAATCAGTCCTATACACCGGGGATATTTGAAAGGCGAAGAATCGAAGATATTGAATTACTTCGGCGATACTTTCAGAATATGACAATAACGGAGACAACAGTCCCGTAGATAGTATTTTGTTTTATTGAAGTGAAAATATCTTGGAGTTAAAATGAAAGTTCATTTCTTAGTTGATACTTTGTTGATAAGAAAGATGACATTAAGATATTTAGCTGTTGTTGTACCACCGGTGTTGAAGCCGTGATAGCACAGTGGGAGCACAGCCGACATTAATTCCGTAAGTCGTGAGATGAAACAGCGGAGCGCCCTTTACTGATTTATATTTTGACAAATAAAAAATATATCTGCTTATGCAGCCTGTTTCCATCCACTGTTGAGTATAAGCCGTTTTTGCTTGGCCTTTATGGTAGAGCTTCATAGTTTGCGCTTATCTATTCTAGAAAGATACCACTGTGGAATATTTTACAAAACTTTAAACTTTCTTGTGTTTGCGTATTTTATCTATTTGGTGGTCACAGGCCTCCATTATACCTTTGTGTTTCAGTAGGAAGCTATGTCGACAATGACCTTTTATTGTTTCTTTATTGTAGGTAAATTATAGCTAGGTATTAAAAACGAAGTAAATATAATACAGTTGTTGCTATTTTTACTCCGAGGCCCAATTAAAAGTTTCCGCAGATAGGATCCATCATTTGTGTATCGCATATTTTTGGCGACACGTAATCCGACCTTTTGAAACCATTGAAAACAATATTCCCAAGAATAATATCAAACGAAATGTTGCGGAAGCGGATCCGTAAACAACCTAACAAATCAAATCTCCGAACTGAACATCCATCGATACCATATCTATTTCATAACACAATCTTTCACCTATCACAGCTTATCCGTTCCATATGAGTTCCCAGCCAAATAAACTAGACCTGTTGCTTTTAAAGCATAGTGTCCTATTTCACAAATATAAAGTTCTTCTAAAAATGGTTGCATACGGTAAATATTATAGTAGCTTTAGCCTTGGTGAGTGCAATTATGCACGCGACTCGCATTGGAATGTGAATTATAATGTGTGGGAAAGGGACAATTGATGGATGCTTTGAATACCTGATGCGATGATCTTGGATTCATATCTGCAAAACAGAGACAAATATATAATACCTAGTTTTTTTATTCCACCAAATTATCCGAGGTCCTCTCTACAGAGAACTGTAGGTAAATTTTTAATAAATAAATTAAGTAAATCGTATTATTACCATGATTTACATTTATTAAGTAGGTATAGTATTGTTGATTGTGTCTTGACGCAAAGCTCTCACCAGTGGCAACAACGGGGAATTTAATTACCCACCCGTCACCACTGGCAACAAATGAGATTTTTTTTATCTCGTTTGTCGCCAGTTGGAACGGAGAGGGTAGTAACAACTGGGAATAAGCCAATATTATGAGCTTGGCATGCTTATCAGATTATCAAAATCTTTATAATAATAATAAATCTTTATTGCAGACACATGATCCATATTGTTCTTAAAATTATTTGCAATTAAAAATAGTACAATAGTACAGCAGTCAATAAAACTATAGAAAATATGTAAATACAAATTTTAGGTAGCAATGTCTACCCAACGTCTAAAAGTTGTCGTGTGGATAAGTCTTTCCGCCAGACTCTTAATAATGGAGTTCCTACACGTGTCGACCCTGGACATAAAAGACGCAATCCTCTTCCGCTGGATTGCGTTAAAAGAGTCTACGCGTGCTTCGGTCAGCATTTCTGAAGCGCTGCAGAAGGGCTTCAGTCCCATCATTTGCCTGAAAATGTTGTTATAGGCCACGCGTATCCTATCATGCGCCTTTTTGGTGTAATTGGTCCAGAGTTGACACGTATAGAAGGTCTGGCAGAAGGACCTAAATAGTGTCACTTTCACGTCATGCGAGGACCTATAAAACTTTCTTGCGATCGATTATATATATAATTCTTCTGTGAGTGTGTATGTCACTGAACTTCTCTCAAACGACTGGACCGATTTTGATGAAATTTTTTGTGTGTGTTCAAGGGGATCTGGGAATGGTTTAGATTCACAATTTTGGAAAAAAAATTGAATAAAAACCCGTGCGAAGCCGGGGCGGGCCACTAGTATGTATATAAAAATCCTAAGTTAAATGCCATTAATTCAATTCTTCAACATCTAAACCCCTAGCCAATCTTTTCATTCTGATTCAAACCAAACTAGGCACATATCCATTCTTGAAAGCTATTTGGTGACAAACACACAAAGCCCTTCAATGAATGCGACGCATAGATCAGAAACTATTCGCATTCACCATCGGACTGTGATAAACTAATCAGAGAATCAATTTCATCGGCACCCGACACCTCAAAGCGGACGTGTCTAATACCGCATGCCTATTGCAGTTCAATGCAGACGATTCTCGGTTCTGTGTCCTGAGGTGTGATCTGTGGATAACAGGTTCAAATCACATAAAAGCTGCAGGGGAAATTTGACCGATGTTTCAAATCATGTTATATTCCAAATTAGTCAAGATAGAGATGCCCTCGTGTATATTACAAGTCTAAATCGTTTAGTACGTGGTGTCGAAAGTAATGTCTGGTTGGTCAAGGTCATTGCATACCTAGAATTTAACTAATTAGTATTTTATGACCTTCCTTCTTATTAATTTATTTTTATTATTTTAAAATAATACTAGAGTAATTAATATTAGCGTTAAAGTACCTATGTTCATTTTATTAAAACTTGACACGAGTAACATACCACGATTTTAAGGTTTTGAGTTATCCGATATTTCGACGCTGTTCCAAGCGCCATCCATGATCACGACATAAACTGGTGGTTTTGCGAGACAGTCATTGAATAACGAAAATTAAATCATGGTAAGTATGCTGCTCGTTTCAAGTTATAATACAGTTTTTAAAAACACAGTTATTTAAAAAGCTTTGTTGACTTTTCCAAGTATAGCTGTGCCTCTATAAATAAACGTCTTGAGTTTTGACTTAATCAATTTGAGCACCTCAAACGCAATGCTTTTCCTATTGTACTATTCTATTATTATCACATATCGTCACATACAATTTTATTCAATTTAGTCAATTTCTTTTGCTCGCGTTTTTGTTCCCACCTGTCACACAATTTTTAAATATTTCACCTGTTTTTTCACCTTGGGCCAGATTTAGCATTACAGTAACGCTATCGTGCCTCCTGACAATTGACACACAATACGGCTGTCATAACTCACTTAGTATCTGACGCGCACTTCCGACTGCGTATCGTTACACTTCATTTACTTATTATACGAGTACCTTCAACCTGCGGGCACAATAGAATACATGCAGAAAGTACACTTTTGTTTCAAAGTCAAAACGTTTATTTCCTTAGACGCACAGGGCATACATTGACAGGTCAACTTAAAGTTAATTTAAATAAAAACTAAGAATAATCAATAACATTGTCTTGACAGTTTGCGAATATAACAACCCTGCTTTCATCTAATAAGTTGTTATTATAACAATGTTAAAGGAGGGTACTTTGTTAATTTCGAGTAACTTTTGACTTACCAATTGACTTGTGGCATTAAGATTTGATGAAAATAAAGCTGGCGATATATAAAATTCTCTGAGGACAATTCAACAGATTAAGTTGAACCGATGTTGTCTCTGAGAAGGTTGGATTATGTTAACTTTAGCAAACGACTTAATCTCTTTTATTCTCTGTTTTTCTATCAAAAAATATATTCCATGGGTAGTAGTTTCGCCCGTCATGTTATTCAATGCTTCGTTTTATTTGTCTGGTATATATAACTATTTTTGACAAACTTTAAAGTTATTTAAAGGGTAAAACTAGACCCTATTACTAAGACTTTGCCGCCTGTCTGTCTGCCACCAGGCTATATCTCACGTACCATGATCGATATCTCTTGCCGATAAACTTAAAACGTCAAATAAATAAAAAGCGTATCTATACAAAAACCGTGATTTTTATGTGAAGCCAGCTTGACCAGGTTGGATGGGTGACCGCACCATTTGCACTTTTATATATTTTTTTACTGATTTTTTAATCTTTTATGGCAAAATGTGCATCTAAAACCCTAGTTGCAGTATGAGTCTATCTCATCCTTATGAATTTTATTTCAGTGAGCTCTCTGTCAAGCCCTACCTTATTGTGATATCATTACTGCGCCCGTATATCTGTTGCATTGTAAAGATCGTAATGGTTCAGATTTATAGGGCTTAGGTTCAAAGACGATGCCGTATAAGGACCCGACTGGTGGCTCCGTCTGGTTTGAAGATTTAACAATGTACGGACAGAGCTGATCACTGGCCTGCTTTCAATGTGTTTATAGACTGGAGACTGTCAAGCTGTCATTTTGATGACATTTGATGACATTGTCTAAAATCGATGACATGATTCCTAAGAACAAATCTTCCTATATATATTATATTTTCAGACCTTCCCATCCTGACCGAACTTGTGTTACACGCTGTATAAATGTTCATACGTGAGTCCTATGCATATTATTGGACGTTCTACGGCTGAAATTATGACATAGACATAAACATCGTTTATTTGCTACAAAGTCACACAACTAAGCGGTAAATTAATAGAAGGTACATACAAAACGCATTTATTATACACACAAATTACTTAATAATGCTCTGTAGCAAAAGGGATAAAGCTCAGCATAATGCCAGCTACTAAAAGCAGAGGCGCTGATTTTCATCGTTAACTGTTACAATCACAGGACTTTGCGAAAACCAGTAACCATTTGAAATAAACTAAAGGCAATGACAATCATCGACGATCTCAGTCAGCATATTCTGCGATGTTATATCAGTAAGAGGTTCTTCTGTCCTGCCTTCTTATATTATTAGCATATATAAGCATAGATAAATTGTAACCTATTTTTATCAAACCCCTGCCGAATGAGTTGACTTCTCGCTCTGTTAACGTTGTGAAGTATCACCATATAAACATGACGAATATAAAAATTCGTAAAACGTGACAGATTTCATAAAGAATCGATCATTTTTAAAATGTCCAAATAAATTGCAATCACAATTGGTCACCATCGCAAAATCACAATGCTCGTTCGTGTCTCACAAAAAAGATAAAATGCTTCCGCAACAGTAACTAAAAACAGAAAAATTTGCTGTGAAAACATGCCATGACAATATTTTCGTAATAAACCGGAAATCGGATTGGCAAGCGCAGCGTACGACGTCCACAAACTAGTTGGACGGAGGACTTGGTGAAGGCTGCGGGCTCACGGTGGATGCAGGCCGCTGCCAACCAGCTGTGGACTTCCTACGACTGGAAAGATGGTGATGATGAAATCAGAAATGGAAAATGGTTTCTCATCTGTTAATTTAGTTTAAACTGATAACTAACTATTTACGACAGTTGTTTTATTATGATCGTTAAGTTTACCCCATTAATAAACATTTCCGCGAAACTTCTTACTTAGAAAACGATCCTTCTTAAACAGTAACAAACACGATTATCAGACGTTGTTCCTTATGATCGTTAAGTATACTCAATTATCTAATTTTCCGCGAAACTAATTTAGAACAGGATCCTTCTTAAACAATAACACACACGAAGATAATATTCGATTAATTTGTTAATTTTATAATGAGTGACCAAAATAAACAATCTCAAAGAACATCTGCATATATAAAAAATATGCCTTTACCATATTCATAGACATATTCGCCATTCATTGGCCAGCGTGGTGAATTGTTGCCTAATCTACTTCGTTAAGAGAAAAGTCCCTGTGTCCCAGCTGTGGGAACGTAAATAGGGGTGCCATTTCAACTGCTTGGGACGTAATGTGCTCCAACAATAAATTAAAAGCAAGACTAACAAATAATTATTGTAAAGTTTCATAAATAAAAGGAGCTAGAGTTTCTAATCGCTACTTTGCTCTAGTGTAAAAAAAAGCGAAGCGACCACATACGATTAATTTATTTCCTATTTATTTTTAAGTACATACATATGTTCAATTTGTTTGTTTGTTGTATTTTATTTTTGACGTTTCTAAGATTTTCAAAAGCAAACAATGGAAATAAATGATTTTGTATCTCTCATACTCCAGATGAGCAAATTTTCTTCAAGGAATTCCTACGGCATATCTCTCGTCGTATCGTCTCGTCTGTATTCCCCGGGAGTATCTAATGGGTCACTATTACCCAACCACGCAAAAACCCCTTAACCCAGCAAAATCACAGCTTATTCCCTCCATACCTCACAATTAGGAACCTCCTGCCCATCTTAGGCCAAGTAATAGTTCGGGTCGCATCGTATTTCGTACCCTAATAATGTCGTAATGGCGATTACGACAATTTTGCGGTCCTCTGACATATTGCATTATGTTTATCGCATATACGCAGTATGTTTCCCCTGTTATATCACCCGGTCCTGATACGGTTTCTTCAGTATTTTCACAATAGAGGCCTGGATACGCCAATTTCGCGTACGGGTTTCGTGTTTTATATGCTGAAATTCCTTATTAACCTACGACGAAAAGACGGGTGTTATATTATACGTTAAACTTATTAAGTTTAACGTGTCTTTTTTTTCTGTCTTTCTGTGGCATCATAGATCCTGAACGGGTGAAGCGATCTTAATTTAGTTTTTTTTTTGTATGTTATGGTAAGTTTTGCGCGAATGTTCTAATGTTTGAGGAAAAACGGGTTATGCGTTTAAAAGTTATGAAAGTGGGGAAGAACAACCGAAAATCTGCAAAATATACTCGAGGGGGGTCTCAAATGAATCACATGTAAAGCGGGGCTTTTTTAAATGATTAATTTATTTATACATTCAAGCTATTAATAAATCTAAATTTAAAATTTAAGAAAAAACCCCGATTCCAAAGCCTTCATTTCCAAATGTAAAACAACATAATATTATGTAATGTGGACGCGATGCGCTTTCATTTGATACCCCACACTAGTATATTT
Organism: Gymnoscelis rufifasciata; assembly: GCA_929108375.1. Classification (NCBI taxonomy): domain Eukaryota; kingdom Metazoa; phylum Arthropoda; class Insecta; order Lepidoptera; family Geometridae; genus Gymnoscelis; species Gymnoscelis rufifasciata. The sequence goes on along the minus strand of OV815321.1, from coordinate 5,743,944 downwards.
GCAGATTTTCTGTTTTCCTTCTCCACTCTCACCCCCATAACTTTTAAACGGCTCAACCGATTTTCATGAAACATGTCTAAGAACACCCGGGACAAACTCAACTTTCAAACAAAAAAAAAAAACTAAATTGAATCGCTCCATCCGTTCGGGAGAGCTATTATGATGTAACAGACAGACAGACACGTCAAACTTATAACACCCCTCTTTTTTGTTCGGGGGTTAAAAACGTTTTGTACAAAGATTCTACGAATTTTTTACTACTTACTATACTAGATAGTTTCTATTTTAGGCTATGAATCAACAAAAATTGGATCAAAATTACATGACTCAGATAATTTTGAGTAAATCTCGAGAAATCTCGAAAAGGTAATCTTGCGCAATCAAGCCTCAATGATTCACTGCAACTCATTTAAAACGGAAATAGCCGATTAGTTCCGAACATACACGACCATAATGTACATTACCGTTCTAAATTCAAACCCAGAATAAAATGAAGCGTGCCCAATGCCCGTTTTAATTTATTCCTTTTTGAAAAAAGATGTCTGTAATAATATACCGCAAAGGTCTCTTTCTTGCGCGCTAAGATGCGTTTTGATAAGAAAGAGACAGATAGTTTAGTCATAAATCCGTGAGTCACGATCTCGTGGTCACTGAGTCACGTGGACTGTCGTGTCCTGGATTAATCATTGGCGCCATTTGCAGAGACAATGCAGCTAATATATTCATCTAACAATTTAATTCTATAAGTCAGTACTTAGCATACATATTTTAAAATACTATTGTTTTACCACCGCAGTCTGAAAATCATCATTGCTTTATCCTCAAACTATCTCTTTTTGGCGCATGGCAACACAGAGAAAAAATTGGCGTTTCTTATCTCAACTTACTTTATTATTTAAATAATATAAGTATTTGATCGCGTACTATGTGTTTCTTGCTGTTATAAGTGTTGTCTTGTATACCAATTTATAAACAAAAAAATATATACTAACATACCAATATTATTCGAGCTACACACCTACACAAAGCAGCAACTTTTTTCTATGTTACTTCCATGCACAAACATAAATTATAATTTTAAATATGATAATAATATTTATCAAGTACTTATATGCTTAAAAAATACATTAACTCTACAGACCCAAATTTATAATCAAGCACGGATAAAAAATAATTACCCACACTTTACTATTTTCACTTAGAAGTCGGTTAGAGATAAATCTAATTAAAGATAGCCTTTGAACCCGAGCAAACAGTGTATTAATAAATGAACAAAGGCAGGAATCTAATTGATATTCGACCTGAAAACTTGCTAATTTCTTTAACGATGAAATTACGGTATATGTTAACCGGAGCTTGGTAATCATCATCATCATCACCCTTTTAATGTTTCCACTGCTGAGACACAGACTTCGGGTGTTTTGGTGAATGTCACATATCGTTATAAAAAAAATATATATCTACATATGTAATCGTATGTCTATTATATAAAGTATATCAGATGTCTATTACCCGTAACACAAGCTTAGAGCTCACCACGGGGCTAGATTTTGTTGTGTTGATTGTTCGGAAATATTTATAATACACAGTTATCAGTAGATAATGTTAAAAAACATTTAGCAGGGTGGTTACACGAGGTCGAGCGCCCCCGATTATCATAAATATATTCTTTATTCATGAAGTAGCTTAATCCGATCGGTCCGACTGTTCCATCAGCTTTCCTGTTATAGTATCGACTGACAAATAACTAAAAAAACCGGTATACTACCTGCTATTATATACTACCCGTATACTGGAGTACTAAGTACCAGTTTTAAATGTCGTACTAATTTCAGCTTTTAGGGTTCCATATCCAAAGGGTAAAACGGGCCCCTATTACTTAGACTTCGTCGTCCGTCTGTCTTTCTGTCATTATCATCATCTCAAAATCCGTGATGAATAGAGATTTGAAATTTTGAGGGGTTATGTCAAAAACTCATCTATATAAATAAAAATGAATTGTACTGATTAAAACTCGAGAATGGCTGGGCCGATTGAGCTGATTTTGGTTTTAAAATGTTTGTCGTAGTCCAGGGTAGGTCTAAACGGTAAGCAAATAAGGAAAATTTGCCGGGAACTTTTTTTACCCGTGCGACGCCGGGGCGGGCCGCTAGTAAAAAATAATTATCTACGGTCGCTTCTATACACAACAAACATGATTTTTATAGAGTGAACGTTGCACCAGGACATTACTAAGTGGGTGACCGCCCAGGCTGCATCTTTTGTACCTTAATTTTTTTTATTACTTATTTCTCTATTTTTTTATTGCAAAATGTGTATAAACTGTACACGGAACCCTAGTAGTATGAGTCTCTCATAAAATTAATGTGTTCTCTCTTATTGAAACCTGAAATTGTAATCCTTTTTAATCTCGTTAGTGTATTAACAGAGGAAATGTTAAAATAATTATTATTTCCGCGGCAATGATTCTATGATAAATATTATATTATCTCATTCAGGGAACAGGCGCTGCTAGGAAAGCTGACCTAATACTGAAGTCATTTATAATGTTGTGTTTTCTGTATATAAGTATATAACAGTAAGTAGATAATATATAATATGGTATTATTTACTATGGGACAGAAAAATCTAGTCTTTCAGTGTGGATTATCCAGCAACATTTAATAATTCACTTATATTGTCATCAAATAACTTATTATGTTGAAAACATTTTGCACTCCACACAAAATATAAGACTTTCCATGCAATTATACGACAAATTTAATATTTCAACTCCAGAAAACCGACTCGGTTACAAATGGCAAAGTTTGTATGTTTGTTAACCCAGGATTAGCTTTGGCTTTTAATCCCAAAAGGGAAAGTCGCAGGCAAAAGTCGTATAAATATTGAAGTGGGGAGTGCTGACTGTTTGACTGACTTCTTTGCAATCTGTCTCTGGGTAATACTGAGTTACCTGGACTTGTGAGAATTGTTTTAAATAACTAACTAGTCATTTTCCCGTTTAAGAGTTTTTAATCCTCTTTGCCTTCGCACTGTCCCGTGACAAATCTGTTATGCGACTGACTATCGCATTAAAGAATAGATGAAGCCGCGCACACTGTCAACGACAAGTCAGTGTCGTGAATAAAATCTTTTGAAACAGACTTGACTTCAATGAGCGCGAAGTCTTAAGGTCTCGCTGAAACAAGACAAAACTGTTTTGCGACTGACCACCGCCGCCGTACTGAATAGTAGAATCACACTCTCAGCGAAAAGTCTATGTTCAGACAAATATCTTTTGAAACAGAATTGACTTTAATGAGCGGAAAGCCTTATATTGTCTTACTGTCAAACATAAGAGAATAACGTCAAACAGAGCTTATCTGAGAATGGAAAAATCCAACCCCAATGAAATAATGATTAATTTACAATAAATTACCCACGTCTATACTAAACTCTGTGTACACGTATTGTGAGATAGAAATGGGTAGCTAAGCAGAGGAAATAAATTCGCTTAAAAATTATCTGATAGCCCTCATTAATGAAAAAATATATATATAAATTATTTTACCGCTTGAAAATCGAAAACTCGTGGGTGATATTTTTTATCGAACTCTCAAACAGTTTTAAACATTTTTTTCAGTAATTTAAAAAAAGTGCAGTATATCAGTAGTTTTGTCAATAAAAACTTTATTTTACTCAATAACATTAATTATTTATATCAGTGTAAACCGTACGCAATTGCATGTTGACTCAGTGTTGGCATTTATCCAAGACCACCACTCAATGTGTGTGCTTGAGTTTCGTAGCTTACGAGGACTTGCCAACTGACCCCAACTAAAGCAGCTGTCAATATTGCTAGGCTTTGCATATTGTTCCGGTATAGTTGGTCTTTATCTTTACTGTAGTACACTCGCGTTCAAAATTAACGGGTCAGTCAAGCAACGAAATATCTATTGATACTGTAAAAGTTAGATCAATGAAATAAAAAGCAGAGCGAAGGCTTTAATTAACATATTATTTAAATTTGTTGTGGAGCCACCAACCTCCATTGTTGGTGGAGGAATAGGTTAATGTTATTTATTTATTTATTTAATTTTCAGATAAATATGACATAAGAACCTTTTTTTAATTTAGAGATTGTGCACATAGTTTTTATTATAACTTTTTATCTTTATAATAAAATCCCTATTGAACGAGTCAAGTCTTCGTTTAATTAGGATAGCTTAAATAGTTCGGGAGATATTCTGGATTATGTGACTTACCCGTTATTTTTGAAATCGACTGTAGTTACGGATAAATATCTTTCACAGCCCCCGCAATCTGAAGTAGAAAATACGCACTTCACATCGATTTGGTATCAAACAAATAAATAACTTGAATGGCCTTTATGACCATCTTAGATAGTTCTCGATATCTATAGAATCGAGTTCATGAAAATTAAATGGTACCAAAATATTAAACTTAGCATCAGAATTTGAATGTACCTATTAATCGGCAGTGTCTTGTAAGTAGGTAAGTAAGTAACCATAAAGAAAACTTATTCAATTTTGGTTACTAATAATTTCGCAGGTTTCACGGTTTTTTCAAGCTCTTTCAAGCCGTAAGATATTGAAATTAAGGGGGGTGTTTGTATGACTTGCAAGCATTTTTATTTTGATAAAAAATATTTTAAATATCATCTCATCAACATTACATGCTAGTACCTGTAACACAAGCTAAGAACTTACTACGGGGCAAAAGCGGCTTCGTAGGTAGTTCAGAAATCTTTATTTATGTCTAAAATGATGAATAGGGCTTATAACACTCGCGTACAAAGGGGGTCCAATTTCGTTAATAAGAACCCTCGAAATAAATATCAAATATATATACCAGATACCAGTAAATAAGGTAAAATATCGCATCTACGTTTGGGAACCTGAAAGGTGCTATTGTGTAGTAAATCACCAGCGTTATACTCTCGTGTAGTCGCCCCATTTCATAAAATGTACCTCGGCTTAGCGGAATCCCGTTAGCTATTGGGGGCGCGACTAACTAAACTCTAATTGAATTAACGTCTCTCCATACTATGAAATACGGTCTGTATTTGCTTAGGGTGGGGAAAGGAAAAAACCGGCAAGATGCATAAAAAGCACACCCAGGCTCTACCGCGTTTACCTTGTCGTAATACGATGGAAACAGATTTTTGATTCCTTTAGAGATTTTCGAAGGGAGCAGATTTCCCGCTATATAAATCAAGGTTGATTGACAATGCCAAGATGATAATGTTTGTTATTGAGAATCGTTTCAAAAGTGTTTCTTAAAAGTTATTCATAAGCAGGCGAGATGGTGGACAAATTTATATACAAAACGATAATTCGTCTATCGTTTTAAAATATCTTAAGACGTTATATTTCACTTGAGCCAAAATTTATTTTCTCATTGTTACCTTAAAATATTTCCGACTATTTATAAATTACATTTCTCTTCACCTTCTGCGATAGCAAAAATTACCTACGTAATTCTAAATTTCATACATTTGTAATATGCCAAGTGTCGGTGAAACTGCTGAGAAATTGTTCTAGCATTTTCATATTTGTGGCTAGGACTTGTGACTTTGTAACAAGGTTAATATTTGCTGCGGACAGACGTACGCCCCGGCTATGTTTTGTTCTCCGAAATTCGAAATTATGTCATAGAAAGCGCTTCTATTAAACTGTCCGATGTTGAGATTAAATTACAGTTATAGCCGAATATACATTTAAAAAATCTTAATAAACAAACGGATAATAGAATATTTGTATTCAACTTAATCTATAGCTGTGGTTAAACTAAAACGATTTTCCGGTTTTTCCGTAAAAATTTGATTTGAACACTAGGTTAGTCCAAAGAATTTGTCTGAATCAATGTGGTCCGTAGATTACATTCCGTTACAATTTATACACGTTTCTGCAAATATTAAAAACATTACATAACAGAAACAAAACAACGGAGCCAGCTGGCATGCTTAAACAATTGTGTAACGGAGCAAATGTTATACCACAAATGTTGACTCCAACTTTGCTATGTAAAGTGCAAATTTAGAAAAAATATGCAACATAAAATGTAAAATTATGTACGTAAATACTTTTCTTTCAGCTAAAGCAAAATGTAGCATTCACTTATATTAAATATACACACAAAGTTATATACATATTTTAAAGTTTAAATTGTTACTATTGCATTCATCCTTCCTCCGTTTTTAACCCCCGACCAAAAAAGAGGGGTGTTATAAGTTTGACGTGTCTGTCTGTCTGTCTGTGTCACCATAGCTCCCGAACGGATGGAGCGATTTCAATTTATTTATTTTTTCTATGAAAGGTGAGTCTTGCGCGAGTGTTCTTAGACATGTTTCATGAAAATCGGTTGGGCCGTTTAAAAGTTATGGGGGTGAGAGTGGGGAAGCAAAACCGAAAATCTGCAAATATACTAGTGTGGGGTATCAAATGAAAACGCATCGCGTCCACATTACATAATATTATGTTGTTTTATATTTAAGGAAATCAAGGCATTGGAATCGGGGGTTTTTCTTAAATTTTAAATTTAGATTTATGTAACTTCGCTCTGGTTAGACATACTTACTTGAATAATGTGAGTTCACTGAGAATGTCAGTTAGCTCTTCTAAATGTATTGATTTTTCCTAAAACTAGTTTCTTTAAAATCTGGTCATCCGTTTTGAAAGGCTCTTATGATTTCTAGAAAAAAATCATATAGCATAAAATCATATTTAATTACGGATAAAAGCCGGAAATTTTTCCCATCCCTAATGAGCTTTCGTAGTGGGGATTACGTTTGGTTTCTAGCTGTTTTATTTATTGGTTTCCGTTCATGCGGTATGTGGTACAAATTAGGACTTCCAATGATTTCTGTAAATTCAAACATATCGTTGTAATTGGTTTTATTTGCTCTCATTTTGAAATTATCCCACAATGTAGTCCTCAATATAGAATATCTTTCTGTTATGGGCTCTTATGTGACTGTCCAGATCAAACATTGATTTAGACACTGGGACTATTTTTGAGTAGTTGGCGGTTTTCGTAAAGCCTTTGTAGACGATCAAGTCTTTTGAAGATGATTCACCCACACATTCATAATTATTCTTTCTTACATTGACTAAATGTCACATATACATATACATAGATGTAATAATTAGTTCAAGTGAGTGTCTGAATCAAAGGAAAAATTACATATCCATTTCATCAATACGTTTCTCTTACTCCTACGTTATTTCGCAAGAGTACCTGTAAAGTATTTTCGGTTCGTTTATGAAAAGGACATTATGCTCAGTAATTCGGCTTAACGTCCCCAGCAGCAATATCATATCAAACACAATCTAAACACACCAATATATGATCAAGTTCAAATGGAATTATTTACTTAAGATGGGATTTCTGCTTTCAGGTATGTTCGTGGGAAGATACTATCTAAACAGGCGAGGATCAAAATAGGTCTGTTGTGTGTGGGCGTGATGCCGGCTTAAGCTGTCAAAGATATGGTAAGGTGATGCAAAAATAACGAATGTTATAGTTACACGTGAAACAGGAGTATATTGCCGATTTATTTTCTAGAAAATCTAGGAAATTCTAGCTTGGTTTGAAAATAGGAATGCCTACTTTCATCTATTAAGGGTCCTGTCTTATATATATATATATTATAGTATACCTTATACCCTGTCTTCCTCCGAAATAGAAATTAAAATAGGTACAAATTCTTACTGTTTCTGTTACTTGACTAAGTATTATTAACTTTCAAAACATTTGGGCCTCATGTTTTTGGGATTATAGTTGAGTCAAAACACTGATAACAATTCGACAAAATTATTATATAATACACAATTTTATAAAGCACAATTTCGGATAAATAAATATAATGTTTAAATCAGACAATCTTCATAAATCTCACACTTCATAAGCACCCCTCTTCATGTTCCCACTGCTGGGACACAGGGACTTTTCTATTGATGAAAGAGATTAGGCCTTTATTCTAAACACTAATTAAATTTAATAATATAATCTAAATTATTACAAAAGCCAGTCTCAGCGTCTTGCTATATTGGATGTTTCTCTAATTCTTCTAAAGCATTGAAACAATAGCATTATTTTTTAATCCGGATTCCTCCGGGTTATTCATCTCAATATTGCAGTTGCAGTCTAGAGGCTAATGAAGGTTAACTCTCAAAGCTCGCCGTTTGAATTAAAATAAATGAACTCAACCTACATTCCCCTTTAAAATACTAATCCTACAAAGAAATTCGAGTGCTCTATTGCTTTCTCAAGTGGATTTAGTACCTTTTTCCTGATATATGTTTTTGTAGTTGGTCTTACTGGAATTTATGTATCTTATTTCGTGCTCTAGAATATTTAGATAAAATTACATAAAATTATTACTCATATAAAATCTATGTAAATAAAAATGAATTGTTGTTCGTTAGTCTGATTAAAACTCGAGAACGGCTGAACGGATTTATCTTATCATAGTCTTGAAATGTTCGTGGAGGTCTAGGGAAGGTTTAAAAGGCGAGAAAAACATCGAATAATTGACGGGAAAAAAATTTGAATAAAAACCCGTGCGAAGCCCAAACCAAGGACCTACTAGCTAACAAACCTAAATAAATTCGAAAAGAATGATATACATAGACATTTTTGTGTGCAAAACTTAATGCGGTTCACATAATACATACCTATACTAACGAAGTTTCAACAGTATAGTTTCGGATAAAATTTGCTGTGACATACGGACGGACAGTCAGACAGACATACATGACGAATCTACTACTAGGAAACCCTATAAAGAAATGACAAACATTGTTAAAGTTAAAATCGCCTACCTACATAGAATTTTATCATCATTATTTTGTTAGCAGCCCGTCTCACTGTATTGAAACATGATTTCCAAGATATTAGTACGTACGTCTGGTGACTAACCATGTTTTACAAACTGTTACAAAGTTTTCAAACAATCATATTCCTTGCCAATTCAAACTTCTCAGTTCACTTTAAATTCTTTTTAGTTTGAACAGTTTACTTGCTCCAATATTTCTTTGATAAATATCTTGTTTAGAAATAGATTTCGACTTTTGCAGTAGATCATTTTTGTACAAATTACGAAAGGGGGCAAATACCGATCAGATCTTCCCTAATTATTTGGATTTATCCGCGGTAAAATTATCCAACTGCTTTTCCACCTAAATGGATCATATTTTTTGTCCCCAACTTTTTTGATAAATCAGATGACATCGTGTGGCAAGATATGATTATAACTTTTTAAATAATTTGTTACATTTATCTAACAAACATTTCAAAATCAATATCCAAACATTTCTTGACATTTCGTAGTCTACTTCCACCGGTACATCAATAATTATCTAAACATTTTAACCTACGACTAATTTACCCGAGAGAAAAATATTAGGTTACAAGTACTTCACATGAAGCGGGCGCGCCCTACGTTAAAATTATCTAAACTCAACCAAACCATTAAGATAAGATTTTACTTTTAGAAAGCACTCAACAACCGGTCGATTTTAAATTCCACATATAACTACCAACCAATTTTCTAAGAGCCAATAACTCATTTTAGCCGGCTAAGATTTCTGCAAAAACAATTATAACATATGTACATAGAACCGGTTTACGTAAGCCAGTTGGAACAATAGAGCCTTGACACGGTTGTACTCAGGTAAGTACAAACAGTAATTGTACTATCTCTATTGTAATTTGCGCTGTATAGAATGACAACCACAACAAAGCATCCGTTTAAATAGTTCAAAGCCCATTTCTATTGAATCATTTTCAAAGAAGATAGAATCCATATGAATTTACTATTTACTATTATAATTAATATGTTGGAGGGAATCAAAGAGCACAGTTCACTTAAATAGAGTTACATATTTACATACATTTTGTTGTAAACATAATATTATTCAATGGTATGATTATTTGAAAATATAAATTTTCTTATAAATTTGTGTAATAGGCTTGACACAGACAAATAGTTAAACAATAGATTGAAGGGTTATATCTCAGTTACTGAAAGAACCTGGCATCCATTTAAATAATAGAAGTGGCCCAGTGTGATTCCTGGATCCAGGAGGATCTGATGATCCAGATTTTTTTTTTCTGGTCTTCATCTAAAGAAGTTTCTTTACTGAAAAAAGGCCAAAAGCTATCTTAGCTAGTAGATTAGCTGCTACTTCAAAATTATGTAACACCTGTTGCTTTAAGTCGAGTTAATATGCAGAAGACCTGTTTTAGGACGGTAAACGAGATTTTTTTTTAAATACTGTGTCTTCGTCGTCTGTCAGCCAACACATAACATATCTATAACGGATCTTTAGATACAGCCATCTAAAGAACCGTTATAGATATTTGAAAATTTGAGGGATGATTTATTACTTAAGCCGCTATAACAACTAATACATAATAAATAAATACATGTATATATAGGGGCTCCCATACAACAAACTAGATTTCAGTAAAGTTAAGCAATGTTGCGCATGTTAGTACGTGGATGGGTTACTGCTCCAATGGCATCTTTTTACACTTTTAATTAAAAAACGGTTCCTGGCTCTCTGACCTTAATAGCTACCTGTATTTTGTCCTCAACCTCAACTTGAAGGTTTTATTAAACTTGTATTTATTGGGTCTTTGCGTTTGTCATACAATCGATTTACTATCAAGCGTGATCAAAGGATTCGATTTCTTATGACAATGTCTTTGTCAAAGCACATGACGACATAGATCAAACGTATCTAATTCTAACATGGTTTGAAATGTTAGCAGAAAAAAATGGCGTATAACTGAGTAGAGTAACAACTTTTTCACTTTATAATTTTAGTTAACTCGACACTGGCAAATTGTCGATTCAAGCTCAAAGTCCAATTACAAGAAACTGAACTAACTGAAATGTTATAGCATTCGTATATTTAAATAGTCAGGGTTTGATTGATTTATTTTTACGGCACAATAAACAATAACATATAAAACCATCGATAGTGTCCCAATCACCATTAATTCAGTAATCTACCTTCTAGGTCTTAACGTCCCATATTAGACTACATCGTCATTTTACATCAGGTGAGATTGTGGTGAAATGAAGGCTTATCTAGCATTAAAAAAATAGGCCCTCAACTCAGCATGTGACAGAACAACGCTGATCTTCCGTTGAAAGCCTTTCGAGTTCCAGCCACTTGCAATTAAAACAAACAAAGAACAATAAAACACGAGAAAACTAAACAACAAATAAAAAAAACCAACGTTATGTGAATTAATCAATAAGCTATTTAACAAAGATATATTTTATATTTCAAAATATATCTTTGTTAAATAGCATAATATTGATTTTTTTATATGTATTAAATCGACCCTGTAGATTAATACAAATCTAAGCATAATATTTGCAGTTTATTTAAATGAAATCAGGTCATTTTTAAAGAATCTCATTAGATCGTGTGACTGGCACTAACAAAACAGTTCCCACAAAAGTATTGTTGACAATTTATTGTGAAGACATCAACAATCAACGTTCACAAGAGAAAGTAAATTTCAGTATGTATATACATTTATATGTAGGTTAGCCACTGCCACTTTATAGAGGTAATCCGTAAGACCAACTATTAAACTTAGATTCACTCTTATGACGAGGAAAGGCTAGGTCATATAGCCACGTAAGAAAAGGGGCTTTTCGGCTGAGCCTATTTTTTAACCCCCGACAGAAAAGAGGGGTGTTATAAGTTTGACGTGTCTGTCTGTCAGTGGCATTTCAATAAAGTTTTTTTTGTCGATTGTTCTTAGACATGTTTGACGAAAATCGGTTGACCTGATTCAACGATATGAGGGTAAAAGTAGGGAAGGAAAACCGAAAATGTGCAAATATACTCGAGTGGGGTCTCAAATGAAATCGCGTCACAATCTCATTATAAAATAGTATGACCTTTTACTTTAAAGAGAACTAAAGTTCTGGAATCGGGTTTTTAATGGTAAATTTAGATTATTAAATATGTTGCCATCATGCCTATTGTGAGAATGTCTTACCTGTCCGAGTGAACGTCCTACGGCTTAAATGACGGAGACAATGTTAGGATAGCTAGAAATCGCAATAAAGCCTTACAAAACAAAGTAATTGCTAGATTTAAACCATATTAACTTTTTTTAAAACAAAAGGCCTACCACAAAATAACTCTAAAAGTGATTTCATAAGACAATGCGATTTACGTAAAAAAAAAAAAATATTTTACATAAAAAAATTTGATATTATTTTACCTACAAAAAAAAAAACACCGTTTTAAACACTACAGACAATAGCGTCCGTGCCCTTTTTTGCTTTTAATTCAAAAATTATGATAAGGTACATTTTATTTATCTAAAAAACAAGTACGTCGTATCTTTAAAAAAGAAAGACAACATAAACATTCCAACATGCAAAAAAAAAACACTCAAAAACACTAATTACGCGACATTTTATGTCCTTCAGCGTTCTAAGTCCTTAGTGGACATTTACTACTGAAGGCAGATTGATACACAAACTAATATTCACTCTGTTACCCATAGAGCCAAGATGTTATATAAACTAATATACAAAGGCATATATAGAACAATACGTACTCTAAAACTGATTTCATTAGACAATGCCCGGCGCACACGGCTGACCACGACCGAAACCTGTTCCAAGATATTCTAGGCGATTTCGGCCTTCCTTACACCATACGATGGTAAATTGCAATAGCCACAAAATTGAGGGAACTTTGTGCAAACAAAACATAGCTAAGCCTTCCTGTGCATGTATGCCTTCCTTTTCAAATAGCATGGTTGCAAATATGGACTTTGAACTTTGGAGGTCTCAAATAGCATTTTCATTTTATGTAATCGCTATTGTCCATATCACGGATGCCCATACTATTAATTATAAATCCAAAAAAAAGTAAGCATCCATGCTTACTATTACTGTTTTGTCTTTTTTTTGTCGTAAATTCTACTAAAATTATAAACGCGAAAGGTTGTGAGACTGAGATAAGTGTATAAGTAGTAAAATATGTTTCCGGCTCTTACACGCAAAAACTACTGGATAGGTTTTGATGAAACTATACAATGATATAGCTTACACATCAGAATAACGTTACGTTTTACCGCGGTAAAATACCGTTTTACGGGAAAATATAATTATTGCGAGCAAAGCCCGATTTGACTCAAATTTGGCAGCATGAACATAAATTTAGCTGTTTCCCTCAGTAAAGGACAAAGGTTACTTTATGCGAGGGATTTATTTATGACGCGGGCAAAGGCACGGGCGGGCAGCTAGTAACATAATAAACGTACGAAAGCTCCTAGACCCGAAATCAGAAATACCTAGATCAGTATTAATGTATACTTATTTGATCCCCCCGGCGGAAATTGTATCGGCAACTAAAGTCCTGCAGTTCTTTTACTATAGTAAATATCTCGTAGTGCAACAAGCCCTTTAGTCTCTTTCTCCAGTAACACGTATCTACTGCAGATAAAGCTGACATTTGCTTGCACACGACGTTTGAAATAGCAAGCGGATAGTTAGAAATTACAGTTTAAATTTGCAAGCGAAAACGAGCTCTGCGTCTCCTCTGTCGCCGTGGATGAAACTTATATAAAAATAGCTGCTAAGAAAACGTGAAAGCTACATGAAAATACTTCTTCTTAATCTAAAAAGATTTAAAAGAAATAAAATATGAAATTCTGTTGTGATCTTATATTATTTTACTTTGCCATTTACACATTGATTATTGTACACTCTAACTAAGCCGAAATCTCAGTGGAGTATCTGAGAGAAATCTACTCTGATATGTTAATTTCCATGTATCCTAAGCGGTCGTAGGACTTAGGACTATAGGAAGCTAAATCTGTATCAATGTTAGTGTAAAAGCGAGCGCGTTAATCTCAAGAACTACTTGTACGTTTTCAAAATTCATTTTATGTTGAGGATGGCCTATTTACCGCGGGAAAATCCACATAACGCGAACAAGTCGTGGCCTGGAAGCTATCAAATGAATGTTGCTAGACTATACACAGTGCACATACGTAACATCTAGTCTATTATGTAAATGACATTTGAATCAGACGACGGATTCATGTTACAATAACGACCAGTTGCATATGCAACAGGAATTGTCATCGACTGTTTGAAACATGAAACTGAGTATATTTATATTTGTCGTAAGCAGTCATTATAATCTAAATTGTTTTATTTAATATTGTACACCCCTACTAATTATTTTATCAACGTTATTTTCCATCCAAAGGTTGCCTGGAAGAAATCGCTTTTTTGAGATAAGGCCGCCCATTGTACATTTAGTTTCCTACGTGTGCAATAAAGTGTTTTTGTATTGTATTGTATATTATATTGAAAACTAATCTTTGAAAGTCACCACAATTTCAGAATCAAAATTGGTGCTGCTATACAATACTGAAAAAAACATTAAAATTGAGCGATTACTTGTATGGAAATTTTAAAAAGTTGACATCATGAGTCATGAAGGAATTGACTGTATATGGAACACCTAGTTTCCATGTTCAGATCTTGATCACTTAAATAAAAAAAAACGGAATCATCATCATCCTTAAAAAATTCAACTGGCGATGACGTCTCTTGAGACAGACAGATAGACAACCAGCCGAAGTCTCAGTAATACTGTCCAGATATACCCTATAAAACGGCTTAATGGAATTTTTGGCATCAGGCTACTAAACCGCGCTATGCAAATTTATTTTTTTTGCTCGAGCTATCTAAACCTTCAAAGAAATCACAAAGGCCTAAAAAGTTATGTACATTTCCTTGTACCTTCGCTTTACTTATTCCTAAACAAATTATCATAATAATGTCCGTTCTGTCCAAGCTACATTTAACATGTTATAAGCACAATGTAGGAGTAGCTTTCCACAGAAGATTTTCCACTGAATATTTTCCGTAAAAAATATTGTTTTGTTGGCCGCGAAATTTACGGGTTTTTGTAAAGCGCTTGAACCTTTTTGGTGGCAACCTTCACAATAGGATTCCAAGTTGAGTGCCTAATTGGAAATGGAGTGTTGTTTTTGTAATTGGTGGCGACTTGACCTCTACAAATTTTCAGGTTTCCTCGGCCATTTTCTTATTTTTGTAAATAGCTCTGCGTTGTAATAAATGTGGCTTATTGAAGTCTTTTAAGGTTTTTAATTACTTGAATCATAATGTTGATTTTAAAATGTAGGTATACCGTCTTGTCTTTTGACTTTTATATTTATGTATTTCACCAGTGCGTCTTGCCAGTGATGGAAACAAATACGAGATAATAGTTTGCGACGCTTACAAGCTTAACGATAGTTGTTATACTGAATTGTTCAGCATTCAAGATATACGTAGAAGAATGAGGGTCACCGACACATCGCGCAATCACCGACAATCCACACAGGAACATCTAGCCCCGTGGTAAGCTCTAAGCTTGTGTTTCGGGTACCAGACATCTGATATACTTAATATAATAGGCATACATAATATAGCAATATATTATACATATTAAACACCCAGATTAAGGGTATAAGTATCTGCAGAACACAAATGTATAAACACTGAACCCTTGGTGGGAATCGAACCCGCTACCTCTTGCACCGTAAGTAAACCTTGGCCCACTCGCCATTGAGGCAAGGAATCGAACCCGCTACCTCTTGCACCATAAGTAAACCTTGGCCCACTCGCCATTGAGGCAATCAAATTGCATGTTTTAGTGGCATTGGGCAGGCCATGCAGAGCACATGCTCATTGGAGCCGAAATGTTCGCGAATAGAAGCTGCCAATGGACAAGCGAACCGTAGGATGCCGAGAGATAGGCCATGTCCTAGTCAAACCATATTATGGAGGCTGCTGTCATTAAATGCACTTAGAACAACTAAATATAGCTACCACAAAATAACTTAATCGTGTACCCTGACCAAAGCAGATATTTACATTCACACAGCGTTCTTTACAGAAACTCAGTAACAAAATTGGCCTAGACGTGCTCTCAAAAGTCAAAAAGTCAAAAGTCAAAACGTTTATTTCCTTAGAAGCACATAGCCTACATGGACAGGTCAACTTAAAATTAATAAAACTAAATTGCTTAAATAACAAATATCAAGGAAATAACATTGTCTTGACAGTTCGCTTCAATGTTTTATACTGAGTTGAGAAGCGAATAGAACAACACAGCTATATCAGTTATTACAATTTTGTAGTTATTACAATTTTGGAGTTCTTATTTATAAGTAACTATTATAAGTTTAACATTTACAATAAAAAAAAAATGTTTGTCATATAAGGAAGCTATTATAACATGAGCATATCAGTCCTGGTCAACCAGAATTATTAGAGCCTGTTACTGTGGAACTAAGCAACATCTATCCAAGCTGCATCATCCTTTATATAATCATTTATAGAGTAATACGCTTTTTTCATTAGACTTCTCTTAATAAATGATTTAAATTTTCTAATAGGAAGCTCTGTTACATTATGAGGAAGCTTATTATAAAAACGTACAGAGTTACCCATAAATGATTTGCCTAGTTTTTTTAGTCTGTAAGTAGGAATTAGTAATTTTTCTTTACTTCTCGTGTTAATACTATGTACGTCACTTTTTCTTAAAAACAAATGCTTATTCTTGTGGGTGAACATTCACTCATTCACCTAATGAAATAACTTCTCGTTAAAAACTACAGCTTCCGAGAATAAAATGTAAAAACTTTTGCTTTGAATAGTCAAGTTAGTCGCTGGTTTAGACGCTTCAAGGAAGGGCTTAAATATGGTGGAAAAGACAAGCAATTTAAGTAACACTTTGCGAAACTTACAGTCAAATCCGGGTAATACTGCTGTCGCGGCATTGTGTTACTTAATTAACTGTTAAGGTTTCTTGACAAAAGTTCAAGATGAGACCAAATTGTTTTCTTACGCTTATATTCACAAAACTGCTTTTTCTGGCTAATAAAATTGCGAATCGATATTTTTTATATCTGATTTCGCTGTGTTATGTATACACATTTTTGACCGTGTGGTTAAGGAAATATCATCTGCCATCATACCGTGTCTGGGCGGAAATAGAAAATATTCCATTTTCTAACGAAGCATTTTGATAAATTACGAAATGACAATGACAACAATCATGTTTACCGATTAAGCAATGAAAGAAAGTTTGATGTCTTTACAAATTTGCCTCCACACTGATTGTTCTCTAAATCTTTTAAAAGTGTTTTAACTTTTAATATTAAACGTTCTTTCGTTCATTCCCTGCAATCTTGATAGATTACTCACTCGTAAGGCTCCTTGCAATAACTCAACGGAAGCAACCAACAACGATAATAAAACTCTTACTTACTTCTTAAGTTAAAACTTTAAATAAAAGATGAAATATATTACATTAAAACGATCTACTTCAAATATAGCAGATTCGATGGCACATAAGAACGGAGATACTAGAAAAACTAGAAACCACTAAACTTGGACTACAACACTTTATACTGCGCCCGCCAAAACGCCACACATAATGGCTATATGTGCGTAAATGCGTAATTACAAGTATTGAATAAAGGAAGTCTATCACAAGCTATGAGCGCCCTAAGGGTTGAAACGATGTTTATAACTATGCTATTCCTATAATACCTCTATTCCCGCGACCCGCCCAACTTCGTGCGGGTGCAAAATACACATACATCCTTTCTCTTGAATCAATCTAAAGGTATTGCTCAAAATCGCATTAAAATCCTTTGTAGTACCTAAGTAGTAGTTTACAGACACAGATTCTACATTTTATCTATTAAATATTCAGTTCATCGTCAGCTTAAGGCTTTGCCGGTCAAATACATAACCTTAAACGCAGTTAACATATTCACCAACGCCTTTAAAAAATCGTTATGTACAACCTTATAAATTGTAAAAAAGCCACGTGGTTTAGCGAGGCGCGCTGCGCAGGCGACGGTCAGCGGAGGTCAACGGCCGCCACAACCTTTAGCCAACGGGTTGCAGTTACCGGTTTCCATTGAGTCACTGCGAGTTATGGGATCGTAGGTAAAAACGTAAAGTCTCGG
Organism: Gymnoscelis rufifasciata; assembly: GCA_929108375.1. Classification (NCBI taxonomy): domain Eukaryota; kingdom Metazoa; phylum Arthropoda; class Insecta; order Lepidoptera; family Geometridae; genus Gymnoscelis; species Gymnoscelis rufifasciata. The sequence goes on along the minus strand of OV815321.1, from coordinate 5,725,893 downwards.
TAAGGCACTGATTTTAGAATTAACAGATGCGAAAAAATTTGTACGTTTTATAGAAGTTATTGCACATTTGCTACGAGACGGAACTCACATAACACACAGTGTTGTTGTTTTTATATTTTGTTTTGTATCCGTGAAAACCTTAATAAGGCTTTCTAGTGTTATATTGATTTGTTACTATGTATTTGTAAGTTTTTGGTTTTCCAATAAATAAATAACAACTTTAATAAAAAAGCAGAGACGCCGTACGACTGCCATGTCGCACAGATTTTCGCCTACTGGTGGATCCCATAGGCCTGGTATATTCTTAAAGTACCTACTAAAAGTAAGAAAATACTACACGTAATAACCAAAAATCTGCCAACCTAATTTTATGACGGTTTACTTTCCAAATTTGAAACATACAAATAATATTTAAAGTGATATAATCTTTTAATAATAATTGACCGAACTGATGTGCCCAGTGCCTATGCCCGGCAGTGGAGGTAAGGGCTGTCTGTAGACGATACCTTGGATGTTATAAAATTTATAAAAATTCTCGGCTAATAGAGATTAAACAAATAAACATTTTCTGACGTTATCTTATTTAAAAATATCAGATTATAAAGCTTAAATAAATAAAACATAATCACGCCCTAAACAATTCATGAACTAAGACAAACTCTACCAGACCGTAAAATCTAGCCAAAGTATCTTATTTATGACAAAAGCACTGGTAATTTTAATATTTCGTCTCATTGTTACATCTAGTTATTGTATTATTGTATGAACTCGGAGGACAATGCAAGCCCGCATAGTCACGATATCAGAACAATTTTTATGTCCACTCTTGTTGTTGGTTTCATAATTTAGTTTTAACTTTATGCTAATTTTAAACAGTATATTATACGATACTTTATACGACTATGCATTTTGAAAGAACGTAGATAAGGGCTGCGAAATATTTTTGTAAGGACCAGTGATAACAATTGTTTGTTTTCCAAATAAATCTAAATTTAAAATTTAAGAAAAATCCCCGATTCCAATGCCATAATTTCCTTAAACGTAAAACAACATAATATTATGTAATGTGGACTTGCAGATTTTCGGTTTTCCTTACCCACTCTCACCATAACTTTTAAACGGCTCAACCGATTTTCATGAAAAATGTCTAAGAACACTCGCACCAGACTCACCTTTCATACAAAAAACTAAATTGAAATCGCTCCATCCGTTCGGGAGCTATGGTGCCACAGACGGACAGACAGACAGACACACAGACAGACGCGACAAACTTATAACACCCCTCTTTTTTGGTCGGGGATTAATAAAATAAATAATTTCTACTAACTTTACACGCCACGCGTATCCCTTTTTTTTACTTTTCCTTGGGAACATCGTATTCTCCCGTAAAAAGTAGCCTATAGCCTTCCTCGCTGCTATCTAACAGAGAAAGAATTGTTAAAATCGGACTAGTAGTTCCTGAGATTAGCGCGCTCAAACAGACAATCTTCAGCTTTATAATATAAGTATAGGCACTATTATAGATCGATTTTTCACGGTAATTGTTTAAAAAAAAAGCATATAACAGTAACAATACAATATCATTAAAAAAAAACTTTTTTTTCCTTTATTTATTTTGATAGATAAAAGACGACGACTGATGATGATTACAATAGAAATATATATTTTTTTAGAGTATTTTATAAACTTTATGCTACCTATCGTTTGAAAACACCATGATACTGTTGTTCATTTCTTAAGGCTTACGCTTGCGATCTTAAAAAAAGGTTCTGTACGCTATTTTTTACGACACCCATAGGAAATAGGTGAAAATGCTGGAAAATAAAGTTTTACTGTCGGTCAAACAAGTAATGACTAGGTAGCCACTTTTGAATGGGTCTTCCCGTCTTCACGATGTTTCGATGGCCTCCTCACTTATCATTTGTTTTACACCCTTATAAAATTTGAGTTTTCGTCAAAAAGTAAGCAAACTATACTATGCTATGAATGGAAGCTCTTTAGAAAAGTAATTTGGTTACCCAAAGAAACCAACACCAAAAGTTTTTGGCTGAAAAACAGCTCTGAGCGGCAACTGTTTGGCACACGCCTATTTCGTCTCACAATCTTAATGTGTCAACCAAATGCGTAGTATTTTGGTTTTTTATGTTGTATTTTTTGTTGTTTAAGTTTGGTTATTAATATAATTATTTTTCTGTATTTGTGTTGTCGAAATAAATGTCTTTCTTTCTTTCTTTCAACACGAAATATCGAGGGTGCAGTGATAAAACCCGATAAGTGTGCAAAATTAGTGTACTTTAACTGTAAACATCACTAGAAAGAGCAAAAAAATCAGAGGCTATTAAAACGTATTTACGATTTATTTGCATTTATCGTGTTTTAACACTGCATCCGCGATTTTGCCTTGCATTTCTATACTATGCTTATGAGATGCGACACTTTGGAATTAAAGGGGCGACATTATAATTTATTTCAGATTAAAATACCATTTCTCTTGCAAAGTTCTGAATAAACATGCATTCTTTATGAGATTCGGAAGTGTTTTTTTTTGTCGTCTGGTCCCCGTCTAGACATCCGGAATTATCGATGAATTTTAATCGCATATCAAGCATGGTTTTAATGGAATTTACGATTAATTTGTCGTTGAAAATAAGAGTCCTTACGGCATTTTTGCACTCAGTTTGTACTGGACTACCTACCTACCTGGGCTCTTGATTTAAACATTAAACACAGAGCACCCCGACCTCACCTGAACTTGCGCTGATACTACAGGCACTAAAGCATCTAATACTATGCTTTAGTACCTAGCTCGCTAGGGGCCTATATCACCATCTTCGAAAAATCAGTCGATTATAGAGAAATTTTGGTCCGCCAGACACTGAATGTTATCAGTTGACTGACGTTATATGTGGAGCTCTATATCGTAACTAGAGACTAATTTTATTTGAAGATTGTGAAACAGGCCCTGAGTATATTTTAGAGGAAAAATAAAATGTTTATTTCTCGTTTAATATAAGGTCTCATCATTTTATTATGCGTTGGTTTAAATTATTGTTGTAATAAAAATACCTACCTATCTGTATAAAAATTTTACTCAGGCAAAAATACACAGCAATAATTAGAGTTTATTTTTAACCTTCCCCTCAAGCGTTGCTTTTTCAAGCGACTGGAAAATAAAGTCTTATCTACATGAAATTAGTATGTTAACGCCCCTAGTATGCCGGAAGTGAAACATTAGGCCAACCTACTTGATGTCTTAATTGTACAACATTTTTCTTTTATCTCTCCCTTAAAACCATTTGTGTATTTTTTCGTTGGAGCTGAAAAGTTTCTGAAGCTTCATTCAGGAACCAAGGGCTCTTAAATAGACTGGGCCCGCATACCCCTTCAGGTCCGGTTGACTCTGCAGCATAGGACATCTACCATACATCTGTTTGTAACTTCCAACTGAAACAACTTAAAACGTATTTGTATCAGGAGGTTTATGTATAGCAATGGGTTGTGGTAATCTTAAGGCTTGTGTTAGGTATATTAGACATTCTGATACTTATCTCTACAATACACCGTATAGGTACTAACTAGACATACATACCACATATCTTTGGTTAAAAAGACCACGACATAATATATTTGTCATTCTGTCACTCCTAAGATACATGTGACTCAAATGGGGTCCAAGATATGTCTCCTGATTCACGCCAGAACTTAACCAACGTTTAAGGAAAAAGCACCGAAAACCCTGAAAATTACACGAACGTATGAAAAAATCCAGCCAACGGGCAACTTTCATAGAATTTAATAGTCAATGTAACCTTTTTTTTGATGTACAGCTATAATTTTTATGATTCATATGTGGGGTGCTTTCCGCTTCTTCGACGTACTTGTTATATTTATATCGTAAACCAGACATTATGTTTTATGTGACCGTTAGGAAGCTACGTAACTTATGGCGTATAATATTCGCAGATTTATGTATGAAACAAGCTTTCATGGCTGCGATTCGCCCGCGATAAAAGGTTGCTCTAATATAGGCTATAGATAGATAGAAAGATATATAGAAAATTATTTATTACACACACCAAACAATGCAGCAATACTACATTTATGTCATTAAGAATCAATATGTAACATCTGTAGAATATTTAATTTAAGTTTAGTTTGATGACATAATAAACGTTTTTTATCTTTATCTTTACATAAGAAAATAAAGACTAATTATTTTCTTATGTTTCTATTAATTTATTTTTTTACAAAAACCGTTATTATTGTTTATTAAAACGGACCCACTTTTAAACTGAGGTTTTATAAGTCAACAACTCATTTTGGTAAGAGTGAACAAAAATCTTTTATTAAATAAATTTAAATTTTTTATTATTTTAGAATATAAATGTGTTTTTTAAAACATTTCCTACTTTAATACGAAGCTGAAATATTAAATTTTATAACGTACGCTATTATCGAAGCTCGATAAGAAATCAAGTCATTAGACTCGATTGTGGGGTCCCAAATAGACCTTCAGGTGGAAATATAAAGCCAATTACTTTATCCTCATATTCCCGAACGAGGTTTTAATTACAGGCGCGCCCGCTCAATGAGATTCGCCAATTTTCACCATTTATAAGTGTCTCGCCTAAATTAATTTGTAAAGGGCCTATAATTCCCTAAAAGTTAATTAAAGGGCTAATCTACTAGTTTCAACCCCGATTAAGTTCATGCTTGAGTGTTTATTTGAGAAATAGCTTTATTTATTATTTAATTACATCAGTTTTGGTGTAATTGAATGTGTTTGCGCGTGTTCCGGGTTTCACATCAAATAAGTATATATTGAGTTTGGTATCTTATAAACAAATTTGTTAAATTTTTATCAGATTCGGCCCGTTATACTACTACTAAATTTAGCATTTCAAAAGAAGGTATATTTTATTATAACATCAGAAATATTTACCTAAATAATCTATATGAAACATACATATTTGTGGGTTTGTAATAAAAAAAAATTGCAAGGTATTAGATAGACTTATACTACACCTTGGGTCCCGTGCACAATTTATACACTTTTACAAAAAAAAAAACAACAATAAGTAAATAAAAAATGTTAATGCAAAAAGATGCAGTTCGGACGGTCATCCATCCAATTTAATATTATTTAGTTCATTTGTAAATACATCATCCCTCAAAGTTCTCTATAACGGTTCTGGAGATACAGCCTAGTGACAGACAGACGACAAAGACTCCTAAATGGAGTCCCGTTTTACCCTTTAGGTACGGAACCCTAACAATGGTCCATACGAAGAGCACACCTGCAAAATCCATATTATATATAGAGCAATTTAATTAATTTTAAAATAAGCTGCGACGGCGTGAGCCTCTCTTATTTGTATTTTCCGGAAATGAACACTGTTAAGTAAATACCTGGATTAATCGTGCAATTAACCATTCCACTGTTCGAAAAACTGTTTTAATTGTATCAATTTGGTCCACAGGCACTTACTGCTCATTTAGACTAATGAAAGGGGAATTTACTGAAAAAGTAATAATTTCTGATTCGGATAACATGTATATTGAAACCTAGGCTGATTTTTGTGTCGCGCTCATCATCAGGGCTCAGATCGACGGTTAGCAATTTGTATGGACGCTATAGAAACCTTTTAGAATAACGCTGACCTATCAGCGCTGACAATCTTTCCATACAGATACATATACAGATACGCGCTGTCAGCTGTCAGCGCTGATGCAGAGCGTGAGCAAAAATCAACCTTAGTTTTCACGTCTCGGGCTTCAGTTCAGTTCAGTTTCTTGTAATTGGACTATGCGCTTGAAGCGACAATTTGCTAGTGTCGAGTTAAATAAAATTATAAAGTGAAAAAGATGTTACTCAGTTGAACGCCATTTTCCCGTCTCAAAATCAAACTTGTTTTTGAGATGGCATTTCTTTGAATCGTCTCGGGTTCCATCGCGATTTGTTCTGCTAAATAGACCATCCTTTGACGTTTTTCACGTTGCGGGTTATATTGCATATTTTATTTTGCTAAATAGACAATAGGGTAGATGACTAAAAAACATTAGTCCGTAATGCTCTAGACACACGACGACACTGACACTCATCACAAATGTTGACACTAGTGTAGATTGCATTGCCACAACAACTGCAACTAAGTGTCGCGGCAGTGGACACACACAGACATTCGATGTATACATTGAGTGTCTAATGTAAAGTGTCGCCGTGTGTCCCGACCATTATGCAGATAATTTTAAATTGTTCCCGTATTTTAACCTTTTTCTTGCAAACGAAAAATTAAGACGTTACGTTACGTCAAGCGAAATGCGCCGAGTTGCACAAAGTCTTTGGGAACTTTGATGCTCTATATCTTTTCATATTCTTATTAAATTGATTAAGCAAATGGGTGTCCAGTATTTTTGGACGGGCTTACAGACGGACTAAATATAACCATTTTTCCAATCTTACCTCTTCTGCCTAACCTCGGTTCCTTACTTAGTTTTTAACCCCATAAATCTGATTCAAACATTTTGGTCCACATACAGCACAATGTTTACTGTAACGATGTGTTTACTGTGTCATAATATTCATAATCATTTATTAAAAAAAAAACAAGAAGGAATTACATAATTAACGCAGTTTTTAGGACTTGTCCTTTATTTAGGGGTGGATCGAAGTGCGCAGATTATTAAATAGTTTCTTTCTTTCTTTCCCTTCCCACCAAGTCTCTTAAATGATACTCTCTCAAGGAAACGCTTAGAGAGACTGTAGCGATAACAATGATGATCATAAAATACATGAGTTTCTGAAGGGAATGATGGAAAACTCGACAAGCATGAGTCCGCAAAGATATTTGTGGTAATTTATGATGTAACAATGTAACTATTGTTTGATAGTTCCACGGCTCAACTGAACATGTGTTGTGTCATGTTCCCGTTAGTTTCGGGTTTACGCGTGCCAAGCTCTGTGTAGTTGATATCTGCTTTTTACTTGTTCAAACTTTGCAAGGGCCGGGGGAATATTAATGCGAAGCTCTGTATTGGTGTGTATTTGTTCTATTATCTCATCTGAAATTAGTTACTGTTATATTATTTGATATCGGGTTCTATATTTCTAGTTTGTTGGTACATAAAGTAGATTTATGTAGATAGATGAAATATGTTTATATCTAAGTACCCTCACTTCACGTTAAGGAGCTACCTAGCTTCAATACACGTCTGGTGCACAACAATGTGTTTTATTTTATTTCTTTGGACATAAAAGTATCCAAGTTGTCAACACCTCCACTCGAACACTACTATGTCTAGAATCAAAACTGAAGATACATGACAGTTCCAATTTTGAAATCTGTCAGCAACCATTATGAAAGTTTAGTTAAAAGTTGCGTTGCAGTCGTAACGTGGTTGCCATGTGTTTGCATGTTCGTTGCGTCGAGTTGAGAAGTAGAAAGTCTTATGGTCTATTCGAATAACAAATTCAGTAAGCGAGCCCTGTTGACTGATTCAAAACTTAAAAAACCGTCAACAGGGCTCGAAGGGCCTGTTCGAGCGGGCCCAGTCTACTAATGAGTCAATGGTATAGCTCGCTCAAAAAGGAGACATCAGACATCGGACAAAGATTGATAGATTGCTTATTTGGTCAAATTTGCTGGTAAATAAAAAGTGTCAATTCGTAACCATCTAGCATTGTTAACAGCCCAATGACTTTAGAGTTGTATGAACCGCTGATTTCGTTCTGTTTTCATTGAAACATCCATAAATTACGTCGGTACAATAAAGTCCCGTTTCTTCGGGAACGGAACACTCGAATAAATCAGCTTTGAGAACTGAAGTACTTTCTACTTCCCTGTTCGTCATACAAAAGCATTATTTTTAGCGAGCTGCCACTTGAACACACATTACTGAAAAATCAGCTTTGGTAACATGCATTAAGATTGATTTTGAAATATTCATACGGACTGCACTTAAAGACTCAGAATCAAACTCAGACTTAGTTATGCAAATTCGTGTTGTATCTTATGGTCTTAGAGTGGTATATTGTTTGCTTTGTCTGATGGCCTTCATAGAGTGAAACTGCCCGTATTTTTCTATGCCAGAACTCAATTTGCACATTACGCAACGCTACAATGCAATTGAATCATACTCCCAATGGAGCGTTCTCGCGTGCAATATTTCTCCACTTGTAACTATCTGTTCTAATTCCAAAACGTTTTGTTTAACCGGATCGACGCGGGCAAATTGACAACAAACATTTGTTCAGAGTTTAATTCAAATTGCGATTACAAATTTTTCGCGGCGATGTTTACGCAAACTCGAAAGAAGATTCACTTGTTTTCTTATTCGATCGAAATTTCCATGGCTTATGTTCGAATTTCCGGGACTTATAATAGAATTATGGAGGGAATTAATGCGTTTAGACTAAGAATTTATTGTTACGTAACTCGATAGAATGGCCTTCGTTGTATTTTAAATTAATTATGGTTTCCATTGTGGGCTGGTGAAACGTGGAAACTGTTCGCCTACAAAATAATTGGTTGTCGTGTAGCTTTTCGTCAGCCAGGACTTGTTTAGATGTCACAGGAATTGACATAATTAGAGTATCGCAGACGGAGTATTTTCCTTAAATTGCCGGAGTATTTTGCGTTTCGCTTTATTCTAAAAACATGGGCTTAATAATTGGTTTTGCGGATGCTCCGAATGTTTTTTGGAGACTCAATGTTTCATTTGGTACTTAAATGAGCCTGTTTTCTTTTTATTTCTGTTGTTTTATTGAATACTGTCATAATTGAAAGCCACACTTAATTTCAATGTTCCGAAGAGGTATTAAATAGACCATATAGCTCAAAGACATTTTAGCTCATATTAGGTATGCTGTCCGTTGTAGAACTTTTAATATGGCCTCTCATACATATCCAGTCACTTCGGTCAGAACCAGTAGACGCGCAACCACCGTGAACCAGCAATATTCAGTAAGTCACACTACCGTCTTGTTAAATTCTGTCTATGCATGCCTCTGCAAAAACTCCTCTGCAAAGTCTCCGACTGTTCCACAGGTTTCTTTATAAATATTCAGCGTAATTAGTGACTTAAATTATTTGACATGTACCTATGTCTAAACGTCAAATTTGACGTTCGTGCATGAAACAGCGCAAAGAATGCAAGTCATCGCTCAACATTACTCAAATACTTGTAGCTTTGTCATGTTTCTGTATAATGGAACGTTTTGACTGACACGCCTCTAAAATCAGCTTGCAGGTAAGACGTATAGTAGTTTCATTTGATTTATTAGCTAAGGGCCATAAATCAGGATTATCTAGTTAACGGAGGAAATATTGAAAGGTATAGGAATAAATCGATGTGGCTCCTTTCTTGTAACAAAACAGTGGTGAATCATTATGATCTCCAACAAAAGATTGACTTTTAGTGCTTTTAATATCATATCATTTTCATTTACAAGTCACTGTATCGCTAATGAGCTGTTATCCTAAAACAGCTTATAACGTAATAAAAATATAGGTGAAGTTTTTGTTATTTTAATATTATTATTACTATGAAAACGTTTTGGTTTTGGTGTTCTATCAGTTAAAGCTTAATTCACGCTATTCAAACAACAAAAATTTGTTCCCGTTGTTTGAAATATGACTACTTTTATGGTGTGGCTACATTTGCGGCCTACGCTACGGCGAATATTCCTGTCAACGCGATGTGTGTGGCCAGGTACATCGTACATACGCAAAGATGGTTTTTAGCGTGGGCGTAGCTACATTTACGTCACTTCAGAATATATCGACACAAATATTTGCCCGCTCATGTAGACAAGAACACCGCGTTAGTCCGTACACGATGTTTTTTATTAAACCCCGACCAAAAAAGAAGGGTGTTATAAGTTTGACGTGTCTGTCTGTCTGGGAGTGTGGTGTATACAATGAAAGCGCATCGCGTCCACATTACATAATGTTATGTTGTTTTACATTTAAGGAAATTAAGGCATTAAAATAGGCGGTTTACTTAAATTTTAAATTTAATTTTTTTATTTTTAAGAAAGGACACCCTACGTATGGTAACATAAAATAAACTAAAATGATAAAATCCAACGTGTTCTCGTAATCACATCGAGTACAATATAATATGACACAATTTTTACACGAAAGCGAAGGCGAAGATTCGTGTACGAATATTCGCCCGCTTATGTAGCCGCGCCATTACATTGTTAAACACAACATACACATACAATTTTCGAAACATTGTCGATTTTTATGGAAAATCGATCCATTAAACTGCCTGAAGTGAAATTTTTCTAGTTGTAAGTCCAACAAACTTTTCGCTCAAGAGTTCTGATGCTCTTTCGAAGTTTCCAAAATGAGTGATGCATTATTTATTGAACTTTATTTCGTATCAAAGTAATATTATATTCCAATATGGTTGTGTAACTTTTCATATTTCAACGAACTAATGTTAAACCTATTTATTGTTAATAGTTTCCTTGCGATTTCTCCTCTAGTACCTTTTTTATGGACTAATCACACAGCATCACCTTACCCCAAACTAAGCAGAGCTTGTTCTATGGGTGTTAGGAGACTGATATAGATATTATTTTTTTGTAAATAGATACATATTATACATAGAAAACACCCAGACCCAGAAATTGTAGATCGTACAATATTTGGTCCCGCGGCGGGAATCAAACCCGCGACCTCCTGCGCCTCAGGTGGACTTTCGCCCTCCGAGCCACAGAGGTCGTCATTTATGATCGACTTGATGGCGGGAATCAAGTGCGAACAGTAGAGTAAATTATTAGATGAGCCGATAAGTTCCATGATTCTCATATCAACGGGTGGTAATTTTTGCCATAACTTTTGTACACGCATATTTTGGAGATAAAATATACGAAACGTTGGCTAAACGTTCCATATTATGTAGAATATCGCATTATCTTTAGTATGGAACGTTACCAAACACACACTCAGATTCATATTAGGGATATTAAGCTTACAAATTGTTTTAGGTATGTTAATACTCCAGCCATTCGGGTAAAGCGAGTATTTCCACACATTAAAGAGGCGATGTCGTAATTGTTCGCAAAGCGGCTGGCAAATTATACCTGGCAAGAAGTATGGCAGTCATAACGCCGGAATTACTATACAAATCGTAGCCCTGGATGCTACCACGAAAACCTCCACCCTGGAAACGCAAGATAAGGAACACTGTATACATACGAGACAATGTTTTTGAAGAGCGACCCAGAAAGGACGCTAAAAAGTTGCAATGAAAAAGCAAGGTTACAGGTTATAAAATACAATCTTGCTTTTCAACTTGTAAATTGCGCTGTCGGAAGGTTTAAAAAGATTTTATTATGGTTTTCTTGATTCATCTCGAATTCTCTATTTTAGCGGTCGTAAAAGTCTGTATAAAATTTACTTTTATCTATTTAAAAACAGGACCGGTTGAGTAGAAAGAGTGGAGTTGTCATCATCATTTATTTATGGCTTCCAATGCTGGACGAAGGCTTAAATTTCCAGTTATTTCCATGGCTAGCGACTGACATCTACTGTGAACATGCAGCTTTTAATCAAATCAACCATCCATCTTGTTGGACGTCTGAATGTTTGTTGATCTGCGGTTTCCATTCAGGGACATTTCAGCTGTAGCAGTTTCACACCCTCATACTGCCACAACATGCCTATTACTAAAAAAGTAAGAAAAATATGTTTATTAACTTAAGAACTAATTACATAAAAGATACTTAAAACCAACACGGTACAATGTATCAAAAATAAGTGAATGATTAAAATGTATTCTAACGAATTTTGTCGTCGAACCTAAAGATAAATATTTATTGGTAAAGCTACAAATTAATTTCACTTTAACCTTTGCTTTAATTTCCGTCGCCGGTCCGCCCATTAGTTCTGTCTGAGCTAACAGATTTAATGCATAATGGAAAACCTTATTAATTCAATTGTTTCCCGTATAAAACACAATCCATGCAAGAGCATAGAACAAACGCATTCAGTAAAAAGCTTAGCTGTGTAACAATTTTCAGAGTAGGGTAATTCCGAGCCAGTGGCATTTGTTACCACACACTACATATTATATGCGGCTGAATAATAACCCACAACACACTTGGGGATAAATTTCATTACTCCTTTATGTTTGAGTGCGAGAAATTCTTTTGTTTCACTGGGATTTTTTATTTCATTTAAATTCGAGACGGTGTGAGGCTTTCTTCCTGGTTTATGGGCTCAAGGTTTCTACGGATGTTCGAGTTAACGCACTGAAGTGGACGTGATGGGAATTGATGTAAAGTTATGTTTACAGTTGCTGGAGAATTGGCGCAATTGACAATATTAAGTTGTTATTAATAAAAAATAAACATTTATATAAACAAGCGGCTTACAGGCAAAAAATATTGGATTCAGGTAAAAATACTCGTTAAAAATGTGAGCGTAGAAACTGCGAGCCAAATCTTTATTGTATACTAGCTGTGCCCCGCGGCTTTGCCCGCGTAGTAATAGATTTTCCCCCCGCTAAAAAGTAACGTTTGTCCTTTACTAGGAAAATAGCTATGTCCGTACCAAATTTGAACCAAATCAAGCTTTGCGCGCATTTTTGAAAATCAAATATGCGGTTACGTTGATATGATAAGTTTTAACTAAATCCATTCGGTAGTTTTTAACCCACAAACTTTCTCGTTTATAATATTAATAGGATTTATTTGTCCTCCTCTGGTTTGATGTCAATAAAAACAGCAGCACAGCATCCGACAGAGATGATAATGATGAAAAAAAAAAAAAAGGTTTACTTTTAACAAGATTAAACACGCTTAAGCTAGTAAGCACTCTAAAAATAAAATACAGGTGGTGCCACAAAAACTTTTCAATTTAATTTAACGACTAAACCGAAACCATAAATTTCCGTCCCGTGATTAAGTAGTTAGCTGTATTTATTTTCTCTGCCTTAAACTCTTATTGTTATGACTTATAAAACTTATACATTTACAAGGAAATACCTTTCGAAATTACATTATCAGAGATACCTCAAAGAAAACTAAGTACCCTAAAGGTAATGAAATTTAAAATTCTCTCTTCACCGAAGTCCTATTTATCAGCAAACCCCAACCAAAGTAATATATTCTGATTGAAAACATAAAAAGATCGAAGAATTCAATTGAATTTGGTAGGTTGCCCTTATCAAAACTTCTCAAGTCGACTTTGAGACAATTGCACTTAAATCTAATCTAACTCAAGCATACAGTTATTAGTTTTAGAACTAATATCGTTGCGAAACAATATTATACAATACAGTCTCGGAGCGTACCTACTGCTTCATTTGCGAATAAAATTATTTATTGGACACAATTTTAGTTGTAATCTATTACTTATATCTGTTTATATTACTCTAAATTGAGTACTATCATAGCGACGTATTATAAACGTACATCATATAGTTTATATTTCCCCAAAGGCTGTTTCAAAATACCAACCTGAAGCTTTAGCCAAACTGCGCGACTAAAGCGACTGCGTAGCGGGAGTGTCTGCCGCGCGGCGCTACCTAAACTTTACTATGGCTCTTTACACACGTATGACCACTGTTATTCTTGGACGTTTTCGTGCAAGAATATCCCGCGCTGTAGACTCTCGTCGCGTCCCGCTACCCGCATTGCTGACGCATAGTAAAAATAATTACAGGAGGTAGTAGTCTTTCTTGATATAATATGAACCCCAATAAAATAAAAATAATCAAAAAGCTCTTCAGCAATATATATTCAACCAGGCTAAGTTTCATAAGACGACATCCTTTATTTTTAACCGACTTCAAAAAAAAGGAGGTTTCTCAATTCGACCGTATATATTTTTTAATTTTTTTTTTATTAAATATTGTCATTGTATCTTTTTCATACCAGATTAGCCTTCATTCGACCACAATCTCACCAGATTTAAAGTGACGATACCTGCATAGTAAACTTATATCAAACGATGCTTATTAATGTCTCTATAAATCCACAAAATCGCTGAATACAACAGGAACTTTGAAAAACTAACCCTTCTTGTGACGGAAGCAAACCTTTTCAGGCGAAACTTCGAAGCTTTCCCTTATCAAAACTAAAAGCTTTACTTCAACCGTGCAAGTGATTTTGACCTCAAACTTACTACTGACCTGGATCAAATCTGACTATGTCAGATGACTTTGATGGATCCTCAATAGCCTTCAGTTAGGAGTCTTATCGATCGATCATCAAAGAAATGTTGAGAGGTTTTGGTTGAGAATCTTATTTTATAGCCGATACTCGTGGCTAACTAAATTTGTTTTATCGTTTTTTTTTGTTCTAAGGGTTTTGAACAAATTACTTAAAAGTACATAAAAAGGTAGTTATTTAAATTTACCATACGCAATAAATAAGTAAATGCAATTTTATTTATTTAAACAGAATTTTAACTTTTAACACTTTTCAAAGTTAAGACAAATGGTCTAAAAGTATCGTTATTTTAAAATAGAAGTATTATACAACATCTATATCATCATTCAAAAATACTATATTTTGAAGTAACAGACATAATGTTAAACAGAGTTACTTTCGAATATATTTCTATGATTCGTGTCAAGTAAAGTTTATTTTAATTGAATCTTGGGTCCTTAGAGCAATTTCTAAGGTTTTTGACTAACTTGTTAAACAATTCGCAGAAGTCCATTCGCAGTAAGTCCACACCGTAGAACATAAACCGCCAAAAATAACGCAATCCTTTAAATTCTGTCAATGAGCCACTCAGCTTATCTACAACCCCACAATCAAATAATTCCCTAAAATCTTAATTACTTTCAAACAAAAGCGGCCAATCAAATCACTTTCCAAGATAAGTAAAGAGATAAGACCTTAAACTTTTTATCAGTAAAACCAACCTCCTTTTTTCAGCTGAGTCTTTTCTTATCTATTGTCATTTCTATTATTTACGGTTTTTTACCGCTGAGTTTGTGTTTTTTGCCTTTATCATTCCACGAGGCAATAAATTCCTCGTGTTTATGTATAGGCACTTAAACATTTGTGGGGTACAAAAACGCTTACATTTTTTATAGTTACAATTTCTGAAAGCTACTTATATTTTACTTACAACGAACTGTTATTCGTTTTTGGGAGTGAGTTGATTATAATGAAAAAATTATTTTGAATCTTAGCTTTTGTGATTATTGTTTAACGATAACGAATTCTTTGAAACAATCTATTGAGTTTTTTTTTATAGTATTGAAACACATTTCGAATATCCATTTAAATTTAAATTTCTACTCTAAAAATATAGTAGGAACACTTCATGCAAAATTGGACAACCTAAAATAAAATTTAGGATGACTGAATATAACTTGTACGCAAAAGCTTTTTATATAAAAAAGAATCATAGAATTCCGAAGTTCCAAGGTGGCAAAATGAAAAACACGCGACGAATTTTGATCATCCTCCTTCTAAGTGGAAATTGTTTAAAATGGCGTCTTCGCCTTTAACTTGAATACTATTTATAAACAATATAAAATATTGCAAATTGGCTAGACATAGTGATGTTTCAGCATTCAGGATGGATCGTATTAAAATGTACATCACGCGTTTTCCGACTAAACAGATAAGGACCACACACCTAGAACTCGTAAAGCAGTTTTATATTCTCCTTGCGAATGTGACAGCCCATTAAGTTCTTATATCTCGGAACTGTTATTAGTAAATTCCATGAGCCAGCCATGTCTATGGTGACATCATATTTTTACAGCCATAAAATAAATGTGAAGATATTTTTGCTGAATCTTAAGTGTGTTTTCAAAAATATGTAAGCACTGGTATTTTTCCTTAACAGCAACAGATATAGGATAGGATTTATTGAAATAGTCCATAGGGTAATTTAACCTCACTAAAATACCTTATTCTCTCAGGATATTAAACTAAATCATTAACACAAACTTTGTTTCTTTTATATACCCCAAAGAATATTGTTATTTTTGCTTGATATTTAGCAAAGTGGGCAGTTAAACTTTCACCCACACTAACTTGGTTGTGAAGACCATTAAATTATAAAACCTATATATTGTAACATTCTTGATAGTTCCTAGAATACAAAAATATAGAAATATGAGCCTTCCAACTTACTTTGCACAATTTACAGTATTGATGTTAAAAATAAAAAATATGAATACATTTTTCTTAAGTAACCTAAATGGCGGACTCATCGTAATCTTTAGTCGACTACCCTATTCTAATGCCGCTATCAAAACAAATACTAAAAACACATAATTCATTAATATGTTACCATACAACAAACGTGATTTTTATAAATTAAAGCAACGTTGCGCCAGGTACTAGATGGGTAACAGCACTAACAAAATCTTTTTGCGCTAAAAAAATGTTATGGCTAAATGTGACTCATGTCATAGTTAAACATGGAATCTTAAACCACAATTTAGCCAGAGCGTATTCCAAGGCAATACACCCATGTGTGAACTATCTGAAATACGATCTCACGCCTATTCAGTTTGGATCTCGCAAATACATAATGTGTGCCAAACAGAGATCCTTGATCGGTTCAGTGTCGGCTGAGGGAAACCAATTTCCTTCAACTTTCAAATATTATGCATGTTATTTATATAGGTATTTATTATGTTAAACTATATTAACAAAAAAAAAACCATAAGAAAAACTAAATAAAACCGTTTCTATCTTATGGACCCAATATGGTCTTTCGAATCGACAAATTAAAAAGTACTTTGGTTCTTCGAAACACTCCACCACGGTGCGAAACGACTCATTCTAAAAGAGCCCTATGGCAATTCATTCCTATACCTGAACTATAAACACGGAATTGTACTCTCTTTCTTCCTTATGGGCTCATCACTATATTGGGGCTTTGGCATACTCGCCCACAAAACTAGAAATTCTCGAAATTCTCTTGTTTGAAAAGTAAATCGCCAGAGACAAAAAGAGACAGTAAATAAAATGTGTCATAGTGTTTCTTATCACAGAGCTATTACGTTCTTTAGTTAGTTTGTTTAGAGCCATGAATTTTGTGTATATTTATGTTGTACACAGACGATTTTATTTTTTATAGAAAAAAAACAATTAAGGTGTCGTATTTACTTAAACTTAAAAACAAGGAAGAAATATTTTGCGATTGTTCGAAACCGGTTTTGTCAAATTTCTACTAGTAATCGGCTTAGAAAAGGATGTATACGGTAATAAATTATAGAGGTATATTAAAAATAATTCGCTATGAGAAACACATTATTTGCGAAAATGAAATGTTCATAGGTTTTTTTTTGTTCACCTGTCGGAGCAGATTATGTGATTCTTGTGCATCCTACTTTAATGTACCCGCCGCGCTTGGCCTTGTTCTACCTTCTACTTGATTGGTATGCCTACTTCTCTACCCTTTTTTGAAATAGCGGGATTCGAACCCGCCACCTCTTAGTGTCAGGCAGACCTGCCTATCCGCTGAAGTCGTCTAGATTGTCATTGTTAAACATTCGTCTAGATAACACAAATTAAATAATGTATTTGCAAGAATACATAATAATTAATTAATGCCAGATTTTAAATAATAGATGTTAATGTTTTGCCTGCAAGCAGGACTGCAATTTTCTAAGTTTAATTAATTTCAAGTACTGTCATAATTAAAATATTCAGTAACACAAAAAAACACTTTTCGAGCAACCAACTACATATTTTTTTATGTTAAGATATATCAGTTTTATTCAATAAATTGTACTGGTTGTTTATTTTAAATTAAAATACACATAATAATAAACATTTCTCCTATAATAAATCTTAATATATATAAATCTCGTGTCACAATGTTTGTCCTCAATGGACTCCTAAACCACTTAACCGATTATAATAAAATTCGCACACCATGTGCAGTTCGATCCAACTTGAGAGATAGGATGGTTTTTACGGCGAGAAAAATTCGAATAATTTCCGGGAAAATTTTATACCTGTGCGACGCCGGGGCGGGCCGGTAGTATCCTTATAAAATTGTGGCTGGTAATGGCGGTTCTTAAAACGTTCTCTTTTTGACTGTATTATCACTACGTTTTCTTAATAAAATAACTAATATTATTTATCCCAAAATATAAAGTATAATCAACACCACAGATGTGGTATCCTACCCGCAACTTGGGCAACAAAATTACCCTCAATTATATCAAGCTTAAATCTACTTCGTTACCCCAGCTAATCTCCTTTGTTTTTGCCCCAATCATTATTGATTCAGATGGCCATAGATGTGCCCAGGGACAATCCTACCCGGATTAACTCCCCTTATTAGCAAGTCTAATGATACTCCAAGTACTCCAACAAACGATTTTAAATAAGAACGCCGTAAACAAACCTACGTTGGAGATAACTATCTTCAGCCTTTAGAAGTCTTCAACTAGTGTTGGTTGTGGGACGTACTGATCCGAAACTTGGTGCTTTACTATAGGTCTTATAAATAGGCTCAGATTCGCTCAACCAGCTATGGAGTGGTCTATGCTCTGGGTTTAATTACGAGGTCTAATAAGAAGTTCGGAGATTGTCACCAACATTGTCAACCAAATAAGTCCGCAAAAGAGGCAGTGGCAGTGGTGTATAGAACGAGTCGAATGGTAGTTGAATGTAGATTGCAAGTTTACTGGAAATAATTAGGTGAGGTTTTCGTTCAGCAGTGGCAGTCTAACAGATGAAATTATAACACATAGGTACCTTGCCAGAAGGTAATTTTTCAGAGAGCCGTTTTATGTGGTCAGTAGCGACTTTAGTGTGGCCAGTTTATGCGTCTTAATATTAGGATTGCTGAGTAGTTTTTGGAGGTGTTCGCTTTATTGCGGTAGTTTCGTGTGCAATTATCTTTAGAGCTTGCAATTTCATTAAGATTTTGGGGCGGAGAAATGCTTGGACTGAAATGCAATTCGAGGATTGGAACTACGTATACGCTGGAATGGAATACTACGAAAGCTGCATAAGCCGCTCAACTTAAATATCACGGTCACTTCTAGACCTCGGCGTCATCAGCCTCGCAGCGACTGTTATATCATAAATCTGAATTATGTTCAATACTAACACCCCCAATTCCAAAAATACAGGAGCCATTTAAATTAATCAGTACATTTGTACGAAATGGTGTGGAAGTGCGTTTTTATTGACTGTTTCTGTCATTTACATAATTAGTGTTATGTAGCTCTATCTGATATTCAAATGGCTTATTGCCACTGAAATTACACGTTGGAAAGTCACATAACACTGCTACGACATAATACAGGTCAAGTGCCTGTAATTTGACGAAATAATGTCTACTGAAATATAAGGTTATAGGAACGAGTTTAGCAGCGTGAGTTTATCAATTCAAAAAAACGTGTAGGGTTCGACAAAATAATAAAGAAACTACCAATTTCGTTTCAGCTAAGAATTTTATGGAACTAAGAATGAGGTGCGAAATGATAATCCGTTTGAAGTGCTTTCCTCAGATTCCAGCTTCTTTTGAAGAACAGAAATATTGTAAGCTAGTATGAAAATGTATGATGGAAGGCGTCTACCACGATAAACAATTTTTAAAGCATTTTAATCTTAATCTTTTAATAATCATGACCTTACATTGAATTTGCACATTGTACCTACTAAATTTCTCAGTCACATCTCCCTTCTGGGGAACTTTGATGCTCTATGCACTTTCTCATTAAATTGATAGAGCTAAAAATAGGTTTCCAGTGTTTTTGGACGGGCTCACAGGTAGACTAAACATAATATTAGGTCCTTACATATGAAATTGGCGTTTTGTATGGGAGGAACAAAAAGTCGAATATTTTTTAATATAATATATTTAATTAATCAAAGTATGAACCATTATTTTCTATGCACTTTTGCCATCTTATAGGTAGTTCATTGATCCCTTTACTAAAAAAACGGGAATCAATAAAATCTTTGAAGGCGATTTGGACTGCCCCATCGGAGTTGAATTTTTTCCCTTGCAAGAAGTTATCCAAATTTCGAAAAAAATGGTAATCTGTTGGAGCAAGGTCCGGGGAGTACGGAGGATGTCTTAGACTTTCCAATTGAAGCTCTTCTAATTTAGTAGCCGTCTGTTGCGCAGTGTGTGGTCTAGCGTTGTCGTGAAGCAGCAGTGGCGTGGAGCGATTGACCAGCCTAGGTTGTTTAGCCGCTAGCTTTTCCATCATGGTTTGCAATTGCTGACAATAGACATCAGCCGTAATAGTCTGGCCAGATTTGAGAAAACTGTAATGAACAATACCGGCACTAGTCCACCAAACGCTTACAAGTAACTTTTTTGGGGTTAATTTTCGCTTGGGGCAGGATTTGGCTGGCTGGCCAGGATCCAACCATTGCGCTGAGCGCTTCCGATTATCGTAAAGAACCCATTTTTCATCACAGGTAATGATTCGGTTTAAAATACCTTCATTATTGTGCCGGTTTAGTAATGTAACGCAGCAGTCGACGCGCGTTTGCCGGTTTGCTTCAGTCAATTCGTGAGGTACCCACCTTTCAAGCTTTTTAATCTTCCCAATTTGCTTCAAGTGAATTAAAACAGTTTTATCACTAACACCGCAGCCTGCAGCTAACTCGGACGTGGTTTGCGATGGATCCGCTTCCACAATAGCCTTCAACTCTTCATTATCAACTTGAGTCTCAGGCCGTCCACGGGGCTTGTTCTGCAAGTCGAAATTTCCAGAACGAAAACGTTGGAACCAAAAACGAACTGTGTTTTCTTTTGCAACACGACCGCCATACACATCATTCACCCTTCGAGTTGTTTCCGCAGCACTAGTGCCACGGCGGAACTCGTACTCGTAAATAATGCGATATTTTAAGTTTTCCATTTTGTAAAATGAGTGACGCAAACAGAAAAAAACAGAAGAAAAAAAACAAATGAATGACGATCATCGAAGCACAAATACATGAGTCTATAGCTGTACAAATTTGATTTTGGAATTCCTTACCAAAGAGGAGAAATTTGTGATTAAAGTGGCCAGTACGAAAAACGCCAATTTCATATGTAAGGACCTAATACCATTTTTATGTTGTTATGGACATGCCATGTGAAGTGTCGATATGGACGAGGAAAGAGAATGGATAAAACCTCTTCGCCATAGAAAAGCTTAGTCCAACTTTGTATTTACACTAAAACATCGAAAATTCTCCATTTCCAAACGGAAAACGCATAAGTGACATTAAATAAAAGCTAGAAAAGGCTACGAAGCAACCTTCCCTCAGTATATCTAAAGGGCCCTGATAAAACGGCGGTCAGAGGTCCACCCTATCTCACCCCGATGATATTTCAACCGGGAAAATAGGAAAGCCCACTAAATCTACTCTGAATTTCGTTACATTTATTGATTTAGATGTGCTTAGTTTAGTAGCAGTGTTGGCAAACTTACTTTATAGTAACTTGCTTCTTAATCAGCAATCATCAAGGGACCGATTCGAGTATATCTTCCCTTAGAGTGTTTTGTTTTGTGCTTGTGATTTGTTTATATCAAGAACTTTTTAACACGAAAGAAGATAATGATTATGAAACCACATTATTTACAATATCAGTATTTGTCGTTATTTTAAAAACTTGACATTGACATATTTCCTCGACGACCCCTGTGGCTCTGTAGGCAAAGGTCTGCCTGCGGCGGTTGCGGGTTCGATTCGATCCACCAGGGGACTAGATTTTCTACGATCTACAATTTCTCTGACTGAATTGGTCTGGGTGTTTTCTATGTATCGTGTGTATTAATTTACAACAAAAAAAATTTTGTATATATTACTTCAATTATGGTTATTGATACCAATAACCTAACAACCACAGTACAACCTCTGCTTAATTTGGGGTCAGGTGTCGCTGTCTGAACTCTCCGGAAATATTTATTGTTTATATTTATTTGACTAAAAAATACGAGCCGAAAAATTCAATGAAACTGATAGGTTATTTTGATTCTTTTTTGGTTTTATTAGAACTGGTACATACAGGTTCGTTTATTTTTATTTCCAAAGTTTGCGCGTACTAGACACGTGACGCAGCTGTCACAATTTAAGTAACTAGTAACAAGCCCCCGTCAGTATATACATATAATAAATAAATAATAATAAATAAATATTTCCAGACAATTTCACACAACAACATCTAGCCCCGTGGTAAGCTCTAAGCTTGTGTTACGGGTACTAGATATCTGATATACTTAATATAATAGTCATACATATATAGATATTTTTTATTATAAATATTAAACACCCAGACCAAGGAGAAAGTGCTTGCAGAACATACAAACACTTTCACCCTTGGCGGGAATCGAGCCCGCTACCTCTTGCGCCGCAAGCGGACCCTCGCCCACTGCGCCA
The DNA here is from genome assembly GCA_929108375.1 of Gymnoscelis rufifasciata. Classification (NCBI taxonomy): domain Eukaryota; kingdom Metazoa; phylum Arthropoda; class Insecta; order Lepidoptera; family Geometridae; genus Gymnoscelis; species Gymnoscelis rufifasciata. The sequence continues at coordinate 5,703,554 of OV815321.1, read as the reverse complement.
CTGAAGCAGTCTAAAAATATTTAATAAAGCTTTTCCTATAATGTCTCTCTCTATCTATTACTACAAACCGCATGAAAATCCGTTCAATAGTTATTGAGATAATGCCGTGTGCGATAAATGTTATTTCATGATATATTAGTTTCGCCAACTCATGTGACCTCTTGGTCTATGTAGGTCTATCAAATAATGGGAATCTGCCTTATTTTAAGAGCTTCTGATGGATTCTGGTACCTACATTATTGAGTTCTATAGATCCAATAACCCCGGGCCAGATTTCAAATGTACCGCACATATTAGAAACCTTTGTAGTGGAAGTCCTTTGTATATGTTGTGTCAACTTTATACGAGTTAACTTGGCGGCTTCATTATTATTTTTATGGTACCTATTCCACTAACAAAAACATAGTCATCAACTCAATTTTTTATGAAATATATTTTTATAGTATGTTTTTATGTCTTAAAATGAAACCTACACTTATATTAATGCAATAAGTCAATATGGCTCCGCTGGGCCGGTTTTTCGCGGGCCCAGTCTACTAAAGAGTCACTGTATTGTGGCTTGTCCATTGTGATTTCTATTACGTAGGTACGATGTAAATTCAGTAAATTCAAACGTTCTTCAACATCCATTCTCACTAATAACGACTAAATACTGTACTGTTATTAATGTTTTTGAGCCTGCTCTTAACGTTTTTACCAAATCCATAAGATTGTTCACAAGACGATTTAGTATTCCAGTCACTTCGAGAAACGCTCCACTGATTTCTTGAGCGATAAAACTCCAGCCAGTTATTATTCACAGATTTCATTTCGGCGTTTGTGGTAATTCGGGACTTATTATCGCATGAGTATCGCCAAGATAGGACGGGAATAATCTGAAGTATTTGGTCAATTATTTCGACCGAATTCGGTATCGTCGTATATTTAACATAATGCTAGTAGTTTTCCGGGGTAATAGCCGCGTTATTGACTTTTGAAAGACGTTCGGAAAGAGAGACAGAGTTACTTTCGCATTTATAATATTAAGATAAATATATTTCTGGACAACTCACACAGCATCACCTAACCTCAAACTAAGCAGAGCTTGTAGTATGGGTGTTAGGTGACTGATATACTACATAGATAGTTTTTTTTCTACATACATATTATGCATAGAAAACACCCATAAGTTTGAATGTGGTTCCGTCCAAGTTTGATCGTTTCCTGTTAGTTGTTAACGATGATAGACAATAAAAATAAAGGTTTTAATAACATTGTTTGTGTTTGTTTGTTATTGTTTTGGACTATAATATATTATTATTACAATGACTGTACCATCGGACATAATAAAATGGGGACTTACTTATACTGTTTTTGTCCAATAGTACATTTAAAATAATTCTTCCGTATACGGAAGAATTATTTTCCAGTTATAAGGAAAAGTTGATGATATTTCCAAGAAAACATATCGTAACAGATGCAAGAACAGAGACTAATTTGGATATACAATATATATCCAAGATGGCGGAATATACGTGGATATAATAACCAGTAATAAGTTATTCCGTATATTCTTTGGGTAACAGATGTGACATGGCTTGAATTTCAATCAATGTTATGCGCATTTTATGTCGTGTTTTGCCTTGCAAAGTTTAGATGGAAACTTCAGAATTCTGTTCAAATTCTGCTGCGAATTGCGAATATGAATTGTAAAAGAGGATATATGGAGAGTGCCGAAATTTCGTTGGCGGTGTGTTTTATTTGAGACGATGAAAGTCGAGTGGCTCTACCAAGTAGTAAAACACCTCACTATGTGGTTTGGATGACTAGGGTGGATTTTTAACTCCCGACCGAAAAAGAGGTGTGTTGTAGGACGTGTCTGTCTGTTTGTGGCCCCAAAGCTCTCGATTGGATGAATCAATTTCAATTTAGTTTTATTTTATTGTATTATGGGTGACTTTTTTATGTCTATGCATGTATATCTATTATATTAAGTATATCAGATGATGCTAGAGGTTGTTGCGTCGGCTGTCCAACAAATTTATTTAATTTACTTTAAAGAAAACAGGTAAAGCTGTTTAAAGGTTGTGGGTTTGAAAGTGTGGAAGAATAACCTAATGTGTGCAAATATACCCGAGTGGGGTACCAAATAAAAGCTCATCATCACGTGCACCTTTCAAAATAATATAGGATTGGATTTTTTTTGAAGGGAAATAATGCTATGGAATTTATTTTTTAATTTAAATTATATGTTATCGAATAATTATTTGGATAATCATGTAAGGAAGGCTTGTCCCTTATTATTCTGTAGTTCTTGGTAGATAGTTTATGCAAAATGCTTCCACTAGCAAAAACATTTGTAAAACTTTGGACAGTGATTAATCATAAAACAAACTAAGCATATTATATACTTTTCAAGACGAATAACTCAGAAGCGTAAAACAAATTTCCCTCATACACCATCGAGACAAGACATAAGCTAGTTGGTTTATAAATAAAATCTCGCAGCTTAAAGAGTCGGACCGCGATTCTTCCTGTCAGTATGCTGCGGGCTATGAAAGCAATCCTGACAGCTCCACTCCACAAAATAAAATAGAAATCGTGAGAACCAGGGAAAAACTGTTTTAAAAGAAACGTGGTTCTAACCACTCATAAATATAAAGATTAAGTAAAATCTTAGAGTATACCTAGGTACTTCTATAACACCAAGACAAAGCCCCTGCTAGCCATTCCAAACTTATTGAAATTATAGATTAAATTCGTCGTCGTTTATACTAGCTTTTTTGACCCACTCAAGAAAAAAATACAGATACTTATCACAAAATAATAATAATAAATTTGACCCAAAAATCTCTAAATTGTACTTAATCAACTGAAAATACTTTTTACTAAAAGTTTCCAACTAAATAAGTTATAATCGACTAAAAGAAAACTTGTTTAAAAGTTTTGAGCTATCTTGCTTCTAACATTTTTATTTTCATTTTGACGACAAAAAGTGATAGAATTAAAGTTATAGATAATTCAATTTGCTGCAAATAATTTTCTACGTATTTTTATGTACGGCTCCTAGATTACAAGATATATAAAATACTAGAACAGTGAAAAAAAAACACCCTAGAATTAAATTTTCAAGATGGCGGCCTGCACAAACTTAAACTTAAGCTTACACTAATCCCCTCTACATAATAAGAAAATAATATTGCGTCTTCTGAGTAATGCGAAGTAAATGTAATATTTCAATATAATACATGCCGTCAGTAATATTAACTTAATACCACCTTTAGGATAGATAGTTGAAATATTTAATAATTTAAACTACTCGGCAAACTTTCGACCGTACTCTCGCATTGGACTCTCAAAGTGGAAATCGAGAAATTCTATCTCTATGGTTGCCTAGGCAACGATCTTGACGGTAGCTTCTATCTGTCCCACTACAGAAGATATCGCATAGACTCAATCGAGCAATCGAAACATGATCGATTTGAAACTTATGTCTCTAGTAGTTTTCCCAGAGAAGTTGTACCAGAATTGTGTGCATTTAAGAATCAGTTTGCTACATAGACACGCCTTTATCAAGCACTCCCCATTTTTATTCTGATTTATGTAACTTAAATGTAGATTGCTTAGAATAGAATAGAATAGAAAGAGTTTTATTTACGTCATAAACACACAATACAATTACAATTAAAATTAACATAAAAGCAGTTTAACAAAAATACTATAGTAAAAATATTTAAACGTAAATCGGTTTCCACTCAGCATAATGCTGTAGCAGCTAGGTGAGCTGGCTACAGCGCTGGTTTCAGTGGTACCGTACAGCGCAAGGCGGCCCTAAAGCGCGGCAATAAATCAATCAATTTATAATTTTAAATAGAGGCAGTAAATTAGCACAATTAACTGCTTCTAAGCACCCTGAGTGCGATCTACTTACTCTTTTTTTTCTTTTTCTGCATTAAAATTATTAGAATTGTTTGGAAAATAGTGAAAATGAGCTTTGCCTGCACGCATAGACAAACAACAACCACGAAAAATGTATTTATATCATGATTTCTGAAAACTTTTGTTGCATAAGTTCGTAGCATACCTGCGGGCGTTTATTGGTTTAGTTCCCATCCACCATCGGTATTTGCTAGCGTGAATTTTATTTGTGTAGTCTGCAATACGTGTTTACTTTCAATCCTCAAATCGTATTCTTGAACCTGCACTGTAGCGTATCAATCTACAAATTCCCGATCGAGTTTACCACAAAACCAAGGTTACTCCCTCTCAAGGTGAAAAATAATGATAGCTTTCGCTAAATCGACAAAACACCAACGCCAAAAGCCCTCCAAGAAATTGCCAACTCTCAAGTCCCTAACTTGTTGGTTACCTTTTGATAACAATTTGATTTCCATACACCTGATCGGAATAAAATTAAAGTTACATTTTATCTGAGCATTTGAACTTTCGGATAATATTGAGTTTATCTCCGAAGGACCTTTAAAGGTATGCATATTTTAACTTTCATAATTTTCAATAAAATTTTGTGGGATATTTTCTGACGGATTTAAATTTCATTCAGGCGTTTAGGGACAGATGAATATATAAATATTTTAAAAACTTTATTTCGCCTCAAAACCCTTACATTCATAAAATCAAATTTGAATATTGTGTATAATAATTTTGGTACTCATTAATGTTTTATAATTTTGTTGCAGGTAAATTAAACGCAGCATCCAAACTGAGACAACCGTTCGGGTGCATGTGAGTACATTAACATAGCTTTCAGAATTACCGAGTTTAGCGGTAAAGTGCATGAGTTCGCAACACTGGCAAGAGACAGCGCTGCGGGAATTGTAGTTTCTGAAGTGGCAACCGCGGATGCGACATGTTGCAGGATATCCGGGACACTTTTATAATATATTCTGAAAAGATTCTTTTAAAAACGTTTACAACACTGCACGGTAAGAACTGTTGAGGGTACTAGGATGTTTTTTATTTAAAACTAGTGGCCCGCCCCAGCTACGCACGGGTTTTTATTAAAAAAAAAATCCCGTCAATTATTCGATTTTTTCTCGCCTTTTAAACCTTTCCTAGACCTCCACGAACATTTCAAGACTATGATAAGATAAAACCGTTCAGCCGTTCTCGAGTTTTAATCAGACTAACGAACAACAATTAATTTTTATTTATATAGATATTGCAAGAGTTCACTAGCACAATTTTAAAATTCGAAAATTTTGAACACGTGCTTGTAGTATAGCTATTTTATGTATGCTCGTAGTTCTTATCTAACTAAAAATGTTTGGTTCGAAAAGGGGTCTTTATTTGTAACGAAATACTGCATGTTCTTTCTGTTAAAATATCAGGTATATTGATTTCAGGTATTTTTAAACTTAGGTCATAAAATATTTGGTATTTATATGCGCAACCATATAAACATTTAACGAGTTGTAAGATGACTTGAAGCGTAGTTTCCACTCTTTCTACATAAAATAAACCCTATTTTTCATAAAAATTCCTAAACTTCGTGCTCTTGGTTCCACAAAACAGCTATTACCATACATCGCCGCATGCACCAAAATATAAATCAATTTGATGTGTTGCTCAGAGAAGTTTCCCATTATTGGTTGGAGGCACGTGAATATTGCACCAGATTAGACGGCGCGATAAACTAGATGGCGCTGATCGACGGTACGACACCGACACGACATCTATAGCATCATAATTTCAGTCGTACGATGCTCCCAAAAATGTTAAATAAGCTAACCCTTAAAGGACCGGCAGGGCATTTTTCCTCTCTCATAGATTTTCAGGGTCCTTTACCGAAAGAGTAGAACGGGACCCTATTACTGAGCCGTGTTTATAAAACGGGTGGGAGCACACTCGACTGTCATTCCGAAGGTCGTGGGTTCTTGCCCTTTTTTAGGACAAGAACTAACAAATAAGTTTTTGTTTTAGATACATTTTCAATATTTCACCACGGCACACTTCCTAATGTTTCCATTCAAAGCTTATAAGTAGTTAAGCTTGGTGCGTTTTCTGTTTAGAATTATTTGTTTATACAAATCGGCGTGCTGCGCCGATATATTTGTATAAAATAATAAAAAAAAATTGCAAAAAATCTTTACTATTTGTTCGCAGGTAAAACCTATTTTTAGTTATATTTCTGTCGAATACGTAGAAAAATATAGCACTAACATTCAAACATTGAACAGGATAAAAAAAGTTAAAAAAAAAGTCTCTTTCACCATAAATTTAAACCGGATTTAGATATCGTTTCAAAAACCCGTCCTGTAAACCAGTACGGCATTTTCATTAGTTTGATCCGGAAATGGACATAGATGGATACCCAGCAGTTTCCATAAAGCGATGAATCCCTAATAAATTTCGGAATGGTTATTTTTCACATAACCCATGTGATTTTTCTTTCTGTACGTTTGCATTTCAAACCATGGGAGTGCACGTGATGCTTCAATTTGTTCGAATGAGTTTTGGATATCGTAGCTTTTTTTATTAATAGGCATGACAATAACAATAAATAAGGTATTCTGCAAGTCCTCCTGCAAGCCCGTACAAAAATACTGGATACAAATTTTTTGCTTTATTAATTTAATAAGAAAGTGCCAAGATTTAGATCAGAGTTCCTGAGGGGCTTGAAACGTATTTCGTACATTTAGCTCAAAAACATTATACTTATGTCATGCGAAACTTCAATACACTGTAACGTCTTGATTTTTCGTTTACAAAATAAAATAAAAATATAGGTTATTTTTTCTAAGTTATCAAAATGTCGGACGAATGAAAAAAATATTTTTAGACTATATTTGTATATTCAACCTTTCCAACACGAATAAGTAAATAACTTACACACAAACTCCCACGCAAACATTGAGTATTTCACAATAATTATAAATTCTCGTGAAATCATAAAATTGTTGGCATACTTTGGCCCTACGACATTATCGTCAGAGTAATAGCAAAAATTTCTAAATTTTACAAATGCAAAGTATTCAAATATATATTCGGCTCATCTGTTAAAAAATATATGATCCTACCCATAATAATAATAGAATCATTTACCAATGATAATGTTAAATGTAATTAATTACCTGTGCCTATACGTTACTACAAACAATTACTTACTTACGCTATGCTAAAAATCACCAACCCATTGCATTTCCCACAACCTCATATGTATATTTTAAGGCAAGGTTTCAGGCCTCGATATGTTCCAACAGGGTAAACTACACGTGGACAACCGTGTAGTTTACCCTGTTGGAAGATATCGAGGTATACGCGCATATACGCGCGTCTTGAAAACACATCGCTACAGGAGACCGCTTGCTTGCCACAAATGGGTGTCGAATATTAATAGCCTTTGAGCCTCCTAGTGGGCCATAACCCATTTCCACTTCCATATAGCCATTACTCTTATGCACGTTGCACTAGAGTCTTGTGACTAGATGCACGCCCTCTGGACTAGTGCAGGAGACAAATATATTTCTTAGCTTCTTAAACCACGACATGACGGGAGTTTAAGATTCCAAGTCAATGTTATGTGTCACAATGGACATTCCTTTGTGTAACAACTGTAAATTTTTATCAAAACCGTTAAATTGTTGTTGATTAGAAATCATTTATAGTCGTTTTTAGCATATTTTCATAATAACTTAATATTAGTAATTAGCGCTACTGTTAAGTTTATAAGGGGGGCTCAAGTCCAATGAATGGATATTTTGCAGCTGAAAAGAAGTCTATCTATTCTAAGATACGAGTATTAGCCAACAATTACGCCACAAGCTTGTCCAACACAAATATCTTCACGTCTTCAAAACACACTACAGGAAACCGCTTGCTATTGCCACAAATGGGTTTCGAATATTAATAGCCTTTGAGCCTCCTAGTGGGCCATAACCCATTTCCACTTCAATATAGCCGTTACTCTTATGCACGATGCACTAGAATCTAGTGACTGGATGCACGTCTTATAGACTAGTGTAGGAGTCTTGTGTTTTATGAAACTCGACATGACTGGAATTTAATATTTGAAGTCAATGCACAATGTGACACATATCACAATGGAAATTCCGACGAGACAACGTGACTGCCAACGGTCATTGAATCCGTTAAATCTGATTGATTATACGATAATAGTTCGGTCAGCATAAATATATGTTATGAGAAGTAAACATTTCTTCAGTGGCGTTGTGCACTTTATGCGATAATAAATCTTGAACTCACGTCAGATCACGTGACTATCAAAAATTTGTAAGATGGAGGGAGAGAGCAAGACTTGCGAAATTTTCCATAACCATTCCAAAATATCCGAAAATGGACTACGTTCAAGTTTTCACTGCTGCAGGTACTCTCCCGGAGTGCACAGTCCCAGTTTTTTCATAGAAGATTGCAGCTTCTTAGATGTTGCCAACCCAAAACACCGACTGAAGTTAAGGTTTAACCCAGTAAATGACGCAAAGCCGTTACTATTCACAAACTTAGCTCTAAATCGTAAACTTGATACGAACTAACAGAAGAAATGATGAAGTCGTGTTGGTTCGGTGAAAAGTGGAAGTTTCAGGGCATTGCTTTTAATAGGAACCGAAACTTTCAGTTTATACAAAATAAAATTTTAAGCTACACATGTGACTACAAAATATTTCTTAACAAAAAATTCGCGTGGATTTTTAATAGAATTTTTTTTTTTTTTTTAATACCTCTCAAATTGATATATATGTTTGATACCTTTTTTGCAAAAGCTTAACTTAAAATATTAGAACCTGTGACAGACACTTGTTTTTGTTTGTGTTTTTTTATACCTTAATATGCATACATTATTAATTATTTTTTTACCATCGTTAAGAGTTCAGAGACTATTTAAAATACCTAGTTTAGAAGAAATTAAAACATTTTAAACCGTTCAGAGTTCGCCAATACTAACTCAAAGCTTCATCAAAAACCACCTAAACTCAAGCTCCGTAAATTAAACCCAATTCAACTATTACGAGCTCCCAAACTTTACCTGCCGGAAACTTCTAGATCATGCTTCAATATTGCCTTCGCCTCCTCAGCTATAATCAGGTTACACATAGTGCTTACTATGAATACTAAATCGCTAGTACTAATACCTTTGAGTTGGCATAGAGTAAATATCAGTTCCCAGGTAATATATTCATTGGGGACTTGCAAGTTAGACGTGAGATGCAAAAGTTTACATGCATAAATAGATGCTGCAAAGTTCCGAAGGTAATGCTTTTATAGATGCGACTCTGTTTTTGATAAAGTAAAGTGGCACATTTAAAAGCGATACCAGGCTTCTTAACTATCCTTTATATGCATTGATTTATTATTACATTTAATTATTATTGGGGTATATATATTTACTAGATTATCACGCCACGGCGTGGTCCATGTTAAACAATTTCCCCGCAAAAATTTCGTATTTTCTTTAAAAGTTACTTATCGCTTCACATCTGCCCTGCGGCTTTGCAAACATATAAAAGAATCACCGAACATTGAATTCTTTCGGTAAAGACGTACTACTCTGCAGTGGGACGGAACGGCTGATACATCAAATAAATAAATATATAAAGACGTAATAACTACTCGCAGCCAATGTTGTCATCAAAAATCTTACTATCATTAGTTTCGTATCTGCACTATTTACACCATTCCACCTTGCCGTGACGAGGTCAAAGTTGGTAAAGTGATTAATGATTTTGCGCTTTTCATTCCTTGGAGTTACGAGGGTAAGGACTTTGTGCCTTTGTGAAACGTATTACTTGAAGGGCTCTTAGGAAAATAAGTTTTTGAATCAAGGGTTTTGTTAAGCAAGTACGTTAGTAATATTAGACCATGATTAATTTCATGTACGGACTCATCAGAAAATTTTGGCAATTTCTTAGTTTTTCGTGTACTATTTAATTACGACTTGTGATTATTGAATAGTTTTGCTGTGAACGAACGAACGTTTATATCTACGAAAATAGAAAAAATAATTTGTCTGGTATTGGACAAAATGGAGACGATGTTTGTTATTCGGTTTTTATTTTGATAAGTGTTCGCGCATATATTTGGGCATATTTATCTTAACCACCTTTAAAAAATAAACGTGTTCTGAATTTGGTGTATATTTTTAGTTCTCGAGTTATCTTCAACTCATTTATGTATATCGAAAATGTCTGGAAATGTTTGCACCAACGGGAGGGAATAGGACACCATTCTTATGTCGATACCCGCAACCCGAGTTATAGGTACTCAATAATTAATTCTTATTTTCCTAATTAAAATTCGGTTGTTTTAAGTAAAAAATCTAGTATATATTTACTAGCTGAGACCCCAGCAAACGTTGTTTTGCAGAATGAAATCATGTTGGCCAATTCTCAAACCTACTCAATATGCTCACAAAATTTCATGAGAATCGGTCAATCCGTTTCGGAGTAGTACGGGAACGAACATTGTGACACGAGAATTTTATATATCAGATTAATGTACGTACTACACTAATTACATATTAGCTTAGATACCAATAAATCTTGGTTATTGAATAGTACTCGTACTTTGACAAGTAAATCGGAAGCAAACCAACCAAAACGATTGTTAACAAAGTTACAATTGTTAGGTTCGGATTGAAATCTACACAATCACATTTGTAATTGATTGAATCAAGTAATTAGCATCAGCTAGCCCGAACTTACGAGCAAGTTGTCCCTGAATTAGTGCCGGTAAAGGCCCTGGAACTAAGACCCCACACCCCATATGAGTAATGGCGGTAATTATGTGAGGGTAGTTTATAGTTTACAATCTCTGCGTCGCCTGATATCTACTAGGTACATTGTCTTTAGTACTTTCGCTGATTAACGAAGCTAAGTGAGCTCCTTCGTTTTTGACCTTTTATAATAGTCTCTTATCTATCTTTATATATATAATTCTTCTGTGAGTGTGTATGTCACTGAACTACTCTCAAACGACTGGACCGATTTTGATGAAATTTTTTGTGTGTGTTCAAGATGATCTGGGAATGGATTAGATTAAAAAAAAAAAAACCAGTGCGAAGCCGGGGCCGGCCACTAGTGTTATATAAATAAATATTAGTGGAAAATTCAAACAGCAATATCTAGACCCGTAAGTCTAAGGCACGTATTTATAAACCTAAGTCAATCCTCATCAATCAACTCAATCTTGAGTGCACATTTGAAACGACAAATACGTACATTTGACGTTAGAAATCTGCACTCGAGATCGAACCTCAGAGTTAAGTTTGGTTTATTAATCCGTGCCTAAGTCTATAAAAAAAATTGGGCCATATTCTTTGACTGAAGTAAGTTATAATTTACTGACTCATATCTCCAATAGTAACTACCACCCAAACTCTACATTCGATGGTAGTTCTTATCTAGTATTGGGCACATGCATAGACAAACTTTCAGCCTTTATAAAAAAAACAAAGGTCTGGCTATTCGTGACTCAAAGGATTAAATACCGTCAGTGTCAGTGTAAAACGCTCTTACGTCATGAAGAAAATTTTAATAATAAAATAATACATCAGACGCAAACGCCTTTCGTCTTTATAGTTATATATTTTTGCTAAGAAACAAAAAATCTCTGTTACATGTTAATAGTAAAGCTTTAGTATTTAGGTCTAGACTAGACTAAAGGACAATGTACTCTGGGCATATAATTAACCCTAAGCAACGTTGACTTTAAATATGTATCACTGGAGATTATAATATGCTTGTGGATGCAGGTAGCGCCCAACCTAAATAGCTAGAAAGCATAGAAAATTCTTTATTACACACACCAAACAAAGTAAAATACAATACGTCAATAAAAGCTAAACCTAGAATGCGTAATGGGCGGTATTATTCTATGCTCAAAGCAATTTCTTCCAAAGTCAAAGTCAAAACGTTTATTTCCTTAGAAGCACATAGCCTACATGGACAGGTCAACTTAAAATTAATAAAACTAAATTGCTTAAATAACAAATATCAAGGAAATAACATTGTCTTGACAGTTCGCTTCAATGTTTTATACTAAGTTGAGAAGCGAATAGAACAACACAGCTTTATCAGTTATTACATGTATTTATTATAATTTTGGAGTTCTTATTTATAGGTAACTATTATAAGTTTGACATTTACAATAAAAAAAATGTTTGTCACAGTCCAGTCCAGACAATCATAAATTTAAGTAAAGAAAAATTACAAAACGTTATGGGCGCTGCACGTCCCGCACTTGAAGTAATCATGTTGATTGTCATTTTGTTTGTTTAACTAAGCCGGACAATTGTGTCATAGAGGAGACATATTACCATGCAGGGATATAATGTTCTCATTAACCTCCGTAATCGAAACACGAGCATACATCTCGAAACTCGATATACCCATTATGTCGCATTACCATGATTGGCGCACTCGACATGAGTAGCGTGAAATTGGTACAGGTTCTTTAAGGTTTTTCTATGTCTAAAGGGGTTTCAAAATGTTGCATACCTATTTACAAGTCCTCCATTAAAAAAAGTGATGAAACTCATGTCAATCGATAAAGTAAAATTAAAACAACTCAAAATTAAAAATTTAAACACATATCTCAGATTTACTACTTACTATAATATAATATAAATTTTTAGTTTTGAGTTGTTTTTGTCTCAGAAACTGTATAACTTTGAGGTTTGATTATTTAACACTTTTTGTTTGTTATCATTGACCTGTGTGTCGTCACAGGCCGCTATTTTTATAAGTGGTGTACTAGTAGAATTTCCGGGCCCCATTCTAAATGGCTAAACCCTTATCTAGATTCAATTGTAACACTGAAATTTTGCTTCGGAGATCTGTTCTGAAATTAATCAGTGTTTTATATATTTAACACATGACGCGTTGACATTATACCTTTCTTTCTAACTTTAAAAATCAGATAAGACGCCAAAAAGTTTTGATAGCCTTGCAACTTCAAATAATCTTCAAGGACAATCTATCGAGTACATTACCCTTAAAAGGTAAAGGAAGCAAAAAAACTCGAAAGTTGTGTGTACCCACCGTGACGTAAAACTTCCTGTGGTTACGGAGAATATACTTACCCCAGATAAAGGACATCGGGAATAATGGTCAGACCAAATACTATTTTAAAGCCCCCTATTTAAAGGATTGTTTAAAACATATTTGTAGTTCTATTTATAAATATTTCCGGACAATTCATGCAACAATATCTAGCCCCGTGGTAAGATCTAAGCTCGTGTTACGGGTACTAGTCATCTGATATACTTAATATAATAGGAATACATGTATAGATATTTTTAATATACATATACCCACCCAGACCAAGGAGAAAGTGCAGAACATACAAAAGAACGAAACCTCGGCGGGAATCGAAATACGGGCCTACGCCCACAGCGTGAACAATTTTAGATACAACTTTATAAAGGATTATTAAGGATATTCGTCATTATGGCTGTTGATCTACACCTCACAGTACCTTGATGAACCCCAAGTACGAGTCTACACTAAAAATAATAACCAACCTATTACAGATGTAATCATTGATAGTAGGTAATTATTTGCGACTCCTATTCCAGCCTAAGCGGTACTCAGGAGTCCCGATTTACTACGATCTACTAATTCTGGCTCTTGTAATCTATGAATTATATGCATGTACTTCTACAAAAAAAAAACACTATTTATCGATCATCACCCATTACACAAGCTCTTATTTGTTTGGGGTGGTAAATATTGTTGAACGCATTTCTTAAGGCTAATTGAAATATCTAATCTAAATCTACACATTTCATACTACCTTGATAAACCCCGAATACGAATCTTCTCTAAAAATAATGTCAGACATCACGGTACAGAGCTCTTACACATTTCAGCACACACTTATGTACAGTCATTAGAAAACGATTGAGGCAACACTCAAAGCATTCCTACCTACAATTACCTCAAAGAAGTAAACTAGATCGCTCAACGAGCTGAATTAATGGATTCCGCTGACCTAGACCTGTTTTAGATCGAATAAACGCGAATTGAACAGTGTTTATGTACTATGCATTTATAGAACAGGCAGAGAAAGGTCGACCACCAGCAAAATTGATATATAACCCAGATAGATATATAAAACGAGTACAAACATGGCTAAGGGCAGAAATTAATGGCATTATGATGGAGGAGGTCTGTACCCACAGACGTGTTCTTTAAAATATGAAGTTATTATTTGTAAACAATCATCATCATCATTTTATTGAAAATAAAGTAATGTTACTTAAAAGAATTGTAAAGACTTTTTATCAACACTAATATTATAAAGCTGAAGAGTTTGTAAAAGCCGTGTTGGCTAAGTGGGAGGACACTCGACTTTCATTCCGAAGGTCGGGGGTTCAAACCCCGCCATGCACCTCTGGATTTTTCTTCTTGAGAAATTTATGTGCGCTTCAAACACGTGCTTTAACGGCGAAGGCAAACATCATGAGGAAACCTGCATGTTCTGAGAACTTAAAAAGAGTTTGAAGGACATGTGACATTCACCAACCCGCACTTGGCCAACGTGGTTCAAAATTCAAAAAAATATCTTTATTGGAAAACATTAACATCAGGATTCTTAGAACTATAGCACGATAATATACGCATTAGTTCGGAAACTGTGTCGCGTATATTAACGCCCACTCCTTGGTTTTTTTTATACATAATTATCCAATAATGGTATTTAAGGTTTAATCGATATAATAATTAATGACTAATAGCAATGTGTGTGTGTGTGTGTATAATCAAAATTTGATATATATATAAATATATAAAATACACAGGTACATAAATATATAGATAAAGTATATATATAAATATGGTATTGTTACTCTCAAACATTTACATATGTAATAATATAATAACAAAATAATATGATATTTATTTGATAGACACAAAAAATATTATGATGTACTTGGATATACTATTTTAATTCATTTAGTTTTTTCTAAAAGATTTTCTGTTTCGTCGTACGAAAGCAAAAATAGCCAGTTTAGACAGGCTACCTTGCATTTATACCGTGTTAGTGGATAAATATTTAACTCCCTGTTTACCCTATTGTAAAGAATCGACCCCATGTAGATAAAATGACGTCTAGCTAGCGCTAAGCGACAATTTTCAGTCCTGCAAACTATATCCGAGCGACGTTTGGTTTTAGTTTGGTTGGGGTTATACTCAATAGAAGAATGTTTACGAAGTATAGTTTGCAAGATAAAAATCTGACGCACTGTTAGAACATGCCACATGTTGTATAATTCAGAAGTAGGATATAGAACAGGTTTTTTAGCTAGAACTTTAAGCACAGCCCTCTGCGCCCTCTCCAATATGAGCATTTTACTTTTAGAACAACCACCCCATGACGTGATGCAGTACATTATGATTGATTGACCAAGAGCATAGTAGATAGTTTGAAGTAGGTTTTTGTTCTTAACAATAGGAGCGATTTTTTTAAAAACAAACATTAGCTTTCTGACTCTCGAAGTTATATTGTCAATTTGTTCCTTCCAGCTAAGTGTGCAATCTACTATTACCCCTAAATACTTTATAGAAGAACAACGTTCAAGCGTTAGACAGGAACAGGAGTCACTAAGCGTACGGTCACATGTGTGGGCACGTAATTCTAGACTCAAAGGTTGCGAGGAAGTATTTGCAGAAAAAGTGATAAATTTGGTTTTAGAGATATTAAGGGTGAGAAGATTTGAGTGCAGCCATTGCATAACTATTGTTATAGCGTTTTCTGCATTCTTTTGAGTCTCTCCCCATGTCTTGCCTGTAATAAGCAGAACAGTGTCGTCGGCATAGGTAAGTATACTGCAGAAAGGGATACATAGATTACACAATTGGTTTACATACACTAAGAAAAGAGTCGGTCCCAAAACACTGCCTTGAGGTACCCCGAATCCAATTGACTCATCTTTGCTGTGAAACCCGTCTATGACTACCTTTTGGGATCGATCTGTTAGGTAGCTTTTGAATAAACTAAGTACAGAACCTCTGATACCAATTTTTTCCAATTTATGACAGAGTATGGGGATTGAGACTGTATCGAAAGCTTTGGAAAGGTCTAGAAAGATAGCTAAACTTTTGTTCTTATGGTTGAGATTTTGAGCAATTGTATTAGTGAGTTCTAGAACGGCATCTTCAGTGGATCTACCACGTCTGAATCCAAATTGGTTGTCAGAGAGTACAGACTTTGCTGTTAGAAAACTTACAAGTCTACGGTTAATAAAGCTGCTGATTTTTATTAAGCGATAAACTTCGCTTATTAGGTTAAACTATTTTTTTTTACGTTGCGGATACGTCTTATTCTTTTTCTTCATTTTTTTTAATATTTATTATCGATAAATAGACTATCTAACAGTGAAATAATATTTTAAATAGGACAAGTACCGAGATTAGCGTTAAACGTTCAAAAAACAAACTCTTCATCATCATCACCCTATTAACGTTCCCACTGCTGGGACACACTTCTCTCTTGACGAGAGAGATTAGGCCTTAATTCACCACGCTGGCCAAGTGCGGGTTGGTGAATGTCACATGTCCTTCAAACTCTTTTAAAGTTCTCAGAACATGCCGGTTTCCTCACGATGTTTGCCTTCACCGTTAAAGCACGTGTTTAAAGCGCACATAAATCTCTCAAGAAGAAAAATCCAGAGGTGCGTGGCGGGGTTTGAACCCACGACCTTCGGAATGAAAGTCGAGTGTCCTCCCACTTAGCCAACACGGCTTTTTTTGTATTTAAACGTTTATATATTATTAGCAGAGAGTAGCAATAAAGACGGCCTTGCATCAATTGTGGAATCCCACACGCTCAAACACATTTTATTTGTACATAGTGTTTCATCCAATATTTACATTGACTCATCTCAAGGTTTGCAGCTACTGTGTTATATTCGTAAATAGCACGAATCCTTTTGAATGCTGGAATGACATCATCATCACTTTTCTTATTCTAGTGTCAACATTTTCAGTTTGCTATAAGGATGACTAAAAATATAATATCTCCGTGATTAAGTTTCCCTAAACAAATTCACACTTTATTTTACTTTTTTATGACTGTAACGCTTTCTTGCGATAAGTACTATATTTCTACATCACAAGCCTTTCCACTCTGGAACTCTGATGCTCTATCATCATCTGCTGTCTTGACATTTTTTATAAAATGTATACAGCTAAAAATAGTTGTCCACTATTTTGGGCCGGCTAAGAGACGGACTTAACAGAATAATATTATTTATGTAGTCATCATGCCTATTTAAACTCGCTGTTAGACTATTGAACTAAGTCAATTAGTCAATACCATATATATACCAGTCATAACCCAAACCACCCAAAATAAGCAGAACCCGACCCGATGGCGATATTGGTACATCTTACATGTTAATAACACGAATTCTAGACATTATCAAAAACCATTGATCAATATTTTATTGAATAAATGTATTAAAATATTGTGTTATCTCGAATTATTAAACATACTAGTTTTTCACGCTTCGATTAAGTAGAATGTATAGCATACAGGCTTCCTCGATAAATGGGTTATTTAACTAGGAAATATTTGATTAAATCGGACCAGTAGTTCCAGAGATTAGCAAACAAACAAACTCTTCAGCATTATTATATGTATTTTTTTCTTTATTCGGAGCTAGACTAGTTAAATAATCTTAAACTAACATCCTTATACTCTAAGCATAACCATAACATTAGTATAGACATTGAACTTAATTTATTCATCTTCAACCATTTCGCTAAAAGCTTCACCAGTTCCCCAAAAGGCTCGATACCTTTAAAGTATTATTGCTCCAAAAACCGATGTACCCATAATGCAAAAAATACTATTTTTCGTTATATCAGTAATAAAAATATCGGTTCACGACGCACTTATCCCCTCATGTTTTAGCATAACTCCTAACCGGTTAACTTAACCCCGCGTTCACCTGCTCAATTTATGCACCATTCGGAGTCGGTCTTCCGTATCCTGCATTTTTAGGGGTTAATATGCATAGGGTGTCTCTCATCAATAGTATTTTGTGAGAAATATGCATCGTGTACTTCATCATCATCATCATCCGCAGCCTGACTTCACCCACTGCTGGGTATAGGCCTCCTCTTGCTCTCGCCACCCATTACGGTCTTGTGCCAATTTCATCCAGGTGCGTCCTGCGACTTTAGCGATGTCGTCAGCCCATCTCGCTGCTGGACGACCGACGTTCCTATAGGCGTTCCTTGGACGCCACTCAGTGATTGTCTTACTCCACCTATTATCATCGTGTACTTAGTTCTTGGAAATTTGACCGCTTGCCTCACGGAATTTGTAACAGAAGATTAGCTCAGGGTACTCAGTCTGTGTTTTTGGAACTACATAGATATTTTAAACATGCAACACCACAGACAAAAGCTTCATTTTTTGCTAACAAGTAAAATTCTTAAATTAATAAAAAAAATAACACATTAAGGAGGCATTTACATTCCATAACTACAAAGTACGTTATGTGTTATTGTTTTTGACCGAATCGTATTTGATTAATGTATTGCATCATGTAAATGATAATATACCTAGATATTTTACAGCTGTTGAATGTTTACACGGCTTTCCAAATATACTATTTTATTTTATTTCAAGAAAACAATTCAGTATTATATATAGGGCCTTATGAGTGTAATTCATATGGTTTTACTATCACACAATCTGAAATAAACCCTTCTCGGCTTTCAGAACTTAGACATTGTGCATGTAAAAGCCTATTTATCGACTCTGCACGAGCTAAAAATACAGTCCAACCGTAATTCATTAGTTGTTCATAGGGTTGCCATTTACTGTCTGAATTAGGGGTGATCAAAATTCAAGTCGTCCCTGCGGGTAGTCAACTAAAATATGTCACTAAATCGCCCTCGTGCGTTCTATTTGTGATTTAACGAACCATTATTGTGTTTAGCTCCCCTAATCCGATTTTTGACGGTCTATTGTAGACATAACCCTAATTTATTGCAACAAGTGAACATTTTGTTGTGTTAATCAGGGTTCATTCATGTTGCTTAATTTTTTATAGAAATTATGCATGTATTATTCATAGCATATATGAAGTGATTTTGTTGGAGTGATCCTACAATATAGAATTTATTTTATTTGTACTTTCGAGTGTCAGTGAACTTTTTTTGACCGAAACGTAGTTGCCGGCTGGTTTTTGTATGGCGATGACAGCAGTTAAACTACGATAAGGAAGAGGATTATCGATCTACTCGAGATTTAAATAATTCGTGCAAGCTGCCCTTGAACAAGCTAATAAATAGGTGATTTAACAATAACTCCGGCCCGTATTGATAAACCAAACTCAACTGTTACTTCTATCTTGAGTGTACCTATTCTATCTTTGAAACGTCAAATACGTACGATTGAGGGTTATCAACGTTATGCGCACTTCGGATGGAACTTACAGTTGAGTTTGGTTAATTACAAAGCCTTACAAGCATTCGCTTGTTTAAAATTGTTTTATCATCTGTCCAAAAAAAAACTGAAACCGTATTTTAATATTTATTTACGCCAGCAAATTATTTTCATTTCTACCACAAAATTAAGCAAGGAATTAGCAGTTAAAATAAATGTTGTTGTTTTATTTTGTTATTGACGATGTGATGAATGTAGCCGTTTACTCCCCAAAATGGGGAAAAAATGGAACGGGAATCAAAATACTAGAAAATAACAATTTTGGGAAGTAAACGGCTACAGTCAATATAATACCTCTATAGTGAATACCTTAAACATTTATTGGTTGTATGTAATGGCTGTAAAATAACCAATGATTTTATTCAAACAATTTAAATAATTTCATTTTTTGGTTGTATGTAATGGCTGTAAAATAACCAATGATTTTATTCAAACAATTTAAATAATTTCCATCTCAATATGTAACATATTCGTATTTATTTCTGAAATGATTATATGTATGTGTACTAAATTATGGGCTCTTCACCAAACAATGAACATTTGTCATTAAAATATGCGTAGACTAAATTGTACTGTACACCTTGTAAAAAAATATTTTCAATACCATTTTATTACTTACGGGTCAGTATTTAATTTTAAAATATTAAAACATACTTTATGGCATATATTTCAAAGTAGATAAGAGAAGGCAGCAAAGGACGGCCCCTTGTACGAATGCGCCAGTCGAGCAGCTGTCAGGGAGGAATGGAGATGAGCCGTGAAGCGTGTCACAAGTAAAAACTTGCAATGATGCTACGACCACTCTGGCAAGAGTGTACCGATTAAGAAGAAGGGAATCCTTCTAATATTATAAACGCGAAAGCTTGTAAGGATTTAAGTGTATAAGTAAATGTGCTCATTGCTCTTTCTCGCAAAAACTGCTGATTGGATTTCGATGAAGCTTCAAATTAATTTAGCTTACATATAAGAATAACACAAAGGCTTTTTGCCGCGGTAAGATTCCGCGATACCGACACATTTCGCGAGAAAGTCAATTATTGCGAGAAAATCCCGAATTGAATGAAATTTACCACGAATTTAACTGTTTTACCAGTAAAGGACAAAAGCTACTTTTTATTGCGGGAAAATCTCTTATTACGCGGGCCAAGCCCCGGGTAAGCAAGTAGAATTATCATAGTAACACATGCAGAAAATACTTTTAAAATGAGTACCTAATGATGATGACAGCACTATAAACGCGACATTACTTCTCAAAGTATCAATTCTGGATTATTTTTGCGCAGAATTTTCTATAATCTCTTTCACGTATAAAAACAGCAAACAGAGTATTGTTTGGGTGAATGCGGGTAAGTAGACCGCTGTTTGCTTACACCTATTTTGCATATAGATTGTTCCGGCCGTGATGAAATACTAATATGAGTTACTGTTTCGCATCAAATTTGGAGTCAATGCTTTGAAATTTTGTTAAAAATATTGCGTGCAAAAATAGCGTATAGAAACGTATAGTGAAGTTAGAAAAATTAGCATTTTGTACATATTATATCATCATCATAAGCACCCCATATTACAGCACATATTTTAGTTTTCACTACTGGTACACGTGGACATCTTATTGATGAGAGAGATTAGGTCTTAATTCACCACGCTGTGCACCAAGTGCGGTTGGTCAATGTCACATGTCCTTCAAACTATGCCAAGTTCTCAGAACATGCCTATTTCCTCACATTGTAGTATTTCAAATACGATTAAAGAATTGTTTTATGAATATGATGTTTGCCTTCACCGTTTAAGCACGTGCTTAAAGCGCACATAAATTTTTCCAGAAGAAAAACCCAGAGGTGCACGGCGCTGGGTTTGAACCCTTCGGATTTGAAGCCGACTGTTCTCCTACTTAGCCACCACGGATGAAACTTTCTACTCTAAGTTCTAAAATTGGCCTACACCTACATAGGTACATATGGTATGATACCTACATACGTAAACTATGTGTAATTATATGTGTAATTAATTACATACGTAAACTATGTGTACATTAAGTATATATACCACACTATGAAAAAAAAAGAGCTATAATATCTTTGCTTGCAAGATCTGCGATCAGCACTAAGGATTGAGGAATGTCGTCATTTGTTGCCGCAATGAACAACTTGCAACGAACGCCATTTTCAATGATAGATTGTAAATAGCTTCGTCTTTGTTTTCTAAGCATTGACAACCGCAATAACTGTTTAAAACAAAGCCAAACAACAATCCATTCAAACTTTATGAGTACATCTCCCTTAATAATAGTTTAATTTTCAAATAGGACAAGAACTTTGTCCCATTCCCGGTCCCTTTGTCCACGGGCCCTTGAACTCGAAACAGTCAATCGAGTTTTATTTGCTTAGGCTGCACGCAAACCGATTTGCATATTTACTACTAGCTGAATTTGTAGTTCAATATTGGAGAAGCTTGTACATTAAAGGCCTATTTCACCACCTTTCAGTAAATATAAAAAATTGTTATTTATAAAATTATATACAGGGTGGAATTTTGTAATGCTTTGTAATGCATATATAGCGCAATCTTGGTTAGTCAGTGATGTTTTTCTCTTGACTTGATAGCTCTATAGTGACTGACCGAGATTGCTCTTTATTATGATCATTGACTTATCTTACCCGCAGATAGTAATTAAATCCCAAAATAAAACAGAAAAACAAACTTTTGAATGCTCGTGAGGCCTAACGAAATATTTTTCTCGACATTTCATTGAAAATTCGAAATGTAACGCTGTTGTTGAGAATTTATGGTAACTCAACTCAAATCACCCGTTGCTTTTCACTTCAGAGAAAAATACAGATTGAAAAAGTTTTTGATTTGTGCTAAACCAAATTGTTTGCATAATCATTGACGCAAATACAAAAGCGAGATGTCATTACAGACTGTAGCCGCTTACTCAACAAAATTCTTTCTTTTTAATTTTTCCCCATTTTTCATTATTATTTCAGTTTTCCCAAAGCAGAATTTAAATTATAGTAAGATGTGACGTATAATAATATTATCAATAAATGACTATTATTAATGATTATAATCGCTACAATTATATTCACGTCAACTGTTTCCATCCAATTTTTTTTCTTTAATGTCCTTGAAATTGCGGGGCTAGTAATTCATGTTAAACTCAAAAATTATTCATTAAGACAAAATTAACATAGTAACAAATAATGAAGAAATTTGATTTTGAAAATAAACTCAATTAAATTTAAACAAAAAAAATGTTTTAACTACGAGGTTGGATTATGAAAGTACTACTTTTATTTTGAATTGATTTATTAAATGAAGTTTATCAATAATAACTTTGTCCCTGCTTGCTCAATAAGTTGAAAAACCTTAAACGTCAAATTGTTCCTACTATGGCATAAGTGCAAGCCTCGTCACACACGTCATCGCTCATCAAATTTAAGAAAATCAAGTACAATTCAAATTAGTGCTCATTATGTTCATTTCTTGTAGAGTACCGTTTTATTTATTTATTTTATCTTCCATAATCGTTCTAGCCCCTTTCTCCCTTTTACTCTTTGTATGTCAAGTCTTCATTCCGATGTTCACTTTCTGCATGGACTTCCCCTCCGTTCCCTGCGCCTCTATCCGCATCTCAGAGGTAATATCTAGCATTTAAATTCGCAAACCACCCTTTAGAAATAAAACAAAGGACATAAACAGCTTGCGTAACCTCATCATTATAATTGCACGCATTAGGACAGCAAAGGGCGACAGGGTTAATTTACATCCGCGTCTTACAACCCTTTTGTGTATAATCTTGGGGTCGTAGGGCGCGGAAATCCGGCCGCCTGTATGTGACGGTGATTATCATCATCAGCAACGTTTATGACCCACACGTGGTTTGGTTTACGATCAAGGGTCAGTCTAGTTGATGACAGGAGATTATAAGTTATAGCTGCATGAGCTGCTAGATGCTGTTGTTGCTCGCCTTTAGGTTTATTTTGGAAACGAAACCTTAAGACTTGGAACGTGTAATGACTGCCAAAATATAATTCAAAGAGAATACAGAACTATTTGACATCACACACCTTGTGTCGTGGCATATATTGTAATTTTATGAAGTTATAGTAATAAACACGTCGAGTCTAGAATCTCTTCCAGTTTTGAAAAGGAAACGACCCTGTAAAAATTTAGTAACCAAACGATGACATTCCTCACAATGCAAAATGTTATAGAAGGAAGCTCTGATTCCAGAAAACCTACAGAATTATATATTTTAAAAATTATAGCTTTCTTCGTATCATGTCACAGACAATCTTTCGGGAGTTTTCCACAGACAATACTACGCGAATTCATATCTCATTTTAAACCTACCCTTATTTATAAAGGCTTAAACTCGGAGGAATTTAGAGTCGCTAAGCTATCAAGCGTAGCTCTTCCGAGATTACCTCTGACTCATTAGCCTAAACTTTACTGAGATAAACTTTTTCAATGGGATTATATTGTTCAAAATAAAGTCTAGCTGAAAGTTCAGCTTGTTACGAATACAAGCTACACGTTGGTGTGAATCAAACTTTAAAATTAAGTTGCTTCGACTGCTTGCGTTCGTTTGTGTGAATTTCAAATAAGTTTCGCAGCAAACTGTTTCATGTATCGTGTTAACAAGGAGTGTTTGGTAAGAGTGTAAGTTCAGATAAGTCACTTATAAGTTTTCGTTTATAATGAACTTGATGGCTGTCACGCGATGTTATAATTAACACCATCTCAACCTTTCTCCAGTTCCAATTACTTTGTTAAGTAATCATTGCTTTATTTATATATAATTTTAGATATTTTAAAGCACAATATGCTTAATAATTCCTACTGAGCTGAATTGTTGTATTCACCTTTATAACAGTGTTGTGATGATGTGACGTGTCATTTTATAAAGAAAAGACCTAAAATTTTTAAATATAATTCTAAGACCTTCGAGCGACAGGGAGCGAGATAATTGCGTAAAACTGATTTTCGTGACCTATTGACCTTTTCAACTGTTTTAGCCGGCATAATATCAATATTGATTTTTCACATCTTCATTAGAACGCCGTTATAAGAGTGTAAACAAAAGTTCAGCCCAATAGGATTTTTGCCGTAGATTAATCTTAAAATTACTGGATTATAAATCATTAAATCTTATTTCTTAAAGCAGCTAAACTTGTTTGCTGAAAAATATCGCCGTTCTAATGTACTTAGAGGTTACCATTCAGTGATGCCAAACCAAAACTCAACTTGAATAGTTCTGCAAAGTTCATTGAAAAGTACATTAATGCGGCTAATTTGCCAGTCCCCGCGAAGTTGGGGTACTGCGGCTTGTACCATGTAGGTCAAAGCAATGCCTTTTTTCCTCCTCACCAGTATAAGAAATCTCAGATTAGGGCTCGACTGAAAAGTTGTTCTTTTGAAAGCAATGAATAAATAAATAAATAAATAAATAAATAAATTTTATTCAAATATTAACAAAATTCACTTATAACTATAGGTATAAAAATGTTTAAAATAGGTATGGAATACATGAGCCTGAACTAGGGTAATCCTGTATCTCAGGCTAAAAGACATATACAATAGGCTAGATAAATCTACTAATAAGCAGTATTTATAAAAACTGAAGCTTCGGTATTGATAAATATTTCGTTCTCATCAAGTAATTTAAATTTGGCTTTAAAATTATTTGATGGATAAATAGGGAGAATTACTAAAAATATAATAAGTCGATCGTTTAGTTTATTTACCTAATACATACCGATTTTTTTTTGTCTTGCAAACGAAAAATCAAGACGATACATGGAATCTATAAAAATGAATTAATGTTCGTTAGTCCCACTAAAACTCGAGAACGGCTGAACGGATTTATCTTATCTTAGTCTTGTAATGTTCGTGGAGGTCTGGGGAAGGTTTAAAAGGCGAGAAAAAATAATTGCCGGGATTTTTTTATAACTACCTGTGCGAAGCCGGGGCGGGCCGCTAGTTATTAATACAATTGTTATAATAACAAAAGCATAGAAGTCTCGTGTGACGTAAAGCTTTCTTGCAATTTGTACTAAATTTGTACCTCAAAAGTCCACACTCCGGAACTATGATGATCTATATCTTGGCACTTTCTTATTAATTGTTAGATTCTCCATCCCCAAAATCTCAGTTAAAAATATCATTTCTTAAAAGCCCTTCAAACTTCAAACCCTCTCAAATATGACAAACCTCGATGAGTTTCGAAACTTCCGCAGAAATCCTTTAAAAAAGTCGTGAATTTCGAACATGAACTTAACAAGGTTATCCTTGTACCAAATTGCTCTAATTCAAAACGCGGTTTTGTCCAACGCTTTGCATTTACATTCTGTGCCGGAGTCTTGGTGTAAATCATTCGTAATTTCATTTCATTCGGAATACCGCACTGCTGTTTTAGTATGTGCTGAACTTAGGATTTCAACTGCTATTCTAGAAAAGCAGAATTGCACACGTCATCGGCAGTTTCGCCAGCTATATAGAGCAGGTTCCACGAATTACTCCCTATATTTTACATCCCTGGTATTGCAGTGTTCGCTTATATTATCTTAATCTTAATATATATAAATCTCGTGTCACAATGTTTGTCCTCAATGGACTCCTAAACCACTTAACCGATAATAATAAAATTCGCACACCATGTGCAGTTCGATTAAACTTGAGAGATAGGATGGTTTTTACGGCGAGAAAAATTCGAATAATTTCCGGGAAAATTTAATACCCGTGCGACGCCGGGGCGGGCCGCTAGTCTTAATATATATAAATCTCGTTTCACAATGTTTGTCCTCAATGGACTCCTAAACCACTTAACCGATTATTATAAAATTCGCACACCATATGCAGTTCGATCCAACTTGAGAGATAGGATGGTTTTTACGGCGGGAAAATTTTATACCCGTGCGACGCCGGGGCGGGCCGATAGTTTTATCATAAAATTTTACAAGACCAGTAATTGTTACTTTGTCACCAATCAAAATTTAATTAGAAAAATATATGTGTTAGTTCTCCACAACTCGCCGAGTGGTCAAGTGTTTGGAAGTTCTGCAATTACTTGTCTCCTCGTTCTGGGTGTTTAATATGTATGGTAAATAAAATGTCTATATACATATGTATGTATGTCTATTATATTAAGTATATCAAATATCTAATACCCGTAACACAATCTTCGAGCTTACCACGGGGCTACACCTTACACTATCTTGCTTAGTGTATAGTTCGGAAAATTTTATTATGCTGGGATTATAACCCTGAAGCGATACAATATTAATTTTATCGAAAATGTTTGAATTACGAGTACGAGAAATTGACAAATAAAAGGAACAATTTCACCATCCTCGAGTAAAGCTAGACAATGGTTAAATGTGTGGATTGTCCGGAAATATTTATTTTTATTTTATTTTTATTTACTTCTAATTCTGTATAATCAGCCGACTCAACGACTTCTTGGACTGATCGTCGACTTCGTAGAAGATCTCACTGTGGTTTTGCAGAAGTTCT
Organism: Gymnoscelis rufifasciata; assembly: GCA_929108375.1. Classification (NCBI taxonomy): domain Eukaryota; kingdom Metazoa; phylum Arthropoda; class Insecta; order Lepidoptera; family Geometridae; genus Gymnoscelis; species Gymnoscelis rufifasciata. The sequence goes on along the minus strand of OV815321.1, from coordinate 5,676,623 downwards.
AGGATTAACCTGAGAATCGCTCTCTTGAGATTCTGTGGAACGAGCTAATTAATGTATGTAGCTTGTATCTCTTCTCATTGCCAATAACAAGAAGCCAATCAAGGACCTATTTTATTAAATGAAACGCCTTCTCCTACAAATACATATATTCAGCCAATGATTTAGTCTCATTAAACCGGGGAACGTAGGCTTTGATTGAAAATCGAAGGTTTTTGTCCCGGATCTCGTCCTATACATAAATTTCCCAGAAACAAACGGCTTTTTTCTAGACAACATTGCTTTTTTTGTTGGAGTTTTTCCTTTGCAATTCGAAGGTGGAAAAACAACATCAATTGCTTTATTCAGTTTTAGGGAATACGTAAAATAACATATAAAAATATATGCTGGTGTTAATATAATTATTAATACTAAATTTTCACGCCATGACGTAACGACGTATTTATTTGATTTTCCTGAAGTCTATATATAGCCTTCCTCGATGAATAGGCTATCTGACAGTGAAATATTTTTTTAATCGGACCCATTACAAACATATTTATTATAAAAATAAAAATCTTTTATTTCGAACAATAATTAATCCATTATTTGTTAGCAACATTTCTTCCATTGTTTATAAGATTAGGGCGTTATTTGCTAAAAAAAAGCTTGTTAGTAAAATATTTGTTATGCTTTACAGAACAGAGGGTGGTCGGCTGTCTGTCGGATTAAAAAATTGAGGGGATTCTCATTTGGTTGTTATTTATTTATTTTCCCCGTGAACCAATTTAATAATGCTCTTTTAAATAATAGCTGTCGTCTTTTAAAAAAACATTAAATAATGAACGGTCAAGTAGCTCTCAATTTAGTTGTAAGTCAAGGAGAATAAATCTTGCCTTACATTTGTATAAAATTCACGGATGCAATCTTGAGTCAACAGAAATGAAATTGAAACAAAATAATAATTAGCAAGTAGTTTCAAACACATTATACTTTGATTCCATGAAGCATTATGCAGCATGATATGCTAAGTTACACTAACGCAGCTTCTTATTCCCAGTAAAGCTAACCTAGGTAGATTCGTAACTGAATTTACTCATCTTGTCAGCATTTCACTAGATTGAAACAGTTCTATTTTAGTCACTTGAGAGCTAAAATGACCTGCTCGATTTCACTCAAACTCATATTTTGTCAAGCATAACGTTCCTTTATTTAATTTAAAATCTACTACAATATGTTTAATATTTATTCCTAAGAGTTCTGTGCTTTCTTGAGAATATTCCATATAACAATCAGTACTGCACTTGTAAACATACGCGACCACTCCGGTCCGCATATTATTATTCATAGCAGGTTAAATTGCTATTAAGCAATTAAATAAATCATATTATTATTACTGGACAATCCACACGACAATATCTAGCCCCATTATAAGCTTTTAACTTGTGTTATTAATTTGCATGCCCTATAAGACAGGCTGTATCCTTCGTATGTGGACTATACGTCTGGCACGAACAAAGCTGGGGGTATATGACTTTTTCTTCAGTTAACCAACATCATTGATACACCGTCTCGGACAGTTTACTGAGACTGTATTAAATACAGACATAAAGATGGATACAGTCTGCTATGTTTTAATAAAAGATTTTATTGTATATCTATAATATGAAAATTTATCGCAAAATGTGTTGGTAAGCTCATAACTCAACAACGCTTGGAACAATTTGGCCAATTCTTTTTTTCTAATTGTCGTAGAAGTGGTTGTAACGACGAGGAAAATTCAAATATTTGCCAGGAAAACAATTTTGCATAATAACCCGTGCGCAGCCGGGGCGGGCTGCTAGTTTTTTATAAATCTTAAAAGCTTTAGGCCTCGCTATTGAATTTGTGTCATCATCATCATCCCACGGAATTTCTTCGTTCTGTATAAAATTCAGCACATTTATTCCCGATCAAAGCAATTTGTTTTAAAATAGCCAAGTTCGTTCAGCTCTTTCAGTATAAAAGACTTACAAATATATCACACACACTCGCCACATAAATAGTTCGAATTATAATAAAAATCGCAGTATGTTTCCGGACCTCATTGCCTTTGTATGGCCACTCAAATTTGCACAAAGCGAGTACGTTCTTTAAGGAACGAGAACATTGTTGAGAATGTCGCATGCCGATATTTTATTTAAGCTTCAGCTTGTGAATGTGCATGGCAATGTGTTTTACAAGTTTCGGAGTACCTGCTGAATTAACCTCATCATTTCTAGCATAAAAATGGATCTATGGAGCTTAGATTTATTAGAAGAAAAGTTGAAAAATATGGATATTGGATAGTATACTCTACTAGTTATGAAATAATGAACAAATTGTTGTGTTACCCGTGTTAACCCGTGTTATTATGGATATTCCCTACGGAAAATAAACTTCTTAACCTTTCTTGGCTCTATATACACAAACCTGTGTATCTAATTTAATTCAACAGTTTTTATGCGAAAGCGCGACAGACAGATAGAAGAGAGTTACGTTCCGATTTTAAATATTAACGTTTTTGTTTTGAGAAATAATGTGGTTTTCTAGAATTAACGTAATTCAGAAATCCATTGAAATACCTGAGGAAGGAATAACTAGGTAACTAAAAACTTTAATATTTTTTCTCAAATACCGATTTAAAGTCGGATCAAACACGACTTTGACTTACACGATGTATCTCATAACACATCTGCAACCAACAAACCACTAGACAGAAGATGTCCTTGTTCAATTAAATTAACCATCAAAGGCTTCTAAGAACACTTCCGTTATCGGGTTAAATTAACCAAAGCCACGGCGTCTAACGTCAAAACGAGGGACTCAATGATTTTAATTGAATGCCATCAAATGATTCAATGGAGTCGAGACGATCAAATGAACCATCAATCTTAACTGAAAGCGATTTATCCTCGTTGTTTCATTTGAATTACGATGGAAAACATTGAATTCATTATAGATTTGTATTTGTTTTCATTTAATTTGTATTGTGTAGGCTAAGATATTCGTGTTTTGTGCAATTTGATAACAATAAACTTGCTGGCATAACGTTAATCTATGATATTAAACATGGACGGTGAAATGTATGCTCGCGCATAAAATTTATTGAATCATTATTTGATGTGTTGACTAATTTTAGAACAAGATTTGTATAACATAAAATAATATCAAACAGAAGATATTTTTTGTTTATATAATTATATTTTATAAATCCTCATAGTAAATGTATTCAGGTTTTTTTTTATTTGGTCTTTAGGCAGACAAAAGTCTATTTACATCCACGGCTCCCGTTTTCGTCTAAACGAGGTAGTCAGGTGTGAGAATTCTCAATCGAATATTTGCGATAAAATATTAAGCTTTAGGTTCATAAAGTATATAATCATCACAGCATCTAGAGGGTTCTATTATATATAAATATATAATTTCCGAACGATGTATACAACAACACCAAGCCCCGTGGTAAGCTCTAAGCTTGTGTTACGGGTGCTAGACATCCGATATACTCAATATAATAGATATACACACATAGATATTTTTTTGCTGAACATATTAAGCACCCAGACCAAAAATACATATATATTATAAAAAAAATTGTCTTATCCTATATTTTAGTATCAGTACTAAATGTCATTCTATATCTAGTATCACATTGATGGATTAGCCCGTCCTGTTTCCTATGTCCTAAATCAAAGCTGTGATGTAGGTAATCAATCAAATATCTAGATAGGGCCTAATATAACAGGCCTTGATTAATGATTTCTTAGGACAATATATATAAATACTATGTACATGTATGGCCTAAAACTAGTTGTAATCTATTTTAAGTTTAAATATTGTTATTGTAACATAACTCAGACATGTTCTGAGAACTTTAAAAGAGTTTGAAGGACCCGCACTTGGCCAGCGTGGTGAATTAAGGTCTAATCTCTCTCCTCAAGAGAGAAGTCCCTGTGTCCCAGCAGTGGGAACGTTAATATGGTGATGATGATGAACATGACTGTAAAAAAGTAATATTGCAGAAACTGCGAACAGAAATATTCATAAATTTGTATTTCAATTGTTTCAGGTAAGCTTGCAGTGCATCAAAAAAATACTACGAAAATCCCGTAAAAGCGCCCCTAAGGGTTTAGGGCGCTATAGAAAAAAAAACGAAAAAAAGGAGGTTACAGACTGTTACAGGTTCGGTATCTTTTTGCGTTGTAGAATTCTACAATAAGGTTACTAGTATAATAAGGTTAACACGAGCCAAATCCTAATGTATGGTTTGTTTATGAATGCTTTCGCATCTTCGTTTATAGTACTTTTTTTTAACCTCCAATCGACTGTGCATAGTCAGGGCGCGGACCAACAAAAGAATTTCAGTGGTATTCCAAATGCAACATTGCAAGACTTAAATGCGCAAGCAGTAAATTCAATTACTATAAATTATGTTAACGACCGTTTTAGTTTTTTCTGTACTCGTCCGTAAGTGTTATACCTCTGAATCCGTACACGTGACCTCCGGGTGGTGCTAAGAACAGTCTCTGGTGGGAGGCTTCTGCCGCGGCTTGTCACCACCCTCCGGGCTGATGGGCCAGTGCGTGAAACGATTTTTTCGTGTTTCGTAATGTGATCCGGAGACCACATTGTCACTTTACATCAGGTGAGATTGTGGTCAAATGAAGGCTTATCTAAAAAATAATAATAACGAGAAAGTATTTTTACAGATTACTTTCTCGCGTATTCAGAATGTAAATCTACTTAAAAGCGGTTGCCATCGTTATTTTTACTCGCAGCAATTCGAGTACAAATAAAACCTGAAAGTAACTTGTAACTTTATTAACCTCAAGTGAGAGGCGTTTTTGACGACTGAAATACGATTTTCTAGGTATCTCTCCGACGCCTGACGATACAATAAGTATGAGGTTTTCTACTTGAAAATGTATACAACAACTTAGTTATTCTTTTTTTGTGGCAATTATGTACTGGAAGATATAGGTATTACGCTTTTCAGCTTCATAACTTTGTTGGTTTTTGTTTGAATTAAGAATCCTTTACGAAAATGCGCTATTTTTACTTATTTAACACTTCTCATTTCCCACAACTTTTTAAACCCCGACCAAAAAAGAGCGGTGTTAGAAGTTTGACGTGTCTGTCTGTCTGTCTGGGAGGGACATCATAGCTCCAGAACTGATAGAGCTATTTTATTTCGTTTTTTTTTGTATGAAAGTTGATTTTGGTGCGTGTGTTATTATATTAATCATGTTTCATGAAAATCGGCTGAGCCGTTTAAAAATTATGGGGGTGAGAGTGGGGAAGGAAAACAGAAAATCTGCAAATATACTCGAGTATATCATGTTACCCCACTCGAGTATATGCGCAAATGAAAGAGCACGTGCACTCAAATTATGTTGTTTTACTTTTAAGGAAATTAAGGCATTTATTTTTAAGGAAATTAAGGCATTGCATCGGGGTGTTTCCTAAATTTTAAATTTAGATTTATTCCTCAAATAGTAATAAATTACATACGAATAAAATAATACACTCATCAGTATTTTTTTCAATCCAAAGATGATTTACGTTTATGATAATTTTACCGTAAGGATAAAACGTAAATACGGACCGTATTACTGATACGTCGTCTGTCTATCTGTCTGTCACCAGACTATCTCAACAACCGTGGTAGATAGAGCATTGACATTTTGAGGGATGATGATGTATTTCTGGTGCTGCTTTAACTTCAAATACTAAAAACTCATAACAAAGCAAATCAAACTGCATTGCTTTGTTATGGTTGCATTTTGAAAAAATATTTGCTTATGGCTTATTATTGTGTAGTATGGAGTCATTATAATCTAAATTGTTTTATTTATTGTACACCCCTGCTTACTAATTATTTTATCAAAGTAATTTTCCATCCTAAGGTTGCCAGGAAGAGATCGCTTTTTAGCGATAAGGCCGCCCATTGTACATTTGGTTTCCTACCGTGTTGTTGTATTTTAAAGAAAAGAAAGAAAATTTTATTATGAAACATCTGCATTACAAAACTATATACAAAATACAAAATTAAAAATAAAAACACAGATGAATCACAAAAGGGTCGTCGACTCAGCATTTGCTGCGACTGCTCTGGAGCAGGCACAGCGCTGGTTTTCAGCGACGCCCGTGTGCTGAGCATTGCACTCTAAACACTCAATTTAACAACAATCATTAATATTTAAAATAAAGCTACAAAACTATTTAGTACAAACAATGAAATGGTAAAAACAGTTGAGAAACATCTATAACTATATAACATATGTATTTTGTAGTTAACAACAAAAAAAAAAAAAAAAATAATAATAATACTATTTATATATCAATTCTAACAAAATAAAAATTTTACGGTTAACAATTTATTACGTTTATTCAGTTCTTATAATTCTATACAAAACCAGAAAACGACCTTTAGAGAGTAATAAAATTAGTCTGCGCATTCAACAAATATTTTTTTAAGGAATATTTAAATGAGGATAAACTTTTACAATTTCTAACGGGTGGTGGTAGATTATTCCAGCATTTCGTGGCAGCATAGCGAAAACTGCCACGAAATGCGGTCGTTTTATGGTTATGGTGAAGTAATCGTACAGCAAAGCGGATATGTCGACTAGAAAAAATTAGCTTTTCGTATAAGTAAATTGGCTTCTGTCGGTTAATTATACCAAAAAGTAAAGTGGCGAAATGTAGGGTGCGGCGAGAAGTCATGTTTAGAAGCCCATGAGAGTTAATAAAGGGAGTATGAGGAATATGAGCTCGGCGTGGCACAGGAAAGCAAAAACGTACACAAGCATTCTGAACTCTCTGAATAAGTTTTTTAGAGCAACCTAAAAGACATTCACCAATGACATTACTAACATAATTGAACTTAGATAGAATAAGAGAGTCGCAAAGAGAGATCCTTAATGCAGTGCTTATAAAGTCTCTAACGTTATACAAAACGGAAAGCCTATAAAAACAGGTTCGTGCAGTTTGAAGGACATAATTATCAAAATTTAAATTTTGATCCATTAAAAGACCCAGATTTCGCGCTTCAGATACTTGCTCTATTGTGACATCATTGATTTGAATATTAGGTTTTTGCGCTATTATTTGGTTGACCTGGTTCTTTGATCCTTGTATAAGATATTTTGATTTTAAAGGATTTAAATATAAGCTATTTTTGTCACACCAGCGTAGAAGTCTTACTAAATCGTCGTTTAAACCATAAACAGCTTCGTCAACTTCATGAGACTTGAACGATGTATAAAGCTGTAAATCGTCTGCATAGAGATGAAATTTGCAATTTTGAAAACTATTTACAATATCTGATGTGTAAAGGATAAACAAAATGGGTCCCAAAATGCTTCCTTGGGGAACACCGCAGGCCACGGGCATTTCTTGAGATTTACACATAGCTCCATCATTGTTTCGAATCTGGACAAATTGATGTCGTCCACCAAGATAACTTTCAAACCACTTAACAGTGTTGTTATCAAACCCGTAAAAAGATAATTTGGACAGAAGAAGAGAAACATTAATCGTGTCAAAAGCACGAGAAAAATCCAAGAGAGTCAGTATTGTACCCTTACCCTGATCCTTGGCTGCAAGTATATCATCTACGACATCCAGTAGAGCAGTGTTAGTACTCAAACCTTTCCTGAAGCCAGACTGTTTATTAGGCAATATATTCTGATCTTCTAAATATTTTGTCAATTGGATAGAAACGGCCTTTTCAACAATCTTTGAAAGCAAGGGCAAAATACTAATAGGACGCAGGTCTTTCAATGAAATTGGGTTTTTTATTTTAGGGAGTGGACGTACTATGGCAGTTTTCCATGCAGACGGAAACGTAGATAAATTTATTGAGGCGTTAACGATAGCTGTTAATAACGTAAGCGTCTGTGGTAATGTAAGGAATAACATATTCAATGATATTCCATCCACACCCATTGCATTGGAAGAAAATGAGTTAATAATATTACTTACATCGAATTCACTAATTGGTGACAAACTAAAAATCGAAGTGCCATGTCTATTAAACTCAAAGTAAGTAAGGTCAGATATAGTACATGCGCTGTTGTGAGGAAGAGTAAGAAAATAACTATTGATGACATCAGGATTTTGTAAATGAATTGGAAACTCTGAAGAATTGCCTTTAAAATTTGCAACATTTTGTCGAATATTTTTCCAAAGTTGCCGTGGGTTATTAGAATTTAGATTGATGTTATTAGTAAAGTATGCTTTTTTTTCTTCAACAAGTGCTGTATTGACAATATTTTTCAATTCTGTATAATATTCCTTGTGGGATTTAACTTTGGACGAATAATAACGTGTGTGAGCTTTATCGCGAATTTTCATCATTTCTCTTATATTGTAGGTAATCCAAGGATACGATTTGTGTTTTATAAGGACTTTTTTAACTGGAGCATGTTTATCAAAAAGTTTAATTATATTATTGCTTAAATTTGTCACCATAATATTAAGGTCGGTATTGATCAACTTGTCCCAACACACTTTATTTAGATCTTGATTAAAATAATCCAAATTTATATCCTTTATGGGCCGATAACAAATCCACTCTGCAGGGGCTTTTTGTTTTTTAATTTTAAGGGAACAAGTTATAAAAGAATGACTACTCAGATCTGGTATATGATCGATAACGACATTATTAAGTTCTAAATTAGAACATAAAAGGTCTATCAGAGTTTCACTATGGTTAGTGAAATTAGTTGGTTGTTTGACGAATTGGGCGAGGTTAAAACAGTTGAGAAAATCCAGAAGTTTATTTTTGTCAGTCGAGTGAGTTGGTAATAAGTCTATGTTAAAATCTCCTGTCAAAACTATGTGATCAAACGAAGACACGCAGGCCACTGTGTCGGTAAGAGCGTCTAAGAATAATTCTACATTTTGCCACGGCGGGCGATAGGCCGTACCAATAGCTATCTTAATACCATCTACATTGAGTTTAAGCCACATTTGTTCTACGCCTGGTGATTCCGGGTGGACGAGCAGGCGCGCACTGACGCCCCGCCTAATGTAGAAACCGACTCCGCCGCCACGCTGGCGACCACCGGCCGCACTGCCGCCGTATTCACGTGGAATGTGCCTCAGCGTGTAGCCGGGTATGACAGCCGCACGCGCCTCCTCACCAACCCGCAGCCACGTCTCATTAATGGCCATAATATCAACCTGGTGCCGTAACATTGCTGCTATAAGTTCGTCGTGTCTCGTGCTAAGAGACCCTTTGTTAAGTAGACCGATTGAAAAGTTCCTATTTTTCTTAAATTGAATAATAAATGAATAAAGTTTTTGGTCGTATTTACAATATAAAATCAATAACCTAAGACAGGAAACGTGACGCTGACTGAGCAGACCCAATATTTTAAGTTCTTGTATGTGTAAATTAATACTAATCAGATTTATACGTAATTTACCCCTACGAAAAACTCGAATATAATTACCAAAACATATTTTATAACGTGGACTCACATAAATGAAATAACATCTTAAAAAATCTACATTAATTTTGTACATACAAAAAATATAATAATTCTTATAACCTACTATGAGATCATTACAAAGAACTAAACACAAACCAGTATAATATACACTGTTAATAATATCAAAATTAACAATACTATTTAAAGTTATCCCAAACGAACAAATGCAAGAAAACACAATAATTACTGACCTCCAACATTTTGGACCCCAAAAACCTGATTCAAAACGGCTTCTGAGCGAATGCGTATAGCGGGCTGGCCATGTTCACGCCGAACAAAGACGGCGCCGTCGCGAGTCCACGCAAACCTCCACTTAAGACGACGAGCCTCCTCTCGAGCGCGCCTGAACAAGTAGCGGTTGAAGGCTGTTAATCGCTCGTTCAGATAGAAGCGTCTGGGAGGACCTAGAGGTAGACCAAGATCCGAGGTGTCAACTCCTCTGCGCACTCGTGCTGCACGCAGTAGCTCGTCTTTCAGAGCTCGGCGGGTCAATCGTACCACAAGTGGCCGCGGCCTGGTATCGGTGGTTTCCCTTGTAGTCGCGGGGTCCCTCTCTGACTTAGAGGGGCTAACGTCTGCAGTCTGCGCCTTTCCCACGTCACGTCGCCCGCCGATACGCGTAGCACTGGCTATGTCAGTGTCCGTGACCTTTACACCGAGCTTTTTTCCGATGAGCGTGACCAGATGGATGGTATTCTCATTACAGGATTCTGGTATGCCGGATAATTCGATTTCGTTTGTCAACAAGTCTTGGTCTCTTTCGTTGAGTTCGCTTGTGAGTCGGTCCACCCGTTGTGTAAGTTCAGTGACCTTCTGTTCCACCGCTTCGTCAGATCGCTCCTCTAAACAAGTGATTCGAGACTCCATTTTATTACATCGATTGTTAATTTCATTCAACGATGAGGCGATATCGTCTATTTTCTGCATAAGATTATGGGCGAAACTCGACATCAGTTCAGAGATGTATTCCTTAAGAGAAGCAGTATCAAGGATGGACTCTCCATTGTCTGGTTGAGAATCTTGATTCTTACAAATACTCTTATCCTTTGCCTTTCTAAGAGTCACATTTAGAAAAGGGTCTCCCTCTTCTTCACCGTCGTCGGCATCGCATGTATCCAAAGATGGAAGTTCGAGCGCTGAAAATGGGTTGGAATCGGCTAAGGAAACAGAGGTTCTTGTACCAATGGGCTTGGAATGAGCTTCGATTGTTTTGGCTGGGGTAGTTTTTTTATTCTTAAGTAAGTAATTTTTCCGCAAACATTCATCGCATCGCCACTGAGCTTTACGGTCTGCATCAAGAAGCGCATATCGTTTTTCGTAGCCCTTACATTCGATGTGAAAATGTAATTTGCACAGCGAACAACATAGGAAAGAGCGCCCCTTCACCATAAGCTTACATTTCCCACATACAATCTTCGTTACAGGAGGCGACATCTTGTGAATTTATAATTCACTTTTCAATCGTCAAACTATCAGGCAATATATAGTTTAACACGCTAAGACATAGGTGTCGCGCGCGTCGTTTCTCAAAAGTTTTGATAAATACTAATGTCAATAATAGAAGCGTTGAAATAGCGTCTAAGCAAGCTCCCGCGTTGAAATAGCGAAGGGTGGTGATTGTTTGCTTTGTTAGTGTGTGTAAATATTTTTCTCAATGTTTTTATAGTTTTTCATTAAAAACACAACAGTAATGTCTTTCGGGATTGGTTATGTACACTACAAACACAAAATAATTACTTTGGTACACTTTTAAGTGTCACAACGTGGTAAAAACTTTCCAAAAACTTTTTCATGAATTAAAAATAACAGAGCAAATTTCAATAAGTGTTTACAGTACCACGCACACACACACCATTTATACTTCGTAGTCATTGATACTTCGTAGTCTCAACTACGAAGTAACGCGCAAAGAAATTTAAATAAAGCATTGTATTTGTGTCTCTTACGCTTTATTGAAGTAATAGTAATAATAGTTCTCTTAACATTTTAGCAGATGCGTTCATTTACCCTTTTTTTCTATTCGATATATATCATAATTATAGTTCATAAGTAGTAGACTCCAATCGTGCGTCGTAGCTGACACACACACACTTTTTTTTTATTCTTCTTATTATTCTTTCGTCGATTTACTGAAGGTTCACTTTTATCGTGTGTGAATCGCACACACACCTTTTTTTTTTTGTTTTTTTTTTATTTTTCTTATTCTTTTGTAGATTTAATGAAGTTTCACTTCTATCGTGTGTGAATCGCACACACACCTTTTTTTTACATCTTATGCTCCTCTAGAATCGGACCTTAACCGCTTCGATCCAGTTCCCTCGCCCATAAAATCTTGCTATCTCCAAAAACAAATGTGGGTAATTCAGGCGATTTCCACTCGCATCGCGAAGCTCACATTTGAATTCTATTCCAGTACTTAAAGATACTGTGATGTATTATATTCGTGCTGCGGATTTATCGTGTCGCAGGGCTATTTAGTAGTCTGGGGAAATTGTCTTGTAAAATATTACGAGATATATTACGTACGATATCTTAACACTTCATCTTAGTTTTTATTATACCTACTTAAATCAATTAGATCTATGTTTTTATTATTCCGTACCCAAAAAGTAAACGAGAACCTATTACTGAGACTTCGTCGTCTGTCTGTCTGTCTATCACTGAGGCTGAATCTTAATCATATAATTTGAAGACTGAGTTAATTTTACTTAAAAATCTATTTATAAATCTATGTATTTTATTAAATCATACATTGTAAATAAAATTAATAATAAGACAAGAAATTGATCACAATTTTACAAAGATAGTTTGTAAATTATGTTGTTCATTTTTGAATAAATTATTTCATTTCAAGAACCGTGAAACTATTCCGAGTTTCAGGGATAATTTCTCTTGCCGCTTTAACAACAAATACTAAAAACACAGTAAGTAAATAACGTTGTAACACAAGCTACGTTGCGCGAAGGAAGTGCGTGTTTTTTTACGTTGTTGTTACTACTTAGATAGGTGACCGCTAACTGCATCTTTTTGCACTTCTAAAAAAGTTCTTACTTATTTTTCTTTTGTTTATTGTAAAATGTATATAAACTGTACACGGAACCCTAGGTCTAGTATGCCCATCTCATACTTATCAAATTTATTTCTGTCCAAGTTGTCGCTCTCTAGCTTTGGGACACAAATATGCAAAGATACTCCAGTGACGTCTAAATAAAAGCGCATTACGTGCCCATTACACAATAGTATGACTTTTTACTTTTAAGGGAACTAAAGTTCTGTGATCGATGGTTGTTTTAATTCTTAAATTTTGATTATAATTTCCACTATACCAAATCGTTATGGATATCCTCCGCTGGATAAAGGTCTCCCTCGGTCATAAAGAAAAAGAAAAAAAGCGAAAGAGAAAGAGTTTGCCAATACCTAGCCACGCTTGACGGGTTATCGCAGTATTAAGTGTTGTGGTCCGACTAGACGCATTAGTTAATCTAATGTAAAAATAACCGTTTTTTAATATATATCTGTCAATCGCCTCTTGACTTAGAGTCACACGAGTGTGTGAAGCTACTACGTCATAGCCTACTTAAAAAATCCATCAGCGTGCATTCCTTTTAAATCACCTGATAAACCAGATAATGCTTCAAATCCTCATGTTAATGGGCTGCGAGCTTAATAGGCACGTCTTTAACGACTCAGTACATTCATCATTCAAGTAATGAGGTCATCGACCTGACCTCGTTATTGCAGAGTAAGTTGGTACAGAACTTTCAGGCTTCGGGATGAGAAAGAGCTCCTATGGCTTTCTGCTTGAGAAGTTTGCTTTGCTCGGTTGTGAGTAATGTCGCGTGAGTAAATTCGGAATTTGGCAGGATTTCCGTGTGTTTAAGTTTTTTTTTATTGTACTTGCGTAATTTAAACTTCCTGACCCACTGATGGCAGGAAACGCCATTTAGGGATAAGTCAGTTCAGTTTTCAAAAGTCTTTATTTTGAAAATAGTATTACATAAACGTATAACATATATAGTGAATACTATGAATATTATAGTGAATTTAGGGATAAAAGATGGAATTTGGAAAGGACTTTGACAAATAGTGAGACAATCTAGGCTTAATAAAAAATATAAAACTGTTCCACTGTAGTTAGTACCTTCTTCCATTTTTTAACCCCCGACCAAAAAAGAGGGGTGTTATAAGTTTGACGTGTCTGTCTGTCTGTCTGTGGCATCATATCTCCCGAACGGATGGAGCGATTTCAATTTAGTTTTTTATGTACGAAAGGTGAGTTTGGCCCGGGTGTTCTTAGACATGTTTCATGAAAATCGGTTGAGCCGTTCAAAAGTTATTTGTTAGAGTATGGTGGGAGGAGTTGGGGGTTAGAGAAGGGAAGGAAAACCGAAAATCTGGAAATATACTCGAGTGGGTATCAAATGAAAGAGCATCGCGTGCCCTAACTACTAAATATTATGGTGTTTTACTTATAAGGAAATTAAGGCATTGGAATCGGGGTTTTTTCTTAAATTTTATATTTAGATTTATTTATCTTCATATAATTACATAAATTCCAGGTGGACTCTTCAGTTAGTCCTGACTTCCTTGACGTCGTTTTTGTCTGAAATATCGCTCTATCGTTATTTTATGTGTATGTGGTTCACCTACTTGAAAATTTTGCCGATTTCTTTTATTTATCTAGATAAGTTACATATTTCACAAGTGTCAGCCCTTTTTGAATTCTCTTTAATACCTATTTATAAATAGGTGCTTATTCAGTACATTTGAAGTTGTTTGTTTTCTATAAAAATTCACAGTAACAACTACCGTCAATACCGTGAAATAATAACTATTCACAGAAATTATTATCAGGTTAAATACTCGTATCTACCAAAGTTTTCTCATTGTCCACAAAAATAACTTTATTCATAATAAAAAGGCATAATTCCGTTGTTGTTATTAAAAATGTTCCCTCTATTCCTTGTTACTCTACGTCGTGTTTAATCTCGTTAAAAATGAGCTTAGCACCACGGAGTCTGTGTGAAATAACTCGGATTTTCGCTGTTTGGGACAACTTATCTTTCATTAATTTATCCGGGTTACGTTATATGAGTTTGGAGTGCAGGAAAAGTAAGAGTTTTAATTTAGGTAAATTTACTGTGTATGCGTTTCTTATCGTTAATTTTGACACCTAGTGCAGAAATATTTTTCATCATTTTCTTTTAGGTCGGTACATTATATTTCAAGCTACGGCGTGACCCGGTCCCGGGTAATTGGATCCCCCTCTTTAGAAGTAGACCGTCCCGGTAAAAGAAGTAAAAAATAGCCTATAGGTTATATCTTTCCTCGATAAGTGACATTTAGCCCCAATTTCACCATTTTATGCTCAAAGCCGAGTTTTATTGAACCAAGTTTGAAATTTGAAAATAAAATCATTGAAAATTGTCAAGTGAATGTGAATTTGATCTCAGTTAGGCGGTAAAACGAGTAAAGTCAGATCTGATTAGGTTTATAGCTTATGGTGAAATCAGGGCTTAGTTCAGTAGATCAACAGTTTACTAACTGCAACCTAAGCAAACTTCAACATAGCAAAGATCTTTCTAGTTTTAACAATTTTTTAATTTCTTTCTACAATTTTGAATATTTGAAATTCCCTCCACTTCTGCGACTATGTATCTTCAAATTACTTAGCTTAGCTGAACGTGACTTGGCCATCGAAGTATGCAACGTTTCAGCATGAAAACTAAAACATTCCGGTTTCTATTTATTACTGTCTGAAAACATGAACGTATGTATTTATGTGTATACTCTTAAATGTGGGTCATATTTTCGAATAGAGATTGGGCAAGGAAAGCAACTTTCAATAAAAGGAACAAAAACAATGGGTAATTTCATTTATGATCTAAGAAATTGAAAATTTACATACCATTGTTAAATTCGTTAGACCTTTGACTGAATTATTAGAATTTATAGAAATTTAAAGATCGATGATGTATATAGATAAATAAATATTAAATCCATATTATTTAATTGTATACCTATTGCCTCTTGAGGTCAAAAGCCTAAAAGTTAAACCTACTCCTAAAATATACGTGCTGGATTTAAATCACAGCCGTAAATGCCAAAGATAAACAAGAAGCCACGACTGTCCCTACAAATTGATGTCCACATTATTCAACAGCCCTCGAATGATAAATGTTGCACTGCATCTAAATCATCGTTGATAAATAGAAGTAAATCAGCCGTAATACCCGTTCTTCTATCCTACTCGTACCCATAGATTTAACGTAAGAAAGAAAGAGATACTCCATAATCACGTCTATTAGAATAATCTGTAGCTTAATAATATTTTATAGAGAAGGATGGATACACACACATACGTCACAAGGGATAGCGATTATAGGATGAATGACCGTGATCGGGTGTCTTCGTATACCTTCGGGATGACTTCGGGATGACTCGTAGAGGTCCGTATCTCAGGATCGAGCGCACGGGCACAACCCTCGTTTTTTTACGCCAGTAAAGGAATGCAGTTTTGCTTTACGCCAACCCATTAAACGAAGTTGCCGTCTATTAACAGTGCTTTATGGTTAAAATTTCTTTGATATGTGGCGTTTTGTGGAGTAATAGAAACTAACTATAACATAGCAGTATAACTTTTATGGCGTACGCGTAAAAATGACCAGCCTTGGTTTTGCATTCATATATAGGTCAATACCTACTTAAACAAGTTAATCAACTTTAACCTACGCGTAAGCGACGTCTGCTACGCGGTAACATTTTTGCTTGAAAACTTCCAGTCGCGTGGGCATGCAAAGTGCCATAGTAAAGCATGTGTAGCGTCCGACGCGCACTAGACGCTCCCGATTCGTAGTCGCTCTGGTCGCTCGGGTTTCATCATCATCATCACCCTATTAACGTTCCCACTACTGGGACACAGAGACTTATCACTTGGCGAGAGAGATTAATTCACCACGCTACAGCGCTGGACAAGTGTGGGTTTATGAATGTCACTGTTTTCAAACTTTTTTTTTTTATTTCTGAGAACATGCCGGTTTCCTCACGATGTTTGCCTTCACCGTTAAAGCACGCTCGGGTTTGGCCGAAGCTTAAGTGTGAGGAATATATTAGGTACCTTGCTCTTATTATGCAACCATTCTACCGGCAAGTAAAAACGATTTGTGCCACTAGTAAAAATAAAAAGTTGAAAGAAAACGTAATATTCCCGTGAGATTTATTTACCTTCTATAAACGACTGCAAATTCACGCGCCGAAGCCGCAGGTAAAAACAAGTTACTGTGACTTTTAAATTATCTTGTTTCTTATGTTATCTATTTTCTGCGCAAATCCTAAATAGCTCTTTATGCACTGATAGTGGCATTGAAAAAGTTCTAGAAAAGGATTAGTCTTTGAGCACTGTAGAATTTTCAGCAAAATCTTACTTATACCAATACAAACAAATATAACTCGCGAAGTGTACTTGAAAAAAGTTGGCTTCGTCAGGTAAGAATATTGGACCGCTCCCCTTATTGAGGACCTCGGTACCTTTATATTAATCTGAAAAAACACTCGATATTCTGGGGACTTTCTTTGTAACTTTGACCCAGTTTGGAAATGTTTGTGTCAGTTCTGAACACGATAGATACAGTCTGTCATTATTAAAAATTTAACAAATTATGGGGTATAAGGGGTTTGTCTTGCCTTGTTGAATTGATTTTTGCCGCGGTAATTTATGTGTAAAATACCAGTTTAATGCTTTGCGACCTTTTCATTAACGATCAAAATCTCCACGGCACATGTTACCTGTTAAAATACTGACTGGAAAGGGTACAGTTTTAGTTCATCTTCATATCATTATATTTTCAAGTATGTCTATTATATTAAGTATATCAGATGTCTAGTACCCGAAACACATGCTTAGAGCTTACCACGTGGTTTGTCCAGCATTTTTATCGCTGCGCTTGGCGATTCTTGGTCTGCATGAGTGTTCCTCTACTTCCAATCTTCACCAAATTTTGTGAGGAGATAAATGGTCAAAATAAATAGCCAACTAAAAAAAATTTTACGGCATAAATAGTTAAAATGATAGTCGATTTAATGGAACACTCATGCGGCATGTTTTAAAAGTCGTTTTATCGTTCATCTCAAGTCTTTACCGCACAATTTTTTTTCATATAAAGCTAGAGCTAGAGGTTTGTCAAAGCAACGATATAAAAATGTTGTAGACGTCTAAAGGTTTCCTATAAGATATAAGTAATTATCAATTTCTCTTAACTATCTCTTTGACCCGACCTCGTACAGATAAAAGGGACATGTAATATTGACAAATTATTATACTAATTAGCTTGGCTAAGCTGCTAGGTTGGTCAAAATATGTGTTTGACTCAAAAAGAGTACAGTATTCCAAATCTACAAACTCCTAAGATACAATTCATAAATCTTACGTGACCAATCTTAGTTGTCTGGTATAGTGACAGAATTAAATGTACCGATCACAAACTTAACACGTCCTCGGTATAAATTTGTAACTTTAAGTACCTACGAAACGTAGATATTTTTTTTTGACGCCTGAGATTTATAACTGACTGAACATATTCTTAGTTACCACATTTTATTCAACTATAATTTAAAAATGAGGACAAGGGGAAACCTTACCTTATTTCTTTATTTACCTTCTAACAACTGAACCAAACAAACCTTACCCTAATATGGATGCCGTGAAAACTCTGACGAACTGACACTTCCAATTCTTATTGTATCGGTCATAGACCGATGACTGTCCAAGTTCATGGGCCGTTATCAATCAAATGGCTTGCGCGTATGCATACCGTCGATTAATTACGGTATGTCACGAGCGAATATCATTTAGAAGTTCGATATAGACTTTATACAGAAGTCAGGATGAATAGACAATAACTAACCTTCTGGCGTTTATCTGAATGTATGTGGATCAAATAAAATATACCTTACAGGTAAGATTTCTAAAATACGTGAATTTTTGAAGTGATCAATTCTTATGAGATGGTTGTTGATGGTTGTTATTAAACTTTGAAAACTATTCTACTGGTAGTTATTTTTGCCGTAAGACAATGATAAGAGGTGGTAGTCTCATTTTGGTAAAAAGGTCAATTAAATTTAAAAGGAGAATTGATGTAGAGAAATTATCTGTTGAACGTTCTGTTGAACTGGCATGCGTTGAATTAAGTAAACATATTATAACAAGTATATACAGGCCACCCATTTTGAGTAATTTTAAAATATTTTTATCTGTTTTGGATGAAGTTTTGAAAATAATTAGTAAGAATAGTAATAAAAGTGTGATTTTAGCTGGAGATTTTAATGTTGATTTATTAGGAGACTCTACCCAGAAAAATGAATTGCTCTCTCTAATGAAATGTTACAACCTTCATTTCCAGTTTCTGGAACCAACAAGAATTACAAGTCATTCAGCTACTTGCATTGACAATATTTGGTGTAACTGCCTGGTGAGTCAAAAAACAGTCCTTCATAATATTAAGTCGGACCACATTGGTCAGTTTATTGAAGTATCTGCTACAAAAGAAGACTCGAAAGAATTGGTTCGTACAAGAAGGCTTAACAATAAGAACATTGACCAGTTTAGCAATAATATTATTTCAAATTTAGATAGTAAATTGCATTTCGATAGCTTTGACCCAAATTTTATTTATAAGACTTTGTTTGACATTATTCTAAATGATTTTAATGATTTATTTCCTATAATTGAATACGAAAAGAAAAGCAAATTGACATTTAATGAATGGGCCACAAAAGGCATTATAATTAGCAGAGACCACTTGTATGAACTATACCATCTAAAAACAATTAATACTACTGATACTTTTGCTGACTATGTAAGACTTTATAGCAAAACTTTTAAATTAGTTTGTAATAAAGCTAAATCGAATTACCTTGCTAATAAGATAAATAGATCGAACAATAGAGTTAAATCAGTATGGTCGATTATTAAAGCTGAAACTGGGCAGGCTAGTAATACATCGACTCGAGCACTAGAACTGAAGCATGATGGTATTATAATAAAGGATAAATATGAAATTGCCAACTCCTTTAATAACTATTTCTCTAAAATACCTTATGAAATTACCCATCATCTACAAACATCACCAGAATTAGCAACTGAACTTCTAGCTGACAATGTGAAGTTGGAATTTATAGATCAATTCAGATTCCATCAGGTAAATGCTGATGATGTCATAAGAAATTTTAAATCGTTGAAGTTGAAAGATTCTGAAGATTTTTGGGGAATGTCAGTTAATCTTTTAAAAAATATTATTGGAATCATAGCGCCACACCTTGCTCTTGTTTTCAATAGCTGTATCGATAACAAGATATTTCCTGATCTGATGAAGATTGCCAAAATAATTCCGCTATTTAAATCCGGATCGAAAACAGATCGCCGGAATTTCAGACCCATCTCTATCCTACCAGTTCTCAGTAAAGTTTTTGAAAAAATTATGCTTAACCAACTCGTCTTTTATTTTAATCAAAATAATATACTTTTTAATCAGCAGTATGGCTTCTCAAAAGGATGTTCTACTGCTGATGCCGTGATCAATTTCGTTGATTACGTCTATGGCTCATGGGAAACATCATCCGATGTTATGGGTGTATTTTGTGATTTATCAAAAGCGTTTGATTGTGTAAATCATGAAATACTACTTATAAAGCTAAGGCATTATGGTGTGACCAGTGAAGCTTTAGACTTAATAAATTCATATTTGTCAAGACGAGAACAGTCAGTAGACATTAATGGTGCAAAATCGAATGCTTTGATTTCTAACATTGGTGTCCCACAAGGTTCCATTCTTGGCCCCTTTCTATTTTTAGTATATATTAATGACCTTCCGTTTCTAGTCAAAAAGTTTGCTGACATAATACTATTTGCTGATGACACTTCAATTTTATTTAGACTCGACCGTAAAATCCCTGACACTTCATTTATTAATCATAATTTAAATTTAATAGACAAATGGTTTAATGTTAATAATCTAATGCTTAACTCTGACAAAACAAAATGTATAAAATTCTCATTGACAAATAATCTTATGACAGCACCTATCCAAATTAATATGAATAAAATTGACATTTGTAATAATACCAAATTTTTAGGATTGACAATTGATTCCAAGCTCCAATGGGGCAAACATATTGACATTTTATCAGGAAAACTGAGCTCTGCGGTATATGCTGTCTACAAAATAAGAAACCTTACTGATATCAAAACAGCTCGGACGGTATATTATAGTTACTTTCACTCCCTTATGTCGTATGGTCTTCTTTTGTGGGGTAATTCCGCAGACTCAAATAAAATATTTTTATTGCAAAAGAGGGCAGTCAGAGCAATTTACCAACTTGGACGAAGAGACAGCCTCAGATTATTATTTAAGAACATAGACATAATTACAATGCCTTCACTTTACATATATTTAAATATAATGCATGTTAGGAAAAATATAAAAAAATATGCTAAGCATTCTGACTGTCATATGTACGAAACTAGAAATAGAAAGAAGCTCTTACAACCAAATACACGACTTTCAAAAGTTAGCAAATCGTATGCGGTCAATTGCGTAAAGTTTTATAACACTTTACCTGAAAGTATTACAGGCTTAAATGAAAAATCATTTAAAAATATTATAAAAAAAATACTTCAAAAGAAAGCTTATTACGCTATCAGGGATTTCCTCTCAGATAAAGATGCCTGGGCAATTGTTAAATAGACTTGTAAGAATATATACCTATATATATATATATATATATATATATATATTTAAAATTTAAACAAGACGTTGATATTGTGTAATAATTATTATTTTAATCTATTTTTTTTTCAATTTATAAATGTATAAGTATTGTGACTATTCTAAGTGCACCTTTGTTTTGCCTATGGAATAAATGATTTTGAATTTGAATTTGAATTTGGTGATTCGGTTTGTCACGTAACGCGTAACGGAGAGAGAATATCAGTAAGTAAATGTCTTATTATAATAGATAATCCGTTGCGTATCACTTTCTATTAAAATAAACGGTATAATATGAAGTCGACGTACAAAAATTAGTCACAAGTCATTTACATTAATTATTAAAGAACATTTTTCTTGCAAACGAAATTTGTTCTTGGGTTCCCAAAAGTACTTTTGAAAACGGTTGTTTTTATTAAAAAATTGTTTTAACATTCCGAAATGAGAAAAGGGCCTTTGCTATACGTATTATTTAATAAATATTAGACTGATAACAGTGTAACTCCGCTCCAATCTCTGAATAGCCATAGAACATGGAACAATCCAGATTGAGATAGAGCGGACAATAGCCCGACTTCCTCCAACTATGACCAATGAATCCTAATAAATCACAAGCTATAGATGAAATTGATATTTACGGCTATTGTATTTAAGACCCTATTTTGCTTTGTTTCCTGAGGACTTAAGAAGTAGGGTATTCATAAATGTTTTAAATAAAACAATTTGTATTATTACTAATATATTTTTAGTATTACTGCATATTAGTTTGTTTATTTAGCATATTGTTAAAGTATTTTAGTCAGAGATACAGGATTAACCTAGTCCAGGCTCATTAATACCATACCTGTTTAAAAAGTATTTTATTTTGTTTTAAGTGATTTTTTATTAAAACTGAATAAAATTGAATACTCGAACACGGTAAAAAAAAATGTTTTAATTAACTCAAGAGATTGTTGGCATCTATAAATATGTGTTTGCATTGTCAAAATAGACCAGAAGCTTTTTTTTATTATTATCTTTGTGATCCATCCTCGTCCACATCGACACTTACCAACAGGTGAGATTGTGGACAAACAAAGATTAATCGACCATCAATAAAGTATCTAAATAATAATACTAGTCATACCAAAAATGTATACCTATTACCTATTAAGGTTTTTACAGTAATATTATATAAAGGTTTTTGAGTCAGATATTTAGACGCTACGACGAGGTAGGGTTACCTATGTGCAGTGTCCGTCCTACAGCTCTAATCATAATGATGATTTTGAAGCTGTTGCAAACGCCATGATAAATAAATAAAAAAATATTTCCGGACAATCAACTGTACATCTAGCCCAGCTCTAAGCTTGTGTTACGGGTAACAAATCTGATAAACGGAATATATGGATATTTTAATTATAAATGTTAAACACCCAGACCACTGAGAAAGTGCTTTGAAAGCATACAAACACTTGGCCCCTCGGCGGGAATCAAACCCGCTACCTCTTGCGCCACAAGCGGACCTTCATTCACCGCGCTTCTGAGGCTGTAGGCTGTAGAGACTGAGGAAATATTATAAACTTAATGTTTAATTTGAGTATCTACTTAAATTAAGTATCTCCTTCATTTTGATAAATTCAGAGGAAATATTCACGATCTGTAATTATCCAGAGAAAATAATTTCTAACCTAAATTCCATTGTTATAAGCTGCTTAATGCCTTGTATCTGTCTGCTAGTAACACAGACCCACCAATCAATTTTCGGCATCCCCTATAAATCATCTTATGTCACCCGCTCCAGGCAAGACTCAGAAAATTCATAGCCAATAAATTTGCTGGACGAAAGAAAGCATATCTGTCTTCTTTGTCCATTAGCTACCACTATTTCCTTTCATTGTTCGTGTTTCACTAAACGTTCCGCTGAGATACTAGGAGAACAGAGAAATAAGAAATATTAACGCTTTAAGATATTAATTATCTGATGTGATCTTCTAATGATATATCTAAAGAAGTGAAGTTTATGAGTTTGCCGGTAAATAATCGATAAAAAATATTTTTTTGGTATTTTAAGTATTCATATAGATATAAAAGATATTCTATCAATTTGTACTAATAAAGTTATTATTCATAAAAACTTATATTTGCACCAATAAATCTAATCACTATTAATATTTTTAGATTGAATGTGTTTAAAGTTTTGTGATGTGTTTTAAGTAAAGATTGTCCTGAAATATTTGTTTATTAAATTACTTTATTTTAATAAACAACATATAACTTATATGTTGTTTATTAAAAAAATTAAGACAAGTTCCTTAAATTTTTCTTGCGTTGACTGTACCAAAATAGATTATTTACCTACATAAATAACCTGTGCCGATTGTGGCGCTGAAAAATTAGACAAAAGCATATATAAATTAAATTTGAAATTAGTTTGGTTAAGAATGAGGAATAGTAACTGGAACGAATGTAACGTTTTTTATTATGTGGACCGAACTCTCACGGAAAAATACGACATAAATCGAAGCATGTCAGTTCCGTTTAGTAACTACTTAGAAAATATTCCCTGTAAAGTGTATTGGTATTTCGAACAATAAATCAAACGTAATATTTCACACTAGAATCGCAACTCGATAAATGTGTTTTTAGAACTAAAAGAGTTTCATCAGAATTTGCATCGCATGTTTTCACGGAAAAGCCGCTTCGACCTAATAACCTATTGTGTTGGTTATATGTACGTTTCCGGGCTAAGGCTTTGTAATAACTCATAAAGTACTATAACTAACTACCTGGTACACCAACTGTTCCTTACCAAAATAGGGTTTAGGGATATTTTAGTCCTTGATGCTAAATTTGTGGTAGGTACTTGAGCAGCAATGCAACGCAAAAATCGCTGACGGGAACCGCGGAATGTGTAGTTTTTAAAACTTGTTATAAATATGATATGCGTAGCCTTATGTTTTTAGAAACTCATCTGTGCCATATTAACTCAATAATCACAAAAAAAAAATAAAAAAAAATATTGCTCAACAGTTTCCACACAACATTTAGAACCGTGGTAAGCTCTAAGCTTGTGTTACGGCTAATAGACATCTGATATACTTAATATAATAGACATGTATGTCTTCAAAGATATTTTTAGTATACATTTTAAACACCCAGACCAAGGAGAAAGTGCTTGCAGGACCTACAAACAAAAAACAATGTTGAATAAGGGCCTTATACTCATACAGTGACGTTCAAGACAGTAAAATCGGTTATTTCAATAATATAACTTGTTTGTTTTCGTTCTGTTTTCCCTGTCAATGTCAATATTATTAGAATGGTACATTTAAGGTAATAATAAGATAACCTCACTGTCTGTCCATCTGTCCACTAATCGTCACTTCGACCCAACTCTTGCTAAAGACTCACTAATACCTCCATTTACTAATGAATACAACGCCATTATTGATGAGATTGTCGGCCATTTTGTTGACAATGCGATTAAGCGATTGATATCCATAACAGCAGTGATTCGTGCCAGAAGATAAATATTTTGGCTAATTTATTTAAAACAAATGGAACACAGGAAATGATATTTTACGCTCGGAACAAAATTTATTTACCCTAAAATATTCACATGGGTACATTTGAATATTGTAAATAATATGAATTATTAAAAGTGCTGCATAAAAACATACATATGAAAAACAAGCAAAAAATTATATATTGAAGAAACATTAAAACGTATTTGAAATTATTTCTCAAGAAGTTCAAATTTAATTAAAATTCTGCATATTAGATTAGATAGTAAAGCTGTCTAAGTAAGCATGAATTTTGTCTGTTTCTAACAAAATGTCAAAGTGACAAGTGACAGGGTCTCTTGACAAGTCTTAAGACAAGTGATAAGGCCAAACGAATGCTAGCTATATTTTATCTAATATAAGTTTAGTTGTAAAAGATAAAATAAAAGTCGTGATGGCTAAGTGAGAGCACACCCGACTTTCATTCCTAAGGTCGTTCAAACCCCACCACATAACTCTGGATTTTTCTTCTTGAAAAATGTATGTGCGCTTTAAAACACGTGCTTTAACGGTGAACGCAAACATCGCGAGAGAAACCGCCATGTTCTGAGAACTTTAAATGTGTTTGAAGGACATGTGACATGCACCGACCCGTAATCTCTCTCGCCAAGAGAGAAGTCCCTCAAGTCAAGTTTAAAATTTCATATAGCCTTATACATGTATCAAAAGTACAGTAGACAATAATTGAATTTTGTTTGTTAAAACAGGACCAAAATATTGGATCAAAATAAAACCCTACCTGAAAAGTAACAGTGTTCTACTAAAAACAAAGAATTATCGAAATCTATTCGCCGTGAAAATGCTTCTGGCGAACAATAAATACGCGTCGAATTCTCGTCTGCTTTTTTATAAAAAAAAGTTAAAACAATTTCGGCAAACATCGGTATAGTTATTGTACAGTTTACACCGTACGGGATAGAGCTCTGAAATTTCAGAGATTTGTAAAACAAACTATGGAAATAAAGTAAAGTGAGCAATAACACCAAAGTATATTCTACAGCATTTTAACCTACTTTCAACGAAAAAAGGAGGTTCTCAAATCGACGCTAATGTTTTTTATTTTATTTTTGCTACCTCAGAACATTGGTCTCCTTCGATTGATTTCGATATTTTTTTTTATTATTATTTGTTGGTCTCCTTCAAATTGTATAACAATTGGTTGAGTATTTCTAGTGTTATATTGAGATATGACCTCATTTTAGTGATTTGTTTTATATTTTCAGTTTAACCGACTGAAAAGAAAGAAGGTTCTCCATTAAGCGTGTATAATTAGTTTTCGAGTTATTGAGTTTGTTTTGTATTTGTGAAGACTAAGGACGCGCATTTTAGCATTTTTCATTTTAACCGACTTCTAAAAAGGAGGATCTGAATTTGGTGTGTTATTTTAGTACACGGGTTATTTTCAAAATGAATATCAATTGCTATAGCAAATGTTGGGCAATGTTGCCCCCCTCTCCGCCCTTGGGTGCAGGGCGGATAGGGGGGCAACATTCTTATGGACGTATGTCGATACGCGCTGCTCGACTTAACTAAATAATGAATATTCTCCAAACAAAAAATATTTTTTTTTTTTTGGTAAAATCTACTTGTTAATTTAAATTCTACTCTATCCATCAAACATCTGACCACAAAAAATAAAAGACAAAGTATTTCCGCTTATAATTTTCCTTTCACCGTTTTCGCTTCGCTTCCACTATCGGGTTTCAAATATCTATTGAGAGCGTCTATTTGTTCTTTAAATGTACCAAGAAATTAGAATTTCATTTGGTTTTTGAGCTTCAGTGTTTTTTTAATGGCCAGTTTTGTAGACTTAGAACTGATTATTTAGGCATTGACTAAGTTCGTTATCATTGACTTTTAAACTTTAAGATCTTAACTAACAAAAAAAAAATCCTTTTTGTCTGTAATGTTCTGCGCTATTAATTTTATTCTGTTATATAAATTATAGCAATATCGCGGGCCTGCACCTCCATCCAATTAACCTACCATGATAATGCCAGGCTGCTTGAGAGAGATCGCGATGAGAGCTATAAGGCCGCCATTTGTACTTTTTTATTTGAATTTTGTATATTTTTTTTTGTTTTCGTGTTAAATAAAGTGTTGTTTTGTTTATTCAACGATAAAGTAAGCACCTATAACACAATTTTATTGTTTACAACGCAAATAAAACTATAACTATACGTCTTGAAAGTGTCGACTGTATTCTAGCATTGTGTATGTAAAATTTGACAAGGCCTTCACAGAAAGCGATTGTTCAGCTGTTCACTATTGAATTATTTTACAAATAATAAATAATGTATGAATCTATTTATTTACTGACGTAACTAAGTATTCTTCAATGTCCCAAAAGTTAAATAAATTTATTAATTGAATTCAATTGCACACACGAATATAGATAAAACGACCAACAAATCACAACTGCCAGTCATCCCGCACAAAACTTAAAGGCCTCAATTTTTCTCACTTATACCTAAAGATACCTGTTATTACGTCGCTCAGTGCAAAAAACCAGGGTTTGCCGCTAGTTTATTTAATAAAAGCTCTATATTTCCCTCGCACGTGAGGTCGTGGATTTTCGAGGAAAAAGGATTTTGCCGTCCCCAGCACAGATAAATTGTTCAGGAACGCCGGAAAGTTTTTTGAGGATGATAATGATGCTTGACCCGTGGGTGCTTGACTCAAGTACGGTCTAACGGTCTAAGGACATGCAAACTGCATCTTTACTAGCCGTGTGGCTGATATATTAGTATTCGTTAAAATATTAGTAGTATGGATTCATGGATAAGTAATTCGACAAATTCAGATATTCACTATTATTTCAATATTAGCAATCTAAACTGGTTTTGTAATACTATTCGGGTTCGTTTGAGTGGCTCAGATGTAATATTAGTTCAGTATTATAACATATCGATTCTTAATATTGTTCTGGGATTGGTCCGGTCGTACGGCCTTAAGCTGCATTATTTTTAGCATATCACTTGAATTTTATATATATACTAGTCGACCCGACAGACGTTGTCCTGTCGCACGTCTCAAAAAACAATATCCAGTTGACCGTATTGTGAATCTAAACAATTCCCAGATCCATTTGAACACACACAAAAAATTTCTTCAAAATCGGTCCAGTCGTTTGAGAGAAGTTCAGTGACATAACACTCACAGAAGAATTATATATATAAAGATCTAGTAAGTAAGTATAATTGTTATGTGTTGTAGTGTGTTATTGTATTGTATTGTTATGTGCAATTGTTTTTTATTTGACTGTCTGTCTAGCACATAAGCACGACAGTGATAACTTAAATATTACAATCTCAAATGCTAGGTAAACATTAGGTACTTAGTATCTAAATATTAGTTTAAATATTAGAGGTATAATATGACTAAACTGATATATTCATACTAAGTAATACTTACTGATAAATATCTATACTTTTCTATACCGTTTTTTTCGCCGTGATATAGATAGATAGAAAGCTTTGAAAAGTGCGGGGCCCGATTTACGGTAGGAGCAGATGCCGAATTTACATTTTTATGGAATAGTTTTACCGTTTACCTCACTTGGAGTTGATAAACGTAGCTTTACAATTTTCAGTGAGTTTTTACCTGTGCCTCTGTTTTTAATGAACTAGCTGTCCACACATGGCTTTGTCTGCGTAATAAAATATGTTTCCGCCGTAAACACTAGCTTTTGACATATACCTACTGTGAAAACAGCTATGTTGGTGCCAAATTTTATCCAAATCGGGCTTTTCTCGCTTTAGTTGACTTTCCCACGGAAACCGGTATATACCGCGGTATAAAGTAGCCGGTTAATAAATATTTCATCGGATAATCCACACAACAACATCGTGGTAAGCTCTAAAGCTTGTGTTACGGGTACCAGACATCTGATAGGTGAAACTTATCGCCCAAGAAATGAAAACTCACTACAAATATGTATAAAAAAGGTACCTACTGATTTCAAAAATCCCTGTTTTTCGTTCCATTATTTATTTTGGCCATTCTGCTAAGCTGTGCTCTAATTCAAGATGATAAAGATACAGCCAAAGTTTTGTTGTTTTGAATTCGTAATTACTTGTCCCTTGAGCGAAGTGCTTTCTCATAATGAATTTTGTTTTATATTTTTATCACTAAGATGTTCACAAAGATTTGAGTTCGGTACAATTTGATCTTTTATAACATTATAGCAAATATGATAGTATACTATACGATGTCTGTGTTAAATAATGCAAGGCGTCCTTACAAAGAACAAAATGGCAACAGTAGTAGATCAAATAAGGTTTTTCGAGCAAAACCTAGTCTGCCAATATCATTACAAATATAATTAAAAATTTAAACATACCTACTCGTCATAAAATAATTATTTAAAACTAATATCAAAAGTACAGCCAACTTTTACAGTGAATTGTTTACGGAAATAACACGTCAAAACATCTTTCATATCTAAATATCTCACCGTTTAATGTTCCTAATAAACGTTAAATGATGGTTAATTTAATAGTGCAAGTATTTTCTGTAAAACTTCCTTCCAAATCAGTTGAACAAGCTATAAAAAAGCTTATTAAATTTCGTTTCAAGCTATGGCTAAACAAGCTTGGAATTTGCAAGATGATCATCTCTACAAAGCTGTCAAAAACTTCACTTGTAATTTGAAATTGCAGCTGCAAGCAAATTACTATCTTAAAGCATTAATGAAACAACGTCTTTGTGAGAAAATCGCTTTGAATACAGTCTTGGCATCAAAGAAACGGCTCGTTAAAACTGTTTCTATAATCCATGGAGCTTGCACAACCTGAGATTAGGATAAACAGAGAAGTTACAGCGCTATTTTGCCGTAGTGAGCTCGGAAATCTTACCCCAATTTGGTGGGTATTATCGTACCTCTCGTAGAATGCTGCGAAGATCCTTTGATTTCATACAGAAAATACTACAATTAACATCATTGGTAATTTTTGCCGTCAGACTCGCACAGTGCTGATGCCGGCACACTAGCGTTGATTATATATATATATATATATGTTTATGTCAATATCATTAGAATATAGGTACTATTGAATAATTTTTCGATTCATAAAGGTATCTTGTATTTTTGTTTTTTTACCAAGTCTTTAGCGATTATCGACGAGCGAGAGGGTTAAAGTACACGGACGATTTTTCGATACATTCTTCCTGGAATCGAGGATATTTTTGTTGAGATGAAAAATCTGACAGCGTATATCCATCCATTATTTGTTTTACTTAAGCAAAGGTAAAAGAAGTTATGAATGACTGAATAAACACTGCTTCTACCATCAAACGAAACTATATGAGCTATATCAAAATATTTTTTCAGCTATTCTTTTTAAAGCAAAAATATAAATTCAATTCAAAAAGCACAATACAAAGAATTCTTTATTTATGCAAGAAGAGCATGCAATACCCGAAACTTCCGCTCGCTTTGAGATTTGAGTCGGGCGATACCAAAATATTTATTGAGTACCCGTGACGCGCTTCTAAAAGACCCTCAATTTGATATCGTATATCAGTCAGGCCTAAGTGAAAATGTCGACCAGTTTCTTATGAACCTCCGCTTGAATTGTTGCTGAGATTTGCATGGAGGGGTCGAGATGGAAAATTTACTGAAGCGGCGAATTTTTGTTTCTGTTTTTCTTCATCTAACTACGAATTATTGATATTTATTGGTTAGGGCTCAACCGAGAACCCGTGTTGGCTGTGGGAGAACACTCCGCGCACAATCGCACATCTCTTAGATTTTTCTTCTTCGAAAATTTGTAAATGTGCGCTTAAACACGTGCTTTAACGGTGAAGCAAACATCGTGAGAACATCAGCAATTTCTAAGAACTTTGTACAGTTTGAAGGACATGATATTCATCAACCCGCTCTGCGTTCGTCCGAACGGAAAGGGAAGGATAATTTGGTGCTTATGATGATTGTTCTCAACCTTCGTTCGACCGCGTTCTGAACAGTTATTTAATGACGATATCGCCTTTATCAAAACGAAAACTGAAAATGTAACCTACTGTGGTCATTTCGGAATACTACTATATTCTCTGCTATCGGTGGGTTGGAGCAACTGTAACAATATGTAATTACATATTTCCACGCCATATTCATTAATGTATCACTATAGCATGTTTATCAGCCATTAAATATAGATAAAAAGCTATTAGTTTCATACTTGCAGCAAATTGGTGTCAATCAGGTTTCGTTGAATTCTAAAAACGAGGAGTGTCGATAAAATTTCCATTTTACCAGCTCCGTTGAATATTATTATACGGAGCGGTGGCTTCCAAACCAGATTTGGGTTTTGCATAGTTTTGTGAACAAAACTTACTTTGATAAAATATTAAACTGCTGTGCATATAAAAGGCGTATTCCGTAGCCAATGTGTTGATTCTGTGTTCTTATTCATGGAATATTCTTCGAGAATTTGGTACGTACTCGTTGATTCCTATTCAATTTGTAATATTATATATGGTTTGATCGTGGTGCCTTGTAATGATATCTGACTCGGAAAATAAAGATATAGGAGGTTAAGAAACAATTGCTTTGGTTTGCATAGAAGAAGAAAAGAATAAGAACGTTGAAAAAAACTTAATTTGTATTTTTCCTATGTAATTATCGTGGTTTTAACAAAATAGACGCAGTTTCACCATTAGCACTACATTTGAGTAGGCAGTGTCTAAATATCGGAATCTAAAAAAAAATAATAAATTATTTAGATTATTTGAAAGAGGTAGTTCAGTAAGAGCTCGCAGCTGAATAGGACTTGTACACAGACGAAGAGCACCTAACAATATTTTGGCAGATGCTGTCATTATCATGCCTTCTGCAAATAAAAGAGGTATTCAACTTGCAGCGTCAAGCTGTAGCGCTCGAAGCCGACAAAGAGCGAGTGAAGAGGGACAAAGGTTTTCCACAAAGAGCTCCAATGCTAATGAAAAGTCTATGGAGTTGTATATTACTAGTGAGATTTAACAATTTATTCTCAATTAGAGTTGATTCGTACATTTAATTTCCAATTACACAAATATGATCAGAGCTAAACATTATCATGTTTATTACCCGGTTAACAGTGTCATAATTCCCGTCAATCAGAACGGAGTGAGTTCTCTTCCCTTGGGTTCGTGAAAACTTCCATTCAGAAAATTGCAACGTCGTAAAAACCCGGGCTGCCACCTTATGGGAGCACCTCAGGTTTCATGATTTTTTAAGAGATTGTTGAGTGTCTATCTCTTATGAGGTTAGAAAATTGTTTGAGGAGATTCTGTTTTGAGCCAAATTGTTTTGCGGAGAATGAAGGTATTCATTGGACCAGGAAAATAAAAAACATCTATGAGCATTTTATGTTTCAAAGATTCTTAATACACTAGGCGCTGCTCGCTAGAGGCAGCACTGGAGGCATAGTGCTAAGGCACACGGTACTTAATATGTTAATGCCAAGTAATCCCATTCACTTATTTTTGCTATGTTCATTAAGAATTACAATTTAAGAAAATTACCCAGTAAAATCCCTTTAGGCAGTTTTTTAATCCGACCCAAATATCAATTCTGTATAAAATACTTACCTATATTCCGAATATCATTAAAAAGCACAGTACACCGTTAATAATGCATTAATTAATATATCCATCAGCTTTAAAAAACAGCTCCGCTTCCCAAAAATAATGAGTGCAAATTGACAAACGAAACGAAGGCAGAATATAAGTAATAAATGGAAATTATTTAAAATCGCATCACTCCAGGGATCGCAAAATATTATATGACGATTTCAGTGAATTCGATACCATCGAGTTTGTCAGTATGCGAAAGTATTTATTCGTAGAACGAACAATCTTGTAAAAGGTCTCTGCATATTTTATTGGCTTTATTTGCAAACTTACAGCCTGAATGCTTTTTATTGCATCCGATGCGACTTGTTTACGTCTGCATTATTCGTAGATTATCATCATATTCGACAAATCTTTGTAATATCGATGTGAAAATTGGTCTGATAGCTCGTTCGCAATGATACATTTGTCTAGCCCCGTGGCTTCTAAGAGTATAGCTAGACTAGACATCTGATATACTTAATATAATAGATATACATACATATTTAATTAACCCCTGGCCAAAAAGAGGGGTGTTATAAGTTTGACGTGTCTGTCTGTCTGGGACATCATAGCTCCCGAACGGATGGAACGATTTAAATTTACTTTTTTTTGTATGAAAGGTGAGTTTGGCCCTGGTGTTCTTAGACATTTTTAATGAAAATCGGTTGAGCCGTTTATAAGTTATGGGGGTGGGAGTGGGAAGGAAAACCGAAAATCTGCAAATATACTCGAGTGGGGTATCAAATTAAAGAGCATCGCGTGGACGCTACTAAATATTATGGTGCTTTACTTTTAAGGAAATTAAGGCATTGAAATCAGGGGTTTTTCTTAGATTTTAAATTTAGATTTATATATTAATATATATATTAAACACCCAGACCAAGGTGAACGTGCTTGCAGAACATACAAACACTTGGCCCCTCAGCGGGAATAGAAGCCGCTACATCTTGCGCTGCAAGATGCCCCTCGTGCACCGCGCCACTGAGGCAGTTAATAAGTTAGTTTTTAAATAAGCATAACTCTTAAGGCTTATTTCACAAAATCTACTAAATAAAGCAATGTTTAGTTACGTCAATAATACGTGTCAATGGTTAGTCAACTAGAAGCTATCTAGCTTTGTCACATGTGACTAAGCGAAATAGCTCTACATTTTAACCATTGTCTAATTTTACTCAGCGTTGGTGAAACAGGCCTTATGACTATTATTATACTATCATTGTATGAGGCTTACTGTACCATTTACGCCGAAGCTCTAAAGTACAGGATTAAATACAAAATTTATCTTGCCTTAAATGAGACTATAATAGGGGTAATGCGCAATACACTCCAAAGCGAGACGTTTGTGCAGTCCTTATTCCACCCAACCAAGAATCAGAATATAAGGCTTTAAATCTGCAGCATCAGCATCTGATACTGCAGATGTTGTTTCAAGTATTCATAACTTCTCTAGATTCTACACTTCGTTCCGAGGAGTGTGATGCGAATATTCTAGCCCAGCCTTATAATTGGAGTTTGTTTCATTGTCTAAAAGTTACCGTTAGAAAACGGATACCCTGTGTTGACTATCAGAGCAAAACAGGAACAAAACGATGCAGCCAGGCCGTCGCATAATGCACAGAGAGCGGACAGTTTAGCGGAAATACGGTGCTCGCAGCGGGTTCCCCTAAATGTTGGCAACTTTGGGGTGGGTTTGTTTGTAGCGGATAAATTATAAATCTCATGGGAATATCAGGAAAGTTAGTTTTGAAGTAATAGGTGATATCCATTGTGTTGACTTGTTTATATTTTCTGTTATTTAGAAAACGTATTATAAAGAACAGAAAACGTAATGAACTTAAGTATATCTATAGTTTAATTTCTAGAAAATGATTTAAATTATTAAATTGTTCGTTCAATTAAATTGAACAATTAAATAATTGAAAAAAAAAAAAAGAAAAATCTGTTAATAAGAAAAAGTATTCTTTTATTCTGACGGCAGTTCAATTAAGAGTTTTATTTTGTTTAATAGTTTTAGTTAAAATAAACCGATCAATAACGGTCTCTTTTAATGAGTATTGTTTTTAAATCTACCTCTATATTTTAAATACAATCTTTATATATATAAATCTCGTGTCACAATGTTTGTCCTCAATGGACTCCTAAACCACTTAACCGATTATAATTAAATTCGCACACCATGTGCAGTTCGATCCAACTTGAGAGATAGGATGGTTTTAAGGCGAGAAAAATTCGAATAATTTTCGGGAAAATTTTATACCCGTTTTTTTTTTTTTTTTATAATTGATAAGCCTTCATTTGACCACAATCTCACCTGATGTAAAGTGAAGATGTGGTCTAAGATGGAGCATGAAGGCCTAGAAGATGGCTTCTTCGGACCACATTACGGAACACGAAAACATCGCTTCACGCACTGGCCCAGCCCGGAGGGTGGTGACAAGCCGTGCGACGCCGGGGCGGGGCGCTAGTATAAAATATAAATTGGTACACGGTAAACAACAACTGGAATTTTAAGCCGCTCATTCATGCATTATGAAACCCTTAAATCCCATCTGAGGACACTACAAAAGGACGGCGGATTTTCCGCTCATGAGTCATACATTCTGTTCAAACCGAAAACTGAAATATACTGATTTGTTGAAGTCCGGAATTTTGGAAGATATCGCATGTGTTTCTCCAATTAACGGGTTCGATTCCCGCCGAGGGGTAATGTTTGTATGTTGTGCCAGCATTTTCTCCTTGGTCTGGGTGTATAATATGTAAAATAAAACTAAGTATATCAGATGTCTAGTACCCGTAACACAAGCTTAGAGCTTACCATGTTGTGTGGATTGTCCGGCAATATTTATAATTATTTATTATATTAACGAAGTATTTTTATTATTATTTCTGTATACCATTGTTCGTTTCGGTTTTTAGTTGTGTAAAGTTAGCGACTGCAGCATGGCATGTTTATTGCTGTTTTGTTCCGGCTTCAGCTATTTTCTGGTTCAGCATTGAGAAATAGTCGCCAATGTTTTGAAATATGTGCAAAATTGCTTATAAATCCAAAATGTTTTTTTGGAACATTTCCTTTGTAATGGTTCCTTAGTGCAGAACTCTTCAAACAAAAGACAGCAAAATTATTTATGTAAAAGAAAAAAAATATTGGATTTCAATTTATAAAGACAAAGTAGAAACAATGAATTCAAAATAAACAGAAACGCGTTTCAAAATGTTACATAAGAACTTCCAAAAATAATTAAAAATACTTTTGTAGGTTCTAGAACTTTCAACTGAAAGTCAAATAAATAAACAAGAATGAGTTATGTCAAACTTCAATATTTTTCCCCACAAATCACAATCAGTGCGTTTCGTAAAAACCATTTCGCAGACCGGTTAGAACTAATGAATGATATCACGCGATTTGTAAGACTTCCCATTGGCTATCGATCACGTGATGACACGACCTATTTATCTGTTAGTAACTGTAACTGATATTAATAGAGGTTGATACTTTAGCAAACAAAAATATACAATAAATGAACAATACTTAGTTAATTAGTGAAACTACTCTGACATGATGAATATGTCTGTATTAGATTGCTTTTTACCTGACTGCGCAGTGAAAAGGAGTGGTAGTAATGTGTTTAACAGTATTTGTATGCATGTTTGTTCCTTTGTCCCAATATAACAAACCACGTTAAAAACCATATTGTGACTTATAATGTATATTATCAATAAATGACTATTATGACTATTATTATTATTAATGTCTTGGCCGATTTTTTTGATTCGTCTTAGTACGGCGAGTGTCACTTTAGACATGGCTTTAGTGAAAATTCAACATGGCGACTACAAGACGCCATTTTGTAACAATAAAAAAATAAAATTCAACAAACTACGTAATGTGGAGTATATTGTTGAATAGGTATTTAAACGTAATTTAAGGATTCTGTTTGTGTAGGATCTATGTCGATGTTAACTAACGAATTTAAAAGGTAAAAAATATAAAAGGTATAGACGGAAAAAAAAACAAAAAAGTTAAATGGCAGTCGCGCTGTATATTTTCATAATTTCAGCTTTTTAGCAACTGTTATCAGGTGAGAGTGTGGTCAAATAAAGAATTATCCAACAAAAAAAAAAAAAAAAAAATTTAAATACCAACTGAAAAAGGTCTGAAAGCCAAATTTATAACCAAAAGTCGGCTGATTTTTTGGTTATAATTAGAATTTGTTATAAAATTATAGGGGATCTGTCTTTAATGGTCAAATATCATGGCTCTTAAAAGGTAGCAACCGCTTCGAATCGAGAAACTTACACGTCAAATTAAGGCACGTCACTTGTTTTAACTAATTACCTAGTTTAATTTTAAAGTATAACATACTAGCTGATCCCCATATGCGCTAAGCAACGTTGTGCTAATGTTAGTTGCCATGGATTAATAAAGGAAACTTACGAAGAAAATGCTTGATTTTTCCCGACTCTCTCAACACTATCATCATAATAATAATTCTCACACATCCTAAACAAATTATACTTCAAACCCTTCCTCTTAAATTACTCGCCTATTGCTGAAAACTGAATGTATATCCTTTTGTAACTGTTGAGTATTTCCGAACATAAAGACAGATAGATGTGGCGAGGGAATTTCATTTATATTAGATACATAGATTGAAAATTATTTATTACACACACCAAACAAAGCAACAAATAAGAAGTAAAAACTAAACCTAGAAGTCGTAATGGGATATATAAATAACTAGTGGCCCGCCCCGGCTTCGCACGGGTTTTTATTCAATTTTTTTTCTACGGCAATTATTCGATTTTTTCTCTCCTTTTAACCTTCCCTAGACCTCCACGAACATTTCAAGACTATGATAAGATAAATCCGTTCAACCGTTCTCGAGTTTTAATCAGACTAACGAACAACAATTCATTTTTATTTATATAGATATGGGGCTTAATAATATGTATAGAACAAAGTAAATAACCAAAATTAAAAAAAATTTAAACCCCCGATTTTAAAATTTTAGTTTTCTCTGTTAGTAAACTTAAATTAAAACCGCTTCATCCGTTCGAGAGCTATGATGCTACAGACAGAGAGACAGACAGACACGTGAACCTTATAACACCCCTATTTTTGCGTCGGGGGTTAAAAATAAAAATAAAACAAATTTCACACTTAAGCCGCAATGTAAACACAACTCACCCCCATAATTGGTCCCGAAGCGGTGACATTCAAACGCCGCATTTTGCTTAACATGAGTAAAAATTCAATTATAACGAGCTACGGTTGCGTTACGGTTTTTCAACGTTATTTACATTAGTAATGCAGCTTTGTTAATGTAATTTACACCAAAACACTGTTTGCTTCTGTCGTGGCCTGTGTCTGCGAATTGGGACCATATGAAGAGACAATGTCGTGTTTTTGCCTGACTGGGCGTCGCAGAGGAGCGTAGTGGCAATGTGTTTATCAGCCTATGTATGTATGTCTTAATTAATAAGTGATAAAGCTCTCTTTTAAGGTTAAAATGCTTAATTTTTTATGCAGAAATAATTGTTTTATAGTTTTTCTATTTATGTACTTTTTAATGTATGTTCCTTTGAAGCACTATATGAGTCGTTTTCAAAATATCTGTACTTTTACTACTAAATGTTTGTCCTCATAAAAAAATATTTGAAAAAAATATTATTTCGACTAAAATAAATCTTTTTTTTAATTCCACATACAAATTTAAGCATAACTGCATATAATTCTTAATAAAAAGCAATGAATTACGATTAAAATCCTAGGATAAATTAAATGTGAAAATTAAGTAATAAAAAACCACCATACATTTTTTAATGTCCCCTAGTTGGAAGACATTCGAAACATATTTTTTAATCAGAATTTTTGTACTAAACTTACTAGTTTTATGTGCCATAATTTAAAAAGCAATGTTTATTTTTTAAGTTGGATGGATAAACTATTTAAATTTACGTTAAATAAATTAAGAATGAACATTTTTAAAAATGTCCCCATCAATCGTAACAATTTCGTGACACTGATTTACTGACATATTTAACCAACTTTTTGTATCACGAAGAGTAGGAATCTAACTTTAATCACTGGCAACACTGGTCATGTCACGAAAAGTAACATCACAATGACGCGCCGCTCTTTTTTTTATCATTGAGACAAGCCAGAAGTTGAGTGTGTGGTGGTGAAAAAATTTTATCATACAATTTCGTGACGAGATCTTCTCAACAAAAGTAAGTAGATTTTTAAGAATTCACCTACCGCAGTTATAATATACTTAAATTATGACAAGTACAATAGATTACGATTTCAATCTACTAGTAAACGTGATTATGTTTTGTGTAAAAATATTTTTTAAGTTATGTTTTACATGTTAGTGACGAACAATTTCCTGACATTTACTGACGTCAGTAAGTTGTAGACGATAAAGGTGTGGCCTCATGTGTTAAGTATGAAAGTAAGGTATTAAAATGAGTTTTTAAGTAACGAATAAAAATAAAGGAGAGAAACGGTATTATAATTAAGGTACCGCGCTCAAAATTAAATTAATAAAAAATAGCTTTTTTATGTATACCTACATAGTGCTTCATTTTTATTTAACGCTACACAAAGTCTTCTAAAGTCAAATATTTTTTATTTAATATTTGTTTTGATTTTATTTTCTCTAATAAATATCAGACTTTTCGTGTAACAAAAAATTTAATTTGTCTAGAAAATAATAATGAACGCTTGCCTTATTGCATTTAGTGTTGATCGCTTTCCCACCCATACTAGCGATGTTTACTTTTGTTTTTAGTTTTAATCAAAATATATCCAATAGCTTTTTTGGTTTCAGAATGCCACTAACCGGTGCCGAACGGCAAAAAAAATATGTAGAAAAACTTAAAAAGCAAAACCCTGAAAAATATGAAGAAAAAAGAAGAAAAACATCTGGCTTTTTTGAATAAACAATGATTCATTTTCAAATTCATTTTTCTTTCTTCCAATGTTCCTAAGAGTGCTTAAGTTTTTAAAGATATTTCTCACAAATTATAGTCTGAAATTAAATATCTTGTACTACTACAATATTACCTAATTCTGAATACAGCCTTACTTCTACAATTTCCTGACATCCAATACAATTTCCTAACGAAACAATTTACTGACAATTTCGTGACGTACACATATTTTGAAAACGACTCATATAGACCAAGCGCCTGGGCCGAGGTTTTATTAGATTCCTTTTAGGTAGGCGATTGTCATTAAAGACCTAACGTCAGTTAAAATTCAATATGGTGACTATTGGACGCCATATTGTGAAAATAATATTGTAATAATAAAAAATAAGTCAATTAATGATGTCAAGTAGAGTATCGCTGAATAGGTATTTAAAAAAATATATATTTTATTTCAATATTTTTCGATTTGACTTACCGTTTCGTAAACATTCTTACATTATAGGTCAACTTTACGATGAAAAGTCGAAACTTCGTATGACTGTGCGTGTGAATGTGGTTGATATATATAAACTACATATGTATGTAGATAAGAAAAACTATATACAACATTTCAGCTACGTCAAGCGAGTAAAAGTTTACAAAATAACTCAATGTTGCCGTACTTTTTCCAGCCTGCAATGCATTTCCCAACATTAGAGATGTTTTAAAGCTTGTGTTTTCCTTTTCAGTTATATTGCTACTTTGCAGTCGGATTTTTTTTTCATAATAATAAATTTTATGTAATATGTGTTGTTGTGATACATGACGCTGCTGCCCTTGGGAGGAGATGGGGCCGACATTTCTAGGCCGGTGCTTGCCGCATCTCACACTCAGATCTATCGACACTTAGTTACTATCACTCAGCTGATCATGGTCTTAACTTTTTAACTTTTTTTTTCCATTAAAAAACTCTTCGAATAACCTTTCAAACGACAAATCACGAGTTATCCTGTCGAAATCAAAAATATTGGAAAACTTGTAATGTTTTTTATACCAGAAATCTATAAGAATACCACAAGAAGTGATAAAAGTATTAACTCACCAAAAGCCAATTAAGGGTGATAGATGCTTTGGAAGTACCAATAGTGATGACCAAAGTATATTTTGCCGAAAGATTTGGTTTCGGCTTCTATTTTCAGAGGTTTTTTTTTCTGAACTCATACAATAAAACCATCGTGGATTTAATTTTTGGAGCCGAAAAATTGTTTAGTTAGACTACAGATTGGTGAGCAGATAGGACTCTTATCTTCTTAGTATTGGAGATCCAATTGATATCCAATACTAAGAGATGGTTGCATAAAAGTGCTTCCGTAAAGTCGATCTGGACGGAAGTACTTTCGACTTCTCCAAAAGTACCATTTACTACTTTCAAAGATGCAGGTCCCTTTCAACTGAAACAACTAGATCTACGACAAAGGCATAATACAAACATGTTTTATACCTGAAATATTAAAACAATATGATAAAAGTTTTAATAGTCTCTCTGAATATGTAATAATTATTTGAATAGCTTTTGAAATTTTGATGAGGAATGTTTGAAGTTGGGATTGTAATTAAGTAGTCTGGAATTTTGTTGGTATGTTTATAAAATTGTTTTATTAATTACTGACTTAATTGTTTCATTTATCACTGTCAAAGATGGCAGGTTAGTAACATATTTTAATTTTACTACATATTTTTGGATAAAATAACCCCGTTAAATAACTACATTACCATGGAAAAACCGCTGTTAAAATCTCTAATGTCAAAGACATCATTT
Organism: Gymnoscelis rufifasciata; assembly: GCA_929108375.1. Taxonomy (NCBI): domain Eukaryota; kingdom Metazoa; phylum Arthropoda; class Insecta; order Lepidoptera; family Geometridae; genus Gymnoscelis; species Gymnoscelis rufifasciata. The sequence goes on along the minus strand of OV815321.1, from coordinate 5,635,495 downwards.
TGTATCCTACTCAATATAATAACTTGGGTAAATAATTGCATAACAATTTCGGTGTCCCTAAAATTAGAGTCCATTAATATAATTTTGCCGAATTGTTACAAAATAAAGCCGAATCCCCATTTGGTACAAATACAAAGGTTAATGGTCCTTCGCACCAATTTATTAAAAGTTACTGCGAATTCCGTAGCACTTAAGTGATTTCGAAAAATTACTCAGCAACTAACTTCTTAAATTAGTAGGGCAATAAAGCTATCCGAACTATTTAATTTGGCACGGTTCCCTATTAGTGTCAGTTTGAGAGCTTAGTACAAAAAAATCTAATTGATTTCTCATTTACGGACATTGCCTTACAAAAAGTCTTTGGCGACTTTCCAAGGTGTATATATATTCCCATATAACTCATATTTTGACGTTAAGTCGCTTGAGTATGTTGTTTAGCTGTTAAGGAAAACTCAGGTACCTACTTATATATATTAAGGTACGGGTACACTCGCAATAATCAACTTTAAATTATACTAAGTACTATCTTATAAAGTAAAAGTCATAATATTTTTTTCTGTACACATATAAACTAGTAAAATACACACGTTGAAAGAGACATATTTCGAACATTATCGCTAAAATCTTTCCAGACAACGAGATTTACTCAACAAAAATATTCGTAATCCTTAGTTAATCTGTCATTCTTCCAAGATTATGAAACTTGATATTAAATATTCTTTGAAGTTATTTTATTATTATAACGTCTGAGAATAATGAATGTTTGTATGGTTCAGTGAAGGGGAAGTCAGCTGGTTTACACAACAATTTGTAATCTAATCACTATCATGAATCCGTAATAAGACCGCTGCTGGTAGACTTCCAATAATATCGATAGTATACCGTCTGCGTCCAAAGTGATCCCGAGTCCTTCACCAGGTCATCCAATAATGTTTCCTAGTGCTGCGCTTGCTGATCCGTGAAGTACTGTGAATATTATGACAAATTTATAGTAAAATATATATTTTTTTGTTGGGCTTGTTACTTATAATAGTTCAACTTATGAGAAGTAAACCACCTATTTGCAGTATCTAGCGTATAATTAAAGTTTGGCGTCTGGTTTTCCTTTCATCATACTTTGAACTCGAAGAAAACTATCTTACTTTTATTCTTTCCGTACAAATGTTTCCTGGAAGAATTTGTTTTATGCAATAAGACCACCCAATACGCATGCTAGGTTTGAATATTACCTTACTATTAATATTTTTTTATTTCTACCACCATTAGGTCCCAAATATAGGTTTATTGAAGTGACAATATATTATAAAACCTTTTACAATATCTGCTAATCTTACGCGATCTGTCAATAACTTATACCGACTTAGTTCTATTCATGAAAATTTTGTATTTTGATGAATATATAATTAGAATGTACATTGCAAATAGAGAACTGATATTATTTCAGAATCCCAATATAAAGAATGCTTATGTAGATTTGTTTGTTAGGAGCGTTCTTTATCTACTCGTCAACCAATCTTCTTGAAATTTTGCATAAATACGTACGTGTATATGGGATTATAAGTACGAAGAAGGACATCACTATTCACCTATACTTCTATACTTATATTATAAGCTAAAGAGTTTGTTTGTTTGAAAATTAGCGTGGGAAATTTTGTGAATAGGAATAAATGCGACGCGGAAATAAAGCGTATGGTAAAATAAACACAGTACTCGTTTGGTAAAATAAGCGCTTATCACAGGAACTACAGAAACGATTTTACTATTAGGTCCTTACATATGAAATTGGCGTTTTGTATGGGAGGAACAAAAAGTCGATTATTTTTTAATATAATATATTTAATTAATCAAAGTATGAACCATTATTTTCTATGCACTTTTGCCATCTTATAGGTAGTTCATTGATCCCTTTACTAAAAAAACCAGTCGGACGGGAATCAATAAAATCTTTGAAGGCGATTTGGACTGCCCCATCGGAGTTGAATTTTTTCCCTTGCAAGAAGTTATCCAAATTTCGAAAAAAATGGTAATCTGTTGGAGCAAGGTCCGGGGAGTACGGAGGATGTCTTAGACTTTCCAATTGAAGCTCTTCTAATTTAGTAGCCGTCTGTTGCGCAGTGTGTGGTCTAGCGTTGTCGTGAAGCAGCAGTGGCGTGGAGCGATTGACCAGCCTAGGTTGTTTAGCCGCTAGCTTTTCCATCATGGTTTGCAATTGCTGACAATAGACATCAGCCGTAATAGTCTGGCCAGATTTGAGAAAACTGTAATGAACAATACCGGCACTAGTCCACCAAACGCTTACAAGTAACTTTTTTGGGGTTAATTTTCGCTTGGGGCAGGATTTGGCTGGCTGGCCAGGATCCAACCATTGCGCTGAGCGCTTCCGATTATCGTAAAGAACCCATTTTTCATCACAGGTAATGATTCGGTTTAAAATACCTTCATTATTGTGCCGGTTTAGTAATGTAACGCAGCAGTCGACGCGCGTTTGCCGGTTTGCTTCAGTCAATTCGTGAGGTACCCACCTTTCAAGCTTTTTAATCTTCCCAATTTGCTTCAAGTGAATTAAAACAGTTTTATCTTTTTTTTTTTTTTTTATATTTTAGTTTTTTTTTTTATATTTTTTTTTATTTTTAGTTTTATAGTTTTATTAGTTGTTCCTTACCAAAGAGGAGAAATTTGTGATTAAAGTGGCCAGTACGAAAAACGCCAATTTCATATGTAAGGACCTAATATTTACCACAAGAAAATTCAAAACGACTGGTTACGATAAAAGTGTAAAGCTAGTCAGTAATATACTATTTAATTGAGAGATTCCTCGGGTAAAAACTAGCATGATATATTTAATACAGTTATTATTTATCAACGACTTTCGAATGATGGCCTTTGACATTTCATTGTTACACTGAATTAAATATTAAACGCTCTTCTAAAGGTCAATCATGTTGGCTATTATTACCTACAATATCTAATAGATGTAATTTCTTGTTTCAGGTAACGCCCAACCGCTGTTCTATATCTGGATGTGATAATTTTTTGATATATACCTATAAAGTAGGTACAAATAAGATGATAAATAAATAAATATTGCAGGAAAGTCCGTACAACATCTAGCCCTGTGATAAGCTCTTAGCTTGTGTTACTGGTACTATATATCTGATAAACTTAATGAAATAGACATACAAATATGTTTTTTTAATTATAAGTGCTTTCAAAACATACAAACATCTCCCACCGCGAGACAGTCAAATTATATATGATTTAAAAAAAAAACACGTTCATTTTAAATTTGCTTGTTTTAAAAACCATAGTTGTAGAAGTCGTATAACGAGTAAATACAGAATACAGATCATTTATTTGCACACATGGGTTACATACAGGGTCTTGTTTATCAATATAATAAGCACCATACATGTATTGCCTTAGTCTAGGGCATGCAAATTACATAAATGCAAGGTTTTACTGAGTTAAAAAAAAACATTTATATTATATATCTATTAAATCAATCTTTGTTATCTAAGTCATCAGGTATTTTTTACATAAATTCAAATATTATAATATAAAATGTCAATGTGAAATTAGAGATAAAACATATTATATAATTTTTAACCAATTACTCCATTTTAATGTCCTTATCAAATAAAAAGTCATTTACATTATAATAGCATTTTTTGGTTAATAGTTTATAAAGTTTGTTTTTAAACATTGTCAATGGGAGGCACTTTAATTCGTTAGGCAATTTATTAAAAATTTTTGGTGCCATGCCACAAAAACTTTTCCTTAACAATGCTGTTTTGGCGTTTGTTAAACACAAGCGATGTTGATCGCGTCTACTACGTGTGTTAATAGATTTCTCAAACAAATTATGGTTATTCCTAACAAAAACTGCCATTTCATAAATGTAGAGAGCTGGCAGAGTTAATACTTCTAAGCATAGAAAATATGGCTTAGGGGAACCTGGGGAGGGTTGATCACCCCCTTTGATTATGCACTCTATTTTGTTTATTTTTTATAATATAGGAAAACTGTTTAAGCTAAACGATTCGGAAATTATCTATCTATTGATAGTTTGAATAAGAAGCAGATTGTGTCACAATTTAACTCATTATGTATTGAAACTCCTGATTGTAAGCTTTTACCATGTGTCCCCGATATTAGGGAGACTTCTTCACCCCTGTTTGGGAGCCTTGATCCTGGGGGGATCAAGTCTCCCAATTGCGTGGGAGACGTGGTTAACAGATTTTTACCGTGTCTCCTCACGACTAATTATCATTGACTAAGTAACTCTATTTGCACTCTACAAAGCATATAGAAATAGAAAAACACACAACAAATAGCTATGTACCATACCTTCCATTGCTACAAGTTTAATTCCCAGCAGTTAGATAACTTGATCCGCAGGGATCAAATCACCCATGATAGGGACACATGGTAAACAGATTTTTAGCACGAATGTCAAATTCAGAGGATTAATTCGGCGCCGGGTCCTTAAAGATACTCTGCCAAAATGCACTGACGATCAAAAGGAACAAACGACAAAATGTGCAACCGCCAAAACTTTCAGTTGGGACTATTCATTAACTTAATCCTTAGGAAATGAATTTGTGAGGAAATAAAATTCATGGTGATTCATGTATTTTAATGATTAAATAGGAAACTGTATATTTTTCCAATAATAACACATTTTTAGTGATAATTTTTTTACTCTCCATCAAGTTAACATTCGGTACAAGAAATAAAAAAAAAATCTTCTAAAAATTAAGCTTATCTTATCTTGTATTTCTGCATTTGATGCTTTTTGTAATCTTGCGAATATTTTTAACGTCATTAGATGGACACCATATTGCTTTGAAGTTCCCTTCAATGTTTTTCCACATAATACTGCAGCTACAGCATTTTTCAAATTTTCCTTGTCTATCGGTTTTCTCTTTTTTGATCCCTCTTTGGTCGTATATTTTCGCGTCATTATTACCTAAAAAAATACTTGTAATTATGACAGGACTGTAAATCTTCTGATTTTTCAACGCCAAGGTAGACTTGATCCCTTTCGGGGACACATGATCCCGGGATCATGTCACCCCCAAAGAAAAGGACCAAATCTCCCCAAACATAGTTAGTTTATAAACCATGCCGTACTCAAAATGAATGTACACGCATTTCAAGTGAATCAAAGCTAATGTATACTCAAATAAACTACTAACAAAATAAACATAGTCACTAATAGCATTTACTTCATATTTTAATAAATAAATCCGACTAAAACTTACCGAAAATTAAATAACACACCACGCGAATATTTCACCGTCCGCTATTTGCAAACCACTGACATTTGTCAAAGAGTGCTACGCTAGAGAGTTAAGTTAGGAATGAAGGAATCAGTGTTACCAGCTTAAAAATACGTATAACGTTTGGTAAAACTTTTAAATAAAGTTACCACGTGTCCCCTAGGGATCGACCCTCCCCAGGTTCCCCTACAGCTATCAGTGGTTTTCAGTCCATACATAGCTCTTAGGCAGCGTTTTTGCGCCTTGAAAATTCTTTCCCTTTCGCTGCAATTTCCCCAGAATATAATGCCGTATCGCAATTTAGAAGAGACGTAACTGTGATAAACTGTTTTAAGTACATCCAAGCTAACAATTTTTCGAAGTTTATAAATCATATAAGAATATTTACTGAGTGCATTGCATACTTCTTCGGCCTGAAACTGCCATGTTAGTTGTTTATCAATTACAAGACCCAAAAATGATGTAGCGGATGTATTTTCTATTATCTGATTCTGGTAAGTGGTTTTTATACTAGGTAGCGGCGAGCGTTGTGAAAAATGCATAACTTTCGTTTTCTCTAGATTAACGCATAAGTTATTACAGTCTAGCCAGTTAATAATTTTTTTAAGAGTGTCATTTATCTCCATTTCGTATGTGTCAGGTGATGTGCATTTAATAAGTAAAGGCAATCTCTTTTAATATAATAAGTGATTTTAAACGGTTAGAAAACCAGGTATGCATAAAACATTACTTATAATTAGACTGGCATATAAATGCAAAAAAAAAACACTTCTCTAGCCGTGTATTTGTGTTTATTTACGTGTATTGACATACACGGGTCCAACCCGACTAGTGAAGTGTTTTGTTTCATTAATCTTTTCAACCTTACATCAACACATTTCAGTTTAATATGATGGAATTATACCAACGACTATGATACGTTACGAAATGCAATTATGCCTGAATGTTGCCAATTTGATATCGGCTTATTGTGGCCATTGTTGCTCATAGCCTTAGGCGTAGACAATGAACCAAATCATCTACTTAATGCTGCGCGTACTATACACCACACCTACAAACCTTATTCGTTTATTTAAATAATTTATTTAAATTAACAAGTTTTTCATCTCTCGACTTTAGTATCCTTGAGAAATAAAAAGCGGACATAAATCATTTCTTTAATTTTAATTATTTATGTAACAAGTGACGCAATAGCTTTGTTTAAATGAGTTTTTGTTAACAAAATCGAATAAGAAAAATATATGTAAGTTCGTCTCAACTTCTTATTTTGTATAGTCAGCAGAGAAATATAATGATTATACCAGAACTTGGACTGACGATTAATAACAGTTAAAAATAAAATTTTCCATGAACATGAGTGCTTACCCGTTCGACCCAAGATTTTTCTACCCAATAGGTATTTTGCTCCGTTCAACCCAAAACAATAGATTCAAGTTACCCGTTCTACCCACACCTACTTATTCCTAATTTCTATTGTTTGAATTCAAATAAATGTCATAGTGAAATACTAAAGAAGCAGGGTCATTCATTACATTAGACAAATTATCGCCACGGCGTTGCCCGTGTTTTTGGATTATCTCGTGGGATCATTATAACCAAAATCAACAACTACTAATAAATTGTAAATTAATTAAAAAAACATTGTCCAGCGGACAAAATTGTGAATCTAAACCATTCCCAGATCCCCTTGAACACACACAAAAAATTTCATCAAAATCGGTCCTGTAGTTTGAGAGAAGTTCAGTGACATACACACTCACAGAAGAATTATATATATAAAGATATACAAATTATGGTGTCTGTACTATTTAGAATACACTGTGACTCAGATTTTTGCTTTGGGTAGAACGGGGCATATGTTTTGGGTTGTAGGGGTTAAAATATTATTGGGTAGAAAAATCATGGGTTGAACGGGTAAGCACTCATGAACATTGGAGGAGCAAAATCGATATCAGGTACCAGGATAGCAGAAACGATTATGAAGTAAATTCATAGAGTCAAGATTAGGGGTGATTAAAACCTCATTTTTCATGTTGGTTTATGCAGTCCATATAAACGGTATTCTTATAAAGTATAAAAACGCTTTCGCTTATGCATTTTTTAAACTACTTAACGGAATTAAGTTAAGTTTTCTATTGATGATAAATTTAAGAAGAAGATTTACATGTTCTTTTCTTGCGAAGGTGGAACAGATACCAAATAAACTATAAATCAAATCTGAAATTTTCGTCTAATATTGAACAATTTTTTTTCAGAAAAATCATAAATTAGAACGAATCCTTAAGTCTCAATTATATTCTTCTTTCTAATGTAACATAACCTATCTATCTAAGTCCAAACAGTCCTTATACACAATTAATATAAACAGCAAAGTAAACGCAACTCTGTACAGGAATCGTTCGCCATAAATAAAGCACGTAGGGTGGGGTGATTCTCGTGAATGCGAGACCCTAAGGCGTTTGCCTTGTTCGAGATTTAATAATATGGCGTTATCATAAAATGAATTTTGTCGTGAGTAGCTATTACGTTCTATGATTTAGGGAGCAAGTGTTAAAGGAGGTATAAACAAGGGATAATGCAACACCTGAGGCAGGATTTCCACAGTATAAAATAATGGAGAATAGTATGCTTAGTTGCTTTGGACCAAGTTGATTTATTCAATTTAGTTAGCCGAAGTTGTAACTGCTTTTTCAAAACGTATTACTTTTTATTTAGCCACATTTTCTCCTCATAAAAAATTTTGTTTGTCAGATAAACCAGTATATGAAATAGCACAATAATAAACTGACAGACAGACATGACGAATCTATCTATCGTTATTTGGCCATTTGCCAAATTGAACCACCCTAAAAAGAAGTAAAAGAATGTAAATAAAAAAAAATAGATTCAGGGCTTTTATTTTACAAATTCAAAGTAAACTAAGCCATTTTTAGCTATGTCAATAATACGTGTCTATGGTTAGTTGTATTAAAAAGCTGTTTCGCTTTGTCACATGTGTCTGAGCGAAAAAGCTCTGTATTTTAGCCATTGTCCAATTTTACTCGGAGATGGTGAAACAGACCTTTAATTTAGACAATAGCGTTCATTTCTATTCCGAAAAATAATATGTCGTTTCCATCTAGCCATGATATTATTACCTGAATTTACAGATATGCTACATTTTATCCCAAAAAAATAAAGCATCCTCGTGACTGGGTAAGTCTAAGAAACGAAGGTCGTGTATCATTATAAGGCCGGATTAGCCAGTCCTTCCTTTGGGCTATTCCAACCTGGTATCCAAACTCAACAAAGAAAATAACCTTAGAATATGTTATTAAATGTTACGTGTCAAGAAATGTACGAAAACCCACTAGTCTACCAATAATAACATTTACGTATTTCACCCTATTTGTATTCGACGGCCGTCTGTCGGTCGCTGTCGGTCACGGTGTTAGCCCTACGACGCATTGCTTTTAGCTGATTGTGCTTCAAGTGCCCATTGCACCCCCCTTTTACTATTTATTTATTTATTTAAACACTTTATTTGCACAACGCTGAATTGTGTACAAAAAGGTGGGCTTAATGCCTAGGCATTTTCTACCTGCCAACCTGGTATAACTATAACTATAACTATTATGGTGTGCCTTTCTGTAACTTTGATTCGGTGCCTTATTGTGGTTATTGTGTTTTTGGATTCAAGTAGCCTGATCATCATCATACTAGTATCAGACTTATATTTAGAAACATTATTTGGAAATTAAAAACTTATTTTTTTTCATAAAAAATATGTAATTATGTTATACAATTAAAAAACAAGCAATTCAAAAATATAGTCGGCTGCAGATATTTTTTTGAGGAATTCCGAGCAATTCCTGCGAATTGCATTATTTGATGGAATTGTCAGAAGTGATCCAAATGACCTGGCTACAAAAATTTAAATATCGCTTTGACGCAATGTTAAATTCAGCCATTATTCAAAGAAAACTTCTCGGTATTCTTTGTCCATAGATATAGTGAATATGCGTTAAATAAAAAAATAAAAACCTACTATCCAGAAGTAGTAAAGTTTCGAAAGCTTTTACTATTTCAAATTGCACTCGAAACTGGCAAATAGCTCTTGAAACTGCAAAAATACTATTTCTATTATTCCGTAGCATCTGTTATTTCTCAAATAAAATGGGCGCGTATAGCCAATTACTGTGTTCTATGGAGTGGGGGTGAAAATTGCCCCTGGACAAAAACACCCCATAAATTAGGAACACATATGTGCTTCGACTTCTGCTCTTTGAATCGCACCATTAGCAATTTCGACCATGAAAAATTGAAGGGGCAGTATTGTTTTGGGAAAAAGTAATAACGAAACGAAAATATTGAACATTATTTTCCTCTTATTTTTGTAGTTTTGTCCCTTAGGGCCACAAGGGAGTATTATGGCGTCGGTGATCGGTGTTTTGCGACACAACAAAGTAACTTAACTCGCCAAATCTTAATTCACGACTAGCTTTTAAAAGCGGCTTAGTACAAATCGAGTGCTTGGAAATTTGAAGAGTTATCATAATCAAAATAATTTTAGCTATAAGACGCCGACTGCTGGACATAAGCATTCCTAAAAGACAGCCAAATATTCCGATCCGACGCTAATTTGATCCACTGTGAGCCAGCAACTCTTAGCGACCAAGTCTTCTGTCCATCTTTTTGGTCCGACGCTGTGCTAACGGATCCGCGACCCCAACGACTATCTGTTCTACGTGCTATGTGGCCTATCCACTGCCACTTTAAAGAGCTTATTCGTTTGGCAATGATGGTGACCGCTTTCTACTACAGTTCTCCTCATTTCTGATGATTAAAATAAAAATATGATAGGAATAAAATGAAATCAAACAAAACACTAAGTTTGAACTGCGAACTAAATAACCTATTCATTAAAACTCCATTCTCAAATAGGTTTTACATAAAAATGATTCATTTGAGAAAGAAATCCAATTTAGAGAATGCAATGGGGTGTTTGCACACCCCTAGCCTAATCAAATAGTTGCCAATGCCATTTATTTATTTGAAAACGGGGGCTTCTGTAATAAGATGTGGGGCAATTTGCGCCCCATCGTTATCAGGGGTAGATGCAGCTAATAAGATTTTTATAAAGAAAACATGCTTTACTCAGTGGGATATTTTCATTTTAATTAACTGAGGAAAATTTGGTGTAATGAATTGGGTAGTCGTTACACTAAACGGTTTAAAATGAATTTTACCTTAAGAAGAAAGACGGACACAAAAATAAAATTGAATTCTGTCGTCCTTGTCGCAGGATACGCCGTTTTAATTTTATCTCAACTTGACTAACATGATAACCAGCACGGATGTTTTAGGGATTCAGACACATAAATGTTATACCTTTTTCCAGGTGTCATATTAAGTCCCCAGGTTGTATCACCTATAAACAATCCAGTAGCAAGTTATAAAATAAACATGAAGCCTTTAGTGCTTAACTATCAACCACACATATTCAAGTCTTCAAATCTAAATAAGGTATATGAAACCAGAGAAATCAACGGGTTAATCATTAGCCTCTAGGCCATCATCGGCGCCATTTTTGCCTATATGGAATGCACCTTAATCGGAGCAGTCTAGATTCCTCACTTCCAATCAGATCCTTGTTTGGTGTCCGGTATAAAAATGCCTCGTGATTTTGATTAGGTAGTCTTTAACTAATTAATATTAAGTACTGGATGGTCTACACAACATCTTGTCTCTTGGTGATAAAAAAAGGATAGATACATTATTAAACGTTTATTTGGTACACAGAAAATGGCAATAATAACAATTAGAACCAGGCAGAAAATGCAACTAATATTATAAACGCGAAAGTTTGTAAGGAAATAAGTGATTGTTTCTCTTTCGTTAAAATACATTTCACCCATTATATATCTACAAAAATCTATTGTTACGCGGGCCACGGGTGGAAGCTAGACACATTAAAATATTACAAAGAAATAGATAATCAACACACAAGTAACAAGCAACATCATATATAATACTGCCCTCCATGCTGCCATGCATCAAAATATAGCAGTCTCAGCTTAAATGTTGCGTTGCTCCCAAGGTGAGGACAAAGCAACACTGATTTTCAGACTGCTCCTAATTGGGTGACATCACTTACAATTTCGTAACTATACTCTCGAATTGACATATACGTAACAAAAGACAGACAATTACGGTCGAACGTATAAGGCCGGGCGCAAACGGGCCACCGACCACAGCGACCGGCGGCCAATCGCTACGGTCTCTGCTGTAGTGTCCGCACCTCGCTACGCAGACAGACTCGCTACTTGTTGTCGCTACGAGCCTCACAGTCGTTCAAACATCGGCGCTCGCTTCTGATACTTACCGGCACTTAGTCGGCGTCTTATAGCCAACAGTGACTGCAGTCGGTAGTACGTTTGCGCCGAGCTTAATAATATCAAAGAAAGGTAGTTAGGAAATTGGAATTTCGCTGTATTAGTTTGGGCATGGAAATTGTAATTCTTGGCAATGTTATTATTATTTACCCCGCTGCCGGGGTTAAATAATAATTTATCTTGATTTACCGTTTGTAGACAAAAGAACGTCCCCTATGGCTTGAGTGTATCCGTTGAGTTGCTGAAGGTACTTGAATAAATATTTATTTTATACTTGTGAAGGTCTGTTGTTCAATATTTTATTATATTAGCCATAACACGATCAATTATGTCATAGATTTATTTTGAAAACGGAAATTTCTCACTTAGAATGTGACATACGTTTCTGTTTTATTCAAGACGAACCGTCATTAGAGAAGCGAGAGAACCTCTCCTTCCAAAGTGCGACACAGATCATTTATCACACCGTTCTAATGTGCGAAGCTTCAAAATAAAGCAGTCAAACTTGTCTTGCACAAATTCTTTAGTTTCCACAACACACGGTAGATATTTATAAATTGCAGTTCTGCAAACTTTGCATCGAATTTCTGCAAATAAAAGCCTTTCCGCTTATTCGCAGATATTCGGTACTTACGTCGAAGACTTGGGCCGTAAACCCTGAAATATGCGACGAAAATTTATCATGAAAACGACGCTGCATAATCCTGCTTCCGTTATGAACGATAAAAGCAAGTATGCGATTGTATGTACTTTGTCTAGACTCATCGTTGGGAGAACTCGGCGTGTAAGCCGTCAAAGGAATTCAGGATTAAGAACATAGCGAAAGAAACCTTTTGTTAACTCTAGATAATAGAATTCACTATTGATTCCAGGCGGTCTATTTATGTGCACCGTTTTAATAACTATCAGATTGATAGATATCAGAGATTGATCGAAAATATTGTTTGTGAAATGAAAGTGTCTCGTCCGACTTCGATTCGTTCACCAAACTGCTAATAAAGACATTGTTCGAAAATTTAAGGGAGTAATTTTAAACTCATGGTGACGAATGCAAAATAACTTTGTTATTATACCTTAAGGACCAGTTTACATCGATACAATCGATCATTTATTAAAAACCAAAAAAAGTATTACATAATTAACGCAGACTGGTCTTTATCTCATGTGCTAATTAGAAACTGTGTTACAGCAGGGTGCTAACGTAAAGAAGGTACCTATTCTCACCTGACCTTGTTGACCATGCGAATAATCTGGTCCTGTAAGAGAGTAAAGCAACTTGGTGTTTCTTAAAGTGGTTTATTATGCCTTGCTCCATCATAGACCACATCGTCACTAATAGATGAGATGGTATTCAAACGAAGGCAGATATTCTCTATAAAAACGCTATATCTATCTGATACGCGAGTGGAATCGTAATGGGACAATATTGACGTGCCAATGCGCGGCACGACAGCCTGCATGGTTGTGAGTCCGACGCGACTTTTAAAAATCAGACGTAACGATGGTTCTGTAGAAAATATGTCAGAATATTGCATTACTGAAGCATTGCGATGTTCATGTTCCAGACACGAGCCAATTTTGACCGCGAGAAAATACAAAAGCTTGCAGCTAATACATTTTATATATAGCTTTGAACACCGGTAAAAAGATAAAAGTTCGAATGGATCAGGGAAGCTTGCCAAACATCTAACAAAACAGCAGATTCCTGCCTACGTAACTGCTATTGCCCGTGATTGGGATAGCACTAAACCAAGGGAGTGAATGTAGATTGGCAACACTAATGGAGTTAAGAAGGGCTTTAGCAAGCAAAGGGACAAATCGCTTCCGAATAAAATCCGTGACGAAGAGGCGATAAAAGCACAAACGGCTCCATTTCCATACCGGAGGGTGACGTGTTAAATTCGAATAAATTCTCGCAGTAAAAGTGTTGCTAATCTAATAGAGAAGTGCGGGCACGTCCGACCGTAACGCCGAACGTTCGAAGTGCCACAGAGGAGTTTTCACACGTGCTGCCAGCGTATCGCTTTCGAGCACTGTTTTTTATGCTGGACAGCAACACGAAGTCGAGCTTGCGTTCTGGCTATTTGCCACGACTATACAATCTATAAGGTTCCACCAGAAAACTATCATTCTAAGACAAGACTTTTTTACCCGACTGCGCAACTCAAAGGAGTGGTAATGTGTTTAACAGTCTATGCATGTATGTTCCTCTGTCCCACTATACAGACCAAACGCCTAGGCCGATTTCTATGATTCACACGTCAATCGATTCCTTTTAGTACGGCGAGTGTAACTCAAGATATGATGTTAGTGAAAATTAAACATAGCGCATACTGGACGCCATAATTGTACAAATAAAAAAAAAAAATTCAACAAACTATGAAATATGGGGTACGTATCATTGAATATGTATATAAAAAGCATTGACAGTTTTCTTTGAACATTTTGCGATCCCACTGACCGTTTAGAATCTACATACATATGTCGATTTAAAGTGCGTGTCGTTTTCTTAGTGTATGTAGTATTACTCGTATTATGTCTATATATAAAATGTACTGATTTTACAGATGTAGAGATCAAAAGAAACATAGAAAAACAGAAAATAGAAAAACATTTATGTACATTTAACTTGTTATTTATTTCTGATAAAAAGATCTATAAAAAGTTAATAGATAATTTGCAATGTTATTCTAATGAGCTGGTTAAAATAGAACTAGTGGTAAATTCTAAGAAGAGATCTTGATCTCTAGACATGAAGAACGAGAGCTCGTTTATAGTTACTAAGTATCTACTTATTTGTAAGCAGTATAATGTTGCCGTTATTGGAATAAATGAGTACTTTATTCACCTGGACATTATAGTCCATAAATGGTTTTATAAAAACATTAACTTCCATGAATTTTTGAAAAAGGGGCACGTTTTATTATTATCAAAATCACACGAATAAGAGAATTATTAATTACCTCCTTCAAAGATCCCTCAGATATCCGATTTTAAAACGTTTGAGTGACGTGACGTTATACACGTATAATATTCGGTTGAAATAAAGACGTTTTTTCCTTTGGCATCTACGATTAGTTATTTTAACTATGAGCTAACTTTTTGAAGTTTTGTAGTTGCAATAAAGTGTACACTGAATGCTGTTTCATAACCATGGATTTGGAATTATTTTTATGCTCCTGTAATACAGTTTTTTACGAGTTTGGGAGCTTCTGGGATCATATCTATGTTAAATTATTTTTTATGTCAATTAAGTATATTTTTTACTTTATTATATACAAAACGTAGGTTTTGTATATAATAAACGATTTGAATATGCTCTTGTGATCTTCTCACCTATACCTGGTATGAAGACATAAACATGTTCCCAGCAAGTGTGTCAAAAAGAACACGTCTGTCGAATTCTGAGATTGTCCTTCGAATGCGTTTTGAAATTCGGATCTGGGTTCTTCGTCGAGTGCATTCTTTGCCTTCGGATCGGGAACAGAAAATCTGCGAAAACCGCATTACATTGTTCAGAAAACCGTCCTCATATGATTGGAAATTGAGAGCTCGAATCGGAACCAACTTCAATTTCCTATACGAGTAGTAAAAGAGAAGAAGATCAATTGAAAAAAAATTGTCATTGGAAATTTGAATGTTGTTTACAGATCGTGTGTACCTACATAACCTTGATCCTTCAGAAAACAAAATATTAGATACCTACTAATCCACTGTCACTTATTCGATTCAATAATTCATTGGTGCCAAAAAGATCTAGAATGGAGAATTCGAATCGGCAAGCGCAGCGTAGGGCGACCACCAACTAGATGGTCGCACGATCTAGTGATAGCTGCGGGCTCACGTTAGATGCAGGACGCTGCCAGCCGACATTACTGGAAATCTTTGAGGGAGACCTCTCTCTCTCCTATGACCAGCGGACGTCTTACGGTTTAAATGATGATGAATAATCCACTGTTACTCTTTTCGTTCTATTTTGAAACCACACAATTTTTTCGAAAACAAAAGACTGTCGAGAATTATATAAAATAAAAAGATCCAGCCAGAAATAATTCCGTCCAATGATGTATGCTTTGAATTATTATTATACTCGAAGTAGCTATTCACGAGGGTCACAGCATTGTGCCCTCAAACTTGACCGATACGTAACCCATAAAAAACATAATAAACGACCACAGACCCTGTTCGTGACGCATATCTTTAAAGGTAAGGGTGGACGTATGAGCGACATAATAAAAATTACGTAATACGTCAACTGGACATTCAGAGTACCCCTTGATTAACGAGGGGTCGGAGAGGACCCCGAAATTACTTGTATTTATTGCTGATCCACTTTTATCAGTGGAATCGCGATCGCCGTTTGATTCCGGGAATGCGTTATCTTACGAGGGAGGTTTATATACGATTTCGCCCGTATCAATGAAATATTTGGCTCTTACAGCCGCAATTTGAGATGGTAATGATTTTTAGGGGCGTGTAGCTTTGGTTACTCTAGCTTCTATCGATTTCCTTAGTTTATTTCAGGGATATTCTTCGTTTTTGCCGCTGGATGCAGCATTCATTGCAGGATAGGCCTCCCTCAATCTCTATGACGGATATTGCCAATACTCGCCAGGAATTTGATTATTCTTCATTAATTTAAAAGTACTATTTATTTTAATAAAACGAGATTCTTCATGTATAGTGACCGGTTTGGTATGTAGATAGATCCTAATAAAAATTAATTCGACGTGTAAACAGTGAGTGAGTGAGACCACTGGACCACTTATAATCCTTTTAGTGTTAGGTTACAACAAATATACGGAAACCACTAAGGGATACAATTTATAACCACGGTAATTCTTAATCCATGTCTTTTGGGAAAGTCACGGAACGAAACCTAGTATCCTAAGTAACCCAAAAGTCAACAGCTAAAAGTTAGTAAAAACTTACTCACACTTCACCATTAATCCCACTGCAAATTATACTTAGAATTAAGTAATTTGACAAAAAGATACCACATTCCCTATGAACTCAAACTCATTCACGGCAGATTGACCACTATTACACAGAACATTAAAGCCGAGATTTGTTCGACATTTTCGAACGGACCATTGCCTCAATTACCTCTCATTAATGTTACGTCGGATGGAGATCAAATTTAAATTGCAAGTGTCATCCGACAGGAATCACATTTACGGTGCAGATGAGTTGATAATTCAGGCAGATTATGTACTGTTATATTATAACAGTAGGTAATCTGTTATTATGTTCTTCAGGCATCAGTCGTACCTCACGCCTGATGTTCCTCTCCTTGCTGACGCCTAAACCTGTCAAAGGAGTCCACAATCTGGCAGCGTAAAAGAACTCTAGTTTTAATAATACTTTTAAACGTGTCAACTTTTACATTAAAGTTAAAATGGAAAACTATTAGTGCTCTTTCTTCGATCCTGTCCAGACAACACGTCATGTCGTTTAAACTAAACCCAGCAAACTACTTACCGTAAGTTATTTTTTGCTAAAATATCATGACAGTTCCTCTCATATTTACTTAGGCAGACAAATTGACCTCGCCAAAAGTATTCCACGACCCTAGATATAATTTAAGAAAAATAGTTGCCATAACACGTTCACATTTGGCCTACTTCCAAGCTTTAATGTTTCACTTTTTTACCCATGACATTTTCCACCAATAACTCAAAAACATTGCCAGTTAAAGTAAAATATTAGTAGACGCGGCCACTTTTATTCATAACATACGTAAGCCTAAATGCAACCTTGTGAATCCTTTTCAAGGAAGGATAACGCCAAAATTAGTTTTCTTCTCTTGTTTTATCCCTCCTGATACTTTTTTGTTGCCAAACAATCGGGGCACGAATATTTTCCTCGTATGTAAACAGAGGGAAATGATAATCTTGCCAATCTGACAAAGTTAGGATACCGCTTCACCCTATAAGTAAACGGAGAAATTCATAACTTGCGTAGGAAATTGCTCTTGAAAACGCATACCAAAGTTTGCTCTGTACCCCAATTGTAAACAGAAAAAATTCATAACATTGCAAGTGTGGCCAGTTTATTTGGTAGGGGAACCGGAGGCAGCTGCGTCTAAATGCGATATGGCAATGAATATACTTATACATATTATTGTAGTTTTTTGAACGTCAGATTAATGAGCCTATAGAGCTATCGGCCCCTATTCAGGTGTTATGCTTCGAATAATATTTGGAGTTTTTCGTTTGAATTTTATCGAAGCTTATACCGGTCGTTTTGTTTGCGGAATTTATTTTATCGGAACATTTGAGCTTGAGCTTGATTGTATTGTTAGTGCCCCCAGCTTGGAATTGGTTTCTCAGACCTTTTATCTAGCCTGAAGGTACTTACTAAGTTCTTTTATTATCAGTCGCAGATTAAAGCACCACGAGAAAATTATGTATGAGAAGTAATGTAATTAATGTAAACAAATTACTGTCGCAGTGGCATGGTGGTCAAGTGTTTGTATGTACTACAAGCACTTTCTCCTTATTCTGGGTGTTTAATATGTATTAAACACCCAGAATAAGTGTTTAATATACATTAAACACATTTAAGCACATTTATTTTAGCCACCTATGTATGTATGTCTAGTATTTTTTTCTCTCTCTTCTAACTCATGCATTCAATCTGCGCCGTAATCTATAATCACAACCAATTCGTCTTTCCTGTCTTTCTTCCACCTCGACTTTCCCATTCTCGCCCATTCGAGTCGCTGAACTCAATAGTACAATATACCACTCTGATGACCATGTCCATCAGTGTAGTATTGGATACGCACGATTTGCCAAGAAGCTAATCTATGCACAATTGCACGCATTAGCATTAAAGTTATTCTACTGGCATACGGTTATCTGCTGACATAAACTGCCGATGAATCGATTAAACTATCGACTGGTCAACCGATGAATAAAATCGTACACACTCCTTTGAAAGCGAATCGAACGGTAAAATCAGAACAATTTTCATTTTAATTTATAACTGTTTTAAACAAAATATAATGAAAATTGTTTCATATAATATGATTCAATGTTGTTTACACAAATGTAATTAGAATGTCGAATCTATTGTTGTAACTCGCGTATTCTAGTAAGAAATCTTTATTCATCCGTCGATACCATGATAGGTTGATTCAAGGGTATTAACACTTGGGCATTACCAGTAGATTGAAAAATAACCATAAAAAGTGTGCATGGGCTGTGAGTGACCTTACCTACGATCTTTACGAAAATTTGTGAGGATTTTGTAAAAACTTATCAAAACCAAGTAAAAATACTTAAAATAAAAAAAAAGTTATAGTATATTCAATGGGAAACTCATAAACTCATTTGGACGGCCTATCAGATGGACAGACAGAATATCATTGTTTTTATTTTATATAGTCATCATGCCTATTAAGTTATTCAGTAACCTTGGGTTAAGAGTAAATTCTTCTAGCTTAGAATATTTGCACAAAAACCACAATCTACATTCACACATTCGTCAGCAATTTAACCTGTTCAATGCGGGTGGCAGTTCTCGATTTCGGGTCATAGGATCACAAACACCCATCTTCGACTCTTCAGCAAACTACCTCTTGCCTTATGCTCTTATCTGCCTGCGTTAAACGGGTGATATGGCGTTAATCCTGGTGACTTTTTTCTCTGAATCCACGCGATGGATAGATAAGCTCTTGCACACATTAAAGGTTCGGCTGGCTTGAGCCGTGGTTTGAGACCTTTAACTCAGCAACTCAGTGTGAAATATGTAAGCGAACTGCCAAGACAATATAAAAAGGACCTTAAATTAAATTTGTTAATTTATATGATGTTTTATTATTAAATTTTAGTTTAATCAACTTTAAGTTGACCGGTCTATGTATGTCCTGTGCTTCTAAGTAAATAATCTTTTTGACTTTAATTTAATTCCTTTTTTGGACAAAAATATGAATGAACTGATAGAACGGGATATTTAATATTGTTAAATATAACATCTATTATGGAAATCATAAAAATATGCCCTGATGTGTTTGTCTGAAAAAAATAGGATAGCCAGCATGTACAAAATTCAATTACGGTTTAAATAACAGAGATTACTATAATTGTTTCTCCAATATATTAAAACTTTTAAACTTCACTCATAGTATCTATAGGTTAAAATTAGTATAGTTCTACCTACTTCGCAAATATAGGTTTATTTTCTCTCTGTAAGCTGATTTTGACAATCACTATTTTATTTTAATGTTGCTTGAAAATATAATAAGAATCAGTCCAAGTTCTTGAGTTAATTTCAAACATCCGTTTAATGCAAATTTAAAATCAATTCCCATTTTTTTAAACTCTTTATTACGAACTTTTTGTATGTATTTTAACAATAAACGTGCGATCACGGCACGAACCGTACGTAAGCCGGCCACAATTCCATCAAGCGCGGACCCAGCGTTTGGATTTTTTGGGTCTCATGGAATATAAATGGAGTTTATTCGATCCCTTGTTTTAATGGTGTAGTAATCCTAGGGCGGCTGATCTTTTATCAAACATTGCTAATCTAATTTACCCAACGTTGTTTGTTAGGCCGATGAAGCCATGTTTTTTGCCGTTTTTCGATTAGTGGCGAAATTCGCGGCGAGCGGTTTTTTCCAGAAGAGCTTCTGGGATTTTGCCACTGCTGTTTTAGGTTGGGAATTATTTTTATACGGGCTCTTGAGTATAAATTTTAAGTAGTCAAATTTTATGAAGTAAGTTTGTTTTATTTGTAGGAAGAGTATGAGGTTTTAATTGAAAGATAGTTAAGGAGTTTTCCAAATAAAGTAAAAAAACTGAAGAACTGTAATAACGTACATGACAGGCTCCCTGAACTTTAATGCATTGTCTTTATTAAACTACTAATCGTAAGTTAATGACAATATTAGCTACCTACTAGTTGTTCGCGACTTGGAGGCGCTGACAAGCGTAATAATATATTTTCCCGTGGTAAAAAATAGATTTTGTTTGTCATTTACTGGGAAAACAGATATACTGTTAAATTTGATCCGAATAGGGAATTACTCGCAATAATTAAATTTATAGCGGAAACTGATATTCTACCGCGTTAAAAAGTAGCGTATGTGTTATTCTGATATGTAAGCTACATTATTGTGAAGTTTCATCAAAATCCCTTCAGTAGTTTTTGCTTAAAATAGCAACAAACACACTAACACATTTGCCTCCTCACAAACTTTCGCGTTCATAATATTTGGAGGAAAGATTTATAATTTCTTTTGTAAAATTTACAATGTGAATAGCATTACTTAGACATGTACATAGAATAGCATTAATTTGGTACTTACACAATACAAACACATTTTGAAACAAATTATATTCATTAACGTAAAAAAAAAAAACTTCTGAGTTTAAAAAAAATAGGAAGTTAATATACTTATAACTCTAACGAATAAAATTCAAATACGAGAATAATTACCTAATAAGTACAAAAACACAAAAATAATAATTGTCTTGATACAGCAAAAACTAGTCTAGGTAGTCTAGACTCACACTAGTCTAGACTTACACTCTCTAGTCTAGGTCACCACTCAAGAGCAGATACGCGATTCTTCTATTCACATTGCACAACAAATTCAATGTATCTGCAGCCCGCGCGCTCCGATTCTAATAACTTACCGAAACACGGATCTATAGACCCTACTGGCAGTAAAATATATTTTTTATCCCCACATCCGAATGTCAAATACCATAAAATTTACGAGTAAGCATAAAACTAGTCATAGAACGAACAATATAATTTCGGATCTAAAGTTTTATCTCGTTTGAATATTGGCTCTCGTTTGACAAACCTTTTTATAACTGTTTTAATACAATGTTTAATGTGTACCTACGTTATTGTAATACAGACATTATGATTATGTTATGTTTTATTCAGGTACTGTAAGCGAAATTCTATTTATGTTAGCGGGGCCAGTCGATCCATTCAAAACTTACATTTTGTCCACCGGGCCTGGACTATAAACTAAAGAGCCTTATAAACGCGAAAGTTTGTTATTATGTAATTGTGGTGGTTACTCTTTCACGCAAAAACTACTGAATGGATTTTAATGAAACTACAGTATCAGAATAGCACAAAAGCTTTTTTTTGGTTTATTCTATTATTACTTCTAAATTTAGAATTTAGAAGCTCTTATGATATATTACCTAAATCTCTGTTATTTAATAAAGTTAAAATCCTAGATAGCCTATCAAATATTTTGTAAAGGGTCCTTGTATGTAATTTATTCATTTTTTTTAAATATCATCTATATATTCTAAACAACATAGAATTCGTGCATAATATAATAAAATAATTATTTTTCATTTAGATTCATTCAATTATTGGGAAATGCCAATAACATTATTCATCTTCTTACCTGCATGCACTGCACATACTTGTAAATGTTACGGTTATCATAAACTATTCTATAAAAAGAAATAAAGAAAGAATGTATATTTATTACGACAAACTTTCTAAATATCCCAGTTCTAATACGATGTAACATTTACAACCGTGTACAAAGAACCTACTTATATACATTTTACATCTTAATCCGTATAGTAAAAATAATGATTTCTCTCCGACATTAATACGATTCGACACTACATTACATTATGGGGTCCCATCGACCCCAATAACGCACGCTCCATTTAATACTGAAGTAATGTTGGTTCGACCGATGGAAATAATTGTTCCGATGTTTGGTGAAAGCGTGAAATTATATTGGAGCTATTATTGAATTGAAATCGATATAATATCAGTTATTTGATTGTATGAATGGTTTATGTTTCAACGGCTGTAGGCTATGCTGTGTGTGGTTATTACGCAAAGTGATGTATAACATTATACAAATACAAATAAATTTATTCACAACATCAAGTTACATGTCAGATTAAAATTAATTCATTATTTAAACACCATTAATTAATTTACAAAAATATCTATTATAAATTTTCCTCTTACAATACACAATATTGATTTATATTTCATTATACAATTCATTGTAATTATTTTTATTTAAAAAAATATATATTTCCAAGAAAAGGTTTTACTACAATACTAAATATCTATAACTTTTTAAATTATCATGGTTTTTAACAATACTATGATTTAAAACGGGTAACATACCATGATGAGTTGTTTCCGTGATCATGGCGCTTTCAACAGCGTCGAAATATCGGAAAACTCAAAAACCGTCAAATCATGGTATGTTACCCGTTTTAAATCAATAATAAATAGCTAGTTTTAAATAGTTTATTTCTAAGTTATGTTAAGTTATATATACCTTTGCCAACCAGCCATTAGTTTCGACACCTCGTGCTAAACTATTAAGACACTAATAAAAATTAATTACAATTCCGGCAGTACGTAGAGCTCGTTTATCGAGTAGAAACTCTTGTCTAGGAGCCACTTACGTAACCTCGACTTTAAACACCGCAGTGGAGGATGCAGCCCTCCTGAAGGTGTCCGGAAGCCTGTTATATACCGTTATACATTAATATACATATTTGAAGAGCATTATTAAGTCCCCATAATTTTAAGTACTTAAGATTTCGTTTCATAAGATCATTCTGCATTATGATCTTCAAAATTTGTAAAGATAAGACTTACAACAAGTAATATACCGTTATAAGTCTTAATATTCTTAAAAATCAATTGATAATTGTCATGATAATTTAAAAAGATAAAATTAATACCTATTAATAAAACCTTTGTGTTTTCACGCGGGTAAATATAAGTAACTATATAATATTCTGTCTCAACTACAAACTTTCAGCAAACCCATAAACAACCTTCAACAACAAAAAAAAAACAAAATAAAATATTCAAAACTGTTCCAAACCCATCCAATGCCCTGTAAACATTCCTCAGCCCATCAAGAACCTTCCAAGATATTTGTAAGCAAAAACCCCTATCCCCGTGGAGGTTCTTAAACCGAAATCCTTTCCGATTCGCCCAAAACGCGATATATCCATGTATTACCATAATATTTGTGATGCCAATCGTCCTCGACGACTGCGGCATTACCAGATCCCGATATGTAGATTAAGTGCTGTCTGTATGACATGAATAAAGGTCAACATTCGCGTTTGCTTGATCAGATGGGAAGGCTTAGAATATTAACAAATGCCCATATATACAATGCGAGATGACAAAAAAATATTCGTCCGTCAATTAGATTATAAAAAAATGTACACGTATGTTTTCTTTTTCTTGCAAACGAAAAATCTAAGCTTAACATTTACGTAAGGCTCTCGGGCGATTTGTATTTAATTTATAAGTCACAAGCACACTCCAGAACTTTAATGCTGGTTATCTCGGCACTTTCTAGTAAATTAATCAAACGAAAAATAGATGTCCAGTATTTTTAATAGACTAAAAAGAATACCAATACTTTTTTGTAATCATCATGCATATTCTGTCATCTCTGTTAAATAAAGTCCGCTAAAAATGTAAGAACTTTTGTGTAACTGCATTTGTACTGAAACAACTACTTGTTAATCTTCTAATAGTATTTTAATACTATATATTTGGTAATATATATTTGGTAATACATTTTTGGTAATACATTTCAAATCGCTGTCACGTGTAAGTCGGTTTGCAAGAATTTTATCAATTGGGTTTTTGTAGTTTTTCTTACGTCAAAAGTAGTTTTTTGGAAAGCTATAAGTCTCGAGTAAAACAATTTACGTACTACTACAATCTTATAGTAATAAATCAAAGACGGCCGAAAAAAAAACTAAAAAGGAATAATAAATGAACACATAACATTAAAATCAAAATTCGACATAGCATTTGCATAGAAAGCATGTTTAGATAATGTATAGAGCATACATTATCTAAACATGCTTTCTTAAAAAGCTCACCCGAGTAAAACTAAAACAATATCACATAGCAAAACTGAACCTAACATTCATTTTCAACAATACTGCCGTATTTGCTCACACATTTCCTATTCCTATCCATTTCAATAACAGATTGAAATCACACTTTTCAATTCTGTTATTCTTTTAACGGAACAACATTGTACACTTTGTTCTGAACCAACAAGAAAATATAGGGAACTCCTGTTCCACTCCAGTGTACTCCGTTTTATGTGCTTAAACAGCTAGTTCACATTTCAATTATCTCGCACTACTTCAAAAGTACGTTGGCATTTTGAAATTGCACCGCAGCGAAGAAAGAGGGTAGAACTCATTTTCATCTTCGTTATTATTGTCATTTCATCATACGCTTCCACCTTTAAGCTGGCTGCTGGTATTTAATATACTAATTTACATAATTAAAGGAAAACTAACCGCTATAACTAATTATAACTTAAAAATTAAGTGCTTGCAACAGAGACACTCAGTGCAAACACCAAATTAGTAGCAATCAAAGCTACAGTTTCCAAAATTCTAAAAAAACTCACTAAAGGTTACATAGCAATTTCTAAATTGAAAATAATTTGGAAAGTGCTATGTAACCTTCATCAGTGAATTTTAAAATCTTAAAAATAGCGTTTATTGGTGCGAATTGAGAAACTTCCTATAAGATTCATTCGCGAAATAAAACGCTAATAATATGCCTCGGATCGGGTTATGTATGAGATCTCACCCCCGGTTTATTCCCTTAAAACTTTTCGGTGGTGATTAACAGAATCAATAATAAGCACGTGCGCTACCTAAATCGTGACGCAGCTGCAGGTGCGTCGTGCGGCCGACTCATGAATGAAAAACAAACTCGCCTTGTCTTTAACAGTGTGTTTGTTGGACTGAGCTATCTGTTCCCGCCATCCCTGCTTTTACTCTTGTCCCATTCCACATAATAACATGTTCTCATTTCAAAACTCCATGCCCGTGATATCGGCCGTTCTCGACCACTTTGAGGGCATCGTAATTAGGGTTGCCAAGATGGCACAATTTCCCCAATATTCGGGAAATGGTAACGCTAGCAAAAATCTTAATAGCGGTCCATGACGTCATTTACGCCAACATGAGACGCTCAGTTTGGAAATTTGAAATTTAAATTAGCAGATTATGCTTTTGCTTAGTTCGAGAATTCAGACATTATACTAAGAGATGATTCAATTTTGTTCCAGGTACGTGTATGAGACGCAGCCCTAACAGTAAATGGATTTGACTTGCGCTCACTTCCTTCAAGTGGTAAATGGAATCGATAAACCATGGTTACTCCAATACTTTCATATTTGTCGGTTCTGTGGCTGCTTTTATCTCTTTAAAGATTTTATGGTTGGTATTTCAAACATTTACTAGAACTGGATTAGAAACAGATACTAGCGTTTAACACAAACATTCGAAGTAATAAAGATTCTTTTGAAGTTTCAATGAAATGTATCTTGAAAAATTGTTAATCTTTTTAACACACATCAATCTAGAGGTACACCACTGAAGTCTCTAACGAAAAAGGATAAACATTACACAAAAAATACGACCTTATAAGTAGGTATGTAAATGTAACATGCGATACCGTTACCCTAAATTTGAAGGAGGCTTATGTCTAACATGACACGATTCAGTATGATGATGATGTATGATATCCGGCTCGAAAACATGGCGGAACCTAATCAAATTAATGTCCCCTAAAATATTTATGTCCACTCAAAAAACGGACAAAAAATACGGAGCGTGGCAACACAGATCTACACTTTGCGTACATTTTTTACACAAACCAGGGCCCTTATTCGCTAATTCTAATACAAGAAATGGGCAACGGGTTTTCTTAACTTGTGAAAATAACATGCACAAATTTTATTTACAAGTCTGCCTTGTTTATTTGTATCCTATATGCGATAAACAGAAATAGTCATTGGTATTTTCTCAGCATTTATTACGCTTTTTGTGTAATAAACTGAGCAAAGCAAAATAAAGATTGAAAATAAGTTTTACGGTTCGTTACTCGCAAAAAACTCGCAATATTGGTTGAAATGTTCAGTATTTTTTTGTAAAGGAAATTGAGCGGACAGATTGACCGGCAGCCGCGAACATTACGCTATTTATGCGTGAATAGTAAAGTACAAAATGAAAAAACATCGAAAACATGACTACAATAAAAAACAAGTATAAAGTGGTTTTATTAGTGATGAATTAATTTTACGAGAATAACCATAAGAAGCCAAAAAACTTGTATTGCCATTAGATTAATTAAATAGTTATATTGAATCTTTACAATTCCCCCTAGCTAGTGACATTACGGATTAGCATCGATGTATTTTATTAGTCAGAAATTATTTATGTAATTGAATAATTTACAAAAACTTAATTAATAATAATAAGCAAAACCTAAATAACATGCAAAATAGCGCGCAAAATTGTATAACAAAATCAGCTCAATCGGAAGCAGGGAAATGTGTCAAATTACACTAACACGTTTTTATTACATACAAACAAACAGCAAGCTTAAAAAAATCAGAGTGGTTGTGAATAAGGGCCTAGTACAAGTGAGTGAGCGCGAAACTGTCTCTCTTTGATTGATGATTGTCTGTCTCTTGTTCGGACGTGGACGGCGTTATGCGAGAAAGAAAAAGCCTTATTTGTCCTACGTATTTTATGGGACAAATTCAACTCTTTTAATATTATTTTTGAATGGTATAAGGAACAAATTATCTCTATTTTATGGGGCATCTGACGTAATAAAGGTATTTTCAAAACTCTAGCTACTGGGATAAATGTAAACAATTTACAAAAATTTCGTAAAGGGTTAAGCCCAAGTTAAGCTTATTTTTCCGAGTGACGATGAGATTCAAATTGTAACTTAATTAAAACGTAACTTAATTAAATTAATCAAAATAGATGACTTCGTAATTTGCTATGGATTTTTTTCATAAATAACTGTCGCTTTTGGATCTCCTCTGGATCAATTATGGTTAAGTTTAATTAAAATGAATGCAGTGCGTGACTGCAGTTTTATAATAATATCGCTTTCATAATAGGGTAGCGAGCTATGTAGATATTAAATTAAATTCATCAACTCAATGCTTTTAAATATTTTATTTAATTAACATGAGTCATGTAAAGATGATCTGTTAATGATGCCTTTGTTAAAATTAATGATGACACGGATATATTCCGAACTTTGTAATGTAATGATTTCATTAATTTTATTAATATTTTTTCATGAACGTAACCTTTATTTTGTGCCATATTACAGGGCAGCGTCCGCCGCGCGGCAGACGCTCCCGCTCAGCAGTCGCTTGAATCGCGTAGGTTTGGCCGAAGCAGAATACTAATTAACATTAAATCTTCCCTTAAACTACGTATCCAATCTCATTAAAAGCTGCAATATTCTGAAAGTTATTATTGTGTTATTTTCGCATTAGCCACCAATCCATTAGTTAGTAGATATCAATTAGGCGTTATAACATACACTCAACACCAATATGGGTAAGTGCATCGTTTAACTGCACTTCGCGGCGTTCTGACGTGTACATCACTCAGTTTGCTTTTGTAAAGTGAATTTTGTTTTACCCTACCCTAATGTACACTAAAATTATTACTACGAGTATAGTGGTATATACAGTCTAGTCTAGATATTTTATTATTAGAACATTTAATAGTTGACCATAACATAATCAAAATATGTCTAAATATAAATAACAATAATCATTTTAAAACCCCATACGATGGTCCGGTACGACATAAAAAGCCCCGTTGGCTACTCTCTGCACACTCAAATTTCATTCTGATGGTCGTGGGTTCAAACCCCGCCATGAAAAATGTATGTGCGCTTCAAAAGAAAAACACATGCTTTAACGGTGAAGGCAAAAAACATAGTGAGGAAACCGGCATGTTCTGAGAACTTAAAAGGGTTTGAAGGACATGTTTCATCTACCAACCCGCACTTGGTGGTGAATTAAGGAATAATCTTCTGTCCCTGATGATGATGATGATGATACGACCGACGGTCACATTTCTATTGTTTTATTCAATTTGAATATTATCTAAATTAAAGCTTTTTTTTTCAAATGGTGTCATAACATAATTAAAGTATGTCTGATTGAGAACGTGGAAGAATCCTCTATCTAAGGGAAATTTTCATCTAACTTAATAGAAGCTAGTCCAAGTATTAGAAAACCCCCTCAGTTAAGTTACTACAAAAATTAGTTTCCTTTCCATTATTACGAGTGCTTTAGTTGTTTGCTTAGTAAGTTAGATTAAAGTGACAACAACACATTAATCTTTGCATCACGCCATATTAGCTCTTACGTGAAGTGGTATAAGAACTAAAGTTGTTGTGACATATAAGCCATCAATCATGCTAAAGTGTCCCTGTGTAAACTATTTTGGGTGTTAGTAATTAATGGGAGTCTGGACAAATTTGCTTTCTGTTTGTGATGTCTTGTCGAACTGTTTTGTTTATAATAATGTTTCCTAAAACTATATTATACTAGCGGCTCGCCCCGGCGTCGCAAGGGTATAAAATTTTCCCGGAAATTATTCGAATTTTTCTCGCCGTAAAAACCATCCTATCTCTCAAGTTGGATCGAACTGCACATGGTGTGCGAATTTTATTATAATCGGTTAAGTGGTTTAGAAGTCCATTGAGGAAAAACATTGTGACACGAGATTTATATATAATAAGATTTATAGGTATCCATGGCAACTGGTGTTTATATAGTTAGTATATTGTTCGAGTTCTGAATATATCAGATGTCTAGTATCCGTTACATAAAATAAGAGCTTACGACGAGACCAGAAGTTGCTGTTACGATTGTCCAGGAATAATTATTTCAGGCTGCCAGCAGAAATTACTAAGATATTTAATTTAGGCTATGTCCAGCAGTGAACGTCCTACGGCGGAAATGATGGTGATGATGATGATCTTAAATTATTTTAAGGATGTTTTCCCAAAAATTGCATAACAATAAAATATAATATTCTTTATTGGAACACCAATAGCATGGAAGATATTACGGAGAATTGGGCATATTATAGATTGAAACAATGGGCGGCCTTATCACAAAAACCGATCTCTTCCAGCCAACCTTGCGATGGATACCTTTGCATTGTTATACTTTGGTGGCTTTAGACGTATGACAAGCTCTCTTTTTAAGATACAGCCGAGTGAGTCGAGAGGAATTTCCTGGTCCTAGATATGTTTAAGAAATTTATTTGCACTTTAAGCACGTGTTTTAACGGTGAAGGCAAAACGTCGTAAGGAAAAACGGCATGTTCTGAGGAGATCTTTGAAGAGTTTGAAGGAAATGTGACATTCACAAACTCGCACTTGGGCAGCGTCGTGAATTATGGGCTAATCTCTCTCGTCATACGTTAAAGTGTTAAGTAGAGGGTGTATTGTTATAAAACAAAGCCTATTAAAGCCTTAAGAGCAGTTTTGCTTCATATTACCATAAAATAACATTTAGTGATAATTTCATGAAAAAATACACCAGCTTTGTCCAAGTAACGAACCCTTTTAAATTAGGTCCTTATTTTTATACCTGGGTTGGAATTGCAAAGGGTTTTTGGTATAAGCACAGTGGTTTAATACAAAGTCATTATTATACACAAATAGAGCCCAGTTTGATTTCCGGTTTTCAAATTCGTTAAAGCATCATTTTGAAAATAATGTTTAGTCATTATCATATTTCTTTACATATCATACATACGTAAAACATCCAAGTCCCTTAGTGGGAACAGTATCCGACCTACCTGGTGTTATAAGTTTTACGTGTCTGTCTGTCGGTGGCATTATAGCTCCCGAATGGATGAAGCGATTTCAATTTAGTTTTAATTTTTGTATAGGTGAATGTTCTTAGACGTGTTTGATGAAAATATGAAAATCAGTTAGCCGTTTGAAAAGTTGGGGGGGAATGTGGGGGGTGGGGAGGGGGTGAAAGTGGGAAATAATAATAGTTTTAATTTAACTATCTTCTTCCAAAGCCTAGCGCATTCATAAAGATTTAATATCGCCAAAGCAATAAAGCGAAATAAAACTACTTTTTCTGTTAAAATGTTGAGTTCACCCGCAAACACACAGTTGTCTTGTTTAACTCCAGTTTTTCACTCTGTGCAGCCGGTTGATAAATTGCATACAAGCGGAAAATTAAATATTTCAAAACAAAAACTCTGCTGGCGGTTTAATCTTGTGTTGTGTGATAAAAAGATTGGTTGTTTTTTGAGTGGAGTTGAATTGTTTTGCCTCCTTGATGGAGTGAGATGTTCTATTGTTTACTTCTTGTTTAACGCGTTCTGCCAGTTACTGACCACTTACATATTATGTACTGTCAATCCGAACCAAAGACTCTTTATTTTCAAATGTCACATTAAACTAGATATTACATTAGGGCATAAATCGTGTGAGCCTATATTTATTTCACCCGTAACGTCAAAATGAGGTTTTAGATGGGAATAATTTAGGTGGATTGAATTTTTCACCGGGGGCGAAGTAAGTAAGCATTCTTTGTTCCTTATAAGAGGAATTTTACCTTTTTTTGTATTCAACAGGCGTTACACTTTATTTTCTCTGTGAAATGCTTTCGGGAACTTTATATTAACAAATATTTTATACAAGTTATTAGATAGACTTTGTTATGCCTGTGGCTTTGACTCAAACTCTTCTATCGGAATTGTTACTCTTCTACATTATATTAGGGTGAAACTAAGAATTGGGAAATCAAAATCGTAGGTCCCTATAAAGCACCTATAAATACTTTATGTAAATAAGTACATAATGAGTAAATACACATAATTATCTATATTATCTCTCGCCAAGAGAGAAGTCCTTGTGTCCCAGCAGTGGGAACGTTAATAGGGTGATGATGATGATTCATATTATAAAATGACTATCTTTACACGCCACGGTGTTGCCCGAATTGTTGGATTTTCTGAAACTAAAGTAATTTTTCAAATAGGTCCAGTATCAGGAATACTGGACCTATTAAAGCGTTCAAACAAACAAACTCTTCAGCTTTATAAAATTAGTATAGATTAAAACTAAGGCTTTGAATTTGTGTTACTTTTTTCTTAGCACGTTTTTGTTGATTTTACAAAACAACCGAAACTTTAAATATTAAAATTTTATAAAATGCCTGAAATAAAATTACCTAGTCACATTCTTTTCATCTCGTAAATACATAATGAACAAATCTTCTTCATTATCCAATTAATTAGCTTAGCTTCTCAAACGTAACTCAAATCCGTAGTATCACTTTCCTACAATTGACTTTTCATTAACCGTTTATCTTAAGAAAACAACGTTTATACAATCCCCATTATATATTCACAAAGGGCATGTTTATTTAAACGAGAAAGCTTTAACAAGGCAAATTGACTTTAAAATGCTACAAGTATCGAGTTGCGGAAACAACAAAAATATATTCGTTAAGTATAAGATGGGCTCATAAATAGAGGGTTCCGTATTTATTGTTATTTATTTGTTTACTTGTAGGAAAATCAACAGAAAATATTTATACTATAAACTAATCTACATAGTAGCAACAGAAAGCTTGTTAAAGATATAAGTTATAAAAAAACGAATTTATTATAAAAAAGTGTAAAAAAAGATGCAGTCTGCGATCATCCATCCAATCCATACGCTGACCGCGCAAAACGATGCATATTTTTTAATATATAACGTTTCATATAAACAATTATAATCATAATTCTACCAATTCTCACAAATTATGCGCCAAAACCTTCCTCTTGAATGACTACCTAATGCTGAAAACTGCATCCCTGTAAAGTTCAACTCTCTTTCAGACGGACTGACAGACAACAAAACAGTCCCAGTAATAGAGTCCCGATAATATCCATTGGCTACGGAACCCTAACAAAAAACAATAGGGTGGTTGTCGCTATCTTCTTAATTTTCAATTTCGCTGAGATCTCTTCAACAAGATATTGCGTTGCTTTTATTAAATTCTCCCTCTAGTACTTATTTTTCGCGACAAAATTGAAAACACCTTTGTAGTAGGTGTTCGTAAGGGCTTTGTGTGCTTTATAGGGATCAGGGCAGGGCCTTTGCAAACGGGCTACATTTATTAACCGTAAACGTATTTCTCTATAAGTGGGTAGTTTTGTTGAAAATGTAGATAAGAATTGTTTTTTTTAATAATTTTTCGAGGAGTTAGTATTTTGTAGAAAAAACATTTTAAACTCAGATATATGGGTTTTTGTAAAGGTATATAAATAGGGTAAATTACTTAAAACGCAGATATCGCCATTAACACAGACTTTAATCATATCCTTACTTTTCGGGTATATGGCATATAAGACCTCTATGATCAATAAACTCTTTTCTCGATTTTAAGGACTCGTCATTGATAAAAACGCTTATCTAAAATCAAGAAACTCTTTTCTTCTCTGTTTACTGCCTACGGTACTGCCTCCTGACACGAGCGCAAAGCAAATGAAAAATCTTCTTCTTTTATTATATGGCGTCCGAAATGAAAAATCTAAGCGGTATAGTGCATTGAAGTTTCGCGTGACGTTGAATGAGTTACTAGCCCCCACTGCGGAAGCTTGACAATCTATATCCGCCATCTATTAAAAGACGAAGAAGACACTCTATATCTGAAAATTTATAAAAATAAAAATAAATGTCCAATATTTTTGAAAGGGGCTGACAGACTAAATAGAATACCTATTTCTAAGTCCTTTTGTACCTAAATAATTGCTTTATTCTTTTACCTTATTTTATTTATTTATATTCCATGTTTTATATTGTATTTATTTTTGTTTGGTTTATGATTTTTATTTTTCCATTTATTGAATATGTATAAAATGTTTTAGATACGAATAAAGTTTTTGATTTGATTTGATTTTTAAGTCATCATGCCTATGCTCTGCTTTAGTCCAAACCTCAACTTAAAGTGTCCGGTACGCACGGACTCGATCGTAAACCCTTTACGACTAAATAAAACACACCTTTTCAAAGGTCTTAGCGGCATAAACCATTCAATCTGAGGATTTACCTTTTCCATTAAATTAAATACATTTTTCGGACAGTACATCCCTCTAGTTCCGGATTTTCTTAATCCGTTCCGTGTTGCAATTTTCGTTATGCTAAGACGGATGGTTTCATGGTAATTAATCTTGCATATTTTATTCATGAAAAACAAATTTTAACATAAATTAATGAGTTAGTTAAAATTTGCTGACGAAGCTTTATAGATGACTTAAATGGAAGTGTAAAAATGTATTGTGTATCTTCTTCTACTATCTGTATTTAAGAGTTAATTTACTTTTAAATTAAACGTAAATTGCAAGAGAAAAGTACGTTGTTTTTTTGGAAAATAAGAGCTGTTGTCGTTATGTCATTTCCATCGCACCTTTATCTATTCTAATATTATAAAACTGAAAAGTTTGTGTGTTTGAGTGATTGTTTGTTTCTTTGTACGCGTAAATTCTTGAGCTCATGTCCGATTTTAAAAGTA
Organism: Gymnoscelis rufifasciata; assembly: GCA_929108375.1. Taxonomy (NCBI): domain Eukaryota; kingdom Metazoa; phylum Arthropoda; class Insecta; order Lepidoptera; family Geometridae; genus Gymnoscelis; species Gymnoscelis rufifasciata. Next base: position 5,601,452 of record OV815321.1, on the reverse strand, counting down.
ATTTTAGACTTAGAGCCTATGTATCGCGGAAGGCCGCGGGAAAATGCCGTGGCGAGTTAGAGTTTAAAGTTAGAGAGAGAGAATAAAGCTTGTTTAGAATGCACAATTATTGTATCTTATAATTAAAAATAAAATAAATAAATAATTAAATATTTCCGGACAATCTACACAACAACATCTAGCCCGTGGTAAGCTCTAAGCTTGTGTTACGGGCACTAGATATCTGATATACTTAATATAATATACATACATATATAGATATTTTTAATTAAGTAAAAAGTCAAGAAATCAACATAGTTTACTAAGTGTACACATTATCAAATAATTAGACATTTAAATCCTAGTTTCTTTTCACATGACGGAATCTTGAGTGACGCATGTCGTAACTTAATACTCATTAGTACCAATTTCGTTCTAATCCTTTCTCTAGGTCTGCAAAGGTCATGTCGCGTCGCGTTCAACACAATTAGAAACAGAACTAAAACCGCTAACAGAACTATTAAATTAAACATTCCGAATTGGAAAACAATTAACAAGATAACAAAGTTTACTAAAGATTCCAAACTTCTCGATTAACATTTCAGAGATGTCGTAAACAATCCATTGTGTGTGAAACAAATCTTAATATATATAAATCTCGTGTCACAATGTTTGTCCTCAATGGACTCCTAAACCACTTAACCGATTATAATAAAATTCGCACACCATGTGCAGTTCGATCCAACTTGAGAGCTAGGATGGTTTTTACGGCGAGAAAAATTCGAATAATTTCCGGGAAAATTTTATACCCGTGCGACGCCGGGGCGGGCCGCTAGTATACGATATAAGGCGACATCGCGTTCATCCTTCATAATTTTGAGTGATATACCCGGACAATACACACAACAACATTTATCCCCGTGGTAAGCTTACTAGACAGCTCATATACTTTATATAATAGACATACATATGTACATAGATATATTTTATTATACATATTAAACATCCAGGCCAAGGAGAAAGTGCTTGCAGAACATACAAACACTTGACTCGAACCTGTACCTCTGAGTAGTACTTGAATACTATAAAATTATTCAAAGTAGTCAACAAACTTAACGTCATTTTATAATTGATCTCCCTGTTATCATGTCGATATCATAGTAAAAATAAGTGGATATAAAATACATTTTTATTCTTCTCTACCAGTATAGGGATGGTTCAGTAGAACAATGTGGATCTTCCAGAAATATCGGCATACCGTTGAGATAAGACCGTATTGAAACAAATAATCATTCCATATATTTATTAAATACTTTTAAGCAACTGCTTCTACTGCTGTTGCAGTGCATACTGATAATATAATACACCAGTTTCGTCTTAAAGTAAGCAAACTTTAACATTTACAACTTTTTTAATATTTAAAATGAAGAAATCTACGAGTATTTAAATGCTCGAGTATTAACACCGTAACTCAGGAGCAAGGGAAGGAAAGTACCTTATAATCCTAAGTTTCCATTTCATAAAACAGGTCTGACATCCCAAAAACCGGGAAAGAATTCTTTGAAAGTAATATTTCAAAGTTATTTCAAAACTTCACTGTGATAGACATTTTAAAATTTCATCGTATTTACCCTTTCAAAGTGTTATAATTTTGGATATTGCTAAGACTGTGCTTTTCTTGACGTTTTGTAGATATTTTCAGAGGTTCGTAGAAAATTTAAATTAAAATTTAATTTCAGATTTTAATGTTTTTATTCAGAAGATGTCTAAGAGTATTTTGCACTACTATTTATTTGTACGGTTGTGGTACAAAATGGTGAGCCTAAAACTATAGGATCATCTTCCAGCTAACCTATTCTACACACTAATTAAAGGCCAAAACGCTTCCGACAAAGCACTTTATCTAAATTACATATATAAACCAAAGTTACAGAACTTATGGCAAAAAACTGCTGGTTTAAATGTTAATATTACCTCTATTTGCCTTATAAACATTTTATAACTACTCTCGGTTCCAAAAATAACTGTTCAGTCAAAACCCGAGCATCTCCCGAACTACATTATATGCTATCCTAATGAAACGAAGACTGTTCAATTGAGAATTTAACAAAATGTATTTCGTCTGTTATTTTTTTTATTGATCTTCTTTTACAGTTCGTGAGATATTTAGTTTTTTGACTGACCCGTTATTTTTGGAACCTTTTTTTTTCTCTTATTGTATTTTGAATCCAACATAACTTCGAAAATTGTGTCAGTGTGTGCGAGAAGCAGGATGAATTATGGTGATTGCTACTTAAATAAGTAGGTAAGATATTTAACACGCCTACAAAATTATCAATTATACTTTGTCAAGTATCAACGTAGAACCATATAATGATCAAGTCTAAAATAATAAATATAAGAAGAAAATATATAATAATAACTATAGAATGTGACTTTGTTGCCGATCCAGAATTAAACCATTAAGCATACTAGCAGCAGTAAATCCCAGATTACATATTGAGAAACTGATTGGTAATGCGTTCATCAGTCAATGGCTCCTAACTATTACCGAGTATAACGAGCTGCTTGTTTGAATAGACGAACATGCCCTAAGCAGTCGTTCCTATAATATATTATGTACAGTCGACGTCATTCTTCAAGCATATTTGATTATGTTATTAAAGTTACATATAATAAACGCACTAAAATACACGGGAGGTTAAACATGAGCGACAAAATAATCTTTATTGTGTTTATTAACATGGTAAGCGTTTGGAGTTGTTGACGCATATGTATACCTGGGTCAAACAATGAATATTCAGAATATTTTATATGTTGAAAATTTAAATGCCTGGCCATATCAGTTTGACTCATTATATCACCAATATTGGCTGACTCAGTGGGCGAAGTCTTAAATAAATGTCTATTGTATTAATAGGGGCTAGATGTTGTTGTATAAATGACCCTGCAGTATTTATTTATAATTTTGAACCATTTGCGCTAAACTTGATATATACCCATTTTCCCACTTAACTTAAAGCTACTACACAAAATCATCTGAACAGCTGATTTCCGAAACAAACATATTCTTGTGATTGAAGATCAAAACCTTAATCTGTTGTAGGTGTATAAACTAGTTGATATCTGTTTTTTTTTCAAAAAAACACTGTTAATCTAAGAATTGCATCTGAGTTCTATTAAACTTGATACACACAGATGTCACCGATTGTACTTATCGGGTGCTATACGTGATCTGGTTTTAATATTATCTTAATGATCCCTGGTGCCTCTTTACCTCATAAAATATGTCCTTGTCCTTACATCTCAAGTAGTTAAAACTTGACTTAACAACTTTACTCACAATTTCTACGTCATAGACATAGACAACGTCACAGGAAATTTAGATTTTTTCCTTATACTAAACAATTTTCGTTTTTTTTTTATAAATCAATAATAAACTTTTCTATCTGCTATCTACTGTCTTCTGTGATATGTGCTAAAGTAGGTATTAGTTAGGTAGGACGAAGAATTTTTAAAAACATAAATGTAATATCATATAGTTGACAATAAACGAACTATTTCAAAATATATTCAATAATATCCCTGTCATTTAATGCCTATTTGCATAACGGACTCTTATCACGGGTTATTGATTCCTTATCAGAGGTCTGTGAACCCTGTGTTTGCTGTCAGGGTTCGATGTAATTTATTTGAGGTTAAGCAAATATATGTCCGATAACTTGTGGAATAAGTTTCACATTCGGTTACCGTTATAGCAGACATGACGCTGGTGCCAATCGAGGCCAAAACGTGACAAGGTGTACAGAGAAAGATATTTCGTTCTTCGAAATTCTCGCTTATCTTATTGATAACGAAAGCAAGTGGATTGTAGATTATCTATCTTCTAATTTCGGACATGTGAGCATCGGCCCATTAGCTCAGTTGGTTAGAGCGTCGTGCTAATAACGCGAAGGTCGCGGGTTCGATCCCCTCATGGGCCACTCTCTTTTTGGTTTTTATTATTTTTTGACTTATTCTTACTAAAAAAAAATCACTTCGAAGAAAACATTTCCCCACCTAAGGTTCAACACACGTGCCCACGGCTGTAAAGCTTTTAGCAAGCTTTAAAGAAAATGGTTATAGCCTATAGGCGTTTCAGATGTTCCTTTGAACGTCAAAATGGCGGCAATTCCGAGAAATCGTAAAAGTTGTAGAGTCTTTGACGGAGATAAAGACAAAGTGGGGATAGAACTTTTGCAATAAACATATAAATGCAGGCACCAAAATTGGTCTTTGATATCTTGAGTTCAATATTGTTCTTACAAATACTGTCCATATTACATATATTATGCATAGTATTTTATTAACTTACATCAAACATTGGCATATTTCGTATTGGATACTAATCATCATCACTAAACGTTTTGTGATAGTAGCATAATATGTAAAAAAGTTTTATTTAAGAATCCGCCTTACCTCCGGGACACCACGTGACCTCCGGGTGGTGCTAAACACTAAACAGTCTCTGGTGGTCGGTGCGTGAGGCGATTTTTTCGTGTTTCGTAATGTGGCCCGGAGAAGCCTTCCCTTCTAGGTCATCATGCCCCATCTTAGACCAAATCGTCACTTAACATCAGGTGAGATTGTGGTCAAATGAAGGCTTATCAAACATAAAAAAAAACACTTATAACAACAGTTTTTTATTACTGAAAGCGGCCTACTAAATAAACTCTAATATTAATTAATTGAAGGCCAAAACTGAAATTGAACTTTCGAAACAAATCCTCTCTAAGTCTTAAGGACTCGATAACAAATCGGTATTTAATTCAAAATGCAAAAACAACTTGATCCAATGAAAATGTCTGTCAAAATCAACTCCTCTCGTTTGCATAATTCCAATTAATAATAACGATTATGAAGTTTAAAGACTTCGGCCTGGTTGCTGGGTTACGGACTGAATACGGATAAGTCCGGATTTAAAAGTTCCTTAAATTTCATCGGTTACTTCCGTAAGTACTGTAGATGCGAAAATCTTCATTAATTTACACCATGTATTGCAAATTCAAAACATTTAAAGAATAGAAAAGTATTTTTATTTTCGAAAATATAAATAGCTAAGACAGCTTTTATGCACAAGCTGCGCTTAGGATTGGAGCAAATTCACTTTTCTTATTTAAGTGTTAAAAAAAAGTTACTTAAATATAACCGATTAATTATCACACCATTATAATTGAAATAAATGGGCTTTTTTATTTTTTTATTTTATTTATTTATTTAATTATCACACCATCTCAATGAAATTCACGGCAATGCAAATGTCATTTTTATAAAGAACTTACAAGCCTACTTACGAATTTGTTTTAGTTTTCGTTGGTATTTGGGTTCTGTCTGATTCTGTTTCCGTCTGTGTGGCAGAATAAAAAGATTCTTATCAACTTACGATACACATACACATTAATTGTATGCTCTTTTGGTGTAACTGTAAATGCGTTATTAATATTCATTTACATATATATAAATTATCCGTCACAATTACAGCTTGTTTTTACATCACAATCATGTTAAAACAAATAAATCAACTAAAATAAAAATGTTAGGCAAGATATCTATAATCAAATTTAATTAATAAATATTTCAAATTTCAAAGACTTAGTCAATAGCAAATAAAATACATTAAGTATGTCAAGTTTTAAATAATAAATTAATTTCAATTAAATACAAAACAAACGGAATGCCAGTCAAAGCAAATAAATTTGGTATGTCAGCTACTTATTAATATTTGTTACAGAGCACTTTTACACATTTCCGTTTAATATTTTAAACGATTTGAAATATTTTTAATAAAATAATTTTAGCACACGTCCCATCCAAAAGCAGACTGTTAAAACGTGAATTTTATTAACCACCGACCAAAAAAGAGGGGTGCTATAAATTTGACGAGTCTGTCTGTCGGTCTGTCTGGGACGTCATAGCTCCCGAGCGGATGGAGCGATTTAAATTTAGTTTTTTTTTTGTATGAAAGGTGAGTTTGCCGCGAGTGTTCTTAGACAAGTTTCATTAAAATCTGTTATGCCGTTCAAAAGGTAAGAGTAGGGAAAGAAAACCGAAATCTTGAAAGCGAATCGCGTGCACATTACAAAATATGGTGTATTATTTGCAATATTAATTATTTTTTATTTATAAGTATCAACGTTTTATTTTGACTACTAGCAGCTACTATTTCTAATTTGACAATGCCTTTAAACAGCAGCAACAATTATTATAATCTAGACATGTTTTCATTAATAAGAATCATTTATGAACATAGAATTTACAATTTTACTTTGGTCCCTAAAGGTGTTTCCATAATATAAAAGTTAAGTTTTCATATTTATATTTAGATAAACTTACAGCCTCTTTACAGCTGCTTCTACATGCTTTAACATAGCGACTGTTATTTATTATTATTATGTTGCTGTTGGGTCATTCTTAGTTAAGAGGTAATTCGTTGTATGAAGTGGCGGCATGGCATTTTTTTTAAAGAATTTATTTTATAATATATTTTTTTTATTGAGACTGCAATATTAAAAGCATTTACAAAGTGGCCAATCAATTTGTTGGTTTTATCTCGTTTTATAAGTGACCAGGGAATATACTCGGTACAGGGGAGAGACAAGGTGCACAGGGGAGGATACTTTATGAACAGGGGAGAGACAGACATGTATGAAAACCAAGGTTATTTTGAGGAATCAACTTTATTTACTAATTTTTACTTATATTTGAAGTAATTTATAATCAGACTTTTCATTTCTTAACAGTCTTTTTTTTGTTATATGTGTTTAGGTACTGGGTAACTTAAAAAATCTCTTTTTTTTGTCCATTTAAACAAAAATATATAACAAAACTTACCATCAATAGGCAACAATTAAATAAAAGGAAAGATAAATATATCTTCTAAACAACAATATTAAACGTTGCTTGTACTTATTAAGCTATTAAATAAAAACATATACATTCTAGAGGAACTTATTTTTTGTTAAATTCGCGCTCAAATAGTTGATGTATTTGAGCGCGAATTTAACAAAAATTAAGTAAAAGCTTCATTAAAAGCATAGAAAATACGCTGCCCTCTCATTTTTAATAATGGGGCAGGAAGTTTTTTTAAAACCTAATCCCAAGTGATGAAAGAAACATCGTCATCATTAATTATGAAGCTTTTTCCACTTTCGTCACAGATTTTACAAAATACTACTTGAACTTCATCATTGTCTTCGACGCCTCACATTGCAACATAACGATATTCCGTTTTTCTACATTGAAGTTTAATCAGCACAAAGTTCCCATTTCAGAAAGCTTTTATATTCTTTGAAGCATCTTCGTGCCTTGTTCAGATACATATTTTATTAGTGGTTCATCATCTGAAACACTAGCTCCAAACACAAACACTAGCTACAAATATATCATCAACCCGCAGATGAGATTCAGGATGTGTTTGTGGATAATTAAATGTACCATAATAGAAATGACGACATAACTCAGAAGCAGCTTAAAAGTTTCAATGTCAGGCAATTGGGTATAAATAGGCTACCGGTAACTTGATGAACTTTTAGTGTGCCTGTAAAAGTCTTTATATGTTTAGTAGATTCCAATTTCGCTGCTTTTTCTAATATGTCCGCGTCATCTACGGTGAAAATTTTATATTCCGGCAGGTTTTCTCGAGAGCTTTGGCCAAGTCATCTATTGTTGAAATATCGGTGCCACTCCCAACTAGTTTATCAGCAGTTCTCTTGCAAGTAGCACCCACTCCATCGGGAGCTCCCTTCCCGTAACCTGCCTCATGAAACACATGAAATTGCCACGCCACGTGAAATTTTGAAGGTTGGGGTAGAAATCTCCCAACATCGTTGCCAAAACCTTGAACATCATTTTATTACGATATTGGGTGACCGGCCCATCGCTTAAGAAATGTAAATTCTTATTCCTTTTTTTCTCGAGGCGTTCTTCTCGCGTCAATTTTTTTCGAGATTTTCTGTAAAGAAAAACCTAGTATTTTATTGTCAAACTAAAATAGACATAATTCCAAGCAAAGCTCTCGAGAAAGCGGAACAAATATTAATGAAAACAAGTAAAAATGTATCTCCCCTGTACATTAAGTATCTTCCCTGGCATCAAAAGAGCCAGGGGAAATACCCCAGGGGAGATACATTTTCGATAAAAACCCGAAATAGCCGTAAAAGTGTTTTTCGTACGCAATTTATAATCAAACGTAACAATGTATGCACTAGTCACAGTAATATTAAGTATATATATTAGTATTTTACGAAATAATTGCGAAATAAATCTTACCAGAGGAAAGACTGCATTCACTCAACACTTCTGCACCCAGCGAGTGGCGTGACCGAAATGGGCGACAAAATAGCTGCACAGTAGGCTAATGCTGCGCTTGCTGTTAACTCCACGTCACAGACTGTGTATTGAAGGTCATAACTTCCACAAACTATTATAGCAAATCCGATTTTTAAACGAAAACAAAAAACCAGGGTATGAGACACGTAACACGGAGGACAAATTTCGGCGTTAAAATTTATTATGAAAATATTAAATATTATCAATTTTTATTGTAAGTTATTGTTACTTAGTTATCATTGTTTATATAATTAACGATCTTAAAGTTATTATAGAATTTTATTACATTCATAATTACGGATTAACAAATAAAGTCGGTAGGGGGACAAACCAGGGTAGAGACATTTTTCTTATATTGGGGCTAATAGTGACTAAAATACGTACAATTTATTTTACAAATTTAAGTGGGCATGTAGAAAACACTTAGCTATAAGAAATAGACAGGTTTTTACAAAGATAAATATTAAAAAAAGTTTTTTTTTGTCCTGGCCGCAGAAAGTACCTCTTAACTAAGAATGACCCTGTTATTAATTATTTATTAAATAATAATGTATCTAATAATTTACTGACGTAACAAAGTGTTCTTTAATGTCCCAAAAGTGAAATAAATGAATCGAATTGAATATGTAGCTGCACCATTCGACATTTTAAAGACAATCCACGCAGAAGAAATACATTCAGAATACAAAATATTTCTGAGAGTTGGTGCTTTTTCGGTGAATAAACAAAGTTTCATATTGCCTTGCATATTACAAAAACTCCGTGTTTATTCACATTTGTTGTGAAAATTACATCCACATTTGTTGTGAAAATTACGGAGAAGTACGGAAAAATTGTACACGCACCGTATGTACATAGTAATTTCTATGAAATCTTATAACCGTATTGATTCAAGTACGGGGCTTTGATCATAAAGTACAGCGTGTTTCGCGTTACCATGACAATGGCTGAGACATTGTATATTGTCATAGTACATCTTCTTATATATAAAATTCTCGTGTCACAGTTTTCGTTGCCATACTCCTCCGAAACGGCTCGACCGATTCACATGAAATTTTGTGAGCATATTGAGTAGGTCTGAGAATCGGCCAACATCTATTTTTCATGCAAAACAACGTTTGCTGGGGTCAGCTAGTATAATACCTCTATAATATTGTCATAATACAATGGTTGGGTTAAATCTGATGGTTTAATAGTTTTCCACACCTGATTTATCACCAATACAACACTGATTTATAACAATTTTGTGTATTATAATAATAAGGTTAGAAATTTATAAACCATTTCAGTAGTAAATAAATACAAATGCTGGTAAATCCACACAACTAGTGTTACACGGTTCTAGATTACTGATTATAACATATAGGTTTTTTTTTTTTTTATTATTTATAAGCCTTCATTTGACCACAATCACACCTGATGTAAAGTGAGGATGTGGTCTAAGATGGAGCATGAAGGCCTAGAAGGCCTAGATATCATTATAAAGTAATCGGACGGTTAGTATTAAAATGAAGTAACACTAACCGTCCGATTAGCTTTATAATGATATCTTTGCATAGTATAAAACAAATTCGTTTTCACTGTCTGCCTGTTCTATATAACTACGAAACAGATTTCGTTGCGGTTTTTTTTATAAATAGAGTTTTGTCTGTTTACGTCCGTAGTGTTACCCTCTGAATTCATACACGTGACCTCCAGGTGGTGCTAAGAACAGTCTATGGTGGGAGGCATCGGCCGCGGATTGTCATCACCCTCCGGGCTGGGTCAGTGCGTGAAAAGATTTTTTCTTATTCCGTTATGTTGCCCGGAGAAGCCATCTACCACCTAGGTCTTCATGCTCCATGTTAGACCACATGGTCACTTTACATCAGGTGAGATTGTGGTCATATAAAGGCATCTAGCATAAAAAAAAAACTTTTACCTACGTTATTTACATAAAATGGTTATTTCTGCTAAAATATCCGTGAAACGCTGGCAACTCTGTCAAGGATAAAAAAATAATTGTATAACAAAGATTGTTTTTATAATTTTGGTAACCAAAAATAATCACGTTTAATTTACATTAAGGCAAAGAGCAATACAATAACATTTGTTAAAGGTATATTTTTACTAAAACAGTTGCCATACGTTAATAACATGTTCCCTGCGATAACTATGCCATCGCTATCTACTAGTTAACTGTAGTTCAAAGAGATTCCTGTAACCAAAAATAATCAAGGTTTAATTAACATTAAAGCGAGGAGAAATACAGAAACATTAAAGGTATATTTTTATTAGAACAGTTGGCATACGTTAATAACTTGGTCCCGGAAAGGGCCAGGTGGCGTTGCCATTATGCCTAAAACCTGCCCGGGACAGCAGGTGTGTCTGCCATCCAGCGCTTAGAATTAAACGATTTTAGACCCAATTGCGAAGGAATACGGATATTAATAAGGATTTAACGAAATCTGGAGGCTTGATAGGATATCCAAACCGCAGATGGTGTAACATGCATTGGCTTTTTATATTTTCGTGGGATTTTTTGTGTCTTGAGCGAAGATTCGCTTTGAAGATGCTGTAAGGAGAATTGAATAAGACACATGTAGCTCTACCACGAGTTGCCACTAACGACTGTTGGAGATTACAACATGTTGTTATCCCATACATTTGACAGATAGAGATAAAATTTTAATTATTAAAAATCTGGTAGGTAACTCGTAGAATGTTGTAATAAAAACAACCTTTGCGTTTCAACGTCGCGATTGATACTGACTATCTATATGAATTACATTTTTTATTTTTTAGTTGTCTCGCCTGTTACTGTGTTTATCATGGAGTTTTGACAAAATATATCAAAGCATATCCATAAAAAATTGTGTTTATATGAAAACCTACTGCCGTGAGACATACTATGTCATATTTTCTTATATTATACCTCTATACAACCTTAACTGTATATTCGTGTTTTTGTGACAAATAAAGCATTTTTAATTTCATTTCATCATACGCATAATTCTTGGCCAAAAGAGCACTTAAATCTGAACTTTTAAAAACAATCCTTCATGGGTTTCATGCTACATCGTCACTTTACATCAGGTAAGATTGTGGTCAAATAAAACTTATCTAGCATAAAAAAACAATCCAGGTACTAACTTATACATGCCATAAGCAAGGTGCAAAACCGGCCCGATTCGCAAACAACAGATTTCGAGCAGATGTTTTTCACAATTGTTCAATGAGCCTTGAAGTTGCGACAGAATGGGGTAAGCGAGGCAATAAGAGTTTTTTAACATTCTTTTGTCATCTTTGTTTGGTTTTTATGAAATTCTCGTAACTTTGGAGTTGCTCAGAATGTTGTTTAGGCAGAAACAGGCGGGAGGAAACTTCTATTGTAGTTTTACTTCCTTCTGAGGTTGTGGTATCTAGAGGTTTTTTTTAACTCCCGACGCAAAAAGAGGGGTGTTATTAGTTTGATGTGTCTGTCTCTCGATGTGTATGTTTGTAATAATTATAAGCTCAATAATGTATAGTATACCTATTCATAGTACAGGCATGGATATTAAGACTGTGGTGAACATGAAATTAATTAAATAAAATCCTTTACAATAGAAAGTAAATGATGATGATGATGTTAAAAAAAGTATTATTCAATTCCACAAGTAATTTCAGCTTATTACCTACCGCTCACGGATAATTTCAAGCACATCCCTGTAATGAAACGAATTTCAATATTGGGACAGAATTCACCAAATTTGCATCTGAACTGAATTGAACCTATCTGCATGAATAATACGTTTTATTTTCCGTCGCATATTTTTATTACAGCCGCTTTTGAGATGTGCCCATTGAATTGACTCTGAGCATCGAATTGCGATTGGATGTATTATTTTAATTTCTGTATTATCAGGAATAAAGTATTCCTGTATCTCAAGAACCATTATATAATAAATAGTTGAAGTTTTGAGAGATAATGAATTTCTCTTGCAGATATAAAAACTTTCTGTTGGAAGCTTCCAACATCGATTGTGAACCTCTCTCGGTCTTTCTATTATCCTTTTGAGGGCCATATAAAAATGCCATATAAAATGGCTTACCTGACTTTGACAACTCGGATGGGCAGCGTTCGGGAAACTAAGACACGTCTTTTCATCTAATATACCGCAGTGCCTCAAGACGAAAGTCTTCAATCAATGTGTGTTGCCAGTGATGACATACGGATCCGAAACGTGGTGCTTCACTATTGGTCTCATAAACAGGCTCAGAGTCGCTCAAAGAGCTATGGAGAGGGCTATGCTCGGGGTTTCTCTACGGGATCGAATCAGAAATGAGAAGATTCGTAGAAGAACGCGGGTCACCGACATAGCCAAACGGATTAGTTCTTTGAAGTGGCAGTGGGCAGGCCACATAGCACGAAGAACAGATGGTCGTTGGGGCCGAAAGGTTCTCGAATGGAGACCACGGATCGGCAAGCGCAGCGTAGGACGTCCACCAACTAGATGGACGGACGATCTGGTGAAGGCTGCGGGCTCACGGTGGATGCAGGCCGCTGCCAGCCGAAACCACTGGAGATCTTTGAGGGAGGCCTATGTCCAGCAGTGGACGTCTTACGGATGAGATGATGATGATGATGACCTGACTTTGGTCTAATCTAGGTGTCCCAACATTCCTGTTCAATCACACTTTTCGGAATCGTACCTTAACAATACAATACAAAAACGCTTTATTGTAAACAACACAGGAACATAAATACATATAACAAAAAAAGAAACTAATTGTACAATGGGCGGCCTTATCGCTAAAAAGCGGGCTATCTCCTACTGGCTACCTTAAGAAATACTTCTAAAAATTCTGTCATTTCTGCGTATTCTGTAACCTGTCCAAGATATCAGTCGTAAGCATATGGAAACCTAATATTCAGTATTGAATTCTCTCAAACAGTACCTACGAGCGATGGACTGGCATAAAATGAGCGAATTGAAATGGGGTCACAACACAATCACAAAGGCAATAAAACTTCGGGCTCATCATCATAATCATCACGGATAGGTGGCTTTTGTTTGACCAGTTCGTTACTATTGTTGACAATTTGCGTTTTGGCGTGGATTTCTTTTTAAAAGCTGTCAAATTATCACACAGCTTACGGACGTATGCGCAAAGTGCTAATTATATTTGTATGGGATTTTTTTTTGAACGCTAAGATGTTGGTATAATTATAAGATAATTAGATGGCATGAGATAAAATTATGCCCTCAAGGCATCATTTTATCTCGGCTAGACCTGTATTATGTAGCTAAATTTATAATACCACATAATCATCATTTTCCCAGAATTCCTATTCTCAAATTCTGAAGAAGTTGTTCAAGATTTATATTTTTTACTTCAATGTGAAAAAGGAGCAAGAAAGTAGTTCTATACAGTATCTATGTATCTATACATTATTATTAAATTCTGCTCAAGAATTTGTAAACAAATATCCAACCCACTGTATACATAGTAAAGCTTCAATATCCTCCAGAGACCAAACTCAACACAATCCTTCTTCCCAATCAATGCTCCCAGCTAACAATAATCCTCACTGTCTCATGCGATTATCCGTGGACAAAACCTCCATTTTCCTGATGCGCCCCTTAGATAGTGCACCAGAAATGGACTATCATTTCTGACGGTTGTTTCGTGGAATGCGTTACTGGAAAATGCAGTACTTTGTCATTGTAATGCAAAAACTTGAATGTGATGCTATCCTAGTAATATTTTAAACGCGGAACTTTGTGACGATTTAAGTGTGTGTTGCTGCTCTTTTACTCAAAAATAATGTATTATAAAATTATAATTATACTGGATGGCTTTTCAAAGTAACACGTGGAAAATACAATCATTGCGACCAAACCTTATTTAGTTGGATTTGGTTCAAATTTGGCATGGGCATAGTTCTTTCCCCAGTAAAGGACAAAAGCTACTGTTACCGCGGGAAAAATATTATGACGCGAGCAAAGTCGTGGGCGGGCAGCTAGTAAATATATAGAAGTTATGTAAAGACTTTAGTTTTGGATGTGGATATTTAATTTTAAAAGCGTGACGTGAATTATAATATGACGCTATTTTGAGAAATCTTAGATAATATCTAAGAGATCTTATCTTAATCTTAGATAATACTAGCTGACCCCAGCAAACGTTGTTTTGCAAAATGAAAAATAGATGTTGGCCGATTCTCAGACCTACTGAATATGCTCACAAAATTTCATGAGAATCGGTCAAGCCGTTTCGGAGGAGTTCGATTACGCACCCCGTGACAGAAGAATTTTATATATTAGATCTAAGATTTCTCAAAATAGTGTTTTTAAATGTGACGGACATACTCTATGTCTTGTCTTATTCTTAGTCTACCTAAATTTAAAATACTTTGTCCTACTCGACGAGGCTTATCACAGAACGGTTCAAAAGAACATAGAAAAATATAAAAGTTTGTATTTATAACTATTGTCAATACCAAGCCTGTGCCCTGACAAAATACAATATTAAATGACTATTATTGTTTATTACGAGAATAACAAAGACAAAAAGCGTCAAAATTCGCATGTATAACGAACATTGGACAATAATCACATACTCAATGGGCACTCCTCAGAGATATATTTTTCAAGTAGACACGTAACCCACTTAGGAAGACCCGTTTGCGTTTAACATTCCACACATTGATATGGGTTCTGAATGGTCAAGGTGCTAGCATCTAGATTACTTTGTGAATATAGGTATAACTCTCTTCTGTCTTCAACTGTACTGCAATTGACTATAACTTGACGAGTTAACGTTTATAATGCTATTTCCCTGCACGGGTGGATGGTCTTTGTGCAGAATGGAATTAAATAACGCCGGCACATTATATGACACTGGATACCATACAGCAATGATACAGTTTATTTCCAAAAAGTAATTAATTACCTGGTAGTGTGTAGAATTGTTTCATGGTGCTTTGTAAGCAGTCAAGTAGAAATTTGAACCTTACACTACTTAAATAAAGGCTTTGTGGTATCGTGATCACATTGTCAACAAACACAAGGGTAACCAATTCAATTTCTTATAATTGGACTCTGCGCTGGACGCGTCAGTTTGCCAGTGTCAAGATTAATAAAACAAATAAATTATAAAGTAAAAAACCAAGGGCAACCAAAACTTTGGTACGTTTCTGTGTTCGTAATCCACCAATCAGCAAATAGATCTGTCATCTGATGTGTTACCGTGCCTTGATAGGTGGGCATCAAATCTAGCGACATAGCACAAAGCTTAGCAAACGGAATGACACGCGTACGTCAGTTTATTTATATTTATTTATATATTTTATACATAAAAAAAATGTAGCCCGTCTGATAGGCCGTCCAAAAATATTCGACGCCTATTTTTCGCTCTATCAATATAATAAGAAAGCGCTAAGATATAAAGCATTAAAGTTCCGAAGGCTTTTGATTTTTAATTTGCAAGAAAAAAGAAAAAAAATAGATGTATTGTCATATTTAACTAATCTTAATGTCTAACTAATTATTTTTTAGTCATCTACCCTATTAACAATGCGCATTGCGAGTGTTTTAACGGCTTTCGTTTAAGCATTTCGTTGTAACTGTAAACGCAAGCACATTTATTCTTTTTTCTTTTCGAGTTCCCTGAAATAAAACTTAAAACATAAAATGTTCATTTTGTATCTTATTTAAAAAATGTGGTAACAACAACTCCTTCGCTTTTTTCAGTACAAACAATTTTACAATTTTTGTAAGGTCAGCGAAATTCGTAAATAACTTACCGTAAAGCAAACAGACAAATAAATGAATTCCTTGTGAACAGCGATTCAGACCTCATTACCATTATCCGTGGTTAAAATACTTGAGCATGCTTATCTCAGCAAACTCTACTGATATTAATAACTTGATCACTGCACAAAAGTAAATTTTTCGAGGACTATAGTTTTATTTTTGCCACGGTAAAATTTAAACTCAGAGCGGGGCACTGCTAGTCTTAAATATATATATATATATATAGGTTGCGGGTTCGATTCCCGCCGGGGGACCAGATTTTGTACGATCTACAATTTCTGGTTTTGGATCTGAGTGTTTTCTATGTACATATTTACAAAAAAAAATGTATCTTTGTAGTTTAACAGTCACGTAACACCCATAGTACAAGCTCTGCTTAGTTTGGGGTTAGGTGTTGCTGTATGAGTAGTCCGGAAATATTTATTTATATTAATTATATACATATATAAACGAAATCAAGTATTAAAAAAGTGGTTTCTCTTATATTAGATTAGCATTGCACCCGTGCGAAGCCGGGGCCGCTAGTGTAAAATTATATGTCCTCAGGATTTTACCACATACCTTAAATCAGACCTTCTGAACCTTACCTAATAAAAACTTCTTTGTTCCAGGTATGCATGCGTCATGATGATATAGCTAGATGGAATGCGACCGGTTGCCGTTCTTACATTTGTGGTAAAGTGACTCACGTAAGAAGTGGATCAAATTCTTCGGGGCTTTGATCTGAATCAGTTGATCTACAAAACGGGACCAACGTTTTTGAGTTATTGCGATGCATTCTGCCAAATACTGAAATACTGAATTTTTCATTGATAACTGTTGTACAAAAGGTTTTATAACTAAAGGGTACAAGTTTTTTTTTAATTATAAGTTTTAAAAAAACTAAGGAAAAATTAAGGAAATTGCGCGGAAAATTTAAAATTTCTTAACCACCATATAAAATTATGAACCTTTTTTAATGTAGCCCTAAGACATTTGACATAAAATTGACTGAATGCGTACTGCAAATATAGTCAAAGAGGTTAAAAAAAACGTTTGAAACGGATTCTTCTGTCAATCTTATTTTATTGATAAACAACTTTATATAATATAACAATTAACATAATAAAATAAAAAATCTGCTCATTTATGGCGTCTAAGGCGAAACAAAGTTCGCCGGGTCAGCTAGTATAAGTAATAGTTCTAAGTGCCACGACCAGTTTTTTTTACCACCAGTTAAAAGTTTCACTGTGCATGCCATTACCACCTGAGGTTGGCCGGTAGAAAATACCTTGGCATTAAGCTCACCTATTGTACAACGCTGTATTTTCTTGTGAAATAAAGTATGATTAATAATAATAATAATAGTTTTGACATAAATAAACAGAGGTTTGTTTCTTTTCAAAAATAAAGGAACGTTTCCTTTCTGTAAAATGAGGTAGCTTTATGATTTAAAGTAGTTTCCCTACACATCTCATCGATTTTTTTCCTCCCTGTAGTATATCTACCTAAATAAAAATGATTTAACAAATTACAAGAGTTCACAAACAGCCTCCGACGATGTTATGACATCACCATTGTTTGAGTCAAAGACCTTCAAACAGCAAGCTCCAACAATTTCATATAAAGGATCAAACCAACCTGCAATTCTCCCTTCCTACACAAAGTATAGCCCTATCATCGCTATTTCCTTTTCTAATCTAATTTCTCTTGTGCACTCTATTAACTTACCAATTTCCGTGCGACAATGTTGAATATTGAAATTATTTCTTGAGTTTTCAATAACAAGTAATAGGGTTGGCTGATACTATTAATTTCCTTTAAACGGAAAACTTGGTGTGCTGTTGGTTTTTCTTTATTTCCGGATAGCTTTAGTTTTTGATTTTGAATAACAGCATTAAACTACATTATCTGAAAAGCACATAACGCTGCAAGTCACACTTTACGTTTTTGTTAAAACAATTTCGTAAACTTCATTTAAATACCCAGAAAAAAACCTCGTTCGAAATAGTTTGAAACGACATCCTTGTGTCCTCATTGTTTCTGTATATGTGTAAGTGAATTCAAATTCACCATATGTGCAAACACATAGAAACTGTCGGTCCAAACCCCATTCAAAGTACAGAATAGATAATGCAATGTGCATTTAGGGCGACTGTACACGTAACTCCATTTGTTCCTTAATCTTTGAGCTCTATGCAAGGGTATCGAGGTATACTTCCATTGTTGGGTCTGTCTAATCTTGTCCGCCAAGCGAGCAGACTAGAACAATCGTTTTCGTGTGTCTATGGTTCCAGTTGCTATTCTGGCTGTTTAATCTGTGGTGGGAGCTCTAGACAGATTATATACATCTCTACTGAATATTGTCTTAACGCAGGACTTGGACGAAACTCTATTGCCGATGCAAAGATTCTATCAGCGCCTCTAGTGTCAAATTGTGAAACTGTCTAAGAACGACACTTTGACAGTTTTAGTAACAATTAACGTCAGGGCCAAACATAAATAATAAATACAAATCAGATGTAAACAAATAAAGTGTCGTTCTTGGACAGTTTCTAAATTTCGCCGCTAGAGGCGTGCGGATAATCTTTGCATCGCCAATACTTCGTTTACGTAACGTAATTTATGGTCAATTCGTATAATAAGCCAGATTATTATACAGGATATAAATGGTAATACAACATATCGGTAACAATGCTATAAGTCTGATTAAATCGATATCGATTATTCATTACTAGTATTATCGTAGGTTACATCTAATAGGTACATGGCTAAAATATTAATCTAATCAATACATTCAAGTTTTATGGCTTAGATTATCGTTAAGAAATAGTTAATATTTATATTTCTTTAATTTTTACAAAGCGAAAATTGGAGGGCTCATTGCCCTGACCGCTCTCTTCTGTAATGTAACTATAAATATTATGTACATTTTGTCATGCGGTATGGAGAGCTAGCAACAAGTCAGGGAGAGGTGAATCAAAATAGTTGGTAGCGCCCTGAAACAGATAGAAAATAAAGTAATATTTGGTACTAAATCTTGAGAAACTGAAAAAATATTATTCTTATCCGTTAATCGGTAATTTCATTTTTTACCACTACTGTTTGTAAACATTATTTTTGCATAATCCAAACCGACTGAGCATTATTATTGTCTGCAAACAATACAATTTGTACTTAGTGGTCTTCATCTAAAGGAACCTCATTTTCCTTTTTTTTTAATTCTGAAACCATATATCTCGTATCAATTATAATACATGTATTAAAATCTACACCCCGCGGTGTAACCCGCGTTTTAATGGATTCCTTCGCAGTAAAAAGTAAACTATGTCCTTTCTCTGGCTCTAGAGAATCTGTGTGTCAAATTTAATTTAAATCGCTTTAGTTGTTTGCGTGAAAGAGGTACAGTCAGACAGAGCTACTTTGGCATTGATAATATTAGTATGGACTAGTCGCGTGAGGCATCCTATGTGTAGGTATTCTTGTAACGGGTTAGTTCTGCTATGCTCGGATTTTTGACACTGTCGATAAAATCAAGCTTATGTTAAAAAAACAAATATAACATTTTGTAACTTTTTTTTTTTTTAACAAAATGGATTTGAGTGTAAATAATTCAATACTCATCACGGTGATAAGATTTTTTTTTCAACTTTAACAAAATAAACGTTACCGGGGTTGTTTTGAAGGTCAATCAACATGTTTAAAAAATCTTAATCAGCTATAATAAGGCCCTAGCTATAATAAATTCCATAACTTAAGTTTCAACTTAGCTAGCTAACGTTGATTTCCATCGGAAGGCATTTCACAGTTCTACTTTCTGTCCCAACCAGTAACAATCTCAATGTAAACTTTGAAATCCCAAGACTACTTACAACAACAACAGAAAGTGTTTATTTTTGAACTCGATAAAGGTTGTTATAACAAACTAAAAGTTGTTTACACGGATTATTCATTCACCTTTTCAGAATAAAGTTATGAAATCTAAGAAAACTGTTTGGACTAACTTCGCTTAATGGTAGCCTACTATTTAGCTACCATTAAGATTTCGAGTTAAATGCAATTGAAATCTTGAGAAAGCGCTTTCAAGGCCAGCTTTTTCGACATTCTTCGTAACCCTAGAATGTTTGATGTTTATATGAAACTAGCTTCCGCCCGCGGCTTTGCTCATGTTATAATCGATTTTCCCGCGGCAAAACGTGGCTTTTCTACTTTACTGGAAAAAGTTATGTCCGTGCCAAATTTCATTAAAATCTGGCTTTGCACGCAATTATTGATTTTCACGCGAAATGTGGTATTTTACCGCGGTAAATTATATATATATTTCCAGACAATCCACACAACAACATCTAGCCCCGTGGTAAGCTCTTAGCTTGTGTTACGGGTACTAGACATCTGATATACTTAATATAATATACATACATACAGAGATATTTTTTTATTATACATATTAAACACCCAGACCAAGGAGAAAGTGCTTGCAGAACATACAAACACTTGACCCCTCGGCGGGAATCGAACCCGCTACCTCTTGCGCCGCAAGCGGACTCTCGCCCACCGCGCCACTGATGCAGTCTAAAATTGTAGCCCTAGTAAGTTATTCTGATATGTATGCTATATTTATGTGAAGTTTCATTAAAATCCTTTCAGTAATATTTGCGTGAAAGAGCAACGAACAAACGTACATCCTCACAAACGCGTTTATAATATTAGAAGGATAACCTATTTTACCAAAAGAAAACCATATTAAAGCGTTTTCTATCTTGTTACACTTGACTTTTCTGTTTTACAAATCGTAAAAAAAAAAAAAAATCAGTAATCATGATATTCTGTCGTACGTCTCTCTGTAAACGTTTTTGAAACGAATTCGGTGTTTTATCTAATTAAAGTCTTAGTAAGCTAAGACTATTCTATGAATAAGAATCATTTATTCTGTCACAATCACAATAAAATACAACATATACATAAATTACCATAAGGTTAGAACTATATTGCGACAAAAAAGGTTACCATCCAGCATAAGCTGCGGCAGAACGGGTCCAAACACAGCGCTGGTCTTCCATGGTTTATGATGCTAAGTACTTGTTATAGACTCACTAGCAGAGCCCGCGTTACAATTAATTTTGCGTGCTAAAATAAAAAACTCATTTTTCATCTAATATTTAACACATCACTGTACAAATTTAAATTTAATCGGTTGAGCCGTTTTGCCTTGAAGGACGGGCCAACAAACAGGCACACACATTCATTTTTCCATTTATAATATACGTATGGAAGTGTGGATATCCACTTGTGCTTAGCAGTTTAAAAAAATGTCACCGTAATGCTTATAAATATAATCGTACAAATTGTAGTGAACATCAAGCTCAGGACAAAAAAAGATGTAAATTTTTCCGTCTTAGAAATATTTTCATGAAACATGCTCAATATAACAAGAAAATAACCTGCCAAACGCCAGGAACATAACCCCCAGTTTGCAACTTTTTCAACATAACCTCGAAATTCCTCATAAACCCGACATAAAACGCCATGCATAACATCTTTTACTCTTGGACTTGTTTTCACACCATGTGTACAATTTTTATAAAGGTAGAGTCTATCCTATAAAGTGCTGGAAGTACCTAAAGTATTTTAAAAGAAGAAATTACATCTGGCAATCATATTGTGTGATTGTATCATAAATCTATGCATTCAGGGTGCTATATCAATATAGATATTTCACGGTGTCGCAACAGTCGCGTAGGCACGAGAACAGGAATAGTTGTGTTGTGCTTTGTGGTACATACGAATTGAATTTTAATTAATTATAGAACCCTAACAGCCGAACGGAAACCATTCAAAGATACCACATGATACCACTGACATACAAAAAGTGTATGTAACTGTGTCAAAAAGCTGTGTGGACTCTTAAATAAATTTTTTAATTGTGGAATTCCCAGGATTAAATTTTTCCATTTTCATCCTGTAAATTCCCAACACGTCTAAAGTCAATCATTGTTTTATTAGTTACGGATATCTGAAAAACAGTCGTGTACCGTTACGGCCGGAATTTTAATTAATTTACGAGATTTATCGGAAATAGGCTTATAGTAATTGGAATGCTAATATTTGAGTTGATTGAATATTGTTTGACGAACTTATCTGGGAATGGAATAATTTATGGATAGAATTTCCTTTGGCGTACATTATGTAAAAAGATGTTACAAAATGTGAATTCGTTTGTTTATATACATATGTATATGTAAATCAAACAAAAAAAAAAGAACTTTACGGATGATAATTATTTTATAAAAGTAGTGAGCATGTCCTTCAAGATTATCTGATATTTATTTAATTATAGCTTTAAATAAATTACTTAAATATCTTAATGAAGATGTACAATGACCGTTCATTCTAAATGTTAGCTGCATCGAACAAAATTAATTCGAAAACATTGAGAATCGCTTATGTCCATCAGTGAACGACCTGAGTAAGTAATGATTATGATAACAGTTGAATAGAAAATGTAACTTATAAAATGCTAGAGGATTTCACAATTAAATTAAGTGGCAAACTGGCTAAAAGCCCAACTGATAACGTTAAATAAAACAAATGGTTTTATACCGAGGTCCCGCACCATTAAACGATGTCCCACGACATTAGAAAATATTTTTTTTAAGTCCTTTTTAATGAATAAATCTTATTTCTACTTTATTTTTATTAACCTGACCCAAAAAGAGGGGTGTAATAAGTTTGACGTGTCTGTCTGTCTGGGACTCAATTTAGTTTATTTTTTTGTAAGGTGAGTTTGGCGCGAGTGTTCTTAGACATGTTTAATGAAAATCGGTTGTACCATTTAAAAGTTTTGGGGGTGATAGTGGGGAAGGAACATAGAAAATCTGCAAATATACTCGTGTGGGGTATCAAATGAAAGCGCATCGTGTGCCCATTACAAAATATTATGGTGTTTTACAATTAAGGAAATTAAGGCATAGGAATCGGGGGTTTTAATTTAGATTTTTTAAATACTAAAGGCCCACCCGCTAGTTATGCTCGTATAATAATAAATAATACCGTGGTAAAAGTATTTTTCGTCGTTTACTTTAGTAAACAGCTCCATGCTAAATTTGACTCCAATCGGGCTGTGCTCGCAATAATTGTATTTTTATAACTCTTTAAATATTTATAAACTTTTTTAATATAAGTAAGATATATAGATAGTTATACTTTAAAATATTCATACTTACATATACATAATGTATGTTATGAATTAAGTACTACCAGCTCGAACGATCTTCTCATACATAAGAATTAATGAAGTAGGTACCTGGTTTAGAAAGACTAAACTGACAGACAGCGGAAGCAAATTAATATTATACTATGTTAAGATATCAGGTGTCTGTAACCTAAGCTTAGAGCTTACCACAGGGCTACTAGACTTGCTTTGTGGGTTGTTACACATAAATCCTTCTTTTCCGTTACGCTCTTGACAGAGACGTCGTTGTCATGTGTCGGAGGTGTGGACAGATGATATTTGCCTCACCACAGCGCGCCACTTTTCATCGTCGGTCATCCTGTTGCAATCATTTAAAAGTCCCCCTATGGTAGTTTTTATTATAAATAAAACTAGCGGCCCGCCCCGGCGTCGCACGGGTATAAAATTTTCTCGGAAATTATTCGATTTTTTCTCGCCGTAAAAACCATCCTATCTCTCAAGTTGGATCGCACATGGTGTGCGAATTTTATTATAATCGGTTAAGTGTCCATTGAGTCCATTTAGGAGTCCATTAAGGACAAACATTGTGACACGAGATTTATATATATTAAAAAGATTAAGAAAATACTTATTGTTAGAACTGTGTACAAAGGCCTTAAAGTTTAGTTGAGAAACAACAGTTTTCCGCAATTGAGCGTAAGGGCTCACACACATAACTGCGAATTCGCATCGCATCGCAAATATCTGCGAGCTCGTATGAAAAAAGTTCCTCTGCGGCGTCCGTCGCATCGTATCGCATCGCATCGCAGTTTTGTGTGGGAGCCCTTAGGTATATTATAATTATTGTTCTTATAGGATGAGCAATGTTATCTTAGGGCTCGCACACAAAACTGCGATGCGAGCTCGCAGATATTTGCGATATGATGTGAATTCGCAGTTATGTGTCTGAGCCCTAGTACCATAATAACCAAAATACCTATATATTTATTTATTTCATTTCCTTCATGAAGATTGGTACAAAATAGCTTCTTTGTACCGTAATAATAATAATAATACACAAATCCATACAAAACGCAGAGCGTAACAGAAATCACAGAGATTAAAGCTGGTGCTAAAGATCCTATGACATCAACATAACTTACAAACAAATTTGATCACTAGATACATTTCAAGAGACAAATTTAATTATTTTTTTCATGAGCACATTTTTGAAAATTTATAATTTTAGGTAGGTACCTATAAAAAGAACTCCAAAATTGTAAAAACAGATAAAGCTGTGTTGTTCTATTCGCTTCTCAACTCAGTATCAAACATTGAAGCGAAATGTCAAGACAATGTTATATGTGAACCTTAATAATTTTTGTTTAAAAAGTTGCTTCTAAGGAAATAAACGTTTGACTTGGATATATTTATCTAAGGTTAGGTCTGAGACCAGCGCCGAGTCCGTCTAGCTATCACCCCGGCTATGCCAACTATACCACATTAACAATAAGCCCACTTTGCAAGACTACTTGGCATTGCACGCTCGGTTTAAATGCGCCATTTTTATTTTTATTTTTTAGCCATTTTATTATCAACCTGTGTTTAAGACCTCCTTAATATATTAGGTCCTTACATATGAAATTGGCGTTTTTCGTACTGGCCACTTTAATCACAAATTTCTCCTCTTTGGTAAGGAATTCCAAATTCAAATTTGTACAGCTATAGACTCATGTATTTGTGCTTCGATGATCGTCATTCATTTGTTTTTTTTCTTCTGTTTTTTTCTGTTTGCGTCACTCATTTTACAAAATGGAAAACTTAAAATATCGCATTATTTACGAGTACGAGTTCCGCCGTGGCACTAGTGCTGCGGAAACAACTCGAAGGGTGAATGATGTGTATGGCGGTCGTGTTGCAAAAGAAAACACAGTTCGTTTTTGGTTCCAACGTTTTCGTTCTGGAAATTTCGACTTGCAGAACAAGCCCCGTGGACGGCCTGAGACTCAAGTTGATAATGAAGAGTTGAAGCGGATCCATCGCAAACCACGTCCGAGTTAGCTGCAGGCTGCGGTGTTAGTGATAAAACTGTTTTAATTCACTTGAAGCAAATTGGGAAGATTAAAAAGCTTGAAAGGTGGGTACCTCACGAATTGACTGAAGCAAACCGGCAAACGCGCGTCGACTGCTGCGTTACATTACTAAACCGGCACAATAATGAAGGTATTTTAAACCGAATCATTACCTGTGATGAAAAATGGGTTCTTTACGATAATCGGAAGCGCTCAGCGCAATGGTTGGATCCTGGCCAGCCAGCCAAATCCTGCCCCAAGCGAAAATTAACCCCAAAAAAGTTACTTGTAAGCGTTTGGTGGACTAGTGCCGGTATTGTTCATTACAGTTTTCTCAAATCTGGCCAGACTATTACGGCTGATGTCTATTGTCAGCAATTGCAAACCATGATGGAAAAGCTAGCGGCTAAACAACCTAGGCTGGTCAATCGCTCCACGCCACTGCTGCTTCACGACAACGCTAGACCACACACTGCGCAACAGACGGCTACTAAATTAGAAGAGCTTCAATTGGAAAGTCTAAGACATCCTCCGTACTCCCCGGACCTTGCTCCAACAGATTACCATTTTTTTCGAAATTTGGATAACTTCTTGCAAGGGAAAAAATTCAACTCCGATGGGGCAGTCCAAATCGCCTTCAAAGATTTTATTGATTCCCGTCCGACTGGTTTTTTTAGTAAAGGGATCAATGAACTACCTATAAGATGGCAAAAGTGCATAGAAAATAATGGTTCATACTTTGATTAATTAAATATATTATATTAAAAAATATTCGACTTTTTGTTCCTCCCATACAAAACGCCAATTTCATATGTAAGGACCTAATACTTCTTTTAATAGTGATGCGCCTTACCTTGGTTTTGAATTTTTGAGGTATAATTCGGTTATCACGGCCGACAAGATTCGAATGTGTTATTATGTCGTAGATAACTGATGTTGTTGTAAACACCCTTTACCTTATATTAAGAAGTACTTTTAGAGTCCATCTGTTTAAAACACCGCTGACATCAATCGACCAATTCTAGTAAGAAGGATCTAAATTTTCATCAACATCATACATACAAAATTACTTAACTCAACTGCCATAGAAACAGTCGCTCTCAGAATCTCGGCATACTTATAAGGCAAAGGTATAAATAGGTACCTATGCACTAAATTAATGATTTGACTATTTTTTGTTCTAAATTCGTAAAACATTCAAATCTATATAGACTATAGTCCTGCCTAGATTTAACCCCTCCAAGACGCTCCCCACCACCGCTACTACTGTATTGTTTCAACCCGTCCAGTCCATGTTCATTTCAAGCCTCATTATTTACGCAGAGCCTGGTTCGTGACTGAGGCGTCACGTACCCGAAAATAGGTTAAACAGATTTTATCCATAAAGATTCCGTGTTATTTATGGCCGAGTGATCTTAGAGATTACCTTTTGATGAGATTTATCTATTCGACCATTGTATTGAATAGTAGCAGATCGAAATATGATCCGTATTGTTCGTTTCGGTTCCGAACTTTATCGCTTAGCGTTAACGCGTTTATTTTTTTCCTGTTTTAGCAGTTGTGTTAAAAAAATTTTTATGTCAGAATATTGCTAAACTATATCAGAATACGCTAGCGAAGTTAATACATAAGGCACCTTATGGCAAGACTAGTGGGTACTGGATGCAAATTGCACAGGGCAGTGGATTTTGGGTTATTTGAAAAGTTCATACATATTACTTATTTTAGAACTAATAGATAAATATACCCCCGCCACGCACCTCTGGATTTTTCTTCTTGAGAAATTTATGTGCGCTTTAAACACGTGCTTTAACGGTGAAGGCAAACATCGTGAGGAAACCGGCATGTTCTGAGAACTTTAAAAGAGTTTGAAGGACATGTGACATTCACCAACCCGCACTTGGCCAGCGTGGTGAATTAAGGCCTAATCTCTCTCGTCAAGAGAGAAGTCCCTGTGTCCCAGCAGTGGGAACGTTAATAGGGTGATGATGATGATGATGATGAGATAAATATAAAAAAAATTGTACCTTTTAGAGCAATAAAAACAAAAAACGTAATTTCCCTCCCAGGTCGAAAACATCCCTCATTTTTAACAGTCGTGTGAGGCCAATAACACCCTCTCGCGCAGCTACGTGACATTAAAATTTGTTCAAAACCCAGTACTTCGATCGAAGCAACCATTAGCACCGATGTATTTTACGAGTTTTCCCACTGTTGTAATAAATTATGTTTCATGAAAGACCAATCACCTTTTCCGCTTGAAGACGACCATAAAAATAGGCTAAACAGGATCTCTTATTAACTTCCAGTTATTTAGTTTCGAATCGGCCTTCATCACTAAGAACCTGGGGTCTTCACCGAGTTGTCATATTCATCATCATCACCCTATTAACGTTCCCACTGCTGGGACACAGGGGCTTCTCTCTTGACGAGAGAGATTAGGCCTTAATTCACCACGCTGGCCAAGTGCGGGTTGGTGAATGTCACATGTCCTTCAAACTCTTTTTTTTTTTTTAAAGTTCTCAGAACATGCCGGTTTCTTCACGATGTTTGCCTTCACCGTTAAAGCACGTGTTTAAAGCGCACATGAATTTCTCAAGAAGAAAAATCCAGAGGTGCGTGGCGGGGTTTGAACCCACGACCTTCGGAATGAAAGTCGAGTGTCCTCCCACTTAGCCAACACGGCTTGTTGTCATATTACGTCTCATTGATTACTAGTTATTTCAGTTGATTCCTGGCAACCACCGTGAAACAACAGCTTTGGCAATGTCATCCGTCCATTCTGTTGGTTGAAAACCATCTCATCTTTAAAAGGATTAAAGTAAACAGCCTAATTAGAAATGCTAAGTTGTCCAGCCTTTGAGATCCACTAACGTAGCTGGATTATCGTGGTCCTTAAACAGACTATTGAATATTAAAATAACTTTGAATAAATCATACGCGGTGTCGGACAAACCAAATATTGAATTTTATTAAGAACTGATTTGCCCATTATGCGCGTAGTTAAAGATTGGCTTTGCCAGTAAAATTATTTCCACAAATCTAATAGTCATATCAAATATTTTCATGATTAGTACTTATGGTCTAAGTTGGTGTGTAAATGTATGTATAACCCTTTCAAACTTAAACGGCTGACTGAAACTGGACAAGTCTAAATATCAGGTTTAACACATAGGCAATTTTTTTCTCCTGTTTACCGACAGAACTCCGCAAGGCACTACTTTTATAAATATGTAATAATAATAAATTATTCAATATGAAAAGTAATTTTACAGTTTGCACCAATTATAAATATCTTAGACTAACTTACAAACTAAGCGTATTAATTTATAAGTTATAACTTACAAAATAGAGTAAAGATACAGAAAGCAAAGAATTAAGGAAAATAAAATATTTTTTTTAACCTCCAAATTTATTTCCGTATCCGTTCTTAGATGTATAGCATCTTGAAGGAGTTTTCTGTATTGAACGGACTAGAATCGAATCATTAAATACAATATATCTTAAAGTAATAATGAATAATATAGGCCTACGCAATCTGCAGGGCGTAGGGCTAAGGCACTGGGCGATTCCCACGGCCACGCTCCGATGCCCACCACTGGGCGCGGGTCACGAACTCCTACGAAAGCAATGCTTTTTATTTTCCTTGGGAGAATTTCTGATAATTATTTAGAAACTATATATACTAATAGTGGTATATTTCCTATGACTATACATTCATAAGCCATTCGATATCATGACAATATTTGAGCTGTATAGGCTACTAGATAGCGACCCAAAAATCTTCATCTTGTTATTGCAATATTAGTCAAAAGTTCATGTTTTAAATCTTAATAAGTTTTTTTTTTTTTTATTATATGTAAGCCTTCATTTGACCACAATCTCACCTGATGTAAATTGACGATGTGGAAGTAAAAAACCATGTTAATTTGAAATGGTATACTCAAACACCCTTGTCTTGTTGTCTTAAAGGACACCTGACAACATTTGAGGTCGTTGGTTGAAACATTCATAAGTCTAACTTAACTCAGAATAGTGCCACAGTAATACTTATACTAAGTTTCCTCATATTTAATCGCACTTATAAAGCGAAGCAAGTGTCTCCGTACTAAGGCTATAATGTCAGTTACTGTAAGCCCTGACTCAGCTGTAAGTGCTGAAGAAACACGCCTTTCAGAGTACTAATTAGAGCCGACTTTACCGACATTATTTTATAAAAGTCGTACAACTTAGCTCGCTTTTTTGTCATTGTTTCTGTTTGTGTCAAAATTAAATTGATTAACTGCAAAATAACAATTATTTAAAATAATATTATTAAGTCTATTATTCTTAAATAAAACTACTTAACTGTATTATATATTTTACTAACTCAACTTAAACTCAGAAGCCTCAGATAAGCATTCAGAAGAAATGAGATTCCTGCTTTTGATTTATTGGTTGAAAATGTAATTTAAGTCTAAACAAGTTCTAGCAACTAAAGATAAAGAATTTTTTTATTTAACAAGATTGTTTTACGTTAGAAATATACTATAACTAGCGGCCCGCCCCGGCGTCAACTTCCCGGTAATTATTCGAATTTTTCTCGCCGTCAAAACCATCCTATCTCTCAAGTTGGATCGAACTGCACATGGTGTGCGAATTTTATTATAATCAGTTAAGTGGTTTAGGAGTCCATTGAGGACAAACATTGTGACACGAGATTTATATAATATTAAGATTATAAAATATAGAAGGTTCCATCAGTTTAAATATTTCACATACCAAATAATACAATAATTGTTAGTATGATGTTCATAATCTTCCATGGCAATTGGTTAGGCATTTAATTACATACTAGCCCGTGTTTTTGAAATTTCCCGCGGGACAACGTGTTTTCCCTAGATGCCTGCATCGATAAATGGACACTTAAATGTTTTTTTTTTTTCAAATCAGACCAGTATTTTCTGAGGTTAGCGCGTTCAAGCAAACATACATACTCTTCATGTTTATAATATTAGTATAGATTACAATAACTGGGCTCATCTAGACCTTTTTATTTCTACTAGCTCTTCGCACCACTGCGTAACACGTGTTTCATGCATTTTATATACAATTATAGCCTTCCTCAATAAATGGCCTATCTAACATTGTTTTTTTTTTTCAAATTGGATTGGTAGTTGTTAGTAGATTTGCGCGATGAATCAAACAAACTAACATTTTAAGCCTAAAGTTGAATGAAATATCTAATTCCACACAAACTCTGATACTTATTGAATTAAAAATTAAAACTTATTCCTAAATGTTACTCAGTCATCAAATTTTGAATGATAACTATAAAAACTAATTTAGAGACCACTGAAACTAAAATACGTTGAAAAGCTCATGAAACTTCCATATTTGCTCAGACGAGGTCAACCTATATTTGCACAAACCAGGCTCAGAACAAACCCTTCTTAAATAGTTATAATCCGATCGAAAACCTCTTACGGGACCTCTTATGAGTAAGTTATTTCTAATCTGTTTCTCGTGCGCCGACCTTTAATACTGTTTCTGCAAGTCTGCTAATCCTAAGGGCCCGAGCCCTTCAAGTACTTAATGCAATTAAGTTTTAGCATTTTTATAATTGACTTGCTAATTTTATTCATGTTCTTATTATTTTGGCAAATTTTACGTTACCTTTGGTTTTATGAGTCTCGGAGAACAATATTAAAATGCAATGTTTTTTTTTTAATTTGTTTCTCGGCGGGGTCAGTGATACCTATAGT
This sequence comes from Gymnoscelis rufifasciata, assembly GCA_929108375.1. Lineage (NCBI taxonomy): Eukaryota > Metazoa > Arthropoda > Insecta > Lepidoptera > Geometridae > Gymnoscelis > Gymnoscelis rufifasciata. The sequence continues at coordinate 5,570,359 of OV815321.1, read as the reverse complement.
GAGTGACTATAGAAAAATTGTTTTTTTTTTTCCGTCCGTCCGCCTGTTCTACAATACAGGACACCTATATTTTGCTTTATCATTTAATAAGAAAGTGCCATGATATAGAGCATCAAAGTTCCGGACCTTGTGAATGTGAAATTTAGTACAAATGTCACGTAAACGAAACGACATGCGTTTCTATGAAACATCTTGAATATTAGATAGAAAAAAGATTGAAAAATACTGGTATAATTTTATGAATAATTTAAATAACGGACTTATTATTTTTATTAATCATCTACCTTATTATCGGATCCAAATTTCTTTGTAGATAATTTTGTTGTCTTCGAGCTTAACAAGGCTACCATATGTATACATCTTCATAAACTACAGATGATTGTAAATTACCCCTGCGTTCTCAGGTCGCTACTACCAGCTTTTTCAAGATAATAATTAACCGATTGTGGTTAAACAAGTGACCATTTTTCATTGTGGAATGCTTTAAAGAAATATTCATATTCCAGTCCTATATATTGGCTCTATATGATTTTAAATGGCAAATATGTTTACTCTTTCCATTTCAATTATTCTGATCCATCGATTCACTATCAAAGTACAAAATCTACCATATGAAAAACCTACCTTTAGTTCACTGAGTTCGGCTGTCAATATAAAATCGCCTACCACCTCACAGTAAACCTATTTTTCACAAATTACCCTTGACGTGACTCGACTCAGTCCGCTGGGTAATATTATTACACAGTCCGCACCTTCATAATAAACGGAAAAATTAAGCACCAAAATATCAACAATAATAAAATTCTTTTACCTTATTTACTTTTCCCTACAGACCTAGTAATTTAGAGACATAAAATTTAGCATAAAACTCGTTTAAGGGTCTTATCGCTGCACGGCAAACGGCTACCGAAAAAACAACATTCTCACTTTGATAATGATCGTAAAGAAACCTTTAAATGTTTAGCGACGGGGCAAGCTTTGATAAAATGATAACTGACAATCGGAACATTATCAAGTCATCTTTGGTTTTTAGTACTCGGACCTTTTGAAAAGTGGATGGTTTCAGAAGCAGCCCGATTCACAAGTTGACCATAATATGGTCATACGTTGACAACTCGTAATTTACTTGGTTTATTTTACTTAGTTACGAGGTGTCAACTTATGACCATCGAATATACTTTTTTTTCTTTTGTCTGAATGAATTAAATAATAATCAGTATGATAATCATACATATCACAATTGTGACAAATCTGCAGAGTCCTCTCTAACTTGCACTCTGTTATTGACAAACAATATCGATCAATCATTTTAATTTACCATCGTGTAAATATTTACTCATATTTAATGCAAATAAATGATTCTAATTCTCATTCTTAAAGACGAAATTGTGACCGTGAAAAGTATAAGATTAAGTTCATTAAAACTATAAAAGAAATTTTGCTCTGCCTGAACCTTCTAGGCTAAATCCAATTAGTTTTCTGAATATTAAAATTCTCATTCCCAAAAATTCTTTGTTACTTAACGACATCATTTGTGAATTCATCGATAAAATTAGGACTCTTGAAAGCCATTCTAGGTTCTTTCGAATTTGAATAATCCAATTTGGTTTGAGACTGATTTAGATTGAATTTATTATCGTAAAGCTAATTGTACAACCAAATAAAAAGTGGACTATCGATAGCGTGCCCTCAGATATTTAAATGGGCTTTACACAATGGCATATCCGGCCTTACCTAGGGGAGGACGGAGTGAGCACAACAAAGGATCTTGGGGAAAAATCCAGGTTCTATGTCAGACACACGCGATTTAGTCGAGCCTCGTCTTGAATGGCGAGGAAATACTCCTGTTTTCTCTATTTCTATTGCTTTAGGGTACTCAAGGGAATCTTTGTCTGGGGAATCTTTGTTTATATTAAAGTGTCTATTAATATTTCAATATAATCATGTTACGAATATATCCAAGCAAAGTGTATTAGTTCGATGAAATATAGCGCGTAGAAAGGATGGTCGTTGTAGCCAAAAAGTCCTCGACTGGAGACCACGAATCGGCAAGCACAGCGTAAGACGTCCACCTACTAGATGGACGGATGTTTTGGTAAACGCCGCGAATTCACGGTGGGAGCAGGCCGCTTTCAATCAAAATAACTGGAGAACTTAAAGGTAGGCCTATGCCCAGCAGTGTTCGTCCAACACGGCTGAAATGACAATTATGATGATAGATGAAAAGAAATAAGAGAAAAGATAAGCAAATTAAGTTAAGTTGTATCAATCAGACAGAATTTGAAGGTTTATCATTTAGGCCACTCAAGATTCTCTTCTCTTGAGATTGCAATTAAATTTACTTACTTATGATTTATATCATTGATATTATGAAAATCTTAATTATTATTTCTAGCCTAGAGCTTCAACGAACTCTATTACCTAAGTCCACACCGCACTTGCCAAGTTTTAGCCTCAAATGTATTCACAGTTCACGACTGAAAGTAAAATAGTGTGGCCAAAGCGGTTATTATTTTAGCCTGTTTAGCTAGCATAGCTTCAATATTCAAGTGTTTATTCTAATTTCAGCCAATAAGGGCACTCAAATGCAAAAAAAGTTGTATAAAATTGTCTGTTCCAATTTGACTTTTAGTAAGAAAGGTTAGTTGAAGACCTGTAACTATCGAGTGAAAAAGTAGAGTTACGAGTAGTTGTAGAGGTTCGAGTTTTCTAGAACGTTCTTCGTTGGACCATTGGGCTATTGGATTTTATTTGGATTATCATTCAACTATACGAAATATTTGGCAGAACAATGGCATCCCTCACTGGCTGGCGGTTTGGCAAGTTGTATTCCGTGTTTTTTTATTTTCTCCAGATTTTGTAAATCATATCACCATTTGCAGCCTTTCCTAGCCCACTGTTGGGCATGCGTTTGTGTCACCCACTACGGTCCAGTGCTTCCTCTGATTATCGGCAACACCGTTTCATTATCGGAGTCAGTAATCATATCACCAAATGATAAATATTCCAAAGTCACTATCATTTTAACGATATAAAAAAAATCAGGACAATCCACGCATCTATCCCCGTGGTAAGATCTAAGCTTGTGTAACGGGTACTAGACTCTGATATACTTAATATAATAGACATACATATACAAAGATATTTTTTTATTATACTTACATAATAAAAACCCAAGTCGAAAGTGCTTGTAGTATATAGAAACACTTAACCCCTCGGCGCGAATCGAATCGTACCTATTGCGCCACAAGCAGGCCTTCGCCATCCACATTATATCCACTATACAAGTGAATTTCCACGATACAAAAGATTAACATTCCAAAGTTACCATAATTTCCACTGTACAAATGTGTTTCCACGATACAAATGATTAACATTCCTAAGTTACTATAATTTCCACGTTACAGTACCATAGTACCGTAAGCAAGAAACATCGCTACTAACTAACCCGCGGGGTTACAACATTGAAGCTATTAATAACATAAATACATCGCCCAGTTCATCTTGTTCAAGCCTGTTATTGTCTTAGCGTTAAAGCGCACTAATAAGGCTCCCGTTACAAATACATTCATTATACCATGATGAAACCCCAAGGGGAGCTGGTGTCATTGTGGAACGACGCTCGAAAACGGTCTTTATAACTTAGCATGGAGATTCCATCTTTGTTGTTGGGATATTGGGGTTTAATTATTATATTGTTAAAGTCGAGGTTCTAGAATCTAAAGAGCTGTGTAAAAATTTAAAATCGGAATTGACTTCTAAATCACTGGAAGATGAATGACAGAGTCCCGATTTCACCATTGTGAACCCAACTCGTTGAAACGCTTATCTAAGATCAAATTGTAATTTTTCGTTATTTGAACTAGGTTCAATAAAATCGATTTGTAGCATATACTCATACTATGAGAGCACATACTAAGAGTTATGAAATAAGGATTCACATTGGATGCGGGCGCTTCCAAGCTAACTTCTAAGGAAGCCTATGTCACCTGTAGGCGCCCTACGGCTGAAATTAGTATAAATGATTTATTTTATTTATTTATTTAAAATACTTTATTTGAAGAAAAACTTTGTACAAATAGGTGGGCTTAATATATATAATATAAATATAAATCATTTATTTCAGGCATAAAAAATATTAATCTTATAAACTAAAGTGTCATCATCGTGGATCATCTGTTACGGCGGTGTCGCCTTGCAGTGTAGGCGACCGATGAACCGTCGAAACTATGCCTAGGCATTTTCTACCTGCCAACCTTAACCTTTTTTAAGCTATCTAAACGACGAAGGACTATTTGTTATTTTTTTGCCATCTTTGAGAACCTCCTACTTCTACCTTGTCTATAAAAACATTATACTGACTCTGTTGTTATATCAAGGTATTCATATGGTGATTATTTTAGTAAATGGTTCATATTACTAACAGTAGCAGTCGTTTCCTAGTAATTTTAGTTAAGTGTAATGGGCCTGCGTAAAGTCACCGAATATTATTCATTGAACGGCTTTAAAACATATTATTTAGGAACAAACCCATAATGCCTTAAAAGCGATCCAAATTGCCTACCTTTGTTATATTATTCTAATATTGTTTTATTATAATTTTATCGGTGATATATACGAAAAGCAAATTGAATTCAACGTCGTAAAAAATTGTTACTAACATGAAAATAAAACTCCTTTGTCTAAAATCTCGTTGGCTTCATTTCTAATAAATAATTTGTCATTATTTTCATATTTGATGTTCACAGCCTTTACATCAAAGCCTTTTATCCCTTTGAGTTAAACCTTGCGTGCTATTTTCCAATTATAGGATAATTTCTCACCGTGAGGCTGCGCAAACGAGCGACATTGATTTCATTATCTACATCTTTGCAAATTCAAATGATATAGACAAAATTATTCATGTTGAAGTTTTATTCGATTTTACAACAGAAAAATACATGCTTTATATTAATTACATCTAGTACCCGTAACACAAGCTTAGAGCTTACCACGGGGCTAGATGTTGTTGTGTGGATTGTCTGGAAATATTTATTAGGTATATATTTATCATAATAGCTAAAATACTGCATAAACCAAGATTTGACTTTCTTGGAAAACGCCTTGGTTTTTTATATCCTTTTAAAGTGGTTCGTTTGCCCAAGAAGCATCCTAAGGCTGTTGATAGATTCCAGTTTTGGGACCGTACCTGATAATAAGCTCCTGTTCCCACAATCTAGGCTTACTATTGTTCCTGTTAATTATCTGTATTGCTTATTTTGAGTTTGGTTTTCTCTTTTTCGTCTTGCCACGAGCAATTTATTGACGATTCTATTTTAGTCTTCGGCTCAAAAGACTTCTGTTCTAAGTTAGTTTTATATCGAAAGAATGAGCCAGTTATTGGAGTTATTACCAATGGAAGTACATGATTATAAATTACTTCAGAATTTCAATCTACATTTTCTTGAGCATGGATAGCTTCTTACACATGTTTAATATAAATATTTTTACAAGAGAATTACTTACCTAAGAACCTATTTTTCACTCGGGTTAATAAACTAGATGCAATTTAAAATTTAAAACCTAGCTTCATATCAACTTGCAAGCAAGAACATCAGTGCATTGAAAGTCTGTTAAGGGTATTTCTGGGAAATGGTAGAATTCGTAGAGAACTTTTGGAAGTTTGGTCGCTATGTTGTTGATGCACAACATTTTCGCCATCAAAACCAGAACCGCCAGAACTGTCAACATTTGCGCTCAATACTATTCGGGTCGCATAATATCGGTTTCAGCTATTGTATACAGTGATAGATAGATTGGACTGGCTCAATTCAATTTATTTAGTTCCACTGTCAAAAAACGTAGCGTATGTTTTTCCCACTCTATTTGAACTACACTGTGGTTTTACTATTGGTGATTAATACTGAATGGTCGAAATTTCGATGGTTTATTTTAGCCTAATACCCTGGGAGCAATTTGTACATAAAAGTACACTCGTTATAAAGTAAAAATAATACATATTATGTGCACAATCTAAAAAAAAACTCAAGTATGTATGACATATTTTTCTGAAAATACAATATATATATATATTGTTTTGTGATTTTTTTTCGCTGTCTTCTTCATTTTAGTACTTTGTATTGCCTCCACGAGCTGTTCTAACAGCTTCCAGGCGATTAGGCATCCTGTACACCGAATTTCGGAGCCGGTGCCGAGGAATATCTTTCCATTTCTACACCAACCTCCTTTAGAAAAAATATTTTCAGTAGAATAACATTTACTAGTTTAATTAATATGTTATTAGAAACGCAATTAAAAAGGTTTTTTTATTAAATTGATCTTACTTAAATAGCTGGTAATATTTTGTTTTTTTAAAATGACCTGTTATTTTTGGAACCGAGTGTATTTTTTTTAGTTGGTTTGTCTATTACTTCGACGATTAAAAATCATGAAATGATATTTAAGTAGCTGCTTAAGATAATTTCAGTGTTTGTTTTTAACGTCATTAAGGTGAGAATTGACAACTCTAAATTAATAAACTACCTACTAAAGCCTAATAAATAGAAAGATTTTGAGTCAAGCATCAAAAAACAGATTGTATTTGACAAACTAATTCTTATTGCTAAAATGCTTAGTGCTGGTAGTAAATTATTTGTAATTTGACCTTTTGTAGTTAATATCTGTATTATTCATAAATTATTTTGCCTTTCTAATTTTCACCCTTTGAGACTTAGTGATTTCGTTGGTTATCTAAAGAGAATTAGTTATTAAAGTGATCGATGGTCGTTTAATTATTTCCAAGCTTAATAAGAACGGTGACTTGCAAATTAATATCTTGTTATTTAACTCCTTAGAGAATTGATGAGTACGTACCAGTCAGTTTATAAAAAAAAAGTTAACATACTTTTATCTTTATTATGTATGTCTACTATATATGTAGGTATGTACCTATATCAGATGTCTAGTACTCGTTACACAAGATATACATCTGTTGATTCAATGTAAGTTAAAGTAAGATTAACACATTGAAAATTACTTAGGTATATAAATACATAATATAGGTATATAATAAAGGTATTAGGTACTCTTAATATTGACGTGCTCTGCCGGGGCTCATGATGTAACTGTAAATAAATTTTAAAGACCACAATGTTTACTCATGAATACAATAAACAATTTGACTTTGACTTTTCATAACTTCTTGCAGTTTTTTTAACGTACACGTATTGTCCTTTTATTTGATCCCTCTGGAATAAAAATAAATATAGTTGGTCTCCAATAACTTTTTACCTCTTGTATCCTTTAACTTTTAAACCAATTTATAGTTTATTTTTACATGTTATTCGATTTTATTTGATAATGCCTTAAGTATTTTAAAAAAAGGTTAGTTTTGTCATTTCATAATTCGATTTAGTATCTAGCAGAGGGCCGACTTTCGCTCTCTGACAAATTTTTCATGTAGGTATACCCTATGAATGCTGAATATTATAAAATGTCTTACCTTTAAAGTTGTATTAACAGGAGTCTTTAACATTTAAGACTCCAGTTAACACTGACTGCCTCAGTGGCGTGGTGGCGGCGCAAGAGGTAGTGGGCTCAATTCCCGCCGAGACGCCAAGTGTTTGTATGTTCTGCAAGCACTTTCTCCTTGCTCCTTGCTCCTGGGTGTTTAATATTTATAATAAAAATACTCTAAATATGTATGGCCATTATTATATTTATTACTAGTTGACCCAAGCAAACGTTGTTTTGCAAAATGAAAAATAGATGTTGGCCGATTTTCAGACCTACTCAATATGCTCACAAAATTTCATGAGAATCGGTCAAGCCGTTTCGGAGGAGTACGGGAACGAACATTGTGATACGACGATTTATAAATAAGATAATAAATACGAGTAAGTTGTACCGACAACACAAGTTTAGAGCTTACCCCGGGTTAGATGTTTTTGTGTGGATTTTCCGGAAATATTTATTTATTTATTATATAAAACTTGACCGATTTTAAAGTCTATTATCAACTAAATCACTTGAGTAATAATGCATAGATCCTCGAGTGACTTCATTGATCTCAAGCCCAAGCCAAGAGGATCTAAGTGCGAACAGAACATTCGAGAAGCTCAAAGCCATATGTACAATGCTGTTCTGGTTCAAGCTTTGAGACCGTCATTCAGTTTATAGGAAACGACACGATTTTAATGTATTTATTTAGTAAATCTCCTCCGAAACGGCTTTACCAGTTTTTACCAAATTTTATATTCGTATTCAGTGGGTCTGAGAATCGGCTACTATCTATTTTTCATTTTGAAAACAACGTTTTTCTGGGGTCAGCTAGTAAATGTAAATTTACTACAGCGTTCCTTTTTAGGGTTCCTTACCCAAAGGGTTAAACGGGACTAGTAATACTGAGACTTCTTCGTCTGTCTGTCTGACTGTCACGAGTCTGTATCCGAAGAACCGTGATAGTTAGAGAGTAGATTTTTGATGTATTTCTCTTGCTGCTATAACAACAAATACTTAAAACACACAAAAAAATTAGATATTTATTTTCTTTATAAATGCTATTACGCCGATATAAAATGTCTGGTATTAGTGGAATAATCTGCGATATAAAAGTCGACCTGACAAATCGTGTCGGAGATGCAATCTACACGACATTGTTTTATTCCTACCACTTGTGATGAAGTATGCACTATTGTTTGTTATTCGTACTATTATTCTATTCAGATATTTTGGTACTGCTTTTCGGGATTCGTGAAATGTCTGGTTTTATATGCGAGAACAATGAAGATCTGTTGTCTATTACAAGACGTAAGTAATTATTTTGATGCAAACATCATAATGGGTTTTAACAATTTTAGTGACAAAATTATACTGAATTTCAATGGAATTTACTACATAAATAACAGGACGGTTTTAAATTATAAGTTCGCGTTTAAAAATTTGGATAATTTTATTCTCGGTCTCGGTTTCGGCCGAGAATGAAAAACCCATCTCGTAGATTTTGATGAAACAAACTTCAAGAAACGAGCAATTTTAATATATTACAATTTTATCATGTGCTGCACAAATGAAATACAGAAATTTTGTTCTATTATATAAAAAATATTGTCAACGTACCTTTATTGCATCAAAAATGCTTTTTAGTATAGCGAGTAGGTATATATTACACAAAACTTGAAATATCTAGTAGTAATCAAGTACAAGAGTTCAATAGTGTCAATAGAATACCTGAAAATGTATTCCGATACGGGCTACCTGAATCCGCTACGTTCTACAAAATATGTGCTTCAGAACTTTATACTCCTACAGATAAAGTTTGAAACTAACAATATTTTCTACAGTCTAGAGCTTCCTGGATAGTTTGACGTCTTCGTTCCGCTCGTAGCTTTTATAATCAATCCGATGGCGTCTTTGGTATTGAATTCGGGAGTTTATTGGAGCTTCGAGCCATTTTTGTGGATCTAGGCTATTCGAACTTTCGATGGAAATATCGCTTACGGAGACTGCTTCAAGTTATGGAACAGATATTTGGTTTTTGGTTAAGTACTCTATCCATTGAGTATATGAGATAGTTGGCACAAGAATTCAGTGAAGTTTTGGATTTGCGTCTAATGTGCCAATTTTATCTCTTATTTAAATAAAAACTGTCTAACAGTCGTCTAACAAATTATAAAATTTTCTGGTATTTTTATCATAATAAAAACGCGTTATTAGGTTATTATGGGCTCTTTAGTAGACTGCGCCCGCAAAAAACCGGACTCGCGGGGCCGGTTGACAAAATGCATTTAATTTATTAGGTACTTTTCTTTTGAGGGGAAATCTGTATTCTAATTTTAAATCTGTATAAACTGATGTAAACAAAACGTACTCAACATACATAAAAATAACACTTCGTAACAAAAATTTATATTTATTGGGTTCTCATAAAAAATCATAGGATGTGATTTATTAAATATTATAGGGATATAATAAAGACCTTTCTTCATCATTGACGCTCTTAGTGGAATAACTTTGGCGCTCTTCGGCATGGAACTCTTTAGCTTGGCGCTCTAAGTGGATTACTTTTTTTTATAACACGCAGCCCGCGTCTATTAATCCCGCGTATTATTGGAGTATATATATCTGTGTAAATATGAAAATAAATGTTTTTGACGTTGACTTTGACATTAAAGTATAATTTTCTTCCACAGCAAGGGACTTCACACCACACCACATAACGAGGTTAAGACACTCCAGGCATCTGCCAAACCACGCCGGACCTGTAAGTAGACGCCTTCTCCGACCATCATCATCATCACCTCAATATCCTACCCAACAGCTTACTCCCTATAGTTTTCAATTATTTTACTGCTTGTTCAATTTATATCTTAGATATACATAGATGTACATACAGTTAGTATATACATGCATGTGTATTATGATGATGTCATGATAATAACTATGTCACAATTTCAATGCCCTGACATGCTACACAGGAACGATATAAGGTATTGTTATTTATACTGTTTTATATTTATCTTTACACAGCCTTTTCCCTCTCAATGATGTATTGTAAGTATAGATAGCACTTGAAGGCCAATTCTCACTTTGAGACGTTAATATCACAGTCGTTATCCAACACAGATAAAGGACTAATTTACTTAGGGCCTCTTAAACCTTCTCTGAGGTGAATTTGTTAAAATTTAGCTATCAAGTCAACTGACAACTATCAGTGACTGACTGGCAGTGATTGCTCTATATATTATCAATTGGCAAATTCACCTCCGAAATAGTCAAATAGGCCCCATAAATTCACCTCCGAAATAGTCTAATAGGCCCATAAATTAATCCTGTACTCTGATACCTATTTTTTTTAAATGTCATCAATGTGAGAATGTTGTCCCTGAAATCGACACAATATCTAAGGTATTGAAGTTACTTTTATTCCAATATGAAGACACCTTGGACAGCACCTTTATAATATGAATAAAAAGTATGAATCATCAAAATCGGTTCACCTAGTGAAACCTACAATATGAGTTATCAAAAATTCAAAATGCAAGAAATTTATTTCTATGAAATACTGGGGATCCTCGGGCAAAGAAAAAAATTTGCTTTTGTGACAGATAAGATGAGATATATCCGAAAGCAGAACCCAAAACCATCGACCCCATTGCATGTTGGGCAAACATATCTGAATGTGTCAAAGTCGCTAATGGCCCTTACACACGATAACATTCACGGCGACGAAACAATCGCGTTAGCTTGATTGATGTGATTTATATTAAGTTAGACAGCATGCAATAGGATCAACACTGTTGAGCTCACAGGCAAACTTTATATGGTTGTCAATATGTGTTAAGCTCAAATTATGTCTATATTATGCGTGGTTTGAGGTTATAATGATTTATAATGTCGTAACGTGTACTAGCGCCATCATTTAAGTCCTGTTGTTATTTCAAATCTTATCAAAAGATGCAACATTTTTAAATTAAATGTTTTTTTTTGTTATTAATTATTTTGGTACTAAGTAATTGCTGCTTCCGTATTTAAAACAATATTTCTTTCAAAACTAACGCGAGTTACACTATTTATTTTGAATGAAGTTTTTTTTCATAATATCGTAATAATATACATACGTGATAAATAACCGTTTTCACTATGAATATATTTTGACGAAAAATCTGATATTTTTTGTGGTGTAAACATTTTGCTTCGTAGCTAAAAACAAAGATGGCGCTAGCATTACACAAATATTATGTCACTTTCGTCGCTAAACTACTTCGTAATAGAAAACGATTGATAACGTTTGATGATTTAGATTTAAAAAAGAGGGTTAGATTATCTTGTTTAAATAGTGTTTTGCAATAATGTACGTTTTCAGTTTATACCGGCCGGGACACCGAAGCTAGCTGTTAAGGACAATCACAAGCCCCTATTCACAGAATGTTTGAGCTACAGACCGACAGTGAAAGAAGAGCAACCTGTAGGAACGTATATCTTCACGGTAAGTTAACATCAATACATGTTATACTCATAAATGATGCCCTTAATACCATTGACAAAACTCGAGGATGGAAAATTCATAACTACCCTAATATTGATGATAAAATAGACGTGTATTCTATAAAGCACCCCTATTTGCGTTCCATCTGCTGGGACACAGAGATAACTCCCTGGACGAGAGAGATTAGGCCTTAATTCAGCACGCTGGGCAAGTGTGAGTTTGTGAATTTCACATGTCCTTCAAACTTTTCAAAACATTCCTCACGATGTTTTTTCCTTTATCCTTAGTTCTTAGTAATTTCTGCTATATAATTTATAAAAAATCATTTTTCTTTCAAAATTAACGCTAGTATTACCATATTTATTTTGAATCTTTTTTTCATAATGTGAGTATCTAATACCCGTTTCAAAATGAATTTATTTTTTTACGAAAACTGACAGTTTTATTTTATGTGAAACATTTTGCTCCGTAACTAAAAACAACTTCAAAGTTTTCAGAACATTCCTCACGATGTTTTATCCTTCACCGTAAAAGAGTGGTTAATGCCTAAAAATCCGAGGTGCGTGGCGGGCTTAGAACCTACGACGACCTTTGGAATTAAAGTCAAGTCCTCCTACTTAGCCAACACTGCTTTTATTCAATGAGAGTATTTTATGTGTGTTCATCGATATTATGAAACTTGCAGCTTTATATTATTTAAATACATTGAATCATAAACTAAACATTAGCATTGGTAAAATTATATAATAGCCATCTTACATCAATTACTTTAGACACGCAATCTCATTAAATGTTTGAGATTTTATCGGTCGGGTATATCGGTAAGTTTCGTTCTTTTGGCAAAGTCAATCTAAATGCTGTTTAAAGAAAGCTTAAACGATGGTAAACAAATATTTAGATACATATTAAATGTGCTTGTATTGCGTTGGAAGTTCGACGAACAAATCATCAGAGAAGACGATTTTATTCTTATTGTGTCATCTTACATGCTGAATTAGAGAAAAAGAGATAATGTTCTAAAGATGTTCAAATTTGTAACCAATTGTTTCACTTCCATAGAGAAATTTTAATATAACGATTTATTATTTATAAACAGGTAAAAGCGGACGATAGGGATCCACCAGACATGGGTGGTTATGTGAAATATAAGTTTGTCTCCACGCCTGGTGAGAAGGAGAGGTTCCACGTCGATCCTGAAACTGGGAGAATTACAACAGCTGATGTTAGTATATTCTTCAATATTTAATTATAATTTTAATATACACACTAGAAAACCATTATGACTACCAAAATAATTACCATTATTTTATTTTAATATTTCAAGTAAATTATAAATAAATTACAATCATCAATTATGAATTCACTACCCATTTATGAAATATTTATTTACATTTGTGAAATATGTTTAATTTAACATACGATTTATAATTAAAAACATTGAAAGTTTTAGCGCTCATAGAGGAAGCTATTGTAGGTAAGCTTATTACTTTATATCTGAATAAATTTGATAATTAAAATGATAATATGGAACAGATATTCGACCACGATGAGCCTTCGAGAGAAAAGGAAGCGTATATTACAGTAAGAGCCAGTGATAATGGACAACCGCAGCTGGACGATGCGTGTACCATCAAAATAATTATAGAAGACATCAATGATAACCAGCCAGTTTTCGACAAAGTGGTAAGTCTTACATCTCAAATAATGTTTACATTTATGATAGTTATAAATGTTTTAATCATCATGGAAATCATAAAAGTTACATTTAAGCTGAACTTAGGCTCGATTACGTTTGATAGTTTTAAAAAAACTTATGTACGAAACTTTCTGAAGAAGTCTTCTGGAAATACTTTTGTGACCTGTCTCTAATTATTTATGTTATATATGTCTAGGTCTTTCTTCATCTTGATGATAATTATATCTTACCTCTAACATTTTGTATTCTTAATTTTTATCTAACAATATTTGACATTTCTGAAGGAACAGGTTAGAATGTTACACTTTTATATGTTTGTGTACGTGAATGTGACTAACAAAAACTTCGTTCAATAGACTCAAAACGTGGCGCAGATTTTATTAACGCTTGCCTGTTTTTCAAAGGTCTTCCGCGGAGACGTATGGAAGGTTTGTCAAAACAACTGAAACTATCACAATGAGAGAGCGTTTGGCACTAATTACAAAAAATACCACAATTTTCCGTGTTCTTTATAGATTGTCACCATTACTTCATCTATTTTTAGATCGTAAGCGATAGTGACAATGGATACTGAAATATCTGTTTCTTTATTGCATGTTGCTGCATGTCTGTTTTAGGACCATAGACCGCCCCTCAAGGCATTATTGGTAATAATATTATTGTGTTTGTGTGTTACGTGTTATCCACTTTCTTTGCACATTTGTAGTTGATGTGTTTTCTTTAGCTAGGCCGCTCTTTCCCCCTAGGCGCATTTTATCACACTGCACGATTATTATAATTTACGAAACGAAATCTTTCTCTAAGCTTTGGGCATGCTTCGCGTAGAACATGTCAAGGTGTCTAGTTTAGATGCTAAGATTTCACAGTACCGGTAAAAAGGACTTTAAAACTTTGGTAAATAATAGCTCCGAATTACTTGTGTCTAGATTAGCGTTTTAAAAATTGGTGAAGTATATTTTGCCCGATTCTCTTTATATTTTTTAGTCAAGAATCTAATTTATACTTTCTGTACAGTCGTATTCGGAGTCAGTGCCCCAAGACCTTCCAAGTGGCAGAGAAGTGATGAGGATATCAGCGACAGATATAGACGACGGGAACAACTCCATAGTCCATTACAGTCTGGACACAAACTCACCAGATCAAGCATATTTTTTCATTGATCCGGACAACGGAGTAATTTTTCTAAATAAATCCATTGACGTGAGTAAATTTCTGAATGATCTGTTTTGCTAATTTACGGATGTTTAGTAGAAAACCCTACCATTTCTGGTTTTGTTTTCGCTTTTCAATAAAATGCATGTATCAAACCACTTTTGATTGAAACACTAATGTTGTTTGTTATTAAATTCCGATAGAGTATCAAAGCCTCCTTTGTTTCACAGAAAGCACCGGGCTACAAGTTCAAACTTAGCGCGATCGTCAAAGACATGGGCGATCCTCCACAACAAAGCTCCATAACTTTAGACATCCAAGTCGTGGAATCCAACAAGAAGAGCCCGTCTTTCATAGAAGTTCCCTACGAGCCGATACAATTAAAAGAAAATTACTCGGATTTCAAAACGCCTATAGCAACTGTGAGGGCGATGTAAGTACGAATTAATTGAGAGTTTAATGTGAATTTGAAATTCTGAAGTTGGAACAAAGTAATCCTGTCTTCGCGTTTCGCTCAAATTTGTATGAAGTAGGTCGGTGTTTGGCCAACTCCCTTAGGGAGAATAAAATTATTTTATTTTCGTGATGTATGAGGGTCATGCTTATTGTTTATTTACAGCTCAAATATACCTGAGGAGAAAAAGTTACAGTTTGAACTAGTACAGGGGCAAACGGAGCAAACGAACAAATGGCATACATTTGTTTTGGAGCCCGAGGCCGATTCTGCGGTTATCAAGCTGGGGAACCATTTAGATTATGAGAAAATTACAGACTACACGCTTACTGTTAGAATTCAGGTACGTGAACTAAGTGTGTGCATTTTCTTCTAGAAACGAGATATTTTCTAAGACCAACAAGTGGTTTTACTGCTATCATTTTAAAACGTTTTTCCTTGTTTTAAAGTAGAGTCTGTTATTTGCATATTCATGAGAGTTAAAGCTGGCCATTAGACTGATTAGTTCCTCTCGACTTTAGACCTTATGATCCCAGCTGTAATACCATTTTTGCATAGCTATTTCTGCGAAAAGAATGAATGTTTGACTTTACACTGCAAAATTTTTCTTATCGTTAAGATGAATTTTCTCACCCTTTCTTGTGGATTTACTTTATCTCCGGATTGTTTTAAAACGCCATAAATAAATGATGTTCTTTGCATTTTCAGAATAATTACAAATTAGCTGCTGAGACTATAATCCAAATTGAAGTTTTGGACGTCAATGACAATATTCCTATCTTCAGTGAAATACGAACTGGTAGTGTTTTAGAAAACGAAAATATAGGAACACCAGTGATGCAAGTCAGAGCGTTTGATGCCGATGGCACTGCTGCGAACAACCAAATAAGTTATGAACTTGGAGACCCATCGGATCCTTTCGCGGTCGACCCTGTCACAGGCAACATTACAACATTGATGAAGTTTGATAGAGAACAACAGAGTTTCTACAATATTAAGATCATAGCCACTGACAATGCTGAATCAGCTTTGATACCGGGAAAACATAATGCTGGGCAGCAAGTGTTTTTAATAGAAATTGCTGATAAAAACGACAATCCACCTCATTTTACCCAGGACACGTATGTGGCAGAGTCTATTGCTGAGAACGCGAACATCAATGAGCTTGTGACTATTGTCCAAGCCAAGGATATTGATACAGGTAAAAAGATTCAATTTAAATAATTAAGTATGTTTGTCGGGTTCAAAAAACATAACACATGAGCAAAAATCAGAATCATTGCCAAATTATGCTTGCCACTTAGGCCGGCATTCATAGTGGCCTAAAATCATCGATTCCGTTCAATCAATGATTGATTACATTTTGTAAGTGCCATTTTAAATCCCGGGCTTAAAAGTTATAACCCATCTTATTTATCAACGGATTTCTTTGATTCTACTAGTACATTGCATCGTGTTGAATTACCTAGTCCATTTTAATCAGACTAACGAACAACAATTCATTTTTATTTATATAGATTTATTACAGACAAATAAATAAATAACAATACATTAATTTAAATTCATATAAGTATGAGTTCAACAAGAAAAATAATAAAAACTAAATACATTATTTTTGTAAGTTTTAAAGTATAGAATTGTTTGTTTTAATTATTTTCTTTTCGCAGCGTCTGTGGTTTCGTACAGCATTGTCGCCGGCAACACTTACGACGCGTTTGTCATTCGTAACTTCACCGGCGAAATTCGAGTCAACAACGAACTCGATTACGAGAACATAACGAGTTATAGCCTCGACGTACGAGCTACGGATGGTATCTACGACGACTATGCGAAAGTCATCATCAACATCGAGAACTTGAACGACAACCCGCCCGTGTTCCTTGCGAATTATACAAAGACTATTGAGGAGGAGAAGTTGTATGAAGGGTGTATTGTGAAGGTAAGAAAGGTTTAATGGATTTTCAATCTAAATATTAAAAAAACAACTTTTTTACCCCATACGAAATTTAAAATCAGGGGTCTATGTACGAAATTATGATGATGATGAATTCTTTTAATGGTCAACGTATACTCTGTAAGAATAGCGAGACAAGACAACACAGACAAAAGAGGGACAATTGTATCCGTGTAAAATTTTATCAAAATCGGTATCCGCTTGCAACAATAAAATTTCCCTCGATATGTTATATTTTACCGCGGTACAAAGAGTCCTATGTGGTATTCTGTCATCATCATCATCACCCTATAAACGTTCCCACTGCTGGGACACAGGAACTTCTCTCTTGACGAGAGAGATTAGGCCTTAATTCACCACGCTGGCCAAGTGAGTGAGTAGATTGTACTCAGGTTAAACATAATTCTTCTGATTTAGTAGTAATACTGAGCAACACCATGTAACATCATTATAAACTTATGGCAATCAGAGTGATATGAGAAGGGTTATATTTTTATTTATACGAATAACTTTAATAGACAAACATCATTATTTTACTGAAGGTATGTAAACAAATTGTTTTTTTTTAGGTGGAAGCCTACGATCCCGATATAAAAGACCGGAACGCGCCTCAAAACATCGTCTATTCTTTAGTCAAGCACGAACAGAAGGAATTTCTACAGATTGACAATGACGGGTGTCTACGGCTGACCAAACCTTTAGACCGAGATCAGCCCCTTGGGTTTACCAGGTAAAAATAATATCATGTACCTACCCAAAATAAAAAATAGCTATCCCGTCACTTTTTTAGGGATCCGTGGCCAAATTGCGAAAACGGAACCCTTATTATAGCATTCAACCGACTTTTAGTGTAAAAAGTAGTATGTTAAAAAGCTCCAAAACTACTGGAATACGTGTACAATATTTTGTGAGTGTTGATATGCTAGATGATAAGAAATCAAATCATTATCTAAATTAAAAAACAAATCCCTTAAAAGTAAAAAGTCAATTCAACTCAATTTCTTAATTGGACTCTGCGCTTGAAGCGACAGTTTGCCAGTGTCGAGTTAAATAAAATTACAAGCTCAGAGTCCAATTATAAGTAATTGAAGTTAAATAAGTTTTTTTTTTGTATTTAAGCATTTAATTTTATAGATAATAAATTACCATTGCAAGAAAAGTTAAACTTACGGAATACAGTTTAGCTGTAAGTAACTTTTTATGGTTCAAACTTTTTATAATATTGACGAAGCTTTAACTGATGAATTTTATTCATAACTTAAATGGCCTTTTATAAATATCAGCTATCTAAATGAACAAACTTGTATTTAATTGGACCAATAAACTCACTGAACTGAATATTTTATACAGAGTGGAGAGGCGCAGGTGATGAAACCTGGAAACTAGTTAAAATATAAACTGACTTCACAGATGGCAGATCCTCATAATGGCTGCAGATCACGGAGGAAGACTGGGGTCCGACAGTCTCCGGTCTACCACGGAGGTTATCATTGAACTAACCGATATCAACGACAATGCGCCGTTCCTGACCAATGTAAGTACTTATATACTATAATTAGTACCTATATTATGTATCGTCGATGTATTTACCCGACTGCGGGAAGCAAAGGAGTGGTTGTGCTTATCAGACCAAACGCCTGGGTCAATTTTCATATGTTTGTGATTCATACGTCGATCGATTCCTCTGAGTCCGGCGAGTGTAGCTAAAAATTCAATATGGCGACTACTAGACGCCATTTTTTTTAAATAAACATAGTCAAAAATCCCGGCGTTGCCCGTGTTTTATAGAATTTCCCACGGGAACGACATATTTTCCATCTGTGAAATAATAATTTAAATAGGATGAGTAGTTCCTGAGAGAGAGAGAGTAGAGAAAGAGAGTAGTTAGCGCGTTCAAATAAACAAACTCTTTAGCTTTATAATATTAAGTATAGATATCGTTACAATAATACCCGTTTTCAAAATGAAAACCAAAATATGTTGCAAAGTGCGCTACTGCTATTTCAACGAGCAAATCCACTAAATGTGATAAAACTTATTCTCATCCAAAACAAAATATGTCCATTCAATAAAACATTTCCTAAAGGCTCCCACTGACACAGTATCCTACACTGAGCCAGGTCACCCACTTAAGTCCTTACTTCGGTTTGTACTCTCACATTCTGAATCCAGGATTTATACAATTCAATCCCTCTTTCAACTGTTCAAGCGGTCAGGCGCTTGAATTATTCGTTTACGTTAGTGAAAAGCGGGCTTTTTCTGCTACTGGATTTTAAATGGTTTTATCTGCAGTATTCTTTAAAATCGGGAATGATGAGATACGTGGATAATGGGGTGGATCTATATATAGATAGTTCGTCAAAGTAGCAATGGACAGGCTATAAGGAACGAATGGACATTATGAGACCGAAAAGTTCTCGAATAACGGCGGGTAGGAAAGCTTAGCGCAGGACGTCTATCAACCACATTAACATATGCCTTTTCATCATAAATTACTATATTTCATTGACTGAAATGCTACTAGAACTAGCTTGTGCAAAAGTCCCTGCAGTCTTATATTTTGATATTTTCGCACTCAATTATGAGCTTAGATATTATGTATTGCGAATTTCTATAAATCCACCATTCAAACATTTCGAACCCCTGGGGAATTGGAATCGGAATGATTAAGAACGATTTGGGAAGCTCGAAGCCTGTCAATTTTTTATGCAAATTTTTGTCTATCGGTTTTCGGCCGAACCCGCAGTACCTTATCCATTTACAAATTGGCCGACGAAAATGCCTTTTTAAATGTACGGCGTTGGCGGAAGAAATCCGTTTCCTGTGCCTTTTTGGGGAAAATCTTTTACTTTTTGTTAACCAATAACTGATTGAGATTTCTCGTGGAAGTTGGAGAAAAGTTAGGTGTTGTGATCTCCTTGGAGCTTGTGTTTGTTAAATTTATTTACGTATAAATCGACTTATCTTTGAAAGAACGCTATACTTTATCTTGCTGTGGCCATTTCCGTTGGACTTCCATTCTCCCGCAAAACGTAAATTACTTACTTAATCTATGTACATAGCATACTTCGATGAAATGAGCAGGTATAAGTATGTATAACATGTAGCCGTTGGGGTTGTAGGGTAATCGAGTAAAGGCTGCGGATTGGCAACAATAGATGTCCCTTAACGAAATTTGCGTCAAATTCGCTGTTGAAATTAATCTCGATAAATACAGGCGTCTTCAAACGTAAATATTAGGATCTATTGTTTGCCAACAGAAATACAAAAAAAAGCCTCAAAATTTATCTAGAAAGTTTTCTACGTGTGTGTGTGGCGCGCGAGCTCATAACAAACAAAATCCAAGAAGATTAGTACCGGTAAACCCTGTCCAGGAATACGAATATAAAAAAACCGATTGAAATGAAAACACCAACTCCTTTTGAACACTCCTATTGAAAATTAGAAAATAATCTCCACCACCAGTCGAATGGAAACTCTTCCTGCGCGTTGAGAACTCCCCACATATTGGAACCCGATGCGTAATGCTCATTTTTAATACGTCTTTGGGCTACTCAAAGTCATGGAGGCGAGTTAATCCGGATTGAGCCGTTATATGTGTGTGTAAATAATATTCCCTTCCGTACGCTTAAATAATTCCAAGGGTTGGATTAGGAGTCTAGCGCCTAACAATCATTTGCTGTGATACGAGGTTATTTTTGCTAGAGATTTAGTACACATAAATCATACCCATTTAAAAATGTTATCACTTTGACTGATATCTTACATTAAAAATACTGTAATTTGAACTGTTAATTGGCAAGAACATCTCCTTATGTTATACTAGATGTGAGTGACATTTTTATATATTAATTTCAACCTAGTAAAAATTGCTGAACAAATTACACAGAATGTTTCGCCCCGTGGTTAGATCTAAGGCATTCATAGTCAATAATATTTTTTTTCAATCAATGTTTACATATGCAATCGCCTATAGTCAATTGTAAGAAATTACAGATGTTATCATTAATTGAAAGTAATTAGATATTATACATAATATAATTATAATTAATAACAATCGTCCGTGCAATCGACGGGTCAGTCTTTATTTTTATCATACGTCCAAGCCATACATATGTACATATATATACCAGCCAATATCTAACCAATGCCTTTGTAAAGAAAATCATAGTCGATATTTCTTGATTTATGCCACTAGATTGGACGTAAAGCAGCTTTTACCATGATTTGTGCGACTAAAAAAGAGGTTGAGAGTTGAGAAATTCTGATATGAATCTTATTCAACCCTAAGTCTGCTCGCTTGGTTTGTAAGCGTAACGTGTCATTCTGCATACGTTTTTATTCAACATAAGGATCTATAGTTTGTTTTGTATTCGTTCTAGTATTTTTATTGATATCGCATTTGGAAACATGCAATTAGGCTAAATTTGAGGTTGTACATAGCTCATTTTACTCGACTTGGTTAAAGCAAACAACAATGAAATCAAAGAGATCAACAAATTAACAGTGTCGCTTATTCGATTACTTTACATAACCTTACCCTTTTTGTTCATCTGTGTTTTTATTGTAAATATAGTATTTTTAACATAGTTTTGTAATGCATCTGCATTGCAGTTTCATGAATAAAACTTTCTTTATCTTTATCTTTATCGTAGGTAGGTACAGTAAATCCAATAGTTATATACTTTGATTGACCTTAAGCTCGGCATTGTTCGTCTAAAGCGACTGCGAAGCGGGAGCGACTGCCGCGCGGCGGACGCCTCCAATGCTTGGCCCTTTGAACACCTCGTTACCACAAACCGAGACGTTTTCGGTGAGCGTTGTTAACCGCGTTGCAGATATTTCTTTCTTATTTTACTATCGCTCATTGAACTATCGTTTTCTGTATATTAATGATATTAGATCGGTATTAATTCTCTATATATCTTATAGATTTGTGTTTTTGTGGCTCTGGAACGTGATGCATTGGTTTAGCATAGCTGAACTCCAAAGAACAAATAAAACATAGTTTTTGAAACAGTTTTCTGGTAACTTGCTACATTTTCACACTCATTTTTACAAAGATACGAAACTAATCGGAGATGTATCATAAAAACGAGACTTTTTCATTCACACAATTAGATAATAATTTTGTGAATAATTCACAAAATTATTATCTATGAAATTTCTCGTTCAGGTAAAAAACACATTTTACTTATACATATAACAAATATTACCTTTTCATGTTATTTTCTTGCAAAGGTTCAGGCATTTAGTAGGCAACTTATGGGCCTATAAAGAACCATTTCTTACTTGAGGCAATCTAAAAGGGTTTTTATCACTTATTTAGAGAATGCCTGTGAAGGGTTTAAGTTCTCAGAAAAGTAACCCAATATTGCGATATAAGTCGAAGAAAAATACTTACATTTTAGAGGTTTCGTATTTCTTAAAAGAAATGTATTTTTTTAAAGCTGCTTATTGTTTATGTTCACGCTTTGATATGCAAAATTTGTTGTAATAATACGTGAAGATCCCATAAAAGTGCTTAGTTCACTATTTTTCGTAATGTACTTAAATATACTATAAAAATATTTTAATCTACAATTAAGACTACAATAAGCTTTATTATTACTAAAGGCCTTATTATTTCAAAAGATTAAATAATAACTTACCACACATTATCACAAGACACATCAAAGGACTAGGTGTTCAATGACACATTTTATACTAGTGACATAATATACTATTGTAAAATGTAAGACTCTCGGTCATACCACAAAACATTGAAACACGACTTAGAGATGTTATTACGAGTTGTTTAAAAATTATGTAGGGATCGCATTTACTAAACAGCTGTTGAGCGCCTGTCTAAAACGGGTTCATGTTTTTGTGGTAAGGCGGTCTGCCTTGAGAAATAAATCAACGAACTGCCAATTATGATTCGTTTTATTTCATGTAGATCACACCATTACCCGTATTTATCCCCATTACGAGGGTGAATTGTACAAACGTTCAGGACACTATCATTTTCTTATTTTGACGCCATTTTATGTTTTAGGGGATGCCTTTGACAGATTTGGGACAGAACCTTTTGTTTATAGTGATTTACCGGATGTTACGTTTTTACGTGAAATATTTATTTACCAACGTGTTTTAATAAATCATGTACACATACATATACCTATTATTTGGCTTATGCAATTTTATATTATAATTATGCATATTATTTTATGGGTATACTAGCGGCACGCCCCGGCTTTGCAGAAGTAATAATTTTCCCGGCAATAATTTGTTTTTTTTTTCGCCGTAAAAACCATCCTTGAACTCCAACGAACATTTAAAAATTGGCTAAATTGGTCCAGGCGTTGTTGAGTTATGCGCTTAGCAACACATTTTGCGATTCATTTTTATATATGAGACTAGCTGACCCCAGCAAACGTTGTTTTGCAAAAGTTTTGTTTTTTTTTTTTCAAAATGAAAAATAGATGTTGGCCGATTCTCAGACCTACTGAATATGCTCACAAAATTTCATGAGAATCGGTCAAGCCGTTTCGGAGGAGTTCGATTACACACCCCGTGACACGAGAATTTTATATATTAGATGAGAATATAAGAATTTTGATATATAGTTACATTTTCAATACAATATTACCTAACGTTTAAGTTCGAGCTACTATGCTAGAGAATACAGAATATGAAAAAATTGTATACAATTTCTTTAAATAATCTAAATAACGGACTAATTTATATTTAGCCATCTACCCAATTTGCATCCTTTTTATTTATTTATTAAATAGTGTGCAAAACAGAAATCAATCGAAACATTATTAAAATATAATGTCACTGCTTAGCCTAGATTGAGTTCCAAAACATGCACACATGATTTGAATAAATGGTGTGTGCAAATTTATCGCAGACAATTAATCAATGAACATTATTCACATCTCGCCAAGAGAGAAGTTCCTGTGACCCAGCAGTAATATGGTGTTGATGATGATTAATATCTCATATCTTCATATTTTTACTAAGTTATGACGTCAAACTTATTGAATCCACCCAGCGGGATCCAAACGTCTCAAAGCCCGAAAGCCGAAACGTTGTTTGGATATACTAAAAGCCATTTGAAGGGCCGTAACGCTCGGGGTGTGCGGTCGCCACATCCTTGTATGTCTAAAAGCTACCGGGGCCCGGATGGAAATTAACTGACGTACTCTGTTTTGGTCAGGGATAAGTGAACTCTGAAGATTTTATAAGATGTATAGATAAAAACCTAAAGATCGGTTTACTCGTAGTAGATGGGACTTTAACTTATCAGAAGATTAAATATTTGTTTAAATTTTTTGGAGTTTACTCCTTAAGAAACGATTTGAGTTATAAGGCCCGGTACGGAAATTTTATGAGGAGTAAAATCAAAAAGTGTAACACAAAAGTTGAGGCGTTACGTAGAAAGAGACAAACATATATATCTGTAGGATTGAACTTGTAAAAGAATGAGATGGAATACATTACACAGCGTATCTCATTCTCGGGGTCTCCTCTTTGCACGATACTTCGTAGTTGAGACTACGAAGTATCGCGCAAAGAGGTATTGCTGTATTTTATTTATATTATTTTGTAACATACTTTATGTAATACACTTTATTGAAGTAATATAAATAATCCGAATAATTACAGATATATGTTTGTTTCTCTTATCATTTTAGCAGATGCGTTCATTTACCCTTTTTTTCTATTCGATATATATCATAATTATAGTTCGTAAGGAGTAAACTCCAATCGTGCGTCGTAGCTGACACATACACACTTTTTTTTGTTTCTGAACTAATATCTAGCCTTGGAGTATATTTTCATACCTAGAAGAGAGGCATATCTACCACTTGAGCCTTAATTCGTCTACTGTTGGATTTTGACCTCCTTGTTGTTTCTTGTAAAGGTTTTTTAATACATTACTAATTATCTTATCTTTCCCCAGACACAACCAGTTATATGGTACGAGAACGAGCCTCCAGGACAAGTGGTTATCCTCACAGCGAAAGACAATGATTCACCTGAGAATGGTCCACCTTTCACCTTCGCACTGAACGAGTCAGCTTCCTTCGATATCAGATCCAAGTTCCAGATTCAAGGTATGAATAAAACTGAACATACTACTTATATAGAAAACGCGTGCGTCTCGGGATGCCAGAGAGTATTCATATATAGCGCTCTCTCACTCTTATCCACAGGTTAGAGTGAGAGAGAAGGAGCGGTAGACAGTACCGCCTGCCGTATGCGTGAGAGAAAGGGTTGTCAGACAGACTGGCGATTATGCGTTACGTTGTAAACCCTTGCACTCTCCCATATAAAGTTATCACTTCAAAAACATGAAAATTATTGCTTCATAATAAGTTTGAAAGTTAAAAACCTTGGTAATTTTATGTTTTTAGCGTTGAGACTTGATGCGGGTGCGCGAGCAACAGGCGTCAAAATATCGGAAAATTAAAGTCAAAGTCATAATACTACTCATATTTACTCACTACTCATGTAAAGCTCTATCTGCGTTATGAATTCTCCTGAGCTGATTTTTGTATGCACCTTAATAACGTTGTGATGAAAATGTCAATAGTCTTATAAATTGTTGCAACAATATTCACAAAAAACGCTACGTGCGTATTTCTGTAAAATTAACCGTTTTCGGAGTTAAGCGCTGAGACAGCTGCTGTTAGAATGCACTTGTAAGATATGTGGTATATATTATAATACAAAAATGTGTAAATTTTTACAAAATATCAGTTTACTCATAGAAGCGAGCCTCCGAGCGACAAGTCGCGAGATATTTGCGAAAAGCAGAATTTCGTGACCTTAATATCTTTTTCAGCACTGCAGGATATCAATGTCGATTTTTCACATCTTCATTGCAACGCCTTTAGATAGGTACACACTACACACACACTGTACACAAAAATTCACCCCAGTAAGTACGTAGGTCTTTTTTCCGCAGATTCAGCCTAAAATATCTAGACTAACTGTAGTTTTCATGTGTATATAGATTTTTTTTTTTTTTTTTTTTTTTATGATCGATAAGCCTTCATTTGACCACAATCTCACCCGATGTAAAGTGACGATGTGGTCTAAGATAGGACATGAAGACCTAGAAGGTGGCTTCTCCAGGCCACATTACGAAACACGAAAAAATCGCTTCACGCACTGGCCCAGCCCGGAGGGTGGTGACAAGCCGCGGCCGAAGCCTACCACCAGAGACTGTTCTTAGCACCACCCGGAGGTCACGTGTAAGGATTCAGAGGGTTACCACTTACGGACGTGAACAGACAAGACCTCCAAAATTTTTCGCGGTTAAAGCTTGAAAATAGCTTTCTCGATAAACTTCCAACTTTGTTACACGACCACCATTATAACCGCATATATGACAGCATTGTCAACCGTAGTTGTCAACGCTTATGCGGAAATTTACACATGATTGAGTAAAAAGGAAATGTAATTTCGCAGTCATTGGTACAATTAATTATTGCCTCAAATGCGGTTTTACCCGCAACTGTGTGTGGACTGTAAATCAGTCTAAAACTGCAGTAAACGCTTCAAAAGTCATAGCAGAACTGTTACGTCACAGGACTGTAATACAGCTGTTACAAAACTACATAAAATAATATAATTAGTTTATAATTATTATATACTAATTATATATTATATCCACTGCTTATTTTGTGATAATGTTATTTAACTGTCAGTTGCCATTTTATGTATACTATACTCCTTTAAGTCATATTAATTTTATAATTGTATTTTATGTTACCTTGTGTTAGGTGTCCTTACATAACAAATAAATAAATAATTAAATAACAAGTATCCTTCAGAAGCTCTCTTACTCATTTGATAACGTGTAAACACGTGTAAAATACCTTAGTATAGAAAAGTATCGTGTACTTGGCACTTGTAGAAAATAAAACATTATGACACGATATTCTAGTGATCTTCGCGCTACATAAGGCAACGGTAATATTATATATTTTTTTTGTTTATTTGATAAACCTTCATTTGACCACAATCTCACCTGATGTACAATCTGATGTATGATCTATAGTACTCCATCTCGGCCCAGACTTAAAAATAAATTCCTACAGGCGCGCGAACCTGCGACAGGAGAACAGTCTCTGGTGGTAGGCTTCGGCCGCGGCTTGTAACCACCCTCCGGGCTGGGCCAGTGCGTGAAGCGATTTTTTCGTGTTTCGTAATGTGGTCCGGAGAAGCCATCTTCTAGGCCTTCATGCTCCATCTTAGACTACATCTTCACTTTACATCAGGTGAGATTGTGGTCAAATGAAGACTTATCAAAGATAAAAAAAAAAAAAAAAAAAAACAGGGCCGCTCACCTCCAGCATTATAATTACATAGCTGCCTAGCCATCTAGTTTTTTGATTATAAATATTATATTTTTAAATTAATCAGTAAAATCAAATAATGTGGTCAATAAAAATGCACGTTCTTATTTTTTTTTTGATTTAATTGATATAACCTACTATTCTTTCTTTCTTTAAATCGGTCTTATAAATTTGCAACCACAAAATATTTCGCCGCGCTGCGATATACGAAATGCTTTAACATATTTTTTTATGTACAGGTAAAATTTAAACCATTAAATTCGAATTTTAATGTAATAAATATTAATTAACTAGCGGCCCGCCCCGGCGTCGCACATGTATAAAATTTTCCCGAAATTATTCGATTTTTTCTCGCCCAAAAAACCATCCTATCTCTCAAGTTGGATCGAACTGCACATGGTGTGCGAATTTAATTATAATCGGTTAAGTGGTTTAGGAGTCCATTGAGGACAAACATTGTGACACGAGATTTATATATATTAAGATTAAGATAAAAAATAAAACGCAATATATTCTACAAGTCATATTAAAAAGGAATTTGTAATTTTTTTTAGTTGAAAAACAACTCGCTGGCCTTGCGTCACTTTGGCACAGTCGCGATTACCTGTATCTCTCGTGTAACCTTCGAGCCAGGCCAGCTTGCGTATTGGCCGTTTGTATGAAGTGGTATACTACCTACTTAGTTAGTATTACTTTGATACGGTGTTCTAAACGTACTAGACTGTAATATAGTAACTATCACAATCATTAACATAGAACACAAAAAAACTGATATCCATATTTGACTTACATGTTCATATTACGATTACAAGCTAAAAGCTTACCACGGGGGCTAGATGTTCTTGTGTGGATTGTCCGGAAATATTGATTATTTATTTAACAAACCATCTGCCATTTTCACTGCCTTAAAACATGCTCAATAATCACTGTTGTATCACAATTTAACAGCTGAGTAATCTAATATTTTACGCGTTTGTAAACATTCAAATAAAGCCGGGTATCCAATATTAGAATTCAACACTTTGTTCAATTTGAATGATTAAGCGAAAATTAATTATTTTGGTCTGGTTGCGGTTTGGTTAGGAATAGTTTATAACTGATGTTACGTAAATTATTTATTAACGTTTCTACAGTTGACGGTGATAAAATAATTTAGAGTAATTGCTTCTAGTTGAATTAAAATAGTTCAAATGATATACGATACCATACTAAAATATTGGTTACCTTATTTAATTATATATACACGTTCAACAAAGTTTGAGTAAGTTCAATCAATCATATATTTTGACAATATATAATTATCAGGCTGGTGCAAGTCTCTATGATAGAATCTGACATAAAACTTTGCTAAGGCAATGTATTGACAAAGTTTGCGACCTTAATTAACAAAAATTGCCAACTTTATAAAACTAATCGCGACTATAATACTTTCAAAAACTAAATGCTTTAGTAGTTCGCAAATCTCTTTGAAACTAGCTACTTCTGAGATAAGTAGTATTATAATTCTTCTTCTTCTTGTTATATTGGATCATTGTCATTGTTTTTGTGGAGGAGGCAAAATGGCGTTCAATTGAGTGACATCTTTTTCACTTTATAATTTTACTGAACTTGATACTGGCAAACAGTCGCTTCAAGCGCAGAGATTAGAATAAGAAATGTATTTGATGGTTTTTTGTATTTGTTATAAAATTCTTCATAATAATATGCACTGAAAACCAGCGCTGTGTCTAACTTCGTGCAGACACGGCACATGCTTAGTGTCGACCCATTCCAGTTCTATAATCTAAGTTTAATTTAATAATGTTCTCTGTTATATTTTTGTACACAAATAAATATTTATCTTTCTTTATTTCTTACTAGCGGCCCGCCCCGGCTTCGCACGGGTTATTATTCAAAATTAATATCCCGGCAATTATTCGATTTATTCTCGACTTTTAAACCTTCCCTAGACCTCCACGAACATTTCAAGACTAAGATAAGATAAATCCGTTCAGCCGTTCTCGAGTTTTAATCAGACTAACGAACAACAATTCATTTTTATTTATATAGAAGATATTATATGAAATGTCTAAAAAGTATATTTTAATACTCGTATTCCGATAGTAACAATTGGTTTCTTAAGATTATTTTGACGCTAAAAGTAACTTTCTAACACTTCAACGCTTAGAGGTATTTCTAATGTCCCTCGTATAAAGTTCCTATCTCGGATCCTATCCTTCCAACCCTTCCAAACCTACGGCATCATTACGGAAGTATCTCTTATCTCAAACCAATTATTTGGGTTTCAAGAAAATGTCTGAAGAAATGTGAATGGGATATAATAATTTCCTAATTCAATGAAAGGGATCGTGTTCAATTTGATAGATCTTCGTGATAATTTTGTTTTTCCGTAAAGAAAGCTGTAGGTACTGTTACTGATTTGTAACTTGTAATGGAAATGGATTGGTGTTAGGTAGTTTTCAAAAAGTAGTATGTTTCAGAAAATAAAACTGTTTAAATTAACAAGATAAAAGTAGAAAAAATAATATTTATTATTATATAACACAAGAGCACACAATTTTTACAAAATACGTAAAATGAAATGAAAGGCTTCATACTTTGTAAGTATACTTGGACACGGACTACTTGCAAGGAATTGTCAAAAACGAAAACCTATGATTAATGCTATTGTTTATTCCTAAGCATAAGACTTGAAATTCCAATTAAATAAATTCGATCATAATCATCCTATGTACACTTAAAGCTGTTAAACACGTAACTAATACGTGGTAAGGATGTCTTCAAACTAACATCCAGCTCTTATCTAGAGTTTTCAATAGAATTCAGTTAATCGAATCTTGAAATCGGATCCGCAAAATATTGTCAAATTCCGTAATCGATCAACAACCCTTAATTGCACTGAGAAAGTACTCTCGGGATAAGCCAGTCAATTGATAGTCTCCAAAGTATTCAGCAAAACACAGCATCCCTTAGCTATCTAATAGAGCAATTCAAACAAACTCCGTCGGAATCCGAATTTGCGAACTTGTTACCAAATTGTTAGCAGAAACTTGTACAGTACTGACTTTAGGAATTTCCGCTTATCGGTTCAGAACCTACTTGAAATTCGTTCACTTCGCCGCTGAAAGGCGGTGCATTTTGCTTTTAACACTTACTTTCACAAACAAAATGTAGGTTGACGTTGTACCATAAATCTTGCGCTGGAATTGTGGCAGAATATCAGGGAAGTTCGGGAAACAATTTAGCTCTGACGTGCATAATTGACATATGCAGTTTAAAAAGCAAAGTGCATTCTAGTTTTCACAGAAGATTGCGTGCCCCAATTTTCATATGAACCAGAAATGTTACAAGCCATAGATATATTTCATAAAAAACAGATAAGCCTACTGAACGCGTACTTACTGCTGGGTCACAGGAACTTCTCTCTTGACGAAAGAGCCTCAATTCACTTCGCTGGCCAAGTGAGGTTTGGTGAGTGTCACATGACCTTCAAGCTATTCAATGTTCTTGGAACATGCCGGGTGGGGTTAAAGTGTTAAAGCAGGAACCTGGAGAGAGATGCAATACAGACTGGCGCGTATGTCGACGTTACGTAACTAGCCTGTCTCCTAAAGAAGATAAGAACTTATCACTTAAAAGTTTACTAGGTACAGACTTACTAAACGACAAATAGAGATTTTAAATTGAAAAGCTGAGTTTGAAATGTATTTCCGAGCAATTAGCTACTACCGACATGCAATAGAAGACGGAACCCCTAACTATGTTTGTGAAGTGCAGATTCAATTTCTGCTTCGCGTGTTGATAAACTAAAGCGTGGATTACCTTATACTGCCTACAGGGGCGTATTGAGAAAATACATTTAAGATTTCATATCGTATTACCGTAAAATTCACTCGTACGATATATGGATAAAAATATTAATCGTAGAAGGTATATTATGACTGTTTGTGTGTATGTCTTATAAAATCTTACAACTGCTTTTTCTGGCTAAATGAATTATCTAAAACACACAATGGGTATAATTATTCCTTATAAAGATAGACAATGGTGAAACTTGAAGAAACTTTTTTTGAACTGTTAGAAACAGATGTGTCAGTGATTTAGGTTTTTGAATAAAGTTTTTTAACAACACATACATAGTTCTTTTTACCTCCGATAAGTCTGATTTAAAAAGTAAAATATTATTTTTGAATACGGAGCTCTATGTTTGTAATTTGTTGTAATCAAATATCATTTCATCTTATCATTTAAAATAAAAGAAATGAATACTATGATTTAAAACGGGTAACATACCATGATTTGACGGTTTTTGAGTTTTCCGATATTACGACGCTGTTGCAAGCGCCAAATCATGGTATGTTACCCGTTTTAAATCATAGTATTGTTAAAAATTATAAAAGAAATGAAGTTTATTATTTTATATGTTTGTTAGAAGTCAAAAGCAATGAAGTAAAAAGCGCTATTAATATTTCACACTTAAATCATTGGCAATACCTAAAATTACTGCTGAACCTAAAATTACCTACAAAATTTGTGCCATGTCAGGACTTCGAAATGAGAATCAATTTAGACATATTAGTTGAGTTAGTGAGGTATTTTAATTAGATAGCAATTAGATAGTAGATATATATGTATAGTTGATAGATTGATAGTGTTTAGCAATTCTCACTTTAAAGGGGCGTATGGTGTATAAAGGTATTTCTTATTAAATTAATTAATTAAAAAATAAAATTTAATAACATAATTTCACAGCTATGATTGCGTCATATATGAGTGACTCTTAAATAATATATTTCTGGGAAGTTTTAGTGAGGGAAACGAAAGTTAAGGATCGATGCATAAGTTATTTCTATTATCAATGCAACAAAATGGTTATCTAAACCATTTTGCTGAAGCTTAGTTTATCTTGAATAATTTGCAAGTCGAAGACAATTTTCACTTTGTTATTTTTATAAATTAAAAACAACGTTATGCAAAACCAGCAAGTTATGTACCTACGCGTTGTACCAGTACGTATGAAATAACAATGGAAGCAGTATATTCATTCCAGAAAGTAAATTATATCAATATTTTATTAAATAACGCACACAGACAGAGGAATGACAAAAAATGCTTTTAAAATTGAACCTTATACAAAGAAAAACCACCAAATCCCACGTAATGTGGGATTAAAAATCACCAAAACACTTATGTTTATAAAATACACCCTTGGGTGGCGCTACAAAATCATAATAATTATACCTAAGTATACCTGTATAATACAACACCTATATATTGTGGTATACGCGTTTTTTTATTAATAAGGGCCATATACATTTTGTATGGATTGAAACAATATCCAGAATATTAAAATAATCCAAGGATTACCTGTCATACAAATTACTGAAATTTATTTTCAGTTCATTGCCTTGCGGCGACAAGTGTCATATTTCGTCTTATACAGACCATTTTTATCCTTTTAACCAACATAGGCCGGAATCCATAGCCACAAATAAATTTTGATTACTTTCAATCATTGTTTGCATCTGTAATTGCCTATAAAGTCAATTGTTAGCAATAACAGATATAATCATTGATTGGAAGTTATCAGATACTATTTGCGACTATGAATTCCGGCCATAGAAGGGCCATCATCCTACATTCATCCCTGGCTTATTCTAAACTTAGACCTATATGAGTGAAATCAGAAACTTTGCGCTTTCAAAGTCTGACAATGACTCATGCGGTTCAGTCATGCTACTGTTTTAGTTCACTGTATAAGTGAAGATAGGTCACGCCTAGGTCGTGATTCTACAATACACCGATACTGGTAGACCTTTTGTTAACCGTATAAGGTTTCGTAAGCCAACCGATGTGTAAACATAGGTTTTGATAAGA
Source organism: Gymnoscelis rufifasciata (assembly GCA_929108375.1). Lineage (NCBI taxonomy): Eukaryota > Metazoa > Arthropoda > Insecta > Lepidoptera > Geometridae > Gymnoscelis > Gymnoscelis rufifasciata. Next base: position 5,536,906 of record OV815321.1, on the reverse strand, counting down.
TCGTTTAGGCTAGAGAATCGAACATTTAGGTTTATGGCCCAGTCACCGTACGGGCTGCCGCTAAATGCTAGCTTAATAAGGTCACAGCTTTAAAAACATCGTTATTTTGTTAATACTGTCTGCATTATGGAGTCAAAATCTCTTATTTTCAAGACCACAGATCCATTTTCTTCATATTTCATGAATATGATATATCTGTTTTTAATGTAAGGCAACACAACGCCATCTTGTCACTCACGTTGCGTTAGCTGTCTCTGAACCCTCCCGCCAAGATCTTTTACAATTTGCCTAAAATCTTATTCGTGTCACGAAATAGTAAAATACAATTTAAGCTACTTCAGACTCTAAGGTATCGAAGATTTATTGGTAATGACAAGAAATAATACTTAACTGCAACCTCAAGGGTGAAAGAGGTTGTTTCTGAATGTCGTCTGTCACAAAGGTGACTCTAGACAAAGATTGAGTGGGGATTTAGACTCAATGAGGGTAAATTTGAATCATACGTGAAGAAATAATGCTACACAGGCGAGTGAATAAAACCTCCTTCGTATGAAATTGAATTTGAGGTTTAAATAGTTACAATTGATTGGATTTAATGAGGATTGAGTCTTTGATTCGTGAATACTGAATATTGTTTAACTAAATTCTATTTTCGAAGCTAGCTCATACATTGTAATTTAGTCTGATGAGGCAATTCTGAGCGGTCGAAGTGTTGAATTCACATAACTGGGACGTTTCGATTGATTGTCTATTTTGATCTTAGTTTGAATGCATCGTCTATTTTGCCGTGTGATTATTGTTTCGTGTAGTTTGTGTCTCGTGAAATTGATATTGACTCGTGACTTGACTTGTGTATTTGGGATACATTATACATATATTATATATGCATCCGTTAATAGTTCCTCAAACCGGATCTAAAAACAGATTTTACTCATGAAGAAATTAACGAGACCGAAAACATTCGCCAGTTCTATTTTACAGATGTACTAACTATGTACTGATGTACTAGACTAGATGATATCACAAAATATTTTCGCTATAGAGTTTTTTAGCACTTTCTCCTTGGTCTAGGAGTTTATATGTATAATAAGAAATATCTATGTATGAATGTCTATTATATTAACTATATCAGATATCTAGTACTCATAACACAAGCTTAGAGTCTGGCATATTGCTTTATCCATATAACATTTTGTTCACAGGAAACATCCTATCGACCCTGGTGTCTTTCGACCGGGAGCAGCGTAGGGAGTACAGGATTCCAGTAGCTATCACAGATTCTGGAACCCCAAGACTGACCGGAGTATCCTCTCTTCATGTGGTCATTGGAGATAGAAACGACAATCCTATGGGCCCTGGACATAGCGATATCTTCGTTTATAACTACAAGGTCAGTATAATAATGTAGATTTGATACTTATGTAGATTTTTTTTCAAAGGAAATTACTGTTTCAAATGCCTGTTCTGATGCGCGAAGTTATTTTATCAATCAAATAATACAAACGTATAAATCAATACAATACATATAAATGTATGTTTGTGCTACCATTAAAATAATAGATTTTCTGAAGGGTCTTCTTAATATACTAGTTTATAGAATAACGATGGTTTAAAATTATATTGCTTAGGAGCTAAGAAAATAAGTTTTACACTAAACCTATGTTTTATGACCAATGTCATATGAACGTTGCGCAAATATTATAAAGTCAAAGTCAAAACGTTTATTTCGAAGCACATGACATACATGGACAGGTCAACTAAAAATTAATATTTTTTTAAATTAATATATATTTATTTATACACTCGATAAAATCCGCAGATAATTAGGCATCTGTAATTTCACCTTGTCACACTTACAAAAATTGATAGAAATGTATATCGTGTTATTTTACTCCCGTTTCCTACTAAATTTCCGCAAACCGATGATAATAGTAAACAACAAGATCCCTTCCGAGGTTCAATTACTTACGTGTCGAAATGTACACAATATCGGGTGAAGGTAAAAAAATCTCTTGATCCTGAAGGACACACCAATTTTTTCCCGAATCCTTTAATATAATTTCGCTTCATCTCTCTTCGGTTGAGGCTTTGTGTGAGAAGGGAATTTAGTATATTTATCCATTTTTGGTTGGTGCTCATCTAGATATGTTATTATGGGGCTTCGTAAGTTGCCATTAACGATTAATTGCCTGAATTACTTGCTTGAATAGTTTCGTAGACTTTAATTCAGTTTCAGACTAAATAACAAATATTATAATTCGGTACTAATCCCACATTATCACCTAACCCAAACTAAGCAGAGCTTGTATGGGTGTTAAGTGAGTGATATACAACATAATGTAGATACTTTTTTTTTTGTTAATACATACACAGAATAGTTGATTGTTGTGGTTGCACTTGATAGAGTACACCTGAATCCCAATTTCTGCTATGGAAGGTAGAATAGAATAGTCCTGTGACTTTCTACTAGATTTAGCTAGTCGCGGCTTCAACACTATAATTCAAGTGCAGAAGGATTTCGACCTATCGCGTGATTGTAATTGGTAACACGTCGGGGCGTTTTCCCGGAGGTGCCGGTTCGAGTCCTGTGTGCGTAGGTTACGGATGCGTTGTAAACTTTTCTGCATACAAATTTTAAATAATAGACTACATATTTACAGGTTACTGAGGTTTGATAACACTGCAAAAAATACTAAAAACTGTGCAAAAGTGTAATTTCCCGACTTATGAAGTCTCTTTACCGTTTCGCGACCATTGTTTAGATATTTTTCAATGTATTTTGTTATTCGTATCGTGAAACAAACACCAGACTAAACTTCTACTTCACAATGAGGCCTCAGTGGGGTATTGTTCTTTAAGGAGGGCTTAATGAAAACCATGTTGCTAAAGTATACGTCGCTAACTGGTAATCTTCTGCATAAAAAAACCAATACTGCGAGGGGCTAACCTGTTAGCGGCACATACTGCACATAGGTGTAAGTATGTTTAAGCCTTAGGAAGAATAGACACGACCGACAAAGTTTATCAAGTTATACAATAAATTGAACATATATATAAATTACCTATCGTTACCTACTGATCCTGACAAATTGTGTCTTCGGGCTTTAGTATTTATATAAATAGGTATTTTATATTTATTCACACACAATAAATCTAAATTTAAAATTTAAGAAAAACCCCCGATTCCAATGCCATAATATCCTTAAACGTAAAACAACATAATATTATGTAATGTGGACACGATGCGATTTCATTTGATACCCCACACTAGTATATTTGCAGATTTTCGGTTTTCCTTACCAACTCTCAGCCCCATAACTTTTAAACGGCACAACCGATTTTCATGAAACATGTCTAAGAACACTCGCGCAAGACTCACCTTTCATACAAAAAAAACTAAATTGAAATCGATCCATCCGTTCGGGAGCTATGGTGACACAGACAGACTGACAGACACACAGACAGACAGACAGACAGACAGACAGACAGACAGACAGACACGTCAAACTTATAACACCCCTCTTTTTTGGTCGGGGGTTAAAAATATAAATTATTGTAGTGAATCACATGTCAATCACTTACAGATCATTGTTTAACTGCTTATTTTGGGGATATGTGCGAATAGTCAAGCAAAATTTATTTAATTATTATAGAATAGTTTCTCATACATTTCAATACATAATTAATCACTTGCTTTCAATGATAATTATATTTTCCCATTCATGTCCAATGTCATGACCACTGGCAACAAATGAGAATTTTTCTTTCGTTTATCGCCAGTGGGAACAGAGAGGGTGACAACTGGGAAGCCATAACATGAAGCAATATCTTCAATGTACAGACTCTTATATTTAACTATTATATTTAACTATTTGTATAAATTGTTTTGTAATGTTATTAATAAATACTATTTTTCCAACGCAATCAGACGGAATCGTACTACAATGAGTTGTACAGTTGGAGATATTATGTGAGTATTAGCTAGAATGCTTTCTCGTTATTGTTTTGCGATGCATGGAACGTGTTAAAATTTTATGCGATTGCAAGAGGTTCTTTATTCGCCTTTTTTTCTACGATTGTTAAAATAGGTACCTTATTTCTCTGTTAACAGATTTCAATTATTTTTTTATACCTATTCAATTCGTTACTTACAAAATAGTCCTATTAAAACTATTTAGACCGGATTTTAAGTCCAACAATAATCTTAAATTTAAAAAAAAACCTGCTTTTATAAAACATACCTTTTCTTAAAGTCAAAAAACTAATAATAATATTTTAAGGAAATTTATGTTGTAATGTGCACGCGATGCGCTAATTTGAGACCCCACTCGAGTAATTTGCAGAGTCGGATATTCTTTCACCCCCCATAAGGCACAACCGATTTTCATAAAACATATCACAGAACACTCGCACTTATTTCACCTTTCATACAAAAAAAACTTAATTAGAATCCATTATTCCATTCTGGAGCTATATGATGCCACAGACAAACAGACACGACAAACTTAAAACACCACTTTTGGGGGTTTAGGTACTCGCACAAATTATAAATACGACTACTCCTTCGTAATCGAAATATATCCGATATCAGAATTCAAAGAATAATCAATCATGTAACCGGAAAATATATTAAAAAATACGTCGTATTATGATCTCTCATAAAAAAAAAGTATTATCGGATTCGGTTTTACGAATAACCAACGTAAAAGAAATAACATTGGTGTTCCATAGTATCCATTTAATTACAGTGTTTCATTTATTTATTTATTTATTTAAGTATACTAACACGATTACGAAACCAATTACATTAGTACACAAAATAACAATATAATGATACACACAAAAACATGATGATTCATGCTTCGTTTGTTGATTTTATTCAAGTTCGTTTACAGCTCTCTATGTATTTTTGAGTCCATATTTTTATATGTAACTATTTATTTTTCTGAGACAGTAATTTGTAATTTTAAATCTAACCGCTTAAAGCTTCGGCCAAACCTGCGCAACCAAAACGACTGCGAAGCCGCAGTGTCTGCCGTTTTTGCCTAAAATCGTCCCGATTTGTGTTTGCGTAGGTTTGGTTTTGCCATATTTGCCTACATATTATTAAAATTTAATAAAGCGTAGTACTTCGTTTTCTTAAAATTTTGCTGTTAAAAAAAGTCTATGCTGGTATTTCCAAGCTAGAAAATTTTATGTTTTCTTGAAATCTAAGAAGCTTAACTTATGGGGTAAGGCTATGGTCCCATATACAAGCGAAAACAAAAGTTTGTGTCCTATGTGTCTTGCGTGTCCATAAACTTAATGGTAGAAAAAAGAACTTTACCGCGAAAATTAATTTATCCGCGAGATAATCCACTCAGATAAGGCTAACACCGCGGGTTCACTGGTCGGTGCAGGCCGCTATAACTGAAAAATCGCTAGGGAGGCTACAGGCCTCCCTCGCAGCAGGTGCCAGGTGGTCCAGCAGTGGACATCCTGATTCTAAAACGACGACAATAATTGACTAAAAACATTTTCTTGCTAAAAAAAACATCAGAATCACAGGTAGCTCAGAGGTAAGCTCGTCGATCATTGAAGTACTAATTTTATTAATTTAGTCCAATTAGTTTCATAATGACAATTAATTTATGCCATCAACTGTTTGACGCGGGGATGTTTTAATTAAATTTTAATTGCATTTGAATAAACCTGTTACAATTGTCTGTATTTGAATAATTAATTATCGGGTCGGTAAATAAAACTGTTTAAATAACCGGTTCAGTAGTTTTGTAAATTTTGTAGTTTGGCAAGCTTTGAATGCAATATTGCACTTGATCTAATCTTTTATTCATAGTTGTCATTTTAAATACGTTTACTGTATATTAATATGTATGAGTGGTAATATTTACAATTATAACAATATTCAGTAACCACAATCATTATTATTTAAAATATTGCCAGCTTTTAAAATGTTTGCTAGGAACTATACCTACATATTATATACAGTGAGGCAAGCACAGTGTCTAGCAAATATTACAATTACATAAAAAGGGGTGCTTTATGTTCCCACTGCTGGGACATAGGGACTCTTCTTGACGAGAGAGATAGGCCCTTATCCCATGAAAAGAAGCGCTTGCCTTTCATAGAATGAAAAAGCTTACGATTTACGCAGATGTTTCGATATTATCTTATGTAGAGACTGTGGAAATAGTAGTATTCCATAGTTCTTTAAATCTGAATAAAATGCCGTTTCCCCGAAAATAGACACTTTAAAATCTTAAGATTAAATTGTGCTACAGATAAACCCCTTACCAAGTATTTACTTAAAATTTACTATATTTTTATATCCAAAGGCACTGGTACACCAATAGCAAAGATGGACACGGACGGAATCGTTATGAAACCGATGATGAAGTGCATCACAACTCAAAAATAAAAATGTTGTCAGCAAAGAAGACCAGTGCTATGACAGTTACCATTTATATCATAAAGAAAAAGCTTTGTAATATCTGACAAATTCTTGATTACATATTCTGATGACATAATAAACATTTCATATCTTTTATCATTTAAATTATTTATCAAATCAAATAATGTTTAACAAAAGCAAAAAAGTACTAAAATATCGAATACCTCTAGTAAAATCCGGAAAAGGGTAATCTATGTTCACGGCTATTGTGTCAATATACATGTAATAGTCGATATCATCTATAAACATCAACGGTAATCCCCTTGTTTATAATAATATATCGCTATTACAATGTTAATGTTCTACCTTAATGAAAGCGGGTTTAGCATCGTATAAATGAGGATTACAGCGTGGAAGCAGTTTTTATGATAACCACAATGAATGAATATGCAGTTGGTTAGGTTGTAAGCTTGTCATTTGTCGTACACACATATTTACTCGATAGTTGTATGTTATTCCGCGTATCGACCTCGCGCGGCAAACCATCGAGCATTGGCTCGCGCGGCAAACCATCGAGCATTGGCTCGCGCGGCAAACAATCAAGCATTGACTCGCGCGGCAGCCGCAAGATAGATTCTTGCCCAAACGTCCAGTCCCTTAAATGTAAATTTTCCTCGAACGTCTACTTACTCGAAGCTGCTTGCGAAGCAACTCAAACAATGGCGAAACAAATGATGGTCGACCTAAGTTTGCTGCCACTAAGTCGATACACAGCCTAATACAAGATTCAATTTTACTTCATTATACGGTTACGTCTTTGTAGTTGAAAAATATCCTTCCCTTAAAAATGTTCAGTTGTTTAGACTTAAAGCCACTGCATCCACCTTAAACTTGCGGCCAAACACATTGAACTTTAATGTGCACTGCATGTGTTAGTGTTCTAGCTCGCGATTTTGTGTGTGAGTGTGATGGTGAACTCGTGTTTTTTTTATTGGAATGAAAATTAATTTGCTTGCGTGCTTCATAGATATGTATTATTTTAATCAGTCAAGCCACTATAGTAGGTATAAACCATAATAAAAATATATGAGTAGGTGAATGTATGATTGTTTCCAAATAAGTTTAATAAATAAGTTAATTGGTTAAACCATCCAAAAGGTTGGTATATTAATTTTTATTAGTTTAAACATTGGTAAATATTATTAGATAACATTATTAAGAAATATATAATGCAATCGCTTCACGAATCTCTCATGAAAGCTCATACACATATTTATTTATTAGCTTTTTTGCCTACTGTTGCTAACATAGCCGATACGAAACAAACACCCTGGATAAACGCTTATGTGTGTCCGCCGCGGTTCAGTGGAACTTAGTTTGTTAGTTAACCAATAAGCGTTATTTGGGAAACCAGATAACCGTTATTTGGACAACCAGTTATCCGTTATTTGGGGATTTCGCATCTTATTTTGTTTGCTTAGTTTTGTTTGCCACGGTCCTGTCTAAACCCTCATGAGAAATGCTGAAGCCAGTCTGTATGGTATTTGGGTTAACTTAATACTGTTTCATATTACCTTACACACCTCACCTTAGGGTTAAACTAATTGCTATTGAAATTCTAGGTAGGTATACTAAATGTATTTTACCCGAAAAGTTTACCTTATATTCATTTAACTAAAAAGAGCCATTTGTTATCATATCACTGATGCAAAGACATTTTGAGTAAGCACACGTTTGCTTAAATGAAATAAAATAAAATTAATTTGCCAGAAAATATGGTATACAAGTTCTTATAATTAAAGTAATGTTCTCTTTATTTGACTTGATATCGTTGGGAAAATATTATTTGGTAGTTAATTAAGATGTTTTATTAATACTGTCTGTAATGGTTATCAAATTCTGTATATTTTATTTACAAAAAAACCAAACGTAGGTATATTTTTATTTAAGTAATAAGCTTTGGTAAAAACACGTCATAATTACTTTTAGGCTGAAAAATCTATTGTAACTTGTTCTGAATAGGTGTTAACTAACTTATTTTTTACTAGTATACAACGGTTTGTCTATGATTTGATCATTGTATACACAAAACTCACACACAAAACTAAAAGTAATATTTGTTAAATGGAAGACTTATTTACGGTACCCCCAAAAGTTCTGTTTAATATCTTCATTTATTAGTACTCATGTTGCATCATTATTTACGCGGTACGCCAATTGAAAAATGGCAGCCACCGGTTGTGAAATGTCAATGTCACCAAAACGGATTTGGAACGTTCGAAAGCATTCAAACTTTTCGACAGCAAATAAATGCCCCAAGTTTCTTCGTCCGTCCGAATCAGTCTGTGACAAATCAATTATACAGCGGTCGTAAGTTGAGTAAAGTTTGGACATCGGGACATAATCCAGGCTTAGCTTAAGCCGTCGTTAAAACGAGAGAACAGTGGAGGCTGTTAGAAAGTTGCCCGAAATAGTCACTGGATTCGAGACCTTACAAAAGAACTGGGCTTTTGGAATGGTTCGACGGATTTTGTAATTGATTGTGATGAATAGTCATTATTATTATGTTTCCCTTGCGGAATTTCTACTGCTGTAGTTAGAACCATATACTTCCAGCAACAACAGTTTTGATATATTGTTTTTGAGACACAAATGTGAACCTAGGTAATTTTTTTTAATGTCAGTTGAAAAGCTATTTATCTCAACTTCTGACTTCTTTCTCAGTTTCCATCAAACTTTTTTTACTAACTAACCTTAAATAACTACCTATAACAATATACTCTATCATTTTTTTTACTTGTATCTCTTTTTTACCATCTCTAAACAAAATACCGAAATCTAATAAAAAGGAAATCTACCAAAGTACTTAAACAAATAGCAATTTCCATACTTATTTCGTAATAGAACTTCCCGATGTTATAAAATTCGATTAACAATTGCGTTATGAAGGCCTTTCAGTGAAATTGCCTCTAAAATTATTTTCCTTTTTGTTTTCGTGTAACATTATAATCATCAGCTAAAATAGAACATTAATCAAGTAAAGTAAAGTGTATATTTATTGCATGAAATATATGTATCTGTTACATAGGTCTTATAATATAATGAAATCAATTTGAATCTATGTAATTCTACCATAAGGCGTGCAATGTCAGTTACAATCTCAGATATTACTTACTTATTATATTATTATTCTAATCTATGATTATAAAGGTTTTTTAAGGAAAACGAATTATCAATAACTTAAGCAGCTCCTAAAAATATCAGGATGTTATATTATATTAGAACATTCTTTATTGTTACAAAAATATACAGCATTTAAATACATTACATATCTACTTAATTATAAACTATTCACATTTTAGTGTAATTTGTCTGACAGTTGTGATATATAAAATACACCGTACTTCAAAATTTTAGGGTATACAATCCCGTGACAGACATCATATTCAAACTAAGCCCTGAAAATGAAACATAAACCGAGTCAAATTGTACACAAAATAATTTCAACCTCTATTACACTATAAGCCGTACATGAATTATTAAAAAGGTTAAGTGCTGTCTTTTCAAACAAATGACAAAAACAATACCACACACCTATTAGATACTCAATTTATTAATATTTGACACGGAGGACCGTTCGTTTTGTGGGTTCAAATTTCAGTAATTGTTGTTTAATTCGATGATTATCTTAATAAACAGACCGTCGAAATATCACTGATATTAAAAAATCAGATATTGTAAGTATAATTTTACTTTTTTTTTTGGTAATTTTTGTCATGAAACCAATGTTTACCATTGTCGTATAAAGATAAGTCTTGCACTATTCTATTGCTTTTCAAAACCAAAACTTATTATGAAAAGTTATCTGGGACATTATTTTCATATATTAATTCCGCTTACAAATGTCAGAATACGGCCATTTTGTAAATAAACGTCGGTATGTGATCTTCTAGAGAATTGTAGAATAAAAGCATAAATACAACTAACTTTAACCAAAAAAAAAAAACTTATAATGCGTAAAATTTCGGTTTTTTGTCATAATCACGGTTTTCAATTAATTCTAAAAGAACTTTAACAGGACAAAGAACCTGTCCATCGTGTCGTGTCAATGTACATAAAATAATTTTAGTAAAATATTTAAATTTTAATTAAAAATTTATATGTTTTTCTGTTTTTTTAATATTTGTTTTGGTAATAACTTAAGTAAAACAAGAGTTCGAAATCTTATAAATGTGTTTGTATCTATCTAGTAGTATTATTTCACTCTGTGGGTCAACTCGACCCACAGAAAATCCATCCCACGCGCCCAGTGACCCCTATCACTGTTTTGTTTTCTGTTACAGGGCGAAGCGCCAGACACTGAAATAGGTCGTGTGTTCGTCGAAGACCCCGATGACTGGGACCTACCCGACAAGCGATTCATGTGGCTGCCTTCGTACGAGCAAAGAAGTCCGTTCTTCGACGTTCACAGTAACACCGGCATGATCACTATGAAGGAGGGAACTCCGAATGGCACCTACTTGTTGCGATTTAATGTAAGTATAGCAGTATAAATGTATTTTAAGAAGAGTGGATGGTGGTTGATGCCTGTATTAAGCGATGGCTACCAAACGGTAGCTGGCACCGAAAGGGTCCGATGGGATGTTATTTATTATATCAAAGCGTTTCGAACTACATACTTTCTTACAATAAAATATTATCGACGAAATACACAAACAATTAAAGTTAATATCAATTTGGCTATCCTCGTTTAAAAAATAAAGAAACTTTAAAAAAAAACAATACAAAACTATTGCATTGGAATAGTAACTGTACGAAAACCAAATATCAAGTACAAATATGTGGTGTCAATATTACTCATCTGTAAAAATTAAAAAACGCCACTTTTTAAAAGTGATATGTGTTAACCCTTCACATGTAACTCAAACTAGAGGTCAGGTTTGAGCGAAGTGAACACATGTGCTGTTTTTTGCGTCAAACCGTATTTCAGGGAGCCGGCACGAATTTTGACAGATGTCATGCCTTAGAATTTATCGCGGTCGTTATTCATAATGTTTTCCTTCTGCGGGATGACTATAAAAGTGACCCGATGTAAGGTCCTGTCCACGCAACGAGGGTTAGCTATATAGAATGTTTTTTTTCCTCCCTGTCATAAGTTATTGTGATGTTTGTCATAAGGAGATAGCGAGTAGGAAATTGACATATCAACTTAAATGACAGATGTATGATTTGGACGAAACTGTTAGTTCACGGTGGTCAAATCAAATCATTTATTGCATTAATGTGTGTAAAATTGCTCTTCAAAAAAGACAGGGCATGGCAATATTAGAATCTTATATTTAGATATCTTTATACAAGTACATATTTCAATGTTATTCTAATTATTGCGTGGGGTTATCTGCTTCTTATTCTTATAAGTGGCTTTTGGCTGAAATTGTTACTGCAAATTATACACAAAACTTCTTGAATCATTTTCTGAACTTTTATAAAAAAACCGAAATAATATCTGTTAAGTAGTTTTTGAGATAAGCGCGAACATAAAGATGGTAACACGCTGCGGGGGACTTTATTTTATAATCATGTATCAGTGAAAAATAAATACTTCGGACACTTATTTTTTAACCCCCGACCAATAAAGTCTGTCTGTCTGGGACATGTCTGTCTACGTCTGGGACATCATAGCTCCCGAACGGATAGAGCGATTTCAATTAAGTTTTTTTTTATATGAAAGGTGAGTTTGGCGCGGTTGTTCTTAGACATGTTTCATGAAAATCGGTTGTGCCGTTTAAAAGCTATGGGGGTGAGAGTGGGGAAGGAAAACCGAAAATCTGCAAATATACTCGAGTAGGATATCAAATGGAAGCGCATCGCGTGCACATTACTAAATATTATGGTGTTTTACTTTTAGGAAATAAAAGCATAAGAATCGCGGGTTTTTCTTAAATTTTAAATTTAGATTTATTGCACTTGCAATAACCGTACAATATTAAAATATATCAAGTACGTTCTCGACTAATATTATAACGCTGAAGAGTTTGTTTGTTTGATTGAACGCGCTAATCTTAGGAACTACTGGTCCGATTTGAAAACATTATTGCAGTGTTAGTCAACCCATTTATCAAGGAAGACAATGCACAAAACACTCCTAGGCGAGATGTCATTGCAGATCTCAGTTCCTCCACTTAGAATTAGAATTAGAAGGAAGTCTTTGTACTTTATACTTTGTACCGAGGGATAATAAGCTGTTCCCGCGGGAGTATCCTAAAACACGGGCAAAGACGTGGCGTCTAAAGCTAGTTTAAAAAAATATATAAAGCTACGAAAAATATAACCGTTACATAATTTTGCCTATTTATACATATGTTATGCTCATTCTTACCCCTATTGCCATAACGCCTTGTCTGTAGTAACGACGCAATACCCTTAGGTAAACTGTAACGATAACACTCAGAAGTTATGACTAAATTACTTTACTTGGGTAATTAATTGCTATATTAATGATAGTTACAGTGTTGGCGCAATATACGAGTATATAGTCTATATAAAATCTAATGAACGCTGAAACTATGCCATACCTATAGCACCATACATGGAGACCTCATCTCTAAAAGGCTTAGGTATTTCAAAAGATAATTTGCGACTACGCGACTACGACCCCCTACTAATGAGATAATTTGACTTTTGGGGCAGATGCCTGGACAAAAGCATTGAAAATGAAAAAAAAATATCTATTATGATTTTTTTTCCACCGTAAGAAGTCCACTCATAGTGTAAACGGAGACATTGGCCTCCCTAGTGGGTCTCCTTGGGGTTTACCTAGAGGAGAACGCTCTACGCTACCTACTCGCCGCGCTTGGCAGGCGGGTTTTCGAGCGCCGTAGCCAGTCACAGGCGTTGCCTGTGTTTCCGGGTTTCCGGGTACGACGCATTTAGCCTAGAGATTTGATTGAAAGAATTGTTCAAGATTAGCGCGTTAAAACAAACTCAATTTTATAATATTAGTATACCTCTAGATTGTGGACCAAAAGACGCCGCTTCCCATGTTCACCTATGAGTCCCTTCGCTGTTTGGCCGTTATGCCGATGCCCGCTGCGAATAGAACGAACTTAGGAATCAAAAAATGGTACCTTTGAAATAGTCCAATGTATACAATAATCATAACTAATGCAAAACGCCCACAACTCTTTAGCTTTAGAGATACGTATCTAAATTGCAAGTCGTTACTGCCCGTGACACTTTACTGCGCTCATATTTTGCTTTTGCGATACGATTTTATACAAGTTTCGTTGTTCTAAAAAAATATGGGACATTTTTATTGGAAATTCAGACAGGTCGGCTTCGTTGGTAAAAGTCGGTCGTTTTATGGTTAGTGAATATAGTGCCAAGTTATGTTTTTTTATTTATGTTGCTTATGCCCGTGGAACAAATGGTCTTTAAACACTAAAGTCTTTGTGGTACAGAACTGTAATTTATGGATAGTCGCGTGGTAATCCTATGCTTATAATCAACTAGTAGTTCGCCGTGGGGATTCATACATTTCAGATGGACGCATACTTTTCGTACATTTTGCTCGAAAGCATTACGTCACGCAAAATTCATTTGCAAGGAAAAATTAAAAGTATATATACAATGTTTTGAGTAATCCTAATTACGGACTAATTATAATTTTTATGTTTTATCCATCCTATTTTAATTCAAAATCAAGTTTTCAAAAAACAAACGCGTCGTTTTAAAAAAATAGTATTACGTTAGGGACTACCCGTGCGCTTGCTTGGACCTCCTCGGTAGGGGCATTATTTACCCACGAGAATAAGATTTCATGAGAATTCCAGTCTCAAAGTTTACAAGAAAGTCGAAGTAGAGCATTTGTAAAGGAGGTAGTTAGATCTAGCTTTCGGGCAGAAGAATCCAGGTGACACATCATTGCGAGCATCGGTACCATACGAAGTTGTATGAAGTCTCATTCGGAAGTACCAACATCTGAGCCGGTTGTGGTGACGAGGGTTATGGCACGATAGAAGGTGTTCCGACAGTACAACTTTTTATTATTGTAGTGTGCAAAGGAGTTTTCTTATTTACATATTGATGCGGGACTAGGGGTAAAAACTGGATTTTAGTTGTATAAATAAATAAGTGTTATTAAATGCGCTAATAATTTGTGACTGTATTGACTAAGTTAAGATGCAAGGAGTAAGATTTTATGCCTATTATAAAGAATTAACCCCTAGCCATACTGACCTGCCTAGTAGTTAATGTAGTTTACAGTACAAGCTTTTTGATATACTAAAACGTAAAAAATAAAACGTCAACTACTTAAAAAAACCGACTTATTCCCAATTTCACCATTTTTATGCTATTAAACGAGTTTTAGAATGGTTCACTAAATCAAGTTCAACCATTGAAAATTGACCATTTAATGTCAATTTGGTCTCAGTTAAGTCAGGGCGGTGGAACTAGTTTAGCCAATCTAATTTCTTTCATTGCAAATCATGAAATCGGGGCTTAAGGAACTATTAGATTTGATGTCGATGTATGTTGTTCTCTGGATGACACCGACTCCAAATAAAACAATAATTGTAACTATATTATGGAATAATAATGAAGAGAAAGATTTTACTTATTATTTAATATATTATTTTAAGTAGCAGAAGTAGTTTTTTTTTTAAATATCTTACATTTATTAGTATGAAGGTCCTTAAATAAAATAATCTTGCAGGTGACAGAAGAAAACGAGCCAGTTGTGCCTTTCCACTGGGTAGAAGCCACAGTGAACGTCACTATCAAGGAGATACCAGAAGAAGCAGTCGACAAGTCAGGCTCCATCAGATTCGTGAACATCACCGCTGAAGAGTTTATTGTTCCGGAGCCAGATGTAAGTATTGAGGGTTAAATCTATGTTTGTCCACAATCTCACCTGATGGTAAGTGTCCATTTGGACGAAGATAAATCACATAGATCTAGAAGTCACCTATTCACTCTGGTCTTGAAGACACTCGGGTTGTAGTTATAAGCAAATACAGCAGCAGGGAGCCGTGCGAATTATAAAGTCGAATGAATCGCTTAGTGCGAGTGGACGGAATATCCACTATATAAGGATGGTAATTGTTTTACTAATTGTTTGTATTCTATAAATAATGCAAACGGGACGGTAACGCTTAACGTCTATATTCAATGTGCCTCTTACTATTAGGTAATCACTTCCGGTATTCACCCTGTGTATCATAGGCATCATTGAATATCCGTTTCTTGTCGGCCATGATAAAGTCGATCTCATTTCTCGTGAAACCGTCGGGGCATCCAGATCCACTTCCTGTTAGGCGGCTTTTGGAAGAAAGAATTCATCATTGTCTTGTAATTTAATAAATATGACAAATATGAATAAGTAAATTATTATAAGTACGTATTGGAAGCATGCTGTTGCTATACAAAAAACTAAATGTTTTAATATTATGATTAGACACAGGCTATGTAAAATATAACTATAAAACTCGTTAATTCGAGGGACATTTTGTTAGTGTTGGAAGACTATAGGTTATTATAATCAAACAAATACTTATATTACTTTGTACTAAATAATTATTGGAAAGATTCAGAACAAAATGAGGTAGAGTTTCTTATCGCTTTTTCGCTTTAGTGTAACTTTTAGTGTTACGACCAGTTACGTTAAATTTATAACCTATTTATCTTTAAGTAAAAGTTCAATTTGTTTATGTTTGTATTGCATTTTTTACGTTCTCAAGATTTGTATAATTAGAGAATGGAAATAAATGATTTTGTATCTGGCATCTTTGCTAATATTCACATTGGAAAGCAGGATTACACTTTTAAAGTGTATTGTAATAATACCGATTGCTTTAAAACAATCGGCATTATTTGTACTGCCTTGAAACTTGCTCATATATCTGATGTATACGATGCCGTACGTCAGTTTCCTTCATCCCCCACATATTAAACTAGCACTAACTCGTTAAACACATGAATGGGTCCCGCGATGAAACGGGCCAGTAATACCGGCCTGTTTGTTACTTGATTAATTTCTGCTGGGAAATGCAATGTTGTTGACTTCGGACGCTTTTGCCTAAATTGCGTTCTTGCACTATTGGAGTTTTTACTGTTAGACGTGCCGTCTGTTTCATTATGAACGTTTGCAAATACTAGACAACCGTATAATGAATTTTGTAATAGCACGCGGCATCACCTTACCCCTAATTAAGGGCGCTTTCATTTTGAGCGTTTCGCAAGCAAGCGGCATGCTACTGTGCGTTTTAAGATGACTGATATTAACGATTTATTCTGTTTTATTTTCATTGTGTGGGGGGGTTTTCTACGAGTGTTATCACGCTTCTGCGATACCTTTGTAAAAAACACGAGCAGGATTTTAAAGTAATAATAAACTCAATCTTGACTTTCTGGTTAATCAGTAAAATTCTCACTCAGAACTAAGTGACAGGAAACGAAATCTAAAACTTCAAAACTAACTGACATTCTTTCCACAGGGTACAAGCAAAAAGGACAAACTACACCGCACTCTTTCTCTCCTTTACAACACATCTATGGACAATGTTGATGTGTTCACTGTCTTCGGCAAAACAACCGTCAAAGATGTGTTCTTAGATGTCCGGTTTTCAGCTCATGGCTCACCATATTATTCTGCTGAGAAATTGGATAGTATGGTCACCGGAATACAAGAAAAGGTAAGAGATATTATTTTGCTGCAGTGTGAGAGGGATAGTTATATTATGTGATTGCAGTCTACTCGTGCTTAGAGATATTATCGGTACGTTAATTAGTCACTGCAAATCTTATCTAGAGAGTCATAAAGATGAAAGTGCTATGAATCATTTAGTCGACTATAGGTACCTAAAACTATGTACTTGTATCGGGACATATAAGTGTTATATGTAATCTGGTTTATTTTTGTATGCTGAGAAAGATTAAAATTAAATATTTTCTTATAAGTGATGGTTTACAAACATTTGATGACTGCTTCAATGGCGCGGCGGGCAACGGTCCGCTTGTGGCACAAGAGGTAGCGGGTTCGATTCCCGCCGAGGGTCCAGTGTTTGTATAATCTGCAATCACTTTTTCCTCGGTCTAGATGTTTCATATAGATACCAAAAATATCTTTATACTTATGTCTATTATATTAAGTATCAGATGTCTAGTACTCGTCACACAAGCTTAGAGCTTACCACGGGGCTACATGTACACAACAACATGTCCGGAAACATTTATTTATTTATTAACAAAAACACTTTCATAAATAAAGGTTCAACTACATTGATCACTCTATCACTAACACAATCAATCTGAATAAACTATAGCAGAAATTCATGATACACTCCACTCAAAACAACACAGATAAAATTGTAAAAACGCTCAATTGTAATGTCCGTACATAATATCCAACGCAGCATCGCTTTGTTACGCGAACGAACCTATTTACTCAATGTCCGATGTAAACAAAATGATTTTTCAACGAGTAATAAATATTGTCTGCTGCAGGCACTCTGTTTTTATAGTGTGCTTGATATTTTGCGTATTTTCAAGATGAATAATGTACGTAGAATTTGTGGTGACAGGAGGAGTTCCTATAGTGTTATAATAGTATGGAAGAAAAAACCTACTAATATTATACACGCAAAAGTTTGTGAAGATATAAGTATGTAAGTGTGTTTGTAGCTTTCACAAAGACACAATTCGCGGGAAAATCAGTTATTGCGAGCAAAGATATGAAAAGCTACTTTTTACCTCGAGAAAATCTACCATTACACGAACAAAGCCGCGGGCACAAAGCTAGTTCCTATATAAGACTAAGGATTGTTGAGATACATAATTATGTATGTGAGATTTAGGGCAAATAGAAAGATTATAGTCATTATCAATATTCTCCCTTACAACAAACGTGATTATGAGGTTAAGCGACGTTGCGCTAGACCAGTACTTAGCCCCAACGGCAACGGCCCGTTGTTAGACGCGGGCCCCTCCTCGGTACGATGTGGATAGAGATCCCACTTCATACCTTCTCGCGTGGATGCGTGACTGAATATTTTTGCACTTAAAAAAAAAGTTTTTATTTATAGCAACATGTGTATAAACTGAACACGGAACCCTAAGTGTGGTATTAGTCTATCTCACACTTGTCAAATTTATTTTACGTGTATAAATCATCTTTTAATAAAAAAGACAATTGCAACCTTACACTCTCGTTACATCAAAAGCTCTCTGAAAGTAAAAGAGCGGCCGATATATTTAATTTTCCCCTTTGAATGAATTATTCACGTGACAGCTTGCCAGCCTATAAATGGACGTACAATATTTTACTGTCTTCACAAACCCCCCGAAATTTCAATTCCCCAATCGCAATTGCTATTCAGACAATATTAAATGCACGACCCATTATCTAATTTGTATCAGTTGTTCACTTTGCCGAATCCACAACTATATTAAAGTTGGCACCGCAAATTATTGGGAAACCACAGATTATTTCCAATTTCGAACTATGAATAAGTTAGGGACTTGCAGATATCGATTTGAGCGATATAATTAATGTCCTATTGAAGTATTGAACCTATGTTGACCTTTTCCTATCGATAGGACGTTTGTTATATTATTTACGATGCTTACAGGTGCCACGACTTTGCGTTTTCTCATAAAATGTATATAGAGCTGTCGCGTTTACGATCTTTAGATGCGAGTAAAGCTTTTGACTTAGTGACAACCTTTTCTGACATAGCAAATTGTTCTAATAAATATGTATGTACATGGAGCTGTATTTAAAAGTAGTAAATAAATAAATAATAGAAAAGGTTTTCGTAGTAATATTAATAGCTTTTATAAATGAAATACAATTACATAGTTAGCGTTGTTAAGTTATTTGACAAGGTGTTGATTAGGGGTCACATTTATGACCATTATGTTTCATTGCTTATTTTTCATATTCCAAATTGTTTATTTTTACAGTTGGAAGAAGAACTTCAGGCCAAGATATACATGGTGAAGATAGACGAGTGTCTGATTGAGAAGGAGCAGTGCGAGGACTCGTGCAGAAACGTACTAATGAAGAATAACGTTCCGTTATCTGTGTACACGAACTCTACGAGCTTCGTCGGTGTTAGCGCGAGGGTGGAATCGGAATGTTCCTGCGAGCCTGAAGATCTACCGCTGATTTGTTTGAATGGAGGTATAATATTTCTTATGATATAAATCTAAATTTAAAATTTAAGAAAACCCCCGATTCCAATGCCTGAATTTCCTTAAACGTAAAACAACATAATATTATGTAATGTGGACGCGATTTCATTTGATACCCCACACTAGTATATTTGCAGATTTTCGGTTTTCCTTACCCACTCTCACCCCCATAACTTTTAAACGGCTCAACCGATTTTCATGAAACGTGTCTAAGAAAACCCGGGCCAAACTCACCTTTCATACAAAAAAACTAAATTGAAATCGCTCCATCCGTTCGGGTGCTATGATGCAACAGACAGACACACAGACACGTCAAACTTATAACACCCCTCTTTTTTGGTCGGGGGTTAAAAATAAATCGCTTTCGGTGTCTCAGTTTTCAGCAATAGATATAGGATTCTACATTAAAGTTAATTATGTACGTACTAGTATAATTTGCATCCGAGCAAAGCGTGCGTTTGGACGGGTCGCTAGTTAAGTATTTTATACGATTTATATCAGTATGTTTTTATGACCGAGTTTTTATGCTGTCCGTTTGAGGTGCAGAGGTTCACCCGCTGGAAGAAAACAAAGCTATGTAAATATTTGTTTCTTGGTTTGGGTGTTAAACAATTTCAGCTCTGAACTTATATTAGATTGTCCAGCAATATAATATTAAAATCTTACATCGCGTTGACCCTTAAGACACACTAGGTTTACCTAAGATGTAATTGTTTTGAATCGAGAGCCAAACAGTTGAAAATTGCGATCTAACCTCTTATGTGTGCCAAACTTTAATCTGCACTTATATCTCGTCTCAGAAGTTACTCACGTAAGCATTAGCGTCGAGCAACCTAAGATTAAGCCTTACTTGAAGTTAGATAATAAGAAACCCTGCATGTCTAGTACTTGGAACTTCTAAACTAATCCCGAAGGAAGCTTTAACTTCTCTCTTAACTAAATTGATCCCGTCTTTTTGGGTGGTTTATGGCTATTTATTGGCTGAGTATAGATATATCTATGGTTTATTTTGGTATTGATTTAATTTGATACTAGATTTTCAATGCGGCATCGCTTGCTTGAATTTCCACAGTTTCAGATCTGATTCATAAATCCTACGGAAATTATACGTTTTGTGACAATATTTTTACATAATTTAAACATGAATATTACATTCAATTTTAAAGTGAAAAAAGACATCGTTGCAAAATAGTCTCTTTTTTTTTAAGGTAGTTTAGTTTTACCGATGCCACATATTATATTGGATCTAGATTTTGCTGTATAGGGATCGTTCACACAGCATTCACAAGCTTAGAGACTGTTTCAGAACTTAAGTAAACTGTAAGCTGATCTTTTGTATGCTAAGACATCTCATAAAAGCCCACCAAGTTTATGTTCAAATAAATTATTTTAAATTAATAAATACATATGCCTCAGTGGTGCGGTGGGCGAGGGCCCGCTTGCGGCGCAAGAGGTAGCTGGTTCGATTCCGCCGAGGAGTCAAGTGTTTGTATGTTCTGCAGGCACTTTCTCCTTGGTCTGGGTGTTTAATATGTATGTCTAATATAAAATATCTATATTACATTAAGTATATCAGATGTCTAGTACCCGTAACAGAAGCTTAGAGCTTATCACGGGGCTAGATGTTGTTGTGTGGATTGTCCGAAAATATTTATTTATTCATTTTATTTACATGTAAAAACCTTCTGGAATGATTCTAACCTAACTTTAACTCCCAGGTACCCCCTTCGCAGACAAATGCGAATGTCCCGAAGGTCTCTCAGGCCCCCACTGCGAACAAACCTCCATCGGTTTCCATGGCGACGGCTGGGCCATGTACTCGTCACCGCCGGCCTGCCACGAGGGTCACGTGACCTTGACCGTGATGTCACATACTAGGAACGGGCTCATCTTCTACGTGGGCCCTTTGAAGCATAACCCGTTGTTGGATATTCAAGGTAAATTTAAATTAAGTCTTACTTTTAAACACTGCTAATTCTGGTTAATATAACTGAATTTTCTAGAACACACTATTCGCCTATTTATTTAGCTACTATTTTAAAGATATAGAAAGCTTTTATTGAACTGTTACTACGCAGATTTAGCGCCAATTTAGGTTCAAGAAAAACGTTTCTTTATTTGAGGTAAGTGTTTAGGATCAAGATTAATTGAGTTAGAAAGAGATTAAGAGACTTAAAGGCAGATTTTACGATTGCGTGATAAATTATATGATAATATGACGTTTTTTTCATATAATTATCTCTTGAACAATTTCAGAGATTCCAAGTTTTATCTGTGATCGTAGCGATTGTAATAGCGTCGCGATTTGTTTTTTTTTAGCGTAAACATCAATTGCCTCTTCTTTGTATGTACACACACACAGAGGCATAAACTGGTATAGTTCGTTTGTCAAAACTACGCCTAAGAAACTTAAATTACCTTACACTAAATAATAAAATTGTATCTTGAGCATTTGAAATTAATACAATATACCAAAGATCACATCAATAGACCGAAATGTAGTCTAATGCGGTTTTTCATTAAACTGTTTTCAACTTTACTCAGTCGCGTTAAAGTTTACAATTGAATGCTGCGGCGGTAAGTGTCGACTAAATTGGCAATCCACTGGAGTGGCTTGTCGGTGTTTAATTTGTGCCAACTACATTCTGCTGGAAATAATAATTCAGGAGATCTTGCTAGGGAATTCAATGATTTTGGTGTTAAATTACAAAAATTATGACATAAATTGCGTACCTACGTGTTACAACAAAGCATTCCTTCGAACATTTATTTTAGTTATGTCATTATATTGTAATAGTGACTGCATGGTATTTCATACCGCGAGCTTTTCATACCACTGTATGAATTGCCCAACGGCTCTTTTACAATGGGCTATTTCGCACCGCAATGATTGTAGCGGTGCGAAGCGCCCTATGCCTACCTACGCGAATGTCGCGCGTTCAGCTAATGTTCGACAAAAAGTATGTACTATTAAGGTTTTGGCGAAACCGAAGCGTCAGCAATGCGGGAAGGGACTGCGTCGCGGGAACTTTTATTTCCTGATGTGTAGTGCATAGGTGTGCAACGGGCCGAGTTAAGTGGGTAGCGCCCGCGCGGTAGACTCTCCCGCTTCGCAATCGCTTTGGTCGCGCAGGTAAGGCAGAAGCTTTACGTGCTTGTTATTCTATGTACATGTAAGGCGTAAAAGTAACATCAAAAAATAAAGTAAATGTTATTATTTGTTTAAATTTGCCAATTAATCGTCCTCTTAAAGGTAGGTACGTTGTTTATTCGATACAATTTTGAATAAAATAATAATTACTTCTTCAAAAAAAAAATTACTATGTGATCTAGTTTTCGTTATTATTGCAGTATTTTCACTTCTTTCTGAACAATTGGAGCAAACTTCCGTAACCGTCTTGTACATAGTTTCATGTTACAAAGAATTTAAGGCTTCTACAGCACGGAAATCCTGTTACTTGATTTAAGACGCTTAATATCAAACAGTATAAAGATTATATAGGAACGTTTGAAACGCCTCGTTCTGCAAGGCATTATTTTAAGTCCAGTAACTGTTAACTCATGCTATATCGTTACTCGTCGTTAATACGTTATCTTTTAAAAACTTTATTATATAATAATAATAAAATATTTATTTTGTGCCACAAAGTAAAACTTAAATCTAGAAACAGTACAATAAATTAAAGCAACAAAAAAGGTAAACGCTCTGCATAATATTCGAGCAGCTTTGAGCTGCCGAAGACTGGTATTCTGCGTCACCATATATTTTATGAGTGTGCACACTCACAAAATAAATATTTTATTATTATTATATAATAAAGACTGTGAACACTTATAAATTTTATATGGATTAGAGTTATTGATCCACCATCTTTAATTTGTTAAAAAAAGTAATATGTAAGTCAATGCCGTAAAACATATGTTATATTATGAGTGTCCCGATATTTCAATAGTGTTGTAAAAGCCAAGTCCAAAAATTAGGAAAAAATATTACAATACTCGTCCCGCAGGCTGGTTTTATATGGACTTTTAGACAATCTCCTAGTAAATTACCCTGAGCAGACAAGTTTAAATTTTTTATTGTAATACCTTTGTTGAGTGCGTTTCCTTACTGTAAATTATTTATATCTTTAGATATCGTGCGACTGTTATTCTAAAGACTCGGCCGAGTTGGAATACTGTATAGATATTATTACTGTACTTAGGGTGGGTGTCTTAGGACAACTAGTTTATCGAAGAAGGTTAGACCCTACTTTAACCGCGAGATGTTTCACGAAATACGAATTGTAGAGTAAGTTTTGCTATAAACTTACTGGCAAAAACAGAACCAAACCCCAAACGATACTATTCGAAATACTACAAATCTCTTATTAAACAATTGAAACTAAAATAATTTACGTGTAAGGCTCCTGGCCTTAAACGCTTCCAAAGTGCTCCAATTCGGGCGTTTCCTCTGATTAAAACCACAAACCACGGTTTCTATTGTCGAACATTCCAGAACAATCCCACCTCGCCGTCTAGAATTACGTCGGGAAACGTTATTATTTCTTATCTGTTATATTAATGTTACAAGAAGTTCTCGCGATAGGCGGCGACTGACAGAGCTTTTTCGAAATGCGTTTTGGGTAATAATAATGTTTTGGTTTTGGCCATGGTGACCGGTTTAAGTCCGTTGCGAAGGGTTTCTTGGGTAGTTAGTCATATTTCACCTAAATTAGATGACTTTATATTAAATAGTTTTATAAGGCAAGCCCAGTGTAAAAACTAGTACAAGAACGGGCGACCAGAATAAATGAAGATATAATATCCAGCAGTCGACAGCTGAAATTATGATGATTATGGTAGGTATCTTGAGTGGTATGAGTCAAAGTCTATATCTAACAAAACTTTTCCACAATTCGACCAATCTGAAAATACTTCAATATTCTTCTTAAATATCTCAATTCATTAGGGGTTTTCAATGTGTGTTCTGGGTAACTTCGTTTATTTTTTATTAGAAAACTGTGTTGTGTCCGAATGGGCTTTTTATAAATTTTAAAGGGATTATTCCAGTAGTTACTAAACCATCTTCAATAAACAGTAATTTGTTTTTACCACGTCAAATCGTTTGTTTTTGCTAAAAATCCCTTGTTACATCGCATCAAATAGTCGCGAAACATAAGGTTTCGCGACGCAAGCAAAGTCACATTACCAACCATTCCACAATAACAATGAATGTCACAGTAAATCGACATTGTATTAATGTTATTGTTATGAAGGTCTGAGTAACGACTTCCTAAGAAAAGGAGGTGAAATAATAGCTTTTATCGAAGGAACCAAAATAGTTCGGATAGTGTGTACACAACAATGATTTTATATGTTGGAATGTTGTTTGGCTTTCAGCTAAATACGATACTTAGTATAAAATGAAGTCGCTACCGCTGTTTGTTCGCTTAGATATTTGAAAATACTTTACGGATTTTAATAATAATAATGATTAAAGAGGAAGGCTTATATCTATACTTATATATACAGAAGAGTTTGTTTGGTTGCGCTAATCTCAGGAACTGCTGGTCGGATTTGAATAACACTTTCACTGCTAGATAGTAATTTTATCGAGGAAGGATATATGCTACTGTTTACCGCGGGAAATTCCATAAATCAACGCCGTTGTGAAAAGCTACTGCATAATATGCGCCTGTGCGAAGTTGGGTAGGTCGGTTTGCATAATTAGGTGTTATGCACAAGAAATATTACTAGGCCTGACAGACAAAAAGGGTCTATTTGGTCAGCTTGCACTCTCGACACTACATGATAGTTTAATAATATAAAAAAAATAATTTGTTTACCTGTTAACTTAAAAATAGCTCGCGTGTTTGAAAATAGACATTCGAACCGTTTACGGCTTACATCATGAAATACGTGGCATTATGTGATCATTAGACGTCTTATAGAATTCCCCTACATTTCAACTTGTACTGATTTTTTTTAACAAGGTAACTATCCTTACATATTAAAATTAAATCTACCGCCTATGTTTGATCCTGATAATCTCAAAATCTACTAAACGGATTTTCTGCGGTTTTAACTACTGCTTATATGTATTATCATCGTTATAAGCAGAATTTAATCTTCAATCTTAAAAGGTTCAAGTCGGCACCAAGATGGCGTCACAGGGTCACTATCTGTACCAGTGCAAAGCTAAGACAAGTAATTTTTAGGGTAAAGTAAGGAGTTCTCAGGAAAATTTAAATGATTTTTAATAAGTGAATCTCACTTTGCAAATTTTATCGGTAGCCCGTCGGGGCGCTATACCGGAGATGCAGGTTCGAATCCTGTGCGCGAAGTTTACAGATGTTTCTTAATTTTTTCTGCATAAAATTCTCAGGAACAGGTTTTTATCCTTTATAAAAAGTCCAAATTCAAACTATTGAATATGATGTAATGACAGCAAAGTCGCGCTTGGCCTTATCACAATTTCACCATACATGTCACCCTTTGCACTTTGGCCATAATGATTCTTTAATGATTCCTTAATGACTGACAGACTAGATGATTTATGAACCACATCGCGTGATAGGTAACACAGCTGGTTATAAATTATTATGAAATAGCTATAATACTTGACGTTATATTCTTGAGTGGTATGATAACAGTAACCTATGTAGGTCAGTTGACTTTGTCTCGTAATGAAGGGCTTTTTATAGATTGCTTGTGAAGGTTTTCTTTGTAATTTTCTTCACGATTTTTCAAATATGCTTCACTTAAGTTAAACTGTTAATATTTCTTTTGAAAAGGATTATGAAGGATTTAGGCAATTGAAGCCGCATCTAGAATTGGAACCGATATCTCCAAGTATACACCTTGACGTTTGGGTGTAATTGGCTACTTTATTTGTATACCAAATAGATATAATTAGCTCTGTAGGTATATTTTTTATAAAATTAGGATTACCAGGAAACATAGAATAATAGGCATTCCAAACTATTGAGATAGAGAATTAAAACCGTTTATTGCAAGACAAATAAAAAGAATTTTTTTTTTTGGAAATGGCTTCAGAGGACAAGAGGTAGATTTTTCAAATATCGTTCTTTAGAGCCCATCTGACAACTGAAATGAAAATTGTCCCTTATGCTTGTCACTGTGTTACTATATCAAAAAGTGTGTGTTTCTATATCAAAAAGTGATCCGTCTCAGGCGTAGCACATTTTGTATGATAGGCCTGTTATTATAATTGGTGCTCCAAGTCGAATAAATTTGGTACTCTTAAAAACTGCTCCAATTGGAATACCTCGAACACGCGACCGCGCCCGCATAACGCAGCATCCGGCGCGAACCAGTCAAAACAAAAACAACACAATGTAATGTTATTGGAACGAAGTTCCTAATCGCGCGTTGTGAAAGGGGGGCTAGATGGAAAAAAATCTTACGAAAAGTTGTCACGACACTCTTTGCTATAGTAAGCTATTTTATATTCTACAATATCAATAGGTACATATATAATTCGAAAAAAAGCCGTGTTGGCTAAGTGGGAGGACACTCGACTTTCATTCCGAAGGTCGTGGGTTCAGACCCCGCCACGCACCTCTGGATTTTTCTTCATGAGAAATTTATGTGCGCTGTAAACTCGTGCTTTAACGGTGAAGGCAAACATCGTGAGGAAACCGGCATGTTCTGAGAACTTTAAAGAGTCTGAAGGACATGTGACATTCACCAACCCGCACTTGGCCAGCGTAGTGAATTAAGGCCTAATCTCTCTCTCTCCAAGAGAGAAGTCCCTGTGTCCCAGCAGTGGGAACGTTAATAGGGTGATGATGATGATGACATATATAATTTTGTCCACAGATTTCATGTCCCTCGAGTTAGTGGAAGGTTTCCCCGTGCTGCTAGTGAACTACGGTTCCGGCACCACTCGCCTCAACAACAGCGTCGTCCAAGTAGCTGATGGGAAACCCCATCTTATAGAGATTGATCTCATGAGGAGCTCCATAGAGATGTTCGTGGATAAGTGCAAACTGTCCACTTGTATGAGCCTGGCCGCGCCTACTGGACCGACGGAGATTTTAAATGGTGAGTTTGATTTTCATTTATTCACTACTATGCAAAAACTGTTAGGTGTAAACCACAGTACATACGTTTTAGAATAACGCCGATATCTATTGTAAGTTTCTGCATAAAGTACTTACTTTTAATGTTTTCATACTAGAAGTCAACAGCAACAGATACTGATGAAATAGTGTCTTAAAATAATATATACACTAAATTAAGGTAAAAGCTACTTACCTTTATTGTTGATTTTCATAAAAATATAGCTTCTTTATGTCAGCAAAACTAACAAAGGGGTAAAAACAAAAAAAATAAAGATATCTTGTGTAGTTGTTTGCCTACGATGGTTTCTTGGTAACTGAAAGATCTAATCACGAGCAAACAGTGAAAGTACATAGATTGTTCGATCCGTCGTAAGCTGCGTTCGAATTATGTGTCCTAAAACTGCGTTCGGATAATTTCCTATCGCTACTCTTGTTAAAAAAACATATTTTAGATAAAATATAAACTACGTTATTAAAAGCCGACATCAATCTCTAATAAAATTTCAGGGTTGCTCTCGATTTCTCTGAGACCCTACCAATAGATTTTGACATGGTGACAATGACAATAAGACCATTCTGCAAGCATACCCTTTCGAATGAAACAAGAATTTTCAAAATCGGTTCACAACTTACAGATATATTGCGTAACTAGCGGCCCGCCCCGGCGTCGCACGGGTAAAAAAAGTTTCCGGCAATTTTTCCTTATTTGCTCACCGTTTAGACCTACCCTGGACTACGACAAACATTTTAAAACCAAAATCAGCTCAATCGGCCCAGCCGTTCTCGAGTTTTAATCAGACTAACGAACAACAATTCATTTTTATTTATATAGATAAACAAAAAAACTGACATTGAAGGAATCATCGAATTGAAAGAATCCTCCTGTTTTTGGGTTGGTCAAAAATACTGGCCAATGTACCATGTTAGGTGTCTCAAGTAGGTATGTATAATTTATGTTATTGTTTTCTTCGAACAGTGAACGGACCTCTTCAATTAGGAGGCGCGAGCATAGACCTGCAGAACCTCGGCCGCACATTCGGCTGGCGACATGTACCCACCAACCAAAACTTCGTCGGGTGCATCAGTAACTTCACGTATAACGATTATGTAAGTATTTGACTGCTTCAGTGGCGCGGTGGACGAGGGTCCGCTTGCGGCGTAAGACGTAGCGGGTTCGATTCCCGCCGAGGGTGAAAGTGTTTGTATGTTCTGTAAGCACTTTCTCCTTGGTCTGGGTGTTTAATATGTATAATAAAAAATATCTATATATTAGGTCCTTACATATGAAATTGGCGTTTTGTATGGGAGGAACAAAAAGTCGAATATTTTTTAATATAATATATTTAATTAATCAAAGTATGAACCATTATTTTCTATGCACTTTTGCCATCTTATAGGTAGTTCATTGATCCCTTTACTAAAAAAACCAGTCGGACGGGAATCAATAAAATCTTTGAAGGCGATTTGGACTGCCCCATCGGAGTTGAATTTTTTCCCTTGCAAGAAGTTATCCAAATTTCTAAAAAAATGGTAATCTGTTGGAGCAAGGTCCGGGGAGTACGGAGGATGTCTTAGACTTTCCAATTGAAGCTCTTCTAATTTAGTAGCCGTCTGTTGCGCAGTGTGTGGTCTAGCGTTGTCGTGAAGCAGCAGTGGCGTGGAGCGATTGACCAGCCTAGGTTGTTTAGCCGCTAGCTTTTCCATCATGGTTTGCAATTGCTGACAATAGACATCAGCCGTAATAGTCTGGCCAGATTTGAGAAAACTGTAATGAACAATACCGGCACTAGTCCACCAAACGCTTACAAGTAACTTTTTTGGGGTTAATTTTCGCTTGGGGCAGGATTTGGCTGGCTGGCCAGGATCCAACCATTGCGCTGAGCGCTTCCGATTATCGTAAAGAACCCATTTTTCATCACAGGTAATGATTCGGTTTAAAATACCTTCATTATTGTGCCGGTTTAGTAATGTAACGCAGCAGTCGACGCGCGTTTGCCGTTTGAGGTACCCACCTTTCAAGCTTTTTAATCTTCCCAATTTGCTTCAAGTGAATTAAAACAGTTTTATCACTAACACCGCAGCCTGCAGCTAACTCGGACGTGGTTTGCGATGGATCCGCTTCCACAATAGCCTTCAACTCTTCATTATCAACTTGAGTCTCAGGCCGTCCACGGGGCTTGTTCTGCAAGTCGAAATTTCCAGAACGAAAACGTTGGAACCAAAAACGAACTGTGTTTTCTTTTGCAACACGACCGCCATACACATCATTCACCCTTCGAGTTGTTTCCGCAGCACTAGTGCCACGGCGGAACTCGTACTCGTAAATAATGCGATATTTTAAGTTTTCCATTTTGTAAAATGAGTGACGCAAACAGAAAAAAACAGAAGAAAAAAAACAAATGAATGACGATCATCGAAGCACAAATACATGAGTCTATAGCTGTACAAATTTGAATTTGGAATTCCTTACCAAAGAGGAGAAATTTGTGATTAAAGTGGCCAGTACGAAAAACGCCAATTTCATATGTAAGGACCTAATATGTATGACTATTATATTAAGTATATCAGATATCTAGTACCCGTAACACCAGTTTAGAGCTTACCACGGGGCTAGATGTTGTTGCGTGAATTGTCTGGAAATATTTATTTATTTATTTAAAAAATTTTAAAGCCTTTATTCTACTGCAGTACAAAATAAAATACATTGACAAACTTGCTTATCTAATAACTATCTACTATTCTATTATTAATTTTCATCATGATCACTTTCATCTGCAAAAGTATTGAGTTTGTTAACGAATATATATATTTAGGACAACTTGTTTCCTTTAACAAGTATTATATTATTAAATGTTAATGATTTTTAATAAGTCATAAACCTAAACCTCACTTTTTTCTCCTCCACACATCCTATCTGCGAAGGTTACGGAAGTGTCTTAATCTTTACTGCATAAAAAAATCATAATATAAAAAATTTAACCTCCGTCCTAAGAAGAGGGGTGTTATAAGTTTGACGTGTATGTCTGTCTGTCTGGCACATCATAGCTCCAGAACAATTGGAGCAATTTCAATTTAGTTTTATTTTGTTTGAAAGGTGAGCTTGAATTTAGATTCATTAGCTAAATATAAATAATACGTGAGGAAAACAGAATAGGTAAAACATAGCTTTTTAAAAAGGTATATTATTTATAGATTATTTATTAGATTTACTATCTTTAATAGTAAATCTTTATTACCAAAATATTTTTTGATCTATGCTCTAAAGATGTTATGAAGGTATATAAATAATATACCTTTTTAAAAAGCTATTTTGTTTAGGACACATAAAGGTGATAATAGTGATAAAATAATAACATATATACACACAGATTAGTGTCAAAATGTCTTGTGCTTAAAAACTTTCATACATTCTAAATGGCAGATTTAATGTCTTTTACTTAAAAATATAGGACTTTTATATTAACTTCCACACCCTGTTTACATTAAATTAATCTTAAGACAGATTTAGAAAAAAAAATTAAAACAACCTTTTTTCTGAATCTCATTCCGATAACTTCAAAAACTTCCAACCGCCTTTTAAACCCCGGGCCCGGTTAGGTAATCAGTGAGTGGTAAAAATAATAATAACCTAACTTAGTTTTCAGTACTATTTGTATAAAAAATCTCAAACAATTTCCCGATTAAATCTGAAAATATCGTGTCTAATATGTCATGTGCCTTTCCCATTAGAAGACCACCATTAGTCATATTCAATTCCGTGAACGTAAAAATACTTCCATGTCAATTAAATAAAAAGCATTTCAAATTAGTTTTGCTGTAATCAACTCATTCGTTATAATCCATTTGGGCGTAATTAGAAGTTTCCGGACAGACAACGGGACGTAGTCCGTAACGATGCTTCCGTTTTCTTTTGAATAAAATTTAGCTTTTATTAAAAACATTTATTTGATTTGCTATGTTCGTTTTTTTAGGGCGGTTTCATGCAAATCAAACATTTTAAGCAGATATTTTCATTATCGCTGTTTTTTTGACAAACGTCATGTTTGGATCACAATGCATGTGTGACGTCATTTTAAATCAACCAATCAACACTTTACTGTACACAACAAAAAAAACTTAATACATTACAAGTACAATGGGTGGCCTTATCGCTGATAGCATTTTTTCCAGGCATCCAAATAATAATAAATCAAATATGTCGGAATAGTTATTTTTAATGATCTCTTCTAATATGCGTATGAAATTAGAGCTAAGATGTTTTGTATGCCCATCCACATGTAAAGGTCCAAAGGTATTCCAAACATAAATAAGTTTTAAAAATAGTATCAAAATAGTAGAAAAGTACTATAAAGTCCGGTGGAAATTCAGGAATATTTGATCCGAAGCTTTATGGTGAATATGTTTCTCTAATGCACTCACTGTTATTCTATCTTCCATTTTGTAACTCAATTCGGACGTCCCGTCAGTTATAGTTTTCAGTCTCGCAATTACTTTTGAAGTTTCTAGATTGAACAAAAATAGAACCAGTTCAGTCTTCAGTTATTTGAATAAATATTTAAAATTTCAAAAAAGTACAGTTATTAATACTAAGTGGGTCGTACGAAGTCTTATATTATTTTATTCCTTTTCTATTATATACATTTTTCCAAATTTACAACTGTAGCACATAATTATAATCTGATTGGCGTCATTACTTATCGTAAAACGCTTTTTAGTAGACTGGGCCCGCTTAAACCGACAATTCGGCTTCGGACCCGGTTGACGTATTGCTTGTTTTGCGGTCAACTGGGTCCGCTTTCTGCATTTGTTATGATACGAAAAGTGTTTCAACCTCTAAACAAAGGAGGACGTTCCTTGACGCGTTATTTGACGCAACGTCAACGCAATCACAAGTCAACCACATCACAACCACAACGTTGCGACAGCGACGGAACCTTTGACTAAACATTTATTGTTATCGACGACAGGCCCCGCGGGGCCGGTTTTGTAGGCCCAGTCTACTAAAGAGCCGAAAGCTTTCTTTTAATATCGTAAATATTACATTTATTGCCTCAAAGTTGGCGTTATTTATTTATTTCAATAATCATTTATTTTATAAAAGTTAGGTATATATACATACTTATTTAATTAATCTATTTTTCTACAGATGTACAATCTAGGCGAGCCGTCGCTCCACAAGAACGCCGATCCCAGTTGCCAACGCAGTATGTTCACAGCTGTCACGTTTGGAATTGACACCAACTTCTTGGTCGCTATTCTTGTGTGCATCGCTATATTAGTCAGTGAGTACCTTACCTTATGCCTTTTATACAATTACTGAAGTCTGACTGAACCCGTCGAAAAGTTTTTTAGCTTTATCAATTCAATAAGTGCATAGATATGAGGCATCAGAGTTCCGGAGTGGGTTAAAAAGTTTAGTAAAAATGTTACCTCACGCGGAACTTCAATGGACTGGACACGTCTTGATTTTTCGTTTACTAGCAAAATAAATCAAATATGGGTACATTTTTTAAAATAATTTAAATAGCATACTAAATGTTTTTTTAGTCACAACCCTATTACATTGGACTCAAGCTAACATCACCTGCGTATTTTTAACCCCCGACCAAAAAAGAGGGGTGTTATAAGTTTGACGAGTCTGTCTGTCTGTCTGTGTGTCTGTCTGTCTGTCTGTTACATCATAGCTCCCGAACGGATGGAGCGATTTCAATTTAGTTTTTGTATAAAAGGTGAGTTTAGTCCTGTGGTTCTTAGACTTGTTTCATGAAAGTCGGTTGAGCCGTTTAAAAGTTATGGGGGTGAGAGTGGGAAAGGAAAACAGAAAATCTGCAAATATACTAGTGTGGGGTATCAAATGAAAGCGCATCGCGTCCACATTACATAATATTATGGTGTTTTACTTTTAAGGAAATTCAGGCATTTGAATCGGGGGTTTGTCTTTAAGAATTGACCCCGACGAGATTTGAACACGCAACCTTTTGATCTGCAGTCAGACGCGCTACCGTTGCGCCACGGAGTCGATGACGGGAAGCGCGAAATTAAGCAACAGCTTATCAAAAGATGTCGTGATTCAAAAAGTGTCGTGTCTAAAGTGTCGTGTCGTGACAACTTTTCGTAAGAATGTTTTCCGTCTAGACGCCTTTCACAACGCGCGATAAGGAACTTCGTTCCAATAGATTGAATAGATTTATGTATCACTGACATTTTAGTTAGATCATTATGTTACCTACACGTATTAACCTACCAATAACTTCCAGTCCTCCTGCTAGCGGTGGTCGTGCACCGCCGCCGAGCGGACGCCTGGCCGGAGAAAGAGATGGATGACATCAGAGAGAACATCATCGCGTACGACGACGAAGGCGGTGGCGAAGGGGACGCGGGCTACGACCTGCAAGTGCTCCGGCAGATGTACGACGGAGCGCCCGCGGATACGGATGCGTTTATGCAGCGACCTGACCATTTAGGTAAGAGAGAGATAGAGCTATAGTGAGAGACAGAGAGATGAAACATCATCGCGTACGACGACGAAGGCGGTGGCGAAGGGGACGCGGGCTACGACCTGCAAGTGCTCCGGCAGATGTACGACGGAGCGCCCGCGGATACGGATGCGTTTATGCAGCGACCTGACCATTTAGGTAAGAGAGAGATAGAGCTATAGTGAGAGACAGAGAGATGAAACATCATCGCGTACGACGACGAAGGCAAGGCGGTGGCGAAGGGGACGCGGGCTACGACCTGCAAGTGCTCCGGCAGATGTACGACGGAGCGCCCGCCGATACGGATGCGTTTATGCAGCGACCCGACCATTTAGGTAAGAGAGAGATAGAGCTATAGTGAGAGAAAGAGAGATGAAACATCATCGCGTACGACGACGAAGGCGGTGGCGAAG
Organism: Gymnoscelis rufifasciata; assembly: GCA_929108375.1. Classification (NCBI taxonomy): domain Eukaryota; kingdom Metazoa; phylum Arthropoda; class Insecta; order Lepidoptera; family Geometridae; genus Gymnoscelis; species Gymnoscelis rufifasciata. The sequence goes on along the minus strand of OV815321.1, from coordinate 5,502,363 downwards.
GGGACGCGGGCTACGACCTGCAAGTGCTCCGGCAGATGTACGACGGAGCGCCCGCGGATACGGATGCGTTTATGCAGCGACCCGACCATTTAGGTAAGAGAGAGATAGAGCTATAGTGAGAGACAGAGAGATGAAACATCATCGCGTACGACGACGAAGGCGGTGGCGAAGGGGACGCGGGCTACGACCTGCAAGTGCTCCGGCAGATGTACGACGGAGCGCCCGCCGATACGGATGCGTTTATGCAGCGACCCGACCATTTAGGTAAGAGAGAGATAGAGCTATAGTGAGAGAAAGAGAGATGAAACATCATCGCGTACGACGACGAAGGCGGTGGCGAAGGGGACGCGGGCTACGACCTGCAAGTGCTCCGGCAGATGTACGACGGAGCGCCCGCGGATACGGATGCGTTTATGCAGCGACCCGACCATTTAGGTAAGAGAGAGATAGAGCTATAGTGAGAGACAGAGAGATGAAACATCATCGCGTACGACGACGAAGGCGGTGGCGAAGGGGACGCGGGCTACGACCTGCAAGTGCTCCGGCAGATGTACGACGGAGCGCCCGCGGATACGGATGCGTTTATGCAGCGACCCGACCATTTAGGTAAGAGAGAGATAGAGCTATAGTGAGAGAAAGAGAGATGAAACATCATCGCGTACGACGACGAAGGCGGTGGCGAAGGGGACGCGGGCTACGACCTGCAAGTGCTCCGGCAGATGTACGACGGAGCGCCCGCGGATACGGATGCGTTTATGCAGCGACCCGACCATTTAGGTAAGAGAGAGATAGAGCTATAGTGAGAGACAGAGAGATGAAACATCATCGCGTACGACGACGAAGGCGGTGGCGAAGGGGACGCGGGCTACGACCTGCAAGTGCTCCGGCAGATGTACGACGGAGCGCCCGCGGATACGGATGCGTTTATGCAGCGACCCGACCATTTAGGTAAGAGAGAGATAGAGCTATAGTGAGAGAAAGAGAGATGAAACATCATCGCGTACGACGACGAAGGCGGTGGCGAAGGGGACGCGGGCTACGACCTGCAAGTGCTCCGGCAGATGTACGACGGAGCGCCCGCGGATACGGATGCGTTTATGCAGCGACCCGACCATTTAGGTAAGAGAGAGATAGAGCTATAGTGAGAGACAGAGAGATGAAACATCATCGCGTACGACGACGAAGCCGGTGGCGAAGGGGACGCGGGCTACGACCTGCAAGTGCTCCGGCAGATGTACGACGGAGCGCCCGCGGATACGGATGCGTTTATGCAGCGACCCGACCATTTAGGTAAGAGAGAGATAGAGCTATAGTGAGAGAAAGAGAGATGAAACATCATCGCGTACGACGACGAAGGCGGTGGCGAAGGGGACGCGGGCTACGACCTGCAAGTGCTCCGGCAGATGTACGACGGAGCGCCCGCGGATACGGATGCGTTTATGCAGCGACCCGACCATTTAGGTAAGAGAGAGATAGAGCTATAGTGAGAGACAGAGAGATGAAACATCATCGCGTACGACGACGAAGGCGGTGGCGAAGGGGACGCGGGCTACGACCTGCAAGTGCTCCGGCAGATGTACGACGGAGCGCCCGCGGATACGGATGCGTTTATGCAGCGACCCGACCATTTAGGTAAGAGAGAGATAGAGCTATAGTGAGAGACAGAGAGATGAAACATCATCGCGTACGACGACGAAGGCGGTGGCGAAGGGGACGCGGGCTACGACCTGCAAGTGCTCCGGCAGATGTACGACGGAGCGCCCGCGGATACGGATGCGTTTATGCAGCGACCCGACCATTTAGGTAAGAGAGAGATAGAGCTATAGTGAGAGAAAGAGAGATGAAACATCATCGCGTACGACGACGAAGGCGGTGGCGAAGGGGACGCGGGCTACGACCTGCAAGTGCTCCGGCAGATGTACGACGGAGCGCCCGCCGATACGGATGCGTTTATGCAGCGACCCGACCATTTAGGTAAGAGAGAGATAGAGCTATAGTGAGAGAAAGAGAGATGAAACATCATCGCGTACGACGACGAAGGCGGTGGCGAAGGGGACGCGGGCTACGACCTGCAAGTGCTCCGGCAGATGTACGACGGAGCGCCCGCGGATACGGATGCGTTTATGCAGCGACCCGACCATTTAGGTAAGAGAGAGATAGAGCTATAGTGAGAGACAGAGAGATGAAACATCATCGCGTACGACGACGAAGGCGGTGGCGAAGGGGACGCGGGCTACGACCTGCAAGTGCTCCGGCAGATGTACGACGGAGCGCCCGCCGATACGGATGCGTTTATGCAGCGACCCTACCATTTAGGTAAGAGAGAGATACAGCTATAGTGAGAGAAAGAGAGATGAAACATCATCGCATATGACCAGTAAGGATAATGTTGAAAAATTAAATTGTTGGTTTTTCGCTCGTTTCGACATACTCGTACATGTATAATAAAAAAAAACAAAAGTAGCATACTATCTATTACAGATGTAGCACGATCATTAGTATACCGCGCTACTGTAAGTGTGTGCTTAATATATTTATATAATTTTTTCGCGATCTTTTTATGGCAACCTTTGGAAAACTTAACTTTAACCAATTATACCAATCCCTCATAAACAATATGTTTATTTTGGCGTTCGTTTCACTGGGCCAGTGCGTGAAACGATTTTTTCGTTGTTCGTAATGTGGTCTGGAGAATCTACCTTCAAGGACTTCACTCCCCATCTTAGACCACATCGTCACTTTACATCAGGTGAGATTGTGGTCAAAAGAAGGTTTATTTCATAAAAATATATATATGTAATTAATAGTTTATTTGTCCACAGGTTTAGTAGGCGCAGCTCCAGACCTCTCCGGGTTCCTAGACGACAAGAAGTCCGTCCTCGACCGGGACCCGGATATCAATCCTTACGACGACGTGCGCCACTACGCGTATGAGGGAGACGGCAACACTAGCGGCTCTCTTTCTTCCTTAGCTAGCTGTAAGTATACAATCACTAGCTAATCACGTGTTTTATCAGTATTTCCGCGGAAACAACATATTATCCCGCGGTTATTGCCTAAAGCCTCCATCGATAAACAAGCTATATAACAGTGACTTTTTCTTCAAATCGGAACAGCAGTTGCTGGGATTAGCGCGATAAAACACACTCCAGCTTCCAGCTTTATCTTAATATATATAAATCTCGTGTCACAATGTTTGTCCTCAATGGACTCCTAAACCACTTAACCGATTATAATAAAATTCGCACACCATATGCAGTTCGATCCAACTTGAGAGATAAGATGGTTTTTACGGCGAGAAAAATTCGAATAATTTCCGGGAAAATTTTATACCCGTGCGACGCCGGGGCGGGCCGCTAGTAATATTATAGAAATATAGATACTGCCATGAGACATGGGCTTTAAATACAATAAGGGGTTAGTTACATGATACCGGCGTACGATACGCGCCACCGCCGTTCCGTTTTACTGTAGATACAGCGATCTTTAAGCAGCCGCGCCACCACCGCGTCAAGTCAAGTAAAAAAGTCATCAAAGTGGTAGCAACGTGTGCAGGAGTGTTAAGGTTATAATAATAGATACGTATTCTTTACCCATTCGAAATAATGGAAAAGTGCAGAAGACAAATCGTTTATAAGAAATTATTAATGATTGTCACGTAGAGCCATACAAATTGCACTCAACAAACACGTTACACGATGTGCGAACTTAATCTATTGCTATTATAGACTGTAAAAAACAAGTATGTTTAAAAAATTACGACATAATACAAGAATTTCAAATGTGGATTATCTATACTAATATTATAGAGGTAAAGTATGTGTACAGAAAATAACCATATTTGATTTATCTTTTACCCTTACACATAACATCGTGAGGAAATCGGCATGTTCTGACAACTTCTGAGAACATCTGAGAACGACATGTGACATTCACCAACCCGCACTTGGTAAATTAAGGCCTAAGCTCCCTTGACAAAAGGGAAGTCCCTGTGTCCCAGCAGTGGGAACTTAATTAGGGGTTACCCTACTAAACATACGTATACTTACTAATAAGTACTCTTTTCTCAGGTACCGACGACGGTGATTTAAAATTCAACTATTTGTCTACATTTGGCCCGCGGTTCCGCAAGTTAGCGGATATGTACGGTGATGACGACGACAGACCGGCGCCCCACGAAGAGTCGTGGTGCTAGCAGAGAGCATGGCTCGTGTAACCTTAACACGACCGCATAGAGGCCATTTTGCCTTGATGTACTTCTCAGTGCTGAACTATTGTGAACCTTATAGGCTCCGGCCTTAGTTAGTGCTTGGTCGACCGAGTTGCCTTACCGCTTCATTATTTTCAATGTTTTGCTTTTAATGTAGCGTTTTTTTTTGTATTTTTTTTATGATTTCGTATTTTTTTGTAAAGATGACATTTTGATAATACTGTTTCTATACTAATTATTATAATTGTGTATTGTGAAAGTTAGGTTTAAGTTTTTTTTATTTGACACCATCGAAAAGAGATGATTTTTATTATTATTGTGACATTTTCAATAGTAATTACATCGGAGCTAGATTTTTTAAAGTGCCATTTGATTCCTATAGTAGGCTGCTAATGTAAGTAATTTCCAGTTTTGTGTTTTTTTTATATTCTCAGAGAACAATGACTTTGACATTTCAAACTTGACGTAATTTAGTTGACAGCTTTGTAACTTTGGCAACTAATTTTTTATTTTTTTATTTTACCATAATCTTGGTAAACTATCTTATTCAATTAAACATGACATTTACTATCATGTCATGTCGACTTAAGTAATTAATGTAAATATGTACAGAAATAAATGTTTTTGTATGACTATTATTAGGAAAATATACAAGGTGTCTTAACAGTATGCATATCAACGAATTTTAAGATATTGTATTGTGTAACTCGTTGGCAGATATTTAAGCTGTTATTGCATACGAAATATCGGCACGTATACAGATACCCTCATAAAGGAATTATCACAATTATTTCAATTGTTTGAGAAAAATACAATTTTTGCTTAAATTATTTTTATACAGGTTTAATGGGGTAATTTCACAACACGCTAAAAATAAATAAAATTACATTAGAGCCATAAATTTTCTTTCATTAAAACGCCTTAATTTTTTTATTTAGTTTTAAGGATGTTGTGAATTACTGTCAATAACTGATACTTACAGCAACATTGTTGGACTTACCAAAATGTTTATAGATAAAGCTTAGACAACGTCATGACATAGAAAATAGTAGTTAAATTAAAATATGTACGCGTCGAATTGAGAACCTCCTCCTACTTTTTTCGTTGGCTTATAATACTTCAAATTGTTGTTTTCTCAATATATTAGAAAATACCCAGACATAGATACAAGGATCGTATTATTTTAATGATCAGGGACCAATATGCGTGCCGATATAATTTCAAATAAATAAATATTCATGTTATTAAACTTCAACTAAACTTAGCTATTACGTTTGAAAGAAAAGTTGTTTTGTAGCAACTTAATTTCCTATTAGATACTTCACTATACAATTTTACAATTCAGGGGACTATTCTCGCCTTCATAACATATTGCATTCGATATTTATCACAGACAGACGAAATATAAGTCGCATTGACGAATTCTTGTGAAATATGTCGAATGCGAGTGAGATATGATCCATATTTTACTAGCTTCATTAAAAACGTGATACATTCCATGTTGAGAGTAAAATAATATGTAAAAATATTAATAAGTGTAGTTTTTAAGTTATTGGATCAATTATTGTACTTAGTTTTCTGTAGGTGGACATTTTTTTATATAAATTGATGGTAAAAGTTGATTTCCGGCCAAGAATGTACACCTACAGATGTACACTGCCATGGATATGCGTAAGTAAATCTTTAGACTAAGCAGGTATAAAGAATCTAAGTCAACATTTTTTGTCGACCGTAATTATAACATTATGGCTTGTTGATAATTTCTTCTTACTTTGACTTGGGACAAGAAAATCCTGTTATGTTATCGTATTTTTTATTTCAATATTAAAGTTTAATAATTGTGATATTTGCTTAAAGTGGCCTAATACGAGATTTAAGGCCGAAGCAATACTGATTATAACTGATACAACGTTTTTTGTAGTTTGTTTTATTAAAAAAATTCTTAATAGTTACAGGCACTAAATTGTTGTTGAATTGTGAACTAAAATTGCAATTATTATATAAATCTCGGACTAAAATAAACCCATCGTTAAAATATTTTTAAACATTTTTGTACTTCTTAATTTATGATAGGTATTAATTATTTTAAATATACCACAATGACTTAAAATGTGACTGTATTTTAGATATCTTGATGTAATAAAAAGGTAAATGCAATTGTGGCTAATTTTATTTCTTAACTGAATACATGTTTCAAAATGCGTGCAATGAACATTTTGACCAAATTAGTAACAATCTTTTTTAACCTAGGAGCCACGTCTCACTATAAAACTTTGGTTGCACAATTTTTGACTCAATTCTCGCTCTCAGCACATGAATATAACATTCGATATATATCACAGCATAAAACTATTACTGTCTGGTTTTAATTCCAACTTAGTTTTTTAGGTGGTGCTTGATGAATCTCGCTATCACACTGATACTTATACAAATAAGTAATAAAAAATAATTTGATTTTTTTTTGTAATAATACTTTTTTTTGTTAATGGGTCTCAATTGTGCCACCAATTGTAAATAAAAAGATAAGGCTCTAAAAGCGATAACTTGTGCCCAAGTGGAATCCTAAAGAAAATACGGTTAAAAGTAATTAAATACTCATTATAATCAAATTTCTACAATAAATGAAAATTGTGACTAAAGGATTGCAACTATTTTACGGATGCAGATTGATTTGCAGAAATTAGTTTGATTAAATATTAACTCACTTTTCAATGAAAGATCAAGACTTTTTAGTGACTCCGATTATTTTTAATGACAAGTTTCACGGAAATACTTGAAGAGTAATTATTACCTAAATAACGTATTCGACATAATATCGCTTGAACTGTCAACCCTTCGGATATTTGACAGTTCCCGTGATATATATCGAATAGGGCCACAGGCGTATCGTTCGAAAATATAATTGTTTTCAACTTATAAGCATAAAGCAAAGCAACCCCATTTACGTACCCACTGCTGGGACACGGGGACTTCTTCGAGAAAGATTGGGCCTTAATTCACCACGCTCTAGCCAAGTGCGGGTTGGCAAATGTTTTCAACTAATTTTTAATAATCGTACTGTTTTGGATTTTCTCGGGCACAAGTCAAGCACGAATTGTCATATACGGAATGTTACTTTTGTATTTTAGTTTTTAAGAATAACTGCGGTTGTCAAGTGTGTTTGTTAGCAAGAGACGGCACTTTGTGTTGTTCTTGTACTTTCGTAAGTTCTACTAAAGAAACCGACTGACGTTTATAGTAAGATTTCCATTGCGTAAAGCTATTTGAATGTGGTTATAAATTTAAGAGAGTGTAAGGTACTTTTTAAAATTGTTTGTATAGAAATAAAATTATTCAATTCAACATTGATGAATAAAGTGATGTAATTGATATAAATTGTGGAGTTATTATTTTTAGGTTTAATTTTGTCCTTACCATTAATAAAATTTCTACCGACTGTTTAGTTTCATAAAATGGAAGTTTTGTACCAAATTTATCTTACCAAGTTTGAATAACCGCGTGGTATTGGGACCTGAAACGATACAATGATTGGGCGAAGCTTCGATGAAAGCTGCTCGACCAAAGCGACTGCGAAGCGAAAGCGTCCGCCGCGCGACTGATTCGTCACCGCAGTGAGTCTTAGAATCGTAAATGCTCACCCACAGTGACAGCGCCAAACTTTTGCATAGAAATGCATAGTACACCTTAAATCCATAAAATTTTTCAATTTCTACACATTTCACACTAATGTCGGCGTCGGTTCGCTTTTCATCGGACAGTTCCGAAAGCTCAAAACGAAACACGAGTTCAAACGTAATTGAGAAATCGTAACCGAGTGTCCGATGAAAAGGTTAAACCATTTCGAATTAGTTCGATTGCGGCTTCCAAGCACGTGTTACCTTAAAAACTGTGTGCTAGACAAGAGTGTACCTACTAAAATATGTTTTAACTGTTTGACAACAAGTTAAACTCAATTGGCAATCAATCAATCAAATCAAGCAATTATTCAAATAGACAAGTATATTAACAATGTGTGTTTATTTGGCAACATTCAATTTTTTTTTTATTAATTCCTTATAAAAAAAATAGTACATTGTTATTATGATCTAAACGCGGTTTACCATAATAGATACCATTATAATTTAACTAATAACTATAGCAGGCTATTAAGCGCCCATAACAGCTTTTTGACAAAATTACTATTCATATAGATATGGTAGGTAGGTACACTTTGTAAATCTTTTTTTTTTTTATTTATTTTTTTATTTTTGTCATGTATGAGGGTAGCGATGGGTTTATTATTCATAAATGGTGGTGGGTAGTTTAGCAGACTGTTGTAAGCTCGGGAAATACAAAGACGTGATTACGAACTGGCTGTGTTATTTTATTCAATATCATCCCATAGCAGGGCATATCTTACATTGGCGAACGAGGAAGTGTTTATATTGACGTGGACTAATAAAGTGCGTGCAATAAACAATAAAACAAAATGTCTATCGGGAAAATTTCCGAGTTTAACCTGAGGTCGGGCGCGTGGTCATCGTACGTGGACCGCCTAGACATGTACTTTCAAGTGAACGCTATTGTGGATGAGTTGAAAATGCCTACAATGATCTCGGTGATGGGTGATGAAGTATACGAGTTACTGGTGAACCTGGCGAGCCCGAGGAAACCTGCGCAATTGACATATCCGGCGGCCGTTGAGTTGTTACGTAATCATTTACAACCTAGGCCTTCCACGCTTGCCGAACGTTATAAATTTCGGCAGCGAAGGCAGAAAACAGACGAAAACACGATAGACTACGTCGCGGAACTGAAAAGGTTGGCGCGGCATTGCCAGTTCAAGGATAACCTCGAAGATAATCTGCGAGATCAATTCGTTTGTGGCTTACGGAGCGATGTTATTCGGCAAAGGCTGTTCGCGGAGGATGACAGTCTCACATTCTCGAAGGCCTTAAAACTAGCAATGTCTTTGGAGGCGGCGGAAAGGGACGCGGCGGTGGTCGAGGGTCCAGTCGCGCCGGAGACGGCGGATCTGCACCTGTTCATGCCACGCGGGCAGGCGCGGCGTGCGCGCGGTGGCGTCGCTGGCGGCGGCGACGGGGGCTCGGGCGGCCAGGGGCCCGCGGGGGCCCGGCGCGGTGGGGACCCGGGCGGCCAGGGGCGGCGGCGCGGCGGCGAGGCGTGCAGGGGCTGCGGTGCGACCGGCCACGACTACGAACATTGTCGGTTCCGGGACTACGTGTGCAGCCGTTGCAAGCGGCGAGGCCACTTGCGCAGGGTGTGTCGCAACGAGGCATCGCGGAACTGGCCAGTGAGAGCGGCGGAAGGCGCCGGATGCGGCGCGGGCGGCCGCGGGCTCCACTACGGCCAGGCGGCGGCGGGGCTCGAGTCGGATGGTGACGGAGCTCCGGAAGAAAACTTGGATCTTCATCAATTGTGCTTAAGAGACTATAAGGCGGTGAGTTTGCCACTATGTATCGAAGGAAAAATAATACCTATGGAAATAGACACGGGTACTCCCATTTCGTGTATAAGCAAAGGTACATATGATAGGTATTTTGCTGATAAATGTATAGAACCGCACAACTTACAATTAACATTTTATGATGGGTCCGTAATTAAACCTTTAGGATTTATTAAGCCCTGAGTGGAGCATAAGGGTATTTCGAAACGTTTGGAGCTATTTGTTATTAAGGGTGGTACAACTTCGCTCCTAGGTAGACAGTGGATTACCGAATTAGGAATAAATATTGCATCGGTAGACTGTTTTAACATTAGTAAGCAGGTTAGTGAGCCTAATATTAAATCGAATAATGAAGTTGGTGTTATGTTAAACAGGTTTAAGGATTTGTTTGACGGCAGTCTGGGAAGGTTCACCGGGGGTAAGGCCACGCTGCGGGTGCGCGAGGGCGCGGCGCCGGTGTTCCACCGCGCGCGGCCGCTGCCGTTCGCGCTGCGCGAGCGCGTGGACGCGGAGCTGGACGCGATGCTGCGCGCCGGCGTCATCGAGCCGGTGGACTGCTCCGACTGGGCCTCGCCTCTGGTGCCCGTCAACAAATCCGATGGTTCACTCAGGATCTGTGTAGATTATAAAGGTACCCTAAACCCCGCTTTACTGGTCGATCGTTATCCACTACCGAGAATAGATGAAGTTTTGGTTGAACTAAATGGGGCGCAGTTCTTTAGTAAAATTGATTTGTCGCAATCCTATAATCAGATTGAATTAGATGACTCTAAGAAATATACGGTAATTAATACCCATCGGGGGTTATTTAGATACAATCGATTAGTATATGGTTTATCATCGAGTCCAGGTATTTTCCAACGGATTATGACTTATCTGTTAAAAGATATACCTAACGTAGCCGTGTTTATTGATGATGTGATTATCGGGGGTAAAACTATGGCGGAACATTTTATTGCGTTAGAATTGGTATTCAAGCGACTTTTAGATCACGGACTTAAGCTACAAAAATCGAAATGTGTGTTTTTAGTTCAGGAGGTATCATATCTAGGGTATATTTTGTCAAAAGATGGATTGAGAGCAGACCCATCTAAAATAGATGCTGTGGTTAAAATACCTCAACCACAGAATGTGTCAGACTTGCGTTCGTTTATTGGATTAGCTAATTTCTTTTCAAAATTTGTAAATAATTTTAGCCCGACATTAGTACCACTTTATAATCTCTTAAAGAAGGGTTGTGAATGGGCCTGGACAACAGACTGCGAAAAAGCGTTTAGGCAAATAAAAAACGACTTGATAAGTTCTCGTGTGCTCGCGCACTACGACGCGCAGGCGCCGCTGATAGTGACGTGTGACGCGAGCCCGGCCGGCGTGGGGGGCGTGCTGTCGCAGCCGACGGGCGCGGGCGGCGCCGAGCGCCCGGTAGCTTTTACCTCTCGTACATTAACTAGCGCAGAGAAGAACTATTCACAAATACACCGCGAGGCACTAGCTATAATATTTTGTATGAAAAAATTCCACCAGTACATCTATGGAAGACAATTTACTCTTCGAACTGATCATAAGCCTTTAGTATCGATTTTTGGATCAAACACGGGTATACCTACTATGACGGCGAGTAGGATGCAAAGGTGGGCTATAATATTATCAGCTTATACCTATAACATTGAATACGTGAGAACGGATAAAAACAGCGCGGATGGCCTGTCTCGCTTACCATTGCCGCATAGTAAACATATTTCGGGCGGGATACCGGAACAAACATTTTTACATCACGTGCAAGAGGCGATGTTGTTAGATTACAATGAAATAAAAAAATGTACAGCTAAGGACCCGCTCATCAGTAGAGTTCTGGGTTACCTACGGTACGGTTGGCCAGCAGACTGCGATACGGTAGGCTTGAAACCATATTATAATAGGCGTAATGAACTGTATGAGGAGTTGGGGTGTGTCATGTGGGGTCACAGGCTGGTCGTTCCGGAGACTTGTCGCAGGAGGGTTCTCGAAATGCTCCATGAACCGCACATGGGAATAGTTAAATCAAAGGCCTTAGCGCGTAGCTACGTTTGGTGGCCGGGCGTCGACGAGGCGGTGGAGGCGCTGTGCCGCGCGTGCGCGACGTGCGCGGCGCAGGCGGACGCGCCTCCGCGCGCCGCGTCGCGGCCCTGGCCGTGGCCGCACCGGCCCTAAACCAGAATTCACATCGATTTTTTAGGACCAATTTTTGGTAAAACATACCTCGTAGTTGTAGATGCTATGTCAAAGTGGCTTGAAATTTTTAACGTACCGAGCACCGCGGCTTCTAGTACCATCGATCGGTTGCGGGAATTGTGGAGCCGCTGGGGAATACCTAAACAGATTGTCACTGACAACGGGCCTCCTTTCACGAGCAATGAATTCAAAGTGTTCCTTGGGGCTGATGGAGTAGAACACACCTTCTCGGCACCCTACCATCCCGCCTCTAATGGGGCCGCAGAGAATGCAGTAAAAACATTAAAACGGGTCATTAAAAAGGCGGACTTTGAAAAACAAAATATTATGAAGGCCTTACATACATATCTTCTATTCTATAGAAATACGGAACACGCGTCGACTGGCGAAAGTCCTGCAAAACTAATGTTAGGTAGACCATTACGTACACGGTTAGATGTCCTAAAGCCAGACTTAGGGTCACGGATGAGACAAGTACAGCGCCGACAAGTGCGCGACGCGGGCGGGGCGCAGCGCACCGTGAGCCCCGGGGAGGACGTGTGGTATCGACAATATCTCAAGGGGGAAAAATGGATACCGGGGAAAGTTGAAAGTCAAGAAGGTCCTTCTAGCTTTAAAGTAGTGGGGGTAGAGGGAAATCAGGTTCATCGCCATATCGACCAGTTAAAGCGTAGGTCTAGGGGTTCTCTGGTTTGTCCGGATTTTGAGAGTTCCATTGGTAACGCTCAGCGAGCGACGCAGGGAGAGACGGCGGAGGCGGGGCCCACGTCGGAGCGGCTCAGCTTGGCTCCGTGTTGTCCGGAGCAGCCCGAGCCTGGCCCCAGCGGTGAGCCTTCCCCGACAGCACCTGTAGTGGACGACCCACCTGCGCAGCGACCACTGCGGCAATGCCGGCTTAATAAGCCTAATTATAAAATATAGATTAAGTATTCCGTAGTTTTAAATTGTTTATTTTGTATAAAGTTATATTTAATTATTTAAGTAAGATATTAGGTTATTGTCTAGAAGAAAAATGTTTAAGATTAAGTGTAGAGGAGTGTCATGTATGAGGGTAGCGATGGGTTTATTATTCATAAATGGTGGTGGGTAGTTTAGCAGACTGTTGTAAGCTCGGGAAATACAAAGACGTGATTACGAACTGGCTGTGTTATTTTATTCAATATCATCCCATAGCAGGGCATATCTTACAATTTTAACTAAAAATTATGAATGAAACTATAATTCTAAGTCTTACTATTCTATGCTGTGGGCCATGTAGTAAAATAATAAAATTACCAAAGATAATATAAATCACTAACGTTCATTATGTATGACTGAACGTATCACACCTATCCGATAAATAAGCAAGCAATGATAAATCTTAGAGTGGTCAATCTTTTTATTCTGCGACTGTACCTACATCTTTACCTGCCAGGTACTAACTACACCGGACACGCTGCATTCCTTTATTTTTTTATATTTGAATAAAAACATAAATATATTATAAATGGATTAGAATAAACGAATAAAAATAATTAAATTGTGTTTTATGCAACAATGCCTTTATAATAAGAACATAATATCTATATAAAATAAAATAAGTACCTACATTGTTGCAAAATGGTCTCTGTCTCAGAATTTGTTGGCTGCAAACATGATTCGCTGTTCTTCCGTCAGACCCATTTCCACTCAAGCTCAGCTCAGGAGCATACAACAACAAAAACATAGGGTTCGAGACATTTCAAACACTCGAAAGGTCTGTGGGACCATGTGTCGTTACTTAAGGCGCCTGTATGGGCCAACGGCCTTGAGGATTCGGGCGGAGTCAAAATTATTCCCCGCGCCAACCGCACACTCCCCGCTACATTTTTACGACGCAGAGCGCGGCCTGCGCTCTCGGCAAGCGGTCACGCGTGCCGGGTCCTCGCGAGTCGCGACGCCGTAAATAAGGACTTTCCAACTATGTACATCATTATTACGCTAAAACTATTCTACCTAGAGATTTATGCGTTTTGTGCTTATGTTATTTTCTTTTAAATTTTTTTATTTTAATTTATAATGTATTGTTAAAATTAATTAGATATTAATGAACCTTAATTTTTAAACTATTTTAGTGTATTTTCTTGTTGGTGGTTCTAATATAACAAATAAATAAATAAATAATAAGTATGTTTTTTTAACTAGGTTTTCTTTACTTACTAAGTACCAACCTAATAATAAGATCCTAAGCCAATCCTGCCAGGGTAGGCTAATTACCTATACAATGTGTATTTTCGAAGCTTGATCAAACGCAATTTGCGGATACATGACAAAAATTAATCGATAAATATCAGATTTTTTTTATTAAAAAAAGTCGATTTAATATTTTTTTATGAGAAGTAGGTACTTCATCTGGTGTTTTCTTCGTTTCTGTTTGAGTAAACGGTGTATTTTATTCAAAGTAGGCTCATTAAAAAGCTAGATAGTTTACCTAGCTATGAAAATTAAAAGAAAATACAATTTCGGTACAAAAGCCTATTAAAACATTTTTTTTGTAGAAATTAAAAAAAAATAGATATTTATTTTATTTTTAATCTGTAACTTTTACACTGGATTATTGAGGTATACTTTTTTGCATGTCATATTAAACTTCATAATTTATACTACAAATCTCTTCTAAAAAGTAAGGGTTTTAATTTTATGAATAATGTCTGGTTTTTGCTTGAAGGCCAATCGTCTGATAGAATCTAGGTAGTATCTGCAATATTCATAATGTCATAGGATTAGAAAATCGGGCATAAAGACGAGTACAATTTCAGATTTTTGGTCAGTCACTAAGTTTTTGTGGTATTTTGCTTTTCCTTTTAAGTTTCAGGTAGAGAGTATAAAATTATTTGAAATGCTACGCGACTGACACTGTTGGTATCCATAGATACTCTAAGGTTGGTGGGTAGCCCACGTACCAAAAAGGTTAATTAAACTCTTTTTGCTGTCATGTTATTAGCCATTCGAATTAGGTACTTTCTGCCTTGTACAGAGATCAACAGACAGCAAATTATGTAATGAAACAAGGCAAGATAAGATGAAACGGAACGAAGCCTTTGCCCAAAAGTGGGATATTAACGGTGGATAATGATAGGATTAAGTAATACAACACTTTAAGTTATTACTATCAATTAATTTATTGATTGTTCAAAATGCCATACATTTTCCTCAATGCATATCGTTGCAAGTAAACCCACGTTCAGTTCACAAGTTCTTTTTAGTACATCGCGATCGTTTCTTATTTGATTCGCTGGCGTGAGTTATGGTGACGCTCCAGCTCACTTCACCACAATCGTGCGTGATCATTTTAATGCAACTTAAGATACATAATTTGTTGTCTGTTGATATTTGGCACTACAAGGCAGAAAGTACCTAATTAAAATGACTAATAACATGACAACGAAAAAAGGTAGACCCATACTCTTTGTAGAATTTGTAGAATAATAATAATATAACTCTTTATTACAAACCAAGGAAAAAACAATACTAAAATGGACTTGCAAAATACAAAATGCATAATGGGCGGCCTTATTGCTTAAAGCAATTTCTTCCAGACAACCTTTGAAAAATATTATGAAGTTTAATAAAAAATGCAAAAAAGTTTAAAAATTATAGATCAAAAACAAAATAAAAAAAAATTTTTTGGTAAATTTCTACAACAAAAAATTTTGCGGGCTCTTGTACCAAAATTGTATTTTGTTTTGAATTTTCTTAATTAGGTAAACTATCTAGCTTAGAGTGTTAGATATGTGTGTTGATGGATATGTGGGAAGAGGTAGGTCAAAGAAAATATTGATGGACTGTTTGAAGGATGGCATGCGTAAGAACAAAAATGACTGACAAAAATGTTTCTAAGATAATGACTTTTTAAATTGTACAATAATTAGTTTTATGACTTTGAATATTTGCTTACTATGATGATTACTGATGTTATAAATGTTTAATGAAATTAATTTAAAGTTAATAATTATAAAAATTTATTTAGTACTGTATTTTGTTAGATTTTTATTATTTTAGTTTATTCAATAATGTAATGCCAATTTTATAATTGCATGCCTGGACAGGTAAAATACATTGATCCATGTAAAATTTAAGCCATAACAACGCTGTAACATGTATTTACGCAATAAATTAATTTTGAACTTTGAGATGACGAGTGACAGAGGAAAATGGAAGGAAGAAAGATGTTGCGTCGACCCCACGTAATATGGGATAAGGGCTGATGATGATGATGATGTAAACTATCTAGCTTTCAAATGAGCCTACTTTGAATAAAATACACCATTTACTCAAACAGAAACGAATAAAAAACCATACGAAGTAGTTTTCATAAAAAAAAATATTGGCTTTTTATTAAATAGCCAACATATAATTATTTTTATCCTATATTTATCCATAAATTTATGTCGTGTATCCGCATTTAGTTTGATCAAGGTTCGAAAATACACATTGTATATACTTTGTTTGTATCATCTACCTAGTAATATTATTAATAATAAAACTCTTTATTACACACCATATCACAATACAAAAAGGGACTTAAAGCTAAATACAAAAATGCGTAATGGGCGGCCTTATTGCTTAGAGCAATTTCTTCCAGACAACCTTAGGATGGAGAGGATAATGCACAGCAAATAACTGGACGGTGCGGTGACATAAAATATATATAACAATTAATTCATTACTTAATTTTTAACTATATTTATACTAGTCTGTGCTAGTTATTTAGTCCCGTGGTAAGCTCTAAGCTTGTGTTACGGGTAGGTACTAGATATTTGATATACTTAATATAATATACATACATTTAAAGATATTTTTTATTATACATATTAAATACCCAGACCAAGGAGAAAAGTGCTTGCAGAACATACAAACACTTTTACCCTCGGCGGGAATCAAACCCGCTACCTTTTGCTCTGCAAGCGGACATTCGCACACCGCGCCTACGAGGCACTCAGAGTCAGAGTCAGTTAACTAGGTAACCCTTATAAAAAAAAACAACTTTTTCATAAGTGTTTTTTTTTGTTTATAAATATTAATAGGTAGGTACTTATTATATTAGCTTGGTACTTAATCACTAGTTGGTAGGTAGTAAGTATAATCATTACTTATTTATTACTAACTTTTATTCCTGCTAATTGCTTACTGAACTTGTCCAACGAATATACAAAAGTCCGAGCTCAAATACCTATTTCTAAAATATAAAACTAAACAACAGCGTCCATGCGCAAACAATAATCGTTATACGGTTACATCGAAAAATGCATTTGGACCGATGACGAAGACGCGCGACACAACCTCCCCGTCCGATAGTCTGAGCCACACTGCCGCCCGTCGCCCCCGCACAGACCCGGTCGTTCCATTTCATACCGAAAACATAAAATAATTATTTGTAGTCGTATAAATCATTTGTTTTAATTTTCAAACGTACAGTTTGTGTGGAATACTTTGACAAATATTTAAGTTAAAGAAAAATACTCAAACTCAATACCGTTTAAAAGATATATCCAAATTTCGGATAAAAAATGCCTTACTTTGAATATTTTTTTTATTAAGTAATAATGAAGATACAATAATTTCAAACGTTCAAGTTGTAATTTAATATCTATTTTGCAACATATATTTTTTTTATACATATTTATTCACTCATAAAGTAGATATATCAATTTGAAAAAGTCGCGTTAGCCCATACAACCACCTTAATACTTAAACCAAGTACATAACAGTTTTAAATAATAAACAAAAGATGGCAGCACTTCAAAGAGTAAACATCAAAGGAACGGAGTGGGTAGAATCGCCAGTCTAGCTCTTGTACGTACTTAAACAAGGGTCACTCGTTTTGGCTCGTTAAAATATTTTGCTCTAGTTCATTAAGGAAACTCTAACTATATTATCATTCGGTTATCTATCCAAAGCGCTTTCATTTTAATTTCACATTACTTAAAATCAAAACCTTTTGCTATGTATTATTAAAATAATATTTTAACTGTTGAGTTTTTAATTGGAAGGTGTTGTAACAAGTTGCAACTATTACTATTATTTAATTAGATAATTAGGAATGGTATGTTAGTAGAAAAATACTGGCGGTGCCCAGCAGGTATAGGTACGCTTTATAATTCTTTATAAAACTGAATTCTTTAAAACAAACCAAGAGATTAAAATAATACAACGAAGCAAAGAAGGCCGCAAAACAGAATAAAAAAAAAAGTTTGTGTGTGTCAGCTACGACGCACGATTGGAGTTTACTCCTTACGAACGATAATTATTATATATAACGAATAGAAAAAAAGGGTAAATGAATACATCTGCTAAAATGATAAGAGAAACAAACATATATCTGTAATTATTCGGATTATTTATATTACTTCAATAAAGCGTATTACATAAATTATGTTACAAAATAATATAAATAAAATACAGTGAGACTACGAAGTATCGCGCAAAGAGGAGACCCCGAGAATGAGATACGCTGTGTAATGTATTCCATCTCATTCTTTTACACGTTCAATCCTAGAGATATATAATTATGTTTGTCTATTTCTACGTAACGCCTCAACTTTCGTGTTACACTTGATTTTACTCATAAAATTTCCGTACCGAGCCTTATAACTCAAATCGTTTCTTAGGGAGTAAATTCCAAAATTAAAACTTGTAACGAGCTTTATTATCCTGGATTCAACTTGTCGATAAGTCGAAAGAATGCCTTTTGCATGTGCATACATTTTTTAACGCTCTTCCCAAAAGATTTAAAGAGCTACCATTGAGTAAGCTTAAATCAAAGTTGCATTATTGGTTACTTGACTGCTGTTTTTACACAATAAATGAATACTTTGACCATTGAAAGAAACATAATGTTTAAAAATTAAAAAGACAGTAAATCACTAATATTTTAATTGACATGTTTTGTATATTCTATAGGTAATCTTCCTTAGATTTATAATTTTTAACCCCCGACCAAAAAGAGAGGGGTGTTATAAGTTTGACGTGTCTGTCTGTCTGTCTGTCTGGGAGATGCTAGCTCCCGAACGGATGAAGCGATTTTGATTTAGTTTTTTTTGTACGAAAGGTGCAAATATACTCGAGTGGGTATCAAATGAAAGCGCATCGCGTGCACGTTAAAAAATATTATGTTGTTTTACTGTTAAGGAAATAAAGACATTGGAATCGGGGATTTTTCTTAAATTTAGATTTATTAATTTTCAAATACAATTGTTAAGATTTCGCATGCCAAATGAATGTGGTAGAACATAATGCATCTACAACTATTTTAAGACCTTTTTTTTACTGATGTACGTGCAAATAAAGAAAATTGAATAAATTTCGAATATAATGGATTTATCCGCGGAAAAAAAAAATTTTTTTTTTTCCTGTAATAAGTTGACTATAACTATGGATTATGGTATGTTGCCCTTTTAAAGTTATAATATTGAAGTCAAAATATTGAAAACTATAGGGAAAAGCAAGAAAACTGAAAGTTAATTAAAAATAACCGTAACATAAATTACAAATGGCGGTTATGACGTCATATTCAGCTTCTGGTGAGCGATCATAACAAATAACAGGGTTCTCTGTCATGTACCCGACTACTGCTAACACAAAGCATCACCTAATCCCAAAACTAAACAGACCCTGTTTTATGGTTAGGTGTCTGATTACATACATTTTTTGTAAATACACACTGATGATAATATAAAACACCCAGATCCGCAACCACTTACGCCTCAGCCGGACCTTCGTCCACCGAGCCACTGAGATCGTCAAAAAAATATTCAGATCTATACCAAGTTTGCGCATAAGACAAATGGGTAATTGGCTGTGTTCTTCCTACTTCTATCAAGAATAACAAGTTAGATCTTTGTCAGCTTATGTTACCCGTCTCGATGATTTTAGGGCGCAAACGCGACATACCTATATCTTCCGTCGCTGAATATATCCGCATCATTTAAGACCTTAGGATTGTACGAATAAGTGTAGGTACCTACCTACGCAACGATTTTGAATACTAATTTTTACTACAGCGCTATTAACCTCGCTGTAATAAATATCTAAGACACCTTCAACCCCGGACTGAAATACGCCTCTATAAAACCATTATAAATCTGTCAGAATCTTACAATAGGAGTAATAAAAGTAAATTGGAGAAGAATTTTCCATTTTCCGCCGTAAACTACAGCGCCACGGTTCAAATTACCAAAACATTTCTGCCTCATTAAAACACACATTTGTGCTGCAATTAAAAACTTGGATACATGGTGTTAATTCTGGCCCGTTTGTATTACAGAAGTTAAAACTTTAACGAGCGGGTAAATGACAGAGAACCCTGTTATTTGTTATGATCGCTCACCAGAAGCTGAATATGACGTCATAACCGCCATTTATAATTTATGTTACGGTTATTTTTAATTAACTTTCAGTTTTCTTGCTTTTCCCTATAGTTTTCAATATTTTGACTTCAATATTATAACTTTATAAGGGCAACATACCATAATTTGACAGTGTTAAAAACCATATAATATTTTAACGAACGCGCACTGTAGCTTGATATTTAGTTTGCAAAAAAAAATAAGGTTACAATTATTTTATTAATCTAAATCGTGAAAGCAGAACACTCAGTCGGCAAAGAGTCAATTCAGCTTAAAATCAGAAAGACAATGTAGAAAAACTTCTGGAAATATAAATAGTCTGTGTGATTACAATACCTCATAAGTCAAAGGTCCAGAAAAAAAATGGATTCTTAAGCAAGATGAAGCCAACACTTTAAAGATCTGTTTATAATGTCAATTATTTTAATAATATATTTTGAACATGACATTTTTTCATATTGCACTCGTAACTCGCCTAGTATATAATATATTTAAAGGTAAATTAAATAAGTTTATGTTTTTAGTTCCTTATTTTTTATAGTATAACTCAACATGGAACATCAACTTAAATAAATAAATAATTACTCGCATATGAAATATTTTATTTTTTATTTTTGTGGCTTTCTGCGATCAGTCGCCGACTATAAGCAGATTGGTTGCATGATTAATGTCATGTAAGAGTTGCTCCTCATCTTGAGACAACTCGTTCTTCACCATCTGTCACCAAGCCCCTGGATGTCTTGGCGTTTCAGTCGTTTGGGGTAGCTGATGTTTCTTAGTGAGGTTGCAAAGACATTTGGGTGATTTTCCAGTTGCATTCTGTATTTGGTGCCTGTTAGTTTGATTTCCTCCTTAACAGTTCTGATGTTCAAAGTTTCATGTATTTCGGTATTGGTAACAAACCATGGTACGCAGGCTATAGCTCTTAAGATGCAATTTTGCATTCTTTGCATGATATTTAGGCAGGAGTCGCAGGCGCTGCCCCACATTTTAAAATGATCATCATTTCTTTTAACTGAGAAACTGTTTAAGAACAGTAAATACCAAAATGAAAAAGGCGGTTTTTTCTAAACAATCCATCTTTCTGATCCATCCTCATCCACGTCGACACTTACTATTAAGAGGGATTGTGGATTGTGGACGAACAAAGATCTATCGTTCACTAAAAAACAATCTATAAGTTCCCAAATATAATAGCCAATCCAGATTTTATGATAAACTAACCGACTAAATAAACGTTTATATCTATTGCGTAATGACATGTAAAGATATGTGTTTTAGTATTCTTGTCAATCAACTCACCAATGCAACGCAATCCAGAAAATTCAACTACAATGTCCTTCGGCTATATGGTATATTTGAAAGCGACCCTGGCCTTCACCTTGTAAATTTACCTGAGCCACGTGACGCCTACGCCATTATCCAACCAGTGCCGACAATAAGTATTTTAATCATTCGTCTACTTCTAATTAAGCTAAAAAAAGGTTAGCTTCACAACTAAATAGGTTGTGTAAGGTAAATGCTGTATGTTATATTACAATACAAAAAAATCACCGGCACACAAAAAAAATTAAGAAGAAATGTGCATTTAACCGGACCTGTCCACTGAATCCGAATTCGAAGTCAGTTTGACCCCTACTTCCTCGAAATTTCGAGAAAACTTCATAAAACCGTAAAAATGATGAAAATTGGCTATGTTTTGGAAATAAACTAAGCGTTATTGTCGTCATGTATTTCCATCCACTGAATATGAATCGAAACTTAATTGAGACCACGAGCCAATTTTTACGGTTTTTTGAAGTTTTATCGAAATTTAGAGGGTGTAGGAGGAGGACCTATACACGTACCTGAAGGTAGGTCCGCTCAAATGCACATTCTATATAATTATTTTCGTGTGCCGTTGTGTTTATTCACAAAAGGACTTTACAAAGAAGGTACTTATATTCTATTTTGATTAAAGTAAATTTGCAATTTACTGCGTACTTAATACCTGCTTGAGATAAACCTTTCTGAGTAGAAATAGTGACACCTCGTTCTAACTATGTAGGTACATTTAGTACTTGTGCTTAGATACGATTTTGTTTACAATAATTTTTTAATCCCAAAATAAAACATTTCCAACCATTAATAACACCATAAGAACAACACTCCCCTAAGCTCCAAGAAATGCGAAAGAATTGAAGCATTTTTAGATTTCTCTGTAGCCAGGTGTAAAGGTATTTATGAAGTCACGCGAATAACTCTTTATGCCAGCCAATTAAAATGTCGCTAGCGGCAGATTTGGGCTATTTAAATGTCGTGGCTATTTCTGTTGTGAAAGCTTAGTTTTTGTGGTTAATAGACGACTTTGCCAACAGCGTTTCTAATAGCCTGTTCTTAATTGGACGTCATCGAACGTGGAAAAGTAAGGATTCGATTCGACTTTAGTTAGGTCGAGCTATTATGTCTTTAAACGTTTAAGAAAAGTTTTGCAGCAATATGTAGTGCACAGTGTTTATAAGATAATGTTTGTCTGCGCCATTCAGGACAGCGCCACCTACCAAATGTCAATGAAAGCACGCCGGTGTCAAAAGCGCGCGCGGCGCGATCTGTCTAACATTGTATTATCTAGACGCGCGGTAGTGTCTTATAAAATAACTTTAGGAACAAGTATTAAACTTTTTCGTTCTTTTCCTTATTGGATTATAATTGTTCTTAAAGTAGTTTAGATTTGACCTGGCCAGTTTTTACCAGAATTCAAATGTTGAATAACTTTTTATAATTACTGATGTAATGATAACTGGGGAATCGAACCCTCCGCCCACCGCGCCACATAGGTAGTCAATCCCTTAAAATAAAAATTAGATTTACATAAAATTGAATACTTGATGAAGGAAACTTATAAATTAAAAGGTATACTAATGGCCAATAAAATAAATATTCTTTACTTAATTGTCATGAAATATTTTTGGTCCATTAACATTCTAAAATGCAGCAAATACCCTCATTAGCTCCTTCAAACATAAATCCACACTTGTTTGTATGCTGGTGAAAATATCAAACTTTTATTTGATGTCGACATGAAACTGAATAAATGAATATGAAATGAAACGTCGTAGTTTGAAACAAGGCGCTTTGTATGTTTATGAGTTGTTTCAGAATCATATTTTCTAACCAGACTTTGGATTTGAAGTTTGCAAAACTATTAACAACCATCGCGTGAATTCCGTGACTGCGGTATAGAATAGGATTCCGAGGTACAAGGTTTTATGGTCTATGCAATGTAGGTCTGTGTTTTCAAAAAAAGGAGGAGGTTCTCAATTCTACGATATTGTGTATATATTTATATATTTTTTTTAACCCTTCATACTGAGTAGTCCGATTTTAATAATTATTTTTAAATATAAATCTGTTGCTCCCAAGTTGGTCTCACAAAAAATTTATAACATTCAGATTAGTTGTTCTCGAGTTATACAGAAATACGACATCATTTCTTGTCGAATTTTGTTGAACCCGAGGACCTAGATTCAAATCTATTGTGTATTTTTTAGATTATTTTAATTTTTTTGTTATCGAAGTGTTTTTGGGCATTTCAGTTTAACCGACTTCAAAAAAGGACGGGGTAAAATATTTGTTAAAAGTTATTATAGTTTAATACAGTTCGATCACCGATAAATAGGTATGACTGATGATTACCATGATGTGTCAAGTCATGATTGACCTGAATCTGAAGTTGTTAATTCGGCTGTTTTTTCGTGGTACCAGTATATTGTCCCATTAATGGAACGACGAGGGATACTTATTCCTCTTGATCCTTTCTGATCTGATAATTCCAATATTGATCTCCACGATACAGGCTTCGCCTAGTGTAGGAGATCGCTGGTTAATATGTATGTACTCAGTGGCGTAGCTAGGTGCCCAAGGGCCCTTGTGCATAGTGAGAGAATCAGGCCCTCCCCCCTCTTACCGCGTAGTTGGAGCTTATTGATATGAAAATGAGTGCCATCGAAAATGTAGATCTTGTCAACACCTTTCATTTGAACCCTTAGTGGAACGTGTAGTTCCTTAAATATGACTGTTTTGTTTTGACAGCTGTCACTGAAAATGTAGGTCTTGTCAACATTTAAAAAAAACGTAACCAAAATGTAACCACAAGCACCACCAAAGCTGGTACGACACCATTCACGTGACCCCGCGATGTTGTATGGTTGAAGTACGTGTGGGCTGGCCCTCATTGGAATATGATTTTGAACTGAAAACAGGAATATCCATCCTTCTCTGATTAGAAATGATATAATATTATTTTTTGCTTTATGGGTTCTTACTTACAATCTCTGTACGATCTATACAATATTGAATTTTTTAATTTTTTTATGGTATTATGATCGCAAGGTCACGTGATTGTCGCGGAATAAATCTAAATTTGAAATTTAAGAAACGCCCTCTATTCCAATGCCTTAATTTCCTTAAATATAAAACAACATTGATACGCCACACTAATATTATTTGCAGATTTTCAGTTTTCCTTCCCCACTCTCACCCCCATAACTTTTAAACGGCTCAACCGATGGTCATGAAACATGTCTAAGAACACCCGGGCCAAACTCACCTTTCTTATAAAAAAAACTAAATTGAAATCGCTCCATCGGTTCGGGAGCTATGATGTCCCAGACAGACAGACAGACAAACAGACAGACACGTCAAACTTATAACACCTTTTTTGGTCGGGGGTTAAAAAATGATCCTTGAAATGGTCCGTCCTCCGTGAGCGCCAGAGAGCGACTGATGGTGATCATGATCAGTTTTACCAAGCGCATTTTCGTGCATTTTGAAAGTATTATTTCACAGGCATTATTAAATCCAAATAATAAATTTTTGCTTTACAATATACTAGTAAATGACGAACTCTTTCTTTTGATATAACTTTTATATGATTTGAAGTTGAAAACTCTCAGTAAAGTTGGTTTAAAAATCAATATAGTGTCATCTTTAACACATTTTATCATTTTATCAATATAAATCGCGGTAATCCGTGATTTATATTTTTTTCATTTTTATCTTTAACATGTTATGTATATAACATGTTAAAGATAAAGATAGTGTAGTGTGTAGTGGATTAGTGTGGCGTATCATTTTTATCTTTAACATGTTATGTATATAACATGTTAAAGATAAAAAAAACGTGCAAATTATTCATATTTACAGATAAAATCGTTAGAAATTTGATAATTCGAACCGGAAATAGCTTAAACAATATTTTTTTACTTTCTTTACGTTATTTCCGCTTTGCAGCCCCGCTACGTAACTTATTTCTTTCCATAATTTTCAATTAGTAGCCATCGAAATTTTAGTAATTCTTACTTACTTACTGAGATTTTCCGATATTGCTTTTCAATGTCTAGTATAGAGTAAAGGAAGCTCAACAGAAAAGAACCATAAAACTGCTTGTTTGGTAATGATGCGGTAAAATCAATATTAACTCAAAGGCCTATTATAGTTTCTAAAGTAGCTCGTTTGTCAATTTGAACTTATGTTTAGAAAAACGTTGGTTGTTTTTTATTGCCGATCAGGTTGTGAGCTATCATAGATTATAAGCGGTTAGCGTTGTGCTGTAACGTGTGTATCATACATATCTTGTCGTCGGTTTTTTTTTGCGAAAATGAGTTTTTACAGAATTTCGGGCCAGATGGATGGTTGTGTGGAATAGAAATCATAGCATTAGTGGTGATACTTGATGAAATAAGGCTGGTAGGGAAATACGAATAACAACAGTCAGCGACACACCTTGCATCAACTACTGTAGTACGTCCCAGACCCAAGAAAGTTGAAAACATCGCCGGAAATATCATAAATAAGAACTGATGCAAGGCAAGAGCGAATTAAAACTTAGAATTTAAAAAAATTAAATATTGTAAGAATTTTATTTTATTATTGAATTTTTTTTTTTTCAAAGCTGAGGCTAGAGGGCCCCCTGAGCTCGAGGGCCCTTGTGCACCGCACAACCTGGCCCTATGATAGCTACGCCACTGTATGTACTGTAGTTTTCTGTAAAATATTTTTTTTTTCATAATGGAACATAGCTATCTGTTGGTGAAAATTATCTGTTAGGTGTATATTTGACGAATTTAAAATTCTCTATATGAATTGAAATGTTTTGAAGCCTTCATAAAAATACTTAGTACTTTATTGTGTCAAAAGATGGCATACCTCAACATCGTGTGACTTCAATGAAACATGTGAACCTTATACATATTATAATACTCCCGATCCTAACGGGCAAGCTAGTAAAAAATCTATTAACTAATCAATTTATTGGTAAAAAATAAGTTAATGAGTCAAAAATAAAATATAAAAATACATGTCAATTCAAATGAAAAATGATACAAATGAGTCATTATTTAAATTATGTAAAAACAATCTGGTTTCAAAATAAAAATTATTAGTCAGTTAACTATTAGTCTTTCAGCTAGCTTCGTAGCTAGTTTCAAAGCTATATTCACATACATAAACGACACTAAAAATAAAAAATTATTATAATGTTATAGGTTATGGAAGTACGATTTTACATCAATAAATCATTTAATGGAATAATCAACCAAATTCATTAATTAAACATTAGTAAATTTTCACTTCTCAGCGGTGAATTAATGAAAATTATCAATTAATGAAAACGTTTTGTAGGGTCGTGTAAAATAATTATAAATTCATTATTTGTACCGCAGTATTCAAACGGCCTAATAGGATTAATTATCTTATATTAATAAATTATCTTTTGTAAACAAAATTATTACCTATGTTCTCAAATAATGCAAAATATTTTTGAATGAATAACACCTACCTTTCTATAAAATACATTTAATGAAGTAGCAACATGTTGTTAAATATATCTACTTACTATATAGCTGTCCCCAGCAAACGTTGTTTTGCAAAATGAAAAATAGATGTTGGCCGATTCTCAGACCTACTCAATATGCTCACAAAATTTCATGAGAATTTGTCAAGCCG
This sequence comes from Gymnoscelis rufifasciata, assembly GCA_929108375.1. NCBI lineage: Eukaryota > Metazoa > Arthropoda > Insecta > Lepidoptera > Geometridae > Gymnoscelis > Gymnoscelis rufifasciata. The sequence continues at coordinate 5,475,146 of OV815321.1, read as the reverse complement.
TTTTGGAGGAGTACGGGAACGAACATTGAGACACGAGAATTTTATATTTAAGATATATTTTTATAGTTGTGACAGAAATCCACACTAATATTATAAATACGTATGTCTGCCTGTTCACGCAAAAACGACCGAATCGATTTAAATTAAATTTGGTACAAAGATTCTCTAGAGTCAGAAAGGAAATAGGCTACTTTTTACAGCGGGAAAATCCATTATAATTAACACCACTAGTAGGGGCAATAACTTTTATTTTTACATATATGTATTAGGACACGGCTTTTCAACGAACAAAGTTTTTCTCGTAATAAACATGTTGTTAGTTTGCCACTACAGTGTAGAATTCACAAAAGCAGCAACATCCGACGAAAGCCGTCTGATTACAGGACTGGTCAACCGGGACCTTGGATTAAACTTTTAATTAAGGGACTTCCAGCTCTATAATCATTGGATGGAAGGTGCATTTGACTTTGTCCCGTGGGCGGCAGCTGGCGCAAAATGAGAATGAGGCTGTGTCTTATTTTTTGTAGGAAACAAGTGTAGGAAAAAAACTGTGTCTCGGGCCGTTCGATAGAAGTGATAAATTAGTAAGCGTCTGCCCGAAATATGTCCAGCGCTGTGGGTTAGACTGAGAGAGGAGGAGTTTGCCTACTGCTTTTTTTTTTTTTTAGTTTTCTGGGGAGAAAATCATCTAACAGATACCATATTGTATGAGGGTACAAGTATGGTTATGTGGGGTTGTCAGAATTAGTTCTGGCGGACCCATTAAAATTACCCCCTATTGTTTATTTATTATTATTAGGTGCACTCATGTATTAATATTGTAATCAAGTGGAAATATAAGGTATGTATTATGGAACCTGAAGTAATTACTGACATACTTCGCATAAACATAAGAAGACTACACTACATTATATTCGCACACATTTATCACAGGTAAGTATACTGATAACCGATGTGGTAAACGCGTTCTGGTGTGGATACCGCGACTCGGCAAAAGTAATGTGGGACACCTTCCGGCCAGGTGGGATGACGATCTGCGAAAGACTGCAGGCAGATGCTGGATGTGTCAAGCCGAGAACAGGGCGCTATTGCGCTCATCAGGGGATGCTTATGTTCAGCAGTGGACTAATCTAGGCTGATGATGATGATGATGATGAAGTATATCTATAACTACGACTACCTATGACTATTTATAATAAAATACATCTTAAGATCACCATCTTGTATGACGATAAATAAGAATAAGAATAAATTTATTGGTCTAAAAAGTACATACATAGTTTCTTAGTTTATGGCCTCTAAACTAGGAAAAACCTGTATCTTGGAGACCTAAAATAAATGAATGTCGGCTTTTTTATGTTCATAAAATATTTTAACCCTTAAAAAGTATTATTGTCCACACGTTAATTGAGCTGAGCGGCAACATCTCCGTCTAGTTTCAATACACACGAACTTCTAAGCAATGACGCATCAATTTTATTTAAAAAAATCCCGACGACGTTTCAAAGATACGAATTGTGTACAAGTCCGTCAAAAAATTTGCTTCCCTTGGCACACATTTATTGACGATCTTGTTTAAATTCAGGGTGGCTAAAGTTCAGTGACAGCCATGTGAAGTTTGAGTAATTAAATAAATCCAAATCCACCAAACACTGTCTGAACTTTTCTAAAGGTTCGGCCTAATATTGTTTTCAAGCTTTTATTTAGTTTCTGTCCTGTCCCGATGCTCGTCTGATATATTTTTTTAAAACTAAGTTTAATTTAAAAGTTTACATCTATCTATCTATGTATCTATCCCGTTCCCGATTCAGACAATATTTTCATGCACGGCATGCATCATTTTCATCCCGTGCTATGACAATAAAATTGATGGCATGTTCTTGTAATGAAGGCATGGCAATAGGCACTCCCTTATAAAAATAACCTATTAAAATAACCCTATAAATAATATTATAATTAAACCTAAAAAGTTTTTTCTCATTTAATGTTTTTCAATGAGTAACGTATCCATTAAATTTTGGGCCGTAGGAAGTTCACACCAGAACATAGGAACTTCAGGTGCCCAATACTATCTCAATTGGTTCTGGACCACGAACATTGCCCATCTGTAGTATTTTAAGCCACCGTTCGGATGTAATGGCGTAAAAAGTCGTTCTCAAAATTAGCTATAAGCCGGGTTGGGCTCGGATTTCATTTCAAAGCTGCAATCACATAGAAAGAAGGGTATTTTTTTAAACCAATTGTTTTTAACATCCTCTACTTTATAATAAAGAGGTTACTTTAATGAATTGGGAACAGTGATTTTTTGCAAGTTATTATATTATTTTTGATAACCCACTTTCTTATAACTTAGAGAGGACAATGTAAAGACCTGTCAAATTTGGTCTCTTTTTTTTGAGGGTGGTGACAAGCCGCGGCGGAAGCCTCCCACCAGAGACTGTTCTTAGCACCACCCGGAGGTCACGTGTAAGGATACAGGGGGACCACTTACGGACGTGAACAGCCAAAACCTCCTCCTGTCCACATAATGCGAGTACACTTTGATGGCATCTTATGGAGTTTCGGGAGAAAGTTGAATTTTATATTTATTAGTTTAACTCATAGAGTTTAACTAAGAGCTGACGCTGCTTTAAGCTTGTTCTTACTAATATGCTACTTCCGGGGCCCGCGACCGATGGATCACTTTTGTTCATGTTTTGACATAACTCGCGTGACATATTTAGAAACATAATTATGGCTACTTACGAGTATTTTAAATTGCTTGTCGCATGGGGATTTTGATGCATTTACTCTCGCATGAAAATAAGCTATTTCCTTGCCGTAAATAAATGTCCTTTTTACCATAGGAAGTCTAACGTCTCTTAAAGCAGGGACGCGCTTGTAACCAGCTTTCTATGCAAATAAACCCTGTAGGCAGGTTTTGAATTACTTTATCCTTAGATTTGATGCCTTAAACTAACAAATGGACCCTCGGAATTACTTACAAGAGGTTAACCGTTAAACTGAGTTAATTGAATTTAACTGGAGTTCAAATTGCGGGAACAAGGTGGTTTGGCTGATAAGAATTTAATGATTTTTGTTACGGAACCGAGTTTTTTTTATAGCACGATTGTGAGTTTTTTGTTGATGTTAAGAAGGTAAACAAATTCGGAGGTAGCATTTTGACCACCCATTATGAACGTAATGTTATCTTATACCAAGTCAAGGATGCCTGCATAGCTTATTGAATAAGTCACTAGATCGCCATAAAAATTAATTTTGCCTATAGCTTGTACTGACAACAGAAGTATGAAGAATAGTTATGTTCATTGCCTCAGTGGCGTGGTAGGAGAGTCCGCTTGCGGCGCAAGAGATAGCGGGTTCGATTCCCGCCGTGGGGTCAAGTGTTATAATGTTCTGTAAGCACTTTCTCCTTGGTCTGGGTGTTCAATATCTATAATAAAATAATCTACATGTATATGTACCTATGTCTATTATATTAAGTTTATCAGATGTCTAGTGCCCGTAACACAAGCTAAGAGGATCCCACGGGGCTAAATGTTGTTGTGTAGATTGTTTGGAAATATTTATTAATTTATTTGTTAGAGTTTGTTGGGTTTATTATAATAGTATACAAAAACCATGTTTAATTAGCATGTTAAGCTAGTACGAGGCGTAACGCGTAGTTGCAATTGTAGAAGAAATTGAAGAGATGACGTAGTGGCGAAGTTAGTTTAGCGGTCAGAACGTCCATGCGTATAATGGAAGACATGGGTTCGAGTCCGGCATCTTGCTAGTAAGCTAGTTAATTCTTCTTAATTTTTTCTTCACAAATTCCGTAGACGGCATCGTAGGAAACCTTATTAATAAAAGCGACAGGTGGAGCTTGGTCGAATTGTGTCGCTCCTGAATGCAAATTAGGGGGCCATCGCACTAATGGATGCACTGCCACTGGTGCCTTCCTTTTAACGAGGGCCATTGTGTGAGCGATCCTCCGCCTAGGAAATCTATATGAATAAAATAAAATAGGAAAGTCGATTTGAAATTTTAACGTCACCGGTTTTGAGCAAGGTGTTGTGGCCTCCACAAAATTTTATATTTTATTTTTTACGCTAATCTAGTCATTAGTTAGCTTTACAATAGTTGATAAATTTTTTAACCTTTTAATCACTGTTTTTATGTGATTATTATTATGATACAAAATAAGATAGGTTCAACTCTAATTGGCACTTCTTAAGGTAACCATCAAAATAAAAAACTATAATTTAGAACAAAATTGGTAAAAATTTTTTTGGATACAATTTGTTTTGACAAATTGGTCAAATTGTAGAGCAAAACATACAACCTTGCTCTGGGTGTGTAATATGGATAGTAAACATATGTATATATATATGACTATTATGAATACATAACACAAGCTAAGAAAAGCTCTTGAGAAAAGACTAGAAAAGACTAGATGTTGTTGTGTAGATTGTCCGGAAATGTTTATTTATTTATTTCAAAAGGAGAGTCTTGAACCAGTGTCTATGGAGAGTGACTTACGCATCTGAAACGTTTTCATTTTATATTAACTCACTTTCACTTAATGAGGTTAAACTATTTTTAATTTATGCAAAATCAAAGTCAATACTTTTATTTCCTAAGAAGCATAGGGCTTACATGGTCATGTCATCTTAAAATTAATAAGACTAAATTGTTTATACAAAAAGAAATCAAGGAAATAACATTGTCTTGTCATTATCCACCTTTGAGACCAGAGCGAATAGGCTTTTTCTGGGCAAACTTGTTCCATCGTTGACCTCATCTCTGTCTTCTTGCTAGACTGTAGTCGAAAGTAAGCCCATAAAATAATAAAAAAAAAGTCTTGACAGTTTGCTTCAATCTCAAAAAAGTATTAAGACACATCCGTAACCTTCGCATTATACTTCCTATTATACGCATCATCGTGCTACCAATTACACAAGCGCGTCTGACACGTCTTAATATGTTCTGCTTAAATCGAAAACAGGCCATAAAACGCTAATCAAGCTACAGATCGGGTTATTGCTTTATCGAATCATAACATGTAGCATAAAGTAAGACAGACTAGGTATAATGTATAGCCGGATCTCAACGCTAAAATCGCTTGTTTAGTAGCCCGACATCCCAATGAAGACGTATGACGGACGTGTTCCTAGCCTTTACAGGTTCTGTAAACCAATCTAGGTAGATATTAAGGAACCTGTCAACCTATATAACAAGAGAACATTATGTAATCGAGATACAGTTGGGGCATCGGTGTTTTGAGTCAGTTCATATGAAAAGTATTTATATGGTCTTAGGTGATTTCTGCAACTCTTTTCTTAAAGAACCTACCGTTCTTAAGGTGGTTATTTAGGTAGAGAAGAAACGCTGTAGTGTCTCTTGACAGTTTTTATTATGTCTTCTGAGTTTTGCGTGAGTAACTCCTGCTCTAATAATACAAGTGAAACATATCGTCATTCTTGTTTTGTTGTTCTTTCATATATTTTAGTGAGAAATAAAATTGACATTGACATTTAAAAAATAACGGTTTTGAATTATGCCTTCTAGAGCAATCCACATGTTTCAAGGTCAGACACCATTTTATAATTGACATTGTATAGTAGAAACGGTTTTAACTTAATTCGTGATCATGCAGTCTTCGTGCAGCGCCCGTAGTTGCGTGAAAGAGATAGAGTGTACTTGTATCTCATTCATGCAAAAGCAAAAGGCCTTACCTTGTCTATTTGATTTTTTTCCTACTAACACAAATTTTAAATTAATTTGTGAAAGAGATGGATAAAGTGACGTCTCTCTCTTCCTCTAGATCACGTAATCATACAGATTATACTTATTTAATGCACAAATAGTATTTTACATAATATGTAATTAATTGTACATAGTGTGAAAATAAAAACTTTTTAGCTTAGGTACCTTGCATGGTATTGCATCATATACAAATATTATTTTTTCACGTGTATGCCGTTTTTCTATCCTAGTTATGAATAGAATAACCGAGAACCGGAACAATATTGAACAATATTGTTTGGCAGAATTGACGACCTTCTATCGAAAAAGAAAATTCCGCTCAGAATAACCGACTGTGCTGGTATTTGGGAACGAGATGAGTCTCGTAAAATTCATCTTCATGCAGATATTATGCTATTTTCATGAAGTGACAATATGATCCAACCTCACGATGTTGTTGTAATGAACTAATAATTTCAAAACGTAGGGTTCTGAAGAAAAAGTGCGGTTCTAAAAATTTTTGAAGTGAAACTTCTATAGAATCGTAGTGATTTCAAACCGGATGCAAAAAGATGAAACGGAAATGGTAAGAGACACAAATACAATGCTTTATTTAAATTTCTTTGCGCGATACTTCGTAGTTGAGACTACGAAGTATCGCGCAAAGAGGTATTGCTGAATTTTATTTATATTATTTTGTAACATACTTTATGTAATACGCTTTATTGGAGTAATATAAATAATCCGAATAATTGCAGATATATGTTTGTTTCTCTTATCATTTTAGCAGATGCGTTCATTTACCCTTTTTTTCTGTTCGATATATATCATAATTATAGTTCGTAAGTAGTAGACTCCAATCGTGCGTCGTAGCTGACACACACACACTTTTTTTTTATTCTTCTTATTCTTTCGTCGATTTACTGAAGTTTCACTTCTATCGTGTGTGAATCGCACACACAAACCTTTTTTTTTTATTTCTGTAATTTCAGAGTATCCCAAAAAGCTATGAAAAGAGTGTTTATATAATAAAATACCACCCCATGTCACATGTCCTTCAAACTAGTCAAAGTTCTCAGAACACGCCGGATTCCTTACGATGCTTACCTTCACCGCTAAAGCACGTGTTTTGAAAGCGCACATAAATATTTCATGAAGAAAAATCTAAAGGTGCGGGCGTCGTGTGAACCAACGACCTTCGGAATGAATGTCGTGTGTGCTTCGACTTAACCAACACAGCTTTTGGATAGAGTAAGCTTTGGGTTTATCTACGAGATCAATTCGAATAGACATAGCTAAATAGATGGTATTCTTAAAATGGCAGTGTCATATAACGTAGCAAACAGATGGGACCTACTGGACTAGACCCAATATTACGATTCGAATCGACACATTCTAAAAAGTACTTAGGCGATTCATACCCTGTTATGAACTGCTCCCGGTATGAAACGACTGAAGACCCGCAGTCGTTGGGGCCGAAAAGTACGCAAATGAAGACTGCTGATTGGATAGTAGAGTCAGTCGACTACCAACAATATGGACAGATGACATGGTCATGTCAGTGGGCTTACGGTAGACGCAAAAAGCTTCTAACCGTAGTAATTGGTCACCTATGTCCATCTGACTGCCTCAGTGGCTCGGTGGGCGAAAGTCCGCTTGCGGCGGATAAGATAACGTGTTCGATTCCCGACGAGGCTTCAAGTGTTTGTATGTTCTGCAAGCACTTTCTTTTGGTCTGGGTATTTAATATGTATAATAAAACTATCTAAGTACGTATGTCTATTATATTAATTATATCTGATGTTTGATACCAGTAACAAAAACTTAGAGCTTACCACAGGGCTAAATGTTGTTTTGTGTATTGTCCAGCAATATTTATTTATTTATCTGTGGCCGTACTATTAGCTGAAATTATGAAGATGATAAATGAATTGGACGCACACTTCCAACGACTGGACCTCTTCAAATTTATTTATTTGTGTATATTATCTACTTTTTAATGAACAAGGGGTGTGTCAAAGAGACATCCGGCGCTCACAGAGAACTAATCAACTCGCTCGGCTTGAGAGATTTGTACGCAATTTAGGACAGAGCCCTTGGCAACGGGATTTATCCAAAAACGGACACATTGACGACTTTTGTGGATTTGTGGCCGATATTCCGCCGAGAGGTAGAGAATGCGTTCGATTATTGCCGGGGGAGTTATAAGGACAGGTTTTGTAAGATTAATCAAGTAAATTGTTTACAAAATCTGGATTTCTTAATAAAACTGGAGATCTTCTGGACACTGATGATTATAAAATTTTCATGCAACAGCTCACATAATGAATAAACTTACTAAGGAATTATTTAATATGTTGTTTGGAGTTAGAATGATGCTGTGTGAATCTCAGATCAAGAAACTGTGTGATTATTCCAGTTTTAAGCGTCAAAGTGTTATAAAATATAAAACATCTATAAAAAATTCTCCTTTTCGGCAGATAGTTTAAAACGATCTGAAATTCACGCAAACTGGGCCAAAGACTAAATCAAGACTAACTATTATAACATGCAAACTACTTGAAAGATAAAGAGGTCATATTTCTCCACAGTGTTTAAAACCCCATTACCATCTGAACTTACAAATTAACCTTACTAAATTCGCCGATGTTACGATCTATTTTACTATGCCACTAAATTCATCTCAGGCTCTCTATAAAGTAATAAAGATATTAAAGTATAATCGAGTCGCCTTACTATTTCATAGCACATTGGAGGCATAGTATAGTGGGAAACAGAATGTTAGCATTATTTATTATTCAAATTCTGCATTAAAACATTGATCTTGGATGACACTGTTTATTGCTGAAAATGAAAAATGGATAAAAAATTCGATGAGTGATAAATGATCTTAGCGAATCATAGATATAATATAGTCCGCTCAGAAAATGATGTGATTAAAAAATTTACGTACTTATACATTTTATCATTTTCGCAAATTGTGTTTCTAATCGCGAATTTTATTGAATGTAATCAATAAAACAATTATTGTAAACATCTTAATCTGAGTCGATTACTAGCAGAAATTTGGCAAAACCAGTTCCTTTGTGCGAAACGAATATTTGTTTTTGTTAAGATAAATTCGGCTACACAACTCGACACCGTAATTGTTTTATTTGCACTGAACTTTAAAATCCACTATGTATTTACAACATAAAAATACACTTAATTCATTTCGCTGTAAACAGACAGTCCCTTATATTATATTCTACAACAAATCATCAGCATTATCATTGTTGCTTTGGGACGCTCATTGCTGGATATAAGCCCCCATCAAAGACCCCTAATTTAGGTAAGATTTGCATCTGCTTTGAACCCGCCCAGTTTATATATTTTTTATAAATAGGAAGTGTTCATTCAAGAACCTTTCAGCGAGCCACAAATCTGTTCTGCTATGTTGAGAACACGCGTTCTTCCTCGTATCGAATATCCCTGATTAGGTCCTCTAAAGAAATCCCGAGCATAGTGTCTATATAGCTCGTCTTTGAGGCTATTCATGAGTCCAATATAATAATGATGGTCTGCGCTTCGAATCCGTTAGTGATTTAGTAGCGGAGTGCCGAGATACGCTCTCTGCCAACTTTTCGGTATTCAATAGAAGTATGTAGTAGCGGAATGCCGACTTAACTTTCATCTTCTGTCACTGAGATGTTCAAAAGACATTACGAAATTTCCAGAACAAGTATTGTTCGGGATACTCTTCGTGTAGTCCATGTATGCCATATGCTTATAAGGAAATAAACTTTTTGACTTTGACTTTGAATTTGAGTCCTATGATCTCTTCGTGTTTTTTACTTGCCATCTATTTTAATACAACAGAGCATTACTGCATTGCATTTACTAGGGCGGTCCACTGTTCAGCAGTGATACTGCAAAACCAATAAAATTTATTGATTCAATTCTGCAAGACTGGTACTTACTAACCTATGGGTCGTTAGGAAAATTGCTGCTCTGCACTATGGAAGGCTTTGTGAGTTAGGCTGAGATAGTTTTTTTTTCATTCAATCTATGATTTATTCTATAGTATATCTATAGTATGTTGCTGTATAAGAGCAAAATTATGTTGATATTGATCATTATACAATTTTACTAGATATTGATATGTATTTTAACACAATATAGATTCTCAAGGAAAAAATATTTTTTATTATACCCAAAAACCACCCAGACAACCGGAAACATACATCGCTAGGCAGGAATCTAACCTGGAATTTCTGTTGGAATTTTCAAGTAAGTCAATGTTTTTATTTTAATTACCAAACAATCGTTTATCCCCATCACACGCCACAAAAATGCTATTAAACGCGTGCTCGTTTTAATTAATGATTTAAAATTTAAAATTTTGTAAATACATTTAAAACCAACAAGAATTTTAGCACAAATAGCTCTTTGAGGGTACACACAAGCTCCACAATTTGTTCGCTAGTTTCCCTCGAACACTGAAACCATTCTCGGTTTTACAGAGACATTCCGTAACAATGTGTCTAGTCTACCAATGAGATCTCTTACACCTGCTATTATTGTGTCTGGGACTTAAATATTCTACTTAAATTACATTGAATTGTTATTTATTTTAGTCGCAAAAAATCCATACTTAGCTACTTAGAACATGATCTTCATGTCAATAACTCTTCTCCGCTCTCACTTCTACACATGCATTTTATATTTATAAGCCTGTATTTATGAACACTAATTACTTACATTACATAACATTTTGATAACAAGGATTCTCCGCTTCTGACAAAGACATGTTTGACGAGTGTCCATAGAATCGAAAATAGCTTGTTTTATTGATATCTATATGACCTTAATCTTAATTAAGGTTTTGGCGTGTGACCCCTCACACTTAAGACGATTATCTTATCAATACTGCTATTCCAATAATATAATTATCTTTCTGATATACCTTACCCAAGGTATATAATGTTACAAAATTGAAAATCTGATGAAGGTGTTCTATTCGCTTCTCAACTCAATATAAATGATTGAAGCCAACTGTCAAGAAAATGTTAAATTAATTTCCTTGATAATTTTTGTTTATAAAGTTAGTTTTATTAATTTTGTTGACCTGTCCATGTATGCCCTGTGCTTCTAAGGAAATAAACGTTTTGACTTAGATTGACTATCATCTAATGATACAATTAACGACAGCAAACCTCAAAATTAATCTGATAGTTCTCCTAATAAAATTGAGGTCTGAAATTGTGCCCTTATTATTTAATTAAATACAAAATTTCCCAAAGAAATAGAAAAAGGTCTCGAAAACAAACCGCAAACCCGCAAAATATGAAATTCTCGCGGCCCCGAAAATTCTTATTGTTATGAAAATAGAAGATCTTATTTTATTCAATACCTTTCGGAGACAATTCTCTCAATACATCTGAATTAGGCTCATTTCGAGTTCTGATGATATCTGCGAGTCAAAACTTTCAGGTCGGATGATTTTTGCAGCTTACTGTGAATTGAAATAATAAAATTTTGTATTTGAATGCAAATTTTATCCAATTTTATCTCGAGTAAAAGAAAGAACTACATTTAGGAATATTAGATGGTTTGTATCAGGTAAGCACGTAGAACAGATTACAGATTAAGCAAAGGCTGTTTTTTAAGCAGAGGATCTGCCATCCGAGATTATGATGTCCATCAACAAGTCGGAGGGATCTCTTGGTTCAAGGTAAGATAGCCCTCAAATAATTACTGGTTTATATACTGAATTTGGAATCGGCAAGCGTAGGACGTCCGCCTACTTGATGGATGGATGACTTGTCTACGAGTTCACGTGATGCGCAGACAATCATAGTGCACGTGATGCGCAGACAGACAGACAGACATACTCGTCAAGTTTATAACATCCGCTTTTTTGTCAGGGGTTAAAAAAATTAAACTAATACTTTTTATCGCACTAAAACAAAATCGGATGCTTCCACGAGTAACCGAAACAACGAATAAATTATTAGTACCGTATTTTGCCATTTGTCTACGGAAACGCAACAACGCGCAACAGAGAATTTTGGAGGTTTTGTCTGTTCACGTCCGTAAGTGGTAACCCTCTGAATCCTTACACGTGACCTCCGGGTGGTGCTAAGAACAGTCTCTGGTGGGAGGCTTCGGCCGCGGCTTGTCACCACCCTCCGGGCTGGGCCAGTGCGTGAAGCGATTTTTTCGTGTTTCGTAATGTGGTCCGGAGAAGCCACCTTCTAGGTCTTCATGTCCCATCTTAGACCACATCGACACTTTACTTATGGTGAGATTGTGGTCAAATGAAGGCTTATAGATCATAAAAAAAAAAAAAAAAAAAAAAAAACACATTATGTCAGCGATTTACTCGTATGGTTTTGTATGATGTGAAACTTGATTCGGTCCGTTTTTGCGCTGTTCAGTTGGATTAATTAATTGTACTGGATGTTATTTTAGAAATATTTGAAAACTATTTATTCATTATTAATTTCGCTCGTAAAAATCGTTTCTCAAAATCTACAAAATGCACACTTGAGGCGACCACAACTGATGCATAACATTATTTTTGTTAATTATTGTGATATTGGTGCAATGTTTCCAAAGCCCATACATAAAAAAATACTATTATATAAAAATATATAAATAACTAGCAGCCCGCCCCGGCGTCGCACGGGTATAAACATTTCCCGGAAATTATTCGAATTTTTCTCGCCGTAAAAACCATTCTTGAACTCCAACGAACATTTAAAAAAAAGTTGAGTTATGCGCTTAGCAACACATTTTGCGATTCATTTTCCTAATTTTTTTCAAAATGAAATGTAGCCTATGTCAAATTGGAAGAATGTAGCATTCTATTGGTAAAAGAATTTTTTAAATCGGCCTAGTACTTTTTGAGCCTATTCATTACAAACATACAAACATAGGTACAAATCTTTCCTCTGGATAATATTATTATATAAGTGTAGATCATCATCATTATTAACGTTCCCACTGCTGGGACATAGGGACTTCTCTCTTGACGAGAGAGATTAGGCCTTAATTCACCACGCTGGCCAAGTGCGGGTTGGTGAATGTCACATGCCCTTCAAACTCTTTTAAAGTTCTCAGAACATGCCGGTTTCCTCACGATGTTTGCCTTCACCGTTAAAGCACGTGTTTAAGGCGCACATAAATTTCTCAAGAAGAAAAATCCAGAGGTGCGTGGCGGGGTTTGAACCCACGACCTTCGGAATGAAAGTCAAGTGTCCTCCCACTTTAGCCAACACGGCTTTTCAAGTGTAGATAAATATTTCTAAATTTCCTTCTGTAATCAATTCAGGATTGAAATGAGCATTGCGTAGCTCAGTTTTCATTTCCTGCAGCTTATTTCTGATTTGTCCAATCGCTCGAGCCAAGCTTCGTAAGTCCTGAATTCTAATAACACTTCGACTTTGATGAAATAAAATCGGAGAACTGACAGCGAACCGGTTCCGAATGTACTGTAGAAAACAGGGAAATCTTTGTAATTTGTGCGTATCTAAATACCTAATTACATTGTGGCTTAATCAATCGGCATCAATATAATATTTCCTATAGTATCATCATACTACATAATATTTTAATAGATTTTTTGATTTAACTAATAGGATACTAATATTATAAAGCTGCAGATTTTGTTTGTTTCAACGCGCTAATCTCTGAAACTACTGGTCCGATTTCAAAAATTATTTTAGATATAGATAGTGTATTTATTAGGAAAATTTTAGACCCCCATCGTCACTTAACATCAGGTGAGATTGTGGCCAAATGAAGGCTTATCTGGCATAAAAATAAAATCTATTTGCTATTTTATCGCTTGAAATGACTTTGTTACCGAAAATTCGTAAATCACAGGCAACACCGGCCGTGGCGTGAAAGATAGTATAATATTATGTAGTATGTATGAGTAAAATAAAAAAAATCTACAGGCTTAAAATTAGTAAATGCCAAAAAATAAATTCTTCGTCTAAACCAAATGTTTGATATTATGAAGCGTTTTAAAATACTATGAAATTTAACCCTCTTTTTCTTACATGGTGTCAACGTAAGTGTTCGTATTGATAAGCCTCTCCGAGTTTATAGCAACTTCAATCAACATTCAATGGCCTAACACCCATAGTTACCTCTGCTTAGTTTGGGGTTCGGTGATGTTGTGACCTGAAATATGCAAATTTATTTATATTTGTTGCGATTATGGCAACGTAACAACAAACTCAATAAATTATGTTATGTCTTAAACAAAGATAAATGTGTAAGTGATAGTCAACAGCAACAAGATTAAACTGATTATATTATATTCCAAAATTATATAGACACTAAATTTTATCATAAGTGATCAAATTTTTTTCGATCCTCGGTGTAATTATGATCATTTTCTTTTGACTATTAAGAACTTCATTTGAAATCGACACTTTGGTAAAACTTGGGACATCTGAAACATTGTAACAAAACCTTCATGTATCTATTTTGTGTACAATAAAAATCTATGAATAATTGAAATTATCTCTCTCGGCTCAACAGTAGCAGGTAGACATTTTTTTTTATGAACCTTCATTCGACCACAATCTCACCTGATGTAAAGTGACGATGTGGTCTAAGATGGGGCATGAACACCTAGAAGGTAGATGGCTTCTCCGGACCACATTACGAAACGCGAAAAAGCGCTCCACGCACTGGCCCAGCCCGGAGGGTGGTGACAAGCCGCGGCCGAAGCCTCCCACCAGAGACTGTTCTAAGCACCACCCGTAGGTCACGTGTAATTTTGGGGTATATCCCGCTGGTCCCCTCTAGGATTGTCCCCTTCGGACCGTGTAGAGGGGACAAGCGGGACATCGTATTAGCGATATCCCGCTAGTCCCCTCTACTGGCCACTCAGAGGGGACAAGTGGGCTGTTGAATTTTTCGATGACCCAATTGTCCCCTCTGGAGAATTTGCAGTTAAATTTTGCTTGAAATAGCTTAAAACTTTAAACTATAAATAATATTTATTATGTTGTTTAGTATATTAAACTATTATCATATTATATTGTGTGACAAAAATTGATGAACGGGCAGAAAATTACAAGATTATACCAAAACATTAGAACTTTTATTTGACTAAGTTAACGTGGGAATTTGCTACTTTTTTACACTCTACAATTATGTTTATGACCATAGGTCTCATGAACCGTTTTGCGTATTGTTGTGCAGTTGCTAATTTGCTATCCTTTTGTTTTAGCGGATTAACTCATCAGCTTTCCTTTTGTCATATATTTTTTTATGACTGCAAGACTTTTTGGGTTATTTTGTTTTTTGTCGTGTTTTAAACTAACGGCCTTTAATGTTTTATATTTTACCTTACTACCTATGCACCGTTTTGCATATTTTTGTGCAGTTGCTAATTTGCTAACCTTTTGTTTTACCGGATTAACTCGTCAGCTTTTCTTTTATGTCCTATATTTTTTTATGACTGCAAGAGTTTTTGGGTTATTTTATTTTTTGTCGTGTAACTTACGGCCTTTAATGTTTTATATTTTACCTACTAGCTAGTCTTTTGTTTCAACGTAAACGTACCCCTTTGCTGTGCGCCGAAACGAAGAAATTTTGCATTTTTTATCAGTGCATTCCTAACAATGTCAGGGACAAGTGCTTCATGCAGTACAATTTTTCACTCAATAGTTTATATAAAAAGACGAAATGGAACAATTTTACTTAGAGGAGGTCTCCAGTACTACATAAAAAAAAAATATAAAACTGGGCTAACAGTATGGGAATGTGCCCAGCGAAGAAAAAAGTGCACTGCGTCGCTCAAGATTATTGTAAGTAATATAAAGCATAATGTTTATTTATATTAAAATCCACCATTCCAATCGAATAACGAGTGCCCATAATACAAGCTTTGTTGAATGAAACTCGTGATACATTCACTATTCTATTCTGTAATCACAACTAAATAAAAAAATAAAAATATTTCCTGACAATCCACACAACATCTAGCCCCGTGGTAAGCTCTTATAGCTTGTGTTACGGGTACTAGTGCTTGCAGAACATACAAACACTTGACCCTCGGCGGGAATCTATGTAAAATGTAATCAGAACCATGTATGTATAAGGCTATTGTAAGTTATATACCTTTAAATATATTCTTTTATTAATTTGCAGAATGAAAATATAGAAAATGAAACTATACACTCGTGTACACCAGATTTTTAAAAAAATGAAATTGAAGAACGTATATATGCCTGTAAAGAAGAATTATCAGATGGCAACTACCGCCCAGTACCACAGACTTACAACGATATGGTGGCGAAATTTAAGAATTCTGGATTGGATTTAGTATGCAAAATACCAGACTATACGAGCTTAAAATCTTCATTGTATAGGCACAGAAATTCTGAGGCTGGAGTGAATATTTTAAAACCTAAAAATGTGACTAAAGTGGAAGTACCGACAAAATACAAAGACTTCTTGTTGGCAGATTTTGATGCTGAAACTCTGAAACAATATAAAATGATAATGTTTTAATTTACTAAACAATATAATAAATATTATTTATAGTTTAAAGTTTTAAGCTATTTCAAGCAAAATTTAACTGCAAATTCTCCAGAGGGGACAATTGGGTCATCGAAAAATTCAACAGCCCACTTGTCCCCTCTGAGTGGCCAGTAGAGGGGACTAGCGGGATATCGCTAATACGATGTCCCGCTTGTCCCCTCTACACGGTCCGAAGGGGACAATCCTAGAGGGGACCAGCGGGATATACCCGTAATTTTGCGACTTAAGCGACATTAAGTACATAATTGCTATTGCCGATGCAAAGATTATCCGCACGCCTCTAGCGGCGAAATTTAGAAACTGTCTAAGAACTACACTTCGTTTGTTTATATCTGATTTGTATTTATTATTTATGTTTTTCCCTGACGTTAATTGTAACGAAAACTGTCAAAGTGTCGTTCTTAGACAGCTTCACAGTTTTGACACTAGAGGCGCTAGTTAGAATCTTTGCATCGCCAATAACTTACTAATTTTTTCCCGGTTTTCGGTGTAAAGTTCAAAGCGGGGCACGTAGGAGCGCTCCGGTTGACGTGCTGCCAATACCGATGACTTTTGCAGTTTCGGCCACTTTCAGGAATGGCCACGCGAACTCAACTCTTCGATTTATTTTATGAATTTACATTGCAGACTTTTGGGAGATTTCATATTTTTAAAGTCATATTTAAAAGGAGTTTAGTTTTTTTTACTGGTTATAAAGTTTGTTTGATGGTGGATAGATGGCTTGCACACAAATTTATTAAATACATAAATTAATATTTCCGGACAATCCACACGACATCATCTAGCCCCGTGGTAACCTCTAAGCTTGTGTTGCGGGTACTAGACATCTGATTGATATACTTCATATAAATAGTCGTACATTTATAGATATTTTTTATCATACATATTATATTAAAATTGCTAGCATTTATTGCATGGCTTAGAAAAAAGATTTATGTGAATAGTTTTGTAAGAAGAGACTGCAAACTACCTTTGCAAAAATTAATGAAAATCATCTATGCACAATTTGTACAAAGAAGGGGTGTAGGAACGTTTTATTTAAAATTTATTGATTTCAAAATGCCAGAACAATCCTTTTCTTATTTAAGTAATAGAAAAGAGAGACAACCAAAATCAACCTTTAAATGACATCTGTGGCTCGGTGGGCGAAGGTCCGCCTGAGACGCAAGAGGTTACGGGTTCGATTTCCGCCGGGGGACCAGCTGGCCTAGCCAACCGGCATTCGCTACGAAGCGAATCGATTTCTACAATCGTCATGGCTTAAGCGATTGCGAAGTTCGATTGGTAGACAAAGTAACATTCGCTTAGCGATCGCCATTTCTATTCGTTCGATCGCTAAATACCCGTTTTAGTCTATGGTTGTCGACATCAAACGTCAAATGTGTCATTTGCTATTTAGCCCGTCTCGATTACGTTCCAGTCTGCACAAAACTAATATAATGTTTTATTTTATTTATGAAAAGTTTTTCTATTTTTATTACGTGTGGAGGCTTATTATATTTAGTTTTTGATAATTTGAGTGGGGTACTCAAACTCTACGGTATAATTAATACTTTGAAATGGAAATAAAAACTATTTAAGTTTTTGAAATAAGTATCTTATTATTATTAAAAAAGTCTCAGTCAGTTGAAATGAAACGCAGTATATTTGCAGAGAAGGAAATCATAAATCAATAACATCATAATCATATTATTGTGTTTCTACTTGCTTAGAAAGATTGACAAAATAGTGCATATTAGTGTTAGATACAATCTGCATCAATGTACATCTGCATGCAGAGAGTTCTCAAATTCTTGGCCACACTGTCAGGCGTGACCCGAACTGCCTTGAGGGGTTGATAATTACTAGCAGTTTGGAAAGAGTAGTCGAGGCCGCTCACATGGAACCACATAACACAGGACGCTCTATGTGGCACTCTCCAAGCGTCGATACAGTTGGCTCAGGACCGGAGTCGATGGAGAGTAGTGGTGACAAAGCTGATGAGACGCCATAGTCACGTCCCTGTCATGAGGTTACGACTAAGAAGAAGTGCTAAATAATATTTTTCTTGGCGTCAGTGATAAACATATTTTAAGTACCTATTAATAATGGCCAGTTTTCAAATCTTTTAGAGTGGAAGTGAAGATAAAAAAATAATTTGACTTGTCTAAGCGCTTATTTTACCTAATCCTAAAGAATTTTGATTTAGATTAATGTATATAGATGTGAGCAGGTAAAGCAAATGTGTACTCAAATAAAAAAACAATATTTGTAACTTTAACTGTGTATGTATTTTTATTTATAATCCACTTAGAAATCACATTCTCATCACAACCTGTTGATTAAATGATTGAGCATTGCTCTGCCTTGGATAAGAACTCTGTCTTTAAGTAAACACCTCCAATGAGACTTGAGCGGTTTGCTAATAGTGACGCTCAATGCAGTTTCTGGCTTGCATGTGGCGAGATTATGTATAGCTCTTCTCGAGACCCAAGTGCAGCATTTAAAACAGGGGTCATCAGCCAGAGTCGCAGTGGATAACCAGAATCCCCTGCAAGAAAACAAACAGCACTTATTCACATTGGTTTTTATGAGTAGGTAGCTGCCCTAACTTAATTTATTAATAAATAAATAAATAAGGTTCTCTTACTGCTAATCAAATAAAATGTTTATTGTCTTACCCAGCAATCAAACATGTTTTCCACTTAAATGAAGGCCATGCATGTATGGCTCTACTATACTTGCAGACCATAATGTGGGAGTCATGTGTGGCACCACCAAACTTAGAATTGATGTTTATTCTAGGTAGTGGTTACATACCTGATACTATATTCGTTTTACTGGTATTTGTATTAAAATAAATCCAATTTATGAAATTAAGTAGTTTTATTTCCTTTGTCTGGTACACTCCAGTGCCGAACAAGAAGTGAGTCATTCGAATGGCCGTCCGTAGCGGGTAGGTACAACCAAATACAAAGTAGCTCTGCGTTCCGTGCTACGTTTATCCACAGACTGGTTCCCAACATACTATAGATGCTTGCTATTTATTGTTAATATAGTTATATTTACATGATGAGCGTTACAGTCGGCCATCCGTAACAAATAACGAGTCCCTTCGTTACATCAATAGGTACAAAACGAAATATGTAAGTATGTATAGAAAAAAAATTTGTTAATCTCCTTATTACACACATAATATTGCTTAGATTTACCTAATAATGTAAGTGTACATTCTGTACATACCTACACTACAATGTTAACAAAAAATATACAATTAATAATGTCTAGCTAGATAGAAAGAGCTACTTCGAGTTCATTGAATTTGCACCTCACATAACACTCATGCTGGTACAAGCTCATGTATTATATGGGTACCCAAAGCTAGACAGAAAGAGGTTCTTCGAGTCCATTCACTACTTTCTGGTCTTGGCTTTGAACCTCACATAACACTCATGCCAGACCAAGCTCATGTATTATATGGGTACCCTACGAGTGATTACAAGAGTCGCATAACAAAATTCCTCAGTTCATCTTTTATAACAATTTTCATAATTTGTGATACTGATTTCATAACTAGCTAGATAGAAAGAGTTCCTTCGAGTTCATTGAATTTGCACCTCACATAACACTCATGCTGGTACAAGCTCATGTATTATATGGGCACCCAAAGCTAGACAGAAAGAGGTTCTTCGAGTCCATTCACTACTTTCTGGTCTTGGCTTTGAACCTCACATAACACTCATGCCAGACCAAGCTCATGTATTATATGGGTACCCTACGAGTAATTACAAGAGTCGCATAACAAAATTCCTCAGTTCATCTTCTATAACAATTTTCATAATTTGTGATACTGATTTCATAACCATCTAGATAGAAAGAGTTCCTTCGAGTTCATTGAATTTGCACCTCACATAACACTCATGCTGGTACAAGCTCATGTATTATATGGATACCCAAAGCTAGACAGAAAGAGATTCTTCCAGTTCATTCACCTCTTTCTAGTCTTGGCTTTGAACCTCACATAACACTCATGCCAGACCAAGCTCATGTATTACATGGGTACCTACCTACCCTACGAGTCATTTTGTCACATAAAAAAAGAACCTCGGCTCATCTTTTATAACGTATTCAATTCACATCTTATTTATCAGTATTATTATACATAGGTATATATATAGTCATTATAATCACATTAAATTGTTGGTATTTACAATTAAAATCATATACTGTTCCCTCACTCATATGAGTCATTTTAATTACCTATAGTTATAGGTATTCAAATATACGTTCAACTTAAAATTAATAACGAAAAATACCAAATTATTGAATAATCTCATTTCGTATAAAATTATATAAAAATGTTAATTTTTTTACTAATATGTATGTGTCATCTACTTTTAGGCATTATTAATAAGTACCTTAAATATGTTTGACATGAAATTAAATGAAATTGTTTATTTTGCGAGAATACATAATAATTATTAATACAATGTCAGATCTTAAATAATAGTTTATGTCAATGTATATATAGTTTTAATCATTGTTATCACTATCATCGCTGAAAGAATTAGCAGGTGCGTTAAAAATTCAACCAAAGATTCTCTACGCTGTAGCAACCCGTATCATATGTGTATAACTACGGCACTGTGTAACGGGTAGGTACTCCGACCAGTACCGAGTAACGAATCCTTACTGTTACGAATACATAACGTTACTCGCATTTTTCGTAATAAATCGGTACCAACAACACTGTTTTAGTATGCGCTTGTATCGTTGATGCGGTATCAAATAATACATTGACACATCATGACTTGAGTTGTTAATGTTAAATATTTAAATTAACTTAGTCATTTTCAAAATAGTAAATCCATTGCAAATTTAGGTTCGTAAACATTTTACAAACATTGTACCTTTTAAATCAAACTAAATTTAGAATAACTGAACATAATTAGGTGAAAATATGGGAATATAAAAAACATTACGCATTTGATTATGTAATAGATAGGTAAATAATGTTTTCACAAATTACAAATTATATCTGTACGTGAACGCGATACGATGTGATTCGTTACTCGAACATAATGCTGTATCAAAAGTAACCAGTAACGTACCGATATGAAAGTAACGAGTATTAAATGGTACAGTAAAGAGTATTAAATGGTACAGTAACGAATACATAATTATTTTTTTATCGTTATTATTCGCATCGAAATTCTAACCATCTAAACTAACCTCGCCACGGCGTCTTCGCTTCAATTTCTTCTACACTTGCAACTACGAGTTACGCCTCGTACTAACGACATCTAGTAGAACATCCTAGGACTATTTTAAATTTAGAATTTTTTTGTTTCACCCTATAAGTGGACTATCTGAAAAACATACCTTTCATTAGAATATGTATCATAGTGTAATAATGTAGGTATGTATTGATTGTTGTAAAGTGATTATTATGTGTATATTCTGTTGGTGTAGCCTATTTTAATAAATAAAAATAAAAGGCGTATTAAATGTTCTCACGAATAAAAACATAATATACCAATATAAATTATCTCACACTACCAATGTGAATAGTTAAAAACAAAATAAATTAACAATAAAAATATGTGCTCAGCCGCCGGCCGCCTGGCCGTACTCGCACTTGAACAGAATTTGTATAAATCAAACTATTCACACATATTATTAAATCTACTGCCTGCTCGCCACAAAAATAATTTTATTGGTAATCAGCTTATTAAACAATTTAATCTAGTCGCTTTATGGGGAACATAGATTTTATCTTTTGCAGTAAATTCGAAGAGTTTAAATAGTTTGCAGGGACAACGATTTCCTTACGATTCGAATGAGAAACGATATGGAATTCTGTTTTACATAGCTCAAGATAACAAGTTGAGATGTATGGGATTTTAAGTTAGAGACAAAGGTTTACTTAATAAACCATCAGATGGATTTCCTACTTTTCATCACCCAATCAAGACTTCGGTGGTAGTTTTGCTCGTAATGTCGTGCATCGAAGTATTTATAACTAGACAGCACGTATTTTTTTGTTATAAACTTCCTTCGTAACAGTTTTAGATCAATTTTATTATACCTAAGTATTTATTTATATATATATCTTGACTAATCTTAATATATATAAATCTCGTGTCACAATGTTTGTCCTCAATGGACTCCTAAACCACTTAACCGATTATAATAAAATTCCCACACCATGTGCAGTTCGATCCAACTTGACAGATAGGATAGTTTAAATCTCAAATTATAGTCGCCATTTTAATTTATTGCTAATTATTTGTCTGTTATTATCTACAGGATAACAAAAGTGTAAAATAAATGTCTTTCTAAAGGTTGTCTATGATTTTTCTTGATAAGTTTTTATTTTTTGTTTTATTTTGGTCTAGGTATCATAGATTTACCTGAGGTACCGACAACTATTGTACCGATATAAAATGCGGTTGCTATTACAACAAGGATGATCATCGTTTTCACAAATTGACAAATTGATTTGATTTTATATATCAAATTCATCTATCACAGTGTTAGTTACCACATTCCTCCGAAGCGGCTTAACCGATTATTATGAAATTTTATATGCATATTCAGTAGGTCTAAGAATCGGCTACTATGTATCTATTTTTCATTTATATTAATTTTACAACAAAATCCTTTTATAAAGTGGGGTGTTCAAAAAAGTTAGTATGAAATTTTGCCGTTTTTTTTTTGTTATTGGAATAAAACTCAGCTTGAATATCAATAAAATAATGAAATACGTGTTAAATATTATTTTCAGGAATCGCCCTCTAAGGTACACCGGGGTTAGAAGTGAAATACCTATTTTTAATTTAAAAATGTCAAATTTGGCAGTTCGATTTTATCTATAGCGGGTAAAATTTAGCCAAAACTGATTTTACGAAAATGCACACCTATAGGGGTCAAACCGGGGTTGGAATTTTTATGAAAGTCCTATGTTTTAAGTTAGACACTTGAAATATAAAATGTATGCTCTGTAGATGGTGTAAAGGTGAGCTTCTTATGTATCTTTAGAAATCCCTTTTGGGTTTAAAACAAAGGTTCGAAGTTTGTTTTAAAAACCTATGTGTTCTACTAATACATGTCATGTGCAAATAACTCACTCTAAGCGTACAAAGTCGCGGCCGCCTGCTATAAGTATATTTTTCACTATCTCATTTAAATCTACTTTCATCCCTTTTTTGAGTCATTATAATCGCATGAAACTCATAAATACCATTATGTTGTACCATTGCCATTTGCGTATAATACCTCCTTTATTTTAGACAAATGTTTTTTTCTTGGGCCTTTTAACATACTTATTGTTCGTAATAATAAACAACAAATCTATTAACATCCTAGCTGTAAGGGATATTACCCAAAACCATTATTAATTACATAACATCTCACTCTAAATGTATTGACATATATGTGAATTATTAAGAGAAATAATCACACTGACGACCAGAAAACTAACCATCTTATCTGCCCTCGTTAGTGCTTATGAATTGAACAAAAGCTATATTTTCTCAGATACTGTATCTTCTAATAAACATTTATACATATAACAGTAAAAGTACAGAAACATTTATATTTATATGTTGAACTACCTATACAGATGGAACAAAGGTTGAACAAAGAAACAAAGTTCTAACGTTCATATCTCTGATCAAATGATATTATCACGAGTTTATCCAGGATTAAACGACTGTATTCAATGACGCTTTATTTCTTTTCATAATCTTCTCAGGCTCAATCTATCGTTTTTAGTTTCTATGAATAATGGGAAAAAAAAATTACATCACCTGTAGCTTTGGTATCCGATGATACTTGGGCGTTACAAAAACAATATATTTTTGCAGTAATACCACTTCTGAACTGATACTATATTCGTTTTACTGGTATTTGTATTAAAATAAATCCAATTTATGAAATTAAGTAGTTTCATTTCCTTTGTCTGGTACACTCCAGTGCCGAACAAGAAGTGAGTCATTCGAATGGCCGTCCGTAGCGGGTAGGTACAACCAAATACAAAGTAGCTCTGCGTTCCGTGCTACGTTTATCCACAGACTGGTTCCCAACATACTATAGATGCTTGCTATTTATTGTTAATATAGTTATATTTACATGATGAGCGTTACATACCTATAAAATAATACTCCATTAAAGAATATCAGTAAAAATAAGTGAGTTAGATTAGATGATGTTAACCAGCATTTAAACAGCATTCACACATGTGTAAGTAGCTAAAGGTAATAATTATCATCTCAAAATTATAGAGTGATATCCTTTCCTACTATAATAAAGACATTGATTGCACTCATATTGCAATTGTAAAGCATCCACTGGCTTTACAATTGCAATATGAGTGCAATCAATGTACCCTATCACCCCTGGCCGACCATGTATCCTTTTAAACCTGTTAAAAAATGAGGACCTAGGT
This sequence comes from Gymnoscelis rufifasciata, assembly GCA_929108375.1. NCBI lineage: Eukaryota > Metazoa > Arthropoda > Insecta > Lepidoptera > Geometridae > Gymnoscelis > Gymnoscelis rufifasciata. The sequence continues at coordinate 5,450,443 of OV815321.1, read as the reverse complement.
AAAGGTTGGTTCTTAGGTAAGTTGCAGGTCACAGTGGTCTAGGCAGGTAAGGTTGGTTCTTAGGTAAGTACCTAGCAGGACATAGTGGTCTGCTTTAATCTTTTTGTTACATATGTACCTACCTATTGAACTCTTGGACAAAGATATTGAACATAGGTATAAAATAATAATGTACTAACATACAAACAACCACTTACCCTTCTTTGATTAAGGAATGTGCTTGTGATGTTTGAGGGAAAACAATCAATTTTTGAATGATGTTGTCATGGTTGAGAGCATGATGTTGTTTGCTGCGTCAAATTTTAGATAAAACACCCACAACTCATTGATACCACCCTGTCGCAAAAAAGTTAAGGGCGCAAAGCACCTGAAAAAAGAAAATATAGGTACTTAAACAATTGTGTATTGATAGGCAGATAAAACAAAAAATATTTCACCTATATTTACCTTTATTTCCAGAGATATCTCTAGAGATCCTTTTATCGACGTTGAAAACCTTAATCACAACAATTTTTTTTAAATAAAGCTTTGCTCACTCTAAAGTGCTCTTTAGATAATGTTTCTGGTATTCGATATTCATCAAAACTTTCCAATTGCTGCCAAGAAATGTATCTTTTGTGGCGAATAAGCCAAACATTTTCATTTTGAGCTGAACACAGCAAACGCAGCGTATGCGTCTTCAATTAGGTATGTAACACTTGGTAACAATAGCACTAAAATTATTTTAAAACGCACAAATAACGCACGCAATAAGTAAGTGATCCTTAATGATATCTTTCTACAGCAGCTGTTTGTATATAAAATCGCCATTTTGCTTCGATAACTACAAGGTCCTAGCGTTCGCTAGCCTTTCTATCAAGAGAATCGACTACTAAGCGAAATCGCTTGTCAAAAGTGTAACTTGGCTACGCATTTGTATAGAAATACCCGTTCGATGTTGTCGATTCGTTTGGTGGAATCGAAATGTATGTACATTGTCTACCAATATTCGTTACGTTAAAAACAGATCACGTGACATATCTAAGGCTTATGTCAATCCCATACATTTTTTGACTTTTCTACTATCGCTTTCGCTAATCGATTGTTACATTGTCTAGGCCCTCAGATTTTGTAATATCTACAATTTCTGGTTTCGGGTCTGGGTTTTTTCTATGTATCATATGTATGTATTTACAAAAAATATATCTATGTAGTATATCAGTTACATACCACCCACAGTACAAGATCTACTTAGTTTGGAGTTATGTGATGCTGTGTGACTAGTCCGGAGATATTATTTATTCTAACTTATGATCAGCCCTGTGTCCCAGCAGTGGGAACGAAGGGGAGCTATGCTATGCTAATGACCCGCGAAAATAGATAAAAGACATTGTGTAAGATTCTTAATTCCATATATATTTATTAGGAGAGTGCTCAGTAAAAACTAAGAAAAATAGTAAAAAGCATCTTAAAGTATTTAAAGAAACTCGATCTAATCCTGCGAGAGTTGCATCGTTGGCTAGAAGTATTTTAAGTGAAAATAGCTGAAATTCTCTTTCCTTGAGACTAGAGAGTATCATTTATTACGTTGGAGGAAGCCATGCCGTTATGAGGATATTTACAACATTCACTGCAGGGTTGCTAGTTGAAAAAACGCATTTTTAATATCCTTATAAAATTATGCATTTCAGTTAGGATTCATGTCATGTGTTTTATAGAAAGTACCCTTCTATAAAGCACATGACATCAATAGACAAACGAAAATCGGATTTAATAAAATCATTATTTATCATAAGTCCTTATTTATCAATCGACTACAAGCTTAAAAAATATGGATTACTTAAGATTGGAGGTTTTTTTCTGTTCGAGTCCGTAAGTGGTAACCCTCTGAATGCTTACACGTGACCTCCGGGTGGTGTTAAGAACTGTCTCTGGTGGTAGGCTTCGGCCGCGGTTTGTCACCACCCTCCGGGCTGGGCCAGTGCGTGAAGCAATTTTTTCGTGTTTCGTAATGTGGCCCGGAGAAGCCATCAACCTTCCAGGTCTTCCCCCCCCATGCCCCATCTTAGACCACAACGCCACTTTACATCAGGTGAGATTGTGGTCAAATGAAAATAATATCTAACATAAAAATGAAATTCGAATGAACGAATGAAAGTCGAGTGTCCTCCCATTTAGCCAACACGGTTTGTTAAAATGGTTTATCTTTATTTATTTTTAGAGGGTTTTATCAACATAATAATGTTACCCTAGAAAATATACTTACTATACTTATTTACGCTCCTTCTACTACGTCACACTCGATTGGAAACAAACAGTTCTTAAATAAAAAAAAGTCGTCAAAACATGTTTACGTACAGTTTGTATGTAGAGCCACTTGTTTTAAATTCGGTTCGGTGTGGAGCCCAAGTTACTATATTACATAAGGTAATGTACAAACAACAGACACATCACACTCCATCTTGCTGTGTCCAAACCATGTCAGCTCACTGATGTCACTGAAGGCTTAGTGTCCATTTATCATCAAACGCATTTCAGACCGGATATGCCTTGAGTTGGTTGAAAGCTAAGAGTCACATGAGGCTAAGACACGAGAGCGACAGTATCTTTATAGTAATCTTTTAAACAGTCCACAAGTCATGGGCCATCTTCGAAGTTTAACCGTACATCGAAAATCAGCCAAGTGTGAAGCGGATTTCCCAGTTAAGTTTTTGTTGCTTTGTTTTTGTATTACGATGTGAATTTAAATTTTTCCGATAATTTTCAAAAATCGTTAAAATAAACATGTTTGTATGTGTTTACTACCTTTTTGCATATGTCCTAAGAAGAACACGAAAATAGACGCGATTGTTTGGTCTTACATTCTTATTTTATTTTCTGAGTTTAATTTTAATATTACATTCACTTGGTTGAATAAAGATAAAAAAAAAACTTTATTTTAAAATTAAAAGTATAAAGTATTGACAATTTTTATACGGTTAAGGACATACAATAAGTGCCTGAATTATAATTATTATACAAAGAATTAAGGTTACACAATGCCTTAAGCCGTAAATTTGAGAAACACTAGATCAAGAGTAGAAAAGTAATAGAACATCTGAAGTTCAACTTGTATCAAAATTGGTTAATGTAAACAGTATCCATTTACAAATTCGGGATCTTAAACCCACAAACTGCATAAAATCTAGACTATTACCGTATTATTTGCATGTTCAGCTCCTATTACAATATGGATGCGTTCACATCAAAAGCAGTGTAATGAGATTAAAAGATCAACAGTAAAAAAAAAATAAGTTATCAAAGATAACAAGTGCGCTGGATTTTATTTATTTTATGTTGTACAGAGGTAGTGGATATCAATGTTCAGTGTAAATAAAAAAATATGGTCTGGTGTCGTGTACCATTAGCCGACTATCATGTTACAAAAAACCAAAAAGTCCAATATTTTGCTATTGGAATAGTTCGAACCTAGTTTTTTCAGATCTCTGCTAGTAATCGGCTCCGAAAAGGATATTTTCACTTATGTATTATATGCCATTGATATCTATATTTTATATTATAAAACAGAAGAGTTTAAACAAACTAATCTAAATAATAAATTAATTAATCGCTAATCTCAGGAACTACTATTAGATTTTTTCTCGCCTTTTAAAACTTCCCCAGACCTCCACGAACATTTCAAGACTATGATAAGATAAATCCGTTCAGCCGTTCTCGAGTTTTAATCAGACTAACGAGCAACAATTCATTTTTATTTATAAAGATAATAATAATATAACTCTTTATTACACACCAGGATAAAACAATACAAAAAGGGACATAAAGCTTAATAAAGATGCGTAATGGGCGGCCTTATTGCTTAAAACAATTTCAACCCTTGGATGGAGAGGAAAATGCACAGCAAATAACTGGTCAGTAAGGTGGCATAAAAAAAATATTATAATTAGTAATAATATGAGAACAAATAATTAATATCCAAATATGTTTACATATTTTTGTGTTAAATAGCCCATTTATCGAAGGGCCCATATATTTTCTATTTTAAACCAGTATTCTGTATATTTGCATGCTATTCTGGATCGGTTCCAGGCTAAGCCGTTGTGGCAAGGAGCTAATAATACTCCTTTATTAATATCTCCCCCTGGAGGCTGGCTCGAATTTCCTCGTTAATTTGCATTACTTAAACTAGTTTTTGACCGAAAATGCTGGATAGCCTTCATTTTGCGTTTCATTTCATTTTGGCTGCTTCTGTGGCGCGGTGGCAAAGGTTCGGCTGCGGCGCAAGAGGTAGCTGGTTCGATTCCCGCCGAGGGGTCAAAAGTTAGTATGTTCTGCTGGCATCTTCTCCTTGGTCTGGGTGTTTACATTACTAAATATTATAAATATAAATTTATTGGACTACTTATTTAACGATCAGAACTGACTTAATGTCCATGCCCATTCTATTAATTTATTTTACAATATTTAGCTTGCAACTGCATGTTTGATTTACCAACTCCCTTTGCCAACTCAACCTCTATACTTACCTACTATCTAATCATTTCATAAAATCGTTCAGCCGTAGGAAATTCACAGCTGAGCAAAAGATACTTACATCAAGTTGATGGACGTCCTGCAATTTGCATGTCGAGCCGTGGTCATCGTTCGTGGACTTTGTATTCACAACGATCATCTATGCTATATGGCCTACCCATTGCCACTTTAATAAACCAATCCGTTTTGTGTCTGACTTTATGTTTCTACGTATCTCCTCATATAAAACAGTATACCAACAGTAGAAGTAACTTAGAATTAAATACAAAGATTGCAGTAACTGTGCTGAATCACAAAGCAGCAACTTTTCTAAAAAAGGTAACCTAAGATATTCCTTATGTTCAATTGATTTAATAACCAAGTCATAACGTTGAAATAAATAAAGGCAAGAAAATATATTCATAGCTATTTATGAAGACTGATAAAATTAACCAGGCGTGATATCAAAGCTAATTTTGTTTGCTTTGTATGATATTAATACCATTTAGGTCTCTGAAATAACAACCACCGGACACAGTTTTTATATCAACGAATATGCCACTAATCTTGATTAGATTGGTCGTAGAAAATTATAAATATTTGTATGTTAAGTCCGGGCTTGCAGGATAATCTAAATATAAATACATATATATATATCCGGACTACTTACACAGCGTATCCTAACTCCAAACTAATCAGAGCTTGTACTCCTTATGCGCCTAATATACTTCATAGATATTTTTTTTGTACAAATCTTTTAGATTTATTAATAGGAAATTTCTAATGATGAGCATTCACGTGTTGAAATTTATGTGCACTTTAAACACGTGCTTTAACGGTGATGGCAAACATAGTGAGGAAACCGGCATGTTCTGAGAACTTTAAAAGATTTTGAAGGACATGTGAAATTCACCAACCCGCACTTAGCCAGCGTGGTGAATTAAGGCCTAATCTCTCTCGTCAAGAGAGAAGTACCTGTGTCCCAGCAGTGGGAACGTTAAAAGGGTGATGATAAGAGCATTCACAGCACTGTAAGCTATATTATGTTCTATAAGTACTGTTCATATTCTATTTATACAATACGTTTTCACTCAAGTTTCGACAAAAACCTGAGATACTCGTAGAATATTACGATAAATTCTTTACCTCTGGATTTTTCTTATAAAACGGCTTGTGCTGAGAACTTTGAATAGTGACTTAAGGCCTAATCTCTCTTGTGTCCTAGCGGAGGGAGCGTAAACAGAGTGAATGAAGAGGGCAATGAATTTTGTGTCAATAGTTTATTCGTCTCATTTCGTCTATTTTACTGATGCCATTTTTATACAGTACGTCTTGCGCGTCTAATATAGTTAGCATTACTGATTTTGTGGTCCAGTCGGGAAGTCTTCATCCCCGCTTACCTGTGAAATAGCTGCAATTTCAGGAGATAGCGACTTGCAATCTGCTAACTCGACTAAACTGAATAATGAAGCGTAGAATGCACAAGGCTTATTATGGCAGTATTAGAGTTCTGTGATTTAGTTCTAGCCAACAATTATAAAAAAATATGACAAAAAAAATAAAATTAGTCCGTTATTTAAATTACTTAAAAAATTGTATCCATATTATTTCTTTTGATAGATAGATAGATAATATCTTATTGCACACCAATGCTTACAGACTAACTTAAAAATTACAATCAATAGCCACATTTGTTGTACAACCGACGGCCTTATCGCTTAAAGCGATCTCGTCCAGGCAACCTTTTGTCATAATAAAAAAAATAATAATACGATAGTGCATTGAAGTTTCGCGTGACGTTAATTTTTGAACAATATACCGAATGTATAGGTCACAAGCCTCCACTTCGGAACTGTCATTCTCTTTATCTTGGCCATTTCTAATTAAATTGATAAAGCAAAAAATACATGTCCAGTATTTTTGGACGGGTTTACAGACGGACTAAACAGACTACCTATTTTTATGTATTCATCATGCTTATTATAGTCGCGGGCTTTCACTGGACGCAATTATCATATGACGTGGTGGATGACACAACTGTGGGAGAAACTTATTAGAGATTGTTAAACGGGACAATAGTCAAGTACAAGATGGGTAGCTTTCAGGAAATTAAGTTACGTATTTCCGTCCAAAAAACCTTAGTCCAAAGTCAAAAGAAACCTCAAACCAAAGTAAAAAAAGTCCAGACAACTCCATGGACAATGCCCATCAGGTGGGGTTGTGTTAAGATATATATGTAATTAAAAGTACTTTATATTTATTTATAATTTGCATGCAGGTATATAGCTAGATGAGAGGGCGCCACAGTCCTTGTTTACACATCGTGTCCGCGTAAAAGTATTAATTAAAATTAGAAAACGGCTAGGAAACAGTGCAAAAAGTGAATAAAAAGTTGAAAACAATCACACTTTATATGTGCAATATAAAAAACTTAGTGAAGAACCAGTGACAAACAAAAAACATTAACTTTTTAGTACCAGTGTAAAAAACCATGCAAACCATCACAAACAACGGTTTGTAAAGTGTGAAATACCAATAAAACACTATATTTGAGCTTCGTTTCTGGCTTAGAATGAATCTGGAAGAAGAATTAGTACGAAGTATATAAAATTTGATAACAAAAGGTACCAAATTTACAATAACCTCAAAAATTTGCAAATCATCGTTGTATTGGCACTTCATCGGAAGTTCCGATGTTGAAGTCTCAAAAAGCTCCATCTATTAACGCATTACAGTACTAATACGACATTGAAATAAAATACTAATACTTCAAAGTTTTTGTACTGCTATGGAAGAAATTACTAATTTGTTAATAAGCATGCAGGAAGAAATGCGACAACAAAAACAAAACATGTTAGATATGAAGGAAGATATTAAAAACAACATAAACAGTAATATAAACAAAAAGTTTAAAATGTTGGAAGATAAAAATGAAATCCTTGAACAAAAAATCGAAAAACAAAGAAAATCTATAGAATTTTTCGATAAGCAATCGAGACGCAAAAATTTGATTCTATTTGGAGTTGCAGAACAAGGAAATAATTACCACGAACTCGAAAAAACTGTTCTAAAAATAATTAATAATCAGTTGGGCATCAGCTGCGGACAAACTGCAATGGAATCATTAAGGAGGCTTGGAAAATTTGAAGTGGGTAAAGTAAGACCAATTTTAATAACTTTTCTTACAATGGGTATAAAAATACAAATACAGAAAAATAAGAAAAATCTAGAAAATACACCCTACTACATAAAAGAAGATTACCCCCCCGACATACTTCAAAAAGAGAGAGCTCCAAATACAAGTTGAGAAAGAGAGAGAACAAGGAAAAATTGCATTCCTAAAGTATGACAAACTTATAATTCTAAAAAGTAAAGATCAATATGAATCACACCAGCATAGAAATAAAAATAAACGAAATTTATCAGAATCACCTGAAACTACAGAGATTATGCAACATACACAAAAAGAAAAACAACCATCAAAAATAAATAAAACAAACAATATGAAAAACTTTGTCATACCAAAATCAAAAATTGCATACAAGGACATTAATGCATCAGCACCATATGGCCACAGCTCTCACAGCAAAGAATAGCAATCAGAAAAGGCTCCTCTCCATCTCCCAATACGGCCAGCCACCGCGGGAGACAACGGCTACAACCCTCCAAGAAATAAAAAATCAAAATCACTCTATATTTGCACATATAATGTACGATCACTGTCAACCTCCCAGAGAATGATTCTCCTAACACATGCATTGGAAAACATCAAGTATGATTATTATTGGCTTATCTGAGGTCAGGAGAACAGGTAGCAATATTATAGAGCAGGATAATAATATATTCTGTCATACAGGAGAGACAAAGGGACATCATGGAGTAGGGTTCCTAGTGAAGAAGAAACATAAAATAGCATAGAAAGCTATGTAGGCATCTCTGAAAGGGTATGTCTGCTTAACCTTAAAATAGGCACATTAACACTATCAATAATACAAGTATACGCCCCAACCTCTGAAGCAACAGATGAACAAATAAATATTTTCTACGATCAACTAGAAAAGGCAAAAAATATGTCAAGGGGAAAAATAATAATTCTTGGTGATTGGAACGCAAAAATAGGGAAAAGAAAACCACAAGAAAATTCTGTCATGGGACCATATGGCTATGGCTCAAGAAACCACAGAGGCGAATTGCTTGTTCAATATGCACAGCAAAATAATTACAAAATAATGAACACCATTTTTAAGAAAAAAGAAAAGGCTCTCTGGACTTGGTCATCACCTGATGGTAAAACTAAAAATCAACTTGACTATATCTTTAGTGAAACACCACAAAGATTTACTAACATAGAGACTATACTAGTCAAAACATACCTAAGCGACCACAAACTTGTAAGGTCGACATACAAGCTTGACAAAATTAAAAAAAGTAGAGCATCATTCAACAAAAAATACCCTACACTTGTAGATAAAGAAAATGCAAAAATATATGTAGATGCCTTAAAACAAAGGCAACAGGAACTAACTTGGGATCAAACAGACAATATTGAATCATACAACAAAAAAATAGAATCAACAATACTACAAAGCCTAACAAACATGAACACTAGAAGAAAACACAAAAACATAATAACAGATGAATTAAAAGAAATGCTACAATTACGTACAAAACTACAAAATAAAAACCCACGGAGCACAGAAGATAAACAGAAACTCTCTGCTTTGTATAGAAATATAAAAATAATGCTCAAAGATGGATATGAAAAACATAGATTAAAAGTAATTGAGGAATCCTTAAAAAATAACAGAAGCCAAAAAAAGGCGTACAAGATATTAGAAACAAGCAAAACTTGGATACCTAAACTCAATGCACCTGGATCAGTTAAAGATATAAATACAAGAACAGACATAGTCAATGCAGCTACCAACTTCTACAGAGACTTATACTTAGATAAAAAAAATGCTAAACGAACAGAAACTATGAATAACATAAAACAAACGACACAACCTACAATAGAACCTTTCACAAATATGGAAATTGTGAAGATGATTGATAAACTTAAACGAGAAAAAAGTCCGGGTCCTGACGGAATTACAAATGAAACACTAAAACTGGGAAAACCAATTCTACTCGAGCCTTCAGAGGCTTTATTAAAAACACACTTTTTAATAAAATTCTTGAAGAACAAGTAACACCACAAAAATGGGGTGAATCCTATATAACACTCCTATACAAAAAAGGAGATGCAATGGACTTAAACAACTATAGACCCATCAGCCTGCTTCCAACAATCTACAAACTCTTCTCATCGTGCCTGAACAAGAGGATAGAACAGCAAATAGAAGAAAATCAACCAGTAGAACAGGCAGGATTTCGAAAAGGTTTCAGCACAATTGATCATATTCACACCTTAGAGCAAATTATAGAGAAACATCTTGAACTTCAACACACTTTTTAATAAAATTCTTGAAGAACAAGTAACACCACAAAAATGGGGTGAATCCTATATAACACTCCTATACAAAAAAGGAGATGCAATGGACTTAAACAACTATAGACCCATCAGCCTGCTTCCAACAATCTACAAACTCTTCTCATCGTGCCTGAACAAGAGGATAGAACAGCAAATAGAAGAAAATCAACCAGTAGAACAGGCAGGATTTCGAAAAGGTTTCAGCACAATTGATCATATTCACACCTTAGAGCAAATTATAGAGAAACATCTTGAACTTCAACAGCCCCTCTACCTGGCATTTATTGATTACGCGAAAGCGTTTGATACGATCTCACACACAAGTATTTGGGAAGCTCTAACACAACAAAACATCCCAAATCAATATATAAATATCATAAAATATATCTACAAGACTAGTGTAAGCAAAGTGAAATTAGACAGACTTGGTTCAAATATAAAAATAAGTAGAGGCGTAAAACAAGGAGACCCGCTCTCGCCAAGGATTTTTATAGCTGTACTACAAAACCAAATGACAAAGCTAAATTGGAAACATAAAGGTATTTATATTAATGGAACATTTCTTAGCAATCTAAGATTTGCTGATGATATAGTGCTATTTTCTAGAACTTCAAACCAACTCGAGGAAATGATAACAGAGCTGTGCAAAGTGAGCGAGAGCATAGGATTACAGCTCAATACATCAAAGACAAAACTAGCAACTAACAGCACCCAAAACCCTATCAGAATAAACAACAACCAATTAGAATATGTTGACAGCTATATATATCTTGGAAAAGAAATATCATTCAAAAAAACTAGACATAAAGATGAGGTAGAGAGAAGAATAAATATAACCTGGAAAAAATTCTGGAGCCACAAAGAAGTGCTTAAATCAAATATCCCAATTAAACTCAAAAAAATTATCATGGACACCAACTTGCTACCTTGTTTATCCTATGGGTGTCAAACTTGGATTTTCAATGAAGCTATCAAACAAAAAATACAAACAACTCAACGATCAATGGAACGGAGTATACTCAACTTCAAGTTAAAGGACAGGCAAAGTAGTAAGAGTATAAGAGAAAAAACACAAATAATAGATGCATTATCCTTTTCACAAAAACAGAAATGGAAATGGGCAGGACATTTGGCCCGCCAACCAGATAATAGATGGACGAAGAATGCTACTGCATGGTCCGGCCCAACAGGGAAGAGAGCCAGAGGCCGCCCTCAAGAAAGGTGGGCCGACGAAATAAAAAAGACTGCGGGAACACACTGGCTTGAAAAAGCCCAAGACAGAGACAAGTGGAAAAGCTTGGAGGAGGCCTTTACCCGAAAGGGGCCTTAACTTAATTTTATTCCTGCATATCTTTATAATTTAAGTATTTTTTATTCGATTGTTTAGTTAAGTTAAAGGAAAATAAAAGGCTTTTTATTTTATTTATTTATTTATATAGCTAAAATCCTGTAATATTGTATTTAATTAATTAATTCTCATATCTCCATAATAATTTGCTACTCCCGTCTTATTCGTGCTTTATGATTTGTATCCATCCCAAGATTCCCTGGAATAGAACGCTATCAGCGATAAGGCCCGCCGATTGATTCACAATTTTTGTACATTTTTTAATTTTTTTTCATATTATTGTGTTGTGTTCAATAAAGAGTATTGTATTGTGGGAAAACATGAGTTTTCATTTAAAAAAAAATAGAAAAATAAATATATCTACAAATAATCATCGATCGTAGTTTCGATTGAGACAAGAAATAAATGAATCCTTCTTAATTGATTATATTCCTATTAGGGAGTGTTTGCAAATACTCACCATACTAAGCTAGCAGCTGATTTGGCGAATACAGAATTTGGTGCTGTGTTCGAAGATGACGGTGGTGAGGCTACCTGGTAGATAATGCTATAGCATTAAGCTCACCTTTTTTTACCACAACTGTACAAATAAAGTGCAAAATAAAATAAATTGCCCTCGGTTCTGAAGCGCATAGAGCCAACGGGAGAAGAATGAGGCCAATATATCTACTTAAGCTACTAAATGTATATATTTTTTATAATCAAATAATAATGATGATTAGTTACAACGAGGAACTACAATAAAAGCTTTACGATTTTAAAAATAATTTATTTTATAATCATGTTATAACTAAATAGCTATTAAGTAATCAATAAACAATTACCTTTTTTATAATTAATTATGTATAAATTCGATTTAGAGATTCTTAACAAAATAACCTTTTAACCTTTCTTTAAGGTTTTTTTTCCTTTTTCTCACATTATATGAAGTCAATTTTTAATTCAATAGCCAAATTAATTCACATGAGAGAAATCTCGGAAATATATTTTTGATATACCCTCACTTAATCTATTATGATATAATTAACTGTATGTGCATAGAAGAGTAATATAACTTATTAAATTCAAAATAAAGAAAATAGTCAATTTATAAAACACATGTTTTTCGTTCATGCAACATTCGCTTTAGGAACTTCTGTCTCTTTCTTTCCTTCAGGCATGTCTATAATAGCGTCACTTTCGCTCTTCTCCTCGATTGGTTCATCTACCATGCACTCGGCGTATGGTGGGGGTTTCTCTATAACCTCTGTGACTTGGTTTATTTCGGTCATTTTAGATTCGATCTTTAAGATGGCTGCATATCTTCGAACGATCATAAGCAGATAGAAGGAGATTACTGAAAAAAAAAAAAGATTTGTATAAGTTCTTTACTGTATAAGCCCGGAACTAGAATGTGAGAATTATCCCGTAATGTCTTTTTAATATAATAGAACGATTTGATATGTGGGAAGAGAAAGGCCAAAGAACAGAAGGAAGAGGACTTGGTGAAATAAATAATTAAATAAATATTTCCGGACAATCCAAATATAACAACATGTTAAGCTTGTATTAAGGGTACTACACATCTGATATACTTAATAAATATGATAGACATAGATACATAGATATTTTTACTATACATATTAAATACCCAGACCAAGGAACAAAGTGCTTGCAGAACATACAAAAACTTAACCTCCCTTAGCGGGAATCGATCCCGCTACCTCTTGTGACGCAAGCGGACCCTCGCCCACCGCGCCTCTGAAGCAGTCAAAATGTGTAAAAAAGGGGTGAGTGTTGAGATGACAGGTGACAGAGTGCAATGGAATCAATATCCATGTTGTGCCGAGTTGACATAATTTGGGACCAAAGTAAGCAAGATGAAGATAACTCACCAATATCTAAAAACTTGAGCAAGCAGAACGTCTGGAAGTCCATGGCTCCGCCGAACTTGTGCGGATAGTACCCAACGTACAGGACTTGCATCACCAGCTTCACGATGAACAGTCTTGAGAACATACTCATTGTCTTGTGGTCATCCTGAAATAGAGATAACAACTATAAATAAACATAATTAATTATACAAAAAGCCAAAGTATAATGCAACTTGATGGGCAGTTTGGTAAAGGCTTTGGGTTCACGGTGGATGCAGTCCGCTCCCAACCGAAATAACTGAAAAGCCATGAGTGTTAGATCTACAGCTGAAATGATAATGGGGGTTTTGTACAAAATATGAATACTATATCATCGAATCAGAGAAATAGTAGAAACAATTAAGCGAAATACACACTGGCTAAGTAACTGGCGGGCCGCCGATCTATGTCGGCAAGTTTTTGATGGCTAGTTGGCTGTTCGTGTCATCCCACTCCATGTTGTAAAAATAGCATATCATTGATATCACTTCGGGTCAAGCGTTGCCAGGCAACTGAGTGCAGACGTACGCCAAGCTGTCGGCGATCAACAATGATTATTTTCATTGTTGTTTCCGGTTATTTGGGTTGTGTCGGCTGGCTTTGTCAGCGGCGCGGGCTCTGTGTGTTTTGCGCTGGACAATATTTTTTTTTAACAAATTTAAACACAACAACAAGGACTTTATTAAATGTATGTAACAGTTCATTCGTTTCAGCCGCAAGAAGTATTTCTAAATCACCACGAGGGATGACTACATTGAATAAAAAAGTGTCTTATAAATTTCCACTTACCTTTTTGATAGCAGTTATGTAGTTCACCAAGAACTTAAACCAGATCATATTCACCACCAGGTTCAGGACATCAGTGATGTATACATGCAGCATCCCTGGGTAGCATCTCCCAATGGGTGGGATGGAGATGTGTTCCACGTACGTGTTGTACTGGGGGCTGATGATTTGGGGGAATGGGTAGAAGCCATGGGTTCCGATGGTCATGACAAGTAGGATAGGTTCTAGGAACTGTAGTTTTGAGACCGCTTCCAACTGTGAAGGAAATAAATATCGTGTTAACAAGACTATATATAAATATGTATACAACGGTTTCTTTGGTAGGTAACGCGATCGATAATACTGATAGGGAAAAAAGTTGGCTTCAAGCGATGGTTTGTTGAGAATAATTGTTGGTTTATTGCGATTAAATATATGGAAACTTAAAATCGTGCTACATAATACAAGTTAAAACAAAAAATGGCTGGCATCATGCTTCTAAAACACAAATATTTTTAAATTATCGGTTGGTTCACGTTCTTATTTTAAGCATAACCACCCCATTACGTTACTTCTTACCTGAATATTAAAAATAAGTCGTTTATATTGGTTCTTTACCCGATTTCTGGTAAAATAAACAATAAATAACCTATAGGTATCTTAAATTTATTTATTATTTATTTATATATTTTAAAGGTATTTCTGGTTTGGGAAAACATATTGTCAAGAAGAGAGTTCACGTCACATAATCTTATTGATATCCTACCAATATTGTAAACGCGAAAGTTCGTTAAGATGTATGTAAGTGAGTTTGTTGCTCTTTCTAGCATAAACTACGGAATGGATTTTGATGATAATGAACAATATAGCTTTAACATTTGTCATTGCCTGACAATTTTTATTTATTTGTTATATTTTGTATGTAGTAAGTGACATGAGATGTAATGTTTGTGTGCTCAATGTAGCATAATCTGTTGAGGGTTAATTAGTTACGAGTTTATACTCGTAACTAATTAGAGTGAGGTCTTAAGACCTGACTATGTTACACCAGATTCGCAAACAATAACTGATTTATGATTTATTTCGGAATAACACATAGGCTCCGTTTTACAAATGCAAAATACCACATTTTGCAGAAAAACAAAAATAACTGCGAGCAAAGCCCGATTCGGAGCAATTTTGACAAAATTGACAGAATCAAAAGGAACAAAATATTTATTCCCATAACTCTCAGCATCCCAACTCACAATTTTTGAATGTATTTAGATCCGTGTGCACTGTATTATGTTCTCATATTATAAAACCCACTGTAAGATTAATAATAATATTTAATCAGATGGCTGTTTTCCCAGTAGTTAACAAAAGCTACTTTTTACGCGCGGGTTAGAAAGTGGCAGAGGCGCGGCCAGAGCCGCGGGCTAACAGCTAGTGTTGAATAAAATGTATTAAATTTCATTATTTTCCTTAACAGACAAAATCTACAATTTATTAGCAGGAAAATTTTAACCCATTCTTTGACACGTGACTAGAATAAGCACGTGTTCGTGTTTTCAAAACATGATTATAATTGTGGTTTAATGAGTTAACATCACGTTTGTATCGGTCACGCATGTGCTAGGTTGAATATCAATTTACAGGATAGAATCGATTCGTCTATAGATCTTCTGAATGAAAATCGAGTGTGCCATAACTTTGCCACTAAGGCTTTTTTAAATAAATAAATAAAAATTTCCGCGCAATCCACAAAACAACATCTAGCCGAAGTAAGATCTCATATTGGAGCTTTGAGCATGGACTTAGCGATAAGGCTGCCCTTTGTAACTATGAAATTTAAAGAAAGAAAGAAATGTTTATTTGTCACAGAATCAAAACCAAATATAACTTAAAGTAAACAAAAATCAATAATCAATGTGACAAAAAGGTGATCATTCAGCGTTATGCTGTGATTGAGCGAGTCAAACCACAGCGCTGTTCTTCCATGATCACCTTGAGCTAGTTGAGTTCTTAAACTATTCAAATCTATACTAATATTATAAAGCTGAAGAGTTTGTTTGTTTGTTTGGTTGTTTGTTTGAACTCGCTAATCTCCGAAACTACTGGTTCGAATTGAATAATTCTTTTTGTGTTGGATAGTCCAGTTATCGAGGAAGGCTATAGGCTATATAACATCACGCTACGACTAATAGGAGCAAAGATATAGTGGTAAATGTGTAAAAAACGGGAGAAATTATTTCATCTTTGAAGCCTTCCGTTGCGTGCGCCGTGAAAACGGTTCAAGATACACAAAAAATATGTATTAAAGAATAATAGCTCTTTTAATGATCTTAAAAACAGTCCGCGATAGTATTTGTATATCTTTTAAGATTAACTCACAAAAACCGTTTTTATGGTACCTAATTTGGTCGAAATAATTTGTTTAAGTTGTATCAACATAATAATATTAATCTTTAATCATATCAAATAAATATGTTGTTGGTTAAGAGTACTTCATCCATTATAACGCGGGTAGCACCGCGAGGCACAGCTAGTAATTAATAATACAGTAAACCTTAAGACAAATATTCATACTTATATAAACTAAGGATTATAAGCAGTGATCGGAATTAGGTGAGCTAATTTACCTAAAGTTCAAAGAACAGAGTCAAAAAAAATGGAGACTTCCTTACCATTAACATTTTTTTCCGGGAAATCTTTCCCGGAAATTGGGAATTTGTTCCAAGTTTTAGGATATCAGTTAAGTACATTTAATATTAATGTTATTCATACAGAAAACGAACTGAGTTAATTTTCCTTTTTAACAAACTTCAATAAGATTTATTTTGTTATTAACTCAGGTAAAAAACTGGATTCGCCTATGTTTTCGTTTCCCAAAATAGCCAAATCATGCTGTCCCTTTAAGTGTTTGTAGCAATACACTGCAAACCAGTGATATAATGAAAATGAATTATTGTCATTCTATAAATATGTACCTGTAACTTCAGTTGATGTTGAAAGGTCCTTCTCTACGTATAAATGGATTTTAAGTACAAAAAGAAATCGTTTGAAAATAGATAATTTGGAAAAACTCCTAATGATTTTCTTTAATTCTCCGGACGAAGATATTTCTTTATACTCCGTCCATGATGAAAACGTTAGCGATTCAGATTAAGGGACAAATTCAACATCAATGGAAATAATGTTTAGAGTTCCGACTGTGTATCTTAGGTAGGACTGGTTACTTTCTTAATTATTGATTTTGAGTTCCATTATCTGTACAAAATGAATAAATGGTACAAAAACTATAAAATGGATTTTTTATTCCCTTGCTTAAATAAATGTTTTTATTACTATAGCTATTTACTAAAGCTGGTTTATAAATCACATTAGCTTCCGCGCTTACTTACATCGTTCATTTTATTTGTTGAAAACAATAAAAATCGTGCTTACCGTTTTTTACAACAATCGAATTCGTTTCCTCTTCTTGTTATCAATAATAAGAAGAGGAAATTAATTCGATTGTTATTTTACTGTATTAATTTTAGATGGACCTAAGTAATTTCTCGAAACCCGGGAAAATTTTCCCGGAAAAATATTTAGTCTCAAGGCGTCTCCACTTAGTCTCTGTTATTTTTCGAACTTTAGGTATTTTAGCTCACCTAATTCCGATCACTGATTATAAGAGACAATTTCTAAATGCGTTAAAAACTAAAAAAAAAGATTATTACTATTAAAAAGATTATCAACTAAATAATTAAAACACCAAAAACAAAAAAAAAAACAAAAAACCTTATAATGTGCTTTGCTAATGCAGAAAAGAAAAACCCAAAATAAAAAAATCTTTTTTTTATTTGTTTGGTGTACAACAAAGTGTTTTCTATTCAAATCTAGGTACGCGGGTTGATCTCTATGGTAAGAGTGTGACATAAAAATGCGCTCGCGCACTCTCAACGCAGAGTCAGTTTTTATGCCTATTTGTCAAGCAGTATGACTGCATGAAAAAATTCCAGTGACTCAAGATTCACCTTCATAATTCGCACTGCAAGGATTTCGAATTCGCTCCCTGCTGCTGTATTTCCTGATAGCTACAGCCTAAGTATCTTCAAATCAAGAGTGAATATAGTGAAACTTCTAGATCTATGTGACCCATCCTCGTCCAAATCGACACTTACCATCAAGTGAGATTGTGGACAAATAAACAATAGAAATTAAAGAGTTAAATCAAAAGGCCTTAGCACCACAAGCTAAAACAACAACAGTTATTATCTGTATTATTGTACTAATCTACTAGTATTTTTCCTATAATAGTGGATACTATTACCACTATGGATGATTCATCAGGAATGAAATTCGATTGCGCATTCATTTCTTACGTATTATTGTGATAGCTTACAATACTACCCGAACAATTTGAAAAAATAACTGGATATATTTTAAAGACACAATTTTATGTAGTTGCTTGCTTGAAAAGTGTTTAAATAAAATTATTTAATAAATATTTAAACAATATGTACATAGCATGTACTAAAAATTCATTATATTTCGACTTAATATTTGCTCACCTTTTTGTAGTTACGCACAATGGACCACCTTGAGTCTAAGTGCGGAAACACAGGGCCCCCTAACTAACCTTTTTGTAGTCTTTTACTTTTTAAGATTCAAACAAAAAAAACAAACAAGCAAACAAAATACATGTATTTCCTAACAAATAACAAAAAACTTAAATCTATTATTACATTTTGAATACATTCACTTTTAAAAAAGATTAAATAAATATGATTAAATAATATTCGACATGTATTAATTATTATGTAATCTTGCAAATAAATAATTTCATTTAATTTATAGCCATTGCTTAGTTCGCTCGGATTTTGCGGAATAAACCCTTATTATTATTCTGACTCTTCGGTCGCTAATATGGTGGCACTTGCAAACGGACTAAAAACCGGATGGTATTCTCTTATTCATAATGACTACTTACTACAGTGATAGAACCTCAATTAAATTTCTAAATAATTAGATATAAATCATCACATCTGCTCATGAGTCAGTCGCATTGTTGTGAACACATGCACCGCAAGATTACAATAATTACACACCTACGTTTAGATAATAATTTATTTACATGCATTGTTTTAACAATTCAACAACAATATTAATTCAATGCGAGTAATGACAATAAGCTTATGTTTATGCTTAGTCGATATCAGATAATTAATACTCGTAGGTATATTTTGCAGAGATTTGGCAACACAATATTACGTCAAAATTTGCATCATCATAAGCCATAGGACATACACTGCTGGGCATGTATCTCTCTCACTGACTACATAAGCTCCCCTATTAACGTTCCCACTGCTGGGACACAGAGACTTCTCTCTTGACGAGAGAGATTAGGCCTAAATTCACCACGCTATCTTTTTTTATTTGCAAAATGTGTATACCATTTAAACGGAAACCTAGGCTTAGTGGGAAATATACAAAACTTCATACATATCACATTTGTGTTGTATCAGCTTCTTTCTACATATTGTATTTTTTTTTCTTTTTAAACAGGTTTTTAGATAGATTCGCTATTCGTAAACATGTAAATGGTACATACGTATTTTTATTTAGTGTTCTTAATAAGTTTATTTAAACTGTTTGTTATCCGATTAAAATAAAATACTTACGTCGTCGCTGCCCGCATCACATTGGAAGCCTCCGGTGACGTACCCCACTGTCATAAAGTGAAGGCTCATATCCACGATACACGATACCTGAAATCAAAACAATATAGTCATTAGAAGAAGATTTTTTATCATTGCTTATAGTCTAAGAGCCGAATTTTTTAACCATCGACTAAAAAGAATGTTGTTATAAGTTTGGCCTGTCTGTCTGTGGCACTATAGCTCCCGAATTGATGAAGCGTGTGCGTTTTAAAGTTGTGGGAGGTGAAATTGGAGAAGAATAATCGTATGTTGTATACTCTAGTCTATTACAAAATAATATGAGTTTTTTCTTTAAAGTTTGGAATTGAGATTACTTAATATTGCTTATAGTCTAAGATCCGAGGACCGCCAAACCTCCGTTATTTTATAAAAGCAGAAAGTTTATTTTATTGTGAAATAACCAAATATTTTTTCAATTTTGTTTTTTTTTTAGGTTTTCTATTCTGTATCTGGTTAAAACATTGTAACAGGTATCCCGTAATACAGGCTTGATTCGAAACGCTAAAGGCTAAACGGTTTAACCAATTTCATCAAATTATTCTAAGGACATTCGCGCGAAAGTAACTTTCGCGCGAATGTTCTTAGAATATTTTTTTTCTTTCTTTCATACAAAAAATAAACGAAATTGAAATAGCTTCATCCATGGTGACAAACACGTCAAACTTATAACAGCCCTCTTTTTCCGTCGGGGGTTTAACATAAAAAATCAATGATATGAAACACTATTTATTAGTAAAAATGATTAAAAATCTGTTAGGCTTTTCATCTCTCAAAGAAACCCCGGCAAGGGCCGGTTCTGCATACATCTATAAAATGTTTATTTTGTTTATTAATAGTTTTCTAATATTAATCCACGTATTCATAAAAATATTTAACTCTTTATATCAGACGTATAAAAGGTTAACATGCTGTTTGATGAAAAACATTATTCTTCAACCTACATTAGCGCTAAATCTGTATAACAGTTCAATAAGAGCTTTTCTCTTTTGTTTATCTCTCTTATCGTCGAATAATGAGGCATTACAAGACTTATTGTGTGTTTAAGCCAATTCAGTTATATTTGCCAGAAATTGCCGTTTTTATGAATATGAGCGAGAATAAGATTTATCGACGCTGCCGCAAAAGCATCGTAATCCTAATTATATTATAAACACGAAAGTTTGTGATATTGTAACTAACTGTGTGTGTATGTTACTCTTTCACGCGAAAATTACTGGATGGATTTTGATGAAACTTAACAATAATATAGCTAACATATCAGAACAAAATATAGACTACTTTTAACCGTGGTAAAATACCGCTTTTAGCGGGAAACCATAAGTATTCAGTTTCTTGTAATTGGACTTTGCGCTTGAAGCGACAATTTACCAGTGTCGAGTTAAATAAAATTATAAAGTGAAAAAAATGTTACTCAGTTGAACGCCATTTTGCGTCACCAAGAGGTGTTCTAGACTTCTCCAACCATAAGTATTACGAGCAAGCCCGATTTGAGTTAAATTTGGCATGGACATAGCCGTTTTCTCTGTAATTGACAAAAACGGCGGGCTGACAGCTAGTAAGGAATTTTTAGTTAATTTATTTGCAAGGAGATAGGTACAATCTGATCTTTCTCTAAAATTAAATTAAAATTAGGTATTTCAATAAGTAAATTCCATCTCGCTGTCGTCGTCTCGGCATGCAAGAGAATTTATTGAAGTTAGGCTTAATGGATTCGCTTCAGTTAAAATTATCAAGAATTCCTAACTCAGGTTCTTAGATCCTATCGTATTTCTAGTTACTGAGACAGTGACACTAATCTGTCGTAAGCGACTGTTTATTTATTGCTTTAGTTCCGGCATGGACTAAAAACAAAATTGTTTACTTCATCTATGGTTCCGGTAACAGTGAGAAGCGAAGAATGTCACCCAGGTGAAGATTTTACGAACAAATTAAAACTTGAAAAGGGTAGAATACAATAATAATGGAATTTACAAAAAAAAGGTGTGTGTGCGATTCACACACGATATAGAAGTGAAACTTCAGTAAATCGACAAAAGAATGAGATGAATAAAAAAAAACTGTGCAAAAAGATTTTGTTCGGGCGGTCACCCATCCAAGTACTGGCGTCGCGCAACGTTGCTTAACCTTGTTAGCGTTTAAGATTGGCTTACCTATACGTTTTTTCCGTTGCATCCGGTTTGAAATCACAACAATCTTAAGAAGTTTCACTTCAAAAACAGTTTATTGCACCAAAACAAAACAATAGTTACAAAAATCACATATGAGGAAGAAATATAAGGCTGACGTTATCGCTTAAGATCGATCTCTTCCAGGCCATAGCTCGAGAACTACATAACCGTTTCTTATAAAAACTGACTGGAACCAAAATGCAAACAACTTTTATTTTTTTATGTTATATAATCCTTCATTTGACCACAATCTCACCTGATGTAAAGTAACGATGGATTTAACAAAAAATATCATAAAAATCTAACTTGTTTTAAGTATTATTACTGATATCAATGCAAAATTTGCTCTGTCTTCGTGTCTGCTATGACTTATTGAAATTATAGCTAGTAAATAATTAATACCGCGGTTATAAAATGAAGCCCCAAACCTGTTTAGGAACTTATAAGGAAATCTAGAGAGAATATTATTCACCTTGAGTAAGTAAGCATTTCAATTGATAAGGATAATTATGTTACTATATACATATATGACTGCCTCAGTGGCGCGGTGGGCGAATGTCCGCTTGCAGAGCAAGAGGTAGCGGGTTCGATTCCAGCCGAGGGTAAAATTGTTTGCATGTTCTGCAAGCACTTTTCTCCTTGGTCTGGGTGTTTAATATGTATAATAAAAATATCTATATATGTATGTATATTATATTAGGTATATCAGATATCTAGTGCCCGTAACACAAGCTTAGAGCTTACCACGGTGCTAGATGTTGTTGTGTAGATAGTCCGGAAATATTTATTTATTTATATTTTTGTCTGCCTTAGTGGAGCGGTGGGAGAAGATCCGCTTACGGCACAATAGTGTACCAGTTTCGATTCATTTTGGAAAAATAAAATAAAATATAATTATTTCATAAATAGTCATGTCATCGAAAACATATTTTTTTAGAATTTTCGGTTGTTTTACCCAAGTCTTTGTATACTTGGCGATATTTGAAAGGTAAATGGTATTAGATTTTATAATGACCATGTAATGTTTCTGGTCATCGCGATTTCGTAATTTCATTAGGTAGGAAAGAAAATTACGTAATTAGTTTAATTAGGAACGATTGTCACAAATCAATATATTCCGATTGAGACTTATCTCAACCGGAATATATTGATTTATAAGAACTTATTCTTTGTATCGTTACTCTAGTATTTAAAATAAAATAACAAAGGAAGACGTCATAGCGTCGTCAGCATGTTTGCTATTATTTTATAGACATTTCGGATATTTGATTACAAATCTTTATATATATAATTCTTCTGTGAGTGTGTATGTCACTGAACTTCTCTCAAACGACTGGACCGATTTTGATGAAATTTTTTTGTGTGTGTTCAAGGGGATCTGGGAATGGTTTAAATTCACAATTTTGCAAAAAAAAATTGAATAAAACCCCTGCGAAGCCGGGGCGGACCACTAGTGCTTTTATAAATCTCTAGACTTTTAATGAAGTGAATGTTAAATGTTAAAATTAAATGTTTTTATGTAGATTTTTTTACATCTATATAAATAAAAATGAATTGTTGTTCGTTAGTCTGATTAAAACTCAAGAACGGCTGGGTCGATTGAGCTGATTTTGGTTTTAAAATGTTTGTCATAGTCCAGGGTAGGTCTAAACGGTGAGCAAATAAGGAAAAAATACCGGGAACTATTTTTACCCGTGCGACGCCGAGGCGGGCCGCTAGTATGAAATAAAATGATGCTGTTTTTAGTTTAGCAGTGTGTACCTATTTTAATCACAAAATCATCATTTTACGAAATCCATAAACTAAGTAAAATTACATAAGAATTATATAGGCACCTGTAATAATTAATGTACCTAACATTAATTATTACAGGTGCCGGGGGACCAGATTTTGTACGATCTACAATTTCTGGTTACGGGTGTTTTCTATGTATCATATGTATGTATTTACGAAAAAAAAATGTATCTATGTAGTATATCAGTCACCTAACAGCCATGGTACAAGCTCTGCTTAGTTTGGGGTTAGGTGATGCTGTGTGAGTAGTCCGGAAATATTTATTATTATTTTTTATTTATTAATGTGAAATTATGACTCTTACGTTATAATATGTGGTTTTAATAATTTCACGTCATTCTATTTACGTTATTCATGTTACGAATTGCGTCCAATGCGGATCAAGTTATTCTTAGTATTCTAATATAATCGTTTAATATAATATATTCGTTTTTTATAGAGAGCGTAATTCTCTGTATTATTGTACCAAAAAAAAATAGTTGCAAAGAGAGAGATTATAGAGGTTGACTACCTTAGTGGCTTACCACGGGGCCAGATGTTGTTGTCTGAATTGTCTAAATTTTTATTTTTATAAAGTACTGTATCGTGGTAAAATAAATGTTATTCTCGCGGAAAATATCAATCTATATATAATATATATCGAAAAGTCTTTGATTATACACATTGCTTAGTATAATTTTCAATTTTGCTTCATAAATTGGTTCACAAAATTGCTGTTGATTTCGTCCGATTGACCTTCATGATTACAGTATACTCGATAGCAAATATTACTTTATGCTAATAAACTTCCGATTGTTACGAGACTTTAATCGTTTTAGTATGGAGCGATTATAACACGTATTTTATGCACTTCTTTTGTAACTACCAATGTATAAATCTTCTATAATATAAAAATGAATCGCAAAATTCGTTCGTAAGCGCAGTTCTCAGTGTTTACGGGTGCTTTGTGTTTTTTTTAGTCACGCTACGGGGAACCATGTAAGTGGTTATAAGTTATGTTGTATTGTGATTGAGTTAGTAAGTAAAACTGAACAAATCGCAAAGACAATGACAATTCTATTGTTTCCATGATCATGGCGCTTGCAACAGCGTCGAAATATCGGAAAACTAAAAACGGTAAAATCATGGTATGTTACCCGTTTTAAATCATAATATAAGTAAAACTGTTTGTTTTCCGAAAGAATTAAAATAAAAAATATATTATAACATAGAGTTATCAAGGCAAGTGACAACTGTCAGTGACTAACTGACCAAGATAGCTCTATATTTTATGAATGAGTTTATGAAGCAAGCCCTTAGAGATGTCGTTGAAAGCTGATCATATCATGATATCGCCAATCCTTCGATAAACATGATTAATTGGGCCTGAGCACTAGTTCCTCAACAAGCTATTAAAATCGATAACCTAATGTGCGCATCTTGAGATCGCACGTTTGTCGCTAGTAGAATTGGTTACATTAGCCACATAAGATCTAGACAATCTAGACATAGCTAAAAAGGTCACTGTAGCCAAAATCAGAGAAAATATTTTTATTTTATTTAAAATGTTGATAAACTTCCTTTTACTACTACTTTATTTTGTTATGTAATTTTTTGGGTTTATATTCGTGGGCGTACATTGCCCTAAGGACAGTCAAAGCAAAATAAATAAATTTCATTTCGGAGTTTTTAATACTAATAATGGTAGATTATTTTCAAAGGAACTTTAATAAAACACAATTGTATTATCGTTTTTTAACAGTTTTTTCAGTTTTTTACAAACTTTAATGTAGTTTTATTTGTTCTTTCCTGGTTCGGAGAGCGTTGACCAAAGGCAGTATATTTGTGGTTTCACTGTGGTAGTCACTCTGTTTTTACAGATTTGAATATTACATTTTGAAGCATTTAGTACACTTGTCTATAAAACAGTACCATCACTATTTTTTATTTTTGAGCACGTTATGGTCAAAAAGGTAGGGGCAAAAAAAATGTTTTTTTTTTATAAGCATAACGTGTTCAATAACGATTACCCGAACGCAACAGAGACATTGTTTGATCGGGTTGTGACGTATTCAATTACCGTTCATCCATTTTTTTTATTATGGAAATACTTAGAAACACAGTATGGGTAAGTAAGGGTAAAGAATGAGGTTGTGAGGAAATCCCCGCAATCCTGTTTAAAGACTTCGGGTAAGTTGGCATAATCCATTGTTCTAATAATTTTACGTTGACCATTTTTTACCTGCAAAGATGTCCCTTTTCAAGGTCAGGTTATTATATGAATTGGTAACGTTTTAAAACAAACGATTTTAAATGTTTTTTAAATTATGCATTTGTTCATAATAAGCATCATCAGTGCCGGATAATAAACCACTTTAACACAAATGATAGTTCATTTATCTTGTCCGGCACATTTGATCCAATCCCGGTCTATAGTTGATTTAAAAAAATGCATTAAGTACTCACATAATATAGTTATTATCAACACCGCAAAAATGTTGGGGAGATGCCGTAACTCTTTCGAAATGGATTAATCAAATTAATTAATTTATTATTAATTATTATTATTGCTTTATTCACCATTTAGATATACATTTATTTCGGTGACAACACAGACAATTACCTGCATGTCAAATAATTACTTAAAATTCATAAGATACGTTATAAAAGTCATAGCTTAACACCAAAAAAAAACTTTGTACAAAAAGGTGGGCTTAATGCCTAGGCATTTTCTACCTGCCAACCTATAATTGGTTGCTAACATTGTTGGCGTGCTGTTATACAGTAGGTAAGTAAATATATTAAAAGTATTTTTAAAAAAAATAAAAAATTATGTTACAAATTATAAATAAGAAGGAAGGAGGAAATAAGGCGCACATTAATTTCAGAAGAAGAAAAATCCAGAGGTGCGTGACGGGGTTTGAAACCACGACCTTCGGAATGAAAGTCGACTGTCCTCCCACTTAGCCAACACGGCTTTTTAGTGTCAATCTATACTAATATAATAAAGCTGAGGAGTTTGTTTGTTTAATTGAACGAGCTGACCACAATAACTCGACTCGAACGATTTCATAAAATTCTCTCTGTTCTAAAGAGCCCATATATCGAGGCCATAGGCTACTTTAACATTGTTCCCGCGTAGATATCCAAAAACACGACAAAAGCGGTGTTACTACATTATATTTGTCAATAGAATTCAAGAGCTTTAAATAGTGCAGCCGTCTAACAACACATTGGACACGGTTATTTTGCTTATCAATGTTATAATCACTTACCAAATGCATGACAGCAATGGCCATACAAAGCGTTCTCAATTTCACTCCACCCAACATATCTATTCGATGTACAACCATTTTGCAACAAAATAAACTATAAATTTGTTATACACTTCAATTTTAGACACTCACGCGCAACTATTATGGCGTATAAGGTAAAACTAACGAATGATGTATATCTTTCTCGCTCTATCTAAAACAATGGGATGTTTTTTCTCGTTCTAAATTTGTTGAATAGATGGTAGTGAAGTTGACGTTGCAATGCGAACGCTCTGCTACTGCGCAGGGTTTGGGTGTGTGCGTTAGTAAGTGGCATAACATGTTTGTGTGAGTCATTGGCGGTGAGCAGAGCGAGTCTGTTTTAGCGAGGGCGCAGAGTTTTTTGTGTGTAGATTGTTCCCTTGTTGCTGTCTCATAATCCAGATTCAGACAATCGGCCTCCACGTTTCGGTGCCGTTCGATATCCGTATCTCACTTACTGCTGAGTGATGCGTCCGTGTGGCAGCTGCTATACAATAATAAATAAATAAATATTTCCGGACTACTCACACAGCATCACCTAACCCCAAACTAAGCAGAGCTTGTACTATGGGTGTTAGGTGACTGATATACTACATAGATACATTTTAATGTTTTCGTACAAGTATGAAGAACAGTGAGAATAGCAGAATTGTTTGTAGCAACGATAATTGGGGCGATAAAGGTTTATTTATTCTTTCGTTATTAATTTTAATTAAAAATATGTATTTGTAATTTAAAATGATTGGATCGATTGAAAAGTTTTGTTGTTCTCCTTAGTTATTAATTTTCTGTTAAATCTACAAAGCAATTTAAAATCTTTAGTGGTACGTGAAAAGTGAAAATAACTCTTTATCTCTCTCTTTGTATCGCTTATAATTTTATTATAGACGGCAAGAAAATTGATATGATGGAAAAAATAAAGTAAGTCTATGGCGGGCCAAGTCTCGTTAATTAGCTTATAATGCCGAAATAGTTATAAATAATAATCTATTTTAAGTAACAAACAGATTTAATAATCTTTACAATTAAATAATTCGCTCAGCTTATTATTGTTGACTAGTTCTAGTTTCACATAAACACCATTCGAAACGGAATACTTAATTATAAGCATGTGTGCAGTTATTTACGTTAGTG
The DNA here is from genome assembly GCA_929108375.1 of Gymnoscelis rufifasciata. NCBI lineage: Eukaryota > Metazoa > Arthropoda > Insecta > Lepidoptera > Geometridae > Gymnoscelis > Gymnoscelis rufifasciata. Next base: position 5,422,416 of record OV815321.1, on the reverse strand, counting down.
TGCGTGATTTGGCCGTCTGTGGTACGTGGTGGTACACACAACAAAGCAATAACGTACCTACTGCACGATTGAACAGAAAATAACTATCTACCTAAAACTACAGATTATATAATACTATAACAATTACAAAAAAAAAATACTGGTAATTTTGGTAAAGGGTCTGCAAACATTTCACAGTTTTATTTTATAGAGAACCCGTGATCGAAGGATCAACTTAATGTAAATACCTAAATAATTAACTATAAGTCCACAAGCATTTTATTTCTTACGCGACAACGTCTTATAATTCGATGGAGCCGGCTGCAGGCACGATAAAACATGACACATGCGGCATGACCTCGCTCTGAGGCGTTTCATTTAAGGCTTGAGTGCAAGCGAGAGCGCGGAACGAGCGATAGAGAGGCACAATCGGCCTTCGCGTTCGGTAGCGTTCGATATCTGTATCTCTCCAACTGCTAAGCAATGCGCGCCGCCCGTCTTTCGGCTGCTATACAATAATACATTTTACATGTTTTCGTCAAGTATGAAGTGCAGTGAACAGTGAAAGTGGTGTCAATTTATAGCAACGATATTTGTGGCGATATAGGTAATGATTCTTTGATATCAAATACATATGTTCGTGATAATTATATTGTCGTATATTCGTACTTTCTGAGTTCAAAAAATGTAAACATAAATGTAAGATTTAACACATATCATAACAACGTGTCTGAAGTGACAGGTTGAACCAGCCAGCCGTCAAAGGGAACAATTTTCTCCTATAAAAAAACATTGAGGCCGGCTTTTTAAAAAAATTTATGATGTTTCCAAATTTTAAAATAAAGATTTATGAACAATAATTTAATGACAGTTTATTCTTATAATAAATTATTAAATATTTACAACAAATTATAATTCAATTTGCAAAAATAATTAAGAAACTAATTGAATATCAAGTTAAATTCAGTTTATTTGCTGAAAAAAATATTGTCAAAACAGGCGTAGGTATGTAAATTTTATATTGATTTTTGAACGTAGAATTTTATGTTTTTTATTCTAATTTCATTTCATTTTGCAGAACCACTTACAATCGCACCATGGAAAAACAACCTAACGATCAAGAAGATTTCACGAATGAGCCACTAAGTTCGATGAGTCAACCCATGGAGGTTCAAGATGCTGTAGCATCTACTTTAGCAACGCCATTCGCGCAGCCAATATTAATTATCGCTGCTTCAAAGTCGAACGCACAAAGACAACGCGAGTACAGACAGCGTCTCGCAGCATCTAGAACTCCTGCTCAGGCGGCTGCTGCGAGAAAATCAAAAAACGAAAGACAGCGCAAAAACAGATTACGCCAAGCTTACTTGGCTATTGCTAGTGGTTCTCTAGAAGCGACAACTATATCCTCTTCCCGTTCAGGGATGGAAATGTCGAACAATGTCAAAACTGAAAGTCGTTCAGAGCAAAGGTTAAACACCGTCCATATTGACACTCCACGACAATTTACTGACCAGCAACGTCAAACAATAGCAACGGAACCAGCAGAATATACTGTACAACAAAGTACTTCTTTAGATCAAATTGAAGTTCAAGCTCAATCTACTTGGAACGCTAAATGGGCATCATCAATCATGAGATTCAAATATACTTTTTTGGAAAACGATTTTGGCTACGCTTGCTCGGTCTGCGACAGACTTTGCTTTAGAAACGACCTTAAGCCCATCACTGCAGCACAGCTGAAGGTAATTTCGGATTGGTTTATCAAAGAAAATCAACAACTGAGCAGAGAAGAATATAAAGTGATTTGCAACACTTGTAAAAAGACACTGAATAAACAATCAATGCCACCGCTAGCAAAAGTTAATGGATTCTCATATCCTGACCCACCACCAGGCCTACCACCGTTAGATCCCATCAGTGAACGATTGATTTCACCTCGTCTACCATTTATGCAAGTGCATCGTCTGCGCCATGATTTCTCTTATGGAATAGTAGGACAAGTGATAAACGTACCAGTCGACGTACAAGAAATGGTAAAATATTTGCCGCGACAATTGGATGAAGACGACGTTATGAAACTTACCCACAAATCTGTTAACATGTCCAAAAGTACACTTACTTCGTGGTTAACTGTTCTGCAGAACTCTCCATTATATCGTTTGTACGAAATCAAAGTGGACTTGTCGAGACTGAATCTTGCTTTGCCAGACCTTGATGACGTAAAGGAAGACCCGTTAAACTGTATAGAAAATATCTCCGCAGAACAAAACCATGATTCTGAGATTCTCGCTTCAAGACAACATGCCGTGATGTGGAACCAAGAAGATTGTCTCAATATCGCACCAGGACAACGGGCAACTCCCCTTAACATAATTTACGAACGTCATGCAGAAGAGTTGTCATTCCCATCGATATACTATGGAAATCCACGTCAATTCCACATAGGAGTTTCAGTGACACCTTACATGATAGCAACAAGTGAAATACGACGCAAAGATAGACGCGGAGCGACGCCTCAAAAAATCTTGTACGTAGCAATGAAAATTTTGCGGCTACGTATGGTGGATGGTATTTACAGCACGTTTCGCAACGTATCAGTCACAGAAAATGTTACTCGCCGTATGTTAGAAGACCCAGAATTTCTGAAAGAATTTGTCTTACAAAACCTCGCATTTATGAAGACAGTGCCAAACTCCGTCCAATACTGGGCTTGTCGCAAACGAGATCTCTTTGCCATGATTCGTCAACTTGGTAAACCAACCATCTTTCTCACTATAAGTGCAAACGAAATACGATGGATGAAATTGCTTACTATACTTCTTAGGCTGAGCAATAAATATCCTGGAAAATCAGCAGGAGAACTCAACACTTCCGAGCTCTGTAGTTTAGTTAGCGACGATCCTGTGACGTGCTGCATTTACTTCTACAAGCTTATCGGTTCCTTGATGAAAATGCTAGAATCCAAACAGTCCTATAATCCATTCGGAGATTATTTTGTTAAAGATTACTTTATTCGTATTGAGTTCCAGAAACGAGGAAACCCCCACGCACGCATTTTATTGTGGTTAAACAACGATCCACATGAAACTCCGTCAGAAAATATGCCAAAAACCATTGAGCTCGTAGATAAATTGAGTACGGTAGCTCGGAATGGTGTACCTAACAATTCTATATACGCCAACCAGATACACAAACATACTTTCACATGCAAGAAGCCAGGTGAGACTATTTGTAGATTCGGAATTCCCTACTGGCCAATGTCCACGACTCGTGTATTGGTTCCAATGCCTGAATCTGATAAACGCCGTCAAACACTACAAGATAGGGCGAAAGAGCTGCGTATTTCACTCGATGATCGTCGGTACGCGGGCATGGATGAATTTCTTGAAGCTAATGGTTTGACACACGATTCATACCTCGACATTGTGCGCTCAACGTTACGCAGACCAACTCTTCTGATCAGACGAAACTTTGACGAACTTATGACAAACACGTTCAATCCGTACATTGCTGGCGAAGTCAACTCAAACATGGACATTCAATTTATCTTGGATGAATACAGCTGCGCAGAGTATGTTATGGAGTACGTAAATAAATCAGACCGTGGAATGGGCAATTTACGTCGTGAGCTTACTAAGATGATACAAGAGCATCCCGAACAGGACTATACAGACCATTTGAAAGCTTTAAGCATCAAGCTGCTTAACGCTGTCGAGATGTCAGCGCAAGAAGCAGCATGGTATCTCTTACGTCAACCAAGGAGCGAGGCAAGTCGTCAAATTGCGTACATTCCTACAGTATGGCCGACGGAGAGACAACGGTGCCGCAAACGTCGTCAACAAATGGACCGCGAAGGGCTTGACGAAAACAGTACTGATGTCTGGACCAAAAACATAATCCAGCGCTATGAAGAGCGTCCTGCATCATTAGAACAAGTGTATTTAGCTGAGTTTGCGTCGTGGTATGCTAAACCTAATGATTTCGTTGACGAGGAGGGCGAAGTGCACGTGGATGGCGTAGAAGATCTAGAAAGTGAACCCGCAGCAAGAACGACAAGTGCACAAAAGCAATACCGCAGACGACAAATCGGACGTGTCATACGATACAGACATTACGACATAGACGATACTGACAATTATAAACGAGAAATGGTTCTACTATACGTACAATTCCGCAACGAAATATTAGAAATTGTTGATCAAAATAAATTTCTTAAATTATTTGACGACAACAAAGACGCGATCATGGAACGCCGTAGTCAATTTGAGTCTAATTTGGACATTGAAAACGTCATGAGAAATAAAATTCTAATTGTATTTTGAAAAATGCAACCATTCCATCAGTATTTTCTTATGACGTTGTCACGTCCAACTAACGTCAGTAAACCAACTTTACAGACAACCGATTTTTTTTCAAAAATCTTTAGACCGTTAACCATCCAAAGTGGTAATGTGTAAGGAGTGGTAATGTGTTTATCTGTCTATGTATGTTTGTAGCACTAAACAGAACACACTATACAAATGCCTGGGCTGATATTTATATTTAATACGTCAATTGATTTGTCTTAGTCTGACTGGTTTATACTACAGACATAACATTTATGAAAATTCAATATGGCGAATACTAAAAAAAATAATTAAAGTAAACAAACTACATATTATGGTATTTTTAGTTTTCCTTCATCAATGTGTAACAAATATTCCCAAATATAGTTTTATAAACAGTTAATATCTCTACTACGAGTATATATACATAGATGTATGCATGAAAAGCAGGATTCTCCTAGTTCAGGCACAATAATAAACCATAATAATTCTTATTATATTTTAAGGATTACATTATTTTTAAGTGACTTTCTAAATAAATATTATCTATCTATCTACATAAATATAAAACTAAATTTAAAATTTAAGAAAAACCCCCGATTCTAATGCCATAATTTCCTTAAGCGTAAAACAACATAATATTATGTAATGTGGACGCGATGCGCTTTCATTTGATACCCCACACTAGTATATTTGCAGATTTTCGGTTTTCCTTACCCACTCTCACCCCCATAACTTTTAAACGGCACAACCGATTTTCATGAAACATGTCTAAGAACACTCGCGCCAGACTCACCTTTCATACAAAAAAAAACTAAATTGAAATCGCTCCATCCGTTCGGGAGCTATGGTGACACAGACTGACAGACAGACACACAGACAGACAGACAGACAGACAGACACGTCAAACTTATAACACCCCTCTTTTTTGGTCGAGGGTTAAAAAATGAATTGTTGTTCGTTAGTCTGATTAAAACTCGAGAACGGCTGAACGGATTTATCTTATCATAGTCTTGAAATGTTCGTGGAAGTCTAGGGAAGGTTTAAAAGGCGAGAAAAAATCGAATAATTGCCGGGAACTTTTTTTACCCGTGCGACGCCGGGGCGGGCCGCTAGTTATTATATATATGTAATTAAGTCGCAGGCGGGTTAAATTTATTCCTAACTAGTGGTCCGCCCCGGCTTCGCACGGGTAAATAGGTATTAAAAATTATATTCCGTAAAAAGGAATTTAAGCAGAAGCAAAATAATTAACTGCAAAACGTTTCGATGATAATTTTTGTCTTGAGTATCAAAACTATTGCTAATACGATAAAGACATTCAAATTTATCATTTATTAATATTTTTCGGTAGGTCGGTAAATTTTTGTAAAACTAGTTTTTTAATTTTTTTATTTAGCCTTTGTTGTGCAAAGGCCTCCCCCAACTCCTTCCAACAGTCACAAAAGTCCTGAAGATCGTCTGAAACAGGATAACCGAAATTAAAAAAAAATACACAACATACTCGTAAATATCTAACTGTGATTTCAAGGTTTGTTTATAAGAGGTTCTCGTTATTAATAGGTATCACCATAATTGTTTGGGAGATTTCTTGGAAAGGTCCTTTGGTGTTTGTCTCAGACACAAAATAAGGAAGTTGTACTTAAGGCATGGTAGTGAATAAAGTAAATAATAAATATTACCAGACAATTCACACAACAACATCTAGCCCCGCGGTAAGCTCTAAGCTCGTGTTACGGGTACTAGATATCTGATATACTTAATATAATAGGCATACATATATAGATATTTTTTCAACAAAGTCTTCTAAAAGAGTACTAAATGCACCTTAAGTTCACCTAAAATATGGGATACTTCGGGAAATTTAATAAAATGCGGGTAAAACCGCGGGCTACTGCTAGTAATCAATAAATGGCATAATAAAAATACCTTTTTGGTCCAAGACTTTGAATGCATTTTCCAATACCAGAGGCTCTCTTTGCGCGCTGTATTAAGTTGTCCATTTCTTTTATCAAAGTCTATTCTGTCGCTGTATTAAATTTTAAAATTCATCATCATCATCATCTTCACCCTGGGACACAGGGACTTCTCTCTTGACGAGAGACATTAGGCCTTAAACACCACGCTGGCCAAGTGCGGGTTGGTGAATGACACATGTCCTTCAAAATATTTAAAGTTTTCAGATCTTTCCTTAACTGTTTAAGCACATACAATTTAAAGAAGAAAAATCCAGAGGTGCGTGGCGGGGTTTGAACCCACGACCTTAGGACTGAAAGTCAAGTGTGCTCCCACTTAACTAACACGGCGTTTAATTTTAAATTACTAGTTTAATATTACTTAATAGTTAAATTATAATAAAACAGTCTGTGATTAAATAAACTCATGTTCTATTTTTTTATTGCTAGAAGTAGTAGTAAAGTAGTTATTAATCGGTTATTGGTGGTCCTTTATAAATACATATTCAGTTCTTGATATGGGGATGTTTTGTTATGCAATTTTTTTGGGATTACAAAACAATATGTTTAATGAATAATAATGTTCTCTGAGAAAAAAACAACGTGATTTGTAAATGGACAGAGAAATGATATGCGTTTCATCACTGGCCGTCAAATCATTTTTTTTTCAAAATGGCGGACTAGCTACGTTAAGAAAATTCATTTTTGAAAATTCAAGTCTGTTTTTTTTTCATAAATCGTTTAGTTAGATAATTTTAAGGTATGCATATTTATCGTATAGGCAGTATAATGCCATTAATCCTCATCACATAATTTCTAAAAGAAATAATGCGTCTACTCTAATATTTCATTCACTTCATTTCACTGGCCCTAGTCTCCTTAAAAGCCAAATCAAAAATCAATTTAAATATTCAAATCTGTTCAACTGACCCTTTGTTAAAACAATTATTATCCAATTACTTTATGTCGCCGGCCTGTGCATTTTTACTGACATTCTAACCCGGTCGAACGATAACACATGCACCGTTAATAAAATATCACGACCGACCAGCTGTCTTGGCATTCTAGATTCTACATTATGTCTTATTTAAAATTCTTAGACTAACCGGCCAATTTATGTTTCAGGTTAAAGACTTTGCTAGCTTTATAGACTATACGGTATTGTGATTCGGCGAGTCCACGCACATGAATGGGTGATCCCGAGATGTGCGATTCAGGATCACGGAGCGTGGAGCGTGTTAGACTGATAGATAGATAGATAGAAAATTCTTTAAAATGCACATACAAATTAACATAAATTAAGCTATTTCTTCCAGACATCCTTTGTATTGAATGGATATAAGACAGGAATATTGGAATAATCCAGTTTTAAAATTTGCGCTTCTAAAACTAGCTCCAGGAAATCCTTAGACTATCCGTAATGATCCATTTCTCTAGAAATATCATGCCAGGGATCTTTATGTCTCTATTGTTACAATAAACAAATTTGCTATTCTCGTAAAAATAATTAAATTTCTTATAAACCGATATCCTTTCTCTATGGTCTGGGTGTTTAATATGTATAATAAAAATATCTATGCATTTATGTCTATTATATTATAAGTATATCAGATGTCTAGTACCCGAACCACAAGCTTACCACGGGGCTAGATGTTATTACCGGTAATATTTATATATTAATATTATCAGACGGCTACTTTGCATGGTGAACCGATCGCACGATCCATACTCAAATGTCCACACCGCGAGCTCCATACAGCAGATGAACCAGTATGGCTGACAAGTAAAAAACCGACAACTCACGGATCGGGCGCAACAGGCTGCGCGAGTTCCAATGTTTTTGGATCGCACGCTCACGATCCACACATTTTTTTTTATGTTAATTGGTATGTGTGTATTAAAGAATTTTCTATCTATCTATCACTCTAACACGCTCCACGCTCCGTGATCCTGAATCGCACATCTCGGGATCACCCATTCATGTGCGTGGACTCGCCGATTCGCCATACCGTCTACACATTTGGATCGTGCTACTGCTGTGGTTGATCGTCTAGACAAATTCTATAAGATTAACCGCTATAAAATGTTTGTTGATAGATACCTACACAAGCACAGAAATACTATTATATTTGATTAAACCAGAAATATTATTAAATATACTTATTATCATAGAACACAAGAAAAAAAACAGCTTAACCTCTAAACCGGCTTCTACAGTTAAATAAAGCTTAATGACCCATCAAGTTAATGAATTTTGGTAGAGTTCGTCGTCTTAAATCTATCAGTCTATCACAAAACCGGTTTTTACCCAGAAATTTCAATATTAACTGTTTTTGTCAGCAATACAAATCGGTTCTGTATATTAAAAGAAAGCATGTTTGTTTGTAGCTTTAGCTACTCAACCTAAAATATTCTTCAAATATACGTAATTTGGTATAAAGAACTTTATTATCTCAAAAGAATTGTAACTCACTTTCAATGAGATATTATAACACATTATAATTGGATTGTACAAAGTTTTCCATAATATGTATAACTTCACTTTATATATATAACTGTTAAGGATACGAGGCTACCTTTATAAATGTCCATGGGATTTACGATAAATATCTCTGTCAATTTTTACTCTGAATCTGGATGGTTTAAACAGCTCAAAAGCGTGGTTCAATGAGATAATACATTTGTATCATTTGTTCTTTACAAGTAGGCATAGCGTTAAAGTAACTTTATGCTTCTGAACATACATAATAACTTCACTGTCAGTCAGACGGTCCTTTATTTATGAAAGGGTGGGCGGTACCATACTGCACCTGAAACAGCACACCTGGTAGATATATCGACCGGAAGTTTAATTTAGAACAGATATCATTAATATTTCTTTGATTTGTGGCTTAGTTCTTTTAAAACAGTGTTTCGTTTTCAAAGTTATTGTATTATTATCTTATCACACAGCAATAAAATACAAAACGAAAACACGTTATTTTACTTACAGGAAGAATAAATATAACATCACGTTAAAAACACACATGTACAATGAGCAGCCAGCCTTATCGCTAGAAAGCGATCTCCTTTCAGGCAACCTTTTAAAGATAGCATATATATAATTAGCAAATATGTCATATTTTTCTATACTCTATGCATTCAGAGCTGTCAAATGAATACCAGTAGAAATCAGATTTAAAGACACTGGCATTAAAATACTTAAATACCACGGACTCCATGTTAATCCGATTAGCAAAAAAAAAGGTGTGTGTGCAATTCACACACGATAGAAGTGAAACTTTTTCATTTTCGTCTTACTAAAAAGCTGTAATACGCAGCCGCATAAATTGTACAGTAGGTAGTGTGAGTTTTATTTCTGTTTTAAAAAAGCATATCAAATGATTTGCATTCGAAATATGACTATAAAATAGTGATTGAACCTTTTGAAATATGAATCGATAGGTAAGCGAATGATCTATAAAATCGATCGGTCGATCGACCCGGCAAGGGTTAGCTTTGTTTGCAATAGTTATTGAAATGCACGGTTCTTTTATCTATAATAACCTGATATTAAAGCCATATTTAAAGGAATGCAACTTGCAATCCTATTAAGATTCGTTATAATGTTGATCGATTCTAAATAAAATCGAATCGATAGTTCGCACTACATTTTCTTTTGACAATGACAGATTGAATTGACAGACAGAATACTTCTGCGATTTTCGTTTCGGTTGTGTTTTGTGTGCTCTTTCGGTTTTCTTTCTATCAATTTTTACGCGACCCGGACTGTGCATGGACTGATTGACATTATTTCTTTCTGGACTTTGATTTTGCCGTGTGAATCGGATTTTGTTGTGAACTTGGACAATGGCAGATCGTCGGCGATATCGTGGCGTCGGATACAAAAAAAATGCGCTATGCTAACGAAGCAGTAACTACAATATAATTTATATTAACAGGTTTTAGAAGATGTTGCAACTGTTTAGTGGGCCGGCCGGCGCTCACACTATGACCTTTTTGGTATTTGTGATAAGCCAGATAAAATATAAAATAAAAATTAAATAAATAAATTAAATCTTTTATTGTACCTACTTAGTTTATCAAATTATTCTTGAACATTGTCATTATTTTTACAAACTACAGCAGAATTTCAATTTGCTTGGAATAACCTCTTAACAAGTTGATCCCTCATTATTCTTCCTCTCAGGAGATCGGTGGTGGAATCATTTTCTGACAGAGGAGTGTGACTCTCCTGAGGCTCAATATGTTCTGAAAAAGAATAAGAAACATAATTTAATTCACTATGATCATCATCATCCAACTAAGTCATCTATTTCTTATTAAAATACTTTGATTTTTCACAACAAATTACAAATTAATTTACTTTGAAGTCACACACACTTCTTAAAGAAAATGTAGTTACTATTAATTTAAAGTCATAAGGTATAGCTACCTATATTATCAGAATAGTCTTCAAGTCCAAAATCCAACCCAATATTATACAACACACAACATGCTTGTATAATTTTGGCACATTTGTCTGGCTGATAATGCAGCACCCAGTCTTTGACAACTCTGGCCTGAATGTGTTTCTTGTTGTAATATGCATCAGGTGTGGCGGATACTGCATTAGAAATAGGTGCCATAAGCCAGGGCCGCTGTGGATGGCCAGAATCACCTAGAAGAAAATTATAATGTAGTGAACTATTCAAAGCCAATATTATACATCACAATTATGTAATAACATACCTAAAAGCCACACAGTTTCTCTAGCTGCATGTAATTCCTGCATATAAACATTCAAATTACTGTTTCCCCAAATGAAGGACAAATTCTTGTACCGGTTTAAATATATGAAAGTGGCTAGAGTCTTTGCACCCTACAACCCCGGGGATGCCATATTTCCCATAGAACCTGTAACATTCAAACTTTTAAATAAAATAGTCCGGTTATACATACACATAATTTTTTCTATTAATTTGCCACCTTACTTTTTGCTAAAATTTAATTCACTATCATCATCATCATCCAACTAAGTCATCTATTTCTTATTAAAATACTTTGATTTTTCACAACAAATTACAAATTAATTTACTTTGAAGTCACACACACTTCTTAAAGAAAATGTAGTTACTATTAATTTAAAGTCATAAGGTATAGCTACCTATATTATCAGAATAGTCTTCAAGTCCAAAATCCAACCCAATATTATACAACACACAACATGCTTGTATAATTTTGGCACATTTGTCTTGCTGATAATGCAGCACCCAGTCTTTGCTTTGCAATTACAACTCTGGCCTGAATGTGTTGCTTGTTGTAATATGCATCAGGTGTAGCGGATACTGCATTAGAAATAGGTGTCATAAGCCAGGGCCGCTGTGGATGGCCAGAATCAACTAGAAGAAAATTATAATGTAGTGAACTATTCAAAGCCAATATTATATCACACAATTATGTAATAAAATACCTAAAAGCCACACAGTTTCTCTAGTTGCATGTAATTCCTGCATATAAACATTCAAATTACTGTTTCCCCAAATGAAGGACAAATTATTGTACCGGTTTAAATATATGAAAGTGGCTACAGTTTTTGCACCCCACAACCCCGGGGATGTCATATTTCCTGTAGAACCTGTAACATTCAAACTTTTAAATAAAATAGCCCAGTTATACATACACATAATTTTTTCTATTAATTTGCCACTTTACTTTTGGCAGTAATTTATTATGCTAACAGTTTGCCTCGCAGCAGGTATATCAGGAAACCTGATGTATTTATTTAGCGTATTTTTGTGCTTTGATTTGAGAATGTTCTTTTGATGTTTGAGGGAAAACAATCCATTTTTTAATGGGTCTGATAGGCAGATACAACAAAAAAAATATTTCACCTATATTTACCTTTATTTCCAGAGATATCTCTAGAGATCCTTTTAACGACGTTGAAAACCTTAATCACGACAAAGTTTTTTAAATATAGTTAGATAATATTTCTAGTATTTCATCAACACTAGTACTAGTATTTCCAATTGCTGCCGAGAGATGTATCTTCTTTTGTGGCGTATAAGCCAAACATTTTCATTTTGAGCTGACCACAGCAAACGCAGCGTATGCATCTTGAATTAGGTATGTAACACTAGGACTAAAATTATTTTAAAACCACAACAAAAAACGCACGCACTGTTTATAAAATCGCCATTTTGTTTCGATTCGATACTACACAAACAACACGGTAGTTTTCACTACTAACACACACTAACACACGTTATTAATGCTCGATTAGTAAGCAAGTATTAAAACAGTGTGAGTGAATATACATACACACCGAAATCTGCTCTCTCGCTCTGGCTCACTAATTACAGGCGACTATTGTATTTGTGTCTCTTACCATTTCCGTTTCATCTTTTTGCATCCGGTTTGAAATCACTACGATTCTATAGAAGTTTCACTTCAAAAAATTTTTTTCTCAATTAAAAAATGATGGCAATTTAAGTGTCGTTGGATTTGTATTGAAAATCGTAGTAATACTAATAAGCCTCCACTCCGGAACTAAGCTCTATATCTTTGCACATTTTTATAATAAAAAAAAATATAAAGCAAAAATAAGCGCTCAGTATTTTTGGACGGACTAAACAGTATACATTTTTTTTTCCTATTGATGATTGGAGATCTATAGAGAGGAAGCCTCAGTGAGCGCAAACGGGCTGATGCTGTAAATAATTAAGGAATTCATTGAAATAAAGAAAAAAGGTTTCAAACACGAACCTAAAGACTCAAGCTAAGCTCACCGTCCCGTTGTTTCCCGTATTTCCTGCCGAATGATGCAGACCTAACGTCCTTATACTTTGGAGGCCTATGCATAGCAATGGGCGTCCCATGTCCGAAAATGTTGTTGATTTGTTTAACAAAAATAATGATAGGAACCAATGTATACTAATATTATATATAGCTGAAGACTTTGTTTGAAATTCTCAGGAACTACTCTGTCTCATTTGAAAATATTTTTAGTGTTTGATAGACCATTTAGCGAGGAAGCCTATAAGTTACTTTTTAACTAAAGAAAAATACGTTGTTCCCACGAGAAATCAGTGATTCTCCGTTTTGATATATTTTTTACAGTAGGTAGTTTTATATGATTTTTTACGTAATCTAATGTAAAAAAATATATTTTTGACGTGTTTAAAATGAAATAAAGAGAATAATAATAATGTTTATTGCATCAACTTAAAAAATACTCAAGGTAGTGTTCAGTAATGAACCAAAACGGAAGTCCGATCCATGTTAAAATTATAACATAACTCCTGTTCATTGTAGTATAACTAATCAAATCATATCTAACTCATAATCAAGACTGTGTCCCAATATGTACATTATGTGATGAGCATTATACGGTCAATTTGTGCAATGTAATTTATGCTTACTTAGTGTGTGGTGTGAGATGTGAGATTCGAGCGGTCTATGTTAAGGTTAGAATTCAAAATTTGCAGGAACATGTGGAATTCCATTATTAATCTTAATTAAAACAACTGTTTTTTGTCTTTTTTTTACAATGTGATAAACCCCACTTGTTGAAACTAATATTCTTAATTTGTGTAGAAACAATTAAGACGGAGAGGATAAAGACGAGAGGCGGGACTCAAACTCACGTCCTCCATTATATAATTAACTTTTTCCAGTTATTCACATTAAATGGGCTATCCATTCCCAACCCAAAAAGTTATAAGTAAATACTTATGTAGTAACTAGCTGTGTCCTGCGGTGCTACCCGCGTTATAATGGATGAAGTACTCTTAACCAACAACATATTTATTTGAATAAAGATTAATATTATTATGTTGATACAACTTAAACAAATTATTTCGACCAAATTAGGTACCATAAAAACGGTTTTTGTGAGTTTATCTTAAAAGATAGACATATACTATCGCGGACTGTTTTTTAGATCATTAAAAGAGTATTATTACTATTATTCTTTAATACATATTTTTTGTGTATCTTGAACCGTTTTCACGGCGCACGCAACGGAAGGCTTCAAAGATAAACAATTTCTCCCGTTTTTTACACATTTACCACTATATCTTTGCTCCTATTGGTCATAGCGTGATGTTATATAGCCTATAGCCTTCCTTGATAACTGGACTATCCAACACAAAAAGAATTATTCAACTCGAACCAGTAGTTTCGGAGATTAGCGCGTTCAAACAAACAAACAAAAAAACAAACAAACAAACTCTTTAGCTTTACATATTAGTATAGATTTACACATTAAATGATAAATACTAACCTAATTGGTTACTACGTTTTTTGGCTAATACTATCTCCACCTCTCCCTCCTTGCTTCGTGTTCCCGAAGGCGTGACCACCCTTTAGTATTTCGAATACCTCAGCAGCATCAGAGATTTGTAGGTCGCACGAGTAGTATTATAAACCGAGCGAGCGATCTACGAAAGACAGTGCATAAGCAGGATTCATCCATGTCGCACTAATTATCATTAGCATAAGACTCGTTATTTCATCATCATCATCACCCTTTTAACGTTCCCACTGCTGTGACACAGGGACTTCTCTCTATTCGAGAGAGATTAGGTCTAATTCAGCACGCTGGCCTAGTGCGGGTTGGTGAATATCACATGTCCTTCAAACTCTTTAAAGTTCTCAGAACATGTCGGTTTCCTCACGATGTTTGCCTTCACCGTTAAAGCACGTGTTTAAAGTGCACATAAATGTCTCAAGAAGAAAAATCCAGAGGTGCGTAGTGGGGTTTGAACCCACGACCTTCAGAATGAAAGTCGAGTGTCCTCCCACTTAGCCAACACGGCTTTTTCGTCGTTATTTACGTATTTACAATAAATCTATTGTAAAGTGAGTTTGGCTCTCTTATTAAGCAGCATCTAAGGAATAGCTATCGCGATTTCATACAGTATCATTTTCTCTCTCACAATCTTTTTCTATCTTTCTCTGTCTCTAGTGGTCAGAAGGGCGTTGTGAACTTATGAGTTAAGAGCGATGCGAATCAGGGCTGCGTCCGCGAGGCCTCTTGTCAACCACTTTACCGGTCACAATGAGCCTCTCAAGATTGTTCCCATCACTCCTTGCAATGTGACCGAAGTACTCAAGTACTCTGCGCTGCTACTCGGAAGACAATCTTGGGGCAATTTAAAGTTACTGATGTATTGAAGCATTAGTTCGGAACGCTGTCCACGGAATACAACTATCTCGACATTAGAAGTGAAATCGCGTGTTGTACAGCCCCACCTTAACCCTATTTCGGGAACTGATTAATGTATTTGAGTGGGCCCAATAACAGTGATTAGTAATCTACTCAAAGAGCCAGCTATTTGTCACTCGTATTATAACTTTAGGGGTTTGCATCATATTACAATTACTTTTGGAAATTGATTGATTTATTTCAACTGAAATGTCTAGATTTATAGTGGTACTAGCTTTTGTGTAAGCCGGAAAGCGGAAAGTTGTGGTTACTCTTAAATAATAGCTTTTTCTGGGAGCTTCTTCTATTCGTAAATTATACGGGAGATAAAGTTTATGACATTATGACGATAAAATTTAATAATACATGTCCTTTTCAAACGAATAATACTGGAAAATAAGTTTTATTAAGCTTATGGACTTATGTAGTAATATGTAGTCTAAAAATTTAAGCCAACTGACCTGTCCATGTATGCCATTTGCGTCTAAGGAAATAAACGTTTAGACTTTGTGTATGATAGACTTAATATAAGTTTGGATATTATTGCATGCTTAGATTGGATAAATTAAAACTGTAATTTTATGTAACTAACCATCTATACAATGTGTATTTTTGAACCTTGATCAAACGAAATATGCGGCTACACGACATACATTTATCGATAAATATCGCATAAAAAAAATTACCTGTTGGCTATTTAATAACAAAACGCCGATTTAATAATTTATTTAATGAAAACTACTTCATCTGGTTTTTTTCTTCGTTTCTGTTTGAGTAAACGGTGTATTTTATTTTCAAAGTAGGTAATCTCATTTGAACGCTAGATGGTTTTCTAGCTAAGAAAATTAAAAGAAAATACAATTTCCTATTAAAAATATATTTTTGTAGAAATTTGACAGAAAAATCGATTTTTATTTTATTTTTGATCTGTAACTTTTAAACTAGATTATTGATGTGTACTTTTTTGCATGTTGTATTAAATTTCATAATTTATTCTTCAAAACTCTTCCAAAAAGTATGGGTTCCTCTTTTCGTTGTCATGTTATATTCAAGGCTTTAAACAAAGAACAACAGACAGTAAATTATATAATAAAACAAGGCAAGATCAGATGAAAAAGAACGAAGCCTTTGCCCAACAGTGGGATATTAACGGTCTATTAAGATAAGATAACGTAAAATAAAATGCTGAGTTATTGCCATCAATTAATTTATTGATTGTTCAAAATGTCCACCATTTTCCTCAATGCATATGGTTGCACGTAAAGCCACACTGCTCGTTGTTCACTATATAGTACATCGCGATCGTTTCTTATTTGATTCGCCGCGACAATTAATTTTATCTATAGCTCTTTTCTCCTTTTAATGGGAGTACTGTAAACCAGCTGTTTCATGTAACCCCAGAAGTAAACATCCGAAAAGAACATCTGATGGAATAAATAAATCGTAACTTTTGAAATTTTACGGATATTTTTAATAACGTTAAACATAAACTTTTATTTTTACCATAACAAATTGATTAAATTTACAATCAAAGTTTTGTGGTTTCTTAACTTTGTTTTTGTTACACCTAAAACTATAATGCATACAAAATCGGCCAAGAGGTTCTTATGGTCCTCCAGCTCTTAAGCTCAACTCTAAAATATAATATTTAGGCCTGTTTCGTTTCCATAAAATTGTAGTTCTAAATTCAAATTTCCCACTCTCTATTATTTTGGTTCATTAATCGTGTATCGACAAATCAGGCATTGAAACGTCATGAACGACGTGCACAGATCATATATGGCAAAAAAACAGGAGCGCGCTAGCAGCGAAAACACAAGAAGAAACTGGATCGATCTCATCTCACACGAACCGCGCGCGCGCACCGCAAAATCTATACCTATCAAAATCCAATACAAAATAGCCTGGCCAGATTGTGAAAAGTATCGTGCGTGTTGTGCTAACAAAGGACAGTTTTGTCAATGCAAGGCGGAGTAGGCAGTCATGGATATTTAAACTGTGAGTATCTTTGTCTGTATGCTCGCCTCACGTTATATGAACCAAACCTTTCCTAAACCATCGTTGACTATAACCTGGTCCCCCAAAGTGTTGCTGTGCCTATTCTATTGGAATGCAACAAAGCCTTCATAACACCACACGGGGTTTTTGATCCTCAATCCCTATTTCGAAAAATCCTTAAATGATATCTTCAGTGTTGCTTTAGAATCTGTTATCAAATAAGCTCAGTAGTGCACTTTGCGCAAATTCAATCTTCCATTTGAAACTTCACTTTAATCTCTTAGGTTTACTAATCTTCAGTAACACAATTTCTCGACTAATTAGTAATTACTCTGTGTGTGTCGCATTCTAAGATTAGGCAGTATCTCTGGAGGTATAATTGCTCGGTGACCTCACTTCGTGTCTTGAAGGAAATAATAGTTTATTTTTCCTTCAGCCCTTAAACAAAACAGCACGTGAAACAAAAGATAGGAATTGCACTCCATATGAGCTTAAGTTTTGGATAAGTCAGACAAAGTAAGTTCTGAGTTCGTGAGATTCTTTTTAGTTTGACGACCTCTGTGACTCTATGGGCGAAGGCATGCCTGAGGTGCAGGACGATCCGGGTTCGATTACCGCCAGGGGATGTATCAAATGTTTATATATATATATATATATATATGAATATTTATAAAAAAATGTACCTATCTATGTGGTATATCATATGGCGCAAGAGGTAGCGGGTTCGATTCCTGCAGAGGGGTCAAGTGTTTGTCTCCTTTGCCTTGGTCTGGGTGTTGAATATGAATAATAAAAAATATCTATGTATGGTATGTCTGTTATATTAAGTATATCAGATGTCTAGTACCCGTAACACAAGCTTAGACCTTAGACCTTAGGCCCACGGGGCCTATATGTTGTTGTGTGGATTGTCTGGAAATATTTATGTTCTAATTTTTGCGGTTCACCGTGCAAATTCACTTCTTCTAGACACACAGCTTTCAAGAAATTAAATGAAGGCAACTTAGCAGTGATAAAAAAAGTTAATATTACGTTACTTAAATAGTTACTACTAAACAGAGTACACCCCGAAGGGTCACAAGTTTAAAATGAGTGCATTTTCTGCCATTGTTTTTTATGCAACATTACACCATAGTTTGACGAGAAGTGGGCTTTTATTTTATCATGCTTAATCATATTAACCGTGAGACAATAGCTCATTCTGTATTTTTTATCTTGAGGTAGACATTAATTCATTATTTTATTCATTGACCTAATTGCGTCAATGTTTAATATAGTACCCCTAGCAGAATATAGCGGCCTATGGAAACATTCTAGTCAAAGCGATGTATGTGGCGTGGTGAATGGTTGCAATTCGCTTTGCAACGATTTACTGTGCCGAGAGGCCAAAGACGATGTTTGGCGTAATGTAGACAAGACATCGCGTATGCAAGATCAATGCTTCTTCGCTTGCTGATCTACCCGCTCCATAACATATAATATAAATGCAACCGGTTCCTATCACGACACGTAGTAAGGTAAACTACTCCAAAGAAATTGGACACAAAACGCGTTAGTGTTGGAAGTAATAAGATTGCTAACGGACTCAGCCGCAATACCAAAGTGGTCATTTAAGAATTGCTAAGCCATTTGTTTCAGGATTTTAGACTTCGTGCTAGTGATTAAATTTAACTTGTCTGCTACTACAACTTTGTTTCAAATATACTTAGAATTAGTTACAAAGTGGAATGCAGCATTTAGTTGAATACATTTACGTCATCATCATCGTTCACATCCGGTTTTTGTCCTGTGCTAAGAATAGGCCTCCCATGCCATAAGATTAAAATAAATTTTGATTTTGTTTTTAATTTGTTTTGTATTACCTCATTTAGTGAATTATGATTGACATAAAATTGATTGAATTAAATTGATTTAATTAAACTTAGATTAATTTTAATTTAATAGAATATGACCTGATTTATTTTACTAACCCTATTCCTTAACCCTATTCCTAGTCATTAAGTTTACTAACAAAGTATGGATTATTGTTGTCCGAAATAAAAGATTTTTATTTTATTTTTATTTATTATAAAATAAGTTCATTAAACTGAATTTTTATCTTATGGTTAAAATAAAGTTTAATCTTAAGGCATCATTTCATTATATGGTATCATTAGTTAATCTTATCAAACGATCCGAGCTTTGTGACCATTTAATATTATAATGTTTCTGATAACTTCAAACTGAGTCTTTGTAAGGCAAAAGTTAATACTTACTATTGGTACTCTCTGGTGCGGTTCTTGCGTCAATAGATGTAAAGTAATATTGTACCTGTTTGATACACAAATAAACTATTTTCTATTCTATACAATACTCCGTTTATGTAAAGTATGGTCTGCAGCAGATATTTAAACAAGAAGATTATTCGAAATTCCATTTTAATTGGAAATACGAAAGTATGTGCTACCGATTGGAATGAAATTCAGTATGAAGTTACCTAAAAATATTATATCAAAACAGATTTCCTATTACGAGTAAAACACGTGGGTTCCCTTACTGAAATTTGTATATATTAGAAAATGGATGTAAATCGTCAGCAAATGGTTAGATTAGAGTAAATTCCTAAATGTATTTACCAGATAGATTGATTGAAGGCGGCTCCCTGAGGGTTTGTTTGATTTGATTATAAGGCAATTTAAAGTGACATGAAATTCGTTTATGAATGAATTTGAAAAAGTGTCAATTTTGAGGTTAAAGGGTTGTTTAGATTGGTTGGTTGGTTTTTGTGTAGTCTAAAAAACTGTCAACTAAAAATCAAATTGTTTATTTTAGAGAATACATATGTTATTTATGTCTGATCTTAAATAAAAGTATATGTCTCAAACTGCAAGCAGGTATGCAAATATTTTCTTGAAACGCTTAAATTGAAAGCGCCCTAAAACACGCCAAAAACAGTTGAGTAAAATAAAATGAAAAATATTTCTGTATTATTCACACCGCAGCGCACCGTGAAACTAACCAACATAGTGTGTAACAATATCAATAGAAATAGAAAATATATTTTTAACCCCTGACCAAAAAAGAGGGGTGTTATAAGTTTGAAGTGACACCGAACCGATCGATGGAGCAATTTCAATTTAGTTTAAGTTTTTGTATGAAAGTGAGTGTTCTTAAACGTGTTTCATGAAACTCGGTTGAGCCGTTTAAAAGTTATGGGTTTTAAAGATATGGTTATGGTGAGAGTGGGGAAGGAAAACCGAAAATCTGCAAATATACTAGTGTGGGGTATTAAATGAAAGCGTATCGCGTCCACATTACATAATATTAGATAATGTTGTTTTTCATTTAAGGAAATTATGGCAACGGGGTTTTGCCCGGTTTTTTTTTTAATTTAGATTTATTAAGTAGGTACAATCTCTATTAAAAATGTTTCTCTCTCTTGCGAAAATAATTATACAACTAAAAATGATACCAAGAAATTAAATACACCTACAAATCACTATATCCGGCGAAAATCTAACCCAGGCGTGAGTATTATGTGGTATTATTAAGTTTTTCAGCAAGAAAATAATCTAACTTAAGGATATTAGGTCCTAAGCGAACTCAAAACCCCATTTCAAGTCTAAAATAAGTTTTCTTAGCTTTAGTTTTCTGTTAAACATTTTTACATATTTGCAAATGGCAGAGATTTTCGCTAAAATGTGGGGCTAAGTATTATGCAAAACGAACGCATGAGTGCCAAGTAGGGTACACTGAGCGAGAAAAGTGATTTCACTATTTGGTAGATTAAATTTTAAGTGCCGAAAGGTGTTCAATGGTTTAACGGTATTTATTACAGGTTATAAATATTTGATTTTTTGGAAAGTAAAAATGTTAATGACTCTGGCTTAATCACAGCTGAGAAAAATTTCTATGCATGCTCTATGGATTTTCGATTGAGTCTCTTAATAAATTAAGTGATGTTGAAGCTTTTATATTTAATAAACCCTTTAATCTCTTATTTTGACATGTGAAGTATGGTTAACTGACAATTTTGACATTTTGGAGTGGTGACTTTAACATTTTAAACACGCGTTGAAATCAATTTCTACTTAACAAGGGTATATTATACGTTTCATTTTTTGAGCACGATAGTCCCCTAACTACATCTAAACCTCTTACTTCTAACAAAGTCTTGCAAGTTTCCTAAGAGTACTGTAAAATATAATAACATTGTAAGTGCACGGACTTTTATTACGAAAACAACTTCGTGACTTGATGCAGAGTCAGCATGATCCCGCTAAGATAACAGTCCTTGAGGATCTTTCTTTAAGTTTTCCTTGTGACTTGAAACATTGAAGTATCATATAATATTTAACCCGTAGACTCGTAGAGTGATGATCATCACACAAGGATAAAACATGATTGCATTAATTAATTAATTTATTAAAAAAGTTAACACTAATACATATTACAATTCTGAAAACCCTCAGGGGTTTGTTTAGAATGAAAAGTTCATTCCTCAATCACTTATAAGCTAACAAAAAAGAAAGATAAACCAAATTATTGTTCAAATACATAGAAAATTTACAAAATAAATGTCAGTGTCATTATCTAGGTAGAACTGTCAGCTTCAAATTTGTGCGACATACTCTATGCTTGTTAAATAGTAAACAATAAAATTTGGTCCGAAAATTTGTATTTTTGAATGACGTCTGCGTTACTGTCACAACTAAACAGTTGTGGCAGTTTGTTTCATTGGTTTGTTGTTTGGACAAACAAAGTGTTATGTGGCTTTGTAATTCGTTACTTCGTTTACGAGTTTGGTAAACTTTCGCGTTACGTTTTGTTTTTTTTTTTAAGGTCTGGATTTGCTTCGCGAAAATTTCAAGATGAGTTTTTGCAAACTAAACAGCTTAGCGGTATCTTAAGTACGTCTACTTATATTAGAAAAAAATGATGTAAGTGTATGTATATTAGAAAGGAATGAAATATTATAATGGTATATCTTTATTTTTAGTATATTTTTTAAAGGCACACTGTTTTTACGTCCTAAGCCACAATATATAACAAAATAAAGCAGATTACTAAAACTACTTAAAACCTTTAAATAGCACGTGTGTAATGAAGGGTCCCTGGCCCAGCATAATGCATCTGTAAAAGAACTCGCAAGTAGGTCTATAATAAGGCTCTGGTTTTCAGCCAGAGCACTGGAAACACCGAAAATTCGGAAACTGAAGCTGAGTTGGCTAAGTGTGAGCATACTTGACTTTCATTCCGAAAGTCGAGGGTTCAACCCCGACATGCGCCTCTGGATTTTTATTCTTGAAAAACGTATGTGCGCTTTAAAAACACGTGCTTTAACGGTGAAGGCAAACATCGTGAGGAAACCGGCATGCTCTGAGAACTTTGAAGAGTTTGAAGGACATGTGACATTCACCAACCGGCACATGGCCAGCGTGGTGAATTAAGATAGATAGATAGATCATTTATTTCAGGCATCTAAGGCCCATATTAACATATACCTTACAGACATAAAAATACATAAAGATACATAAAAATATAAATCTTGTAAACTAAAGTGGATCATCTGTTACGGCGGTGTCGCCTTGCAGTGTAGGCGACCGATGAACCGTCGAAACTTGACCCCTTGCGGCCAAAACTGCTCATGCTCATTCAGGAACGTGGACAGATGTTGAGTTGGAACCCGCACCATAAAGAACCGAAGCTCACATTACTGCGAGATTCCAACCTTTCGACGCGAACCGAAAATGCAGTCGTGGTTCGGATGTATTCCACCACAGCCTCGGAGTTCACGGTGTGCGAGACGCGCGAGATGTAGATTTGCGTGGTAGGTACTTCCGCTCGGAACCCAGAGCCTAATCTCTCTCGTCAAGAGGGAAGTTCCTATGTCCCAGCAGTGGGAAGGTTAAAAGGGTGATGATGATGTCCGAAAACACCACAATATAAAAAACAAACAATCACATTATCACAAATATAATTTAAAAGAAAATATGACCACAACAAATGGTATAAACGAAATGAGGACAAATGCACTTAAGTTCTATATCAATAACTAAGTATAAGGCAGTAAACATAAGTGGACCACGTCGGCCAGGTGGCTTCTAGCGGTAAATAATTAAGCAGACTTGACGATAGGGCTTTTATTGATTTCGATGCAATTGTAGAAATGCACGTTTAATAGTATTACGACAATTTCACTTTTAAAACTAACGTGAGTTACATTGTTAATTTTGAAAACGGGTTTTTCTCACCTAACAATAATAACAAATAAATATTGAAAATAAAAATGTATAATAAAATTAAAAAACAAACACAAATAATTTACAATAAAATAAATAAATATTTCCGGACAATCTTCACAACAACATCTAGCGCCATGGTTGGAGGTTTTGTCTGTTCACGTCCGTAAGTGGTAACCCTCTGAATCCTTATACGTGACCTCCGGGTGGTGCTAAGAACAGTCTCTGGTGGTAGGCTTCGGCCGCGGCTTGTCACCACCCTCCGGGCTGGGCTGTGCGTGAAGCGATTTTTTCGTGTTTCGTTATGTGGCCCGGAGAAGCCATCTTCTAGGCCTTCATGCTCCATCTTAGACCACATCGTCACTTTACATCAGGTGAGATTGTGGTCAAATGACTGCTTATCAATAATAATAAAAAAAAAAAAGCTCTAAGTTTGTGTTACGGGCACTCGATATCTGATATAAGTATATAATATCGATACATATATAGATATTTTTATTATACATGTTAAACACCCTACATTACTTATTAAACACAATATAACACATGTTTTTTTTTTGTTATAATAAATTCACAGTTTATTTTCGAGAGTTCAGTTGAACAGACTTCAACCGCTGAACACACGAGTTAGCCAGCAGTCGTAATACTATTAAATTTGGAAACTGGGTTTCCTCACGTTTACTGTGACGGTATCATAAATATCCTCGGACGTTTTTGTTCCCCTCAAGAAGGAATTGTCATCAGGGAAGCAGGAGTGCCTCTCCATTTAGCAAGCGCGCGCATCGCTGCTTCGTACTACATGACTGAAGGATATCATAACATACAACATATGATATCATCGTCGATAGTTTATAAACCCCGTTTTCAAAATTAATATAACGGCTGCTGGCTAACCCGTGTGTCCCGCGGGCGAAGTCTATTCATCTGAAATTCGAAAATACCATCGTACATTTGTCATCTTTTTATTTTTTTTACTACGCACGTAGTATAATAATATATATATTTTATAGCAGACTTATCAAAGGTTACTCATGTAATATATTAATAATACATTTATCGTATATTATACTTATGTATTTTCTCCTGTTTTTTCTTATTTAATGTATGTATTTATTATTTATTTTTATTTCTTTTTCATATTATGTATGTATATGATATGATCTTTGTGCACCGTCTTTCGTGTTCCTAACATATCCTATCCATCCAAAGGTTGCCTGGAAGAGATCGCTTTAAGCGATAAGGCCGCCGATTGTACAACGTTTGTGGCTATTGATTGTTATTTTTAAGTTAGTCTGTAAGCATTGGTGTGCAATAAAGATATTATCTATCTATCTATCTAGAACGTCTGATAAAAAACGGTATTTATTCTAAATAATTGCTAAATCTGATTAAAAAGTTCAATATAAGCTATTCGCCTTTGTTTATCTCCATAATAGTCGCAAAAAGGCATTAAAAGGATTATTGAGTGTTTTAGCCAATTCAGTTAAATAAGCCAGAAATAGCAGTTTTATGAATAAGAGCGTTAGAATATTACAACACTACAGGCATGAGGGTCTGTACCTTTTTTGCTTATTTATGATACTAAAAATATTTGACAATATGTTTGTTAGAACACGTAACGCTCCTTCTACGAGAAAGAGAGTAAAGATTTACTTAACCCACTAACTAACATGCATTAAGTAACTTATATCTTCCATGCAAATTCCAAAGTAGATTAATTTTAATAATATTTTTTATTTTTTTGGTTATGCTATATATCACTCTGACATCTAAGAGGTAGGTAGGTGGCAATTAACAAGTTTTAAAACGCTGTGTGCGGGTTAAAGAAATATCCACTGGAATAATCTCAAAGTATAAGACTTAGTACCTACTGCTTCTGGATAATACCTAAATAATAACATTTGTAAGTTTATTTCTTTTTTATTAAGCTATATTTGATTCATTAGATAGTGATTAAAAATTAGGTAATTACTTATAGTCCGGTCAATTTAGACATTCGAAGTTACATAAAGTCCCAACAAGCTAAATTTCAGTGAAATTGTTTAAAACATAATTATAAACAATGCCTAGAAGTTCCCCATCATTCCCATGTGAGGAAATTTTTTTATTCAAGGTCAAAGGTTACAATAATGAGTTTATCGCGATTTTCAGCAAAACGGTAAGTTTTATCATAAAAGTACCTGAGACAAAATTATAGATCATAAAATGATCCATAAAAAATTTATGCATACTTTTTTTCTTACGAGCCACCGTTTCTGAGATAATAACGATTCAATAAGTATAAATCTAAATTTAAAATTTTAGAAAATCCTCCGATTCCAATGTTTTATTTTCCTTAAAAGTAAAACACCATAATATTTAGTAATG
Source organism: Gymnoscelis rufifasciata (assembly GCA_929108375.1). Classification (NCBI taxonomy): domain Eukaryota; kingdom Metazoa; phylum Arthropoda; class Insecta; order Lepidoptera; family Geometridae; genus Gymnoscelis; species Gymnoscelis rufifasciata. The sequence goes on along the minus strand of OV815321.1, from coordinate 5,396,378 downwards.
TTCACGCGATGCTCTTTCATTTGATACCCCACTCGAGTATATTTGCAGATTTTTGGTTTTCCTTCCCCCCCTCTTACCCCCATAACTTTTAAACGGCTCAACCGATTTTCATAAAACATGTCTAAGAAGACCCAGGCCAAACTCACCTTTCATGCAAAAAAATTGAAATCGCTCCATCCGTTCGGGAGCTATGATGTCCCAGACAGACAGACAGACAAAAAATCCGAAAATCTGCAAATATACTCATTATGATAAAACTTACCGTTTTGCTGAAAATCGCGATAAACTCATTTTTGTAACCTTTGACCTTGAATAAAAATTTTTCCTCACATGGGAATGATGGGGAACTTCTAGGCATTGTTTATAATTATGTTTTAAGCAATTTCACTGAAATTCAGCTTGTTGGGACTTTATGTAACTTCACTCTCATTTTTTGGTCTAAATTGACCGGACTATTAAGGTACATAACTGTACAAATTATTTAAAAACTCATGAAATATTTAAAAAATCAAGTCCATGCAATGCGTAACACAATCCGAAATTTTATTTTAAACTTTAACCACTACTAGCTGACAAACTGTAGAAAACCACCGACCGGAAGGAGCAAGCATCCATCGATGTATTCACGCTCTGTGTCGGGGGCTACTTCCGGCGGATGTGGCATGTCATTTCCGGTAGGGACATTGTGGTTAGATACATGCTAAGCGGGAATGAATAGGATTAAAATATTGTATTTTGCAAAATATTCATGTATAAAACTAAAATTGAAAAGATTATTTGTTTGTTATAGATCAGTTAAGTTGAAAATTTTCGAATCCTAGACCATATCAAAGAAGCTATAAAGACATTCTTCGGTCGGCATAAGAGTTTAGAAATTTTGTATCGAATTTTAATGGTTTTCGACTCGATTTTCTGATTTAAAAATGTTTAGAATTTAATCCCAATCAGTCACACCTGATCACAACAATATATTGAATTGAATAAAACATAAAACTAAGATTTATGAAAATAAGAGATACTGAAATGTTAGTCTATTTTGTTGTTTTTGTTTTAAATCTCTAAGTTCAACCTGAGAAATTTTCCTGAGCCTCCAAGTAATTCTCCAAACAAATTTAAATAAGAAACAAAACTGCTTTATTTAATAATACAAAGAAAAGCTTGCGGAATTTTAATTTGTCCATCTTATAAGAAGCTTAAACTAGCTCCTTGTTAATTAAAACGTCAAATTAAAGATAAACAGCCGGCCCCCAGGTTTACTAACTTTGAATAAAATTAACTGAAAGGTATATAAAATTTAAACTATAACACAGCGTTCCGGATTTATTTACCAATTCATGATTATTTGATAATACGTAAAAGTTCAAAATAAGTATCCAAAAAACTGAAAATTTTGTGTTATAAATAACATCATTATGTATGCCGATGTCATTTTAAAATATAAAAAATCCAGTTTAAGCACGATAAGCCTTCATTTGACCACAATCTTACCTGATGTTAAGTGACGATGTGGTCTAAGATGGGGCATGAAGGGAGGCTTCTCCGGACCACATTACGAAACACGAAAAAATCGCTTCACGCACTGGCCAAGCCCGGTGGGTGGTGACGAGCCGCGGCCGAAGCCTGCCAACAGAGACTGTTCTTAGCACGTGGAGGTCACGTGTAAGGATTCAGAGGGTTTTCTTTATTAGTTAACCGACTTCAAAAAAAAGGAGGTTTCTCAATTCGACCGTATATTTTTTTTTTTTTTTAAACAAAATCCTGGTTTTTTTCAATTTTCTACACATCCGTGCTACCAATTGCACGTGGGCGCTTTCCCGAAGGTGCAGGTTCGAATCCTGTGTGCGAAGGTTACGGATGTGTCTTAATATTTTGCTGTATAATATTTATAATTGTTTATCCATAGTGAATGTATTTGGTATATAAATTGGGTTAACGCCACAGTTTCAGAGTTTGCACCCCACGCGTGTTATGTTAGTATTTAGACGCAAAGAATTACGTGTTAACTTTTGTTCTTCTTCTAAGCTGACATAATTAATATTACCAAAAATGTATGCCCATTTCAGGTAAGGTTATTAAGGTTCTCTTAAGCATCTTACGTCCCCTAACTATTTTCAAGGTAAACAGAGGCATTTATTTTAAAGAATGCTACGTTAAGATAACCTTTGAAAGAACAATCTTAGCATTAAATCTATTTACAAGTCCATTCCAAAAGTCGTTTGAAAGGACCCAAGTCTAAGTTACGTTAGCTTAGTTTTAGGCTAAGTTTGCAACTATACTTAGGGCTAGACTGGTTCAATTTATTCAGACGTTAAAGTACATGTTTATTGTAGAAACTTTCGATGACTTTGAAATTGATTGATTAATTGTTTTTATGTACTTTCAATACGGCGGTAAAAGAAACTTTTCAAAGAGTTAAAGGTCTTTCGATTTGGAATATCGGAATGTTAATTTAACTTTAATATTTAACGCAGCAACATAAAAATTTGGCTCTTTTGTATGTTATACTTATTATGTATGACATAATTCAAAATTCCATTAAAAAAATTGTCTCCACGTGGGAGGGAATATCGACGATGTTATCAACGTCCCACAATACAATGCAAAAAATGTTTATTGTAACACCACAATATAGGAACATACACAGGAGATACATATTAATTACAGTGACACAATGGGCGGCCTAATAGCGATCTCTTCCATTCAACCTTTGGATGGATCTGAAATCTACTATTAACAAGATAGAGCAGTGGCGTTTACATATATTTATATTTATACATAAAATGAGTAGGTGGAATAAATAAAATTTCATCGTACGTCACCATCATCATCATCATCTCAGCCGTAACACGTCCACTGCTGGACATAGGCCTCCCTCAAAGATCTCCAGTAATTTCGTGAGGCCGCAGCCTTCACCACGTCGTCCATCTAGTTGGTGGACGTGCGCCCCGTTCCGTGGCCTATATTCAAGAACTTATCGGCCACAACGACCATCTGTTCTACTGCTAACCCGCTTACCAAGCGTGGCGAGTATAAGCAAACACCTTCAAATAAATTTGTTCGTGTTGGACATGAATACACGCCCGCGCCCGCTGACTACAGCGTCACGCCTAAGTCCTGCTAACTTGTCATAATGATTAAACTTAAAAAGATACCTAGATACTCTAAGCAGTCTAAGCTAAATTCATATAAATTCACAGCATCCTTGTTACCTACTTCGTAGTGCGGAATGCACTTAGCCACTCTGGGGACATCTGGTCCAACTTTCCACTCAGCAATCTTTATTTGTGAAAATATGAACCATTTCGGACGAGGAATAAAATAGACTTTCCTACCCCGGCTTGGGAATAGAACTTGTAAATACTTGTTTATAAGCTTTACGGTTTGTTTTAAAGTAGGATTTGAGAATTCCTGCTTTTAAACTGGTTTTTACTCATAACTGAAGAAACTTATAATTTTGAAGGTCGAAGTAGTGACTTTTATGTGTTTGCTCTATGTGTTATGTAGGTAAATATTATTTTAAAATAATTGATATGAGTCTTTCTGTTAAAAATGTCCGTCCCAAGATGGACTCACCGTTACTATAATATATAATATTTTACACTCTTTTCTAAGAATGTTTAAGTTATTCCTATCTGATCATTACGATCCGTTTGGAATCGCATCTGATCAAAGAAAAAGTTAATATTCAAAAATCTAGTTCCCATCAGATGAGACTTTTTGAACTATTTTTGTATTCAACGGATCACACTTTTTAATTAAGGCGTTTAAATTACCTATGTTATTACAACTTTATCTTAATACAACAGATGTACTACAGAACTTTTTGTACGGGTAGCAGGATGCAAGGAAAAAATAAGCTAAAAAGTCACATAATTGTTTTATAAATAATGCAAAAGCAGTAGCTTAGTTAAGGAAAATGACAAATATCAAAATTGATATCGTAATTAGTAAAATTAAGTTTCTGGTTGTTTATGCAATTATAAAGTGATTATATTAGTAGGTATATTATACAGGTCTAGTATTTTGACACTTTAGTATTACTCATTGTTGAGTTAATTTAATTTCGCTTGATCACAACACAGAGTATTATAGATAATATTAACGCAATATTATTAAATCAATTATAATGACATAAAAATCAGAAACTTACTAAAGTTCAAAATATAATTTGCCGAGAGCTGTTTTTGTTAAACGCAGGAGAACAGTAACTGACAGTAGGAACGGTTAATGAAATAATGTTTTATTGATACTCACGCTCCAAACAATATAATAGAATAACAGAATGGACAAGAACTTAGTTTGTTGAACCGCCAAGTTTTTAAGATACAAGTTTGAGGAGGTGAGAGGGGGGGGGGGGAACGTTGTTAAGGTTAATGTATCATTCAAAGGGCAATGTATACGCTTCTACAACAAGATTCCCAAAGAATTGCAACAGTTGTCAATTACTAAATTTAAGAAAATTGTAAAAAACAATCTTTGTAAAAAAGCTTATTATAATATATCGGATTACCTTGAGGACAAAACTGCTTGGGACGGAATCTGCTCCAACACAATATCAAAAACAAGACTAACAAACAAATAATGATTGTAAAGTTTCAATACAAAAATGAGCTAGAGTTTCTAATCGCTTCTTTGTTCTAGTGTAAAATAAGCGAAGCGACCAGATACCATAAATTTATTTCCTACTTATCCTTAAGCACCTATGACCTATATGTTTTTTTGTAATTTATTTTGACGTGTCTAAGTTTTGTAAAACCAAACTATGGAAATAAATGATTTTGTATCTTGTATCTTGTTACCGGCCGGCATCGGCATTAGGGTACCTAATACATTTAACATAATTATTATTATTTATTAAACCAAAATTGTAATTAACTTAACTACGTTATTAACAGGTTAATTTACAATTTTAACAATGTATTGCATTACTTATAAAAAGTTAATATTATAAAAAGTTATAAAATATTTTATACACTTATTTTTCCTTAAATCCTGGTATCCGCACAATTAGTTTAATAGATACAGTACTACAAAGTTTTAAAATAAAGTTATCTTTGCTATGGTCAATTTAATGCAAAAATTAAAAAGTGACCCGTTTAGTATAAAACAAATGTATAAATTCAGTTCCATTTGATTATTGATCACAAATTTTTCTTTGATCAGATGCGACTCCAAATGGACCATGTGATCAAATGGGAATAACACGCTATTTTACCCGACTACCAAAATAAATAGTAATAGTAATAATAGTAATAGTTTATTGCTTTAACTTAAATTAATTAATATATTACAGTGGTGTGGGACCCTCTTTTAAGTAATGTAATACCTGTGCTAGAGGGCCTCGCTCTGCTGCGCGGCTATCTTAAAGTTAATTAAATTAAGTTTTATATTTAATTTTTAATATAGATACCTTAATAAATAACATTTACATAATAATTTTATTTATTTATTTTATTTTATTTTATTCGGAAAACAAACAGTTATAATGACTTATCTAAATACACATATTAATAACTACTAACCATTTATATGTTTTCGCATATTGATCCTAAATAACACACGAAAACTTTCAAATAACAAAATTAAAATTAACATTAACTTTAAACTTAACAATTACTAAAAAAAAACACACAAAGAGAACAAAAAATTAAACTGAAATAAATTTGAAGAAGATTGAATTTGGTTAAATGTATATAAACTAAAAGAAAAAGAAAAACAAATTACAAAGAATTAAACCACCGACTGGTCAAAACATTCTTGACCTTGTGAGGCTTTGTGTTAAACAAGTCTAGATTTGAAATGTCGGCCTGAGCATTGAAAGATGATGTAGCTCTACAGAAAAATGAGTTTTGTCTATAATTAGTGTGACTAGAAGGTATGTCTAAACAAATGGGGTGTCTAACCGATTTAATTGGGATTCTAAGACTAATTTTTTCCAGTAGGTGAGGAGAATCTATGTTACTTTGGGCAATTTTAACTAAAAACATAATGTCTGCTATTCTACGCCTCTCAAGCAACGGTAGCAAGTGATGACGCCGGCACTTAGCTGCATAGTTATCATCAAAAGTGTTACATTTGTACTGCAAATATCTAAGAAACCTTCTTTGGATAGATTCTATTCTGTCTATATATGTCTCGTATTGAGGATTCCATACTTCAGAACAGTACTCCAAAACGCTACGCACATAAGAGCAATACAATATTTTGACTACCGTTATGCTTGAAAACTGAGAGCAGGTTCTAAAGATAAAACCTAAAGCCTTATTTGCTTTTCTAATTGTATCATCTATATGCTTATCATACAAGAGTTTACTGTCTTGTGTGATACCAAGATCCCTTATTTCCCCTGCCGCGCTTAGTGTGCTTCCCTTAAGCTTATATAAGAAATCCAATGGTTTGGGCCGACGAGTAAACTTAATAGTATGGCACTTAGACACATTAAGATCAAGCTTATTTTTAACGCAATAGTCTTCAAACCGATATAAGTCCTCTTGTAAATAATTGCAATCGTCTAAATTAGTAATTGATGTGTAAACTTTCATATCGTCAGCGTATAGAAGAAATTGTGTATACAAGAAACAGTGTCTAATATCATTTATAAATATATTAAAGAGCAGAGGTCCTAGCAAGGATCCTTGAGGAACCCCAGAGGGTATATTGACCCATCCGGAGGACGACGAGAACCCATTGAGTACAACAGCTTGATTTCTGTTATCAATGTACGAGGCGAACCACCTAAACAAACTGCCGTGTATCCCCGCACGTAAAAGCTTCTGCAAGAGTATATGATGGTCTATCCTGTCGAAAGCCTTGCTATAATCTGTGAAAATAGCGTCCACCTGACCTCCATTATCCATGTGAAAAGAAACGTAATCAGTAAAGGAAATAAGATTCGAGGTAGTGGACCGCTTTCTCACAAAACCATGCTGCTCTAAGATAAATGAAGGAGATAGAGTGGAATAAACAGCTGTATACACTATTTTTTCCAATACTTTAGCAAAGATACAGAGCTTCGAAATAGGCCTATAGTTCTTTATATCATTTTTGGGACCATTTTTATGTATAGGTGAAATAAACGCGGATTTCCACACCTTAGGGACGATACCTTCACAAAGAGAACGTTTAAAAATTATAGTCAATGGGTTTGCTATGCTTTCCGCACATTTAACTGCAAAATAAGAAGAGATAGAGTCAGGTCCAGCACCTTTCGAGATATCAAGGGATCTTAATAATTTTAATACAGTAGCAACATCTAACTCTACATCACTTATAGAACACGGGTAGTCTCCATACTTATCCTCCAATTCAAAACTATTTGTCTGAGAGTGTTGGACATTGGCTTGAAAATTGGAAAAAAAATATTCTGAAAAAAGATTGCAAATATCGGGACCAGAACTAGCTATTTTTGGTCCAAGGAATAAAGAAGACGGAATTGTATTATTATTTTTTCGCTGCGATTTTACAAATGACCAAAAATGTTTGGGGTTTTCCTTTATAGAATTTTCTACATTTAATAGATAAGTACTATAACATTCCTCCTCAAGGTCTTTGGCTCTTTTTCTAAGCAGAGAAAATGATTCGTAATCCGATATATTACCATATTTTTTAAATTTATGATGAAATTTGAATTTTTCTTTGAGAACTTTTTTAAGGGGCGCATTGTACCAGGGTGGATAAGAAGATGAAGATATTTTCTTATGTGGTATAAACTTATCACGGAGCTCATAAAGTGTAGTATAAAACAAATGTACTGAATCATCTAACGAATTATTACTTAAAATAGCATCCCAATTGTAGTCGTTGATCATACATGAGTTGATACTTTCATAATTACCCAAGCGATAAGAATATTTTAAACGAGTGTTCGGTTTAAGCACATCATAATGATAATTTTCTAAAACAATTAAAAGTGACTTGTGATGTTCATCTTCCGGCACTAAAGGTTCAACACAGGCTGAAACTGAAACACCAAAATCATTATTACTAATTACATAATCTAAAATTCTATCATTAAAGTTTCTAACCAAACTAAATTGATTTAAATTACAGACGGACAAAGTATCAAAAAACTGAATTTGACTATTTCCTATAATATTCGATGGTGACAAAGAACCTTCAGTTACAGCCCACTCCACATTGGGTAAATTAAAATCACCCAACACAACAAATTCCTCATTAGGACACGATTCAACTATATTTGACAATTTATTGGAAAAGTTGACGAGTTGCGTATTGAAGGAGTTACCTGATTGTTCCGTACATAAGTAAACAGTACAAAAATTAATTTTACGGGAAAGCCCTTCATCTGTTGTAGTAATTGTAATCCAAATGTCTTCGGCAGAAGAGATCCACTCTGGCCGAGCCACCGCACATAGGTCCTTACGAACTGCCATGAACACGCCACCGCCATACTTTTGTCCAGTTTTATCGTAATTCCTATCCCTCCGCCATATCATATATCTATCATCAATAATCTCACTATCAAAAATTCCATCTAGAAGCCAGCTCTCAGTAATCGAAATGACGTCGTACGAAGCTAAATAAATATTGCGTTTGAGTATATGTGTCTTAGTGCGCAGCCCCCTCACATTCTGGTAGTATATTTTTAAATTAGCCATCATAAAAATTAACTATGCAAAAGCAAAAGTGAGACTCCATTAAAAAGTAACCCAAACTATCTCTTAAGAAGCAATAATGCGCAAAGTGTAAGCATTTTTTAATGTAATTAATACTAAACTGTCTACACTCATCACTACAACAATATAAGATATTTAGATAAACACTAATGTAAAAAATGAATTCATAACTACCGAAAATGCAGCCAAGCAAGCGTAAAAAGCAATATAATAATAATATGAGTAATAAACCGCATACTTTACTCTCTAATAACCCAATAATTCGTAAAAACTCTAAAATGTCCATCAATCCAATATAAAAATTAAATAATTTCAAAATATATGTAAATAGGCTTGTTCTATTACTCATTAGAATATAAAATAATATAACTTGACAAAAAATAACATAATCATACACGGAAATAGCCCCAATCATGTGTAAAAGTATCTTTTGCATTAAAAAAAATGTTAATGTAAAATAAATATTTTTGAATATAAGACAAAATACGTTTAAACACAAATTAGTTAAAAACCCAAAAAATCGCAAATAAAAAAAGGTAGCGTAAAATAAGTCACACCTTATAGACAATTTTAACTCGTTCACTCGGTAACACAAGTTTAATACCCAACGCATCGCGCAAGCCAAAACAAGCCTTAAGTGTATTACGCATACAGGTAATAAGCGCATACGCACCTTACTCTTGCCGACGCAGCCGCAAAATGCTTTGTTTCGGACGAGAACAATAGAGCGCTCACAAAGACAAAAGATAAAGAAATGACAAGCGATTCTCAAAGTTTTAAGCGCAAAGTCAGTGGTAATATCTGAAAAACTTAAATTTACTATAAATATTATAACTACGCAAATATATAGTATTATGAAATTTTTGATAAGTCCGACTCTGATTTTATAAATATTATTGGTGATGTATCCGACATTCTCGCCATAATTTTGCTGTGCTTCACCCAGACGTGCTTGAAGTTTTTTTCTTTTGCTAATGCCCGTGCCTTGCTTAGGAGATTCTTGTTGTATTGCGTAAGATGGTCGTTCACATAAAAAACTCCATTTGAAGAAAAACCGATGCTCTCAAGTTTTAACTGCTTGGCTCTACGCGACGCAGCTATATAGTTCTCCTTAGTATATCGATTATTGAAGGATATTAGTATCGGCTTCACCGCATTCGGTATCTTTGTTGGTATACGGGCAATATAATTAATGTCCTCTTTTTTTACTGTAAATTCACCAACTTTACCAATTTTCTCAGCAATTTCATACAGGTTCTCAGTATTTCTTAATGGGATCCCTCGAATTTCAACATTGTTAGCGCGCGCCCACTGGTCTCTTTCTCTAAGTTCCTGCTTTAATAGAGCTATTTCTGAATGAAGTGCAGGGATATCACTAATAACTTTCTCCGCCTTCACGACACGCTCTTCAAGGTTCTTGATAGAACCTGAGAACTTGCCAAGTAGGTCGTGGGCCATGTCCAGCGAATCCCGTAGGCATCCCAAGTCAGTTTTGATGGATTTGACGTCATCTGATAGCGGACCCAATTGAAAGATGATGCTGTTGAGCTGCTCTTGCATCTTGTCCCACTGATTGGCAGACGGAGAAGGAAGTCTCGAAGGCGAGGAATTAGTCTTGCATTGTGGACAACGCCAGGATTTCTGCCTCTCTCCCAGCCTTCGGTAGCCGTGTTCCGTAATTCCCGAACATTGGAAATCAAGATGGCGCTTACATGTACTACACACCGTTCCGTCAATAAATTGGGACTCACAACTCGCGCAAGTGAACATCTCAAGAAACAAAAGTTTGAGAAACACTGGGTAAAGAAAGCAACGTGCGCTCCGGTTGAGGTTTAGCGACTGACTGATAATGATGATAATGATAGTTAAAGTACGTAAAGTTTTCAAACAAAATACAATTAAAATGCCAGAGAAATTATTGTTCTTAAAAGGTTTACAATAATAATACAATTTGTGCCAATGTTACAAAAAACAATTTATAATAAATAGTTGAACGTTGAGTGATTAAATAGATATAAATTAAAAGTGAAAGTAATATAAAGTATGGTAAAGGTAAATTTAAAGTAAGTTAACTATGCTTTTGAGAAAGTGTGTATATGAGTTAGTGTACGTGCTAGGTGCGGTGGTTATTATATATATATACGTAAACATACATATATACATGTATATATATATATATATACATACATACACATATATACAATACATTACGCTAAGGTTTCTAGAAGTTTTTCTCCATCATCGAAACTTAATGTCGGCAGCCATAAACTTAGTGCTTTTTTGCAGGAGTGTGTGTTTAACGAATATATATTAAGAATTTTGTTAATGACGTCATAAAGGTGTGCGGACCGACTGGTGTACTGCCGAGATGCATATGTGGAACGAGTTGTTATTTTGTCTGCAACCTTATCTTTTCGTCTCTTCTTTGTCTTACTAACGTCAAATCCTAATATTTTGTGGTATTTTAGAACAGTATCAAAAATGTAAAGTTTCCTCACTGACAATATTCCTGTTTCTTGATAGAGCATGTCAGTGGGATGTTGAAACCGCTTACAGTGCATGACTTTTATCAAAGACCTTTGAGCTCTCTCTAGTTCAAGGAATTTTGTTTTAGCAGCTCCTCCCCATATTGGTATGCAGTATTTTAATATTGACTGTGCCAGGCTTATATAAATTTGGTTGATAATTTCTTTTGTAGCACTATTTCGTAATATTTTGAAAATCCAGTTTAACTTACGAATTCTACTCATAACCAATTCTATGTGAGCATACCAAGACATAAGTTGATCTATCATAACACCTAAATACTTTGTTTTAGAAACTTTTTCTATGATAGAGCAATCACAATCAGAGCCAAGTTTTTCACACCTGTGTAATTTTATTGTAAAATCCTGACTAGGTTGAGTCCGGTTATATTTGGTAAAAGTCATGTAGTTAGTTTTAGCTACATTTAAGGTAAGTAGATTGTAATCAAGCCATTTGAAAATATCCCTTAATCCACTTTCTGATTTAGATTTCAATAGAGTCCAAGATTTATCAGAAAAAACTATAGCAGTATCATCTGCGTAACAGAATATGGCTGCATTGTTTATATTAAGGTTACAGATATCATTTATATAGACTAGGAACAATGTTGGACCGAGCACACTCCCCTGCGGTACACCAAAGTCTATTGTCTCTTCTTTGCTAGTATATTCTTCAATTTTAACTCGCTGCGTCCGGTTACATAGGTAGTCAGAGAGGAGTGCCAGCGGAGTTCCTCGAATTCCTACATTTTCAAGCTTATTTATTAGGATTTTGATTGAAACAGTATCAAACGCTTTCTTGAGGTCAAGAAACGCCGCGAGACATTTCTTTCCTGAGTCAATTTGCTCTACAATATGGTTACTAATTGCTGCCACAGCATCCTCAGTAGATAATGCTTGTCTAAAACCATATTGTGAGTCGGATAGAATGTTAAATTTAGTAAGGTAGTTCAGCAGTCGTTTGTTTATTATTTTTTCAATAATTTTTGAGATAGACGGTAATATGGAAATCGGCCTATAGTTATTTATATCTTCTTTTCGTCCATTCTTATATACTGGCGTTATACTTGACTTCTTTAAGGGATTAGGGAAAATTCCGTTTTTAAAACACAAGTTAGTGAGGTGACATAGTATGGGTATTAATATATGTTTAGATAATTTTAAGAATTTTGAAGATATGTTATCTATACCTGGTGCACTATCTGTTTTAAGGTCTGTAATTGTGTTATATATTTCACGGGGGTCAGTTTCCAGCAATACGAATGATGAGATCTGGTTGGAAGGTAGAGTCAAAGGACTAGGGTCGTCTCTCCCATTTCGCATTAGAATTGGTTCTGCAAGAGATTTACCAATTTTCGCAAAAAATGAATTTGCATAATTAACAGACTCTATCGGTGTAGCTTTAACATTAAGTATTTCTTTATTTGTAATTCTTATTGGTTTATAGTTAGTAATGTTGTTAATAGTTTTCCATAGGGCTTTACTTGTTTTAGATGACTTACTAAGTTGTTCTCTATTATAGTTTCGTTTTAGCTTTTTGATTAAATTATTACAGTAGTTCCTATATCTTCGATACGTAATTTTTAATATATCATCATGGGGGCTAGCTCTTAATTTTTTCTGTAAATGATTCCTATTCTTAATACAACGCAAAACTCCCTGGGTTATCCATGGTTTTAATGTCTGTTTACTTCGTGGAATACGTCGTGATGTAGTATTATTAAAGAGACATTCTTGAATTATCAAAATTAGTTTCTCACAGAGCGTAGTCGGGTCATTTTCGTCAAGTAATAGTGTAACATTTTGTTTGGATAAGTCTTTTAGTGCGTTATCATAGTTAATCATGGTTGAGTACCTGTATTTGTTCACCATATGTATCTTTGAAAGACATACGAGTACCGTTAAGTGATCTGTGATAGAGGTTTCTAGTACAGCGACCACGGCTGTGTGAAACATTTTGTTTATTTTAATTACCGCGTGATCTAGGCAGCTATCAAATCTCGTTGGCAAGTTATGTCCAGGTAAAAGGCCATGCATGGATAACATATTCAAGTAATTTAACCTATTGTTCCTGCCTTGGTTACTCTCTGTACATCGTGGTAATGTGTTAATATTAATGTCGCCTACCAATAATATTTTTTCATGACCCTCTATTGTTTCTAAATGTGCGTTTAGAGAATTGATAAATTGTTCAGCATTTGTATTTGTAGGCGATCTGTAAATACACAGGATAATTGTGTTAAGGAGAGTTAGTTGTAGACAGGAAGCATGTTCCAATTTAATTTCTTGTACATTATAGTAACTATGAGATTTTTTTATGTACATAGCAACACCATCGTTCTGGTTTAATTGAAATTTAGTTGAAAAGGAACTATAATTGTTTAAATAGGGTATTGGTTTTTCCTGCGCAAGCCTACATTCAGATAACGCAATAATATCCGGCTCAAATTTCATTAAAGATAAGGTACAATTTAAGTCATCCATATTTTTATATATGCTTCTTATATTTTGTGTAATAATGGTTAGATCATTTGGTTTAGGGCATAAGAAATTACAAAGTTTTGAAGGGGTGCAAGTAAACGATTGCCCTATTTCAACATTATCTAATTCATTTATTTCGAGGTTTTTATCCATCATAGAGTTCTGTATAAAAAAATTCCATGCATTCCCCGATTGAATAATTTGCATTCAGTTTGTTTACTTTCCCTGTAGGTTTAGTAGTAATTTTCAAGTTATATAATATAATAGTTTGTTTTTGTAATTTAAAAATAGCATAATAACTGTACAGTATGTTTGTGTACGATAAGTGTGGTAATGTTTGTTTATATTGTGTTTGACACTTTCCCATAGATACAATGTTTCCCGGCGAAACTAGCAATAAATGTAATAAAATATAAAATAAAATAAAATATAAAATTAGGCTTAAGTTATAATCCAAACTTGGTTTTCTAAGTATACTCAATATGCTATTTACTGTATGAGATAGTCATACGGTCTGAAATAGCATTTGCACCTGGTCTTCTGTTTTAATTTGTATAATAGGAGTATTTTCGGATTGTCTTACATACACTCTGCCATAGGAAGTCCAGCAAAATTTGTATCCTTTTGATTTGACGAGGTCCCTGGCAAGGAAAAAGAGTCGCGATGCCTTCACGGTTAAGTGTTCAGATACAAATACTGATGTCTCCTCGTCTTTCGTAAATCCTAGATTCTTAGCTCTCAGCTTATCTTTATTCTTTATGTTGAAGAACTTTGTTTTTTTTAGAAAATCAGTCTTTATAATGGTTGAGTTAAATTCAAAAATGATAGGGGAGGTTTTTCCTCCTTTTTTGAGTTCGCGAACTCTATAGATATCTTTTACATCTGTCTTGCTTATCTTACAGTCAATAGAGTTCCCTAGGTGAACTATCATGTTTACTAGGTTTTCTTTGTCCTCACTCGTATGTTTTGGAACATTTTTTATTTCTAAAGAAGTTTTGCGACTGCTCCTCTGTAGGTCTTCGATCCTATCCTCCAGTAGCGTAATTCGCTCACGATCTTGCATTCGCTGTTGTTCTAGCAGCTCATAGTTTTTGACCAGCTTGGAATTTTGTTCCAGGCTCATTTCGTAACTATTAGAGAGTGATGAAACTTTTATTTCCATGTCTGAATTGTATTTTTTTATTGCAATAATTTCATTTTTGAGTTCACTCATATCGGACAATATTGCAGAAAGTTTGATATCCTGTTGTTCTTGGAACAGGGTGAATAGTTTCGTAATATGCTCTGTGATGTCGTGTTTGAATGACGTCAGCTTGAAAGTCAAAGAAGCGTTCAGGTCTTCTTCAGGACTGCGCCGTCTTTTTTGTCGTCGGGTTACTTTGCCAGAATCAGAGTCTTGTTCTGTCTCAGAGCGACTTGGAGCAGATTGAATACATGCTTCTTTATCGGACTTTGGTGGCGTGCGATGCACTTTGGGCATTTTAGGAATCAATTTCTATTTTTCATAAACTTTATTACTTTCCGGTACTTGATAATTAATTCACCATTAATTTTAACTTCTAATTTGAATAAAAGAAACAATAATAAAAATGTTCGAACTAAGTTCTCTTTCACTAAATCTTATTCAAGTATGAAACAATTACATTAAAAGGTAAACAGACTAAACAAACTTTAAAAGAAAAGTATTGTTTTTTTTTCATTTAATAGTAGTTTGCGGCCTTCGCCTTACCCCGAGGTTTTTTGTAACTTTTTTCATCCATTTCTCGCGGTACAGTCGTCAACACAATGCAATGTTGCCGTTATTGTGCCCTTCCATTAGAATAGGGCCTTTCTCGCTAGTCCTACAAAGGGTAGAATCCCACTAATGGACTACGGTGATAAACTTGCTTTTCGTTTTTGGAGAGACAAGTCTTGGCTCTTTATTTTTATTGAACAGATTTTTGGGTTACTTTAGCTAGGAACAACATAAATACATAGTAAAATACCACAATAATCTAAAATTCTCTATCGGACCGTATTATAAGAGACAATAAGAGGTTTTTTTAATTATGATTATAATCTCTCGATTATATTTTCCATGTTGTTGGTGTTTAAATAACGAATATTGTATTGTATGACCATTTTAACTTTTTAAGTCCGTAATCGATCAAAGTCAAAACATTAATTACCTTAGAAATACTAGGGATACATGGACAGGTCAATCGACGGATGAGTAGGAGGACTTCTCTTTTTTTCTTCTTCTCATTCTCAATGAAGCCCTTATATATCTTTAAACTTCTAATAATTCTACACATAGTAATTTTAGATAATGAACGCTTCGGATATTTTTTTTTTTTGCTTGATAAGCCTTCATTTGACCACAATCTCACCTGATGTAAAGTGACAATATGGTCTAAGATGGTGCATGAAGACCTATTCTTTCTATGTATTCTTACGTATGTAGATATTTTATTATTTAGATATTTCGACGCATAAGGGCTTAAAAAATAACCTGACATTATTATTTATTTATTTTATTTTATTCTGAAAACAAACAATTATAATTACTTATCTAATACACATATTAATAGCGACTAACCATTTATATGTTTTCGCATATTAATCATAATAACACACGAAGACTTTCTTAACAATTCCTATAAAAAAATAAAGATAACAAAAAATTAAAATGAAATAAACGAAGATTTAATATTGCTGAATGTATATTAACTATGAGAAAAACAAAACATTCTTGACCTTGTGAGGATTTGTGTTAAACAAGTCTAGGTCTGAAATATTGGCCTGAGCATTGGAAGATGTCATAGCTCTACAGAAAAATGAGTTTTGTCTATAATTAGTGTGACTAGAAGGTGTGTCTAAGTACAAGGCAAATGATGTATATTTGTTGTAAAAAAAATAATTAAAAACCTAAGATGCGAAACGATTTACCTGTCCTGCGGTTTTTAGCTTAAATGTGTCTCCCGCTAAAAGTTTTCAACCATCCATAATTCACGACTTTACATAATAGCAAATCTTGGTAGTTACCTCATTGTCATGGTTGTTTCAAGGACGGTTGAATTATTCCACATAAAAAGGCTAAAAGAATAAAAAAATTTAAACTATGAGATAGATTCAGATTACACCTATGGTTCCATGTACTGTACAGTTTATACACAATCTCCAATAAAAAAAAATCATAAAGGCGCAGTCAGATCGGTCAACTATCCAAGTACAACCTCGCAACGTCGCAAACTCTCATTTTTTTTTATAATACCTCAAAATTTTAATGCTTTAACTATCAAGGTTCTTTAGTATATAGTTTGGTGACACACAAATAACAACCATTGTAGGTAGTTATAGCAAATGCTGAATGACGACCTTTTTCGAACCACTGTCTTTATTTTACTCTTATTTTCTTAAATTTTTGTCTAATTATAATGTGTCTGTACCTATTTGTTTATTTTGTTTTTCTTTGTTTTTAAATTTATTATGTATGTTTTATATTTACTGTGGTCCGAAATAAATGTGTCTTATTCTTATTCTTAAATAGACAGACAGACAGACGACGAAGTCACAGTAATTAAGTTCCCTTTAACCCTTTGGGAACGCAACCCTACAAAATGTTAACTCTGTTAAGACTTAGAGCCAGATTCGTCAAAAACCTTTGTTTCAAATTAGATTTACGACGGTTTTAGGCTAATTTACGGAACATAATAACAAAAATATTGTTTTATAACAAATTTAATTTTAGTTGTAATATACGTTTTGTAATTAATATAAGATTAAATTAATTACACAAAAGAAAATTAAAATATTACATCTATTTAATATTTTAATTTGTCTATAGACAAATTTATTATTTAATTATATAATTGCTTAAAAGTTGCTATGTAACAAATGGCGGTCTTATCGCTAAATGACGATCTCTACCAGACAACCTTGAATGGTTAAAATATGGAATACAACGTTTATTAAAAGTAATAATTATTTGAGTGATTTATCCATGCCTACCAACGCTACTAACTCATTATTTGGTCTAATAATCAACCAGCACTGAATTAAAAACATTTCTAGATGAGTCTTTCGATGTTTAATTATCATAATATTATTATTCAGTCTATAAATCGTCAATCAATGGTTTAAGAATATTTCTTGATAAGTATTTCAAATCAAAGCGTTTCGGAGTAGTTGAGTCAAAGTCAAGATTAATTTCATGGTTGTATTATAGTACTAACCCATTTTCCTACATCATCGCCCTATTAACGTTCCCACTGCTGGGACACAGGGACTTCTCTCTTGGCGAGAGAGCTTAGGCCTTAATTCACCACGCTGGCCAAGTGCGGGTTGGTGAATGTCACATGTCCTTCAAACTCTTTTAAAGTTCTCAGAATATGCCGGTTTCCTCACGATGTTTGCCTTCACCGTTAAATCACGTGTTTAAACCGCACATACATTTCTCAAGAAGAAAAATCCAGAGGTGCGTGGCGGGGTTTGAACCCACGACCTTCGGAATGAAAGTCGAGTGTCCTCCCACTTAGCCAATACATTTTCCTACTGTAAAAAAAATTTCAAACCTTCCTTAGTATAAATTAATAGACATTTTTTAGCCTACTTTGTCCCACTGCTGGGCAAAGGCATACCCTAATTCCTAAGTATATTATTATAAAGATTAAATTCCCAATACTAAAATATTATTCAAATCGGTCTTGTAATTTTGCTGCTACCAAACATGTTGATGTAACATCAACACTCTATTAACGTTCCCACTGCTGGGACACAGGGACTTCTCTCTTGACGAGAGAGATTAGGCTTCAATTGAAGTGCGAGTTGGTGAATGTTACATGTATTTCAAACTCTTCAAAATTCTCAGAACATGCTTGTTTCCTCACGATGTTTGCCTTAATTGTTTGCACGTGTTAACAGCTCTCATACATTTAGGTATATAAAAGAAAAATCCAGAGGTGCGCGGCGACATTTGAACCCGTGACTTTTGATGTTTACAAAGGAACAGTTTAATCTTTTCTCTTCATAATATTGGTTTAGATATGTAGAGATGAAATCTACTACCAGTACTTATATAAACTTTAGCCATATCTAGCATTGAAAGGGAACTCTTTGTTTTCATAACAGAATGCGAATATTAAATTCAGAAAATGATTTAGTCATGTTTGTATCTCTGGATATTGCAACTGCGAAATGTGCTCGATATCAAATATTGTTGCCTGGAAATGTTTATGTTGTCCGTCAGTCTGTCACAGATCTGATAGTCTGATATTCTCATCTCATCTATGTAAAATATTTTGATGATGGCTGTGAATATAGATCCGAGGTCTCTACGCCATTTTGGGTCAGATCACCATTTGTTCTACTTAGAATAGTCACTTAATTTTTTAATTTAATTAATTTTTTCTGCATAAAATTTAAAAATAGTATAGTCACGTTACAAGTAAAGTAAGTAAAGTAAAAAACATTTATTTCCGACTACAGACACACAAAGATAAAGAAATACAAAATAAAACAGTTACAATATAATACAGAGAATAATAATATAATATGTTGCAAAAAAATATACAGTTGCACATTGTGTGTGCTGCAGTACGTCAAATGGTCGAGGCTCAACGTGAAATTTGCTCAAGGCGAGCAAACGTTGATTTTCAGCCATAACCTACAACATTTAACACTTAAATAAATGTTACAACATTTAAATAAATGTATTATTGCTGGACAAACTACACTGCAATATTTAAATTATAGTAAGCTGTTTTATTATTACCTTGTCAAATAAGAATTGCAATAGTTGTCAATTATTAATTTTAAAAAAAATAAAAAACAATTTTTGTTGAGAAGCTTATAAAATATTGGAATACCTTGTGGACAAAACTGCTTGGGACGGAATCTGCTCCAACAAAAAATCAAAAACAAGATTGTTTTTGATTTTCTGTTGGAGTAAAGTTGATTGTAAAGTTCAATACAAAAATGAGCTAGAGTTTCTAATCGCTTCTTTGCCCTAGTGTAAAGAAAAGCGAAGCGACCAGATACGATAAATTTATTTCCTGTTTATCTTTAAGCACCTATATTTATTTATTTTTGTTTTTTTTTGTACTTTATTTTTGACGTATCTAAATTTTGTAAACCAAACAATGGAAATAAATGATTTTGTATCTTGTATGTATATTTTCGTAGTAAACATCTGATATACTTATCTGAACAATTTATTTTAAATATTATTATCTCATTATGGATACAAAGAGCGTTAAAATATTTATTTGGACTTTTTTATAAATAGCAAACATCTAGACCAAAAGAGCTAGTACAGTGCACAACAAAAGTAAGTGAGCAAATGCAGTGTCGTGCCAGATGTATCAAAGTGTCAATATCAAGTTTTAATCGGTCAAAAGAAAAAAATCATTATAACACTGATCGAACTAAATGTGATCACTTTACTTATAATACGTTTTTTGTTACTTTATTTCTAACAAACTACAATAGTCCGTAAATTTTACTTAATTTTCTGTATCTATTGTTTTAGGACCCTAGCAGTTTATACTGCTATTGACTGTACATATTGGCGGGAATCAAACTCACTTTCCAAACTAAAACACTAATTGAACACACTCTGCCCACTGCTCAAGTGACGTAGTCATATTGTAGTTAAAAAATCTAAATTTATATTTCAGAAAAACCCCCGATTCCAATCCCTTAATTCCCTTAAAAGTAAAACACCATAATATTTCGTAATGTGCACGCGATGCGCTTTCATTTGATACCCCACTCGAGTATATTTGCAGATTTTAGTTCCTTCCCCACTCTAACCCCCATAACTTTTAAACGGCATCACCGATTTTCATGAAACATGATGTAAAACACTTGCACTAGACTCACCTTTCATACAAAAAAAACTAAATTGAATTCGCTCTAACTGTTCGGGAGCTATGATGTCCCAGACAGGCACGTCAAACTTAAGACAGACTGACACGTCAATCTTATAACAGTATCTTTCTTGGTCGGTGGTTAAAAATAACAAATACGTACTTTGCTCGCTTGCCCGTTCAGGGGTAAATCCATTAAATCTAGTCAAAGTTTACTAAAAAAATCGCCTGTTTGATAAAATACATAAGTATTACTAGTCCATATCTGATCTAGAGGTATATAGGTTATGTTGCATGGAAAATGGCGACGTGGCCGGCCAAGAGGTGTCAGGATAAAACTGAAGGCTGTTCGTGAGCGCCACTGGAATGCTGATAAGATTTAGACAGATCGCTGGAGTTACATTGCGGTGACTGCATTAGCACCTTACGAAATAGGCATGATGACTACATAAAAAATAGGTATTCTGTTTACTCCGTCTGACAAAATAAAAATACTGGATACCTTTTTTTTTATTAAACCTTCCGTAACTTTGATACTTAATATCTTGATAATAAGTATCAAAGTTCCGGGAGGGCATATGACGTATATATTAAGTACATTTTGCTTGAAAGAATTACATAACGCAAAACTTCAACTTCACTGTATCGTCTTGGCTTCTTGTTTGTTAGAAAAAAAAATGGGTACTTTTTTTTTAAGTTATCTAAATGACGGACTTATTACTATTTTTCTAGTCATACAAATATTGTATGGCCAATATCAGTTCAGTTACGTTTTTTATCTTCTATCTATACATATAATAGAATAATGTCCCCGCCGACAATTTTTGTCCATATGTACGCAGTAAACTTAAAAGCTACAAAACGGATCTTCGAAAATGGATATAATGAATTTAATTTTTTATTATATGCGTTTTCATTATTATAATCAATAAACGGTACTAACGATTGTCTTCTGCATATATTATAAGTGTGTAATATTTGTAAGCTCATTAACGTGTGAGTTCATTCAAAGGCATGGACATTATGGTGAACGTTTATTAAAATATTTAAAAAGAAACTGATCTTCGTGCAGATTGCACCAATAGGAAGTGCTATTCGAGAGGAAGGTTTTAATCATGCTGATAAATTTAATCTTATTATTTAAATGAGTCCGAAAAAATCAAGCAAGTAAAGTTTTGTTTATTTATAGGTCCATGGAAGCTGATAGTGAAAAAAATATTTCTGAGTCAGCTAGTTCAATAATAAAAAGTTATGTCGCCGTTAGAACGGGTAGCTAGTATTTTATCTAAAGGCCAATACGTCGTTGCAGTTCAACTGCCTGTTACCAATATTTATTTATTTATTTAAGGACTACTAACAAAGGTAACACCATACATTTCTTAAATTCTAGAATACAATAGACATACATAAGTGCTCCTTCTTTTACAAGTAGCCACCACATGCTTACAGAAACATAGATCTAAATATAATAATATATATAAGTTAATAGTGATTAATTGTCGTACAAATCAGTGCTTATCTAAATTATAAAGACTAAATGTTCTGGGTTAATTTGTTTGCAATGCAAAATATATATTATCATCACCCTTCACAATCGATGGCTCTAATCCCTGAAATATTTTCATATGATAGGAATAGTCGTAATATAAGTAAGTATATAAAAAAAAATTACTAAATTATAGTATAGTAGCATAAAACGTAAGGAAAATTGGCCACTTATCAAGGTAAACACACATAATGTATTTTTTGCAAGAAGTAGCGGGTTCGATTCCCGCCGAGGGGTCAAGTGTTTGTTTTGTATGTTCTGCAAGCACTTTCTCCTTGGTCTGGGTGTTTAATATTTATAATAAAAAAATATCTATGTATGTATGTATATTATATTAAGTATATCAGATGTCTAGTACCCGTAACACAAGCTAAGAGCTTAACCACGGGGCTAGATGTTGTTGTGTGGATTGTCCGGAAATATTTATTTATTTATTTATTTTATTTGCAATTTTAGTTCTGCAAACGGTGCAAATACAAAGTCTTCAACGAAAGTAACCCCCACACCATGATACTTCAGTTTAGGATTAACCAACGACTCACATCTAATCCGACGGACCTCGCGCGGCACACGTACTCACACGATTAATGACAACAAATTATATTCAACCTTATTCCATCGGCGTTAGAGCCACAACTCACTTTTAAGGCATATTTATAATGCAATTATACATTGGCAGTTTTGAACCTTACTACGATGAGATAAGCATGCAATGGCTTTGCTATCGTGCCTACAAAGTGCTACGACCGTAGAAATTGCTACGCCGTAGCGATTGTTCGTAGCGTTTGCTAGATTTACATAAGGAATGCATGTAGATTTAAATGAAAGTTATTTTCTCTGCAAAAAAGAAAGTAATAATTATTATTAATATTTTATTTGTTACATGGAAATTAAATGAAAATAAATTTATTTGGCACATACATAATATAATCAGAAGTAAATTAATTAGTGAAGGTACATTAACAGTGTCTCAAAAAGGCTTCCGGCTCAGCATTTGTTGACAAGGAAAACTAACAGCTACGGCACCATTTATTTGAATGATTTTCGAAAATTAAGGTATTTGTATATGGCCAGGGATCATTTATATGTATATTTTTTTTACTTTTACGTATAGCTCTCTCATGTAACAGAGATTTTTTTAACAAATAGCAGACATCCGTCAATTGTCTTTACTTACGCGATAATTGCCTAAAGCTGGCCGCTACCTGTGTTATCATAATCTGTAAGGGTAGTCCGGCCGCGCATATCTTGTACTATGGGTATTCTGTGTAAAATGTCATAGATGACTGGTATTTACATAAACTTGGAAGATTTTTATTAGGTTTTTCTACACATGATGGTTACATTCTAAATTAAAAAATACGGCAAAAATTCGAAATTCTTGTTATCAATTCCAACGCAAACTGCTAGCTATAAGTTACTCTTAACCTGGTAATATATTTGACAACACTTTTCTAGTGAGCAAGCGAGATGGTATGAAGAGGTTTCGAAGGTCCAATAGGTAAGCTAAGATATAGTTATAATAAATACGTGTTTCTTTTTTATGGAATTCCTCCTCTTTTAGTCGGTCCCTCTTGACAGAGTCTTCGTGTTTGTAAGTTGTGTTCTTAAGTTGAGTAGTTGCTCTTGCAAAGCGCAGCCTTCATTCCCTGTTTACGTTGCGGGTGCTAAAAAGCTAAAAAAGCCGTGTTGGCTAAGTGGGAGGACACTCGACTTTCATTCCGAAGGTCGTGGGTTCAAACCCCGCCTCGCACCTCTGGATTTTTCTTCTTGAGAAATTTATGTGCGCTGTAAACATGTGCTTCAACGGTGAAGGCAAACATCGTGAGGAAACCGGCATGTTCTGAGAACTTTACAGAGTTTGAAGGACATGTGAAATTCACCAACCCGCACTTGGCCAGCGTGGTGAAATAAGGCCTAATCTCTGTCGTCAAGAGAGAAGTCCCTGTGTCCCGGCAGTGGGAACGTTAATAGGGTGATGATGATGATGCGGGAGCAGTCGGCCATGGTGGACCGAGTCAGAATTGAGATGATGTCCGACCAACTTGTTGGAATTTACCTTATTCTTTAGACAAACGTTTCCGTTTAACCAAGTTTATATTAGAAGTTTTGCACTTTGAGATTAGGAAATAATAATAATACGATAATACCTTGTTAAGATAAGCATGCAACGGCTTAGCTATCGTGCCCACAAAATGCTACGACCGTAGAACTTGCTACGCCGTAGCGATTGTTCGTAGCGTTTGCTAAATTCACTTTACCTGAGGAATACATAGATTTTAATAAGAGTTATTTCTGCAATAACAATAAAACTTTTTCGACAAATAATAAACCAACTTCAAAAGAGAAACTGAAAAGTACAAAATAAATTAACTTTACAAATCATTTCGACATTATAAGTGATAATTAAAAAAAACATAAACAATTAAATAATTAAGTATTTAATAATTTTGAGGTCGGTGCCAAGTAAAACAATAACTAGATATAATATAGGTACCGAACATCAATATTTTTCACAACACATTTTTGAAGTCGGTTAAAAAATCATGTTAGTTTTCTTATGATTTACGAAAACGAGAATACGGCCAGGGTTTATTTATTCATTTCTTTCTTAATAGAGTTTACAATAACCTTAAATAATTCTTTGAGTGCAGTCTAGATTAGATTACAACACTTTATTGCTACACAATTGCAACACTTTATTGCACACTGCAATATATACAAAAACTAAACGAAGACTTAATTTATAAACATTATAATGTACATACAAATATACTCACCGAATAATATTAAGTTATAAATTATTTTAATGTGTACTTATTACTTAATACTATTGTATATTCGCGATGGATAAAATTGTTGATACTTACTCATTTTGGCTGTTCCCCATACTTAGAACTAAAACTTTAAAATATGTTTATCATAAGGCCCATACGTGTGATAGGGTATCTATGGATAAGTTCTTAAAAAATATATTTAGGTTTCAAATATATATTTTTTGAAACTGAATATTTTTAATACGACACTTCTAAAGTGATCAAACTAAACAAATATATATATGATACTTACCATGGTACTTACCATGCAAACTTTCATGGAAAATTGGTTTGAAAGAGATAAAAATAATAATAAATAAATATTTCCACACAACAACATCTAGCCCCATGGTAAGCTCTAATCTTGTGTTACGGGTACTAGATATCTGATATATTTAAAATAATAGACATACATATACAGATATTTTTACTAAACATATGAAACACCCAGACCAAGAAGAAAGTGCTTGCAGAATACACAAACACTTTCACTCTCGGAATCGAACCCTCTTCTAGTATATTACGATTTTTTTTATTATTTTGCAAATTAAAAAAACAAGACGTAACTGTTCATTGAAGTTTCAAGCGTTTTAAACTAAATTTCGCAGTCAGAGGCCGACACTCGGGAACTTTGATGCTCTATATCTTTGCACTGTCTGATAAAATTGATAAAGTGAAAAGTAGGTGACTAGCGAACAGACATTATGAAGTTAGTTCGTTCTTCTGTTACAAAAAAACAATTTTTAGTTTATCACTCCTTTAGTGAACCAATTATTAATTCTCGTCGTAGGGCCTATATCTCGATCTCCTAAGTAAAGCAAGACATTGTTAAAAAACAGAGCTATTAAATCAACTTTCAACCGTCAGTGACTGTCTGACAAAGATTGCTATATACTTTAACTATTGAATATTTTCCTCGGAATAAGTAAAACAAGCCCCTACAATATTTGCAAAGAAACACGATCTCCGTTCGAAAACTTTCGAGCTTATTCAAGCAATACCCAATATAATTTGTAATTAGCTAGAAAGCAATTTTAGCAATAGTTTCCATTTTAAACTTGAAAATACGTCGAAATTCTCGGTATCAATTCCAACACAAACACAGCTAGCTATAAGTTACACTTAACTCGTAAGGTAGCATTAAGATCTGACCACACTACGCTAGTGAGCAAGCGAGATGGTACGAAAAAGTTTCGAGGTTTTCTTACATGGTCGCATACTTAGACACTCATAATATGGATTATATATTAATTTTATGGTTTTTAAATTATTACGAACACACATTATTTTACTCTAAACCGCAAATGAATGAAAGATTATCAGTAAAGATAATAAAAAGCTTAACAGGTTGTTTGTTTGTTTACTTGAACGCGCTAATGTCAGGAACTACTAATACGGTTTCTTATTTTTTACTGTGATATGTAGTCCATTTATCGAGAAAGGCTATATGCTCGGTTTTTCCAGCGGGCAAATCTATAAAACACAGTGTACGTCGTGTCGTGAAAAGATAGTAAGTAATTACTACTACTACTTTACTTTACTACTTTACACGTACGTACTTTACGTACTGACTTATAACAAAGGGGATAATGCTCCAGTATTCTCGCACTAGAGCGCAGCACTTGTGTATACACTTGTGTAACAGCTTTTTTGATGCATCTTTCAAATCGTCATGAAATATGGCTTTATAATGGTAGGAACACGCCGTTAGCTTAGCTATTGACGGTGGAATACCCAGTCACGAATACTAACGAAGAAGAAGTAATATGTATGTACAGTATGCGTCGCTAACTGGTAACCCCTTTTGCATAGAAACTACTACTGCAAGAGGGCTACCAGTTAGAGATGTATAAAACTGTGCATAATATGTGCTAGTTGCGTCATCTGCGCCGGATTTCGCGTAATGTTTTACAAATATATTACATACTACTAACAACAATGTTTAAAATAATTCAATATTCTTTATTGAAACAGCAAAGTATAGAGTGAAACAATTTGCGGCCTTAAAAAAGCAATCTCTTCTAGGCAACCTTTCCATTGATAGAGATGACGTAGGTACTCACATTATTGTACAGTTAGGCGGCAGATTATAATGGTCCTTAATGTGCTGCCTTTAGACCATTGTGCAGCTGAACCATTACAGGTGGACACTCATACAGCTTTTACAGGAACTGCAAACACATTCCGTCTCCGAGGATTATCTATGACATTCCCAGAACTAACTCTAATGTATACGACTGTAGTGTAAATAAGCTGGGGCTGAATTAGTTCCAGCTTGCTTTAATAGCATGGAATTACGCTTTAGCACTGGGTTATTACTATTCCAAAAATATTACAAGTTGTTCTAAGGATAAAGAAAACTTTATTGTATAGTTGCGTACATAGAGAAGTTACACCATGGTTACAAAATGGTATCAACAATCTTTATCCGTTAGGACAAACGTACCTGTATAATTTTTAGGTAGATACAAAAAAAATAAAAATCAATTTTACCTAATATGTCACATATTATGTGTAATAAGAATTTGGCATTTAAAGAATAAAAAAATATTTACCGAGTTTCGATTCTTACATTAGGTAACCAGATTTTGTACGATACAATTTATCTTAGTACAGAGGTCTTAAAAGTTTTATAATTATAATATAGACCTACATAAATATATGTATATATTTATGTAGGTCTATATACATATACATTGTATATATACATTGCGTAGTTCGGGGTTAGACATTTTAAAACACGATTTGAACGGCTATAGCAGAAAATCAGATTATTAATAATAAAATCAGGGTTTAAGGTGCTTAAATGAATGAATACTAGTGTACAAAACGTCGCCCATGGCATTATGAGTCGTGATATTTCACTAAAATTTACAATTCAAACCGCGTTTCTTTCAGAATCGACTTCATGTCAATTTGTTCACGTTGAATAATTCCGATACATTTCAGAGTAAATATGACTCAAGATAGATATTATATAAGGTGAGCCAAGCGCAGGCAATATTATTTAAAGTGAATTTCGTTGTAATTTGTTGTTAAATATTTTGAGAATTTGTGCTGACAGCTTAGAACTAAATACTAATTATAAATATTTATTTAATATAACTTATTTTGTCCACTCCGAATGCTTATATGTATATAATAGGGTTTGCTTAATAAAAATATTATTGCAAACGTTAATCTACCCTTTGCATGCAATCTTTTATTAGTCCTACGATTTCCGTGCATATAATTTCATACAAAAAATTTGATGGACATATTTTGTAGTATTAATTATTGTGTTGTGGCTAGAAAAACTTATACGGGTAAGGTAGAGTAGTCACAAAATGAAATGCTGGTTAAGGGTTGTTAATAATGGTTTACAAAATAATGAATCAATTTATCAATAATAGAATAGACTCTGGTGGTAGGCTTCGGCCGCGGCATGTCGCCACCCTCCGGGCTGGACCAGTGCGTGAAACGATATTTTCGTGTCTCGTAATGTGGTCCGGAGAAGCCATCTACCTTCTAGGTCTTCATGCCCCATCTTAGACCACATCGTCACTTTGCATCATGTGAGGTTGTGGTCAAATGATGGCTTAGCATTAAAACAAAATATACTTATATTAAATTAAAAAAATAATTAAATTAACCCAGTCTTTAGGACTTTACCTCCTGAGCTGGTTAGAAACTGTGTTACAGCAAGGTCCTATAAACCAGGTAAATATAAAATACCTATATATAATAGTATTTAAATAAATATCTTTCAAACTAACACATACTATGATAGATCAATTAAAACTCATTAATTAGGGATTTAGTATTATAGTACCTATTATAGTGATAAATATAGTATTTACCAAATAAATCCACTACCCTATTTTGGCACAACTTGTAGAGCAGACAGTTCTATCTGCTATAAATCTGAATCAATGGTATATTCTAAAATGGGATCGATCTAGACATTTGTCTATCGACGCGTGTGTTGACGATACCAATGAGTCAACATCATTTGACGACTTTGTTTTTCAAGCATGTTTTATGAAATTTAAGTGTGGGATTAGTGAGTAACATCTTTTTCACTTTATCTCACTTTCACTTCGCGCAAACTGAGGCTACAAGCGCGAAGTCTAATTTATAAGGAATTGAATTTATAAAATCAGTTAACTTTATATTTGATGACATTTATATGTGCAATGTTATAAATGTCTCAAAAACTGCTGCATCTTTATCAAATGTTTATGAAATTACATCAGTAACATCTGCAAATTAAATATGCGTCGAAAAGGCATCATCATCATCACCCTATTAACGTTCCCACTGCTGGGACACAGGGACTTCTCTCTTGACGAGAGAGATTAGGCCTTAATTCGCCACGCTGGCCAAGTGCGGGTTGGTGAATGTCACATGCCCTTCAAACTCTTTTAAAGTTCTCAGAACATGCCGGTTTCCTCGCGATGTTTGCCTTCACCGTTAAAGCACGTGTTTAAGGCGCACATAAATTTCTCAAGTAGAAAAATCCAGAGGTGCGTGGCGGGGTTTGAACCCACGACCTTCGGAATGAAAGTCGAGTGTCCTCCCACTTTAGCCAACACGGCTTTTTGAAAAGGCATGATGACTCAAAAACCCGTTAGCCCTTCTAAAAATACTGGAAACCTATTTGGACTGTATCTATTTATAACTTTTTAAATTATCATGGTTTTTAACAATATTATGATTTAAAACGGGTAACATACCAAGATCAGACGGTTTTGAGTTTTCCGATATTTCGACGCTGTTGCAAGCGCCATGATCACGGAAACAACTGTCAAAAACCGTCAAATCATGGTATGTTACCCGTTTTAAATCATAATATTGTATCTATTAAATAAGCAAGTGCCAAAATATGGAGCATAGTTTCGGAGCAAACATTTAGTACATTTCGCTAGAAAGCAAAACGCCACGCGAAACTTTATATTGTCTATATTCACTATATCGTCTTGATCTTATGTTTGCAAGAAAATAGACAAAAATCGGTTATATTTTTTTTAAGTAATCTAAATGACTAATTATTATTTCTCTCCCTATTAAATACACTTTATAAAATAAATTAAGTTATATTGGAATAGTGTATGATATTTTACGATTTCTGTGACTACGGAAAATAATAATATTTAAATATACTGGCATATTTCACACATGAAACCTCGAACAATAGAAAAAAAAATGTGTACCAACTTAACTTAATTCTTGTAAATTATTTTAAATGTTCATTTAGTTATTCTGCCTAAATTTAATACAACAGTCTGTATAAGAGTTACGATATTAATAATACCAATACTAATAGCAGAAACCTATCTTTGAAAATTTATAAAAACTATGACACACTTATTATATTTTTCTCCAGAAACATTTGCTTATTTCCAAAACAAAAGAGACTCGTAAATTATGCGGAAAATCTTAGTTCATGATTTCATAGTCTAGATTATAAGATTTACGGAGTTTTGTACAAAAGAGGTTCACAAAGCATAGTTTATATCTGCACCGCTCTGCTCTACAAAGGCTAACATTTCATAAATTGTTAGTGTTCGGATTTTTATAATAGACCTAGAAACAGGAATTTTAGAGTCGAGAGATTTTTTGTAAAAGATAAGATAAACTTTGCTTCGTTTGTAAATAGTTTGTTGATAGTTAGAGCAATATTGCACTGAATAGTTTTTCTCTGTTCGGAAAATGCATGCAGGGAGTGAAACTGTAACTTTTTAACTCTCCTTAGAAGGTTAAAGTCCTTGGCAGCACTGGCCGTAGTATTCAATCAAGAACTTAGCGGTTCCAAAGGCCATCTGTTTACGTAGTAGTAAAGAGGATTATCACGGCGATTTCTTTCTATTCCAACTTAAAATAGATGCAAAAAACGTACGTTGTCCGGACTAATCACACAGCATCACCTAACCCCAACCTAAACAAAGCTTGTACTATGGGTGTTAGTGACAGATAGTATACACAGAGTAGTTAATTACTACGTTACTACAGAGAACCTTTTTTTGTAAATACATATTTATGATACATTGACAACACCCAAACCCAAAACCAGAAATTGAAGATCGTTCAAAATCTGATCCCCCGAAAGAATTACGTCCTTGAAATTGAACCTTGAAATATGTAGATTCACATCTCTCTAGGGCATAATTCAAAGTCATTTTAAATTTTATTAGTTACTAAAATTTACAAAAATACACTATAATAACAAGAAAAAAAATTACGATATAAATCAATGTTTATTTTAGTTTTCTGTGCAGTTGCCCACGTAAATTTAGAAGATATTGTAAAAATTATATCACGAGACAATAAGTCTATTCTACCTAGAAAGCGTTTCTTTTGCGTGGATTTATAGTCATATTTCATAGGTATATGAATAAATATAGGTTTCATATATGAGGACAACGGAATTGATAATTTTTTTTGGACTGTTGAACATTATTATGAATTATAAATATAAATTTAAGAAAAACCCCCGATTCCAATGCCTTAATTTCCTTAAAAGTAAAATACCATAATATTTAGTAATGTGCACGCGATGCTCTTTCATTCGATACCCCACTCGAGTATATTTGCAGATTTTCGGTTTTCCTTCCCCACTCTCACCCCCATGACTCTTAAACGGCTCAACCGATTTTCATGAAACATGTCTAAGAACACCCGAGCCAAACTCACCTTTCATACAAAAAAAACCTAAATTGAAATCGCTTCATCCGTTCGGGAGCTATGATATAACAGACAGACAGACAGACACGTCAAACTTATAACACCCCTCTTTTTGGTCGGGGGTTAAAAATACCACGCCGCGTCTTTGTTCGCTGTCTTTATGTTCAACGAAAAAAAAAGGTTCCTTATGCGGTTTTCAGCAATAGGTATGTAGATTGTTTACGAGAAAGTATTTGCGTCTGTCCAAAGGCGAATCAGCCACATAGTTTATTATAAGTTAACTGTAATATATTTAATTAACAAAGTATTTATGAAGGTGTCATCGTGTTTACCAAACCATAAACAAGGCTCGAAAAACATTCTCTATTAAGTAACAAAGGAATCCATAGACTTATCGTTCGTTTGTTAAACAAAAGAGCTCAAACTTTTAATTGGAGCTAAACCTGAGACATTCGAAAATGGGAAATCCCTTTGTTTCCGTTCGTTAATTTGTGCCCACCTGATTCACCCCATTCTGCTTTCTGCCTACCTGATTCGCCCCATTTTGGCCATTCGGCTTTTCTTTGAAACTCTCTGATTCTCCGATTGTTATTGAGTTCGGAAACCGTTGTAATATTTGTTAGGACTGGAAATCTAGGTTTATCTCGGGTTTTAACCAATAAATAAGTTGAAGGAACTTCATTGTCTCAATGATATTATAGGTTATAAGTAATCCTTATTATACAAAAATGGAATCATTGGTTCATAAGTTTCTAAATACGTCCCATACGGGTCAGGTATTCATTAATAAGTTTTCAAAAATTATATTGAGGTTTTTAATATGTCCTTTTTTTAAACTGAATAGTTAAAACGAAAGACAATTCCAAAGTGTTGCCCCTATGTAATTTAATTTAATTTAATTTTATTATCTTACGTACTTACTTATCGTATTCTTAGTTCGTTCTCAGTAGATCGTACGTATTCTGAACTTCAAGAGAAACAAAAGAGGTTAACAGTGTATCAGTATTCTTCTAGTCCATTGGCGTTGCATCCACCGTATAGGTAATAGATCTGAAAACCATTGGTCTAGCCTAGCTTTGTCGTCGTTAGTACCGGTTCAAAGGCTGTTAACATATTGGATTCTAGCTTGGTTTATTATTTCAACAAATCATTTTGTTAAACAACATTTAATAATTACATTAAATATTTACACTATGAATGTAAGTAGAAAAGCAGCTTAGGTTTATGTTAGTAGTAGTTAAAATAAAAACATACTAAAGATAAAGTTAAGACTATACAGCATAAATAAATATTGCTGAACAATCAACTCAGTAAATCTGTTTTTAGTGTAAAATAAAATAAATATTTAGTAAAAATAATAAGGTTTATTACACATGAATTTTCTATGGTTCAAAAAAGAAAATATACATATTTTATTTAAAAAATAAAATAATATATTTTCTTTTAATTTCGTTAAAGTACATAAATATTGTTTAATATTCCCGAACAATCCACTTACGAAATCTGGGGATAGTTAAAACTTAAAATATAATATTTGATAACAAGATATAAAGTTTCGAAACGCATAAATTCTCTAATAGTAAACTAAAAAAAATCATTTCTTTTTCCTAGGACCTGCAATAACCTATTATTTTTCAGTCGGTTAAAAAAGGTCACTATAACAAAAATTGGCTAAGAGTTATATAAATATATTTGCAGCTTTCACAATCATTACAAAAAATGAAAATTTAAAATAAAGAAAATCCCCCGATTGCAATGCCTACATTTCCTTAAATGTAAAACAACATAATATTATGAAACGTGGACGCGATGCGCTTTCATTGGATACCCCACACTAGTATATTTGCAGATTTTCTGTTTTCCTTCCCCACTCTGACCCCCATAACTTTTAAACGGCTCGACCGATTTTCATGAAACATGTCTAAGAACACCCGGCCCAACCTCACCTTTCATACCTAAAAAAAACTAAATTGAAATCGCTCCATCCGTTCGGGAGCTACGATGTAACAGACAGACAGACAGACACGTCAAATTTATAACATCCATCTTTTTTGGTCGGGGGTTAAAAATATTGTATGAGTGGATTTAGCGGACGGGCGGGCGTGCAATTGCGTCGGGTTGCGGTTGAATTAGTCAGTGGCAGACGAGCGATATTCATGCCAACACAAAACTCGCAAATCATAGGTGCGAGATACAAGATGAAGCGAAAAATCTCGAGAATGTTTTAAAAAAATTATAAAAGTTTTTATTTAATCTTAAATTATTATTGTGTGTAAATGTGAAATATAAACTTATCTGAGTCCTGCGCTCAGGTGAATACTGCCCTCACGGGCCCGCGCACGCGCAGAAGACGTCATTTTTATCAGGTGACATGTCCGGTCGCTTTAGCGTGCGCGCAGACTCGGGCAGGGCCTCGTGAGCTTGTGTAAGTAACTAAGAGATTGCTGATATGCGCTAGCTTCTACGAAAACTTTTGAACAATGGCTTGTTACCGCCACCGCCGATTGCACATATCCTTTATTATGAATTATTATTTTACAGTCCTAAATATGCGTTGAAACTTAATCTAAAGCTTACATTCACTAGAATAAATTACATTACCCAGCTCTTCCAGCACCGCAAACATTTACGCAAGTTTGGTTATTTTCTTTGTGATAGTTCAGTTAAAATTTGACAATGTTACGAAATATCTTTAGAATAATAGTAGGCGCCCACATTGTTTGTAAAACTAGATTGACTTGTTACACTAGTTATTCAATTTATTAACTAAAAATATATATTAAAAACAAAAAAAAATTATTCATTTACATTGAAATAAATTTTAGTGCTATTATCTTAATGCCATTTAGGTATTTTAGAAAAAATGTTTTGGTCGTTTTGTATACCACGTATTTTACAGCCTTCTATTACTTGCAAAACTTAAACTTAATAATAATACATGTAGGACGTGAAGTCATTAAAAAAACAGTTTAATCACATATTCACGTTTATTCACATAAAACCAAATTAGATTCGAGATACAAAATGTCAAGCGACGCGCTAAGTCTAGCGGCTAGTACAACATGACTGACTGGACGAACGAACGACCGAGACATCGATCGTTAGGTTAGTGCGACCGATCTCGCGTCCGGGTAATCGGTATAAAATTTTTACTTATTTCCTATCTCTCTATCTTAGGCCATCTACATATATTTATTTATCATCTACTCATCAAGTAATCGGAAAAGAATATAACTTAGGCCCTGTTTTATCATATTATAATTTACAGTTATTTCGCTTTGTCACATGTGACAAAGTGCGATAGCTCTTTACATAACTAACTATTGACACGTATTGTTGTCATTACTGACGTTTGCTTAGTTTACTCGGATTTTATGAAATAAACCCTTATCAAAACGCGATCTCCCATAACTTGTAGAGGTTTATATGACAGTAATTCGAATGTCACAGGAGATAACGACACAGCGCATCTGTTTGATTGCAGGATGTCAAACATGGCAATGTTTATTGTTCTGATGAATTGCCCATGCATTATACTTTAATATTTACAAGGATTTCTGTATTCTGGAATATGTGATGGTCGTAACACTCAAAACAAGGCAAGTTAATTTTAACTGTCGCCGTATTATCTTTGGTTATGAGGTATTGTAATCACACGGGTTATTTATACTATTTCCAGACGTTTTGTCCAGACTCACAGTCATCCAGCAGAATTGACTCTTTGCTAACCTTACTTCGTCTTAATTTTTCTACACATATTTAGAATATTTTATACTGAATCCTTACTCTGCTTACATGTCATCTCGTTTAAAGTGGTTGATTACCGTCTGTCCTGGTAGCATATTATTATATGAAGCTATTATACGTAGATACACACATAACTAGAGGTATAGTATAACAAACTTAGTCTTGCCGTAAATAAGTTCTAAGCGTTTACCATTAAGGCTATGAAGCATTACACCGAAGCATTCGCTAAAAGGTTTCAGTACAATGATCCATCCAGCCGTTTTATGGCTAAGTGGTATTATCCACTAGAGGTAAGTATGGGGGTTCAGTCTCATTACATAGGCACCATTTTTAGGGTAAAAAAACTAAAACGTTATGGAAGTTACAGTATCTCAAGAAAAAATAACTTACTTTAAACTCACTACACTTTCACTTCACTACAACTAACTATAATAAATAAAAACTATCTTATATATATAAAAATGAATTGCTGTTTGTTAGTCTCACTGAAACTCGAGAACGGCTGAACGGATTTATCTTAGTCTTGAAATGTTCGCGTTGGTCTAGGGATGGTTTAAAAGGCGAGAAAAATTGGCGGGGCGGGCCGGGGCGGGCCGCTAGTAAAAAATATTACAATAAGAGTATAATATAGAGATACAATAATACAATAAGAGAAGTCTCTTAGTCCCAGCTGTGGGAACGTTCATAGGGTGATGATGATGCATTAAATATCTTTCGTTTAAGAACCGATGTTTTCAATCATCGTATATGCTGTTTCTGATATTATTTTCACACATATTAGTTAGGCGAAAACAGACTGTCCACTGAGCCTGGATAGCAACAATTCCGCTTGTAAATAATTAAATAACAATAACTAAGCAATTGTCCAAGGTTACTCCAATACCCACGTACCAAATACTATAACTAAATTCAAAGTTGAAGTTATCTGAATCATAACAGGATGTAATTTTGAGAGACTGAGGGAACTTGTCGATACACTTGTAATAGAATTGAGACGTGATAGGACTGGCGATTGAGTATTTAGAATGGCTGCCAAAGCGATTGTGGATACAATGATAGTTCTTAGTTTCTAAGGGTCCTGGTTTGGAGTTCTGATCTACTTTGATTGTTTAATTGTTGAGTGTTAGAGTTAACATATAAAATAAAATCTTTTCACGTTGTATTTTATAGTTGCCCGCGGTAATGACGTATTTTCCCGGTAAAAAGAATGGAGACGAGATAGTACTGGCGATTATTTTTTTTGTTTTTTTTTTGTAATTTATTTTGACGTGTCTAAGTTTTGTAAAACCAAACAATGGAAATAAATGATTTTGTATCTTGTATTTTGATAGAGTAGATAGAGTAGCAAGTGATTGTGGATACAATGATAGTACTTTGTGGGAGGTTATTGTTTGAAGTTCTGTCCTACTTATAATTGATTGTTTATTTCAGACAAAATATAAGTCCATAGTTTATTGATTAAGACTTAAGGTTAGTAACGAATTGATATTTAATTAGACTAAAACGAATAATAATAACAATTTAATTGAATTTAGGATTCATTAATTATCTATTTTGAGTGTTTCGTTTAGAAGAGAGCTGTGAAAGTTGAAATATATAAGAAAATCTTATTATTTGATAGCTCACTCACCAATACGTAAAGAGTATATAATAGTTCGTTATTGGAAGACTTCATTACAATAATCTTACGCCGGTATTCATAAAAACTGATATTTCTGGTTAATATTACTAACTAAGCTAAAACACACAATAAGCATATTCATGGCCAATTTGATTAAACTGTTATTATAATATGATTAAGCACTAATTTCGGTTTATAAATAACGATTTTATCAAATGTCTATTAACCTCCAATAAGCCTCAAATAAATAGTGAAATATTTTTTTCTTTTACTAGTTGGTACTAGCAATTATACTCGAATTAGAATAACTTTGTTATAAAGTTAATTTCCGTCAGGCTCTGATCTCTGATGATCTGAGGATTAAACATAACGTTATGTTTATATTCGTATACAATACTTAAGCTGTCATAATAAAAATGGATGCATGTTTAATTGTAATGATTTTCCTTACTTCTATTGTAAGGAGCACTACGTTCGTGTTTGAAAAAAATATTGTAATAAATTAATTAACTTTTAAAAGTAAGCAAAAGGGTACGGTCATATTTTTTTGTAATGCTAGATAAGCCTTCATTTGACCACAATCTTACCTGATGTAAAGTCTGAGATGGGCAATGAAGACCTAGAAGTAGATGACTTCTCCGGACCACATTACGAAACACGAAAATATCGTTTCACGCACTGGCCCAGCCCGGAGGGTGGTGACAAGCCGCGGCCGAAGCCTACCACCAGAGACTGTTCTAAGCGCAACCCGGAGGTCACGTGCAAACCTCCTCCACCTACAGACGGTCATGTCTGTAGATGTGTAATGTATTAAATTTTTAATTTTTATTTAGTATTAAATAAGTTTGAAGATAATGGCTATTTATTTTACTACAAACAAGTCTAAAAAAGTTTTAATGCAAGATTTTTGACAACAATAATTTAACTAGAGGTTATTTTTCTGAGCGAAAAGAATTGATTTATTTATATCATCCCGTTATGTACTGAATTACTGAATAAAGACGCACTCTTGACATTTAACATTTTTACATAAAACTTCTATTTCTATTTGAAATAGTGGTTTTATTTAAAAATGCAGAATTTTTAACAAATCTTTCATCATACAAATACGTTCAAATATAGCAAAACATAACTTCACCCAAACCGGATACGGCCGTAACCCCATAAATCCAATAATCCCGGCCAACTGACGAGATATAAATAAATAGTTAACATGATTTGAATCCGCAAAGCAAACTAAAGCACCTTATCCAATGAAGCTCGGTTCAAGCTGCCATTACATTAGGCGGGCAAAGTAGAGCGGCTCGCTACGTGACTCTGGCGCAATGAAGACGTATGGGAGATTTTCCGTTTGCATAACAAATACTTCGAGGAGTAATAGTTTGGTTGTAGAAGTGAAATTCGACAACAAACACCATCTTCGAGCTTAGTATCAAAAAATGACTATATAGGCACATAAAGAGACATGCATGAGGTGTTAGAAGAACAACCAATTTCAAACTATATTCCCGCTGCGGGAATATAGTTTGAAATTGGTCTGTAATCGATTTTATTTCAGCTGAAGGATAACATTTATCGTTCATCGCAGAATGATTATTATCAAGTCATCGATCCATCTAGTTTCCATATGACCTGCACTTTGATGCAATACGTTTGTTCTTCTAACACCTCATTCATGTCTCTTCATGTGCCTATATAGCCATTTTTTAATAATATAATTATACGTCACGTGGCATTTTAATAATAAAATAAACTGTCATAAGCAAAACATTATATATTTTCCTAGCTTTCTAGCTTGTTTTATGATTATCCTATGTCTGGGAAATAACAATTTATTCTTCCGTAACAAAACAAAAACAAACAAATTCAAAACCTTCTAGAATCATATAAATGTCTTAGTAAAATATTATAAATTAAGTAATATGTCAATCTACCAAAACTTTTGAAATAGTGACCAAAAATCTGTCTTGTATTGGTGTTTTTTTTTTCTTTTATGTGTTTGTCAAGAACATTAAATATCTCTTAAAAAATGGTGTTTCTTAATTCTCCAAAAGTCCACTACCTTATGCACTTCATACTTAAACCGGAACTCGCTCTTGTTTCACTTCTACGCGCTTATTACCTTAAGCTAATACAATAGGGCTTTTTGTTCCCTTTAATTAAGACTAATTGCGGCTTCCTTGGAGGGTTAGATGCAAAGAATATTGTATGTCTGTTTGTAAGCAAGGGATACAGCGAGTCCATTGGGATTAATTTACTGGCGTTTTCAGGTTCATTTATGTAAACAGATTTAGGTATTATGTTAGCAGAATTTCCTTGTATTTTTTTATTTATTCTTTTGTTTTGATCTAGTTCCGTAAGTAAAGTCATGCGTGTTTTGAAACTAATGCAAAAAAGCAACGTGTTGCACTTCATTCGAGCCAACAGAAGTGAAAAATTAATCATTAAATGTATAAATCTAAATTTAAAATATAAGAAAAACCCCCGATTCCAATATCTTAATTGCCTTAAAAGTAAAAGACCATAATATTTTGTAATGTGGACGCGATGCGCTTTCATTTGATATCCCACACGAGTACATTTGCAGATTTTCGGTTTTCCTTCCCCACTCTCACCCCTATAACTTTTACATTTCGTAAAACACTCGCGCCAAACTCACCTTTTATACAAAAAAACAACATTAATATCGCTCCATCCGTTCGGGAGCTATGATGTCCCAGACAGACATACAGACAACCACACAGACAGACAGATAGACATACCAAAGATACAAAGATACAAAATCATTTATTTCCATAGTTTGGTTTTACAAAACTTAGACACGTCAACGCCGCGGGCACCGGCATAAGAATGTTGCCCCCCATCTCCTCCCGTGGGCGCCGTAGGACCCGGCCAAGGGAATTGTACCTGAAGATGGGCAGCAGCGTCTTTCTGGTTACCAAGACCATATAACTGCGCTCGCCAACCCGCCTGCCAAGCGTGGCGAGTATTGGCAAATCCCCTCAATGACAAGTAACACCAATAACACACGGCCCCGAGTTCCCGGCGGCCCCGCCAGGCCTGGCTACGGTAGCGGTCATGGTATCGGCGGGACCAGGGGTGCTAAGAATCCCCGGGCGAAGTATGGCTACCTATCTACCAAACGACACTTGGCCCTGGCAACACACAATGTCCGAACTCTGAGGTCTGATGAAAAGATTGTTGAGCTGGAAGAAGAACTGAGCAGGTTACGGTGGGATATTTTAGGGTTGTCTGAAGT
This sequence comes from Gymnoscelis rufifasciata, assembly GCA_929108375.1. Taxonomy (NCBI): domain Eukaryota; kingdom Metazoa; phylum Arthropoda; class Insecta; order Lepidoptera; family Geometridae; genus Gymnoscelis; species Gymnoscelis rufifasciata. The sequence goes on along the minus strand of OV815321.1, from coordinate 5,356,236 downwards.
CCGTAGAGAGGGACAGGACACGATAACCCTGAAATCTGGTAACTTGCTCTTTTACCGGGAGGGCGACCAACAGTCCCAAGGTGGTGTCGGTTTTCTCGTTCACAAGTCCCTCGTGAATAACATCATTGCCATCGACAGCGTGTCGAGCAGGGTCGCATACCTAACACTCAGAGTATCCAAGAGGTACTCGCTTAAGGTCGTTCAGGTGTATGCACCGACCTCGGCACACCCAGATGAGGAAGTTGAGTCTATGTATGAGGACATCAGTAGAGCCATACATAGTCATAAAACTCACTTCAATGTTGTTATGGGGGACTTCAATGCGAAGCTGGGCATGAGAAGCGATGATGAGTTGAGAGTGGGGAACTTCGGTTATGGGCAACGAAACCGTAGAGGACAGAGGTTGGCCGATTTCCTGGAGAAAGAAGGACTCTTCATGATGAATTCTTTCTTCCAGAAGCCGCCTCACAGGAAGTGGACCTGGATTAGTCCCGATGGTTTCACGAGAAATGAGATCGACTTCATCATGACCGACAAGAAACGCATATTCAATGATGTCTCTGTGATTCACAGGGTGAAAACCGGCAGTGATCACTTAATCGTAAGAGGCACATTGAATATAGACGTTAAACTTGAGCGGTCCTGTTTGATGAAGTCCACGCTCCGACCTACTCGTGCTCAGATCGAAAACCCCGAGAGCTTTCAACTCGAGCTCTCAAATCGCTTTAATTGTCTAGAAGATGACGCATCAGTGGACGAGATAAATAACAGGTTCGTAGAGACTGTTCATACGGTAGGGTCAAAATTCTTTAAGACCCACCGTACCGGTAGAACTCAGAGACTCTCTGAAGACACCCTTAACCTTATGGCTGAACGACGCTCACTTCAACTGCAATCTTCCGACGATGCCGAGTCCCATAGGCGGCTCAATAGACAAATTTCAAAATCCTTGCGGCACGATATCCGTACCTTTAGTACCGTTCGTATTAAAGATACGATAGAGCGGAACCAGGGCTCCAAAGTGTTCGCGAGAGATATGTCTATTGGGCAAAGCCAGATGACGAAGCTGAAGCGGGATGATGGCAGTGTAGCGTCGACGAAAGCGGAAGTGTTAAGGGAAGTCGAAAAGTTCTACGGGCAGCTCTACGCGTCGGTCACAAAACCTGTAATCAGTGAGGCAGAAGACCCAAGAGCCAAACTGACCCGACATTACACCGAAGACATCCCGGACATCAGCCTGTACGAGATTCGAATGGCCCTGAGACAGCTGAAGAACAACAAGGCGCCGGGTGAGGACGGAATCACGTCAGAGCTTCTGAAAGCGGGTGGATCACCGGTACTTAAAGTCCTTCAGAAGCTCTTCAATTCCACCTTGCTCGGAGGTACTACGCCTGAAGCATGGAACAAAAGCGGGGTGGTGTTGTTCTTTAAGAAAGGTGATAATACCTTATTAAAGAACTACAGACCCATCTCGCTTTTGAGCCATGTTTATAAGCTGTTCTCTAGGGTCCTCGCAAATCGTCTCGAACGCAGGCTTGATGACTTCCAGCCTCCCGAACAAGCCGGGTTCCGAAAAGGCTATAGTACCGTAGACCACATACATACGCTGCGGCAGGTTATACAGAAGACCGAAGAGTATAACTTGCCACTCTGTTTAGCGTTTGTGGACTACGAGAAAGCCTTCGATTCGGTAGAAACTTGGGCGGTACTAGAGTCCCTCCAACGGTGCCGAATTGACTATCGATATATCGAAGTGTTGAAGTGCTTGTATAAAAACGCCACCATGTCAGTCCGAGTACAGGAACAGAGTTCGAAAGCGATTCCGTTGAAAAGAGGAGTTAGGCAGGGAGATGTTATATCTCCGAAACTGTTTACAGCCACTTTAGAGGACGCTTTCAAACTCCTAGAATGGAAAGGACTAGGCATCAACATCAATGGCGAATGCATCACTCACCTTCGATTCGCTGACGATATCGTAGTCATGGCGAAATCGACGGAGGAACTTAGTACAATGCTAGAAGGCCTCAATCGAGTCTCCCAACGGGTGGGCCTCAGGATGAACATGGACAAGACGAAGGTCATGTCGAATGTCCATGTAGTGCCCACCCCTGTTATGGTTGAGAACTCGATGCTCGAAGCTGTTGACGCATATGTTTACCTAGGACAAACAGTCCAATTAGGTAGGTCCAACTTCGAGAAAGAGGTCAATCGCCGAATCCAGCTCGGATGGGCAGCGTTCGGGAAACTTCGTAACGTCTTTTCATCCAATATACCTCAGTGCCTGAAGACGAAGGTGTTTAACCAGTGTGTGTTGCCAGTGATGACATATGGCTCCGAGACGTGGTGCTTCACCATAGGCCTCATGAATAGGCTCAGAGTTGCGCAACGAGCTATGGAAAGGGCTATGCTTGGGGTTTCTCTACGTGATCGAATCAGAAATGAGGAGATACGTAGAAGAACGCGGGTCACCGACATAGCCAAGCGAATTAGCTCGTTAAAGTGGCAATGGGCAGGCCATGTAGCGCGTAGAACAGATGGCCGTTGGGGCCGGAAAGTTCTCGAATGGAGACCACGAATCGGCAAACGCAGAGTGGGACGTCCACCAACCAGATGGACGGACGACCTGGTGAAGGTAGCGGGCTCGCGGTGGTTACAAGCAGCTACCGACCGAAATCACTGGAAGTCTTTGAGGGAGGCCTATGTTCAGCAGTGGACGTCCTACGGCTGTAATGATGATGATGATGATGAGACACGTCAAAATAAATTACAAAAAAACATATAGTGCTTAACGATAAGTAGGAAATAAATTTATGGTATCTACCGACATGTCAGACACGTCAAACTTATAACACCCCTCTTTTTTGGTCGGGGGTTAAAATGCAGAAGATTAAGACCTTGTACATTTTAAAATAGCTTGGAATGTGTAAGGAATAATTTAACATGAATTGCTCTCTCCCTCCGTCTTACGCATTTTCGATCAAGCCACGCGATGAACTGACGATCTGACGCCAGTTGGGCATTGCCCGTCACAAGTGGGCAGCCGACAAGAAAGCTACATCAACTGCCCTGAAGGAGCTCAAAGACTGCACAGGATCAAGCCAACGGAGAATCTTCAAATTCCTTCTTCATCCATCTCCCTGTAGAGGAATAAGAGGATATCATCAGCCATATGCAGACGGCTACATACAAAAAGGTACCCTGTTTAGTTCGTTTGTGAGGCCGCCTGAAAATAATACAGCCATATTTTTCGATGTAACAATTTTAATAAATAGTAGATAGAAAATTCATTTTAAAACAGGGGGCTTGTGACGTGGTCTTAAAGGATAAATACCTAATTTTAAAATAATATAGAAATATAATGTAGCATTTTTTTTAATAATCTTATTGAAAAATTTTTTTTTTAGTTCCTCGCCTATTTTTTATAATCATTTTTATCACAATGATGTAGATCGTTTTGTATGGTCGTTGCATTTATTGCTTGGTTTGGGTATAAAATATATAGATATTTTTGGAGGTTTTTTCTGTTCACGTACGTAAGTGTTAATCCATGAATCCATACACGTGACCTTCGGGTGGTGCTAAGAACAGTCTCTGGCGGCTTCGGCCGCGGCTTGTCACCACCCTCCGGGCTGGGCCAGTGCGTGAAACGAGTTTTTCGTGTCTCGTAATTAATGTGGTCCGGAGAAGCCAAGCACCTTCTAGGTCTTCATGCCCCATCTTAGACCACATCGTAACTTTACATCAGCTGAGATTGTGGTCAAATAAAGGATTATCTAGCATAAAAAATATACATATGACGGCGTGACGTCCTGGTTCTTCATTGTAGTGCGTTTGTAGTAGCATAGAATCAACTTAAAATGTCCGATGGCGTGAGCGGGGCGCTCACGCCACTCGATCGCGCGATGTTTACCTGCGGCCGGTACCGGTCTGTGCCAGCCGACCGGTCTAACAGCCAATCGGGTGGCCGCAGGTAGAGGGGTTGTTTACGAGTTGCACTGCTATTTAAAGTACCGTTCCAATAGTCCGGGAGACATTCTTTCTTTGGCTTCTGCTCTGTGCAAACGCTGTCGGAGTTACTTGTTGACTTTATCTATATCTTTGTTAAACTGAGCCTCAGATTATTTGTGTTATTGATACTGTTGGTTTAATCCCGTAATTAATTACTATTCAATGATATAATCGGTTAAAATCACTATGTCAAACCTTTCACCTACATCAGAAGTGGGATATCCGCTTCCACAACCTCCTGACATTATTAATAATTTTTTCGTCAATGTTCCTAGTTTAAAATAAATTTGATAGACTCAAACAAAATTTTATGGATGCCTCCATAAAGATTAGACATTGTTAAAAGTAAAATTCAAGATTTACTTGATGCCAATCTTATCTGGGAAAGTTACTCGCCTTTCTCAAGCCAAATCTTATAATTTAAAAAAAAATGGAACGAACTTAATGTGTGTAGATAACCTTAGTTTAGCAGCTTAGAGCTTAACAGAAATACGCAACTCGATAGTTATCCACTTCCGTTAAGTAATGATCAACTCGATAAGTTGCATGGCGCTAATTACTTAAGAAGGTTATGGGGCTATTCGCATCAAAAAAAAAAACGAATAATTGATTGCCTAAGGGAAAAAAAAATTGTTCCGGTCTAGCATTGGTATTAATCCAGGCCAGTATTTAACTGAAGGGATTACAAAAAAAAATACAGATAGTTGCTAAAGGGAAAAAAGAACGGTTCCGGTCTAGCATTGGTATTAATCCGGGCCAGTTTTTTGACTGAAGGGATTACAAAAAAAAATACGGATAGTTGCTAAAGGGAAAAAGAAGCAGTTCCGGTCTAGCAATGGTATTAATCCGGGCCAGTTTTTTGACTGAAGGGATTACAAAAAAAAATACGGATAGTTGCTAAAGGGAAAAAGAAGCAGTTCCGGTCTAGCAATGGTACTAATCCAGGCCAGTTCTTAACTGAAGGGATTACAAAAAAAAAAAAACAAAAATACAGATAATTGCTAAAGGGAAAAAAAAAACAGTTTCGGTCTAGCAATGGTACTAATCCAGGCCAGTTCTCAACTGAAGGGATTGTAAAAGATGATTTAAATAAGATTGGTATTGTAGTGTTGAAGGGTGTTTTACCGGGCCAGTCGTCTGAAGGGTCAAATAGACCAGTCCAGAACATAGTATAGTATGTTGTCAGGATAATCGAGCACTAACTATTATTATTTTCACTTACAGATAATTTTAACTGAGCCTACGCGAACGAGGACGTTCGCAAGTCAGAATGGCAGTGACGGCGTGACGTCCTGGTTCTTCATTGTAGTGCGTTTGTAGTAGCATAGAATCAACTTAAAATGTCCGATGGCGTGAGCGGGGCGCTCACGCCACTCGATCGCGCGATGTTTACCTGCGGCCGGTACCGGTCTGTGCCAGCCGACCGGTCTAACAGCCAATCGGGTGGCCGCAGGTAGAGGGGTTGTTTACGAGTTGCACTGCTATTTAAAGTACCGTTCCAATAGTCCGGGAGACATTCTTTCTTTGGCTTCTGCTCTGTGCAAACGCTGTCGGAGTTACTTGTTGACTTTATCTATATCTTTGTTAAACTGAGCCTCAGATTATTTGTGTTATTGATATTGTTGGTTTAATCCCGTAATTAATTACTATTCAATGATATAATCGGTTAAAATCACTATGTCAAACCTTTCACCTACACATACATATATAATTTTATATTGTTACTAGTGACCCGCCCCGGCTTCGCTCGGGTTTTTATTCAATTTTTTTTTTAAATTGTGAATCTAAACCATTCTCAGATCCCCTTGAATACACACAAAAAATTTCATTAAAATCGGTCCAGTCGTTTGAGAGAAGTTCAGTGACTATAAAGATAAATACTTTGCTTAAATCAGTGTAACAGGTGGCTAGTACCCATATTTTTCATTAATTTACTAACTCGAAATTTGACAGCATCTAGCAAGATATTCTGGATAAAACAAACCTAGTTTACTGTGCCAATGATATTTATAGAAATAAACTCTTTTGCACTATAACTGTTTTAAAATGAAATTGAATTTCTCTCACTCCATATCATTGCCAGAGAAAATAAAATTCACAAGGAACTTATCCAACAATATCGTACCTCCACACCGTAATGTAGCTTGAAAATACAGTAGGTTAATATTACATGTGAATCTGAAAAAACAAGCATCTGGGAAATATTAAAAATTGCTTAAAAGTAAGCTTCAGCAAAAGCCTAAAAAACACAAGCTTTGTTTTATTCTATTTAAAGTTACGTATTTTTTTAAATTTCAAAATCTCTGGACTCGAAGAATAATTAATAAATGTAAATAAACATACATTAAGTTTTAAGTGCGCTCTTTAATATTTAATTTAATGTATTTTATAAGACTTTGCTCGCGTTCAAATAGATTTTTCGGCCAAGATCTATGTATTTTACCGAGGTAAAAATTTATTCTTATACATATGTTTTTTTCGTGCACCAGAACATACTTTCCAAACATTTATTAGAAACCTGCCTATATTCGACTGACGTATGAATTATTATTACAATTTTACAGAGGTATTCGTAACTTTAAGTAACAGATAAACTATATGAAATGTCAAAGGCAACAAAGCCGAAACTATGACAATAAGTAGAATAAAAGGCAAAACAACCTCTATACAGTGTAACTTTTACTCTAAACAAGTTCATTCTGGGACCATAGACTCAGAATGCTTGCAACTCCTAAGTTAGTTATTGGCTCCAAATTCAAGTTAATAATTGGCTCCAAATTCTAAAATAACTATTGTTATATAGGTATTTGCCTAACGATGGGTTCTCAGAACGTTTTGGTTAATGAAAATTCGAAGCACGATTCAAACTGGTAAAAGTATATTAAAGAAAAACACAACACATGGAAATAAACACAGAATACAGGAGGAACAACTCAACTATTAACATGAAAACAAGAATATTAACACAGCGCGTTAGTCGCGCTGATTTCGAGCCGTGAGCTGACTGATTCGCGCGCCCACTTTCTGTCGCTGGCAAATGTGAGCGCGCGGTAAACTCATATCAACCAATCACATCGCAACGCAAGATTGTTCGAGCCGTTTTACGCTGCGTTCGCATTGTGTCTAAATGTCTGTGTCCGTGTTCGGATATTTCGCATCGCACACTATTTATATTAAATAAAATATTATTAACTAGGCAATTTTTCCTTATTTGCTCAACGTTTAGACCTACCCTGGACTACGACAAACATTTTAAAACCAAAATCAGCTCAATCGTCCAAAATTCTCGAGTTTTAATCAGACTAACGAACAACAATTCATTTTTATTTATATAGATAGATAACTTCAAAGTTGCCGCACCGTACTTTGTTTACAATGTGCGATACGGTTTAAAACGGTCCGGTCACGTGTGTAGGAAATCGTATTTGCCCCGCAAACACGTCGAGCTACCAATAAACTGTTAACTCTGATACGGCGTGTTCCCGCAGAAAACTTATCTTGTATCCACCATAATGTTTTATTTTTATAAACTTATCTTGGAAATGGAATTGTGGAGTCAAAACTCTAGAAAGTTTTGACTACTGTGTCGGTTTCGATTCTGCCGTCTTTATTTTATTATCTAAATAAAACTCTTGTGCTTTAAACGTATTTCAGTTGAATGGGTAGCCCCAGTAATATTTTGTGACTTTTAAATTTTTGTGTTTACTACTGTTTATAGATGGAATAAAGTTTAACTAAAATAAAAAAAGGTGTGTGTGCGATTCACACACGATAGAAGTGAAACTTCAGTAAATCGACAAAAGAATAAGAAGAATAAAAAAAAGTATGTGTGTGTCAGCCACGACGCACGATTGGAGTCTACTACTTACGAACTATAATTATGATATTATATCGAATAGAAAAAAAGGTAAATGAACGCATCTGCTAAAATGATAAGAGAAACAAACATAAATCTGTAATTATTCGGATTATTTATATTATTTCAATAAAGCGTATTACATAAAGTATGTTACAAAATAATATAAATAAAATACAGCAATACCTCTTTGCGTGATACTTCGTAGTCTCAACTACGAAGTATCACACAAAGAAATTTAAATAAAGCATTGTATTTGTGTCTCTTACCATTTCCGTTTCATCTTTTTGCATCCGGTTTGAAATCACTACAATTCTATAGAAGTTTCACTTCACTAAATCCGATAAATAGGAGATTTACTAATACACCGAGGGTGTAATATTAATACAGTTTTTGTTGTGAAACCAAAACAAACATTTTATAAAAAGAGAGCAATAATAAAAAGTCCGTCAGCCAATCTAGTACTGACCCCGTAAGTAGTTATACCGTTTTACCCTAAATATGGACAATGTTAAGCAAAATCTTAGCCTGATATAGGTACTTTGCAAACCGTCAAGCTGTCAATTCACCGAACCAACTAGCAATCAAACTAAAAACGTCAAGCCGTACCCTTGCATCAAGGGATCACACCAATCTATTGTCAAACCAAAAATTTAATTGAAACAAAGATGACTAGACTCATCTAGTGGTGCTTTCAGTTTAAGGCCTGACGCTGCGATACGCGGGGGACATCGCGTCTGCATAGAAATGTGCTACGACGCGTGTCCCGCGACGGATCACTTTTGAACGTGTTTAATATAAAACCGTCCGAAAAAACTGCACACAGTTTTTCTTCATTAATTTAATAAGAAAATGCAAAGATAAGGAAACATCAGTTCCGTAGTGGGGGCGAGTGACTGCGAAATTTAGAACAAATCTGCCAAACTTCAATGAACTATAACCTCACGATGCAAGAGGAAAGAATATATACATATAAGCACTTTTTTTATTGATAAGTAAGTAATCTAAATTAAAAAAAAATGTTTAGTCTAATGACCAATGTTAGTACTCTCTCGCGCAAATTAAAAATGTCTGAATGTTTTGAGCTTAACATTCTAATCAAACCAGTCTCAGTTTTACAACCCCATAATGTCCGAGTAACATGAAAATGGAAAATCTGGAGCTATACGGCTTCATCTGAAAGTTTATAAAAAGCATAATGGCGAGTTTGAGACGGTCAGGGAACTCGTTAAGGGTAGGTGAAAGTCGGCAACTTTTCAAAGTGAATTTTTTGCATTTTTTTATTACTGTTATATTTATTGTTTATGAGATAGTTATCCCTCTAATCGCTGTTCGATCTATTTTATTTAATGTATTTACTTCGCCAATATTTATTTTTTATTCTTAGAACTTGATGTTAAAGTCAGTTTTAACGAGGCATCGTGCTTGGAAGCTGTTTTAAATATTGTGTAGTTATGTACTTCACAGAATGCATTTTTACTGTAAATGCTATATGAGATCTCGAAAACCCGAGTTGAGCTTCCCGGTAAAAAAATAAATCATAAGGTTAAGGCTGTTACATTGATAAGCTTTATTGAATAAAAATTTTACATAATTTTTTAATAAAAAAAATACCATGGCCTCGCAGTATATAAGCGGATTACTTTGGCTCATACAAAAAATACAAATGTAAAAAAAACTTATTTTTTTTTTATATAAAAATGTTTTGGGGCGAATGAGGCATAGAAACTGGTTCTTCTTTTTGGGCTTTCACTAATCATAAATCTTATGTTTAAACCATTCATTTTATTTGTTTAAAGCTGTTTGCTCGGACTAGATAAGATATGATTTTGGTGAGGTCCCTATACATATAATACGAATGGAACGATTTGACGTATCAATGCACCAGTTTTCGGATCGGCTCCAATACTTTGCTAGCGAGCCCGTTTGATAACTGGTAACGAACTCGGATCTGTGAATACTGAGACACACGGCTCGGAAAATACAGAACAAAACTGCTTTATTTTGCAATGGTAGGGCAATCAGGGTATTGAACGCGAGGAAAATCGTAATATTTTAAATTATTATGGTGTTTGTAAAACTTGAAACGGGTAGTTCCATTTCTTTATACGACGTAAAACGTTTTATTAATTTAAAATTATGTATTTAATGCAAGATATCAAAATTGAGAACAAACACACACAAATGACCGTTGTTTGAGGAGTTCTCAGTAGTATGAGGCGTAAGCGCACCGCCTGTAATGATGAATGTAGAAGATTAGAGCTGTCGTTTTGCGAATAGATGGACTATGTGCAAAAAACTTGGACCAAAATAATAGGCATGACTACATAATTAAATTAGTATTCTGTTTAGTCCGTATGTAAGGGTTGTAAGGGACTGTCCTGGGTTACCCATCCGTCACATAAAAATACTCGACTATTTTTATAAATTTAAAAAGGAAATACCACGATATAGAGCTTGAAAGTTCAGGAATACTTGTGATGTACAAACTTAGTACAAATCACACGAAATCGTACACGTACAACACGCAAAATTTCAATGCACCGTATTACTTGATTTTTCGTTAGTTGCAAGGAAAATAGGTGTTATTATTTATAATAATACTATTAAACAGTCGCGACGAATTGTGAACAACCTTTTTATGTAGAGTCGGTTATAAAAATAGCTTTAAGTCTCCAAATTTTTAGTTACTTTCAACAGGAACGTCTGGGATGAAAGAAACAAAACCTTTTGTTTATGCATTTTAAGCCTTCATTTAACCACAATCTCACCTGATGTAAATAACGATGTGGTCTATAGATGGGGCATGAAGACCTAGAAGGTGCTCGGCTTCTCCGGACCACATAACGAAACACGAAAAAAGCGTTTCACGCACTGGCCCAGCCCGGAGGGTGGTGACAAGCCGCGGCCGAAGCCTACATTTTTTATTAATTACTGAGATGTGGTATTCATAGCATAGTTTCCAAATGTTATGTTATACAACATTTCAGGTCCAATGCCCGCATTTTTGATACCCGTGAGTCCCGCCTATAACTTGGTCCCTGACCACCAACTGTTATTTTCACAGTGTCCGACTTTGGAACAATAAAGCAATTGAGTTTGCTCGACGCTGGCACGCGGCGCGGATATCTACTGGAAAACAAATGCTTTTTCAGATCGCTTTGAACAGAAACAATATTTTTGATGAAAAATCTTTTGCTAGATTGAGACAGAAATATTTCCATTTTGTAAAACCGAAGCTACCAATGCAAGATTGGATAAAAAATACAAGTATAAATTCTCACATGGAGGGCTGTTATAGAAAATAGACCTTCGCTTGAGCACAATCTCAACTGATGATACAAGAGACAAAATCATTTATTTCGATTGATTAATTTAAAAAAAAGCCGTGTTAGCTAAGTGGGAGCAACCTCGACTTTCTTTCCGAAGGTCGTGGGTTCAAACCCCGCCACGGACCTCTGAATATTTCTTCTTGAAAAATGTATGTGCGCTTTGAAACACGTGCTTTAGTGAATGGTGAAGGCTAACATCGTGAGGAATCCGGCATGTTCTGAGAACTTTAAAGAGTTTGAAGGTCATGTGACATTCACAATAGAAACGTCAAGAATAAAATACAAATACCATATTGAGCATACGAATTATTTGTTAGTCTTTTTTTTTATTTGTTGTTGGAGCAGATTCCATCCAAGGTAATCCAATATATTGAAATAAGTTTTTTTATAAAGAGTACTTTTACAATATTTTAAAATTTAGAACATCTGTAATTCTTTGGGAATCTTGTTGTAGAAGCGTATACACTGCCCATAGAGGGATTCAATAACCTTATGCAGCCTAGTTGTGTCAAAGCGAGTATATATTTATTGCTTTTGTTTATCTCAACATTTGAAAACAAATAAATGATGAAACCGAGGATTGATCATAAAGGTTCAGAAGGTACTCTGATTTATATTCGTTTCATCATTCTGGCTAACTGCCTGCCATAAAAAATACTCATATTATTACATGCACAAAACTATTTATGAAATAGGTTGTGTTAAGAAACTCACGGGCAATTAAAATCACTTCGAAATTATCGTCAAGATTTCCATATTTCATGTGTATTGTATTGATTAACTAGAGTTCTCTGAATAAGGAATGCTGTTATTACGTTCGTTAAAACGATCGCACTACTCAAAAACATACGTTCAAGAAATAGATAAATACTAAATTTAATTAAACTTTATCTAATTTAGAAACAGTGCTATTTGTTCAATAATTTCACTACAGCGCTGCAGTTAGATTAAACTGTATAATTTGCGAACGTGGAATAAGTTCCTGGTTTAATTGTGGACTAGCCAGAGAGTTAAGACTGGTTTTAAACATAAAGTATAGAGTCGAAATAAATGCTAGGGGATGTATAAATAAACAATAAAATATTTCCGGACAATGTACACAGCATCAACTAACTATAAACTAAGCAGTTTGGACTATGGGTGTCGGGTGACTCATGTACTAAATAAGTTTTTTTTTATTGCAAATACATGTATTTATATACATGTATGTATATATGTGTATATATACATTATTATGTATTTATATATTTTTATACGTTTGATACTTTACGTATTTGTAAAAAAGTAAACATGGCCAGCCATGGATCCTGATCCTAAGTGTTTTCGGCGAATTGATTTTCAAGCAATTTTTCGCATTCGCTCCGAACCACTGTGTGATGGTATCATCGTCATGAATACAAAGTTCGTATTAACATTACAAAACAGAAAGGCGTTATATTGAGTTAATTAAATTAATTAATGAAATTTATATAATGTTTGTCTCTAGTGAAGCCTAGGTTAATAATCTTCAGTTTTCTTCACGGATGAGTTAAATTAACAGCAGCTTTCTTAAACTTTCCTCCATTTTAGGTGTATCTACTGAAGTATCTGTTATTCAAACTTTACCTTGCATAACTTTTACGGAAGATTTCTTAGCTAATTGAAACATATGTGTGAATAATAACAAGATAAAACACCTAGTAGAGATTAAGAGAAAAAATTGGCTGCCTCAGTGGCGCGGCGGCAAGGGCCCGCTTCCGGCGCTAACGGGTTCGATTCCCGCTGAAGGGTAAAGTGTTTGTATGTTCAGCAAGCACTTTCCCCTGGGCGTTTAAAATGTATAATTAAAAAAATATTGATATTATGTATGTCTATTGTTTTAAGTATATCAGATGTCTAGTACCCGTAACACAATGTACACAGGGACTTCTCTCTTGAGATATTAGGCCTTAATTCACCACGCTCTCAAAGTGCGGGTTAGTGAATGACAAACTCCCTATAACTCCCTTCAAACTAAAGTTTTCAGAACATGCCGGTTTCCTCACGATGTTGGCCTTCACCGTTAAAGTACGTGTTTAAAAGGACGAACATTACAAGTTTCCACACAGAGTACATGTTTCTGAAACTCATCAGTTCATGCTACATACATTTTTCAAGAAGAGAAATGTAGAAGTGCAAGTCTTGGGGTTTGAACCCACGACCTACGGAATAAAAGTCGAGTTTGCTCCCTCTTAGCCAAAACGGCTTGTACAATATCTATTTAATGGAAACTAATGTGTTCCTTGTTAGCTGAAAAATATTCGCCCATAACTTTTCCTACTTCTGTTATTACGAAGCGAATGAAACATATTTGTAGATCTTTAAAAGTTGTTCGGCAGCGGTCGTTAAAAGCATTGCCATCGGGACGAGCAGAAATAATATTGTAAATGGACTTTTCGGTTTATTGGAACACTGTATTCCGAAGTTTTGCGTTTTTCAGCTTTCTAGTAATTGATACTTCTGTGCAAATTGTATTAAATTCTATGAGGCAAAGGAAAAATACTTTTTACCTTTTTGTTAAACTTAAACGGGTAGCACGATTTGATGGTTTTTGGTGCCTTTGGTATGAAAATATTTAAAAAAAACCGTTCATTCATTGTTTGTATGTAATATTGTTCATAATGAAAATAAATGTAATAATTATAACATAGAATAATATACTTCACCCAGGGTTCCGTAAACAGATTATATATATATATACATAAATACATATGCATATATGAATATAAAAATATTTCCTAACAATCCACGCAACCACATCTAGCCCCGTGGTAAGCTCTTAACATATGTTAAGGGTACTAGACATCTGACAAACTTAATTTAATAGACATACACAAATAGATTTTTTTTATTATAGATATTGAACACCCAGACCAATGAAATAAATATGTTACTACTAGCGGCCCGCCCCGGCGTCGCACGGGTATAAAATTTTCCCGGAAATTATTCGAATTTTTCTCGCCGTAAAAACCATCCTATCTCTTAAGTTGGATCGAACTGCACATGGTGTGCGAATTTTATTATAATCGGTTAAGTGGTTTAGGAGTCCATTGAGGACAAACATTGTGACACGAGATTTATATATATTAAGATAAAAAACTGGAAATAGGAATTTATGAGTGCAAAAAGATGATCTGTTCTGTATTTGCCCCTGCAGTCAGAGCGGTTACCTATCCAAGTGCAGCCCTCGAGCAAATTCGTTTAGTTTTAATCAATTTTATAAAATCACGTTTTTTTTTATGATAAGCATTCATTTAACCACAGTCTCACCTTATGTAAAGTGACGATGTGGTCTAAGATGGGGCATGAAGTCCTAGAAGGTAGGCTTTTCCGGACCACATTACGAAACACGAAAAAATCGCTCGTTTGTGGCATGAGCTTCCTTAATATTTATTTATCATATTATTCACGATATATATTATTAGGTCCTTACATATGAAATTGGCGTTTTGTATGGGAGGAACAAAAAGTCGAATATTTTTTAATATAATATATTGAATTAATCAAAGTATGAACCATTCTTTTCTATGCACTTTTGCCATCTTATAGGTAGTTCATTGATCCCTTTACTAAAAAAACCAGTCGGACGGGAATCAATAAAATCTTTGAAGGCGATTTGGACTGCCCCATCGGAGTTGAATTTTTTCCCTTGGAAATAGTTATCCAAATTTCGAAAAAAATGGTAATCTGTTGGAGCAAGGTCCGGGGAGTACGGAGGATGTCTTAGACTTTCCAATTGAAGCTCTTCTAATTTAGTAGCCGTCTGTTGCGCAGTGTGTGGTCTAGCGTTGTCGTGAAGCAGCAGTGGCGTGGAGCGATTGACCAGCCTAGGTTGTTTAGCCGCTAGCTTTTCCATCATGGTTTGCAATTGCTGACAATAGACATCAGCCGTAATAGTCTGGCCAGATTTGAGAAAACTGTAATGAACAATACCGGCACTAGTCCACCAAACGCTTACAAGTAACTTTTTTGGGGTTAATTTTCGCTTGGGGCAGGATTTGGCTGGCTGGCCAGGATCCAATTATTGCGCTGAGCGCTTCCGATTATCGTAAAGAACCCATTTTTCATCACAGGTAATGATTCGGTTTAAAATACCTTCATTATTGTGCCGGTTTAGTAATGTAACGCAGCAGTCGACGCGCGTTTGCCGGTTTGCTTCAGTCAATTCGTGAGGTACCCACCTTTCAAGCTTTTTAATCTTCCCAATTTGCTTCAAGTGAATTAAAACAGTTTTATCACTAACACCGCAGCCTGCAGCTAACTCGGACGTGGTTTGCGATGGATCCGCTTCCACAATAGCCTTCAAATCTTCATTATCAACTTGAGTCTCAGGCCGTCCACGGGGCTTGTTCTGCAAGTCGAAATTTCCAGAACGAAAACGTTGGAACCAAAAACGAACTGTGTTTTCTTTTGCAACACGACCGCCATACACATCATTCACCCTTCGAGTTGTTTCCGCAGCACTAGTGCCACGGCGGAACTCGTACTCGTAAATAATGCGATATTTTAAGTTTTCCATTTTGTAAAATGAGTGACGCAAACAGAAAAAAACAGAAGAAAAAAAACAAATGAATGACGATCATCGAAGCACAAATACATGAGTCTGCTATAGCTGTACAAATTTGAATTTGGAATTCCTTACCAAAGAGGAGAAATTTGTGATTAAAGTGGCCAGTACGAAAAACGCCAATTTCATATGTAAGGACCTAATATATTAATATACAAAATCATTTATTTCTATTGTTTGGTTTTACAAAACTTAGACACGTCAAAAATATAATACAAAAAACCAAAAAAAAATAATCATAGGTGGTATGTTAGTATTTGTTGTTATAGTGGCAAGATAAATTAATCATCTGATAACATTAACTATCGCAATGCAGTATTTTTATTATTAATACGTATCCAATGTAACTATGTATGTACACAGAAAAAACAAAAATATAGTTTTTTAAAGTTACTTATGATCAAAACATATTATTTAATTTTTTTAACTAAAATCTATCTTACCTAAAGACAAACTTAAGGAAGTAGCTAACAGATAACAAAAGGGTAGTTGAAATAAGATAATTACAGTGTCGCAAACTAAATTCTCCGCAACACACAAAGTGCAGTAACGGTTTAGACCAGTTTCCTTTGAAACTAAAACTGTTAAAAATTTTCAAAGGACTCCAGGATGTTTTCCTGTCAGATTTGATGTTTTTTTGCTTATATAGACCAAGTATATTTTTTAAGTATGTAATCGATTTTGAGGTCATAATATTTTTATTCATTCAGCTACACACTATCTATATCACTTTACAGATCCTCCTTGGTCTGGATGTTTAATATGTATAATATAAAATATCTATGTACGTATGTAAATTATATTAAGTATATCAGATGTCTAGTGCCCGTAACACAAGCTTAGAGCTTACCACGGGGCTAGATGTTGTTGTGTAGATCGTCCGGAAATATTTATTTATTAAATATAGATAAGTTTACCGTTTCCATTTGCGTGAGAGAATGAGATACCAGACAGACTGGCGCCGTAATGCGCTACGTAACGAAGTTGATTTATATCTTTTAAGCTACTTTAAGACTATGAAGAAGTATACCGTTGGCTTTTACGTGAGAGAGATACCAGGCCGTAACGCGCTAAGCCATGAAACTGATTATATATATTACAAGTCGCTTAGTTCAATTTGTAAGTGCTGTACATGACTATATATTGGACACATATCATTATACAGTCTGATGTAGGTGATTAAGTCTAGAATAGCTAGCTAGATAGCGGGGCTAGATGTTGTTGTGTAGGTTGTCCGGAAGTATTAAGTCAAGTGTATGTTAGTGTGCTGTTGGCGTACCATGATTAATAAATAAATAAGTTACCTACTTTAAATTAGGTGAAAAATCATTTTGGTATGAAAACAATAGAAAAACCTAAAGGCAAACAACCGAACAACTCAAGCAAGTAAGAGATAACAAAAGGAGTTGAAACAAGACGGTTACAGTGCCGCAAACTTAATTCCCCGCATCCGACGCACACAAGGTGCAGGAGCGGCTTAGATCAGTTTCCTTTGAAACTACCGCTTTATTTGTTAAAAATGATCAAAGGACTCCAAAATGAGTTTTCCTGGGAGGTTTGGTGCAGCGTATGCGAATGCAGCTGGGTTGTTTTCACTATCTATGTTTTATAAGATACGATATGCGAGACTTATATGAAATTTTAAATGGAGATTTTGTCTGTTCACGTGCGTAAGTGGTAACCCTCTGAATCCATACACGTGACCTCCGGGTGGTGCTAAGAACAGTCTCTGGTGGCAGGCTTCGGCCGCGGCTTGTCACCACCCTCCGGGCTGGGCCAGTGCGTGAAGCGATTTTTTCGTGTTTCGTAATGTGGAACGGAGAAGCCATCTACCTTCTAGGTCTTCATGCCCCATCTTAGACCACATCGTCACTTTACATCAGGTGAGATTGTGGTCAAATATCCAGCATAAAAAAAAGAATAATTGTGCAGAAAAAAAAACTGGATTAGGTATTCGCCAGATTATTCAAACAACGTCAAGGCCGTTTAGATTTACTTTAAATATTTCTGGATTAGTCACACAATAACGTCTTACTCCAAACTATTCCGAGTTTGTACTATGGTGTTAGGCGAATGATATAGGTACTACATAGATTCTCATTTTAATAACCAAAAATATAGCCGGACCTTGACCAGAAACTTCCGATCACATTAAATTTGGTATCCCGAGAACTATATCGGTCACTCTTACAATTTATGACAACGCGAAGGGTCTTAAATTTTAAGGGTGACCGAGTCTTTATGTGCATCTGCTATTTCAGTTGTTTGCTTTCAGTAGATCAGCAAATTTTCCGAAAATATGTTTTATACTGTTTGAATTTCAATATAATATAATGGTAAAATTTTTTCACTTATAAACTTGAACATTCGAATACAACTTTCATATTATTTTAGTGCATGATTCACTATCTCCAAGTAATAAGGACTTGTTTCAATCAACAAAGCAATGGTTATTTAGGTAAATGGGTAGTTATATTAAGAGCTATGCTCCTGATGCTTATCACATGTGACTGAGGAAAATTGCTTTATATTTTAAATAAAATCGAATTTTACTCGGACCTTAATAGTAACGGCTATTTTTTCTTTAAAAAACAAACACAAATGTTTTAGAAATTAAATATTAAAAATACAAATACTTATTGCAATCTTTCTAAAAATGACTTAAAAAAAGAGCATGTTCCTACTTCTAATGTCCATAAACGTTGTCTATCTGATTAAAAATAATTTAAAGTTATGAAGCTGTTCTCCGCCAGCTATTCCAATCTCTATTCTGAGCTGTCTGGGAAACGAATTATGTTCACAATTTAATCTTTTAAAGTTCCCGATTGTTTTCATCCGATGAATCTGATTATTCCCGGGATTGCTGAATCAGTATATTCATTTTCTCAAATCTTGCAGTTTTTATTTTCAGTTGGGTTTTGGTGCTCCAACGATTTGTGACCGCTCGCTCGTTCTGTTAGCTTTGTGAAACAAATTCGTTTCGGTTATTGTTTCAGATGGGAGGGTATTATTTGAATTATGGATATTAATTTTATTGGAAGCCAAAAATATAAAAATATTTCTGGACAGTACAATAATATCCAGCCTCGTACTAGACATCTGATATACTTTACATAAAATACATACATATATAGATATTTTTAGTACACATATTAAACACCAAGACTAAGGAGAAAGTGCTTGCAGAACATACAAACCCTTGGCACCTTGGCGAGAATCGAACTCGCTACCTTTTGCGGCGCAAGCGGACAGTCGCCCAATACGTGACTGAGGCAGTCAGAATGAATCTGAGGGTGAGGTAATTAGACTATTTATTTAATGGGAATTTCAGACTACTTCTTGATCCGTAGTAACGTTTATCTATTACTCCACATAATTATAAATGAAAGTCGCCTTTTGCGTCATTATTTCAAGATATTTTCATAGCTACTCGATACAACGATATTTTTTAGGAAATCATCAGCAAGAGGAAGGTTTATTATGTTTATGTAGTTTAATGAAAAGTCGGTGCGAGCCGCTAGAAATTAAATTACCTATTAATTTATTCAAAAATAATTTATTCAAGGACGACCTCTGTGGCTCGGTGGGCGAACGTCCGCCTGAGGCGCAGGAGGTTGCGGGTTCGATTCCCGCCAGGGGACCAGATTTTGTACGATCTACAATCTCTGGTTTCGGGTCTGGGTGTTTTCTATGTATCATATGTATTCGTTCGGTTGAACATTCATATATATATATCGTTTATACCATGTTAACTAATATACACTTCAGAATGGAAAAGAACTCTGAAAAGATTTAGAGGGTACCTAAATCTAATTAACCTTTGTTTTTAAATAAAAGTCAAAACAACGGCATAATACAAGAAACAGTAGATACTAATTATAAAATCCTTTATTCTTGTACTGATATTTGCGATATTTGCATTAAAAATCCAATTTTAGAATTAACGTAAATTTATTTTCTTTGTCTGTTACACTCAAGCGCCGAACAGAAAGTGAGTCATTCGAATGGCCGTCCGTAGCGGGTACAACCAAATACAAAGTAGCTCTGCGTTCCGTGCTACGTTTATCCACAGACTGGTTCCCAACATACTATAGATGCTTGCTATTTATTGTTAATATAGTTATATTTACATGATGAGCGTTACAGTCGGCCATCCGTAACAAATAACGAGTCCCTTCGTTACATCAATAGGTACAAAACGAAATATGTAAGTATGTATAGAAAAAAAATTTGTTAAATCTCCTTATTACACACATAATATTGCTTAGATTTACCTAATAATGTAAGTGTACATTCTGTACATACCTACACTACAATGTTAACAAAAAAATACAATTAATAATGTCTCTAGCTAGATAGAAAGAGCTACTTCGAGTTCATTGAATTTGCACCTCACATAACACTCATGCTGGTACAAGCTCATGTATTATATGGGTACCCAAAGCTAGACAGAAAGAGGTTCTTCGAGTCCATTCACTACTTTCTGGTCTTGGCTTTGAACCTCACATAACACTCATGCCAGACCAAGCTCATGTATTATATGGGTACCTACCCTACGAGTGATTACAAGAGTCGCATAACAAAATTCCTCAGTTCATCTTTTATAACAATTTTCATAATTTGTGATACTGATTTCATAACTAGCTAGATAGAAAGAGTTACTTCGAGTTCATTGAATTTGCACCTCACATAACACTCATGCTGGTACAAGCTCATGTATTATATGGGCACCCAAAGCTAGACAGAAAGAGGTTCTTCGAGTCCATTCACTACTTTCTGGTCTTGGCTTTGAACCTCACATAACACTCATGCCAGACCAAGCTCATGTATTATATGGGTACCCTACGAGTAATTACAAGAGTCGCATAACAAAATTCCTCAGTTCATCTTTTATAACAATTTTCATAATTTGTGATACTGATTTCATAACTAGCTAGATAGAAAGAGTTCCTTCGAGTTCATTGAATTTGCACCTCACATAACACTCATGCTGGTACAAGCTCATGTATTATATGGGTACCCAAAGCTAGACAGAAAGAGATTCTTCCAGTTCATTCACCTCTTTCTAGTCTTGGCTTTGAACCTCCCATAACACTCATGCCAGACCAAGCTCATGTATTACATGGGTACCTACCTACCCTACGAGTCATTTTGTCACATAAAAAAAAAGAACCTCGGCTCATCTTTATAACGTGTTCAATTCACATCTCATTTATCAGTATCATTATACATAATATAGTCATTATAATCACATTAATTTGTTGGTATTTACAATTAAAATCATATACTGTTCCCTCACTCACATGAGTCATTTTAATTACCTATAGTTATAGGTATTCAAATATACGTTCAACTTAAAATTAATAAAGAAAAATACCAAATTATTGAATAATCTCATGTGTATAAAATTATATTAAAATGTTATTTTTTTTTTACTAATAAGTATGTGTCATCTACTTTTAGGCATTATTAATAAGTATAAGTACCTTAAATATGTTTGACATGAAATGAAATTGTTTATTTTGCGAGAAAACATAATAATTAATAATACAATGTCAGATCTTAAATAATAGTTTATGTCAATGTATTTATAGTTTTAATCATTTTTATCACTATCATCGCTGAAAGAACTAGCAGGTGCGTTAAAAATTAAACCAAAGATTATCTTTGCTGTAGCAACCCGTATGTATACCTACGGCACTGAGTAACGGGTAGGTACTCCGACCAGTACCGAGTAACGAATCCTTACTGTTACGAATACATAACGTTACTGGCATTTTTCGTAATAAATCGGTACCAACAACACTGTTTTAGTATGCGCTTGTATCGTTGATGCGGTATCAAATAATACATTGACACATCATGACTTGAGTTGTTAATGTTAAATATTTAAATTAACTTACTCATTTTCAAAATAGTAAATCCATTGCAAATTTAGGTTCGTAAACATTTTACAAACATTGTACTTTTTAAATCAAACTAAATTTGGAATAACTGAACATAATTAGGTGAAAATATGGGAATATAAAAAACATTACGCATTTGATTATGTAATAGATAGGTAAATAATGTTTTCACAAATTACAAATTATATCTGTACGTGAACGCGATACGATGTGATTCGTTACTCGAACATAATGCTGTATCAAAAGTAACCAGTAACGTACCGATATGAAGTAACGAGTATTAAATGGTACAGTAAAGAGTATTAAATGGTACAGTAACGAATACATAAATTTTTTTTTATCGTTATTATTCGCATCGAAATTCTAACCATCTAAACTAACCTCGCCACGGGGCGCGGCGTCTTCGCTTCAATTTCTTCTACACTTGCAACTACGAGTTACGCCTCGTACTAACGACATCTAGTAGAACATCCTAGGACTATTTTAAATTTAGAATTTTTTTGTTTCACCCTATAAGTGGACTTTCTGAAAAACATACCTTTCATTAGAATATGTATCATAGTGTAATAATGTATGTATTGATTGTTGTAAAGTGATTATTATGTGTATATTCTGTTGGTGTAGCCTATTTTAATAAATAAAAATAAAAGGCGTATTAAATGTTCTCACGAATAAAAACATAATATACCAATATAAATTATATCACACTACCAATGTGAATAGTTAAAAACAAAATAAATTAACAGTAAAAATATGTGCTCAGCCGCCGGCCGCCTGGCCGTACTCGCACTTGAACAGAATTCGTATAAATCAAACTATTCACACATATTATTAAATCTACTGCCTGCTCGCCACAAAAATAATTTTATTGGTAATCCGTACCAGCTTATTAAACAATTTAATCTAGTCGCTTTATGGGGAACATAGATTTTATCTTTTGCAGTAAATTGGGAGAGTTTAAATAGTTTGCAGGGACAACGATTTTCTTACGATTCGAATGAGAAACGATATGGAATTCTTTTTTTTACATAGCTCATAACAAGTTGAGATGTATGGGATTTTAAGTTAGAGACAAAGGTTTACTTAATAAACCATCAGATGGATTTCCTACTTTTCATCACCCAATCAAGACTTCGGTGGTAGTTTTGCTCGTAATGTCGTGCATCGAAGTATTTATAACGAGACAGCACGTATTTTTTTGTAATAAACTTCCTTCGTAACAGTTTTAGATCAATTTTATTATACCTTAGTATTTATTTATATATATATCTTGACAATCTTAATATATATAAATCTCGTGTCACAATGTTTGTCCTCAATGGACTCCTAAACCACTTAACTGATTATAATAAAATTCGCACACCATGTGCAGTTCGATCCAACTTGAGAGATAGGATAGTTTTGAATCTCAAATTATAGTCGCCATTTTAATTTATTGCTAATTATTTGTCTGTTATTATCTACAGGTTAACAAAAGTGTAAAATAAATGTCTTTCTAAAGGTTGTCTATGATTTTTCTTGTTAAGTTATTCATACGTGGTGGTAATATACTCTTTGAGCTATTGTCTATGTCTCGAAAGTTCAATATTCATTTTATAGGTTGTCTATGATTTTTCTTGATAAACTATTCATACGTGGTGGTTTATATAATCTTTGAGCTATTGTCTATGTCTCGAAAGTTCAATATTCAACATAGTTTTCAATCATTTTATTTCTGACATGAGTAGGTACTTCAAACTCAATTATTATTTTTATTTTTTTGTTAAAAGCGTCCGTGAAATAGCAGATATTATCTATATTCTATATATAAATAAAAATGAATTGTTGTTCGTTAGTCTGATTAAAACTCGAGAACGGCTGGGACGATTGAGCTGATTTTGGTTTTAAAATGTTTGTCGTAGTCCAGGGTAGGTCTAAACGGTGAGCAAATAAGGAAAAATTGCCGGGAACTTTTTTTTTTTTACCCGTGCGACGCCGGGGCGGGCCGTCAGTAGGTATATATATTATTTTAGCCTAAATACGAAATCTATATGATGATCTCTGACTTGCTTCTCGCTTAAGGTATGGTCTAATAGTCTTAAAGCACCAAAACTATGTATACCTACGATCAATGTTTAATCTTAAGATTACAGATACAGACAAACCCTATTTTATAGAATATTATAATCTGCTAGTCAAAAACAATCTTTGCTTATTCGTTCAACTGTCAGACGTTGTTGAAAGAAACAGACGAGACAAAAATAAAATCTACGTGCCTAACACTAAAACTGATTTTATGGGCAAGAGCATTTTTCGAATGGCGCCTGCTATTCTGAAATCTCTTGAATAATCTAATCTTTGAGAAACCTTCCTTGTCGGGTGTTTCAGAAGATTTTAATGACATTGCTTATTAAAATATGTTACTAAAGTAAACATGATTTAATGACTGACAAAAATGTCTGTAAGATAATGACTTTTTAAATTGGTTACTAATTATTTTTATGACTTAATTTTTTTTTCTTCCTATGATGATTACTGATGTGCCATAACTGTTTAATGAAATTAATTTAAAGTTACATTTATTTAATACAGTTTTTTGTTGGTTTTTTTTTTTATTATTTTTTTTTTTATTCAATAATGTAATGCTAATTTTATAATTGCATGCCTGGACAGATAAAATACATTGATCCATGTACGATTTAAGCCATAACATCGCTGTAACATGTCCTTCATACCCTAAGGTTTGTTGTAAGTAAACTCTAATAAGGTTAAGCTCGTCTTTGTACATATCCTATGTTACTACCTAAGATTTGTATTTGTTTCTGTTTACAAAAAAATAAATTATGATATTATTTATGAAACTTTAGCATTTTAGGGAATCAAATAGAAGTTCGAATGCGTTGTAATGTTTTTCTAAACCAAAGTGATAAAATCATCGTGGCAAGCCTTCAGTGCCAAACCTTCCTGGAAATGCCGAAACATGTTGAGTTTTCAGTCCACCTGGACGTATAGCGTTCTCATCGATTTCAAATCCTTGTGTCTGATTACGCGCCGGCTCTGACAACGTGATCGTTGACGGCTACCACCTCGTATTGTCCTCGTCGCTCAGAATCACGTCCGGGCTTCCTCCGCAGAGGTGGTGTTTCATGCTTTCGTTCATTATGATCACTCCATCTCCTGAAACTTGAGACAATGCCCACGATGTATTTGGTCTAGGTATCATAGATTTACCTGAGGTACCGATATAAAATGCTGTTGCTATTACAACAAGGATGATCATCGTTTTCACAAATTGACAAATTGATTTGATTTTATATATCAAATTCACCTATCACAGTGTTAGTTACCACATTGCTCCGAAGCGGGTTAACCGATTATTATGAAATTTTATATGCATATTCAGTAGGTCTAAGAATCGGCTACTATGTATCTATTTTTCATTTATATTAATTTTACAACAAAATCCTTTTATAAAGTGGGGTGTTCAAAAAAATTAGTATGAAATTTAGCCGTTTTTTTTTGTTATTGGAATTAAACTCAGCTTGAATATCAATAAAATAATGAAATACGTGTTAAATATTATTTTCAGAAATCGCGCTCTAAGGTACACCGGGGTTAGAAGTGAAATACCTATTTTTAATTTAGAAATATCAAATTTGGCAGTTCGATTTTATCTATAGCGGGTAAAAATTAGCCAAAATGGATTTTACGAAAATGCACACCTATAGGGGTCAAACCGGGGTTGGAATTTTTACGAAAGTCCTATGTTTTAAGTAAGACACTTGAAATATAAAATGTATGCTCTGTAGATGGTGTAAAGGTGAGCTTCTAATGTATCTTTAGAAATCCCTTTTGGGTTTAAAACAAAGGTTCGAAGTTTGTTTTAATAACCTATGTTGTCTACTAATACATGTCATGTGCAAATAACTCACTCTAAGCGTACAAAGTCGCGGCCGCCTGCTAGTTAAGTATATTTTTCACTATCTCATTTAAATCTACTTTCATCCCTTTTTGAGTCATTATAATCGCATGAAACTCATAAATACCATTATGTTGTACCATTGCCATTTGCGTATAATACCTCCTTTATTTTAGACAAATGTTTTTTTCTTGGGCCATTTAACATACTTATTGTTCGTAATAATAAACAACAAATCTATTAACATCCTAGCTGTAAGGGATATTACCCAAAACCATTATTAATTACATAACATCTCACTCTAAATGTATTGACATATATGTGAATTATTGAGAGAAATAATCACACTGACGACAAGAAAACTAACCATCTTATCTGCCCTCGTTAGTGCTTATGAATTGAACAAAAGCTATATTTTCTCAGATACTGTATCTTCTAATAAACATTTATAAATATAACAGTAGAAGTACAGAAACATTTATATTTATATGTTGAACTATACAGATGGAACAAAGGTTGAACAAAGAAACAAAGTTCTAACGTTCATATCTCTGATCAAATGATATTATCACGAGTTTATCCAGGATTAAACGACTGTATTCAATGACGCTTTATTTCTTTTCATAATCTTCTCAGGCTCAATCTATCGTTTTTAGTTTCTATGAATAATGGGAAAAAAAAATTACATCACCTGTAGCTTTGGTATCCGATGATACTTGGGCGTTACAAAAACAATATATTTTTGCAGTAATACCACTTCTGAACTATAAAATCCTTTATTCTTGTACTGATATTTGCGATATTTGCATTAAAAATCCAATTTTAGAATTAACGTAAATTTATTTTCTTTGTCTGTTACACTCAAGCGCCGAACAGAAAGTGAGTCATTCGAATGGCCGTCCGTAGCGGGTACAACCAAATACAAAGTAGCTCTGCGTTCCGTGCTACGTTTATCCACAGACTGGTTCCCAACATACTATAGATGCTTGCTATTTATTGTTAATATAGTTATATTTACATGATGAGCGTTACATAATACTGTTTCTTTTTTGATAACAATACAAATTTTCTCATAGGTTTATTTTTGGGACATTTCTTAATTATGGTTATCATATTATCTATAATACAGCAGGTACCTACCGTTTCTTTTTTTGATTAGAACACAAATTTCCCATAGGATTATTTTTGGGACATTTCCTAATTATAGTTCATCATCATCATCATCACCCTATTAACGTTCCCACTGCTGGGACACGGGGACTTCTCTCTTGACGAGAGAGATTAGGCCTTAATTCACCACGCTGGCCAAGTGCGGGTTGGTGAATGTCACATGCCCTTCAAACTCTTTTAAAGTTCTCAGAACATGCCGGTTTCCTCACGATGTTTGCCTTCACCGTTAAAGCACGTGTTTTATGCGCACATAAATTTCTAAAGAAGAAAAATCCAGAGGTGCGTGGCGGGGTTTGAACCCACGACCTTCGGAATGAAAGTCGAGTGTCCTCCCACTTTAGCCAACACGGCTTTACTAAATAATTATAGTTACTTATCATAATATCTATTATTTTCTGTTTAAAAAATAAGGACAAAAATGCAATTGTTTTAAAATGCAACAAAAAGAATTTGTTTATTCCATTACGAACTTTCGCCACTCAAACTGTCGCCCCAAACTCCCTTCAAGCAATCTCATCTTTTCTCTCAGTTTATCTCACTTTAGGCAACTCATTACAAAGCAGGCAGTTTATAAACATCACAATACATCAGCCTTAACAACGTCCAAACTCGATGGCAACTTAAAAACTCTACTTACAAATTAAGAGGAATGGCTCAAGTTAAATTAAAATCTTAGGCCGGCGTTACTCTTTAAATTTATGCTTGTTGTGTACTTTGTAACCGGCGCTGGACGTATTTTAAGTTGCTTTCGACCCTTATTTAGTATAATTAGAACGGCTTTCTCACTTTGAATCTTTTTGTCTTCTACATATTCGACACAAGATTCTACGAAGAATGATAGTCACTGCCTAACTCATTTTAGTTAGTTAGTCGTTTTAGTCGTATTTTAAAACCGAGTGCTCGTTTGATAAAGTTCACACGAACATTCGGTTTTAAGCATTGAAATACAGTTGCCACTGAACCAAAAATTTGATTCGACAGAATGAGACACGACGATGTAGCTAAAGTGCTGACAAGGCACGTTCAATCCCTCCAACTAGCTGTACTTACCATGTGGGAATACTCAAGATTTTTGTCTATACCCGTGATTAGACATCTGGAGGTCATAAATCTTTTAGTGTTGCCAGTGAAGACATTTTGAATCTGAAACGAGATGCTTCAATAGAGGTATTATAAAGAGGCTTAGAGTCGTTCAGTCAGTATAATCATGTATTAAAAAAAAAAACAAAACATTAGTTTTCTAAAAAGTAAAAAAATCATATTACTTTGTAATGGTGGTGCGCTTACATTTGATACCCCACTTAAGTATATGTATTAATAATAAAAAATACTTTATGAACTATCTTATAATAAATGTTATATTTTATTATTATTATTATTAAGCATATTTGCAGGAATTCGGTTCTTCTTCCCCACTTTCACCCCCATAACTTTAAAACGGCTCAACAGATTATCATCAAACATATCTAAGAATAATCGTATAATTTCATACAAAAATAACTAAACTGCAATCGCTTTATCCGTTCGGGAGTTATGATAACAAAGACAGATAGACAGACAGACAGGACTTGTCAAACTTATAACACCAATTTTATTCAGTCGGGGTTAAAAAGATGCATGCTTGAGGCTTCTCAACGGGATATTATCAAAGAAGAGAGTAAATAAATATATAATTAAAAGTACCATTATAATTACCACTCCAAATACTGATTATGTAGTGGTCAAGCTGTTTTCCAGAGCTGTGTATCAATGTAATAAGTTACTCTCTTGATGAAGGCTACTCGAGTAAAGTTGGAGGTTAATTTGAAGATTCCTGTTTATTGCAGGTAATCCAGTAAGAGTTGGGTAAAGTCATGAATATTTATTCTCCTTAATATTATTTCTTTAACCGGCAAAACGTAAGGCAAATATGAGATACACCATTAATGCAGAGTGTCGATCATCACACTTGAGATGATTGATATATTTATGAATAATTTATTGTTATAAAAATATTTTTTTGGTGTTTATAACTAATCATTAGAATGGTAATATAAAGGTATCTGAAATTTAATTTTTCTCGAATAACATTATGTTCTGCTTTATTTAGTTATTTTACCAAGTCTTTACGATTTTGAAATTTAAGGGTTGATAGGATTTACTGGCAGAAACTGTTATTAATGATGACATCATGGTTGTCATGTACATTTTCTGATATCCGACGATTCTATCCTGTTTCAGTCCTATTCTCATATTCAGGCTCATCAAAAAATTAAGCAGAGGACCAACCACGGCCACCAATTAATGCTATAATAAAATCAGATAAAATAGAGGCGGAATCAAAAATCTTAATATTAATTAGCCATTTAGGAACAGGATGTTGAATAGGCATACCTACATAAATTCTACCCTAAAGTGTAAATGTCTTCTGATGTAGGTTAAAGAGCGTAAATACAAAATTATAAAAATAATATTTTTACATCCTATTAGTGAATTAACTTAATAAAACAAAAATAATACAAAAACATACAAATATTTATTCGAAACTTTTCACAAATTAACACAATAACAATGGGAACGTTATTCTACTGCAAAAGTTACATAAACTGTGTTGCAGTATGAGCGCGCTCTTCCAAACAAAGGTATAATAGACATATATACATAGATATTTTATTATTATACATTTAAAACACCCAGACCAAGAAAGTGCTTGCAGAACAAACAAACACTTGACCACTCGGGCGTACCTTCGCCCACCGCACCTCTGAGGCAGTCAAATACGTTCAAAAGTAAGTGAAATATGTTCACGATGATTGTAGAGCGGCAACGAATCTTCGCCCGCTAATGTAGCCGCACCATCAGAAGGAAATCTAACTGATCAATGCTCCAAACTTCCGGTCCAATTCATATTTGATTCAGTAGAATATTCTCGATAGATTTATAGCTGGCTTTAATTATTCAGAAGCGGAAACGCAATGAATTGGCGGTGACCAGAGCTAAAGCGGATGTTGGGTTTTAACCTATCCAAATATACTGGGTGTGAGTCCATTGTCGTCAGGTAATGAACAATATTTTTAGTACGATAGTAAGTAGGGTAGGTATCACAAGTGAGATACTACTCAATTTTAGAACCCGGCCAAAGAGATTTAACCAGAAGATAGGCAGCACAGTTCTTCTTGGACCCTCTCATTGTGATTAAGGCCTAGGAGTATGTCTTTTAGTAGACTTCCTTTGGCTTAAACAAACGATGATTCGATTTTCATCTATCGGGGCTACTGGAAAGGCCTGAGTGATCCAAAACATAGAATATGAAAAAACTAATGTTTAATGATGAACCTGCCACCAATTAAAATTGCTGGGACATGGGTTATAAAATTGTGTATAAGCAAAATATATATTTTGTGTATAAGTGACAAAATAAGATGCAATATGGAGATACTTATACTAACAGTAAGTATGCAAAAGTGACAAACTAAACATATTTTAATTTCAAAACTCGTGTGACAATGGAAACAGTCGCCAACTCCGTTGTTACAAATCGGGCGCCAGTTTTCATAATACCATTTGCAAGCCGTCTACCACCAAGCAGAATACTAAGAATTTTGATGCAAATTCATAAGCAACAATGTTTTGATATTCACAAGGTCGTGTTTATCTCTATCTTTATTTATATCCTTCCCGGGCAGATGATCAAATGTTCAAATAAAAAGGATTCAATTTTAAAGTTTCATTATACTTTTTTAGTTATACTACAAAATTGTAAAAACTGATAAAGCTGTGTAATTCTATTCGCTTCTCAAATCAGTATAAAACATTCATGGGAACTGTCAAGACAATGTTAATACTTCCTTGATAATTAATGTGTAACATTTTTTTGTTTTATTAATTTTAAGTTGACCTGTTTATATAATGCCCTTGTTCTCTTATGGAAATAAACGTTTTGACTTTGACTTAATAGTATTTAGCCACAGCTTTTAACACAGGTTTTTTTCCAAAACCTACTTCAAAACACCAGTCTTCACACTATGTTCTTAAGCTTAAATTATACCGTATAAGTTAAAAATGTACTTAACTATTGTGAAGATTTTTTTTTGTACTATGTGTACTTTGTCAAACTTTAACCACTTTAACAAAGGTGTGAAGAGATTAGATAGGATGCTTTCATTTATGCATTTTTTTTATGCTGGATAAGCCTTCATTTGACCACAATCTCACCTGATGTAAAGTGCATGAAGACCTAGAAGGCTTCTCCGGGCCACATTACGAAACACGAAAAAATCGCTTCACACTGGTCCAGCCCGGAGGGTGGTGACAAGCCGCGGCCGAAGCCTACCACCAGAGACTGTTCTTAGCACCACCCGGAGGTCACATTTAAAGATTCAGAGGGTTACCACTTCCGGGCGTGAACAGACAAAACCTCCAAGATTATGATATAGGAACGTGTTTTTAATGTGTTAAAACTCGGGTTTAGTTAGGGCATAGAATAATAAACTAGGTTAGGGTTAGTGTTTCTAAAGGATTAAGAAATTATCACGGGGTTAAAGTAGGCGCGCCGATATAAATAAAACCTTCGATAAGAGTTATCCAGTATTGATGGAAATTTTAAAATTATTTGATATTTATGTAACTATCTTTACAGTTTTGTAATAGTATTACAAAACATACATATTTATTATGCTTTTTGATATTTTTGTGCAAGAAAAGGCATATGTGCTCGTAGAAGAAAGAAGACGAGAACTGGACCTTAAGCGTGAATTTCTCAAAGCCAAGTGGTCCTCAGACATAAACTACTTTGGTTAACGTGCGCATTTTGCGATCGCTCGATGTGAAATGTGAAAATGTTTTTATTCAGTAGATATTAATAGGTACATAGTATTATTAATCATAGTGATGAACAACCTTTTAAGTGTTAAGGAATCTTCCCAGATTGTCTTAAGTTTTATAAGTCGATTGTGGCTAAGATTTGGTATATAAGTCACTTGTCACCAAACACTCGTCGTTAAGTTTTTTTTTAACGAAAGCTGAGGCCGCGAACAATCTTAATCTTAAAGCAGCTTGAAATACAAACATAATGAAAACGGGCGTTCAAGGAGATCCATATTTGTTATGTTTTATTTATTTATTTCAGTTAAATACATAATCATAACATGTTATTTTTTTAGCCCTAATGCGATCATATATTTATAAATTTTATTATTATTATTATGAGCCGGTATCATCCCACTGCTGGGCAAAGGCCTCCCCCCATTCTCTCCAGGCATCTCTTTCCATAGCAACCGTCATCCAGTCGGCTAGAAATCAGTCCAATTCGTTCCGCCATCTTTGTTTTGAAAAATAATAACAAATACATAATCATTAAATGTAAGCATTTGTTTGACACTCCACTCCGCTTGTCCCTGAACGCGTCCTTAGGTCACTGTAGCCGAAATTCCGTAGGTATTATTTATTAATTGTATAAACATTTAGAACAAAATGCCTCATAAGTTTGGCATTCTTGCCAAATCCAGCAGTGTTTTTATATGAGTCCCGCTCTAACTTCAAGGAAACCACAATGAAAGAGTAAAAGAGTTTCATGCCAAATCCCACCCGAGCCTTTTTCGATCACACCACAGTAACCCAAATGCAATTAAAATCACAGTAATTCGACTTCCCCAACGGTTATTTGTAGAGTTCGACGCCTGCTCGGTTCGGAATCTGCAACTTTTCTAGTTATCGGAAATTAACGCGAGAGTTTTACATGCTCTTGATTGTTTCTTATTCTACTTAGACTGTGACCTGATTCTTCTGAAAATTCCATTAGAATGTATGTATAATTAATACGTTTCTTTGGCACAACTACAAAAAAGAGAAAATACCAGATAAGACCAGCACGACACATAAAAAACAAAACAACATGCATTAATGAAAAAAACTTAACTTGTTTTGTTTTTTTTTTATATTAATATATAGGTTGTCATTGTCATTTATATTAGAATTGGTATATACGAATCTTACGACACCTCTCAAGCTATAATCCATCCGTACAAGCCGAAAACCGTACCAAACTATCATATACATAAATATAAAGAACCAACTATTGTAAAATTGCGTGCAAAGAGTTACATAACCTTACGCAGTCGGGTAAAAATATAGCAGTCACAAGTTCTGGACATAAGACTGCTATATTTTTACCCGACTGATACATTTTCTTTAACATCCTGGATATACTGCCATGTACCAAAAAGGGTCTCAGTTTATCGTCACTCCGTTTCTCGTGTTAGGGCGATCGAAGCAACACTGTCTCCAAACTGCTCTGCATATGGTAACTTGGAGCCACATGAGCGCGTTGCGTCGAGGCGGACTGCGTTAACACAATGATTGTACGAGTAGAGCTTACTCCAGAAATGCCCTGCGCGCCTCGATCGAGTGGCAGGAAATGTTAAACAATAAAATAAAAAATAAAAAAAAAATCTTTTTTATTCCATAACTAATAAAAATATTTTTACATGTGTTTTTGATAGATACATTTTTGTATCTATGTTAAACAATAGTATGTCGTTAATAATGAGCGGCGTATTATGTTTGTCCTACGACATTTTAGACGAAGCGTCGTCAGCAGGGAGTTGCCTTCGTTTCTCGCATTTGTCACATCCAGTCATTTCATTGTCTCTGTCTCTCTTACAAAACTTGCGACCCCAGCGGTTATATTTTCGACGTGCTATTTTATTGATATCCACGATATTTTAACGAACTTATCCGTTTTCCTATGTCGATGATCCCTTTACGTGTCTCCACGCTGATTCGATCCCGTAGAGACCCAAGCATAGCCGGCGAGTAAGTTTCCTAGTTTCCTTGTAAGTTTTCAATAATATACTTGATTCAAGTCGAAGTGTACGGCAAACTTTAGCACGTTTTCAATTTTCATAAAACTTATATGAAACATGAACATCGTACTCACTGAAACGTTGAAGTTTTCCCCGAGTATTTATATACGAGATTTGATTGGAAAATTCCTATACATATCATAAACGTTACTAAGTTAATGCTATAGGTAGATAGATCCATTTAAAGAAATAATTAATCCGTCACTTAGATACTTAAAAAATATATCCATTTTGCGCATGTGACAAAGAACAGCAATCTTGACCTGTCTGTGTTGCACTGATGCTCGGTTCTCCACTCAGACGCCACCCTAACTCCGGCTTAACCCCCTTTTTTATGCTGGATAAGCCTTCATTTGACCACAATCTCACCTGATGTTAAGTGACGATGTGGTCTAAGAAGGGGCATGTAGACCTAGAAGGTAGATGGCTTCTCCGGACCACATTACGAAACAGGATAAAATCGCTTCAAGCACTGGCTTAGCCCGGAGGGTGGTGACAAGCCGCGGCCGAAGCCTACTATTACCAGAGACTGTTCTTAGCACCACCCGGAGGTCACGTGTAAGGATTCAGAGGGTTACCACTTACGGACGTGAACAGACAAAACCTCAGTTACCCCGATGTCGTCTGACCATCGCTTTGCTATTGTAGTGCATTGCCAATGCGACGAACATGCGTTTACTAAGCGCGCGACAGCATCGCTAAAAAAAGTTACCGTTTACGAGGGCTCTTAATCGAACAGCTCTTTATTCTGTCACGAGTAAATACACCATCTCTCTATGTATGTGTATAATCATTTTCAGACGCAATCAAAACGAAAGCGTAATTTTATATATTGACGAGTAACGAAAACAAAAATTAACGACTCTATCCGTATTAATATTGTTTATAGGTACCTAACTATAAACGCCATAAATCTATAATTAAAATGGGTTATTAAGCAAGCCGGGTCGGTCGTTATTTATCGTTTACGCTTCTTTAGATTAAAGCGAATTTTAACTAAATGGTAACCTGTTAGGAAAATGAAACCATTTTGTCATCATTACCGAGTTTCGAGCGCGAAACTGTGTGTTTACTCACTAATGAGTTTTTTTCATTCATTTCAATATAATGTTTCATCAATTTAATGCCATTTTTATTTAGTTTTCTTCATTCATGTAATCAATCATAATTGAGTAGGGATTTCTAACAGTTGCCACACTTGGCCCAACTTACTTGGGGTTAGCTAGATACAAAATCATTTATTTCCAATATTTTGATTTTACAATTATTAGAGAAAAAAAAAGGTGTGTGAGCGATTGAGACACGATAGAAGTGAAACTTTAGTAAATCGACAAAAGACTGAGATGATTAAAAAAAATAAAATAATAATACTTTGCGAAAAGATTTTGTTCGGGCGGTCACCCATCCAAGTACTGGCGTTGCGCAACGTTGCTTAACCTTGTTAGCGTTTAAGTTTGGCTTACCTATCGTTTTTTCCGTTGCATCCGGTTTGAAATCACAACGATTCTAAAGAAGTTTCACTTTAAAAATACAAAAAACACAAACACATTGAACAAAGACGTGATGGCGTTTAATATTCTTGAGGGTGTTGACCACAGGCACGTCTGTTGTTTTTGTACAGTGCTTAGATATCCAACCCAGCTTTTTACCACAAACGATAGAATCTGATTTAAAATTGTATATAATTTTAAGTACGTGCTTTGAGGTGAAGGCAAATCGTGAGGAAACTGGTGTTTTCTGAGAACTTTGAAGAGTTTGAAGCACATGTGACATTCACTATCACGCATTCACATTGAGGCATTAGATGTTCTTTTATATTTATATTATAAATAATTTAAAATGTCATTAATTTGATAGTTATTCGTAGTTTTTTTTTAATTCTTCGGATAAACAACGTGAATCTTAAATGTTACAATTACATATAAGTTATAAAAATATAGTAAAAATGTGTACTGGTCACTCGGATTCCAGTGATTTTCGGCTAGAGATTTAATAACATCTGGTTCGGTTTGTGTTGGTTTTGAAAAGTACAATTTTGAAATTTTAGCCTCGCTACCCAATAGACAACCCAAGTCAGTACCCAGTCTGCACTGCCGTGTGGGGTATAGTGAGAGAGACATTGGACAAGTATACAGGCGGCCTCAGATACCTTCCCAAAATTTGGTGCCTGCTCTCGGATTCACGGATCAGTTAGGCAGTTATAAGTCAGGGAAAAGGTTATGAATGACTCATAACCTTTTCCGTGTCAATATGCCAAATGAACTCCAAAACAGAAATTAACCTCGTTAATCTGTACACAGAGTCAAATTACGCTTATACATAAATTATCTCGCTCTCGTGTTTGCAATTGGTAATTCTGTTAGCTACGCTTGTCACATGTCACATTTTGTCATTAATAACGGGGAAATACCTAAGGATTTGCCTCCAGGACTTAATTAAAAAAAAAAGCCGTGTTGGCTAAATCAGAGAACACTCGATTTTACTCCATGGTTCTATTAAACCTCGCCTCGCCGCGCTTCTCAAGTTTTTTCGTCTTGAAGTGTTTGTGCGTTTAAACACGTGCTTTAACGGTACAGACAAACATCGTGAGGAAACCGGCATGTTCTGAGAACTTTAAAGAGTTTGAAGTACATGTGACATTCACAAACGCGCACTTTTCCAGCGCGGTGAATTAAGGCTTAATCTCTCACATCAAGTGAGAATTCCCTGTGTCCCAGAAGTGCGGGAACGTAAAGGTGGTGATGAAGGCTTATGATGATGACTCAACGTAGAACTGTTTAGCAATTGTCATGTGGGTATGCGTATAAGATGACGAATGATTTGGTCAACGTTCAGTTTGGCATGGTAAAGATAAGGTATTTTCGAACCCGTTTAAAAAAATTTTACTTGCGTATCTATAAAAACTAAATTATGTATTAGAATACTATTAATGTTTCGATATATTTATCGATTTTATGAACGTAAAACTTAATTATTTCAATTTATTTAGTGCAAGTGTGTGATAAATTTTGTTAGAAGGGTGTCTCGTACAAGAGTCATTGAGTAGGTACTGATACTCCAAAGTAATCGTGTAGGTACCGGTAATTTATAAAAAATCTTACTTTTAAAAGTAAGATTTTTCAAATCAAAATCAATAAAAATCAAAGTAAATAAAAGTTTTCAATTTAATTCAAATTCAATAAACGGACAAATAGAAGTAACAAACAAAAATACATTTAATAGTAATTAACACTCGAATTCTACCTCCAGATATTATAGTTTCGTTACAAGATTTACACAGTAGACTTTTACTTATACCGTTCCTTGACGAAACTTTTACAAAACAGTGAGAACAATATTCAACAGTGTATTTTTATTTTCAAATACAATATTTGAACAAATACTTTCTACAAAACGGTGGGCTTAATGCCTAGGCATTCTCTACCTGCCAACCTGGTTGTTGTGTCTAAGGAAAAAAATAAATTGCTTCCAATTTAGATTTTGTATTCTGATTAAAAATTTACTTCAAGTGCGCTGCGAAAGTAGTAAGTGCTTTTTTAGACTCTATGAAACTTAGGTAAAATGAGGATTCTTAGTTAATAAAAAATCTTTCCTACTGTCCTAGCATTTTCATGCCCATGTTCAATAAAATTGCATAGCACATAATTTAAATTGTGACAAATGCATTACTGGAATACCCACACAGCTTCGAGTCAAAGAAAACAACAGTGTTTGGTGGCTTGTCACCACCCTCCGGACTGGGCCAGTGCGTGAAACGATTTTTTCATGTTTCGTATTGTGGTCTGGAGAAGCCATCTACCTTCTAGGTCTTCATTCCCCATCTTAGACCACATCGTCACTTAACATCAGGTGAGATTGTGGTCAAATGAATTACATAAAAAATTTAAAAATACTATAATTTTTTTTCAACATTGACACAACAACAACTCGCTTATCCATACGGCCAAAGCATCTTATGATTGCTGCGTTGCATTGCAAGATAACGATCTTGAGAAGTGTATTCATTGCTAAGAATCATATTTAGCAAAATCATTTAGCATGCTAAGGCGAAATAGCAAATGAAATGAACAAAATGGCATAATGTTCCATCAACTCCAAAGCTAAATGGTTCATAATTATCGCATAAATACAGACTGGTATTCGAAACACACGTATATACATAGACGCACGGCTAAATTATGGATGTAGCTAATTGTAAACTCGCGTTTGTATGAGAGGACTAGCCTATGTTTATCCATTGCGGGTTATTTTACAATAAGAATAATTTTTTAATAATTCAAATTGAACGTACACTTTACATTTGTTTTTTATTTATACTACTTTCAAATATATATTTTTTAAAATATATCTTTATATATATAAATCTTCTTTACGTGTGTTAGTCATTAAACTCCTCCTAAGCAACTGGACCGATTTTGATGAAACTGGATTCGAGAATGGTTTAGATTCACAATACGGTCAACTGGGTGCGAAGCAGGGGCGAACCGCTAGTTTACTGTATAATAGCACGCAAACAATGTTAGCAATCAATACAACATATTTAAAATGATATATTATGGCTTTAATCATTAGTTAATGCTAATCAAATTTGTTAATCATCCCATCTCTAGAAGTTACTATCAAAAATTTCAGATTCAAGTCGTATTTTGCGTACATCAGTGGTTATTGTTTTAGGATGGCGTAGAAGGGCTTTTAACTGCTTTGTTCACGAAGGTTATGAATTATGAAATGAAGTAACTAATGAATCTCTAGTGCTTCAGAAGTTATGATAGGGATCTTCAGGCAAACGCCCGACTTCAAGGTCATCTCAATCGACTCGAAATGTTTTAAGGGTTCCGTACCCAAAGGGTAACACGGAATCCTATTACTGAAACTTTATCGTCTGTCTGTCTGTCCATCTATGACCAGGCCGTATATTAAGAGTTGAAATTAAGAGGGGTGATGTAGTTATGATGGCGTTATAACAACAAATACTAAAACCACATGGGTGACCGCTTTGACATCCTTTTAAATTTTAATGTTTTTTTTCATTAGTTCGTGTTTGTTTTTATTGCAAAATGTGTATCAACTGTAGACGGAACCCGAGGTAGTATGTGTCTATCTCATAAATATCAAATTCGTTTAAAGTACCTAATCTTTTGATTTTGAAGTTGTAAGTTTAGCAACTCTAGTTTTACACCACTAAGCCCTAATTCACGATGCAGACCAACCATCAAACATCGTGTAAATTTAAAAATTAATAATTTAATAATTACTATTTTTTTATTTAATAAATTTTTATTTGTCGGGCTTACCTGACTCATTTCTTCTAAGGAATCGCGAGGAACTTTCGCGCGTCGGCCGACAGCATCCCAGACGGTTACGGCCGACAACGAAGGCGACTGCCTCAGTGTTAGCTTTCATTTGATGGTTGGACGGGATCGTGTAGCAAAGTCATAATTTAATTAATACTGTATGTAGCTCACGATATTCTTAATACGAAATAAGGTTAAACACTTCCAAAAGCAATAAAACAAGTTATTTATAATATCTTAAGTAATAAAACCAACATTGTCAGCAACTTTCAACTTTTTACAGCCCAGGAACTTAACAAAGCGTCGCGCGAGTGACATGATATAAAAATACTTAATGGACCGCATAATATGGTAATGTTCGTCGTAAACCAACAATGTTGTGGAGTTACGAAGAAGTCATTTTACGGGCGCAAGAATTTATTCGCGACACAGTTATTTCGAAGCACTCGGCGTATTTTTGGGCTGTTAGGTTTAACTTCAAATGAGTTATATCTTAGTGAAGCGACACATCTGACTCAACCGCGTATCTACCGCACATGGACCGCGCGGGACGTTCGGTTAATAATACCCTCGTAATACTATTTTAGTTCTTTTTTTATGATAAGCCTTCATTTGACCACAATCTCACCTAATGTTAAGTGACGATGTGGTCTAAGACGGGATATGAAGACCTAGAAGATGGCTTCTCCGGACCGCATTATGAAACACGCAAAAATCGCTTTACGCACTGGCCCTGGTGGTGACAAGCCGCAGCCAAAAGCCTACCACCAGAGACTGTTCTTAGCACCACCCGGAGGTCACGTATAAGGATTCAGAGGTTACCACATACAGATGTGAACAGACAAGACCTCCAAGTTTCTTATGGTTATGACACACCAGCCGTAATAACGTAAGCGTAGAGCCGACCTCCGGCGATCAGAAGCTTGGCGTAATTTATTTATTCAACAGTTCCTGACACTTGACACAACATAAAAACTGCCTTTTCTCGATAATATTAATTATATGAATTAGCTAAAAAACGTGTATGTCTTATTCTGCGACTATAATAGAGAACCAAGGTTGAAAAGCTTTTATTGAACTCTTATTTAACCGACTTAGGACTATTTTTGTTATGAGTAATTTTTCTTATCAAACGTTCCATGAGACATTATAAATGTGAAATATTTTAATAAATACGGGCGTACTTTATTAGCACTGTCAACGAGTGACGAAGATGCGCCTTTGGTTTATCATACCAACTAAATATAAGGATAGAAGCTTCAGCCACTGAACCTTCGGCCCCGAACGTTAAGCAGATGTGGTGCTGGACTTGCTACAGCGTGAGATAGTTCTTTCTATTATTTACTACGAGTAGTATTTATAAACTGATTTAATATTTAATTCGACACCCTATCATACTTGATTTCGTTTGGTTTGAATTTTTTTTTTTATGCTCTATTAGTCTTCATTTGACCACAATCTCGCCTGATGTAAAGTGACGATGTGGTCTAAGATGGGACATGAAGACCTAGAAGGCAGGCTTCTCCGGGCCACATTACGAAACACGAAAAACCGCTTCAGATGCGCTGAATTTCAGATGTACATACTTCAAAATAAAAAGCAATGACTAAACTTCTATTTGAAGAAATTATTTATGTATTGTGAACAATGGCAGTGTATTCAAACATGTACTATCATTCAAAAAATGAAAGAAATTAACGTTGGAAGAACTAACTATAATCCTTCGGCTTTGTAATAAAATACTTATTATAATTTAAAAAAAATACGAGATATTTAGATCGAAAGTTCAAACGTTTTTGAATCATATTAATAATATTTGTAATTTGCTTTACTTGAAAACTGTTTGAATTTGGAAGCATTAAACCTCCTTTTTATTATTGTAAAATTATTTGAGCACTTTCCAGATTCTCTGCCGTATTTTAAAAGCCAAAATTCATTCTGACGTTCTCCATTGTATAATATTTCGTACGTCAGAAATGTTGCTATACCTTACATTGTTTCACGCGGTCTCTTGTTAACTTTAAATTATGCAATTAAAAATATTTATAGAATAATTATTGCAGTAAAGGGTAAGCATGTAGACTGTTATGATTTATACATGAACACGCACAGAAAAAACTAGGGGTAATTTCCACATTTTCTTTTAATAAGGTTTAAGTTATTAAAATAGTTAAGTATTATTGTACAAACAATACAATATTATGACTAAGATTAAACAAGACTCACACAAGTCATTGCTATCAAAGGTAGCATGCAAACTCTTTAATAAATAAATAATTAAATATCTCCGCACTAATCCTAATCACACAGCATCACCTAACCCCAAACTAAACAGAGCTTGTACTGCTAGGTGCTACGGGTGCTAGGTCACTGATATACTACATAGATATTTTTTTATAAGACAATACATTAAAATGTTGACCCTTTGTTTGCACTGATCAATTTGTGCAATTTGTCAACTTAGATTGGCAAGCACAATGGACCTGTGCTGAAACCCAGGGCTCACCTAACTTAGATTAAACACAATACGATACTCTTTATTGAAACACTGATAACAAGGAAAACATTACAAAGAAATGTGCAAAGTATAAGTAAAGTAAAACAATGGGCGGCCTTATCACTAAAAGCGATCTCATCCAGGCAATTTTTGGATTTGAATTAATATGAAACAATAGAAGATTAGATATTTTTACCACTTTGGGCACAAAATATTATGCTACTTCTAACAGCATCATCATCTTCCTGACCTTTTCCTACATTACCTGGGGTCGGCACAACATGTTTTCTGCTTCCATTTCCCTGTATCACCCATCATCTCAACACTAACCTCTTTCTTTCACAAGTCATCTTTCACACAGTCCATCCATCTATTTTCTTTGTTAATTCTAACAGCATCAAATTGGTTATATGTTTTTCAGATTATTTTGGATACTCCAGACGCATATTATCAAGTTGACGATGACTGTACTAACTGTTTCAACCTACCTTTGTTATTTTTTGTTTCCTCAACGTAAACAAAGCGCAAGATTCTCCTGCATTAAGCCATGGAGCTATCAGCTTCATACATAATGCAGTTACCGTCACACCTCCTACTGCAGTTAACTTATATCATCATAAACTAAGCCGTAAAATAAACCGAACGGGGTAATTGAAAAACTAGCGAAGTCTCGTAAATTATGAACTACAAGCTCGCGTGCTATTCTTGTTTTAATTAGTTAGATTAGATTAGGTTTAAACTGGGTCTTAGGTGCTTATTAACGGTATTTTGGTTTGTGGTTTAAGTGACTGGATAATGTGAAATTTATTTACAGTTTATTCGGGTTAACGATATTCTTAAAAACCATTTTTCGTAGTTCGTATAGTTTAAAATAGATATCGGAGAATTACTAATATAAATGTGTTATTTGAAGTGATCACTTCTAATGGGGAGGAAGGGTCTTATGACAAGAGGTTTACATTTCGTAACGTAACGCGTTACGGCGCCATCTACTACTACTTTCCTTTGCCTACCTTCGCCATAGGCGTGGGAGCATACAGCGGAGGTAGACAGGCATTTCGTCTCTCACTCTAACCCAAAGTGCGAGTCGTATTTTGGACAAACGTTTAGTGGTTTATCACTCCAGTCAAAAATAACACGAGCCACAGTTTTTTTGTTTTTTTATTAGATTCGGTTTAAAGAACTTTATTATCTCAAAAGAATTACAATTCACTTAATGAGATATTACAACACATTATAATTGGATTGTACAGAGGTTTTCACTATATTATTCACTACATCTATATATTTATAACAT
This sequence comes from Gymnoscelis rufifasciata, assembly GCA_929108375.1. Taxonomy (NCBI): domain Eukaryota; kingdom Metazoa; phylum Arthropoda; class Insecta; order Lepidoptera; family Geometridae; genus Gymnoscelis; species Gymnoscelis rufifasciata. The sequence goes on along the minus strand of OV815321.1, from coordinate 5,313,551 downwards.
TTATACCACTTCACTCTCATTTAACAATTATCAAGCAAAACCTTTAAACAACCAACTTTATTATTAATGCGGGTTCGTTTAAGTACCTGTAAGAAAGTCTCTGGTAGTGGCAATCGGTAACGATATTATTGTTCCAGGTTATATTAGTTATTAATTTAGTTTATTAGAGTTTTAATGTATTGTCTTTCATTCACCAGTAATTAATACGTATAATATAATAATCATTAATAATAAATTATCTTAATTCGTCATCAGGTCTTATAAGACAAAATTGCGTCGGTATCTAAAAGTACGAAATATAAATATACATCGAATTGCTACTGTGAACAAATGGCTTCAGAGAACATTTCATTAAGATTATTCCCAGAACTTATAAAGTGCTCCGTTTTTGGTTTCATGGGTAGTAAAAATCATTAAATCATTTGGCCTTTCTAGTAAAAGGGAACACAATTATGTTTTGTCCCGTGCAATAAGGCAATTCTCAGTACCATGACAATAATAACGAATACAAAAAAATCGAAAAATATCGTTAGCTGATATACCTTGAAAACGCTATCGCTATTTATAACACTTTGGAAAAATTCTCAAATATCTACTTACAAAAATATGTAGTGATTTTTGTTATTTCATCACATTTGTACTAAATAGTATCTATATTATTTCCAGAACAGAGGTAAGTAGTGTTTTCTCTGCCGTTTAAGCCATTTGTGTTGTTTTGTGGATTCTTGATAAATGTGAACATGCTAGCCAAAACAAGAGGCGTATATCCTAACAGTGTGCAAAAACAATATAATTTAAATACTTTAGGGATCAAATAAAGAACATATATTATTATAAGTGAACGAATTCTTCGAGTCGACGATACTTTGTCAATACGATAGTGAGTTTACCGATTCTATGAAGTTTCGCTATTTCCTTTCGATATAATATTTTATAATCACGAATTCGTGATATCGAACCGCTGAGAATTGCCCTTCGTTTATGAAAAGTGTTTCCCGATAAAAGTCTATGATTAGGTAGAAAAACTCTCATATAGCTTTGTAGTGTCTGGCTATGCCTACACATATCTACACACCTATGTACAATGTTAGTAAAAACCCCCTCTTGACAAATCGCACTTTGATATTACTCGTTTATATGTAGAATAGAACATTCTTTATTACACACACCAATGAACATTAAAAAAAAATATCAATATTAGGTAAAATTTAAACCTAGCACCTAGATAGGTACTTCGTCACAATAGCGAACTCATTATTCTCAGTTTGTTTTTTACAGTAACACAATATCTCAAGTCTTTAAAGTGTGAGCGTACTGATGTATATATCAGCGAAAAAAGGACCACAGGTCACAGCCATAAGTTTACGAACTTACTCGACTATCGTTTACATAAGCACCCCTATTTACGTTCCCACTGCTGGGACACAGGGACTTCTCTCTTGCCGAGAGAGATAAGGCCTTAATTCACCACGCTGGCCAAGTGCGGGTTGGTGAATGTCACATGTCCTTCAAAATCTTTTTTTTTAAGCTACGTTTACCAGCCTGTAATCTGACCGGTAGCGTCTAAAGTCAGCGTCAATAAAAGCTTGGAATGCAATGAAAAATTATGAGCTCCACCAGACATTAAACATTTTATGTAGCACCCTTCTCGTCGCCTCCGTAATTGTGGGCCATCGGAATCTGCTTCGAATAGACGTACACAGAAAATAGACACAGTACAGTTAAATATTAAGTTAAGTTTTACATTTTTGGTTCGCGTCGAAAGGTTGGAATCTCGCAGAAATGTGAGCTTCGGTTAATTTATGGTGCGGGTTCCAACTCAACATCTGTCGACGTTCCTGAATGAGCAGTTTTGGCCGCAAGGGGTCAAGTTTCGACGGTTCATCGGTCGCCTACACTGCAAGGCAACACCGCCGTAACAGATGATCCACGATGCTGACACTTCAGTTTACAAGATTTCTATTTTTATGTATGTTAGTCTATAAGGTATATGTTTATGTAATGGGCCTTAGATGCCTGAAATAATTGATTTATTATTTATTATTATTATTAAAGCACCCAGCTGAATTGCATTAGTTCGATAAGTACCTAGCCTAGTCCATGAACAGTAAGTGGTAACCCTCTGATTCCTTACACGTGTCCTCCGGGTGGTGCTAAGAACAGTCCGTGGTGGTAGGCTTTGGCCACAGCTTGTCACCACCCTCCGGGCTGGGCCAGTGCGTGGCCTGGCTTCACGTAAAAAAATAAAATCAATATTATATCATACTATTAAATTTAACCTGTAAATAGTTTTGCAATAGTTTATATGGTATTTATTTATTCTCCTTGTCATATCGTCTTTACGTTACGCCACCGTCTGTGTCATTCTATTTCTTTCCTGACCATACAAAGGTTGCCTGGAAAAGATCGCTCACAGCGGTAAGGCCGCACTTTGTACACCAATGTATTGTCTTGTAACTCTTTACTGTTTGTATTATTTGTGGTGTATATAAAGAGTTATCTATCTATCTATCAATATTTTAAGTCAAACTTTCGAACAAGTTTTGACGTTGAAATACATACCGACAGAAAGCGTAGCGATCCGTTAACGCACTACAAAATTAGGGAAAAATTATAAATATATAGTATATTATTTATAGCAATTTATATATATAGCATATAAACTTATAAATACTACATCATATTACTAAAACTATCTCGAAATATTCAACATTTAACACAAAACAGCGACCAAATTATTTACTTTTCATATTCCAGGCATCAGCCACGAAATAAAACATTCAGTCTCTTGTGGTTACAAAAACACGAGAACTGGACACATTTCTGTAGAAAATTTATATTGTCGTGGTGAAAATGACAGTTTGCAATTTTTTTTTGTAATAGACTTGTTTGATAGCTGGTTAGTTGTGAGTTGGATTAGACGTTTTCACAACTCATTATCGTGTCCTTTTGCGTCCGGTGTGACCCCTGACATGTGTGTGATGTAGGCTGACCACGAGTTCTTATAGTTTATATTTTTCTCGGTTGGCAGGTAGTAAATTTGATGTTTGAAATTTTGTATAAATTATGCTGGGTGACCATAATCTACTAATGACCATCGATTTAATTTTTTGTTTGTTTCCATAAATAATGTAAATTCCCAACCAACCAACAAACACTGATAAGAATGATATAGACTCATACTACACCTAGGGTTCGTACAGCTTATAATGATGGGATGATTGTGTTTTTTTATTTTGTAAAAAAAAAAAAAACACACAATCATCCCTCAAAATTTCAATTTGCCATCTATCATGGTTCTTGAGATACAGCCTGGTGACAGACGGACAACAAAGTCTAAGTAATAGGGTCCCAATTCGTGCTGTGGGTACGGAACCCTTAAAAAACAGCTTAATATTGCAAAATATTTATTAGTTAAGCGGTAAGATAGACTAAAAGATCACAAATAAATAGCAATTTCTGAAGAAGGAATGTATGACATTATACAAACTTAGTGATAACTTTCTTTAAAATATTACGGTATGTTTATAAACTTAATATGTAACTTAAAGATATTTATTTAAGTGGTTTACTGCACAAGCAAGAGAAGCCGTTGCTCTTACTTAAAATTACTAGGTATCTGTCAACTTGTTAATGGTACAATATTATATTAATTAAATAATCTGTCTCAAAGGCCCAGTGCTGGTATATTCGTTATTTTGCAAGTAGATAGACGTCTAGCAAGACCAATATTTATAAAATTTATCTCAGAATATATTCATAGCACATTGTCACCCTATTAACCCCTAGAACGCCAACTAAAGTTGCGTACGTAAAGTTCAACAAATTCTCACTATCACCTACAGTGGGATCATTATCCGCTCGTGAATATGGGACAAATTAGACCCCGAGAGTTTAACACTCTCCTGTATTTTATTGCAGTTATTTCTGAAATTTTGGGTCGAATACATCCCTCATAAACGGCGAAAATTGATTTAGTAGAAAACTTTTGAGGTTGATTTCAGAGTGAATATCTAAATTGAAAGTTACTTTAGTTTAAGTTTAGTTTTAGGTCGGACCTGAATGTAGTTGTTTGCTGTTTCAGCTAGTTTGACCTCTTCAGGTTTGCAGCTAGTTTATCTAGAAGGATTAATAGTTGAAAATCTACTTGTTGATTTTCCTGAAACTTATCAAAACTTGTCAAATACGAATAGGTCAAATCTCTTTAACACCCATAGTACCAGCGACGGAGTTTAGGATTAGATTACAAGTCTAGTAATAGTGTTTCATGTACACATAATACCTTTGTTTAATTCCAATCTTCTTCGATTTCAACAATTAAATGGCCCCGAATATACAACTCTTATGGAAGGTAAACATCTGGTGTATAAATTGATGCTTCACAAAGTTGTTACTCAGAACATGATAATTTGTACTTTTGTCATGCTATGTAGCTTAAAATGTAATTACCTACTTTGTGTTATGCCCCTGAATATACAGTTAATTATGTCCTGCTCGGCGTAAAGGGTCATTAACCAGTAATCTGATAAAATGCTCGCTAAATTCAAACTAAGCTTGACTGGAGATTGAAAGGGCTATGGAAAGGGAAGTGGGTACACATAACTCTGGGTATATACTAAATACGATACTAAAGAACCAATACAGCCAATTTTACCAACATAGCCAAATAATCTGCAGTATATTTTTTGATGCGCAGTTTTAAGTTATCTCAGTAACCTGTATTTATGTACTAACTCTGTTCTCAAATAAATATATTTTTTAATAACGGTTGTTGGGGACAAAAAGTTCACTAATCACATTTCATTTCATTTCATTTCATTTCTAACGGCTTTACGGCTAAAATTATGATAATTTAAAATCTAATGCCCGTGTTCATAAACATGTCCAAAGTTATTCCATATCCCAACGAAATATGACACTCTTTTGTTCCACGAGTGGTCAGTGGATCAGCTCAGTGGTATTACTACAATTTTATTTTTTTTTATGTTAGATAAGCCTTCATTTGACCACAATCTCACCTAATGTAGAGTGACGATGTGGTCTAAGATGGGGCATGAAGACCTAGTAGGTAGATGACTTCTCCGGGCCACATTACGAAACACGAAAAAATCGTTTCACGTACTGGCCCAGCCCGGAGGGTGGTGACAAGCCGCGGCCGAAGCCTACCACAAGAGATCTTCTTAGCACCACCCGGAGGTCACGTGTAAGGATTCAGAGGTTTACCACTTACAAACGTAAACAGACAAAACATCTTAAAACGTCTTAAATAATCTAAGCACCGAAAGTCTAAATGACCTTTATCCACTTTAAAAGCTCAATGGTATTAAAAAGCTCATAAGTCTTTATCCCATTTCAGATCAATAATAAAATGTCCCAGACACTTTATCGGTAATGTGATGAAGTTGATAAAGTGCTTGAAGAAAGCCATTTGATATTTTTGCAGAGTTGAAGCTGTTTTCATAATGTCTCCTTTCTTTCTACGTGAGAGAAGGATTTCGATTGAGGGTGATTCGATTTAGCAGCTGTTTCAGGATTTGGGGATTGAAGATTTTCATACTAAAAATAGTAGATTGAAGCATCGTTTCAACAAATTTGTTATCAAATTAGATTATAAAATAATTAGAAAGGTGGTTCTTTTTGAAAATTTGTTTGTGCTTACCGCCAAGAAAGGCGCAGTGTTGTTAATTTTATTTTCGTCAAAATCAATATAATCAACACATCATGTGACATCTTCTAATGGTCATACGTTACTAGTTTTAAAAAAACATTTAATGTATTGTAGGACAATTTTGATAAAACAAAAATAAATTAAAAAATTTTGCTAGGGATGTGCCAAAAGTACAGATATTTAAAGCACCCCTTTAGACCAGTATTGTATAGACATTTTATAGCCATTAACAACTTTCGGCACAGTTACATGCGCCATGATTATGATAAATATCCCGTTCTAAATCAAAATAGTATTGATAACCACGATAGTTTCAAAAGTTACATTAACAACTGTCAGTGTTTTTGCGATTTTTGCAAAATGTTTTTTTATTTTTTTTCCGTAACCTACGTTTTGTCGATGTGTCTTAATTTTATCTGCATAAATTTAAAAAAAAATAGTTTAACCTGCAAAGTGAGGTTTATGACTTATTAAAAACATTAAAATTTTGCAAAAAAATATCAAATCGTTCTACGACATATTAATATGGATGTTTAAAATCTATACTAATATCATAAAGCTGAGTTTGTTTGTTTGAACGCTCTAATCGCAGGAAGTACTGTTCCAATTAAGCTCATTTATCGAGGTAGGCTATTGGCTTATTTTTACCGCGGAGAAATACGTTGTTCTGGCGGGAAAATCCAAGAACACGGGCAACGCCATGGCGCGTTTATAGGTATTCATCATCATCATCATTTCAGCCATTAAACGTCCACGGCTGGACATAAGCCTCCCAAAAACGACGACCAATTATTCTGATCGGTCGCTATTTGCATCCACCGTGAGCCAGTAAGTTTGACCAAGTCATCTGTCCATCTCGTTGATGGTCGAACGACGTTGCGATTACCGATCCGTGTAAATATAACTCATGATAGTTTTCGTCACTTAACACAGAATTATCCTAAAATAAAGAAATCACAAGAATGTCTACGGATAAATCAGTTTCAACCTAAGCCATAATTGAAGGTGACACAGTAGAAAATTGATTCGTAAAACTTACCACATTTAGGGTTTTCGGTTTTATTTCGTTTCTGAGAAGTTTTTCATCTGAGATTTATGTGTATTGTGTTCACGTAGAATTTTAAGAAGGTTTATGCGTAACGCCGCGGCGCACTGAAATTTGGTACATAAACATAACTGCTTAGAACCTTAGAAATAGCATGGACAACTTTTTATTTTCATTCCGCGGGTAAAAGAAATAAAACACAGAGTCACAAACAACTAAAGTAACTCAGGGCACAGTTACATACATATACCTAACCCGAGTAATAATCTATAAATAAAGCGTTTTTTAATCTGTGTCAATGTTATAGATATAGCGTTTTATTTATATTTTGTTTACTTTTTAATTTTAAATAATGTACTTTTGGTTATTTTTTTCATATATATATGTATTTTTAATTGTAATTTAAGTTTAATATTTTATATAAGTTCCTTGTAAGCTAGCTTAAATATAGGCCACACCAAATTTTTGTAAGGGCTGAAGGTATGAGCCCTCGCATCTTATTACAAGTTTTTTACTTAGTTAGAGCGAGGAGTCGTCGAATCTGACCTTGGAAGTTTTACGGTGTAATTATTTTATGTAAATAGTTAATTAATGTACCTTTTATTTAAGAACTACTGTAAACCTTTCTTTTGAAATAAATACATTTTATTATTATTATTATATGTACATGTTACTATTTGATGAACTTTGATACACTGTTGAAAAATAATCGTCATAATAGTAATTTATTGATAATATAAATTATAAGTCACAATATGGTTATGAACGTTGTTCCCCAATGCCACAACTTGTTCAAAATAATAACTAATGAAATAATTATACTTAAATGTCAAAATCTGATATAACAATTACTTATAATAATGTCTACTATATAACTACACGAAAATAAATAATGTCAATTTATCATAAATCATCACCAACGGTTAAAGTTAAGTTAGGTAATTAATAACCCACTATTTTTTAATTGGGCCCTCAGCTTATTATTCAATACGACAGCCCGGTATACTGTGTATTTTTTATTACTTTTTAATTAAATAAGTTTTTTTGGACATTTCTTAACATACCCTTGAATTTATGGAAATAAATGTTATGACTTTGACTTTGAAATATCTTGAATACGTATCTTGAAAGGGTTAAGTTCCGATGTAAAATATGTTTCTGTTATAAAATAATGGGCTGACCCAGTTTTTACTGTTTATTGTTGCTTTTTGACTGGCTCGTTCAATCGCCATAAAATATTTATACGAGAAACCTTCGCTCACCTGGGCTCGCAGACAAGTGGCTTTGGAAAAACGCTTACGCCTATTTATTAGTTACAAATACCTATCTGAGTATTTTGTTGACCTAATATATTAAAGTTTCATCTGTTACTTGTGCCATAAACAAAATCTTGGATATAAAATTCCGTAAAGTTATGTATTAATTAAATAAATAAAATCCATATACCTAATATTGTGAGCCACTACTGTATACAGAACTGGAGAGTATAACTTTAGTTTTGAAATTACTTTTAAAATTAATATCAAAATGTAAAAAATAAAGATGCTTTAAACAGAGTTGACAATTGTATGAAATATCTCACTCTGTATGTATTCTCTGTCTACATAATACTAAAAGCAGTTTTTTAAAACCATAAATACTCTTTTGTTTATTATTAAATATTTTAAATTTTATATCCATACCTGAAATGAAAAAAATATATTTATTTTTATTCAAGTATGAATAAAAATTGTTAAAAAATCTAATCGTAAGTATAATATTTCTCCTCATTTGCATACCTAGAAATTGAAATCATTTATTTGATCAAAGACGGTAAAAAGATACAATATAATCTTATCTCATGGTAAATATCCCGTTACAAATGTATTATATTGTTGATAATTATGATAGTTTCAGAAGTTATTATGTTAGTCATGTCAAAGTTATTTAAATGAACAAAAACAACCTACCTTTTATACTATTATTCCTTTAACATACGCCTCTTGTCTAACCCTCTCCCGATCTACAAGATGATATTGCTACCTTTTCATTAGGTTGTATATTTTAGGGTCTGGATAAACTTTTTCAATGCAAATAGGAACGCTTTGGAACGTAAAACATTTTGTTGCGAAACGAATGCCTTCTGTGGGAAGTAATTTAAATACTTGGATAAATTGATTCTGCTTAACGTAAACTGAATTACTAGAATTAGATAAATATAAAGTGTTAATTATCGCTACAAGTTAGAAATAAGTAGGTATGTACCGCAAAATGTATTATAAAATACTTTTTATAAGTCTGAGATGCTCTCATACACTAAGGGTTCGTGTATTTCAATAGTTCATACACTTATAGTAATAAATTAAAGCTAAAATAAAAAATATGTGTAAGAAGCAGCAGTCTAAGCGGATACCCAACCAAGTACCAAGTTAAGGTTGACCACGCTCAACCTTCCACACAACAACATCTAGTCCCGTGATAAGCTCTAAGCTACTTCTACACAATCTTACGCAATCAACAGTGTAAGATTTATGAAGTGTTAGAAAAAGCTTCTGACAATATCTCGCTCAAATCAATTGTCGATGTCGTTGTGAATTTGCATGCAATAATGTATATACCTACATCACAAATATATTTTTAAATTATATCACTCTCACTCACACATTTTACCACATTGGATCGCGGATAAATTTGTTGTTCATGAACTGTTCTTAATAAGTATTTTTACTTAAAAGCTGGCATTTTAAAATTAGTCCATTTAATCAAAGAACTTCTTCTTAACACGAGGAAAAGCCTGTCTACAAACAGACTACTATTGAATGCATACTGAGACTCCTTCATTACCGACCACATCAACACAGACATCGTGTTAGGACAAACACAGATCTTCGGAGTAGCGGCCACCGTCATAATACTCGTAGGTACTACCGAAAAAAAGAAAGATCCTTAATCCTGGACTATTCATAAGGCACCAACAAACCTCTTATAGATCTGAAACACAGCTTCTACTGTATGTAAGGTTAGTTTTTTTTACAACACGTATTTACGTACGCTTTCAGTAGGTACTTTCCTTTACTATTTTTTTTTATTTTTATGCTCTAAGCTTGTGTCACGGGTACTAGATATCTGATATACTTAATATAATAGGCATACATATTTAGATATTTTTATTATAAATATTAAACACGGAAAAAGTGCTTGCAGAACATATAAACACTTTCACCTCCACCCGAGGGTGGAGCGTGTTCGATTCCCGCCGAGGCGGGAATCGAACCCGCTACTACATTTTAGAGATTGGCCCAGACTTACACAGAATCATCTATGTATAAAAAATATGAAAGAAATTAAGCTTTCGGAGGAAAATTCACATACACTGTCAAACCAAACAAAATAAATTTTAATAATATAATATAATAATATTTCCAGACATTTCACACAACAACATCTAGCCCCGTGGTAAGCTCTAAGCTTGTGTTACGGGTACTAGATATCTGATATACTTAATATAATAGTCATACATATATAGATATTTTTTATTATACATACTAAATACCCAGACCAAGGCGATCTTGCTTGCAGAACATACAAACACTTTCACCCTCGGCGGGAATCGAATTTTAATTAGCATAAACACCCTTTTTACGTTTCCACTGTTGTACCATTAGAGACTTCTCTCTTGACGAGAGTGATCAGGTCCTAATACACCACGCCGACAAAATGCGGGTTGGTGAATGTCACTTGTGTTTCAAACTCATGCCAGTTTCCTCACGATGTTTAGTTTTATAACTCAGTTCAATGACAATTTTTTTAAGAGATTTGGGGGAATTCGCAACACTTGTCGTTCTTTAAAACGTCATATATATGTATGATAATCATATGTCTTTCTTTATTGTACATAGATATTTACCGTTACATTAGCTTCTTACGGCCGCTACATAACGGTCTCTGCTATCTCGAGCCAACGACCATGCCCCTTACCTATCCACAATCCAATTCCACCTTTGGACGTTTCAGATGAGGTCTAACGAACTCCGGTGCGCAATTAACGACGCTCACTTTGTGCTTTCAAACCGATATTCCCAGCCGAATGTATTGAGGAACCTTGGATGTGAAATGTATTGGTGTAACTTTGGTCATTAGTATCTAATTTATACTTTGATATCATATGGAATTTTGGTCGAATATAGATATAGACTAGCTGACCCCAGCAAACGTTGTTTTGCCAAATGAAAAATAGATGTTGGCCGGTTCTCAGACCTACTCAATATGCTCACAAAATATCATAAGAATCGATCAAGCCTTTTCGGAGGAGTACGGTAACAAACATTGTGACACGAGAATTTTGTATATAAGATATATATTATATACTATATTTAACCAAAAAATGTTGTCTCTATGAATTTATTTATTTTTTCCCCTCCGCGGCCTTGCGGAACTGAAACAAAACATTTATGATTATAACATAACATTTGAATTTATTTGATTTCCATAGAGGCACAGGGCAACATAACATCTAATGGAAATAAGATTATCTAGACAGTTCACTGAAATTTTTAAAAGTTAAAAATGTATTTATTTAAACCGAACTAGCCTCAACGAACAGGAACTGTTTAGACCGAGAATTAGCAAGCGCAACGTAAGAAGGTGAATGTAGGCTGCATGAAAAAGAAATTATCCATACAAAAAATAATTCTCAATTGTAATAGGTACGAATTACATACTATTTAGCTCATTATTATTATCTACAAGCAGCGTGTCTTTTGATGAAATAAAAATACGCAAAAACGAAAAAATCTACTATGATAACTGTGAAACTACAAGCAAAAGTCTGACCTAAAATAACCTAAATCAATTTTCAAACCTGTCAAGAAAAGCAAAATACAAAGTAAACAAAATCGATCAAATTATTCAAACAGAAAAGGACCCTCTTCAAGATACACTCAAATAGCGTCCAAAATTATGTATTGAAGAGGTGTGCCAATGGACCTAATTCAAACCCTGAGTCTTTCTGAAATATTCAACGTTTAAGGTAACAACAAACACTATAGAGTTCCGTACCCAAAAGTCAAACCCTATTGATATTGAGAATTCGTTGTCTGTCTATCCATCCGTCTGTCATCAGTATGAAGGACATGCTATGTCCTTCAAGGTCACCAGGCTGTATCTCAAGATATTTTTTTGTCACTCTAACAACAAATACCTACTTAAGCAAATCTCCCATACAACAAAATGTTTTATTAAAAAAATAAGCGACTTTGGGCGAGATCAGTGCCAACTAGCATGGGTGACCGCTGACTGCAACTTTTTACCATTTTCTTTTATTTTTGAGTTTCTATGTATTAAAAAAGTGTATAAACTGTCGAAATACACGGAACCCTTGGTGTATGAGAGTCTATTTCATACTTATCGGGCTTATCTTCAAAAGAATACCTAAGAGCCGATGTTGGGTCGAACTTTTGGGTATCTTGTATTATAATCTAAAAGGATATCAATGATATGGTAAAGTTCAGGAGAACAAGTCCAAATTGTACATTATTACTATACAAATACACTTTATTGTACACACAGGCAAATAAAATACAACAGCACGTAGAAAAACAAATGTACAATTGGCGGCCTTATCGCTAAATGCGACCTCTTCCATTCAACCTTTGGATGGAAAAGATCTTAGATGAAATAATTAGTAGGCGGTAGGAGTGTACAATATTAAAAAAAAACTATTTTAAAATTATTTTTCGAGTTGTAACTCTACATTCTGTCTGAATTGCAATTTTACCCTCTTTGTATAGCATACCCATCTTAGTTAAAACTAATTTTAAGCCTTTCCAACAAACATCACAAAGTGATGGATCGGGACAAACAAGTTTTAGATGCATTATAGCTCTCGTACACTCGTTGCCAAAAATAACGGGTCAGTCCTATAAACCCGAATATCTGCCGAACTACGTATGCTAAATATAAGCGAAGATAATTTAACTGTATAATTTTACAGATAAAAATTAAAAATAAAACCGAGGTTTTATTTTTTATATTCTCGCATTTTAAAAAAATAATGTAAGTACATTATGTTTTCTAAAAGTTAAATTATTTTTGATTTGGTTTGTGCTGTTTTTAATCAATTTCCTAATTTTAGTACTTTGTTTGGCCTCCACGAGATCTTCATAGGCAAAACTAAATTAAATTACTATTTTCATGCTATGAAAAAACACATCGCGACACACTTAGCTATTATTAGATTACACATTCCCATTCCTAAACTTCTAAACTTTTATATTTAAGCGTTGTAGTGTTTTAAATTTGGCCTACATTGTACCTGTGTTCAAATAAAAGTAATTGTATAAAGTAAATCCAGTTTTTTTTGCTTTAAGTTATAACCGAATATGTTTACAATATATTTATTAAGGGCTTAAGCTAAAATAATCTAAACTATTATCTATACTATTGACAAAATAGAATTACACAAATTTTATCGTAAGGTACGATATAATTTGTTTTCGCTTTCCTGCACCGTCCTCAAAAAGGCGAAATACATATTTTACCCCAATCTCCTCCTGCCGCACTAATATGTTTGTATAGGCTTCAAGGGATGACAAGTGCTCGTAGGCTTCGCAGGTAATGGTGCGAAAGTGATAGCTGTCCATCTGTTCCGAATTTAATGCTAATAGCTGAGGATATTAGTTTGAAGGTAGTCCTAGATGTCAGGCGATGATGAATTGATGTTTTTCAGCTCATTTTGTTGAGTATGTATATTTTTTTATGAAAGGTTATAATTGTTAGACATGAATAGGTCATGGTTAGTTAGGATTTTAAAGTTCCATGAGATCTTTTATTTTGAAATCACTGATCGCCTTGCCACAAAACATAAACACGGCTCAGGCACTCGTTCAGCAGTTAATTAGTAAAAGTTACCCATATTTTTTTTTATTAAAAACAGGTGTTTTATGGTTGTTTAATTTTTTTTGTGGTTAGACCGAAATCTTTTGAGTGATGATGTGATTACCATTTTGATAAAGTCAAAGTCAATACTTTTATTTCCTTAGACGCTTATGCATACATGGACAGGTCAACTTAAGTGTTATAATGATAATTCTGTAACATATTAAAAAATGGAAGCTCAAACTTTTTTAATGCAAAATGCGAATTTTGCATTAAAAATGTTAGTTTTTGGTGTTTGATGTTAAAAAATATCGTTCATGAACTCTATAAGCTGAATACCAGAACCATCCAGAACTAAAGTGTAATCTTATTCTCCTTCAAGACACAATAATGCGCTTGCACAAACTTCCAACTTTCTGTCTGACATGACACGCGATTGATGAGCCCATAGCTTGAGTATTGGATATTGATCCCGAAGTTCAATACGAGTTGACAGTCGCTTAAAACTTTGTCGGATTATAAGTGATGTGTTTAGCCGAGACAGCGCGCGTCAAATTTCGATATGCTTCCTGTTTGTTTATTATGAAATAGTTGTATGGTGCATAATCTGTATTGATAGCGAGTTTCAGCTTAATCACATTAATACATATTGCATTCACTTGCAATCTCACACTAAACTAAGAAAAAATAAATGTCCTTTCGATATAGAAGTTTAGTTTGTATTGTATTATAGTTGATTTATTATTAAAACTTGACGTAATGTATTGTATTTGTTATTGACTAAGTATTTGCAATTTGACATATTTATTAATTGAATTTGATGATTTATTTGTTTTGACAATATTATTACTAAAAACCACAAAAAACAGTGTAACCAAAATGTAATTGTGACGTATAAATTAATATTATATCAATAAATGACTAATTAATGACCACATGTAAAAAATATTTCTCGAAGCCGTTATTCGATCTACCGGTTTTCGTTTTAACGTCTTTTCGCAAGGGATTACCACTTCAACTGTTTTTGCGACAGCATGCTTTGCTAGGGCGGCATTTGAAACATAAAAGAATCCTCCAAAAAAATTTGTTTTTTTGTGGAATAACAAGGGCCGCCAGGAAATACTACGTTCTCCGCTGTAAGAGAGCCCAGGATTTTCTCTAAAGGCGCCCACGGGTGGAGGGGTAAAATTTACAGGACCTTCTAGATCTTTGTGATCCATCTTCGTCCACGCCGACCACAATCTTACCTGACGGTATTAGGTAAGATTGTTATCAAACTAAGGTCCATTATGCATGAAATAAACTCTCTTTCTTTCTGGTGATATTGAATCATTGATAAGATCTTTCAACGTGTGAAATAAGCTTCTTATAAGACGAAGAGATCAAAATATTGACATACGTAGATGTGTACTCAGGCTGATTGGTACACGAAGCAACCTAATTCATAAATAATTTCCAGGAAATTTCCAACATTTTCCTATTTAATATGTTGTAAATAAAAGATTTTCTTACTCAAGAGGCGAAGAATAACAATAATATGTACTTACGACGTTATTAAGAAATGTGAACAAGTTTGTAAATCAGCGTTTGAGTTTATGAGCTAATGTTAAAATTGAAAAAGAAAAATGTAGAAGATATTTTTTTTTTAGGTGAAAGAGTTTTAAATGAATTTACTTGAATGAAAGTTTATAATTATATATTTTTTTTATCATAAATATGTAAAGATGTGTCCAAAGACCACAAATAATCTTGGCCATGTACAAGGCCCTTATTATTAAAAACGGATAACCTAAAACCCAGGTTTAAATTTGTAACAACATTAAAAAAAATAAAAAAAATGTTATGAAAAAACTTGACCTCACGTATCGTAATGATAAGGGTAATAGAATGATGATGATTTCGTACAAGGTTGCAAAAGTTTAAATGTTCATCCACAACATGATTAAACCACAGCCTCCTTATCATCACTCTTTTAGTTTTCTCCGCCCAAGACATCGGTCCCAGATAAAGACGGATCTCGGTAGAGTTAATACATCTCCCTAAATGATTATGGTGAAATATGCAGCGGAGGGCGAACGCCGTTTTACAAGGCCGACTGAATTTTTATCCTGCCCCGAGTTTCTGGGTAATGTTAATAAAATGTCAGATATTTTTAGCGGAGACAATTAAGAATAGAGCCTTGGCTTTACATTTTTTTCTCTTGTTTTGGAACAGCTCTTACAAAGCAATTTAACTTTTGCATGTTACTATCTATGTTCTTGTTCAATGCAAATTTGCATGTAGTTATTAGTAATTTAAGGCCCAAAACACACGTACTGCAACCGCTAGAGAAGTCAACGCACCGATATCGCACGAAGTTAGTGTCAACACAGTTTTTGATAACGACTGCGAAAGTGGTACATGTGATTAGTCTTATTGACTTTCTATACAAAAATGCATCCAAACACGTGGTTGCTTTGTCATTTCAATGTGGTTGAGTTGTCGTTGCGACTTGGATGCGCCGTTTTGTCTTGTGATTGTCCTTCGCGTGGGTTGGCTCTAGTTCCCCGCAATACATACCGTGCCCGCCACGTCTGTCAATACTGACATACGTAACATACGTTAAGGATTATCTCAAAAACTACTGAAAGGATTTTATGCGGTTTCTTTGAATTAAATATTTAATATGATTTTATTTATTTAAGTGCATATGTGTTTAATTTGCACTCGTAAACAGCCGGGGTGGACCAGCTAGTCAAAAATAAATCGAAGCAAGAAAATATCATACGTCTACCTACATATCCTGAAAGTCTACCCTCATTTACCATTGTTTACGCACTTACCTTTTCCATTTCTAACGGCAGCCATTTTGCCGAATTCCTCCCCTCAAATAAAAGTATTCTGGGGGTAAAAGAAAAACGCTGTACCAGACGGAGTGTGGGTTTGAAAGCATCTACATTTCCTCGATGATTCCATTTCTGCGGAACCAAGTGCCCCTTGAGGTTACCGCTGCTCAAACAGCGAGTTTATAAGCGGTAGCAAGAGCGGGTTGATCCAGAGTTGAAAAAAATAAATAAAAAAACATATTTCCGGACAATCCACTTGACAAAATTTAGCCCCCTGATATACATAATATAATAGGCATACATACGCAAATATAAGCAGTATTTTCTTAGGAGTTCGCGGTAATTCTGCAGAAAACTAGAGTTCTAGCAAAAAAACTAGATTATAACATTTTTAACGCAACGGACTTCTGTAATAGAAACATAAGGCTGAGACAGAACGTGTTTACCTCACACAAAACATAAATTTTAGTTATTATTCTTTTTGAGTGTTTTGTAGACTAATAAATGGTTCTTAGGAAGCTACCAAGAGATCTGTTCAGTTGAAGATCGGTCAAGGAAGACAATTGCATTAGTTTGCTAAAAAAAAATTATGACTTAAATAATGTCCGTTAAAAGATATCTCTGCTGTATAGGTCTATAATCTTTTAACATATTCATATTCATTTATTTTAATCAATAGTTTGCATACACAAAACTTAGACAGGTCAAAAACACACTATAATAAAGTAATTAATAATTACTTACAAATTAAATAATCAAGTTATATAAAATAAAATAAAATTATTTTTCTGCTGTCATATTTTTTGGCCATCGTCAATAATTTAAGTGATGGAATTATTATTATTCCAACACGAGCCTATTTTTAATCAAACATATCGATATGGCAACTATATTTGTATGTATAGAAATCTTATGTAACTGTTTGGCGTAAAAATGACGCAGGGTGTTAAGAATGACTGATTTTATGACTATTAAGGAACCAAA
The DNA here is from genome assembly GCA_929108375.1 of Gymnoscelis rufifasciata. NCBI lineage: Eukaryota > Metazoa > Arthropoda > Insecta > Lepidoptera > Geometridae > Gymnoscelis > Gymnoscelis rufifasciata. Next base: position 5,296,174 of record OV815321.1, on the reverse strand, counting down.
TCTATCTATCTATATAAATAAAAATGAATTGTTGTTCGTTACTCTGATTAAAACTTGAGAACAGCTGGGATGTTTGAGCTGATTTTGGTTTTAAAATGTTTGTCGTAGTCCAGGGTAGGTCTAAACGGTGAGAAAAAAGGAAAATTTGCCGGGAACTTTTTTTACCCGTGCGACGCCGGGGTGGGCCTGCTAGTCTATATAAATAAAAATGAATTGTTGTTCGTTAGTCTGATTAAAACTCGAGAGCGGCTGAACGGATTTATCTTATCATAGTCTTGAAATGTTCGTGGAGGTCTAGGGAAGGTTTAAAAGGGGAGCAAAAATTGAATAAAAACCCGTGCGAAGCCGGGGTGGGCCACTAGTATTTAATACTAATCCCACACATGTGTACTTTACTATGTTATTAGTTAGTTCGTTAATAGTACCAAATATTTGGTTCCATATACTCGTAAATAGATAGAATGGATTTCCGAAATGTAACGACGGAAACTATCAATTATCTTGATATTATATAATATTGTCGCTTTGTTAAGGGCCCCACGAAGGTTGCCGCATTCCCTAAGCTCAGCCTTAGCGGATTACACCTAGCTGCGTTAAAGCATTCGTCATTGTCACCACACAAGCCTTTTAGGATTCATTTCTAAAGGAACTCACTGAAATATATGAAAAGGTTTTAATTAAAGTTATTTATGAAGGTTTTCCAGTTGAAATTGCTATTTATGAAGAGGGAAATGCAGTGCATTCAGTTGTGAAAGTTAGTTTGCAGCGTGCGTGCGCGAAATATTATTTTAGTTGAGGAAAATGAACGGTTTTAGTCGTGAGTGTTTTTTTTTCTTTTTCTGAATACGTACTTGTGTATGTTTATTTACTTTTATGGTATGACTGGCTGTGCCACGAGATTTAACCCATGTTTTTTATCCGTCTTTTTTATTGGGTTTTCTCCGTAGAACAAGATATTATTTCGCATTTTAAAGTAAGTTAGTTTCTACAAAATATAATCAGCGGGGCTTTGACCGGGAACTTTTGCGTCTCAAACTTCTAACTCCCTAAGCCAGTGAGGTCGACATAGTAACTTAATGTTTTATTAAAATATACATAGTAAAAGCCGATATTTAAGTACAGCGGGAAGGTAACAAATCGTAAAACACGGACATAAATACCGAGGAGACGACATGATAAATAGCTTGTATCGGGATGTTACGTCGACTTAGCTACGGAGACATACGGCTTAGGCAATGGCTTATGGACATTCTAAAACTATAGTATTCTGAGTATTGTGTTGTTGGCATAATATCGGTTCCTCTAAAGAGCAGCTCGTCTACAGGGTCAACTGGTCTTTAACGCTAATTACATACAGCGCTGCTCGTCAACTTATAAATTCGTCTTAAGAGCAACTCGTTTACTTAACTGAAACAGATGTCCTGTTTTTTGAACTTTGAACATAATTTCTTCAAATAAAATCTGCGAAAATAGGTTCTACAATCTTACTGAATTTGAATAATGTGATAAACCTCACATTTTAGGTTAACTTTTTATGCGAACAAGGCGCTTTCCTGAAGTAAAAGATTCGAATCCTGTGTGCGAGGGTTACGGATGTGTCTTAATCTTTTTCTGCATAATAATTTAAAATAGGTTCTTGGAATATCCGAAAATAATCTTAATTAATAATTCGATGTAGTACATAATATAATATATAGGTAGCTGCAAAATTTTGTTTGCGATTTGCTCTTTAAACGAGTCACAACCTTCAGGCGAGTAGATTTTTAGATAAGTAAATATTACCGGAAAACTTCAAAAAGGGATTTATATGTGTGTTTCTCTGGAAACGTTTGTTCTGGAAAGTAGGTTATGTACCTACTTTCCAGGACAAACTTTTCGTTTAATCTGTCTGTTTGACATTTCAAAAATACTGGACTGTCTACATAATTTATTGCATCAATAAAGTAAAAAGATAAAGAACATCTTATTCCCAGAGCAGGGGATTGCGATGTAACCTAATCGTGATATGCGAAAAAGTTATTTTTTTTTAAATCTTAATTTAATAAATTTTTTTTTAACAATTGGTCCTGTCTATTACAAAATTTATGAAATGGAAAATTGTTCAAATCATACAATCCATAATTCTCACTCTTCTTAACCTAGTATTATAGAATCTTGCGAATGTCCACTGACCATTCCACCCAGCCTTCTGTCCAATCCAACCCATGTCCGTGACGTCACGATCCATGTACGAAGGTTAGAGCCCGCGGGACCACTGTACTAGATACCATATTTGATAAACAAGCATGTTAGCTGTTTGTAACATAAATTAAACATACTAAACGTCTATTTAATAAACTATTTCTTATGGGTTTATCGTACACTGCTGAATTTAGGCCTCCCTCCCATGAGGGAGGCCTAAATTCAGAGAAATTCAGATAATGATTATTTCCTTAGAAGCACAGACATCTATATGGCTGTGCTTCTAAGGAAATAATCATCTCATAAATTTATTTTATAAATCATCATCATCACCCTATTAACGTTCCCACTGCTGGGACACAGGGACTCTCTTGGCGAGAGAGATTAGGCCTTAATTCACCACGCTGGCCAAGTGCAGGTTGGTGAATGCCACATGTCCTTCAAACTCTTTTAGAGTTCTCAGAACATGCCGGTTTCCTCACGATGTTTGCCTTCACGTTAAAAGTCAAGTTAAAATTTCTCAAGAAGAAAATCCTTAGGTGCGTTGGCGGGGTTTCAACCCGCGACCTGCGGAATGAAAGTCGAGTGTCGAGTCCACTTAGCCAACAAGGCTTTTTATTAATATTTTATGAATATAAATAAATAAATATTGGAGGACAATCCACACAACAATATCTAGCCCAGTGGTAAGTTCTAAGCTTGTGTTAAGGGGGCTAGACATCTGATGTACTTAATATAGAGGTAATATAATAGACACACACATATAGATATTTTTACTATACATATTAAACACCAAGACCAAGCAAAAATTGCTTGCAGAACATACAAATATTTTAACGCTCATCGGGAATCGAACCCGCTACGTCTGGAGGCGAAAGCGAGCCCTCGCCCACCTCGCCACTTAGGCAGCCTTTGACTTAAAGTTTTGACTTTGACTTAGATTCCTCGCCTTTTTGTTGAAATTAGCCTACATATTATTATGATATCTGTCCAAAGTTGGTTGATGTTCTACGCTAGAACCTGCCTTATTCGGCTGCTTGATCAAAACTACATCAGTATGTACGTACGAAGATAACTAATAATGCAGCGTGAACACTTCCACTAAACACGCCTGCAAAATTCTTTGTTCTAACGAAAATCGTGTTCAGTTTTATACCGGTGATATTATCTATACAGTATTCCTACTCAGCCGAGTCTTGGAAATAATTGCCTACAGCCTCGGGTTACGTAGACCAAAAGCGTTTTAATTACATCTACCTAGATTGAGTTTCCATTTAGTTTTGTGATTGCATAAATTGTTTTTTTTAATTATCTAATAAAATACAGTGTAAATGTTCATATTTTTCATTTGGAATGGAAAGGGCCTAATAACAATCGATCTTATAAATTTACGACCGAAAAATATTTCGCCTCGTGACATTATGTACATACGTAAAGCTTTATTAACATTTAAACCATAACCAATTAAAAGCACAATGTCTACTCGTCATACTTAATAGGAACTTGTACTCAATTTTTCATAAACGAATTTTGGCGGATAATAGTAAAAAGAAAACATGAAATTAAATTAAATGAAATGAAATCGTTTATTTGCGAGAATACATTATTAATAATACATGTCAGATCTTAAATAATAGTTTATGTCACTGTATTCAGCCTGCAAGCAGGCGTGCAAATATTTTGTCAAAATTATATTAATTATATTAAAGCTGTCATAATAAAAAATTACATACATTTATCATCATAATTCAAATACTCATTCACATTATAGAAACATTTGTTAGGCAACCAACTACATAATCTATTCTTAAAAATAAATCCCTTCAATTGTTTTAATGATTCGGGTAATTTATTATAAATTAATATACACATGTTATAAACATTTCTTCTATATAAATCCCTATTGCATTGTGGTTTGTACAGTAAATTTTTAAATTTATGCCTTTTCTTTTGTCGTGTTATAACCTCACTCCGCTTTATAAACAAACTTGGGTGAAATTTAACGAAAAGGCATAACTCTCTAATATAATATACACGCCAGGGGCAATGTGTTGCATTTTTTGAAGAGAGGCTTGCAGCTATCACGGAACCAAGACCTGTTAATAACATGCCACCGTTAACCGTCACTGCGGCACACATGCAACTACATGTGTCCCTCGTGTGTCCTTCGAGCGAGGCGCGTAGGTATCGTCTTTTGAACCGTTTGTATGAAGATATAATACTATATGAATACTTTTACCGTGCCTTTACGCCTGCCATAGTACTTTTTCCCTCCGTTATTCGATGCTCACTCCATACCACAACCGCTAACCTGAATATCAGTTAACATATTGTGAAAGCCCGTTTTAAACAAAAGGCCTAAGCAAACAGTCGGAAATAGTAAGTGATATTTTGAAGTATAGGGGTGTCAGCAATTGTGAGGATGTCGAGATAGAGCACGGTACAGGCTTATTGTAAACTAGTAGCCTTACTTAGTGAGAAGATAGCCAGTTTGTCATTTGCTTGCTCATCCACAGATAAACCAGAAGGGGGTTTCGGGATGGTTAGTATCCAATCTTATATATCTTATCTCGTTTCAAAAAATCAAGGCACTGTTGTGTTTTATTGTGTCTTTGTTAATAGAAATGTTTTTTTCTAAATCGTAACATTATGTTAGAGGCTGTGGAGGATGTCTTCTATAACTGCATTTTTTATACAAATAAATATAAGTTCAAAGTCGTTTTTTTTGGCAACATACGTTTAAGTAAGTGACTATGTAATATTATACTCAACGTATAGTAGTAGAAGGATAGTTTTTACCTAAGAGCCACCCACCTTAGAGTTTCGGAATTAATAATATAATATATATTTCCAGACAATTCACACAACAACATCTAGCCCCGTGGTAAGCTTTATGCTTGTGTTACGGGTACTAGATATCTGATATACCTACCTACTTAATATAATTTTCATACATATATAGATATTTTTTATTATACATATTAAACACCCAGACCAAGGAGAAAGTGCTTGCAGAACATACAAACACTTTCACTCTCGGCGGGAATCGAACCCGCTACCCCTTGCGCCGCAAGCGTACCCTCGCCCACCGCGCAACTGAAGCAGTCAAATTGCGTAGGTAAAGCACTCAAATCACTATAATAAAATACCAGAAGTTTCCTCGATACATGCATAGCCTAGTGAGGAAACTGACGGGAATCACGCTTAGGTTCTAAACATCTCTGACTATGTTTGTTGACTTTCGTTAATTGTTGAAATGTTATTCGTAGTAAATAATAAAAAAAATATTTTTTGTTATTCATCAATATACAATTGCTTAGTATTCCCAGCAACTTACAAAAGAAAAGATCACAAAAAATACAAATATTTTCATCACCCAACGCGTCTAATTTCGCAACACATGGCGAGGCAACCAGCCAACCTCCGAGAATGGGATTACATTTGTAATTCGTAAAAATTCACAGCGCCACGCTGAATTATTTATAACATTTTTGTTATACAGCAAATATTAGATCCCCTTTGGCATCCCCGTCGATAAATAAATCCTGACCCCAGTTCTGTCCCCTGGGTTACCAACGGTGATACCACTGTCCTCTCCGGCCAGCTGCGAATGTCATTTTTAGGTTTACAATGGGCCGAGAACAATAAAATTCTTTTCGACACGCGCAAAATTAAAAAGTTTCAATGGTTCGTATATTAAATTTCCGCGTAATTTCCATTTGATCCTGTGGGATTTTTTAATAAAAGTTATTAAACTTCTAGTTTATTTCAGTTGTGTTGATACTTCTTTGTCTTTACTGAAATATAATAAGAATGTTTATTATTAAGTTCTAATAAAGGAATGTGAGTGTTGCATCAGAAAAATTGTAAACAAAAAAATAAATAAAGATATATAATAAAACATTTATAAGGTGTGTTAAAAGGATTTTTCCACGGAAACGACATACTTCCAGTGAAAACAGTAATTTAATTTCCTCTTTTAACATTTCACAATTATTAAGGACGTAAACCCATTTGCAGTGCCCCTACGGGATGCATGTATATATTGACATAAGTGGCTGTATAATATCTTATGCTAGATAAGTGTAAATGAAAGCATAAAAATAATTAAATTGAATTGTAAACATCGGACCAGTGGTTTCACGCAACAACATCTAGCCCCGTGGTAAGCTCTAAGCTTGTGTTTCGGGTACTGGATATCTGTTATACTTAATATAATAGGCATACATATATAGATAAACGATCAAACAAACAAACTCTTCACCTGTATATTACTATCTTATACTCGTATGTACATATAATATATTTTCAGCAAAACGACTAACCTAGGTCGTTAGACCTATAGATAAAACAAACAAACGCTGTCTTTCCTTTTCTTGAAGTCTTTTATAGAATCAAATGAGAACGTAAAATGTTGATTTTGTATGTGAATGTCTACTTGGGAAAATTTGAATATTTATCGTCATCAAAAACACCCTGAAAATGGCATTCGTTTGCATTTCAATTAACCTTCAAAATGTAATTTTATATCTAGTTAAGCTTGGATTTCAAACTCAGATTCCAATATTTATAAATTGAAATGATCTGATTTTTGTATCCAGTATTATCGTTATACGCTTGTTGATGCTAACGTACTGCAGAATAACTAGATCACTAATGATCAGACAAAATAATATTATGCCCGGTTTACATTATTCCAGTCCAGCGATCCAGTCCAGCACTGGATTGCTTACTGGAAAAATGTAAACTGGCACTGGAATGAACTGAATCCAGTAAGCATTCCAGTCCAGTAACTGGATTCGCGGTCTACTTTTGAATCCAGTGCGATCAATCCAGTGCAACTGGAATAATGTAGACGGCCAATCCAGTGCCATTCCAGTGCTGACGAAGCACGTTTGAAACATTTTCGAAACTGATCTCTTCTTGAAATCATTGTCAATGTAGTGTTCACACTTCAACGGCGTCTAAATAACTGGAATAATGTAGACTGACAGATCCAGTCCAGCACTGGACTGGAATCTCGCTTAAATCACTGGACTGGAATAATGTAAACCGGGCTTTATACCGAGGTTCTTGACTTTGTAATTTTAGGTTACGTCACGTACGATATACGTACGTATCATACGGTATTATTTTTATTACGCCTTTAGTATGGAGCGGCCCTATAAGAAGAAAAATACCTAAGTTCTCAAATAGTTTTCGTCAAAGATTCAACAGATATTTTGTTACAGCTGCATGTTCAAAGGTTTGCTTTATTTGCAACTTTGTTTTTAATATACGGAAGTATTCTCATATTAGTAGAGTAAACATTGAGTCATTATCGCGGTAGACGAAAACCGCTTCTGATAAAAATAACCGGAAGCCAATGAGGTAGGGCATATCCGGCAGTGGATGTTGATTATGGATCCACTTTACAGGTATTAATATAGGTATTTTTTCCAAACTTATCTCAGTTCTTGGAAAAATGGTCAACTGTATTGCGTCTTATAATTTACAAATTCTTTTCGAAAGGTATCACAAGGCCCATCCATTTTCCGTTATGGAAAACCGATACGTAGCAAACAATCCCTATTGTATAGGGTGTATAGGAATTAGTACACTTAAACATAACAATGGATTTAATTTGAGAATAAAATTTATAATCAAAGACCATGACATAATTCTTCAAATCGATGATTCTTTTATATCCCTACTCTCCACAAATATATACGAAGAACTGCTGGTGCGATAGCGAGGATGATTTGGACTTTGCACAGTGGGTAGCTCTGTGGGGTTTCGGACAGGGGGTGAGACTAGTTTATCAAACAGACAAAACATCTTTTATTTCCATAGCTACTTTGATATACAAATCTAAACGTCAAAAAAACACTTAACGAGCGAGAAAGTGTCTCGCACTAAAAATGACAAAATAATAATTTGATGCATAGAAGATTGACAAGCAAGTGAGTAGGTACTGGATACACATACAATAAGAGTACACACATAAAATAAGTTTTTGTTGTTTTTTTTAATGCACATAGTCGAATTATATTCACTTAGATTTCATAAAGGCTTCCATCATTTTATCCTAAAGATTTTATACAATATACGCAAAAAGTAGAATTAAATTTAAATTTCATGAATACTTCAATCATATTTTAAATATAAAGCCTTGCGCACTATTCATAATATAATTCAGAGCAAAATGGTTGTCCTTTTACACCCTGCACAGGGCTTTCTATTGAAGGTTAGCAGAAGGTGCGCAGATATCATCAAAGGAATAGAAAAGTCCCCGGTACAGAAAGGTGCCACCGCCGCCTAACATAATAAGAAATGAATGTATTTCTATATTTCGTTTGTTGCTTCGGTGTCGAGAAAATAAAGTTTTTTGCCCCGCTATTCTAGGTAGCGTTGCTTATTATTTTAGGAACGCTGTGTCAGAGCTATCTACAACTCATATTCTAAATTTGTGTAGAAAAAATTAAGACCGCTGCTGGTGGTGGTTTCATTATATGCATGGATTCCTTTACGCTACATTACTTCGTCTTAATGTTTACTACACAAATTAAGAATATTAGTTTCAACCTAAAAGTGAGGGTTATATACATAAAAAAAGAGGCATTTGACAACAAATTGTAGATAACTTGTTGTCAAATGCCTCCTTTATTAAAGAATTTTTTATTCTTACAATCAATTTTTACTATTCTATTATATCTCTCTTCCTATAGAAAGAAGATAACAAAAACAGGCAACTTGCCTTAATTATCTTCGCATATTCTCTTGAATTATTCTATTTTATAAGCGTGACCTCAATTGTCATCTGTCTCATTGTTAACCGCCCTGCTAGACTGACTCCCTTTGATCCTATATTTTATAAGTAAAGAAAGAAGAAAATACACACAGATTCATGCCTAATAATAAAAAAAAACCAGTAACTTCGACAAAGCGTGAAAAATTCCGCGCACTTAGCATTTGTTGTCTTTTACTTCCATAGGAAATCAACTCAGAGCTTCTAATTTCACTTTAAATTATCTATTTAAAAAATACACAAGTCATTCTTTCATTTTAGGATCTCTGTCTATAATTTCCTCGAATTAGTAAAACGTCGTCGAAAATCTGAACATTTCGAACGAACGTTTTTTTATTTGTGATTTAGATACTTACATCGATCCTTCTGAATGAATGGCCGAATTCCGCGAGCTAACGCGAAATTTATTCGTATTAATTCCAACGATTGAATGAAATAAAACGCAATTCATAATGCTCTTCCATCATAAATTGAAATTGGAACATGGGTCTTATGTAACTGGTTCCGGAACTGAAATCCTCAAAAAGGAATTAAAATTATTTAAGGCTACTTCAAGCAGAGGAGGATCTTTTCAATACAATTATTTCATGTTCTTACTCGCGTTTAAAAGTATCTTAGTAAGTTCCTTTATAAACAGGCTAACTCTAAAATAATATATCAAATCGGAGCTGAAAGCAGTAGGTCCGCGTTCAAGTAAATAATCAATCTAAGCACAAGGTCTTAAGTCTTAATAAATCATTATTAAAGATTTTTTTTTAATTTAATTACTTTTAATTTGATTCCTAAAGCGTTACCTTATTAAACTGCTTTATTAGCTCGACAAAGGTTCTTGAATTTTTCATACATAGTTGGGAGTACGAATAAGGAAACAGTTTACACTACCTTTCATCCCGAAAAAATGGAGTACCCCAAGATACCAGGTCGGGGCTGTGGCGAATAGATACTATTGAATAAAACATGATACCTTGTTTTAACCATTTTCTGCTGTGACCATAAAACGTCAAAATTTAACACCTAGAGAGTGCTAACCAATTATTGTGCCATAACTCAAATTTCCCGCAAATTATTAACGTGTCAATACATGCGATTTGTCAACGGGTCATGTGGGGAATACGGCAAATAAGCAGTAAATATTGAACCGTGTCCCAACGGGCACCAGTTATTAGAGATATGGTGTCCAATAGGATACATCTATTTGGGAAAGTTTGGAATCATAATCATAAGTAAGCCTTGTGGTCCATTTTAGATTAAACTCATTAAATTTAATGTGTTTGGAGTGGACCGATTTATTAGTTTAGGAATAAGCTTGTCTATCGTGATTGTAGTATGTATTCTTGTAGTGTATGTACACACTAGAGCACCTTAATGTTACATCAGAATCAATTGGAAATAGCAATAAGAATTGAACAATATATTTGTAATTATGTTTTTTAATTTATATTTACTTATTATTTTCCATTGTCGCATTAATTTTGTACTGTAATGGCAATGTAAAAGTGTAAATAAATAAATAAATCTTAATCAGTGATCGGCTTTAATATGTAAAAAAAAACAAATATTTTTTATCAAATTAAATTAAAAAGTTAATTTTTATATTAATGTCTGTCAGAAACTTGTTTATATCATAATAACATTTGTCAAAGGTATTTTTTTTAACTATTCAGCAGTTTGTTGTAAATTTTTCGTGCCATTCCATATACGCTTTTCCTGAGGCATGCGGTTTTAAGACAGTCGTTAAGCGTCTGTTAAAAAGAGGTGATATATTTGTATCTTACGCTGCTTAATAAAATTATGTCTATGTCTATGTCTAAGCTTTTGTGTATCTTACGCTGCGTGTGGGGTGTACACGCAGCGTAAGATACAAATATATCACCTCTTTTGAAAAGACGCTTAACGACTGTCTTAAAACCGTAACCTTGCGTACACCCATTATTAAAATATTCGGGCGAATCTCCCGCGCTCGTGTAGTATGCGTCGCTAACTGCTAGCCCACACTGCATACAAACCACTACTGCAGGGGTTACCAGTAAGCGACGCATACTGTACACAGAAGCTTAGACATAGACATAATTTTATTTACTACAGAAACACACACAAAAATAATACAGACTCATAATCAACATACATTTTTAAATGACGAAACATATTTATCTTAATATATATAAATATCTTGTACAATGTTTGTCCTCAATGGAATACTAAACCACTTAAAAATTCGCACACCATGTGCAGTTCGATCCAACTTGAGAGATAGGATGGTTTTTACGGCGAGAAAAATTCGAATAATTTCCGGGAACATTTTATACCCGTGCGACGCCGGGGCGGGCCGCTAGTATGTATATAAATAAAAACACAGAGTGAGCAGGTACGTGTCTGCTACAGCAGTAAAAGGGCAACGGCTCAGCTCTGTGTCCACTGGTGTTAACAGTTTGGTCCACAGTCTGGTGGTAACAGCTCGAGGATATGTTACAACAGCCAGTCGCTGGTTTTTTTTTTTTTTTTATTTGTTTAATGTGGCTATTGTGTCACTGCGGCCTGAGAGGCCTATTGTGATCGCCACTTGTCATCGGTTCCCCTCAAAGTCGTAGCGTTACAGTTCGCCACTTATCCTTGCGGCTGCTAGGAACCGAAGGATTTTCTTTGGGGGGAGGTTTCGTAGTTCATCTGGACATAGCAGATGCTTGCCCAGGTGTGTACTACGTTTCTGCATCAGCGCTCCACATTCTCCTAGCAGATGGAGTGGCGTTTCATCTGCCTCCTCGCAGAATCTGCAGGTTTCTGTTTCGCATAGTCCTAACCTGTACATGTGCTTATTAAGGCGGCAGTGTCCGGTTAGGACTCTTGTTAAGATGCGCAGGTTGTTTTTGCTTAGCACTATGACTTGGTTTGTGGACCGTTTGTCAAAGGCTTTCATAGTTGATTTAGAGTGACCCATGCCAGGAGAATCACTCCAGATCTTTATGGATTCCTCGTAGCATAAGTCAAGCAGTGTTTTTTGGGCCAGGCTTTTCGGTACGCCGCAGAACGGCTCGGGTCCTAGTTGAAAGCCCATTGAACCAGAACGCGCGAGTTCGTCGGCACATTCATTGCCAGCTATCCCTGCGTGTCCCGGTACCCATCTTAAGATAACTCTGTTTTTTGAGCCCAGGGCGTTCAGACGCTGGAAGCAATCTTCGACTAATCGGGATGTAATTTTCTTTGAATCCAGGGCTAGAAGCGCCGCTTGGCTGTCAGAGTTAATAATTATTGTTTGGTTGGAGTAGTAGTCGCTGGTTTGTTCGATACCTTGTAATAAACTGGAGAACGGCTCCGGTTTAAAGGGTTTTTACCGTCATTCAATTTTAAGCCGCACAACGGAGACGTCTACTGTTGAAGATAAATTGTATTGTTATTGCATTAGGTCCTTGACTACTTGCCTACCTTCAGGCATGTATAGATTCATTGATTTCTATTATTCGGTTGAAAGCGGTGTAATTCCATCAATTGCCTTTACGGAGTCATCAGTCCTTACAAAAATGGGCTTACACTACGTTTTTAACCCCCGACCAAAAAAGAGGGGTGTTATAAGTTTGACGTGTCTGTCTGTCTGTCTGTTCCATCATAGCTCCCGAACGGATGGAGCGATATCAATTTAGTTTATTTTAATGAAGGGTGAGTTTGGCCCGGGTGTTCTTAGACATGTGTCATGAAAATCGGTTGAGCCGTTTAAAAGTTATGGGGGTGAGAGTGGGGAAGGAAAACAGAAAATCTGCAAATATACTAGTGTGGGGTATCAAATGAAAGCGCATCGCGTCCACATTACATAATATTATGTTGTTTTACATTTAAGGAAATGAAGGCATTGGAATCGGGGGTTTTTCTTAAATTTTAAATTTAGATTTATTAGAACCGCAGTCTCGCGGAGATCATTCGACATCACGACCGCAGCAGCCATCTGGTCTGTGTGACCTTATAATAATTCCAAACTACAAATATCACTTAACAATCTAATAAAACCCGTAGGACCCTATTTATCAACAAAACAAGTACGGTATCTCAGACCGCATTTAGTCAGAAGAGTCATTTACTGATCATTTACTCGCCCATGCTTTCCTCACTGAGGCTTTATAGCGCCGGGTCATTGGTGCCGACAGTAAAATCTTTACGACAAATAAAACTACGTCGGCGTTAGGGGTAAGTGTGATGAGGGGTGAATGAGACGAACAGTCGACACGGTTAACGGGTTATGGAGGAAATATTATTATGAGGATTGTGTTATTGGAATGCACTAAATAATAGGTACCTAATTTGGTCTATATATAGTTTAGAAATGGTGATTCTTTGCTCATAATAGAAAATGGCATGATTTACAATTTCGTCTGAGATTAATCTCGAACCCTCTATAGAAATTGTGTTTTTAACATACTATTTAATTGAAATATAAAGTTTCTACCATCAAAAATAAGTCATTAAGTATAAATTCTTTGTTGAAATAAAGTTTTTTTTTTTAATTATAATCTTTTAAGCGTTGTCATATATTACTGTTTTTTTTTAAATGGTCGTATTTATCTTTGTTTTAATGTCTTTGACATCCAGTTTTGTTAAAAATTACAACGATGTTAAAGACGATGTGGTCTGAGATGGAGCATGAAGACCTAGAAGGTAGGCTTCTCCGGGCCACATTACGAAACACGAAATAATCGCTTCACGCATTGGCCCAGCCCGGAGGGTGGTGACAAACCGCGGCCGAAGCCTACCACCCGGAGGTCACGTGTAAGGATTCAGAGGGTTAACACTTATCTCAGGGGAGACTAATGTCGGCAAGCCTTTATAAAATTATTTTGTTTGCAAGTTTTATAAACTGGAAAAAACTCGCATAATGTGTGAAGTGCAAGTGCAAGACCGATATTTATATTAAATTCTTATATTAGCCAATTTTATAGGAAATGTTTATTATTCTAGTAATAATGTGTTACTTTACCGGTACCGGTCAGTCTCTGGTGGTAGGTTTCGGCCGCGGCTGTCACCACCCTATGGGCTGGGCCAGTGCGTGAAACGATTTTTTCGTGTTTAGTTCTATAATCCGGCGAATCAATCTAAAAAAAAACAAAAAAAAATACTGAGCAAAAAGATTTTGTTCGGACGGTCACCCATCCAAGTACTGCCGTCGCGCAACGTTGCTTAACCTTGTTAGCGTTTAAGATTGGCTTACCTGTCGTTTTTTCCGTTTGATTTTATTAATTTGTTTTTACGACCTCATTGGCCGAATATAGTGACACATATTCTCATCAATCAATTCCAACTGACTGTAAAACCTATATTCATGCAAATAAAGATATATAATTTCATAGATTATTATACTAAATACTAGTCCGGTCTATAAGTAATGCTGACCAATTATCACATAAGAAGGATCCGTCCAACGTCAATCACCGACGGGGTAGCGGTCGAATCCAACCGGGAACCCGCAACTCCGTCAAGCGCTGGCGCTTCGTTGAGCAAATCGTCTGGTGACGTTTGGTTTGACGATGCTCTAGCTCTAAGGTGAATAGCGGGTCAACGATGGTTTTTTAGTTGGTATGCTACTGATTACTAGCTCATTGTTAGTATATCAGTGGGAGTCCAACATAACTATCGGCTCCGATAGAATGCGTAATGCATTTTTCCATCACCAAAAAAAAACAGAAAGGACTTATCACATGTTCAGCTGTTCAATTAGATACCAGCTAACTAATCATACTAATTCCTTAGGGTAACATTGACAACAAAACTAAGCGATCTGTATCCTAATAATTGTGTGATTGAGTGTTGTTGCACTAAATAATTCTCTCTTTTTTATTCATCTGTAAGTTATTAAGCTTGTATGTATTTCATTAGAAACAAGGTAACGAGCACCATTTACAAATAACTAACGAAATTGCTTCATTAATTTTAGTCTTAACCTTATGAAAGGGACACTTCTTACAACTTTCATAATTTTTCTTAAGTTAGGTTTGTATTCATTTTTCCGTTTTTATTAACCTACTTATGCAAAACAGATCGCAAAACAGTTTTTTTTTTTTTGGTTTTCTGGAAGAAATTGCTATCAGCGATAAGGTGTACTTGTTATTTATTTTGTATTTTCTTTTCTTCTATGTTGTGTACAATTAAGTGTTAACTTGTCTTTTTCTACCACACACAAATGTCAAAGTGAGTGACAAGGGCAAACGAAAGCTAGCGACATTTTATCTCAATCTAAACATAAGTACCTGACATATTATTCTTGAATCACTATCTATCCTGAAAACTTCCTGAAAATCTGTTGAGTTGTTCAATATCTCTAAAGGTAAGAAACAGCTGAAACGACCTTATTTTGTACGACTATGTAAACTTTTAGACATAGACATAAAATCAAGAAGACCAGCTTTGGTTGCGAACTTTTTTGCAACCAACAAATGCGTCAGACGATTTTACAACGATGTATTTATTATCTTTTTTTTAACATTGTATGTGATACATATGTAATTGTTACTAATAAATAATTTTATTTTTTTTAATTTATTTTTAATCAATATGTAACACTCACTTGTCAAATACATTCACTTGTCGAGTGTGTGGCCGAGCGATCCTTTCTCGTATTGGTATTTACAGACACGAATGCAAGAGCACTTAAATCATCTGATAAAGATGCAAAGACATTTTTAACCCCCGACCAAAAAAGAGGGGTCTGTCTGTCTGTCTGTCTGTGGCATCATAGCTCCCGAACGGATGGAGAGATTTCAATTTAGTTTTTTTTGTATGAAAGGTGAGTCTTGCGCGAGTGTTCTTAGACATGATTAATGAAAATCGGTTGATGAAAAGTTATGGGGGTGACAGTGGGTAACGAAAACCGAAAATCTGCAAATATACTAGTGTGGGGTATCAAATGAAATCGCATCGCGTCCACATTACATAATATTATGTTGTTTTACGTTTAAGGAAATTAAGAAATTGGAATCGGGGGTTTTTCTTAAATTTTAAATTTAGATTTATAATTGCTTTGTCCGTTCTACACGTTATGAATTCCCTTTATATTCTTTGTACTATGATACGAATAGAGTATTCAGTAGAGCGTTACTTATCTAATAGGTATTGGGCTGATGCCTTAATTAAGTCCCATAGGTAAGTAAAACTAATGAGCCATCGGAAATTACTGAAGAGGTCGTAATCAGGATACTTTAGGGGCATATTATAAAACTTTTTTGGATTTAATAAATAAGATACAAAATCATTTATATTGTTTGATGTTACAAATCTTTGTAACGTCAAAAATAAAATACATTTTAAATACATAAGTTAAATGTTTTTTTTTTGTATTTCAATAAATACAGTTTAAGTAAGTACTGTATGTATTCACACTATGTACCAGAATTTATCTCGAGGCTTTCTGTATTTATTTCATATACACGTTAGTACTTTAATTTTTCAAAATGAATCTTTTCTCATACTTAATAATAATAATAATAATAAATATTTCCGGATAATCTACACAACAACTTACCCCGTTATACGAAATAGTTAACTAAGCCTATTGTAAAATAGCATGCCGCTAGCATTCGCTTGTCCTTATCGATCACATTGACATATTTATTTGTTAGAAAGAGACAAAATTCATGCTTATATAGAAAAGGTTTGCTATCCATTTTCACAAGAAGGATAGGGTACAGAATTTTATTTTGAATTTAACCTGCACATACACATATTTTGAAGCATAAATATATTTTATACATAAAAAAAAAATAAGGGACTGTAGAGTTATAATATATCTTGAGATAGGCGCAAACCACACGTGACCAGTCCTTAAGTACACACACACGATACCTACACGTCCAATCAAAACTTCTCACAAGTGATGATTTCTGTGTTCGATCCCGAAAGTTGTGATTACTTCTTCTCGCGCGATTGAACGCCAATCGACCGGATTGATAACAGTTTTTGACGACATCTTTTACTTTACTTTTGTTAAGGTACGCGTTTATAAATACATTCAATAATTGTGTAACAATGGGCGGCCTTATCACTTAAAGCACACACACACATGCGCGACATGTTTTAAGAACTTTGAAGAGTTTGAAGAATATGTGTCATTCGCCAACCCACTTGGGCAGCGTTTTGAAATAAGGCATAATCTCTCTCGTCAAGAAAAATCCCTGTGTCCCAGCAGTCGGAACGTAAAATGGGGTGCTTATGTTTTTTTATGTATATTTGAAAATAAAAACAAGTGAAAACACTTATATATTACTAGCTGTTGCCAGCGGCGTCGCTTGCGTAGAGTTAGGATTGTAATTCCCGTGGTAAATATTATTTATTTCGGTCCTATGTCATACATACGTAACGTACACGTACCGTATTACATTTTAAGCAGCATTTTTTATTTTAGGCAAATCGGTTCAGCCTAGTTATATTGGATTTTCTCACGGTAAAAAGTAAAAAGTGTCCTTTCTGTCAAAGTCTGGTCTGGTCTCTAGTATTAGTTCTCTAGTAGTTACATACTTTTAGTAAAGTATTCAAATACTTATCTCCCTTCATTCGTGAACCCTAAAAATCTGCAATCACAGAGTCTGTTTGTGCAATGTGCACTTTTAAATTGCGAACGAGCAATCACCAGGAAGTGACGCGTCAAAGTGACAACCAATAAAGCGCACATTCCAAATTTGAAATTCAGAGTGGTGTCAGATCAGCGGTTTTTTTTCTAAGCGTATGAAGTTTTTGGCGATTTCTGTAATTTCTAGTACTCAAACCTTTGTTGGCCTTGGATCAATTAGAAGAAAAAAATAGTTTATTTAAATATTAATTTTAATAATTTTAAGTTTAACAATAGAATTAATTTTAACAATACTAATTTTAATATATATTTAAATATTATGGCATTTTTCTAACTGACTGTAACTTTACTAAATGCGTGAATGCAGTTACTAACTAATAACTTAAAAAAACATGGATAATTCATCCATGATTCCATTGATTCGCAATTTTCTTACATTTTTATCTTTTTTTTTGTGTTTTATTGTAATGTTGTGTTCAATAAAGAGTATTGTATTGTACTGTATGGATAGTACGACCGTTTCCTTGTAACTATAACGGTTTATGAAACTTCTTTTATGGCCCCTTCTCAAAATTCCAACCTATACGTTAACCTATATGTATACTTGTATTTTCTTTCTTCAGAATATAGTATCTTCGGGATTTCATTCAAGCCTATCCGAATAGAAGAATAACTATCTTTATATATATAATTCTTCTGTGAGTGTGTATGTCACTGAACTTCTCTCAAACGAGTGGACCGATTTTGATGAAATTTTTTGTGTGTGTTCAAGGGGATCTGGGAATGGTTTAAATTTAAAAAAAAAAATAAAAACTCGTGCGACGCCACTAGTTATATATAAAAATACAAACAATATTTGTCATGGACACCGTTCCCATTGCCGTGACATAGGGACTTCTTGGCGAGAGAGATTTGGCCTTAATTCACTACGCTGGCCAAGTGCGGGTTGGTGAATTTTGAAATATTTGTTAATAGATTAAAAACTATGCGCGTAAAAAACGTCGGTCTGCAACGTCTATTACGCTAAAAGGCCACGCACATTCCGGTACAAATGATTTTTTTGGTCAATAACTTTTTTCTATTCCAATTTGTTAAATTTTTCCTACTACTTTTGTATTTTAAAATATGTAAATAAATAATAGTTATTGAATGAAACTAGCTAAAGGAATAAGATGTTCATCTAACTCGATGACCTCTGTGGCTCGGTGGGCGAAAGCCCGCTTGAGATGCAGGTTGCGGGTTCGATTCCCGCCTCGGGGCCATATTTGTACGATCTAAAATTTCTGGTTTCGGGTCTGGGTAATTACTATAAATCATAAGTATGTATTTGATAGTATATCAGTTACCTAACACCCATAGTACCCTTAGTTTGGGGTTAGGTGATGCTGTGTGAGTAGTCCGGAAATATTATTATTATATATTAACTCAGAGTTCTAACAGATTAAATACTAGTAACTAAATAGCGATTGTATTATGGATGCATTCATAAAATTATTATACTTTTTAAACTTAACTTATTTTGATTTTTCGACTGGAATCGAAGCCACAACCTTCAGGCAAAGTTGCTGATTCAAGCGGCTAAGTTTGATAACTATTATGTATGTCTTTATTTGTAAACGCAAACATAAATACATTTTTATTTTTATTGTAATACCCTTCACCCGTCTATTAACAAGCACCATAACCAAATAGTGAACCATAATTTCACCCAAATAAACTTTAACGCAACACAGAAAACAAAAGAATTACCCGCAAAACCAGCAGAGAATTTCACAAAAATAATTTAAGGCATCATCCTCTTATTAAAAACCTTCCCTTATAAGCTCAAATACTTCATTTTTCAAACTAAACAAAGCACATTTTTAATAAAGTGTCCAGGGCTTGAAGTGACTTCGTTACTTAAATACAGTCCGCTATGTGTTTTATTATTTTTCACACGAGATATTAGGCCGTGGTTTTGTATAAGCGAAACGTTAGGCGATAGCGGAAATAGTTGACAACATTTTGTGAAAAGAGTTGCTGCGAACATACTTTTGAGAAATTTATGTGCGCTTTAAACACGTGCTTTAACGGTGAAGGCAAACATCGTGAGGAAACCGGCATGTTCTGAGAACTTTAAAAGAGTTTGAAGGACATGTGACATTCACCAACCCGCACTTGGCCAGCGTGGTGAATTAAGGCCTAATCTCTCTCGTCAAGAGAGAAGTCCCTGTGTCCCAGCAGTGGGAACGTTAATAGGGTGATGATGATGAACATACTTTTGACTTTCGTACATACTTTTGTTCGTATTGAAAATGCGTGTTGCTTCGGGCTTAAACTTTTTTATTCCTTAAAACATATATTTAAATAACTTATACTTATTATTTATTAACATAGCAAATCACTGAAACGGGAAATATAACAACCCTGGAAAAAACAAACAATCTTTAATAACATAATGTATACTGTAAAATCAAGGTCGACTTAACACAATTAAAACAATAATAAATTAAATATGTAAATATATTTAATTGTGGATTCTAGTAAATAATCCACAGTAAAATGTAGACATACATACATTTTATGTAACACATGCTGATTATCAATACTGAGCTTTGTGAGACAGACCTTTACCACAGTGGATAAAAAGCAGGTTGTAGAATATTCCACTTTGCGCTACGCCTCTGCATATCAACAAACCATATTTTAACCCATCCCTTATCCTTTCTCATATATCCTGTAAAATTCTATACTTCATTCATCACGTTTCGAGGACGTTCCCAACTTTAATTTTGTAATATAGTTAACCGTTTGCGAACGCGTCCGAGAAAAATGTTTAATTTAGAGGATAAGTGCTTTCTTGAGTTAGAAATTTTCGCTTCAGCTTGAAAGGTTGACCAGCTCTACTGTTTGGTAAAGGTCTGTTTCAGGTACATAATAAATAAAATAAAAATAAATATTTCCGGACAATCCACACAACAACATCTAGCCCCGTGGTAAGCCCTAAACTTGTGTTACGGGTACTAGACATCTGATATACTTAATATAATAGACATACATACATAGATATTTTTATTATACATATTAAACACAAATTTGACTCAGTCCACCATTACCGACTGCTCCCTCACAATGGCGGCCTGCCTGAACAATGGCGGCGAATTGCAAGAGCAGCAACTCATTATAAGGACCCCCCATAACCACGACCACTCCTTCAAGAGTGACCGACTAAGAAGAAGAAGATTAAACACCCATAATATATCTAAAAGGTCACAACAGGGTAGATAATCGACACCTTGATGCACAAAGATATTTATTTAATAATGCCTGTCCAGTAACACAGTTACCATAGCCGATATTGCTAGGACTATCATCATTATCATTTGACAGTAAAATGTAGCTGAGTTGATTATTCATCTAAACTTTTAGTTTAGATGAATAATCAACTCAGCTACAGATAAACGGCTCTTTTGTCACAACATGTTCTGGTTATAACTTGTAATCTTATGCTCATACTTCCTGCCTACCTGTATCTTGTTATTTTTTGTGATTGTAAAACTAAATGCTTCTTATTCTACATATAAGTAGCCTCGTGGTAATCTCAAAGCTTGTTTTAGTGGTAGGTAAGAGTCTGAAATGAACATCGGTTAAATTTAATACAATTATCCATACCTACTAAATAAAGGGTGTTTCTAATTTACTCGAGCGGGGCCTCAAATGAATGCGCATCACGTGCACATTACAAAGTAGTAAAGTTTCTTTCTTCTGTTTCGTTTCTGGAATCGAGGTATTTTGTTTTTATATTAAATTTAGATTATAATACATTGCACACCTAGACCAAGAAACAAGCGGGAATAGAGGTTACAAACACCTTATAAGAGTAGTTAGCTATTATTTTACTTAATTACTTCACAATGCACATTTCATAAAGGAAAGTACCAGTAATTTCAACTTGTTTACTAAGAAAAAGAAACTGTTTCCTTAAAGCTTAGTACACAAGTTGTGATATGAAATTCGTTTTTACGACGCTCCTCTTAATGCAGGAAGTTTCCGCACTAGAGTATGAAGGTAATATTGGCTGATATCGTTCGCTCTGCTTATATTAATATCGTTACAATAAGGAGTTTCAATAATATCAAAGTAAGAAAGTCTTCTATAGGTTTTCTTTGTGCTAAGTTTCCTTAATAAGTAAGCAGTACAAATACACAATTCCCGTTTCATGTAATTTTAGAGACTTTATCATAAAGTTATAGTGAATACAATATTTTCGGCTACCGGGCGTCCACAGCTAGACTTAAGTCTTGCTCAAAAACAAATGGGGTTAGACCATATCCCACACTCTGCCGGCTTAGCACGGCGATTTCCTTTCTATTCCACCCTAGACTAGACAAGGTTTTCGCATTTTGACTTTTACGTTTATAAAATGGCGTCTGAACTTGAATCACGTGGATTTCTCTCTAAAGCAAAATTTAAATCTTTCTTCTTTAAATGTTAAAGTAAATTTTATATCAATATTACTAAACTTTATGAAAATACAATAAAAAAGCAAGCAGCAAACATAACGATATGAACAGGCTTATTATCTAGTACTTCCAATTTCACCATTTTATGCTACAAATCGATTTTTATTGAACCAAGATCAACCATAGAAAAGTTACAATTTGATCTCAGTTAGGCAGTTAAACGAAAAAAGCTGACTATAGGCCCTTTATCCCGAAACTTACCAGTACCAAAAGTAGTAAGAATTATGATAAACCGGTAACATGATTTTAAACAAAACTAAAACTTGAATCTGTTTACATAATTTTAAATATTCTTACTATTTATTACTTACGTGCGATATTCGATATATGAAGCTAATCCGCAGGACAATTTATATAAAACACATAATCTAGATTATATCTGAAAACGGGGATTCCTCATTCAAGTATTAATATGCATACGACAAAAGAGCCATTATTTTTTATATAAATCTAATAAACTTTTTACCCCACCACATGAACTATTAGCAAACTTTAAAATACATTTTGACTATCAAAGAAGCAATTTTCTCAAAATAGCAATAGCATAAAAACAAACTCCGAGCGAAATAACCCCACAAAAGCTGCGGAATCTTTTAAGTTTGAAACTTTTAGACGGGATGTTACGATCATGGCTTTGAAGAGCGGCACCTTTTAGCGTTTACGGGAAGCTAAAGTTTTTCACCATTTGGACAATAGGGGGCCTAATTTGTATGGATAACCTAAGTTTGGTTGTTCAAGTTCAAATTATGTTTATTTGACTATCAAGCTCAATTTCGGGTAAATTTTGCGGGTAAGCAGCGACGTTCTGGTGTTTTTTACCATCAAAAAAACTACAAAAAAAGAATCAAACCATGCAGTCTATTCTTTTTAATGCATGTCGAATTATTAATTACTTTTACTTACTTATTTTTAGTAAGGAGAGCTTAGTACTTGTGCCAAAACAAAATGTATTGTAATGATTTTATTAAGTTTGTAAATAAGAATAAAAGAGTATGGACTCCCATGTCCGTAAGTTTGTTATTGTTTAAATAGTAAAAAATACCCGCAATCAATGACATATTTTAGATTTTTCGTAAAACGTAAAATTTTCAGGACAGCTGATAATAGAATTTTCATGCTAATAGAATTTTCATCAAATTTCATGTGATTTTCTGATAGCTGTTTCAGACTTTCAGAGACAGTAATTGATAATTCTAACATATTATTAAATTTTACCTTGGCTTTATAAAATGATATGATTATTTTGTTTTAAAGTCTTTACAAATCATGATTGCTTTAGCATGAGTTTGGCAATAGGACAACCCAATTTGGTTCTAATGTTTCATTAAAAATCCTACCGAAAGTTTGTGATGTTGTAAGAAAGTAAGTGTGTCAGTGTGGTTGTTGCTCATAATTATATAGCTTAATCAGAAAAACACATAGGCTACTTTTTACCGCGGTAAAGTACCGGATATTCACGGGAAATAACAATTATTGCGAGCAAAGCTCGATTTGAGACAAAATTGGCATGAACATTGCTGTTTTCCCAGTAAAAGATAAAAGCTATTTATTATCTTTTAACCGCCTTAAAATTTATTATTGCACGGGCATAGCCTAGGCAGGCAGCTAGTATAATATTAAATGTCCTTCCCTACTTTTTGAATGAAAAACAAAGAACGCACAAGCATATTGGAAAAACTTGGCGAAACACAGTTCAAAACTATTAGCCTACCAACTTTACCAATAAAGTTTTTTTGGTCATTAAGCCGAAACCCCAAGTTTGGAAGTCGTCCAATTCTCTGTAATTCGTAAAGCTACCAATTGTATTGGTTAAGTGCGATGAGCTGCCAAGTTTCAGCAACAGATGTCTCTGATGATAATCCTGATTGGGTTCGATGGATTAGCATGTTAATGAGGAATTTTTATTCATTGTTGTTAAGTTTTCCTGATTTTGAGGGATGAGGAGTTTCGCGAAGGTATCCACTGCTGAAATATTAATAAGGCTCTGTCACACACCTTAATAGAAAATTTTATAACTAAATAAATATAATTAGATAGTTATATTTTGGAAAGCGGAAAGGACGATTCCGCGATTTCCTCGTCAGGTAATATCTCCACGAACATGCGAGTATTTCGCCAGCGTAGCGTCGCGACTCTAAACGGAATCACCACGTGCTGTGTTATTATTTTGTTTCTGAATCAGTCGCCTGCGTTTGACATCGAGAACGACGCGTGCTCGCTGCGAGGGCCCCGCGAGCCCGCAAACTTTCGCCCCTATTAGACTCACCACGATATAATACATACCTTATACATACAATACATATAAGACGGTCCGACCTACCATATTTTACCACTTTTCGGTACCTAACAAATTTTCATAACAAATGTTGTTTAGATTATTTCCATTTCTTACATTATATAACCAGATTTCCCACGGATCCTAAGGATTTTATAGAAATAACATTCTTGAATCAAATTTCTGTTATATCTATTGACACCGATAAATTATGTATTACCAATTTACCGTTCGACAAACTGTTCCGTCCACCTAAATGACTATTCAAGTATCTAAATTAAAATGTTGCATAAAAGTAAAGAAAAAAACAACACTTAGTTAGGTAATCGACGCGAATACCTACTACTATTGAATAAAAATGATCTATACGTACCTTTGGTTCCTTTTATCATGTAAAAGCTCGCGATTTGGGGTAAATTTGCAAAGCCGGTTGATATAAAATACAGTGTAGATTACGCCTGAAAAATTGGGTTATTTCAAGCCCATCATGATTAATCCAATTATCTTAGAACACTTTTATTAAAGAAATTGCCCAATCAAAGACATTTTATTGATAGGAATATAGTCCTTTAACTGAAAACAAATGAAATTTTCAAAACGCCGACACTATCATTTTTCACAAGCAAATCTACATTTGGTCGTACCATTTCAACATGGAATACACTCTAAAATCCATCGTATTCGGACAATTTTTTAATATGTCAGCCTGCATCGCAGCTAAGTGTATTCCCAAAAGAGCACATACCACAAAGGCAGGGTATCAAAACTGTCACAGCACTCATGTTAGTAAGCCGGGTGGCGTGCCAAATATGCTATGGATATTGCAAATGGCACAGCACTACAATACTCAAATACTTAAATCCGCATTTATATCAAAATTGTGTTCAAGAAATAACGACGATTTTCAAATAAATCCCTATTTTCAATTGTTTTAAGAAAATATGGTGCTCAGTCAGATTAAATCAATAATATAATTTCTAAGGATATTGCAAATGGCGCAGTACTAGAATACTCAAATACTTAAATCCGCATTTATGTTAAAGTTGTGTCAAAAATGTTACGACGTTTTTCGAAGAAATCCCTATTTTCAATTGTTTTTCAAAATATTGTGCTCAGTTAGATAAATAAATAATAATTGTATTGTTCGAAATTCCGTTCAAACTAATCTTATGAAGATTCAAGTACAACTTTATTAGTGGTAGAATTAGATACTTCCTTATCGCTAAAACCGAACTTTTACTTCTTATACCATAAAACGTATTTTTATTATGATTAAGTAAGTTAAGTCATAACTAGATTTTACAAATAAAATCAGTCAAAACTAGCTTTGAATCAGCAGGTCAGTTAAAAGTATTGATCAGTAGTAGTCATCGAAAGTAGATTAGGTTTTGTTTTATTTGATGGAGGATATCAAAACTTTCACAGCACTCAAGTTAGTAAGCGATGGCGAGTCAAATATGCTATTCTAAATGTTCTACAATGCTCAATCCTACAAAAAAACTTTTTATATTTAAAAAAAAAGCGTACTATTACATAATATAACATTCTCCCATGAGAAATCCACTGTTGGACATAACGTAAAAAATAAGAGATTTGAGAAAAGTAAATAGACCACGCATGTAAAACCAGTAAAATAGACATCTAGCATTTAGGTATTTTCCCCGAAATACGTGTGCTAAAACCATTAAAGCGAGCCAAAGTATAGTAAGGATTTAGGTATTATAGTAAGCGGACATGTGGCATCAAATAACACATGTTTCGGGGCAAAGTACCGCGATTGGGCAAAGTGATGCTCTTTTACACGGCTGCGTCACGAATGAACCGCATTTCATGTGACGCTGTCTGTATCATTCCATAATAATAATAATCATTTATTGCATGAAATATGGTACATAATAAGATATTACATTTCAATTCGTTTCTCATACTTCAACAAAAAACATTGGCATGCAAAAATTCAGCACCCTATTAACGTTCCCACTGCTGGGACACAGGAACTTCTCTCTTGACGACAAGATGGACGGATAACTTGGGAAAATTTGCTGGCTCACGGTGGTTGCAATTAGCGTCCGATCCAAAGACATCCAAAGGTTGTCTGGAAGAGATCACTTTTAGTTATAAGGCCGCCCATTGTTACACTATTATTTAATGTATTTTATTTCTTAAGCATTGTTCTGTTGTATTATATTTTTGTGTTTCAATAAAGAGTATTGTATTGTATTGTCCGATCGGAATAATTGGTCGTCTTTAATGGCTTATCTCCAGCAGTGGGCATCTAATAGTTGAAATGATTATTTATTTATTTTATTCGGAAAACAAACAGTAATGATCACTTATCATTTGATAAGATAAAGATATAGATAATGTTATTGTTAATTATGTTATTTGAACTTTCAAATATCTTAGTTAGCAATAACTTTATCTATATTAGACACAAAGAGAACGAAAAATTAAAATGAAATAAATGAAGATTGAATTTGGTTACATGTATTATATATAAACTATTATTTAATCCAGGTGCACCACAGCACCGTCGTCCACAAATTGTGATGAC
Source organism: Gymnoscelis rufifasciata (assembly GCA_929108375.1). NCBI lineage: Eukaryota > Metazoa > Arthropoda > Insecta > Lepidoptera > Geometridae > Gymnoscelis > Gymnoscelis rufifasciata. The sequence goes on along the minus strand of OV815321.1, from coordinate 5,269,333 downwards.
CACGATCCTCAGCCATGAGGGAACGACTCCAGAGAGAGAGATTATAAACTTAAAGAAAAACAAATTAGAACGAATTAAACCAACGAATTGCAAAGACATTCTTGACCTTGTGTGGCTTTGTGTTAAACAAGTATTTATCTAGATCTGAAATATGATGATGATGAATATAAGATTAAATAGTGAAACAACTCATGATAATTCGGCGACACTATGATTAGCAAAACCTGTCTGAGGAATCCAATTCTACTCGTACTTGCGTCTATTGCAACCACAGAAATGTAAATATTAAGACTTAGATTCTGTAACCCAGTTTCATCCAGTTCCATAAAGGTAAAGAAACCTTAGTGTTTCAATATCTGCGTCGTGAGATAACTAGCAATACGTACGGAGTAATAATTGGATAACAGCCGTGACGGACGCCCTGGCGCTTCGCCAGCTATGTGTATTTTAGTGCGCAATAGTAGCAGGGCGAATGTTGTGCTCATAACTAGCTGCACTATTTCAAAGTTTTAAATTAAATTTAAAATATGTTAGCAGTACCTGGCGGTGTTACCCGTGTTTAATGGATTTTCTCGCGGTATCATAATAATAATAATAAAATGTTTATTTTATTACAAATATACAACATATTACATATAAATTGTTTAGTACATAGATTGTAGCAAAAAGGGCTTCCACTCAGCATTATGCTACAGCAGACTAATCTGCTGTAACGCTGGTCAAAAAGTAGCCTATGACCCATTTTAAGCTTCAGAGATTGACCCCTGCAACGTCACAAACAACCTCCAAAACTTTACCTCTTTATAATATTATTATAGTAAAGATATTTTTTTATTTAGAGATGTAAATAGTTTTAATATATATTAGTTGCAAAAATTACTTCTTTATTTATTGATTTAGTGCTTTACTGTGATATGACCTACATATGCTGCGAGCATTATAATAACTTGTGAAACTATGTGACTGTTTCCACTTATACGATGGGTGTTTGATATTTTGAAAACATGGCATAATTACGAAGGTCGGTATTGAGCACCATAACTCGCTATGAAACAGTGTCAGTAAGACACCGTCAATAACACGCATGCGTTGCACACATCCATAGTATGCATCCTCATTTATAAAAACCCATACCACCAGGTGCGCCAATTAATGAATTAATTACAAAATGAATGGAAAATACGATAATGGATTTTACTATAATTAAAATCGTTTCCGCATCGAATTATTAATTCAGTTTCAGAAATAAATAAAGTTACTCAAAAGGAAGGTTTCAAGAATTATATGCAGCCACACGGAGATTGAACAGAATCGGCTAAATTGGCTTATACGAGTATACCATGATGCATCTGAATTCTCAAACACAGCGGATGTTCAGCCATTTCTGACAGTGATGCATTTCGATACTTATTTGTTCGGAATGTCCGGCTGTTTATTGTACTTTTAGCGCGATGCAGCAGACAATGTTGCCAGCTGATTTATGGAAACAACACAATCTCTTGTGTATACCGACTTTTATTTCAGGATTTTGCGATTTCACACAGATGCCTGTAAGGAAATTTTCCGGGAATCTGTCGTTTGGGTTATGTTATAAAGATTCGAACGAATAAATTGAAATTGAAGCTTTGAAACTTTACTAAAAAACATTCATTCCGGCCCGACTTCACTTAGGTGTAACATTTCAGAAACAGAAAAAAAAATCATGCAATTCCAGGAAACCTTGAAATTGTTGAAAACTTAACCTCAACCATAGACGTATGATTCAGCAGAGGTCCGTGCAGACTATGTAACTCCTCACAGATGTCACCAAAAAAAAATCAATGGATTATTACATCACTGTAAACATCCTTCTCATATCCGATTACTAGAAGAAATTTGGCAAACCATGGTTTGAACATTTCCATCGCAAAATATTCCTCACTTGTGAGAAGTATTTTACGAGGATTATTTGTTTTAGTTACATTACATTCGGCTACGGAACACGACACCGAAATTATTTATTAGCTCTGAACATTAAAAACAACAAAATACCCAAATTAGCTCGGTGTCAAGAAAAACTAACTTCAATTATTACTGTCGCTTTTTGTCTCCGGCAATTTGAACTTGATGACGAATTTTTGTACAACTTAGCTAAAAAAGTGTGACAGAAAATAATCGAGACTAAATTTCTTGATAAGATGTTTTTTACGATCACTCAAATTTCACAAAAATTAATAAATAAAGGAAACTGAATTTAGTATATTATCTTTGCTTCTTTTATAAAACCTTATGAGTTAGGTACATGCCTAATTTTTTTCTCGCAAGCATTTATTTCTCATTTAACCCCTATAGCGCACCGCAGTTGCCTATAAGCATCTGAGCAGATAAAAACCAGTGCATTTGCAGTTAAGTACTACGCTTACCGAAGCTATAACTGTAATAGTCGACGATCATATTCAGTCGTATGATTTTATATTATAACCGGTGTTCACTAGAAAGTAATAGGAAACAGTTTTATGTTATTTGCAGACAACCACTTAACGAAATATTTTATTTAGTTTCATCTATCTACAGTGGGTATATTCAGATTCGTTGACCAGATTATATTGAGAAGGCCCACGCGTCAGCAACACGGGATGTGACTATGCCTCGAGAGATTCTGTAACATAAGAATTTTTCGAAATGAAATAAAACAGTTTATTTGCGAGAATACATAATTAATAATACATGTCAGATCTTAAATAATAGTTTACGTCACTGTATTCAGACTGCAAGCAGGCGTGCAAATATTTTGTCAATATTAAAGATGTCATAATAAAAAATTACATACATTTTCTACGAGAAAACGTCCCACTTTCTGGTCAAGGGTGCAAAGGGTCATGGTAAAGGGTGGGTAGCGCTTGCCTCCGCAGCAAGCGCGCTGTTTTGACAAAAAGTAAACACAAGTTTTAAAGCATTCATAAGGATTTTCTAGCTTCTGAACAAACCTCTTTTAGTTATCTCTGGTAACTACTATGTAGAAAGCAAACGTATTTGGATAAAGTCGCTAAGCTTAGTTGCCTCAGTGGTTTAAAATCATTTTAGTATTTAATAGCAAATTTAACGAGTTAATTCATTAGAATTAAATAATTAACCCGGCTTAATGTGACACATATTTTCATAGAAATATTTAAATCATGTTGGCGAACCGGGTATAAAAATAATATAAAAATAAATCATGCTTGCCAACACACGGCATACCGAAGCTGAAACAGGGCAGAGCTTTTGTAATACGTAAAATATTACCTTATAAATTATTACAGGATTCATCCACAGGTGTCCAGGTAGCCGACTGTTGTTAGCATCCTGTTTCAAGTCATTTTAAGAAAATAATAAATTTAATTTATGATTTAACCACCTAGAAACGAAATAGTATGTAAAGTAAAACACTAACCATGAAACTAAACCATATCTACATATACTAATATTATAAAGGTGAAGGGTTTGCTTGTTTGTATGCGCCTATCTCAAGAACTTCTGGTCGGATTTGGAATAGTCTATCAGCATTCGATAGCCCATTTATTGAGGAAGGCTATAAACAGCTGGTCTATTGCGGGAAAATACAAAAAACATAGACAACGCTGTGGAGTGTAGAGCTAGTATTATCATACACTTCAATTAAATCCTCATCATCACCGTATTAACGTTCCCACTGCTGGAACGCAAGGACTTCTCTCTTGAAGAGAAAGATTAGGCATTAATTCACCAAGCTGACCAAGTGCGGGTTAGTGGTCTTCAATTAAATACCATGGTGTATGTAAGTGTATAGTGTATGTGAAAGAGTGGTGTAAACCTTTCCATCAAAAACAGAAGAAGGTCTACGTAAGCTGTTTGCGCAAGCCTTGTACGCTTTTGTGGACATCATTCTTTATAAAAGAAAAACTAGAGCGTGGCGTTAGATTAAAGTATTTCTGTGTACGGAAGAGAGCTTTTTCTTGTAGTATGGCTGTAAAGAGAAAAATTTTACGGGTGCTGTGTAGAAGGGGTGCGGTATAGTGGACGTGAATCTTTATTTACTGTGAACGTGACTGTGTTTCAAGTGGAATTTAAAAATATACTCTGAAATATAATTATGAAATGTTAGGCTTTAGAAGGATTCCGTGAGATTTAAGCTTAAAGTTTTGTAGCGCTGTGTTCAATTTTGTTGATAAATTCTTAATGGTTTGTGTGGAATGAAAAATGGGAAGGTGTTTTTAGATTTCAGTACATCTGTGGTAACGTAGAATTTAATCGTATAAACGGATTTGAACTTCAGTGGTTCTAGAATTCGACAGACGGTGGTATGCGATGTTTAAGTTAAACGTCATTCATTTATCATTGCAGCCGTAAGATTGAAAACTGATGGAGCATTGTTGTATAATCAAAATGGACGCAAAACGGCGTTCAACAGAGTAACATCTTTTTCACTTTATAATGTTATTTAACTCAACACTGGCAAACTGACGTTTCAAGTGCAGGGTCCAATTACAAGAAATTTGATTGATGACTGATGAATAACAAAACAAGACGTTTTCCAGTTTTCGGTTTCGGTGTTGTGGTTCGTGAAGGCACTGCTGGCTTGCTTCTACGCCGGTTTCAACGGCACCCATGGGAAGATACTATTTCTGCACTTGAACGCGCCGGTGCTGGCGAAGTTTCTTTATTCTGATTATTTTAGAATTCAGTAAAAATATTTTAATAAAAATAGGAATAAATAAATAGATATTTTCGGACTAATCACGCAGCATCACCTAACCCCAAACTAAGCAGAGCTACTGTGCTGTACTATGGGTGTTAAGTGATTGGTATACTACATAGATACATTTTTTTTGTTAATACATACTTATGATACATAGAAAACACCCAGACCCGAAACCATAAATTGTAGATCGTACAAAATCTGATCCCCTGGCGAGAATCGAACCCGCAACCTCTTGCGCCTCAGGCGGACCTTCACCCACCGAGCCACAGAGGTCGTCTTAAAGAAATAGGAGACTTTATTGTTATTTGTTCCTAACAATTATATTATATCGATTTGCTCCGAATTTGTACCAATTATACATAGATATAGATATAATATATATCTATGTATTATATATATATTTTGGTTAGCGCATACCAAAATATGTATTGAATTAAACAATAATGCATAAGTTGCTACATTCCTCTCCCATTGCTCTACATATTGCTGAAACTGCATTAGAATTCATTTACCATACCTACAGCGCAGAAGCCATTTAATTTTATGCCGATTTAAATGTAACCGAGTTTCTAATACTTAAAATCTAATTAATTAACAATTGACTACCTCAGTGGCGCAGTGGACGAAAATCCGCTTGCGGCGCAATAGGTAGCGGGTTCAGGCAAGCACTTTCTCCTTAGTCTAGTGCTTTATACATATTTATAATTAATAATATCTACATATGTATGTATGTCTGTTTTATTAAGTATATCAGATGTCTAGTATCCGTAGCACAAGCTTAAAGCTTACCACTGGGCTAGATGTTGTCGCGTGAATTGACTGGCAATATTTATTTTTATTTAAAACAGTATAAGACCGCTTCTATACAAATTTTCTTTAACATAAATATTTCAATCGTTGTGTTGGAGCACAAATTTTTTGTTTACAAGTACGACACTTACAGAAACATAAACAATATGTGTTGTGGCAACATGTTTATGGTTAACAAAAATATCAATTTTTTTTCATAGCAACAGCTGTTTTGCCTAACATGATTAGGGGAACACGAAAAATATGGTATAATAAATATTTTTATTTCAATATTATAAACTCAACGACTCCACGAAATAAAAATTAATGTTATTTTACAGTACACCTTAGCCATGCAATATTTATAAAACAAATACATAAAAATAGAAGGAACTCTTGCGATTAATTTATATTAAAAAATAGTGTATCAACCAATGAACTTTATACCATTCCTTTAATCATTTTCAAAGGATGATAAGTTACAACCGCACACGAAACTTTTCACCAATTTATAACATTTATAATCAAATTATAAGTACCTATCTAAGAATTGATTATAGCATGCAGATATGACTAAAATGCGCAATATTTTTGTTGCATAGAGACATTCCATTTTTAGACTAGGTTATTTATGGCTAATAAATATAAATAAAAAATTATAAATATCACATCCTTTGTGAGTATTAATCAGCGAATGATTTTATGAAATAGATTATTAAATGCTTAGTCAAACGGGCCACATATTGCAGTCAGTCTCTTACAGAAATGCAATTTGACTTAAAAAAGTTCAACGTTACAATTTTATTTTTATTAATTTTGATACGAATTTTCTAGCGTACATTTCCATTTTTTCCATTTCAGTATTTCGTGTTCTAAATTTGAGTATAATTTATGGTCAATTCACAAGTACTCAATTATGCTAAAGGAAAAAATTATAAATACTTCTTCATTAAATACTTTTTTACTAAATTGCTATAAAATTTATTTTGCATTTAACTGCAACTACAAACGTATCTCGTTTGTCAAAGCTTTTACCAAGATGTCTCCTAAACATAAGTTAGATGAGTCGATATTATTAGTTGAACCGTTTATATAAAACAAACCTTATACGTATTTTAAATACCGTTTACAAATGTACATAATACAAATAAGTTAACTTATCATACAACCAATCGATGAAATAGCTTTCGAAACGCGTTTAAATCACCGAAAATTCATTTTCGAATTTTGGGATTTAATACCGGTTACCAAACTATGAGTAAAAAACATTGTATAATATTATTGATGAAAGAATCTCTAGAAAATTATTTAAAATATTATACAATGTTGTAAAGTTAGTCTTTGATCTAATCTTCGGTTCCAGTAATCCATTGAAGGTATTTGAAAGACCTGGACTGGAAGGGACTGGCCCTGGAGTCCACTCGAGACCTCGGCTGCTGGTACACTGGTTGCTCTCTGAAAGAAAGACAGAAATAAAATAAATAAATAGTGTAAAATCTACGCAACATTTAGCGTCTGCCATGTGGTAAGTTATAAAAAAACATGTGTCCGAGACTAGATATCTGATATAAGTGCAGATAATGTAATATAGAACAAAGTATATAGATTTTTTATATTATATAGAAAATACTAGTCCTTGGTCAGCTTTAATAACACCATGGCCTTATCGCTGTACATACGTAGTCAAGTTAAAATATGGCAAGAAACCATTTAAATTATAGTTAGCTAAAACACCCGCTGTGATTATTCGTAAAGGTACGATAAAGAAAATTAAAGATAAAGTAACACATCTATCAATTACTGTAAACTGATTTAAATCTGTAGGGTACTTTAAAAGTTATAAGCAAACAGACAGCGGAAAGGATTTCAAAGATATCTTAACTACGAGTAAAAGTGGAACTATTCAATTCTCCGTAAATTACATTAATAACAGTCAACCTCTGATTATTAGTAAACACTAATCATTTGAACTGATAAACAATTAACAATTGTCATTATAAAACACAGAAGAAGAGGGTTGTTATATTACGACAATAATCATTAAGAATAATAACAAATTGTCGCTGATTACGTGAAAATGAAGCGGAAGAATTAGGATTCAGAAAATATGAATTTTAAATATTTATACAAATTATATTCATTAATGCCTGAATGACCTTTTATAATTTCATCCGACAACTAAATCCAATTATTTAAAAAAAAAACTATATTCCAAAACAAGACTTAGGGAATCTCAAAGTTGGGAAAGGGTGCCTAGCCATGCACCCTCGTGTTGGGACAATCAAGCGTTGTCACTAGACCTTAATACTTTTTATACATTGATACATAACTGCAAGTGTGTCAGGATTTGAATGACTGATATATTTACCTGGGTTCAGCTGAAGCACGGCTGTGGTAAGCAGGGACATTCGGGTTGTGGTACCCTGGTCCATGTGGAGCGGGCGGGTTGTGCGTAAACGTCTGCACTGGAGGGTGTGGCTCAGGCACCGGCGACTGGTAGCTGTTCGGGTTGTACCTATCCACGGAGACCCCCCTTGTCCTCTCCGGGATCACCGTCTCTTGCCCATAAGAGCTAAGCGGACGCCCTCTACCAAGAGTATTTGTCTTCGGCCATTCTTGAGATACAAATTCCGACTCGAAACTTCTCTCGCGCCAAGACTGCGGTCTCAATGTTTGGCTCCAAGAAGGAGTGGATGAGTAGGTCGTCTCTTGAGTTTTCGAGTATTGTGACTGAGTTTTGTGCTGCGCCTCCCAAGGAGGTTGCACGTTCTCGGGCTGAGTTTGAGACTTTTCCGTAAACTCTCTTAGTTCTTTTCGCCATTGGTGCTCAACTTGCTCAGCCGGCTCGTTGTTGTCGTAGTAGTAAGCGGGAGACGCGTCTGGCTGGACTTGTATCGTCGGCTGTTGTGGTTTAGTTTCACCCGGTATGTAAGTAGATTCGGGTACAGAGATGTAACGCCTTTCATATTCGCTGTAGTAGGTCTTACGTCCGGGTTGTTTTGGTGGTTCCGAGATAGTTACGTGCTTGACAAATGATTGGTTAGGTTTCGGTGGTATGTAAGCTGTAGTCGTAGTTTTGTTGAATTTACTGGCAGGTGGAGTTGGTTGCCAACTTTGGTTGACGTCCGGCGAAAAATTGGTTTGTGAGGGTTGGAAGTAGTTCTGAGAGTTATCTACGACGTAAGTTGAGTCTTGCTCCCAGGGAGGAGGAACGTACGAGGAGGAGAGTTTTTGTGTCTGATAGTCTGATGTGTATTGAGTTTGTGTACTAGGTGTGTAGGTAGGTTTGGGTGTGTATGAGTATTGTTGGTTAGTGTAGCTGTTCTGTTGAGTGGATGTGTTTTGAATGTTTTCAGAGTATTGGTATTGGGGTGTTGGTGTCTGTGGTTGATATTGAGTTTGAGATTGGTAGACGGGCTTGGGTTGTGGAGGCTGGTACTGTGGCATAGGTGCTTGGTATGACGGTTGGGGCTGATAAGCTGGCTGAATAGGAGGCTGATAAGCTGGTTGGGAGGGTGGTTCATATACTGGCTGTTGCTGTTTCGGCGCATTCCATGAGGGTGTTGTGGGAGGAGCTTGGGCAACGTTATTATAAATCACGTCTTTCTTTTCCGATTGCTGGTACCATTGCTGGTTGGTTATAGAGCTCGGTTTAACATTTTCGACAGCCAGAATCTCGACTCGAGGCTCTTGATCCCATTGGTTTTGTTGTTCAATAGTTTGAGTGTATTGTTGAGTGTTTTGGTAGATATCGTTGGTGGGGATTTGGCGTTCCACGCTGAGTCGGTCCAGAAGTAAGCTGTGTCGTCTCTCAGTTGTTGGTTCTGACGAATAAACTGGTTGGTATGGTCTGTTAGCCGGTTGTGGTGGTGGAGGAAACTTTTCAATGTGAGGTGTGAAGTAAGTTAGAGGTGGGAGCTGAGATTGGGCATTTTCATATTCTAGTGTTTTCGTTGTTCGGTTGACAGTGACAATATTTTCTGTTCTATTGAACTCGGTTAGTAAACCTGTTGGTTTGTCTGGAACTCCAGTGATAATTTCAGTAGTTTCAGTGCTTGTTTTCCTTATGATATTTCCTGCACCGATGGGCTTTATTTCTACTTCCTCAACTTTTTCTAAAGGAACAGAAGGTTCTCTAAGAGGAACCTTAGGCTCAGATATCTTAATGTTTTCAGTTTTTGTTTCTTCTGCTACTTCAGTTTTTAATTGTTCTACTTTTTCTACAGTGACTTCCTGTTCCTGTTTGTCATCAGACTCCTTAAGAATTGGAATTTCTACTTCAACGGGCTCCGATTTATCTACAGGACTTGTTTCTTCCACCGGAGCTAAGTTTTCTTCAGTTTCAACTTCTTCTTTTTCTTCTTGGGTTGTCAGAGTTTCATCTTTAACAGCCTCTTCCTCTTGAATTGATTTATCTTCACTCTCCTCCTTCTTTGTATTCGATTCGGATTCTTGCTTATTTTGGATTTCTGTGTCTTCAACTTCTTCATATTCTTCTTCTTCTTCTACTTCTTCTACTTCTTCTACTTCTTCCTCTTCTACTTTTTGAGATACTTGAGGTTGTTCCTTTTCGTATTCGGTGTCAACTTTGGCATCTTCTACAACAATTTCTTCCTGTTTGATTTCTTGGATGATTGCTTTTTCTTCGTCTTTCTTTTCTTCAACATCAATTTCCATAATTTCTGCCTCTGCTTCTTTGGGAGGAGCAGGTTTTTTAAGTACTACTGTAACTGGTTCAGCTTCTTCAATTTCTTCCTCTTGTGTTTCATCTTCTTGTTCAACTTCCTCTTCGTCATCATTTTGCACCACAACTACTTTTTTAACCGTTGTTGTAGTTGTTTCTGATCTCTCTTCATTCTTTATAATGTTACTTTTACTATTTTCTTTCGACTCAGCAACTACTTTGTCGGCTTTAATAGTTACAGTTACAGGTTTTTCATCAGATTCTTGGGTTTCTTCTTCTTCTTCCTCCTCCTCAACCTCTTCTTCTTCTTCATCATCTTTAGGTATAATAGTTGTCTCAGTTTTTGTTTTTATTGATGTTTTACCATCGACAGTTGTAGTCGTGATAGTTTTTTTCACTTCTTCCACTGACCCATCTGGTAAAGTATTTTTTGTTATTTCTATTTTAGTGGCAGTTTTGGCCGAAGATACTGCTGGAGGTGGTGGTCCTATGATAAGTACACCTTCCGTATCATCATTCTTTTCTCCATTTTGTTTTTCAGATTTGGATTCTTTCTTTGATTCGGTTTTGGTGACAATTTTAACTTGTTTCTGAAATAATAAAATAAAAATTAGTAATGAGTCAATACGTCATATTTTTATGTTTAATAATATTTTATGTTATAACGGACATTTTCTATTTGTGAAAAGTATAAGCACCCCTATTTACGTTCACACTGGCACTGCTGTGACTTAAGGGCTTCTCTATTAACGAGAGAGATTAGGCCTTAATTGACCACGCCAAGTGCGGGTGAAAGTCGTACTGTCCTTTAAACTCTTCAAAGTTCTCAGAACACGCCAGTTTCCTAACAATGTTTTTAGAATTTGATAACAATATAAGTTATGAAATGTAATTATATCCAAACCCAATATCGTAATAAATACAAGATCTATAAATAAATGTAGTAAATAAGGTGTATTAAAAATATAGTTAGAAAATTAGTTGCACATGTTAGCTGCTCAGATAAGGGTTATTATTAAAATATATATACATTTAATTAGTTACAGTATAAATAAAGAAAATTAAAAACAAACAATATCATTAATAAAGAAAATCCCCTACACTATTGCCAAATAATTATAGACTCACAATCAGCTAACTAAGTTCAACTACTCCCTCACAAGTCTTTGATACTGTATAACAGATAGAAGTAACAAATAATGGAAACAGATACATAAATATAAATATAGTAAGTGTACAGTAATTTTAATTGAACCTTTTCATCACTGTAGCCTAGAAGTTCTGGACTAAGAGTTTCTGGTATAGATACAACCATTTCTTGTGGTTTTTCTTCAGTCAATGAAATTTCTGGCTTAACCTCTATTATAGGTTCTTGGGCGATAGCAATTGATGGTTTGAAAGTATCTTCGTTGTATATTTGTTTATTTTCAGTGGTTCGGTCGGTTTTGTTTGTAAACAAATCTTCTTTGACATTTGTAGATTCTAAATCATTACATAAAGCATCATTATTTAAACTGAAAGAAACTTCTTTGTTATTTAATTCACTGTTGTCAATTGTTGTAGTGTTTTTTAACGAAATCAGCGGTGTTGGTACTTCAGTTGCACTTATTTTTGAAGTTTGATAATATTTCGCATCGTAACTTATCTCCGGTAACGGTGCATATTCTACCGGCATAGAACTGGGTAGATTACTTCCATAACTCATATATTTACTGCTCGTTTCAAATGCAGAAGTTGGCTTGTTATTGTTTATCTGGGAAACTAATGGTGTATTTTTACTGAACGTGTCGTAACGTTGAATAGGTTTGTTTACAAACTGGGATTCTTCTCTGAGTAGGGGAGGCTCGCGCGATACCGGGTTGCTCCTAGTCCGAAGCAGAGATTTTGGATTGGCCGGTAGGTTGAAGGTCGGAAAAACTTGCACCGGTAAACAGTTAAAGTTAGGGACAGCGATTGTTGTCGCTGGTGGGGACTGTATTTGCTGGACCGGTGTTTGTGGCACTCCCTCATTCATCGCGTTGCGCATCAACCGCTTCGCCATCCGCTCAGATTTGATCTCCGACAGATCCAAACCCCCCGGGGTGTACGTGAAGGGTTTCCGGTCCCGGCTCATGGCGCCGTGCAAAGCCGACGGCGGGTTCATAACGCTGAAATAAACGCTCAGCTATCAAAACCCGTCAAACAATTTATGAAAAAGCGTCGGTGATTTGGCAAATTGACAAGTTAGAAAATAGAAAATACTCACGAGGTCTCGCAGAAATATTATATCGACTTCCTGCGCGTTTGTTTATCCAGATCACTTTGTATTGGGCACTGGAAGGGAGAACTCGCTTTTTGCATCACACTGGGTTGGATCACTTGTTTTTGTTGCAGTTATGAGGATTGGAGCGGTTAATAATAGAGTTTGGTCGAGCCGGTGGGTTTGTATCTGGGTGGAAGAGCGGTAAGCGCGTGCGCCGCCGCTCGCCTACTGCCGGCCAATCGCTGCGGACGTGTATTTCGGTCCCGACCCCAATAACGAACGCTGTCCGCGATATTTCTCGCACGGATCGTCAAAACACCGAACGCTTCCGACAGTTTCGCGATTATTGTTTACTAGCTTCCGTCTTGACTAACCGAGAATAGACGTGCGATACTCTAGATTTTTTTTAATCAAAATGTGAAGGTGGAATCGAGGTCTTCCACAAACAACATAAACAATAGGCATGGTTCGCCCATGAGATACATTTTATAGTCTATAAATGGATTACCTAACCTTTATCTATTCTTTATGTTCGTATAGTTTTGTGATAATAGGCATTGAATAAATTCCCGTATTTAAAGAAGAAACAAATCAATTAAAAAACGGAAATTACTGGGAATAAAATGTGTTGATAAACCAAGTAAATAACATAATTCTGATTATAATAACAATCGATCATAACGAAAATACTTTTTTACACATTCCAAGGGTTTATGTTATGCTGCAAATAATGCTGCATAAACAGGAGATCAAAAAGTAATTACCAAGATACAACAACGATACAGATGATAAAACATTAGGTATATATAACTAAAACATACAGTCCTACTTTTAAAGCTTTGATCTATATGCAGGATTTGTACTTGCTATATTTCCGGAATATCATTTAGTGATACATTTATCACATCTAATGGCATTATTACGACATTAGGTTAGTATTCAGATGTCTGTTTGTAAAACCGATAACCAACACGCCTCATTGCGATTCATTTGACTTCCATAGCTCCAATAAGTCATGTTTGTTTATGTTCAGCGTACATCAAAGGTTTCACCCTGCTAATTTCACTTTCGATATTCAAATTTTCTTATGAGTTTAGAAACTTTATGTAGAAGATTTGATGTTTTGGCGTACGATAATATTAATTTACTTGTATGACCTTAATAGAGTTTATTTATTGTATAATTCTCATCAAGTATTTCAACTACCAAAAAAGAAAATAAACTATGAAAACAAACATACATGTATTTACAATTAAAATGTTTCTATGTAGTATATATCATATCAGTCACCTAACACCCATAGTACAAGCTCTGCTTAGTTTGGGGTAAGGTGAATTTCATTTATTAGTCCGTAAATATATTAGTAGTTTATTGTTATATGTAAACTTTTTCATTATTTTTAACGAACCTAGTCGTAATATTGTTCATTATTATGTTTAAATATTTATGATACCTATACCTAGATGTATGTACCCAGTTTGTCGCATGCTAAAGTAATGGATATTGCTTCTTAAAGAATAAAGGAAAGGAAGACGTCAAAGTATATTAAAAAAAAATTGTAAAGTAGTAGGTAGCTTTTGTATTTTTTTAATATAGAAATTACAAGGGACTCACCCTTGCAAATTTAAAGCCTTCATCCTGCGACCAAAGAAGCTCATAATCTTTTTTACTGCCTCGGTTGCGCGATAGACGTTGGTCCACTTGCGGCGTAAGAGATAGCGGGTTCGTTTCCCCGAAGTATCAAGTGTTTGAATGTTCTCCAAGCATTTTCTCCTTGGTCTGGGTGGGTAATATGTATATTAAATATCTATACATGTATGTCTATTATATTAAGTATGTATCTAGTACCCGAAACACAAACTCAAAGCTTAGTTATGTGAATTGTCCAGAAATATCTATATATTTATTAACTTTTATTTTGATGTTTGTGGAAGTATAAATCATGCGCTATCCATTATAACCAGCTCGAACTCTTCTCCGGCCGATTTGTATCGAATGTTTATTTAACTGCAGCTTTTACTGAGATTTAAAGCTTCAAAATATCTCAGCTAAATGTTGGCTGAACACCAATACAGCTGGTATTGCCAACTTTCGACGAATCGTGCTACTTGTGACGTCATATCATGTTACATTTAGATGAGGTGCATATTGGCGTCGGAAATATATTACTGCCTCTCGAGTACGACTTGACTCGCTATTCTACTATTTTATTAAAAGCTTTATAATCGATTTTTGGGTTAAACCATATGGGAATGAGCCAACCTTATTTTATTATAGGAGGTTATGTCTGTGCACTTCCGTAAGTGGTAACCCTCTGAATCCTTACACGTGACCTCCGGGTGGTGCTAAGAACAGTCTCTGGTGAGAGGCTTCGGCCGCGGCTAGTCACCACCCTCCGGGCTGGGCCATTGCGTGGACCGATTTTTTCGTGTTTCCTAATGCTCCATCTTAGACCACATCGTCACTTTACATCAGGTGAAACTGTGGTTAAATAAAGGCTTATCTATCATAAAAAATAAGAAAAAAAGGCATGATTCGTGTACGCACACAATGGAAGGGTGTTTTCTTTTCTTTTTCAATTTTATGTGCATTTTAACTAAAGTTCCGGTTACCATTTCTTGTTATGAATCGTGAGATCTACAATGTAATATGGCGCATAGATTTTTTAAATTATTTATAATGTGTATATTTATAACAAGATCGTGGGTGTTAAATCGAGTGGGAGCTTTTGGCGCAATTTTAGTCCCTGGAGAATTTAATTATGATTTTCTGTATTAACGCCAAGCAATCAAATCTTAAATGCTTATATAATTTTGTGGTTACTATGCAGAATAAGATTCTGCTATAGAAAATGAGAAATACTTAAAGGATTGCTCAAAGAATTTTTATAATAAGTGTTATATCTAGAATCCCGTATATGTAATTTTGAATCGTGATATCAAACCAAGCCAAAACCTTTTGAATCTGTAAGCTAGACATAGCAAGTTTTGTGAACTTTATATAGCTTAAAATCGGTTGCTCACTAGTTTCATACAAAAATTACGTTTTTGCCTATGCCTGCTCGACTGGGGCATTCGTATATGGATGAAATTAATATAATTGGTGACTATCAAACGCATCCATAGTTACGTAGCATAGCACATCTCAGGTTAAAGCCCACCCTAATTAGTGTTAAGGTTTTTTTTATTGTTTATCTATGTTTGAGAGAGCACAGTGAAATCAACAAAGTTTAAAGGCCATAAAGCCTCACATTTGTTTCGTGCTACGAAATAAACCTCAAGTTCCCTTCTACAGAGCTATACAAACAAATGAAGAATAATGGTATGGATAGGGATGGGATAAACGTTTACGATTTCATAAAATAAATTATTGATATTCATTATATTTCTTCTTGGTGTTCACGAGTTACGACACTTATCAATTTAAAATTAAAAGTAATCGTAGGAGTAAAACATAAACTTGAGATTACATTTTCTTAAATGTTTTAATGTTTAGTAGGTATAGTGTTGGAAAACGGTATCTACTGGAAGTTTAGGGCTATGTCTCGCAGTGGAAATTCAACGGTTCAAATAATAATTACGACGTTAATTCGAATAATTACATCTCAAGCTGAGAAACATAATTTTATTTGCATGTCTATTATATTAAGTATATTAATACCCGTAATACAAGCTTAGAGCTTACCACGGGACTAGATGTTGTTGTGTGGAATGTCTGGAAATATTTATATTTAAAGCATTTTCCGCTTTTCGAATAAATGTTTTGGTATATTTAAAACTCAGAATGTATTGTACGGGCCTACAGAAATAGTGTTTATTCCATGTCAAGGTCGCCGTCGCGGCAGATTTCACATTTTATTTCCGTTCCGCTGTCTACATCAAAAACAATATTATTTAAAATAAACTTGCAAAATTGTTCCTACAGTTTCAGAGTATGTTTTTTAACTTAAAGTTTTGAGTGAAAAACTTAACACAACAACACTGTAACTTAGAAGCGTTTATAATTTTTAAACAAATTTTTTTGACATCTTTGAGAACGAATATTTAGAAATCCATTTTTTTCTCATATTAAATATAACCTTCTCCTATCTTTCACACGTAGTACCGTTCTTTATCAGTGGCGGGTCAGTAGCTCTATATTTTAAAGTCTTTATTTTTTATCTAGTACTTATATAAAACAATTAGACAATTCATGCATTATCCGAAAAATAACACATTCATTTTTTATAAAGACATAATTTTAGTGCACACAAATATTTAGTTCATCTTTTTTCTTAAAATTAATCAAAATTAACCTCAACAAGATTACATTCAAATTAAAATTAAAGAAATCTAATCTTGTAAATTTTTATTTTAATTATTTTTCGTTTTTTAGGAACAGGAAACCACTTAGAACTAACAAAAGCTGCACCTTGGCAACGAATATCACTCAAACATTTTACGGGTTACGTTGAATAGTTTATTCCTCTAGGAAGTCGAACTAGTTAGCTGTTAAAGTCATTGTTTTTATTTTGTTATGAAATATTAGTATTGTAAGTTATAGGTCAATAAACTTAGTTTTCCTGTTTAAGGCACTCGTTAAATTAAAGTACCTGAAAGTCGAGGCATACATCATAAAATTAGTTTTTTATTTATACTCACTTTTACTTCGGTTTTCGCCGATTCCGTTTTCGTAGCCATTCTGCAATAAAAATAAAATGCTTTAATTTTATTTTAAGCATACAAATGTCTTTAATTCAGTTTAGGTATTTTTATTTCATTTTTCAGGTATAATAGTAACGCAGTACAGTTAACGCTCGAAGCCGCGGGATTTCACAATATTTTGGACCTTATCGAATAATTCCAGAAGTAGAATGTAAGTGTAGTTTTTTTATCATACTTATGTACCTACATATTATCATTTTATAACTTTTTAAAACTATCATGGGTATCCGTGATCATGGCGCATATAACTGTACCGAAGTATCGCGAAACTAGAAAGACTATCAATCATGGTAAATATCCCGTTATGAATCTAAATAATATATTTCTTTTTTTTTTGTGAATTTTCTACATATGTATGAAACAACACTAAGAAGAACTAAAAAAAATGGAGAGATTGGACCGAGATAAAATAACACTACAAACCCTACTTTTGGTTAAAAACAAAATAAATTAGGTATTTTTTATGTTAAAACCACCGTCCATACCTTTGGTAACTTTTTTCTCCATTCACGGTTGTTTGGAAGAAGTTTTTCGAGCAATAAGATCGCCCATTACGCATTCTAGATTTAGTTTTTAGTTTCTTATTGTATTGCTTCTTTGTTCGGTCGGTGCAATAAAGAATTTTATATCTATTTAACAAAATTCAATTCACGCGCTCTTTACCTACCTACCTATAAAGGCACCGACAAACCGATAAATCCGATAAAACGTTTCTACGATAAAAATAACCAATTCAAAACCATAAAAGGATTCAAAACCATATAACAGGGTTTGAATCTTGGATGCTGAAACGATTTAAATGATTATTTGGTACCTAACCCCGAAAACAATAAGCTCTAAGCCATAAATTTTCATCTTAATCTGAGGTAACCGACCTTTCTGGAGTGTTGCCTAATGCGCTACATGATTTGTTATCGTCAGACAAACTGCATTTTAATATATCGATATGTCTTATTCGTTTACAGCTGATACATAGCACGGGGCGTTGAACTTTTCTTTTGCTAGCCATGTGTAAGTGAAACTGTGGAATTCTTTTGGTATCTTTATAGGTTTTCAGGTTAAGTTTTCTATTCTTACATTTGAAATAAAAAAAATATTTATTTATATAAATTGTACCTAGTGAGGCACTTTTAAACGTACAAATAGTATTTTATACCACTACGATATGGCACTTGTTGGCACTAGAAATGAGGAGAAAAGTAGAAGAACGCTGGTCGCCAAATGCCGAGTGTTACGGAATTAATCCGGCACTCTGTGGCAACCATCGACAAACGATGGTTAGAGGAGCGAGGGTTGGGATATAAAGAAGAAGTCGGTGGATAAATAATAAAAGTACGAGAGGAGAAAGAATAGTTTTACTGTTTCCAAGAGTCCCTTTTACATTTCAGAAGTGTCAAATCGTCCATCTAGTAGGTGAATGCAGGCCGCTGCCAGCCGAAATTACTGGAAATCTTTGAGGGAGGCCTATCCCCAGCAGTGAACGTCCTATGATGAGCTTTTTTATTTCGACGGACGGTTTATTATAAGCATCATCTTGGCAGTCAAGTCAAACTTATAACTTACAAATGCAAAAACACTTCATTGTACACAACAAAATGATACTAAACAACAAAAAAATAATAACTTATGGTTATCAATGCCGACCTTCGTTTCTATGCGATCTTTTTCATAACATCCGACATCAATCCCAGTAATGGTAATGCCGACTTTTAAAATTTTTGACCATATCTTCCATAAATGCCACCTGTTCTACTATACCTAACTGTTCTTTTTAAAAATAATACTACACATTTATAAGAAGAAGGATGGTTGTGTATAAAACTGCAAAGTATTAATAGGCGCTTAATAGCGTTTTGCATCGATAATAAAGTTTAAGATATTTCTGTCAGACGTAAACAAAGCCATCAAGATTAATCGAAATTGGGTTAAACTAATTTAATTCTATGAACATGTTCTATGAAATAGTGCATGTTTGAAGCTTCTGCATTTAGGTTGAGGCTAAGCGCGTATTTTTATGAGACATGTTAAGTCTCTTGCCGTCTAGTATATTAATCCAATGATGAAAATAATTCACTTCTTAACGGTCTGTTTTTAATTCTCTATTATCGCCTAATGTATGAAATTACCATCTTCGTTGATTTAAAATCTGTAGAGTATTTTGAAAGGTCTAAGCGAACAGTCAATAGAAATAGAAAAACATTTATTTTGGACACAACGGCACATTACATTAAATTAAATACACAAATCAAACGCGTAATAAAGTTTTTAATTAAGGATACAACACTAATTAAAACATGACATCATGAAACACACTACTACGGAATGATTGCTAACTTCATCATTGTAGGAACAAAATATGTAGGTGTATATTAAAATTAGTATACAAAATAATAAGAAGCATCCTGCAACTTACTAAATAGACTATTTTGTTAAAAATTCTGATAAGAACTAAGCTTACTACCAAGTATTGTGAAGTCATGCCATCTTTATAACACAATGGACACAATAGAACCCGTTCTATCACACTATTTTGAAGAGACAGGTATTTAAATAGATGTTTAAAGACACCGATAAAATATCATATCGCTAAATTAGCATGGTTAATTATATTAATTTCTTAGTTAATAAGAGGCAACAGGATATCACCAAAAACTTGTATAGAAGCGAAACTGTTGCGCCGCCAAAATAATCCCAACGGAAATGGCATGGAAAACTATTTCTATTCTCATGGAAAGTTGCAAACCCACAGATCAAAGAAAAAACGCAAAAAATGTTAGACATTAAAATAAAAATTGATTAAAATTTTTGTGAAATTGCGTATATGTAACAAAACCGTCTACTTTTTTTTAATGATATATAAGCTTTCATTTGACCACAATCTCACATGATGTAAAGTGACAATGTGTTCTAAGATGGAGCATGAAACCCTAGAAGGTAGATGGCTTCTCCGGACCACATTACGACACACGATTTTCCTGCCCGCGTAGCACTTGCATCAAATAATACCAGCGGAGAATAAATAATGTCAGGCGAAAAATCTCATGGAAAGCTGAATCTATTCCATAAATAGGATCATAGAGGCATCAAGGGCAATCGCCTATGCGTTATGTGGCTGTAATGCTTCATGTATCCTTTACATAATTTCCTGATTTTTGGAAGAATCTGAGGACAAGGGAAAAGACTAGCACATAAGAATTATATATACTACATATATGAATATATTCTACTTTACTGTTACATATATTTTATATATAAAATTCACCAGTCACAATGTTAGTTACCATATTCCTCCGAAACGGCTTAACCGATTACTATGAAGTTTTATATGCATTTTCGGTAGGTCTGATAATCAGCTACTACCTATTTTTCATTTTGCAAACAACGTTTGCCATGGTCAGCTAGTTATACTATATATATTAAAGAGTGATCCTCGCCTAAGTAACGCCTCATATATATACTTTCTAATTAGGCATAAATCAATAATTTGAAAACTGTTATTTTTAAGTTACAAAAGTTTAACGATTAAAGTTACCTATAAAGCGGTTTATTTCTACTTCATTTTAATCGAGTCTATTTGGATTTCCATCATAAAATTTAACATAATAAAAACACATGCGTTGAAAGCTGATCCGAGCCGATATTTAAACCAAAAACACGGCCATAGATTATCCTTTGGCAATATCGGCAAAAAATAATGGCATTTCTAAAAATACCTTTATTATTTTTTGGCTTTGAAGTTTCAAAATTGTTTTTATTGCCTATTTTCATGTGGCTTCTGGTTCATTGGTTATCGTTTGGTATGCTGATGGGAAGGCTGACTAAAAGCAATTTTTGCATGTATTTGGTGATATGGCGTTGAAGCTACAAAAATAATTTGATGGGAAAACTAAAAACCGAATTGCGCGGAGCTGAGTTGGCTGGTACAGACGAGAGATATCGATATAGTATTTAATTTCAAGTTCCGATAAAAAGACCTAGTTGACCAGATTTTGTACTAACATGCTTTGAAACCGCGGATTGGCAAGCGCAGCATACGACTTCCCCTGATGGACAGATGGCTTGACCGCAGGTTTATGATGTATATGATGTATATATGCAGTAGGAAATAACTGAAAATCTTTAAAGGAAATTTATGTCGAGGAATGAACGCCCTACAATTGAAGTGGTGATGATGCTACCTTACCAAACAACAACGTATCCGTGATCGTATCCGTTTTAATCTAAGCAACCCTATGCTAGCAAAGTAACAGGTAACCGAAATTATTTAATATTTAATCAGCTAATTCAAAATAATAATTATATTCTAAAAGTTTGTAGAAAAATTTGGACAAAATTACGTAACTAAGCTTGGTAGTGGGCTCGCGACGGTTACAGCCTACTACCGACCGAGGTTACTAAAAGTCTTTGCGGAGGAGGGAGGCCTATGTCCAGTGGACGTCCTACGGCTGCAATATGATGATGAATGTAGCTAAGTTGCGAAATTCGCAATTGAATGTAAGTTTCAATCTAGAAAGTGGGGTTAATTACTTTGTAAAAAACATAAAGGTTTATATATGTTATGTAAGCATAATTAATATGTTCCTACATACCTAACGAACCCTAGCGGATCAGTGCATCTATCACTAAGTCTAGTTATATTTTATTTGCGATTAATTTGATGATCGAAATAAATTTATTTCAATATTTCTCGTCTGTACAACCTTTTAATCCGTTTATATCCTTTCGTTTATACTCACAGTTTTTGTACAAATAAAGCTATTAAAATACTGGAATAATACTATCGATTATATCCACTTCCACGGAATAATCTCTTAAAAAGGAATTAATGATTGTTTTTTGCGGAGCTTAAAGATTTATGTGAAACACAAATTTATCTCGATTGATCGAATTGATCGTAAAGAACATTTGAGTTCCGGATATACCTATGCAGTGAATGTTTGCAGAGTACGAGACAGATGGTTTTGCTGCCATCCTTCGCAAAAAGACTGCATCCCTGATGCGCAGGGTGCGTGGCAGTACAGACACCATCCCACAAACAATAGCCGGAAGGGGTACTTCTCCTTTATGGAAAGAATTTATAGCGAAAATAATTTAATTTTGTAATTTGTATTAAATTAATTTGATAAAAGTTTTTTTTAAGTGAAACTTCTTTAGAATCGTTGTGATTTGAAACCGGATGCAACGGAAATGGAAATAAGATTGGCTTACCTGTCGAGTAAGCCAATCTTAAACGCTAACAAGGTTAAGCAACTTTGCGTGACGCCAGTACTTGGATGGGTGACCGCCCGAACAAAATCTTTGTCCATCTAATTCGCCATGAAATTTATCTTGCAAGTGTACACTTTTTAAAACAAGACATAACCAACCAAATAAATAAAATGCACACGTTCTACGAAAATCACTCAACATTTTATCTTTTTAACCCCGACAAAAACAGAGGGGTGTTATAAGTTTGACGTGTCTGTCTGTCTGTGTGTCTGCCTGTCTGTCTGGGACATCATAGCTCCCGAACGGATGGAGCGATTTTCATTTAGTTTTTTTTGTATGAAAGGTGAGTCTGACGCGAGTTTTCTTAGATAGGTTGCATGGAAATCGGTTATGTCATTTAAAAGTTATGGGGGTTAGAGTGGGGAAGGAAAATCTAAATCTGCAAATATACTCACGTATCGAAATCGCATCGCGTGCACATTACAAAATATTAAGGTGTTTTACTTTTAAGGAAATAAAGGCATTGGATACGGGGGTTTTTCTTAAATTTTAAATTTAGATCTATTGAAGATAACTTTTTATATTAATCATAACATACTGGACTTAGTACATATATTTTGTTAGTTTATTTCAGTTTTTATTGTAAATGTAAGCACCATAAAAATTGTGACGAAATTGTCTTATTCCCTTAATATAATTAAATTCTTCGGCTTCATATATTTGAAAACTCACGAACGAGTTAAACATTCTAACATAAGTATGCGTTAATAATTTTCCAAGGCTGAGATGAAATAATATAAAAGCAAAATCAACAAGTTTCTGAGCTATCTTTGTTGAAATTCTAACGTCACTTGCTTGAACTGAAGGCTAGAATATTAAACTAACATTGCTTAAATTATTATTATCTTATTAATACTCGTACTATAAACCTTCAACGCTTGGTTTATGTAAGTCAAAAGTGACTTTCATTCGCCCACATATTTTGTTTTCATTGAGTCTAGGTAAAAAAAGCTTTTTTCTGATAGTATGTACCTACTTACGAGTACTAAAAATGTATCAAAGACAGTACGATAGAATACTAATCGTGACTCTAAGTGGTTAAATCCTTCTTGAATGGTGTTCCTATGACTAACCTCCCAGCTGCTCCTTAATGAGTTCCACTCTAAGCCATTCTAATATTTAATTTATTTTTAATGTATATATTGGCACGAAATTTCAGCTCGGAGACATAAATACCTAACTTGCAAGGCTTGATTGACAAATATAAGCCGGCTTAGCACGGTGATTCCCTATTCTACCCTGGAATAGACAAGGACAACAACAAAGGAAACGCCTTTTGTCTTTGCATGAAAGAGAAAAAAGTAGGTACACCTACACTCGATCTCTTCGCGCTACTACTGGCACTGCACGAAATCTACGTAGCTTGTCTTGATCTCGAATCATTACAAACCAGTTTCTAATTTAGAATGTCTAAAATCAATAAAATGGCGTCTGACCTTGAAACACGTAGACTTCTCTCTAGACAGAAATATAAAACTTTCTTATAGAAACGTCAATGTCTATTTAATATCTTACTAAAATTTATGAACATATGATATGAATAAATTTAACTATTATGTACGCGAGTTATGAGTACGTAAATTAAGAAAACTTTATAAATAAATATATTTCACGAGTCGATTAGTCTATTCTGTAGAGACAAGAATAATATTCTACAAAGACAGAGTTTCTTCTTTACCTAGACAAAAATTGCCGTGCTAAGCCGGCAGGGCTGAAATAAAAGCTTAGAAAAAATGTGAGCTGAAGCTCACATTTTTTCTAAGCTTTTATTTCAGCTTTTATTTCAGCTTCAAATACCTCCCAAAAAAACAACGCAACTTACAGAGAAAATGTCTTCAATAGCTGTAAAATCGAACAGCCACAACAACGTACAACAGCGTTTGAGCAATAAGCCGATAATGCACTAAAGGTTGTTATTGAGCAAATCGTTATAGATCTGAACTGGCAAAAGGCCATAAGAGATAGTCCAAATAGCTGCAACGAATACTAGCACTTAGGTACACACGACTACAAAATATTTAAAAAACACTGTATCGGTATAATAAGCTTTAGTTCTATTATTACCTATACTATAGGAGATCTTTACGATATGTGGCGTTTGAACTAGGTTGAGTAGGTACATCTATCATATGCTACCTTCGCTTCTAAACTCAGTGCAAAAAAATTAAGAGAACTGTCAAGACAATGTGATTTCCTTGATAATTTGTTTTTTTATTTCTAATTACCTTTAAGTAACATGTCCATTGTCATCCATGGACAGGTAACTATTGCGATTCTAAGGAAATAAACGTTTTGACTTTGACTTCTGAAGATAGTAGGTAAACGTAGGATCCCGCGAGTGACGATCCCTTTAACTGAAAATAGTTGTAGTTTGAGCCCGCGGGCTGAGTCTTATCCACTCACCCACTCAAAAAACTGTTAGGGGTCAATGAATCCGTGGGATGGATTTTCTGTGGGTTGAATGGCCCACATAATGGTTCCTTGTTATTGCTTGCTTTTCAAAGTTTGAGTTTAAATGCCACTGCCAATGTCAATAAAATAAATGTATTTCGTTTATTTCGGGTATGGCCCAAGTGATCTATATTTTCGTTCTTAATCTAAATCGAGAGATCTAAATAAAATAACTAGTATTTCAGAAAAAAATCTTTAATAATCCCCCAATAAATTATTATGTGTGTGTGCGTTTATTTCTGTATTTACTTTTTCTGTAATGTGCTGTTGTGTCAAAAATAAATGTTTTCTATTTCTATTTCTAATAAGTATTATATCCAGTATTCCCTATAAGATTAAGTTAGCGACCCACACAACTTCGCACCGTAGACCTTCGCAGTCGCTTTGGTCTCGCAGTTTGATTGCAGTCATTATTTTTTCGATCTTTAGAGTATGTTTGTAAGTTTTTAATTATTTGCCATAATCATTGACACTCATTTGGCAGAATTATGGGCTAAGCATAACTCATCAACGCCTGGACCAATTTAGCCAATTTTTTTTTAATGTTCGTTGGAGTTCAAGGATAGTTTTACGGCGAAAACAAAAACAAATTATTGCCGTGCGAAGCCGGGGCGTGCCGTTAGTATCAAATAAAAATAAACAAATGGCAAATTATTGGCGCAAATCTTATTCTCAAAAAAAAACTCGTGTGTTATATTTTTTCTTAAATTAGCTGACCGGTAGGGATTATGACAATAAAAATGATTTAGGTTTATTAAAACCATCCTTCCTTAACACACTATTGGTTTTCACCAACGTGCTGTTCAACCAACCTGCTGACAGCGGATCTTGCTTGTTTTAAGTAATGCATATATGTTGTTTTTTAAATCGCGAGGCATTATTGTAAGCCATTTCATTTTGATAAATCTTCAGGTTAAACCCATTTAGTTAGTGTATGTATTTTAAATGCGATTGTCTTTATTCGTTCTAATTATTTTCGTAATGTGGTTTATTACTAACAAAAAGACCTTGCTATCAGACAGTTTCACTTAATTAATATTTGGCAGCATTTCGACTATTACGACTTAGAATTAACACTTTTATAATTGAACTTTGGTTTCAATAATACAACCGATTATACATATTATTGTGGTATACCTAAAAGTCTTTTTTTATGCTATATAAGCCTTCATTTGACCACAATCTCACCTGATGTAATGTGACGATGTGGTCTTAGATGGGACATGAAGACCTAGAAGGTAGATGGCTTCTCCGGGACACATCTTAAATACATATTCAATTCGTGAACTAAAGACGTGTATTACATAGTTATTTAAAGAATATCACAAAGTCTTGGGTAGTTTTCATTATAAAATTAATATTTTCAATACTATTTATTCTATTGGAGTTCTTCTAACTTTTCAAGCCTTGATACTGCCAAGTTTTAAGTACCTATATAATTAATTGAAATAGTAGTCAAAAGATAACGCGAAAAATCGCCCCCTCATCACAATTTACAAATAGGCCTGTTGCTTTCGAATACCATAAGAATTAACAAACTAATAATATACAAGGAGTAGGTATAGATAATTCATGTAGCCCATTAAAATAAAGCCGCGGTTATCTCCGGAAGCAGTCTCTGGTGATAGGCTTCGGCCGCGGCTTGTCACCACCCTCCGGGCTGGGCCAGTGCGTGAAACGATTTATTCGTGTTTCGTAATGAGGTTCGGAGAAGCCCTCTACGTTCTAAGTCTTCATGCTCCATCTTAGACCACATCGTCGCTTAACATCAAGTGAGATTGTGGTCAAATGAAGCTTATTTAAAATTAAAAAAAATTAAAATAAATAATGGCTTGTAAGTCAAAACCATCATAAAAAGCCGTGTTTGGTAAGTGGGTTCAAATATCGCAACGCTTGGATTTATATTCTAAAAAAAGCACGTGCTTTAAACGCATGTTCCGAAAACTTTGAAGAGTTTGAAAGACATGTGTCAACCCGCACTTGGGCAGCGTGGCCCAAAAGGCCAAATATCTGTGGTCTAGTGAGAAATCCCGTATCCCAGCAGTGGGAACGTTAATTGGGTCAAAGTCAAAGTCAAAACGTTTATTTCCTTTGACGCATAAGCATACATGGACAGGTCAACTTAAACAACAGGTGTTAATAATATTGTCAATACTATCTTTTTGTTGGCGCACACAATACGTAGCTGCCACGCTAAATAACCAAAACGTCTTTATTCAAGCCCTGTCATATTATGACATGTAACGACAGAAGCTGAAAATGTTGCCAAAGTTTATTTCTGCGCTCGTTTCTGTCAAAGCGACAAATGGATGGGGTGATCCGGCAATTATTTACGCGACCCTAACACACTTACAAAGGGGTCATTTTAATGTTAAATGCTGCTAATTAAAACTGCTAAGCGACAAACTAGTTTCCCACACTGTTATAAAGAACAAACGATTTAATAAATGTTATAGACTCGAAAGTTTGCATCGATATGCTTGGCTGCCGAGGGGCCAAGTGTTTGTATGTTCTGCAAGCATTTTCTCTTGGTCAGGGTTTTTATAGGTATAATAAAATATCTTTATATCTATGCCTATTATAATAAGTATATTAGATGTCTAGTAACCCTAACACAAGCTAAGAGCTAAAAGCCGTGTTGGCTAAATGGGAGGACACTCGACTTTCAGTCCGATGGTCGTGGAGTTCAAACCCCACCACGCACCTCTGTATTTTTCTTCTTGAGAAATTTATGTGCGCTTTAAACACGTGCTTTAACGGTGAAAGCAAACATCGTGAGGAAACCGGCATGTTCTGATAACTTTAAAAGAGTTTGAAGGGCATGTGACATTCACCAACCCGCACTTGGCCAACGTGGTGAATTAAGGCCTTATCTCTCTCGTCAAGAGAGAAGTCCCTGTGTCCCAGCAGTGGGAACGTTAAAAGGGTGCGAGTAAAGTAAATACACGAAGCAAACAGAATAGGTGAACGTCAATTATGTAAAAGTCAATTTATTTAATATTTATTTCAGGCATCTAAGGCCCATTTATACATATATTATTTATACATATTCAGTGTTGTGCTCGCCTATTATAGGCACATATTCCATCGTAAATAAGTATTAAAAAATGTCTACATATTTTTTTTGTTATATGTGCTGTTGGCGGTGCCATAATAATAAATAAATAAATACATATACCTTATAGACTAACATACATCTATCTATATAAATAAAAATGAATTGTTGTTCGTTAGTCTGATTAAAACTCGAAAACGGCTGGGACGATTGAGCTGATTTTGGTTTTAAAATGTTTGTCGTAGTCCAGGGTAGTTCTAAACGGTGAGCAAATATAATAAGGAAAAATTACCGGGAACTTTTTTTTACCCGTGCGACGCCGGGCTGCCGTCCTTATCATAAGTGCAATAACTAGGTAAAAGCTACTTTCGAGAAAAACGCGCATAAAGATTTTTTTTTTGTTTTTCATGTATCTCAATTTCTATACAAGGTATCGACTTGAAACTTTCACAAGGCTATAGATTAAAATGTGTAGAATATTATGTAGTACCTTGAATTGGTAAAAGTGTTGGCTTAGTTACCTAAAATCACAGAATTTTACTTATGTTTAGTACTTTAATATAAATAGATAGAATGATTACTAGTCATAACCGAAATAAGTAGTATAGTTATTTCCCTTATCATTAGCAATTTAACATATTTCACTTTTGAGTAGCAGGCAATCCCTATTTTTTCTTGTATGTTCAACCGATTAGTGCAATAAGTGTCGAACATATTTCGGTTTTCATTAGTAAAACAAGCTTAGATGTCAGAGTTGTTACATTATATAAATTGGAGTTGGATATTTAATTTATTACAGGTACTTAGTATACGCAGTACGCAGTACCTACATTTATTCTGTATAAATAAAACAATTTGGTATGTCATACATACATAATCAAACGTCAAGGAAACAATTTTTATTTGATTCTTTAGCATAATAATTATGGTATATATTTATACATTGTTAATATTATAATATAATATATTATATTGTATTATATATTAATAGGTATTTATATGTTATTTTTATGAGTATCTTTATATTTATTTATATGTGGAGTAATATGTAAGTCTATAGTATAAAATATTTGGATATAATTTTTTTGTTGTATTACTATTATTAATAATTATTATTATTTTTAAGTCACCGTCCAGTTATTTGCTGTGCATTTTACTCTCCATCCAAAGATTGTCTGAAAGAAATTGCTTTAAGCAATAAGGCCGCCCATTACGCTTTTTGTATTGTTTTATCTGTTAAGTAGTTAAGCTTACAGAACTTTTATTTGGAACAATAGGAAATGTTTTTTGTTAATTTTTATTTGAAGGAAATTCAATTCTTTCCATTCGCTATTGCCATGTTTCTCTTTGTCCTTTAACATGAACGTTTCCCTTTTGACCCTGACCTCCATGACGATCTTTCTATATAAATAAAAATGAATTGCTGTTCGTTAGTCTGACTAAAACTCAAGAACGGCTGAACGGATTTATCTTATCTTTGTCTTAAAATGTTCGTGGAAGTCTAGGGAAGGTTTAAAAGGCGAGAAAAAATCTAATAGTTGCTGGGGAAAAAAAATCATCAAATGCATCAAAGTGCAAAGCCGGGGCGGCCCGCTAGTTTTAAATAAACTCTTGGTACCGTGTTTCCGTGTTATTTTAAGCTGAGATGAAAAGTCTTCATAGTCATAAAAATCAGACACTGTCATGACTTTAACGGTATTTTTTTTTAGTTTGTCATTTTCACAGAATCTATGAAGTCATCAAAGTCGTAAACTTTTTTTTTTAAGTGACAATTCGACTTTGTGTTGAAAATGATCAGAGGACAATAAAGGTGTGTCCAGGCTAAAAGTACTTTACTGATGATTTATCAGCAGCAATCAGATTGCTATTTATGTCTACCAAAAACATATAAACGCCTAGTTTTTATTCTGAGCCGAACAGTTATCAACCCATAAGACTATATGTTTTGCGTCAAGATTATTTACTAATAAATCTAAATTTCAAATATAAAACACCCCCGATTTCAAAGCCTGTATTTCATTAAAGTAAAATACCATGATATTTTGTAATGTGCACGCAAAGCGCTTTCATTTGATATCCCACTCGAGTATATTTTAATCTTCTATTAAATTAATTTATCTCTTTCATATTAAATTGAAATCGCTTCATCCGTTCGGGATCTATGATGTCCCAAACAGACAGACAGACAGAGAGACACAAAGACAGACAGAAACGTCAAACTTATAACACCCCTCTTTTTTGATTGGGGGTTAAAAAGGATCTGAATGCAGAAATGATGTCTTCTTGGCTTCGTCCAGACACAGTTTCGTTCCATCATAACCATACTTATTGCAGTTATCGTTAGTAATTCAATGAATTATTTTAGGTTACCTTGCCACAACTCAAGTTATTTCACTCTTGATAAGTAAAACAAGACCAAATCCCTAATATATTGCGGTTATACTTAAGAAAAAAACAGGAATGGTAATAGATACGTAAAAACTGTCAAAGAAGAAAACGTAGATCTCATTTTGCTGATCACGAATATGTATATAACTCTGTTTGGCCCAAAACTCGAGTTATTGCACTTATGATAAGGACGGCAGCGGGGCGGGCCGCTAGTAAAAAATATAAATCTTATAAACTAAAGTGTCAGCAGTGTGGATCGTCTGTTACGGCAGTGTCGCCTTGCAGTGTAGGCCGATGAACCGTCGAACGAAACGTCGTTCAATGTTGATAAGAAGTTTTTAAAGATTAACAAGATGTTTTAAAATATTATAATTACAAAAATGTTTTGAAATAGTGTAAATAACATGCATTGTGCAACATTTGGATTTAAACGCATTTTTTTCGAAAATGGTATTTTATTCTTGTGGTCTAATTAATTTATTCTTTAAGTTATAATAAAATGGCGTCTGCCCTTGAAACACGTAGACTTCTCTCTAGACAGAAATGACCAAACCTAACCTGACTTCATATCAGTTGATGTAATTTTTATTAACCCCTGAAAGATGTTACAAAAGATAAATAAAATATATAACCACCGTTTTAAGATAACAATTGAAATAAAACTTTATTTTAACTATTATTTTAACATCTTTTTCACTTTATAATTTTATTTAACTCGACACTGGCAAATTGTCGCTTCAAGCGCAAGGTCCAATTACAAGAAACTGAACTGAAGCATACGGAACAAATGAAAATCTTAGAAAGTTAAGTCAAGCTGAGGAAGTCTTTTCTTTATTTATTTAAATATATTATATTAATTAATTAACTTTACTGCGATGCTAATGATAAAAATACAATAATGCGACCGAGAATATAAAAGAAGGTGCCCGCGGAAATCCTAGACGAAACCAACATATAAATTTTATTATTAAACCGGCATCGACTGCTGCTATAAAACCGTAATAAAACGTTTTCAAATAGCTTTCTGTGATTATTGGGGCATTAACGAAGTTTATCCTATTTCTGGGTGATGATCTTGATAAACGAGATGGTTGTAGTATATTGGTTGTCAATTTTGACTTATGTTGGGGAAAATATAGGCCAAAATGGAACTGGGAGAGTTTACGATAGTCTGGCAATCTTGGCCGGTTATTTCCAGGAGAGAGAAATTATTTGTTTGTCTACAAGCTACAATAAACTGGAATTTAGACTAAACATAGTGTGCCGTGTATGGACTGAAATACCTTAGCTTTATAATATCATAGCAACATAACAACGTAACGTAGCAATGTTGGTTTTCTGGCAAAACCTACGGGTTGGCGGGAACACGGAATTATGTGCAACTTCTCTGCTATAATCAGATATATTTTAAGCATATTTTACAGTGGACAGATAAACGTAAATGTTCAAAATTGAAGCAACGTTGAAATAAGACAAAATTTATTCATGTCAATTGATTTTTAAAGGACATTTTTTTATTAAAATTTAGCGATTGCCCTAGATTTGAGATAAATTGGGCGGTGATAAAACTTGTTAAATTGCAGAACGGCATTTCATGAACATTTTTCAACGTTCCTTCTGTGTAACGCAATTTGACTGGGTTAATGTAGAAAGCTATTAATATTTTAGAATTAACAATCAACTTAATGTTATTTAAGAATATTGGAAATAAAAGGCTTATTATTATTATAATAATGTAAAAAGCTAGCTAAGGTTAATTAATTATTAACTTGGTCTAGGTGTTAAATATGTATCATAAAAAATCTATACATGTATGTATGTCTATTATATTAAGTATATCAGATGTCTAGTACCCGTAACACAAACTTAGAGCTTACTTACCACGGGGCTAGATGTTGTAGTGTGAATTGTCCGGAAATATTTATTTATTTATGATCAGTATATCCCATCGTCTATCCCCAAATAAAACATGGGTGGAAAACGTAACTAGTTTTTGTTCTAATGACACGAGTAATTGCTCACAGCGTTTACAAGATCCATATTTAGAGTTAAATTTATTCAATTTATTCTTAGCAAAAATCCGTTGGCTCAAATCCCAGATGCAGCTTCAATTAATGGCTGTCTTATTCTACTTCAACACAAAGTTAAACCAATCATAATCATAATCATTTATTCATAGAAATTCAGGTTAGTACAAAGTTCTTAATAAAATATTTTAGTTACACTGAAATCTGCCTTTTCGGCGTATGAATATTACAAAACCAAATTATGTAGTAACTGTCGCTACTCAACTTTAATAATTCTGAGTTTAAATGTATTTAATAATTATGAACTTGTCCTAAAAAACTGTAAACGGTTTGATAAGGTCAAACCGTTAACAGTTTTTTATTTAGAATTTACCGGTGCTTTCAAATGAGGCGTTTCGATTCGAAAGACTGCGGCGCGGCAAGCGATACGTTGGTCGTATTTTCAATAATCGACGTAAACAGAAAATGGAACATGTATATCTTTCTAATAATAGAAGATACAATAAGGAGATTCAACACCTTCCTAGAGAGCTAAGCAAACCTCACAAGAGGCTCTAGCACGCTCGCATTGTGGGTAAACTCGAACCTCCTTATACATATTTTCAGGTATCTATGGCTGGAATACTAATAAGATAAAGAGCCATATTGGCTAAGTGGAAGCACACTTGACTTTCACTGTCGTGCATTCAAACCCCCGCCACACCTCTGGATTTTCGTTCGACATGTGCGCTTTAAACTTTAACTTTAATGGCAAACATCGTGAGAAAACTTTCTTCTGATAACTTTGAAGATTTTGAAGAAAATGTGGTATTTACCAACCCGTTATGAATTAAGGCCTAATTTCTCTCGACAATAGAGTAGTCCCTGTGTATCAGCAGTGGGAACGTAAATAGGAATGCTATGGCATGCAGAAGTGGACGTACTTTGTCTGACAAATCCATACTAAAATTATAAATGCGAAAGTATCTCTGTCTGTCTCTGTCTTTCACGCAAAAACTGCAAAAAATCTATGTACAAATTTACATTAAATTTGGTACACAGATTTCGTGAGCCTGAGAATGGACAGAGGCTGCATTTTACCACGGGAAAATGTAATTTCGCGTGATAATCCATTAAACCCGGGTACCCGCGGGGCGCCACTAGCTATAAAGAAATAAATAAACAAAACTTCCAAACCAGAAGCAAAACACAAACCAAACAAATCCAGTAACCGTAAAAGCCAAAATTACGTTTAAACCATCAAATTTCCGTTTATTTGGATAATGAAAGCGTGTCATACAAATTCCATTCATATCACACATACGCAGAGTTCATTAACACGCGCACCTGTACACGTCACTTGGCAGCCTGCCATACACCTGGGCATTCTTCATTCACGAGAACACCTTGGAGTTTCCTGCTCCACTATTTAGTCCAAAACTGTTGTGTCTGCAGGTTTAACCTGTGTAAGGTTAAACCTGCATCGTCATACGTATATATCATACGCATACGTCGAAATGTAGACGAGCTTTTGTCTAACGGTCAAGTGCAGTATGGTTTGTGATGGAAGAATGTTGTAGTTTAGTACTTTAAATCCTTTTTTATTACCTTCGGCGTCCAACGATGTTATTTCTGTTTGTTTATGTTAATTTAATTTACTTTTAGTTGACCTGTCCATGTATGCCCTGTGCTAATTATTAAGGTTTTGAATTTGACCAACACACCCACAGGTTTTGCCTGAAACCAGTGTTGCTACGCATTGTGCATCGTAGCAACATTGAAGTGGGTAGAACCTTTTGGTCACACACATTATAATGTAATTTTAATTTTTTTTCACTAATTCTTTTGCGTAAATTATAAAAAATAAAAACTTGATAAATTGACAATTCACAATAATACAATGTAAAACCCATAGAATATGGACTTAATAATTAAATTAGCATATTTTCCCACAGTAAAGCAAGCAATTTTTTGAAAAACTTCGAAAACACAGTTTCAACTATTTTCTAAGAAAATTCATTTTAAATAGTTGCCATCCAAGTGCCTATAGATTATTTATACCATTGTAGATCCTAAAATATCTGGTCACTTTGCCTCAGCAGCTCACGGAGAAAATTGTTTGAAGCAGAACTGAATATTTAAAATATTTCTTCCAAACAGCACCGTCAATGAGCTTTCCAACACTATATTCTTTAGTGCATATAAAAGTAAATCATAAAAACAACAATACCACTCATAAAACTAAAATTCTAACAATACAGCACTCACACTAAAACCTTTATCTTATAGCAAAGCCAAAATCTAGATCTAGACTATACCTAGTCTTGGGCTTTTTAAGTATTGTATACGACTGACTGTATCAAACTCTGTGCAAGAATTTAAAGAGGTTAGCTTTATTCTTTATCTTTATTACTATGTGATAAGAACCGTCATAAAAATCATAGAAAACGTCCTAAATCTAGATTCACCCACTCTAATTCTGCAGACCGTTATTAATGAAAATAGTATTTTACGAGCGTAAAGCGGCAGCTTTTTTTCAACAGATTTCAAAAAAAGGATTTCTCAATTGGGTCGTAATTATTTTTCATGAGTTTGCAATCTTTATGCATTTTGTATAACGCCAGTGACTGGAGTTGGTTGACTAGTACATACGTAATGAGATACATACTCATTTTTAACGACCGTCCGATTTTTTAATGTCCGAGTTGTCGACGAAGTAAAAGCTCTACAATACGTTTTTCTCTCAAAGTTTAATATGTGTATTTAACTATTCCCGTAATACGAAGACAAATACATACTTATTTAACACTTCATTCTTGTAATTGAAATTAGACAAGTCGCACATCATCAAAAAATGTTTTTCCAATCTCCCACATTCCAATATGTAATAGATCTCATATTAAGAAAACAATCCTACAAGTTTCATACTAAGATAACATGATATCATGCATTTATTTAATGAACGGATTCAGAAATAGCCCGAATTATGATCGCTGTTATTTCAAGACGGTTTTTGCGTTAACTCGCATTGTCTTGGCACTGATCTCTGGTAGAATATATGTATACGTAAAACGTACATGTGAAAGTTACGTGTTTCTTGATAAATTACACAGAAATGCTTGAAATATAGTCTAGCTGCTGAGGAATTTGCTCACTAGATAATCTTAGGAAATGTATTTTCATAAATTTTATCTCAAGATACAATAGAGACGAAATCCAGCGAACATTTTTTCTATAGTATAAATGTATCTATCAAGATATCTTTCGTCTTTATATTACACAATCTCTCTCTTTCTCTTTCATTATAATAGCTGTTGCACTATTGGACAAAAGCCTTTGTTTAAAAATCCATCATAATGATGGAAGAAGATGAGGACAACACAATAGGTACATTACATAAACATACGTAGAGAAGTGAATCTATATAAATAAAAATGAATTGTTGTTCGTTAGTCTGACTAAAACTCGAGAACGGCTGAACGGATTTATCTTATTTTAGTCTTGAAATGTTCGTGGAGGTCTAGGGAAGGTTTAAAAGGCGAGAAAAAACTGAATAATTGGCGGGAACTTTTTTTACCCGTGCGTCGCAGGGACGAGGCGAGACGCTAGTAAAAAATATAAAAAAATGAACTACATCAATGTTCATATTGCACATAAGGGCGGTTTGTTTAATTGTATCTACTGTATAACATCAATTCGTTCTTTTAGATTTAGTTCTATAACCCCTGCCGTGAATAAAGTTAAATATTGGTAGGTCATGATAATAATTCAGTGATTTTTTTTTATCTGTTTGCACGCGTTATATAAACTACGTCAGATATCGATATAATTCTAGTTAGTAAAAGTAGCAGACTATCGTCTATCAAAGGGTTTTCAACATTTTGGCATAGGTACCTACCAGTCCGGCATTTTGAAAAATAACGTGATTTGGCGGCCAGTGATTAAATAATGATTCAGTTAGGGACCTTTAATGTGTTCGGTATCTTTAATATTTGGGTTGAAAAACTATTAAAAATCTGCTCCTGCCTTCTGAAGCGCATCTTGAGAAAACGTAGTTCTACGGCCAGTGATGCTCCTGTCAGTCGTTAGAGCAAATGCTAACAAACAAAATGTGTAACTCTGGCGATTGACATGCGTTTTATCACTGGCAAATAACGTTTTTTTCTCAAAATGGCGTACGGGATGACGGAATAGGTATGCCATACATGAATATAATTATACACCCGGTCGGGACCCCTTTATGTCGTATTTTTCACAGATTAAGAATGTTTTTGTAAGTAAGATTAAGAATGTTTTTGTAGTTTAAGCAGAATTAAATTATGAGGTTTTATTACCGACCAGAAATTGCTTTACATAACACGTCCCAACCCAAACGTTTTCAATATTCATCATTGAAGAGTATTTACGTTTCTGCAAATAGATCCGATATTGCAATGGCCGTGGTTACAAAATACCTACGCCTACGCTTATAAATAAAAATATCGTTTTCGTTAACTAGCGCTGTGAATTTCGAAGTTGTATGATAGCTGAATGGTTTAAACAGAAACATAACCAGTTTGCACGAGAAAAATATATGTGCGCTTTAAAAACACGTGACGTGTAACGGTGAAGGCAAAAAACGTGAGGAAACTGGCATTTTCTGAGCACTTTTAAGAGTTTGAAGGACACGTGACATTCACCAACCACTGTACGTGGTGAATTATGGCCTAATCTCTCTCGTCAAGAGAGAAGGACCCTGTGCCTCAGCAGTGGGAACGTAATAGGGGTGCTTAAGCTTGCACGAGAATGTTTTTTTATCGGCGTTAAATAAAGAACCTGCCTCTTGTTTAACAATATGCGAAGAAGGCGCCAAAATTGACTTAAAACACATGAAGTAAATAAGTAGTTTTTTAGTTATTGTAATCATAGAAATGAGAATAATGTCAATGTCTTTTCAAGATACCATCTAGGTTCAGATATACCATCTTTTGGTAAATTACACTTGTCAAATAGCCTAGGCATTAAGCCCACATTTTTGTACAAAGTTTGTGTTCAAATAAAATATTTTAAACTAGCAGCCCGCCCCGGCGTCGCACGGGTAAATAAAGTTCCCGGCAATTTTTCCTTATTTGCTCACCGTTTAGACCTACCCTGGACAACGACAAACATTTTAAAACCAAAATCAGCTCAATCGGCCCAGCCGTTCTCGAGTTTTAATCAGACTAACGAACAACAATTCATTTTTATTTATATAGATAATAAAATACTTGAAACTTGTAAAAAACCTATTTATTGATTCCATGCTAAGCATAATGGACTGTCTAAAACTGACTGAAATGTCTAAAACTGTTTGTCCATTCTTCCATATTATGTATCCATGATATGCATCACTAACATTTTAATAAATATTATTACTTATTTGAAAGGCTAGGAGACTTTTCGGTACCAAAATATAACAAAACCGAGCGAAGCCAAAAAACCCATAACGATTCCTTCAAAATTCAAGGACAATTAGTAATTATGTCGCGAAACAAAACATCTCAAGTTCAAAGATTTCCCAAAACAATTTCGGGGACATCTAAAACGATAATTTTCAATCAGGGCGCTCGTTTTGAGACAAAGTTGGAAATTATTAATTTCTATGCAAAATGCCGTGTGCGCTGTTCCTCCGGTCATTAACATACCTCCCAGTGTAATTACTTTAAGGCTTTCACTTGCAAGATTTTGGGTGAGAACTTATAAATACGGAAAAATATAAAGTTGTAATTATTAAACCCGAAGATATACATCATATACATATATGAATTTGGTTTATAGAACAAACACTAAAACGAACTAGAATGCGATCCCCAAAATGTTTAATTAGACTTGTACCCCTATTTATTAGTTATTGCGCTGGAAAGGGAGGCGTATTCGGGTTTGACCTGCAGTATCTTATTACCCCAGCATCTCATTCCCCCAGCATCTCATTACCCCAGCATCTCATTCCCCCAGCATCTCGTTCCGGACCAATACGATTAGTGTTTGCCTTCACTACGGCTGAAGAGAGAAAAACGAAACATATGACTTAGCCGTAACTTTCGTATGTTTGGTGTATTTTATGTCAATCTGGTGTAATATTTGTGATGAGTAGATTTTTGTCAAACATAATTTCTATTTTTATTAGACTCCCTAAGGTTGACGTGTGGCGATATAATACGTATAATCTTCTGAGTTTCTTTGAAAATAAAAGTTAACTTGATTGTAAAATTGAGTAACCGAGTCCGTTTGCGAGAAGCGGGTTTGATTTCCGATGTGATATTGTTTTTAAGTTCGACAAATATATATAGAGTGTATTATTATGTCCGTAAAACGTATCCCTAACTAAGTGCTCTCCTTAAATATTATAATTATAACAGAGCTACATATATGTATTTTATTTCAATAAATGACTATCTGGAAACAAATAAATACTGACCACAAAAACTGTAGTTTTAAATAAAGAATACATGATCGCATCATCTTCAACTACGAACTATTCACGGTACGCCCAAAATATTAATAACTTAATACTTTTCATAGCGTATTAATGAGATCTAACCCTTTACTCTTGGTCCCTTTTTCGAACCGGTTCAATGGGGCTATTAATAATTTTCCATCTCAGATTAAAGGGATTCTACGAATATTAAAACAGTACAAGTCTGTTAAGGGTTATGATCTCGAGAAATTAATTCAACTTTATTTCTTAAATTACTGTAATCGCTAGCTTTAATTGTATGCTGTTTTATAAGATATATTATTATTATTTCTAGATCTTTTATGAAGGTAGATAATTTCTTATGAATGTGCTTGTAAAGTTTAAGCATAAAATTATGTTATGCTGTCCTCAAATAATGTAGGACAAGGGTAGGAAGATGATCATGATGATAAATGTAGCTGATAAAATGCTTACTGATATTTCAAGATTTTTTTTTGTCTGACATGAAGATAAGCTACGCTGTGACCAATGATGGAATAAAAAGGCTTAAGAGGAAAGATTCTCCGAAATTTTGCTTTTTAAACCGACCCACTCCAGACGCTAGTGACAAAGTGAAAATGTTTCCTAAAATGATTGATTTAAAAAAGTAAATGTGTACCTATCGAATTAGGAATTAGGTTGGTATATAATAATGAAAAAATTGTTTCATAAAACTCTGCTATTTCACACGTTCTATGTCTTCCTGATTCAAAAATAAAACATTATTTCAACAACTTCCACTGATCTTCAAAAACCAAGGACAGCTAGCGAGAATGAAATGTTATGATAATGACATTGTTCACCTGTCATTTGTTAGCTATGTGTGTGTGTGAGTGTTTACCTGGGTGCGTGTGCGCCTCTATCTTCAGACCTCCAGATCACTGATCAACTGAGCCAAAACCACAGCCACGTCTATTTTAAACTCGATTTTATAAAAGCGACAACTCTACGCAACGTGCGGGGAACTAATGCGTACTTCCCAAGCTCACACGAAACTCCAGCGTCACATGTTTTAGTAATTGTAAATCAAAAACAATTGGTATAAAAAACCTTATTTATAAGGACGCCATTTGGCAGAAACTACATGTGAAGATGTGTAGCGGTAGGTACCAGCATTACATGAATGGGGCAGAGATAAGTGCGACGAAACATCGGGAAACATACAGTAAATATCCCGTTTCATCGTATCTATAGAATGTAATGGAACTATCTATAGAATTCTATCGTCGGATATAACCTTGAGATACACAACAGGATTGGAACGACAACTATATTTTGACTGCGAGGGAATAAATAGTATTTGTGACAGTGGCATTGTAGTTGACGGCTGTCAAAATGCCTTCATTCTTAGAAAATTCAACATTGATATCAAGAAAAGTGGACATTTTTACAATATCAGTGCAATAACTGTTTGAGATTATGCATACAGTGTAGGTATGCCGATTTTACAATCCTCTAGTATTGTTGGCTAATATGATTGACATCCCAACTAGCAAAAACTAGGCTTGCAACAATCTCAAGACTACTGTTTTTTTGCTCTTATATCACTCCTATATAATCGTATAAGCCTGGGTTTGGGCACCATTTATAAGCATAATTAGTTTTATATCCTTTTAATATCAGTCTAATTTAATGCTGTTTAAGCTTACAGAAATCTAGCCTAAATTAATATAAGCCGACTAAGGCTAATATTGCTTTTACATAAGTATCTTGTAAGCCTGCATACGCTTATATTGGCCTAAGGTCAGAATCTTATAAGGCAATACAAGCTGAAAGTTGTATGGGTGTTGGTTTCAAAGTTACACGGAAGAAAAAAAATGAATAAATGAATAAATGAAAACAAATAAAGTTGCTGTGAAGTTGTTTATACTAAAGTGCCGTTATTATCAAGTGCGTGTATTTAAGTTTTACGGTAAGTATTCCTATTGGAATTTATTATTTACTGTAAAGTAGACCTCGTTTTACGATTCAAAATTCATGCGCCTTAGTAAAACTAAAAAAAACCTTAAATCGACAGGGAGAAAAAAAAACGAACTTAACCAACATGGTTACTGCTTCTTTTATTTATCATCAGTACATCATAAGCTTCTATGCTAATATTATATTTTACAGATTCCCGAGTGAAGAGCTTATAAGGCACAAATGGGTCAGCAAAGTACGGGCAGAAAGAAGAGAGCATGACTGGATGCCAACAAAAAGTAGCACGATATGTTCTGCCCATTTTGTAGACCAATACAAATAAAATACGCCAAATTAAAAGGATACGTGCGTTTACGAAATATGTGTTTTTTCGAAATTATATTATAATAACCAAAAAAACAAATTGTTTCAATAAATGTCCCTCCTGTATCAAGATGTTAGATAATTCATTAACTATAAGATCAATATATTTGGTTGTCATGACTACACAGAAAAATGCATATATACCTAATCAAGAAAATACTTCAAGTCCAGTCCACATTTCTTTTGACTTTAGAAGTACCTTTTTCCTGTTATTAGCAACTCTTTTATACCCATATATCACAAATCTTCCATCCACATATTATATCAAATTATGCAAACGGAGATACGTTAGGCAATTCAAAAACATTACCTAATATGGGCCATAGTTGTTGTCTTGAACTATTAGATACTGGCAATCCGTCTATATTAATATTTAAATGAATAATATCTGGAGTGCACGATAAACGTCCTAAAATTATCAATGAGTCTTGTATTTTTGCCCATTTCCTGACATCATTTTTTAACACGAAAGTTTTTTTCATAGATGGTTCGTCCTCGCTCGGAGATTCATCTTCACTGTTATCATTAATAGAACAACCTAAATTTCCATCGTTACTATCGACCTCTTGTACAAAAGCAAAACCTGCAGAACCCTCACTGATATTTTTCTCTACACTACCTTGTCCTGGCAGTGGTATATTTGTTTTTCTTTTAACATTTCATAGTACTTATTTACAACTTTCCTCCTGTAGCCACCAGTTTTCTTAAATCTATTCAAGGTTTTGTTATCCATTATTTACTACTATTAAAATTTAAAATAACATATATATGGCCAGCAAAATTTTACTTTTCAAATCATTAAAATTAGTATTCCCAAAATCGATCTAAGATCAAACGCTCTTATATCCATCTTGTCTTTTGTATTGCACATAAATGTTAATCCAAAATCACTCTAATAGTATACTCATCCAGCGCTATTGATCTGATAATAGTTTCAAATAAGAACGGAAATGCACATACTCATAGTGCTCTTATGCAATGCTTATATTAGTCTGTTCTCACAATAGCATTTAGCAAGTCTATTATAAAATAAAACGAGCTTATAAAATATGCATTTAAGAGCAAGGTTTCTCAAGTGCAATTAGTCTTACTAAATCCTCTTAAAGGAGTAAGTGGCTTACAATAGCATAGAAATATACTCTTATATAAATATATGAGACTTGGTTATGAGACTGAGCGTTTTTGAGGCCATATCGGCTTGTCTAAATGTAATATAGGATCGAGGGCATGTCCAAAACAATTATAAGAGCGCTTAAAGCCTACCACTCTTAGAATTTGCGTGTTCTGAGACTGTTTTGCTGGTTGGGATTACGTCAGAAGGTCATAGTGCTATAGAGAGGGCTATGCTTGAGGATTCTCTTAGATGCAGTCTGGTATGACAGGATACGTGGAAGAACACGGGTCACCTACATA
Source organism: Gymnoscelis rufifasciata (assembly GCA_929108375.1). Classification (NCBI taxonomy): domain Eukaryota; kingdom Metazoa; phylum Arthropoda; class Insecta; order Lepidoptera; family Geometridae; genus Gymnoscelis; species Gymnoscelis rufifasciata. Next base: position 5,226,877 of record OV815321.1, on the reverse strand, counting down.
TCTACATTTAAGTTGAGATTTAAGTTGCTTAAAGAAGTTTAAAATGGCAATAAGTAGACCATATTGCGGCGTAGGACAGAAAGTAGTTAGGGCCGATAGCTCCGAATGGATTCCACGAATCTGAAAGCGCAGCGTCGGACGATCACCAACAAGATTGACAGACAACTTGTTCAAAGCTTACGGTGTTTCGGGCTCACTAAGGTCCCAATCGATAGAAAGGGAGGCCTTTGTTCCAGTATTGGACGTTCTGAAGCTGAAATGTTGAGAATGATGAACGTTAGAAAGAAAATATTTGATAATCTTGTTTTTATAATGTATGCAGAAAAAAATTAAGACACATCCGTAAAATTCGCACACAGGATTCGAACCTGCACCTCCTATTAAACGCTTCGTCGTGCTACCAATTACACAAGCGTTCTGACACGTGACAAGTCGAAATAATTTACAATTAGCATATCGGGTTGAAGCCCCTACTAAGAAGCCCCTCTTGCAAAGATTACGCGGTTCTTTTTCTGCATACATATCTAAAATAATTAAACTTAAAAACGTTTCATTTGTTTATACTTTTGGTTGTATCCAATTTGATACTTCTAATGAGTTGTGTGGCTTTTGGTGCTACTATTATATCCTATTGAAAATAGTGCTTATTTTCCTCTGAATAATGCGGTCAGTGGTTGCACCATTTGTGAGGGATAAATCTTCATGTTTTGGAAAACATTGTAATAAATTAAATTTAGAGACAATAATAATATGACTGTACGTTACGAATGACTGCATTTAATGCACAGAACGAGGAAAATGCTTCATGAGCCTTCTTCATTTATGACTTAGCTGTTATTTATGAGTTCTTGAAAGTAAGAGACTTGTTGTATTTTTGTCACTCTTAAGGATTTTTAATATGAAATAATACAATAAATTAAAAAATATGGTAATATAATTTATGCAGAGGACATAATATCATATGAAGTGCGCACGATTATTTATAAAATTAACGTATCAACCGGTAACTACATATATGTTACTGCGATAGAATTGTGGGTATGGAAAGATATAAAATATATGTAGTTAAATGTTTCAACGATGACTATATCTATTTATTTATTTGTGTTACTGATAATTGACAATTAAACAAAAAACTACGCAAATAGTAAAATTTAATAAATGTGAGATTATTAAACCCTTGTTTTTCACTCATACATATTCAGATGCATTAAATTGGTAGTACTAAGAAATGCGTTAGTAATTAATTTAAGAATATTATTGCACTCTCATGTGGAGTGGAAATCACTAATTATCATAGTCGCCAGACTATGTTCAAATAAGACACGAACTAAACAATAGACTCGTGCTGAAATTGCAATCGACTATTAGCTAACCAATGATTTTAAATCTATGAAACAACGAATAAATTATAACAATACAATACAACAGTTAACGCCACAATTTACTAATATACATAGAAGCAACATATTTCCTACATACAGTGACATAATTTATCCATAGCCTTAGTAATTTAATAATTTTCCGGATAATATATAATAATAATTTTCTGGACTTCTCACACATCATCACCTAACCCCAAACTAAGCAAAGTTTGTACTATGGGTGTTAGGTAACTGATATACTGCATAGATACATTTTTGTAAATACATGGGTACATATCATACATAGAAAACACCCAGACCCGAAACTAGAAATTGTAGATCACAACAACAAAACAACAATAAAAGCGATATCTTTGACATGATTTTGATTATAAAAACGCTTTGTAAATATATACACTTTCATTATATTGTTATATGAGAATAATAAATGTTATACATAGTTTGATAAGTATGGTTTGCAAGCTGTTCTAAATTTTCTATAAGACCCTTTATGCCCAAGCCCATATTATGAAGATACTATATGCAGTTTTAGAAAGGAAATTAAAAATATATATATATATTAGTATAGATATTGACAAAACAATAAAACGCAATGCAAACTAATTCATTGCAAGTGATAAATTCATCAGCTTTACTGCCCGCATACCACGGCCCGATGCGCGCGCATCTATCTTATAGCTGTAAATTATGTGCAATATACTCGCTCTAGCTGTGAAAGCTGGATTCAAATACAGCTTTTATTATTATACAAGGTGTTTCAAAATCGCCATATATAGCGCAAGGGGTTTGAATGGCACGCACATAATTATGGTTAAAATATAGAGCAATCTCTGTCTGTCAGTCACTGATGGTTGTCATTTGAATTGATGTTACCGTTGACTACTAGAATAGTCAATAGTAGTAGTACTACTAGGGTAGACCCGGAGATTGTGAATAACCAAAATGTTTATGGATTGTAGGCATTGTCTAGTAGATACGATTGATCGAGTTCTGGTAATATTCATTTATTTATTAAAAAAGGCCACACAAACAGAACGATGTACCATTTGCTCAAATAGGAGGTGAGCTCAGCACTTTCATAAAACATTTTACACAAACAACAGCTTAAAAAAATAAGAAAAAACAAATAGACCAAATATAATAAAAACAATTAAAGTACACATAATGGAAATATACAGAATTAAATCACAATGCAAGACAAAATAGGGGATTGTTCAACTTATAATATAAATAGTAAGTATATTCAAATCCTAGTAATTGAGTATCAATCGTTCGTTTGTTATGGTATATGTAGATACAAAGAGATAGATAAAGTTGTACAGAGAAATGATAAAAATCCACCAATATTTTTATAAACTTAATTAAATATTTTGACACACTTGCAAACCGCAAACGATCACTTTATTTCCAGCACACGATGAAAACCTAAAAACGTTAATGTCACTTTTGAGGACACATTCAATATAGACGTTGTCTTTATAGCCTTGCTGAAATGTGACACGGAGACACTTATAGCACTTCAATTATAGTTATTTATTAGTTTATGGGACACATTTAAAAATAGGTACATCAAAATAGGAGTAACACTCTAAGTTAAAAGTTGTTTGAAGCAAAAAAAACTATTTTTAATCATTATTATCCATACGAAGTACGTCAATCGCATCTTTCCGTCCCCTGAGTTGTACATCAATAAACGATTAAATTGAAAGCCCTGTAAAGCAGGCCTATATCTAGTAGCGGACAACGGCAGAAATGTTGATGATGATGATGAGGTGATTTGAAAGAACAAACGTGGCATTGAACCAGTTCTCTATGTTGTCAACAACACCCATGTGTTGTCCATACAACACAGTCATGTGTCTTGAAATACAACATTATTGTACCATTACAATAATGTTGCATTCTCATACATTTGAAGCGCAATTGACAATGTCAAAGTCAAAGTCAAAACGTTTATTTCCTTTGACGCTTATGCATACATGGACAGGTCAAATTAAAGCTAATATAATAAAAACTAAGAATCAAGGAAATAACATTATCTTGACAGTTCGCTTAAATTTTTTACACAGAGTTGAGAAGCGAATAGAACAAGTCTGCTTTCATCTCTTATGTTGTTATAATAACAATATTGGTGTAATGTCAAATGTGTAGGAATAGGTAGGTATACATCTACATCGGTTGAACATAATTGACTATAGTCAATTGTAAGCAATTACACATTAAATCATTGATTGAAAGTATTTAGGGATTATTTGCGACTATGAATAGGCATGATGACTACATTAGTAAATAGGTGTTCTGTTTTGTCAGTCTGTTAACCGGACCAAAAATACTGGACACCTCCTTTTTGCTTTATCAATTTTATAAGAAAGTGCCAATATATATGGTACGGGAGCTAGCAACGTTTGGAAAGTAAGAATTTTAGGTCAGCTGATTTCAAATCAAATCAAATCAATCATTTATTTGCCTAATACATTTCAATTCAAGTACATGTCACGATATTATTATAGTACAAGTAGTATATTGTATTTAACCCGTAAGCGGGTATGCAAATGTTAAAAAATATATTAATTAAAATAATCAAAACCAACTGTAACTTAAAAATTTAACATAATATAAGTCAACGATATTAGAATACAACTTAAAAATGTCTTACTTAAAATGAATATATTCCTTAACACTATAAAAACTCTGGTCAATAGGGTAAGCCAATTATTTAATTTAATTTTAAATAGATTACCCCTAATTGCCTTTATAGATTCCGGCAACTTATTATAAATAACAATACACAATATAAACACATTTTTTTTATAAATAAAATTATTACATTGTTGATCATATTACAGATTAGCAAAATTGGCTCTTTTCTGTCGAGTGATAACATCTTTTCCTAGGGGAAAGTATTTTGGATGTGATTCCACAAACGATTTTGTGATATATCGTCCTTCTTGCTCTTTGGGTTGGAGTCTGGGCTATCTGGCTGGCGGTAGCGGTTACGTTAATTAGTGCGCATCCTACCTGTCCAGGTGATAATCCTGGATTTTAAAAACATTTTAAGAGGTGTAATTTTTTTTTTTTTTAAATAAGTCTACCTTACTTACTTTTTTTATTGCCAGACATTTTCGACAATCCTAATTATGTGCCATACGTGACTTTTTTTTTATAAAAATCTCAAAGTATTTTATAATGTCTGTAATTTTAATATGATGCTATTTAAATTTAAGAAAACCTTTAAAATAATTTGGCAGACATTAATACGATCGTTAAGCCTTGAATTAAAATAAAAAAGTCATGAAAAGGATGCGCACTAATGGACGCAACCGCTACCGCCAGCCAGATAGCCCAGACTCTAACCGAAAGATCAAGAAGGACGACATATCACAAAATCAGCTGACCTGAAATTCTTTCTCGAAAACGTTGCTTGCTCCTATACTAATAAAAGAGCATCAACGTTCTGGAGTGGTGCCTTATGACGTATATGTATTGTATATACGTATGTATGTACATACGTTAAGTACATTTTGCTCGAAAGCATTACGTCACGCGAAACTTCAACGCACTGTTTCGTCTTCATTTTCGTTTGCATTTTTATGTTATATAAATGACGAAGGAATTATATATTTTTTTGTCATCTACCCTTATTTATTATGGCCTTAGAATAGGGACAATGTATGTACACCGTGAGAAAACAAGAGCTTAATCATGCAGTACGAAACAACATTCAAATTTTCTCAAAACAAATCAACAACCGAAATAAACTGACCTATATTTCAGCAACATAGTAAACTCCTTGTTTAGTTTTACAATGTTGCCTAATCCGTACTTTAGAAATATTTTAGGATATATTTTAAGGCTATCCTAGGCAACTCTAGCGCTCTAAGACCTAGTATATTTTTGAAGGAGAAGCATAAAATATTTCATGAAATGACAGTGTTCCATAAAATGTATGAAGATGTAGGTATTTATTTAGGTTACTACTTTCAAGGAAAGACAATAAACCTAGAACAAAGAATATGAATTGCTTTTTTCTTAGAACCATAGAAAAGCTGATTTTTAAAACAAATAATAAAAGAAAGATTATTATACAAATGTAAATACATATCTGACCGTTTATTTTGTCGGACGATCTCTTTTTTAATAGACAATTTTCATAATTATGTTTTTTTCTTGTCAATTTGATTAAGGAACAAGTCAAGTTTTTAATCAATGTTTAATGTGTTGGCAACGTGCTCACTTCTTACAATGACTTAGCAAAAGTTGCCCTTAAATTAGCAACAGTAACAGCAACTATTTAAGCTTTGGCCAAACCTGCGCGTTCAAAGCTATAGTTCAGACAGACAGTTTTAGACAGAGCGGGATGCACGCGTCTAACTTAAAAAACGTGTGGTAACGCCCTTAGTCTGTAGTACCTATAGTAAGTTCTGGGCAAGTGCGGCGCAGATTACCAGTATCAATGTAAAATGTTTCCATATTATTGCTGTATTGTGCATTTGTACAACAGTAAATATAGCCCGTAGCCAGTGGTTTATCATACATGCATACAATGTGCCTGAACCGCTAGAATACTGGAAACTTATGCATTGTTCACAATTGTTCGCAATTTGTAGTGTACAGACGAAGTAGCTACTTCATACAATTTCTGTTTTCAGATAGCAGTTCGCGAAATTTATTACAATGTCTTCAGTTTCCTTATATATTTATGTATATATGCACTTTTTTGGACAAATAAATGACTAGCGTTGACCCGCCGTCTCCTCCATTTGTTGAGTAGGTACAGTAATAATTACTTTTGTATAAATTATTTTTTAAAGCGAATTCTCTTACCTTAAATAAACCCTTTAAATAGATAATAAAAAATAACTATACAGTATTTACACGATTTGTCCATGTACAGTACAAAATATTCCGAAACATTGAGAACCTTTTTAAACAATTAGCAAAAGCTAATTTGTATGCCTCAATCCTGATAATGACCTTATAGCTCGAATAATTACAATAAAATAAATCAGATAGAGCCCAGCTTTATTTAAAAATTAGCCCAAATAATAATACAATGGTACAATAGTCATAGCGACTGTTTAAAAAATATAAAAACGTGATTACGATTTTTAAATACCTTTAATGACAGACTATTTTATTTTGTAGTGTGTTGCAGTCATCTACCCTATTACAAAATAAATCACTCAGGGATAAAAGTTAAGTCTATAAGCGAAGTCCAAAAATGGACCTTCTGCGGCCGAAGAGCGAAAAAGATATATGTAAACGTTGAAATTGTTTTTTTTTTTTTTTATGCTCGATAAGCTTTCATTTTACCACAATCTCACCTGATGTAAAGTGACGATGTGGTCTAAGATGGGACATGAAGACCTAGGAGGTAGATGGCTTCTCCGGACCACGTTACGAAACACGAAAAAATCGCTTCACGCACTGGCCCAGCCCGGAGGGTGGTGACTAGCCGCGGCCGAAGCCTACCACCAGAGACGGTTCTTAGCACCACCCGGAGGTCACGTGTAAGGATTCAGAGGGTTACCACTTACGGACGTGAACAGACACAACCTCCATCTAATTTAATGGTTATCTAATTCAGGTTTCACAAAAAATATGACCAATAAATTAACTACAATTGTATGAAAAATTATTCTGTACTACCATCACTATCGAAATAGTTCAAACAAAACATTGCGTCGTCATTAAAATTCTGTTTTCTCACACTAAGATAATTAGGTCGAGTATCGCGTCGCATCCAGTAAAAGTTTATGTACGACTGGAGATCTATCAAAGTCGTCGCCAAGGTCGGCGCAGACGCAGCGCGTATTTTTGTTTCTTGCGCAAGAGTTTGAATTGGGACGACGTAAGGATTACAGTCGGTTAATCCGCGGAATTTAATTTATTTTAAATGTTATCAGTTCAGATTGAATATTCTCATACCATTTCTCAATTTGATTTTTTATCTATAAGTAAAAAGATTTAGGTGAGAGTTCGTCTCCTTTTGGCCACCTATTCGAGAGCTGGATTTGCTTTCCATTCACCATCATAAGCACCTAACGTTCCCACTGCTGGGACCTCTCCCGTGATGAAAGAAATAAGACCTTAATTCACCACGTAAGTGCGTTTGGTAAATGTCACATGTCCTTCAAACAAAAAGTTTATAGAACATGCTTCCTGATGTTTCTCTCACCGTTAAAGCAGGTTTTTAAAGCGCACATACATTACTCAAGAAGAAAAAAAGATGTGGTGTCGTGGGATACGAAGGTAGAAACGAAATTCCTTCGGCTACAGTAGAATCGAAACAATTTAAAAAAAAAACGTGCACAATTTTATGTAGGTTTTCTTGATTCTCTTAAATTTTGCTGATTAGTTTTTTTCAAGTACAGGAAAGTATTCAAATTCAGTATTTAAAAAGAAATATTCACACACACACACACACATACACACACACACTCACATAATCTCTATGAAGATACGTAGTTTTTCCCAATTTTTCCGTATGACACTCAAAACAGCAAGAAAGATAACCTAGAAAACCTTATAAAGAGTTTAGTATGTACACACAATATAAGCCAATGTAAAATATTTTATATCTACAACTAAACTAAAACTTACGTATTTAAAGAAAGAAGGAGAAAGAGAAAGGTACTAAAAAAAAGGTAAAAAAAAAAAAAAATTACACTACTCGCTTGTGTATACTGTCGCGCCTGCGCACGTCTCATTTAACGGTTCCACGTACTTTTTCTTACGGTTTTACTATGACATTTTTTTCACAGCAAAATTCCTATCTTTGCTTGGAAGACCAAGCCTGCCGTAAGGAAGTTTTTGTTCTAAAAATCTAAAAGTTTGTGGCGAGGTTTGAACTACGACATTCGGAATAAAAGTCAAGCGTTCCCCAACTTAGCCAACACGGCTTTCTTCATGACAGATGGGTATAAAGCAATTTAATCAACAAATTTACTCAAAAGTGCAACTTTAGAGAATGTTATTGATAGAAGTACGTTTATTTACTAATTAAGTAGCTGAACAAAAGTATGGGCTAAGGTAAAATGCTTCGCTGAAATCTCTCGGTGGTTAGTTATAAGCTTGTGTTACGGGTACTAGACATCTGATATAATAGACATATATATTAAATACCCAGATCAAAGTGAAGTACAGAACATACAAACCCTTGACACTTCGGCGGGAATCGAACACGCCTCTACCACTTGCGCCGCAATCAGACTTTCGCCCGCCACGCTACTGAGGCTGTCGAAAACGACATTTTGTTGAATTTTTAATTCTATATGCTTTTTTTCTTAATCTTAATGAACCAACTTATTCAGTAGTTTGATTATATGTATCTAATCAACTTACATTACATTCGATTACTATAATAAAGTATTGGAAATAAGTTTTATATGTTGGTTGGCTAAATCCGATTTATCACCGTTTTAATTAAACATAAATGTTTGAATAGCAATAGTATGGGAAAAACAGCGAATTTCGCACTATACTCGGTGCCTCGGTATAATATAAAAGAAATTGGAAACGGGTCAAATACTTTGCTTTCAACAAAACATTTTGCTTGATAAGTAATAAGGTTATTCATTTGGGTAATTTGTTTGGAGTCATCACTTATTAACAGAAATGTCTCATTAATTTACAATCATCTTAAAATCTTAACATAGATTTGATCTACTAACACAATATCGTGGTAAAACGACGCTTCCTGAAATTAACGTGTCGATATCTTTTCACACTTTTAAAATAGAACCGAGACAAAAAACTCTGTTTAACAACATTTCCTTTAATGTTACCACATCGTCACAATAATAAAGAATGCATTTTATGACCTATTAAAAGAGACATATTTTTTAATTTGGTTTAAAAAGATGAATTTTAAAGAAGGCTACAAAATTTATGTATTTATTAATAAAATATAAATAAAAATATCTTTATCCGAAACCGCTATGCATTATATTATGTAATGTACAAAATATTTTTTAATATTATATTTCAAACTTATATTTATATTTTTTTTGTAATTGTAATAACTGTGTGATGTTCTATTCTCAACTCAGTGTAAAAAATTGAAGCGAACTGTCAAGACAATCTTATTTCCTTGATATATATTTTTTTTATTTAATTAACTTTAAGTTGACCTGTGCATGCCCTTCTTGCATGTGCTTCTAAGGAAATAAACGTTTTTGACTTTGACTTTACCAATAAGGTCCCTCTCATTTCTAAATATCCGCTAGGATTAGCGACAATGTTTCTTAACGGCAACACTGCACTCAAATCAGTCAAACCGTGATTTTTCACTCGCTTCCCTATTTCGTGAAAGCAGACTTCGGAGAATCGTATTGTAGAAACAAGTAAAAAATAAACCCACAGCAGCAGTCCAGTTGTGTTGTCATACTCGTAGTATGTGATGATATACAGAACACTCGTTTTCCCTGAAAACTAAATGTTGTTTCGTTTCTTCCAAGTACCCCGAGTCCATTACCCAAATATGTAGATAGGTATACTACATTTCTGCTCTGATAATTTGTATTTATTTTTCAAAATTGCTGCCTTAATGTTACCAAACCTATTGTTTTGAATTTGACAGGTTACTTAATATCTCTAATTGAATGAAAATCGCCAACACCTTTTTTATAAACGAAATTAAAATAATTGAATAAATTTCTCTCTGTCTGTCTGTCTGTCTGGTAGAGATCACTTTTAGTGATAAGGCCGCCCATTGTGACACTATTATATGTATATTTCAGTTTTTGTTAATTTTTTGTTTTGTAAATTGGTGTTCAATAAAGTGTATTAAGAATAAGTATAAGAATAATTTATTTGCATAAAACATGAGTGTATACATGGTAGTAAGTTTAAAAAAAAGTGTTCTAGATGTTTTGCCAATCCTGGCGTACAAATTTGAGAGGGCACAATGCATTTGTTCACAAATGTGATTTGTCTGTAAAATATTTCCTGATTAGTTAATTATTATTATATGTAGATACATCTTTAAATATATTTTTATCAGGTAAATAATACTAAAATTTGTTAAGAAGGAATTCATTAACTGTATAATAGCATTTATGTATAAGAATATTCTTAAGTCTGTTCTTAAATACTACTTCAGAATTACGACAGTTAAGAATTGTAATGTAAATATTCTACGTAACCTTAAAATAAACCGACATAATCTAGCACCAATACCTTTTTTTAAAACTAAATATAAATTGTATTAAATATTCTACGATACCTTAACATAGACAGATGATGTCTGTCCAGAATTCTTGTATGAAATTTAAACTTTTACTCAATGGAAATGTTTTGATAATAATTTAGAGCAATTCTAGCATCAGACAGACATGGATGCCAAAACAAGAACATTTAATGATAATTTGTCCCACACAATTTTTTTAAAGCATTTGTCGGCGTCTAATATTGAAATAGCGAGCCTCAAACTTCTTTTTATTTCTACATAAATATGTACATACATAAATATGTAGAAATAAAAAGGAGTGAGTTAAAGGCTCACAAGCTTTTGGGTTGTGGAATGATCTCCCTCCCGAGGTTTTCCCCTTGGACTATAGTATGGGTTTTTTTAAAAAGGGTATCTTTATTTTTATCTTGAAGCATTTACGGGGTCGGCAGCGCGCAGGTAATATCTCTGATGCCGCAGGCGTCCATAGGCTGCGGTAACCACTTCCCATCAGGTGGGCCGCATGCTTGTCTGCCACCTTTGTGATATAAAAAAAAATTAACAAACTAATAGAGTAATGCTTTATCAGTTTCTAAGATTCCAAATTGATGCTTTTTTGAGCTTGTCATCATATATTTTTTTTTCATTTACGGATGTTGTTGATTCTTTGGTTTATTAGATAGCTGGTTTTAAATTAGCTTTATTACACTTAAGTAGCAACCGGGCCCGCAACTCTTGATTTAAATTAAGAAAGAAATATTGCAAAATATTTATTTATGTACAAAAATATTACAAAAAAGATTATTGTAAATCAAGCTTATGAATGAGTACTTAGATTATTGTTCACAAATGTAGACACAAGGCTGGTTTTCAGTAAGTTTTCTGAAAACCTGATGATGAAAAGCCAAAAAACATTTCATAATCATCAACACCGTATTAATGTTCCCACTGCTGGTACACAGGGACTTCCCTCTTGACGCGACGAGAGAGATTACATAAATTAATTTTAAAAACACATTTAGATTGTTTTTTTTATGGATAGTAGATAGTTTTCCTTCTTGTCCTTGTCACAAAGATAAATCCCACATAATATAATGAGAGCTGAAGAAACTTTATTATTTTTATTTGTTTGGTAGAATAAGGTAGATCAAGCTCTACAAAGCCTACGCGTCCCGTAGAAGGTCTACGGCGTAGGCGCCTACGACGTAGACCTCTGCGCTTAATTATTTTATAGGTAGTATTATTTAAGAAAAATATGGTTAAACAGCTGCCACTTCATGAAATTTATTTCAAGATTTGGGTACTCCTAGGATAGGGCCACGACATTTAAATGTCGAATGCGTTAAAGGGCAGAAATTAGTCAATCCTTCCCAAAGTACGTTCTAAACTATCCAGCATCGAAGCTTATTTTGATTATAAATTGTAACATCCAAAATTTTCAAAAACTGCTTATCATACAAACTAACGTAACTCTATTAATCAAATATTGTGAACGAAACTTGAACAGACCTCCAAAGTTCATGAATCAATGTAGCCTATGCAATGTATCAATTACTACTATCAACCGGTTTGCAACAAGCCTGACTGGACTAAATTTGAATTGAAAGCTCTAAAGTTATCTATATTCTGAGTCAGCACAATACTATCCTAGATTATATGCGTACATTTGGTCGGGTTTTGGTGTTTTCTATAGATACAATTTATGCAAAAATGTATCTAAGCTGCTTAATTTGGGGTAAGGTGATGTTGTGTGATTAGTCCGGAAATATTTTTTTTTATTTTTTCTCCCTGACTGTGATTAAGACATACAGAGGGTAAAGAAGGCGTAAATAGTTAATTCTGTGGTGTTTTGCTTCGCAGTTGTTAGAATTACTCAGTTGCTTGTAATGTTTGCATAAAGGTCTTATTCATTACAAAGGTGAACAGACATATGTCTCTGCCTTTTGAAAAAAAACGATGAATTTACATGAGTATCATCATTCGTCGTAGAATCAAGTTTTTTCAAAGCGGACAGGTGCATGTCTTTAATAATTTATGGACCAAATATCTCAGAAACCGTATGAAAAAGATTTGATTCCTTGACACTTTTTGTTTGTAAGCATTTCTGGCTAGCTAGATGGTCGGACGACCTGGTGAAGGTAGCGGGCTCGCGGTGGATACAGACTGCTACCAACCGAAGTTACTGGAAATCGGTTTGAGCCAGCCTATTTCCAGCAGTAGACCTACGACTGAAATGATGATGATAATTAATAATTTAATAAATAAAATAAAATAGCCTTTATTCAGATCTTAAATCTATACACTTAAATAAACTAACTTAACTAAACATCTAGTATTTGCTTCTTGCATATTCTTTGAAGATCTGTTTGCCAGTCGGCAAAGGCCTCCTCCAACCTTTTCCATTCCTGCCGTTCCTGAGCCACTCTGTTCCACGACACTCCAGCTACTTGTCTTATATCATCCTCCCATCTTCTCTTTGGGCGGCCTCTCTTTCTACTTCCTTCCCTTGGGTACCATTGTGTTACCATTTTACTCCATTTGTCTTGTCCTCTCATCATGTGCCCTGCCCATCGCCATTTGAACCTGCGATATTTCACATGTGTACAATTAATAATTTACTAGACATAAACACACGTTTTTTTTAAATGGCGGAGCATTATGCCAATATTTTGGAACCTCTTTATAGAAAACTGAATGTCAAAATGGCATCTTATACGCAATGATGTCGTTGATGCAAATAGTTTACCAATTTCACTCATGGCTGATCCTATTCCAAAAATATCTGTTTTAGTCAAGTAATACTACACATAAAGTAAATATTATAGCTTCTTAAAATAATAACCAAGTTCCTTTTATAGCCAAATATTATGTGAGTTTTAGTATTAGTGTTATAAGTAGATTATTTATCTTCCTTAACGATTTACGCCTATTTCGCACGAACCAACTTATTTGTTATATCTGAAAGCACTATCGTATCCCACCGGAGAGTCTCTTTTAAGTATTGAATGTGTTTTGTATAGTTCTTAAAAATAAGTTCATACAAAACGATTAATATAAGTAATAAATTAGACTTATTCATTACAATAAACACAAAATTAGCCTTTTTATGCCTTTTTGCGACTATAATAAAGAAAAACATGGATGTAAAGCTTTTATTTTGAACTGGTATTAAACCGATTCAGCACTGATTTAGGCTTATGAATAACGTATTTTATCAATCGATTTATTAACCATCAATAAGTCTTTTAGAGGTATAAAAAGTGAAATATTTTTATGATTACGGAAGTAAGACTTTACTTATAAAAACAATCAATGAAATTCCGTCAATATATTAAATTAGGTTAAATATTCTATATGATATCCTTAAACCAACTTATTCACCTGTGTAAGCTCACCTTAGCTCGCCGCCATATTGCTTAGATTACAAACGATCTAAAATCGCGTGTGTCATCGTAAAACCCCCTCTTTACGAGTTCAGGAAAACAATACACACGACTCTGTTATTTTTAGAGTTCCTTCTTGGTACAATATACTGCTATTATTCGATCTTTATGTGATCCTGCAAACAGGTGTCATTAGTAGCAAGTCATGGCTGAGAATAAGGAAAAGATTTGAAGAATGACGAATAATAGAGACCCTGTTTAAGTACAATGTACTGCTATAATTCCATCTTTATGCGAATCTTAGAACAGGTAGCATTAGTAGCAAATTATAGCTGAGGATAAGCAAAATACTTGAAGAATGAAGAATATGGTGAATAGGTAGGTATATTATGGATTCGTGCGTTGACAGTTTGGCATCGAACAAACGGCCTTTCACGGAAGTTCTAGAAGATTCGAACCTAAAAGAAACGGGGTTGGTGGTGTTTCATCATAATGTATGCGGTGGTCCTATCCACTCCTTCGGCCACGCTGAAAATACTGGTCCGTAAGGCCTATTACGCTACTTCAAGTTTTGGACTGGTTTCGAAGCACGCTGGTTCAAACCCCGCCTCACATCACTAGATTCTTCTTCTTTACAAATGTATGAGTGCTTTAAAACACCGGCATGTTCTGAGAACTATGAAAAGTTTGAAGGATATGGGACGTGTCCCAGCAGTGGGAACGTTAATATGGTCATGATGATAAAGGTTTTGTACTGGTTTGGGCCTAGTTAGTCCGAGAGATAATGCACAGTATAATCAATGCAGTGCAACAAATTTAGAATTTGATGCGATCCAATACCAAATACGAAGTCAGCAGAACTTTAGTGTTTCCAGCAAGATATTCGGAGCAGCTCAGTTAATATTCGCAAGCTTAATGTGACAATGCCAATATACTCTCGTGTACGGAACCCCTGTTAATTAACAATTTCATGATCGACTGGACCCCAGGATTATGGCGTAGGCGGTAGGATGCTCAAACTTTAGGATTTGCGAAAGACATACAAAATAGTTGGCTTTCCTTAATTCTTTACTAATATTATACAGATGAAGAGTTTCTTTGTAAGCTTAAACGCGCTAATGTCAGGAAAAAGTTGACCGATAAAATATAATAATATTTTAGTGAAATAACGAAAAATATTATCAATATCATCAATATTACCGCCGGACATATGTCACTATCGGGGAAATAATGTTTTATTACTAAACTAGGCACTTAAAACATATTTATCGTTTTCTTTACTTAAACATTTGCGGTGCGACTGGATGGAAAATCCATTTAATGCATGGTACTCGTAATGAAAGTAAGCAATAAAGGTCGCCCATTACGCATTTTCTATTAAGCATTAAGTCCCTTTTTTATTGTTTTATCTTAATGTGTAATAAAGAGTTACATAATTATTATAAATTCACCTATTTACTTAGTACTTATTACTAGAAACCATTATATCCTGTTTAATATTTTATAAACTTTTATACAGACAATTCGTTGTGTCATGTTTTAAATTCAGTGAATATAGTGTGATAGCAACAATATTATATTCGTGTGAAAGTTTGAGAAGCTTCGGTCATTGTTATTACCTGTGTTAATAGGATACAAACATAAAACGTCTTGGCCAGTAAAGCAAGGAGGTTTGCGTTAATTGTGTTTTGAACAGCGATTGCTTACGGATACTGGACATCCGATAAATTACCTTAATATAAAACCAAAACCTTAGAGTAAAAAGTAAAAAGACATACTTTTTTGTAAAGTGCGCGTAATTCGCTTTCATTTGATACCCCACTTGAGTAGATTTGCAGATTTTCGGTATTTCTTCTCTACTTCAACCCCTCATAACTTTTAAACGGGTCAACCGATTTTCATCAAACATGTCTAGAAACACTCACAAACTAACTTTTAATTGAAAAAAAAACTAATTAGAATCGGGAGCTATGATGCTACCAACAGACAGACCGAGAGACAGACACGTCAAACCTGTAACACGGTTAAAAATAAATCAAGTAAACATTTCCCCATGCAACATTTCCCGGGTATCATTTATCTCAGCCTAAGGCTACACCTAAGGTTAAAGTAAACTATCGCAATAACTAATAGCATTCCTCGTTAGTGTGGCCCCAGGAGGCTCAAGACCAGGTCATTCTACGGCTTCAGAGTGAAAGAGTCCATAGCCCCAGCGCTGGTCCGGTGCGGGCTGGTTGGTGAGCCAGAGCCTCTTTCGTTGTTCAAATTCGACAGGGATCGCTCCAATAGTTCCGAGATAAAGTCAATCATCCGTCATCCTTAAGCATTTTAATGATCGCAGATACATCTACAATAGTTCTCCAGCCCAGAAAAACTGCAATAAGCAATAACAGTATTATGCAACAAAAGTTTATCAATTTCTTAGATGGGTCTGTAAGAATGACACTGACGAGCGTTCTGAATTCCGTTCATTGCATCTTTTATCTATAAATAAATAAAATAAAATACATATTGCTGGACAATCGACACAACAACCAGCCCCGTGGTAAGATCTAAGCTTATGGTTCAGGGACTAGACATCTCATATACTTAATATAAAAGACATACATAAATAGACATTATACATTATCATTTAAACACTTAGGCCCTCGGCGGGAATCGAACCCACTACCTATTGCGCCGCAAGCGGACCTTAGCCCACCACTCTAGGCAGTCAAACAATCTATCTGTCTAAGCATATTATAAATAATTATAGTCCCCGCCGCGTTTGTCTGTCTGTCTTAATGTTCACTATATACTACAAATCGAATCTTCATACAGTTTTGAGCAATAGGTAGAGTAATTTTAGAGGAAGGTAAACGGTATAAAATGTACTTTTCACATTGGTGATGATAATTGTTGAAACTCCTTCATCTTCCAACGAGGTTGAAAAATCTGGCATTTACTCCAAAAACTTTGTTTATTTATAGGTATCTATGACAACTGGTATTACTTCTTCTTCTTTTATTTGATGGCGTCCGTGACTGGCTATATGGCCGTCAATAGCCAATGTCCGTATGTTTTGTTGAACCAACTGGAAGTAGCAGGCACAATCATTGCGTTGACAACGTGAAACAACAATTGCCGTGTCAGCTCGCTTATGCATAGTTAATAAATATTCTAGTATTAAAATTCCCATTGTTTGAAAAAAGGTTTCATATCAACTCACTATAAAGCCACTGATACACTTGCCTTAATCAACTGTAGAGATTAATATCCACGAGCGCACAAACACACCCGTAAAAGTAACCGGCAGTCAAATTGATATGACGGCGCAATCACGGTGATCCGATTAGCGCACGTCACGTAGCAGGATCGATTATTGCATGCGATGTCATTTTACAGGGACCACCGCCAGTCAAGGGGGTAAAATACTTCAAACAACATCCCAATGAGAACCCCGTTAATAATAATCATCATCATCATCACCCTATTAACGTTCCCACTGCTGGGACACAGGGACTTCTCTCTTGTAGAGAGAGATTAGGCCTTAATTCACCACGCTGGCCAAGTGCGGGTTGGTGAATGTCACATGTCCTTCAAACTCTTTTAAAGTTCTCAGAACATGCCGGTTTCCTCACGATGTTTGCTTTCACCGTTAAAGCACGTGTTTAAAGCGCACATAAATTTATCAAGAAGAAAAATCCAGAGGTGCGTGGCGGGGTTTGAACCCACGACCTTCGGAATGAAAGTCGAGTGTCCTCCCACTTAGCCAACACGGCTTTTTAAATAATAATATCAGAAATAAAATAATTTACTACGGTTTATGACTACTTACTCGTACGTATTCAATAAAACGTCTTACAAACCAAATTGTATGGTATTTATTACTGACTGACATCATATTTAGTACTGACCGGATCTCATCATTCACATTGCAAAGGCTTGCAACACGCTACCAAATTTAATATGTATAATAAAAAAGTGTGTGTGTGTCAGCTACGACGCACGATTGGAGTTTACTCCTTACGAACGATAATTATGATATATTTCGAATATAAAAAAAGGGTAAATGAACGCATCTGCTAAAATGATAAGAGAAACAAACATTGTATCTGTAATTATTCGGATTATTTATATTACTTCAACAAAGCGTATTACATAAAGTATGTTACAAAATAATATAAATTAAATACAGTGAGACTACGAAGTATCGCGCAAAGAGGAGACCCCGAGAATGAGATACGCTGTGTAATGTATTCCATCTCAGTCTTTTACACGTTCAATCCTACAGATATATATTATGTTTGTCTCTTTCTACGTAACGCCTCAACTTTTCGTGTTACACTTGATTTTACACCTCATAAAATTTCCGTACCGGGCCTTATAACTCAAATCGTTTCTTAAGGAGTAAACTCCAAAAATATCTATATATGTCCAGTCAATATATCAGAATAACAACTCAGAATCAGAATCAGGTTTAATATATCAGATGTCTATTACCCGTAACACAAACTTAGAACTTACCACGGGGCTAATTGTTGTTGTGTGGATTGTCCGGAAATATTATTTATATTAGGTACCTACAGGTAAACAATTCCCATTCCATTTTTTTTATAAAAGTCATTGATACACTTGCCTGAATCAACGGCAGATATTAATTTCCACGAGCGATCAAACACATCGGTGAAAGCTACCGGCAGTCGAATTAAAATGACGGCGCAATCACTCTGATCCGATTAGCGACAAGTAGGGATGGGACACTGATGTGATATTCCATATTCCCTGGAGATATGATAAGAGATAAAACGATTGGCATCATGATTTAATCATCGCTTTGTCTAAAGAAGTAGGTAGGCACAGCGCATTACCAGCTCTATTTGATGGACGGCTTTTCGTTACCGTCAGGATGGCGAGTCACCTATTAAAACGTAACGTATTTAACGTTAAAATGCTATCCAAAAATTGCTTCCCATTTGCTTCTATTTGCTTCCTTCAATTAGAGATTTGCTTCCTTTATATTTTAGAAGAAATTAGAACTTTCAAGGTGACCGTTCATTCTGACGTCAGGATGGCGAGTCACCTGGCCGTAGACGACGTGCGGTGTGGAATTGCTGTGATGTATATAAACCAATAATTGCTTCCTATTTGCTTCCTTCAAAGCTTTCAAACCTAGATCCTGTACCTATCAAGGAAATAAAGATACATCGATATAACATGAATGGGTAAGCCCAGCGCCTGACAAAAATGTAGAGCAAAATGCGTTCATAGCTTTTGCCAATAAATTTATTTTTAACCGACTCCAAAAAAAGAGGAGGTTTCTCAATTCGACCGTATATTTTTTATATTACGTAGAATTTCTTTAACTACTATTAAGGTAGGTATGTATACAAAAGTGTTACTTTATACTGTACATCGTTCGTCAAAATCATTACGTTACGATATTAGAAGGTTTGATACTTACCCTGCCATAACACAGTTAAATCTAGCACGGACGTAAGGTAAGGTTTAATATAACTGTACTTACTATACTAGCACACAGTGAAAATGTTATCTAAAAATAAGTTACCCAGTTTGGTTATAAGGTTATTCTGTACCTCGTGAAATAGGAAATTATCTTTATCCATATTATGTAAAAGTGTAACACTGATGGTTGCATGATGCTTTTTCTTTACGTAAACATATGTAATATATATATTTATATATTTCCGGACTACTCACACAGCATCACCTAACCCCAAACTAAGCAGAGCTTGTACTATGGTTGTTAGGTGACTGATATGCCACACAGATATATTATATTGTTTTGTAAATACATACATATGATACATAGAAAACACCCAGACCCGAAACCAGAAATAGTAGATCGTACAATATCTGTTTCCCCGGCGGGAGTCGAACCCGCACCCCCTGCGCCTCAGGCGGACGTTCGCCCACCGAGCCACAGAGGTCGTCATCATGTATGTTTTATCTTAATATGGACATGCCACAAATCCCGGGAATTCGATGAGAAAGTGTTATTGTGTATACAATAACACTTTCTCATTCACATGTTTAAAATAATATTTTGGCGACACCTTGGCTTGTTTAATGGACTGATTCGATCTCTGTGTGTGGAGATGGCTTTCGTATACTGGACCTTGATTTGACTATGTGGTAATGGATCAGCTCTATTTTTTTAGGCAATCAACCGTTTCTTTTGGAACAAACCGGTAGGTACTTAGATTTTATTAGTTAATATAAAAAAAGGATAAAGATAATTTCTAATTTCACGAGGTACAGAATAACCTTATAACTAAATTAGGTTAACTTGTTTTTTGATAACATTTTCACTGTGTGCTAGTATAGTAAGTTCAGTTATAAATATTTCCAGACAATGCACACAACAACATCTAGCTCCGTGGTAAGCTCTATGCTTGTGTTACGGGTACTAGATATCTGATATACTTAATATAAAAGTCATACATATTTAGATATTTTTTATTATACATATTAAATTAAACCTTACCTTATATCCGTGCTAGATTTAACTGTGTTATGGCACGGTAAGTTTCAAACCTTCTAATATTTTAACGTAATGATGTTGACAAACGATGTACAGTATAAAGTAACACGTTTGTATACATACCTACCTTAATAGTAGTTAATGAAATTCTACATAATATAAACAATATACGGTCGAAATGAATTGAGAAACCTCCTCTTTTTTTGAAGTCGGTTAAAAATAAATAATTTGCAAAACCTATGAATGTATTTTGCTCTCCATTTTTGTCAGGCGCTGGGCTTACCCATTCATGTTATATCGATATATCTTTATTTCCTTGATAGGTACAGGATCTAGGTTTGAAAGCTTTGAAGGAAGCAAATAGGAAGCAATTATTGGTTTATATACATCACAGCAATTCCACACCGCACGTCGTCTACGGCCAGGTGACTCGCCATCCTGACGTCAGAATGAACGGTCACCTTGAAAGTTCTAATTTCTTCTAAAATATAAAGGAAGCAAATCTCTAATTGAAGGAAGCAAATAGAAGCAAATGGGAAGCAATTTTTGGATAGCATTTCAACGTTTAATACGATAGGTGACTCGCCATCCTGACGGTAACGGCTTTTCGCTCCGTGCGGTTCATATCTACCTTCATTTGTTTTCCTCCTTTGGAATAAGGTACCTTCTAACTGGATTAAACGACAAGACTAAGGTGAAATATTGAATAATCGTGGTAACCTTTTTTAATATTTCGTTATTCTTATAACCTTAGAGTATCTATGGTAAGAACTTGTAACCTAAGGTTTAAAACACACATAAAATAATAAACAAAAGACAACGTCTTCCAAAAAACTACTTTTGTAAATTCGAATTAAATGATTAGAAAATCCTAGAAATCTCGAACGCCTACCTGGTACGTCATAAAATATGCCTTGATCCGCCCCTGATACTGTACATACTCGAAAAATAATACACTTGTGAAATGGTAGTATAAAATTAATCCACTCACATCAATCGAAGAGATCCCGGTAAAATACTCGAATTTTGATACACCTGCATAGTAAAAAAGCATTGTTTAAGTAGTATATTTTTGGTATCATTTGCAGAAATCTTACATAAAATATTTTTTTCGAAAAAAAGTTGCACCAACACAATGTATCTACCAATATAACTGTTCATTCCGTTACCATTTCTAAATTCAGCCATTCAGTGACAATAACATCAAAGGTATTTTTCTCTTCCCAGAAGAATACACAAAGCATAGAGGGTTAAAAATAGTTTCCCATTGTTCTATTTTACCCACGTTTAAAATAAAAGTAAATAGGTGAGCTCAAAGGAATTCCTGCGAAGAAAAAGGAAGTCTGTGCCATGAATTGTACAAACGACTAAGGGTGAGGTTTTACTGAGACAAAATGCCTAATGTGCTGTTTAGAGTAAAATAAAAGTAGAGACATTTATTTTTATAAAAACTCAGACACACCGGCTTTGAAGGTCGAACGTAATTTACGTATACTTGCTGAGTAAAAGATTGCCTAATTTAATTAAGCATAAAGATACTCCCGAAATTCTATGTTTCCTTTGTCTATTGGTTAAGGTATATTGGTAATTAAAAATTAAAAATGTATATTACTTTATGCATACTATAGCAATTATAATCAACATGGCTGAATGGATATAGGATATGATACAAATAATTTTGACATGTAATTTTAGTAAAACAATTTTAATGAATAACTCATTTTCATCATCATTTGCCTTCACCCTTAAAGCACGTGTTTAAAGCGCACATACATTTCTCAAGAATCCATAGGTGCGTGGCGGGGTTTGAACCCACGACCTTCGAAATGAAAGTCGAGTGACCTCCCACTTAGCCAACACGGCTTTTTTTATTATATAATTAATAACTAATTACAATGTAAGTCAAGGTGAAATCGACCTTACACTTGTCTGTAGTCTTACTTTTGTCTTTCTAATGGCTTTCCTTTTTTTTCAGTTAAACGAGTCTGTTTCGCAAATTATATAGACAATGGGTACCCTATTTTTAGTTGAGTAAAAATGTACAGTGAAGGTCAAAAATGTAAAAAACGCATAGATATACAGATTTTTGTAACCGTATTGTGTTTTACTTAATCGCGAGCTAATCCACCTAAAGTAAGTAGGTACTTACACATTATTTAAAAAAATCAAGCTGATTTGTATATTTATTTTATTATTTTATTATTGATAAGCCTTCATTTGACCACAATCTCACCTGATGCAAAGCGACGATGTGGAAGATGGAGCATGAAGGCCTAGAAGATGGCTTCTCCGGACCACATTACGAAACACGAAAAAATCGCTTCACGCACTGGCCCAGTCCGGAGGGTGGTGACAAGCCGCGGCCGAAGCCTACCACCAGGGACTGTTCTTAGCACCACCCGGAGGTCACGTGTAAGGATTCAGAGGGTTACCACTTACGGACGTGAACAGACAAAACCTCCATATATTTTTTATAAAATAAACTAGCTGACCCGGCAAACGTTGTTTTGTCAGATACATAAATAATAGAATTAAAGAATAAAAAATAGAATAGAATAGACTTCGCCCTTCAACAAGGGAAAAGTCACTTGACCATGCAGCCATGTTTTAACAGAAGCGGAAGACGTTTATTAAGAAATATTTAGCTATATATGTATATTATAAGGCTCTTTATAATCAAATATTAACAAAATAAATCTTCTGTTTGATCGTTTTATTCTTGTCCTAAAAATAGCCAACACAAAACAGAAAGAATAATCCAATTTTGATGAAGTAGCTCGGAAGTACATACATTTCGGCAATAATATCTACATAATATATAGTAGATAATTTTACATTTATAATTATTAAAAATAAATGATTAAAGAATTTTGAAAGAAAATAAAATTAGAAAAAAGTAATTGTGGTCTAACGCAACTTTGTTCTAGATCTAAATTTAATTTTCGAAAAAAATATAGTAGTTAATGTTCGCTTGTACAACACAAACAATTTTTATCATTATTTATGAATTTAAAGAGCATTGAATGAAAGAATGTGAAATGTTTATTTAACACAAAATAATAAACAATTATACCTTAAAGTTAACAAATGATCATATAATTGAAAAGCATCTCTAGTCATCATTATCACTCTATTAACGTTCCCACTTCTGGGACACAGGGATTTCTCTCTTGGCGAGAGAGATTAGGCCTTAATTCACCACGGCCAGCCCTAATTCCCTGTGTCACAGCAGTGGGAACGTTAATAGGGTAATGATGATGACTATTATTGTAAATGAAAGTCCCTTGTCGCGTCGGCCTGTCATCATCATTTTGAAAGAAAGAAAGAAAGAAAGAAAAATATTTATTATTACACAAAAGAATTACAAAAACAATAACAACAAACTTAAACTAATAACAAATTAAATATATAGGTACCTTAAAACTAATGAAATTTTGTGTAATAAAGGGTCCCTGGCTCAGCATAATGCATCTGCCACAGGGCCCGTAGGAGCACTATGACAGAGCGCTGGTTTTCAGCCAGGGCCCGTGGGAGTGGCAACACCACAACTTAAGATGACAACCGGAATGTTTCAGAGAAGGCTGAGAGCAATTTTACTAGATAAATGTTATTATGATATTGGAGAATTTTTAAATGACAAGTCTATTGAAAAAATTTGACATTAGGTACAATTTTAATTATATCTGATGAAAAAATGATTTATTTATTAATTTAATTTAAATAATTTTATGATAAGATGACATTATGTATCAAATGAAATTGCATGCTCAATAGGTAATTTACATTGATACTAATTTATATATTTAAGATCTTTTATGTAAGTACATGTAAATGCAATAAATAATTACTTTACCCTACTTTACTTAAAAATTTAAAAAAAATATATCAAATATCCACAGAAGTATCATAGGTACAGCATATTACAACATACAGGTACAGTATCCATAAAGGAGTATTAAGGGATCAGAGAAGAGTGATAAGTTGGAGTGATCAATGATAAGTTCCTGATGTGCACATCTAGCTAGGTTCAGTTTTTAATTTCTTATTATATTGTTTATCTGGTGTGTAATAAAGGATTTTCTATTCTAATCAAGCTGGTTTAATTACTTAAGTACCTATATGTCTGCAGCAACAGTCTGAAAGTAAGGTACCGAAAGTAAGTAAGGTATTTTAGACGTAGGACGTCCACTGCGGGCATGGGCCTGCCTCAAAGACTTCTAGTTTTATCTGAGCAATGTGATGTGCATCTAATGGGTTTTATTTATTTATTAATACTTTGTGCATTATAAAACAATGTACAGAGGAGGACTTAATGCTAAAGAAGCATTTTCTACCAGTCATTCTGGGCGTGATTTTTGTGGGTTTTAACATGTTATTTATGTTATTTTAGGCATTAACCAATAAGCGTATATTTTTACGTCTTGTAGAGCCGTCCACTTAATCATTGGTCACAAAATTAACATTTATTTTTGTTTATAAATGATAAAGCGTTATTTTGGGAAATTTCTTTATATGCTAGAAATTTTCCCAAAATAACGCTTATATTTTGGGAAAATTTCTACGCTACGCGGGCAACACCGTAAAAAACCGTCAAATTGTGGTAGATATGACGGTTTTTGAGTTTTCCCATATTTCAGTCAATTGTTTCCGTGATCATGGCGCTTGCAACAGCGTCGAAATATCGAAAAACTCAAAAACCATTAAATCATGGTATGATACCTGTTTTAAGTCATAAAATTGTTAAAAACCATGATCATTTAAAAAGTTATTCCTAGCATAGATCAATTCAGTTCTTTCGGCAAAATAACGAGTGCTTCGAAGTGTATATTTATTTGAAACCACGTAGGTATAATTTTACTAAATTATTTGCTACAGAAAATTAGATACAGAACAACGGACAAGGACATTTAAGCTTCATTCTTCGAAGTTTTCACTAGAAGTATCAAATACTAGATATTTCTTTTAACAAATGTTTGTGTATTGTTGAAATGAGTGGGTGGAGATAAATTATTTTAAGTGGTCACACATTCAACATAGTAATGGATATTTTTGATGTGTCGCAGAAGGTTAAATTTATTTTTAGTTGTTTTTGATCAAAAGGAATATGAATAGTGTAATAACATTCCTAGGTTTTTAGGAAAAAAAACTAAGAAAGATATTTTATAGATAGGTCTGACGCTGAAACAATCTAAAACTTTCCATATTTTGGTTATAATCATAATATCAGCTGTAAAACGACCACTGCTGGCCAAAAACATCCCCGACTCCTAGTTATTCCGGTCGAACTTGACCCGCGATTTCCATTCGAGAACCATTCGGCCCCAACGCTCATTTGTTCTACGTGCTAAATAACCTGTAATAATAATAGTTCTTATTTGGTCCCATAAAAAGATCTCTTAGTTTGGCCCAGTAGTTATTATTTTATAAAAAAAAAACAATTACGTGGATGTCATTTTGGTTTGTGTACGGCTAATTTAGAGTTTATCACTTTCACATTGAACAATAAATCTAAATTTAGATTGTGAAAAACCCCCGATTTCATTGCCTTAATTTTATAAGTTGTTGAATAAACTATTTCTATTTTTAATTTCCTTAAAAGTAAAACCCCATTATATTTTGCAATGTGCTCGCGATGCGCTTTCATTTGATGCCCCACTCGAGTATATTTGCAGATTTTCGGG
Organism: Gymnoscelis rufifasciata; assembly: GCA_929108375.1. NCBI lineage: Eukaryota > Metazoa > Arthropoda > Insecta > Lepidoptera > Geometridae > Gymnoscelis > Gymnoscelis rufifasciata. The sequence continues at coordinate 5,200,775 of OV815321.1, read as the reverse complement.
TTTCCTTCCCCACTCTAACTCCCATAACTTTTAAACAGCACAACCGATTTTCATGAAACATGTCTAAGAACACTCGCGCTAAGCTCATTCATACATTGAAATCGCTCCATCCGTTCGGGAGCTGTGATGTCCCAGACAGACAGACACGTCAAACTCACCCCTCTTTTTTGGTCGGGGGTAAAAAGGAGATTCTGTTATAAGTAAGAAGTGAGAATATGAATGTGTGCGTGTGCCTGTCAGTCTGTCTGTAGCTACCAAACGGGTGAACTGATTTTGGAACTGAAAGTGACAATCAAAATCTAATGTTTATCAATATACCCGAGTAGTATTACTCAAATGAAAGATTTATCATTAAACATTATCTTCGGTGTGTCAATTGTGCCCGTTTTTAATGTTATATTAGTAAGGTAGGATTAAACCCGAGTATTTTACAGAACAACCAATTGGTGAAACTAAAAAGTAAAAAAAACACGTTTTAAACCCCGACTTCAACAACTAAAACTAATCAAACAATATTTAAAATGTTAATATTCATATTATTTAATAATGTAGTTTCAGCTCCTGTTCTCTTGGGAGTCGGTGTCAGATGAGAAATGAGAATAAACCAAAAAAGAAATATTGTTTTACTTATTAACAATGTTTACTATTATAATATCTACAGTGACAATATCTGTGATATTTCGGTGTCGGCTCCGCAAGCTAGTTAGCACTCTAAATTATTGTTAAAAAAAACATTGTCTTGATTATAAGGTAGGTATTATTATTGTGTTTTGTTAGAAACTTAAAATAGCTAGTGTAATTGGGTTATCTGTACTAGTTATTAAATAAATAAATATGCAACTAGGTAGGTAGGTAGTATTATTTATGTAAGGTGGGTTACCTTTGCTTACACCGACAATCCAAAAAGAAAGTACATAAAATAATTTATAGATAGATTTAATTTATTACAAGCAAACAAATATTTCCTATTTATAATATAAGTATAGATAGTATAGATGATGATGATTAATCGGTGTTGAAATCTGTTTTAAAAAACATACCTAGTTTTATTTATTTATAAATAAAAAAATAGATCGCTAAATGTTTGTTTACTCGAATATAAGTTTTTTTTTAAACTCCTGCCCCAAATTGAATCATTCTTACTTTCTTGTTTTTTATTTTAAGGAAAAGGTTTAACTTATAAAATAAAATAATTTCAAATAGAAGATTATTTTGTTAGAAAAAGATTTAATAATCTTCCTAAATGTAGGTCTTACATATTTTATTCATTCTGTAGGCAGGCAAAAGTCAATTGACCAAACAGCCACGTAAAAACGTGAACGTTTTATGGTCAAGTGAGTTTTGCTTGCCTAAAGACATATTTCTTATTCTTTATTAAAATGTATCTATAAATCTAAATTTAAAATTTAAGAAAAACCCCCGATTTCCGTGCTTTAATTTTCTTAAACGTAAAACAACATAATATTTTGTAATGAGGACGCGATGCGATTTCATTTGATACCCCACACTAGTATATTTGCAGATTTTCGGTTTTTCTTACCCACTCTCACCCTCATAACTTTTAAACGGCACAACCGATTTTCATTAAACATGTCTAAGAACACTCGCGCCAGACTCACCTTTCATACAAAAAAAACTAAATTGGAATCGCTCCATCCGTTCGGGAGCTATGGTGACACAGACAGACAGACAGACACACAGACAGACAGACAGACAGACACGTCAAACTTATAACACCCCTCTTTTTTGGTCGGGGGTTAAAAAAAAACTTTTGCTGGGTTCGCGACTTATGAATAAAATGTCTAAAAACCTCGATATTTGTTTTTCAATATACTCGTACTTACAATAAAGTAAAAATACAAAAAGCGGTTTTAATAATTTATTAAAAAATATTGATGATCTTATTTAATTAAGTACCTCCTAACATAACAGCGCAACATAATTATACACAAATAAATTAAAACATTATAGTTTGAAATTAATTAATTACTAAGATAAAAGATCACACTGACTAGATTGCCACACCCTTTGTCTGTTTTTTGAGTTGCGTTTATTGTGTAGAGTATTTTTTTTAAAATAAAATGTTAAACGTACTATAATTATTACTCTTGTAGGGATATAGACGAAATAATGTTGATTGATTTAAGAAAATACTTTTTTGGGTTCTTATTAACAATTAAATACATTAAAGATAGACATTATAATAATTAACAATCATTTTCAAAATCGTATGCTAACCGTTCACTTTCAGAGTGGCTCATGACAAAAATCTGTAATTTTTTGTCGCTGAACTTGTATTAAAAAATCGATAAACTATATTTTATTAAAATAAAAAAATACTCTCACAAGAAACCAACACTATATAACATTATTTTTGTTAAACAAATCACAATTTTGTAAGGTCAGGGGTCAAAAATAAGTATTGTTAGTTATGTGGTACAGTTTAACCTTAACACGTTTTATTTAATTAAAAACATGGTGGTTAAAGGGATATTAAAAAGGGCACATAATACACGACATCATTGGAATACTCCAAAATAAATATAAGAAACACATAATTACTAAGAATATCACAAAATATAAATAATACAATATAAATTTATTTATTATTAGAATAATATAATGTTAGTTTATAAAATATATGTCAACACCATAAATATTTAAGGTATATCGTTAGTATATATAGGAATTTCGTTAATTTGGAGAATATTTAGTATAAAATATTAGTTTCAAAATAACCTTAAGAAAAAGCTGCATAAATAAATCACATAAAGCTTGACAATTTACCTAAATAATTAAACCAAATATAAAAAAAATCTTATATTACTTATCAGTAGGTATATATTTTTTTACAATTAATAATTTCTTTGGTATGCTAGCTGTATCCGTGAGCATTAATATTAAATAATTAGTAAATAAACAATATATTTTAGCCAATAGAGCTAAAATAATAATGTAATATTAATAACCTTAATTCATCAATATGTTTTACGCATTCTTTGCAGTATGAAAGAAATCGCTATTAAAATACATTTTTGGGTTTTAACCTTACTATATAGCACCATTATTATTTACCTATCTACATTTAATTTATATTATAATACATCATTCATGGTTATAAGATAATATAATTTTAGCGATTATATAATTTATTTTAGGTAATCTACATTATTGATCTGGCCACACTATTAATGAATCTATCCAAAAGGTTAAAACTATTATGGTTTATTGACAAACAAATTACATAAAGACTTATAACAAATTATACGAAAAAAATTAGTTTTATAAACGATAACTGTAGACGTCTTAAACATTTTATTTTTATTATAGCAATATAATTAGAAACATTTCACTATATCTGTCAAACAAATTGATTATTTACAATTTAAACTATTGTAAAATTAAATTTAACTACTAAAAAAAACACACATTAATACCTTACATTTATAAAACATGTTAATATCGAATTTATGCATGAATAGTTTAAATAATAATCTAAACAAGACAACAAGGAACGAATGGACCATAATTAATTCGAAAAATCAACCCCATTTATTATATTATTAATTTAAAACTCACAATGGCTCTTTTTAGGATCGTTTCAAGTTCTTTAACTATTTACCGCGCAAAATGAAGTGAGTGAATATATATATTTCCTGCGTTATTGTTAAATATATCTATATATAATCGTAATGATACCTACTCTTTACGTTATAGGGAACGTGCACAGCACATCGCCGGTGCTGCCAACTTGTGCCATGAATTGGAACGTTTTACAGGTTTTGCTCTATTATATAAAGGAACATGCATATCGACGGTGCTACCATCTGGTGACATCAAATTGAATGTTTTACCATTAATTTTACATATCAGCCTAACATTTGGTATTCTGACTGTCGCATTAGTGCTGCCACCTATAGTTCCAGCACGTTCCCTATAGATCAGTGAAACCGTGTTGTTCTTCAATATGTTGCATGTTATCTGCATCTTCAGTTCCGGTTATGATTTGAAGCACCTTGAATGCCTTGGATTGCCGAGGGGGGCCTTCTTGATTGAATTTGTGGTAGAAGACACTGAAATGTTAGAATTCTTGATATAACAAACGTATAGGGCTGTGAGTTAGATCCCTCGGTTATTGTCAATTTTAAATATGATAAATATTGTCTTGTCAGAAATCAAATACGTCCGATAAAAAATATAGGCATGGTCTATGGTAAGGCCAAATTAAACTTTAAAATTCAATCTTTAGGTTAAAAAGAGTGTGTGAAAATGTTTATTGTATGTTTTACCTGGATGTAAGAATAATAAACTAAAATTCTTTCAAAGAAACAACAGATTATAAAGTATAAGTACCTAATCTAAATATTTAGCTACTGATTTGGGTTTCTTTATAATGTTCTGAAAGCATTATTTATAACGATTGTTTTGTACTTAATATTTGTTAGTACGTAAGCAAATTTATTAATTTTTAATAAACTTAGAAAAATCCGTATTAATTATGATTACCGCAAATGTTAAGGTTTGTCTCCACCAATGTCACCAAATATCAACTAACATTTGCAAACATGCAAATTGTTTAAAACGTTTAAATGTTATAAAGAAAATTCATGTAAACAAATATTTTTGGTCATTTGGTAACATTCGCGAGGGAGGAACATATGTAATTTAGTTACACGATTTGAACAAATGACAATAGCAAATGAAAAACAAAATTATAGTAAAATTAATAGACAACTAACAACATGAAAAGCGAAAATTAAATTACATTTTTGAATAAATCCTCAGACACCATAAAGATGGAAAGCCAAAACCAAATTGCACTTTTCAATAGATCCTCAGAGGCAACTGAACTAAGTGTGACTTAAAAGTCAAAAAGTCGTTACTCAGAGGTCAAAGAGACGCAATCGTGATCAATTAATAAATTCACAAATAGAAAGATGATTCGATTAGTATAGAAATAAACAGAATTATAGCGAAGCAGCTAATTTTAGCGCGTGAGTCAGCTGTGCAGTAAAAATTACTTTGAATCAGTGCAGCGCCTTAGAACCGACCACCAAAACTGAAATGAGGACATGAACCAATTTATAACACGTTTCATACGGTTTTCTAAAATTTTAGGAACAGTACGTACATTTTAATGGCAAATTTGAGTAGAAGTGATATGTAAATATTACTTATTAAGAAGTTATAGAAAATGTGTAAATATAACACGTAATAATATGAATAGTATTCGACATTTATACATTTTTAGGGGAATCTTAGATACTGTAAAAAATCGACATATCCAGATGGACGATTTATTTTTTCTTGCCAAAATAGGATTTAAAAAAAAATTATAATTTATATAATATTTTTTTTAAGTACGGGCTGATTTTAAGTATGGCAGTTTAAAAATGTATAAAAAAACTGCTCATCTGGAAATATCGATCATAGTTAGATATAATAATTATATTTTAAATATAATTAAATTTTATAGAGATAAATAAGTAAGTAAAATAATATGGGTTGTACGTAATATTTCGTAATCAAAGCATCAATTTAATTAAAAAGACAATTTACCTTTTATGCGCGCCACCATTTCCACCTTTGATTTGAATGGGAATGATCCTAGTCTTGGGCTGTTCTTGGCTCTGGAAGGACCTGTTCAGCGTCGGTAGCTCGTGCTGAGGTTCATCAGTCCTCACTAACTGAGGAGACAGGACCCTCATGATCCTCTGAGTAGGAGGCGAGAAAGGCGAGCGAGTTTCTTGACCAGGGTTCACACCGATAGTTATGCGAAGCTGGGGCTGAGCTTGCCCTGACCTATTTTGTACATCCATCTGAACTGGAATAACCCTAGATGGAGGCGAGTTTCCATCTCTCGGCAAACTCTTGCGGTTATCCGAAGGTCTGGTCGACCAACTCGGTTGCGGTTGCTGATACTTCGGTGGACTAACAACCTCCCGTGTGTTTCTCTGCATTTCATTGCTCTTCTTTACCCACTCCGGTTCTGTCTCTCTTGGAGGTGTGACAAGGTCTCGGGGTGCACTTTTTCTTTCCAATGGTCGCTGTACCCATTCTGGGGGTGGAGTTTTGGTTTTCTCCTTTTGTGACTTGACCCATGGCGGTACAGAATTTGGACTTTCAGGGCAGTAGAAGACTGGCTCTTGGGTGACGTATACGGCTTCTTTCTGTGGCGCAGGCTGTGTTGGAGGAGGTTGTTTCCTTGGGGTAACTGGGATCGACATGGTTGATTGGTATCGCGGTTGTTCCTGTGGTTGGTATCTCGGGGGAGAGGGACCTTTTTCGTTTTGCCACGGTACATTGTCGTTCTGGATTTTATTGTTGTTGGTATCCTGTGGCACCCTAGCTGGTTGATACTGGTTCTTGTTCTCTTGTTTGACTTGCCAAGGCGGAATGTAGACATTTTCGTTGTTTGGAGGTTCGTTTGATTTCCATTGTGGAGTGTACTGGACGTTGCTCGTCTGGTTTTCTGCCTCTTTCGGGTATCTGTTCAGAGTTTGCGTTCTCCAAGGGGCTACTTCGGGCGGAGTTTGAGGTTTTTGATTAACGTTATTGAAAACAACGTTGTTTTGGGGAGCTTCTGGGGTTCTTTGTACTCTTGGTAGAGTGTGGAACGCGGGGCTTGTGTTGGTCGGCGCATTTTGGGTATTCGGTGAATACTGTTGTACATTCGGCGAATACTGTTGTACATTCGGTGAATACTGTTGTACATTAGGTGAATACTGTTGTACTTTAGGTGAATACTGAGAATTAGGAGATTGCTGTACATTCGGTGAGTATTGTACATTTGGTGAGAACGGTCCTCGGTTGTTCTGAGGAGTTGGCGGGCTTGAGATGATCGGAGAATCTCTTTTTTCCGGCTGTCTCCAGTTATTATTTGGTGACGGCGAGTATGTAGAGTTACTGCCAACAGGAGATTGTCCTGAGAATGGTTGCGGGCTCTTGTTAAACTGGGAGTCCTGCCGCGTCAATAGATCCCGAGTAGGAGGAGATCCATTTGTGGCAGGACTGTATTGAGCTTCTGGTCTGTGTATCGGGCTCTCTGGGTGCCTTTGGTAGTTGTTTTGTGGGGTGTAGGTCTGAGGTTGTTGCTGTGAGAACTGTGAAGGAGGCATCTTTACTGTCAATGGGCTTGGTACCTTTTCGACAAACTTGGGTACAAGTCCTAGTCTCTCCTGCTGTTCCTTTTCAGACTCCCAATGGTAGGGGCTGTTCGTTTTTCGAAGCATACCGATGGGATTTTCGGGTATGACGATTTCTGGTCGTTCGCCTAGTGCTACGGGTTTTGGGGACTTGGAGTTCGGGACTTGTATGACTATGGGGGGTGGTGGGGGAGGGGCGGGAATTTTCATTGGAGGTGGAGGTGGCGGTGGCGGACCTCCTGGGCCGTGGCTAGCGGGGCCTCCTTGGGGACGGTAGTTGCCGTTCAACTGCTGATGATATTGCTCCTGTTCTTCCTGTGACCTCTGCCTGGCCAATCTCCTCGCCATACTGGGCGTTTTGATCTGGGAGAGGTCCAGCCCGCCAGGGGTGTAGGTGAATGGTTTCTTATCCTTTGTCATCATGGCGTTTTGGATACATGCTGGTGGCTCGTGGGTTCCCATTGGCTGAAATTAGAAAAATACCATTGAAATATTTGATCATAAATAACTCTTAAATAATATCATAAATTTCTACAACCGGATGTTTTAAATGTTGGTTTTGGGGGTATTTTTGTCTGTTCACGTCCGTAAGTGGTAACCCTCTGAATCCTTACACGTGACCTCCGGGTGGTGCTAAGAACAGTCTCTGGTGGTAGGCTTCGGCCGCGGCTTGTCACCACCCTCCGGGCTGGGCTAGTGCGTGAAGCGATTTATTCGTGTTTCGTAATGTGGTCCGGAGAAGCCATCATCTAGGCCTTCATGCTCCATCTTAGACCATATCTTCACTTTACATCAGGTGAGATTGTGGTCAAATGAATCTTATCAATAATAAAAAAAAAAAAAGTTGGTATATGATAATGATAAAATACCTTTTAATTCTTTAATAAATTATGTGCATTTATTATATGTATTAAGATATACAAGACCAGAAAACTGTAACTAAAGTTATGTTACTTAAGCTTTCAGGTTTTGATAATGCTATATAATAATTTATTTAAACTGAGCAAAGTCTAAGTGAGAAATCTATGTACCTAAACGATGCGGTTCTCAACAATCCAGTTATAATAGATGAAAGTAAAATACTCACATTGACCTGGGTTCTGCCGAAGTTGGGAATTCTACCGATGTGTCCAGCTGGCGGGGCCCCGAATCTGGAAACCAGCCAAATTTCGCGTTATTTTTACCGCGCTGACAATCTATTGCGCACTCTTGCGCACTGTCCGCGCGCATTGTTGACCTACTGTTGTAAGCTGAAACCCGCCTGGAGAAGCTTAAAGCAAGATTCGCGGCGTGGAATAATTTAATCTTCTAAATGCAGCATAAATTATTGTTATAACTGAATCAAAGCATCAGCATTTCAGTATTATGGGGTACATTGTTGACATAATTATATTTGTACCACATGCTCGTCCCTATTTAAGTTTTTTAAAAGACCTATAGAGAACACTTCATCATTTGCAGCCTGTCTGAGCGTACTGCTGAGCTATGACTTCTAGAATACGTTCCACCATGGCATGTGCTAACCGCATCCACTTACTTACACAAAATAGTACATTGTTAACATAAATTAGAAGGCGTTGCAAATTGCGACACAGTTTTTATACTTCTTCGGCGTGCATCGTATCTTAAGTTATTATAGATCTAGGAATTCGTGTTTTTGTGACTAGATAAATAAATGAATGAAATATCTTACAATTAAACGGTACGGGTAAGTTTCTGAGACACAAAGTATACGTTTGCTCAAGGGATACATTTCAGACTTAGAGGTTGTGCTTGGCACCTAATAAGGATTAGCATTGCATTAGATGCGCGTCAAGGAACATACTATAGTTTGTTACGAGTTGATAAATGCCTTGACAGTTTTTTTTGTATTCAAGTTAACAATTTTTTTACAGTTAAAGCTGGCGTGGCTGAAACTTGCCTGGCTGTGATTATGAGTACAGCAAATGTGAAGAAGCTACAGCCTCGTGTCAACGTCAGAGTAAACTGTTGAAGTTTGCTTTACCGCTAAACGATCCAGGTTCAGGTAGAGAAAGTTAACTTTCAGATCAAAGGCTTGATTATTCGCTTAAATTAGTTTAAACGGAGTAGGAGTAACTTTTAAGTATTACGAAGACTTTAATTTAAGCCAAGTTTGCAGTCGGCACCTATATGTAAACCTAGAATCTAGAAGCACGATGAAGCTTATGTAAAATAATGTAAAATTATAGAAAAAAACGACAAAGATTTCATAGAAACCCAGCAGCAGGTATAATCAGTAAAAGATGTAAGTAGAGTATATCAAAATAATTTCCAACATCATAGGCCTATTCTATAAAATGTCCTTAATAAAATCTTTGCCTACAGAACTACTTAAAAATTGTAAAAAATTTTAATTGGCTTGACGGGAGATATTTAAACGTCAATGATAATTCCACTGTTTTCACAGGTGCTTTTATAAGTTTTGAAGTACCTACATTAAGAAACTACCTCTACAACAATAAATTATGTTTATGTTATCCCGTTCAGTTTATTAGCTACACTTTGAATACAAGCATGACAGGTCTTTGTTACCTATTTAGGGCTTTGATCCTTCATGTTCCGCGATTTTTGATAGTTTTGGAATTATTCATCAATTTTATTTTTTATTTGTAACGACTTGGTTCATAGAAACTATGTTTTAAAAAAACCTGATCATATGTACTACAGTTGTGACTTTTGTCACAAATATAGCTGCTAAAAGTGGCTTAGTGGGAGCACACTCGACTTTCATTCCAAAGGTCGTGGGTTCAAACCCCGCCACGCACCTCTGGAATATAGCTGAATAGTGGCAAGTTTTTAAGCTAAATCAATTTACACCTTAGAACTTTTTTAAAAATCGTATACTTATTAAACCCTATTTTAGGTTTCTCTTCTAACAATTATTAAGTTTTTTTAAGTCTTACCCGTTCTCAGCCATTTTTCGTCAGTGTCTGTAGAGTTGCATCAATCCTCTCACTTTTAAACAGGTGAAGCAAATATGCCTGGAAAAAACAAGAGCATGTTAACGTAAACAGATCGATTTGAGATCAACGAAGGTTAGGGGAAAATATTTTAGGCGGTTACTTCACTTGCCCTTGCAGTGGTTATAGGAACGTATGATTTTGTGACAATTTTACATTGATATTCGAAGTTGGAGTGTGGTGCCAAAAAGGTGGCATTTATTTTATGATCTGTTGTTGATTGTTATATTTTGGTAACGTTTTGCATGTTGCACAATTTAAAGATTATTCTAGTTAGTTTTTAAATCTAGATATTTTCGATGTTTTTCTAAAGACACACATTTAGGTAAGTATAGTCGGATAAAATTCCCCCAACAATATTTCCTGGCCCTAGAGAGCTTTATTCGACTTTAATTTAAACCACAAAGTTTAAATTAGGCTATGGAAACCTTCATATAAAAAAATAACAAAATATATTGGCGATTAAATTAAATTAATTAATGATCGTAATTTTGCTTAAATTATACAACTCGTATATTAATGGCATTCAGCATATTTTTTTACCATAGAACTCAATGTTGTATAACAAATAAATATAATAATATATAAATATTCCGGACATGGTATATGGTATGCTTATAATCAGTGCAGAATTTTGGCACTCTCCGTATAATTATAAACGATGGCTAGAAGCCAGGTTATATTTAGACGATTTGCGCCTGTTCATTCCTATGTTGCTAATAAATTTGCTTAAACATGTACCCAAATAGGCTCAAGCGTCTAAATCTATAGGACTGCATTCTAGAGCATTACGTAGCTAATGAGTCAGTATTGGGTGATGTGGGTGTGATTAAGTGCTTAGCTATAAAGCTTAAATATAATATATTAATAAGTACCTAAGTCAAGTTTTTTATGTGAATACTCGGGCAGAATAGCTATGATGACACCAGTGTATATTTTGTAATTTATGTTAATGCCCTAATTACGTCTCACTGCTGAGACGAAGGGACTTCCCTTTTGACGAGAGATAAGGCCCTTCACCACGTTGGCTCAGTGCGGGTTGGTGAATTAGTCCTTCAAACTCTTAAAAGTTCTCAAAAAAAGCCGGTCTCCTCACGATGTTTGCCTTCACCGTCAAAGCACGTGTTTATAAAGCACATGCATTTTACAAGAAGAAAGATTCTGAGGTGAACATACGACCTTCAGAACGTAAGTCATGCGTGCTCCCAGTTATTCAACACGACTTTTAAAACTATGCTATCAGATGCATAAAAGTTATAAAAAAAAACACTTTAAAATTTACAATTTGTTTTAATAAATAGAAATTTGTTTTTTTTATGTTTGATAAGCCTTCATTTGACCACAATCTCACCTGATGTAAAGTGACGATGTGGTCTAAGATGGAGCATGAAGGATAGAAGATGGCTTCTCGGGACCACATTACGAAACACGAAAAAATCGCTTCACGCACTGGCCCAGCCCGGAGGGCCAGCCGGCCGCGGCTTGTCACCAGCCGCGGCCGAAGCCTACCACCAGGGACTGTTCTTAGCACCACCCGGAGGTCACGTGTAAGGATTCAGAGGGTTACCACTTACGGACGTGAACAGACAAAACCTCCAAAAGACAAGAATAAAGAATAATGTACAAGATCTAGTCATATTTTTTGCTCCCAGTCCATGAAAAGCCAACCAAAAAATCCATTAAATACATTTGTGGTTATAAGTGTACTAGAACCAACAAAATTACCATTAGGTATTATTATTAGTCTTTAAAAAAAGCAATAAATTTCATTATTGTATTTTTTTTCTGAGTCATGAGCTGTGCCATTACCCATTTCAAGGTTATCAATTCATTACAGGACACTCTGTATAAGGGGGTTCCGACACAACAAACGTGATTTTTATAAAGTTAAGCATCTTTGCGCGCTGCCAGTATTTGGATGGGTGACCGTTCTTTCAACCGACTTCATCTTTCTTTCAAATTTCTGTTTTTTGTTTAATTGCATAATGTGTTTGAACTGTCCATGGAACCCTAGTTGTAATATGTGTGCGCCTCATACTTTTAAAAACCTGTAGTTGTAAAACAATAATAGACCTTGCAAGAAAAGTAGCGCATACGACGGTGTGGAATTGACAAGTTTACGTGCTATTTTTAGAGCTAGATCTGGGGCGCACGCGTACAGGTACGTTACCTGAATGAACTGCTACTGAAGTTGAAATTATTAATACAGGTATTACAGAGATAATAATAAAAAAATATTTCCGAACAATCCACACAACAACATTAGCCCCGTGGTAAGCTCTGAGCTTGTGTTACGGGTATTAGACATCTGATATACTTAATATAAGACATATTATACATAGATACCCAACCCAGCCAGAGAACCAAAGAGATGAATGTCACGTGACCAACTTATATGATAAGTATAAGATGGGGACTCTAGTTGTAGTAACTAGGGTTCTGTGTACAGCTTATACATAGAATTTTTATTTGGCAATAAAAACAAAAATGAAGGTTGAATGATGATTATTTTTTTTCAAATATAGGATAATATTGTATTTTATAAGAAATCTTAAATGTAATGCAAACAGTTCCAAATGGTTATAATTAATTATTACGTAAAAAAAATTGTAAACGTTCTTAAACTTGTAAAATAAGTAAAAAAATTAAATGCGAAATGATGTAATTAGAGTGGTCACCCATACAAGTACTGCCCCGCGCAACGTCCCTAAACTTGATGAAAAACACGTTTGTTGTATGGGAGCCTTCTTATATATTTATTTATTATGTGTTTTTAGTATTTGTTGTTAGTAGCGGTAAGAGACATCATTCCTCAAACAGTTGCAAGCGGCGCCCTAAAAGCCCTAATGCTTTGTGTTAAGGATATACCTCTATGATATACCTACCTACAACTTTTAGTTGTATAACTATTTTGTCGAGTGTCATATGTTTATAGGAATACTAGCTGACCCCAGCAAACGTAGTTTTGCGAAATTTTTTTTTTTTTTTCAAAATGAAAAATAGATGGCCAATTCTCAGACCTACTGAATATGCTCACAAAATTTCATGAGAATCGGTCAAGCCGTTTCGGAGGAGTTCGATTACGCACCCCGTGACACGAGAATTTTATATATAAGATATTGAAGCGCACATACTGTCAACAGTTGTTCGACAATAAAGTAAAAAACTAAATCGATCTGCTATTGATTAAAAAGTTGGAGCTATCGATCTAATGATCAGTTTTTATTGCATTGTTTGGATGTGCGCATACCATCGACTAATTAGTCGATCCGCGACTGTCAGACTCGCAATAACATAAATTTTTTTAAATATACCTTTTTATTTCAGTGATTTCCATCCCACAAATCGACAAAAACCTCAGTATTATTAAATTTTTTTTGTAAATAATAGCTTCTTGCTTATTCCCACCCACCCTTGTATACTCTCATCAAGTAAACGGTTTAGTTGTGTGGATATTGCGAGAAGTACACAGCTCGACATAATAGTTGATTCGATATAAAAGTTGTATAATACTACTATTACATACACACATACATCGCATATGTGCTAGGCCTTAGACCAAACAATAGATGGGTGGACTGCGTAAAGATAATAGAATGACAGAATGACGATGAAGAAGTGGTGAGTGTTGAGATGACGGGTGACAGTGGAACATGGAAGGAACATACATGTTGTGCCGACATGATTTTGGACAATAAGGAAATTATGAGGTATTTATTATAAACTAGTATTCCTCCCGACTTTTTCCGCATTATGAAGGATCCCACGGGAAGAACTTTTGAGTTATTTTATTTTATAGATTAACCCTCAGACTAGCACAGTGCTTAAGAATATTTATTGATTAAAGTAAACTATCACGAATAATACAACCAATTACATAAGTTACTATATACATAGATATATAATAAATAAATAATCGGCGATCAGCCCACTTGAGTGATATATTTATGTATATTGAATTATTCGCATTACGTGACTTCCGGGTGGTGCTAAGAACAGTCTCTGGTGGCAGGCTTCGGCCGCGGCTTGTCACCACCTCTACCAGGCTGGGCCAGTGCGTGTTTCTTAATGTGGTCCGGAGAAGCCATCTACCTTCTAGGTCTTCATGTCCCATCTTAGACCACATCGTCACTTTACATCAAGTGAGATTGTAGTCAAATGAAGGCTTATCGAGCATAATTAAATGTTGCTAATGAGCAATTTAGCCACGTCCTTTACCAAGCCAATCGACCATCTAGTTGGTAAGCGAAACATTACAACATATGAATGCGTACAAAAACTCGTAAAGAATGTTTTTATAAAAAAAATTACAATATTCAAATTATACTATTATCTGTTCCATATAAAAGTATAAAATCTAATAAATATCACAAAGGCACATAAGAAATATAAAATGAATCGTATTAGAATACGATTCATCCAAAGCTTTGGATGCACTTAATCATCAAACAAAAGCAACGCGACATAATGTGCAGTGCGCAAGCGCATCTAAATAGGGGATTTGAGTCACACGTTACTCATTTTAAGCGCACTAAACGTGTAACATTGCTCTCGTCATGACGCTTTATGATGTCACTAAGGAGGTACAGTCAAGGTCAATAAATTTGTAATGAGTATAAATACCTACTATGCCTAAAAGTCAAAAACGTATTTTCATTAAAAATAATTTAAGGCTTTCGGTTTCTTCCGAAAGTCTTCAACTAGTGTGAATCTATAGTACTTTCGTTCCTATAGATTCAAAACATCGCGCTTCTCTAACGGTCACATGAATAGGCTCAGAAACCCTTAATAAGCTAACCTTAGCTAGACATTAGGCTATGGCTAAAAAAATGATAGTGAAAAGTGCTATCATAAAGCTATCAAAAGAAATATCTGTCTAATTATTAACATGATGCTACAGTTGTCTTTGGACGCGACTTGTTTTTTACCTAGCCATAGATAGGTATTATTTTCTCGATTGGAACCACCATAAAGACTGTCATCAGTCAAGGTTATTTTCACTCTTTCTTTCTTAGAGTATCTATCTATGGTAAGAATAGAGTGAGCCTATTGAATTGCGAACATTAGACACGTCTAAGAACAACATGACGTTTGCGCAGTGAGCATTCGCAGTCGAGGATCGAGCGCACCGCGCCGACTGTCAAAAGTATAGTGATGGGATGAGATCGATTGTAGTCGATGTTTTAAAAAATATATATGTTAGTTGGGAGTAGGGTTTTTCTTCGATAATTTATATAAGATAAAAAAAATACCGGCACATTTTTATCTTCTTATTATAATCGGTAATGTCAGAATCTTACTACTATGTAATACCTAAATTAAGCACACCTTTCGAACCTTCGTACCGTACAGTACAATTATTTATATTCTTGTGGTTACATTTATAATAATAATTAATGTAACCACTTAAAACAACCACAAAATAATTATGTAAATGGTAGAACTATCATTATAATTGGGTAAATTACTAGATGTTTTATATAATGAACCAGAGAACAAGTAAATAACATCATTATGTTATTGTGTGTAACTAATTACCTAACAGGGAACCTAATTAATGTAATTTATCGATAGCTTTTTCCCCATCGGCACGCCCCATCTCTACCTGTCATTCAATTTTTTTCGTTTGTCTATGATAGCTGTCCACGTTCTGCACAATGAAGTTTTAGTGATATGCGCGCTCTGTTTACTATAGATACTCTAAGCTTTCTTTACATGATGCAATGGGGCTGAATGTTTAACTTGTGTTTTTCGCTGTTTAATTAGTTTTTAGTTATTAGTAACATTATTGTATGTGACTTCAAAAAAATAGCCAGATATTATCCATAACCCGAAGTGATAGAACGTACGAAATCCTCCCGGGAAAAGAAACCGCCAATCCAGAACATACACTTACTCTGCTCTCAATATTACCATGCCCTGCCTGGGCTCATATTGTTACTGTAATTTAATTTCAAAGACCACAATTTGTACAAATGAATCCAATAAACAATTAGACTTTCGTCAGATTGAGCATCCATCTATCCAAAGAGACTTTGTCTTTGGATAGATGGATGCTCAATCTGACGGCGGCAGCAACCGCCATCCAAAACAATAGACAATCTATAATCAGGTTCAACGGAATCGTAAAATTGGAAGTAATTAAAACCAATTTCAATAATAAAATATCATTACTTAATTAATAATTTATTAATTTTTAAATAAAAGTTAACAATAATGTAATGCACGTACATCTAATAGTTGAATATGTAATTTTTTTAATTTTATATCAATAATAATTGTAGCATTATAATATGAATTAATGTATTCATACGCCTGTAAAGGCAGGTTTCGGTAGAGCAGTATTTAATAATAAGACCTTTGTATTATATGATAAGATATATAATATTTTTAACGGCATATTTACAATGATTTCTTGTGTTTTCGCTGCAGCTTCAGTTAATATAGTGTGCCGAAATATCGGGAAACTCAAAACACAATCCCGTAGAGAATAGGGTAGAAAACTACAAAATAATAAAAAGTCCGTCATTTAAAAGACCAAAAAAATTTACCTGTACTATATTTTTTTCTTGACATTAAGATGATACAGTGTATTGATGTTTCGCGTGACGTGCCTTTGAGCAAAATGTACTAATGTATACGTCCCCACTCCGGAACTTGTATGATCTAATAAATCTTAACACTTTCGTATTAAATTGATAAAACAAAAAAAAGGTGTCCAGTAATTTTTTACGGGCTAACAGACGGACTAAGCAGAATACCTATTTTTTAACCCCCGACCAAAAAAGAGGGGTGATATAAGTTTGACATGTCTGTCTGTCTGTCTGTCTTCATCATAGCTCCCGAACTTATGGAGCGATTTCAATTTAGTTTTTTTTGTATGAAAGGTGAGCTTTCTGTGAGCGAGTGTTCTTAGACATGTTTAATGAAAATCGGTTGTGCTGCTTAAAAGTTATGAGGGTGAGAGTGGGGAAGGAAAATCGAAAATCTGCAAATATACTCGAGTGGGGTATCAAATGAAAGCGCATCGCGTGCACATTACAAAATATTATGGTGTTTTACTTTTAAGGAAATTAAGGCATTGGAATCGGGGGTTTTTATTAAATTTTAAATTTAGATTTATTGATGTAGTCGTCATGTCTATTCCCATTGGTTATAATTATAATCGATCAGCCTATCTTTCTTTCTTCATTTACCCTTAGGATGTCCACTACGGAGCAGCATGAGTTGATGAGCCACCCAACATTATATTCAAAATGCTTAAAGAATCTTCTCTATAACAAATTCTTGAAGGTTTGGTAGCCATACGTTTTTTTGATGATTAAACGAAATTTTTGCGAAAAATCAGCATTTTTAAAGAGGATACGCTTCATAAGCCTCTGATATAGTTCAACTAATGCTCAAAAAGGTAGAGCTTAGTAGAAACTATTCTTGTTTATTTTGCAAACAGTTAATCTATAAAGGTACTATAGATCCAGTAATGAATCCACCGAACAAAAAAATCTCATTATATAATTGACAGTGCATCTGGTTATCGAATGCCAGTTTATTTCATTTTAATAACCAGTTAAATAATAAGTCGAATAAAGTGTTTTTTCTTAGCTAGTTAAGTGGACTGGACCAACCCTATTTGACAATGAAAAAAAGAAAGTTTGAGAATAAAATCACAGTTTGCATTTGCATAGTTGTGTACCTACTAATATTTTCAAATCCAAATTTTTTTATTCAATAAATTTCGTTTAATACAAAGGTCTTATTATGAAATACTGCTCCACTAGCATTTTTATTCTGATATTTTCCAATATTTTTTTTTTAGTTTTTTTTTAATTTTTGTAAGAACAGATTCTGTCTAAAGCAGTTTTGTCGTCGAGGATTTAAGATATTTTTAAATAAGCTTTTGAACAAGATAGTTTTTTACAATATTTTTAAATTTAGTGATTGTCTGTTGCAAAGATGAATGATGGAGAGGCATATGTCTAAAAGTGGACGTCCTACACCTGAAATGATGATGATGATTACTGGGGATGTTGTTATTTTGAATCCTCGTAGTTTCATAGGTATTGTTAATTTGATATGAGTGAGTCACATGTTTCTTCCGAGCGAGGTCAGCGGATGGTTCAATGTTTATAGACGCAACGGTTATTTTAGAGTTATATTTAGAGCAATTCCAATGACAAATTATGTAGGATTTTATTATATAAGAATGCAGGAAAATCATTGGCAATTTAGGTAGTTAAAATTTAGGTACATAAATACCTAATCTTGACAAAAGAATAGAGCTTTATTAGCTCTTAAGGGTTTCAGCCTTTTTTGTAAGTAAAGAGGTCTTAATCAACATTTTTCTACTCTGTGGTATAAGGTTTATAAAAAAAAACAAAGTAACTATACCATTATACAACGCAGGTCCTTACTATTAGTACTATACCGTGACAATTCTATACACGTAATTTAACATAGTAAGTTTACAATTTTTAATATAAAAACAATTTAATACCCATTATAATTTTTAAATATATAAAACTTACCGTAAAAACCACTATACAACATCCGATCACTCCACAGAAAATTTGAACAATTTTGAATTAGGATTAAGGTTGCGTACACACGATCGCGTTCGTTCGTTCGGTGCTGCCGGGCGCCCGGGCAGTCTGACGGTGGACGCGGGAATCGGCGGGAACGATAGGGATGTGCGCGTGTCGATAACTGCCACAGACTAAGAAAATTGCTAATCATGTACGTGCGGTTGAGTCAGATGAAATTATTAAGCATGTATTGTTTATTGGCTAATCAAGTGAATATAATGATTTAATACAGCTCTTGCTTTCCATTTATCAAAATTAAATATTACAAGTACACACACAAAATAAACTGCAGAATTAAATTTATAAAAACCACAGTAAAATAAACTCGTCCTTGCAAAGGGTGTACGAGAATAATATATTATTTAATATTGCTACTTAGTAGTTATTTTTAAAAGTAATAATTGAAAGACCTTTCCAAACTCAGAAAGTCAATACAGTCAATAATTATTTAGATGAACTAACTTGCAACATTTTTTAGATATAATAATAAATGACTACCTATTGAAAATAAATAAAAGTTTAATCGATAAAAATAAAAAAATAAAAAGCACCAAATCTAGCAGGCTAAACAATATAGTTCAAAATAACAAAAAATACCCAAACCTAATCTTTCGCATATTCGTAGGATTAATTTTAACTCTAGGTCGATAAGACCAATTATACCTGCCGAAAAAAATGGCCAAGGATCGGAAATTCCGTACCTACATTTAACAGGTCTCAGCGAAGCAACTAATAGAGTGAATCACTCCTGCCCACGTTTACCTTACGAATGGAAAAACGACTTTACATCAAGAACTGAAAGTATAAAATTAAATGAGAGAACTGGATAAGACTGCATGTACGTCAGGGTCAGTGCAGACACAACACTATTTACCTGAGACCTTGTTTTAGAATTAATATCTTAATTACCTAACGCAGTTTTTCAATGAAATACCCATGAACGGTTTTGGTAGGTTTATCAGTATCACATAGATTTATTATAATCAGCAGTTTTTATTTATTTTGTTGGATTTTCAGGTAAAAGCCTAGGTCGGTGCGATACATTTATTTTATGATCATTAATAACTACAGCATTTAGCAATAGCCCAAGCTTTCCCGTAGTAAGTTGTTAACTGATTTAGGTATATTAATTACCTATATAATATAATACTAGCTATCCGGCCGCGGCTTTGCCCGTGTAGAAATAGATTTTCCACCGGGAAAAAGTAGATTTTGTCCTTCACAAGGTTATAGGGTTTTTTACGGTAAAATACCACATTTCGCGGCTGCTATCCCATTTAAGGACGAAAGCTGTTATTTTAGCTATATTACCTACTGTGAAGTTTCACTAATATCCATGCAATGGTTTTTTTGCGTGAAAGAACATTAAACACACACTTACACACATCCTCACAAGCTTTCGGTTTCGGTTTAAAGATATTTTATTCTCAAAAGAACAAACAAGTTCACTTAAAATGAGAAAATACAAATAATGCTTATAATTAGTGCTTACCGCTAGCCTTAGGGGGTATTTTAGTAAACAATAAGATATTACATACAATATAACCAAAAACTAAACAATAAAAATCCATTAATATAACATAGTTCATATAAAAAACAAGAATATAAAAACATAAATAAGTTTGATACAAATCTAAAATTTTTGTCTAAGGAAGTTGAATTGCCGGTAGATCTAAAAAACTATACATAAATTGTTATTGCGCGAGTTATCGGGACTGGCAGTGTCAGGTGATATTTTAAATGTGCGTGAACTGCAATGCGCTTTGTCTAATAAGTTTGTAGTAGTTAATGCGTGTACGCAGTTTATGTCCGGAGCTTGCTTGAGTGTGTAAGGTTTCGCGTTTTTATTATGAATAGAGTTGATTTATTTATCCGGAAAAATATATTGTCGTTGACTGTCTATTCATTGGCACCCTACACGTTAAAAAAATGAAAGTTTAAATACATTCGAATAGACGCTGAAATCCTATGAATCTCGTAAAGCCAGAAGTAAACAGAACAGGGCCGACCTCGTCTAAAAATATTTCCCGAATATTCTTGCAGATCTGTAGACAGACACTTATAAATATTTAAAGCCGTGCGGAAAATGGCAAATGTTTGCCTAGTGAAATAAAAATGAGCTTTATTTCGAGCATTTTAACTTGTATGCTTGTAATAACTTTTCAAACAAGCCTAAGGGTGTTTACGGTTCTCAATGCATACCTACCTACTTAATGTTTTGGGTTGCCAAATAAATTGTACATGCGTTGATGCGTTGGAAGTTTCTAAAGTGGTAACTTTACGTAACTGTTACAGATTGCAAGCAGAACCAGGTCATTCACTAAAATAGCCATCTTTTCTCGGCCATACTGAAATTAAAACTCTTTCAACGTGTATATGCAATAATGATGTTACATACATTATACCAACAATAAATCGTCTATTTAACTTCGGTGCATAAAAGTTTATTGTTAAATTTACTAAACATAGTCCATACAAACTTCCCAAATACCTTCTTAATACATTTCTTTCAGAAGTATAAAAAGTCTTAAAAATCGTTGTTTCTAGCTAATAGAGAATTTTTCGTCTACTGTTCCAAAATAAAATAAATATTGGACATCTATTTTTAAGCGACCAATCTTTCTTCTAGTAGTTTCTAGATAGTAGAGAATATTTTAATGCATATTTCGTCTACTGTTCCAGAATAAAATTATATATTGGTCACATATTTTTTTATTCATTTTTTCATGAGCTTGACGTCATTATACCTCTAATGTTTGTGGTGGCCATATCGCAGAATTTCTAAAATCCAAAAACTGCATGACAACTTTTTGCTTGATAGTTTCACTCTCCATTATTCACAATAAGAATAAAAATAATAAAATTTCAATTTATTTTCCAAAACGGACTTCAAAGCATACCTTCACAATTTACGTGAGTTCACAAATGGAAATCGATTTTTTTTAAACTATTGTTAAGATCTTTAAAAAGGTTTCGCGTACCTAATAACCCTTTATAGTGGAAAAATCTGTTTCCAAGCGTCCTTATAGCTTATAGTCTTGGACTAGTGCCGAATGAGTGAGTCGCTTGGTATTTATAGTAGAGTGACCAAATCTACAGCTTGGTGCAAGTCAAAAACGATTTCTTTTTATTCTTTCCAATCTTATTTTAAGAAATGTATAACCTAGCCTTTAAGTATAGTTAGGTACCTTCGAATAGTAATACGTCCTTTAAAAATTTATCGATAAGCGAAAACAAACCAATTTAATTTTAATTAATTTTGCAAATTTTACTCAAACTGTGGTGAATATAATTAATGTCACATACATAGGTTCAACACAGTTATCGCCGTTTAAATCAGAGCACCAAGTTTTGTCGTATTATCCTATAATTAAGTACACATTAATGTAATACCAACTAAGATGTAGGTATCCAAAGATCTTGTTTCGTGTTTCCTTGTTGGATGTCCTATTTGTAATAAATAAAATTAAAGCCGTAAAATTAAGATTAAGACAAAAATAAAATTAAGAAAAGAATAAAACAAGGATTTAGATGGCGAGAGAGGTTGACAATTCAGAGCTATTGAAAAGTTATTTACATATACCAAATCTTTCCATTTTTTATCAATTGAATGAAACGCGACCGCATATCTCTTAATTTTTGACACTGACACGGTCTGCAACTATGAATAATAAACATAAATTCACCTACGCGAATCTTACGCAAATGGCAGACACCTCTGAATTATGGCGATCAACCTTCACTGAGAATTTGTCTACATCTATAATATATTTTTGCGTGGAACATAGTCATGAGTCATCTTTTTTTTCATATTCTTAATCATATAAATATTGCTGGATGACATGTGTAAGAAAGGATTGAGTGTTGAGATGACGAATGACAGAGGAAAATGGAAGGAAAAATCATGTTGTGCCGACCCCACGTAATGTGGGATAAGGGCAAGAGAATGATGATGATGATGATATTAGAAACCGGTATTGGACTCGACAAAATGTTTCTGTTAGTATGTCTATTCAGAAACCTTCTATATAGGGGTTAGTCCACTTTCTTAACTAGGTAAGAAAAAACAGCAGCCTGTTTTAACTGGCAACTGGTTAAATTCACTGTAAATCGATTTTTAGTGTTCGGAAGATCCATAACTGGATCTATTAACAAAATAATTAAGCATATATTTTTCTTTGAGGCTTAATACAAGGAATGCATAAACCGTAAAGAGGTTTCCGTGACCGTAATCTTGACTCTTTATCATCAATGCATCTCTCCATAGTGTCTGCTATCCTGGTACCTGATATCGATTTTGCTCGTGTCACGTGATTCAATAATGGATCTACATAACAAAAAAAATCTCATTACTTAATTTGCAGTGAGTCGGGTGCCAGTTAAAACAGGCCACTTTTTATACTAATAAGGGGGACAAGTGTGTTTTCTTAGCTAGTTAGGAGTTAGGAATTTGTTAAGTGGACCTCCCGTATAATGTCGGCACAATTTGCATTGTTTTTTTTATGAAAATGTATTTATACGAATTAAACAGCCCATTGTTGTACATAATTCATTGTTCATTGGTCATTTTCAGATTGTCATTGACAAGAAAAGCTGAAAAAATAAAACAGATTCTGTTAAAAATCAAACACAACTGTCAATGTGATCGATAAAGACAAACGAAAGCAACGGCATGTTATTTTACAATAGGTTGAGTTAACTATTTCGCATAAGGGCATTCATATTATAGTTTTGATTGTTTTTACAGAGAATAAAAATACATTTTAGAGGAATAACCTTTTATATTCATTTGTTTCATACTTTCACTCTTAACATTAAACTTAAACTAATTCCTATTCACTACATCCCAACAACAGTGTTGTACAAACAACTTGAAACAATATCAAAATAATACAATTTAGAATAACAAAACACTACAAATGAGTAGACATTTTCACATAATAATATGAACTAGAGAAAAATGACAAAATACCTGATGCTTCTATTGGCCAATGTTATTTAAAGGGCTTGTTACACAATCTCCGAGTAAGCTAGTCAATTCAATTCAATTTCTTATAATTGGACTCTGCGCTTGAAGCGTCAGTTTGCTAGTGTCAAGTCAAATAAAATTATTATAAAGTAAAAAGATTAAAAAAGAGTCGTCGTTGCAAAAAGCGAGCGCGACGCCACCTAATAAGAACTTGACTTGATCGTTCCTCAGTTGAACGCCATTTTGCGTCTCTTAATCAGGATTAGAATAAGTCAATGGGTAACACACAATGCTATCTCCGTCAGTTAGACACTGACAGTTGTCTGTTGACTTGATAGTTCTTTTCTTTTTTTTAACTATTTATCACGGACGCCATCGAAATAGAAGAAAAAGAAAACCATTGACTAATTTACCTCAATGATCATAAAACAGGCTCTTAGGTTTTTCTATAATATTTCTTTGTTGTTATATATTATAGTATACAATAGGTATACACATGTTTGTCACATGTTATTCTCAAATGCAATTTATGCAACACCATCGAGATGAATACGTCATTTTTCTCTACGGATTTGTACAGATTACACGAGTTGGGTCAGCTGTTAATGTGTCATTAATATTTGCGATAATATGACAATATTTTGTCCCTATGATTTCAGATTACACAGAAGTGATACCTTAGATCCTTTAACGACGGAACACTTAAATATTGTGAAACTATATTATTGCTATATAATTTGTACGTGTTATATTATAAACTTAGTTGCAAATACTTTGCAATTGAATCTTGCCAAAAAAATTATGAAGTCACAAACTATAATACATTTGAACATATAACAAATCTTAAACTTGGTGCCTTTTATTGTAATTCAGTAAGACATAGTGTTATGGTTATTCTTAATATTTCTCAAAACAATAACATGAATAAGTAAAAAAAAGCATTCGTCATACATTAATAAACAGTGCTCTTATGTGCTGTGTGCATAATTTTGTGATTGTTGTATAACATTGATCTTAAAACTCTAACTTATTCAAAATCTAGTGACTTTTCAATAAAATAAATTAGTACTTAGGCCCAGAATAAAAAAAAATTATAATGACATCATCTGGTATTCTATTTCAAGTTGAAATGTTTCCTACAATTTGAACTTAAGCCACCATCCACAAAATTTTCAAACAATATTTTAAAAGTATAGGCAACACTGAGATTGTTATTTTAACTAAGTTACGTTTATACTTTGGATAACTTCGGTTTAAATCCATGACCGTTTTATAATCATAACTGTGGTATGTAGAATTTATCTTCAAAACTTCAACACTCATTTAAAAATTACCACTTATTCATCTAAAACCCTTTTAATTCCTTTTTGATCACTATAAAGAGGTATTTTTGATAATTTTTGTGAAAGCTTATTTATTTGAAGGTACCGAATCGCATGCAACTTTAAAAATACTTAATTTTTTCTCTGAATAAATTGTACTATTTACACAACTCTAATAATTATTTAGATTTTTACAAATTCATTGGTAACAACTGTAATATTTTAAATTCCAATGCATAAAAACAATCGCCATAAAAAAATAACAAAATACTTAAAACATAATTATATTGTGATGATAGTTAAAATGAAAACAAATTACGTAGCATATAACTGCCGTTACATTAGACACTCTACCTTGATACATAGATAATATTCTGTTATGTATAAAAACTATAGTGTTGGTATTACAATAACACATTCGGATCTAACGAACAGTTGCACAAAAACTTTCAATTTATAGTAGATATAAAATATTAAATATCGCTTGTCCAACTGGGCATTAAAATCCCAAATACAAGTCAGTTATAAATCAAATAAACAGGAACAGTCAAACTCATTTTGTCAACAACTGCAAAACAAAAATCAAAATAACACGATCACTAACAAAAAGCATACTCAAATATGTAGATCTGCAGTAAAAATATATTAAAGCGAATACTTACGACGAAAAAATCTCATTTTTAACATTATAAACGCTACTTTCGTACACAAAATATGTCATTTTCATTCTTAATCTAGGTATACTTAGGTTCTAAACGCGATGGCGTTTCCAATGAGAAAATAATAGCCTTCATGTTGAGCGAGCAAACTTCCTTAACCATTAACACTTTTGTTAGCACATCACAGTTCATCATTTGATTTGGCGAGATTGCATGAAGTTTGTTGCCAAATTTAGAAGGATAACGCTATCTAATACGAGTTTAATAAAAGTTACATCGTACGGACAGCAAAGCAGCATTCAGAAAGTTTTCTTACTCGGCTTATGTGTAGGTTTGTAATTTGATTTAAACTTATTCAGTCGAACCAGCAACCTTTCTATTTCTATCAACATTATTTGTACAACTAGCTATTATGTGAAAGCTTTATTTGTAATTTTTCCCTTAAACTTTTCAATTCATTTCGTTGTACCCTTTTCTTTAACACATTGATTAAGAATTTCGGCGACGAACCTCCAATAGCTTTGAGCCGAGACGTTGGGCCTTTCGACGCGTTCTTTTAATAAGATTTTACGTTGCAATTTATCGTGTTGTTTCAATGTTTTTCATGCAATCCCACCAATCAGGCACATCACGCTAACAAAAAACAGCCTTGCCCACAGCTCCACTCAACATCATAATCCAACTCTTTCTTACATGTGACTAGATCTCCGTTTGACTTTCATCTACTAACCTTGTAATTTAACAAGTTGTCAGCTTAACAACTAAACTATAACCCGATTCCTCTAATCAATTGATGGTACCAAATAATTGTAAAATCAGCCCTTACAGTTTTACTATAAAACTATGTGTAGGAATTTGGAAAATCTAGTATCTGTGTTTGTAAATTAAAGATGGCAGTTGGAAATCTGCGCATGAGTTTAGAGTAGGGTAGTATAGTTTTTAATCAATTTGTGTACTATATTGATTCTCTGATACTACTGTGATTTTATTTAATTGTTTATGCCCTGTGTTTTTATAACCTAATCGGCCATTCCCATACCAAAATTTAACCGATGAATATACGTAAATAATTACATGGGCTACCTTATTTCGGTAAACTTTTGTCATCTTAGAAGAAAAGGTCTTTCCTCGCTTACACAACATCGTCCCGACAATATTTCGCGTTGTAACAACAGTTCGCTTCACATAAATATTACGTAGTTAGTTATACATAAGTAGTTTAGTTAATTTAGTCGTTATTTTAAAGGTCAATGCCCTAGTCACATGCACATTCTAAACCTGTAGGTTAATCTATTCATAAATTATGTTGCTATGCTAATACAACTCATGACTTATAGCTAGAAAGCTTATCCATTTGGCTTCTTTTAAGTTGAACCGAATTATGCCTTGTCAAATTTAATTACTATATAATATGTATAATACTTAATTTCAAAATAAATAAGTTTATTCATAATTATTTCCAATTTGTTATAAAAAATTTCCCTGCAAATAGGGTTCTCGGAGACTAATTTCTACGTAAAATTTGATAATATTTACTAAATTACTAACAAACCTGTTCTTTGTATTTTTATTTATTATAGTTTTTTAATGAGCTTGATTAAAATGG
The DNA here is from genome assembly GCA_929108375.1 of Gymnoscelis rufifasciata. NCBI lineage: Eukaryota > Metazoa > Arthropoda > Insecta > Lepidoptera > Geometridae > Gymnoscelis > Gymnoscelis rufifasciata. The sequence continues at coordinate 5,173,511 of OV815321.1, read as the reverse complement.
TAATTGTTTGAGATAACAGGAATACTATTGATTTGAAAATTGAATTATTTACTCACTTAATAAATATATTCGTATTTTTTGAATGGTTAATGCGTTTTGTAACATTATAATCTTTTTCTGCGATATATTTATATATACGTATTCTTTTATATTAACAGTGCCAAATTTATTTTCTTGCACGCCCAGGATGACTGGTAGAGAATGCTTCTAGCATTAAGTCCTCCTCTGTACATTGTTTTTTGGGCACAAATTATATATAAATTACCTTTATATAAAAAAAAGTATTTTGGATATAATTGAATATTCGTTTAATCATATTAAGCTTAACACCTTTTCAAAATGTTAATTTAGTTTGTTTTTCATTATCAAAATCCTTAAATAAGAACAAGGCATAAAACGGCTCACCATTTATAACGCGTGCTTTTTAATGTACAATGTTTGTTCCATTTCGCCAATCCATAAATCCAAAACGTAACCAACGAATAACAAACTAGTATAAACTCAATTTGGAAGACACTAATGTCAAATTCGGAACGAAAATTTTGAACGGAAGACAAAGCCAAGAAATAATATGTTTACGTAAAACTATGAATAATATAAATGCTATATATGGCTTTAATAACCCTTTTCAGATATGGGAAGGTGGTAATTAATTATCATATATCATAAATATTATAAATCTTCTTACTAACTTTAAAGAAATTAAAAAGCGTTATAATATCTTATGACTACTAGTGCGCCCTCTACTTGCTACCTTACATCAAGAAGTAAACATTAGATAAATTTAATTTATTTCATACAGTATGTTTCTTTCTATGAAATTATGGTAACGCGATTATGACAATTACAAAATAACAACGGCATTCTTCTTCTTTTCCTAATTTCTGGTCAGGTTTTATCTAAATCAATCTCATTAGGCCATTACTTTGGCTAAGGGTCCATAAATCACGTAGGGCTTGAAATAAGTGGTTCTTGACAAAAAAATACGAAATATCATATTATCTTTACCATTACTACGCACTTTAAAGCAATTTTAAAGAAGATTTTTATATAAAAAATATTTAAATACCATGATGTTGTAAGTAAATAATAGTTACCACCATCCCAAAATCAGCCAACACAAACAAAATAACACTCCCAATCACTTCACTTTTCACTATTCCTCGCGTAATGCGTCCAACTCTGATGCGTCCACGACACAGCACTTGGCACTTTCTGGTCCTGAGAATAAGCTTGAAAGCTGTTGATAGGGTTTTAAGACTAATTACTACTCATTTTATTTCGATACTCAAATCAAGCATCATATTCGTAAAGTTTTGAAACTTTTTATAAATCTTTTTTAGATTTCTCGATTTATTAAAATAAAATAATTTCATATTGTTTCACAAAATGGTTAATTTTAATGTTTATTACAACAACCCTCCCTGGCAAAATTCAGTTGTTATTCAACTTTTTCTTTTTAATAAACTATATTTGAAAAAAAAAGCGAAAATCTAAAAATTAACAGCTTCCAAACTCATCCCAAGCTCAAACCTCCAACATTTCCAAACGAGCGATCCAGCCGTGTCGAGGAACAAACATGCACAGCACGCGAGTCGCGCGTCTGCAAAGGCCTCAAAAGAAGCCGATCAACTCCTACTCGATGTTGGCCCGCGGCCCGTCGATTGGCATCGTGTGAAGCACCTCGTCGAGGAGTTGGAGTGCCCTGTTAAATTTTAAATAAATTTATTTATAAGATAAATCTACATTTAAAATTAAAGAAAAACTTCCGATTCCAATGTGTTAATTTCCTTAAAAGTAAAACACCATAATATTTAGTAAAGTGCACGCGATGCGACTTCTTTTGATACCCCACTCGGGTATATTTGCAGATTTGAGACAGACAGACAGACAGACAGACAGACACATAGACACATAGACACATAGACAGACATACAGACAGACACGTCAAACTTATAACACCCCTCTTTTTTGGTCGGGGGTTAAAAAAAGGCATACTTTCTCTACACTTATATATAACAAATTCATGTTATGTTTATTTTTGTATTTTTTGAATCTACAAATCAATCATGCAGAGTAGACAAAAAAAATTCTTGCCAAACAACAAACTAGAGCGTTGTTTGTTGTTTGGCAAAAAAAGCCGTGTTGGCTAAGTGGGAGGACACTCGACTTTCATTCCGATGGTGGGTTCAAACCCCGCCACGCACCTCTGGATTTTTCTTCTTGAGAAATGTATGTGCGTTTTAAACACGTGCTTTAACGGTGAAGGCAAACATCGTGAGGAAACCGGCATGTTCTGAGAACTTTAAAAGAGTTTGAAGGGCATGTCACATTCACCAACCCGCACTTGGCCAGCGTGGTGAATTAAGGCCTAATCTCTCTCGTCAAGAGAGAAGTCCCTGTGTCCCAGCAGTGGGAACGTTAATAGGGTGATGATGATGATGATGACACCCCCCAACCCGCACAACTTCGTATGAGAAGGTAAACGGTTCGTTACGTGTCGCGTTACAGTGCCAGCCTCTCTGATATCCCTTTCTCTGACGCACATGGAAGCGGTATGCGGGCTCCACCTCTCACACTATCCCACAGCGCCAGCCGTATTCCGGACAGACGCATAATATATACCTATGTTCTCTTCCGACACACATTTTTTTTATATATTTAGTACTACTTAGCTGTCCAACCGAGGCTTTGCTCTCGTAATGAGATTTCCCCGCAGTAAAAATAAGCTTTTGTCCTTTTCGAGGAAAACAGCGTGCCAAATTTGATCCAAATCGGGCTTCGCTAGCAGTAATTGAAAAAGTAGCCTGTGTGTTATTCTAATGTGTAAATGTAAGCTATATTATTGCGTAGTTACATCAAATTTATTTAGTAGTTTTAACGTAAAAGACCAACAAGAAACATTTAAATCCTCACAAACTTCCGCGTTTATAGTATTAGTAGGATTATCTGTAGGATGTAATGTTATTTTTAACCCCCGACCAAAAAAAAAAGGGGTGTTATAAGTTTGACGTGTCTGTCAGTCTGTCTGTTCCATCATAGCTCCCGAACGCATGGAGGGATTTCAATTTAGTTTTTTTTTGTATGAAAGGTGAGTTTGGCCTGGGTGTTCTTAGACATGTTTCATGAAAATCGGTTACAGCCGTTTAAAAGTTATGGGGGTGAGAGTGGGGAAGGAAAACCAAAAATCTGCAAATATACTCGAGTGGGGTGTCAAATGAAAGAGCATCGCGTGCCCTAACTACTAAATATTATGGTGTTTTACTTAAAACGAAATTAAGTTTTGGAATCGGGGGGGTTTTTTTTATGTTCGATAGGTAAGTCTTCATTTGACCACAATCTCACCTGATGTAAAGTGACCATGTGGTCTAAGATGGGACATGAAGACCTATAAGGCTTCTCCGGACCACATTACGAAACACGAAAAACATCATTTTCTTAAATTTTAAATTTAGATTTATTACCTGTGTAGATGCACCTCCAGCCAGCAAGGCGTCTCTTTAATCGACGTGCGGGGGTAGTCCGGGCCCCATCCCTTCACGAAGGACAGCCTCACGATGCAGAGTCGCCGCAGGTCGTCCACGCCGATGCCGGCCGCTGCTGTTAGACCTACGTATCAGTGAGTATCATGAAGCACTACGGTCCTATGTCTACTGGATGGGGGTGAGTCTAAGGTTTAATGATGGCAACGATAAACAAATTAGTTAGGCGGCTCAAAATTGATAATATTTCTACAAAAACTCGGAAAATTACAAAGAAAAGCAATTTAATGTAAATAAAACTAATGCGTTTTCACCAACATTTACTAAATAGTTATCTAAGTTAGAATTCCTTATCTAAACTCTTTTGTTCTATGTCCAGTCTTAGGAGAGACCTAAACTAAAGGAACCATTGGTGAAAAGGGCCAAAACTTAATTAAAGATGCTTTAAAATAAAATTAGCAAGAATATCTATCGAATAGGTAAAGCTGAAAATTTGATGACGGGCGTTTATGGGGTTTAACGTACTAGATGAAGAAATCTTAAGGTTAATTCATCCATATCCGTGAAGCTTTCTACCATAGATGAACGATATACAAGATTAAAGTAGTCTGCTCGAAGATGTAACCAATAAAATTACGTACCTTTACATATAATTTTCGCAAAAAGTGAACCTATGGTTAAGTCTTCTTGTGGTGGCTTTATAGTCTATGTACAATATGTTGCGTAGAGAAGTGAGTACATACACTGTCGGAATTTAAGCTTCACTAATGAATGACTCAATTAGGCTAAGCTTCTGTTTATGTTAAATTGTATATCCACTTGAACGTCCAGTGGTACTGTAGTGCCACAAAACTTTATGCCGACTAACGTCCATGGTACTAGAGTGCCACACGAGTTTTTGGTTTTTTTATTTCGGATTTTCTTTATTTTCTAATAAGACAAGTTGCTAGTGTCAATGTCAGATGTCATTGTCAATAATTATTCTACTAAATTCTTATTAGAAAAACCCATAGCTGGCAACAAAAATTATGAAAAAAAAAATATTTTGTCAATAAAGTGAGAGAAATTTTCCGCCATTTTCCTATTTTTCGCAAGTTAATTTCTTTATGATTTACTTGTGATATCTGTATTAAAATTAAATATGTTATTGAAAAAACTAGACTCCAACCCCGTTAAAACGGTACCAAAATAATAATTAAATGTTCAGAGGAGGTATTTTAAATAAATTTATCAAAATAGGTCTCCAAATCAGTCTAAAAAAGCTACCATCCTATTTTTGATAATTTTTTAGTATATGAAGATGTAGGTACGATGATTCGTATTATTATTCAAGTTTATATAATTATAATAAAGAAAATAAATACATTTTTGGTTTTGAAATAGGTTTAGTACTTTTTATGTGATAAATAGTTTTAACGGAAAATCCGCGCAGCGTGTCACGCACCGCTCGCGCAACGCGGGCTGGGACGTTAGTCCCTAGTTACGCCGCGGGCGCTGGACGTTACAGTGGATAAATGTGTGTAATAAATGAGTCTAGTTTCTAAGTCTAAGATAGTTATAATTGGCCCCAAGCTGTAAAATAACTATTTATTTTAAATAAATTATGATTATTATTATTATAAGCTCCCAGATTATACTAAGATGAGGGATAGAAAAAGCCGTGTTGGCTAATAATTAGTAATTTCATTCCGAAGGTCGTGGGTTCAAACCCCGCCACGCACCTCTGGATTTTTCTTCTTGAGAAATTTATGTGCGCTTTAAACACGTACTTTAACGGTGAAGGCAAACATCGTGAGGCAACCGGCATGTTCTGAGAACTTTAAAAGAGTTTGAAGGACATTGTGGCATTCACCAACCCGCACTGGGCCAGCGTGGTGAATTAAGGCCTAATCTCTCTCGTCAAGAGAGAAGTCCCTGTGTCCCAGCAGTGGGAACGTTAATAGGGTGATGATGATGAGGGATAGTTACATTTGTTCATCGTAGCATGCTGCGGCTGTATGTGGCCCGCCACGGCCGCCGCCTGCGCCGCCGCGGCCGCCTGCGCGGTGGCCGCCTGGGACTGCATCTGCCGGTGGCACTGTCGCAGGTCGAATACCTGCGGGTGGATAACATCTTCAACAATTGTTAAGGTAGATAGGGGTAGACATTTGATACAATTAACACACAAAACAGCAACATAAAAACTAAGGAGAACATCTTATATTTATATGATTAACCAGTTTTATACAATAAATTTAATCTGGAAACTGAAAAATAAATAAAATCTAAATTTAAAATTTAAGAAACACCCCCCATTCCAATGCCTTCATTTCCTTAAATGTAAAACAACATAATATTATGCAATGTGGACGCGATGCGCTTTCATTTGACACCCCACACTAGTATATTTGCAGATGTTCTGTTTTCCTTCCCCACTCTCACCCCCACAACTTTGAACGGCTCAACCGATTTTCATGAAACATATCTAAGAACACCCGGGCCAAACTCATCTTACATACAAAAAAAAACTAAATTGAAATCGCTCCATCCGTTTGGAAGCTATGGTGCCACAGACAGACAGACAGACAGACACGTCAAACTTATAACACCCCTCTTTTTTGGTCGGGGGTTAAAAACTAAGGAGAAAATCTAATATTTATGTGTGCGCGTGTGTCCGACCGATTTCGATCATGGCGACAGCTTATATTCTTTGATGCACCCGCATGTGGCTTTTATAGCCTATTTTCCTTGAAAATACCCTCGAACACTGGGGACATGTGAGTTGATTGTTAACATAATTGTAATTAAGAATAAACAACATAATTAAAAGGCATTGTTGGAATTAGTAATTTTTTTTTTGTTTTGTATTCTGCTTCTTGGCTATCTGAATGTCATGTTCAATAATCCAATTTTCTGTTTTGATATGCAATGTCAAGTGTTTTCTAGAGAGTCAGGTCCAGTGACCCAGCTCTCAGTCCCTCTGTGCGTATCTCGTTGCTAAGTTTGAGATACTGTGTCGCTTTAATCTAGAAAACTGGATGCTGCCTGATCCCTGTAGCTGAGCCGCAAGTTCGTTCATATGCCTTTCCAGACGGTGTTGGTATTTTTTGCTGTAGTTTTCTATTTCTTCCTTTACCGTTGGTACTTTGATGTCCATATACATATATTTATTGCTTATATGGTGGGGTATTCCCAACATATTTCTGATGGTTTTGCTCTGGAATCTCTCCAAAATTTCAATATTACTATGGCTAGCTGAACCCCATAGCTGAATTCCATATGTCCAGATCGGCTTGATAATACATTTGTATATTGTCAGTTTACTTTGTAATAATGCAAACAGTTTATATAGACTGTTTGCATGCCTGTGACCCTGTTGTCTATGGTGACTTTCACTCTGTCATTCGCTCAAGGATGTCAAATATTTATATGATTAACTTAAACCAGTTTTATACAAAAATTAAATCTGGAAACTGAAATATCAATTAATCAGAATATTAATTTCTATAATTTATAGTTAATTATCTTTTGATTGCCTCAGTGGTGCAGTGGGATAAGGATCAGCTTAAGGAAAACGAAGCGATCAGCTGGATAGCCAGTGTTGATAAATTCTTTAAGCACTTATTCCTCGGCCAAATACGAAACGAGTGCTCGAACAGAGTGTCTGAGAGTCACACGTCTCCTCGACTCTCAGCTCTAGCAGTATGTAGTGCCTTGCTTAAAGCACTTATTCCTCGGCCAAATACGAAACGACTGCTCGAACAGAGAGTGTCTGAGAGTCACACGTCTCCTCGACTCTCAGCTCTAGCAGTATGTAGTGCCTTGCTTAAAGCACTTATTCCTCGGCCAAATACGAAACGACTGCTCGAACAGAGAGTGTCTGAGAGTCACACGTCTCCTCGACTCTCAGCTCTAGCAGTATGTAGTGCCTTGCTTAAAGCACTTATTCCTCGGCCAAATACGAAACGACTGCTCGAACAGAGAGTGTCTGAGAGTCACACGTCTCCTCGACTCTCAGCTCTAGCAGTATGTAGTGCCTTGCTTTAAGCACTTATTCCTCGGCCAAATTAGATACGACTGCTCGAACAGAAAGTGTCTGGGAGTCAAACGTCTCCTCGACTCTCAGCTCTAGCAGTATGTAGTGCCTTGCTTTAAGCACTTATTCCTCGGCCAAATTAGATACGACTGCTCGAACAGAAAGTGTCTGGGAGTCAAACGTCTCCTCGACTCTCAGCTCTAGCAGTATGTAGTACCTTGCTTTAAGCACTTATTACTCGGCCAAATACGATACGACTGCTCGAACAGAGAGTGTCTGAGAGTCACACGTCTCCCCGACACTCAGCTCTAGCAGTATGTAGTACCTTGATACAAGCGGAGGGGTATATCTTGTGCACGGCGTCGCCGGGCGCGCGGCCCGCCTCGCGGTCGAGGTAGTACGACTGCACGAACACGGAGTGGTCTGAGAGACAACGCAGCCAGACGTCCCCTTCGCCTCTAAGGTCTAGTTGGACTCCTTTGCCGATGTGTAATCTGGAATAACATTAAAGATTCTATTTTATATTACATATCTCTTTTTATTTATTTATTTATTTTACTTAAATGTTTTTGTTATTTCGTATAATATTTAGGTATATTATATGAGTACTTTATTTTTTTTTTTTTAATATTTTTAATATATTGGTTTTACGCCACTGTCTTTTCGTTCCTTTTATTTCCTGTCCATCCCAAGGTTGCCTGGAAGAGATCGCTCATAGCGATAAGGCCGCCCTTTGTACCCTGTTTTTAATTAGTTAAGGTTTTTTTGTAAAGTTTAGTATTGGTTTGTGTGGTGTACAATAAAGTGTTTTCTATTCTATTCTATTCTAAGATTTGGTATGGCAAACGAACCGAGCTACTTCATTTTATACAATGTGATTGCATGGATAATAATAATAATAATATTTCCGGACTTTCAACGCAACAACATCATTGTTTTGTGTAATAAAGTATTTTCTATTCTATTATATTTTATTAACATCTAGCCCCGTGGTAAGCTCTAAGCTTGTGTTACAGGTACTAGACATCTGATATACTTATTAAATAGACATACAAATAGATATTTTTTATCATATTTATACATATAAAACACCGGGACCAAGGAGAAAGTGCATAATAATAATATAATTAATTAATATTATTAGTGATAATAATATAATACCTTGCCCGCTCACTCTGTTCTGTTCTATGCACATTACTGAGAGCGCCTAAACAGAATCTGTTTCCGCCTGAAGGGTCCACATATCCATCGACCTGAAAAGAAAACAATTTTATTATAATATGTACTAGCTTTTCAGTTAGTTGCCCACGTTTTAAGGATTTTTCCAGCGCTAAAATAGACTTACTGTCTGATACTGAAAGAATTCTTCATATTGTACCAGTATTTCCTGAGACTATAATTTTAGTATAGATTAACAAAGTATGAATACCCATTTAAATGATCTATTGTATAATGAATGACAATGCAGTCTGTGATTGTTGTGAATGGAGAAGTTATAAGTACTGTAGATTTCAGCAGACCCTTAAATAAGTTTAAATTTAGCAACAGATGTCGAAAGACAAAAGGGCTTTTGCCTAGCAGCGGGACATAACTAGCTAAATAAAAAAAAACCTTCAACACAAATATAAGATTATACAAAAGTTTTTTTTTCTTTAAGAATAACTTTGATGAATTTATAGTATAATATTTTTTAAACGCGTTACATTACGCGCAATCGGCGCAGATGGCGCCACTAGCACATTTAGTAAACTTCTTCTTCTTTACGGTTTATGACATTCGTGACAGTCCGCCGTCGTCAATAGCCAAAAAAATCTATTTACTGTCAAAACTACAGACCAAGAAACTCTTTTTAAACCTAAGTGATTAATATTTTCTTTGATTACTGTCTACGCTAGTACCTTATAAATACACCTTGGCGCCCGGACATTGCAGTTATATGCCTGTATGTATTAAGTAGTATAATTACCGTAACATTAGGCCGACTCGAGGGAACTTTGAAAGTCTCCCCGACTTGTGTATCCAACTCGAAGTACGCGACCGAGCACCAGTACTCGGGCGCCGGCTGACTAGAGAGAAGACCGCCTGGATTGCCGTTATCTGCAGAACACCATACTATTCATGTTTATACCAAGTTATTAATAAAATCTATGACTACATAGTAACCTATTATATTTATAAGCGGAAACTAGTAAGTGGCTTCAATCTACATGTGCACATGTTATTAAGCCTAAGTTTTGTAAAACCAAACAATGGATATAAATGATTTTGTATCTTGTATCTTGAATAATATAATTAGATACGTAACTTATAACCTAGAGAACTAACAGTTTTCTAAAAATTGTGTAAATAAATAACTTTTATGCTTTTCTAATGTACAAGAAATAATTACGACAACATAAGCAAATAGATTTCTTCTAAACAAGTTAGCTCTTACAATGCGGTTTTGCTTTAGCAGCACATAACTATGCCAATTTAAATCATTTGTTGTCAACAAAAATTATCAAATATTTGTGGAATTCTATTATAAGATATCTGATCAGATTCAGATATTATATGGTATGTGTAGCATAAGCTAAGAGCTTACCATGGGGCTTTGTGGATGGATCAGCAATATTTACATTCACTTTTATTCTCTATTCAAAGTAATCTATATCTATAATATAAAAATGAATCGCAAAATGTGTTGGTAAGCGCATAACTCAACAACGCCTGGACCAATTTGGCAAAATCTTTTTTTAAAATGTTCGTTGAAGTTCAAGGATGGTTTTTACGGCGAGAAAAATTAGAATTATTGCTGGAAAACCCCTAAAAATAGCCCTTTTCTTTTTCCCATACAAATGATTTGTAACTAAAACGTAGTCAATTTGAGCTTTATTGCTATGGTATAAAGTTCATATTAAATTACAAGCACTCACTGTTGTCTAAGCAATGTAGGTGTGTTCCTAACGTCAAAGATCATATCTATCAAAAGTATATAAAATTTTCATGTCACAATGTTAGTTACCGTACTCCTCCGCAACTGCTTTACCGATTTTTACCAAATTTTATATGCGTATACAGTAGGTCTGGAGAATCAGCTACTATCAATTTTTCATTTTGCAAAACAACGTTTGCTGGGGTCAGCTAGTCTTCTTAATATAGATTACTGTGAAGTATTAAACTGTAAGAGAGAGAGAGCGGAAGTCTTATAGAAAATATAAAGAACGAAACGTACAATAATGATGATGATGCGCGGGCGCATCTAACGGTACGGGGGGTGCGGCGGGCGGCGGCGCGAGTGACTGCGTGTATGTGAGAGTGTTGCTTCCCGTCCAAGTTCCTGAAAGAATAATCATGTTTATATCCACTGACACTTCATTATTATATCCTGTTAATGTCAGCGTTTGCATGACTACCTGGAGCTATAGAATTCATCCAGCTATAGAATTTCTACTACTTTCAATTCTTCATTTTACTAAACGATGGCGTCACAAACTTTGAGTCACGTAAATCTGTTGAATTAAGTGTCTTATTGTATTTTATTTATATGAAAAAAAAATCCATCTTCCAGTAGGATAATATTCAGTAGCCTTAACAATAAAGACATTAAGAAAACTTCAAGAGATATATCAATCAAAAATCAAATGAAAGAGCATCGCGTGCCCTAACTACTAAATATTATAGTGTTTTACTTATAAGGAAATTAAGGCATTGGAATCGCGGGTTTTTCTTAAATTTTAAATTTATATTTATTAAAATAAAACGATACCAATGAATTTTTCAACCGTAGTTAGTTAGTTAAGGGGGCCCTGATTTTCCGCACTTAGACTCAAAGGTGGTCCATTATGCGTGAAAAGAGATTTAATACGAGTATTATGTATTACCTTGTTGCTGCTGTTGCTGCGGCGTCTGTGGTTGCTGCAACCGCGGGCTTGGCTGCGGCGCAGGCGGGCTCGCGGCTGTTGCGAACCCATTCTGTTGAGATCCAGATCCGGATCCGGGCGAAACCGCTGTGAAAAACACAAATTCCTGAACAATCTACACATCACTCGACTCGGCCATGGTAATACATAGACTACACTACAATTTTCCTTATTCTTTCTAAATAAATGGGATATTCAAAGTGAATTAATTACTACCTTCGATGAAATAATACCTTCAATTTAACTAAAACACCTACTACTAGGATATAAGGGGTTTGGTTTAGAGATTATTTATTTCTCTAAAGAACAATACAGTTCACTTAACAGAGACCAACATTTTTCTTATTCTTAGTGTTTACTCACTTCCTTTGTCAGCTTTTTAACTCACCTGGCAAAGTCTGTGTGAGCTGTGTCTCAGCCGCCGTCTGCTGGTCTCCAAAGAACGAGGAGTTGGAGTTCTCTAGCAGCGGCGTGGTAGCTCCGGGCGACATACTCACTGGCATGGCAGCTAAAACAGACGGTATGGTGCGTTCAACTACGCAAAAAGTTAAGGTTCAGCTCCAATGGAAAATTAGTATTTATTTAACCTACTATCTATGTACTACAGTTAAATTTATTCTATTCTATTCATTAATTTTGTGCCATTCAAAATGTTAATTAAGTTTTTTTGACAATTATTTTAGTTTTTGTGGAGTAAGATAATTAATCCCGCGAAGATATACAATAGGGCTTACATTATTTAGATTTATAACGAGATATTTATTATGATTGATTGTCTTTTGTTTTTCCCGACATTTCGGCACAGTTACATGAGCCAAGATCACGGTTGAAGTTGAAGTCCGTTATAAATCTAAATAGTATTGATAACCATGATAGTTCCAAAAGTTATTATAGGGGTAATTCTAAATCTTAGCGTCCGAAAATAGTCGAAATAATACAAATGCAAACGCGGTACTCAATTAGGATTTATACAAGTTGTTTCAAAATTGGTTTAAAAAGCGGAAGGTGTTCGAAAAGTAAGCTCACATGTATTTTTATTTTATACAACTTTTCAATTTGTAAAGACATTTTTCAAAAAATAATATTTTAAGTGTAAATCACACCGTACAATTTTATTTTGTTATTGGTTACATTTATAGGAAACAATTTAAGTAAAGCCTATCTCATTTAGTATTGTAATAATAATCTATACTAATATTATAAAGCTGAAGAGTTTGTTTGTTTGTTTGTTTGTTTGAACGCGCTAATCTCCGAAACTACTGGTTCGAATTGAATAATTCTTTTTGTGTTGGATAGTCCAGTTATCGAGGAAGGCTATAGGCTATATAACATCACGCTACGACCAATAGGAGCAAAGATATAGTGGTAAATGTGTAAAAAACGGGAGAAATTGTTCATCTTTGAAGCCTTCCGTTGCGTGCGCCGTGAAAACGGTTCAAGATACACAAAAAATATGTATTAAAGAATAATAGCTCTTTTAATGATCTAAAAAACAGTCCGCGATAGTATATGTCTATCTTTTAAGATTAACTCACAAAAACCGTTTTTATGGTACCTAATTTGGTCGAAATAATTTGTTTTCAAATAAATATGTTGTTGGTTAAGAGTACTTCATCCATTATAACGCGGGTAGCACCGCAGGGCACAGCTAGTCACTAATAAAACAGTGGTTTCAGATTTTATTTAACATTTTTAACCCCCGACCCCCTAAAAAGAGGGGTGTTATAAGTTTGACGTGTCTGTCTGTCTGTCTGTCTGTGGCATTATAGCTCCCGATCGGATGGAGCGATTTCAATTTAGTTTTTTAATGAAAGGTGAGTTTGGCCCGGGTGTTCTTAGACATGTTTCATGAAAATCGGTTGAGCCGTTCAAAAGTTATGGGGAGAGTGGGGAAGGAAAACCGAAAATCTGCAAATATACTCGAGTGGGGTATCAAATGAAAGAGCATCGCGTGCCCTAACTACTAAATATTATGTCGTTTTACTTATAAGGAAATCTGGGCATTGGAATCGGGGGAAATTAATTTTTAATTTAGATTTCAGGGGTTAATAAAACCTTTAATCAAATGATATGCGGCTCGAGATTAGATTAGGCAAAAATAAATACGAAGCCTTTTTTTTCGAAATAAGGCGTAGAAATTGAAATATTGTAGAACAACATAATATGTTTGTTCGCCTGGTGCGTGCCATTCACAAACTCTTCGTTTTATATACCAATTTTGCAAAAACCTTGTATATTATAGTAGTGTATTCTGTATCTATTCGCTATAACTAATAAAAAAATACGGACTACTAGTCGAATCCATGCTTTATATTGTAACATCAGTGTAACTAATCGTTTATTAAATAAACAATGATCTGTCTAAAAAAACTCAAGTAGCATAAAAAATATAATCTACAAAAAAGATGCAGTAAAACAAAATAAATCTGTGTAGAAAAGTGCAAAATAAACCAGGAAAAGCTTACAATGATTCATTCGATTGGGCAGCCACATCGCCCGCGCATCCATCGTGTCGGGGGGCTCCAGTTTTGGCGCTATCAGTCTTTGTTGCATCATCTGTTGACTAGGCATTGGCATGCCCTGGCTTATCGAAGGCATCTGTGGCGTCCCCGGCGACATCTGAGTGGGGGCAGAGGCCAATCGAGGAGACGGCATCTGAGGCGCGTTTGGTCTCATTTGGGTAGTACCAGGCATCTGCGGTGTCCCTGACCGCATCTGAGGTGTTCCCGGGCCCATCTGAGGCGTCCCCGGTCGTATTTGAGGAGTACCAGGCCCCATTTGAGGTGTGTTCGGACCGTGAGGCGTATTCGGACCGAGGGGAGTCCCAGGGCCTAGCTGTGGCGAATTAGAACCCATTTGCGGGGTGTTAGATCCCATTTGAGAGGTATTGGGCCCCATTTGAGGCCCAGGGCTCATATGAGGCGTTCCAGACATGGGTGTTCCGGGCATTTGGGAATTTGGGCCTCGTGGTGGCATCTGTCCTAATGGGGTGTGGTTCGACATCATCTGAGGCGGGCCCGGAGTGTGCCCCAAGGGGCCACTGTGCCCCATTTGAGGTGCAGCACCTGGCGGCCGGATTGGACGCGGCCCGTGTGTCGGCGAGAATAGTGGAACGCCATCGGGCGCTAATGCGAAAAGAAAAGGCAACATAAAATCAAAATACACAGCTAAATAAAAATAAATCAAACTCAACTTTTGTTGGTTATGAACTATATTAACGGGCATATTGTGCCGAAATATATTCATAAACAGCAGCAGAAAACCACAATGACTAATCACTCTATTACTAGGTCTCTTGACATTTATTTATCCCATAATTTTTAAAAGTGCAATCTATTCCATTCATCTTAAAGCTGCTAAATGTAATTTTAACTTATCTTATGAATAACTTACTTGATGCTGTAACTGTTGCTAGACTCTCTGATTAAAAGCAGGGCAACAACTCCACTATGAAGCATAATTTTAAAACATTGATATTATAATAGAAATATTTATATTTATTGACAAAAGACCTAGTAAACACACAACTACAAATACATCGACCCGCTACTAACTTACTTTGACCCTGGTTAATAATAATATTACTATTTGGAAACTGCTGATGATGGTGTTGGATGGTGGAGTGGTGGTGGCGGGGACTGGTGGCATGGTGCTGTATGGTCACCAACTCTCCTGTGTCCATGTCCATTCCATTGCTGTTGATGCCTACTGTGTACTCATCTTTGACCAAGCGACTCGGACCAGATTGGAGAGTAAGGCCAGATAGATCTAAAACGAAATTTATTTGATTAGTATAATAACATCTAGAATTCAGTATTTTATACATTCTTTGAGCTTCCAAATTTTAGTAAACATAGCATTATGTCATTAAATCTTAAAGGCAACAGAAAAAATAAGTATGTCTAATTGTATAAATAGACAATAGAACTTGGTTTGGGCCAAACCACAAACTGTACCGTGGTACAGTCAGCATCAAATTGATATAGGCGTCCAGAGTATTCAAAATAATCTCAAAAACATTTACCAAAATATTAAATCAGTTAAAATCAATAAAATATTATATGCATACTCTTATGCGCTAACAGTGGTCTTAAAATCGCACTTCCATTGTTTCACATTCATCAAGCTCACAGTGCTGACACAAATTATCGGTGAGAAATTTAAATATTTATTTATTATCAAAAATTGCACCGCCAAGTTAAAAATTTGAGTTTTGTCTAATTTTATTTACGTCGTACCCTTTAGGGGAAACGCCGTGCAATTAGCGGCCCGAGCCAAGTTCGATTGTCAATCTATATAGGCCTGACCCTGCATTACGCAACTGCGACGGTTCAATTTTGAATAAAACCGGGCGAGTCAGGCATTACATAAAATATCAAGTATAAAATAATTATAATCTTGTTAGAAAATATATTATTTAACTGGCCATCCTGTCTTAGTTTACTCATTTTTAATTTTAAGGAATTAGGGATCATTTCGTCTACTAAATGATCAATCATAATATGAAAGTTATGAAAATTTTACAAAATACCAACCTATACCTGGAGAGACCACTCGTTCATAATGATAAGGGTTAACACAAACTGAATCACATTTCAGATCAAAAGCAAACTGGCAGAACTTAACATGTTTCAATTCATTCTTGTGGAGGTCAGGCCACCTCCAAATACGAGCATATATCACATGGGGAAAGCCTTTACGGCCTGCAACCTGAAAATGAAGTAATTATTAAAATCAAATTTTCTAAAACTCAATATGTACAAGTAGGATGTTTTAAAATTGCATAATATAATGAAAAACAAAAAGATAATTAAGTATATCAACTGACATCATGCAGGAAACACGAAAATGGTGAATGAATCATAGATGCATGATTGAAAAACAAAAACATGATAAAAACAATATAATATCAGTTTTGTAAATCTGTAAAGAATTATAGAAGTATGATTTTGAATGATCCACAATTTCTAGGTGCAGTTCTAATTAATTTAATGTTTTTAATTGTATCTACTAACAAGTTTAGTTTACTATGGGGTTGGATAATACAGATAATTTCAAATCTATAATGATTAATCCATAACACACAAATTAATTTGTGTTTCTCTGTTGCTGAATGAAAATGAAAATTCTGTATGCTCTAAGATTAATTTATGAGATAATCAATACTACTCTCTCATCAGAGTTCTCTAGTTGAGTAGAAGACTCAAGAGAACCTATTCCACAAGACATAATATGAAACCTAAGCTTATATTATGATTGTGCCATTGGGCACAGTATACATGACTGCAGGAATCAAATCACATCTCTTAGTTAAATGCCCAGACAGATTGCAAGAAAAGGAGATATAGATAAACAAAAGCTTACCTGTAGCCTGCCATCTAAAGTTCTTTGAATTGTCACACACTTGCTTGGATGAGCTCCGTTTGTAGTAATAGCAGTTATCAATGAGTCCAGCTCATCCCGCTTCTCCTTCAATTTTTTGACCAGTGACTCAATGGCACGCTTTGAGAATCCTTCACTTTCGCCACCCTGCCTGTGGCACATCAGTGAATGGACGATGCTGAGACAAGCATCAGCTGAGGTAGGGGCTGTTGTATTCATGGCTGAAACTATACAAATTGTAATTTAGACTTATTAAGTATATGTATGCCGATAGTAAATAAACAAGACTCGGCATAGACAGGCATTTTTTGTCTTGCGCTAGAATAATAATTATAGTAAAAATCTGTTGTGTAAGCTCCAAAAGTCTTAGAAATTCATGAACTTTGAACACTTATCCCGTTACACTAATAGCACAAGCAATAATAATAAAGCTGGATACCGGATTTCATGGAATCCCAACGAAAGAAGCTACAAAAGATATTTTCAGCATGAAAACGGTGCGTACTATTTCTCACAATATTCAGCCTCAATTACCTGTATATGAATTATAAATAGCCTTAAACTACTAGAATTGCACAAACACATTTAGTTTCATATAATAAATCAAATACGAAATTGTTTCACTTTATTTTCGTTTTAACTAGTCTTGTGTAGTTCGCGAACGACCTAGTTCGAAAGACCGCTCTTTCGTACGAACTACGCGAACTAGTTCGCAGAGAGACCGCTCCTTAGTTCACTAGTTCCGACGCGGCGCGCGGAGCGCGGATTTGTTGTGAGCGAGAGCGGCACTGACTGAACTTTCGTTCGTTCATTTTCGCTCTTTAGCTCAGTCAGTCAGCGGTGCGCGCGTGGCGAATGTTTTGTTATGGTAAATACAACTAATAACCGATAACAGGTAACTACCTTGTATTTGTAATGTTATATGGTTATTGTTACTATTAAAATACTTTATACATTGAAAAATTATGTAGGTACAAAAACATGTTCAAAAACTTAATGAATATTAAAACGTTGATTATTTGCAAAATAATATATTTTATTTATTCATTATCTATCATAAATAAACACATTCATATTATTAATACAGCTAATATATTTTTTTTTCTGCAATCAACTAATAAACGAATCCATTTGCAATATTCATCCACTATATTTTATTAATATACTGAAATAGTAAGTAATTTACTACTGCAAGCTGATTGATGAACATTATAATAATAAACAAAACAGCGCGACGAAGCGAACGCCGAACGACTGATCTATTTAACGGGAATTTGTGAAAGGAGCGGACGAACTAAAAGAACGACCTAGTTCGCCAAAGACCGGCGAACTAAATTGATCGCTCCCGGTCGCGAACTAAAATGCGCAAGACTAGTTTTAACAAATCTTGACCAAAACAGAAAGCGAGCGACATTTTGATTGGCCATAGACAATATATTTATTTTTGTATTTATGAAAACTAACAAAATAGTGTTGTTCTAAATATATCGGATGATATCGACCATTTTATTGTTTACTAGTTAAATACGATATGGCGGCGGCGTTGTCCGTGTTGTTGTATTAACAACGTATCTCAAAAAGCTTTCACCGATATATAACACTGAAATAATTTTATTTTTACCAGCAGTTCCTGAGATTGAGATTAGCGCGATCAACAGTTCACGTTCCGTTCAGTATCCTTATCTTTTACTTTTTAAAACAGTCAGTAATTTGTCACTGACAGCTGTCGTCGTACGTCACTTACGCACGTCATTCTTCGCCAAATCAAAATTTGTTGGAGCTGGAAGGCAAGGCACTGCGATTTTCATACAAATAATATATTTTGTACTGAACAGTGAACGCAAAAATATTCTATATTTTCTACATATATCTTCTAATTTATACACGTCTACTGGTCGCAGTGAGGGACATTCAGGTTAATTTATAAGTGAAAAGTGGGTGGATTCAATTTTCTATTCGCCTAGTGGATTCTAAAAAATTGTGTCATGCCCGCAAAAGCAGTTGCTGATGATGTACAGCAATTAAAAAATGAAGGGTGTCGATAGTTCTCCTAACAATCGTGAAGGGATGAGCAATAAACCTATTATAACATGTGAGTCTATTGAACTATTTGTTGTGTGTATTTTTAGCATGAATATAATAACAAATCCTGTTTTGTTGAATAGGCGCGGGAGATTGGAACTTGTTTTGTACACTGGAAGCGCCTCTTGTGGCCGCAATACCTCAAGATTCGTGCGAATGGAGAAGGTCCTACGGCCGGGCCACTAAGGCTGTATATTTAGAAGCTTCTTTCACCAGGTTTAACAAGGACAAATTAATACACCCTGATTTTAATTTACTGAAGCGCCCTATTGTTCATATTTTTTGGACCGACTGTGTGGTATGTTGATTTGAAATAATCATAATGTTAACAGAATATTTACTTGCTATTTTTTAATATACAAGTATGTATTGTAAAAAGATAAATGCTTTAAGAAGTAGGTACAGATTTTTTTAAAACATTTATTTATCTAAAGTATTGAAGATTTAACAATTAAAATTTACAGGATATTGAATATTACAAAACTACATTGAGAGAAGAAGTAGAACAATGGCTAAAACAATTAGAAAAAGCAGGCATAACAGATTGGATGATAGTATTAGTAGAGACCTACGACATACGGAAAACAAATAAGCTTTTGCCAAGGACAACAGTCTTAGATAAAATCAAAGGGGATTTCGGAGTGAAACAAACTGAGGATAGATTTATATCAGTAATCAATCCAATTAAATCTGAGGCGAGGAGCGCTGAATCATGGAGGTCACTAGTGGCAAAGATCAGGCATTTTTTATTAGTGGCATATAACAAGGCCCTTATTAAGTTTGAAGAGTATATGAGGGAACAGAGGGAGAAGAGAAATGATGCTGATTGGGATTTTTCTAAATATTTTATTATACAGGTAAAGATATTTTTTGTAAACTCTTGTAAAGACGTAAATAATTAATGTAGTCTAAGCCAGAATATACTATAAATAAATAAATAAAAATTATGTACTATATATTGTGTTGTGTTATGTTTACAGTAATGTTTACTTTTCAGGAACAATTAGCATTTGTATTAGAAATGCTAGGTTTGTACGACGAAGCTCTAGTCCAATATGATGAATTAGATGCTCTCTTTTCCCAATTTGTGCTCAATTCCAATGTGACGGAGAGTCCAAAGTGGCTTGAGACATTTAAGCAGCCAGTTATACTATGGCAAGCCGTGAGATTAACTGCTTTAGTACCTCAACATTTAAGGGATAATATTATAAAGAAGAAGGCTTCATTGTTGGATTTCCGAAGCTACTTGTTCCAGAGACAAAGTGCCATGTTATTACTTATGTTTAAACCTTGGGAGGTAAGTGTAATTCTTATCATATCTCGTAAACTAAATCACTACTATATTTAGTTCAGTTTAAATCACTACATATTTAGTTTAGGACCTAGTGCATTTATTTTATTTTATTTAAAACCTATCAACTACATTTTAAAATCGTTTCTTGGTATATTTCAGTATTAATAACTATTTCAACCTATCATTACAATGGGCATGATGACTATTTAAAACCCTCACCCATAACAAAATACTGGACACCAATTTTTCGCGTTAATAATTTATCAGGAGAGTCCCAAAATATAGAGCATCAAAGTCTGAAGTCTCCCTCACTTCATATAAATTTAGTATAAATTTTGGCATGTAAAAGTCACACGAAACCGTTACGTAACGCGAAACTTTAATGAACTGTTTTGATTTATAAAAAACTAGCGGCCCGCCCCGGCGTCGCACGGGTATAAAATTTTCCCGGAAATTATTCGAATTTTTCTCGCCGTAAAAACCATCCTATCTCTCAAGTTGGATCGAACTGCACATGGTGTGCGAATTTTATTATAATTGGTTGAGTGGTTTAGGAGTCCATTAAGGACAAACATTGTGACACGAGATTTATATATATTAAGATTAGTTGTATAATTTTTTGAAATAATCTAAATAACTTAATTTTTTTTTGTTTAGCTACCTTATACAGTAGAACCTCGTTAAGTCGAACCTCGATAAGTCAAAAACCTCCAAATCTCGAAAAAATGTTTTGTTCCCTTCCCTTCAAACACCAAAACCTCCATTACTTGAAATCTTGACCCTCTGTTAGTCGAAATAATCACCGAGTCCCTCCAAGCCATTTTGGTACATATTTTCACTCTAGAACTCGAAAAATTAAATTTGACCTCTGTATCTCGAACATAGCAACGTTCTAATTAACAACCTTTACAACTTGATCATTTGGAATTTATTTCCTCTATTGTTCGAACAAAAATAAGTTACCGACTTTAAGAACTTGCCGACAATGTGAGTAGGTACATATACATACTATAATAAATTTATGACTCACGTAAACACGTGTTTGCTTGCTTGGGGTCAGGTGTTAAATTTTGATTTCCTTTGAAAATTAGCTAAGCAAGTCATTTGTTTTCGATTTAAATACTGCCAGATGTAGTTTGGTTCCACTGCAATACACATCAATTAGTAAACAGTTAACATGAGTGCTGTGAAACATAACAAAAAACTTTGAGTCTTGCTGAAAAATTAGAAATGCTCGAAACTGTGAAGAGGTGTCAAAAAAAAAAAAGATGTTGCTGAACATTTTGGCCAGCCAATGAGTACTCTTTCAACAATAATAAATAATGAATCAGACATCATGAGAAAAATACAAAACGGTCAAATAAATAAAAATATGTTTGTCACCTCTGCAAGTTGAATTTTTATTTATTTTACCTCTCTAACTCAAAATTTATAAGAATAAATCTCAAACTCTATAAGTCGAATCAAAATCTGCCTAAGTCGAAATCCTCCATAAGTTGAAAACTCTATAACTCGAAATTTTTGGCGTCTCCCTTGATGTTCGACTTATAGAGGTTCGACTGTACATACAACATGCATACCCTACCCTCACTATTCTCTGCGCGTCTTTGTCCGCGTAATAATATATTTCCGCGCGATAAAAAGTACATCTTTTACTGCAACAACAGCTATCTACTACATATATCCGTGTCAAATTAAATTTTCCCAAATTTTTGGATTTTCCCGCTTAAATTAGAATTGTACCGTGGTATAAAGTAGCCTTTGTATTGTTGTGATATGAAAGCTATATTACAGTGAAGTTTTATCAAAATGCCTTCAATAAAACACACTTACGCCGTTTTTTATCTTATAAATAAATATAAACACATGAAGTAAATTATCATTTACCGAAGTAATAATCTTGACGCCATACATTTTCATTTAATTTTAACACCAAGTGTGTAATAAATAATAATATGTAACTTTATTATTATAACATGTTATTTTAATACAAAAATTACAACTTTATAACCATATAGTCGGACTGCTTTACGTTTACGTAAACTGCTAATAGAAGTAAAATCAATTATGACGGAAATAAAAACGCTTAGGAAATAAATGCCCACATATCAATGCCACTTTTACTTAGACCAGGTATTTCCTTAATAATAGACATCATGTTGTCGGCATTTTTTAATTAAAACGATGTTTTATTTATTTAGTTCAATTTAGCAACAAAAATCCACTAAGGTTTAAACTGGTGCTATTATAAAAAATTAGACGCAAGTTCTCACTAACCTATCTAAGCTACACATATATTATTTTAAAATTAGATCAACAACAAACACTATAGCTATGTAAACTAATATTAATAGTACATTATTTATATATTTTTACCTGTATATAGTCAAATCACGTATTTAGTTATTAATTTTAACGTATGTACCTACTGGTTATGATAAAATATCAAAGCTATATTACTCAAGCGTTAAAAATGTAACAGATGCATTAATTAAAGAGATTAGGCAGATTGTAACCCCAAAAAAATTCTTGCTTGTTTTAAACTGATATATCGAACATTCTTCAATAACCAAACACACTTCATTAACTTCTTAAAGTAAAGAGAAATCTAATTGACCTCAACACATAACATACATAAACAGCAGTTTACAAAACGAGACTGTTAGACTGCATGAGTCGGATTTTACAGATGGTTGGTCAAGGAGAAAAGGTAGAATTACATTAATACCTAGGCCTATCGCATCCATCAATAAACCAGCACACCTTGACCACAGTACTACTATCTATACAGTATTCTAACTTCATACAAACGGTGGAAAGATGGCGAGGTCTTCTACGCGCTTCTATCAGAGCACACACGGCTCACACAGGCAGTCGAGACAGGCACAGTCTCGACTTTATTAAATAAATAGCTGACCTGGCTATCCTTGTTTTGCCATAGTACGCGCAATGTGACTTATTTAGTCAGGTGCCATGGATATATAAATTTCAATAATTTAAATTTATGAAAAACTTTTGAATCGAACGTCATCTAATTTTGAACTAGAGCAGCTTTCAGCTTAACGGCAAACCGCGTCTGTTTATAATATGTTTACGGATATTTTAATTATTTATTGACTTAACTCTATAAAATGGGATGATTGTTTTAAGCTACAGATAATTGTTGACAATTACAGTAACCAACACGATTTTTATTTATTTATCAATCAAGGCAAGCCAACACCACATATAACATACACTTAACTTAATCAACTACAAGACTATATTATGATATGTGTGCAAATAATAGGCATGCACAGAACTTAAAAAAATATTTTGAACAACCAATTCCGCTAGTTATTACTTATAATTATCATTTTATATAATTATCTAATAATTTACAATTAAACAAAAATTACAAATATCTATCTGCCAGTAGAAATCTCCAAACCAGTAAGAATTTTACCGTGTGTTCGCGTGTCAAAATATCTAAAGCCTTGACAAGCAATCAAACTGAACAAAAATTAAAACAATTAATTGTAAATAGCTGGCCCGTTCGGCTTTAGCAAATACGAGGAACGTACACTTTATTGCTAAAACCGCAAACTCTACTTTATTGCTAAAAATCGCATAAATACCCGTTCTGTCGTTGTCGAGTTTATCGCGAACTTAAAGACACATAGGAGAAGCGGAGGTCTTTAATTACTTAATCATCATCATCACCCTATAAACGTTCCCACTGCTGGGACACAGGGACTTCTCTCATGACGAGAGAGATTAGGCCTTAATTCACCACGCTGGCCAAGTGCGGGTTGGTGAATGTCACATGCCCTTCAAACTCTTTTAAAGTTCTCAGAACATGCCGGTTTCCTCACGATGTTTGCCTTCACCGTTAAAGCACGTGTTTAAAGCGCACATAAATTTCTCAAGAAGAAAAATCCAGAGGTGCGTGGCAGGGTTTGAACCCACGACCTTCGGAATGAAAGTCGAGTGCCCTCTCACTTAGCCAACACGGCTGTTAATTACAAACAAATTACTTAATATAGGTATAGATTTTCTTAACAACTTTTCTAACTTCAACCAACGCTAACACTTGATGAATAATTGAGTGCGCTTATCAGACAGTAAATGTTGTTTTTTTATCTACAAGTAAGTTACAAAATGATATAAATATAATGAATGTCATACTGCCGTTCGCGAATTGAAACTCTTGGCACGACTCTGTTTATATTGTTAAAATGATATTCAAAAGACAAGCTACATTCATAATTACGCATATATCTTATATTGTAATGATACGTTGCAGGCATTTTTAAGTAGACCGCAGTAAAACACTGTAATTATAAGAAACGGTTAATTAATTGTATCAAATGGTTAGACGGGGTAATTTCTTCATGAATTATTTAGACTATTTGTTAATTGGATGTGATTGCTTTGATGAGGGAGTTTTTACGTTCTATATGTATGTAATAAGACTATGTTGCAGACAATTTTTAATAGTTTACATTAAATAATCTAAAGTACTAAGCTCGTTGTTTGGCTTTACGCGCTAACAGAAAGAGCTTACTGGCTCGAATTAAAAAAGTATTAGTTGCGTTATGGGTATAGGATTGTCAAGCCTCGTTCCTCTAAAACTTTTTGATGAGATAATTATAAGATGACTCAAAAATAATGATCATAACTTTAAACAATATATCCATATTTTTTGTTTTTTCTTGCAAAATAATCAAGACGATATCTACAGTGCATTGAAATTTCGCGTGACGTTATGCTTTCGAGCAAAAAGTACTGACCGTATACCCCAAAAGTGCCCATTCCGGAACTTTGATACTCTATATCTTGGCATTTCCTTATTTAATTGATAAAGCAAAAATAGGTCTCCAGTATTTTTGGACGGGCTAAACAGACTACCTACCTATTTTTATGTATCGTGTCATCATGCTTATTTGGTATAGAGTTAGCTTACTCAAGAAAGGATATCTTCCACAACTGTACTTGATCCCTTATAAGCTTAATATATCATAGAAACATAACACATTGTGACGTTGCCATACCCGCTACGCTTGGCTGAAAGTTTAGCCAGCACAGTATTTAGTGACGCCACGCGTGGCAATTATTGGCAAAACCCCTCATTGTGATTGAGGAAGACCTACCTGAAGTGGGAATTCTACGGCCGAAACGAACGATCCAGTAACCGTCATTCAACATCACAAGCCACAGGTATTTTATCAATATACAATTACAGATTGCTTCCCGCTGTCTATCAACCGTCCACAACACGCTGGTAGAGCTGTCCCTGCTGTGTGCGCCGGCGCCGCCCGGAGCGGCCGCTTGCTGGGCGCAGCTCGCGTGCGCGGAGACCTTGCGCGCCTGCGAGCGCCTCGCTGCCTCCAACAACGCGCTTGAGCAGTGTGCGCCGGCGCAGGCGCCGCTCTTGCACAACGCTAAGGATAAGGTACTGTATTAGCTACTGTTGGAGGGTGTATTGTGTAGTACACAACACGCTGGTAGAGCTATCTGAGCGGCTCGCTGCCTTGAACAACCTAAATTCTTATTAAGATTGATAAACATTAATTTGTCATCACAACACAGAACATAGGTAATTAAAGCGAAACAATACAGATTAAAATATACAACATAGATGAAAACGGAACAACAAAGTAAAAATAAACATATAGTAGTACTTAAAAACAAATAGATCGATGGGTGTGCTGCAGAAAGACAAAAAGGCAATACTTAGCGCATATTTTGGTCAGCGCAAACACTGATTTTCAGTATTGCCCGTCGTGACGAGTCAAACAAATCACCAACTCAACATCTTCTCTTTCCAGCTTCACGAACTCGGCAAACTCTGCGGCCTTCTCCCCGGGTCCCCAGAACCGTCGTCAGAACAGCTCCATCTGGTTGTGATGCTGTCCTCAGGCATGGGAGACGAGCCCAGTAGCCAGCAGCCCACGCCCACGGACCGGCTGAAGAAGGCCCTGTGCAGCAAGACGAGCTTCCAGCAGTACTACTTGGAGCTGGCGGAACTAGCCATGGGCACATACAAGCATATAGGGAGGTTAAGGTACTGTATACTTTTACTGTTTTAATAGCGAAGGAAGGTGCAAAGTGTTCTCGGTAATTTAACAAGGACAGGATAAACAGTCAAAGAACAGGGGGTTCAGTAATGCAAGCCGATCTTAACAAATATAGTTTTTGCACAGCCTCCAAATCCACCAGGCGTGGATGTACTATGGATCTTTTAAAGGTCAAATGTGAAGAAAATGGGTTTTTTTTTAAATCATAGGCTGTGGACTGTGATTACTGGGAATAGATTTTTTTTATCTACATAGACTACACACTATCGCTCACACACGCACGTGCAGAACTAAATTTGAAAAACCCTGTATACTGCTGTTGCCGTCGACTTTCTCCGAACGATACAATATTTGAAGTCCTTTCACAAGCCAACCCCACCGGCCGGCCCTTTTTTAAATTATTTTTAATCACATGCAAATGCTGTTTTAATTAAATATATTGTTTTTGTAGATTTGCCCGTCTAATCGGTCGAGACCTAGCAGCCTTCTACTCAGAGCTAGGAGAGACAGGCAAAGCAGTGGTGTTCCTCACAGACGCACTGAGGTCTTACGAGGAGCAGGGCTGGCGGGACCTAGCAGCCCACACCAGACTGGAACTAGTGCATCATGCTAAGAAGATGAACGATGTTGATAGGTGAGCTTCCACAATCCACAATAATTTTTCAATTTATCAATAATTCACCCTTTTACAGGTATCTTATTATTATACATAATATTTGTTAGGTAAAATGTTATTTTTAAAAATGTATTTTGGAAATGGACACCAAAACTGTTTTTATTTATATAGTTGGAGAAACACTAATTGATAAATACAGCACAATCATGATTGAGTAGCGATCTAGTTTTGAGGAAAATAAAATTAGTTTATTTTAACTATGATGATGATGAATGACCAACAACACACACCATATTATCAATTCTGCTCTAAATTTTAGTCAGATTTCTATTAAATGTTTGCTGTGTATATTGCCCCTTAGGCGATATATACTTAGGGGATATTGGCTGTTTGACTATTGTCCAAAAACAAGAATAGACTATGGCGGGGTCTATATATGGGTATAACGGGGTCGCCGTTTGAGTTTCCCATCTTAGTTTCACTTAAATGAGTATGATTTGTGTTTTATTGAAATTTTGTGTTCAATAAAGAGTATTGTATTGTATTTGTTTTCAGATACACAAAACTGTCCGCCACAATCTCAAGCACCGCCGAACTAGAGATACTAGTCCGAAATTTCTATTTCGAGGAGATGATGACTACCATCAAGCGAGACCTCTCATCCAAAACAGAGTCTGTGCTAACAGAGCTCAGCGAGTGTTTCAAGATAGTAGCAGTGACGTTGGTGCCGGCGGAAAGAGGGATTTATATCACTGATAATAAAGTGCAATGTCGATTGGTGCTGGAGTGTCATTTTCCAAAGGATGTTGTTTGTACTAAAGCTGCTATTAGTATAGAAGGTAAGGGAATCGCGTTATGAATAATATGTTTAAAACCGACTATATGAGCTTGATTTCTGTTAAAGTAGATAGCTATTTCGCTCAGTCACATGTAACAAAGCGAGATAGCTTTTTACATAACTAATCATTACACATATTATGCACATAATTAACCATTGCAAAGTTTGCTCGTTTTGTGAAATAAACCATAGGTACAGCTAGCGCGATAAGAGTTTGGCTTTGACCGTTATTGCGCAGAAATCAGAAATTGGGTATCAACGTGCAATTAGCGGGGTGCGGGGCGGGTGTGTAGGCGCACGCGGTGCTCTGATTGGCTGAAAGTTGTGTGCGTGACAGTACCCATGCGCAGTAATCCCCTCCACCTGAAGGTCAAACTCTCGCCGTGCGATCTGATATCAACTTACCAAGTATGGATGATGGCCAATCCCTTTAAAACAAATAAAGTAAATTTTAATTCGTCATGGTTTGTCTAATGAAATAATTATTTATTTTGTATTTTGTTTACAGAAGTAAAGAAGACGGATAAAGCCACGACGACGAAGGGAAATAAGACTGATTTAAGTGTTAGTAGCATAGGGACCGCCTCGCCGCGGAAAGGCGCTGCGGAGGTGGTGTCGGAGGAAACTACTAGTATGTTAGCTAGGTAAGTGGTTTTATGACTTTTGATACATTTTAAAGTGAGATGAGATTTTAAAGGGTTGAAAATAAGGTTAATTCAAATCATGTACCCATAACAAGAGCTGAGTTTCCTTGGAGGCTTATAAGTATTACAGCACTATTTATTTATCCTGTTGGTTGGTAGTTGAAGTGGTAAGTAATGAAACCTAATATTCATCAGAAATAATCTTGAAATTTTATGTATTTCTAGTAGCTGTTTAAATCCTGGATTTGTATACATGTCTTTTCCAGGCATGGCTACAGATTTAGTATAATTACCTGCTCTAATCTGCCTATAATATTGATATAACATAGGCCTTATGTTTATAATTTTTTAGAACTAAAATCTTCCTTAATATGGCTCTGTACGTGTAAACGAATATTTTCTATAGGTATATAATTGATTTAAATTAGTATTATAATTTAGAATTATGCTTCAATGCAATCTAGCGTCTAACTTTGAATTTCAATTGCAGCATAAGACTGGACGACTTGAAACCCAAAAACCCACTTCTAAACCCCATCCACATTACATCAGCGCTTCACTACAAAGAAGACAAAACGCTACAAAAAGTGACAGTTGAAAGCCACAACCCAAAAGCACCACTAAAACGCTCTGACAGCGCCAAATACAGAAAACCTTCAGCCACAATACGAAGCAACTACGAAACATCATTCAACGCAAGCGATTTGGTATTAAACCCAGGGGAGAATGAGATAGTATTAGAGTTTACAGCGTGTAAGAACGGGATGTTTAAACTTGGGCAGGTGTCTCTTTTAGTGGAAGGAAAGTTGGAGTTTCTATCGAATGCGTTGTTGAGTACTAAGGTTGGGTTCGAAGTGGTGACGCAAGGGGTGACGGTGGTGTTGAATAAGGTGGATCCTAAGAAGGATTTGGTGGCGGGCTTGGATCAGTGTATGGAGCTGGTTGTAACGAGCGGGAGTATGAGGATTGAAGAGGTATGTTTCTACCAAATATTGACTGAATGGCCGCCAATAAAAACAAATAACCTTACTAAAAGAAACGTTATTTTGCTGTTTTTAAATCTTTTTTGTTAAAATAAGTCACCACCAGATATAAGTGGGTGTGTAGTTTTGTGTATGATTCGGCCTAGAAGTCCAGGACCTTAAAATTAACTCCGTAAAATATTACATTCCATACTATAATGAGATAGCAATGATGGGAACACAAAAAATATGTATTTCTTTTAGTCTGTCCGTGAAAAGCGAAAAATAAATGTCCAAAAATACTAAACACCTAATAACACGATGAAAAATAATTCTACGATATAGAGCATCAAAGTGCCGAAGTGAGGGCTTGTGTTGTATACATTAAGTGTAAATCACACCAAAGCGTTATGGTAGAAGTCCCTGTGTCCCAGCAGTAGGAACGTAAATTGCGGTTCTATTGCATAAAAAAAATAGCTTTAAATATTTTTTTACTCAGTCATTACCCTATTATATTTTTATAGATTTCATTTAATCAAGTTTATTTATTTATAGAACGCCACAATCCATCTCAAAACATCATCAGGCCTGCTTATCCGGCCTGCAGCGGAGGACACAACCATGACAAGAGAGTTAACTGTTAAAGTGCCGATCTGTGAACCCTTTGAGACGAGACGGATAGAGCTTAAAGTGTTTGCTAGTTTGCAGACGAGGAAGGACAAGAATATTGAACATACTGTAAGTAGAAGACCCTTATTTATCAAACTTTTGAGAGTGTGTTCGCAAATACAGCAATAATGTTAGAATAACAAAAATAAAAAGTTTATCACTTCATCGATACCAAAATCAATATTCATAGAACGTTTTAAAGTATAATTTTTTTTATTACATCTTTTTCAATTCATTTTGTCCGAATTTGTTAAAAACATATTCAGATCAGTGGATCTAATTTAATTTTTTAGTGTATTTATTTTACTTGAAGAATGCAATACACTGCATATACTTAAGTAATTTCCTTAGCAGATTGCAGATTTTCGGTTTTCCTTCCCCACTCTCATCCCCATAACTTTTAAACGGCACAACCGATTTCCATGAAACTCGCGCCAAACTCACCTTTCATACAAAAAACTAAATTGAAATCGCTCCATCCGTTCGGGAGCTATGATGTCCCTGACAGACAAACAAGTCAAACTAGAGACTGCCAAAAAAGAGGGGTGTTATAACTCCTCTTTTTTGGTCGGGGGTTAAAAATGAGAAGTGTTTACATGTCTTGTATTAAAAAGCAGCACACTCCTAATAAGCTTCAAATAACAACCACTGGTACCATGCTGGTGAGTCCCAACTATAGTTCACAGTGGATGCTGGCCGCCTCCAACTTGGTTTCTACGGGGTCGGCTGAAGTGAACGTGCTACAGCGGAAATAAAGATAGAAAGAAAGAAAGAAAACACATTTTATTTAGGACACACTAAACATAGTACAGAAAAAATGTAACATACAAACACACAGCAAGTGTCCCAAAAAGGCCCTCAACTCAGCATGTGTTATTTTGCACGTGAGAAAATAACGCTGATCTTCCGTTGAAAGCCTTTCGAGTAACAGCCACATACAATTTAAACAAAGCAAAATATGCTATGTATATATAAAGAATAATATAATATATATATATATATATAGAGAATAGAGATAGTAGAATATGCTGAGCATTGGTAATTTCCCAGGTCTGGCTAGCCTGCCCCTGGTGGGAGTCCCTCACCGAGGTCCCCCTCCACTTCACCCCCCCAATGAGCGCGTCCTGGCGCCTGCTGACGTCGCACACGCGCAAGTTCCTGCACGTGGTACTGGCGTGCGCGGTGGCGCATCACGTGCAGTTCCAACTGCTCGAGCCGACGCTGGAGTGCGACGGGAACTGCACTGTTGCTGATCTCAATCCGAAGAATGCTGGGAATATGGTGAGTGATGAGTATTAACTATACAAGTGTCTCTAAATGGTTAATACCCCATTTAGATATGTAACTCACCACAGAAAATATAAGCAGCGCAGAAGTAATATATTTTTTTTCTTCTTTTTTTTATGCTGGATAAGCCTTGATATGACCACAATCTCACGTGATGTTTAGTGACGATGTGGTCTAAGATGGGACATGAAGACCTAGAAGGTAGATGGCTTCTCCGGGCCACATTACGAAACACGAAAAAATCTCTTTACGCACTGGCCCAGCCCGGTTGGTAATAAATCTAAATATAAATTTTAAGAAAAACCCCCGATTCCAATGCTTTAACTTCCTTAATAGTAAAACACCATCATATTTTGTAATGTGGACGCTTTGCGCTTTCATTTGATACCCCACACAAGTATAATTGCAGATTTCGGTTTTCCTTCCCCACTCTCACCCCCATAACTTTTCAACGGGTTAACTGATTTTCATCATATATGTCTAAGAACACTCGCTTTCATACAAAAACTAAACTAAATTGAAATCGCTCCATCCGTTTGGGAGCTATGATGTCCCAAAAAGACAGACAGACAGACAGACACGTCAAACTTATAACACTCCTCTTTTTTGGTCGGTGTTAAAAATTAAGGTACCTGAGATAGGCTTTTCGTTAAGTTTGAATTCGTTTAAATATATATATATTTAAGTTTCTTTGTAACTTTAAAGTAAAAATACTAAAAAGAAGTGCAGAATACAGGCAAGGAAAATACTTTATGACGTAAATTGTTTTATGAAAAGGGAATCTGAAGTAATTAATTAAGTGATTCTTTGAAATAAATCTATAATAAATTAATAAAGTTAACTTTATAAGTTTATTAATTTATTATACCAAATGATTATGGATCTGAAGAAGCTCAGATGAAAATGCTCAGATCAGCTCATCGGCCAGTGATTATGGCTATTAATATGGCCAAATATGGCTCCGGAGTTTCCGAATCAATTCATGACAGCGAACGAGTTTATCGACTAAGACCCTGCAAATAAGCTAATTACAATGGCATTGGGCAAGCGGCCAGTTCTGATAAAAAGTATTACATAATGTGGGACAAAGAAAGCCGTGTTGGCTAAGTGGGAGGATACTCGACTTTCATTACGAAGGTCGTGGGTTCACCTCTGAATTTTTCTTCTTGAGAAATGTATGTGCGCTTTAAACACGTGCTTTAACGGTAAGGCAAACATCGAGAGGAAACCGGCATGTTCTGAGAACTTTAATAGAGTTTGAATAGCATGTGACATTAACCAACCCGCACTTGGCCAGCGTGGTGAATTAAGGCCTAATCTCTCTCGTCAAGAGAGAAGTCCCTGTTTCCCAGCAGTGAGAACATTAATAGGGTGATTATGTTATGTATGTGGTACAAAGGTCTATGCCCAACAGTAAATGAAAGTCTACGAAATGCATTTTACATTCTAAAGCTCAAACTGTATTCACAGATCGTAGCATCAGATGGCACAACAGCATCATTCATGTGGGAGCTCCTACAAGACCCGCTGGTCAAGGCCGGGCCCACCAAAGCCGCGTTCTCAGTTAAATACAGAACCGAAGAAGATACGCCGCGTTTCTTCAACTGTCCGTTCGATATACAAGACTACACGACGCTGTTCGTTATAAAGACTAAGTTGGAGCCGAGTAAGGGGTCGGATTTCTGCCGCGCGAGTCAAGTTTGCTGTCTGCATTTGAGTGTGCAAAGGGTAATTATATTCTTACGGTTTTTTTTATTTACAATGGGTTAGCCAATTGGTCAATAGTTTTCTCTGGATTCAAACTTGGAATTATTTAGTACGGTTTTCCTCCGATGCTCTTTGAAAATCTTGGACTTCTGTAAGTCGTTTCTGAAACTGTGGTTTTCCAAAGTAGTCAAAATTCAGCTGGAATACCAAAATACGATGAATTAAAAGTGACTCATTTTTATATAAAAAAGTAAAAATCTATTGTTAACTAGCGGCCCGCCCCGGTGTCGCACGGGTAAAAAAGGTCCCGGCAATTTTTCCTTATTTGCTCACCGTTTAGACCTACCCTGGACTACGACAAACATTTTAAAACCAAAATCAGCTCAATCGGCCCAGCCGTTCTCGAGTTTTAATCAGACTAACGAACAACAATTAATTTTTATTTATATAGATTTTACTGCGTAATAGTTAACAAAAACTGGAGGGTGCTAAGAACATGATTCAAACAACTTATTTTTTCAATTTATTTATTTGCATAATAAAATATGTTTTTTTGTTACAGGTAAATGAAACTGATTACACTTCATTGATGTATGAAGTTTTAGCAGATCAGACTATGTGGGCAGTGCTAGGCAGAACTGCAGGTATGTCTATAATTAACTTTTATGTTAAAATTAAATAGCTGTCATCGGAAAATAATACCAATCGTAAATTGAAAAATTTCCTAGTTAATTAATAAACCTACGGAAAATCATCAATATCTGTTGGAATGTATTTTACATTTTAGCATGGAAAATGTTACTTCATCATGTTTATAGTGAGATTTTTTTTTCATTCATAGTCCCGTTAAAAATTAACACGGTCGTATTGTTAAAATTCAGAGATTTCAGAGATTCCCCTCCGTCGTAATCTCTGATCCCTGGAACGGCTGGATAGATCAGAAGGAGTTTAGCTTCTTTGAACTCGGAAAAAAAAACAAAAAAACTACTCTTACGTATTCTATGGCAACGCGAGTCGCAGCTAGATAGAACAATAAATTACCAACGATTTATACATCAACTGTATTACCATTGTTATTGTTAGCTAATAGCCTTACTTATTCCAGGTGTGATAACAATGGAAGCTAGCAATCTTACGCCGCAAACAGTGACTTTGGACGTTATGCCGCTGGTGGCCGGTTACCTGCCATTGCCCGCCGTCAGGCTGTCTAAGTACATCGCTGCTAATACCAAAGGTAATATACATAATATACTAGCGGCCCGCCCCGGCGTCGCACGGGTATAAAATTTTCCCGGAAATTATTCGAATTTTTCTCGCCGTAAAAACCATCCTATCTCTCAAGTTGGATCGAACTGCACATGGTGTGCGAATTGTATTATAATCGGTTAAGTGGTTTAGGAGTCCATTGAGGACAAACATTGTGACACGAGATTTATATATATTAAGATAAGTTTAAATAGAGTGGAGTGCTGGGGATTAAACCCTTTAGCGCTATGGGGAACACGTCCTTCAATGGTAAGACCAAACCCATTCCCTCTTAGAATAGGTATGAAGACTACATAGAAAAAATTGTGTTCTGTTCAGTCCTTGTGCTGGCCCGTCCAAAAATTCAGGATACCTATTTTTTGCTTCATAATATTTTTTTTATTGAGAAACATTAATTAACATTAATGGTGGAACTCCGCACAGAACCGAGACACTTGGAAAGATAGGGGGAGGTCTTTGCCCTGCAGAAACGTAAAAGGCTAATGTAAAAAAAAAAATTAAGACATTAAAGACAAGGGAGTCCGCACTCTTGTTTGATTATATAATACAAAATTAATAGCGTTATTACAATATGTTTTTAAACATTAACACGCTAACATACATAAGTTTTTTTATATCTATTTTATTGGAAAATGCAAAGGTATAGTGCATCAAATTTCCGGAGTAGGGGCTTGTGACTGCGAAATTTAGTAAAAATCGCACGAAAGCGTTACGTCACGCAATACTTCAATGCCCTGTAACGTCTTGATTTTTCGTTTGCAAGAAATTAAAAATACCGGTACATTTTTATCACATAATCGAAAGAATGGATTAATTATAATTCTTTAATCATTTACCCTTTTAAAATTATGATAATTTAATTAAACATGTATTTCATTCCAGATCCAAAGAAAGACATTTCAGCGCATCCCCGCTTAGAACCCTTTAGTCCGGGGCAGGTGTACCACGCGGCGAAAGCAAAGCAAGTGCACATCCTAGCGCCCGTGCAAAAAGAACATTATGAACCGAGTGCCAATTGAGATAGAGCTTATAATGCATTGTCCTTTGAAAATTATACTTTGAAGACAGTTTATTAACTTGGCTGGTGGAAATTACGTGAGTGTTGCAATAGATAATGTTCCTTTTTGCTTCGCCGTAGTCGGGTTAAACTTAGTAGGGACATATTAAATAATCGGATTTGACTTAAGTTTTTTTACGCGTCGTCTGCTTGCCGGTATTTATACTAATACTAGTGCTACTAGTAGTACTAGTATTTATATATACACTATATATACCGCTATATAGCGGAATATTTACCATGAATTGCTGACTTCGAAGATTCCCAATATTTTGGCAGAATTTAATGCCGATCAGTCCGATCTGATTTATAACGGGAAATTATAAATAACCAATAACATTATACACGGTGTAACACGGTCAACGGATCAACGAAAGCTGGGAAATATGTGACCTAAATACCTATCGATTTAACCCCTATGAAAGTATTAATCTTTCTTTTTTAGTTTTGTTTTTGTATTTGGTGATTGACATTTGGTTCACAAAAGCTGATATTTTGAGAAAATTACTTAAACAAGAGTCGTGATTTTTTGCGTGAGTTTGGGGAATAAAATATTCCCTAATTTTCTTTTGAAATTTGGTCTTAGTTTGAACAAAATTCTCACAAATTAAAATTTGTTCATTTTGAAAGCCTAAGTAATAAATTGAATTAATTTTAAGTACCTACCGACCACTAATTCAGCTATGTTTGTGCTAAAAATCACGAATTTTGGCTATTATAATATTTTAAAACTTTTGTCAAATCTGGCTTCATAAAGTGAGCCATACTAAGTGGAAAAACGTCGGCTTCGTTAGTCACGAAGCCAATAATGTAATGAGTGTTAGAAAACCTTTATTATATAAATCTGCATTATTTATTTTGCAAGTTATCCATGCTAGATACTTAATACCTTATTTACTGGAATACTATTAAATCTCATTGGTTTACATAGTAGTCTATAGTAAATCTATTAGACAGAATTGTTATTTTGTGTAAAGGATTATGTAATTCTATTGGTTGATGGTTAGCTGTAGCCACTCTTGTAAAGTAGAAAGCGTTATATTGCTAGAATTAAAGTGTTAAGAATTGATTGAAAATTAAAAATTCTTGTAGTCTTGCACCATTTCTTTGAACCATAGGAAGTTGTATTGAGTTGGTTGATTTTATACATATACCACTGCCCAGCGTTCCATAAATCTATCAGATGGAGTAAAGAAATGCAGTGGCTGCATTTGTTATCTATACTAATATTATAAAGCTGAAGAGTTTGTTTGTTTGTTTGTTTGAACGCGCTAATCTCCGAAACTACTGGTTCGAATTGAATAAGTATTTTTGTGTTGGATAGTCCAGTTATCGAGGAAGGCTATAGGCTATATAACATCACGCTACGACCAATAGGAGCAAAGATATAGTGGTAAATGTGTTAAAAATGGGAGAAATTATTTCATCTTTGAAGCCTTCCGTTGCGTGCGCCGTGAAAACGGTTCAAGTTACACAAAAAATATGTATTAAAGAATAATAGCTCTTGATCTAAAAAACAGTCCGCGATAGTATATGTCTATCTTTTAAGATTAACTCACAAAAACCGTTTTTATGGTACCTCATTTGGTCGAAATAATTTGTTTAAGTTGTATCAACATAATAATATTAATCTTTATTCAAATAAATATGCTGTTGGTTAAGAGTACTTCATTGTCAATAAAATTGTCTTTGACATAAACTTAATTTCAACAAAAAACTTAAAAAATTACCGGGATTTTTTTTTACCCGTGTGACGCCGGGGCGGGCTGCTAGTATTTATATATGACGGTTATCTGTCATTTCTAGATTTGTGACTAATTTAGACTTTTTAAAACGTTTCTGCAACTTGCAACAGAGGTTTAGTCTAACGCTGTGTATAGACTGCGCGTGGCTGCCGCGCACGTATTGAACGACCGCGGCAAATTTATGTTTTCGCTCGGCAATGTTAGAGTTGCCGCAGCGGCATAGTGCGAGATGGCGTGGTTTGCTGCGCGAAGTCGATACTCAGTTTAATATTTTTTAAACTACATATTTCATTTTATTAATATAAGATCTCAATAATACTACCGTTTGATATTGGCGACAGCTACTTTTCACTTGCTGTACTTTTTTAAGGAAGTATGCTACAAAAATAAGAAAACTAATACGTCCAGATAAATAATAATTCTGCTTCGGAATGTGTATCGAGCTCAATTTGTAAGTAATAATCGCTTGATGTTTTAGAATAGAGATATAAAGCAATTTGTATTGATATAAAATGTTTATATCGTATATTCTGAGGTGCGGTGTAAAATAAAGTTGTGTGTTACACTGACACAATGAAACTCTTATATTCGGTATTTATTGTTGCAATGCTGTGTGGTGTTGCCACTCTAAACTTTTATACATAATGATAACTCAAAACTACGAGATTACATTTTCTAAACCAGAAATATAATAGTGTTTGAAAGCCTTGTCGCTTATTTCGCTTCATTGACAATGAAATAATTTTATGAAACAAGTTGTACATTTTGTATTGTGTAAATTTAGAGAATTGGACCATACGTGTGATAATTGATAAAACAATGATTTGGATGATTGTAAGAATTGGAACTTCGTATATATAATGGCGAAAATAATAATAAAAGAAACATAAATTAAGGTGAATCGCGAATTTGAAAGAGAATATTGTATTATCATTATTTCAACCATGGGTGTGTATTAATGTACGTTGGTTTCATAATATTTATGGTTATCTTAAGATATCGTCAGTTAGGGCCGTTTGACGTGTGAGAAATCGGTTATATTTTCCGGTTTTAAATTCGGAATAACTGGATGTTTACTAGAGTGTACGCCTTAGCCTTAACTGCGTTAAGCGGGCACGGGTATGTGTATGACATATATTACCGCGCCCGCGCTCGCTTAACTCGGTTTCAGGCCTTAGGGGCCGTCTCCACAAGCGAGAGAATCGCGACGACTAGCGACTCCTCGTTTACATCGTCGAGTAACCGCCACATACGAGCGATTATTCTGCGCGCACTTGCCGCGAAAGCGACATGCTCCGAAGGGAGCGGTCGAGTGCGCGCCACTAATACTCACCTAAAAGAAAATAAACCGTTATGAATTTATCTTTTAAAATAGATTACACAAACAAGCATCCAACTGATTGAGTTAACCTTTAGCATGCCTTTATTCTGCTAGCGACCTCTCGTGTCGATTTAGTAAAGTTTAACCAATAAACGCTCAGAATAGTCAGTAGGTAGTCACTTTCATGAAGTGATTTATAGGGTTCAATTTATTGTATAAACAAACTGTGCATGTAACATTAATCGTCGTATGAGTCCATCACAAACTTATAACATTTTTATTCTATGGTTTTGTTATCATTATCACTTATCGTTCTCAGATTTTAATTTAATGAAATAAAGATTCATTCAATTACATCATAGAACATCTTGTATGATTTTGTAACTGACTATTTCTATGAAGGTTTATATAAATTATTGTTTCTTATAATTGCTCTAATACAGTAATTCTAATTTAAATAATACTAATGCTAACAGCCAGTTCTAATAAAATATGCATTTCAGTTCAAAATGCCATATATTTTTCGCAACAACGATTATTTTGTACCTAGTCTTTATTTCCTTTTATTTTAGGTAAGTCTTGTATGTAAATAAAGGTGCTAGGATCATACTCAAACCAAAACTCGTTTAGAAGGTGGCATGTATATTTTATTTAAGTTTAAAAATATTATTTTATGTTACTCATTCGTTTCGTAATTCAACAATGACAAGTAATGTTTATGATAAGTTAAACTTAAATTAACGACTATATTTTATGTATACATTATGTTACTTTTAAATAAAATGTATTTTATGTACTTTTATATTTTTATTATTACTGGCATTTATTGTGGCTGGTTTGGATTTCCAGCGAAAATACTATAATTTCCTGTGGTATTAGATTATGGTAACTAGACAAGTCTCTTTGTTTAAAATAGGTTCATTTGCACACAAATAAATAAATATTAATAAAATTATATATAATACCTGTCTGTGTAAATTGTTGATGTAAGTAGGATGATATAATATGTATGTATGTTTCTGAATAACTTTATGTTTCGTACATAAAATTTATAGGTAGATTATGTATTTAGATTTATGAATAAAATGTTTATTGTTAAAATATTTTTTATTTTCTTTATCTTAATCAGTGTTTTCTCTTCATTTCTCAGACAAAATCTTCCGTTAATATATTTTTTTATTATTATGTAAAATTTAAAATCATACCACTTAGTTGACAATCTGAATCTGATTCAAGTAAAACGTAGCGATATTATACAGTGTGTCCCTGGATAAAG
This sequence comes from Gymnoscelis rufifasciata, assembly GCA_929108375.1. Classification (NCBI taxonomy): domain Eukaryota; kingdom Metazoa; phylum Arthropoda; class Insecta; order Lepidoptera; family Geometridae; genus Gymnoscelis; species Gymnoscelis rufifasciata. The sequence continues at coordinate 5,133,907 of OV815321.1, read as the reverse complement.
TGCAACCCCGAAAGGGGGTGAAACTAGATCAAAAATTATCGACAAAAAAATTGTTTTTTTTTTTTTTTTTTTAATTCTTATATACTTTATCGATGATTTAAAATTTTTATTACTCACTAATGACTCTATTTACAAAAAAAAATATTTCTTCCAAAGTAGTGGGTCTATTTTTTTTAAATAAAAGCCATAATCATGTCAGATATGTGATAATGACAATAAAATAACAAATAACTCACAAACGAGTGGCTATCGTGACTTAAAGTTTAATTATTGTATTAAAATTACATATTTTTCTGCTGTTTTTTTCAATAATCTCAAAAAATCTTAAAATTAAGCATATAATACTACATATTTTTATGACTTTTCATTATTGTCTATCATAATACCTTTTAAACAAAAAAAGAATCTACGTTCTAACACAAAAAATGCGCTGGCTAGGAGCTTTTAAAGTAGACTACTGATTACGTCACCACTCAGGTAGAGACCGTTTTTCTAACTTCTATTGTTGTACAGTATGGTCGCTGGGCCTGTTGTATGAAATATGAAGGGTGGGGATCAAAACAGGACTCACAACAAGGCACGCACAGTCAGCTAGCCAGTCGCTCCGATAATCTCGCCGCTGCTGCTACCTTACCGCGCCTTCAAGTTTTTGTTACGTTGTTTTGCTTTTGTTTTGTTATTGAATTCTTTGTTACGTTTTTGACTGTACTGTGTTGTGGAGATGCCGCGATTGACTGAGTTCTCTCCGCGAGAAATCGCTGACATCCATTATTATTATGGTATGTCACGTGGACTCACAACAGTCGCTCGATCTGCATACATAAATGCATTTCCGAGCAGACTTATACCGTCAGCACGAAATTTCCAAGAAGTTCACCGAAAGTTAACCAACATCGGACTTGGATTAGCAAGAGATCGCCGTGAGCAACAGGGTGCCATTATTGACAATTCCATAGAAGAGGCCGTTTTAAACGATTTGTTTGCTGGTCCCACAACCAGCATTCGACGCTTAGCTTTGCGTCACGGGATATCAAAAACATCCGTATGGCGAATTTTGAAGAAGGAGGGATTGCATCCATACCATTATCAGCGAGTACAGCATTTACATGAAAATTTAGACAATCGTGCAAGATGCGTAATGTCTACGTGGATTCAACGAAAAATTAGAAATAATCCACAATTCCTAAAAAACATTTTATGGATGGATGAATCGAAATTCACTCGGAATGGAATCACAAATTGTAGAAACTTACATGTATGGTCCGAGGAAAATCCACACCTAAAGAGGGCGTCTACTTTTCAAGTGCAATTTTCAATTAATGTATGGGCAGCTCTAATAGACGACACACTGATTGGGCCGGTTATTTTACCCGCAACATTAAATGCCGAAAGTTTTTTAAACTTATTGAGAGACGATCTGCCACTACTGCTGGAAGATGTTCCGCTGGCTACAAGGCAACAGATGTTTTTGCAGATGGACGGATGCCCAGCTCACTACGGGCGCAATGTGCGAAGTTTTTTAAACGAAAACTACGCTAATAGGTGGATCGGCCGGGATGGACCAGTTGGATGGCCGGCACGTTCACCTGACCTGACACCCCTAGACTATTTTCTGTGGGGTGTTATGAAACAAAGAGTCTACAGAACGACCGTAAACACCGAGGCAGAGTTACAAGAACAAATCATGCGATGTGCTGATGAGATAAGAAGTAACACAGAGATGGTGCTTAGAGCCACACAACAAATCGCTGTTCGTGCGGCAATGTGCCTACAACAACAAGGAAGCCATTTTGAGCATTTAATGCATTAAATAAAACCTTATTTCATACTTACGTGTAAAAAGTTAAATAAAGATGTTGTAACTAAAATTTGATTTTTAATACTACCCTGAGCAGTTAGAAAAACGGTCTCTACCTGAGTGGTGACGTAATCAGTAGTCTACTTTAAAAGCTCCTAGCCAGCGCATTTTTTGTGTTAGAACGTAGATTCTTTTTTTGTTTAAAAGGTATTATGATAGACAATAATGAAAAGTCATAAAAATATGTAGTATTATATGCTTAATTTTAAGATTTTTTGAGATTATTGAAAAAAACAGCAGAAAAATATGTAATTTTAATACAATAATTAAACTTTAAGTCACGATAGCCACTCGTTTGTGAGTTATTTGTTATTTTATTGTCATTATCACATATCTGACATGATTATGGCTTTTATTTAAAAAAAATAGACCCACTACTTTGGAAGAAATATTTTTTTTTGTAAATAGAGTCATTAGTGAGTAATAAAAATTTTAAATCATCGATAAAGTATATAAGAATTAAAAAAAAAAAAAAAAAACAATTTTTTTGTCGATAATTTTTGATCTAGTTTCACCCCCTTTCGGGGTTGCACTTTATCCAGGGACACACTGTATTTCTGCTTCAGTGGCGCGGTGGCCGAGGGTCCGCTTGCGGCGCAAGAGGTAGCGGGTTCGATTCCCGCCGAGGGTGAAAGTGTTTGTATGTTTTGCAAGCTCTTTGTCTCACTGGTCTGGGTGTTTAACATATAATAAAAAAATATATATATACATATATGTATGACTATTATATTAAGTATATTCGATACTAGATATCTAATGTACATAATATAATAGGCATACATAGATATTTTATACAATACTAGTGGCCCGCCACGGCTTCGCACGGGTTTTTATACAATTTTTTTTCAAAATTTTTGTTCGAAATTGTGAATCTAAACCATTCCCAGATCCCCTTGAACACACACAAAAAATTTCATTAAAATCGGTCCAGTCGTTTGAGAGAAGTTCAGTGGCATACACACTCACCGAAGAATTATATATATAGATATTAATCAAAGAAAGTCAAATCGCGATAGGATAAAAAATCGTATAATTAGGTAGGTAATTATACGATTTTTTTATCACCTCTATGTGATTCTTGTATACTTTGTATAGCCTACTATATCACATCTATGATTCCACTAGATTTCCGTTGTCACTTTTGAATGACAAACATTTAAAAAACGACAGCGGTTAGTTATTTTTGTGACTGGAAATGAAGATAGAACGAAAATTTAGTTTTCTCCACTTGTCAATGTCAGTTTAATGACAACTTAATAAATATGTCACCGTCAGAAAACGAATTTCGTTAAGTGTTGCTATGTGATGATAGTTTTGTGTTTGAATCATCGCAAGTTTTTGTGTAATTTTTTTTACCAAATGTAAGCTATTATGTTATTTATATTATTTAAGCAATCATATTGGGTATAAATCTCTTTAATAGGAGGTTTTACACATCATTTTATAATATAATGTAGATTATTTGATTTTTTAACGCGCACACCACAGCTGCAGTACAAACAAACTGAGAGAACTTCTGACAATACCAGCCCAGTTAGTAGTATAGCATAGGACTCTGCATATTGATCTTTAAAATTAAATTGGACTTCTGGGACGATAGTTATAGAATTTATTTGATGACAGTGTCAATAGTTTTAAGCTTGCGCAGTATTAGTGAGACGAGTCTTACATTGTGCTTCATTAAATTTTAATTTTATATATATAATAAAAAAGTGTGTGTGTGTCAGCTACGACGCACGATTGCAGTTTACTCCTTAAGAACTATAATTATGATATATATCGAATCGATAAAAAGGGTAAATTAACGCATCTGCTAAAATGATAAGAGACACAAACATATATCTGTAATTATTCGGATTATTTATATTACTTCAATAAAAGCGTATTACATAAAGTATGTTACAAAATAATATAAATAAAATACAGCAATACCTCGATACGATTTTTCGAGAGGAGACCCCGAGAATGAGATACACTGTGTAATGTATTCCATCTCATTCTTTTACACGTTCAATCCTACAGATATATATGTTTGTCTCTTTCTACGTAACGCCTCAACTTTCGTGTTACACTTTTTGATTTTACTCCTCATAAAATTTCCGTACCGGGCCTTATAACTCAAATCGTTTCTTAAGGAGTAAACTCCAATAAAAAGGTGAGGCAGCAAAAATGTCTACAATTCAAATGCTATCACTGTAGTATTTAGTTATTCTTCATCATCATCACCCTATTAACGTTCCTACTGCTGGGACACAGGGACTTCTCTCTTGACGAGAGAGATTAGGCCTTAATTCACCACGCTGGCCAAGTGCGGGTTGGTGAATGTCACATGTCCTTCATACTCATTAAAGTTCTCCGAACATGCCGGTTTCCTCACGATGTTTGCCTTCACCGTTAAAAGCACGTGTTTAAATCGCACATAAATTTCTCAAGAAGAAAAATCCAGAGGTGCGAGGCGGGGTTTGAACCTACGACCTTCGGAATGAAAGTCGAGTGTCCTCCCACTTAGCCAACACGGCTTTTTTTTTCAGTTATTCTTACAAGTAGGTGATTCGAATAGATTCAGATTACGTGTCTCTTGAACTCTCGTATTCACAAAACAATCACAACAATCGAATTTGCTATGACAGATATTGTAAATAAGTATGTATTTGGTGTTAAAGAAGCCTTCTAACTCTCAAGTGTTAAAAGAGATAATTTACACAATAGAGTTGAATACATTTATGTTTTTAAATATTCTATAAAATTTAAAATAATTTATTCTCATTTAAAAATGCATTATCTAGTATCTTTTATGGCTGTCTAAAACGCTATTATCAGAATCATTGTGATTACGTCTTCTTAGTCATACTCTCCCAAAGCGGTGAAAAGGTCTAACTTTTTTCTTTGCACTTGTTTTAATTTACATCTATTTTAAGAGAAATCAGGAAATGTCCTGATTTATCATAATGATGATAAATCATTGTGATTTGGGATATAAAAAAATAATAATTTTGTGAAACCAGAGTCGTTAAAAATCCGAGTTGGCATCACTAATAACGTATTCGTTTACTTTGCAGGTAGCGAATGGCGAATGTCATGTCATGTCATGTCGCTAATGTCGCTCTATCTATTTATTGAGTGTGCTCTGTGACTGTCTCTCTCACACACACAATCACTCATCTCGTCTCGGAATTTGTGTAACAAAATCGCGGATTGTTTGGTTCGTTACAAAAATTATTGTTTTATTTTCCATGAGTATAGAATAATCATGCATTGACTGTTGTAGCAAGTTATAGAAAAGTTAAGTGATATCGGCTACCCCGCCATGATTGTCCAGGTGGTTAGTTAAAAAAATATGCCGTGTTTCTTTCGGATCTTTGAATATCACACGCGCTAATCATCGGAGGGGTCTCGAGGAGACTAAGGAGTTTCGATAGAAGATAACTGAAACGCAGCGGGAATGACAATAATGGCAGTTTCAGTCGGGGAAATTTGCGAGAACACGAAGTTGGCTAGGGAGATGGCTCTGACTGGAAACTACGATTCAGCGATAGTGTACTATGAAGGCACTATCCAGATGATACACAGGCTACTGATCACCATTGCGGACCCCACGCGCAAATCCAAGTGGCAGTTGGTAAGTTCTTTGATCTTTAATTGATAAAAGTCCTAAGTTTTGTTTAAGTTGTTCACCTTGAGAAGAGCATTTCCTTTTGAGACATAGTAATTAGCATTGCCGTTGGACGGAAGGCGTAAGGCCACCCAGTGTGATGCTATATTATCCATGTGGCTTTGTTTGTATAGTTTTATTCAACGCACATAGCATAGACTACTCACAAATGCAGTTTACATATTATATGAGCGGCCTGTCCTGGCTTTGATTGAATGCCAATACATCTATTGCTGAAAATTGCTATAAAACAAGTTGAATAGTTTAAAACAGACAGCAGAATTAACTTTTTTTTGTTCTACGCAAAGATTTTATGGGCCCAAGAATTCATAAACTTGTAAATAGTTTGTATAAAATCCAACCTTTTTCTTCAATAGTTCATCAAAACATTATATACAGTATCAATGGAGCTAAAATGATGATATACCTATGGATACCACAGTTTGTATTATATTCAAATAAAGCTTGTGTTCTATCCAAATAATAACTAAATTTTTTTAAAAGATAGACCTATGTTCTGTTTAATTTCCAGGACACTATTGCTGAGTTTACTTCTTGGAATTTACTTAATATTAAATAACAATCAAGTTATCTCAAGAGTATTGTTCTATTCTCAGAATTAAATTGTTTAGTGAAAAAAAAAATATTTGATCATAAATAAGACATGATAAAGAAAATAGTCCAATAATAAATTAAACATAGATAGATTTGTAATGTCAAAAGTGTTAAAAATTAACAACATGACTACAGTTATGAAAATATTATATATTTTGGTTCAGAGAAAAATATTAATCATAAGATTATCTGTAGTTTAATTAATAGTGAGTTATGGTGACACATAAAACATACTTGAGATTAGTCATAGAGATAACTTTCTTTAAACCTACTTAATAGTAAATATTCAATAAAAACTCTGTTCATAAAACATATTTTGAAGGTATTCACCATTCTTAAATTATTTCTCGAAGCAAACTACTCTTGTAGACTTGAAGGGAATAAATGAAATTAACTTATCATTGAAATTAACTTATCAACTACCTTGTAGGTAGGTAATTCGGGTGAGATTTTAATAACAAAAGGACATTTTTTTTTAATTAAAACAGTTGACGATGAACCACCATCTAGTGTCATGGTGAGCTCAGAGCTTGACCCTGCAATACAGATACTCGACATTTAATACATTTTCTACTAATATTATAAAGCTGAACAATTCATTTAATTGATTGTTGGTTGAACTATTAGGCAGATTTTAAGCAAGAATAATATTAATCTAAATTTAAAATTAAAAAGAAACCCAAATCCAAAACATTTGTTTCCTTTAAAGTAAAAATCATACTATTTTGTAATGTGCATGTGTGATTTGAGATTCCCCTCAAGTATATTTGCAGATATTCAGTGCATCTTCCCCACTTTCACCTTCTTTAACTAACCACTTCCATGACTTTAAAATGGCTCAACTGATTTTCATCAAACATGTCTTAGTACACTCGAGCAAAAGTCACCTATCATACAAGGAAACTAGATTTAAATTGCTTCATCCGTTTGGGTGTTATAATGCTACAGACAGACACATCAATCTTATAACACACCTTTTTTTTGGTGGGGGATTAAAAAATGGATTGTGGATGTGTATGCCCATAAATTCTGAACTACTGCACCAAATTAAATGATTCTTTACTTTATTTGTTTGTTATTTTATGACAAGGTTACTTAATATAAAATAAAATTTAGAAGATTATTTTGTTAAAACTAGATTTTATAAACTAGATTTTAGAAAGATAATGGTTAATAAATGTACCAGAAAATTCCCAGACAAAATGTATAAAACATGTGGATAACTGGTAGTTAAAATCCTTTAATGTGTCATTTAACTTTTAATGTTAACCCTATTAATGTTTACACAGTTATCAAATATCAATAAATGTTCAGGCCTAAATTAAATGAAATCACATCATAACAACTCAGATCATTAAATCACTTAAGAAATCATCACCTCAGTCAGAATAAATTTATTAAACTGGTTTTACCATTAAAAAGATATTATAGTTCAAGTTAAGTTTAGGCATACACCAAAATTAGAAAAAAAATAATTACCAGAAAATTCAATGTTGGTAAAATGTTTTTAATCTTTACATTCGCGCAATGTAAATGTAATTCCTAAAGGAAATTAATGTAACATCAAAATTTTTTATTACTGATAGGGTCTAGGTAAATTTCATTTTTTTTTTTTTTTTTAATTATTGATAAGCCTTCATTTGACCACAATCTCACCTGATGTAAAGTGACGATGTGGTCTAAGATGGAGCATGAAGGCCTAGAAGATGGCTTCTCCGGGCCACATTACGAAACACGAAAAAATCGCTTCACGCACTGGCCCAGCCCGGAGGGTGGTGACAAGCCGCGGCCGAAGCCTACCACCAGAGACTGTTCTTAGCACCACCCAGAGGTCACGTGTAAGGATTCAGAGGGTTACCACTTACGGACGTGAACAGACAAAACCTCCAAAAAAAGTCAGTTATGTATATGGATTTTGATATTTTTTCGTATAAATGTTCGTATGAGACATACCATTTAAATTTAAAAAATAGTTCTCGTTCTAGTTTTCTCAAAAATGTACTTTGACACTCAATGTAATGGATGCCACAATACATTTATTAATTTCTATTCAATTTAAAGATCAGTTCATTACATTCGTAGCTTCTCTTATTAATCCTTAATACCTACTTTCCTTCTACAAATGATTACATGAATAAATAAACATAGTAGACCTTTGAAACCTTTCAAAACACGGAACACCTTAATTATCCCCAAATTACTGTAAACAAGATTAATATTACGTCACTAAACGCGTAACAAGAAGATCTTTATCGGGCTTCACCTAAAACGAGTCTTTATGCAAGGACTTAACTGAACAAGTGCTCAGCTATGGCATCTGTGTCAATGTTTGTTTTTCTGCAGTAGGTTTCCGTGGACTTGTTTGTATGTACTTTACATAATTCTGCGAATATAAACCTTACAGACAAGCATAAATAAAAATATAACACTTATATACGACGTTCACAGCTGACTATCGGTTTGTAATATATTTTTATTTATTATTTAATTTTAATTAATAACTAGCTGACCCCAGCAAACGTTGTCTTGCAAAATGAAAAATAGATGTTAGCCGATTCTCAGACCTACTCAATATGCTCACAAAATTTCATGAGAATCGGTCAAGCCGTTTCGGAGGAGCACGGGAACGACAACTGTGACACGAGAATTTTATATATAAGATACTTAATGTTAATTTATGTTTTTTTGTATTTTATTGTGATTGTGACAAAATAAATGATTCTTATTCTTATATACTATATTTAACCAAAAAATTATTATAGATTGGTATTAGATTTACCCATTTTGGTGAAATTAATTTGAATATGGTAACTGATGTAGACTGTGAGTGGGAATAAGATTCGAACTGACGTGCGTAGTGTGACGTGAAGTGAGAGTGATTAGCTACTCACTGGAAAACAGCTATGTTAGTGCCAGATTTTCATCCCCGCGGAAACTGGTAATCAGTATCCTTTATGTTATTTTGATATGTGACCTACATTATTGTGAAGGTTCATCTAAACCCCTTCAGTAGTTTTCGCATGAAAGAGCAACAAACACACTTATATCCAACAAACTTTCGCGTCATAATATTAGGTAGGATAATACCATGCCTTAGGATAGGTTCGTTCCTTTGGTTATACTATTTCCGAGGACAGGCATTTTTTTGCGTAACCTTGATATCCCTGCACTGCTAGCAATATCACATCACAACAAAATAAGACCTTGCGAAAGATACTTAAATTAGTAGTCCCGTCACCACTCACCCGCATACTGCCAAAATGTACCAAACATAAACCGATAAAATGCTATTATATGCGAAATTAAATAACTTTAAATGGCTATGAATAGATATTCTAATGTACTCAGATGTTATATAGGATTTTGTTACCTTAACTTCGATAGTACAGCATTTTGAGCAACAATATAAAAGGTAAAAAATATTCATGTAGGTACGGTTCATGTAGGCAATCCATAAACTCACAGTTTTAGTTCAACTTTCCATTACAAAGCCAGTCTTCTTGCAATGCGGTTTCAGCAACCCTGATTACTCCAACATGTTTTTTTTGCTTAAAACATGAACCTATCGATTGGAACGATCGACGTATCATTATAAGAATTATACTAAGCAATTAAATTGTAACTTTTGCCGCGTCTCTGTTATTACAGTTCTTATGCCATACAATTTGCTTATCGGCACGTAATTTTTGCTAAATTATCTACGATGAATTGTTTCATAGTAGATTGTAGAAAGTATGAAATCTATGGATGATCTTTGCTATGATTTATCACCAGTTATTACATTGTCGGATCGATAAAAACTATGTTCGTAATTAACTACACAAAAACAATGAGTGTAGGTTGGTTTAGTCATTTGGGTAAGTTGTTTCAAAACATGCAGTCTCTGCTGAAAGCATGATAAGCAAGAATTAAAAAATTACATGCAAGACTTGACTTTAAACCTTTTTTTGCTAATCTAGTTTCAGGTCTCAAGTTAATCTTCCAACCAGTCTTACGTGAAATATCTAATACCTATAAACCTTTCAATAGAAGCCTACGGCTTGTCATCAAATGCATAAACCCTGAGAAATACTGCCATCGTAAAATATGACAGTCTGCATGGTAGCTGTCATGCGCCTCATTGGTACTAAAGACTAGGATATATTGCCTGAATACACCACGTCCATGCAGTTTGAAAATAGACAGGTCTTTGCCACTTGACTCAACCAAGTCATAAGCAGAAATACTTAATTCGTGAGATATGCTTATATTCAATGGAAATGGTTTTTATGAACTCTAAATAAGCTTATTAATTCTTCGATGCTTTGTAATGAATAGGGCGGGCGGCTTCCGTTCTATCCATAGAATGGACGTTTCGTCATTTTCATTATCCGTTTAATATCGTGCGGTTTACTATTAAAATTGTTAAGATATGCAAAATCTTCACTTTGTCCCTCTGTCTTTAACTATTGAACCAGTGTTTAAATTTATGAGTGACATCCTTGTTAAGCCTTTAACGTAACTTAGTCATGGATCCAGGTCTTAGTCTAATTCAGTGGCTGGATTGAAGCCAAGCATTCGTTCTATTGTCGAGAACGTCACGATCGTTTTATTGTCAATTGACGCGTTGCCTTTTGAACGTAGGTACATCAGCGGAGGTCGACGAACTTCCCTGCTCCGCGTCGGTTGAATGGTCGGGGTGTCCAATTTCGTACGCTCGTCAACATTCAACTCTTGTCGTCAAGAAAAACGGTCAGACGCATCTATTACTTAGCGCAGACGGTTCACATTGCCGTGACTTTTATATTGCGGGTAGTTGTATTTCGCTAATTGTCGCCTGTAACGCCCTAGTTTGAGATTAGTGTGATTTCTCGCGTATGTCGGTCAAGGCTTTAAGAAATAGGTGAAAACGCTATGTCGCGTGAAACCGCCTTTGGATATTACTCAACTGTTTTGTGTGGGAAGTGTTTGACAGTTTTGCTGTGCCATTGTGGTTGAAACATTGTGTGATAATCTGTGAGAGATCGGAAATTTCACTTTTGTGCCCACACGGAGGCAAACCTCTCATGTATGTATTATTGCTAGGCTTATCTGTTCTTGGAAATTCACAGATCACAATGCAATTGGTCTAGATTGCTTTGCTTCAGCTATTATCATTATCTTTTGGATTAATCATTGTGTGGAAGCAGATGCCCTGATTTAGCCTAGCTCTTGAGTTCACATGCAGGGTTTAGATTTAATATTTTATTGTTGTAGTATTTAAATTGATTCGACTGGTATTCGTGATGGATAAAACGGCTAGATGTTTATAATTGCCATTAAATAAAAAGTAGGTAGTATTTTCTAAGCGCTTATAAACTCTTGTCGAAATTTAGAGGTAGACTATTGGAGTTGGTGTTGACCTATCCCAACCTATTATACTAACCATGTCCGATGCACTACAAAATAAGTTACATTCTTGTGTTGAAAATTATAATTTACGAGTATATTATTCATTTAATTAGAGTATAAATACGAAAACTCGTTTTACCGATTACTGACTTACCGTTTTTCTACGGTTTTTTATCTGTAATTATTTTAATGGAATTCAGTAGCAATCTATTTAAGAGTCATTAAAGTATTTAAGAGTCATTAAAGTAAATATTAAAGCACACACACTTATAACATTTGACTTGTTTACCTAATAAATAATGCCAATAAAAAGGTAATGTAATACTACTACTCGTCATTTCCAGCTACCGAACTGGATAAATAATATAAGAAATAAAAATAAGTAATCATAATTAATTGATTCCAGAACTTTAATGCTTACATGTCCATGTAAGCATAGGCTTCTAAGGAAATAAACGTTTTGACTTTGACTTTTAATAAATGTTTGTCTGTCTCCCAGGTACAAAGACAGATGGCGCGAGAATACGAACAGCTGAAGGGCACGATGTCTTCCCTGAAGGTGTTCCAGTGCGAAGGGGAAAAGGCCATCACTCCCATGGTTGGCAGTAAGTCATACCCAATTATTTTCCCAAATAGGTACAGTGAACGACAAACAAAGCCATGTTTGATGAAAATCGGTTGTGCAGTTTGAAAGTCGGGGCGAATAACCGATTGTGTGAAATTATACTCGAGTGGGGTATCGAATGAAAGCGCATCACGTGCACATTACATAATATTATGTTGTTTAACGTTTAAGGAAATTATGGCATTGGAATCGGGGGTTTTCTTAAATTTTAAATTTAGATTTATGTCAACATGTCTAAGACAATCGCGCCAGACTCACCTTTCATACAAAAAAACAAAATTGAAATCGCTCTATCCGTTCGGGAGCTATGGTGCCACAGACAGACAGACACGTCAAACTTATAACACCCCTCTTTTTGGTCGGGGGTTAAAAAAGAAACTTACTTCGTATACCTATCAAGTTTTACCATCTCTGTATTTGTATAGGTAGTAAGGTCACATTAATTCGGTATAATTAGATCCTCTTCTGGGGCAACACTGACCTAACGCCCTAGAAATATTGTTTTGAGAATTACATCTTGGTCATAGCTAAACTTGGCCTATGATGACATGCTTAGCCTCCTTATGGTCACTGTTATTACTTAGAGCTTTGAAACTAAGTAGGTGTAGGTCATGTTCTTTAACGATCTGCGCTCAAGGTGAAACGGTGGAGAGAAATATTTTATCATCCTCGCTATTTTACTACTTGTGATTTGCGATACGCTATGTTATATATAACTATGATGTACTTTATAAATGTGAAGGTTTTTCTGTTCACGTCCGTAAGTGTAACCCTCTGAATCATTACACGTACCTCCGGGCGGTGCTAAGAACAGTCTCTGGTGGGCTTCGGCCGCGGCATGTCACCACCCTCCGGGCTGGGCTGCGTGAAGCGATTTTATCGTGTTTCGTAATGTGGCCCGGAGAAGCCATATCTACCTTCATGCCCCATCTTAGACCACATCGTCACTTTACATCAGGTGAGATTGTGGTCAAATAAAGACTTATCTTACATAAAAAAAACAGGTGACGAAGTTAATATTGTCCCGTTTACCCTTTGGGTACGGAACCCTAACAACAAAAAACAAACGGGCCTTTGTTTTTGCAATTTACAGATAAGTCAATATTTCAGGTTCTTATTCAGTCTTCAATGAATTTAGTCACCTAAATGTATGTCCCATAGGTTTTATGGTCTCTTAACCACGAATACACTATTAAGAAATGGTAACATTATCAAACTCTGGCCTTGCACCTAAGCACCTATGACCTATATGTTTTTTTTGTAATCTATTTGACGTGTCTAAGTTTTGTAAAATCAAACTATGGAAATAAATAATTTTGTATCTTGTATCTTGTGTGCAGTGTAAAACTAAACGTCTGTGAAACGTGCCTCCAAAGTAAATAAAATATGACGTCATAAAATGATAATAGTTCACAGAGATAGCTGTGTTTGTCTCCATGGTTGACGTTAATAACCCTTATCTTACGTAGGGTAAGATTATTGTACTAAATATGTTACACATAGTAGCTTATTATTTTAGAATTTGAAATAGAACAGCAATATTCTTAAATAATTTACCGACTGGCTATTAAATCCTTGGTTGTCGAATGCTACTCGCAAAAAATATATATTATACATATAAATCTACTAGCTGCCCGCTTGCGGCTTGGCCCGCGTAATAATAATTTTCCCCCGGTAAATAGTAGCTTATGTCTTTTACTGGTAAAACTGGTATGTCCATGCTAAATTTGACTCAAATCGGGCTTTGCTCGCAACAATTGTGTTTTCCCGTGACAAGCGGTTTTTTTACCGCGATAAAAAGTAGCCTATGTGTTATTCTGATATATAAGCTATATTCTTGTGAAGCTTCATTAAAATCCATCCAGTAGTTTTTGGGTGAAAGAGCAGCAAACACACACTCACAAACTTTCGCGTTTATAATATTGGTATAGGATTATGCACAGGAAATTAACTAAAAAGCATTAGACTGGATGGCAATGTGAGTAATTTTAGTGTTTTCCTGATGTTACGTTATGCACAATAATTAAAATCTTTTATTGAATTACCTGATTCCGGTCTGATTGGCTAGACGTTATTATTTTAATATTTATAGCACACAGAAGAGCCTAATGAATTTTAAACGCCCTTTACATATGTATGAGAAAGTTTTACCAACCTACCTGTGTTCTTGGAGTTAAATCGTGGCTCGTTTAATTATGATATTATTAATGACAAACGGTTGAAATTTACAGAACATGTCTATGTCAAACATTACGTTCTTCATCATCACTCATCATCATCATTAACGTTTCCTCTGCTACGCTGGGACACTCTTGACGAGAGAGATTAGGCCTTAATTTAAAGGCTTAATGTCACATGTTCTTCAAACTCTTTAAAGTTCTCAGAACATGCCGGTTTCCTCACGAGGTTTGCCTTCACGGATAAAGCACGAGTTTTCAAAAAAAAATACCAGAGGTTCGTGGCAGGGTTTGAACCCACGACCATCGGAATGAAAGTCGAGTGTCCTATCACTTAGCCAACACGTTAATTTCTAATAATTAAATTAATATTTTGCATAAAAGTAATTATAAATACAATCATAACCATTTTAGGCATACTAGTAGAAATATACAAGATCGCAACTTGCACTGACTGATATGTTATTCAATTTATTACTTACTAGCGGCACGCCTCGGCTTTGCATGGGTAATTTTTGATCCCGGCAATAATTTGTTTTTTTCTTGCCATTAAAAACCATCCTAGGACTTCTACAAACATAAAAAGAAAAGAATTGGCCAAATTAGTCCAGTCGTTGTTGAGTTATGCGCTTACCAACACAGTTTGCTATTCATTTTTATATATAAGATGAAAAAAGTTGTTATAGTGATATAACTACAATAGTTGGACATATGCTACCGCGGAGTTTTTCTATTTTTTTTCAAAATGCAATGTAGCCTATGTCAAATTGGAAGAATTTAGCATTCTATTGGTGAAAGAATTTTTTATAATATATAATCGGCCCAGTACTTTTCATTACAAACATACAAAAATAGGTACAAATCTTTCCCCTTTATAATATTACTAGCGGCCCGCCCCGGCGTCGCACGGGTATAAAATTTTCCCGGAAATTATTCGAATTTTTCTCGCCGTAAAAACCATCCTATCTCTCAAGTAGGATCGAACTGCACATGGTGTGCGAATTTTATTATAATCGGTTTAGGAGTCCATTGAGGCCAAACATTGTGACACGAGATTTATATATATTAAGATTAGTGTAGATTTCACTCGTCTATTATTCATATTTTTTGAAAGTCATACAAAAAGAAACAAAATGGATGATTTAGCTCAAATGTTAGCTACGATGATTCGGCCACATCAGCGGACGAAGATTCGTGACGCATTGGCGCACTAGATTCATCAAGAGGGCATCTATACGCAATGTTCTTGACTACATTAGCGAACAAAGATTTGAATTGCGTGGCGCGCTACAAGATTCTAAAGTGACGTAATTGTAGCCACGCCCACGCCAAACATCGTCTTGGCTCGAATACTTCGCGTTGACACGAGTATTCGCTGGGAGCCGCAAATGTAGCTGCACCATGATAGCCACGTATTGCAAATTCCAGTTAATCAAATACTCTCATCGCATTTCGTAAATAATAGATATTGATTGTTTGCTGTTTTCTCACTATGTTTACCAAGTAAATGCCTGTTTTTAGTATACAATGAATTGTGAGCAGGCATTTCAGTCAGTAATTTTAACTTGTTAAATCGCGGATAACGATGACTGTCTAACCTTAATCATCTAAGTATGCAATGTACATTACAAATAAATAAATATAACAAATAATTTTCAGACAATAGAAAAAAAGTAATAAACTTTAGGTGGTTGCCTGCGATGCTCAGAACTGGAATTCAACATATATTTTTTCATCAAACCCATTCGTGTGGGGTATCTATGGATAGGTTATTATAAATGATATACCTCTAGATTTTTGAAAATGTGTTTTGTTACACATTAAAAGTTGTTAAAAGCTATTTTAAATTTGTCTTAAAACATTGTCACATCTTTGTACTAAGGAATTGTTGCCAGCACGCTGTTTTTTACTATTACGCTCCGTTATTGTAAGACCACTTTAAATCTGCCGTGAGATTAAACTACGCTAGCTAGATAACTTATCTTTTTATCGGATCATATAATAGTCAACTTACATAATACTAGAACTGCTGTGCGCGGAAATAAGATTCAAGAGAACTGTATTCAGGCGTCTTGGTTCTAGATTACAAAGATAATGCATAACTGCTTTCGAAAAATTATAATTGCGATGCCTATAAAAATTTGTTTCTTTAGGGTTCCGTACCCAAAGAAGGGAATAGTAGACGACCGTCCGTCTGTCGGTCTGTCAATAGGCTGTATCTTAAGAACCGAGATAGATAGATTTAAAATTTTAATGGATGTATTTCTGTTGCCACTATAGATAACAACAAATACTAAAAACACATAATCTTATATATAAAATTCTCGTGTTACAGTTTTCGTTCCCGTGCTCCTCCGAAACGGCTTGACCGATATTCATGAAATTTTGTGAGCATATTGAGTAGGTCTGAGAATCGGCCAACATCTATTTTTCATTTTGCAAAACAACGTTTGCTGGGGTCAGCTAGTCAATAAATAAATAAATGAGAAGCTCCCATATACGTAACGTAGTGCGCGGCTAGTACTTGGATGGGTGACCGCTCTGACTGCCACTTTTGTGTGTGTTTATTGCAAAAAGTACATAAACTAAACATATAATGCATATGTATATCAAGATTTTCCAGATGAAATTTTGCGTGTAAGAGTTTCGATTATCATTTTATTTCATAAAAGTCCAATTTTAATTTGATAAGAACATTCCAAGAGCCCCGAGTATCATCTTAATTCAACCGTATTTGCTGAAAATCGTTTATTCTTGTTAAAGTGTTACATGTGGAGTATAGGAAGTGTTAATTTACACCAGCGATTATAGCTGTCATAGTTCTACGGATACAATTTTTTACCTAAATTAACCTCAAACCCAAGTGGCGATAGTAATCATATGATTAATTACCAGCGAACAGGTCTGAGACTTCGTTTCCACTTGACCCACAAACCTTTGCGAAAGACCTTATCGAATAGTGAAAGTTTCGTAAGAAAATGGCTGTCGTTAATTTTAATTTGCCACTGTTTATCGTCGGTTTTCGCACTAACAAGTTTACAAGGTATTAATTTTGACCGGTGTGAACTTGGCAGCCAAACTTAGCGGCCAATAATCCGACCAAATTACGAAGACTAATTTTGTGAAGTGAGCAGCCAATCTTGAATAAGTCTAGAAATTGAATTAATTCAACAGAAATCAATTAAGTATGGCAACAAAGTAATAAAAGGTACAAAAATTATTTAAAAAAAATATTGTAAAATTATAATAAGCCCTGGCAATTCAAAATATTGACTTTGTGCACAGACTTTAATGTAGACTACAGTGGTCCTCTAAAATCCGTTTTCGTTTACATGATTTTAGTAACAATTAACTTTAACACACAAACTGTAGAAGTTTCAGAGCGGCAGAACGACTGCAACTATTAAAAATCCTGCCCCGAAAGTAACTTAAGTAGTAATTTTATCGGGAGTGGGAATGGCTGCTGGCGATTTTAGCATACTCATCCCCTGAAAAAGGCTACAAATTATACATCAAAAGAAAGGATAATGTCCAAGGCATCGAACTATTGTAGTTTGAATGCGGCAGTTAAGGTATTTAACCCTAAACTGGGGCCCTAAAAAGATGAAACGAAAACTCGAAAAATTCATTTTTGTATGGAGTATTTAGACATGAAGTCCCCTGAAAAAAAATCTTTTTAATTATTAACATGTTGGTTTGATTCATAACCTTTTGAAAAAAGATCGTTTCAATGCGGCAGAACACTATTTTAACCCTCAACTACTGCAAAATTCACAATAACTATTTATAAAAGTGTGCCTAGGAGCGTGGATTGCGCTGAAAACTACAGTGGTCCCCTGAAATCCGTTTTCGTTTAAACGTTTTTTGTAACAATAAACTCTGACACACAAACTGTAGAAGTTTCAGAGCGGCAGAACGACTGCAACTATTTAAAATCCTGCCTCGAAAGTAACTTAAGAAGTAATTTTATCGGGAGTGGGAATGGCTGCTGGCGATTTAAGCATACTCATCCCCTGAAAAAGGCTACAAATCATACATCAAAATAAAAAATAATGTCCAAGGCATCGAACTATTGTAGTTTGAATGCGGCAGTTAAGGTATTTAACCCTAAACTGGGGCCCTAAAAAGATGAAACGAAAATTAGAAAAAATCATTTTTGTATGGAGTATTCAGACATGTAGTCCCCTGAAATATTAACTTTTGAGGTATTCAAATCTTGCTATGTTTTATAATCTTTAGAAAAATAATAGTTTCAATGCGGCAGAACGCCTTCTTAACCCTCAACTACTGCAAAATTCATCATCATCACCCTATTAACGTTCCCACTGCTGGGACACAGGGACTTCTATCTTGGCGAGAGAGATTAGGCCTTAATTCACCACGCTGGCTAAGTGCGGGTTGGTGAATGTCACATATCCCTCAAACTCTTTAAAGTTCAAAGAACATGCCGGTTTCCTCATGATATTTGCCTTCACCGTTAAAGCACGTGTTTAAAGCGCACATAAATTTCTCAAGAGGAAAAATCCAGAGGTGCGTGGCGGGGTTTGAACCCACGACCTTCGGAATGAAAGTCGAGTGTCCTCCCACTAAGCCAACACGGCTTCTAAAATTCACAATAACTATTTATAAAACTGTGCCTAGGAGCGTGGATTGCGCTGAAAACTACAGTGGTCCCCTGAAATCCGTTTTCGTTTAAACGTTTCTTGTAACAATAAACTCTGACACACAAACTGTAGAAGTTTCAGAGCGGCAGAACGACTGCAACTATTTAAAACCTGCCACGAAAGTTACTTAAGAAGTTATTTTATAGGGAGTAGGAATGGCTGCTGGCGATTCAAGCATACTCATCCCCTGAAAAAGGGTACAAATCATACATCAAAATAAAGAATAATGTCCAAGGCATCGAACTATTGCAGTTTGAATGCGGCAGTTAAGGTATTTAACCCTAAACTGGGGCCCTAAAAAGATGAAACGAAAATTAGAAAAAATCATTTTTGTATGGAGTATTAAGACATGTAGTCCCCTGAAATATTAACTTTTGAGGTATTCAAATCTTGCTATGGTTTATAATCTTTAGAAAAATAATAGTTTCAATGCGGCAGAACGCCTTCTTAACCCTCAACTACTGCAAAATTCACAATAACTATTTATAAAAGTGTGCCTAGGAGCGTGGATTGCGCTGAAAACTACAGTGGTCCCCTGAAATCCGTTTTCGTTTAAACGTTTCTTGTAACAATAAACTCTGACACACAAACTGTAGAAGTTTCAGAGCGGCAGAACGACTGCAACTATTTAAAATCCTGCCTCGAAAGTAACTTAAGAAGTTATTTTATAGGGAGTAGGAATGGCTGCTGGCGATTTAAGCATACTCATCCCCTGAAAAAGGCTACAAATCATACATCAAAATAAAGAATAATGTCCAAGGCATCGAACTATTGTAGTTTGAATGCGGCAGTTAAGGTATTTAACCCTAAACTGGGGCCCTAAAAAGACGAAACGAAAATTAGAAAAAATCATTTTTGTATGGAGTATTAAGACATGTAGTCCCCTGAAAAAAAATCTTTTCTTTAATAAAATACTTGGTTTAATTTATATTCTTTTGAAAAAATATAATTTCAATGCGGCAGAATACCATCTTAACCCTCAACTCCAACCTAACTCACAACAACAAGTTTTAACGGCTGACCTTTGAGCATGAATTGCGCTGAAAACTACAGTGGTCCCCTGAAATCCGTTTTTGTTTAAACGTTTTTTGTAACAATAAACTCTGACACACAAACTGTAGAAGTTTCAGAGCGGCAGAACGACTGCAACTATTTAAAATCCTGCCTCGAAAGTAACTTAAGAAGTAATTTTATCGGGAGTGGGAATGGCTGCTGGCGATTTAAGCATACTCATCCCCTGAAAAAGGCTACAAATCATACATCAAAATAAAGAATAATGTCTAAGGCATCGAATCATTGTAGTTTGAATGCGGCAGTTAAGGTATTTAACCCTAAACTGGGGCCCTAAAAAGATGAAACGAAAACTCGAAAAATTCATTTTTGTATGGAGTATTTAGACATGAAGTCCCCTGAAAAAAAATCTTTTTAATTATTAACATGTTGGTTTGATTCATAACCTTTTGAAAAAAGATAGTTTCAATGCGGCAGAACACTATTTTAACCCTCAACTACTGCAAAATTCACAATAACTATTTATAAAAGTGTGCCTAGGAGCGTGGATTGCGCTGAAAACTACAGTGGTCCCCTGAAATCCGTTTTCGTTTAAACGTTTTTTGCAACAATAAACTCTGACACACAAACTGTAGAAGTTTCAGAGCGGCAGAACGACTGCAACTATTTAAAATCCTGCCTCGAAAGTAACTTAAGAAGTAATTTTATCGGGAGTGGGAATGGCTGCTGGCGATTTAAGCATACTCATCCCCTGAAAAAGGCTACAAATCATACATCAAAATAAAGAATAATGTCCAAGGCATCGAACTATTGTAGTTTGAATGCGGCAGTTAAGGTATTTAACCCTAAACTGGGGCCCTAAAAAGATGAAACGAAAACTCGAAAAATTCATTTTTGTATGGAGTATTTAGACATGAAGTCCCGTGAAAAAAAATCTTTTTAATTATTAACATGTTGGTTTGATTCATAACCTTTTGAAAAAAGATAGTTTCAATGCGGCAGAACACTATTTTAACCCTCAACTACTGCAAAATTCACAATAACTATTTATAAAAGTGTGCCTAGGAGCGTGGATTGCGCTGAAAACTACAGTGGTCCCCTGAAATCCGTTTTCGTTTAAACGTTTTTTGCAACAATTAACTCTGACACACAAACTGTAGAAGTTTCAGAGCGGCAGAACGACTGCAACTATTTAAAATCCTGCCTCGAAAGTAACTTAAGAAGTAATTTTATCGGGAGTGGGAATGGCTGCTGGCGATTTAAGCATACTCATCCCCTGAAAAAGGCTACAAATCATACATCAAAATAAAGAATAATGTCCAAGGCATCGAACTATTGTAGTTTGAATGCGGCAGTTAAGGTATTTAACCCTAAACTGGGGCCCTAAAAAGATGAAACGAAAACTCGAAAAATTCATTTTTGTATGGAGTATTTAGACATGAAGTCCCGTGAAAAAAAATCTTTTTAATTATTAACATGTTGGTTTGATTCATAACCTTTTGAAAAAAGATAGTTTCAATGCGGCAGAACACTATTTTAACCCTCAACTACTGCAAAATTCACAATAACTATTTATAAAAGTGTGCCTAGGAGCGTGGATTGCGCTGAAAACTACAGTGGTCCCCTGAAATCCGTTTTCGTTTAAACGTTTTTTGCAACAATTAACTCTGACACACAAACTGTAGAAGTTTCAGAGCGGCAGAACGACTGCAACTATTTAAAATCCTGCCTCGAAAGTAACTTAAGAAGTAATTTTATCGGGAGTGGGAATGGCTGCTGGCGATTTAAGCATACTCATCCCCTGAAAAAGGCTACAAATCATACATCAAAATAAAGAATAATGTCCAAGGCATCGAACTATTGTAGTTTGAATGCGGCAGTTAAGGTATTTAACCCTAAACTGGGGCCCTAAAAAGATGAAACGAAAACTCGAAAAATTCATTTTTGTATGGAGTATTTAGACATGAAGTCCCGTGAAAAAAAATCTTTTTAATTATTAACATGTTGGTTTGATTCATAACCTTTTGAAAAAAGATAGTTTCAATGCGGCAGAACACTATTTTAACCCTCAACTACTGCAAAATTCACAATAACTATTTATAAAAGTGTGCCTAGGAGCGTGGATTGCGCTGAAAACTACAGTGGTCCCCTGAAATCCGTTTTCGTTTAAACGTTTTTTGCAACAATTAACTCTGACACACAAACTGTAGAAGTTTCAGAGCGGCAGAACGACTGCAACTATTTAAAATCCTGCCTCGAAAGTAACTTAAGAAGTAATTTTATCGGGAGTGGGAATGGCTGCTGGCGATTTAAGCATACTCATCCCCTGAAAAAGGCTACAAATCATACATCAAAATAAAGAATAATGTCCAAGGCATCGAACTATTGTAGTTTGAATGCGGCAGTTAAGGTATTTAACCCTAAACTGGGGCCCTAAAAAGATGAAACGAAAACTCGAAAAATTCATTTTTGTATGGAGTATTTAGACATGAAGTCCCCTGAAAAAAAATCTTTTTAATTATTAACATGTTGGTTTGATTCATAACCTTTTGAAAAAAGATAGTTTCAATGCGGCAGAACACTATTTTAACCCTTGCCGCATTGAAATTATATTTTTTCAAAAGAATATAAATAAAACCAAGTATTTTATTAAAGAAAAGATTTTTTTTCAGGGGACTACATGTCTTAATACTCCATACAAAAATGATTTTTTCTAATTTTCGTATCATCTTTTTAGGGCCCCAGTTTAGGGTTAAATACCTTAACTGCCGCATTCAAACTACAATAGTTCGATGCCTTGGACATTATCCTTTCTTTTGATGTATAATTTGTAGCCTTTTTCAGGGGATGAGTATGCTAAAATCGCCAGCAGCCATTCCCACTCCCGATAAAATTACTTCTTAAGTTACTTTCGAGGCAGGATTTTAAATAGTTGCAGTCGTTCTGCCGCTCTGTAACTTCTACAGTTTGTGTGTCAGAGTTTATTGTTACAAAAAACGTTTAAACGAAAACGGATTTCAGGGGACCACTGTAGTTTTCAGCGCAATCCACGCTCCTCGGCACACTTTTATAAATAGTTATTGTGAATTTTGCAGTAGTTGAGGGTTAAGAAGGCGTTCTGCCGCATTAAAACTATTATTTTTCTAAAGATTATAAACCAAAGCAAGGTTTGAATACCTCAAAAGTTAATATTTCAGGGGACTACATGTCTTAATACTCCATACAAAAATGTTTTTTTCTAATTTTCGTTTCATCTTTTTAGGGCCCCAGTTTAGGGTTAAATACCTTAACTGCCGCATTCAAACTACAATGATTCGATGCCTTAGACATTATTCTTTATTTTGATGTATGATTTGTAGCCTTTTTCAGGGGATGAGTATGCTTAAATCGCCAGCAGCCATTCCCACTCCCGATAAAATTACTTCTTAAGTTACTTTCGAGGCAGGATTTTAAATAGTTGCAGTCGTTCTGCCGCTCTGAAACTTCTACAGTTTGTGTGTCAGAGTTTATTGTTGCAAAAAACGTTTAAACGAAAACGGATTTCAGGGGACCACTGTAGTTTTCAGCGCAATCCACGCTCCTAGGCACACTTTTATAAATAGTTATTGTGAATTTTGCAGTAGTTGAGGGTTAAAATAGTGTTTTGCCGCATTGAAACGATCTTTTTTCAAAAGTTTATAAACCATAGCAAGATTTGAATACCTCAAAAGTTAATATTTCAGGGGACTACCTGTCTTAATACTCCATACAAAAATGAAATTTTCTAATTTTCGTTTCATCTATTTAGGGCCCCAGTTTAGGATTAAATACCTTAACTGCCGCATTCAAACTACAATGATTCGATGCCTTAGACATTATTCTTTATTTTGATGTATGATTTGTAGCCTTTTTCAGGGGATGAGTATGCTTAAATCGCCAGCAGCCATTCCCACTCCCGATAAAATTACTTCTTAAGTTACTTTCGAGGCAGGATTTTAAATAGTTGCAGTCGTTCTGCCGCTCTGAAACTTCTACAGTTTGTGTGTCAGAGTTTATTGTTGCAAAAAACTCTTAAACGAAAACGGATTTCAGGGGACCACTGTAGTTTTCAGCGCAATCCACGCTCCTAGGCACACTTTTATAAATAGTTATTGTGAATTTTGCAGTAGTTGAGGGTTAAGAAGGCGTTCTGCCGCATTAAAACTATTATTTTTCTAAAGATTATAAACCAAAGCAAGATTTGAATACCTCAAAAGTTAATATTTCAGGGGACTACATGTCTTAATACTCCATACAAAAATGATTTTTTCTAATTTTCGTTTCGTCTTTTTAGGGCCCCAGTTTAGGGTTAAATACCTTAACTGCCGCATTCAAACTACAATAGTTCGATGCCTTGGACATTATTCTTTATTTTGATGTATGATTTGTAGCCTTTTTCAGGGGATGAGTATGCTTAAATCGCCAGCAGCCATTCCCACTCCCGATAAAATTACTTCTTAAGTTACTTTCGAGGCAGGATTTTAAATAGTTGCAGTCGTTCTGCCGCTCTGAAACTTCTACAGTTTGTGTGTCAGAGTTTATTGTTGCAAAAAACGTTTAAACGAAAACGGATTTCAGGGGACCACTGTAGTTTTCAGCGCAATCCACGCTCCTAGGCACACTTTTATAAATAGTTATTGTGAATTTTGCAGTAGTTGAGGGTTAAAATAGTGTTCTGCCGCATTGAAACGATCTTTTTTCAAAAGGTTATGAATCAAACCAACATGTTAATAATTAAAAAGATTTTTTTTCAGGGGACTTCATGTCTAAATACTCCATACAAAAATGAATTTTTCGAGTTTTCGTTTCATCTTTTTAGGGCCCCAGTTTAGGGTTAAATACCTTAACTGCCGCATTCAAACTACAATGATTCGATGCCTTAGACATTATTCTTTATTTTGATGTATGATTTGTAGCCTTTTTCAGGGGATGAGTATGCTTAAATCGCCAGCAGCCATTCCCACTCCCGATAAAATTACTTCTTAAGTTACTTTCGAGGCAGGATTTTAAATAGTTGCAGTCGTTCTGCCGCTCTGAAACTTCTACAGTTTGTGTGTCAGAGTTTATTGTTGCAAAAAACTCTTAAACGAAAACGGATTTCAGGGGACCACTGTAGTTTTCAGCGCAATCCACGCTCCTAGGCACACTTTTATAAATAGTTATTGTGAATTTTGCAGTAGTTGAGGGTTAAGAAGGCGTTCTGCCGCATTAAAACTATTATTTTTCTAAAGATTATAAACCAAAGCAAGATTTGAATACCTCAAAAGTTAATATTTCAGGGGACTACATGTCTTAATACTCCATACAAAAATGATTTTTTCTAATTTTCGTTTCGTCTTTTTAGGGCCCCAGTTTAGGGTTAAATACCTTAACTGCCGCATTCAAACTACAATAGTTCGATGCCTTGGACATTATTCTTTATTTTGATGTATGATTTGTAGCCTTTTTCAGGGGATGAGTATGCTTAAATCGCCAGCAGCCATTCCCTCTCCCGATAAAATTACTTCTTAAGTTACTTTCGAGGCAGGATTTTAAATAGTTGCAGTCGTTCTGCCGCTCTGAAACTTCTACAGTTTGTGTGTCAGAGTTTATTGTTGCAAAAAACTCTTAAACGAAAACGGATTTCAGGGGACCACTGTAGTTTTCAGCGCAATCCACGCTCCTAGGCACACTTTTATAAATAGTTATTGTGAATTTTGCAGTAGTTGAGGGTTAAGAAGGCGTTCTGCCGCATTAAAACTATTATTTTTCTAAAGATTATAAACCATAGCAAGATTTGAATACCTCAAAAGTTAATATTTCAGGGGACTACATGTCTTAATACTCCATACAAAAATGATTTTTTCTAATTTTCGTTTCGTGTTTTTAGGGCCCCAGTTTAGGGTTAAATACCTTAACTGCCGCATTCAAACTACAATAGTTCGATGCCTTGGACATTATTCTTTATTTTGATGTATGATTTGTAGCCTTTTTCAGGGGATGAGTATGCTTAAATCGCCAGCAGCCATTCCCACTCCCGATAAAATTACTTCTTAAGTTACTTTCGAGGCAGGATTTTAAATAGTTGCAGTCGTTCTGCCGCTCTGAAACTTCTACAGTTTGTGTGTCAGAGTTAATTGTTGCAAAAAACGTTTAAACGAAAACGGATTTCAGGGGACCACTGTAGTTTTCAGCGCAATCCACGCTCCTAGGCACACTTTTATAAATAGTTATTGTGAATTTTGCAGTAGTTGAGGGTTAAAATAGTGTTCTGCCGCATTGAAACTATCTTTTTTCAAAAGGTTATGAATCAAACCAACATGTTAATAATTAAAAAGATTTTTTTTCACGGGACTTCATGTCTAAATACTCCATTTTAAATAATTTTTGTACCTTTTATTACTTTGTTGCCATACTTAATTGATTTCTGTTGAATTAATTCAATTTCTAGACTTATTCAAGATTGGCTGCTCACTTCACAAAATTAGTCTTCGTAATTTGGTCGGATTATTGACCGGTGTGAACTTGGCAGCCAAACTTAGCGGCCAATAATCCGACCAAATTACGAAGACTAATTTTGTGAAGTGAGCAGCCAATCTTGAATAAGTCTAGAAATTGAATTAATTCAACAGAAATCAATTAAGTATGGCAACAAAGTAATAAAAGGTACAAAAATTATTTAAAAAAAATATTGTAAAATTATAATAAGCCCTGGCAATTCAAAATATTGACTTTGTGCACAGACTTTAATGTAGACTACAGTGGTCCTCTAAAATCCGTTTTCGTTTACATGATTTTAGTAACAATTAACTTTAACACACAAACTGTAGAAGTTTCAGAGCGGCAGAACGACTGCAACTATTAAAAATCCTGCCCCGAAAGTAACTTAAGTAGTAATTTTATCGGGAGTGGGAATGGCTGCTGGCGATTTTAGCATACTCATCCCCTGAAAAAGGCTACAAATTATACATCAAAAGAAAGGATAATGTCCAAGGCATCGAACTATTGTAGTTTGAATGCGGCAGTTAAGGTATTTAACCCTAAACTGGGGCCCTAAAAAGATGAAACGAAAACTCGAAAAATTCATTTTTGTATGGAGTATTTAGACATGAAGTCCCCTGAAAAAAAATCTTTTTAATTATTAACATGTTGGTTTGATTCATAACCTTTTGAAAAAAGATCGTTTCAATGCGGCAGAACACTATTTTAACCCTCAACTACTGCAAAATTCACAATAACTATTTATAAAAGTGTGCCTAGGAGCGTGGATTGCGCTGAAAACTACAGTGGTCCCCTGAAATCCGTTTTCGTTTAAACGTTTTTTGTAACAATAAACTCTGACACACAAACTGTAGAAGTTTCAGAGCGGCAGAACGACTGCAACTATTTAAAATCCTGCCTCGAAAGTAACTTAAGAAGTAATTTTATCGGGAGTGGGAATGGCTGCTGGCGATTTAAGCATACTCATCCCCTGAAAAAGGCTACAAATCATACATCAAAATAAAAAATAATGTCCAAGGCATCGAACTATTGTAGTTTGAATGCGGCAGTTAAGGTATTTAACCCTAAACTGGGGCCCTAAAAAGATGAAACGAAAATTAGAAAAAATCATTTTTGTATGGAGTATTCAGACATGTAGTCCCCTGAAATATTAACTTTTGAGGTATTCAAATCTTGCTATGTTTTATAATCTTTAGAAAAATAATAGTTTCAATGCGGCAGAACGCCTTCTTAACCCTCAACTACTGCAAAATTCATCATCATCACCCTATTAACGTTCCCACTGCTGGGACACAGGGACTTCTATCTTGGCGAGAGAGATTAGGCCTTAATTCACCACGCTGGCTAAGTGCGGGTTGGTGAATGTCACATATCCCTCAAACTCTTTAAAGTTCAAAGAACATGCCGGTTTCCTCATGATATTTGCCTTCACCGTTAAAGCACGTGTTTAAAGCGCACATAAATTTCTCAAGAGGAAAAATCCAGAGGTGCGTGGCGGGGTTTGAACCCACGACCTTCGGAATGAAAGTCGAGTGTCCTCCCACTAAGCCAACACGGCTTCTAAAATTCACAATAACTATTTATAAAACTGTGCCTAGGAGCGTGGATTGCGCTGAAAACTACAGTGGTCCCCTGAAATCCGTTTTCGTTTAAACGTTTCTTGTAACAATAAACTCTGACACACAAACTGTAGAAGTTTCAGAGCGGCAGAACGACTGCAACTATTTAAAACCTGCCACGAAAGTTACTTAAGAAGTTATTTTATAGGGAGTAGGAATGGCTGCTGGCGATTCAAGCATACTCATCCCCTGAAAAAGGGTACAAATCATACATCAAAATAAAGAATAATGTCCAAGGCATCGAACTATTGCAGTTTGAATGCGGCAGTTAAGGTATTTAACCCTAAACTGGGGCCCTAAAAAGATGAAACGAAAATTAGAAAAAATCATTTTTGTATGGAGTATTAAGACATGTAGTCCCCTGAAATATTAACTTTTGAGGTATTCAAATCTTGCTATGGTTTATAATCTTTAGAAAAATAATAGTTTCAATGCGGCAGAACGCCTTCTTAACCCTCAACTACTGCAAAATTCACAATAACTATTTATAAAAGTGTGCCTAGGAGCGTGGATTGCGCTGAAAACTACAGTGGTCCCCTGAAATCCGTTTTCGTTTAAACGTTTCTTGTAACAATAAACTCTGACACACAAACTGTAGAAGTTTCAGAGCGGCAGAACGACTGCAACTATTTAAAATCCTGCCTCGAAAGTAACTTAAGAAGTTATTTTATAGGGAGTAGGAATGGCTGCTGGCGATTTAAGCATACTCATCCCCTGAAAAAGGCTACAAATCATACATCAAAATAAAGAATAATGTCCAAGGCATCGAACTATTGTAGTTTGAATGCGGCAGTTAAGGTATTTAACCCTAAACTGGGGCCCTAAAAAGACGAAACGAAAATTAGAAAAAATCATTTTTGTATGGAGTATTAAGACATGTAGTCCCCTGAAAAAAAATCTTTTCTTTAATAAAATACTTGGTTTAATTTATATTCTTTTGAAAAAATATAATTTCAATGCGGCAGAATACCATCTTAACCCTCAACTCCAACCTAACTCACAACAACAAGTTTTAACGGCTGACCTTTGAGCATGAATTGCGCTGAAAACTACAGTGGTCCCCTGAAATCCGTTTTTGTTTAAACGTTTTTTGTAACAATAAACTCTGACACACAAACTGTAGAAGTTTCAGAGCGGCAGAACGACTGCAACTATTTAAAATCCTGCCTCGAAAGTAACTTAAGAAGTAATTTTATCGGGAGTGGGAATGGCTGCTGGCGATTTAAGCATACTCATCCCCTGAAAAAGGCTACAAATCATACATCAAAATAAAGAATAATGTCTAAGGCATCGAATCATTGTAGTTTGAATGCGGCAGTTAAGGTATTTAACCCTAAACTGGGGCCCTAAAAAGATGAAACGAAAACTCGAAAAATTCATTTTTGTATGGAGTATTTAGACATGAAGTCCCCTGAAAAAAAATCTTTTTAATTATTAACATGTTGGTTTGATTCATAACCTTTTGAAAAAAGATAGTTTCAATGCGGCAGAACACTATTTTAACCCTCAACTACTGCAAAATTCACAATAACTATTTATAAAAGTGTGCCTAGGAGCGTGGATTGCGCTGAAAACTACAGTGGTCCCCTGAAATCCGTTTTCGTTTAAACGTTTTTTGCAACAATAAACTCTGACACACAAACTGTAGAAGTTTCAGAGCGGCAGAACGACTGCAACTATTTAAAATCCTGCCTCGAAAGTAACTTAAGAAGTAATTTTATCGGGAGTGGGAATGGCTGCTGGCGATTTAAGCATACTCATCCCCTGAAAAAGGCTACAAATCATACATCAAAATAAAGAATAATGTCCAAGGCATCGAACTATTGTAGTTTGAATGCGGCAGTTAAGGTATTTAACCCTAAACTGGGGCCCTAAAAAGATGAAACGAAAACTCGAAAAATTCATTTTTGTATGGAGTATTTAGACATGAAGTCCCGTGAAAAAAAATCTTTTTAATTATTAACATGTTGGTTTGATTCATAACCTTTTGAAAAAAGATAGTTTCAATGCGGCAGAACACTATTTTAACCCTCAACTACTGCAAAATTCACAATAACTATTTATAAAAGTGTGCCTAGGAGCGTGGATTGCGCTGAAAACTACAGTGGTCCCCTGAAATCCGTTTTCGTTTAAACGTTTTTTGCAACAATTAACTCTGACACACAAACTGTAGAAGTTTCAGAGCGGCAGAACGACTGCAACTATTTAAAATCCTGCCTCGAAAGTAACTTAAGAAGTAATTTTATCGGGAGTGGGAATGGCTGCTGGCGATTTAAGCATACTCATCCCCTGAAAAAGGCTACAAATCATACATCAAAATAAAGAATAATGTCCAAGGCATCGAACTATTGTAGTTTGAATGCGGCAGTTAAGGTATTTAACCCTAAACTGGGGCCCTAAAAAGATGAAACGAAAACTCGAAAAATTCATTTTTGTATGGAGTATTTAGACATGAAGTCCCGTGAAAAAAAATCTTTTTAATTATTAACATGTTGGTTTGATTCATAACCTTTTGAAAAAAGATAGTTTCAATGCGGCAGAACACTATTTTAACCCTCAACTACTGCAAAATTCACAATAACTATTTATAAAAGTGTGCCTAGGAGCGTGGATTGCGCTGAAAACTACAGTGGTCCCCTGAAATCCGTTTTCGTTTAAACGTTTTTTGCAACAATTAACTCTGACACACAAACTGTAGAAGTTTCAGAGCGGCAGAACGACTGCAACTATTTAAAATCCTGCCTCGAAAGTAACTTAAGAAGTAATTTTATCGGGAGTGGGAATGGCTGCTGGCGATTTAAGCATACTCATCCCCTGAAAAAGGCTACAAATCATACATCAAAATAAAGAATAATGTCCAAGGCATCGAACTATTGTAGTTTGAATGCGGCAGTTAAGGTATTTAACCCTAAACTGGGGCCCTAAAAAGATGAAACGAAAACTCGAAAAATTCATTTTTGTATGGAGTATTTAGACATGAAGTCCCGTGAAAAAAAATCTTTTTAATTATTAACATGTTGGTTTGATTCATAACCTTTTGAAAAAAGATAGTTTCAATGCGGCAGAACACTATTTTAACCCTCAACTACTGCAAAATTCACAATAACTATTTATAAAAGTGTGCCTAGGAGCGTGGATTGCGCTGAAAACTACAGTGGTCCCCTGAAATCCGTTTTCGTTTAAACGTTTTTTGCAACAATTAACTCTGACACACAAACTGTAGAAGTTTCAGAGCGGCAGAACGACTGCAACTATTTAAAATCCTGCCTCGAAAGTAACTTAAGAAGTAATTTTATCGGGAGTGGGAATGGCTGCTGGCGATTTAAGCATACTCATCCCCTGAAAAAGGCTACAAATCATACATCAAAATAAAGAATAATGTCCAAGGCATCGAACTATTGTAGTTTGAATGCGGCAGTTAAGGTATTTAACCCTAAACTGGGGCCCTAAAAAGATGAAACGAAAACTCGAAAAATTCATTTTTGTATGGAGTATTTAGACATGAAGTCCCCTGAAAAAAAATCTTTTTAATTATTAACATGTTGGTTTGATTCATAACCTTTTGAAAAAAGATAGTTTCAATGCGGCAGAACACTATTTTAACCCTTGCCGCATTGAAATTATATTTTTTCAAAAGAATATAAATAAAACCAAGTATTTTATTAAAGAAAAGATTTTTTTTCAGGGGACTACATGTCTTAATACTCCATACAAAAATGATTTTTTCTAATTTTCGTATCATCTTTTTAGGGCCCCAGTTTAGGGTTAAATACCTTAACTGCCGCATTCAAACTACAATAGTTCGATGCCTTGGACATTATCCTTTCTTTTGATGTATAATTTGTAGCCTTTTTCAGGGGATGAGTATGCTAAAATCGCCAGCAGCCATTCCCACTCCCGATAAAATTACTTCTTAAGTTACTTTCGAGGCAGGATTTTAAATAGTTGCAGTCGTTCTGCCGCTCTGTAACTTCTACAGTTTGTGTGTCAGAGTTTATTGTTACAAAAAACGTTTAAACGAAAACGGATTTCAGGGGACCACTGTAGTTTTCAGCGCAATCCACGCTCCTCGGCACACTTTTATAAATAGTTATTGTGAATTTTGCAGTAGTTGAGGGTTAAGAAGGCGTTCTGCCGCATTAAAACTATTATTTTTCTAAAGATTATAAACCAAAGCAAGGTTTGAATACCTCAAAAGTTAATATTTCAGGGGACTACATGTCTTAATACTCCATACAAAAATGTTTTTTTCTAATTTTCGTTTCATCTTTTTAGGGCCCCAGTTTAGGGTTAAATACCTTAACTGCCGCATTCAAACTACAATGATTCGATGCCTTAGACATTATTCTTTATTTTGATGTATGATTTGTAGCCTTTTTCAGGGGATGAGTATGCTTAAATCGCCAGCAGCCATTCCCACTCCCGATAAAATTACTTCTTAAGTTACTTTCGAGGCAGGATTTTAAATAGTTGCAGTCGTTCTGCCGCTCTGAAACTTCTACAGTTTGTGTGTCAGAGTTTATTGTTGCAAAAAACGTTTAAACGAAAACGGATTTCAGGGGACCACTGTAGTTTTCAGCGCAATCCACGCTCCTAGGCACACTTTTATAAATAGTTATTGTGAATTTTGCAGTAGTTGAGGGTTAAAATAGTGTTTTGCCGCATTGAAACGATCTTTTTTCAAAAGTTTATAAACCATAGCAAGATTTGAATACCTCAAAAGTTAATATTTCAGGGGACTACCTGTCTTAATACTCCATACAAAAATGAAATTTTCTAATTTTCGTTTCATCTATTTAGGGCCCCAGTTTAGGATTAAATACCTTAACTGCCGCATTCAAACTACAATGATTCGATGCCTTAGACATTATTCTTTATTTTGATGTATGATTTGTAGCCTTTTTCAGGGGATGAGTATGCTTAAATCGCCAGCAGCCATTCCCACTCCCGATAAAATTACTTCTTAAGTTACTTTCGAGGCAGGATTTTAAATAGTTGCAGTCGTTCTGCCGCTCTGAAACTTCTACAGTTTGTGTGTCAGAGTTTATTGTTGCAAAAAACTCTTAAACGAAAACGGATTTCAGGGGACCACTGTAGTTTTCAGCGCAATCCACGCTCCTAGGCACACTTTTATAAATAGTTATTGTGAATTTTGCAGTAGTTGAGGGTTAAGAAGGCGTTCTGCCGCATTAAAACTATTATTTTTCTAAAGATTATAAACCAAAGCAAGATTTGAATACCTCAAAAGTTAATATTTCAGGGGACTACATGTCTTAATACTCCATACAAAAATGATTTTTTCTAATTTTCGTTTCGTCTTTTTAGGGCCCCAGTTTAGGGTTAAATACCTTAACTGCCGCATTCAAACTACAATAGTTCGATGCCTTGGACATTATTCTTTATTTTGATGTATGATTTGTAGCCTTTTTCAGGGGATGAGTATGCTTAAATCGCCAGCAGCCATTCCCACTCCCGATAAAATTACTTCTTAAGTTACTTTCGAGGCAGGATTTTAAATAGTTGCAGTCGTTCTGCCGCTCTGAAACTTCTACAGTTTGTGTGTCAGAGTTTATTGTTGCAAAAAACGTTTAAACGAAAACGGATTTCAGGGGACCACTGTAGTTTTCAGCGCAATCCACGCTCCTAGGCACACTTTTATAAATAGTTATTGTGAATTTTGCAGTAGTTGAGGGTTAAAATAGTGTTCTGCCGCATTGAAACGATCTTTTTTCAAAAGGTTATGAATCAAACCAACATGTTAATAATTAAAAAGATTTTTTTTCAGGGGACTTCATGTCTAAATACTCCATACAAAAATGAATTTTTCGAGTTTTCGTTTCATCTTTTTAGGGCCCCAGTTTAGGGTTAAATACCTTAACTGCCGCATTCAAACTACAATGATTCGATGCCTTAGACATTATTCTTTATTTTGATGTATGATTTGTAGCCTTTTTCAGGGGATGAGTATGCTTAAATCGCCAGCAGCCATTCCCACTCCCGATAAAATTACTTCTTAAGTTACTTTCGAGGCAGGATTTTAAATAGTTGCAGTCGTTCTGCCGCTCTGAAACTTCTACAGTTTGTGTGTCAGAGTTTATTGTTGCAAAAAACTCTTAAACGAAAACGGATTTCAGGGGACCACTGTAGTTTTCAGCGCAATCCACGCTCCTAGGCACACTTTTATAAATAGTTATTGTGAATTTTGCAGTAGTTGAGGGTTTAGAAGGCGTTCTGCCGCATTAAAACTATTATTTTTCTAAAGATTATAAACCAAAGCAAGATTTGAATACCTCAAAAGTTAATATTTCAGGGGACTACATGTCTTAATACTCCATACAAAAATGATTTTTTCTAATTTTCGTTTCGTCTTTTTAGGGCCCCAGTTTAGGGTTAAATACCTTAACTGCCGCATTCAAACTACAATAGTTCGATGCCTTGGACATTATTCTTTATTTTGATGTATGATTTGTAGCCTTTTTCAGGGGATGAGTATGCTTAAATCGCCAGCAGCCATTCCCTCTCCCGATAAAATTACTTCTTAAGTTACTTTCGAGGCAGGATTTTAAATAGTTGCAGTCGTTCTGCCGCTCTGAAACTTCTACAGTTTGTGTGTCAGAGTTTATTGTTGCAAAAAACTCTTAAACGAAAACGGATTTCAGGGGACCACTGTAGTTTTCAGCGCAATCCACGCTCCTAGGCACACTTTTATAAATAGTTATTGTGAATTTTGCAGTAGTTGAGGGTTAAGAAGGCGTTCTGCCGCATTAAAACTATTATTTTTCTAAAGATTATAAACCATAGCAAGATTTGAATACCTCAAAAGTTAATATTTCAGGGGACTACATGTCTTAATACTCCATACAAAAATGATTTTTTCTAATTTTCGTTTCGTCTTTTTAGGGCCCCAGTTTAGGGTTAAATACCTTAACTGCCGCATTCAAACTACAATAGTTCGATGCCTTGGACATTATTCTTTATTTTGATGTATGATTTGTAGCCTTTTTCAGGGGATGAGTATGCTTAAATCGCCAGCAGCCATTCCCACTCCCGATAAAATTACTTCTTAAGTTACTTTCGAGGCAGGATTTTAAATAGTTGCAGTCGTTCTGCCGCTCTGAAACTTCTACAGTTTGTGTGTCAGAGTTAATTGTTGCAAAAAACGTTTAAACGAAAACGGATTTCAGGGGACCACTGTAGTTTTCAGCGCAATCCACGCTCCTAGGCACACTTTTATAAATAGTTATTGTGAATTTTGCAGTAGTTGAGGGTTAAAATAGTGTTCTGCCGCATTGAAACTATCTTTTTTCAAAAGGTTATGAATCAAACCAACATGTTAATAATTAAAAAGATTTTTTTTCACGGGACTTCATGTCTAAATACTCCATTTTAAATAATTTTTGTACCTTTTATTACTTTGTTGCCATACTTAATTGATTTCTGTTGAATTAATTCAATTTCTAGACTTATTCAAGATTGGCTGCTCACTTCACAAAATTAGTCTTCGTAATTTGGTCGGATTATTGGCCGCTAAGTTTGGCTGCCAAGTTCACACCGGTTAATTTTGAATATCTATTACGGAGTTGTTATTTTAGGGCTGGTATCAGATGGTTCAATCTAATATTACTACAAGACATTAAACATTCAAGATATATTTTTTTAAACAAAATATGAGTAAACTAAGCAAGGGTTAGTTATGTCAATAATGCTCTCGGTGATTAGTTATGTAAAGACTATCTCGCTTTATTATTATTATTAAGAATACAGAGTTGTACAAAAGGTGGGCTTAATGCACAAGCATTTTTTACCTGCCAACCTCAAACAGGTTGGATAGTTGTGACTGAGCGAAATAGCTCTATATTTTAACCAGGGTCTTATTGAAATAGATATATGTATATATATGAACATTATTATTAAGCCACACTATAAAGATAAAAATTATTTAATGGATTGGGAATGGACTAATGTGCACATATTAAGGTACAACCTTCTTACTTAGATCTCTGTATCTCACCTTTACACATTTATACGCTACGACGTACTCACACCATCCATTCCTTAAAGGGTCAGGCTTGTTTGCACATTTTATAGCCCCAGCAACAATTCCGCGGTCATAAAAATCTGGATAACGAACCCTTTCCACTCATTTAAGCCCAGACATAACAATTGCCCGTAAAAGTCGGCGTCCGCGTCATCGTACCCTAATTGGCGGCCGACCTTCGATCAATGGCAGCGGGGTCCATTATGTCATTGTCAAACACAATAGGTGAATGGATACCCTGATTGGATGTGGTTGATTTGATGCCCTCTGATTGTGCAGTGATTTATGCGTGTTCTATGGAACCGGATATGTTTTATCAAAGGCTTAGATTCACATCTCACTCATCACATAATGCGTAGTGTCTGTCTTTGGCCTTGAAACTAGAAAAATCCTGTATCTTGGGGACCTCCTTTCATTTATACAAAACAGAGTATGAAATATAAGAAGTGTACGATAAATCAATGAAGTTATAATAGACAAAGAATAATAAAAATTTAAGGACAAGAAAAGATTAACAACGTGATAGGATAATCCATAAATAAATAACAATTGCCGGACAATCCACTACATCTAGCCCCGTGGATAGCTCTAAGCTTGTGTTACGGGTACTAGACATCTGATATACTTAATATAATAGAAATACATAGATATTATTAGTATACATATTAAACACTCAGACCAAGGAGATAATGCTTGCACAACAAACGAACACTATGCCCACCGGCGGGAATCGAACCCGCTACCTCTTGCATCGCAAGCGGACTTCTGCCCGCCGCGCTACGGAGGCAGCCGGCATCTATTAATTGTTTTAGGATTAGGCTTGGCAGAAATCTTAAAACACATCAGCGTTTGGTGTATATTTATGAATGGCCTTACGTAAGTTTTTGCCATATTAATACTAATACCAGTAAGGCTTCTTAACCCTACGTCTTAAAATGGAAATATAAAGTCTTATTAACCCCCGACCAAAAAAGAGGGGTGTTATAAGTTTGACGTGTCTGTCTGTCTGTCTGTCTGTCTGTGTGTCTGTCTGTCTGTCTGTGTCACCATAGCTCCCGACTGGATGGAGCGATTTCAATTTAGTTTTTTTTGTATGAAAGGTGAGTTTTGCGCGAGTGTTCTTAGACATGTTTCATGAAAATCGGTTGGGCCGTTTAAAAGTTATGGGGGTGTAAGTGGGGAAGCAAAACCGAAAATCTGCAAATATACTAGTGTGGGGTATCAAATGAAAACGCATCGCGTCCACATTACATAATATTATGTTGTTTTATATTTAAGGAAATTAAGGCATTGGAATCGGGGGTTTTTCTTAAATTTTAAATTTAGATTTATACTTATCTGATTCACAATTTTGGTTATGATTTATTTTGATATAGCTAAAAGTAGAATCTTGAATTTGTTTAATGTCAATGAAATGTGAAAGATATTATCTCATTAACCTTTTTCGTATATCCAAGAAGAGTTATTTTCTTTATAGTAACGTTAATATTTCACAGTCTATCTTTCCAACAATCTTTATTAAAACCTTACCTACAGAAAGTTTTACTCATGGTTTCGCCATGAAACCTCCGTAGAAGAACTAAATATTGATTCGTTCGGTTTTAGAGAGCCGTGACCGCGAACCGTTAAACAATGTTACATGCGTTCGACGACGTTTAAATCTCGTTAAACTATCGATTATCTTACCTTTCTAAGTTTAAGTAAGGTTCTAGGAAACTTTTGTAACTCTTAAAAACTGCAATTCTACATGAATCAGAAACTATAACT
This sequence comes from Gymnoscelis rufifasciata, assembly GCA_929108375.1. NCBI lineage: Eukaryota > Metazoa > Arthropoda > Insecta > Lepidoptera > Geometridae > Gymnoscelis > Gymnoscelis rufifasciata. The sequence continues at coordinate 5,096,013 of OV815321.1, read as the reverse complement.
TTTTAAATTATCATGTGTTTTAACATCATCATTAGTTGTAAGATGTCCACTGCTGGAGATAAATAAATATTATATTTCCGGACAATCCACACAACAACTTCTAGCCCCGTGGTAAGCTCTAAACTTGTGTTACGGGTACTAGACATCTGAAATACTTAATATAATAAACATACAGAGATATATTTTTTTATTATACGTATACGTATATTTAGTTCTTCTACGGAGGTTTCATGGCGAAACCATGAGTAAAACTTTCTGTAGGTAAGGTTTTAATAAAGATTGTTTCCTCCTAGGGTGTATTATACACCCTAGGAGGAAGTGCTACAAACACTTCCTCGCGGCTTGACATAAGCAAACATATATGACCTAAAACGTATTACATCTAGGTTTTGTGAACATCTGATAATGTAACAAATTTGGGTTTTCCAACTTCTCGCTTCTGTCGTTTGAAGTGTCGTTTCAATTTCAAATTATGGTTTGTTACCCACTTTATGTCTTAAAATCAAAGACTAGTTTCTACAATAAAGAAACGACTGGGCAACTGAGAGTGATCATTGTTCGTGGCTCATAACTTTTAACTATTATTTCTGTTAAATTGTATGTCAATGGCCCTATTAGCAGAAGCCATGACCGAACTATATCACAATAAGAACAGACAGTCAGTCAGTTTGCTCTTTTGAATGTGCTATCTAAGCTTCGTGAAATCTATACCGATCTTTGACTCATCAGCATTTCGGCCATGGGACATCCACTGATAGAATTTGAATATCTGAGGGGGTTCGACCATAACCCACCATGGTCAATGCTGGTTTTGAGATCATTGACTATAAATAAATAAATATTTCCGGACAACAACATCAGCCCTGTGGTAAGCTCTAAGCTTGTGTTACGGGTACCAGACCTCTGATACACTTAATATAATAGGCATCCATAAATACATAGATATTTTTTATGATACATATTAAACATCCACTACATAACAGGGTATATTTACGATATAAAAACAATTTATTGAAACTTGCTCAAACTCAGTGCGAGAAATTAGGATATTACCTAAGAGCTAAGAAATTAATTTTCGTATAAATGATCAAAACCTAGGAACCTAACTAGTAAGTAAACTAGTTTATATTTCGAAGCATAATTATTGCATTCGATAAAGCTTTTTTTTTAACAATATAGATATTTTAAAATAAGTATAAAGAAGTATACATTAACATGATTTCACGGTATTTGTGCTTTCCGATATTTCGAAGTTGTTGCAAGAGCCATCACGCATAAACTGTTTATATTTGCTGGCAGACATTATGTATGGCCACATCGATTCGTTTTGTATAGTTAGAATTCGGTCGGTGTTGTTTTATTCATCATCATCATAAGGACCCGTATTTACATTCCCACTACTGGTACACATGGACTTCCCTCTTTGACGAGAGACAGGCCTTATGCACCAAGTGCGGGTTGGCCAACTCAACGCTTTCCTTTATAACACTGATTTTAGGGGTAGCCGAATGACAAAAAACGGAGCACTAATGGATTCATCATGTATGTCTGTCTGTCACAGCTACTTTTTTATTATGTATGTATTGCATTAAGACAATTTTTCGAAAATAAAACAACAAATTTTGGGGGTTCACCATATTTCGATCTAAAAAATTATTTTTTGGATCAAACCCATACGAGTTGGGTATGTATAGATATATTCAAAAATTTAATTGAAGTTTCTTACATAAGTAATTAAATATTTTTTTTAGCTTCCTACTTGAAACCTACTACAATACAATACAAAAACGCTTTATTGTGCACAACACAGTAACATAAACACGTTAAACAATATACAAAACAAGTGGTACAATGGGCGGCCCTACCGCTAAAAAGCGGTCTCGTCCAGGCTACCTTAGAATGGAAAATATTTTAATCAAAATTGAAAGGAGGCAATGGTGTACAATATTAAATATAACAATATCGTCTATTAATAAATATCTACATAAAAATGTGTACACACACATATCAATAGTAAACGTATACGTAATACTACGTCGCGTGGTAACTTTAAAGTTTAAGTGGTAAGTGTTGTGTTTTACCTGGCGAGACGAGGGTTAGTTTTTGGGTCATGAATGATATGAGTCACTCATGCGAGTACGATACCCCCGGGCTTAAAGGGAAAGTTGACTCATGTCATTACAAAGGGCAGTTACTTAGGTTACATTATTAACTGGCTAAAGTGTCTTTGAAAGATACTTCATGTGTTCATTTTATAGTTCCATTTAGAACTCAATAAGACAACTATTGGGGTTAATAGTTTCTTTGTTTTTTTAAATACGCGACGCGGGTGTTTGTTATTAATTAGCTAAACGATTTTGGAGGGAAACGGTCTTATTCAATTTCTTTGTGCAGTTATTACTCACTAATTGGCTACTTTCTTAAGATCTATTATTACCAATAATCTCATTATTATTATAAGATAATTTATATATGTATTTTGAATTTAATTTTTTTATTATGTGACAATATATTTCTTTTTTTTTATTGGAATTGTGTGTGTTAATTGGATTTAAATCTGAAATAAATAAATTGAATTGAATTACGTTAAGGTTTTTAAATTTCTAATAACTCAGCTCCGGAATCCACACATCAAGCTAAATATGGATAGATGTCGGTCAAATTTTGATTATTTATTATTGCAACATTGTATTCGTGCGAGATGCTGTGCACCTTCACTGACTACAAAGAAAGGATCGCAGAGCACTCACTAGCGTAGTGAATCACTCGACACTTTCTGATCGATATCTCACGATCACTAACTGCTCCATATACAAGCTGTTTCAAAATTGTTATATAAAGCCAAAAGGGTGTAAATGTTATGCACCACGCGAATATATTTTGTACTACAATATTTCGATTCGGAGGCTTTTTTAGTATATAATATAATAGCTTTAATATAATAGATTTTCATACGTAGATATTTTTTATTAAACATATTAAACACCCAGACCTGAAGGTAGAGAGATCTACCTTCTAGGTCTTCATGCCCCATCTTAGACCACAACATCACTTTACATCAGGTTAAATTGTGGTCAAATAAAGGCTTAACTAAAATAAAATAAAAAAAACATCAAGTAGAAAGCTTTCAGAACATAAAGACACTTAGTCCCTCGGCGGGAATCGAACCCGGGAGAGGTAGCCTCTTACACCGCATGTGGACGTTCGATCATTGAGGCAGTCATTTTTGATTGACTAAAGCTTATTTGATAATATTTAAACATTTATAATGGCTGATACCTTAGTTGATACCTACAAAAGACAAAATATATGACAGATTTTAAGTTATTACATTATCTTTTTACAAGTTTATTAAAAAGTGCCACTATACATATACTTTTTTTATCCGGCTTATCTCGGGTAATTATTCAAAATTACATCAGTTCAAATTGACTCTACATTTTAGTTATAAAACGTTTGTATGGGAAAAAGAAGATAAGGGATTCCCCGGTAATAATTCAAGATACAAGATACTTGGTCTTTTAATATTGGTCCAGGTTTTGTTGAGTTATGCGCTTACCAATACATTTTGCGATTCATTTTTATATTTTAGATATAGTATACTTTTATCAATTACTTTTTATTTTTTATTCTCTATAATAAACAAAAATTCAACAAGAATTACGCTCTGAATGCCAATTGTTGAACAAACGCAGACAAAACTATTTAATATAAAAAAACCGGAAAAATCTCTAAGGTTATAATATAAATTTTAGAATTCGTTACAAAATCAACAGAGAAAAATTGCCTTCCTGATTCTTAAAAAAACAATCAATTAACACCCTTTTATCGTTCCAGGGACTTCTCTCTTGATGAGAGAGATTAGGCTTTAATTCACCACGCTGGCGAAGTGCGGGTTGGTGAATGTCACATGTCCTTTCAAAACTCTTGAAAGTTCTCAGAACATACCGATATTCACCTACACCGTTAAATCACGTGTTAAAAAAATCAATATTATAATTCGATAAACATTTCAAAACTTATATAGTGTAGGCGCACTGAGCCAACAACTTCGAGTTCAACGATATCGAAAGTATACGATTGCGCACAATAGCGTAGGCAGCTTGCCTAGCCCGAGGTCCCTAGGGCTACTTTCACTATATGCCAGTTATGTAGTTGCGACTAAAGTTACTGCGGTTATGAGATGAAGAACCTAATTTTACCTACATTCGGAACTTGCGTATCCATTAATAATTTCGCTTTCTCACCATACGGGTTTAAACTCGGTCATACATTTTATAGGGAAAAGGGCTTTTTTCACATCATCATCACCCTATCAACGTTCCCACTGCTAGGACACAGGGACTTCTCTCTTGACGATAGAGAAGTCTTAACATTATTTCATATAATCCGAGTAAATTAAGCAATGGTTGGTTATGTTTAGAGCTTGTCACATGTGACTAAGCAAAATCTTAATACATATATATAAATCTCGTGTCACAATGTTTGTCCTCAATGGACTCCTAAACCACTTAACCGATTATAATAAAATTCGCACACCATGTGCAGTTCGATCCAACTTGAGAGATAGGATGGTTTTTACGGCGAGAAAAAATCATCCTATCTCTCAAGAAAATAATTTCCGGGAAAATTTTATACCCGTGCGACGCCGGGGCGGGCCGCTAGTAGCTCTATATTTTAACCATTGACAAACTTAATTTGGCGATGGGGAAATAGGTTCTTATGCTTAAAACTATCAATGATAATAATATGACCCAAATAATGAAAAGGCAGTTATAAGTTTTTCGTTAAATACCAGAAGCATGATACACAATATACTTTCAAGGGGTTTTAGACACTATCCTAGACACAAACCAACCAGCCCGGTGGCTGTGGCATCATAGCTGACGAACGGATGAAGCGATTTCAATTTAGTTTTGTTTTGTATGAAAGGTGACTTTTGCGCGAGTGCTCATTGTTGAAGAGAAATGTTTTATGAAAATTGGATGAAATTGAGGAAGAAACAATTATGTGCAAATATACTGGAGTATAAAGCGCATCATTACTAATAATCTAAATATAAAATAATAAACCTGATTTTAAAACCTCAGTTTCCTTAATCATATTATTAGGTAATGTGCACGTGATGCGCTTTCATTTGAGGCCCAACTCGAGTATATTTGCAGAGATTTGGTTCAACTTCCAAACTTTCACCCCCATAAGTTTTATACGGCTGAATCGATTTTCATCGAACATGATTTAAAACACTCGCGCAAAAAAATCTAAATTGAAATCGCTTCATCCGTTCGGTAGCTATGATGTCACAGATAGCCAAACGTCAAACTTATAACACTCCTATTTTTCGGTCGGGGTTAATAAAATATTTTACATTTTAAGAAACTGTTTATTTAATTAAAATTAGCTTTAACCTTTCGTATGGTTAACCCCAAACCCAGGCATCAGATCTCGCAGTACACAGCGACTTGGGGTAATTTTTACGCAAATATATACCTATTTTCATAAAACAGGTAAAACTAATTGAAGTAGCTTGTTTGTTCCTCACGTGGTTTATGCTTGTATGACGCACAAAAGTTTACCAAATCGTGCGTATCTAACGAGTTTATTCGATCAACGCTTATAAATCAATTATTTCTCAATTTACTCGATGATAGCTGGATTATTTGAACTATGGATGTATAATATCTACTACAATATAGTATATAGAAACGTCAGTTTTGCATAAAAATATTTCTACATTTTCTATTCTTGATCAGGTGTTAGTTGTAGTTATTGATTAATAATTAATATGATGTCCCAGACAGACAGATACGTTAAACTTATAACACCCCTCTTTTTATCGGGGGTTAGTAATAAAATTTGTTACCTGACATCCAGTATCTCTGATTGTTTCACTTGGGCCCAATTTGAGAGATCAACGCTTTTCTTCGTGGGACATGTCCGCAAACTTGTTGTTATATGTTTCATAATAGGGACATTATTGTATACATATCAAAAGTAAATATTGAAAACTTCTTTGAAGGATTCTATACTTATCAAAATTTAAAATTTAAGAAATACCCGAGATTCCAATGCTTTTATTTCCTCAAAAGTAAAACACCATAATATTATGTAATGTGCACGCGATGCGCTTTTTTTTATTTGAAAACCCACTCTATTATTTTTGCAGATTTTCGGTGTTCTTTCCCCACTCTAACCCCCAAAACTTTTAAACGGCACGACCGATTTTCATGAAACATGTCTAAGAACACTCGGGCCAGACTCAGCTTTCATACAAAAAAAAACTAAATTTAAATCGCTCCATCCGTTCGGGAGCTATGATGTCCCAGACTGACAGACACGTCAAACTTATAACACACCCCTTTTTTGGTCGGCGGTTAAAAACAGCACCAGGGTTCATTACATTCAAGTTAATAATCGAATCTTTCATTTTTTAACGTGGCGCAATAACGCCACCTTATTTTAATTCTATTCTGTAATGAAACTCTCAAATGTATTCTTCAAGTTTTCTACATCGTAATAAGGCTTTGCTGGTAAAGATAGCTCAAGACATAATACAAATGGGGCTAGAAAAATTTTAGTAAATAAATTAATAAAATTTAAGCATAGGAGGTAAAGACCTAAAGACTGCGTTAATTATGTAATACTTTCCTTGGTTGTTAATAGATGATTGATTTTAATTACAATATCATCTAGCAATACAATTGTTAGTTAACCCAAAACTGAGAGGTCATAACGAATTATTGATCCGTTTACATTCTTAATGTGTATGGATGGTTGCTTTCGTTCACAAAGATGCGGCGATGCATGACAACACATGTTTATTGCAATGTAGCGAACAATTTGCTGATGGTACAGTCAACAGCAGAAAGAGCTGATGAAATTGGGTCCCAAAATTACATTTGCACTAAATTTATTCGAAAGTTACTGGCTACTGTAGTTCGTTTTGCAAATGACGTGACATAAGTAAGTGATCACATTTATTGCGATCCTCGATGTTATTAAGCTATTGCATAGCTTCTGTCGCGGGCCTTGAGCGTGGAGACCAGAATTTCCGTAACAAAAAAAATCCTAACCCCCACTCCGACCGGCACAGCGGTGATACTTTTTTTTTGTTTTTCATGTATCGATAAATAGCAGAACTTTGAAAGACTTATTGAAATAACTTTTGAATGATTATTTTATTTTGACTTATTAAAACTTCTTCGTGACGCTTTGGTTTAACTTGTTACATGTTGCAATTCACACTTGAAGATGTTTTGAAACGTTGATCATCAACTTTTGCTGCTGACTGTACTCAAATCCTGAAGATTTTTAACACCTGATTGTAAAGTTACTTATTTTAGTTTAGAAATTTTCATCATCGTTGCGCCGTAGGACTTCCACTGCTGGTCATAATCTCTCAAAGATGGCCAATTTGTATGTTTAGTAGGATATATTGCGCTAGTTTTTTTGCGTGTTAACAATTTATTTCTACTGCAGAAAAAAGTCTTAATTGTCGAAATTCATTTTTACCTTAAAGTAACCGATATAGTAAACCAATCCTCACTTGGCCAGAGCGTGGTGAATTAGGGCCTAATCTGTCTCGTTAAGAGAGTCTCTGTGTCCCAGCAGTGGGAACGTAATAGGGGTGCTTATTGTGTATTTTTGAACCGATATAGTAACTGCCTACTTACGATATCTATTGAAAATATTTGACCTCCGGGTGGTTCTAAGAACAGTCTCTGGTCTGGTAGACTTTGGCCGCGGCATGTCACACTCCGGGCTGGGCCAGTGCGTGAAACGGTTTTTCGTGTTTCGTAATGTGGTCCGAAGAAGCCATCTACCTTCAAAGTCTTCATGCCCCATCTTAGACCACAGCGTCACTTTACATCAGGTGAGATTGTGGTCAAATGAAGGATTATCTAGCTTAAAAAAATTTTCTTTCCTTGCGCTTTAAACCCAACAAACCCTTCCGAATTTGTGAATATATATTATTTTCCGTGATATATTTAATTGTTAAATTCTCTATTTGATAATAAAACCTTGGGTCTTGTCTCGTTTACTTTCCCATCTCCTTGTAGTTTTCTTAATAACTGTAATTGAAAGGCAATATAATAAATGAGAAATAACGTTTGTATGTGAAAACGCAGAAAGTTGCCCGGTTACTTTCATCTCTTTAAGCTAGGGACTGACGGATGCTCTGTGCTTTTCTAAGAAACCTTTACTTATGTACATAATGATTGGATGGAACTGCGAACTGCTGGTACGAGATAAAAACACTGAGAACTTGTTTTAAATGTAGTTGGACTACTTTTTCAGAAGTTAACTGAGTGTTCTCGTCTCATGTTGAACTTAGTGGTACATAGTGACTGGATAGGAAGCTTTTCTTGTGGAAGATATTCAGAGGTTTTTTTTTAAAGTTTGGTCAAAATTTCGTTGGTTTTTATAGGATTGGGACCTACACAAGTACGAATTATTATTAATTCTTAAATATAAAATACTTGGGACACGGGACAGCCTCAGTAGTGATCTTTAAACCCATTGAAATATTAATATAGATAGATATAAAATAAACATTTAAACCTAACGTAATGTGCATATTATCGAAATATACATATTAGAATTGGAGCATTTATAATTATGTAGGAAAAAAAACATCTTTGTACATTAGATCTACGAAAAACATGTAAAAAGTACTGCACCTCAAATTCTATATTTATGAGGAATTATTATTGACCATGACTGAAATCTGTAGTATGTACAGACATTCGTCGAAGATGCCTACAAAAAATTCACAGACCCAAAGATTTAAATGCTGATATGCTATGGTGGCGAAATCTGTGCATATTGCACAGATAGCAAGATCAGACCCATCGTAATTAATGCGTTTACGTTACATTTTTATGCTTTCCATGTTCCCTTCAAAATCTCGATTCACTATAAATCTAAAATATAATATAATACTCATTTTAGCACCATTCAAAACCAGCGCTGACAGCGCTTTTTTCTTAACACATAGTATAGTATGAAATCGACTTACAACTAAGCTAGTATTAAAACAAAATACTATATATCGAACATCCACCAAAGCTGGTTAGTGGGTGTGCCAGATACTAGCGAGAAAATCCATAAAACACTGGCAACGTGGATAGAAAATATAAATAAATGTTTACTTACGGACAATCCATACAACATATAGCCCCGTGGTAAGCTCTAAGCTAGCTTAGCTTAAGCTAAGGCCGCCGATTGTGACACTATTATATGTATCCCATCAAAAACAATACTTGTCAAAAAAACCAAGTCGCGCAACTCAGTTGTTCTGCGGTAAAAAGTTGTGAGATCCAAAGTAAATCCAAGTCTTCAAATTTCGTCTCAAAATTCTTTAATGTTTTATATAAATATATTAAGACTTGGCCATCGCCTGAAAACACGTGTAAATTCAATTATTTAGTGCAATGGCCAAGTCTCAATATATTTATATAAAACATTAAAGAATTTTGAGACGAAATTTGAAGACTTGGATTTACTTTGGATCTCACAACTTTTTACCGCAGAACAACTGAGTTGCGCGACTTGGTTTTTTTGACAAGTATTGTTTTTGATGGGATCTCATTTCTTTTTGTATTTTGTAGACAGTTCTACTTTTTTCCTTTTCGGTACCTTCTACTTATTGTATATATGTCCATATAATTTTCTTTTTGCCGGTCTAGATTGGATTTATTTATATTTCGCATTGTTATTACTTTAGTACATATTTCGTATATACGTGGCGATGCGACAGCGCCCTCTATACCGGTCTTTTCTAGATTTTTTAGTTTTTCCTTGATTCATACACCAAACACTACTTATATTCCAAATTTGAAGCTTCTAGGTCTGCTAGAAGTGCCTTAGAATTTTGATGATCGGTGAGTCAGTCAGTGAGTGACAAAATTACGAAATTTGACCCGTTATAATTCTTAAAATACTGGTTCAAATTGAATGAAATTTGAAATATACCGTGTCTTTACAATCCTGCATGGTTACTGAAAATTTCAGTCTTCTAGTTTTATCCACAACGAAGTTACAGGGGGTCGAAAATGGCCTGAATTGCTTCGAGAAAAGGATGGTACGGCCGTGCCGCTTTTATGCTCGACTTGGTGGGGGCACTGCCGTGCCCCCAGATATTTAATTTTTTGTTTTTAAATTGGTGTTCATAAATTTTTGTTCAATATTGTATTGTAAGCTAGTGTAACGGGTGCTAGATATCTAACATACTTGATATAATAGACATGCATTATATAGAATTTTTATATACATTTTAAAAACCCAGACCAAGGAGAAAGTCTTTGAATAACAAACAAACACTTGACCCCTCGGCGGGAATCGAACCCGCTTCAACTTGCGCCGCAAGAGAAACTTCGCCCACCGCGTCATTGAGGCAATCTGAAAGGATAGTTTTGTATATTTTGACGTAAATAAAACTTGCCTTTCTTTTCAGATTACGAAGACTTCCCCACCCGCGACCAATGGGGTCCCGCGCCGCACGAGCTGGACCCTGACATCTGGCCGCCGCCGCCCGACCGCGAGACGAGCGCCTGGCCGCCGCCCACCAGCGTGGACCACAAGTCAGTCAGGTTCAATGGTCACTTTGTTACTATTGCACCGGTGATGTCTCTCCCTTCCTCAGTTCCTCCCTCCACGGGTCGATTTCCTCATTACTCCTCAGTAATGAGGTGGAGGAGGGTCGTGATTCCCCATTGGGATCTTCTATCGGACCGTAGCTTGCCACTTGTTCCTCTTCTTGGCTGAGTGAAGGGCATTATATAAAATAGTGACCAAGGTTATTCGACCTGGTCCGTCCACCTAACGGGGCTACGTCCTCTTGGTCGTTGGTCATTTCTCAGTTAATAGACTACTTATATCTGCACCCGGATATTAGAGATGCACCGAATATTCGGTTAGTAATCGGTATTAATCTCTTTTTGCACTAGTCATATTCGGCCGTATTATTCGGTTAAAGCGCCGAATATATTCAGTTGAACCGGATTATATTCGGTATTTGTTATTCGGCTCATCATTACCTGATATCTACCCTTCAAACAGGACGTGTTGAAGTGATAACTTTTGGAGAGTCAACCGGAAATGGTAAATGTCACATAAAGCGTAACAGCGCTTGTCTGATTTGGCTTTTTTTTTCTTTTTTTTCTCTCTCGCATACGCAGAGGTAATTAGGCTCCTCTCTCATTCAAACATGCCACAGTGTTCGTTCACCAACACGTTATTTTACTTGGTTTTTAAAAGCATTAATGTTTATATAATAATTTAGCTAAACGTATTGTATTTCTTTATTTAAAACACTTTATTTGCACAAAGTAAAATTGTGTACAAAAAGGTTTAAGCCCACCTTTTTGCCTAGTCATTTTCTACCTAGCAACCTGTAACGGTTAGCAGGTAGAAATTTAATTTATGTTACAACGTAAATATATTATTATACATAAAATGTATTATTATATTTACAGTAACATTATTTATTTTACATTTTATGAAAATAAGCTCGAATTAAATTATTTGCTTTCACAGAGGCCCGCCCTCCCGATCAGCAAAGAACAACGTACGCAACGCACGAACGGACAAGAAACCTGCGCCGACGCAGCGCGCAGCCACCACGTCCAACAGAAAGAACTCGGATGTCAAGAACCCTAGGATAGCAGCCAATAAAGCTCACAGTGGTATGACACTTGAATATGTATCTTTAACCTGCTTTCTTTAATATCATGTTTAATAGGCTTGTTGACTAATTTTTAAAACCATTTTAATTGATTCTTTATTACATTAAAAACATAGCACATCAATTATGCATCAATATTATGGGTAAAAAAAAACAAAGCATTATATTAAACTTATAATGAGTTTCAAATGGCCAAAAGTAAGTGAGAAAAACGGTTGCCTCCAAGTTGGCATTACAGTTTTGTACTACTCAGTTACGTCACAGTCCGGCATACCAACGCCATTTTGAAAAGTATCGTTTTGAGTCAGTCATGATCAAAGATGAAATTTTTTCAATTTTAAAAATGATATTTAATTAAACTCGTATTTATTTTTAAATACTGCGTTAGTTATTTCGGTTCCGAAAAATATTTACTATATATCTTGTATGAATGTGTTTCGTATTTGAATAATAGTCAGCTACCCTATTAAGTTTTTTACTCTAAACTAATAGACACTGGCAAGGCATGTCGCAATTGCGACGCCAATATTAAGTCTACTAAACTAGAAAGGTGGGTTTCTCCACAAAGAAACAAGTATTACGTTTACACTTTTATTGAAAGTAAAATCAACACGTTACAACTTTAATTAAATTGGCGTAAACAAGTAGAGTCTATCCTGCCTATGATTAGCCCACGAAAATCCAGCCAATAAGAAGGCTTTTTGCTAACGGCTCGTCTACCCCCTTCCTCTCCTACTACACGTCATGAAGCAGTTGCCGTTGTCATCGGATAGATGGCGCCTCGAAGTCAACGATTGGTGCGTTGACGTACACTCGTTGTGCAGCGCAACCGTTACCGGTGGCACCGGTGCTGCACTGGATTGCCAACAAATATACAAGAACTGAGCATTCTTTTCTGGATATGGACTTGATAATTTTTATGGATTTCCCTGCGGGAACATAGTATTTTTTCAGATGATAGCATAACCTTTATGGATAAATAGGGTGCACTTAAGGCTGATTTTAGTGAAACGCTGACTATCGGCGTTGACGGCTCGGCGCGTAGCAATTTGTATGGAAAAACTGTCAGCGGTCGGCGTTATTCTAAAAGGTTTCTACAGCGATCATACAGATTGATAAGCGCAAATACGTCAGCGCCGATGGTCACCGTGAAACTGAAATCAGCCCAACATTTTTTTTTTTTTATGTGTGATAAGATACTGTTCTTAGCACCACCCGGAGGTCACGTGTAAGGATTCAGAGGGTTATCACTTACGGACGTGAACAGACAAAACCTCCAACATAGAAAGAACCCTTCACACAATTCACGTTATTATATATTTCACGAATTCGTATTGTTGCAGCAAAAACAAAGGACTCGAGCAAGGACCACGGCAAAGGCACAGACAAACAGGACAAGGACAACAATAACGGCGACACGGACGACGAGAAGCACGCGGAGGAACGCAGGTTTGAACCGCCCAGCGCGGCCGACGCGGACCTGGTAGATATGTTAGGTATGTACAGTCTGCGTCAAATTCATGTAAGCGTCTAGACTCTAGACATCAAAACCAATTAAATAATTAATTAATAATGAAAGAAACCTGTAATGAAAAGAGAAATCATTGCCTAGGAAAATAATGGAAACATATTCCATTCCTGATCCTGATATTAGAAAAATCTCAGCAGAATCAGATTGTTGATGTCTCCATACTGAAGTCAACAGAGGATGCATACAATATGTGTTGCCTAAACATTACAGATTTGGGAATTAGATAGTCATTAAGTCAAGTCTTAATTGATGTAAGCAGTTCGAATCATCATGAAATGGTATGCGCTTAAAGTAGTTGTAGTAGGTAAATATCTCACTTCTATTGTTTGATGCTTTAAGATCTAAGAAGGCAGGTGGCAAAGCTGGTTTTCAATGGTGCCAAAAAGAGTATAGTATTGTAGATTTGAATTGTATCGAGAATTTGTAGGAAAAATGGGAAGCTTAAACAAGGATTTGAATCCTAGATATACATTCACCGACGGAGTTCTTTTTGTTTGTAAAAAAATGGTTTTTCTATCTTTTTATCGAAACACAAAAGACTGCTGCCATTACAAAATCTTCAATTTTTTTTTAAGTCGATTGCAAATATAAATCTTAGCGAAAATATTATACCGTCTTCTTAGTTATCATCATTTCAAATATGTTGGTCCAACTTGTAGGGTGATGGCAAATTGTCTATAGTTGGAAAAGCATTTTAAACAGACAAAACCCAGCACTACAGTTTGAGTTGCCGGTGTATATATGTATGCGTATATTAAAGCGGACTATACGTATTGTCTGGAATTCGTATAAGTATCACTATTTGTAGAAAACCTGCCTATGATTATAAAAAAGATAAAATTCATAGCTTAAATAGCTACTGATCGATTTATTGCACATTTATCAATAGTTTTCTAATACGTTAGATAAGATTTGGATGTATTGTTTACCGACCTTGTCTTCATGATAAGCGTTAACCTTGTGTCTAATTTCTATTTCACGAAGTAAGCATTATTTAAATATCATACAAAATTTGCTATCAATGTTGTCATGACTTTGTTAAATTTTGATTTATTTAATTATGTCTATCATATTCCGTTTTATATAACCCTTTTTGCTGTTAAAATGTTAGTAAGAAGTAGCTATTATGTGTAATTGCTTGATTTAATGAAATAAAATTAAATAAAGCTGTTTCACTTGTTTTGTTTACGAAAGACTACAACATTTTTTTTTGAATTACCTACTGTTTTAAATTTTATAGAATCTGGGATGTTCCGCCATATTGTATTTAAAATGACGTCACTCGGCAAACCATACACTGTCATCCAAACCGAACATATACATAGACAAGATTTCTGCTCGTTCGTTCGAAGATAACCTGGTTCAATAATGAGTTGCAAGATTATACCTGAACATTGTAAATTAATTATAAGATTTTACAAAATGTATGTATATAATAGGCGCGCAAAAGCGCGCCCTTCGGACTATTGCTAGAATACCACAGTGGGAATCTTGTAAAGAACTTTTTAAAACCCTAAAAATTCTGACAGTTCCAAGTCTTTACATAATGGTAACACTATATGATATGGTAAAAAACCCATCTAAATACGAAAGTGAAGAGCAGAAACTTGAACGAATTTCAACTAGACGAAAAGATATGAGTACACCTTACCAACCAACACTTTAGGTTTCAAAACACTGTTGCAGGTACCAAGCCGTTATACTGTTCAATGCATTACCCAGTGACATGAAAACTATGGACAATCACAACTTATTTAAGCACAAATTAAAAGAACTTTTATTGGGGGGGTGTTACTACTCGCTCCAGGACTTTCTTGATGACGTCTTTGATTAAATTCTTCGTGACATTTCAATATTATGTACCTCTATTAGATATTTTCAATGACATTATTCACAATATTGTTATAAAAAGACATTTTAATTTAAGTTTCATTATTTTCGTTTTAATTTTAATCTTAATTATTTACTGACTACCTATTATTATTATTTTATTTTATATGATTTTATGACAATATTGATATAATATAGAAATAATTTAGTTATTAGAATTGTAATTAATGTGTTTTATTATATTATAGACATTCAGATACAATGTAAAAATTGTGAATTGAATAAATTTTATGAATTATGAATTATGAATATATTAGGTCCTTACATATGAAATTGGCGTTTTTCGTACTGGCCACTTTAATCACAAATTTCTCCTCTTTGGTAAGGAATTCCAAATTCAAATTTGTACAGCTATAGACTCATGTATTTGTGCTTCGATGATCGTCATTCATTTGTTTTTTTTCTTCTGTTTTTTTCTGTTTGCGTCACTCATTTTACAAAATGGAAAACTTAAAATATCGCATTATTTACGAGTACGAGTTCCGCCGTGGCACTAGTGCTGCGGAAACAACTCGAAGGGTGAATGATGTGTATGGCGGTCGTGTTGCAAAAGAAAACACAGTTCGTTTTTGGTTCCAACGTTTTCGTTCTGGAAATTTCGACTTGCAGAACAAGCCCCGTGGACGGCCTGAGACTCAAGTTGATAATGAAGAGTTGAAGGCTATTGTGGAAGCGGATCCATCGCAAACCACGTCCGAGTTAGCTGCAGGCTGCGGTGTTAGTGATAAAACTGTTTTAATTCACTTGAAGCAAATTGGGAAGATTAAAAAGCTTGAAAGGTGGGTACCTCACGAATTGACTGAAGCAAACCGGCAAACGCGCGTCGACTGCTGCGTTACATTACTAAACCGGCACAATAATGAAGGTATTTTAAACCGAATCATTACCTGTGATGAAAAATGGGTTCTTTACGATAATCGGAAGCGCTCAGCGCAATGGTTGGATCCTGGCCAGCCAGCCAAATCCTGCCCCAAGCGAAAATTAACCCCAAAAAAGTTACTTGTAAGCGTTTGGTGGACTAGTGCCGGTATTGTTCATTACAGTTTTCTCAAATCTGGCCAGACTATTACGGCTGATGTCTATTGTCAGCAATTGCAAACCATGATGGAAAAGCTAGCGGCTAAACAACCTAGGCTGGTCAATCGCTCCACGCCACTGCTGCTTCACGACAACGCTAGACCACACACTGCGCAACAGACGGCTACTAAATTAGAAGAGCTTCAATTGGAAAGTCTAAGACATCCTCCGTACTCCCCGGACCTTGCTCCAACAGATTACCATTTTTTTCGAAATTTGGATAACTTCTTGCAAGGGAAAAAATTCAACTCCGATGGGGCAGTCCAAATCGCCTTCAAAGATTTTATTGATTCCCGTCCGACTGGTTTTTTTAGTAAAGGGATCAATGAACTACCTATAAGATGGCAAAAGTGCATAGAAAATAATGGTTCATACTTTGATTAATTAAATATATTATATTAAAAAATATTCGACTTTTTGTTCCTCCCATACAAAACGCCAATTTCATATGTAAGGACCTAATATTACATACATTTATATTTAGTTCTTAAGCATTGTTCTGTTGTATTATATATTTTTATGTTTTTCAATAAAGAGTATTGTATTGTATATATATATTATATAGTCATGTTTGTCTATTTCAGAACGTGATATAGTACAAAAGAACCCCAACATAAGATGGGACGACATCGCTGACTTGACGGAAGCGAAGCGATTATTAGAGGAGGCTGTGGTACTACCCATGTGGATGCCGGATTTCTTCAAGGTTCGAATTATATTTATATGAATTATCGTCATCCACTGACAGTTTAGCCCACTGCTGGGCATAGGACTCCTTGAGTTCGTGCCATCCACCCGCGGCGCGTTACTATGTCGTCGACCCACCTCTCTACGCGACCAAAACACATAAAAATTCCTAATTCGTTTAAATTTATATAATGTATATCATAGCATAATTATGCTAGTTTGTAAGGTATTTATTTATAGGCCGTTGTAAGGTATTTACAACGGACGGTATTTTTTTTTTGGACGTTTTGTCTGTTCGTGTCCGTAAGTGGTAACCCTCTGAAGCCATACACGTGACCTCCGGGTGGTGCTAAGAACAGTCTCTGGTGGGAGGCTTCGGCCGCGGATTGTCACCACCCTCCGGGCTGGGCCAGTGCGTGAAGCGATTTTTCGTGTTTCGTAATGTGGCTCGGAGAAGCCATCTACCTTCTAGGTCTTCATGTCCCATCTTAGACCACATCGTCACTATACATCAGGTGATATTGTGGTCAAATGAAGGCTTATCCAGCAAAAAAAAATATATATATTTATACTTGGTTTGCGAGATTTGCGAATTACCTTTCTGTAACACAGTACTAAATACTGCGTTAATTGTGTAATACTTTCTTTGGTTTTTAATAAATTATTGATTGGTAAAAATATTTGAAGAGATTAGGGTAGTGACCATGTTTCCAAGTCGATACGAACGCAGTTTTAAATGTTGTGTTTGAAAAATACTCTGCTACTCATTTTCCAGAGAATTTCCCTTGGCAGAGTTTAGGACGCCTACGCAATGAGATGGGGGGGGACACCATTCTTACGCGGCGATTCGGCACTAGAAACTTTTTTTTTTTTAAATTTATGAAGCTTCTTATATAATGATGCTACAATAATGAATATTACGATCTAGCCATTATAAAGGCTTATTAGTAATTTTACATTTGACTTAAATTGCTACGTAGAGTAAAATAAAGAATGTGTCCATTAAAACTTTGCTTATTGTCTCTATTTAAGGGGAAGACACTATGTTCTTGTGTTCTTTATAATTGTTATTTACACTCACTGCACTAACATTGACACTAATAAATTTAAAACACTAACTCAAACGGTTTTGTCCGCTTTAGTCTTCTCACTATGTCCGTGTTGTCGAGGAGCTGGATGGCCTCCACGTTCACATGTTGATGATGTCTTTTTTCGTGAGCTTCGGCATAACGTTTAATGGTAGTTGCGACTAGGTCCATTTTGAGGTCCCGATGTACTCGGGATACTCCGAAATGCGTTCACGATACTCCGAAGTGCTTTATTTTGAAATCGTTGGATAATCTGGATATTGCTCTGTTTGGTACAGCCCCAAAGCTGAATACCGTACGTCCATATTGGAACGAGAAACTGGAAATCATAATCATTCATAATTTCATAAATTTAATTAATTATAATCTTGTGTAGAACAATTTAAGACGAAGTAACGTAGCTTACTAGCGAAATGCATTCAGCTAATCAATTGGGCCAATCAATCACATTAAGGTGTCATTAATTTTATTTGAAATATTTAATTTCGCTGCGGTACTCGTATCATTATTTTCAACTCTACTCTAATTATTCTTATTTTAACATTGTTGGTGTAAAATTTAACTAATTATCACAGATCGACCTTTCCTTTTCAAGTTTGCTGATAAGATTTTGTTAAGATAATGAACAGTTTGCCAAAGATAACATTGAAAGATACGCTATGATGCATTTTTATTATCTGTACTGTACTTACTATTACGGCAACTCTGATAAGATCTTTTATTTCTGATAATGATATGAAAAATATTACACAGATTTCAGTGTACGATGTACGTAACAATTTTGTATAGTTCAATTTGTTTGTGTTTCAGTTTTATATTTATCTTCATCATAGTAGATCGCAGCTTCCAAAAAGTTGTTGAAACTGTAACTGGACGAAATACCTTATATCCATCGTAAAATCCATTAAATACGGGCAACACACAGTTGGCCGAACCAGCACGATGATTTAATAAATTATCTAGCCCCGTGGTAAAAGTAAGCTTTAAGCTTGTGTTACGGACGGTGTTACTAGACATCTGATATACTTAAATATGATAGACATACATATGCGGCCCGCCCCGGCGTCCGCACGGGTAAAAAAAGTTCCCGGAATTTTTTCCCTATTTGCTGCACCGTTTAGACCTACCCTGGACTACGACAAACATTTTAAAACCAAAATCAGCTCAATCAGCCCAGCCGTTCTCGAGTTTTAATCAGACTAACGAACAACAATTCATTATTATTGATATAGATAGATAAACTTTGAAAAATCATTAATATCTTGTAAGTTTATAACAATGGGTATATTTGCAGGGTATCCGGCGACCGTGGAAGGGCGTGCTAATGGTGGGCCCGCCCGGCACCGGCAAGACGATGCTGGCCAAGGCGGTGGCCACGGAGTGCGGCACCACCTTCTTCAACGTGTCCTCCTCCACGCTCACGTCCAAGTACCGCGGCGAGTCCGAGAAACTCGTGCGGCTGCTGTTTGAGATGGTAAATAAATATTTCCGGACAATCCACACAACAACATCTAGCCCCGTGGTAAGCTCTTAGCTTGTGTTACGGGGACTAGACATCTGATATACTTAATATAATATACATACATACATAGATATTTTTTATTATACATATTAAACACCCAGACCAAGGAGAAAGTGCTTGCAGAACATACAAACACTCTCCCCTCGATGGTATGTCACCTTTAAATAGCTTTAATTGACCCACGCGTTTGAAAGTGAATAAACTATTAACGACGCAACTACATCGCCAATTTTTTCGATAACATCACGCAAATAAAAAAAAAAGGTGGGTGTGCGATTCACACATGATAGAAGTGAAACTTCAGTAATCGACAAGAGAATGAGATGAATAAATAAAACACAAAAAAAAAAACTGTGTTTAAGTATAGATTTTGTTCGGACGGCGCGGCGGTCACCCGTCCAAGTATTGGCGTCGCGCAAAGTTGCTTAACCTTCTTAGCGTTTAAGATTGGCTTACCTGTCGTTTCTTCCGTTGCATCCGGTTTGAAATCACAACGATTCTAAAGAAGTTTCACTTCAAAAGATATTATGTTTGTATTTATTAATTGTTGAATGTAACAACAGGTTACAGCATCACATTTGACCGTACGACGTAGTGTGACCTGACGGTTCAGCGCTTAGCAACATGTATGGAAAAATAGTCAGTTTAGCGGTCGGCGTTATTCTGAAAGGTTTCTATAGCGACCATACAGATTGATAAGCGCCGATGGTCAGCGTAAGACGGAAATCAGCCTTAGACACGGCGCAAACGGGCCACCCACCACAGCCACTGGTGCAAAACGCGCGCTAACGCTAAATGACACTAACGCTATGCTCGCTTCTGACACTGCTACAACCGTAAGAAGCGAGCGAGTGTTAGGAAACCGCCGCATTTCATTCAAATCTAATACAATCATCATCACCCAATAAACGTTCCCACTGCTGGGACACAGGGACTTCTCTCTTGACGTGAGAGATTAGGCCTTAATTCACCACGCTGGCCAAGTGCGGGTTGGTGAATGTCACATGTCCTTCAAACTCTTTTAAAGCTTACAATAGTTATATATAATAGTTGATCGAGTTTGTTTTGTTTTCCAGGCTCGTTTCTACGCGCCGAGCACGATATTCATAGACGAGATCGACTCCCTCTGCTCGCGGCGTGGCTCCGACAGCGAGCATGAGGCGTCGCGCCGCGTCAAGTCGGAGCTGCTGGTGCAGATGGACGGCCTTGGATCCTTGTCCGATGAGCCCCAGAAGGTATCACATTAACACACGAGATCGACTCCCTCTGCTCGCGGCGCGGCTCCGACAGCGAGCATGAGGCGTCGCGCCGCGTCAAGTCGGAGCTGCTGGTGCAGATGGACGGCCTTGGATCCTTGTCCGATGAGCCCCAGAAGGTATCACATTAACACACGAGATCGACTCCCTCTGCTCGCGGCGCGGCTCCGACAGCGAGCATGAGGCGTCGCGCCGCGTCAAGTCGGAGCTGCTGGTGCAGATGGACGGCCTTGGATCCTTGTCCGATGAGCCCCAGAAGGTATCACATTAACCCACGAGATCGACTCCCTCTGCTCGCGGCGCGGCTCCGACAGCGAGCATGAGGCGTCGCGCCGCGTCAAGTCGGAGCTGCTGGTGCAGATGGACGGCCTTGGATCCTTGTCCGATGAGCCCCAGAAGGTATCATATTAACACACGAGATCGACTCCCTCTGCTCGCGGCGCGGCTCCGACAGCGAGCATGAGGCGTCGCGCCGCGTCAAGTCGGAGCTGCTGGTGCAGATGGACGGCCTTGGATCCTTGTCCGATGAGCCCCAGAAGGTATCACATTAACACACGAGATCGACTCCCTCTGCTCGCGGCGCGGCTCCGACAGCGAGCATGAGGCGTCGCGCCGCGTCAAGTCGGAGCTGCTGGTGCAGATGGACGGCCTTGGATCCTTGTCCGATGAGCCCCAGAAGGTATCACATTAACACACGAGATCGACTCCCTCTGCTCGCGGCGCGGCTCCGACAGCGAGCATGAGGCGTCGCGCCGCGTCAAGTCGGAGCTGCTGGTGCAGATGGACGGCCTTGGATCCTTGTCCGATGAGCCCCAGAAGGTATCACATTAACCCACGAGATCTACTCGATGTGCTCGAATCCTTCTCCGATATTACTTTCACTACAAATAAAGATCCGTTATTGCGAAAGCCAAATTTAAATAAAATTGGACATAGATAAAGATAGATAGCTGTTGTCCAGTAAACAACAAATGCTACTTTTATCAGCCGCGTATGGAAAACTAATCTTCTATATAAATAAAAATTAATTGTTGTTCGTTAGTCTGATTAAAACTCGAGCACGGCTGAACAGATTTATCTTGTCATAGTCCTGAAATGTTCGTGGAGGTCTAGGGAAGGTTTAAAAAGCGAAAAAAATCGAATAATTGCCGGGAAAAAAATTTAATAAAAACCCGTGCGAAGCCGGGGCGGGCCACTAGTTTGTAATATATACTCTAATTCCAGGTGGTGATGGTCTTAGCCGCCACAAACTTCCCGTGGGACATCGACGAGGCGTTACGCCGACGGCTGGAAAAGCGTATCTACATTCCACTGCCGACGCAGGAGGGTCGCGAGGCTTTGCTCCAGATCAACCTGAAGGAGGTCACCGTGGACCCCACGGTGGACGTGCACCTCATCGCCAAGAAGCTGGACGGCTACTCCGGCGCCGACATCACTAATGTCTGCAGGTACATCGAACTAACTGACTTTTGACTGCCTCAGTGGCGCGGTGGGCGAGGGTCCGCTTGCGGCGTAAGAGGTTTGTATGTTCTGCAAGCACTTTCTCCTTGGTCTGGGTGTTTAAATATGTATAATAAAAAATATCTATGTACGTATGTCTATTATATTAAGTATATCAGATGTCTAGTACCCGTAACACAAGCTACCACGGGGCTCGATGTCGTTGTGTGGATTGTCCGGAAATACATATTTTGTTTAGTTATTTTTTTGTGAGTGCCACGGTGGGCAAAGGACCGCCTGCGGCGCAAGACGGGATCGATTTCGGCAGAGGGTTTGTTCTGCAAGCACTTTCTCCTTGGTGTGGGTGTTTTATACGTAAAGTAAAAAAATATGTATCCATGTATGTAGGTATGTCCATTATATTAAGTATATCAGATGTCTAGTACGAGTAACACAAGCTAGGCAGCTTACCACAGGGCTAGATGTTGTTGTGTAGAATGTCCGGAAATATTTTTTTTATATAACACAGACAGGGAAAGCTTCATTGTTTTATACCATGTTAAAACTATTGTAGTAAAAAAATGTCTAAATTGCATATTTTTAATTTCAGAGATGCCTCAATGATGTCAATGCGAAGAAAAATCACCGGTCTTAAGCCGGAACAAATTAAGCAACTAGCTAAAGAAGAGCTTGATCTCCCAGTCACCAAGCAGGACTTCCTAGACGCCCTCTCCAAGTGCAACAAGTCCGTCTCCAAAGGCGACATCCAGAAGTACATCGCCTGGATGTCCGAGTTTGGCTCCTCCTGATTATAAACCCACCGGGCAAGCCTTGCCTTATGTGTATAACACATACAATTGCCTTAAAAGAACTGCAGTATTAAAAAAAAAACAAATTAGTGGAGTGTATCACAAGTATAATTCCTGCATATTCAGATAGTGTGTATTGTTCCTATCTGTTTCAGCACAATCATTTTAAATTCTGTACATAGAACCAAGTGGGGTATCTGAAATGTCACTAAAAAAAAAGAAGTTTAATACCGATGCAGTCATACAGATCTGTTTTCTAATTGTGAATTATTTTATATGGTGATTCTTGTACTTAAATTAGGTTAATGTTGAGATTTGTAGTTAAATTTATGTAATTTTATGCCATAACTAATTTAGATGTAATTTTTTAGATTTTGTTATGAAAGAATTATGATTTTTTTTTTATAAGTTTCTGTATGGCATTTATTTATGTAATTAAATTTCGCTCAATTATATAAGCATGGATTTCATGTGATAACGCAAACAAGTAAATACTGACAATGTAAAATAAGATTTAAGAGCTTGATCATAAGCAGTTTAATAAAATTAATAATTACTCTCATCACAAAATTGTAGTTTGTTAATTTCGTTACAGAAATTACAAATAATTTTAAATTGGAATACTGTTATTATAATATAAAGATTAAGTAAATATAAATATTTTTGCATCCAAATTAACAAAATAATAAATTCATAGGTATGGTATGTATGTATGTACATTTATTGTAACAAAGACATGAAATAAATCAGTTTTAAACCATAATACTTATGTTATTTTATTAATTGCTGTCTAGGTAGAACATATTGTACATACCAGTCTTAATAGAATAGACTTCTACTTCAGTGACTGCTTCAGTGGTGCGGTGGGCGAGGGTCCGCTTGCGGCGCAAGAGGTAGCGGGTTCGATTCCCGCCGAGGGTGAAAGCGTTTGTATGTTCTGCAAGCACGATCTCCTCGGTCTGGGTGTCTAATATGTATAATAAAAATATCTATATATTTATGACTATTATTTAGAGTATATCAGATATCTAGTACCCGTAACACAAGCTTAGAGCTTACCACGGGGCTAATGTTGTTGTGTGAATTGTCTGGAAATATTTATTTATTTATTTTATTTTACTTATTGTCTCGTGATATAATTTTTATTACCTCTTTTGAATTAAAACTTTTGAACACGTACCTAACTGCCGTTCTAAAAGTTAAATTGATTCATGTCGTTTTCGTCAATTCTTGTTTTGTTCCTTTTTTAATATTTTTTATATGTATTTTTTTTTTTTAAACGTAGCAAAAACGTAGTGATTATATACTCTCTGGTAGTGATTATATACTCTCTAAAACGTAGCGCTTGTATACTTTTTTACGTATTTAAGTTCAGTTACTTGTAATTGGACTTTGCGCTTAAATAAAATTATAAAGTGAAAAATATTTTACTCAGTTGAACGCCATTTTTGCGTAGTGATTATATAGGTACCTACTCTCTGTAGTTAGCTTACAAAATTATGAATGCCACTGGCAACTCTGGCAAGTCGTAGCCAGAGAGTATATAATCACTACCAAAGAGAATCATATCACTACGTATCACTTCGTCTTAGTCGTAGCATCTGGCAAGCCCGACGCTAAAACGTAGTGAATAAAAACTCTCTGCGTGACGTACGCCATTATTAAGAACTGAACTGACGCCGACAAACACAAAAGTTATTCCATCTTTTTCACTTTTTAATTTTATTTAACTCGACACTGGCAATCACAAGTAATAGAGGGAGAGCCAGCGCCTGCCAGACCTACGTTAGAGTATAAAAGCTGAATTTTTTTTCACGTGTTCTCACTGGTGTAGAGAACAATGTTTGGGGGTTACGAACCTGGAGTAACGGTGCCTTCAGTAGGTATCAGGCAATCAAGGCGTTCAGTACCTGAGCTCTCTCACGTCATATGAAAAAGGTGAGATTAATACACAACATTCTAATGACCATTTTAAGTCATTATTCTAAAAGCCAGACCTATCCGAAGGGTCTAACGCTCCCCCAGACACCGAAGAAAGTCAAATGCGGGAACATTGCTTAGGTACATTTACTGTCTTAAATTCTTGCAATTTTAAATTTTATAATTAATAAAAAGTATATACGAATATTACTATTATTAAACTTAATAAATATAACTATATAAAATAAATAATAAACTTAATAAAATAAATATAATTTTATCACTCGCAAATACACGTACTCTACGTAGCAATTTAGGTCAAATGTAAAATTACTAATTAGCCTTTAGAATGGCTAGATTGTAATATTCTTGTACCATCTTTATTTAAGAAGCTTCATAATAAAAAAAACTCGCAAATACACTATTAGTGTATTTGCGATTGTTAAAATTATATTTATTTTTGTTTTTAATTTAGAATGAGACAAATAAAGCATTCGTTCGTAGTTGATAAAGCATTAGTTCGTAGTTTGGCTAAAAGATAAATTGTATAATATTTTTGTGAAAGTTATGTTAAGTAACAAATAAAATTGTCTCTGATTTGGTAGAAAAAACAAAGTTGCCTTGTCTATGACATTGAAATAATTGAAAGAGTGACAGCGTCATTCATTATGTTGGCATATAAACCATCGTTGAAATACTTTTCCACATTATGTTGATAATTTCAAAAATAAAAATAAAATTTACCCCGTATCGTGAACTAAAAGCAATATAAATTGACAATGAAAGTAAAATTATTTAAATAAGAAATATAAAAGAAATAAAAGATGTTAATGATAGCCACGAACATAGCAACAGTCAAGTTGGCGCCAGCGGAAATTTTTACTTTGTCATGTTGGCTCAACTGCAGTAACTACGTGGTCGCGATGGTTTACGAAAATGTAAACAAGCTAGGAAATAGGCCGATTCCCTGTTAGTAAATGTGTGGAAATTAGAAGAACATTCAATTTGCTACACTGATAACGCAAATAAGTTGACTAATTTTTACATTTAAGTTCCAAAGATGGAAAATACATAGTTTTTGTTACCGAAGTGAACATAGGTGGAAGCGTCGTTTCAAGCGCTACAGAGAATTTCAAGTCCGTAATGGCGGACGCCAATCGTTTTCGAAGATTCGTGGTTTTAGTGCTCTTCAACTGAATATAGCGCTGGATTTGTGAAAAGACAATGTGTTTTTTTCTATGTGGACCGATTATCAGTGTTAAAAAGTGTTAGTGATATGAAATATCAGCTAAACATGACAAAAGCGCTCACTAGCTATGTAACCTTTTCTATAACCTCGTTTACGCCAATGGAGTAGATATGTGATCGATGTGTGTGCTTCGGTGAACGATATATCGTCCGTGTTGCGTTTACTATTAGTGTTTATGTTGTCGTTTCATAGTGATGGATAAGTCTGCGTCCCTGTTTCGCTATCCGACGCCAGATTTCGATGTAACGTAAACGAGCCGGTCGATCGCTGTAGCGAGTAAGCAGAGGCCGTCGTTGTCAGCTGAACATGGCTGCGACGCAGGCAGAGTCTCAGCGTAGCGAAGCTAACGTAGAGCAGAATCCACCGGACCAGCACAGTGAATCTCGGAACACTTTGTTGCAAAACGGCACCGACAAGTCTGTCGGGCGCGTTCCGCCGGATGGCGTCGTGAACACAAAGAGCAAGTCGCCAATGTCGGCCGATCCGGGACAGCCGCGTGACGGAGAGCCGCCGGGGCACGAGCGGCCCGGCGAGCGGCCTGGTCCCGACCAGTACGGCCAGTACCGATACCCAGATGGAGCAGATCCGTATTACGCACAGAGGCCCGGTTTTCCCGGCAAACCGCGGCCGCCGGGACCGCAAGGTCCTAGATTCTTTCCCGGACAGGCAGTGTCGCAGGCGCCGGGGCCTACGCCCACACTCAACTCGTTATTACAATCGAGTGGCGCCCCGCCACATCGATACCCAAATAGTTACGAGCAGCCGCCAGCTGGATATGGCCCAGGGCCTGGCTGGCCACCTCCACGGTCTATGCCACCATACAATCCTCAAGGAAGTCCTTACAGAAATTCAACGGTAAGTAATAATAATAAGTAATCATGTCATTGCTATGAAGAACATTTTAGTACCTATACTCTGTCCATCCAGCATAGAGCATATTTACTAACAAACCATCTGACAGTTCAATCAGCTGATGCAGGGGTAAAAAACATTTTATTATTTAGGTTAGCTCTTGAATTGAATAATCATATTTTTCGCTTTATAATTTTATTTAACTCGACACTGGCAAATTGTCGCTTCAAGCGCAAAGTCCAATTACAAGAAACTGAACTAGGTTAGCTCTTGCCTACGGAATCGTTTTCGGCATTACGGGTATAAATAATTTATTGTCCTAATTCAATTTTATTGAACCAAACATTATAAAACTTGACTGCAACAAATTAGTACCTGCATAGCCTATCTAACATTCTAACTGTAATCCCACAGTACATTTTTGAGATATTGATTGATATTGATATTGATGTTAACCAACAAGAATAAGCATTTGTTTTTATGAAAAAGTGACGTACATAGTATTAACACGAGAAATAAGGAGAAATTAGTAATTCCTACCTACAGACTAAAAAAACTAGGCTATGGGTAACTCTGTACGTTTTTATAATAAGCTTCCTCATAATGTAACAGAGCTTCCTATTAGAAAATTTAAATCATTTATTAAGAGAAGTCTAATGAAAAAAGCTTATTACTTTATTAATGATTATATAAAGGACTAGCTGTGCCCTGCGGTGCTACCCGCGTTATAATGGATGAAGTACTCTTAACCAACAACATATTTATTTGAATAAAGATTAATATTATTATGTTGATACAACTTAAACAAATTATTTCGACCAAATTAGGTACCATAAAAACGGTTTTTGTGAGTTAATCTTAAAAGATAGACATATACTATCGCGGACTGTTTTTTAGATCATTAAAAGAGCTATTATTCTTTAATACATATTTTTTGTGTATCTTGAACCGTTTTCACGGCGCACGCAACGGAAGGCTTCAAAGATAAACAATTTCTCCCGTTTTTTACACATTTACCACTATATCTTTGCTACTATTGGTCGTAGCGTGATGTTATATAGTCTATAGCCTTCCTCGATAACTGGACTATCCAACACAAAAAGTATTATTCAATTCGAACCAGTAGTTTCGGAGATTAGCGCGTTCAAACAAACAAACAAACAAACAAAAAAACAAACAAACTCTTCAGCTTTATAATATTAGTATAGATGATGCAGCTTGGATGTAAATGTTAAACTTATAATAGTTACCTATAAATAAGAACTCCAAAATTGGTATAACTGATAAAGCTGCATTGTTCTATTAGCTTCTCAACTCAGTATAAAACATTGAAGCGAACTGTCAAGACAATGTTATTTTCTTGATATTTTTTGTTTAAGCAATTTAGTTTTATTAATTTTAAGTTGACCTGTCCATGTAGGCTATGTGCTTCTAAGGAAATAAAATGTATCATTATTTGTAAGACATCCTTTTATTTTTTCATTACAAGTGTCTCTCTTCCGGGACTAACTACTACTTGTTGTATCTCCAGATACCTGGATGATAAATTGATCGATCACATTTTTCAAATACTTCTGCATTCATTTCTTTGAAATTATCTCATTCACTACTTTTGCTTTCGAATATAAATTTTCCTCCGCTCAAAAATCCATTTTCATTTCCTAAAAACAAAACACCTTATTAACTGTTGCCATAGAAAAAGTTATTGAAATGAAATAATATATGAAATGAAATAAATTTTATTTGAGACACAATGCATATAAATAAAAGAAGAATTATTTAGTAAAGTCACATAAAGTGTCCCAAAAAGGCTTCCAGCTCAGCATTTGTTGACTTGTATGTAACAAGACAACGCTGATCTTCCGTTGGAAGCCCTTTTTCTTTATTGTTTTAAAAATTGCATCAAAATTTAAATGATATCACAAGATGCAATAATCACTCACTGTATACATTGTCATGATACTTGACCATGATGCAACTGGATTTGGATTTGTTGATCTGTGCTAACTTGTATAATAATCATATCAGAAAAAATTGGATATTGCCTGTCTACTTATGCACAACATAAGGGTTCATAAAAAATGTAAAGATAACCTACCAATATGAACGATTATTAGGGGTTTTCCTTTTCCAGAAGGCCCTGTTTTATTGATTGTAGTGTCCTGCCACACCTTCGATTTGGTATATCCTGAACAAACAAAATCAACAATTTAACATTGCATTTTGCAATAAATCGGAGAATTATCCTGTAGGACAGAATGAATGATACAAATAGCAAGCTAGAAAACATGGCATTAGGTTTGATCTATTTTATAAGATAAACCATACTGTCTCAGAACCTTGCTTTTGTAATTTATCATGTATTTATTTACTGAGAAAGATAAAAATAAGTGTAATTGAATAATTACCTTCGTTTATCCATGTCTCATCTGTATAATAGATCTTGCGCCCTTCTTCTCTCATTTTCTTAGGAGATAATTGCGCCTCCACCTCACTATTTCGTGTTTTTCTACTGTTTTTACGTGATCTTCGTACTTGAATTTTAGCCTATGTAATAGTTTATTGAATGTACTCCTTTTGAAGTTTGGTATGGTAGGTCTTCGTCTTCGTTAACCTCATTTAACACTTTGTTTAATGTCGGAATTTCATTTATTTATAATTACTTGAACTAACCACAACAAACATAAACAAATCAAGAAGTCAAGTGAAAAGCAAATGGCGGTTGGTGTGGTGTTTCCAGTTCTGTCAGAAAAAACGGGGAAAATAAATTATTTATTCATTCATTCATTCATTTAGTTTATTGCAATCATTCATAGAAAAGAAGGGTGATATTCCTCCATAGTAAAATGTGTATTGTATTTTTTTTGTTTACTTACCAGAAATTGAATTAAATAATAAAAAAAATAAAAATAAATCAATAAAATGAGAATTTCATCAACCGAAATTAAGATGGTAAAAAAACGTAACAAAGACAGATAATATACAGGTGTTCACACCCTTGAGTGCACACGTTTTTTCGATGCGTTTTAGATATTAGAAGATATTTTAGAAATATAGTCTGAAATCTTTAAAAAAAGTTAATTTTTTTGATGGTTATAAAATAAATGCTACCAATACCTACTCTTTGACACAAGTTATACAGATTCTTTGAATAAACGCTTATTTTGAAACGCTTTTGTGGTGCAACGAGACATTTGGCATACTATTAGAATGGCCATAAACTGGAAGTTTTAAATGAATTCGAAAACCAGAGAAATGCTAAGTTTTTTACTTAAAAAAAGTAAAGGGTATTTGAGAGAGAGAGAGAGAGAAACATTTATTTATTGACACATCACAACACAAAATACAATAAAACAAAGAAAAACAACAAATACTTAACAACATAATTTTGTGATGTGTCAAAAGGCCCCAAAAGGTATTTATTCTGTGTCACAAAATTACAAGTAAAGTATAAACAACTATAAAGTTACAATCAGGACATCAAATTACTGTGCATGCCCATAGTGGCTTTATTTACCCAGATCTCATATAATAGTTCAAATTTTGGAAAAATTCAAACATTCTTATAAATTATCTATTTTCAAGATAATTTATAAGAATGTTTGAATTTTTTTTGGCTTTTGAGGAGGGCACGCACAAATCGCTTAAAATGGGATGGTTTAGTCCCAGTAGTTACTAAAATTCTAAATCTAAAATTGTGTTTTTGTTGAAGGTATTGTTTTAATTTGGTTTCTCATATTTTGCTCGTCTTTTAGTGTGTCAGTATTTAATTATAGATTTTTGATGCCATTGCGTTTGATCCAGGACTTCAGTTTTTAGTTTTGTTTGACCTTGTTGTTTAAGTAGGATTCATTCATTCACATAAAGGTAATGTGCTCTATCACCACTAAATAGGGTAAGCTGAAACCAGCTAGCAACACTTGCTCTTTGTTGAGTCTTTGTTCCATTCGTTCCAAGATAATCCTGCCAAATTAAAATAATGCTCTTTCTATGAATGACGTATGGTGAGAGTGCTATCCTTAATTCGGAATTGTATTAAAAAAGTCACCAAATGTTAGCCACTGAAGACGTCAAAACTGAGAGTGAACTGAGATTTGCTAAGGTTGGCACTGCCACAAAGTCAAAAATCTCTGGTGATTTTAATCTTCCGTGTTTGACCACTTATTGATGATTTTGTGATTTGAAATAATTGGATTTGCATTAAATTGAAGTGTAGATTTAAAAAGTTATAAATAATTTGTCATTTTACGGGTGAAATCATTGGAATTCTATTATGCCTGCATAATCTTGTAGTGATAACCCTAAAAAACAGCTGATTTCGTTTGTTAGTAAATATGCTCTATGCTGGTTGGACAGAGTATAATTAGGGTTTATTTGATAAACAAGCCCAATAACTTATAAAAATATATCATGGTTTTAAGTAAGTAGATTTTAGTCTAAACCTGAACTATTAGTATAAATGTATAACACCATAAACAAAATATCTATTATCACAATGTTTTGTTTTCAACAAAACGTTACTGTGCATATTAGTATTATATGAAAAAAAAAGTATTGAATTTGAATTGCCAAATAAATGTATTTCAAAGGACAGGCATTAGTAAATAGATATTGAATTAATAAAAAAAATTGTGAATGGTGTGTCTTGTGTTGGTTCATCTTCAACAGTAACTATGAACTTAATATTCAAACAATTTCAAGTTTATCCAATATTAGCTATAAAGTATTTCATTTCATTTGGAAAGTTATTATTGAATATTATTAGGTAGGTAAGTACTTTTAATGTAAATTAACAACTGAGATTGCTACAGCAAACCTAAGATACCATGAATATAGTGTCAATTTATCACTAAAGACTATTTCATTCACATAATTTCAGAAACATTCTATAATAATTAAAGTAATTTTTTCTTCACTTTAAAAATTTTAATAATCTTTCACATAACTTTGTTGTCTTTTTTCAACAAGTTGCCTTCCTTGTTTTTATTTAATTGATGAAAAACTACCAACAGCAATGGTAGATTAGTTCCTTGTTTAATAGTATACATTTGCTTTATATGGGTATGAACTTTATGTAGGTATTTGGAAAGTTTAATTTCATAAATTTTTGTGATTCTAGTAAAAACAGATTTTCTCATTCATTTTCTCTTTTCATATTATCTAAATATTAGCAGCAATCATATTGAGCTTGCAACTCAGTTCATATTTAGGATTATCAATTGTCAATTTATTTTTTATTCAAACTGACGCCCAAGTTTAACCCTTTTGGATATTGAAATTGTTTATACAATGAGATTATTTATACCACCAATTATTTAGAGAAGATTTCCTTTGGAATTGCATTACACCTTTAAATTACCACAAAAGCCCTTCATTCATCCCCATTTTATTCAATTATATTATTTTATATGATCCTGTCTTTTAGGGTGGTCTTGCAAAATTAGGCAGTAATTATTTTTACTTTCCCTGTTTTTGACTGGGTT
Organism: Gymnoscelis rufifasciata; assembly: GCA_929108375.1. Taxonomy (NCBI): domain Eukaryota; kingdom Metazoa; phylum Arthropoda; class Insecta; order Lepidoptera; family Geometridae; genus Gymnoscelis; species Gymnoscelis rufifasciata. The sequence continues at coordinate 5,063,523 of OV815321.1, read as the reverse complement.
ATGTATGATAAGATTGACTGACTTTCAAACAATCAGCTTGTAATAATTTTACCTGACTGCGCAACGCACAGTTAGTGGTAATGTTTTTATCAACCTATGTTGTTTGTGTGTTGCTTTGAAGTACTATACCGACCAACCACACCTGGGCCAATTTTTATCACATAAATCAATTTCAAAGTGGGGAATAGTTGCAGAGGTATTTCATAATCTAATATACATAATATTTACATGTCACAATGTTAGTTACCATACTTCTCGAAATGGCTTTACCAATTTTTGCCAAGTTTTATATATGTGTATTCAGTAGGTCTCAGAATTGGCTACTAGCTATTCTTCATTTTGCAAAACAACTCTCGCCTAGAGAGAAGTCCTTGTGTCCCAGCAGTGGGAACGTTAATAGGGTAATGATGATGAAAACAATGTATGCTGGGGTTAGCTAGTAATTTATAACGATCTGTCAACATTTTTCGATTCAACTGACCATGAGGATCATTATTGATTTAAAGTTGCATAATAACCATTCTTACACAGAGGTTTATATTTATAGGCAATAGAAATTTATGATGAAAAAAAAACACTTTAAGTATATGACTGTGCATGTAAATGTGGTTTGCCCTAAGTAGGGTACTAAACATATGCCCATCTCCAATTTTAAACAATACCTCTGCTTATGAGTATATCGAAATTTTGATTTGATGTTTTTTCGTCAATGTTTCACTGCCAGCCTACCCTATTCAGAGTTTATTTAGAAACGCCTATACTGAAATCAAACATTATTATTCCTCTGAGAAACAACAGCACAGGTAGACAGGTTCAAAAGCGATACAAAACAAAACGCTTTATTGTCTCATGTTTATTAGCAATCCCAAAGCAAGTGAATGACTGCTGTTCCCGTCACAGCACGTCACCCGTCAGGTGAAAAAGGAAAAAACACCGAGGAATAACAAAGCCGGCTCGCCGCCGCCGCACAGTTTGCTAGCAGATATAAAAACGAAAGCCCACGACGATAGTGAAAGTTTGATGTGTAGGCAAATATTACTCGCTTCCAGGCAGGGAGATTAGTGCGTTTACATCCTAGTTCCAAAACGGGGTAAACGTTAGCACGGCGCTAGACTTTGGGAGCGTTTCGCTGCCGAAACGTAAATTATGTAGGCACCTCTACATGTGTGACGGAATCAGTGTGAATGAAAGTAGACATCCGACGAATGTAGTCTACATTAACAATTAATTTGTTTTAACCGTTTTCTTTTGTGAGTTTTGCGTACGAGGCAATGGTTTGTTTCTTTTTTATTCTGTTTCTGCAAGTTTCCCATTTGCTAGGAAACTGTTTTTAAACCTGTGAATGTATTTGTCACTGGCATCTGTATAATTCAGGTATTGTTAACAATACCTAGGCAATGTATGCAATACCTGGAGCGTTCAGGCATTGTTTGAAATATTATGAATAACATAGTCCATTACATCATTTACCTAGGTAATTCAAAGAACTCCTAGGGATTGTGTAGAAAGCTGGTTGTGCCGGCAATGTGTAAAAAAAATACTAAGTCTATATTTATGAATGTTAACCGACCTTTTTTATAAATAACGGTCAATAATATTTAAATCAGGACATAATCAGATAGGATAAGATAGGATATAAATGACGGTCAATAATATTTAAATCAGGACATAATCAGATAGGATTAACTGCTATAGAACGAAAATGTCAATACAGACAATTGTAAAAAAATAACAAAATACGAAAAATAGGCTGTTTTAATAAAAACCATGCGGGAGGCGAGCGTGCTGCGGCAGCGGCTGCTTAGGCGTCAGAAAACCTTATCAGAGGTATAGTAAAATAATCAGATTATATTGAGTATTGAGAATTAGGTACTGTAATACGTAGGCAAAGTATACAATAAGTAACGTTTCATACATTACAAACTCTACTTTTACTTTTAGGTATTCTTTACATTGCCTAGGCATTGTATACAATACCGGATTATACAGTTTGCCGGTAACATATAATATTATGGACATAAAGACAACTTTATAAAGTTTTTAAATATTTTTAATAAGTGATAAACCTCACTTTGTAGGTGATACTATTTGTAAATTTTATGCAGAAAAAGAATAAGACACATCCGTAACTTTCGCACGCACAGGATTTTGTCTGACAGGGAAGATCTCTATAGATAGTATAGTAGTATCTTGGACTGATTCAGTACAATTTATGACAATGAGTGACAGCCTGGCAGGTCTGACATCTGAGGGTTAGCTTCTAATTTGTGTTATATCCCTGAGTAGGTACTACCGCGATTCCTCTTAAGGCTATACTGTTCTTTTCCATCCAAAGTTAGTTAAAACACTTTTTCGGGATAAGGCCGCGATATGGCCGTTTGTGCATTTTTATTTTACGTGTATTTTTTCATGTTCCTGTGTGTACAAGTGTTTTGTTGCAACACAAAACACTTGTACACACAGGAACATTGTACTTCAAATTGGGGTTGAACTTTTATTCTTATTAATATCGTTTGTCACCACCGGTTAAATATTTGGCGACATACCTACTACTTCAAGAACCTATGATTACTTAATTACCTATTTATTTATGTATGGTTCAGTAGTTTTATTTTTAAACCAGTTGCCGAATATTTCCCTAACAAATTAATTATTGCCAAAAATCTCGCAGACTTGCAAATACGCCGTTTTAATAAAGTTGTTATAATACAGACGTAATAATGAATACCAGTCACAAATCAGTGATACCTGTCGACAGTACTGCAGTCGCGCAGTACACTGTACGCAAATCCTTTCAATCTCGAGCTGTTTGTGGCACTCTGCGCGCGGTCGTAAAACAATGCATCGACCACGTGCCTGTTTACACTTTCGAGTTCACATTCAAGGTCGTACGCATTTGTAAGGATGTATCCGTAGGCTGGCCTTTGAACAAATACCGGTTACACAACAGTGTCCCACTTCCCACGATATGGGTTTACTTCCGTCCGCATATCCGATTTGTTATTATGATTCATCGAATGCTATTATAACTCAATTATGTAGTTATAACTTTGAATGTTGCGCTGATATTATTTTAGTGGAGTAAGTAAGGATATCTTGATCTGCCGAATTTCCTTAAACGGTTGCTAAAATACCACGCTCTGTTCTTTGATCCTGTAGTATTGTCTCCACTAAGCAATAATCATACACTGGCATTACTGGGAGTGGTTTATTTAAATTTGACATTATCTCTTCCACTGCAATAACTCTATAAGTAGGAGACCCATCTACTTTCTGTTATCGTTTTGTTTATTCTTGCATCTTTGTCTCCAAAGCCTCCGCTCACGCGTGCTCACCCATGTAAAAGACGGAGATAGGCTTATGGCGGATTGTCGTGCGTGCGCCTAACATTCAAGATGGACGATTTACTGCCGTTTTAGGATCTTTTGACTATATCGCTCGCAATGCACAAATTTCCAAACAAGCATTCCGCATGTGATTCAATCAAAGTTCTATTTGGACATTCATAACAACCGTGTTCGGAAAACTTTTGTAATCGAAATCAGCATGACGTTACACTGATTATTATTAATGAATGGCCCAAATGGACTATTGTGGAATTAGTCATTTATCTCGGGTTTTTGTTTACCCACAATCGTGTTAGATAGTTGTCGATAAAGAGACACGTGGTTACGAGGTCGTCGACCCGACATACTCGAGCTCGCCGACAGCTCGGTAATAATAATAAAATGTTTCCGTGCGACTGGTTCAAGGGCGAACCGCTGATATCGGCGCCCGCTATATTTAGATTTAGCTGTATGATGCCGATGTGTGTGTGCTTGCTTACCTACAATTGTCTTGCAACTTAGTGACATTGCTGGTATCCAGTCTGTACTATAAACAAAACATGCGCGCATACTGTGTTTCTTGGAAATTTTTCAAAATTCTTCGCTTCGGGAGTATTCAATGTCTTGCTAAACTGATGGCCATATAAACCAATGAATATGTAGGCAAATTATTCTAGCTCGATTACAATATAAGTGCTAATGATCGTCTTCAGAACGAACCCAACGCTTATGACTCGACTCGACATAATTGAATGCAAAGGAAATTACACTCTCGAATTCTACACCGATTCGATCTGTGTTTAGGGAATTACTTGTTTGAACGGTGCGTAGTGCATTCTCCGAGTAAATTTCGCTCTCACTTTCGTATCGCGATAGTGGCACAGTACATGAAAACGAGATGAATGGGTCGTCGGAGGCCGTTCATTCTCAGTCTGATGTGGATTTCGTAAAATCAATGCAAGCCGCCTCGGACGCCGCATCCCGATTATCGTGTCATTGTTCTGGTAGGGTAATGGATGGTCCAGACAGTTTTGCTCGTATTCAATTTTCACTAGCTACGTATATACAGTCACCGTATATCAGATCTTTTCATAAAGCTTTGAGACGAAACACCACGTTTAAGTACATATACGCGTCCCTATTCTGTATTTTAACATAAATAATACTAAATAGTAATGCATTCTCAATGCCGCATAAAAGTCTTGGTGCCCTCCAAGTTACAAGAGCGCCGCGTCTGGTTGACCTGCCGCCGCTGCTCGCGCCTTGATAACAGCAGCAATGCACCTTACATCACTGCCGCAAGTATTGGCGAACAAAACGTCACTCGTCACGCGGCCTGCATTCATTCATACACAATAATATGTTGAATGTTGTAATGGGGTCGTTAAACCGTGCTGACGTCACGTAATTGCCGGCTCCCTTCGTCGAGGCCGCTCCTCAGCTCAAATCAAAACGTTGGATTAATAACAAGGGAGTTTTGTAGGTCAAGCTTTATCACTGTTACCACCTGCCTCGATAACACACAATGTGGTTATGCTGACATTATTTTCTACACATTCATGTAAGTGTTTCAATATGACCGTCATATAATTTACACGAACGCAGTCTAGTGCATGTGGCTCTAATTTGAACATTCAAAGCACATCAAAACGGCATACCTATTAGATGCCAATACTTAGGAAACTCGTAGTTTCATACTTGCCTGCTATCTTGCCGAAGTATTCACAACTCCAGTATACCAAAGTGAATCGTTTGTAAACTTTTCACCGGCGCTCGCCAGCCGACAACCGGCAATGATGCAAACAATGTGACGTAACGATACCACAGAAGAAATCATAGTAACTAGCGTCGATAAATGTGTAAGCATAAGTATCTGTATAAAGGGGCCATTGCCAAGGACTTTACTCTGAGCTGAGTTGGAAAGGTAATTGACTTCCATTTACACACATACCCAAAGACTTAAATAAATTACAAGTATGTGTTTACGTTTAGTCACTGGTTTTATGTTTGGATAACATGTGAAATTACTTCATGAAAGTAACAGATGTTTGATCACTCAGTGATATATAGTTGGTATACATAGCCATGTTACCTAATTAATGAGTTACGTATATAGTTTATTTATATTCATTGATATTCACTCTTATATTTGAGTTATATTCAAATATATAGTTTCCCTTTGTTAAACAAACAGGTCGGGGTTAGGACATAGAAAGATTTCTAAATGAAGCTTGTGGGTGGGAAAGGGTTTACTAGGTCAATGTTACTCTTGTGTGTTGTGACCTTTGTTTATATCCCCCTGTAGCTTAGATTCTCACTTGCTTACGAAACGGGGACTAGCATTTCTCCCCTGAAAGTTTAAGACTTCTATTCGTCTTGAACCTCAAGACGAATAGACGAATATAAATCTATACTTTAATAGTAGTATAGAAATTTGACTAAACTCAGAAACTACTTAACGAATCTCTTGAGTTTTTCAGCAATAGGTAGAGTCAAGAGGAAAGTTTTTGCATCCGTGCTAAGCCGGACCGGTCCAGCTAGTTTCAGTGTGAGTGATGCTGATGATGCATCTATGCATGTATATCAACATAGCTAGAAAATATGTCATTAAATACAAAAAATCGCATCCAAATTAGTCTTACTTACCATTTATAGCTAAGACTACGAATTTATGTGTCTTTATATACTACACACATTACACAAAAACAGACATCAATATGATGACTATCTTAGTGTCTAAAAATTATCTAAAGATTGAAAAATGAGTTTGGATATTATCTAAAAGAATTTCATGTAGGGACTTATTGCTTGTCAGTTATTTCCAAGCTGAGAGTTTATTTATTAGTACATTCAAACTCGTCTGATAATTAAATTAACATTCAATAGAGTAGGTGTATGATTCAAAAACTTTATACTGTAAGATAAGCACCTGCAAGGTCTGGTTATCAATAATAATAACAATGTTATCTGTGTGTACCAATAAAATACATAAATAAAACAGGAATTATCAAAATCGGTTCACAACTTATGAAGATATCGCGTGACAAACTACAAAAAAAGACCTTCAGTAAATTTGAATTAAGATGAGAACCTCCTCCTTTTTTCAAGTCGGCTAAACACTAGAAAGCAACGGACATCCTATGCTTTAAATAGTATTAATTCATCCAGGCTGGCTTTCTGAATTGTGATTGAAAATTTAAAGTCATAGTCTCTTTAGAAAATCTAGCAAAGCCACACTTGCAGATCAAGTACCTAATGAGTACTGCTTGCTCGTGACCCAAAGTTGCCTTGAGAAAATGCATAATTCCGCATGCATTAAGCATCTGACGTCGTTATTTTGTTAGCTAAGAAATGGTTGTGCAAGCCACCTGTTGCGTAACCGCAGCTAGTTAGCAATACCGCGAGCTTGACATTCACAGGGGCTCGTGACGGCACAAACCGAAATAACTTGCAGTAACCGACCGCATAGCAGATGTAATGATCTCTCTATTTATAAAGTCGTATAATTAAAATATACGCAGACATTGGTGTACTTGTACCTTCTACTGGCTTGTCTTGCTGGTCTATGACGACAGTTATCTCGTAATGAACTTGTAGCATTATGCTGTATTGCATATAAAAGTTCGGTCAGTCATTTTATTGGGACAGGAGTCACCTAGCTAGGTTTATTATTTAAAGCAGAAATTGTATAATGTGGTGTGTCGTTATGGAAGGTATCTGTTAAACAAAGTAGCTAGGTTTCCCCAAACTTATACACATATTTATACGAACTCTTTTGCACAATAAGTAGCCTTACATTCCTCTCAGCTTAATTATTATTGTTTATTGCGATTTGATAACATAAATAACACAATATTACAATACTAACCAAAAGCCATTGATGTTTAAAGAGTTTCCGTAAATCACAGTTATTTGTGGCACGTGACGTCTCGGAAGTGGTATCGAAACAGATGATTCAATGAATACGTTTTACGTGCCATTGTTGATGCTCAGTACATAAAAAGTAAAACCGGTCCGCGGACCTTTTATCGTTTCTCACAGGAGCTCGATGAGACGAACGGGATAATAATAGCAATAACAGTCAATCTCATTCATTCTCTCCTGGTTACACAATATAGGTAGGTAGTTATGGCTCGACTTTTTTGTAAAGATACGCAAAGGGATAGCCCGACGGCGGCGTTTAATATGTAAAGGAAGGCAAGGTTACACTCACACATTTGTGGCGTGTCGGTGTAAGATGCGTTTGTTTGTAGTGGAGGGAATCCCCAACTTTTTACAAACACAATCAAAGTTATGTAATGTTTGCCTGTATCCGTCGTCGGCACACAAACTGCCAAGCCGGTCGGTGCACGAATGCCAATGTTTACATTACGGACCTTCCTTCGTATCCTAATTAAAATCATTTTTTTTATCGGATTTTATGTTGTTATAATTTTGGTGTACTTGTTATTCACGTATTCATCAGGTATATATCAATGTATCAGGATGTCTTAGAATAGATTTTACTTCATATTTTTAATAAGAAATAAATGGTGTGAACCTAATTATAATGTTCTCTAATCAGAAAACGAATAAAACAGTGCATTGAACATGTGAAAAACTAAATTACCTACATTCTGAGTACAAAAACTATCGGGAAGGACTTTTCAAATGAAAACAACACAAATAGCCATACAGGTGTTATGCATTTAACATAAACGTGTTTAAATTATTATTCTTACAAAGAGTTTTTTTAATTTACTTAAAAGTAAAAAATCATATTATTTTGCAATGTGCAAGTGATGCGCTTTCATTTGATACCCCACTAAGATATATTTGCACACATTCGGTTATTCTTCTCCACTTTCATCCTTGACAACTTTTAAACAGCTCAAACGATTTTCAACAAACATGTCTAAGAACATTCGCGCGTAAGTCACCTTTTTTACCAAAATAAACTAAATTGAATTCGCCTCAACCATTCGGGAGCATGATGCCACAGACAGACACGTCAAACTGATAACACCCCTCTTTTTTGGTCGGGGGTTAAAGATACCAACAACATTTTGCACAAACCAAACATCAACAAAACATCTTAGCTTTAACGTAGGTAATTAAAACTAGAAATTCGTAGCATCTGATTTGAATAAACATTGAGCAAAGGAAAAACCGTCCTTGGAATAGTAAACAATCTAAATAAAGAACTGGGTTAATGTTTAGGCCATTGGTAATGAAATGAATGACATAATAGCAATGCAAGTGGGTGAATGCAGTCGCGGCGACGGTTCGGATTGGAATCCGGTCGCATTCCTAACGGTGCACACTTGCACTGTTCGTTAGATATTAACTAATAACTACTTTTTACAAAACGCCTAGTTTGTTTATAAACACCTGATGTGTTAGAGATATTATGGCAGATATTATAGCGTTATCTCTGTGTAGTTATCAGAAACATAGTAAGCAAATTATTGATTTTCTTTATTTTTAAGTTAGTCTGTAAGCATTGGTGTGCAATTAAGATATTATCTATCTTTATATCTATCAAATAGTCATAAAGGAGGTTCTTTCTTTCTGTGTCTTATCGAAGAACTGCCCATTTCATGATCCGGTCAACTAAGTTTAAAGGCCATACATACTTGATTTTGACTTTAAATTTGTAATCCACGTTTGGCTCTACGTGGTTAATAAAAAAACATCTTAGATAGAACATGTTGTTTGGGTATTTTTTTTGTGCAAGGAGAGCGAACGTAGCGAGCTTGCCGAGGTAAGGGCCGCTGAAACGCCAAAAAGCCAAAGCGTTTTCTTTAAGCTGTAAAAATGTATCTATTTTATGATATGATCAAATTATCTTTATTATTATACCTAATGATTATATTTTATAATGCAAGTAAATTATTACATGACAACGTTCTTCAGTATCCGAAAAGTAGGTAGTAGCAGAAATATTTTGTCAATCACAAATCTACTAGTATAAACAACACTGTGTAACAATCGTTCGTAGTAATTAGTGACTTTACCAAATCAGTTTAAAGAGCTAGTAACTGTACATTGCGATCTTATATTGTCATCAAGAGCATTTGAAATGTCTACTTACTTGAGAAGCCCCGGTAATAATAATCGTAATAGACGTAATTAGTACAGAACATTAAATTACAATACGGGGTTTAATTACGTTTTTGTCATTCTATATTTTCAACTTAGACGTTAGTTTGATCTTATGGATAATGGAATGGATGAAGTAGGGACTAAAGTTCAGATTTCGCATATAAATACCGGTTTATTTGTATGAAAAACTATCTGTCCATCTTTTTGTTAATTTTGTGAAGATATTGAAGATAATAGTCACTTAGTAAGTATCAACTGTTTTTGTAATTTAAGCCTTTTTTTCAATTTAAATCTCTATTTCTAACTTGTATGTACACTGCATCTCTACCTACTCTTATTTGTTTCAAATTTCTTCATCACCACAGGTTTGCTGTAAGAAAACTCTTATAGGGTTATACTAGCCTTTGTAAATGACCATTGTTAATAAACCTTAATGTATCCTTTTTGTGTACAATAAAGAATTTATGAATCAACGGATTCTACAAAAACTTTCCACCATTTATTGATTACAAAATTATTTTGAAGGTTTTGCTAGTACAGCTGTCATTTTAAGAGTATGGTCTGAAGTAACTGTTAACATTCTATCTTCTTTCTTGTTTAGTTATTCTGCAGAAATTTCATAAATATTTAAATGCAGTTTTGTTTCTTTACGAAAATAAAGGAATGATTCCTTTTAGTATTATGACTTAAGTATTGAAATAGTTTCCTTCCAGTGCCCATTGCTTTTCTACCCTGTATTTTATAATCATGTATGATGTACATATGTCTTGAATCTTCCGATCGTTTTGAGCTAAATTATGATGATTGTGGTTGCCTAACATTACCAAGTACCTTCTTAAGATCTTTTAACGAAACTACCTATTATGAGGTAATTTATTATTTTACATAATAAATAATTTACCATTAAAGTAAGTAATATGATAGAATATAGTCTGATTTTGGATTGGAGTTGATATTATATTTAACTGTTAATTAAGTGTTCGTACAATATAGTTAAGGTTCTTCAATAAAACGTTTATAATATATCGTCAAAATTGCTTTATTAATATCCTCTCTTGTTTAAACTCATAACTCTTTAAATGGGAACGTCGCGTCGCAGCGCCCCTTTGTTCCATTCGAATAAAGATAGTAGGACGGTTTCGGCAACTCCAGCTCTGTCCGGAAAACTCGCAAAGGTATCGCAGGGTCGAATGATTACTTATTAACGTAGGTGGAGGCTGGCTGAACGCGGGCGGGACGCTCCGAGCTCGTCGCGCGATCGATGCCGAGTTCGCCAATGGCGTTCCACCGCCCCCGCCGCCTGCACCCTGCGCAACCCTCTCCGCTCCCCCCTCGCTAACCGCACCCCGCAATACCGCCCCCATAAATCATTGAATCCGCCATAAAACACCCCGATGTTCGTAAAAATGTAACTCTAATTGGCGAACACGAGTCTCATACCTCGTAAGTCAAACTACATCGGGAATCCTACAGGGTGAAGCAGTAGTTGAGAGACGTAAAACATTGATCAAAGTGTAATAGCGTACCCTGCCGCTCGCTTGCCGCGTCGGAGTTGGGGCTCGTACGAATAATTGAATTTCCATCATAGAACAAAATGAAAGCTGAAAACTGAAGCGGGCGGGCGACTTTGTTGGCACAGAGAATTATTTCGGACGTAAATTATTTAGACACAGTATCAGTTTGCTTTAAAATTGATGTTTTGAAATTGGTTTAACGTGGATTAAAATACCGCGTTCATTATTTGATCAGATGGGAAAAGTAATTAATATTTCCATATGAAACAGGTAATAAAGCTGATACGTTATTCATAATAGTGCAATGTTATTATAACTGTATTTTGATGAGGGAATTATATTTTTGGGACAACAAAATAATAATACCTACTGAATGACTACTTCTTATTTTGTATATTATGCATAATCATCAATGCATAATTAATTACTTAATCGAATTAATTGTAGGGATGTCATATAATGACTTAATCTGAAATCAAACCGTAACTTTGCAATTCCAAAACTTGAAACATCTGTTTGGGTTCATTGACCTTTACACAATTGTATTGTAGCTTGTGTTTTCTTTTGATCGACCCTCCTCTCTTCTTTAAATTCTTTAGTGACTTGAGATATAAAACACTTTTGTGTAGAAACATTACATAAAAGAGTTTTGATGTGCATCTTTTATATTCTCCTGACAATCCTTTTGGATTTATATCTGTTTAGGATAAGTTATGGAAAAGGTACTTTTAAAAATATCCTGTGTGCCCGTCTCAAATACTTTTTACATTTGTAATAAATACCTATATTATAAAATATTCGTTAATCTATGGAAGGTTAAAGTACATTCTCATATTTAATTTGCCTGATGTTTTAGTACAAATACCAATATACCAAATACCTACTTGTATGTATTATTGTCTCTTAACTCACATAAAACTCTCTCTAAATTACTTTCATTACCATTCGTCTCTTTCTTCAGTGAGTATTGTATTGTTATTAAATAGGTATAAGATACTATAATGTATATTGTATATATTTTATACAACTATATAACATACAACTATATAAAGTTGTATGTTTCCATCCTATAACACCTCTATCTTTTTTGTTACTGTTTTTGTGTATTTTGTCTGGTGTGCAAACAAGTGTTGTCTAATCTAATATATTTATTTTTTATGAAAATATAAATGTGTTATCTCGATACAAAAATGTTGTAAAAATCTTTGAAGAAGCTGGCGAATAATCAATGAAATAATCCCAACCAAAGATTATTCGGATATTGGTTAGGAAAAAGACAAATGAAATATCGACTAAGCGAAGTGAAAACCAGTGTTGTCTCGAGCGAAAGGTATTTTTGTATCAGACAGACGTGGCGGCCCTTGTTAGGATCGTTTGAAATCCTCAATTCTGTCTATTTGGAATTCATCTACAACCCTCGTCAAAAATAACAGAAATTCGTTGATCTTTGTTACAATTTTGTTTAGATAGTACAAGAAACATTCTTAAAATATTAACCCCAGAGACTTATTTCATAAAATCCTGGTAAACTAAGCAATGGTAATTTATGTCAATAATACGAGTCAATAGTTAATGGTTTGTGGTCAATGGTTAATGGTGAACCTTAGACACGCAGCGTGACTATCGTCCCATTAAAGTAGTTGATAATGTATATTGAAATTTTCCGTTTTCTGGATAAACATTATTTTCTGCTTAACTAAGATGAATATGACTATAAATCTAAATTTAAAATTTAAGAAAAACCCCCGATTCCAATGCCTTAATTTCCTTCAATGTAAAACAACATAATATTATGTAATGTGGATGCGATGCGTTTTCATTTGATACCCCACACTAGTATATTTGCAGTTTTTCGGTTTTGCTTCCCCACTCTCACCCCCATAACTTTTAAACGGCCCAACCGATTTTCATGAAATATGTCTAAGAACACTCGCGCAAGACTCACCTTTCATACAAAAAAAACTAAATTGAAATCGCTCCATCCGTTCGGGAGCTATGGTGACACAGACAGACAGACAGACAGACAGACAGACAGACAGACAGACAGACAGACAGACAGACAGACAGACACGTCAAACTTATAACACCCCTCTTTTTTGGTCGGGGGTTAAAAATGAAGTTAGCCATCTTCCGTCATTTTAGTCATATGACGTCATCTTAGCTAAGTTTAAGCATGTTTTGAATTTAAACCATTGTCAGAATAAACGGAAGGAATAGCATGATGTAGAAAGTTAGTTTCGATATGGGATGTAAGTCAGGCACAATGTCGTTCAATCATTTCCTCTCGCCCGCAGCTTTGCATAATTATTGTGAAGGCACACTAAGCCTTGTAGAAGTCTGCTGCTGGCCCTTGTAAAAGTAAAAGAGCCCGCTAGCTTCTAGTTCACCATGATACCTTCTAAAATGTAGGATTATTTTAGTTTTAGGGAAAAAACACCAAAAAAATATGCGACCATATTTAGTTTTCTGCGACAGCTGACGTTATTTCGGGTTTGGTAGAATAATATCCTTTAATAATATGTTAAAATGAGAACCTGATGTTTATCTGTAATCATATCTTGCAAGTTATAAATACTATTTCCCGGTTTCGGTTGGAGCTAAAATTTGGAACAAAAATGTCTATCAGGTGACAATGCAATTTGTGCTTATCTGATGAAGGAGCTGGAAACAGGCCATAGGAACTACGTTATAATATGACAACGCCATCGAGGTTGGGTATTTAAGGTTCGCCATGAGAAGTGTGTTGTCTTAGACTATTAAGCTACCTAATAAAGCTTATGTTTAAGAAATCTCCTTTTTAAGTTTTGTTTCTATACTTATTTCATTATACTTAGGTATAGGTAGCGTATATTTGTTTAGTACTCAGGTTAAAAGGACCATTGCTAAGCTTGGATTAGAATTAGTTTGGTCTAAGTCTGGTTTGGTAAAGTATTGTTGCACTTCTTTTATTAACAGGTGACAAATAAATTAGTCGGAGTCTAGCTGTTTGTATGTTTAAAAATACCTATATGATGTTTATCAACCCTGTTGTCGGTAGTTTTTGATGTGAACTTTACTACCGCTGTTCACTGAGCAAACATGAGGGTCAGCTTATATAATCTGATTGACAATTATAGGCTTATGCTAGGATAATGTTAGAACACTTGGCATTGAGTTGGCCTAAACCAAGAACTCCTTCTTTACCGACATAGACAGCTTTGCATTGTTAAATAATCTGTTTTCATTTACAGCCACCTCGGGGTTATGGAGGGCCACCCTACGGAGGCGCCCCTGGCGGGCCGCAGCAGCCACCAGCAGGGTACGGCCCTCAGGGCGCATACCCTCAGAGGTACCCACCGCCGCCTGGACCCGGTGGGCCTAACAGTCGACCGCCCTTCTCGCCACATCAGGTATGACATATTACTGTTCTTTTACCCGCGGCTTCGAAGTAGATTAGTTGTATAGATAGAGCGTGAATATGTAACACATCCTGGTGTGCCGCAGCCGCCGCCAGCAGGGTTCGACTCTCTGGGCGCATATCCTCAAAGGTACCCGCCGCAATCTGGGCCCGGTAGACCTAATAGACGACCACTTTTCTCGCCACATTAGGTACGATATAATAATTCCAACCCACTATTGATATTTTATTACTCCACTGATGTACTAAAGAATTATTTTAACTAGGAGGGGCTTGCGTCCACTTTGGACTAGCATGTCCATCCATCCGTTCATCTTGATGGTCTATGACTGGGTTTAAGGACCTGTCAAAGTCTTTTGGGCTCCTGCAGTCAACTCTTCCTACAATCTGTACCGTACCCTTTAACTTCTGCTGACTTTCTGGTTAATTTTAATATAATTATTAGGAGGAAGATAAACAAATATCTGCAAATATACTCGAGTGGGGTCTCAAATGAAAGCGCATCACGTGCACCTCGGAAAATAATATGATTTTTTACATTTAAGGGAACTAAGGTGTTGGAATCGGGCGTTGTTTTTTATTTTAAATTTTGATTATTTTTTATGCATCCCGTAGAGAAATTCTAAACCTAACTAACTCCGTAACTCTCTATTATGTAAAATGAGAATTATAAAGTCTAAGGCGAAACACTACGGCTATGTGTATTGATGAAACACATGTTTTGATAACATACAAAGGCTTTTAATGCATTTTTTTTAACGAAAATGTACGCTAACGCTTGCCCCGCCGAAGCAGGATTGATGTTCGAGAGCTCTGTATCGGATCTGTCACATAATTATGCAAAATATATATCTATCATTAGAATAGAATAGAAAACACTTGTACACCATACAAATTAATAATAAACTTTACAAAAACCTTACCTTACATTAACTAATTAAAAACCTCAATTAACCTCAGTTAACCTCAATTAATTAAGAAGGGTACAAAGGGCGGCCTTATCTCTATGAGCTATCTCTTCCAGGCAACCTTGTTATGGACAGGAAATAAAAGGGACGAAAAGACAGTGGCGTAAAACAAATAAAAGAAAAATATTATAAAAAAATAGATAAAGTACTCATATAATAAACCTAAATATTATACCAAATAACAAATACATATTGTAAGTAAAATAAATAAATAAAGCGAGATATATATGTAAAATAGAATATTAAATAATCAATCATTGTAAATAATCTTCGTAAATAAAAGAAAACAGACTATTTACACACCATCACTAAGCAGAGATTGTACTGTGTTAGGTAACTGTTATACTACATAAAAACATGTATTTTGTAAATATTTAATCTAGATTCTAGATAGAACTTCAACTTCGAATAAAAAGGTTATATGCTAAAATGTTAGGGTATATTATGCAACTACAGAATACGTCTAATCGATGACTTGGTTAATGGCGGTATGTTTGTAGATGTAGATAGGGATCAATGACCTTTGTTGCGAGCCTATTGAGGATTACAGATTCGCCTTTAAAGACGTCATCTTTATTATGTTTATGGCGGCATTAATGGTTGTGTTTATTGTTATCCTTTTCTTCGGTATTAATATTAGTGAAAATTAACCACAAGGCTTAGATTTGTTGACTAGGACCGGAGCTATTTTGCTCTGGTTAGATACCTGGTCACTGCCCGTATGCTTGTAGAACAAATTGCTTTTAAGGTTGAAAGGTTTTGCAAGCGCAGCAGAGGACATAACTAAAGTGTGGTAGCCGCAGATTTATGGTGGATGCCGGTCGCATCCAACGGAATCTTCTGGAGTAGCTATCCATGAGCGAAGTTTACATCCAACATATTGTTATCTATAATGTTGATAAATTCCAATCTTATGATTTAATAACTTAACGACGAAAGAGAAAGACAAACTTCGAGAATGAGGTCAGTCGCCGAATCAAACTCGGATAGGCAGCGTTCGGAAAACTACGACATATCTTTTCATCGAATATACCGCAGTGCCTCAAGACGAAAGTATTCAATCAATGTGTGTTGCCAGTGATGAACTGATGACATACGTATCCGAAATATGGTGCTTCACTATTGTTTTTATGAATAGGCTCAGAGTCGTTCAAAGAGCTATGGAGAGGGCTATGCTCGTGGTTTCTCTACGGGATCGAATTAGAAATGAGAAGAACGCGGGTCGCCAAACGTCCGACGGCTGAGATGACGATGATGATGAATAACTTTATGACATCATCTTTCAAACGACAGGCAAACAAATATTCTCTTATACAGAACCAAAAATATTACCTCAAAAGAAAATTCTACTGTTATTTAAAAATTAAACCCTCAAGAGACTATTCTTGGAAATATCTAGAGGAAGATTCATTTCAAGTCCGAAACTAGAGAGACTCGAACGTTTCTCAGAATCGTTGAGCCGGCGGCGGCGAGTCGGAGCCTCAATCCACTCACATGAATATAAACGTTCTATCATGCCACAGCCTTTCTGACTGGAATGCGACTCTAACGACCTTAAGATAAGTGCCAAGTTGGCTCGAGGTCTGCACAGATACGCTCCAATGACGTAAGCCGCTCTGCGCGTTCGCTGACGTAAGCTCGTTGTGCAACGGAGCCCGAGGTAGGTTTGAAGCAGGGCTCTTGGAGCGAACTCGTGTAGAAATCGCTATTAAGAAATGATTCCGACGCTAACGGAGGCGTTTGCGAGTTCTTAGCTAATGTTGTTATACATACTGACACAATGTTTACAAAACCTTTGGAAAATGTGTGAGAGGTTATGGCCAGTAATGTATAAACTTGGTTTGCATTAGAGTTTTTGGGATACGGTGAAAATCATATTTGTCTACGTGAATACGTGTATTACAGCTGAAAATGTTAAATGAGATTAGGAACATTTTAAGAAGTATCATTGTAAAACATTAATATAACGATGGATAAAACATTTATCCATCTATCTACTAGCGGGCCGCCCCGGCGTCGCACGGGTATAAAATTTTCCCGGAAATTATTCGAATTTTTCTCGCCGTAAAAACCATCCTATCTCTCAATTTGGATCGAACTGCACATGGTGTGCGAATTTTATTATAATCGGTTAAGTGGTTTAGGAGTCCATTGAGGACAAACATTGTGACACGAGATTTATATAAATTAAGATAAGATAGGAACAAAATTTCCAAATATTTAATAGCAAAAGTTGTTTCACCTTTTGTTTTTATGTAGGTATAGGTAGGTATAGCCTTTTAGCGCTTAAGACTAGAAAAATAGACTATCTAAGACAAACTATTCTTCTAATCTTCTTATATATAAAATTCACCTGTCACAGTGTTAGTTACCATACTCCTCCGAAACGGCATAACCGATTATTATGAAATTTTATATGCAGTAGGTCTGAGAATTGGCTTCTATCTATTTTTTTTTTGCAAAACAACGTTTGCTGGGGTCAGCTAGTAATATTGTTGTATAGAATAATGATATACAACAATATTACTTGTACACACTAACAATATTGTATAGAAGTGTTGATATAATGACAGCGAGGGACAGGAAATGCCAACAATTATTATTCGCTAAGTGAGAATAGGAGCTTGGCGTGTCTTAAGATTCAAACAGTATCATTCAAATAGCTTCAGTATCATTTATAATTCTTGATGACTTTCTGGCTGTCATAGCATGGTAATTTTTATACCTAAAGCTTATTAGCCGACTACGCCAGTAGGATGGTAATGTTTTTCGAATTTGTGTTCGTACGTAAGTATGTACCCCAATTGTTTGGCAAGCTTCTGCAGCCTGAACGTCTCGATGGACGTTAGCTTGACAGTTGTCGTTAGATAAACGTCACAGTGACACTGGATATAGCAAAATAAAGAAAACAAAATGGCGGATTTTTGGCGCCAAAATATGTTAAAAATTACTTTCATATGAGTTCATGTGTGCGTATAATATATTTTACAGATTTGCAATGTTCTTGCCGTTTTTCGTGCCCAACGATAAAAATAGAACTCCATTACGGAATCTCCAACTGTCTGTCTTTCAAAGACTGTATTTCAGGAAACGTTCCTTACGCTTCCTTACCTTTAACTTGCTTATCACATAAAATTTGTTTTTTGATGCGGTGATAATAATCATGATGTAAATCTAATAACAATACATATTTTTAAAAACACTTTAAGTAAATATTAGAGTATCTTTGGTAACTTTTTAGAATTTTTTTCGGAAATCTATTTATTTCCTAATAGCAATCGGAAATGGTATTTTAGAAGTTTTGTAGCGGTTTTTTTTTTTCAATTATACCCCGATTTCTGGGTCACCCAAATCACGTTTCGATTAGCCTAATACTTGTAGTGACTCGTTATTAAAAGACAAACAACATTTGGTACTCCTATAAATGTTTTTTATCCTTACATCATTTCTCGAAAGTAACCAGAAGTACTTCTCCTGTTGGGAGGGGGAGTGGCGCGTGGCCCTGAAGTAAGATAAAGCTGCCACAAAGGTATAAAGAGATCTTAGCACTGTTGTATTGCGGGCTCGGGGTACAGCCCGTATCCGGGTGCAATGAATGCGACGACGTTTTCAAGGACGCGCCTCAGGTGATGACGTACGCGTACTCTGCCACCCCCGACATGGCTCCCGCGGGTGTTCCGGCACCCACCTAATAATGCACGTCTACACCCTGTCTGCCGGTCCGCACTCGTTGCAACCTTGAGTGCTCTTCGACGTTCTATTCGCATCTACTCGACAACTTTCAAATAGTAACAATCAATCGTTACCGCTTATTCCATAACCCTCCATCCACAAAACGCTAATCTGGTAGTACACCATACGTCGTTATTTATCTCCCATATAAGAGGGAAGCGCAATCCGCCGCCCAATAGCTATAGCCAGCTGGCCAGTGTTAGTGCATATCATCTTTATTAGATTTTGTGTTAGTTATCGTGTTGATAACACTGTAATTATCATAATAATAGCCGAGTTGACGCTCCACTGGGGTGGCGGCGGCCCCGTCAGCTGAGCGAAAACGAAAGTAAACAGAACTCGGTCAAAGGGTTTGTACTCACCTACCCGCAATATTTATGTGGGTACGAGGGGGTGGTACCCCCACACCCGTTTCAGGCACCCTCCTTTGATGGATTGGTTGGCGACTGGCGCGGATGTTCGACTAAAACTCAGCTCGACTCGGCTGCTAGGTATTAGTCTCGATTTCCTCTCGACTCGAAAAACTTTTCCCGCGAAATTATTATTCAGTGAAAGTTCCCAGAATTCTTTGTATTTTGTTTGGGCATAGGCAGTCTGCCACCCTAACCGCCTTCCACCTCTTCCAAACTTTTTCTGTGCGACACAGATATCTGATTTTTTCTCAAGTAAATGTTTATTGAGTCATCCTTTGAGCTTTTCACAACAATGAGTTGCCGTTCTCAGTCAGTTTCACTCGTATTGTCAATTGATGAATACAATTATCACACCCCTCGACAAGGTTGTCGGCTAATGTCAACGGCGATTATAGTCACTTGCGTATTGGACCGGTATTGGACAGGTTTCGGCTCGTCGACAAATGAGGCGCTACATATCCAATTACCAACGCACGCAGTGGCTATAATAGTTAACTTAGAACTATTGAATTATACCTTTAGAAGGACCACCAGATAGACCACCAGGAGATGTCATACTCTTACTATAATTATTTATCATACCTACTAAACTTTCGTTAACCGAAGACATTTTGAATATTCATCTTTGTCAGGCCCAGTCAGGAACGTTTATAGGCGTGTGATAGAATGATTTTTCAGAACAGAATGGAAGTTGTTAATCAGTTTATCTACACTTTGCGAACTAATGTGTGAACTTGGTTCTAGTTAATGATGGCATCTTAAAAGTTTTCTCAAACATTGCAATTTATTTAATACAGAAAGTAATTTCCTATTGCGTGTTTTGATTTCGCATTCATATTCCTTTTTGACTCATATACTATCAAGAATAATGCTACGCTAATGGGGGAGGCCATGAACTATTGACGTCACGTTATTCAATTATAGTCAGCTGTATAGGGGAAAACATTAAAAGTGAATGAATTCTCTTGACCTGGATTAGTGAATATCAGACACGCTTTGTCTAGCTAGAGCCTTGAATCGTGACGCGGAAACTGGACGGTTAGTGAAAGCATTGCACGATTGTCTGATGCCTAGTCTGCAATACTGGAATTATAGGGTTTAAGTTGGTGTAGTCTCCTTTGGTTGCCACGGTTACGTAGAATAACTTTTAGAGTTCTGATTAGATGGCACCAATAACTTTTGATTTAAGCACCCTTTCCGACTTTACAGGGATACAAAAAATCAACAAAAAACTTCCACTTGAATGCTGAAAACAGCAAAAAGATCCTTTCAGTAGTTTCTGAGTTTATCTCGAACATATATACAGAGAGACGAGCCGGGGGACTTTAATTAGTGAATTTTAACTTTCTTTGGAATTTGAGATGAGAACAAATCCTTATTTCCCTTTTCGTGCTGTACGATCTAAACCTGAAAAAATATCACGCCGTTCCGTCGGGGCCGCGTTTCACAAAAGCCTACCTCTCGCCCCGTCCATTGTACGTAGCCTCATGTAGATATTTACAAAGGCAGGTTGTAGGCGTAGAGATGCGTTGCAGTGCACTCGTTTGCAAAGTAAACGGTTGTGCATAATGGATGCACGATCAAGGTCGTTCGTGGTCGGCGACCTATGTTTACTTGCACGTGCCCGATTGTTTTATACCGTCTATTGGTACTGAATGAGCTTCGCTTACGGTACTATTGTTTATTACTTTAGACCTTAGTTCCGTATGTTACTAACAATGTATTCTCTCTTTGCATTTCTAATTTTATGAGCGCTGTATCTCGCTTCTTACATTGTAACTTTTACATACATAGTTGTACTGTTAGTAATTGTATATGGTTATGTAGCTTTTTATCCGAGTTGGGTTTTCTGCTAATGTATTGGTGGTGTTTGTCCGGTTTTAAAATAGGTACATGGCTAAAAATATCTTACCACAGAAACATTGGTATTACATTTTCAATTGGTAATATGCGTAGATATGTGCCTTTATTATTGTTATAAAGTCATATATCAGTCAGTATAGAAAAGCATATAAGAAATTAATTAAACAATTTAACAATATTTATATCCATGGTTTGTTATATATAAATCTAGTCACTCAGGGGTTGCGGTTCTTAGATTTAATATAACTTTTGTAAATTGTATATAGTGTAAGGAAAATAGCAACAAATTGCGCTTTAAAGTCGACAAACTATAAAGAATTTAACCAAATCCAAATGTTTTCTAGCTCTTAAAGTGTTGCTTATTTCCAGGGCTACGAGAGAGGCGGTTCTCCTCAGCCTCCGAACCAGCCGCCGGGCGCGCCCAGTCCTGGCGCCGCGTCAAACGCACCTGGGGGCATGTCCCCCACGCAAGATACACAGCACCCGCCGCACATACCTCATGGGGCACCGCCGCCTCAGCATCAGGTATGTTCTACCCTTTACAGACCAGTGAACACCAATCTACACGTAAAACGCGATGCATATGTTTGGCAGGCAGACGCAACTGCAAAAGATGCTTTATTTTTAAAGTGATAACTTCAAACCGCTTTGTTGCATAACGCGTTACGGTGCCAGTCTGTCTGGTTTCCTTTTCTCTTTCGACAGCGGTAGGTATAACTTATATCTGGCGTCGGCAGTAACCCGCTACCAACATTGCTGTGGAGCAGTGCCATTCCGATAGTCGTTTTAGCGTGACTAGATGGGCAGCAGATTTCTCGAATCATGCATATCACTAGTTAGGTATTTTTCAACATAGAGTAGAGATAGTAAAAATCTAAACGGTTCTAATATATCTGTACCATTAGTTACTTTAACAGGACACTTTAGTTTATAAGATTTCTATTTTTATGTATGTTATAGTCTTTAAGGTATATGTTTATATGGGCCTTCCATGTCCGAAATAAATGGTTTATTATTATTTATTATTAGACATAACATTTTCCGAACGAAGTTGTTGTCGGATTACAGGTCGTCTTGCGGATTAGCAAGCCTTTGATAACTGCTGCTTCACTATAAAATATAAACAAAGCCGACAGTGTTTTGGTGACATTAATTTGGCTTACTGGTGTTGAAAATTGAAGTTCCCTATAACCCAGAGCTTGGCTCTTAACCACGACATATCGGTCGAGTAAGCATTGTTCTACCTCTACATTGCTACTTACTTGAGTTAGCTTTTGGGCACAAATATTTAACAATGTAAGAAATACACGAAAAATCTCATTTCATTAAACATTGTAAAATTGTTTTAATCAGTCTACAGTACTGTACTCAGGTGGGATTATTATATTGCAAAATTGCATCATATAAAAATAAATTCATGGTATAGAAATAAATATATTGAAGATAAGAATACACTGTTAACTAGTTTAATTCTCTTGAAAATAGTTTCACAAAAAACTTAGCTAATCCAGCAAATAAAATTGCTGATTTAGAAAAGTATTTGAATCTGCCTTAATGCTGGGTATGTTAACTTTAGATCGTGCCACGTATTCACAGTGAATGCCGTGTTTTTAGCATAATGTCCATTTTTAAACGACTTCAAAAAAAGGAGGAGGTTCTTAACGTCTGTATGTATAATACTTTACTTTTGTTGAGGGTTCCGTGCCCATAGGGTACAACGGGACCTTTTTACTGAGACTTCGTCGTTTGAGTGTATGTCTGTCTGTCGCTATGTTGTCTTTCAAGAACCCGTGATAGATATAGAGTTGATATTTTTAGGGATGATGTATCTCTCTTGCCGCTTTAACAAAAAATAATCTATATAAATCAAAATTAAATTGTTGTTCGTTAGTCAGATTAAAACTCGAGAACGGCTGAACGGATTTATCTTATCATAGTCTTGAAATGTACGTGGAGGTCTAGGGAAGGTTTAAAAGGCGAGAAAAAATCGAATAATTGTCGGGAACTTTTTTTACCCGTGCGACGCCGGGGCGGGCCGCTAGTAGTATATAAAGGGCTCCCACAAACTTGTTTTTCATCAAGTAAGCCACGTTGCGCGAGGCCAGTACTTGGATGGGTAACGGCCTGACGGCTCTAACTGAATCTTTTTACACTTAATTTTTTTTAATACTTATTATTTTATTATTGCAAAATCAGTGTATAAACTCTACCCTAGAACCCTATGTGCGGTGTAAGTATCTTATACTTATCAAATTTATTAAGTATGTTCACCAATTTCTCCCTAAATTGTTTTATTAGAAAAAATACACTTCCGAGGTGGTCCTAGCACCAAGTGAGGATATGTTGTTATCCTGAGAAATAGAAGAAGGTCCTCAAATTTCAAAGGCACATTACAATGTTAATCACTTAATTTTATTATCTTAAAGAGGTCGGTTAATAAACAAAGATTACCCTTGCAATGTGGTCCCACCAGGTAGTAAGACTTGCACGACTTTAAAATGATGAAATACTTAATTATTTAATTGTTTATGTTTCTTTTAATTAATCACTTATAAAGACGAAATTATTTGTAGAAGTTGATCTATTTTTTACTTTTTAGTTACTGTTTTGAAGTTGGTTCTTTTTTGTAAAAATTTTTTTTTCAATAAGATTTAGTTTATCCTTTTTTTCAGTATGATTAATCTTTTGATAATCTATTGGTGCAAAGAATCTAGGAAACCGATATACTCATTTAGACGATGAGTATTTGACAATATATATACATGATGTTTGCAACTTTAAGTCATATGACTGCTTCAGTGGCGCAGCGGGCGAGGGTCCGCTTGCGGCGGAGGTAGCGGGTTCGATTCCCGCCGAGGGTGAAAGTGTTTGTATGTTCTGCAAGCACTTTCTCCTTGGTCTGGGTGTTTAATATTTATAATAAAAAATATCTATATATGTATGACTATTATATTAAGTATATCAGATATCTAGTACCCGTAACACAAGCTTAGAGCTTACCACGGGGCTAGATGTTGTTGTGTGAATTGTCTGGAAATATTTATTTATTTATTTATATTAACACTACTTGTATAGAAGATATAATATAGATTAAGAAAATTTAAAATATAACAAACGTAGCTTTTGCATTCACAAGGTATATAATACCTGATTTGCGTCGTAAAGTATTTAAACCGAAAAGCTCTTTATAGAGTTCTGATACATTGTGGATATGGACTATAAAAACTTGATCGGACCAGGAAACGTCCGTCGCTCGCCGTCCACGAAACGAGTTTCAACTTTGTCCCTACTTTGACCACTGTCATTGATAAACTTACAAAGGACATTACACGGCATGTATGGCTTTATTTGATAGCTACATAAAATAAACAAGTAGATAGATACGATATGTTTTAGGGAATAAAGTTAGGCCCTATTTATTTATTTATATCTCTATTCTTCTATATCTTTTATATAACTATGTTTAGTTTTATGTCATGTTACAAGAAGAGCGTTAGATATGAAAGTGGATGGATATGTGGGAAGAGGGAGACCGAAGAAAAGATGGATGGACTGTGTGAAAGAAGATATGTGTAAGAAAGGAGTGAGTGCTGAGATGACGGGTGATAGAGGGAAATGAAAGAAAAACACATGTTGTGCCGACCCCACATAGTGTGGGACAAGGGCAGGATGATGATGATGATGATAGTGTTCTTGTATGTTATTTATTAACCCCCGACCAAAAAAGAGGGGTGTTATAAGTTTGACGTGTCTGTCTGTCTGTCTGTCTGTCTGTCTGTCTGTCTGTGTGTCTGTCTGTCTGTCTGTCTGTCTGTCTGTGTCACCATAGCTCCCGAACGGATGAAGCGATTTCAATTTAGTTTTTTTTGTATGAAAGGTGAGTCTTGCGCGAGTGTTCTTAGACATGTTTCATGAAAATCGGTTGGGCCGTTTAAAAGTTATGGGGGTGAGAGTGGGGAAGCAAAACCGAAAATCTGCAAATATACTAGTGTGAGGTATCAAATGAAAACGCATCGCGTCCACATTACATAATATTATGTTGTTTTATATTTAAGGAAATTAAGGCATTGGAATCGGGGGTTTTTCTTAAATTTTAAATTTAGATTTAAGGGTGACAGTCCTTTCATTATAAAGCTTTTCTTTCTATCTTAAAAACTTAAAACACTCAGAGTGAAGTGCTTTTCGGAATTCCTCTGGGGATGTTCGTTAGTAATATTTTTTCTGTGTATGAACATAATTAAATTCATAAAAACAGCAACGAAGTTATTTAAATAACGGGGACTTATCTTTAAGTATTCAGATTAAAACATCGTCATACTCTAAAATCTTATGAAGTACCTTAATTTACATAATGTATTTTCAAAAGAGCAGATAAAATAAAAGTACCCAACCCAGAAACCCAACTTAACAGTCGCTAAGGTAATATTATTAATAAACTTGTGGAGTGCGTCATGTTTGCATTTCGTTTATCGCTGTGAGCGTAGTCGTGCTGAGGAAATTTTCGATAATTCCAGCCCGTCAGAGTTGCCTCGCGACCAACATTCACTTACCAGATAGCTTCAGCAGAACAAGATAAAGATTATGCCCCAAATTTGGAATTTGAGAACGTTCTCACCGTTGCGATTCGTATTTAAATCTACATATAACATATACACAAAAATTTTATTTGAACCCATAAAGAACTTAATACCGTGAAGTTTATACAAAAATATGGCTCCGCTATTTCTCCTGGGCAGCATATTCTGTGTTAGTAAAATATTTCGCAATGAAATTATATTCTCGCATACTTATACGCGAATAGCTCGCGTCAGCACGAGCGCTGATATGAATCTGTATAGCTTTAACGAAATTGAACCCACTCTATATGGAAAGTACCATAGTAATCCACGATACTCGGCGGATGGAACTTTAGCTATGAACTTTACTGTTATCGCCACACATTAAACTGCTACCGAATGTACGGAACCCCTCGTTGTTAGCAATTTTTAAAAATTACCTTCCCTAACCATAACTATTTCAATAAACCGTCTATGGTCATACCATACCCTTCATAATGGACAACTTTTACTTTCGTTATGTTTGTTTTCCTGTTTCTTCCTTCCTCCTCTTCATTTTTAGTATTATTGTAATCATCCAAGTTGCTTTTCTTTACTGTAAAAATAATTTTAAAGGGAGTACTTACTCGCTGTCTCCTTAAGATGTTGATGACAAAAAGTTGAAATAGGGGTATGATAATAAAATGTAGAAGGTTTTTTTAGGATCTCTGTTATTAAAATGATAAAGAATTTATTTTCTGTCTACGTAGATATGTGTGTGATAGATTCTAAATTATTTTCGCTACTAATGTTCCGAAATAAAGACTTCTAGTATACAATAGGAGTAGGTACATCACGAATAAGTCACAATTACCATTAATCAACATGTGAGACATACATATCTGTCTGAACTGTCATGTGTGCCTTATTTTCGATGGTCACGTCATTCGAAGAATGTCTGATTGCCATCGTTGTCCATCGTCTGTTGGTCGGTCGTGCAGTTGTTATTGGAATCCATGTATAAACGTGCACAACTTGCTTTTGGCACGCTTTGCTCCTAGAATTATTTGCATATTTCTATGTTCTGCAGTTGTATGGCTCGCACGTGGCCGGCCTAGCGACTGCTCACCAACTTGCCTTGCCAACCCATTTGCGTTCCGGTAATAAAATGTATTATATAATTTTTTCAAACTTAAAATAAAAAAAACCCTTTGTCGTTACATCTGCATTCTAATTAATTAAAAAACAGTAAAACACCTTGCTAATAAAACCTGTCAAGTAAATCTTACGTTCTGCTCGACAATTTATTTTTTATTACACAATCATAGGGCTTTATGAAGATAAAACATGCGTTCACGTGTTCACGAAAGACGCTAAAGAGCGTATGGTACAAAAATTAAACGTCAGTTTGATATCAAGCGATCGACGGAGCAGAACACTCAGAGGCTCTTAGCCTCGGGGAACGAGCGCTCTGTCGATTTTATACACGGTTCTCGAACAAAACACGACCGAGGGAGCTACAATTTATGCTAACGTAAACCCGGCTTCGGCGCCGACTTCGCTCAGATGTAAAGCTTTATGTCTTTAGCCTCAATTCACTAACGCTCGCTCCACGCTCACTTTGCAAACGGAATTCTCATTACTAATCAAACTTGAGCACTTTTAATTAATTAAAATGTTATTTCTAATCCTTTCCAATAACTTTATTCCAGCTCCGCATTCTTTTGCTACTTTTATTAAACTCTCATATCAAGATTTAAAATGTTATAAAGCAACATAGTCGACTTAAAATTTGAAAGCGGATTTAAGGCTTTATAAAAATAACGGCTCTGCGAGCTACCCACGTTTAGTTAATGTTCAACGATGTCAGTGGAGAATTTTGAGAGTCAAGGGCCATTCCAGCATCGTGATCGCTCGAGAGTCGTACGGTCGAAATGAAACGTCGTATCTTATTTTATGATTAGCGGCTCGAAAGCGCTTTGTAATTTTGTTAGTTCCGCCTTTCTGGTGCTGGGGGCTGAACACAGAGAGTGGAGATCGATGCGAGCGCTCCGTGCGGGTGTGACGGGGAAGCAACTAGCCACCGCTAGCGCTGTCCCTTTCGCTCGAACCGCCTACCAGGCAGCCATGTTGCGCTCGACCTGCGCTCGCCCGACCGCCATTGTAGCATTCGTTGTCGCTGCTAGTGATGTGCACGCTCTATCGATATTTTAGACTACATCAGCTGCAGTCATTTATAAGTAACATTTAATATTCACATTACTTTAAGAAATATAGGAGTTGCAAATAAACGAGCATTTCAAACAAATTCTAACAGAATGCTGACTGAATAGCATCACTTCCGAGTGACAAATTACCAAGGAGTACATGTACCCCAACATAATAAAATTACGACAGTTTCAATCTAATTGAAATCTCATAATGCTATGCTGAATAATAAATATCAAGTATGGTAATTTCAAAACTTTTATTATATTTTTCAGTCACAGTATTTCAACCGGTCATTTTTTTTTTCATTTTAAATAACCGATCGTAGGGTTGGGACACGTCGATAAAAATAGTCGATAAGCGAGGCATGCAGTGGAGTTATAGCGCGGCTCCGGAATTAAAATGTCAGACGTGCGGCCGGCAGAGGCAGCGGCAGCGTGGGGGCTCGCGGGGCCGGGCGGAGGGGCGCCCGCCGTTATTAATAACCATAAGCCGGCAGACGCACGAACGTCCAGAGGGGCCTCGCCAGCCAGCCGCGCCGTAATGAGGAATCACTAATTATATTTTACTGGACTTTCGTATAAAACCAACATAAAATACATCAGAGATATACGATACAGCCGTGATTTTAATGAACATTTACCTTCATGTTACATAATTAAAAGCTGCACTAATAGGCAATATCAATTAATTAGCAGTTATTGATCTCTAGCGCGTTATAGACATCGGCGATCAAGTCGTCGATAACGATACGTTCCAGATATTGGACTCGAGTGTTTCGGGGTAGAGTGGTAGCGATGATATAGTACGGTTGGCGGGTACCGGTACGGCTCTTTTAATATTCCCCCTTGGTAGGAGCGCCGCCGTTTGCACGAGACAGCTCTACGTTCACAACGCGACGTTCGCCCTGCCTGTAAAACTCTGTATATTTTATTGTGAGGGAAGTATATTTGTCGAAGGCTGTGCAATTAATTGCTCGACTTTTATGAATGTGCCCCGAGGAGATTTCTCTCTGGTTTGCTAGAATTGTTGTACGCTGTTATAACCACGAACTGTTTTTATGAAATTTTTTGGTACTTTATTTTTATGTTGAAGTTATGAAGAAATATACCTTGCCTATACATTTATATATTTTGCGTTATATTTATATAACACAACAACAACAGAAAGTAGGGTTTGGAAGCATTTGTTTGTGTATTTTGAATATTATTAACCTATCTAAAGTCACTATGTAACATAAGAAATGTTAACTCAAACTTATTTAAAGAGAGATTTACTTTTATAAAATAAAATTTCTAAACCAAACGCCTTAGAAATAAAACTTACAGTCATGAAAGCTAAGAAATGTACTTCCTTCCCTTGCGAGTTTTCTTATTTTTCGCGTTGCATAAAGAGCAAGTTATCCGGCAGTGCTCGCTTCTCATAATAACAAACTGCTAAATTCTCGGGATTCCCGGAACTCGGCAGCCCCCGCTGGAAACCTCTAAAGCGCTGACTTGGGCGTACATTCTCTTGCGGCGGAGTCACGGCACGGGCAACTGTCGGGAATTGCCGAGTGGGATAAATTATGCCGCTCGCCCCCCTTTTGCAATCTCCGCAAAATAATGCAATCCAATTGTTGGGAGAAGAGAAACTGACATTTGTCTTGTCTTTTGTGCTCGCCTCTCTGCCTGTTAGTTGTTTGTTATGATTTTGACGAATGCCTTTTAACGGTAAAGGGCATGTCGAAGGGTTTTCTTTAGATTAAGCTCATTTGTAATTACTTAGATATGTGCTGGAAACAAAATCGCGTTATTACTGATGTTTAAACGTGTTCGTTTTAAATTACAAGATTTATTTACAGAAGCGTAAAATAAAACGGTCAGTAACGCACACGATGCATTAAAGGATCATTGCTATAATCGAAAATTGTAGTGGATATCCATTTAATGTGTTGTATTTTCATTTTAAATTTAAGTAAGCTCCGGTTCAACTACTGTAAAAGATTATGTATACACAGTAAAGCATATTGAAGCTCCTGCAATTCAAACAGATTTGATTATAAGTTTAAAACGACCACCTCAGTCCGCGTGCTGTTTAAGTAGATTCTTGCACAGCTAGAAGTTAGAAACGCTCGATGGTATTACTGCGATTAATCCCACTTCGGACCTTTGCAACTCGGCTTTCAAAGGAACTTATATCCTTCAAAGGATCTGTTTGTGTACACTTTATTATGTCGCTTAAACAACTAAGATTCAGTTAATTTTTTTATTAATTGAAGTGATTAGAATGACAAACAGACAGCAGAATGAAACATTTTTTTTGAGAAGCATGACATTTTAGGGAATTAAATTTTTTAAGGTTAATTTGAAATTAAATCAAGTGAGCATTATTTTCAAACAATTTGTTTCTTTGACTAAGCTTAAGTCAGGTTATTCAATAAATTACTTATCTGTAAGCAAAAGTATGATCAATTTGCAGTTGTTTTATTAATAAATCCCGTTATCTAACGCTCAATTTGGTGGCAAGTGATTAAGCAGTATCGATAATCTTAATCGATATATTATGAAGTGTATTTACTTACCTACTCAGAAATATATAAAAATAACTGGTTAAAACTTATCTATAGATAAGATTTTAATAACAAATAACTTATCTTACTGATGATGAATTAATTATATCATTTCTATTTATTCATAACTAACTTTGCACCGTCCGCCCGTGTTTTATGGATTCTCCCGAGGTAAAATAAGCATATCCTCATCAGCCTTCATCGATAAGTATAGGATAGGCTTTCTAACAGTGGAATTTTAATATAAAATTATAATTATATGAAGTCAAACTTCGGCTTGCTAGAACAATCCACATAATCATTACTAAATAATTAATATTTGTCGTCTCTATTTATAAATAATTTCGTCGCCCTCCTATACGATTAAATAGAGTTAATAAATGAGTCGTCTTAAGAGCATTTCCAAAAACTACATTTTACTACTTTTGCCTCTTTTTTGTGTGGGCAACACAGGTCGACAAATAAAAAAAAACATTCATAGACCTAATTTATTACCATATCTGTTAATTAACAGTTTAATTAAAGCTTGTTGCCCTTGTTTATCAATTTTTTATATCTATTGTGTTTTAGCTTATTCAATTAATTAGCCAGAAATAGGAGATTTTATGAATACGATCGCGATTCTCCTCGGTACATACTATTTTTGACAGCTCTATCAAACATCCACTGGAATACCCTTTTTCGTAGTTATATGAGAATTCGTGAGAAATGGGAAACAAACGATGAGAGGTCAGTTTATAAATAAACTCCGGATTCCACGTAGAAGATATTTGCAGCATTCGAGTAAAGTTCCATTTAGCTTTAGCGCCGTGACGGGCACGGCAGCGCAGACAAATATATTATGAAGCTGTAGTTTAAGCGCAACTGTTATTTGTAGCATCCTTACTGAAATGTTACGCGAGTCTGTATTTGGCACTGTTTATGGACAGGTCTTTGTTTATTTTGTGTCTTTATTTTATCTAGTGAATGATATGTAAAACTATATCTTTTTTTTTTGTTTTTGTTAAGATTACAACACTGGTTTGGGTATGTATGTTTATCAGTAACATAAGCGCGCTGAGTCATGTCTCTTAAGAAATGCTGTACAGTAGTTGTATAGTCATTAATATAGCAACCATAGTAAATATTACTTGGATACTTCAACTAGAGCGATTCTACAGATATATGTTCTCTCTTAATACTGGATAGATTCTAAGTGAACTTGTCTTTCTAACGATCGTTTTAAAGATATATTTTCGTAATATATGCAAGCCCTTAAGAATTATGGAAGTTCAAGTATAGATGGGGTGTTTAAAAATATGTCCGAATTCTAAACTTATATAGGGCTTTATTATACAAGTTGCATTATTGTAAATTAACCCGAAACACGTTAATGTCGTGTGGATCTACCACCGATTGTGTACCTAACTCCTCAAATTAAGGGGCATGAATTATGTATGTACAACTATTAATAATTTAATAATTAAAACTGAGAAAAAACATACTTTGTCAGGGGCTCCTTGAAATGTTCGTTTTTATTAAATCCATACTAATACCTATCATAAACGTTATAACTACTGAACCGATTTAATTATTTTTTTACAAAGATTCTATTTAGCCTGTGAAGGGACATGGGCTACTTTTTACCGCGGGAAAATCCATTATAACGCGTTTAACACTGCGGGGCAATACAAGTTTCTAATAATGAGTAAATGTTTCGTTTGCAGGGCTACCCTCCACCACCGAGGCCGTCGCAGCCGTCCACACCGAACGCCCACGATCCCGATGCCGTAAGTCCACTCCTTTGTTCCATTATCGTCTTCATTCAACTCACTAGTTTGTAAACATTATGAGCTGCGGTATTTTTACCTCTTACTCATCCTAACATTTTAATAATAGAACTGTATTAATATCCGATATTCAAATAGATTTTACTAAATTTAAACTTCCAGTGTAATGATGCATAAATCACGCGGATGATTTTATTCGTAAATTACACATCTCTCCTTTTTTTTGTTTAAGAATAATTTAATTGATAGCGAGTTTTCAATTTATGAATGACGGCGATTAGCTAGATGCGATAATTGCCGTGCATCCAACCCAACAAACTGTGTCGAATCGTATTTACACGTTGTGTATTGTGTTTATTATGGTTTTTAATGATATGATAACGCACGGAACCGGTTCTCAATACTCTGTCTTATTGCGTCATCATAGCACGTTAATTTGACGTCAATATTGTTATGTTAATGGAACTTTCGGCGGACGTACAGTTGATTAAACTAAATATGGCAGTAAATCGATTATGCCGCCGACTGAGGGCAAAAATGAGTCTGGGCAGCTCGACATTACCCAAGTGTTGTTCTCGCTAATGGCTGAATAATGTACGCAGCTAGTCACGTAAGAACAAAGTACAAACCTCGTTTCCGCACCTAATGAAGCCGTGTTCTCTTTATGCCTCGACGCCATTTTCTTTTATTTTATAGCATTATGATGATAAAATAATAAACATTTCGGCCATCTACTCTTCCTAATTTCAAACATGGCTTTTCTCTCATTTCGCTCGAGTTATCTACCCATTAGCATATGTATATAATATACGGGCTGCCCGCCCGCGGCTTTGCCCGCGTAATAATAGTTTCTTGCAGTAAAAAAATTGTTTGTCCTATATTTGGGACATTTAGACATATCTAGAAACAACTTACATAGCTAACATACAAACATGGCTATTTTCCCAAAACAGACTGCTGTTTTCCCAAAACAGACAGCTGTTTTCCCAGTAAAATACAAATTTGATCAAAATGGGGCTTTGCTCTCAAAAAATGATTTTACCGCGAATAGAGGTATTTTACCTTGGTAAATGTATTATATGTGTAAAAAAAATTACATTTCCACAAACTTTCGCGTTTATAATATCAGGAGGATACAGTAAACTTTTATAACACAAGTATATTAGAATGAATAAAGTTTAAATTGAATCATACTTATGCCTTACAATTTCTCTATTTAACTAAATTGACATATTGCCCTATTGTAGGTTTAATTGTTTAGTTGGTTCCGGCGACACGTGCAGCATTTATTATCTGCAACCGAAACGTAACTGCTTTGAAAATTATGGGCAAACATTATCACAAACGTGGCATCTTCGTTAGCGGGCCGGGCACATGTGGCCGCGAGCCGAGCGCGCTATTTGTGGACTCGCACTCCATTTTCAGAGCCCGCTAAACAGACCGTTGCGGCCCTTGAAAATAAGCTTGTTTGCTAATAAATACATGCCAGGAACGCTGCTAACATCAAAAACTTCACTACAAAATTATATTACTTCTTCTATACCGAAGAAAAATGACAATTTCCTATGCAATAACATAAAAAAGACAGCGGAAATTGATGTCTTTACGTTGATGTAAGTCCCACGAACACGTTTGATTCAATGTATTCACATTTTGACATAGGCCTTATATTCTCATATCTTTTATTATCGTGAGTATAATAAGATCATAAAATAAATTTAAACTCAAAAGAATCTGATAAAATATCAAACGGATTACTCAAGCACCTCCTCCCAAGTTACAAGCATCAATTATTGACCGGCAATAATAACCAGGGAGGGATTAAATCGTAATTCATTACAATACCGAACTAGCAGGCCTTTTTTAACAATTCAATATCTGTATGACAGTTATTTATAGAGGGTAATTATTTA
This sequence comes from Gymnoscelis rufifasciata, assembly GCA_929108375.1. Lineage (NCBI taxonomy): Eukaryota > Metazoa > Arthropoda > Insecta > Lepidoptera > Geometridae > Gymnoscelis > Gymnoscelis rufifasciata. The sequence continues at coordinate 5,029,250 of OV815321.1, read as the reverse complement.
TCGTGTGTTGTGTATTTTCCGTAATGAAATGCGACATAAACGAACAACCCCATAGCTCGGGTACAGACAGTCGGAGCTGTTTGATGTTGATTGATACCGTTAGGCGGGCTAGCATTGTCTGCCGCCGGCCCGCCCGGGGGAAACCAAATGAGTGGAATTATTAAACCAGGGCCCGTTCCGCGATGTGACGCTTTTTGTAATGAATGTACCCACTAGGCTGAAATCGAGGGGAGCGCGCCACCCAGTGCTCTATGTCGATTGTAGCAGCCCGAAACGAATACAACCCTGGATACCACCCTGATTTTATTATAAAAGCTCGACAAAGCAATTTTAACTTAATATTTTTATTTTTTACACAATGCTTTTGGTTCTTTAATAATTAAATTTACGATAAACCTGAAGTTTTACTCGTTCACTGAGTACTCGTATCATCAAAACTAAATCATATTTATGTCATTTTAAAATTTGAGGACTATCATGTTTTTTTTTCTCAAAATTTTAAATATACAAATTGTATAATTACTTTTGAGCCAGATTAATATAAATAAAAATATTGATATGATTTCCTGAAAAGTTTAAACCGAAATCCGTATTCCATTTTGAGCTACTTATTTTAAGTACCAACATTGTCACTGACTTCCATATTTAATTGTTTTTAAAACCTTTTGCAATAAATTCTCATTCATACATTTGCTAGAAAAAAGTACCACACAAAAGACAACATGTAAAAAAAGTTAGTTAAAGCCCGAGTTTGTTTGCGCGGTTACTCGGGTCTCATGTGCACTATCGTGCGCTCGTAGAAGACTCGACTAACAATGTAAAAGTAATGTACAGAAGAGCTAAATATTCAAATGTAAAAAGCGAGAGGCAGGGTTGCTCGCTCGCTGCACGTTCATAATAAACGAGATTGAGTGGGGCGGTGTACAGTAGAAGCAAATGAATGACGGCAACAGCGCGCCCGGCGTAATCAGCCGACGGGCGACGTGCGTTCCTGTAAAAACAAAGCAAATACATTTTGCACTGAACATTTTCAGACAAAATTTCCACTAGAATAACGTACGCGGAACGGCAAATGAATAAAATTTCATAATAAAACGAACCGTCCAAGCTTTTTGTTCTATCGCTAATTGAGTTTGTGCTCGCATTTGAGTTTATTTACATCAAATAATTCTTGTTCGACATTGTCTCTTTTTAACTTTGTAGGTTTTTTCCTTTAGCATTATCCTGAAGTTATTAACTGAGTTCTTAAATCGTGAATTAACATGATGGAACTATATTTAAAACATATAAGCTTAAAACCTTTCATTCCTACATTTCACCATAAGTTGAAATTTTCCTGGGATCGTGATCGTGTCTTACTTGCACGACCTTGACATTTGGATTACCCTTAGAATGAAAGCAAGGCTGGCAAGGGCTTGTAATACAGTACCTATGCTTGAGCCAACAAAAAAAAGCGTCCTAGCTTGGTTCAGCAACAGCGGATTCAACGCCAAATCTCATTTGCTCAATAGGAGCCGTACGAACAAAATTGCGAATAGTCGGGAGGCGTGCACGAGTACGTTTCGTTTTTAATTGAATAACCCGAGGGTGCTACATAATCCAGAGCAATCCGAGCGCCAAAATTCATGACGACTAGTTTGTTTTGTCCTTTTGTCTTTGAATGCACGACTTTCAATCATGCTTTTAAATTAATGTGTATGTCATTCAGGTTACGATAGATTTACTGCAAATGAAATTTGCTCATCGTTCAATATCCACGTGATTCCAGGTTTTTGATGGAATTTACCGTTTTATTTGATTAAAAACTGATTACTGCACGCTATTGAGTTTTATAATTAAATGCGCGTTGTTTCATCCCACTTAATATTTTAATTAACAAATTTATCATGATTAAACGTAAAATATGTTTATACATAGTTGTATTTTATTTAGTCGCACAGATGGATGGGTCTGCCGCATTCGGATCGAATGTAATTATTATTGCGGTCCGATTTCGATAATGTGCCGCGAGGCTACTCGCGAACAAATGCGGTTGCCCAATCGTTGTATTTTAATAATTTATACGAGTCGCAATCGGAGCAGATAATGCCTTTTCATGTTATTTTATACAATGCAGTACCTAATAATTTATTTCCCTAATTCTAGCCTGTGGGCCCATCAGTAGAATTTTATGTACATTTGTTACAGCCTATGAGTAATATTTAAAAGAATCTGATTATGTGCTTTGTGCGTGTGTAGTGAAATGTTACCCTATTATGCGTTCCTGTGTCTGGCAGTTTAATCGCGTTGTAAAAATACGTCGGTAACGAGGCAGTAAAATGGACTCCAGACGGCGTCGGTGCCCATAACCGAATGTACTCCGAACCATCTGAAGAAACCGTATTTACTCTTAACATAATTAAAAATAATGAATTACAGATACTAAAACTCCACTTTACTGCAAAAGCTATACGCAAAGTGGCTTGTCAATATACTTGTAAAATTATTGCTGAAATAGGTTTACCGGGTATACAGTCTCTATTGCAGACACCTATAAACTTAGTTTCACTACGAACGCTTGCGTGTTTTTGCCCTGTTGCTCCACGCCGTTGTAACATTGTTTATCTAGCAGAAGACATCAGGGATTACTGTTTGTATGCAAGTCTATAATAAAGTGTACAAAATGTATCTTTCATACACAATAGTCATTTTTGTTACATTAATGCTGGCAGATTAAATCACTCCTAAATAAGTTATTTATATTATACATATATTTATTGTAACTTTCTGGTCCTTGGTGAGTATTGGCCGATGAAATTTTCCGAAATAGGAATTATATATAAAGTTAATCATTGTCTACTGTCTACAACTTTCTGTCTCTTTCTCAATCTTCAATGTCGCAACTACACTTATCTGTAAATAGAATAAATGAATAAGTACCTACGGTCTTTGCAGCGTATCGTAGACCTTTACCGGATGGTTATTACGTTTAGAACATGTGGATATACGAGTATGTCGCTATAAAAGCCGCCGTGTCGTATTATCGCAGGGCCGGGTACGAGGACGACGTCGGACGGCTGTGGGGGCGCCTTCGGGGTCGGCTCGTAACATAACCTGACTGAAGCCACCCTCATCGGATGTTTATGAATTTTCACAAACTTGTATCCTGATTATGGACTATCAGTAACCGTTGCGGCAAAGTTCATCCACTCCTAACTTACCGTTACACAGTTGTTTGAGATTGAGAAGTTTTGAACTTCGAAGATGTCAAGATCTTAATATTAAAAGTTGTCACCTCTGAATTTGTTTTAGCAACTGAACTGGTGTGTTCAACGAATCAATTTTAGATAGATTTATCGAATTTACAAACAAAGTGTGTTTCCGATACTGTTTGCTTATGAAAAACTTTGAAAAAGAGTTCCTATAAAAAGTTTTGTCATCGGCTTGTTACAATGGAAAACGAATAAATAAACTTAGCAATGTTGAAGAATAAGAGCAATTCGGTTCAAAGTTGCTATTCGTAGCTTTAGTTGACATTCAGACTCAATCGCAACTTTTATAAATTCAATACAAGACAATATTTGTTCTACAATAACATTAGTTTATATAGGACAAACTGTCTGGTAAAAAGTAAACAAACCTCAGCTGGGATGAAATTATTATTACATCCTACCGTGGGTTCCTAGCTCCGTGGTTATTGTAATCGTGACGACATTGACCCCTCGACCCTCGGTGTCTATGACGCAACGAATGTCACCACAACCATCAATCACTGAATGCTTTGTGACGTTTTGCGACCTGTCATACTCAACTTCAGGTTTGGTGAACCACATGCAGCATACTTGCTCTGAATCTCGCAAATAATGTTTTAACAATACGATCTTGCTACTTCTTTAAATTTACATTTATACAATGTGCGAGCACTTCCAGGTAGGATATTATGGTTGCTTCTAGCTAATTTGTACGTTTAAAGTTTCTGACTAAAAATACGCTAGAAGTACGAATTGTAGATTGAGTTGCATCAGGAGTGCAGTTGAGTGAATTGGAGTAGGTAGATTATGCGGCTAGGAAATGATGTCATCTGATTGCGATGGGCGGGCACGTCGCTGTCGCCGATTCGTGACCAAGACTCTAAACGACTCCTGCATACCTAGCTTCACTTCATGCCGAACACACGCGCGCATTCTCAGAAGTTTCGCATCGAAGAGTTTTTATGACGCGACACGGGTGATCGCATATAAGACGTTAAATACAACTCCTTTCATACATACCACGAAATACAAACACAGCCAGCGTTTATTCCACAAGAGACTCGCAACTTCTGCTATAAACGATCGCTATAAAGACATCTTTCGAACGAACTCGATCTACGTTACCTCAACGTATTCTTATTCTGAATTTATTAAGAGATGGTCCCTTCCTGTTGGCTTCTTTCCAAAGGGGTATCCCCGTCAGTTACTAGACGTTTGATAATTATAGACTGCTGGTTAAATATTAAGTTCCAAATTGTTTTCGTTTCATTTAGACCCTTGGTTTCATTAAGGATCAATTAAATATTACGCCAAGGGTCGCCATTGACACAAATCTAGCGATATTCGTTCATTCGTTTTATGCCGATCACAAGTAAAGTGAAAGCTTTAATATTAATAACAAGAGGAACTGTTTCTTTTATACCTATATGTATAATCACACCGCACTCATTCATGTGTAAAACAATTGTTACGTATACTATGTTTGTATTCATCAATATTTACTCGAACGTGTATTACGTTTCATGAATTACTGTAATGATTCTTGTGACGTAAACATTATACGTAATACGACTTTCCTGTGTTTTGATAAAAGACCTTCAAACAGTTCACGCCTACATTTATCTGTAGTACTATAGATATTTGCTTGCTAATCCGTTGTTGCGTCATTCGATGCAATAGGTCAGGACAGCGATAAAGCTACAGCTGACTTACATTTCGGATATGGGTGCCTTTCATTGTACTCAATAGTGGGCATCGTAAGCGCGCCCGTGTACCATATACCTATACATATGTATGTCGAAGATTGGAAGCGTTCGTGAGCGGGGGATGCCTCCAGATAATAAATAACGAGTGCAACGATTGCGACCGCCGGCTCGGGATAAAGGGGGTCCGGGGAGGGCCCAACCATTTTAATGTCCCGGCGCCAGACTTTATATTAAACATTCGACCTTGGCAGTGGCCTACATCGACACCGGGACACGCACACACGCCCACTTCTCTCTCGTCACGAAAAGAAAACGTTCATTCACAATTTCGACACTTTGTCGACTCTATAAATAGTCCCTAATGACGTTATCAACTCATCTTGGTAGCTATTTTAAACTCCCGTCTATATCCGTCCTCCGATGTTTTATTTATCAATAAAGTACTTATCATCGCCAATTATAATATATTGAGTACAATATGTCACATGTGAAATTACACAGATGAGATAAAGCCCGATGATTCAATGTTTCACACTCTCATAAATTTAGTTCTCCTGTCGGACCATAAATTTCGCAAGATGTCACTGGAGAATTTATTGTTATGTTTCGAAAATTACCATACACGTGCGTTCTCAATCAAAACTAATAAAAACCTTTGTTGGGGAACAATGTGAACCTGAATATAAATATTATTTACATTCAAAGTCAAAGTCAAAGTCAAAACGTTTATTTCCTTAGAAGCACATAGCCTACATGGACAGGTCAACTTAAAATTAATAATACTAAATTGCTTAAATAACAAATATCAAGGAAATAACATTGTCTTGACAGTTCGCTTCAATGTTTTATACTGAGTTGAGAAGCGAATAGAACAACACAGCTATATCAGTTATTACAATTTTGTAGTTATTACAATTTTGGAGTTCTTATTTATAGGTAACTATTATAAGTTTAACATTTACAATAAAAAAAAATGTTTGTCATACTTATAAGGAAGCTATTATAACATGAGCATATCAGTCCTGGTCAACCAGAATTATTAGAGCCTGTTACTGTGGAACTAAGCAACATCTATCCAAGCTGCATCATCCTTTATATAATCATTTATAGAGTAATACGCTTTTTTCATTAGACTTCTCTTAATAAATGATTTAAATTTTCTAATAGGAAGCTCTGTTACATTATGAGGAAGCTTATTATAAAAACGTACAGAGTTACCCATAAATGATTTGCCTAGTTTTTTTAGTCTGTAAGTAGGAATTAGTAATTTTTCTTTACTTCTCGTGTTAATACTATGTACGTCACTTTTTCTTAAAAACAAGTGCTTATTCTTGTGGGTGAACATCAAGTTCTCAAAAATGTACTGTGAGATTACAGTTAGAATGTTAATCTCTTTGAATTTTTCTTTGAGGGAGTGTCATTAGTGTTTCTGAAATGACAGAAATCTTGTAAGGAAATTCTTTGACGAAATAACGAAAAAATTTGTTTAACCTGTACATAATAAACTTCCTTCAATTCACACGAAAGTGTTACCGTAATTGCTTTGAGTTGCAAATTATGTAATAAATTACCGTTATTGCTATTGCGTGGAACAAGTGAGTAATGTGGGTCAGTGACGAGAACAGAGGCAGGGTCGAGATGCCATTGACGCGTCTTTATGTTACATAACTGCGGTGTATTGTTTTGCCTAGCAAGGACAAAGGATGGGATCTGCAAATACTCCTATCGACATGCATGCATGCCGCGAACGAGCGTACGTCAGCTGGCTCAACTTATATTGTGAACATTATCATTGTAATGGTTGACTTGCCAGAACCCTTAACGCAAATCGTTCATCAAATATATATATTTAATACGTATTTCCCGCCGCGCGTCCACTTTTGCGGACTGAAAAATTACAAAATAAAAACCTCTTAATTCAAATTAAAGTTTATTTCTATCGTTTCAGAAAAAGAAGCGTGCGGAAATAGGAAAGCTTTAGTTTCGCATTCAAAATATTTATAGGGGTTTAAATCAAGTACATAGGCAACTCAATATTTCCCTTACAGTTTATTCTACTTTCAATAATAAATGAAATTACGGCAAAACCAGCGATATTTTATGACACATCTTATCATAATTTCCATTTCCGGTATTTAAATTTTACTATTTTCTTACTACTTACTACTTTTCCCTTTTCTACTTTTTCTTACAATTTTTGCGTTCTCTTATTCACAACTCGGCAAGAACATTGCAGAAAGGTGGCGGTGCTGTGCACGGCTCGCAGGTGTTCAGTGTCCGTATGAAACTGGTTAGGCATCCGGTCGTTGCTGCGCTTACTATCTCACAGATGGCGCCACACGTCCCAAACCAGAAAATATATCTTACAACTACATCCTCTAACAGAGGAAGAAAGTACTTACTTCGATTGTATACAACATTTGTTATATTGTAACACTCCACTGTGACTCGCGTCATCTGCGAGTCTAATAAACTACTACCATAATTCATGCAATAACATAAAGGGTTCTGCTTGGCTAGATCTATGTCATTATCAGCAGTAAGACAAATTGTCTAATTACGCTGCGGTCCAGGCGGCTTATGTAACTAATGGCGGTATAATCGCTCTCGCGGAATCCGATCGTAAACAAGCTTGCTAACCCACTAAAACATATTTCTTTTATTTTGCGACGCGAACTGCCTTCGTGGCTTGGAATTTACTCTTGCCCGCAACTTTACAGAACAGGTTCCTGTATCGAAAATAACGATAAATCCACCAGCGTGGTGCCGGCTCCGAATCACCCTCTCTGCATATTTTCTTGCGTCTCAACTCGGGGAATATCTCACGATTATGGAATATTTCTCCCTGCGTTATTTACGTTGCCTAATTTGAAGAATCTTAATGAACCATTTAAATTAGCGTTCGAATTATTGTTTATTTGTTTCGTCTTCCTCGCAGTGAATTTTGGTATTTTAGTGTTGTTTTAGACAGACTTTTGTTATTAAAGCCTTCGACTCTACCATAATAATGTCATTATCATAACACTTCGCGTTAAATAACAAATTGTATGAGCCTTGAACAAAATATATAAAATAGTCTATCCAAAAAGTAACATAAATTGAGTTGATTAACTCGCTTGGACACAGTGCGCATATGCGCTGACCTGTATTCCCGATAGGCCGTGGCTGTTTGTGAATGTGACAGTAATGAGAGGTATACAGATGATTATATCATATCGTAATGAGCTCGCGGTCCCGATCAATACTGCCTGATTGAGCGCCAGTTTGTGTAATAATATTGTACACAATGAATTTCTAACTAAATGATTGTAGAGTATTATGTAGAGTTCTATTTTAACCCTCATGTTAAATGTTTCTTTTCTTAGTCCCTCATAACCTATTTATGAAAGTGATGCTGAATAAGATATAATTTGTCTTTCATTAGGTTTAATAAATTTGGCTTTCATGTCATCATCGTAAATACTGTTCATGATAAGAGCAAAATGCCATAGAATGCTCCAACTCTATCTTGATAGGTATGCGTGCAGCACAAAGCGACCCCCTGCTCGCTAGCGTGCCCTCGCCAGTTCTTAGCTAGCTATACATTTAGGTTGGAGTCGGTCGGAGCGAACGGCGGCTTGCCGTCGCAATATCAGCCCGGTGAAATCGCTCGCTCGCCCGCCCGCTTCGCCGCACCACACCGCCTCTTGCCTGCGCCAGTCGCCGTGCGCCAACTGAAACGCGCGCACAGCTAACGCAATCGAACGTATAATATTCCACGCGAGTTCTTTGCTTTCTGGCAGTTTCCTTTGAATAAATTCACCTACATTTAATACACCCTTACCGTTGGCTCTCTGTGATTTACTTAACGTTCTTTGCCCTTGTCAAAACTCGACATTGGAATCCTACCTGACATTATAGTGCGAGTGTGTGTGCGTGCTGGGAGTACCCGTTGAAGACTTGTCCTAAATTGAATTTCGGCTTCGTGCCGAACAAAAAGTTTCAAGACGTCTGTCATCATAAGGCTGCCTGCAAACACAGTAAGTATCGCGACGACCGGACCGCATGACTCAATGTAAAATGGGACGATGCTTATCTTTTGCAGATGTGTGTGTCGATGTGACGACGAGAGAGTTGCCTCTGTTTGCGTGACATCCGACCGCCTTTGGGTAGTAGTGTGCGTTTGGCTCAATACTTGATTCTATTTTGTGGTGGAGCAGCTAGATGTTTGTTTTTATTATCATAATATGACCATAGCGATTGCTGCGATGTCTGATTCTTGCAAACAAAACTCTTCGTTTAGGATATTCTTCGTAATATTTGGCTGTAATTTTATATTCTTGACGTGACGTCATTTCAGAGAAAAGTGCTATGAATAGAGACATCGAATGGCTTCTTCAATTCTATCTGATAGTATCGGAAACTAGTTTTATTGATGGTTTCCCATTCTCTGAGCAGATATTACCAAATTGTTTGTTTATTCAGTACTATATTTTATTTTACGTAATTTCTCATATTGCTCATTGTTTATATTGTGCCCACACCGATACTTATCTAAGTTTCTACGTTTGCTACAAAATTCATTTTGAGGATTTTGCGGACAATTGAAATTTTTAACATTTTTGCAATTCGCATGTTTACAAATAATTGGTCTATGGTTATGTTTAATACTTTACTATAAAGAAACACAATTCTAGTTCATTAGTAATTAAGAACACCTTTGAGCGTCGAAATTTTTGTTAAAAAAATACGTAATTTTATGAACTTTCAAATTAATTACGGAGTCTGTTTCTTTGGTAGAGGTAATTAAATGAATTATATTTTAGTTTTGTGCGTTTAATTTATGTTTGATTTTTGTCGAGTTTGTGAGTTGATTTTTAATAATATATTTGAGATATGTGATTTCAAATGAATCCTTGAGTATTTAATTCACATTTCCATAGAGCTTGATTTCTGTTAACAATGTGAATTGTATCCTCCTTTGAAACTGTTCCTATTTTATCAACTATTGGGCAAAGGGCAACCAGAAATGAAGGTTTTAGCAATGCTACTTGGTACATATTTGCTATCACATATCTTCTTGTTTGTCAAAGTCCACCGCTGATTTTAATGCACTCTCACACTCAATGACACGAAAGTAATAATGTCGTAAGTGCCTTGCCAGTTACGGATCGAACGTCAATTTTATTTGTTCTGTCGTAAAAACCATAAGCACGGAGAAAACGGTGTGGATAGCGCATTCTTCCGCCGGTCGGTCGCTCATACAAATTATACGAGTGTTACGTATAGCTAGGTTGGTGGGCCGTCATTATTTATGTTCTCTAACAGTCGGCTCAGTGGTGTGGGTTAAAATCGGAGCAGTCAGCTGATCGTCCATGTGTGTGTGCGTTCTTTGGGAAACACCTTTCGATGACGTGTTCGAGCTCCGTTTAATTGGACATTCACATTGTTCCTCGTGGCTTTTTGTATCATCATATCAATTCTTTGATTGATTTGTTTTAACTACTTCCTGATGATTTTTACAACAATCATACGGTAGTATCATCTCTTGTTTGTATCAGGATACTTAATGTACACCTGCTTTGCTTATATTTAGAGATTAGTCAAACCTACCCCGCTTTGGTAGATAGAGCTTCTTAGAAACATGCTATGTAGGGTACTTCCTTTGTCGCCTCTGTTATAATTACAATAAATTCTGAGTATACGTCGAATCTTGAAAAACAACATTGCCCTCCCATTCTTAATAAAGCCATGATATTTCACGTACACTTACAAAATCATCATCAGTTTCACTCATAATAAATCGTACACACAGTATATGTATACCCCATTACTCTACATCATATGCATAACTTGGCACACAGGCAACGGATTATGAATAAAATAATATACGCTTAGGTCTCTTATAAGAGTCAATTACCTAAAGTTAGTTGAGAAAAAATAGTTTATTAGTTTACATTGACTACTAGCTGCTCGCCTGCGGCCTTTCCCGCGTAATAATAAATATGCCCGCGTTAGAAAGTAGCTTTTGTTCTTTACTGGGAAAACAGCTATGTCCATTCTAAATTTTACCCAAATAGGGCTTACTCGAAATAATTATATTTTACCGCGAAAAGCGGTATTTTACAAAGTTAAAAAGGAGCCCACGTTATTCTGATATGTAAGCTATATTGTGAAGTTTCATCAAAATTCATACAGTTGTGTTGAGTGAAAGATCAAAAAATACACGTACTTGCACTTTAACGTTTATTATATTAGTTAGATTTATATGGTGAAAGTTTAATTTTAAGATTAATTAAATTATTTTAAAATAAATTGACTTATTTTAAAATAATTTAATTAATCGGCTACTGATGCAAATCGACTATAAAAAAATGTAAAACTTTCATTACAATCCAATGAGTGTAAACTGTATAAGATGTATACTACCGCTTTGCTCAGAAACCATAGTTTATGTAGGTCAGGAAAACATTGGTAGTGGTACCATACCGGCATAGTGCTTCATAAAATATTCAGGGCTACGTTATTACGGCGGCATAGCTTCTAGTCTAGCACAAACAGAACTGTCATTGATTTAACCCAAAATACGAGTAGACATGTTTTTCGTTTGTGCTGTTGTATATATGTAACTATTTGATTTGAATGAATACGGACTATGTAAATTTGTGTCACATAAAGTTATATAATATTTACAAAGTATTAGAACTTAAAAGACATTGTTGAATGTGGAGTTCAACTACTACTTCACTATTACTTTAAGAATATTAAAACTTGTAACGGGTGACGGGTAACCATGATTTGACAGTCCTTAGTTTTCTGATATTTTGACGCTGTTGCAAGCGCCATGATCACGGCATCAACAATAATACCTATTTCACTTCAAGGTTGTTGGTGATCAAAAAGGGTAATGATAATCTTCTGTAGAAAAACACATCATCAAGAAACCTCCAACAACATAATACATTAAGACATTCAAGTTTCATCAAATATAAATCCGAGCTAGTTTGAGGTTGCTTGTTTCGTTCTCCTGTTTAAAAGTATACATAAAAACATCGACGAAGTCTTATTGATTTCAACTGCATCTGACAAGCAGCAGAGGTAGTGTTTGCAAAGTCGTGTGATTACGTTTCCATTTAAATCAGCGTGACTTCGTTATTGTTTGCAATCAAAATGGAGAGACTATTGTATTAGGTCTGAGGACTCTTGGAGCCTTGTGACATCATTGAATTCGTCGTCATACGTCAACAGTTTACAAATCTAACAATCTAGGGAAGTTGTTGGGGAAAGTTGAAGCACGACGGCGTTTTATCCACCCCACCCCCTCAGCCCCCTTCGTCACAAATAAATATAAGCCAGAGCCGACATCCGACAACAATAATAATAATTCGCTTGAGCTCGATCAGCTGTTTCGTCGACACCGACCCGAGTAACAGGTGGCCTATAAAGACATTCAATAAAGTGTGTACCACTTGCCTTCGTTGCGGAACCGTCTATTTTACACAAATACACTCAACTCACCCACACAGGCACCCGACCGCGCGACCTCTAGATAACAAACTTTTTTCTTACTTGTCCCAGTTACCCGTTCGTCATACTATAGTAATTTGTCATCATTATCTCTCCTTGATATTCAATGATTTATAGCTTTAAGGGCTTTATTTGTAATAGATGGTCTACACAAATTACCAGTTTATCACATTATGTCGATGTCGTCATAATGTTCGTAAATGCTAAAAGCTCCATTCAATCCTAACCAAACTTTTTTTTGCCTTGATTACATAATCGGTTTACAGTAATAATATGCAAACAATTACCTAAAGTTATGTGTATGTTTGTAAGAACACAGAGGGTTTGAGGTGGTGTACGGGTGGGTGCGGGTGAGCGACCTCTAGTCCCTTGTGCACGTGGTAGGTACTAAATATGTACTTGTACCAATTTGTTGGGAGTCGTAAGACTAGTTGTATATACATTCTTCCAGTCTTATCTTTAATAATATACCCTGGGCGCCCTTCATGTTTACTTTTCATTTGCACGTCCTTCACCCTCGAGTTAATCAAATTCTTGGGAATTCAGTTCATTTCTATCAATATAACCTTTGATCTGCTCTGTTCCAAGGATATTCTTATTCAGATGATTCGCCGAAATACTAAGTACACGGGGTTGTCTGGAGATTCTATGAATGTTTTTGAGTTTCTCTCAACTCACCATCATTTAACATAAATTAAATGATGATGGGTAATACAGTTTTAAGGCGTAAGAGAAAATACAAGATACAACATATAAATAAATAAATAAATATTTCCAGACATTTCACACAACAACATCTAGCCCCGTGGTAAGCTCTAAGCTTGTGTTACGGGTACTAGATATCTGATATACTTAATATAATAGTCATACATATATAGATATTTGTACTATACATATTAAACACCCAGACCAAGGAGCTCGTGCTTGCAGAACATACAAACACTTTCACCCTCGGCGGGAATCGAACCCGCTACCCCTTGCGCCGCAAGCGGACCCTCGCCCACCGCGCCACTGAAGCAGTCACCTATTCATAATTTACAATTATGTCTCCATTTCTAACGTATTAGGTGCACGTCATGATATATTGTGAACCAGTTTTTGACCGACTTCAAAACTTCTTTATTCGACTGAATGTCTTTTTTAGGTTTTTATCTTTTATACTTATTTTATTATTACAAAAAGTGTAAACTGTGCAACCATCTCATACTTTTCAAATTTATTTTTAACTTTTTGTATACAACGCGATATCTCCGTAAGTTGTGAACAGATTTAAAAAAATATTATTTTATTGGAAAGGATGCTTGAGTAGTCCCATGGTGACATGTCAAAATCAGAAGATGGGATACCAGAGAAATCGAGAACAAGCCTGGTATTTTATTGGATGTTGAGTCGGTTTATTTAAACGTAGGTAGTTTATATATTATCTGTTATACGTACAAAACTGCGTTTTTTGTAATTATGTACTGATCAATAGAACAAACTTTAAACTTAACAAACCCAATATGGGTTTGTTATTTTTATAATTCATTAGTTAGGCAGATTTTTTATCCTGTCTGTCGCACTTAAGAGTGAGAAAAGTACCAATAACTTTTCTAGTCTATATTTAGTGATGGATAAGGGAATGAAAATAAATACTTTTACGTTGTCTTATGCACCATTTTTAACCCCCGACAAAAAAGAGGGGTGTTATAAGTTTGACTAGTCTGTCTGTCTGGGACAACATAGCTCCCAAACGGATGAAGCTATTTCTATTTAGTTTTTTTCGTATGAAAGGATAGTTTTGCGCGAGTTTTCTTAGACTTATTTAA